>CM028132.1:1058825000-1061325000 GCA_016271365.2 Neoceratodus forsteri | reverse complement strand
AATTACCAGGTATAGCTGAATCTTTTTGTTTTTGGATTTGCCCATGCAAGCAGACATCCTCCCAATATCAAACAGGAACAAAACAAGTTAAATAGAGGAATGTAGGGAGGAACATTTGGGACTGTTAGGCAGAGCAGATCACTTAAACTACCATTATGAATGGTAATGTCACCGGACATCCCACAGTGTCAGTACTTTTAAATGCATCAGTTAAAGGCAAAGACCCCTTACAATGAACATGTAATACAAGTATGTTTAAACACCTGTTATATTCTAGGTAAAAGTACCCCTTAAATAAAGTGAAACATACAACTATTAAAATAATTATAGTATATGGTTAGGGGTTATTATAAATAGAATATGGTGGCTTTTAAAATCTTATTGTGGGATAGATTAAAAGTTAAACAAGTTGTAGTATCGTTCTGATGTCACATTGATAGTACAACAACTTTTCAGACTTGTTCTGCCACCTGATTGGCTCACTCATTGTGGCTCCAACAGAAAAAATAGCAGAAACATGGTGGCATGATTTATTGAGTGCTGAGCAGTGGAAGCACCTAGTGGTAGACATGAAGAGTTGCACATGGCTCCATATTGCAAAAATATATTACCTTTTTTTTCATTTTAAAAATAAACAAGGCAACTACAGATAGACGTAACCTCCAAACAGGAGTTCTCCAGATGACATGGTCTAACTGAGAAGCTGTTACAAGCAGGAGAAGCCAGAGCTAGTGGGAAAAGCACCAGATAACAGATAAGGTAACTACAAACTAAAAAAATACAAAAAATATATAAAGCCCTAACCATATGCTATATAAAACAGTGGCTAGGTGACCATCCACAACTAAGTTTCAATCTCAGGAGTTGATGACATCATAGAAACCTCTCAATCATCTTATAGCAGCAATGCAGCCATGTTGGCTCTGATCAGAGTTTGTTTTATTGTGGTGTTGTGATGTAGATCAATGGTACTGTAGTTAAAGCAACAGTGCAAAGAAAAGTAAAAAAAAATCAAGGACTAGTCCAATTTTGTTTGGTAGTAGAATTATCTACTTGTAACAAAATCTGAATATTTTATAAGTGCTTTAAATTATTTTTTACTAAAGCACAAAAGATGGCCACCACATCTGGCTTAGATTGCATTGAAAACCTGGCAAGGGTTAGGTTTGAGAAAACAACAAAGAAAACAAACAAACAAACATGGTTCACAGCATTAGAGGTAGCTAGAAAAATAGATTTGATAGGTATGCTAATAATTTTATAATTGTAGCTTTCTGGAAAAATATTTTCATTAAATTGCTTCTTTAATATATCACATTTTTTTTAGAGTTTTTGAAATCTGTTGAACAGTTTTACTTTCTGTAAAACTCTGTTGCTCCCCTTTACTCATTTTAATTTCTTGGACACTTTGCTTCGTATTCTATTTCCCTAACTTACTATAATTATTTTGCCATATACTGTATATTTTATCCTCCTTGTGGCCAGGACGGGCTAGCTCAGGTCAGCCTTGCTTTGCCATTCTCCATCATCCCCAACCTCCCAGGATGTACTGGTAACCTGTCAATGAGGAATGTGAGGGATCAGTGAACTGAGTGTCATATAAGCCCGCCCTGCCACCATTTTTCCAACAGTTTTCTCTCTGTTCCATGTTGTGATGCCCTCATCAACATGCACATGTGGAGGCACACACAAGCTGCAGAATCCCACAGCATTACCCATGTTCTGCCAATCCTCAACCTGAACTGCCACCAGACCTCCACCTAGTGGCAGTCATTTAGTGGAGCTGGCAGTCCTTCTATGCCAGGAGAGAATAGCAATCCTTAGAATGCTCAATCCTTTCCTCCAGCTGACCCCTGGCAACTCGTGCTTGTTCCCAAACACATAACTTTGGCATGGAGTGAGGTGTGGCATCTAGCACCTCAAATCTCAGATCCACGAGAAAAGCAAATTACTATCATTTAATACTTCTATATGACTTGAAACAATCTTAACAAATCCATTTTTTTTCAATTTTTAGTTGTTAGAATCTTAACTTTTGCTATCTTTTTTTAACTTTTTCTCATTTGTTTTCACTCTCTTTTTTAAGATAACCCATCACACTTATAGTACTAATAGTATAAGAGGTTTAGGTTGTTTTTTCCTCTGAGGATAAATAGATTTATATGTCTCTCTTTCCATTTGCTGCAATTTAAGTATGTCAAGCAGAGCTATGTTTTGTTGCACTACTTTTTTTATAGTTTCTGATCAGTCTTTAAATATATGTAAATTCTACATTATGAAGGTATTGGTCATGTGTAGATGTGCTAGCACATTGACTATTTCCTTTGATAGGATTATAGGATAGTAATTATAAACTGATGCATTAATAGCTATTCCAATTATTTCCTTGGCAGAATCTACAAGAGGTACTCTGTTTAATTGTAAGTCCATATTCATATTCCTTGAATGAGTATGACTGTCAAGTTCCACTAGTTTAGCTGGAGATAGACAATTATCCTGTGATGAATGACTGTCCCTTGTTTCACTATCCTTAGGAGACAGAGGGCTGAAAACATATACAGTAATCTAGTGGTCTTCATTTTTCTAGGTATTTTTTGAAGAATGAGAAATTGTGTCCGATAATTTTTATGGCTGCAATGGGCAGAGCCTGCAGCTGTTTTGCGATAGCTCTATAAATGAGCTACCTGATTCAGACCCTGGAATGCTTCCATTCTGGAGTTTCTTAATGCTCCTTTCCAAAACTCCAAAACAGTCCCTGCGGGTGCCGTGTTTCTTGTTTTAAAATCCTTAGACTGCGACCAACATAATATCAAGTTGTTGTTAAAGCTACCACTGGGGGGCGCTGACATCATATTATGCCTGTATGCACACTTTTTTTCAGTGGAGAAGTTTGTGCATAACAATGCTTTATTCTCAGGATTCACTGTAGAATTGATTGCTCTACTTTACGCCAAGCAAACATCTACACTTTTATGAACTCAGTAATCACTGTAGCATCATCTGAAATCTGAATTTACATTCAAAGCAGTATCCGTTTTTCTCATAAGGAGAACAGCTACTAGTCATGAATGCTATATTTTTATATAAAAATCATGACTGTTCAAAGATAGCTGTGTAGCACAGGATTTACACTGACAGCTAAAGTTTATCAGGGTTAGTTGTAAAAGTCCATGACCAAACAAGAAATATGTGAATAGTTTGTGTCTAGTAACCTGGCAATGTATGGAGGAAACTGCCACTGTATTTGAAAAGAAAAGAAAAACTACAGGAATGGCTTTTTCTAATCCATGCTAATCTCCTGTTTATTCTACTATTTGTCCCTTACTTTCCTTCTTCCTGTTTCTTCCACAGCTGCAGAAAGCTGAAGGAGCCCACTCAGACTGAACCAAACACTATTTTCTGCCTTCTCATTTCAGCACAGTAGGGGAGAGGATTGCGAAGTTTGGTTGTCAGCAATGTTTTGGTTGTCACAGTGAATTTTATTTCTTATTTTAATAAGTCACTACAGGTCAGTAAAAAAAATATCACAAGTTGTAATTGATGTCAGAAGAATGGGAGTATAAAAAAGAGGAATTTTTTTCAGTGTTCTTGTTAGTGTCTCTGCCTGCAAATTAGGTGACCTGTGAGAAGGCATCTCAATGCATTGTTTTCAGGGCTTTATTTTCAGGTTAAGATGATAGGCTCAATTGTAGTTCTACTAAATTACTAGCATACTAAAATGCCAGCAGAATAGGCGTAATGGTCTTTCGTGTCTGCTCGTTTGGTCAGCCCGCACCCTGGGAGCTGACCTTGCTGCCCCCCTCGCCCTCTCTGGCTTCTCCCTTCCCAGTTCCAGATATTCTCACTGCACTGGATTTTGCTTCCAGAACCCTTCCCCTGTACCTGTCCCAACCCCTCTTGAACCCCTCCACCATCTCTGCCTCCACCAGCCCCCTGGGCAGTGCATTCCATGGCTCCACCTCCCTCTCAGTGAAGTAGCACCTCCTCCTTTCTTCTCTGAATCTTCCCCACTCCAGCATCCACCCATGCCTCTAGTTGCCCCCTCCTCCTTCCTTCAAAGCACCCTAACTGCTCCTCCCCATTTACCCCATTCATGTACCTGAAGACCTCTATCATGTTCCCCCAGTTCCTTCTCTCTTCCAATGTGTACATATTTAGCTCTTCAAGCCTCTCCCCATAGGTCCTGTCCCCCAAGCCCCAAATCATTTTGGTTGCCCTCTTCTGGACCCTCTGCAGGAGTCTGATGTTCATCTTTAAGTGTGGCCTCCAAAACTGCACACAGTACTCGAGGTGCGGCCTCATCAAGCAGTTTTACAGAGGGAGTATCACTTCCCTCCTTCTGCAAGTGAACCCCTAGCGATGCATCTCAGCATCCTGTTGGCATTGGCTGCAGGCCTCCTACAAGTCTCTGAGTTGTTAATCTTGACATCCACCACCACCCCTAGGTCCCTCCCAGCCATCGAGACTTGTAGCATTTCCCCCAGGGTGCACACTTGGCCTGGGTTTCTGGCCCCCAGGTGCAGTACCTTGCATTTCCCCACATTGAACCTCAGCTTCCGCTTTCTAGGCCATCTTTCCAGAGCCTCCAGGTACCCCTGTTGGGCCACCCTCCCCTCCTCCCATCCACCACCACCCCCAGTTTTGAGTCATCTGCAAAGAGACTCATCTCACTCCTGATACCTGTCCTTATGTCAGAGACATAGGTGTTGAATAGGAGGGGCCCAAGGACTGATCCCTGCAGGACCCCACTGATGATCCTCTTGGGGATGAGACTATCCTGCCAACTACGACCCTCTGGGTCCGGTCCTGGAGCCAATTGCCTATCCATCTGATCAACTGGTTCCCCACCCCCATTTCTCCCAGCTTATCCAACAGGCCCTCCATGAGGAGCAGAGTCAAATGCCTTGCTGAAGTCTTGAAAGAGGATGTCCACTGGTCTACTCAGGTCCAAGGCACTCATCACCCAGTCATAGAACGCCACAAGGTTTGTCTGACACAATTTCCCTGGGATGAATCTATGCTGTCTATCATCCAGGCACCCTGACTTTTCCAGGTCCCCCCCAGCCTCTCCTTGACAATGCCCTCCATCACCTTGCTCATCACCGATGTCAGGCTAACAGGTCTGTAGTTCCCTGCCATCTCCCTTGATTCTCCCTTGTGGATAGGCACTATATGCTCCACCTTCCAGTCCTGGGGCACCCACCCTGTCTTCAGAGAGGTGGTGAAAAGCTCCGCCAGGGGTTTCACCTGGACATCCGCCAGTTCCTTCAGCATTCTGAGATGTAATTTATCCAGCCCCGGTGCTTCCTCCATCTTAAGGGATCTGAGGGCTTCCCTCACTCTCACTGCTGTGATTTCCACCTCCACTACCTTGTCCCCCTGCTTAGCCTTCCCCCTTCTGCCAGTGATGCCTCCCCCTCTCCCAAGACCTGCCGATTGGTAAGGGTCCCCCCTCCTCAGTTTCAGTGTCTCCTCCCATGTATGATGCAGCCCCCATTTTCCTTGGTGAAAACTGGGTGAAGTACTCATTTAGTACCTCAGCCTGCTCCCCAGGTCTTGTGCCCATCTCTCCCCTGTTTTAATCCTGCTAATCTGCCCCTTCACTCTTCATTTTTCCCCAATGTATCTAAAGAACCCTTTGTTCCCTCTCCTAATTTCCCTGGTCAGGTTCTGCTCCTTCCTTGCCTTAGCCACCCTCACCACCCTAGTGGCCCTTCTAGCCATCAGCTCATACTCCCCTCAATCCCTTTCACTCCTTGAGCACTTGAATTGCCTATAGGCTGCCTTCTTTCCCCTCACCACCTACTGGACCTCCTTGGTCCACCAGCAGGGTTTTCAGGCACTACCGCATTTTCATCTTACTCTTGCACAGGTGCTGGTAGCATCCTGTACCCCTCTCCTGATGATTTCCCACCTACTGTCAGCATCCATGTCTGGCCCAATCACATCCAAATGCTCCCTAAGGATCCTTCCCATTTCATTAAAATCCACCCCCCTGAAGTCAGTTACCTCCATCTTTGTGCAGCCTTCTACCCCTTCTAGGTCCAGGCAGAACCAGACTGTGGCATGGTCGCTCCCCGCCAATGGGTCCCTTACCTCCAGGCCCCCAATCTGATCACTGTCTGCCAGGACCACATCCAGTACCCACGCCTCCTTTGTCGGTTCCCCCACCTGCTGAATTAGGACTGTGTCTTGAAAGACATCCAACAACCTCTGCTCCCTGGCCACCGAGGATGTCATAGTCTCCCAGTCTGTTCCTGGCATGTTTAAGTCCCCCAACACCACCACCCTTCCCCTGCCCAGTCTGCTGTGTCTCCCAACATCTGCCATCAGACTCTCCTCCAGCACCTCCGCCAGTGCAGGGGGTCTATACACCACTCCTATTTTTATGGTCTTGCCTCCCCGTTATCAAGGTGACCCAAATCACCACCACGGTTCCCTCCTCCTCCTCTCGCCCATTATGCCAATGCAGTTTTTGACTATTATTGCTACCCCTCCTCCCCTTCCCTCCCCCCTCTCCTTCCTGAACATAGTGTATCTCTCCAGGTTAGGTCCCATACCCATAGGTCGTATCCTGCGGAGGCCTAGGTCTCAGTGACTGCTGCCACGTGCACCCATCCCTCAGTTAGCATTGCCTGGAGCTCAGGCATTTTATTGCCCATGCTCCTGGCATTTAGCAGGACTACCCTCCACACTTTCCCTATACTTCAATTTCCCCTGCTTGTGTTCCCATGGGGATTCCATTTTTCCCTGGTCTGCACCTTACCAGTCATCCTTTTCCCACATTCCTTCAGCTCCCCAGGGGGGTGGAGACAGATTCTCTCCTTTATCAGACCCCCCTGGACAGCCTTTTCTCCCATCCCTCCCCCTTCACAAGTTTAAACCCCACCTTTCACCAATGAACCCCCTCTATTTTCAACTTAAGGATTCCCCTCCCCTCCAAACTGAGATGGAGCCTATCTCTAGCATGCAGCCCCTTATCCTCCCAGGTCTCCCCCCAATCCCCCATCAACCCATACCCTCTTGCCTCACAGCACTCCCTGAGCCACAGGTTTATCTCCCTAATCTTCCTTTTGTGTTCCTCACTAGCCCTTGGCACCGGCAGGATTTCCGAGAAGGAAATTATGCATCCTATGTCAAGACAGACCCTGGCAAGCTCCCTGAACCTTGTCTATATCTCTAGCTCTCTATTTCTCTCATTGTCATTTGTATCCAGGTGGACCAGTATGTCCAGGGAACCCCCACAATCCTTTGCCAGCTGATATACCTTGTGCTTAGCCCTGTGCACTGTTAGTCCAAGGAAACATTTTGTTCTAACTGGCCAGGCTTCCCCCATTTGATACCCCTGATCATAGAATCCCCCAACAGGAGCACTCTGACCACTCCTTTTCCTTCATTTCCCCCCATTCCATGTCCCTCATCCTTTCTACTGGCCCCTCCACCCAGCTGGCTCCTTGCTCCTCCCCCTATCTGGGTGCCACCTGCCGCCACCTCCTTATTTACCCTGTCCACCCCTCCCCTCTGATTCTATGCCTCTCCTCCCCCTAAGTATCCTTCTGTACCTTGCAACCCCCAACTGCTCGTGACTGGTCCTTCTCCGCCATCTGCTAAACTAGCCTGGCTTGTCCTCCCTTCCTTCCCATCTCCATTCAGCCCCTCCTTGCTTGTCATACTCCCCTGGCATAAACCCCCAGCTCCCTTTACTGTATCCTCTTTGTACTTCTGGTACTTTTCCTTGCCCTTTCCTCCCAAATAGTCCTTCTCCTTGCACTTTCCTCCCTCTTCCCCCTGCCCCTCCTGCTCTGATCCACTGCTCCCCCATTTTCCTGCATTCCAGGTTTCCCCGTTCCTCCTGCTATCCAGCCCCCTCTCCTGCCCCCACTCCCTTTCCATCTCTAACCACCCCTGTCATGGCTACATCACCCCCTCATCCTCAAGCAGAAGAAGAGAATTGATGCAGTTACTGAGCATAAGGTCCAATCCACTTCCCCACATTGCTTCCCTCTGTCCAGTCCCAGCCATCTGCCTACTTCCCTGAGAATGTTGTCCCTCTGAACCCCCTCTGTGAGGGTTCCCAGTTACCTGCCTGTTTCCTTGGTAGTGTCCTCCTTTTGGGCCCCCTCTGCCAGGGTCCCAATGTGACCTCAGAGTACTCTCCTGCATTCCTTTCCCTATATCCCCACCACTAGTGCTTGGTGCAACCCCATGGGAGATCCCCTGCCATCTTCCCCAACCATACCTCCCCCCTTCCCCTAGCTGTCTCCTAATCCCTGCAACCTCCTCCCTAAGCTGTGCCAGCTGGTAGCACACTGGGCAACCACTGAACTTCCAAGCCCAGTCCAGTATCATGGCTGCCCCACTCCCTGTGCACCCCACTACCCTCCCAAAGATGCTGGCCCTAATGACATGTGGTCCCATCCCCCTCCAAATAGGTTTCCTTGGGTGAGCCACCAGGTTCCCCACTAGTCCAAGATACACCCCTACCAACTAATCAGGTGACCCACTAATCCTAGATACAGTCCCACAGTAAACCTGTAACCCTGTTACTAGGTGCAGTACAACACAGTAAACTTATAAGAGAAGTGAACAACTCCCTAAACTCCTCTTTCCCAGCCTTTAAATCCAACCCTCAGTGGCTAGAACTACATGAGCTGCATCTGAAGCCTTTTCATTCAATTGCAGGGCAGGTGTTCCCCTATAAAAAAGCAGAGCTCTGAGGAGGGAGGGGTGGGGGATGGTGGGATTAGGGCCTACACCCAACTCTTGAAAGAGTGTATCAGCTCTCTGTCTGCCCCTCCAAGCCCTGCAACCAAAGAAACAGCATCAAGCAAATCCCACCAAATAGGTTTTAGATCAGAAGAAATAGGCCTCCACCAGCACAGCCTACTACACAGTGAAACATCCAACAAATGAGCCCACTTACAGCCACCAAACCAGTTGTTAAACTTCCAACAGCCCCAAAAACAATATCCTGCTAGCCCCTTAGAAGTAATAAGAAAGAAAAGAAATAACCTTCTACAAAGTAAAATCCACAAGAAACCCTATAAAAACAACAAGAAGCAGCTACTGTACTGGAACAGATCTGATCCTTTCCCCTTCTAGTTCCTTCTGAGAAGCCAAAGCAACTGACAACACAAACCTGATTCAGCTCTGCCTCCAGTTAATTAGCTGAGTGAGACCTAGCAAGACCATTAACACCCTTCCCCACTATGCACTGACCTTTGCAGCTAGTGAAGCCAGCAAAAAGGAATCAAAATTCCACTCAAAGCCCCGAAATATGTTTGCTACCAAAGGAAACAGGTCTCTAATTCAATCAGCTTCACTAACAACACATCAAAATAGGCTTGAAATTAACAGATATAGGTCTCCAATTCAAATAAACAGCTCCAAGCAAATCCCACCAAATAGGTTTTAAATCAGAAGAAATATGCCTCCACCAGCACAGCCTGCTACACAGTGAAACATCCAAAAAATGAGCCCACTTACAGCCACCAAACCAGTTTTCAAACTTCCAACAGCCTCAAAAACAATATCCTGCTAGCCCCTTAGAAGTAGTAAGAAAGAAAAGAAATAACCTGCTACCAAGTAAAATCCACAAGAAACCCTATAAAAACAACAAGAAGCAGCTACTGTACTGGAACAGATCTGATCCTTTCCCCTTCTAGTTCCTTTTGTAGTTCTATTAAATTAATGCCCCTTATAAATATTGCACTCCTACTGTTAAAGGGTTAAAAACTACTGCATTTTAGGTCAGGAATCTCTCTCGCACTGTACTCAAACCATGCTCCATACATTCCTGCAGAGATACTGTATGTCAGTTTATGTGAGGATACTCTCATGCTGTGCTGAAGCCTTCCTCCATATAAGCTTGCAGAAGTTTTTTTTTTTTACATGCTTGCGTTTTCTCTCAAGCCCCTGACCCACAGTTCTTGCACTTTGCTTTCTGTTGTGATTTTTCCTTTTTGATTCCTAAGCATGCCATATCGTAACCTGACTAACTTTTATTTCCTGCCCACTGTATTCATATCAGTTCAGATAGCTCAGGATAGGCAACTGCTGGATTACCCATTCAAACCGTAGCTTCACAAATCAGAATTATTTTGTTTTTTGGGAGTTGTGAGTGGTGGGGGACTGATCAGGATAATTCCGTTACCTGAGTTTTGATTTGTTCCTTCCTTGAATGGCATATTTTCTCTATCATTGCCTGCAGTAGCTAAGATATTTGTTTTATTTATTTAGAGCTATCGTTGTGTGTTGCAGATACTGAAATCACATGTCCAGTTAGGAGGCTGTGATCATGAAGCTGTGGCTAGCTGACACTGTGTTAGTATTACTGGTGTACAGGCATTCATATGGTGATGGGTGTTGTGATCATGATGTATACTCTTTTCATGTCTCATTTTCAGTTGTTATGGTCTGTTTTGATGTTGAGAGGTACATATCAAAAAATTCAACACAAAATACAAGAATGTAGTTAGGTACATACAGAGGGTGTATACAGATGCTTAATAATGGAGACACAAGTGTAGAGATATCCCATGATACACAGATAACATAGCATAATATACAATGTATGCCAATACCGATAAGTACTACAGTATGTACAGTATATACACGGAAGTCACCTAATGATGGCACAGTGGGATAAGGAGAGGCTTTGGTGAAACAAACATAGCAGAGGGAAGGAAAAGAGACACAAAGGGAAAATTCAAATATGCATTAGAGTATCAGGAGAGACAAACAAGCTGAAAAGACAGTATCATGGCAGGACCACTGGACACCAGGGGATGCTTTTTTTGTGTTGGTGCCTGGTATGGAAGACTATGGGAGGAATCACTGGACACCAGGGAATACTATATTTGTGTTGGTGTCTGGTATGGGAGTGCATGGGTGGGTCCACTGGACACCAGGGAATGCTATATTTGCAGTGGTGCCTAGCATGGAAGGGCACTGATGGGACCACTAGACACCAGGGAATGCTTTTTTTGTGGTGGTGTCTGGTATGGGAGGGCATGGGTGGGATCACTGGACAGTAGGGAATGCTATATTAGGAGTTGTGCCTGGTATGGAAGGGCATGGGGGGAGCACTGGACACCACAGAATACTTTTATTTTGATGGTGTCTGGCATGGGAGGTCATGGGGTGCGCTGGACACCAGGGAGTGCTTTACATGTGGTGGCACCTGGTATGGGAGTGCATGGGTGGGTCCACTGGACACCAGGGAATACTACATATGTTACAGCATCTGGTATGGGATGGAATTAGTGCGTCATCAGTAAATGTTTTGTTTATGATGGCACCTGGTGTCAGATGGCATGTGGGGACCACAGGCCAGCAGTGAATGATTTTATGTAAGTGTTGTCTAGTATGGGAAGGATTCAGTGGGATGACTGGTCACCAGTGAATACTCTATTTTTATTGTGGTTGAGGTGTATGGGGATTCTCCACCCACCCCATGACCCTGGGTACACAGTGATTGCCTAGGTAATTAGAAATGTATCCAGATTCACCAGGTCTGTATGCTTTTCATGTCTAATGTTTCTGCTTACCACTACTAGGTGGATCATTATTTTCATTACCCTGTGCCTCTTAACAATAACCCTGAATTCACAACCACTGAGATAAAGGATGTGCTCCCTACATGCTGTTGTGAAAAACTTGATCAGATGTTTCCTACTGTTCCATAGAAAAACATAGAAACAGAGAATCTGACAGCAGATAAGGACCACTTGGCCCACCTAGTCTGCCCATTTTCCTACCTAACAGATAAGCTGCAGATCCTAGTTAACCAACAGCTTACTTCCTCCTACCCCCCACTAGGTCTGCCTTATGCCTGTCCCATGCATTCTTGAATTCTCCCACTGTTCTTGACTCCACGACCTCCTCAGGGAGGCTGTTCCATGCATCCACAACCCTCTCTGTGAGAAAATACTTCCTCACATTACCTCTGAGCACGTCCACCCTCTATCTTCAAATTGTGCCCCCTTGTTCTTGCACATCTCTTTTCTGAAAGATGCTACCCTCTTGGTCTTTGTTGATTCCCTTGAGGTACTTGAAAGTTTCTACCATGTCCCCTCTCTCCCTTCTTTCCTCAAGGGTATACATATTAAGCTCCTTTAGTCTTTCTTGGTATGTCTTCTGGAGCAGACCCTGCACCATTTTGGTTGCCCTCCTTCGGACAGCCTCCACTCTGTCTATGTCTTTGTGGAGATGGGGTCTCCAGAACTGCACACAGTACTCCAGATGAGGTCTCACCAACTGTCTGTACAGAGGGAGAATAACTTCCTGTTTTCTACTATTGATGCCTCTTCCTATGCATCCTAGTCTCCCCCCAGCCTTTCTTACTGCCTTCTCACATTGCTTGCCCACCTTTAGGTCATCTGATATAATTACCCCCAGGTCCCTTTCCATTTTTACTGTTGTCAGTATCTCACCCCTCATTGAGTAAGCTTCCCCTGGGTTTTTGTTTCCCATGTGCATTACCTTGCACTTCTTTGCATTGAATCTGAGCTGCCAGACATTTGACCATTCCTCCAACCTTGCTAAGTCCCTTCTCATCCTTTCAACTCCATCTTGTGTATCAACCCTGTTGCAGATCTTTGTGTCGCCTGCAAAGAGACATACTTTTCCTTCCAGTTCCTCTGCAATGTCACTTATAAAGACATTAAAAAGGACCAGTCCCAGTACTGAACCTCTGGTGCCCGCTAGTAACCCTCCTTTCTTCACTGTGTACTCCATTTACTACTACCCTTTGCATCCAGTCGTCTAACCAATTTTTTATCCAGGCTACCTTGGGACCACTCCAAGGCTGGCTAACTTGTTTATTAATCTTTTGTGTGGGACTGTATCAAATGCCTTGCTAAAATCTAGGTAGGCCATGTCCACAGCCCCTCCCTGGTCTACTACTTGGTCACCCAGTCAAAGAAATCTATTAGAGTCGTCTGACATGACCTTCCCATCGTGAATCCATGCTGCCTTGGGTCCTGTGCCCACTGGCCTCTAGGTACTCAACAATTCTTTCCTTCAAGTGATTCCATCATTTTCCCTACCAAGGTCAAACTAACTGGTCTGTAGTTTCTGCCTCTCCTGCTCCCACTTTGTGAAGAGGAATTACATCTGCCCTTCTCCAGTCCTCGGTACCACCCCATCCTCCCATGATTTGTTAAAGAGAGTAGTCAGCGGTGTCACTAGTTCTACCCTTAGTTCTTTTAGAATTCTTGTGTGAATCCCATCAGGGCCCACTGCTTTGTCCACCTTCAATTTTATTAGTTCTTTCAGAACCCTTTCTTCTGTAAATGGACTGGTATCGACCCCTGTCTTCGGAGTGTTTCTCTTGTTTGGTTTAGGTACCTCCCCCTCCTCTTCCTTTGTGAATACTGAGCAGAAATATTCATTCAGTAACTCTACTTTTTCACTGTCACCCTCTACCCACATTCCCTCCCCTTTATTAAGCCTCAGTATCCCTCCTTTGGTCTTTCTTCGCTCCCTAATGTACCTATAAAAGGTCTTATCCCCCTTCTTAACTGAATTGGCTATCCTTTCCTTGGTTTGGGCCTTTGCTATTCTGACTGCCTTCCCAGCCTCTTTCTGCTTTAACTGATAAAGTTCTCTGTCCTGCTTCTTCTGTGTTTCCTTATATTTCCTGAATGCTATCCTTTTCTCCTTAACCTTCCCTGCCACCTCTTTTGAGAACCATAGCGTTTTTTTCCTTTGTTGTGTTTTATTGATTGCTTTACACAAAGGCTCGTTGCCTCTGTGATGGCTGTTTTGATTACTCCCCATTGTTCCTCCACCCCTCCTTCTTGCCTGTTTGCTAGTGCTTTTCTGAGGCACTCTCTCATTTTCCCAAAGTCAGCCCTCCAAAAGTCCAGTACTTTTGCTTTTGTATGGCTTGATTGTATGGCTGTATTAATCATGAATCACACTGTTTGGTGGTCGCTTGTTCCCAGATGGCTACCCACTTCTAAATCTGAGATTCTTTCTCCGTCCCCATTTGAGTACCAGGTCTAAGATTGCTCCCTCCAGTGGGTTCCAATACTAGCTGTCGGAGGCATGCCCCTGTAGGGCATCAAGAATGACCCTGCTCTTGGATGTGCCTGCAGCAAAGGTGCTCCAGTTAACATCTGGCATTTTCAGGTCCCCCATCAACAATATCTCCCCTTTTTCTTCCATTCTAAGAAAGCCTTCTATCATTTCCTTGTCCATTCTCTTCCCCTGAGATGGGGGTCTGTATACAACCCCATGTGGATTGTGGTGCCATTTCCTGTCTTCAGGGTGACCCAGAGTGCCTCATCTGCTCCCTGTTTACTCTTTAGTGCTGTTGCTTTGATCCCTTCCTTTACATAGAGAGCTACTCCTCCTCCTCTTTTACCCTCCTTGTCCCTCCTGTAGATTGTGTATCCTGGTATGTTGACATCCCAGTCATGGTTCTCTGTGTACCATGTTTCTGTGACTGCCACAATATCCAGGCAACCCTCTTCCATCAAGGCCACTAGTTCAGGGAGCTTGTTACACAGACTACGGGCATTGGTACTCATCACCCTCCACTTTTTGATAGCCTTACTTCTTTTAGCCCCATTCCTGTCCTTACTGCCTTTGCCTTTTTTTACATTCACCTCTGTTCTGCTCCCTAATAACTTCTCTACCTTGGTGTTTACCTCACTAATCACTATGTTTTGTGGGGGGAGGCTGGGATTTCCCTGCTCCTTTTCACTGCCTCCCCGCTTAGCTAGTTTAAATGCTTGCCAATGAAGCATTTAAACCTCTCACCTAGGATCCTGGTTCCCCCCTGGACAGATGCAGACCATCACACCAGTATAGGTCTGCATCCCTCCAGGTGGCTTCTCAGTCCCCAATGAAGCCAAAACCCTGAGCTCCACACCAGTTTTTCAACCACTCATTGAATTCCCTGGTGAGGAGCGCCCTAGCATCTCCCTTGCCATAGACAGGCAGCATCTCCGAGAAGGTTACCATATGCACTACTTGTCTAAGGCCCCTCCCCAACTCTACAAACTCCATCATGTGGATACCCATGAGTATCCAGGAGAATGAGAGCATGTACCCCTCAACTATCTTTTCCATAGGGTGAACATGTTTAGGTATCTTCTTAACTTTTTGTCCCCCATCTAGTTTAACAGTCTGTGTTGTGAAGCACCCTCTTGTAAATGAGCACCTTGTTCATGAAGATCTGAACCAAGTCCAAATGAACATTTTTGAGCCCACAAGGCTGGGGTAGTAACCACACAACCTACGGTGTCCCGCTTCCAATTTATTGATTTGAAGTTTACTTTTTTTTATTTAAAGTAAGATTTTTCTCATTTTACATTTCCAGTTTATTTTGCATATATCATCACTTATTAATAAACAAAAGATAAGAATATCATACCTCATTGTAAGCTGGTAAGTTGATAACTCTGTCTGATTACCAACACGTCTCTCTACTGCATTGTGGTCACGAATATCTCTCCCCCCTATTTTGCACTTCATACCTGTGTTTCTGGGCCTTAAGTGCTTGATTTGACACATATTCTTATTGAATATTAGCTGCCACACCTGTGACCGCTCCAGTATTTCACGTAGATCTCTAGTCATATTTTATACTACTCCCCTGAATTGTCTACCATATTGCAGTGTTTTTGTTTTCTCATTTTCAAAAAAGGGCATACCTTAAATTTTAGCCCCTCAGCTATATCACTTACAAATACATTACAGGTGAAGCCCATAGTATTGATCCCTGTGGCACCCCTCTGGCCACTTCTGATTGAAGTGATCTCCATCTACCACAACACTATGTCATCTGTCATGTAATCAATTTCTTACCCAGTTTAACACCTTTGAACCACCTCCAATGAGTGCCTGGCAGAGGAGGGCATAGGGGGACTGCCGGATACCAGGGAATACTATATTTGTTCTAGCACCTAGTATGGGAGGGCATGAAGGGATCAAAGGACACTAGTGAATGCTTTATTTGTGGTGTTGTCTCATTTGGGAGGGCATTGGTGGGACCACCACAAACCAATGAATGATTTGTTTGTGGTGGTGCCTGGTATGAGAAGGAATGGGGGAACACTGGATACCAGTAAATATTTTATTTGTGGTGGATCTGGTGCCAGATTGCATGGGTGGACCACTAGTCCCAACCGAATGCTTTACTCTGGGTGGTGTCTTGCATGGGAGGGCATGGTGGGACCATTTGACACCAGCTAATGCTTTATTTGTGGTGGGATCTGTTATGGAAGGGCATGGGGGAGACCACTGATCACTAAAGAATGATTTATTTGTGGTGGCACCTGGTATGGGAGGGCTTGGCTTGGACCACTGGACACCAGTGAATGCTTTACTTGTGGCATCTGGAATGGGAGAGCATGGAGGCGAACACTGGACACCAGTGACTACTTTAATTTGTGGTGTCACCTGGTGCCAGATTGCATGGGTGGACCACTAGTCTCAATTGAATGGTTTACTTTGGGTGGTGTCTTGTACTGGAGGGCATGGTGGGACCACTTGACACCAGTTAAAGCTTTATTTGTGGTGGGGCCTGTTAGGGAAGGCCATATGGGGACCACTGAACAACAAGGGAATGTTTTTATTGTGTTGATGCATGATATGGGAGGGCGTGGATGTGGTCATTGGATACCAGTGAGTGCTTTATTTGTGGTGGAACCTGGTGTGGCGGGAGATAGGGGACCATTAGACAACAGGAAATGCTTTTCTTTTTGGTGGCGCCTGGTTTGAGTGGGAACAGGGGGATCACTGGACAACAGGGAATGCTATATTTGTGGTGGCACCTGGTATTGGAGGGTATTACTCAGTATTATACAATGGCAAGGAAATTTCCTTTGATCTGATTGGCTACCACCAGCTAGAGACAGAGATGATATTAAACAATAACATCACTGTATCTAAGACAGGC
The DNA here is from genome assembly GCA_016271365.2 of Neoceratodus forsteri. Classification (NCBI taxonomy): domain Eukaryota; kingdom Metazoa; phylum Chordata; order Ceratodontiformes; family Ceratodontidae; genus Neoceratodus; species Neoceratodus forsteri. The sequence goes on along the minus strand of CM028132.1, from coordinate 1,061,308,088 downwards.
AGCGAAATTACTGCATAACCATTAAAAGAATCACTGCCCATGTCACGTGCACCCAGGGAAACATGAAAGTTTTACACCTCTCATCTTCACTCCCCACCTCCCGTCCCTCAAACAAATGAACCGCTCACAGAAAACAAAACAGTACTCATATAGTCTCATGCCCTGTGTTTTTTTTCTTTCTTGTTTTACCACTTGCTTTCCCACTCTGATACTGCTCGCTTTCACTGACCCGCGCAGACCGTAATGGCCGTGCACTTCAAGATGCATCATCCACGTCCTACATCAGTCCCAAAACAACAAGAAAGTGCCCAGAAGAATGTAGGTTTTCACCTCCTGTTTCATTTCTTCTGTTTCTTCTGATTTTTATTTCCCCCAAAGCGAGCAGCTTCACAGACTGTAACTGCTGGTCACGTGAGTCAGTGAAGCCATTCACTTCAAATGCCCATACCATGCTCTACGGATCACTCCCACAACAACAGAAACACAAAACCTGCTGAATTAAATTACCTAGCCACTAAAAATTCTGTCTGTGTCTAGCAGTTTTTTTGGGGGGGACACAGAACACAAAGTGCCACAGAAACACTGGAGTGGACAGCTGAGTCATGAAGCAGCAACCCACCTACTGGACTATTTTTTCTCCTTACTTACATGCCTTCCACAGAAAATATACAAACCTCATTAAAAAAACATAAAAAGCTTTTTTATTACTGCTATATTAACAAATGAGCCATTGTATAATAGCAATAAGGCACTCCAGGGATGTGTGTTATTGTGTAATAACATCACTCCTGGGATGGTGGAAGCACTGGGATTCACTTCGTGCTTCAACCCACCCCAGGAGTGATGTTATTACACAATAACACATACCCTGTCGTGTCTTATTGATTAATTATTTGGTTACTAAAGTGGAAGTAGGCTCTTACCCATATAGACCACCTTCTCCATACTGGGTGGAGGATATTAGCCTTCCCCTTGAAGCAGGTAATCATTCAGTGTTTTTTTTTTATTGTACTTTATTGCTTGCTTATGCTACGTGGTTAGGAAGAACATTTCACATTTCAGAGGCCCTTATTGTAAACAAGTGCCTACATTTGTTTGTTGTGGATTTTGGAATGAGAATCTCTTTCTTGTGGGATCTCAAGTTTGCTGTGTTGTTAACTTGAACAATTTTACATCCGTTCATAAGATCCTGATCATTAAGAATGCTGTACAGCAAAAGCAGATCCCCTCTATCTCTCCTAAGTTGGAGATCATACAGCACAAGGGCCTTTAGCCTGTTTTGGTAGTGCAAGTTGGTGAGTCTAGGGATACGCTTAGTGGTTCTACGCTGTAAGCTTTCAATAATTTTTTTGTCTTTTACAAGGTATGAGGCCCAGAATGACACAATATAGTTCATGTGAGGTCTAATAAATGCCTTCTAAAGTGGCATAATGAATGCTTCATTCCTGCACAAGAAAGTTATTTTAATAGCATTAACAATTTGGTTTCCAGCAAGCACAACACTGCTGCATTGGTCACCTGGAGTTAACTGGTTATTTATTATGACCTCTAAGTCTTTTTCAGTAATTACTGAGTTAATTTTTCTTTTGCATAAAAAATACATGGTGTTTGGATTTTTTGCCCTATGTGAATGACTGAATATTTATCTGTGTTAAATTCCATTTTATTTGAATAAGCCCATGTTTCAATTGTTTGCAAATCTGATTTAAATTTGGCTATTTTATTTTCCACATCAACCTCTGATGACAGTTTTGTGTTGTCCGCAAATTTGGTAATTGAACTATTTATCCCTATGTTTAAATCATCAATAAAAATGCCAAACAGAGCATGGCCCAGCACCGATCCCTGTGGGACCCTGCTATTGACAGCCACTGGCGTAGAGACAGCATCCTTTATTTTAACACATTGTGTTTTTATTTTTGTTAACCAATTTTTCACCCATTGCATAGTGAAGCCATTAAATCCTAACCTGATCATTTTCTGAATTAATAGATAGTGGGAAATTAAATTAAAGGCTTTCTTAAAGTCTAAATAAATTATGTCAGTAGGAATGCCATTGTCTGTGCTACTACTGATATTTTCATAAAACTGGACAAAGTTTGTTGTACAAGATCTTCCAGTACAGAACCCATGTTGACATTTGTCTGATATTCCCGATGTTTGTATCTCAGCTGCAATTCTAATTTTGATAGATTTTTCCAATAGTTTGCATATAATGGATGTTAGACTAATGGGTTGGTAGTTGGATGTATTTGATCTATTTCCTTTCTTATAAATAGCTACCACTAACGCTCTCCTCCAATCTTTAGGGATAATGCCAGTTCTATATTACTTGTTAAATATGATGGCTAAAGGGTAGGCAACATGTTGCATAGTTTCTTTGATGAGATACGCCTTAACATCATCGGGGCCTGGTGCAGTGTTGTTCTTTAGGGTCGGTATATTTTGTTTTATTTTATCAGATGTAATATCAATATATACATTTTTATTAGTTATAGTGAAAATTTATCTATTGCCTCAGCGAAGACTGCCCCAAAATACTCGCTGAAGGAGTTGGATATCTCTGTACTATCATTAACTACCTCCCAGTTAACTCTGATTGATGTTATACTGTTATTTTTATTTTTATTTGAACTAACGTATGCAAAATAAGCCTTTGTATTTCCCTTTGCTACCGATAACCTGAATTCAAGATTTTTCCTTTCCTTTATTGTTAATTTTTTGGTTAACTTCAGTTCATGTTTGTATGCTTCCCTGTTTTCATTTGTCCCTGTCTGTTTCAGTTGTTTAAATGCTTTTTCCTTCTTTTTTATTTGTTTCCTTATATTATTTGTTAGCCATTGTGGAATTTTACTCGTTTTGTTCCAAGTTTTAATTTGTGGATATGTAAGTGCTCCAGTTCATGTATAATGTTTTTAAACATAGTCCATACATCTTCTGTTTTGAGATCACTTAGTAAAACTTCCCAGTCTTATTGACTTAAAGCAGTACTTATTTTATCGTAGTTACCCTTTCAATAGTTAAATCTTGATGATTTTGTTTTTATGCTCCTTTTGGACCTGTTTAAGCTACAAAAGACTGTATAATGATCACTGCTGCCTATGGGGCTGCTGATCTTGAGATCATTAATATCTAGGGAGAGGTTTGTAAGAACAAAGTCTAGAATGTTATCTCCCCTTGTGGGTTCAGATACCATTTGTTCTAGACCACATGAGAGGCAGGTATCTGGGAAGTCATTCTCTGTTAAGGTACAAGCTGTTAGATTAACCCAATCAATGCCAGGGTAGTTGAAGTCACCCAGTAGAATAAGGTCTGATTGATCAGATAATTCAGCTACAACCACATTAAGTTTGTTGTCATAGTCTGCATCAGCAGATGGAGGTCTGTAGATGTTACCTATGGTCAATTTTTTCCCCCTAAGGTCAATGAGATTAATAAAGCATTCCTCAATTTAAGCCACATCTTCTGTTTTAAGGACAGCTTCTGTTGTTTTAAATGTGTCCCTAGCATATATACATACACCATCCCCTTTTTCTGGCCTCTATCCTTATGATAGATTGTGTGTCCTGGAATTGCTGAAAACCATGTGGAGGTGTTGTCCCACCAGGTCTCAGTTATAGCTAGAATGTCTATGTTATCTTTGAAAACAGTATTTACCAGTTCACTTATTTTAAGGATGTTTAGGTTTCTGGCGTTTCCAAGTAAGATGTTATACACATTTTGATTTTTAACAATGGTATTGCATTCTGTACATAAATGTAGCCCTTCTTGTACCTTCTCCATTAGTTTAAATGTTTTTCAATTTTGTTGGCAGTTTTCTTCCCAAGCATGTAGCTACATCTTTTACATAAATGTAAGCCATCCCAATTAAATGGGCTGTTATTGTCCACAAAGGTTTCCCAGTGTGCTATGCATGTTATCCTTTTTTTCAGGGTCCTTTTCCTGAGCCATTCATTTATGACCTTCATTGTATTGTTTCTTGCATTATTTGCTGTTGGAATGGGCAGGATTTCAGAAATATATATTTTGCAGCCTTGTTGTTAAAGTGTATTAGTAAGTGAAATATAATTGGCTTGGATGTCTTCAATGGTAAATTTATTGACATAATTTGTGTCAGCATGCACAATGACTAGGGGATTACTACTGGAATTTTGTAGGATGGTTGGTACCATTCTTTCTAGGTCCCTTAACCAAGCCCCACTGTAGCTGGAGCATGTTCTATTCAGTTTCTCTTTTCTACATATGTGGCCATCTGTATACTTAATAATTGAGTCACCTGTGACAAACGCTTGTCTACTTACAACTCGGACCTTCTGTTTCCATACTATCTTGCTCAAAATGTTTATTTGGGTCATTAGCATGAATTTGTAAGTTGCCTGCTCTATTCACGTTTGTATCTGCACTAGCACCTGGTTCTAGTACTACTGTATTTTTGTCTTTTGCTACATTGGTTTCTATAGATGTGGTGTGCATGGGGGCCCAAGTCAGCATGGTATCTTCCCTGTGACTCTGTGCAACAACTACGTGGGTATTTGCTTTTTTATTCTGGCTGGCTGATACAGAGATGGCAGAGAAAGACAGTGGGGTTTTGTCATTATAAGGTGGTATATTTGCTTATCCCCCTGAGTCTACAACTATTTCCTCAAAGGGAGAGTTATGAAGAGGAATATTGAGTGCCATGGCACATCTCCCTTTTTTGGTTTTATTTTTATTGGTAACCTGACTCCATTCAGAGTCTCCATCAGGGTCCTCCTCTGAGTCTTCTTCTCTCCCTCTTTTCAAGGATTCCTCATTTTGTTTGTTAGGGGCCATGTTAATGTTTCTAACCTCACTTAATTTCATCTGCTTGGAGATTCAGATATTTAGATTCTAAGTTCTTAATAGCAACCTCTAGTTCCTTAATTTTTACTTTTAATGACTATTTTGTTACTCACAGGTTGCATTTAAAAATATAAAAGCCATTGCTGTTATCTAGGGAGAAGTTTCCTCACATAATGCACATCATGGCAACCTTTTCTGTACTTAATATTACTATGCCATCATTGATGTTCATTTCTGGAGATAGTTTACTGTACTAGAGTAAAAGAAAATTTTACCTGATGCAGAGTTTCCTGCCCAGTGTTCATAGTGCCATGTGCAGCCCCACACACGCTCACCCCACTCTCTTGTGTGGAGAAGATATAGTGCCAGGACAGGAAGTGGGAACACTTCCTACTTCCTGTTTGTCTATAAAAACAGTGGTCCCAAAACTTAGTGCTAAAACACTGTAACTGACTCTGCCTGCACTGGAATTAGGCAGTAGATGATATAAAAGGGTTATAAAAGGCTAAAAGCCAGACAAACATAACCCTGAGCAGTGCTCCTGAGCTACCCCTTATAGCTGGCTGGGACAGTCTTCCAATGTCCCATACTGCTCAGCCACACCAACAACAATTCACTAGTAAGTACAGGGTACCTCCTGCTCCAACACTAGCACAATAAGCATTTTTCAGCAATACAACACAGTTCAAGGTATATATTTAAACTAACAGGATGCCTCTCTCCAGAGGCTGGCTTACTCCAGCTGTTTAAGCAGCAATCTGACCCCCCCACTTGCTTGTGGGGGGCAGATATAGTTCCTGGACAGGAAGTGAGAACACTTCCTACTTCCTGTTTGTCTGTAAACACAGCAGTCCTAAAACTTAGTGTTAAAACACTGCAACTGACTCTGCCTGCACTGGAATTAGGCAGTAGATGATATAAAAGGGTTTTAAAAGGCTAAAAAACAGATGAACAGTAGCCCTGAGCAGTTCTCCAAAGCTACCCCTTATAACTGGCTGGGACAGTCCTCTGATGTCCCACAATGCTCAGCTACACCAACAACAATTCACTAGTAAATGCAGGACACCTCCTGCCCCAACACTTGCACAATTAGTGTCTTTCAACAATACAACACAGTTCAAGATATATATTTCAACTAACAGGATGCCTCTCTCCAGAGTCTGGCTTACTCCAGCTGTTTAAACAGCATGTGGGGGAACATTGGACACCAAGAAATGCTTTTCTTTTTGGTGGCACCTAGTATGGGAGGGAATTGGGGGACCACTGTACAGTAGAGAATGCTATATTTGTGGTGGCACCTGGTATTGGAGGGCATGTGGGGGGGCCATTAGACACCAGAAAATACTTTTAATATTGGTGGCACTTGGTATGGGATTGAATTGAAGGCCAGAGAATGCTTTTTTTGTGTGTGTGGTGGGGCCTGGCATTGGAGGGCATGGGTATGACATTGGACACCAGGAAGTGCTTCACTAGTGGTGGTGCCTGGTATGGGAGGGAATGGGGGACCTCTATATAACAGGGAATGCTTTTTGGGTGGTGGGGCCTGATATGGGATGGTGTAGGGGTGCCGTTGGACACCAGGGAATGCTTTACTTCTGGTGGTTCCTGGTATGGGAGGAAATTGGGGGACCCCTGGACAACAGGGAATCCTTTCATTGTGGTGGGGCCTGGTATGGAAGGGCATTGATGGGACCATTAGACACCAGGGAGTACTTTAGTTGTGTTGGTATCATGGTATGGGAGGGAATGGGGACCACTAGACAACAGAGAATCTTTTTTGTGATGGTGCTTGGTATAGTAGGGTTTGGGGGGGGCTTTGAACACCAGAAAATGCTTTCCATTTGGTGGTGCCTGGCATTGGAGAGAATAGGGGACCACTTGATTACAGGGAATGATTTAATTTGCATTGGGGCCTGATATTGGAGGGCATGGGGTGCCACTGGACTCCATAGAATAATTTACTTGTGAAGGATCCTGGTATGGGAGGGAATTGAGGGACCACTAGACAACAGGGAATGCTTTTTTGTGGTGGGGCCTGTTTTGTGACTGTATAGGTGGGCCATTGGACACCAGGAAGTGCTGCTCTTTTTGATGGTGCCTGGTATGGGAGTGAACTGGGGGACCACTGGACAACAGGGAATGCTTTATTGTGGTGGAGTCAGATATGGGAGGGTATGGCTGGGGCCAATGGACACCAGGGAATGCTTTACTTGCAGTGGTGCCTGCTATAGTAGAGAACTGGGGTACAACTGGACAAGAGAGAATGATTTTTTGTGATGGGGCCAGGTGTGGGGGGGCATGGGGAGCCACTGGACCCTACAAAGTGTTTTGTTGTGATGGTACCTGGTATGGGAGGGAATGGGTGTGTCCACTGGATCACAGGAGATGTTTTTATTACTTCCTTAGCACACATGTCTGTCCTGTTCTGGAGTTTAGTGCCCATGCGTGAGTCATTGTGCATGTGCACAGCACTTTAGTAGCCATATTGAACATGGCGGACTTTGCTGTGTTTCATCTGCCTTCTCAGCTGCAGCTGCACTGGCTCTGGCCACAGTTTGTTTAAATTAGGGCTAGCAGTCACACTGGAATCAATAGTTACTCAGATCTCCATTATAAGAGCTATCAGTATTGTAACTCAGATGGTCCCTCCTCTTTTAGATGGACCATCAGGTTGCAATAACCAACATTTGAGGGTTATCTTTCATCCCTGTAAATGTAATATTTGCTGCTTGGAGTTTTTTTAGTCTTCACCTATTTGTTTCTTTGTATATGCTTTCCAAGTCCTATTATTGGAGTTTGCCTTATTTTTGTCATTTTCTGGATGCTTAACATAGCGTACCTCCTCCACCTGATCAATGGGCACATTTGCATCGCCTTGCTCAGTACTAGATGAAGTTCTTGTTTGTAGTTCCTCCCTGTCATTCTCTAAATCTTTTAAGGTCATATGCAAAGGTTTTTAAAACTAAAAGAAACAGTGCCATTCAATAAACACTGCTATAAAACCTATGTGTGTTCCAGGTTTTGTAACAAAAGTCAACAAATTAGTGCATTTTTAGTGTCTTTTTGTTGTGGTCCATTTCCCCATGGTTGCTGGATTCTGAGTCAGCATACCTCCTGGCTGTTGATGTTATTTGAGGTGCTTGCCTGTTAGGAAGTTGTATTACTGCTAGTAATATAATGCTGGTAACTTCACTGCTTTTGGTCAGTGTCTGATTTACAATAATTTCGATTTAATAGGGACCTTATCTGCACTAATTCCTACTAGGGATGGCTGTTCTAGCCCTGGTAAAAAGATAATTTTAAAGTGATTTATTGAGGTTTGTCACAGAAAATGGGAGAAGTGACCTGTAGGAGTGTACTCTACTGTATCCACAATACCTCACTATGTAAATGAGTATACAGGCTATTATTTTTCTGTGCTCACTACAGAAATAAGAGACTACATCTCTCAGTAAAGAAGTGTTATAGCTAGATATAGTGGGCCTTGTTTTGAAAATAAACATACAAGAGCTTATATTGTCGATACCACTATAGAAATACAAGATTGCACCTCACAGTAAGGAACTAGGAAATCAGCTTCTTATTGTACCCACAATGCCTTGCTATGTACATTTACATATTAGGTGCTCACCACTAGCAACATATGAGACTGTACTTCTGAATAAGGCACATTTAAGGCAATGTTATAAATTACTCAGAATTCCTTGTTGTTTTATGTAAAACATTGATATCTCCCTTGTTTGGCATTATTCCGGGGGTGTGGCCATACAGAGAAACTGGAAGGCAGCCAGAAACAAACCACCGATAAAACAGAACAATAAAATGACTATGACAGCTTTTTTTTTTACAAAACAAATTGCAGATTCAGCATCTGAAGCATGGCTGTCAATGGCATATTATGTGAAAAAGGCATGTTGGAAACCTTCCAATATCACTTTAACATCAATGTGCTACTCTCCCTGACTTCTGCATAGGCTAAAACATTAAATTTAAACTGTTGGTGCGCAGTACTGGCATTAAGCATGACACAACCATTATCAAACAACTTTTAGATTCTTGTAACGAGCACAGTGAAGGAATGAGAAGTCTTTACAGACCACAACAATGTGATTGCCTCCATAGCTTATGTATTGAAGAAAGAGACTAGCACCACAAATGACATCACCAGGGCATAGACATGATGATTACCACAGGGAACAGAATGTCTCAACATCTATCAGTGTTGTTGAAACACACCACATAATAAATAGCTATAAATAGTATGAAATAGTAGATTTTCATATACAATAGTAGGCAGACACTGCTCTTATAACAATACAGTATGTAATGAATGATGCTGACAGTTCAATGTCTGTAAATTTCATCGCATATGATCTTTAATAGTTTGTATTACAGAGTTGACTAGGTCATTAAATTGAAATAAATTTTAGTCATGGGAGTCAAAACTGGCATTCCTCTTGTTTTTCCCCACTCTTTTTATTGATTGATTTGGATGCTTTAAGTGAAGACTTTTCCTTAAAACTTGTCCAATTATTGTTCTCTAATCTTTGGTTGTGTAATCATCTCTGTGTTTACTAAATCAGTATTTGGGAACTACTCCCCAGTGAAGTCTAACTTTCTGTACTCCTAGTTTCCATCACTCATTTACCCCTCAAAACTGCTGTGCCCTCATCTGTCCCTTGTGGAAAAGGTGCTGACCACACAGATGATGTATTGTTAATTTAGACTTTAAAGTAAACATTCATAATATTCTAAGATGCTAGATTAAAAATAAACCTTATACAAGTGAACACAATGGTTTACAGTGTTCTGAGCTTTTATTTCCAGGTTTGAGGATGTGTCTCTCATTATCCCTTATGTTGAGTGTCTGTGTCCCTAAAAGCAGCGACAAAAGGTTTTCTTTGTTATTTTTTTTTTTATTTAATTCTTGGATTACCCCCATGAGCAGTTGCTCATTTAAGGGTTCCATATCAGTTACAAGGACAAAGGTACATTAAAACAGTAGTACATGTTTTAGAGAGGTAAAAGTAAGATACAGTAATACAGTAGTACATTTTTAGATATTTGTATAATGAACACACCAAATTTAGGATCATAGGCAGCAAGTAATTTCCCTGAGTCAAAGTTAGGGCACCCTCTGGCTCTGGGCAGACTCAGCAGTATAGCAATGATAGGCTCTACAGCTCATGGACAGGTGCAAACTTTTCAAACTGGGTAATAGTAGCAGTTAAATGGCCAGTGACAGCAGACAAAAGCAGGCACAGGTGTTTCAAGCTGCTTAGTTCAATAGTTTGCTGTTTCTGTGTTTTATACTTCACTACTAAGGCCCACCACCTTTCTGTACTCACCAGGCACACCTCCCATCCTCAGTCAGCCCCACCCTCCTTACTGGAAAAATGGACAGCAGAACAGAGAGCAGATGGCTCTGGGGCAGACTCAACAGCAGAGCAACGATTGGCTCTGCAGTTCGTGGATAGATGCAAACAGTATAAACTGGGTAAAAACAGCAGAGATATATGACCAGAGACAGCAGACAAAAAGCAGGCACAGGTGTTTTAAGCTGCTTAGTTCATGAGCTTGCTTTTGGGATACCCCAGGTGGGGGGTGTCAATAGGGGGGTGGCCGGTGGTCAAATGTTTAGTCCCATTCCCCTGCCACTTGTTAAGCCATTTGTGCAGTACACTTCTATGCGTTGGGCCAATGATTTGGTTAATGGATGGTATCATGTGAATTTCAATATCCATTCTAGCCCTATTTCTGTTTTCCCATGCCCATGGGACACCACTCACCAGCCCCCAGATATTGTCCTCCATGATCCTCTGGCCTTTCCCCTTGGAGCTGCTATCTTGCGCAGTTTATCTGTATTTACCAATAGAAGCCTTGTTGTGTGTGGCAGATTTCTTTACGTTGGTCTGCGTATTGTTCTGTATGTCTATGCCTGTTCCACGCTATGGGCTTTTCCATAACAGCGATCGCAAAGAGCAGGGTTCTATCTGGCCCCGCCCTTCCCTTACTCCTGCCCACATTGAAATGTATGTCCCCATTCCGCTTTCCCCAGTGCTGCTGCATTTTCCTGTGGTGTAGAACAGGTTTGTGTTTTTCACCATATCATATTCATTTTAGTCACATATCAAGCACATTATTAAACAGTAGTATCCATCCTGCTAAAATAAAATAAAAGAGAGCACTCTCCTTGCTTTCCCATTATTGAGTGTGGCAGCTTCTCCAACATGTTTGTTTTTTATCTTTTATCTCCTCGATCCTCACCCCCCAGAAGCCTCCCCCCACCAGCCCCACTCCCCCAAGCCTCTCTTTACTATAATATGTCCCTGCTGCATCAGTGTCCACCCACCCCATATGGTCTTGCTGATCACTGAGACATTTTTCTTCTGGGCTGGATGGTGTCAGCTTTGTTAAATAAGTTCCCCATATAATTAACAGGTCTCTGAGGATGTCAAATCCACCAGTGGGAGAGTGCAATACTGCATATCTGAGTGCCCTTCAGCTAGTGCACCATTGTTCTATGTGTCTTGTTGCTTTTAGGCCCCCTAAGTATCTCTTCCTCTCCAAATCATCATCATTGCCTTCCTCTCTCCCCCCCTCCCCATTATTCTCAATTTAACTATATTGTACTTGCTGTACCCAGTCCATTAAATCAAGCTGTTAGATTGCATACTGCTCAGGTTTGCTTTGTTTTCTGATGGTAGTACGTTGGATGTGTATACCTTTGGAAGTCTATCAGTCACTCTGCACATGGATCAGTGGTGCGGTTCTCAGGGGAGGCAGTGTCTCTCGGGCTGGTGATGGTGCTGTGTTCAGACAAGAGGGTTAGAGGTAAATGGGTTGAGGTAGGGCGGGGCTCTGAATTTCCTGGCTGATCCTAGGTCATGAGGTGTTGAGTAGTCAGAGGAGGGGCCATGGCTGAGAGGACTGTGAGGCTTTGGGATGGAGGGAGGATTTGGATTCCTTCCAGGCTCTGTTGGAGTGGTGTTGGTCATCAGTGGGAAAGATCTGTGAGCCAAACAAAGGGTCATAAAAAAATTGTCTGGGATGTGGTAGGGGAGGAAGAGGTGATTAGCATGGCTGCCATACTGTCCCAAGACTCAATATGTCCAAGTCTGTACTTCATAATAATCAAATGTGTAGCAGCAGAGTATTGCAGAAGGTCCATATACAGATCAAGGGTTGCAAGCGGTGTTGGTATGTGAGGTAGTAGAGTTCTCTCTTACAGTATATCCACGATCCTCATCTTTACAAGTTAACACCAGTCTATTTTTGTCCGTGTTGAAGCATTATGGCAGGTAGAGCAGAAGTCTGCTGCAGAAAGAGGGGGCCCCACTCATTGCTCATTGTAGAGCATCATGAAGTTATTTGTTGAGCATAGTAAGAGGTGGTTCCTTACCTATCAGACAAACACCCCCAAGATCTATCTGGAATAGTTAGACTTTATTGTTTTTGGTGCCTGCTTCTGGTGGGTTTGCCATAGTCCATTTTGATCTTCAGCTGGGGAAAGTATTTACTGTAGGTAGTTCGCTCCTTGCAGCTGCCTTTGTACTTATAGCTGCTCACAGTCATCTCTGTTGGATTAACCAAATAAAGGATAAAAGTTCTTGAATCACAAGGTGGTACCCGGCACAACAGCCATTTAAAATTAAAGTGATGCACGAATCTGGAAAAGAGATTGTCAGTGCTGATTTTCTGTCAAGATATGGATCAGAAATTGAGAATTCTGAAGGTTAAAAAATGTGTGGGTTTATGGAAAAACGGATACTGCATATGCACATAATTGTAATGGTAACAGGAGAATTAAAAGAAAGTTTTAGAAACCTGTTTTTTTAAACAGGTTCTCTCTTAAAGAGAGGGGTATGTGACAGGGTTGGATAAGACACTGTTCCATTTGTTATGCAGAAAGACTTAAAAGCAAGGATCTGTTCCATCATCTCCTTTTCTGTCTTTTGTCCATCTGATTGCACAATCACATTTCCTTGTGAGATCTAGGAAATGATCACTCTGACAATCTCATGATGCTCTCCCTTCCTCTATCCCCTGCCTTCATTTTCTGTTTATTGCTTTTTCTATTTTTTATTACACCTTGCTTATCTGTGGCAATAAAAATATATGTGTATCTTTATGTGAAACTGGGTTCTTTGGTCAAATATGTATATAATTATATTGTTGAAATGATTGCAAAAACATATTTAGAACTCAGGAGGTTAACCTTGAGATGCAGTTTGGCCTCCTTAGGCTTGTTTGCAAAACTGTCAGCAGGAGGCTAGCTTGGGATGCAGTGTTCTATTTGCAAGCCTGTTCTGGAAAGAAACTGACAAGGACTTTGATATGTTTTGTGAGAAACAGGATGTCTCCTAATGAGCTCAGGATGTAGAAGTTAATTGTCAGGCAAAGACTTCTTATAAAACGAGAACAATATCTTGTTAGAGAGAGAAGGTGAGGTTTAGATTTAGAGATACCCTCAGATGAAAGACTTTGCTTTGTTTGAACTGCCTGTATAAGAGCTATCCTGCACATTTTTATTTTTTATTTTAGTGATATGTATTTATTTATTTGTTAACCGGGTAGATGCACTGGTCTGAGAACTGTTTTCAGGCAAAACCAGGGCAACTGAGTATAGCAAAGGAATGCAGCAAGGATGAAATGTATGGTACAAGGCATATGGAGACATCAATGGGAAATGAAAACTTTACAAGACATTTACAAGCAGAAACATAAAAAAACTGCAGCATAATAACAATACAAATAAAAATAAAATAAAAAACACTGTAAGTATCAGGCACATTGTAATTCAAATGAGGCATGGCAGAGGATGGATATAAGGAAAGGGTACATACGTTTGTAAGGTATAGACCAGTGTGGGGGAGGGGAGTAAGGAGCAATTAAAACCAGCCAGCGGAGCATGTGCATGGGGTGGAGGACAGATGGTGAGAACACAGAAGAGAGTGGAAAAGCTTCAGTGAGTCAGAGGCTTTAAGCAGTGGGGCAGGCTATTCAAGAGGGCAGGGGATGTGGATGAGAATGACCATTGATACTGATTGTATTTAATTTGCAAATTGTTATTTACAAGCCTGTTGTTACTGATAATAATAAAATGCTATTTGTGAATTTTATAATTGCTCCTGGTTTTTGTTATGCTTCTTGACCTTTGTCTTGGTGACATTAACTTGATGTAGCTGTGAATGATGACCTGCAGGTGGGCTCTACAAATAATGGGGTGCACACAAGAGGGGAGTTTCCCAGAAAAGTGCACAGAAGAAACTGTGGGAATGCACTCCACAATGGACCAGAAGAAGCTTACTCTGAATAGCCTGGTGACGTTTTAAGACTATATTCATTCCTGTTGACCACAAGAATTTTAAGGCACTTAGAAATGCTTGCACAAAAGCGGTTAGACTAGCTAAGTCATGTTATTTCAAACAAAAACTACAAGATGGCCATGTATCCCCAACCCTTTTCCAGAAAACAGTTACCTCACTCTTAAAACCATCTGTCGCACTGACCACTCCCACCCTTAGGGTTGAAGAATCCCTCATCTCTGACACCTTGCAGGCATGCAAAATCCTAAATAAATTCTTAACATTATGTGCTCTTCAGACTTCTGCTGCAACCCACAGCACCACTCTTAACCCTTCCCTCAAACCACATAACATTGTCTTTCCTGCTATTACTCAGGCTGGTCCTCTCTGCCCTGTACTCGTTTAACCTTGATAAACTTAGCCCTGATGGTCTTCACCCTTGTCTATTCCATATTGCTGCTCCAGCTATAGTCACCCCCCTTACCCACCTTCTAAGTCTATCTTTCCAGTCAGGTACTGTTCCACGAGCATGGAAAATCACCCATGTAATCCCTCTTCACAAGGGTGATAGTCCCTTTGAACCTGATAACTGCTGTTTGATTTCTTTATTACCTTCACTGGTGAAGCTACAGGAATCACTCGAAAACAAAAGGCTCCTTCAATTCCTGGAGTCTTCAGTGGTACTAACCCCATATCAATCCAGCTTCTGGAAACATCACTCAACAGTCTATTCTCTGCTTAGAGCAACTAACTCAATTCATGTTATCAGTGGATCACAGACACATCACTGGTGCAATCTTTATTGACTTGGCTAAAGCTTTTGACTCTGTGTCCCATCACCTATTACATAAGAAGCTATGTGCCCTGGGTCTAGCAAATTCTTCACTATCTTGGTTTCAATCTTATCTTCTAAACAGAGCACAATGCGTTCGCATTGGAAATTCCTCCTCTTTGCTCTTTCCCATCTTGTCTGGTGTTCCCCAGGGTTCAATTTTGGGCCCCTTATTGTCCTCTGTCTTTATATATGAACTCCTATTAGTCTGCTCTTCTTCAAATATTCATCTTTATGCTGATGATGCTATTCTGTTTGCTTCTGGCCCCACTAACACTGCTGTCCAAGACCCTTTACAGTCATATCTGAATGCCATGCTCGACTGGTTTCACAAAACCTTTTTCAGAGTAAATGTCAAAAAGATGGTCTCATTGACTTTTGGAACCCCTCAAAAATTAGCCTCCATCCATACTCCTCTTATCTTTTATACACTTGACGGTACCCCCCTAGAGTTAGTAACCACCTTTAAATACCTAGCAGTTTGACTAGACCAGCATCTATTATATTCTTTTTTTCTCATATTGATGCCCTGTATGCTAAACTGCATCTCAGTTAGGTTTCTTGTACAGGTATAAGGACTCCCTCTCCCTCCCGCTGAATAAGCAGTTACTTACCAAATTAATTCCGCCCATTTGATTATGCTGACATCGTCTTCATTGCTGCCCTTGCAACTGTCTTATCTAGTCCAAACACTGTTTACAACTCTTTTTGTTGCTTTGCCTCAGACTCCCTCCCTTGCACCCACAACTGCTCTCTCTACTGTTCCCTATCCCTCTCTTCCCTCATTCATAGACGTAACCTATATTCTCACATTTCTAGCCAAATACTGGTTAGGTAATCTCCTGATGTGCATCACTGACCTCCTTTCCCCTGTTTCCCCCTCCCTGAACAGCTTTAGATCCAGGGATTTGTGCACCTTCAAACTGCCTTGTCCCCATTCATCCATGGGTTCCGAATCTTTCTCCTATCACCTCCCTAAGCTATGGAATCAGCAACCTGCATCCCTATGTAACTTCTCCTCCCTAGAATTCTTCAAACTTCTGCTCCAACGGTTAGACATTAACTCATGTTCTTGTCCTGTCCCAATTCCTTCAGGAAACCCAGCCTGACCTCTCCCCTCCTATGTCCTGTTCACTCCAACTACTGTGTCTAATCCACATTTTATGTACTGCCCTATTCATCTGGTAGGCATCTGCTGTGTCAGCTTAGTTTTCTGTTTTGGTAAATTACTATTTTGTTCTTTTACTCTGCACTTTATTATGTATTCTACACTATTATTCAGTTTGGTGTCATTGTACGCTGCATTATCTTTTGATCTTTTTTGTAATTATTTTTACTATGTTGTTTAATGTAATGTAAAACCCCTCCTTTACGTTTCCCCAGGTTGCACCTGGAAATGAGTTACAGCTCAGTGTGACTTTCCCAGTTACCAGAATTTTAAATAAATAAATAGTAGAGGCACACCACCGCTCCTGGATCGAAGAACTTGGTTGCCGGGTAGAGGCCGTGTCAGGCCTCTAGGCCAAAAGCATTTCAGGACTTTTGATATTGACAGGTAGGTCATGGCAGACCACTGAACAATGTAGAATAACTATTCTTTCACAAGACTGTCTGGTCATTGATAGGGAGGTCGTGACCGATCACTGAACAAGGTCACACTGAATACACATGGATTTGTAATCTGGGTTTCACTGAGCTTTCATTCTTCCTGGATCTGGTTGCTTTTGTTGCTCCTGGATCTGTTTACTTAACAGTGGAAACATGGTTGCAAAACTATGAATTAGTTCAAAACCCGGTTCACGGAAATTCAAGGCAATCTTGCAGAAAGGTATCATGCATTGAGGCAGTCACTACAGGCACCACAACTTTAAGACAGATATTTCAAGTCAAACAGGATACCCCAAAATTTAGGCAGTCCATTAACTAAAAAGGTTAATGCAGGTTTAGACAGGTCATTTCCAAAATGGGCACAATACAGGATTGGCAGTTCATTTGTAAAATAGGCACAGCACAGAACCGGTGGTTCATTTACAGATAAGGCACAACACAGTATTAGAACTTCACTTGCAAAAGATGTACAACTTTAGTTCAAATAGGCAGTCTTTTAAAAAAGGTACAAGGTCACTGTAACACAGTTCATTAGACAGGTTGCACTGTTTCTTTAACAGTGGCTATGCAGTGCTTTCATGCATATCCATTTCTGAAATTTAGATATTCATGCCCTTTTATCTTACCTCCTATCTAGATCACTTGCTAATCTGGTCTCTCTGGGAGATGTCAGCAGAGTCATGCCCACCTCACAGTCTCTTGCTCAAGTGGAGCCTTAGTTATTCCCAACCCATGGGCATTGGTGCCTCTTCCCTTACAGTGCCTTTGTTCCCAAGGAACACTGCTTGTCCTGCCTGTAGGTGTTCCTTCTTTTGGGGACTTGGCTTGTGCCATGAGACCAGGCCACTCTCTGTGGTGTGAGGAGGCATTGAAGTTCATTTTAAAAAAAAGAACAAAGTTACCCCCCAGCACCCAGCAGCTTGCTTAAGTGCTGTTGCCACTCAGTTTCTGCTGCCAGCTTCACTTTCTGGGTCGGGTGCTGCTGGTGGGAGAAAGGCCTATTAGCCGGTAGACACTGCTCCCTTGACTATGCTGCTGCAGATTAAGAATCAGCTGGGAGATGGTGGAGGGCCTTCTGCTACTACCTTCTCATGATGGACAACACTGCTGCTGCTGCTTGAGGACTGGAAGCTGCCAGACTTCTGTTGTCGATAACAAAGAGGAAGAAGGAGAGCCACTGACTTGCTGGACCAACTAGACATCAGGAAGAATGCAGGAACTGAAGGTAAATCCCTCCCTTTTTGCTCTGTGCTGTCTGGCCAATTGCTCCTCTTCTTCCCATCACTCCTCACTCCCTGCTGCTCACTTCCCCAGAGATCATTAATGAACTGAATGGCTGTTGCCATTCAACAGGGCTGAGGATTCAGTTCCAGAATCCTCAAGAGCCCTTCTTTGTCTGCTGGCTCCCTGTGCCCATACACTGGTGAACTACCAGAGGAGGTTTCCAGCACCTGGCAATGGGGGGGAAGGGTAATAAATGCTGGCAGCTGGCAGGCAGGGGAAAAGTAAAAGAATACCCAAAAGAAAACATGTAAAGCATGCCCACAGGGGCTTTACATGGGATGCTGTGCTGTGGATGGGGACCCTATTTAAACATGTCAACCTCTATTTGTTGGGCACTAGGGGACATTAACTCTGGGGAACTAAATATTAATTCTGTACCCTCCTCTAATCCTGACCCAATCCCCTCTAGCTTTGAGCCAGATCCTGCTGTCCCTGGCCCAGACACTGTTAACTCTGAACCAAGCCGAGCTTTTACTAGACCCTTCACATATGGGTGACAGTTGCTATGAAACAGATATGAGACGTGCAGATTTATTTCACCAAAGAATAGAAACAGCATCTAGAAAAAATGCAGTATGGCTGCATTATAAGGAGGCATAAGTAACATCTGGATAGAATTTACCTTGTGTGGCAACTGTTAAAGGACTCGATGCAGAGTTATTCCTCCAAGATTAATGCATTAATACATCTCAGTGGAAGACAATTTTGATTAGTTTTTAAAAATCTCAAAGTTTGGAATGCTTCTGGTTAAAATATAACCAGCTGATGTCCTTATTTTGTATCCCCTTTCCTGGCTATATCCCTTCCCAAACCTACCATCAAGATTGTCACTGTCTAAGTCTGTTTAGAAATTAAAGGGTGCATATGGGGGACCTATATTATTGGTCAGATCAGAGGTGTGAAATCATGGGACAGCTAAACCAATCATGGATAAGGAAAAGATCTGGACTGGTGGCTGGAGATTTTGGGTGAAGCTGAAGCGTTCAGAGTCAGGGGTTATTTATTTACCGATAAACTTTTTTTCTGGGATGGAAAAGGGAGTGTGCATTTATGCAGTATAATCAATCAGTATAATTTGGGATTTCTGGTATAGAAAAAGAGGGATTCAAAGCATACAATAATGCGTAACTTTAGTGTTACAGTCTAGTTTTACTCTCCGGTGACAAAGCAATTGAGTTGGTATTGGGAATTAAACATGTGTCTCTGACATGGTAATGCCCAATGTCATGAAGTTTACAAATGACATTGCAATGGTCTATGACTTACATATTTAATGGGCACAAGGCAAAACCCAAAATGCTCCCACAGAACAAGAAATGAGCACACCATTTCTCAATGTGGGATATGAGATGGTTAACAGAATGAATAGCATACTTTGCCATTAAATGTTGCATCAGCTGAATAAAATGGTTAAAGCTAATTTTTTGCTTCTACTTACATATCAGATTGCTGGAGAATGTGTAGCAGGATAGGATCCCACTGGCACATCTTTTGGGGATGCCCCAATATCTGCTCCTTTTGGACAGATATAAAACACCATATCACTGCTATCTTAGCTAGGCACATCCCTGATGCTTTTACAGTTTGGGTAATGAGGTTCCACACTATAGTTTCCTTCCCACCTGGCATCAGATCTGTAGCACTCATTTTATCTCCAGCTGCACTGAAGTGCATCACTGCCCATGGGCTAAATGAGAAACCTCCCTTGACCACCAAATGGTGTAACAGAATACGCCAGCTTCACCATCTAGGAAAGATGACAGCTAAGCTGAGACTCATGGAAACAAAACACAGTGACAGATGGAGTGTCTGGCAGCAGCTGGACTCTAGACAGCTGCCATAGGTGAGCTGCACATGAACCCCAGACATCTCCAAAGTACAGGACAACAGAATGATTTCTAAGTAAATTAGGTGTGGCATTCACCCCTCCCCCGGCCAGAATCCCCCCTTTTTCTGAACCACTTTCTCCTTGTCTTACCTTTTTCAAAGAGGTATTTAGAAACAGTGCACTATTATTGTTATGCTTTACTGCAATTTTCCTTTTTTCTTTAATCAAAACACAGAGTGAGAAGATAGAGTTTTTTACTTTCAACGTTCTATCAGATACTGTTAGTACAGGTTGTTGGTACTGGCTGAATTTTGCCAGGGCACATTCATACAAAGAACTAACTGTTCTCTATTATTTTGCCTTTGAAAGTACAAACTAATATGATGTCAAAATGGTGATATACAGTAGAGGCAGAATAATTCACCATGGTGGAGGCCTGCAAAGCCGCTCAAATATTTCTGTTTTTTGGAGCCCTATTAATTTGATTTAGATGTAGATTGTGAAACTGCTACACCTGTTAAGTATTAAGTCATATGTATCTGTATAATTCACACTATGTATGGATTAAAATAATGTTGAATGAAGTTGAGTTATAAAAAAAGCTAGTTTTGTGCCTCTGTTGGTCTACACTGTCCTCCACACAAGCAATAAAGATGACAACTGCTCTCAAACTTTTATCTACTAAGCACATTTTTTTTAATATCCTGGTTAAAACATGCGAAAATGTAACCCTGCCCACAAATTGGAGTTTACTATAATGTCTTCCTGGGCTCCCTAATGCCCACTGGCTGGTATCCTGTCTACAGTAGTTCTATTAGTCTGCATGAGAGTGCTCTAGCAAGTCTCCGTACCTGTCTCTTTAACAGAGCACCTTTCTGTGTTTGGAAATCAGCCTGGGCTGGGTCTGAGTGATTAAGGCTTGTGACCGGCCAGACCATCTGTGATATGGCCCCATTCTGCAGTCACTATATGTACAGGGGGATCCCTGTTAGAAATGGTGATCAGTTACTGTTTATCTGCTATAATGAGAATGATAAAGGAGTTTTTCTAACCTGCTTTCAATTGCAGCAAGAACTTTTGCATAGGAGCCACAATTTTGGTTCTGGACTTCCAGTATTGGACCAATTGAACCTCTGGGGACCTAAAATGGAGACTGTCCCCAGTGGTCTCATGGGAAGGAATTCTGTAGTATTTGTAGTTTTAAGTGTTAGGTGCCTAAATGGACGTGGAGGAGGAGCCCTTGCTGTGACAAACAGTTCCTTCAGCCAACTGAACCTTTTGGATTACTGAGAAATCCCCAGAACTGCCTGAAACAGTAGTCAGTCAAGAGTTGAAGTTGAAGAGTGAACAGCTCGAGCAGCCAAGCAGCTGCTCCTAATAGGAGCATTTGAGTATCTGCTGGAAGGCTCTGCTGTCCTGCTTGCCACGTTCTCCTGCCTTTGAGCTGTCAGTGCAGCATTTGGACTGTTCTGTTTGCTGGTGTACTTTGGCAGTGGAAGAAATAATAGAATTGTTGTGGCGACTGAGGTTTTGAACTGAAGACTTGCTCCAGAAGCGATTGGCCTGCCTGATGAGAGAAAATAGCCTTAGAGAGAAAGGTTTGTACAGTAAAGCTGTAAGTAGTAACCAGACTAATATTTGAACTGTGGCTTAGAGAAATAGCTGATTTAAGTGTGCTGAATGTATTTCATGAGTCGCGATTTGGTTCCCCATGGTGAATCCTGTTACACCAACAAGAGGCTTTTCCAGCAGCAGATCATGGACTATTTCAGAACTGTCAGTCCTGCTTGGTCCTTGCCATCTCAGCCTAAGCCACTACCGCCATTTCAGAGGTCATCTTGGTGAAAGACCCACTTGGGGATTCGGCCCCCAACTCAACACCATCGAACAGGTAGTGACCACCAGGAGGTGAGCCGTGTAGGCCCTGCTTCCCCTGGCCCACCAGATCAACACCATGAGGTCTTCATCTCACCTGTCCTACACCCTGGTCTGGGTAGCATGAGTACAAATCAGGGTAGCTCCCTGCAATAACAGCTACAAATCATTGTGTGCCATCTGATGGTTTTAGTTCTGGGTTATTGCAAACAAACTGAGCCATCCAGCTCGGGATAACATGTATTTGGGTTGTGCACATGTTAACTGTTTTCCTTCCTAAGGGCCCTAACAACAGCTGCAATGTCAGCCACACCAAGCAACATTTCAGGCTAGCCTGTGTAACACATTGGGTACCCAGGTTTGTGGGACTGTTCCAAAGGGACTTACAGTGAATGCTGAACCAACCTAAACTAAATCATAGTGTCCATCATTCTATCGGATTCACACTCCTCCCTTGTTCGTTCCCCATGAATAAACCAGATTTTCTTGTTCCACTTCTAACCTGGCTAGTGTGCATATTATTAGTTGGGTTTCAGTTGTAATATCATATTGTTGCATTGCTGGCCTTATTTTCCAGGGCTTCTCCAGGGCAGTTGCAGCTATTCCAACCCTGTTGGTAAGTGCAAGGGGCATGCGCATATTATTACTGTTATTCAGTGGATGTGAATGTGTTTTGTTATTACTGTTTAGGCCACTAGAAGGGTTGGTGGGTGGTTATAGTGTCATGGAGGGCTATACTAAAGCAGTTAAGTTACCCCAATACCATTCCTCTGGGTGAAGGCACCCGTTCACAGAACTTATGCCCCTCAACCTGTGTCTAGCCACACAGGCAGGGGTAGTAGCCCATAGGATAGCGCCACCTAGGGGTTACATCTTGGAGGCACCACTGGGATTAGCACACTCTAGTGGTCAAAAATTGAAATTGCAGGCAAGTGCAAAATAGAGACAGGAATTGAAATGGAGGCACTTCCTAAGCCCAAATGGAAAATTTCCCCCCACAGGCTGGTTGTGCACTGCATGATGGGGTGGAGTGAGGCCGAAGGGGTAGATCCCCATCATGCCATGTTACTATTTGATATCCCTGTGGGGCCCACTAATGAGACAATTGAAGAAACCATGGGTAAGATTAAGTGTCTCGGAAAGGTTGAAGTATGAGGGCGGGATTTGGATATATTTGATCAGACCTTGGCGGCCCTCCTTTCTTGTAGCCTCCCCATAGACTCCAAAATGGTAACCCCTGTTATCATGCCAGAAGGATTCCAGAAGGGGTGGAGGGTTATTCATTTGCATAGTGACCCATCTTCCCCTGCGGGATCTCCAAGGACTGAGG
Source organism: Neoceratodus forsteri (assembly GCA_016271365.2). Lineage (NCBI taxonomy): Eukaryota > Metazoa > Chordata > Ceratodontiformes > Ceratodontidae > Neoceratodus > Neoceratodus forsteri. Next base: position 1,061,285,202 of record CM028132.1, on the reverse strand, counting down.
GGTTTAAAGACAAACTGGTGAGACTTCAAGCTACAGAAGGGCAGTCAGTTAAAGAGCTACTGAAGGCTTTGAAGGATTTGGAGACCACTCCCTTGCAGTCCCCCCTTCCTACAGAATGGAAAGCTAAGATCAGCCAGAAGTTGGCTCAGAGAAGCCAAGTGTTCTCCTTGAAAGAATGGGATGTAGGTTGCGTCACAGAGGCCGAATACTCATCCGACTTCATGATGGGAGGCCGTTTAGAGATCAGTCCCATCACTTTGCACCTGCTGACATTCACGATGTTCGATGTCAACTTCAGGAAATGCTGACTGCAGGAATCATCCAAGAGTCTCGAAGCACGTATGCCTCCCCAATTGTGGTAGTCAAGAAGAAAAATGGATCAGTGAAGATGTGTGTGGACTACTGGATGTTAAATTTAAGAACTGTCCTGGACCAATACACCATGCTCCGTATCCAGGATGCCTTTGACTGCTTCAACAGAAGCCAGTGGTTCTCTGTACTCAATCTTTGGAGAGGGTATTATCAAATCTAGATGGGTCTGGAAGACAGAGGGGAAACAGCTTGCATTTGTCCCCTGGGTTTTTATGAGTTTTTATGCATGCCTCAAGTTATTTCAGGAGCACCCACCACTTTCCAGCAGTTGAAGGAACGAGCTGTGAGAGACATGAACTTATTAGAATGCCTTGCATATCTCAATGATGTCATTGTGTGTGGCCGGACCCTGGAGGAGCATGAAGCTCACCTCTTTAAAGTTCTTGACTGATTAGAGGACTTTGGACTAAAATTATCAATAGATAAGTTACAATTCTTCCATAAATCTGTGAAATATTTTGGTCACATAGCGTCAGCTGATGGGATTCAGACAGACCGAAGCAAAGTTCAGTCTTTGACAACTTGGCCTCAGCCTAATAATCTTAAGGAACTGCAAAGATTCTTGGAGCTCTGAGGCTATTACCACTGGTTCATAAAAGGTTACACCAAAGTCATCCGCCCTCTGCTCAGTTTAATTCAAGGTTACCCACCTACCAACGAAAAGTATAAGAAAAGTGCAGTTAAAGAGGAGAAAAACGTCTACGTCCGGACTAAAGAACTGTTTGGAGCCAGGTGGACTGCTGAGTATGAAGGGGGCCTTCTGTGATATAATTCATCAACTCACCATGCACCTGTGTTTGCCTACACAAATCCTGCTAGACCCTATGTGTTGCACACTGATGCCAGTTTGAGAGGACTTGGTGCTGTTCTTTATCAAGAATATGAGGAAGGGTTGTGCCCAGTGGTGTTTGCTAGTCGAAGTCTAACCCCATTTAAGAAGAACTACCCAGTGCAAAAACTTGAATTCCTTGCATTGAAGTGGGCCATGGTAGACCAGTTTCATGGATTTCTTTATGGCGCAAAGATCCTAGTGAAACTGGACTACAATCCCTTCACCTATGTTCAGACTTCAGCTAAGTTGGATGCCACTGGGCATCGCTGGTTATCTGCACTTTCCATTTATGATTATTCAGTAGAATATAGACCAGGCCTGAAGCACACTGATGCTGTTGCTCTCTACAGAAGACCTGACTGTAATGCAAATTGTCTGAGAATGTCTGAACAGTCTGTCAAAGCCCTCTGTCAAAAATTCTACAAAGATGAGCGTCCCTCTCCTGAAACAGTTGACTGCCTGGTAGACTGCTTAGGTCCTCCTGACATTTGTTTTCCTCTGGTCTACTGTCACCTGGCAGCCTTGGATCTCAGCACATTGCCTCAACTCATCCCTGATAATATACAGTGGGCTCAAGCTCAAGGCACTGTCAGCAATCCTGTACTGGATGCTATTCATGCTGGAAAAAATATGTCCAAACTTCTTTCTTCAGATCCATGAACTGCCTTGCTGTTCAGGGAAGGGTCCAAACTGAAGTTACATAACTAATTACTTTATAGAGAGACCACAGATCAACAAGGGCAAATTATCAAGCAGCAATTAGTGTTATCTACAGCTTTCAAACAGGTGGTGCTACATGCCTTTCATGATCAAATGGGGCCTCTAGGCTGTGACTGAACTACTGACTTGGCCCGTGTATGCTTCTACTTGTCGAAGATGGGGGCCAAAATAGAAACTCACATTAAAACTTGCAGTCGATGTCTAGAGAGGAAAGCTCAGCCCCAGAGGGCTGCCCCCTTAATCAACATCTCCACTAGTACACCCATGGAGCTTGTGTGTATTGACTTCCTGTGTCTTGAACCAGATCAAAAGAACATTGGCAATGTGCTGGTTGATACAGATCATTTAACTTGTTACACCCAGGCATGACAAACTACACTAAGGACCAGAAAGCATCGACAGTGGCAAAGGTTCTCACTGAGAAGTTTTTGTTCATTATGGTGCCCCTCAGAGAATTCACTCTGATCAAGGGAGATACTTCAAAAGCCACTTGATCAAGGAAATGCTCTTTCTCTGGGGAGTGTGAAAGCCTAGAACTACTCCCTATCACCCCGAGGGGGATCCACAGCCTGAAAGGTTTAACCGAACTTTACTAGACATGATGGGCACTCCTTCATCTTCAGGATATGTCCAAATGGATCCAGCAGATAAGTACCTTGGTACATGCCTATAACTGCACCAAAAGTGATGCCACTGGGTTCTCCCCATACTGCCTGATGTTTGGTCGGGAAGCCTGGTTGACTGTAGACATCTGTTTCAGAGTGTTCCCTGATGGAGTCAGAGCTGAAAATCACTTGTAACATGTTCAGAAGTTAAAGGCTTAGTTAAACCATGCCTACCAACTAGCACACACTATGGCACCAAAGAGGAACTTAGCCAACAAAGACAGGCATGACAAGTATGCCAAGGCCCAAGAACTGCAACCTGGGAACAGAGTCCTATTACAAAATTTAGGTCTGCATGGAAAGCATAAAATTGCCAATAGGTGGCACCACACCCCCTACATTGTTGCCAGCAAACTCGAGGATCCACCTGTCTATAAAGTGCATCCAGAAAATGACCCACGAGCTGTCAAGACAATGCACAGAAATCAGTTGCTGCCTATTGGTCAGACTATCATCGATTCTGTCCCCGGAGACACTGCCCCTTCTGGGCCTGTAACCAGAGCTGCAGCTAAAAAGAAACAGTCACCCCCACCCCCCAAGTTGTCAAGGATTCAAGACATCCCCCAGTCAGGCCCAAAATGGCATTGATTGCCTGTCTGAATCTGATGACAGTGAGTGTGAAGTACCCTATTATCCATCTTATGAACTGAGTCAGTTGTTCCAAGATAACCCCATGTACAATTTTGGAGAGGAGTCTGGGCCATCAGGATTGTCTAACCCTTCAACCTTCTCCACAGATCCTGTGACCCCTGAAAGTGAAGTGGAAAGTGTGACTTCTGATATAGCTAATTCTTTGTGCCTGGTAGAACCAGCTGAACTTCAAGAAAGAGAACCAGAGACAGAAAGCACTACTGGTGACATACCAGTAAATACAGAACTGTTGGAAAGCAATGAGTCTGGCAGTGTCATGGAAAATGATGTTGGGAGTATTAGTCGAGTGTTGCAAGATTTAAATTCCATGGAACTTCCTCTTAATGATGAACCTGGAATTTCTTCAGAGCCAAGTATAGACAGTAATGTTGATGAACCAGAGCAAACACAATCTGGAGCTGAAAGTGCTTCCAATGCAGAACAGACAACCAGTGCAGAAGCAACCCTTTTTACAGAAACAGACTTGTTGACAATCAATGAGCCTGAACTGAGAAACTCCAATGCAAATGTTGAAAGAACTGATCATGTGCCTGTTCCTCCCCAAAAGTCAGGGAGAGCCACCAAACCAGTGGTATGAGTCAGTTATGACTCCCCAGGAAGACCAGTGGATCCTCCATTGCATGTAATTCACAAGGGTGTGTATATTTCTGAAAGCTGTCTTCCAAAACAGTTATTCTACTACTTCTAAGCTGATAATTAAACTCTCAACTCAGTGTACCAATACCCTTGCCCCATGCAGCCCTAGTGTAGCTGATACGGAAAGGCCCCAAGCCATGTGAGTTAGAGTACAGGAGGTAATACAAACCAGAACAGTAAGAGTAATGTGGTTAACTGTTTAAAACTCTTTGAATTTGATAATATCCTTATGAACATGTATGACTGTGTGTTACTGTAAAAATGTTTATTGCAAACGGAAAAAAACTATAGTAATGCTTAGGACCAGTTTATTTTACTGATGCATCAGTTTTATTTTGTGATATACCAAATGAAACATGCATGTATTTTCATATAACATTTCATATAAAATTCTATAGTACGTGTAGACTTGACATGGATGCCACGTTTTCCAGGCAGGGAAGAGTGCAACCCCCCTACAAATTGAGGTTTACTATAATGTCTTCCTGGGCTCCCTAATGCCCACTGTCAGGCTGGTGTCCTGTCTGCAGTTGTTCTATTAGTCTGCATGAGAGAGAGCTCTAGGGAGTCTCCATGCCTGTCTCTTTAAGAGAGCACCTATTCTGTGTTTGGTAATCAGTCTGGGCTGGGTCCAAGTGATTAAGGCTTGTGACCAGCCAGACTGTCTGTGATATGGCCCCATTCAACAGATGCTATATGAGCAGGGAGAGCCCTGTTAGGTAATGTAATTGGTTACTGTTTATCTATTATAATAATAAGGATAAAGGAGTTTGTCTAACCTACTTTCAATTGTAGCTTGGGCTTTTGCTTAGGAACCACCATTTTGGTTCTGGACTTCCAGTGTTGGACCAATCGAACCTCTGGGGACCTAAAATGGAGACTGTCCCCAGAGGTCTTGTGGGGAAGGAATCCTGTAGTATTTGTAGTTTTTAGTGTTAGGTGCCTAAATGGACCTGGAGGGGGCCCTTGCTGTGACAGACAGTTCCTTCAGCCAATCGAACCTTTTGGATTAGCGGGAAATCCCCAGAACTGCCTGAAGCAGTAGTTAGTTGAGAGTTGGAGTTGAAGAGTGAACAGCTTGACTGGTCGAGCAGCTGCTCCTAATAGGCGCATTGGAGAAGCTGCAGGAAGGCTCTGCTGTCCTGCTTGCCTGTGTACTTCAGCAGTGGAAGAAAGAACAGAATTGTTGTGGCAACTGAGGTTTTGGACTGAAGACTTGCTCCAGAAGCAATTGGCCCACCTGATGAGAGAAAATAGCCTTGGAGAGAAAGGTTTGCACAGTAAAGCTGTAATTAGCAACCGGACTGTATCCAAACTGTGGCTTAGAGAAATACTTGATTTAAGCATGCTGAATGTATTTCATGGATCACAATTTTGTTCCCCACGGTAAATCTTGTTATGCCTGCTGTAGACTTTTCCAGCAGCAGATCATGAACTCTTGCAGAACATAGAAACATAGAAGAAACATAGAAGTTGATGGCAGATAAGGACCGCAAGGCCCATCCAGTCTGCCCATTTCTTTTTCTACCTTATAAATGTGCCATCGGCCTTTGCTCTGCCAGTGACCTATCTATTCATAGTCATTTGTATTGCTCCCTTATGCCTACCCCATGCCTGTTTGAAGCCCTGCACTGTATTCATAGCCACCACTTCTTGTGGTAAGCCATTCCATGCATCCACCACCCTTTCTGTGAAAAAAGAATTTCCTCACATTCCCCCTTAATCGGCCTCCCTCTAATCTCATGCTGTGTCCTCTTGTCCTGCTATTTTTCTTATATTTAAACATGTTAGACTCTTTCACCATGTTTATGCCCTTAAGGTGTTTGAATGCCTCGATCATATCACCTCTCTCCCACCTTTGCTCAAGGTTATACATATTGAGCTCCGTTAATCTGTCCTCATATGTCTTCTGATGCAGTCCCTGCACCATTTTGGTTGCACTTCTCTGGACTGCCTCAATTTGGTTAATGTCCTTGTGAAGGTGTGGCCTCCAATACTGCTCGCAGTACTCCAGATGGGGCCTAACCAATGTCTTGTACAGAGGGATTATTACCTCCCTCTTATGACTTGTGATACCCCTACTAATACACCCTAACACCCCACTAGCCTTACCTACTGCTTTAGAGGTCTGCTTGGATGATTTTGGTCATCAGTGATGATGATGCCCAAGTCTCTTTCTTCCTTTGTGACTGCTAGCAACTCCTCCCAGCCTATAAGTGGCTTCAGGGTTTTCTTCCCTATGTGCATGATTTTGCACTCCTTTGCATTAAATCCTAGTTGCCACTCTTCTGACCATTCTGCTAGTTTATCCAGATCTCTTCTCATTCTGCCCACTCCATCTGGCTCATCTACTCTGTTGCAGATCTTGGTGTCATCTGCAAACAGACAAGTTTCTCCTCTAGTCCATCTGCAAGGTCACTAATGAAGATGTTGAATAGGACTGGCCCCAGGACTGATCCCTGAGGTACCCTCTTGTGACTTGCATCTCTTCTGACTGTATACCATTTACCACCACTCTGTTTTCTGCCAGTCAACCAGTTTTCCACCCAGTTGACCAACTTCTGACCCACCCCGAGCCTACCCAGCTTATTTATCAATCTTCTATGTCACTCACTATGAACTGTCACTCCTGCTTTGGCCTTGCCATCTTGGCCTGAGCCGCTGCACCCAGTTCAGAGATCATCTCGGCAAAAGGCCAACTAGGGGTTCGGCTCCCAGCTCAACAACAACAAACAGGTAGCGACCACCAGGAGATGAGTCATGTAGGCCCTGCTTCCCCTGGTCCACCAGATCAATGCCATGAGGTCTTCATCTCACCTGTCCTACACCCTAGTCTGGGTAGTGTGAGTAGAAATCAGGGTTGCTCCCTGCAACACAGATGCAAATCATTGACTGTTTTTGTTCTGGGTTATTGCAAATGGACTGTGAACATCCGGCTTGGGATTACAATTGTTTGGGTTGTGCACATGTTAACTGTGTTCCTTCCTAAGGGCCCAACAACAGCTGCAATGCCGGCCACAGCAGGAAATGCTTCAGGTAGCCTGCATAACATACTGGGTACCCAGGTCTGTGGGACTGTTCCAAAGGGACTCACAGTGTAAGCTGAACCAACCTAAACTAAATCATAGTGTCATTCATTCTATTAGATTCACACCCCTTCCTTGTTCATGCCCCCTCAATAAACCAGATTATCTTGTTGCATGTTTAACCTGGCTAATGTGTATATTATTAGTTGGGTTTCAGTAGTAATATTGTATTGTTGCATTGCTGACTTTATTTTCCAGGGGGTCTCCAGGGCAGTTGCAGCTGATCAAACCCTGTTGGTAAGTGCAAGGGGCGTGAGCTGTTATTCAGGGGATGTGAATGTTCTATGGTATTATTGTTTAGGCCACAAGAAGGGCTGGTTGGTGGCTATAGTGTCCTGGAGGGCTAAACCAAAGCAATTAATCTACCCCAATACCATTTCTCTGGGTGGAGGCACTCACTCACAGAACTCAGGCCCCTCAACCTGTGCCTAGCCACACAGGCAGGGGTAGTAGCCTATAGGATAGTGCCACCTAGGGGTTACAAAAAGATAACAGATCTGTTTAAGGACCCACTGAGGCACAACTAAACACCAGAAATGAACTGGTATAACTGAGAGCACATGTCAATACAGGAAGGATCAATCTCCCCTGGATTACAGTTTCTCACATTTGAATTTATTTGTTTTAAGAAAAAGTGGCTAAATTTGGGAGATGCTCATTTATAAGGAGGTCCTGGTTTTTACAACCATATGGAGCAATAAATACAAAGCAGGGTATACATAAAAACATAAATCAGATAACTGTTACAGATATAGGGTCATGACAGATGCAGAGAGACAAACAAGACAGGAACACAGTATCCATTTTAAACACTAAACAAACAAAGAAAAACCCATAAAAATTCAAAAAGCATATATGATGCAAAATGCGTAACATAGGTTTGAATAGACAGTGGGCAGTGCTGGGCGGCAAACACAGTGGGTTGAAATTAGGTTTTGCAGTCACTAGCCAGCAGGACTAGTGACTGGGAAAATCCACTAACACCACAGATTTTTTTCCACTGTCCCAGCTGTTGTACTTATTAAAATTTTGCATTCTGACCCCAGGAAGTGTGGTGTCACTAATAGAATTAACAAACAAAATTATATTACTCATCTCCTTCGGGGGTGGAATGCACTTCTCAATCAAATCAGTATCATACTTGCTCTGACAGCTTTATTTTCACACTTACATGTGACTCTGTAACACACAAACAGAGAAACACAGAACTTGATGGCAGAGAATGATGGCATTTGCCCACCTATTCTGCCCTTTTGTCCCTGTTTGTGATGTCATCACAGACAATTCTTGATGTTTAGTACATCACACCTGATTTTTTCCATTATGTCCATGTCGCATTGTGGTAAAATATCATATCCCACTGTGGCATAGTGGTTTATCATTTACTTTGTATCAATTGGAAATTTTTTTATTGTATTTTTATATATTATACACCACTGTGGCATAGTGGTGGATGACTTGCTTTATATCAATGAACATTTTTTTAATTACCTAATTTAAAAATACTTTTATTTCATTTTGTTTTTGCATTTAATTGTCAATGGGTCATTTCATAAGCACAAAAAGACAATCTGGGGTGTGTGCATTGTGCTGTCACAGTACATGCCCATTATCATAAGGGACTCACTCTGTGGCATCACGCTTCACAACCAACTACATGTAACTGTGTGTGCATTACAACAAAACAATACACACAATGTTGAGCCGTTTTGCTTACCTACCATGTCACACACAGTCATTACTCTACTCCTCGGTAAACATACTGAGCTCCCTCTGACCCTCCTCGCATTAATTCTTGTACAGCCTCTGTACCATTTGGTTGCCCTGTCTTGGACAGACTTAAACCCTGTCTATGCTCATATTAATATGTGGTTTCTGAAATATGACGCAGTACTCCAGGTGAGTCCCAGCAATAATTGATATAGTGTCTACACTGCCTCCTTCATTTTGCTGGAGATAGCCATCTGCTTGGATCACAGCATCCTTCTGACCCAATCTACTCATTGTTTCATTTACTATCCACCTCGAGGATACCAGATAAGATTACTCCAATTTTCTTTTTTTCTATCTGGTGTCATAGGAGGTCATTGCACCTGATAAGCTTGCGACACCTTATCAACATTAGGGTCAATGCATCAAATGTCAGTATCATATTTTGCTACTGATTGTAAGAGACTCATGATGCTGTTCCTGCCAATTGTATGTTATTAAATGTCAAGGTTTTTTTAATGTATTTTTTTCAGAACTTCAAATTAGTTGGTGTAGACATGGCCTGCTCTGCTGCTGTCAGATGCAAGAATACAAGTAAAAAGAAATCTTTAGGCATGCTTTTTTTTCTTTTCTTTTCTTTCTGAATGCACAGTCGAGAAACATACACAGGAAATGGATTCATAACATTGGGAGGCCTAAAAAAATCTTCCCACTAAGTATATATATATATATATATATATATATATATTTATTTATTTATTTATAGAATGAGCAAATCCTCCAAATCCAAATCTTGTGTTCTGATTGTATATAACACATCACATGATTGTGCGTGTATCAGAGCATGACCACACACCTGCACTTTACCCCCCAAAACAATTTTGACATTTTATAAGATAGATAATCCACTCTGAGGTGTGGCAGTCATGCTCTGATATCGCACACCATGGTAGTCAGCGCACTCAGTCTCTTGACCTCGTGCTAATGCACACCAAAGGGCATGCGTATATCAGAGTGTGACCACACACCACAGAGTGGTTTATCTAGTACATATATATGGGGATCATTTTGACGATTGGCAAATGTATAATACTTTTCAAAAGCTATAATTATTAAGAATCCTATATGGTGAGTTTTTATACTTAAAGACTATGGCCCAGATTTTCAAAGGGTTGGATGGCGAACAGTGTTGCACCATGTGCAACCCATTGATGCGCCCGGCACGATATTCGTGCGAGTGCGCACGGCACAAACCCGATGTGCCGGAGTGCATCAGTACGTATGCAGGCACAGGTGGGGGGGGTGCCCATGCATACTCTGCACAGCCCGATATTCAGCCCGGGATGTGCAGAGCCATGCATGCGCAACCCCTACCTGCGCCAGAACAAAGTTACGCCATAAAAAGAAAGGAACAACTGATGGCCACCCACAGGTGAGCTGCCGCATTGCAGGGCGCAACATGGCAGCTGCCACCTGTGGGTGGCCACCCGAGTCCTGGCTGCACCTGGCGGCATCCCCCCCACCCAATCACGGGCATTCGTAAAAAAAAAAAACATGAATTCCAACATCCCTGGTGGTCCAGTGGACCGCTATCAGCCCGATGGCGGGCATTTGTAATAGAAAAAGAAGAATTCATCCCATATGTCTGGTGGTCCAGTGGACTGCTATCTGCCCGATCGCAGGCATTTGTAATAGAAAAAGAAGAATTCATCCTATATCCCTGGTGGTCCAGTGGACCACTATCTGCCCGATCACGGGCATTTGTAAAAAAAAAATTCCAATATCCCTGGTGGTCTAGTGGTACCCCCTCACCTGCCCACTGAGCCCCACTGACCCGCTCCCCCAGGTCAGCCGGCGGGTGGCAGCACCCACCCACCTACCATCCGCCATGCCACCGATTGACACTGTAGGTGCACGCTTGTTCGTGAGCGTGAGCTACGGGCAGCAGCTTTGTCAGAGCTAGTTAACATTCCAGATATATGAATGATTCATTCACATATCTGAATGTAGTAGGGCTGCACGCCCATTGGCTCATGCTGTGAACCAATGGGTGTGCAGCCCTACCGAGGTGTCAGTCGGCAGGCAGCAGGGCGGCAGGCGGGTGGGGTGCTGCCGCCCACTGGCTGACCAGGGGGGTGGGGTGATGGGGCTCAGTGGGCGGGTGGATGGTACCACTAGACCACCAGGGATATTGGAATTTTTTTATGTACAAATGCCCGCAATCAGGCAGATAGCAGCCCACTGGACCACCAGGGATATAGGATGGATTTCTCTTTCTTTTATGCAGATGCCCACGATCGGGCAGATAGCGGTCCACTGGACCACCAGGGATATTGGGAATATTTCTTTTGTATACAGATGCCCGTGATCGGGCTGCAGGGGGCGTCAGTCCCCGACGGCTGCTGCCTGGCAGGGCGCCAGGCGTAAGTCGTCGGGGATCGGAGCACCTGCATGCAAATGGGGCCATAATGACATGAAAATGGCTCCATGTGTGCCTTGCATACATTATTGCCCTATTTGCATGTTAAGTTTTGAATATCGTGGTTGTTGTGCATGGCGTAATGGAACTTGTGCTAGTGCATCCCCATGCTCCACTCTGGCCACTTGTGCTGGCACAGTGCCACTGCGCCATGCACACTGGGGGTGGCCAGGGTACGATATTCAAAGCTGCTGAGCCATGGTGCAGCTCCATTGAATATCGCCCAGTCCACACCCCTGCACAGCCAAGTTGCACTGCGCCCAAGCTTGCGACACAGCCTGGCACAGTTTGAATATCTGGGCCAATGCATTTACTGTGCATGTGACAGTTCTGTATATTGTTTATGTACTGATAAATAATAAGTATTACAGTAACAAGAAAAGTACTAAACATCAATGTTCGCTTGTTTTCTTAGAATTTGTATTTAATGGCTAGTATGATTTCCTTATTTTGTTTTGTGGCACTCAAGTTGTTTGCATGCAGCATTACAATCTTGTTTTTGCCATTAGTTGTGACCATAACACTGGTTAAAACAACTTGCATAATATGAATGCAAAACCTCCATTTAAACAAATATTCCTCAGACTGGATCATCGATTCAGTCATGATGGTATAATACTTTGCTGCCCATGTTGTTATATTGGCAAGATGTCTATTTACATGGCAGAGTTTAGCAGGTTCGATCTGTATTGTGGCTATATTGGTTATTGAAAACCAAAAATAATATAGTTTTATATTGGATAAGGTTAGTTATGATTATGTTCTGATTTATTTACTAGCTGTTTTGACCCATCATCAAAACTATATGCCCAACTGCTAAGTACATATACAAAGAACACTGTATTGCCAGTACCAGTACCTACAAAGTTTTCACATTGTAGCATCAACCTCCCTAGGAAATAGAGTGTTGCCAGAGTGGAAAGGAAAGAAAGAGAGAGAGAGAGAGAGAGAGAGAGAGAGAGAGAGAGAGTGAGGAGGTTTACATAAATAAATTAAACTTTGTGAAGAACATATATATTATAGTGGCGTGATAGCACTACTATAGTTAGGGTTGAGTAGGGCGTTCAATGTTAAACCCATAACTTTGCACATTAATATCTTTAGCACTGTTTGACTAAATGAGCTGAAATTTTGCAAGTGTTATATAGTATGCATGGTCTTGATATGTGGAATTGTTTGAGATGGCTGGACACAGCACTCTGCGCCATGTTCCATTGTGACTTCTGTGAGCTTGTTTCTTAATTGCTGCTATAGAACCCACGATTCTGCATCTCTGCTCCTCCAGCCCCTCTTCCACAACCTCAGCTGCAGCCCTATTGGCTCTGGCCAGAACTGGTTTTTACAGGAACCATGTTCAAATTATCCTTTTTAGTGTTTCTTTTCAATGTTTATGAGGCACCTGCTTGATCCCCATGAAAAGAGAAATAGCCTATTTACTGGTTTCACCTGGAGGTCTTGATACGATAAATCCATAGTTTTATTTTGTACAATTTTCTTTTACTCCACTATAAAAGCAAGCCTCTTGGATCTGTCACAACCTTCCACTCTTTTTTCCTCCCTCAAAATGATCTATCATGGTACCCAGGGTTCAAAAACAATGGTTCTAATAGAGTATGCTCCCAGCTTTAAAGAAACATCATTTGTGAAAGGTCTCCAGACAGTCTGTACTCTTTCTAAATAGAGCCCAGTTGCATCATATGGTTCTGTCTACCCTATATATCCAAACACCAACTTCTAAACTGTGTCATTCTACAAAGGTTAGTTTGGCTACAAAACAACTAATGGACAAATGGGTACCCAGGGGATGTGGGACATCTTGAGGTTGTGCTTTCATGGCCAAATGGGTGTGAATGGGACTATGAAACATAAACATTTGGAAGAATGTACAGTATGTTCCCGAAATCTAAGTTTATTCATCAGGAAGAAACACTTGAACATTTTCTTCTGGACTGCAGTTTTGTAACAGGTTTCTTGTCCTTTTTGGCAGCCAGGTGGACTCTCCCTTGGTTCACCAGGCTCAACAATAATAGTCTCATCATAGGAGAGTGGAAGACTAGGTTTTCTGGCAAAGGCACCTAGCTTCACCTGAGCTCTTTTCTTCTAGATTTACTTGTAAGAAGAGAGGAAGGAACATTATCAGAGGAAGGAAACAGATTAAGGTTTCTTTTGGCTAGGCAGATTTACTGTGTGCTGTTATTTTCTTTTGCACTCACAGGGTTTGTTACTGTTTTTGGCTAACTTTTAACTGCTTGATTGTTCTCTGATTCAAATTGCTGTTGCAGGGTATACTTTCTGCTGCATTATTACAGGGTGTGCCTACAGGATTGTTACTGTTTTGTGCTTACAGATTACTGCTATAATCTTCTCTGATTCAATTTTTTTTTGCAAGGTATATCTTCTGTTATTTCTTTATTTTTGTCTGTAGCAAAGTGTTTTTGCAGGGTATATCTTCTCAGAAATTGTTACAGGTGGTGCTTACATTTTTGTGACTTTTTTTTTATCTGTCATTATGTTAAGCAAAATTACTGTTTGCTACTATTTTATTTTTTTGCTGAAAGGTTTTTGGTTTAGTCTCAAAGATGTTGCAGTCTCCTTCTCACATCGAATGAGCTAATTGCTTTCCTCCCACAGCTCTTCCAAGGGTTTAGGTGTGTACCTGAAGGGTGGAGCTGACAAATTCTTAGTAACGTCCAACAGAAGGAAGAGTTAAAAGGTCAGGTTAGTTGGTGTTTTTGAGGTGGAAGACTAGGTTTGCTGGAAAAGGCACCTAGCTTCACCTGAGCTCTTTTCTTCTAGGTTTACTTGTAAGGACAGATCAAGGAACATTATCAGAACAAGGACAAAGATTAAAGCTTCTTTTGGCTAGGCAGATTTACTGTGTGTTATTATTTTCTTTTATACTCAGGGTTTGTTACTGTTTTTTGCTAACATTTTACTGCTTTATTGTTCTCTGATTCAAACTGCTGTTGCAGGGTATGATTTCTGCTGCATTATTACAGGGTGTGCCTACAGGTTTGTTACTGTTTGTGCTTACAGATTACTATTGTAATCTTCTCTGATTCAAATTGTTTTTTGCAAAGTATATTTTCTGTTGCTACTTTATTTTTGTCTGTAGCAAAGTGTTTTTTGCAGGGTATATCGTCTGTGAAATTATTACAGGTGGTGCTTTACAGGTTTTGCAGTTTTATCTATCATTAGGCTAAGATTTCAGGGCTACTGCATTTGTTGTTGGTTGATTGTTTCAGCTCTTACTTCCTTGTTTCTTTCATTGGTGGTTCTTCTTTTTTGGCAATGGAAGGGCTCAGCCACCCACTCCATCCTCAACCACCCCATGCTATACTCCTTTTATAGAGTAGCACAGTCGTGACATTTCCTGTAGCAAAGCAGGAAGGGGAGGATCAGAGGGGTATCCACACAGTGACCACACTTACAGGGGCACAAGTAATTGAACTTGTTGTAACAAATTATACAAAAACAAATAAATAAACAAAACAAAAAAAATCAAACTTTTGCTTTCATGTTCCTCCTTCTAATTACTTGGGCCAGGTTATAAACCCAGTAACTCATCTGGAATGGATATTATTAACTGCAGTTACTGCAGGACACTTTTCAATAGGATAGTTATACAAGATTTAGGACACTGTCCTACATGCTGGACCATTGGAGATCTAAGGGCTCAGCTCCATGCAGCATGGGCAGAGACTGCATGCTTCAAATCACATATTCAGAAGGAAATATATTATAAGTACTGCATGCCATTTCCCCAACATCCAACTGAAGCACCTTAACAGCAGAGGGTAGTTGGTCTGGGAGGTTGATAGGTGGTTAGGAGGGGCAAATAGGGTGCCCTATCACTTAATGCTCTCCAATGTATCACCTCCACAAACCATATAAAAACTACCAACATATATCTGCCTCTATCTCTGAAATCAAACAAAGGGGCAAAGGACACTACAGAGCAGGATGCTGCAGCACAAGAGCTAGTGCAACAAAATTCACCCAAAACAGGGACCAAAACAAAAGAAGCAAAATGGGAATCCAAACACTTCTGATCATAGGAGACTCCATGATTCTGGGAGTTGATACCTACCTCCAGCCAGGGGTAATGGCCAGATGTCTCTCAGGTACATCAGCATTGACAGACACTGACTACATTGCTAAAATCATGCAGGAGACAGGAGAAAACATTGATGTCCTTGTACACATAGGGACTTAGGATCTCACCAGCCAGTCAGTTGTGGAGACCAAGGAACACCTGACCAGGCTGGGAGACAAACTGTCATTCATTTCATCTGGCATCTCATTCTCTGAGATCCTGCCAGTCTGGGAGAGGGGACAGATGGACGGAAGATCATAGAAGGGAAGATAGGGGAGCTAAACATGTGGCTTAAGGGCTAGTGCCACGAAAATAGACACAAATGTGTAGGTAACTGGCAATAGTTTTGGGAGCGAAAGTTCTTTAAATTAGATGGACTACACCTGACTAAGGAGGGAATCAGTGCATTGGGGCAAAGATTGATATCTTTCATAATATTTAAACTAGCAAATGGGGAGAGGGGTGCAGCACCCAACACATCGAACAGGAAGAACACCCATCCCTCCTCAGCTAGTGATCAAACAGGAGTTCAGCCTATTTCAGGACCGAGCCCCCAAAGGCATCCACCGCTGCAAGCAGCTGTGGCAGGGAGCTCCATCAGCTGCCCGCTCTTCTCTCACTGGCTGCTGTATTCCCGAATATCAGGTCCGAGCCCCCAAGGACATCGACCGCTGCAAGTGGCTGCAGCGCGGAGCTCCATCAGCCACCTACTCTTCTCTCACTGGCCACTGAATTCCAGGCTATCAGGACCGAGCTCCCAAGGGCATCCACCGCTGCAAGCAGCTGCAGCGTGGAGCTCCATCGGCTGCCCACTCTTCTTGCACTGGCTGCCGAATTCCTGACTATCTGGTACGGCACCTCGAGGATTGAAAGTGCACATCAGGATTAGTCCCTGCTGCCTCTGCCTCCTCTGCCATTTGCTTCTGTGTTCCAGACCTGGCCCTCAATTAGCTATGGCAGCCTGGACTGAGCATGGCTATTTTTTAAACTGTGTTCATCTGTAGTTTCCTCTGTGCTACGTGATTACGTATTTGTGATACGTAACTACAGAACTAATAATTTAGCTATAAGGATTTTGCTGTGGTCCTACTTTCATCTTTGCAATGTTTAAACCCCCCGGTTTATAGAATATATTTAGTGAAGCCATCTATTCTTACTAATTTGTGATACAAGCTGCTTGCATGTCATTTCTGCAGATCACGCCTCAAGCTGATTGCATTTGCACTATTGTACCAAGTTATCACCTAATCTGACATATTTTATTTATTTTCTTTTTTATCTTCTCAGTTTTAAACTTTAAGTGCTAGAATTATTTTTTTCATTTCTAAAAGTTGTGCTGTACTATGAAAATTGCCTCATTCAAACAAACTGTATTTTAAACCTGCCATCTCTACTTCTAATCTTGAACCTCCCTCCTATCACCTTCCTTTCACCACCATGTTACAGCCCTAATCTCATTTTCTCCAGCTGCCCTGTATTTCTCCTATAACCTTTCCCAGACTTCCCCATCTCCCCTCCGTATCTCTCCTTTTTCCTTCACTCTTTATCTACACATCTCTCCTTCTCTGTCTTTGTGCCCTGCTATCATTTGCACCCCACCCCCACCCAAAATTATCCTCTATCTCCTCTAAATTGCTGGCCCTTCTCACCTCTTTTGCCTGTAAGAGGGGCCTCTCTGTCTGCACAACCCATTGATTACCTAAAGCGCCGGCCCATGGAGCAGTCCTTATGTGGCACTAACCTCTGTCTTTTCTTCCCTATTTCAGGAGTGAGTCCCCAAGACATCCACCACTGCAAGCGGCTGTGGTGCGGAGCTCCATTGGCCACCCTATCTTCTTGCACTGGCCGCCAAACTCCAGGTTATCAGGTACGGCACCTCGGGGATGGAAAGTGTGCATCAGGATCGGTCCCTGTTGCCTCTGCCTCCTCTACCATTGGCTCCTGTGTTCCAGACCTGTCCCACATTGGCAGTGGCAGCCTGGACTGAGCGCAGCTATTTTGTAAACTGTGTTCACCTGTAGTTTCCTCTGTGCTATGTGATTCCATATTTTCTTCCCACACCACCCACCCCGACCTGGCCTCTATTAAATACACATTCCCCCCTACTTCCAGCTATTCTCCTCAACAGCTATTGGTTACAATCCTTCCTCCAATATAGACGTGACATAGGCTTCATTCGAGCAGCGCCTCTTTCTCTCTCTCTCTTCCAGTGCTTCTGCCCTTTTGAGAACTACTGCCCCTCTATCTTTCTATTTGTGCTTATTGCAATCCAAATATCATACACTGCTGCCTGAGTTTGTGGCACATACTTACTTATTTCTCTACTTCTGTCTTTCCCCTTGTGCCCTTACTCTTCCCTCCTCACCCACACATCTCCTTTTATCTCATGCTGAAACCTTCATCCTTCTCCTTTCTGTGTTTCTCCCCTAGCCCAAGCTGTGATTACTTCCACAATGTTGCCCTCTAGCCCAAACCACAAGAGGCACCTATGCACCAAATTTTCTAAGGGCTGCTGTAATGGTCTAACACACTCTACCCAGATCTCTTTATTGCTCCAGGGATTGCTAGGCTGCTAGCTCTAGCAGGGCCTTCTGTTTAACCTCTACTCTGGTTCCTTTGGGATACAGAAATCACCTTATGCTATGGGTCACGAGAAGCATCTAGTCACCATAGCCGTAGTCCTTTCACTGCTTTACATAGCATCCTCTAGTGCCCACCATGCTAATGTGACCCACTCTTCCATCACCCAATCTCTTGATGACTTTCACTTCTCTAACCTCCTTCTACTCCAGGACTCAAAATGGGATTCAACCCCACTCCTGAAAAATAAGAGCATACTCTACCTAACTGTCTATAATCCTAAAAAATACTTTCTCTACCGCCTTATCCTCTCCTCTTTCTCCCAGTGTAAGCTATGGTACCTCCTGCTCCTGGCTATCCTGCTGTCTGGGGATATTGAGACTAACCATGGCCCTGCAGTCCATCTCTCTCACTTGGATGTGCTACTAAGGACAACCAAAAGTCTCCTTATACCCCATCACAACATTAGAACCCTTGAGCCCAACTTTGCCAAACTTGCAGCCTGGGTCTCCCTTTATAAGCCAGACACACTGCGCCTGTCCAAAACATGGTTAAAACCCTCTATGTCTGACTCTCATAGCTCGATACCTTCCTACCACCTCTTACAAAAGGACAGATCATC
The DNA here is from genome assembly GCA_016271365.2 of Neoceratodus forsteri. Classification (NCBI taxonomy): domain Eukaryota; kingdom Metazoa; phylum Chordata; order Ceratodontiformes; family Ceratodontidae; genus Neoceratodus; species Neoceratodus forsteri. The sequence goes on along the minus strand of CM028132.1, from coordinate 1,061,266,753 downwards.
CTCCAAAAGAAGGGGTGGCATAGCCATCTATTTCAAAAATCACCTTTATCTCACTGCCCTAAACATGGATCCCATACTGCACTGTGAGTTACTGCATCTACTCCTTACTCTTGGGGATAAAAAAACTTCACATCATATGTGCCTACAACCCCCAAACAGTGGTCTCACTGGTCTTGATGAGCTATTAAACATACATCCCTACACTCTGGCAAAAATGAAATGGTCATCCTAGGTGACATCAACCTAAACTGGCTAGGGAAATGCCAGCCCACCTTATTCACCAAAATCCAGAGCCATAACCTCCACCATCTTATTACTGAACCCACTAGGACTGCATCTCACTCCAATGTTTGCACCCTCATAGACTGGATGCTAACAAACTGCCCTGAGCACATCCAGTCTGCTGGCATACTTGCAGATGCCATTTCTGATCACTCCCCTATTTTTTGCATCTGGGGATCAATCTCCCCCTTCCTGTAAAACCATGCTTCATCACCTTCCGTAACTATGCCAACCTGGATCAGCAAAACTTTCTTCAAGATGTGGCCAATATTGACTGGTCTGATCTCTACAACTCCGTGATGTCCAGTCTGCACAGGCCATTTTCATCTCTAAATTCCCAGCACTGCAGGATCATCACTCCCCTCTTATAACCTGTTGCGTCAAGGGAAAACATGCTAGATGGCTCAAAAAGGACCTACTAGCTAAATTAAAAGAGAGAGACAGGAGCTGGAGCTGTTTTAAGTCCTCTAGACTTCCAGTGGACTATAACACCTATAGGATGTTAAGGAATGCCTGCAAAAAGGCTATAAGGTCTGCAAAAAGCTCCTACTGCAAAAACCAGCTAACCAATGCCGCAGATGACCCAAAAAATTTTGGTCCCACATAAAAACCTTCTTGGGATCCACTCCTTCATCTACCCCTAAAGAAATTATCCTTAATGGAACTCACTGCAACAATCCTCTGACCATTGCTAACTTCCTTAATAATCAGTTCTCAGGCCTAACTAAATTCACGTCCTCCTTCCCCACCTCACAGCAAATCACTTCAGCTTCCTCTAGCAGGGATCCTGCTGTCCCCTCCTTTCACTTTAGGTCCATTACCTCGAAGGAGGTTACACAACTTCTTAGTTAGATCACGGTTAGTGCAGCCTCGGGCTCAGACAGTATTGAGCCCAGACTTCTAAAAATAGCTTCCCCTCTCATTGCTGCTCCTCTGGCCAAAATGTTCACCCTTTCCCTATGTCACAGTGGATTTCCTGACATTTGAAAGATAGCGAGAGTCGCCCCTATCTTTAAAAAGGGTAATGCTAATGACACCTCGAACTATAGGCCTGTAGCCATCTTGTCGGTGCTAAGCAAAATCCTAGAAAAACTAGTCGCTATGCAAACCATAGAATTTCTCTTCAAACATGACCTTCTAACAATTGCCCAGCATGGCTTTCGTAAATGTCACAGCACCTTTACTGCCCTGCTTAAATTCACCACAGACACTCTCACTGCTATGGACTCAGGCCTTCTAACAGGGTGATCTTCATTGACATGATGAAGGCTTTTGACCTGGTGAACCACTCTGTTCTCCTCACCACCCTGCAATCTATGGGCTTTGCATCTAACGTAGTCAACTAGTTTAGCAGCTATCTGTCAAACAGGGTTCAAGTTGTTAAGTTCAACTCATCCTACTCTGATAAAACTACTATGAGTATTGGTGTACCCCAAGGCTCTGTCCTGGGACCACTTCTTTTTTCAATTTTCATTAATGACATCACCTCAAACCTTGCTGCCTCCTCCTCCATACTCTATGTGGATGACATTGTCCTTTATATCAGTGCAAAAAATGTATCCAACATCAATGTACGGCTTTCTGCTGACTTCCAATGCATACAATCCTGGCTCTTGGATCATAAACTTGTTCTTAATGAGACCAAAACCCAGTCTATGCTATTTGACACCCCCTCAAAACCAATTCAAACCAAATCAACTTTAGGGTCTCCTGCCTAAACTGTTCACCTACAGGCTTAGTTACCTCTTTTAAGTACCTAGGTGTTACTTTGGATTAGTCCTTAAACTTCGAATGTCACATTTCGAACACATGCAAGTCTTTAACTCCAAGCTAGGTGTAGCTTATTGTACTAGCTATGTTCTAACTCTGTCAGCGAGACTAGCTATTGCCCGAGGCATATTCCTACTGACCCTAACCTAGGGGGTATCTTCATATGCCGCTATACCTAAAACAATTCTCCATAGATGGGAGTCACCTACAACAGTATACAGTATGTCAGAAAGCTGCCTTGTGCCATAGGCAGAAACATCACTGCCTCCTCTATTCTGATCTAAACTGGCTATCTCCTAACACCTCCAGGCTCTACTCCATTGACTCCACTATAGACAGTATTATAGGGTCCCAAACTCCTAAATCTCTGGCGGTACTGCTCGAGCCACAGACCTTCAACTATGGTTTGTGCTCAATTGATAAATTCTTCTTAAGTGTGCCGAAATACTCAACCACCAAAGGTTCTAGTGCTTTTGCCCACTACACTCCTCGGCTGTGGAACTCCTTCCCTCTAGATGTCCACCTAGCACCCACTCATGACACCTTTAAAAAAGCTCTCCATCACTACCTCATCTCATTTAACCAATGCTCCTGCTTTAAACTGCCTTAGCTCCCTATCCCCATCTCTGACTGCAGTTCTTAACCTGCTCCTGCCAAAATACCATTTCTTACGCCTCTCCCCAGATGCACCTCCTACCCAACAGGCCTGCACCCCTAATGCCACCCTGTACCTAACCTAACCTATCTCAGTTTGCCTATCCCCTGCATCTAACCCCTTTTTGCACTTACTTGTTCTGTTCCCCTAACCTCTGCATCAGTACATTTTTGCCTACTTACCCTCATGAAGTATATTCTCTCTTGCCTTGTTCCACTGCCTCACCCACTACTTTCCTGGGTCCTATCTCTGAAACTTACCCTACTCCAAACATGAATTACCTCCTTTTTCCTATCCCCACATCTAACCCCTTGGCACTTATATTTTTTGTTTCTCATATTTCCCTTGTGTGTAGAAAATAGTTTTTCCTCCTGGGTCACTGCTATGGCATGTCTATATTTTCTTTGAATTTGCAACCATATATGTTTGAGTTATCCCTTGTATTGTGCAACATTACAGTTTTTACTCTACTGCCAATATACCTCATCCCATTGCTATAACTGTAAATATATGTCCTGTAATCTGCTTTCAATAACTTGCATCTTATTTATGCTGCATAACCTGCTGTAGAATACCACTGTGTATACCTTGCTGTATCTACCTTCTGTTGTATTCTTTGTAATGTTACCCTGTTGTATTCTCTGTAATGTTACCTTGTAACCTCCCGGGTCATGCCTGAAAATTGTCATCCCTATGGCTAGTGCACCTACCCGGTAAACAAAAACTAAATAAATGTTTGTAGTTCATTTGCATCACCAGGTAAGGAAAAAGATCCGGCTCCCCATACGACTAGCAGGGGAAATGCCGGACCTCACCCAACAACTAACACACCAAAATCTGGCAAATAGAAAATCATGTACACAAATGCCTGCAGTCTGGGAAACAAGATCCCAGACCTGCATGCAACAATGACAGAGGCTAAACTGGACATAGTAGCCATTAACAAGATATGCTTCACCAGTAGCCACACTTGGGAGACTTCAGTACCCAGCTATGTACTGTTCAGAAGAGACAGAGTTGCAAAAGGGGGGTGGAGTGGCCCTTTATGTCAATGAAAATATCAAAGCTACAGAAATTCAGAATACATATAAGGAGCCAGAAGAACTGTGGGTCACCCTGGAAACAGAAAATGGGACAGCCATATGAACTGGGGTTGTCTACAGGCCTCCAGACCAGGGAGAGGACATAGACACATTACTATTAGAAGATATACAAAACATGATAGCTAAAGGAGAGGTTCTGATAATGGGAGACTTCAACATGCCAGATACATATTGGTCAGTACCAGCAGAAATATCCACCAGAACTAAACACATAGTAGATTCCCTGCTGCAGGAGAGCCTCAAACAACTGGTACAACAACCCACAAGAGACAGGGCTATCTGAGATCTAGTACTGACTAATGGGGAAAGGATCACAGATCTCCAGGTAGAAGGTCACCTGGGGGCCAGTGACCATCACATGGTATGGTTCAGTTCGGCCACTAGAACTAAATCATCGCATTCCAAGGCAAAAATGTGGGACTTCAGAGGAGCTGACTTTGATAACATGGCCAATAGAGTAAAGCTAGCCCTGGCAAGAAGAAATATAGATGAGGGGGTACAGGCAAAGTGGGCAAGCATTAAGTATGCAATTCTTGAAGCAACATCACATTGTGTTAGAGAGAAAAGCAAGAGCAAAAGAAGAAGGAAACCACTTTGGTTCTCAAAAACAGTAGCAGAAAAGGTCAGAGCCAAAAGGCTGGCTTTTAGGAAATATAAGGGAACGCAGCGTGATGAAGATAGGGAGGCATACCAAACTTCCCTTAAGGGAAGCAGTGAAGGCAGTAAGGCAGACAAAGGCCCAAACTGAGGAAACACTAGCATGAACAGTAAAAGAAGGGGACAAAACTTTCTATATATACATTAGTGAAAGGAGAAAGTCCAGAGGGGGTATTGCTAAGATCAAAGGGGATAAGGGGGAAGTGTATGGAGGACGACCAAGGAAAAGCATCTACCCTAAATAGATACTTCTGTTCAGTATTTACTGAGGAGAAGGTAGGGCAGGGCCAACATCACAGCACCATGGACAGAGGTGGGAGGGAACTATGCACAAGTCCCTTCACAAAAGAAAGGGCCCTACAAGAGCTCGCTAAGCTCAGAGTGGACAAGGCAATGGGACCAGATGACATACATCCAAAGGTACTAAAGGAGCTAATGGTGAAAGTAGCAGAGCCCTTATCAGAACTGTTTAGTGAGTCTCTGAGCAGAGGAGAGGTCCCAGAAGACTGGCGAAGAGCTCATGTGATCCTGCTCCACAAGAGTGGTAGCAGGGAGGAGACAGGTAACTACAGACCAGTCTTATCTCAGTAGTGGCCAAGATTATGGAGGCACTTCTTAAGGAAAGGATAGTGCAAACACATGGAATCCATAGGAGCACAGAATCCAAGACAGCATGGGTTTACAACAAGAAGGTCCTGTCAAACTAATCTCATAGATTTCTTTGACTGGGTAACCAGAGTGGTGGACCAAGGGGGGGTGCAGTTGATGTCACCTACCTTGATTTCAGCAAAGCTTTCAATACTGTTCCACATAGAAGATTGATTAATAAGCTGGGTAGGCTTGGGGTGGGTCAGACGTTGGTCAACTGGGTGGCAAACTGGTTGGCAGACAGAAAACAGAGAGTGGTGGTAAACGGTACACAGTCAGAAGAGATGCATGTCACAAGTGGAGTACCACAGGGATTAGTCCTGGGGCCAGTCCTCTTCAATATCTTCATCAGTGACATTGAGATGGACTGGAGGGTAAGGTTTGTCTGTTTGAAGATGACACCAAGATCTGCAACACAGTAGATGATCCAGATGGGGTGGGCACAATGAGAAGAGATCTGGATAAACTGGCAAAATGGTTGGAAGAGTGGCAACTGGGGTTTAACGTAAAGAAGTGCAAGATTATGCACATAGGGAAGAGAAACCCTGAAGCCACCTATAGGTTGGGAGGGGAGTTGCTGGCAATCACAAGGGAAGAAAGATACGTGGGCATCATCATCACAGATGACCTGAAATCATCCAAGCAGACCATTAAAGCAGTAGGTAAGGCTAGAGGGATGTTGAGGTGTATTAGTAGGGATATCACAAGACATAAGAGGGAGGTAATAATCTCTCTCTTTACAAGACACTAGTCAGGCCCCATCTGGAGTACTGCATGCAGTACTGGAGGCCGCACCTGCACAAGAACATTAACAAAATGGAGGCAGTTCAGAGACAGGCAACCAAAATTGTGTAGGGACTGCATCAGAAAACAAATGAGGACAGATTAACGGAGCTCAATATGTATACCATAGAGCAAAGGAGGGAGAGAGGTGATATGATTGAAACATTCAAACATCTTAAGGGCATTAACAAGGTAAAACAGTCTAACATGTTTCAATATAAGAAAAATAACAGGACAAGAAGAAAGAGCATGAGGTTAGAGGAAGGCCAATTAAGGGATAATATGAGGAAGTTCTTTTTAACAGAAAGGCTGGTGGATGCATGGGACGGACTACCTCAGGAAGCGGTGGATATGAATACAGTGCAGGGCTTCAAACAGGCATGGGATAAGCATAAGGGAGCAATACAGATGAGTATGAATAGATAGGCCATTGACAGAGTACAGGCCTATGGCACATTCATAAAGTAGAAAAAATGGGCAGACTGGATGGGCCTTGCAGTCCTTATCTGCCGTTAACTTCTATGTTTCTGCAGTTCAGGTAGTATAAGATAAGTATGATCATTGTAATTTTTACCTGTTTAAAGTCTTATCTTTGGCAGGCAAGATTCCAATGTGTGCTGTAATGGTTATTATCTTCTTATGTGTCAATAACTCGTATGGTTAAAGCAGCTTTAAAAGAATTGAGCTAGGCATAGCATCAGTAGCTCCCACAAAACTGGTTTTCCATTGTTTGAAAAATAAATATTTCATGGATTTGATGCTTGCCTTTTCTTCTGTTTGTCTCTGGATCCCCACCCAGAAATAACTGAGGCCACTGCTTTTTCACTTTTGGTTGCTCGCTGCCATTTTTATTAAAAAGGCACAATTCATATTCATCAACTTACATCAATCTGAATTCTAACAATTATGTACAGTTTGGACATAACAGTCCCATGTTGCTTCTAGGACATAACAGTCTTATCTTCCCTCTCTGGGTTCTTCCCCTGTTTTCTTCTTCTTCCATGGTTGCTTCCTGGGGTCCGGACACCGTGATCCGGCCCCACCTTTTTCATTTCCATAACTGGGTGCCACTCTTACCCGGACCACTCCCCCCCACCAGGTATGTACCCACAATCCACCCACTAGCTCTATATCCCTCCCCCTCCACCGTTACTCCCATGCCTGGGTTCTTTTGTCCCCAGCCCGAGTTACTCACCCCTTCCCCTCTACCTGCCCCCTTTCTCCCTTGCTCCAAACCCTTCCACTGACCCATCTCCAGCTAATGGAAAATGGGGCTCCTCCCCTTGCTGGTTAACCTCTCAGGCCCTTCTTGTTAATTTCCTGTACTAGCTTGCCAAAATGCCAGAGGAACAGACCTATGCCGAACTCCATCAGATGAACCCCATCCATCCTGTAGATGGCCTCCTGGCAAATGAGATGTCCCTATGTTGGATGTGCACCCCCCCATCTCGATCACTGCCCTGGCCACCTTCCTGTTCAGGCATTTCCTTGCCACCTCTATCACTTTTGGGTTTTTTTCTCCCCTCCATACCCTCTGGGATGTAATCTCAGACCATCCGATTACCACCCTGGGCCACCAGCTCTTTACCTTCTCCAGGTCTGCAATCATGTACTTCATCAAAGACCCCCATGGCAGTGCCCCCAAGTCATTGCCTCCTAGATGCACAATAATACAATCTGGTCTGACCCAGCACACCCAACGCTCCTTCAGCAGGGGGAGCAGCTGTGACTGCCTCATGCCTCTCAGGCCCCTCCACCACACCCTGGTGTGATCTGCTCCTGGATGAAGCTGCGTCCCTATCCTTGTGGTGGCCGCAAACCTTTCTGCCCAGTAGATGAAAGAGTGAACCACGATCCAGACCTGCCTCTTGGAACCTGCTGCAGGAAGAGAAAAGGGGACACCCATTAGCCACTGTCAACACCTCAAATATCTTTTATAACAGTTTGATGTCCATCTACCCACCTGCTTGACCTCCTTTTCCCTGCTTCCCTTGCAGCCGCTTCAGATGCTGCCCCAATCCTGAAGGAATGTCGGGCGAAATTACAGGGGTCCTCCCCCACCAATGCCATCACCTTTTTCAGTACTGCCCCTACCTGGAAACCTGTCACTGGTGACCTGTCCCCATGTATGAACCAGGTGCCTGGCCAGTGGCCCTGCCTCCTACTGTACTCCATCAAGGCCTGGACCACGCAGACCCCTGCCCCTGTCTGTCTGCCTATCTCTACTATGGTGCCCTTACCTATCTGGTCTGTTTTTGACCTCTGAAACCAGATGATCACCTTACCCACCTCCTTTCTAACATTCTCTTCTTACATACCCCCTGTGGTCACCCTTTAATTGGGCACCACCACTTCCTCCACCCTGAACGCCCCTTTGCCATGACTGCAAAAATGGCCCAAAACAGACAGGCTTTGCTTGCTGAATGGCAAATGTTCTCCAGTGCTTTCACCACCTTTGTGAGCAGGGGTCCCATAATGGGTCTTCTCCCATCCTGCCTCCTGCCCTGACCCCTCTGCCAGCCTGCCACCATCTGCCGGATGGCCCGGCCAGCTGCCACGTCCACCCAACCTGATCCCTGCATGTCCAGCTAATCCCTGCTAACTGGACCACCATGGTGGTGTTGGCCATCACATCCTCCCATTTTTTGACCATGTACCACATGACCTGTTCTTCCTGCACAGGGTCCACCACTTCCCAGCCCCTCTTGAGCTAGAAAACCTGAAAACCTTCCCAGGCACCCTCAAGGCCTTCAAGGTGTTGGCCGACCATGACCCCCTATGGAGATCCCTGGTCTTCTTTCTCCAATCTCCCACAGCCATTCCCGGACCCTGGTCTGGGTAGGTGTGGCATGTGGTGCCTCCTGGAACCGTTACTATCTGCAAATGAGAAAGACAATCAGCCACCTCATTTCTTGCCCCTTCAATGTGCTATGCCTTAAAGGACAGATTCAGATGCAGGCCTAACAACACCATGTACCTTAACAGCTGTCCCATCGACTCCATGTGCCCACTCTGTCTGTTGATCACCTCTAACCCCCCCTTGTTATCACACTAGAATAAGATGCACCGTCCCACCATCCTGTCACCCCATATCTCCAATGCCACCCAGACTGAGAATATCTCCAGAAACGTGATGTCTTTGGTCCATCCCCAATCCTGCCATTGGGCCAGCCACACTTCCGAGATCCACTCGACCCAGAAGTAGGCCCTCATCCCAAACTCTGGCCGCATCTCTGTGCAGCTCCATGTCCACATTGGAGGCCCAGTCCTTCTGCCAGAACGTCACCCCATTGTATAAGTCCAGGAACATCTCCCACACCTGCAAGTCATCCTGAACGCCCCTACTGATGTCCACCCAATGGTGGGGTTGTTTTGCCCTACCCGTGGCTCTCCCCAACTGTCTCATGAGAGCCCTGTCCAGGCTTATGGCCTTGCAGGCAAAATTAAGGTGCCCCAGTAGCTGATTTACCTGTACCAGTGGCACCCTCCTTTCCCCCCCTACTAAGGCTAATAAACCTTTTAAGCATGACGCCTTGTCCTCTGGCAGCCAGAAACACTCTTGTTCAGTGTCCACCTCGATCCCCAGGAACTCCAGCCTGCAGGCTGGGCCCTCCATCTTTCCTGCTGCCAGGGGAATCCCAATGGTGCTGCACACATCCCTAAAATCAGCCAACATCCCCTGGGTCTCCACCTGGTTGGTCCTGATCAACAGGAAGTCATCCAGGTAGTGGACCACCCTCTTGTGCCCATATCAGCATCCAAACACCCATTGGATCCATGAACTAAATGCCTTGAATGTGGAGCATGCCACCAAGCAACCCATGGGCATAGCTTTATCAAAATACAGCCCATCCTCGAACTGAAATCCCAGGATGTCCCAGTCTGTCAGGCGGACTGTTAATAGCCAGAATGCGGATTCAATGTCCATCTTTGCCAGACAGGCCCCCCCCCGCTGCACAGATCAACTCCACAGCCTGATCCAGTGAAGCATAAGAAACCATGTTTAATGACTCTGGGATCCCTCCATTCACCGACCCTTCAGCTGGGTAGGATAGGTGATGTAATAGCCGAAACTTCCCCACTTGCTTCTTGGGTACCACCTCCAGGAGCGACACCTGGAAATGCTCGCAAGGGGGTTTGGGCAATGGCCCCTCCACCATCCCTGCCCTGATCTCCTTCAGAATCTTACCCACGACTATGTCCTCTTTGCCTGTCACAGAGCCCAAATTCTTAGCCCGCATTCATATCCTCTTAACCTCAAAACCCAGTGAAAAACCCCTCTGAAACCCCGATCTCAGTAGCTCCGCCCCACTTTTGTTGGGGTAATTCTTCATCCAGGCCTCCACTATCCAACACTTAATGGGGGGGGTGCCAGGCCATAGCCCCACCTGCCTTCCCTGGTTGCCGCAGTAGTTCAAGCTGTAGCTGGGGTTTTACCCCCTCCTGGGGCCCCTCGACCTGAAAATGTTCCTCCCCTGTCAGCCTGAAAGGGCTGCTCCTGAAGCTTTCCTCCTGCCTGCCGAGCTTTGTTGTCCCCGGTCCTGCATGTCATTGCTGGGTATGACCCCCTGCATCGTGAGCAGATGTGCCTGAACCTGCAGCTAGGCCACGTGCACAAAGCCCTGTTAAAAGCCCAGCAGGACTTTGCACCCAGGACCGGTCATGCTCTCTTCCCATTGTTCTGCTGCCTGACCTATTGCTGGACCCGAAAGAGTCCTTACCCATAGCTCTGAATGGGTGCAGTCCCATCTCACTTCGCCTTTAGATGCCATTCTCCTGCAGATGGCCTCATTGTACTTGAGCCAGCCGAAACCTAGCCTCGCCCTATATGCATCCCTAATGATTGCCATATAAGTCAGGCGCAGGACTACCAGATCCAGTTGTTTCTCCAACACCAAAGCGTTGTAAATCAGAAAGCCCACCTGCCATGTATCCAAGCTCTTCCCTTTGAACCTGGCCTCCTCTGCCTTGTGCCCCACTACCGCCAATGCCACTGCCATCTCTGACTTGCCTATCAACTTCCTCTGCTCGTACTTTTTCACTGTCTCTTCATCTACAAGCCAAAGATGTCGACATACTCCCCTTTCCATATTTTGTCCTTAATCAAGGATGGCACTTGGTTGCCCAGTGTGAATCCTGGCTGTCGATAGTACAGTTTCTGCCCTCCCCCGGGGCGCTGGCCCCATCCTTGTCTGGTCAGACCCCCCTTTTCTTACCTGCAAAGCCTTCTCCATTTTAGATACCCCAACTACCCCCATATCCCCCAACAAACCCTCAATATACTCCTTCAAACTAGTCTCATTATTCATGTCCACATCATCCTTACCACCATCCGGCTGCGGCTCTGCTGGCACTGAAATGGGCTCGCCCCCCCGGTCACTGCCGGTGGGCTAGGTCCCACCCTCCTCAGTCTCTTATTGGACTTCCCAGCCCTGGCTGTCTTGCCCCACTCCTTCCTTTTCTTCTGGGTCTCCTGCTCAGCTTCCCTTTTCTTTCAATTCTGTCATCTGGGTCATCAGCTTCAAAGTCACTGCCAACGTGGTCACGCTGGTCACAGGGATTCTGTTAGGTGCCATTCTTGTTCTCGTGTGCCTAGTCTGCGGGGTTAAAACACCAAATGATCACTTGCCCCTCTAACCTGCCATTCGTCCGTCCTCCCCCCAACGTGCACCACTATCCCTGTAGAGCTGGTCCCCACAGCCTCTGCTGATGTAACCGGGGACACCCCTTGTTGCCTGTGGGGCCAAACTCCTTGAGCCCTATATCATCTGAGGGTCCTCTACCTTGAGCATGCACCATGGAGTACCAGCCTCCTGGCTCCTTGTTGGACCACACGACCTGACCTGTGCCCCTGCCCGCACGTCCTGCGTATGCTCCCTTGCTATGTGCTTGCCCCACAGCCATCATCCCACTGCATCCATCAGTCTCAGGCCTACTAGACCCTGCCACCTTACCTGGGGAAGTCAGGGCCTACTACGGCCACTAGGGGCTTGCCTACTGCATCCCTTCCCATCACCCTCATATCAGAGCTGTAACCACCCCATAGCCCCCCTTCTCCCCTTGCTCTACCTCCCAGACACTACCTGATGCATCTCATACCCCTGCACTTACATGTGCTCAGCCATGGGCCACCCTTCACTATGCCCTTCCGAGGTAACTGCCCCTTCTTTTAGTCCTTGCCTCTTGTTGTCCCAGACTTGGCCTGTTGCTGTGTAGGGAATCCTTCAGCCCCAAATTGGCAGCCTCCCACATAATCAGGCCTCCCGGGCTCCCCGACCTGTGGCCTGGCTTCCTGGCTGAAAACTGGCCTAATGCAAGGCCACGGACCAATGTTTTACAGATGAAATAAAAACCACAGCACTACCACACTATGTTTGCCCATCCATTACATGACCCTACTTGGGGCGGTTCCTTTGGCCCCAAAATGGCAGCCACCCATGCAGTCAGGCCTCCATGGCCCCCAACTTTGACTCTGCTTCCTGGCCAAGCAGTGGCCTGTTGCATCAGTGCAGTCTCGGTCCCAAAATGGTGGCCACCATGCAGTCAGGCCTCCCAGGCCCCCCTGCCTCATGGCTTCCTGGCTCACCAAACATCCAGGCCTGCGGTTGCAGTGATTGCCCATCTCCAAAATGGCATACACACCAAGCGGTCAAGCCTCCCAGGCCCCCCTTACCTCATGGCCTGCTGGCTCACCAAATACTCAACCCTGCAGTTGCCATGGTCACCCATCCCCCAAAATGGCATCTGTGCAACATGGCTCAGCCTTCACAACCCCCGACCTATGTCCTGACCGCTTAGCCTTGATCTATCATGGTGTTGCCCATCCTGCAGTAATCGGTGGCCTGGCCACTCAGGCCCTACTGTTAGCGCCCCTTGTGCTCATCCCACACCATCTGGGCTTGCCGCCCCATCACCAAGCCAAAATGTGCTGCCCCCCCAGCACCACACGGTGCTACCTTCTCTGCCTTTGTGTCCGTATCTTCAGCACCCCATGGTGCTTCCTGCCCGCCATCCTTGCCAACAACTTCTGCATTCCTGTGCTTGCTCTGTGCAGCACTGCCATCCCTACAGCATGCTGCCAGTTGGCACTGAAACCTCCAAATCTGCTCGAGCATGCTGCTCGCCAAGAACCACTCAACACCACTGGCCTCTTAACCTCTTGTTTATTTATTTTTTAAATGAAATGCATGCTGCACCGGATGTGCTATCCTGACTCCTCCACAATACAATTTGCAACTCTACCTAAAGGCAGCCATCCAACTGGCTGCACCACAAACCCTCAGTTAATCTCATCTGGCTCTGAGCCAGCAGCCAAATGGTCTGCTCTGCACTCACTGGCTCCAACTATCTCTGCCTACCAGCACAATTCTTCTCTCCTTCACTCTGTAACCTCATTTTTGCCTTACACAAACTCACAGGTTCCCACAAAGAAATGCCAACACAAAAAAAGGGCTCTACACTCTTGCTTGAGTGCCTCACAGATATCCAAAGCCACAGACCTGGCACCAGTAGCCACAACCTTCTTTCACAGATATGCAGTGATCCAAATTACTAGCAAATTGTATACATTTCACAAGCATGCAGAAACAAACCACCACTCTGAGATCTCAACACCTCCAGTCTGGGTGCCTCCCAGGTGAAAGGCCCCAAGACCTTAGTGCCTTACCTGAAACCCAACGATGTGCTGTAGGTTTGAATTCTACAGTAAGAAAGAGGGCTTACTGTGGGTTGCATGTCCTTAAATAGCCCCTAATGACCCCAGATCAGGACCCCTTCTGGCCCCTCCCCTTAGCCAATGGCCAGCGAGCCCCCAGGGTTAGTCGAATGACCCTACCAGTGAGGTCATAGCCCCTCCCCTTACCTGTCCCTCAGCCCTCTCCCTCCCTTTGTAATAATTCCTGGCTGGATCCCAGGACAACCTGGCCTGCCTTTTGGTGGCAAGCCTATTTCTCTTTCGTTATTTTATCCTTTTGTTTGATCAGTTTTCTTTAATGGGTGAGCTCAGAGATGGATAGATTTTTATATGACTTCCTTTTACTTTTAATTTCTCTAGATGCTTTATTATTTTTATTTCTAAATTCAGACATATATTTCTCTTTCTACTTTTTCTTTCTTTATTTTAGTGCTTGAGATTTGTTGTCTGGAATTTTTTTTTGTAATATATGTCTGGCTTTCTTTTAATAAATGTCGCCTTTTGATATGTGCCATCAATTTGTTTTAATTTCTTTGAAAGGTGCAACTCCACTATCATTTTAGAAGTGCTAATGTTTTTAACTTCACTAATAGAAACACATGCCTGGGAGTTAAAACTGACAATACATAGGAGAATGTGTGGAGCAGCCAAGACCAATTAAACATAGAAGCTTTTTTTAACTCTATAGAAGGACTAATGAAGTGGGACTTCAAGATGAAAATAATGTAAGAAATGAGCTGGATGACTTTTCAGCTGATATAATTACCGATGCAACTATCAGGAGAAAGGAGTTTAAGCTGAAGTCAAACTTCTGCCCGACCACATTTAATGCTAATATTTTGGCATTTGCAAAAAAATGTTTTCAGCAGGGTAAAACCTATACTAGATGCACCACAAGAAATGCAAGGTTTAGTCTTTCAGTGAGGGAAAGAATAGCACTTGAGACACTTGTTGACAGTTGTGATATAATCATTAAGCCTACTGACAAGGGAGGACATTTTGTAATTATGACTGAAGACCAGCACATGAATATAGTGATGTAAATTTCTACTGCAAGTTACAAATGAACCCAATGGAAATGTAAAAGATGGAATACATGAACTTTTTGGAGAGTGCTAGATTCTTGGAGGGAGTTGCAGAAAATGAATTTAACAATTTGTTGGTTCCATTTCTAATCACCCTGGTGTTCTATGTGCTCCTAAAGGTTCATAAAAATCTTACACAGTCATCTAGTGACGCAATTGTCTCAAGCACAGGATCTGTAAATGATAAACTATCTGGATTTGGTGACATCTTTTTGCAAGAAGTGGTTAAATTAAAATCCACCTCAGGGCCACTGGAGACATACTCACATAAGTGGAAAATTTGATGTGGGAATAAGACTGAATCTGGGCATGCATAGATGTAGAGGCTCTGTGTCCATCTATCTCTTATCAGAATAGTATTAATGCAGCAAAACATTATCCAGAAATTTGAATTGCCCCCCAAGATTGTTTGATTGGAAGTATTGTTTCATTCTCAGCCACAACATATTCAATTTTAATGGGACAAAATACAAACAATGTTGTGGCACAGCAATGGAGACCTGCATGGCCCAATTGTTTGCAAATTTCCTATTTGGAAAATAGGAAGAAGAAATGTTACTTGCTGACAATTGTCCATTCTGTTAGAAAATAGTACTATGGGACCATTTCATAGACTTATGTATAATGGTGGGTGGGGGTAGGGCTAAGAACAAAGCTAAAGAGTTTATCCACTGGCTAAATGTTAACAAATTAGAGCTGAGATTTACATCAGTATTGAATGATGAGGAGATCAACTCTATGGACATCACACTTAGAACCAGGGATGCCAGTATAAACTAAAAGTTTCACAAGAAAACTGCTGCTAATTCACTACTGCATGCCAAAAGTGCCCATCTATTGACACTGAAAAATTCTGTTCTGTACGGACAATATTTATATGTCCAACGGAACTGTAGTAGTGAGCAATATTTTGGTGAACAGGCAAATGCCTTAACAACGCAGTTCTTAGAGAGAGGCTAATCAAGTAACCTGTTGATGAACGGTCATGAGAGAATGGAACAAATTGATCTGTGGAATAAAAAATTTCTATTTTCAGCATGCATTTAATATAACCATTTTGTTTTGCTTTCAGAACACATGCTGACATAGCACCTTGTCTTTGTTTTTACAAATTGATCTGTAATCACTGATATTGAACAAAACAAACATGATAAAAGAAAAATCTGCAATTACTCTTTCAATAGCATATTATAGTAGAATGGTTGCTAAGTTAGTACATGACTATTGGCTAGTTATGTTGACAAATGTAGAAGTGAAAGAATGCATTGGGGTGAAAACTGTGCATTGGCTATTGAAGACCACTGAACTTGTGGGACTGGTTGATGCACAGCGGTTTTAAAAAAATGGACATGGAAAAATGAGAAACATTTCTTCCAGTGAAACCTAGTGGTTTCCTTTTATGTGGTAACTGCAATGCCTGCCAAAATGGCAGGCAGTGTAAAGAATTTAAAGATCCAACAAAAGAAAAGATGTACAATTAGAGAGTTCACTAACTATCAAACTCCCTTTATGGTCTACTGTATTTTTTGTACAAAATATTAGGCCACTGAAGGGACACATCTAAAAATTGAAGGAGCATATGTAAGAACATATAATAGATATCTGTAGAGGTAGAGAGTACACACCACTAGGTTTACATTAAAAAAATTCATTGTAATCCAAAGATCTGTAAATTTGTAGCACCTGAAAATGACAGACAACCGCTGAGATGGGGAACCAGTCAAGACAAATGTGGAACATTTAAACCAGTTAAGGCTTAAATCATGATTCAGACAATAAACCTTGTCTGGTGGGAGATTTCAACCTCCCAGACATACACTGGGACCTCCCAACAGCAGCAACAACTAGGGGCAGGTACTCCACAGACGTAATCCAGGGAGCCTGTTTTCAACAACAGGTGGAACAGCCAATCAGAGGAGGTACAATACTGGATCTCATTTTACAAACAGTGACAATGTTGCTAGGGTGGAAGTGACAGAACAATTGGGGTCTAGTGACCACCAAGCAGTGTTTTTTGAGGTTAAAACCAGATTAGAGCAGGAACACACAAAAACTAAGGTCCTGGATTTTAAATGGGCAGACTATGGCAGGATGAGGGTGTTCCTGACAGAATCCCTAACTGATCTGGAGAAATGTAAGGGGGTGGAAGAAAAGTGGAATGGGATCAGGGTAGCTATTGAGAAGACAACTGAAATAGGGGTCAGGAGGGTTAACAAAAGTAGGAAAAGAAGGAAACCTATATGGTTCACAAAGGATGTGGCAGGAAGGGTGAGAGTCAAAAAGAGTGTGTTCCTAGTCTACAAAAATACATAGAGTAAGAGGAATAGGGAATGATATCTGAACTTGCAGAGGGAGGTGGAGAAGACTGTCAGAAGGGCTAAAACATAAGCAGAGTTTAATATAGCTAGTAAAATCAAGGAAGTAGAAAAAGCCTTCTTTAGATATGTAGGAGAGAGAAGGAAAAACAAGGCCAGGATAATAAGATTGATAGAAGAAGAGGGGTGAGTGTGTAGAAGAGGATGGCTTAAAGGCAAATATACCGAACAGGTATTTTTTTTCTATGTTCGCCAGAGAGGAAGAGGATGGGGGGCCAAAGATGGACTGTGTGTGGGTGGTGGGAGAGGGGCTTGATATCTCACCCTTCATGGCAGACAGGGTCTTAAAAAAACTAAGTGTTCTTAAGGTAAATAAGGCCTTGGGTCCAGATGAGGTGCACCCCAGGATCCTGAAAGAGCTCAGGTGGGGACTAGCAGAACCGCTAGCAGAATTGTTCACTCTGTCGCTAGAAACAGGAGAGGTTCCAGATGACTGGAGGAGAGCACATGTAGTATCACTTCATAAGAGAGGGGAAAGGACAGAGGCGAGAAATTACAGGCCAGTGAGTCTAACATCAGTGGTTTGAAGATCATGGAACCACTCTTAAAGGAAAGACTGGTGGACTACCTGGGAGAAAAGGAGTTGGTTGATGACAGGCAACCTGGGTTTGTCAGAAGGAGATCCTGTCAGATGAACTTGGTGGGTTTCTTATACTGGGTGACAGGAGTGGTGGACGTGGGAAGGGAAGTGGATGTGGCCTATATGGACTTCAGAAAGGCTTTCAACACTGTTCCTCACAAAAGACTGCTAAACAAGATGGGTTACCTAGGTGTGAGGCTGACCATAACAAAGTGGGTGGGGAGCTGGCTCTCAGAACTCAAAAGGTGATGGTAAACAGAGTGTTCTTTGAGGAGGAGAGAGTAGAGTTGAACTGTGTTTTCTATGTTAAATCCGAAAAGTTGTTCTTTAATATCTTCCTAATCATTTAACAGATTTGCATGACATTTTGCATGCATGGTCTCCTGTGGCAGATTTCTGGATGTGCCGAGTTTCATTCTGGTTTTAAGTGTGGTTTCCTAGAACTGGATAGTGAAAAAAGTGACTTTTTTGTGAGTTTTTTTCCCTTTGTCTTGAACTGGACTTTTTTTTTCATTTGTCTACTGCCCAGACAGTTTGGAATTTATATCTGAAATTTTCAGGGTAGAAAGGGGTTGGACCACAGATGTGCCTTTTGCTGGTTTGGTGAAAAAATATTAATCCTTTACAAAGTCATTTAATTTTTAATTTTTTGCAAATTGGTTCAGAGCATGCTCAGTAAGCACCTCAAAATAGCTGTGTGAAATTAAAAAAAAATTAGCTTTTTCATATTGACGTCATCCTTTTTCATAAGTGAAAAATAATTTTTTATTTGGTCACTATCTTGTTTTCTATTTTTCAAAAATTTAAAATTGAAAAAACATATAATTGACACTGTGGGGAGCAACTAAGATATGTAGCTTGCTTATTGGGACCCCTTAGCTGGATTCTGCACTTAACTGTTCCAAGAATGCCTGTCAAATATTGTTTTTTGATGTTTATAAATCCTTTTTCGTATCACGTCATATGAAAAAAGATTATTTTTTAGTACTATGAGTGACAAAAAAAGATGCCTTTTTTGTGAGGGAAGACTGCTTTCCCTGCTGTGTAATGGCATCCCTGGTATCTAGTGGTACCCCACACCCTCCGATCCCTGTCCCAGCTGTAACATCCATTTTGCCTGGTGTCTAGTGGCACTCCCCACCCTCTAATCCCTGTCTGCCTTGTGAGATCAGTTTTTTTATCTAGTGTCTAGTGGCAGCCCCCACCCTTTCATTGCTTCTCTCTACGTGAGCATCATTTCCCTAGTGTCTAGTGAAACCCTCCACCCTCTCTTGCTTGGTTTCCCTGTAATAATGAAAACTGTCCTTCAATGTCTTTTTCTTGAACCTGTAAAAAAAAGGACCCTCACCAATCTGACCCCCAGTCCCACCTCCTACTCAGCACCTACGACCCCACACTCCCCACTGGCATGGCATTATCCCAAATGACACAGACCCTGGAATGCATTATTCCTATTATACAATGGCTTGTTGTTGCATAATAACACACACACCTTGGAGTGCCTTATTGCAATTATACAATGGCTCGATGTTATACAATGGCAAGAAAATTTCCTGGACTCTGATTGGTCAGTGTGTGCTTGAGACAGTGATGATATTACACAATAACATCACTGTGTTGATTTTATGGAGCATGCACCTTTTTTTTTCAGAAACAAGATATACTGCCTCACTAAAAATCTACTAAAAACATTATTATTTTTATTTTTGTTTTCTATAACATCGAACCATTGTATAATTGCAATAAAGCACTCCAAGGTGTGTGTTATCATGCAATAACACACACCTTGTCATGCCTTATTGCTTAATTATACAATGGCAAGAAAGAATCTTGGACTGTGATTGGTCAGTTTGGGGCTAGACCCATGGCGTTATCGCAGCACAATGCCACAGGTCTACTGTCATCATTATGGACATTATGGCTGATCTCTTTTTTTGCAAAGAAACTAACATTTTTTTCCACTCTAATAAAAACATTCCTTAAAATTATTTTTTTAATTTTATATATAACAACAAGCCATTGTATAATAGGAATAATGCATTTCAGGGTGTGTGTCATTTGGGATAACGCCATGCCTGGGGTATTGGATGCACTTAGCCTGTGGCCTTGTGCCCAACCCCACCCCCCCAGGATTGGTGTTATCCCAGCACAACACACACCCTGTTGTGCATTATCCCTTTATTGGTACATGCTCTCTTCTAAGCCAGCACTAAGGGAGGTGGCTAACACTAGTCCAGTAATAGTGTATAAATGTGGACAAAACCTAAAAGATGTGCTGTTGCATAGTTTTTTACCAACCACAAGGGAGCCCACACAGACTTGGTTACCTATGAGACCAGCAGGGTGTTACCAGTGGGGCCACTGTATCTATTGCAAGGTGATCAGCAAGACAACGTTTTTTTTCCTCAGTTAACAATAGGAAAGTTTGTAATAATGCCTTTTATAAATTGCAGTACAACACATGTATATTTTGCAATATGTCAGTGCGGCACCTTCTACATGTGAAAGACAGAGAGATCATTTAAACTTAGAGTAGGGGAACATTTGTGTTCCATTAGAAAAAAAAATCAGCGAAGTGCATTAAGTATACACTTACAAGGAGTTGGGGGGGTAGTGATGTACACTCATTTAGTTTCTGTGACATAAACAGGGTAACTTTGGAACCAAGTGGAGGAGATGTTGAAACTCTATTGTCCAGACAGGAAACATTTTGGATATATATGCTGGGGTGGTTTAAGAGTCCCGGGTTTAAATGATGGATTTGAATTTATCAGATTTTTTAAACAAGTGAAAGGAGAGTAAAATATATGATGGTGTTCAGAATCTGTTTTGAAATGAGAACTATATTATGTACTTTTGAAATAACTTTGAAGTTGGAGATTTACTTTGCTTCATGTATTACATATTGAATTGAGAACCCAGCCCAAATAATGTAGTTATATAAATTAGGAGTAAAATGTTTATAAGTTTTGAAATATGGAGACACCTGTATTAAAATTTATGATTTTGCCCCATTCTTGATTCAGTGTAGTTCATCCAGTGAGGGTTTGGTTGCACAGCTGCACACTATACCGCTTGAGGATCGGTAGGAGCAGGAGCTCTGAGAGGCTCTCTCTTTTCCAATATCAGGTATACCACCATTATTTGGGTTTTATTTAGTATGACTGACATTATATTGGAGAAGAAGAACAGTGTTTAACTGTTTTTAAATGCAATGCTCTTTCCAGGACATATTGTGCTGCAGGTTATTACGATATTGCCTTTTGTACCTGTTTCTCTTTGCTGGTACTTGGCGTGCTGGAAGTGCTTGGTAGCACTTCCAGTGGAGTAGACCGCATCAGAAACTAGCCTCAGGGGCAGACCTGCAGGGGGCTGCATGTACAAAGGCTAAATTTGAAGACTGTGAACGAGTGAGAAATTGAGAAAAGGGAGCTTTTTTTTATGCTTTATCGCTTACATATAATCAAATCTTTACAAACTTTTGAGTTTTTACTATACTCAATTTACTTTACTAATAGTTCAATAGCTTTTATTATACAAATACACATTCCTACACATAGGTGCCTTGGTGCACTTTAAAGTGTTTAGTGGCTTATATGTGAGTGTTTGTGTGCTTTTATGTTCTTTGTTTTTTATATATTGATATGTTTTAGTGTGTTGCTGATATCTCACTGAGAGAAATAGAGTGACCTACAAAATGTGAAATCTGATTGAAAGGGCTTTCGCCTGTTTCACCTATGTTGCCTATTTCACACTGTGAAAGAATTTGTAAAGTAAATAAATATTAACATTAATAAGCAGCTAAGCGGCCTCTTGAAGGAAACATAATTATAGTTCATTATGGAGGCAAACCACCTGTGATTTGTTGCCTGCTAAAGTGCTGTCCTATCAGTAAGAAAGCATAGAAATAAACTCAGAGGCCCAGATATTCAAAAAGGTTGCGCCATGAGCAACAGGAATGTGCCAGCGCAAGTCCGAAAATGCGCCATTCTGCGATATTCAGCGGGAGGCAGATGCGCCCCCAAATCACAATGCGTAAGAGTGCAATGATAATGAATGCATGCGCAACTGAAGAGGGAGGAACCATGCATAAATGGTGCAGTGCGATATTCAACAACATGCGCCATGCGTAATAGGGGAGCAAACGGAAGTTGTGCGATAGCGGAAATGATCCAAAATAAAAAGGAACAAGAGAGAGGTGCAAGAATGCTACAGGGAAGCCACATGTTGGTCAACTGCAGGCAGCTACACAGGCACACAGAAACTGGGAGCAGGACAGGGCAGGAGCAGGACAGAGCACCTGGAACCACCAGGAACACAGAAGGTGTGGGGAGCCTGTGCCACAGTGCAGGACAAAAGGGGGAAGTGCCACACAGCACTGATGGCACAGATAGTGGGCAGTACGGCCACTACAGGGAGGTGTTCCTGGTGCAGGGGGAGTAGCAGCAAGGACAGCGGAGGGAACAGTGAACCAGCTGCCGGGGGGGGTTACACAAGCCAGGGACAAGTCCAGTGCCACCATCCAGATGGAGGCAGTTATGAGGGGGTGAGAAGGCAGGCAGCAGGGGGCGCGGCCCTGGAAGGGCCCGTCGGCGGTATGCCCCCAACAGGCAGTACCGAGCCTGCACCAGCTTCGAGCTGTACACTGATACTGAGATTGTGGGCCGGTACCATCTGAACTGGGCAATCCTGAGGTGGCTCTGTGAGCTGTGCAGTGATGTGTTGCAGGCACCCACACGACAGAGCCATGCTCTGTCAGTGGAGACCAAAGTGACAGCTGTCATGTGCCTGCTTGCCACGGGTACCTTCCAGAGACCAACAGGGGACACGACAGGCATAACCCAGTCAGCCGTGTCATGCCTCCTCACCCAATTCCTCAGCGCACTGCTGCCACATGCTGCGGAGTACATCCATTTCCCCAGCACACTGGCGGAGCACACAGCAAACATACAGGAGTCCCACAGGATAGCACGTATGCCTGGCATGCTCAGGGCAATAGACTGCACCCATGTGGCCATCCACATGCCACCTGACCCTGAAGGGGCTGCATACATGAATCTGAAGGGGTAAGCAAGCATCAACTGCCAGGTGGTGTGCGATGCCAGGGGGTGCATAATCAATGTCTGTGCCACGCACCTTGGGGGAACACATGATGCCTTCATTTGGCACCAGTCCACACTGTGCCACAGGTTTGAGAGTGGGGGTATCCCCACTGGCCACCTAGTGGGTGAGTATGCAAATCACGCAGAAAGACATGGAGCTTGGGAGGGGCATAGTCAGAGGTGACATGGGTACTGGCCTAGATGGCCCATGGCAGGGCGATGCTGATCACCAAACTAATGTCCACCCTCAACACACAGGTGACAGTGGATACCCACTCCGTCCCTGGCTGCTCACACCATACCGGTGGCCCGCGACCCCATCGCAGCCACGCTACAATGAGGCACATGCCACCACACGCAATGTCATCAAGTGAGTGTTCAGGATTCTGAAGGCACGTTTTCGTTGCCTGGACACGTCTGGCAGTGCCCTACAGTACAGCCCCTCAAAGGCCTGTGGGCTATTCCTGGCCTGTTGCATCCTGCACAACATGGCCAATGACTGTGGGATAACCGCACAGGTCGAAGAGGGAGACAGAGATGGGGACGATGAGGACGCTGGTGAAGATGGTGATGGGCAGCCCCCCCTTGGTTGAAGGGACTCCCGACTGGTCCGGATGGCACAGCTGCACCGGGACACCATCACAGAGGAGCACTTCAACCAACCCAGGTAAGTCACGGGGCCATGTGCAACCACCAGTGGCAAGGGCACAACCCACAAACACGTATGGACAAACCCCAGGGGTGCGTGTCGTTAAGGGAATTGGCCGAGCATGGAACCGCACACGCCGTCAGGGATGGGCAAGGTCTAACACAGCACGTGGTCAGACACACACACACACATGCACACCCCACAAGACATGCACAAAGGGTAGGCGGCACGCCGACCCCAACCGCCACCCCTAGCCACACACACGTCCACAGACCACCATGACCAGTGCCTGTCATTGTGCATGTGTTAGATGCTGGGCACCATTGCACAGTGGTGGAAAGTGCAACACAGGCATCATCATACACATGCTGCAGCAGACAGCAGCCAGGAGGTAGGGTGTGTGTGCAGGGCTGGGTACCCCACCCATGCATTGCACATTGAACAACACAATGCACACAGGGCAGCATCAGACATTAGCCATAGTGGGAGACAGGTCAGTCACTCGCCACAGTGCCACGGCCGACACGGATGCATGGGCGGCCCTGCTGAGACCCGCCAGCAGTGACAGGCTGACCAATGGCCTCATGGGGTGGCACTGACAGTCCCTCAGGGGTTCCGCTGTGTGAACGCGACCATGCTCACGCAGGGGTCTGCAGCACACTGAACATGCCTGCATCAGGCGTGCTCAGGATGCTCACAGCTGAACCCGGTGTCGACAAGGAGGGTGTCGCACAATGCCAGGAACAGGGGGTGGACATTGCACTACACGGTGTCTGCGACGCATGGGCAAATAACTGTGTGCCCACTGTGGCCATGGCAGCTGTGATTGTCTGTGTCAGCCTGTCAATGGCAGCGGTTACATCCTCCCGCATCTGGTCCATCCCTGCCAGGAGCAGAGTGGTGTCCCTGCTGTGCCACTCCTCTGAGTGGCGCAGAGCCGCACTGAGTGCATCCACCACTGTCACAAGCCGCAACTGCTGATCGACAGATTCTTGGAGTATGCGGGTGTGCTCTTCTAAGAGGTCATCTGCCTGATAGGCATGCTGTCCCTCACGGTGTTCATGGCCCTGATGGGCAGCACACCTTCAGGGTGGGCGCTGCACACCAGGGCCAGGTCTGGGCATGTCCACAGGTGGTGCACTGATGCCGCCCCCCGACACTGTACCCCCATGGCCATTTTCTGACTGCTGACACTGCCACTCTGGCTGCCATTCTCCAGGCTCAATGGTGCTGCTGCAGCGACCACAACAGCCCCACTGTCCTGGACACACACTAGTGCTGCACCACTAATGCAGACAGGCACAGGCTGGGACTGTGATGTCATGCAGGCCTCCACGGTGGCACCACCCATGGCCATGCCCGTAATGTCACCTGCTGTGTGGCCATCCTGCAGCCCACATGTATCACTGTCCATGAAGTGAGCTCCATCATCATCAGTGACAGATTTGGCACCAGCCTGAGTCTCAGCATGCTGGCATCCATGGACGCTGGCATGCTGGGACATGGGCAGGGCCTCCTCCGCACCTGCTCCACCAACATCAGTCCAGACAGCCAGGTGGGCCCACTGTCGCTCTGACCCTAGGATGCCTGTGGAGCTGGATGGACCTTCCTCTATGTCCATGGTATCACCCTCAGCGGACAAGCCCATCACCGTTGACCCATGTAGACACTCAGGAGCTGTAAGGGAACACAGTAGCATTAATGTATCTGCCCTACCCTGTCTCACCCCCATTGACAGACCAGGACCTACCATGCAGTGATGGGCTACCACCTGTCTGGAATCCACCACCAGGAACACCCTCAATGGCACAATGCCACATGCTGCCAGCAACCCGCTCTTAGCATGGGGTTAGGCATTGCATGGCCGGCTGTTCCCCACCGGTCGCAGCCCGTGCTGCCCTGATGGCAGCCACCTCATCCTCAATCCTCCGTCCGTCTGTGCCCATCTTCTTTTTCCACTCCTGCATGGACCGCTGGTGGCTGCCATGCAGGTTGATGGCACGTGCCACCTCTTGCCATGCAGCAGCACAGGCCTGTGGTGTTCCCCGTCATCTGCTGAGCAGCGTCTCCTGGTTGAGGTAGGCCTCAAACAGGGCATCTGTTTCTGCCTTTGTGAAGTTAGGTCTCCTCTTCCTCCCATGTCTCTGTTCCTCTTTCTCCACCTCACGATCACTCATTCTTAATCCTGTGGGAATGACAGGTGTTACCTGTGACTGTGCAGTCCCATGCATGTCCCACACACCACAGTCCACACTCCCAAACAGCATGCAACTCACCACAATAGACTGCAATAACAGACTATGGCCACTGCAGCCCAATGTCACATTTTTATAGTGCAATGCATGCAAATGAGGTGAGGTGCAATTATAAGTGGATGCAAATGCAGTATCTGCACCATTGAATGGCTGATTAGCTGATTTGCATATGCTGGCCGAATATCACGCTGTTGCGCTTTGTGCAATTGTGTTGAATGTGCTCAGGCAAGGGTGAATTTCTGTGACATGCGCAGTGAACACCGAATGGTGCATGCCCGGGGTGATGACACCGATGCCTGCCACACTGCTGACGTGCTGTGCACTGGAGGCAATGCAGGGCACGGCCACCATTGTGCCAGTGGCACTACTACACTGTTCACATGTATGGCACTCTGGCACTGGGGTGCCGTAGGTGCACTGGGGCCACAGCACGGTTGGCCACTACAGGAAGTGGCACACAGGCGCCCTACCCATGCTACATGCAGTGAGTACCAATCGCGCTGTGGAGGTCCGTATGCAAGAAACCCCTGACCCTGTGCTGACCTTTGCCCCCTAGGCACCATGCGTCCACATGGATGCACTTCTAGCATGCTGTTCCGTGACAGCACAATGGGGAATGACAGCGCAGTACCACGCAGTATCCGCTCGTGGCAAACGTGTGCTACAGAGCACCATTTTGATACCAAAACTGTACAGGATGGCAAGGAGAAGGGCACCCATCTGGATCCAACTTGAACTCGCCAAATTGGTCCAGTTAGTGGAGCCCTATGCCACTACCTTATTTGGGGAGGCACCCCTGGACAGTGCCAGGAGTGCGGTGTGGGAGGAGAAGGTGGTGGTGGCTCTGGAGGAGGCCACAGGCATGGAGAGGATGGTGGAGCAGTGCAGGCACTGCTATGGTGACCTGCACCAGTGGGACCCAGACATGCTTGCCCACCTGCAGGCATGTGCCAGGAGGGGCACGGTGACATGGCCAGGTAGGTGCCCCATCCATACACTGCTAATGTCCATGTGGGTATCACGGTGGCATGTGTCCAGCACATGGGGGGCCATCCAGTGTTGGCTGTGGTGGTGGTATCGGGGTTGGGGAAGGATGGGTATGGCTGTGTGGGATTGCACACACATGGGGCCGGGGACTTTCTATCAGATTGTACTGATGTTCCTCTCTCCATGTTTGCACCCTAGGCCCAATGGAGCACCGGTGGGATAGGGAGAGGAGGCTGCACCAAGATGAAGAGCAGGCCAGAAGTGCTGCCGGACAAGACAGGTGCAGGGACCAGCCTGATGATGGTGAGTGCCTTACATCCATGATTACTATTGCATGCTGTGTAACAGGGTGGGCAGCAGGGCATAGCCACCATCCATTGACACCACTGCCATGCACACAACTTGTTTCAGTCAGCACTGTCCAGTGGCACTGCATGTCTGGGAGTGCATCAATGGTGGTCCATGCGTGCACCGGGTACATGGCTGTGTCACTGCTTTCGCACAGCATAGCCATGTCACTGAACAGCCATGATGGTGCTGTGCAGGACTTGGCCAGTGGGTGTCTGCAGCAGTCTGCATGGCTGTGTGCACCTGGGTGGGCAGGGCTTGTGGACACGATCACTGTGGGTGGTCACACACCATCACAGTGGCATGTCCCACTGCCGTATGCCATGCACAGTGGGTGGGCTGCATGGGGCTGTGCATTCACACCTATTGACTCTGCTCCCTTGTCCTAGGTGTATGGCAGCTGCAGGAGATCAGGGTGGCACTGTGGGAGATTCTCCAGGTAGCCAGGGTGTCACTGGAGATACTTGAACACTTGGACAGGCTCGGTGTCCGAAGATGTCACGGTGGGAGGAGAAGCCGGAATAGGGAGTGGGGCTCCCACTGAGCTTGGAAATGCCCCTGATTTCCCCTACCCCCCTGAACACACCCTCACACCCCTCATTCCCTCTACCATTTGTTCACCCCTGCCCCTTACCCACCCCCACCTTGTTTGTGTCCCTCACCAAACCTTTGTAAATACTTGTACATAGTTTTGTTTGCTGTTTTAAATACATTTCCTTTGATATTCCTAATGTGGTGGTCTCTGATTTGCAGTGGGCTATAGGTGCTCAGCTGCAGTGGTGTGCATGGCGTCAGGGGTGGTGCAGTCATATGTGTGTGTGTGTGTGTGTGTGTGTGTCCGTGGGGAAGTGAGTATGGTGTGGGAGTGGCTATCAGTCACTGTCTGTGGTGTGTGTGTTGTTCCCTGTGCACTGAATGACTATGTGCAGTGGTCCACAGTGCATGCTCTGTGTCCATGGTGCACCTGCCAGACAGTCCATGGCCTGTGCAGCTGACAACTTTGCATGTCTCTGACATGCACAGTCCACTGGTATGTCAGTGGTGGCTGTTCATGCAGGACAGCCTCTATACCCGGCACAAAGTCGGGTTGCCTCCTGTCACTGGTGTGGTGCATGTCTGCCTCGGGTGACATTGTGGCCTCCGCTGTTGTTGTCCCACCTCCATGCTGTCACTTGTGTGTGTCACAGGGGATGTGCACCACTGTCTGTCAGTTGTGCTCTAGGCAAATGCTGGTGGCATACAGTTCCACGGTACCTGCGCAGGGTGGCTGGCACTCCTGTGCCATGGAGGGGTGCTGGCCTTGTGTACACGGTTTCTGTGGCCACATGCTGGGGGCTTGGTTGCCCCACTACTGTGTCCCTGTGTTGGTGTGCCCTTGGGTATGGGTGGGTGTTTGTCCATGCACTGTGTTGCATCCTGTGTGGTGCATGCTTCCATGCACCACTGTGGGTGTCTGCGCTGGCTGTTGTGGCCAGTGCTGGGTCGGGGTGTGTCCTTAGGAGGGTGTGCACAGTGCTGTACCACTGGTGGTGGGGTCCGGGGCATGCCCTGTCACGTGTGCGGTACCTCATGTGCCGACTCATGGTTGGTCTCTCAGCTCTACCTCGGAAGGGACGTGCATGGTGGCACTGTGTATGCAGTTGTTGCATTGCTGTGTGCTGCCACCCACTGATGCGTGCTTGTGGTGGGGCTGCCTTGCATGGTTCTGTGGTGCACAGGTTTGCATTGTCACAGTGGGGGTGGTGGCATGCATGGGGTATCCTGCACTGGTGGACGCTGCTCCTGGGCAGGGTGTCTGGGGGTCACGGTGCAGGGTGTGCTCTGCATTGGTGGGATGGTGTAGCACGGGATGGTCGGCCCTCCTTGTGTGGAGGTCACAGCTTGCCAGGGGATGTGCTGGGGCACCATGCCCCAGCTGTGGGTTGGTTGCTGGTATCCATGGGCCGGTGGTTATTCTGGCTGTCCACCGGTTGTGCAGTGCATGGGGTGTGGGGGGTGATGTCTGTTCTGCTGTGTGCTCCTCTGTCCATCTGTGGCATGGGTGGTGGGCCCCTGCGTCCTGTCCCTGTGCATCCCTGGTTGTGCTGTTGCACTGCTGCCTTGCTCCACGGGGCATCCCTGGTTGCGCTATGGTGCATCTGGTCTGCTCTACTGAGCATCCCTGGTTGCGCTATGGTGCTTCTGAAGTGCACAACTGCACATCCCTGGTTGTGCTATGACACAGGTGGTGCAATATTCAGTCGAGTGCCGCAGGCACATCATGACCTGCTCAGTTTTTGAATATCGTGCTTCTTGCACATGGGCGCAGTGGACTTGCGCTTGCTCCTGCTGTTGCACACTTTTCGGCCACAGTTTGAATATCTGGGCCAATGTATTTTATTTAAACACATTTCAGCTTGCAGCAATATATATCAAATTGGTTCTTAATCAACAGATCATATATAAATGGTTGTTGATTAGACCTTACTGAGCTGACTGAGGGAAGAAGCTGTAATAAAATAAAGGAATAATGCCCGACAGGGTGGGTGTTATGCTGGGATAACATCCCACCTTGGGTGGTTGGGCCCAAGGCCAACGGACGAGGGCGTCCAACACCCAAGGCGGGATGTTATCCCAGCATAACACCCACCCTGGAGGGCATTATTCCTATTATACAATGGCTCGTTTACATTTACATTAGAAAAATGGTTAAAAAATAGTGTTTTAATTGTATTTTTTTAGTTTTTTTTATTGTGGAAGGATGGATTTGAAAAATAGTGCCTTATACTGTTTGTACAGCAGGTGGAGCTGTTTTTCTGTGTGTCTGTTGCAGGTCTCTAATAGGTGTGCCCCCCACAACCCGCTCCTCTAGGTGTTCTCATACTGGGTTCCTTTCTTTACTGTTTTTCTCCTGCTATTGGTTCACGTATTAAAAGAAAAAAAAGACATAGAAGAAAGATGAGTTGAATGACGAGCGAGCGTTAGTACAACAGGCTAATGAGGTGGGCACCTGAGAAAGAGCGGGAGACTGCTGTGACGCTAATAGTGAAGACGGCTTTGATTTCAGGTTTTTCTTTCTTTTTTTAGAAATAAACAAAGCTTGTTTGGGGAGCATGTGAGAGCTGTGCCTACTGTGAAGCCAATCGAAAATGTGGCTTTCACTTTCAGTGCGAGCAGATGATGGTGTTGGTGCGGGGGGCACCGGAGAAAGAGCGGGAGACTGCTGTGATGCTAAACGCTCGCTAATCCTGAAGACAGCTTTGATTTCAGTTTTTTTCCTTTACGAAATAAACAAAGCTTGTTTGGGGAACGTGTGAGAGCTGTGCCTGCTGTGAAGCCGATCGGAAATGCGGCTTTCACTTTAGTGCGAGTAGCGCTAAACGGACAGTCAGGATGATTTTAAAGTTTCGATGCGGTCGTGACTGTACTTGGACTAGAGCCGGGATGTTATGCTGGGATAACATCCCGGGTCCAGTCCCAGTCTGACCAATCAAGGACCAGGATTTTCTCTTGCCATTGTATAATTTTTAAAAGTAACCACCCCTAAAATCACTGGCCTCTCATTGGCCAGAAGATTAATTAGTCTGGAATTAATAACTAGGCACAGTGGTTCTAATTACATTTGGCCAAGTTGTTCATGTTGGTTGTGCAGGTCTTGCTACTTTTTTACCTTAATTACCTTAAAGAGCTCCAGATTCAGTGTAATTCTATCATTTGCTTGCAAGTCTGAAGCTGAGTAAGCAGGTTTGTGTGGCTTGGATTACTTGGTGACTGTACTGATCACTGAGCACTAGACATTGAATGCCGAATGTGATATGCCAGTTGCTTTGCTTCCAATTAAGCAGTGCTCTAGGTTTGAAGAAGCTGATAAATGTTGATGTACAGCTAATTTATGGCTGAAGCATGGCTGTTAAGCTGGTGAAAAGAGTTTTGTAAAATTTGCTCCTATGTCGCCAAATGGCTAAAATGTCTGCATTCAATCAATCTGCAAAACAACAAATGCCAAACTTGGAATCGCCTACAAGACTAGTCATCTGCTAACACTATCCACTAAATTGGCTATTGTCAAGGGTATTCTGCTTCCAGCACTGACATATGGTGTCTCCACTTTTGCTAATGCCCATAAGACTGCTATCCATAAATGGGATGTCACATATAACAACATATGTCGGTATGCCTCCTCTTCACACTGCCTCAAGCACCACTGCACACTGTATAGTGACCTAGGCTGGCTCTCCCCTACTGCCTACTGACTGTACTCCCTAGGGACCCTCACAGACTCTGTAATCTATAACCAAACTCCCTCTTCCCTTGCAGCTCTACTTGTTCCACAGACACCTGCCCACGGACTACGCTCAGCAAATTAATTTCTACTTACCATACTCAGGTGTCTCACTTCAAAAGGCTCTGGAGCATTTCACTGCACCGTCCAGGCCACCTGAAACTCCCTCCCTCCTTCCTGCACTGAGGCAGGCAAACCCCCACCCAATCTTCAAAAAAGAACTATATCACCACCTATACCAGGACCCTTCCACATGCTTTGATCCCACTTAGAGTCTCACAGCTTGCCACCCTATTTTGCCCAAGATAATGCTGCACTTCTAAACAAGCATTGCCATAAAATGTCTTTATAGCTGCCACTTAGCCCAGTCACAGTTGTTATTTGCATGTACTAACGTCACCTTGTGCCATTTCTGCCTAAGCTATATGTATTATCTAAAGTACAGTCTGACTTGGTAAGTATTCTTACCTACATGTACTATATACTATGTATTGTATAATCTCATCTCATTTTATGTATATATTCTCCCATGTCGTGCCTGAAAATAGTCAGCTTTGGCTAGTGCACCTAACCCGGTTAACAAAAACTAAATAAATAGATAAATAAAAATTGCTGATGACATTTGTATTTATTTTATTTATTTATTTCAGTTTCGGATAGATACCTTTGAGTCACAGACTCATTTACAAAGGTTCCTACATCACATAGATTAGATACAGACAAAAAATTTACAATGACTGCAATCAGAGCATAAACTTCAGAGTTCACAAAGCACACCAGCTTAACATTAGGATACTTGGGTTAGTTAGCATAGTTAACTATATTGTGCATAACAAGTACAGATATAATTCAACATTTGAGACTTGAGGAAAGAGGCAGGCCAGAGGCCACTGTCAGAGAAGGAAGAGAAAGAGGCCAGAGTTCAGTTACAGTCACAGGTGTTTGCTGACAGGAGGTGGACCCTAAGAAGGGTTTTGAATTGACCAAGGCTTTGTTAATGTTCCAGGGTGGTGGGATTGTTGTTCATCCAAAAGGGGGCCCTATAGCTGAAAGACCTTTGGAATTGGGAGGTATGGCTGGGGGGAATCAAGAAGAGATGGTGGTTAGAGCTATGAGTGTACTTTAACTTATTGTATGGGTGGATTAAGGGGGACTGTCCAGAGGGGGGGAGTCCTAGAGTAATTTTTTTGGCTAGAAGGCAGGTGTGGAACCTAATTCTGTTGTCGAGATTAAGCCAGTTGGTAGCACTATAAAGCGTGCAGGTGTGTGTAAGGCGGTCACAACCTAACACAAGCTGGCAAGCTCTATTTAGGGAGAGATGGAGATGGGCTAGAGATGAGGTGCTTGCCACCCCATATATTGATATGCCATAGTCAACCAGAGAGAGGACTGAGGAGGAGACAGTAAGCCTACAGGCAACAGGGGAGAGGCAGTGCTTGTCGTGGTGCAAAAGCCCCAGCCTGACATTAAGGGCCTTGGTTAGGTGGTGTATGTGTTTGTGGAAGTTGAGGCCTGGGTCCAAGGTGATGTCCAGGTATTTAAAGGAGTCAACTTGATCTAACAGAATCAGATTTGAAGTTAGTACTTTTGGGCAGTGCACCTTCCTGGTATTCTGTGGGTGTGAGAATAGCATTACTTTGTTTTTTTTTATAATTAAGAATAAGGTGTTGCACAGTGAATCAGCTTTCAGCATAGTTGAAAGAGAACTGGAGGGTGTGCTGGAGTTGCAGAGGGTCAGGGCTGGAAGAGAAGATGACTGCATCATCAGCACAGAGTAATAGATTGCCAGGGCAGGACTCAGGGAGGGATGGAGTTGAAGAAGAGGCTAAAAACTAGCAGTCCCAAAATGGACCTCTGTGGGACACCAGAGAGGACAGGAAGTCTACTGGATAAAGCACCACCAATTTTGACCAGTTGAGACCGGTTTGAGTGGTAGTCTGTGAACCATCCCAAGGCATCCTGAGATAGTCCCAAGTTGGTCAATGTGGTTAGAAGGAGGGAGTGGTTGATGGTATCAAATGCCTTAGTGAGATCAATGAAGACAGCACCAGAGTTGTGACCCTTGTCTAGCGCAGAGTGTATGTGTGTGGTAAATTCAAGGAGGGCAGTGGTAGTTCTGTGTTCTTTGTGGAAATTTGTGATAGACTCTACTCTTTCCTGTTCGGGAGTGTTTTAACTTCAAAATGCAGGTAAAATAGTATTAATTACATGATTAAGCCTATCTTAAATGTGTGAAAATGGCAAAATATTTTATAAAACATTTTTACAACATTTGCATTCCTTCCTTGATAACTAAAAAAAACACTCTATTAAGATGAGGCACAAGGATTCTGTGCTCACTATCTGCCTGCTCCTTATATTACTTATTGGTATATATTTCTATAAATTGATTTTATATATAATATCTACAAAAGTATATCTGTCTACCTATAGGTTAAGAGGGGGACACATTTTCAAAATAGTGTTTACTCTGCGCCTTTTGTACTTTTTTTGTTTATATGCCTTAGTCCTGTGTATCCTGTGTGTTCTGTGTAACTGAATTGAACACAATGCCTAGAGGGATGGAATAACAGGATATCGTTGTACACAGAAAAGGAATAGAATGAGGAAGATTGGGACTTCCAGGACTATTGGGATCACTGGGACTAAAAACATTGGGCAATGATTAAAGGAGGAAAAACCGAAGGAGATGAACAAGGATCACCCTGTGGTCATCCAGATTGGACCAGAAGAAAACTCTGTACAATTCTCTTCAACTAGGACCTTCTTTGACAGCTAGCTGTTGTTGTTGAGCAACAGGAAGGACTGTAAAGTATAATCAGATGCTGATTTGTTATTATACTCCCTTTTTTCTTGCTAAAACCTATTATCACAAAAAAGCAGTGTTTTACTTCTCTGAATCTATTTAAAATGAAAACTAGAAGTAGGAAAGTATTACAATGGGAGTACTCGCAACAGGCAACCCCAACTAAAAATGGGGAGGTAAGAAAACATATGTCTCCAGAAAGTGGAACAAAAGGGAAAAGAAGTAAGAACAATAAAAAGGAAAAGAAAAAGCCAAAGGGTTCTAATTTATCTTTTCAAACACCGATAACTAGACATTTTATAAAAGAATCTACCCAGAAGAATACATCAACCCCAATAGCTGATTTAATGAAAGGAACATTAATAAATAGTAAAATGCATACAAGTTCATATGAATGATCTCCTAACTTATGTTATGACTTCACAGAAGAGCACCTGGGTAGGGATCAACATGTGTTGTATGTATACTGAACAGGTGGATCCCCCAGATATCCTCATCATAGAAGACATTCAGGAAAAAAATATTGCAACCCTTGAATCTGCTCTATCTAGTGATAGCAATCAACAATTACATAGCAGTCAGGATTTGCAGGCTGTGACTGGCAAAGAAAAAACAATTGTAAATGATTCTAGAGAAGAAGAGATTAAGTAAATCAGGGAGGCATTACCATTATAGGTTTGACAGATCTTGTAGAAAGAGAGCAGCCTCTACCTGATAGAGAAAGCAAGCCATTTATCTACACACACTTCCTAGAACAAGATCTCATGGAAACCTTGAAAACCCGCATACTGCAAATATTGCTTTAATGGAGCAACTAAGAAGTGAGATTACTGCATTAAAAGAGGGGGTGGCTCTGAATACAAAGTGCATGAAGGAACTACTAGAACAAAGAGAAAAAGAAGCACATAGTGAAAGGGGGTCTGACATTTCAGTAGTAGATAATCCAACCACTTTATAACCAGTTGATGAACACAAACAAAATGAACAAGCAGTGGATGGTGAAAATATAAATCGAACCATGTTTGATAAAGACTCACCAAATAATGGAAGTGAAACAGATTGTGGGTAAAAGTGTAAAGTTAAAAAAAGCAATAAAAAAGAAGTGAGAAAAGAGCTAGTAAAACAAAAGGAATAGCTCAAAGTAAAAAGAAATGCAAAAGCAATTAAGCACAAAGTATTGTGAATAAAAGGAACACCAAACTGAACAAGGATGATGATGGGGTGGAATTAGTAAACCAGCAAATAATTGATCCTGAAACAAATCTGAGTCATATAAATACCACCAATAATGACCTAGGGACTGATCTAATAAACATGGACCAAGCTATAATTGTATTAAGAGGAGTAGGGAAAGATTGTATGAAAAATACACAAGTTTTAATAACCCTGGGGCAGATGATTTGCAGAGAATTATTGGAACTGGATATTTTAATAAACTATATTGTTGCTGCCATTAAGGTAAATGACTTGCTATCCAGGAATTTAGTCTTATTATTTTTTAAACATCAGACAGTAGCTCGTTATGTTTGGTGAAACTCAGACTATCTATAAAAGTTATAACCTGAGTATGGATTACCCAATTGCAGCCTGGTTATTGAAGCATAAAAAAAATCAGACAAAAACAGACAATTATTCAACTGTCTAAATCCTTATCTTTGCAGGATTTATGGATACAGGATGAGAACTATTCACCATTTACTGTACTATCTATATTTGGTATCTCGTACATTAAGGCTGAGACACATGCAAAATTGAAGACACTGATGGTTTATTTGATGGATAATCTTCTGGACATCAAATGTTATGAGGGTGACATAGTAAAAATACAAAGAACTTATAGAACTTGGACACAGGGGGACCAGATTGAATTAACCTTATGAAACAACATACTTACACACAAAAATGTGCATGCCAGTACTAAGCTGGACAAGATGGGTATACTAATTAGTGATTTAAATGAAAACATAGACTATAAATACCAACAGAATCACATCCATAGACAAGGGTCAAAGCCACAAAACCTTATCTACAATCTTGAAACCACTAATAGGTATCAAGTATTGACAGAAAAATATGATAGCTGACATACTAAAAGCTTATTGCCTGAGGTCCAGGAGATTGTCAGTTTAAGTAATGTCAATTTAAATGATAATAGTATTGTATTCCATGAGAAATACGTGGGGTAGCTTGGTTTCTTGACATGTAATATAGCTGGTCTTGGTACAAAGTTTGTGGATCAAGATGTTCATGCCTTTCTAAATAAAATGGAAATAATTAGCTTACAAGAAATGTGGCATAGAGAAGGGCAATTGGAAAATATAAATATAAATGTATATACAATAGTACAAGCACCAGTGAAAAAACTAAATAAAGCAGGCTGGAGGATTGGAGGCTTAGTTACCTGTACAAAATTAATTGATTTTCTGAAGGTTCTAGATACAATAATAAAACAAAACTACATAATAATTGTGCTTAATGTAATGGATGAATGGATAGTATTGGAAACTGTTGATAATCTTTCCATAAAATCACCACTATATGATAAGCATCTTACTGAGCATATAGTGGAAGAAATAAAAAAAGCTAAAAGATACTGCATATTATGATATCTTAATTATGGGGGAATTTAATGTCAGATGTGGTAAAAGGATGTTACCTGATGGAAATGAGCATATAAGAAAAGCATTGACTATCCCTAAAAGGAACTCTATGAATAAAAAAATACAGATAGGCATAGACAAATGGAATACCTCCCTGACTCCCTATAATTAATCATTCTAAATGGATGATTTCCACCAGACAATAATGCTAATACAAATTTTATTAATATAAGATGTTTTACAATAATAGACTATACAATATCATTCCTATATGATTTTGATAAGTATCTAGACCTTAAAATAATTTATATAACATACAGTGATTATCAACAAGTAATATTGTGTTAAAAGGATGTTACCTGATGGAAATGAACATATAAGAAAATAATTGAATATCCCTAAAAGGAACACCATGAATAAAAAAATACAGATAGGCATAGACAAATTGAATACCTCCATGACTCCCTATAATTTATAATTCTAAATGGATGATTTTGATCAGACAATAATGGTAATACAACTTGTATTAATATAAGATGTTTTACAATAATAGATTATATATCATTCCTATATGATTTTGATAAGTATCCAGACCTTAAAATAATTCATAAAACAGAAAGTGATCATGAACAGGTAATATTGTTTAGAAAAACAAAAACTCTATAATAGCAACAGAAAATCAAGATATAAAAATGAATAATAACAACATTAAGTTGGATAAATTGCCAAATGAGAGGGCTGCTGCTATAAGTGAAAAATGTATACAAGAGTTAACCCCAAATATTAATACTGAAATAGACCCAAAAACTATATATAATATCATAATAGCTCAATACCAGTCTTATGAGATAAGCCTCAGAGAAAAAAAGAAAGTTATTAAAGAAACAAAAAATTACAACTGCTTCCATAAAAACTGTAGAGCTGAAACGAAAAAGTTAGCAAAACTGGTAAGGACAGCAAAGAAATATCCAACTAAGGGGAATTTAGTAGAACTCAATAGAAATAGAAGACCCTATAAAGATTATGTAAATGTACAATGACAATTACAACAAAAAGAATTATTGGATACTATGCAAGAAGCTATAAGAGAGAAGGATGACAGAAAATACTGGGCACTTGTTGCCATGGGCACCAATACATTCAAAAGACAATATGATGTATATATTGAACCTGAAGCATGGGTGAGTTACTTTCACAAAATATTTTCTGATGATAACCTGATAGAAACTATAGGGATTCAAGAAAGAGTTGATCATTTTAGATGGTTTACAACAATGAAAGTAATGACAGCTATAGAAAGTTTTAAGAAGAACATAAATCCCTGGGCCCTGATAATATACAGATAGGCTTTATTAAATTAAACAAAGAATGGTGGGTAGAAGTGCTTACTGATCTTTACAATAAAACAGTTATGTATGCATTTATACCAGAATGTTGGTTAGGAAGCTATATACATATATATATATAGTTGTCTATGTGTACAGTGACTACCAATTTACTGTGATTGCCATTTTTACGATGCATGTGATACAGTAATGTCCAATACAACTATTGTATTATTTATTTGTATGAACTATTTCTGTATTGTTAAAATGTCTTTATTGTGCACCTTTCAATTGTATTTCCTCATCCCTCTCCCCCAGGATGCATCTGAAACTGAGCAATAGTCTGCTCAGCATGCCTTCCTGGTAAAACTTTTAAATAAATAAATAAATATAGTACCAATACACAAAAAAGGCTCCTTTACTGATCGAGCCAATTACAGGCCCATTAGCGTCTTGGATCTAATATCTAAAATATATGCAAAAGTACACTTCAAAAGATTAACTGAGTGGCTTGAACAACATAATTCAATCTCTGAACTGCAAGCAGGCTTTCAGAAAAATGCTGGTACTATATTCCAAGTCATTTTACATAACCATCTGATTGAAAAATATTGTAAAGTGAAAAAGCAGCCACTCTTTGTTGATTTTGATGATTATTCCTCGGCTTTTGATACCATATGAAGATCTCTTCTATGGGAAACAAATGAGTAAAATGGGAATAGCTTCAAATACCATAACATTGATAAAAAGGTCTTACACAGATACATGGACAAGAATCAAATATACTGGATCATGCTCCCTCACAGATAGGGTTTCAACCAAGATAGGAGTCTAGCAGGTCTGTGTATTGGCACCAACCTTATTTAAAATATACATTAATGATATTATTATTTCACTTGATGATACATCATTCCATTCACCTACTGTAGGCTTGGTAATCGATGAATTCCTGTATTAGCCTACGCTGACGACTTGGCAATAATATTCACAAGTAGATTAGGCCTCCAAAGGGCCTTAAAAATGGAATTTCTGTGCCTTCAGCATAATTTAAAACCCAATACAAAGAAAACAAAGCTGATGATATTTGGAGATAAAATGAAATATAAAAAATTAAATCTATTGGGTACTAACTTGGAATATGTAACTGAATTACTTATTTGGGTGTGCTGTTTTCCAGCAACCTAAAATGGAATAAACATATATAGTTATGTGTCACTAAGTTACAAAACTCAGTTAAAGCTTTAAAAAGGTTCAATTATATGTATGGGGGCAGTACAGTTGTACCAATGATAAAAGCAATTAATGCTAAAATAATAAATCAAGCAATATATGCTAAGAAAGTCTGGGGAATAGAAAGCACTACTAAAATAGACATGGTATCGAATAAAACATGTAAATAAATACTAAAAATCCCTAATAGCAGCCCTAGTATGTTAGAACACAACTCGGACAACCTAGTTTCCAGTATATGGTTCAGGGAAGATTAATAAATTACTGGGCAAATAAAACTAACAACAGAAAAAAATAATTCTATATTAGGAGAATGTGTACAGGAAAAGGAACACCTCGCCACACAGAAGAAGGATGGTTGGTTAAATGTAATACAGATGTTACTTGGGACAAATGATTTAAATCAGTTTTGGACCTGGGCTAAACAGAAAGTTCATCTGAATCTGGCATATACAAAACACATTACAAAAATAATAATGAATGAATCCAGGGACTCTGATTTAAGGTATATAAAAAATTTAAAGTCGGCAACCTGGTTAATCAATAACACAAGAGAACACTATAAAAAAATTTCTGTACCTGGTACAAAAAACAGAGTATAGAAATATAATAACACAATATAGATTCAAAACATTTTCCAGTAACATCATAGAATCAAGATGTAACAAAGATAAAAGCCTGTCAATAAATTGTTAATGCTTTCTACAAAAATTAGAGGATTTAAATCATGTTGTCCTAAGATGCTCATGGTACATGTAGGTTCGAACAAAATTTCTGAGGAAGTTCATTGGTACTCTGCATATACCTATAAGATATATTATTGATCTTTTATTCAATTCAGAGAATCTTGAACTCTTATGAACATATGAACATACAAAATCACCAGCAGAAACAGGCCACATGGTCTATTAAGTCTGCCCAAGTGTGCAGCTAGCACTTCATCTTGCAGCTGCCCCTCCTGCCCCCATCATTGTATCCCTTCCCCTTTCTCTGTCCCACCCCCTTTTGAAATTACCCACTGTCTTACAGGATATCAGATCTTCCAGTAGGGTATTCCACTTGTCCATTACCCTTTCTGTGAAAAAGTGTCTCCTTACCTCCCTCCTAAACCTTCTTCCCTCTAATCTCAGTACATGCCCTCTTGTGTCCCTCCCTCTCTTCAGCTGAAAGATCCCTTCTGTGTTAGTCTTGTAAATCCCTTTCAGATACTTAAAGGACTCTCCCCCCGTCCCTCATCTCTTCCAGTGGGTACATTTTCAACTCTTTCACTCTATCCTCATAAGGAATGTCCCCCAACCCTGTATCATCTTTGTGGCCCTGAGTTGCATCCCTCCAATAACCTTATATCCCTTTTCAGGAATGGATGCCAGAATTGCATGCAATACTCCAGGTGGGGCCTCACCAATGATCTGTACAGGGGCAGTATAATCTCACTCCTTCTAGAAGAGATCCCCCTTGCTATACACCCCAACATTTTGTTGGCCTGTGCTGCCACTTTCCTGTGCTGGGCTGAGTTGTTCATGCTCCCTGTTATGATTACTCCTAGGTCCTTTTCCTCTGCAGTACTTCACAGCTGCACTCCATTCAAGTGATAGTCCCTCCCTTGGTTCTTTTTTCCAAAGTGCAACACCTTGCACTTCTTGGCATTGAAATCCAGCTGCCATGTTTCTGCCCAGTCCTGCAGTTTAGTCAGGTCCTTCTGCAGCCCCTTCCACCCCTTACTGTCATCAACCACAGCTCCCATTTTGGTATTGTCCATGAACAGGCTGATCTTGTTCCTGATACTATGTGAAATGTAGGCTATATATATCTCCCAAACACCATCAGTCCCAGTACAGATCCCTGTGGCACCCTGCTCATCACTGGTCTCGGTGATGAAAATCCCCCCCACTACCACTCTGTGCTGCCTCCCCCTCAGCCAGTTTGTCATTCAATTAGCTAATTTTGACCCCACCCCCACATATTCCAGCTTCCCCCCAACCTCCCATATGGTACTGAATCAAAGGCTTCACTGAAGTCCAAATACAGGACATATACTGCATGGCCTTTGTCCAGTTCTCATGTCACCCAGCCATAGTATTCCATGAGATTGGTTTGGCATGATCTTCCCCGCTATAAACCCATGCTGCTTCTGATCCTGGAGACAATTGTCCTCCAGAAAGCTCACCAGTCTCACCTTGAGGATGGTCTCCATGAGCTTCCTCATGATTGATGTGAGGCTCACTAGCTGATAGTTCTCTGATTCATTTTTTGGGCCACTTTTATGGATGGGTACCACATGCTCCACCCTCCAGTCCTGTGGTACACATCCCGTGTCCAGAGAGGTGTTGAACAGGTCAGCCAGTGGTTTCTCCAGGACCTCCACTAGCTCCCTTAACACACCTGGATGAATGCCATCTTGTCCTGGTGCTTTGTCCACTCTTAGAGCCCTTAGCACTTTCAGTACCCTGACCTCTGTAATCGTTACATCTGTTATCACTTCCCCCTCGTACCTCCCCCCACCATCACCCTAGGAATCTTCTCCCCTTCTCCTGGGTGAATACAGAGCAGAAGTACTCATTGAGTACTTCTGCCTTTTCTTCCCCCCTCTCCACCCACCCACTGTCCTTTTTTATCCTCACCAGTTGTTCCTTATTCCTCCTTATCTCTCCAATGTACTGTAATAATTCTTTCTCTCTCATCTTGATACCTTTCACAAGCCAACGTTCCCTGGCTGCCTTAACCACCCTGACCATTCTTGTAACCTCCCTGGACCTCTCTGCATACTTATCCTTACCTTCTTTCCTCTCCAAGTATCTATATTGTCTTAACTCTGCCCTCTTGGACCGCATCCCTTTCATGACCCCCTGCATCAGCCAACTTGGTTTCTTTGCCCTCCCTTTCTTATATTTCTTCCTCATGCATGCTACCATAGTCTCTACCAACCCATTCTTTATAATCCCCAATTTCTGGTCTGCATCCATGTATCTTAAATAACTTGGAACTATATTTACTGGAATAAAAAAATAAGGAAAAAACATATATAGGTATTTATTGTGCAATAATAAAACATTGTATCTTACACTTACAAAAAATGCCACATATCCAGAATGCACTATATCATGCTTTAAACATGTATTTATAAAAATAATGTTTTTGTTAATGTGTATGTGTATGTATTTTGTAAAGTAGTGTATCATTTGTATTTCAACTGTTCTTTCATCTTTTGTAATGGCAACGTCTGAACAAATAAACATAAACCTGAAACTTGATTTAGTGTAAGGGTGCATTAATCTGGATGGGAATGTTTTTCTTCTTGAAAATTAATTATCTGAGAGA
This sequence comes from Neoceratodus forsteri, assembly GCA_016271365.2. Taxonomy (NCBI): domain Eukaryota; kingdom Metazoa; phylum Chordata; order Ceratodontiformes; family Ceratodontidae; genus Neoceratodus; species Neoceratodus forsteri. The sequence goes on along the minus strand of CM028132.1, from coordinate 1,061,224,241 downwards.
CAATGGTCCACTTAAACTGATTGAATATCCAGCAAGTAGTAGGTGGGATTTGGACCTGCTGACATGGCTAAATATGAAATATAGATTGTGCATGCTTATTAGAAAATGGTTGTTATTTTTGGCTGGATATATTTTTGAGATGAAGTACCAGAAATATGGATCAAATTATTTGCCCCCTTTATGTTTAAAATGTTAAAGATGTTAAAACGTTTAAAAATGTAATATCTAAGTAATAAAACTCACTGTTCATATATATATATATATATATATAATGTCTATTCTGAAGGCATTGCTGTTTAGGGGCTGAAGTCATAATTAAATTTGCATATAGTAGGAATAGTAATGAAATTAAATTGTGTATCTACTAATTGTCAATTTTTTAACATTATTTAAAGGCTTTTTTTATTTTGGGTTGCAATTTTTTTTCACATTTAAGAGAATATACACCCTTAAGAGCTTCACTTAAATAATGCTATATCACTATGGCTGGGACACTTCCTGAAGACACTAAGACAAAACTGGTAGGAGATTGTTGGACCCTGCTGGCATTGTATGTTGTAACGTGTTTCAAGAGAGCCATACACTGATGGCATGAATTAAACTTATTATTTTAGCATATTCTTGTGCATTTTGGCTTTGAGTTTTGTGCCGGAGGTGTTGATCTGTTGTAATTTGCTCTCACTAGCACACCCTGCTGTAGGGCGATTCTGATCTGTTGCTAACTTTAAATATAGTGCAGTAATAAATGGCTAGAAATTATCCAACCAGGTTAAAGAGCTGGGTACTTAAATGGAGGTTGTTGCCATTTATGAGCCCCCTACTCCCCACTCACAAAGTTATTCTAATGAAACACCAGGGCAGAGTTTGATTGGCAGTATACAAACAGGAGACCTCAGCTGGGACTTAACCCCAGGCCACACAGAATATCATTCCATTTGTGCTACCCATTCTTCTTTCTCTCTTCTGTTTGTATTTGTTCCATAAATATGCACACTGCACTCTTGTGACTGAAAATCTGATGGGCAGCACAATGTAGGAAGTCATGTTTTGTATCTTGTAATGACACATTTTCCACTATGTCTTGATTTTTTGGAACTTGCTGCTGCACAATTTCTTGATTGCAATTTGCACAGATAACTATGAATTTTTATCTCAGGTCTGGTCCCATTTTGAAATTTTGGCAGGAGGTATATATAACAAATCTCCTTAAGCTACTGAAACCACTGAGCACACTTTCTTTTTGGAAAACTGTATCTTTTACTTACACCTGGACAGTGATCAGAGATGGGCTGATAGGACCTCAGTTTAACATCTCATCTGAAGGACAGACCCAAACTGCACAGCAACTCCCCCTTACTGCACTATAGTGAGTATTACCAAGTGTACAGAAATGTATTGATTCATGCAATGGGCTATGCAATAGCATGCATGATCTCACAATGTGTTAGTGTGCCTACAGTAAAATGGGGTATACCTCTTTTGCATTCTAAAGATTGCAGTGGGGCATCTCTGCCCCCTCATTGCAAATCTAATGCTCACAGTATAGCAATTTTATTTGTTGATGAACTGGGGTGCAGTTTACATCCTATCTTACAACCCATTTATTTGGAACCGACATCTGTTTAAAGAACAACTCATCACAGAAAATGAAACAAATCACATATTCTATGTCCATTGTTCTTTAATGTGTGCTTCTGCTGAGAAAAAAAAAATATATATATATATACATAAATATTGGCCATTTTCCTCTTCTTGGGCAACAGTGGTTTTCAAAGGAGACAGTGAAGGTATCTACACATTTCATTAACAAATAGACTTAACCAATGTAGCAAATAATTTAGTCTGGATATTTAATTAATACATTTTTATTAAAACAAAAGACATACTGCAAGAAGTTTAACTCCCCCACAACTGAATTGGATTTGGGGGCAACCATATGGCTCAACTATAGCTCATTGCACTTTTGTGCCAGTAATCAGGGTTTGGGGTGAGCTCAGTGCAATGGAATTGAGTGATTAGGGCTGTGGATATACTACACCTTGTAGTGCGACCAAGCCCAAAGGAGGGAGCCAGTATGTTCCTCTGTCTCAGCAGCCCTATGGGAGCAGTGTGCTTGCAGTGGTACTTGCTAAATTAATTATATAAAGTTTTTTTTTATTATGTTTAGTTCATATATGTTTTGAGATCTCCAAATATTTATTTATTTTATTTATGTCTTTGGTAATCAGGTAAGTGAGCTGATCCAAAGGACCATTTTCAGTCATGACTCGGGCCACAAGGTGGCAATAACATGAGTCATCAGCAGTAAAATACAGGAATACAGGGTAAAGCACATTTCAACATGAGGTAAAGGAACAATATGTGCAATATTAGATGGAGTATAAACAACAATATAAAGTAGTACAAAAGAGTAGTAGTTAAATGTTAACTGTACAAGAAGCTGCTGCTATAGCTGCCCCTTTTCTTTTCACATAGGTGGATTTCCAGGAACTGTAGACTTCAACAGAAACCAAGCATTTGTCAATGCCAAATTTTGTCTTGCTGGCACTGGCATTGGTAGTGCAAGAGTTAGAAAGATGCATAATAGGAATGGCAGTGAAGTATTGAACTGATGCCAACCCCACCCACACCATGTGGAGACTGACAGGCATTGGGGTGTGCCTTGGGGTCATCGGGCCTTATGTTCACCACATTCCATAAGGAAATACATTGAGATGGGTGCAGTATAGGAGAATGGGGTGAATTTTGGGGCTGAAGAGTCCAAGGCACACCTCAATGCCTGTCACTGGCTGCAGGGTGGGGGTGGGGGATGAATGGCGTTAGCATTACAGCTGATAATCCCAAGTCACACCCTTGACACCTGTCAGTCTCTATATGGTGTGGCGTTACAGTTGAAAACCCTAACACCCCAGGCGTTTTTTGGTATATTCACTTCAAATTTTCAACATGGGCTTTTTGTGACTCCACCGCATGAACATCAGCACTATCAGTTCATTAGCCGATAGGTAATTTTGTACAGCGAATGTGTCATTTGGTTCCACAGGTGTGAAAACAAATTTCAGGAAGCATGTGAAAAATGACATTTGTACTGTTCATGAGGAGGTGTGAAAAAATGGCAATGTTCAAAATCTGGAGTGAATACATGAAAAATTGATGAAGTCATGAGCATGCGTTGAAACTGTGCAACACACACCCATAATGCAATCATTTTGGGTATTTATTTAACAAGATTTTCAACATAGGCATTTTGGGACCTCCACTCATGAACAGTGTCACTGTGATTTTCTTAATCTCTCACAAACGATTTCCCACAGCAATCGCACCATTGTGTGCCACATGGGCAAAAACGCATTTCAGGCAGGATGTGAAAAATGACAGCTGCATTGTTTGTTTTTTTTAGTTATTTAACCAGGTGAGACACACTAAGCTGAAAGCTTTTTTACAGGTGCAACCTAGGAGCACAAGGAAGTTAAATGACTTGCTCAGGGTCACACAGTATGCAAGTGGAAGCTGTGGGATTCAAACCCACGTCTGGTCTGTTGGATGTCACCAGATTTGCAGCTCAGAGCCTCAAACCACTGTGCTATACTGCCTCCGAAGCAATAATAATACTCCAAATAGCAATACTCCAAAGTAATTGATACTGTTTGTAAGGAGGTGTGAACAAATGGCAATGTTGAAAATCTGGAGTGAAAATATTAAACATTTTTGAAGTTACAAGTGTGTGTGGAAACTGCAAAATGCATACTTGTAACACATTCAGTTTTTTGGAATTATTTCACCAAATTTGCAACATAGGCTTTTTGGGAGCCCACCTCATGAACAGTGACACTGTCATTTTATTAATTGGTCCTGAGAGGTTATTCCACTGAGTGACCATGAAATCACCTTTTGGGACCAAATAATGACTTGATAGTGACTGATTTCATGAGGTGGGATCCGAAGAACCCCATGTTGAAAATTTGGAGCCAAAAGTTGAAAAAATGGCCGAGATATTCACCTAAGTTGAAAACCCTCCATTTATGCCATTATACAGTTTACCGGCATTTTTTCAGTTCATGGTTTGCTTTGAAGAGTGCAGATGTGTTCCCACTCCACCAAAGATCACCACGCTGACCTCTGGAGGTAAGTATGGGGTGGGGGGGGGAGGAGGGTGCAGAGGGTGGTGTGGATTTGGGGAGGGGATGCCGTGGATAACGAGGGACCATTATTTTGTTTTGCAGGGGAAAAAACTAAACTTTGGGGAAAGGTTTTTGTTTTACAGGTGACACTAAGACATTTGGGCAGATTGGGGTGGGCTCCCAGTGTGCCACCTGGCTCTTTTTTTGGGGGGGGACTGGAGTATATGGGCATTGGGCACCCCGTCGGCAAATAAAGCATGTCAATGTTAGGGAGGGGGCTGATGCCAAGGGGGATTGGCCCATCCCCATTGGCAGACAAATAAAACTAGGGGGGCATCATGCTGACAGGGATTGGGCACCCTCATTGGCAAACAAATTGAACTGGGGAAGGGGCATGCCAACAGGGGGACTGGGCACCCCCAAAGTCGGCTTTCTAGGGATTGCAAGAGGTGGACAATGAAATACGCCATCATATTTATTGAAATTTTTCACCAGGAATGGCACATAATGAAGGCATGTCAGAAATGCCACTGCAATGACGAGCCTGTCTCTCATTGCAGCGGTGGATTTCTTTCAAGTTGGTGGCATTCTCTGAAACTGCTGTCATTGGCAGCATGCTCACTGGTTGGCGGCTGAGGGAAACACAAGTTAAAGCATCCCCTGGATTTGCCACAACACTGACACACCTTTGAAAGTTCTAGTTCAGTGCTACTACCACAAAATGTTGCTTGCGCATGCGCGCCAGCCAAGATAAAAATTAGTGCTTGCATTCAGGCACAAGGAGGTGTCATTCCTTGTTAAGAAGGTCTCTGCCTATGTAGATGAATTATGTGGGGCAGAGAGGCTCCCTCTCCAAAGGATGGAGAAAGTGTAGGATGCCATAAAGGACACAGTGAACAGAACGAGTGATGGCATTGTGACCTGCAGCATCTGTCAAGTTAAGCACAAATGGGATGATATATAGTGTTGTGACAGGGAAGTGTTAGAGGACCTTGATGGAGCAGTCACCATAAAAGAGACCGGGCAAAAGCACAAGGGAAAAATGGTGAAGACGAAGGTGCAAGAGAGTGACATCAGAGCCACTCTGGGGAAGAGAACTAGAGTGGAGGATAACAATCATTACAGCACTGATGATAGTGAGTTTATTACTCTTAATATTGTAGTTAACTGGCATCAAATAATCTTGCAATGACACTGTAATGCATGATTGTTTTACTAGCCTGTGTTTGATTTCTGGTTTGCTGTGCTGGTTTAATCATATTCTATATACAGCAATATCGAATTATTTGAATAATAAACAGCTTTGAGCTGGAAGCTCCTTGCATAGCTTCAGCGTCAGAGGATTAGTTAGACAGATATGGTTTACAGCAGGCAGTAAGCAAGCACTTATACAATGTTACAGAGTAATGGAGTTAATACAGGACAAATCACGCTTAATATTAAGTTGTGAAAATACTCATTTGACAAGTGTTAGCTGTGGCATTGTACAACGTATGACACAGAGCATAATGTTTATACCTAATTAGTTCTGAGACAGTATTGCAAATAGAAACATAGAAACATATAGAAACATAGAAACATAGAAGTTGATGGCAGATAAGGACTTCAAGGCCCATCCAGTCTGCCCATTTCTTTTCCTACCTTTTTTTATTCAATATGCTTTATTAGTTTAGCAGTAAATAAGAAGTAAAAACAAATTATGAACAGTGTAGCTGCACTTTCTTTTTCTATGCAATCGGCCTTTGCTCTGTCAATGGCCTATCTATTCATACTCATTTGAATTGCTCCCTTATGCCTGTCCCATGCCTGTTTGAAGCCCTGCACTGTATTCCTATCCACCACTTCCTGATGTAGGCCATTTCATCCATCCACCACCCTTTCTGTGAAAAAGAATTTCCTCACATTACCCCTTAATCGGCCTCCCTCTAATCTCATGCTGTGTCCTCTTGTCCTGCTATTTTTCTTATATTGAAACATGTTAGACTCTTTCACCTTGTTAATGCCCTTAAGGTGTTTGAATGTTTCGATCATATCACCTCTCTCCCTCCTTTGCTCTAGGGTATATATATTGAGCTCCATTAATCTGTCCTCATATGTTTTGGATGCAGTCCCTGCACCATTTTGGTTGCCCTTCTCTGGACTGCCTCAATTTGGTTAATGTCCTTGTGAAGGTGTGGCCTCCAGTACTGCATGCAGTACTCCAGATGGGGCCTAACCAGTGTCTTGTAAAGAGGGATTATTACCTCCCTCTTCTGACTTGTGATACCCCTACTAATGCACCCTAACATCCCCCTAGCCTTACCTGGAATGAAAATAATAGTGTGAATCAGCATGTGTTGCTAGTAAAATTGCCACAATGTCTTCGAAATACAGTATTCCTCTCTTCTTTTTGAATAGGTGCTGTGCCTACTGGTACTGAACCAGAACATACAGGGGAAACCTTTAGCAACACAGTGGCAGCAGGAAAGGGTGCTGATGGAGCAGGCAACAGCACCGTGGAGACCCTGTCTGGTGGTAAGATATCTATATATTGATTTTGTCACATACATAATGAGCAAATAGGATAATCAGCAAGTACAGTACTGTGTGCATAAATAGTTATGTAAGAAATAAGACATGGCAGGGTGTTGATAGTAATGCCATATCCGCACACTCAGAGTTGTAATTTTGCACATGACGCAGGTCTAGTGCCATCGGCCTATGAGTGTGCAGGTACCTCAGTAGTACGAGCACACAGCCATGTCTTATTACTTACATAAAATGGGCCCATAGGCAACTTTTCAAAAATAAATCATTCTGAAGTATTCTAATTCTCAAAATGTATGATAAAATGTTGGCAAAAAATGCAAATTATTCCTTCAACCGAGGTTTTTCACCTGTCAGTCATATGTCTTTCTTCACAATGAATGAATACATTGTGTGATTGTTTACCATGGAATCGAATAATTAAAATCAATGCATTATTCTCATAGTGCAATGCAGCTCTCCCACACTCCAAGTATGATATTATCCTCTAACTTATTCTACTTCATCAATCAGATGTGCAAACAAAACAATGGACAGTACTGTATTATTAGTAATGTGGTTCACTGACATCTATGACCCTTGAGAGGAGGAAGGTTGAATGAGTACATTTTGGTCGAGATGAGGATGGACTCTGATTTCATGCAGGTTTCCACCTACCTCTAACTTGTGTCCCTTCTTTGCCCAGTCTGCTTTTATTTACCAGCGTTATTGTAGGACTATTTTGACTTTGAATGGACTGGTGTTCACCTCCCACCCATGAAAACCTGTCTAGATGACTCATTGTCCATCTCCCTCGGTGCAACTCCTCAGTGTTGTAACATATGTGTGATTGCTATCTGGTAGGTGTAATGATACTGTTTAGGGGTTCAATTAAGCTGTGTCTGTACCCTCAGGATCCAATATCTGGTGCCTGAGATGGTGGGGCATTCCCTGACTGAGCCTGTGCAATGTCCCAGTGGTGTGGTTGCTATCTGGTATGTGTAATGTTACTGTTTAGGGGTTCAATTAAGCTGTGCCTGTGCCCTCAGAATCCAATACCAGGTGTTTGGGGGAGCATTCCCTGGCTGACCCCATGCAACTCCTCAGTGTTGTAACATATGTCTGGCTAGTATCAGGTAGTTGTAACAGTACTGTTTAGGGGTTCAATTAAGCTGCGTCTGCACCCTCAGGATATAATAAGTGGTGCCGGGGGGCCGGGACCATTCCCTGACTAAGCATGAGCAACTCCTCAGTGTTGTAACATATGTGTGACTAGTATCAGGAAGATGCAATGGTACTGTTTAGGGGTTCAATTAAGCTGTGTCTGTGCCCTCAGTATCCAATACCTGGTGCCTGGGGGCATTCCCTGACTGAGCCCATGCAACTCCTCAGTGTTGTAACATATGTGTGGCAGGTATCAGGGAGATGTAATGGTACTGTTTAGTGGTTCAATTAAGCTGTGTCAGTGCCCTCAGGATCCAAAACCTGGTGGCTAGAGGGAAGAGGCATTCCCTGGCTGAGCTTGTGCAACTCCTCAGTGTTGCAACATGTGTGTGGCTTTTATTAGAGAGGTGTAATGATACTGTTTAGGGGTTCACTCTACCATATATTCATAAGGGTAGGGAGGAGATAGTACTGAATCCTCATCTCCATCACCATCATTTCTTTCTGTGCAGCAGCACTGGAGACCACCAGTGAACCCCAACCTGAAGATCCCCAGTCCCAAGCTGATGCTGGTCGAAAACAACGGCCAAGCACATGGCATGAAAACCATGTCATTGAAATTCAAAAGGAGCTGAAAAGCCTGGTGGCAAAGGAGTCTGGAGACCAACAGAAGCAGGGGCACACAGGAGAAACAGCCATCATGCCAGTGGCAGGCATTGGGCCTGAAGAGGGTTCCAACCATTCCTCCCATCAAGCCCCAGTTCAATCTATCTGTGCCTGTTCATCTGTTTAGTTCACAATCTACGTCTGCAAGCCAAGTTGTTGTTTTCTGGGGCTTCACACATCCACCAGGCCAGACAGAAAGTTCTGAAAAATTAATTGGTTTACAATTTTCCTGGTGATCCCCCAAAATGCCCGCAAAGAGACGTGTGAGCAAAGCTGTTTCTGGCCATGGCACTGCTGCCAGTGGTAATATTGTCTGTGGTTGTGGTAGTATGCAGAAGTGCATAGCTGATGTGAGGAAATGGCAAGGTCATTCAGTTTTATGGCCCCAACCCTGTAGAATTCTCTATCTTATTGGGTGCGAGATTGCCTGACCATCCAGTTTTAAAGTTGCCCTGAAAACCTATCTTTTGAGCCTAGCATTTTCTGATTTTTAATGCCGAAATTGTATTTATTAATTTTAACTTTCTGTACTATTTATTTATTGATGTGTTTTAATTTGTTGTTGTACAGGTGCCTTGGTTTTAGAAAGGTGCCTTTTTATAAATAAAGAATGATTTGATTTGATTTGAATGTTTTTTACAGTGCAATCTGTAGCTTCACTCATTCATAGTTGGAGGAGATGATGTCCCAGCTGGTGGTGTTAGTGCAGTTTCTGCTGGCATGAGTATTGCTGCCTCAAATTCCACTTCTGACCAGTTAGCTGTGTCAAAAAATATAGTTCTGTCTAAAACAGTGAGTGACATTGTAGATAATGTCATACTCCAAAGTAACATCCCCATGGTAGTTGAACATGATTCTGATCATGGTGACGATAATGTACAATGTCACATTTCTTCCACCATGGTTGAGGTCATGCCTTTGCCATGCAATGGTTCACAGTGTGGTGTAAAAATATTGGGTTATGATGATGATGATGATGATGTTGCTGTGGTTGCAACATGTAGTCCACATAACAGCATCCAAGCAGAAAATGTGGATACGGATGATGTTGATAAATTTGATGATGATGTCAGTGACCCCTGTTGGGAACTGGAGAAAAAAGAAAGTCAAGGTGGCTGTGTCTGGATCTGTTGGCGTTGAATCCCCCCTCCTGGAAAAAGTTGTTATTTGGCAGTTCCAGTTGATGTTGATGGTGGTGATGACCCAGTAATAATGATAGGTAGCTGAGGTGATCATTTGCAGTCCAAGTGTGTTCCACCTGAAAAATCATGTAGCACACCCCCCATTTCAGAGTTTAAAAAAACGGAGTCCAATAAGCAGCATCAGGAACATGTTAAAAGTAGAAGATCACAATCCCTTGTTTGGGATTTTTATGTGCAAGATGCAAATTATGAGTCAGTTGCAATCTTCCAGCTTTGCCATGTGTGTGAGTCGAGGTAAAAAGCGGAGCCATCTGGGCATGGGGGGGGCAGTATATACATCTTAAGAACAGGCACATGACACTGTGAACTCAGCACCAGATGGCAGCTAATGCCATAGTGGAGTGTTCACCCTCATCATCAACCTTAATGAACATGCTATCCCCTTCTATAACTGTAAGACCAAGTAGGAATTTTTGCAGTAATGATGAAATAACAGCAGAGGATTACTACAGGCATGATGAGGTGGAGCATAATGATTCTGAAATCCTGTCAAGTGTTGGTGAGAGTAGCAGTGTTTTTGGTGGTCAATGCAGTATGTCTAGTGCAAGTGGTACATCAACCCCTGTATGTAAATCTGAGAAAATAACTTCATTTGTGGATTTGTCACCTGTGCAGCCCACTTCATTACACACCTACACCCCACCTCCAGCCATTTGAAGAGCAGAGCCATTTGTCACACCCCATGCAAAATGTGTAATTCAACCCACGTTGCAGAGTGTTTTTGCCCGTAACCTGAAGTACCCACCCAATCATGAAGTGTCAAATGAACTTAATGCTGCTGTAGCTGAAATACTGGCAACTGATCTTTTGCCCTTCTCTAATGGAGAATTCCAGATTCCAGTGGTTTGTGACATGCACCTGTCCGAAATGGAAAGTCCCATTCAGGACATACTTGTTCACCTGTGCTGTCCCCGACTTATACTGTACTGTGACCAACTCTGTAAAACATGCCCTTCAGCATTCCTCCTCTCCATTCATCCATTTAAGTATGGATATGTGGACAAGTGGCAAAACAGTGTGGAATTTATATTTGTGTATAACTGCATATTGGGAGCAGGTGCTGGAGGTTGTTTGTGCTGGTGGTAGTGTGAATAATCAGTGTAGTAAGGTGGACTTTCATGGTAGCAATCTTCCAGAAATTTGACAGCATACAATGCTTGCTATGCACAGTGTGACCTGTTCACACACTGGTGAAAACATGCTGGAATTGCTACTGACTGAAATTAATGAGTGGCTGACCCCCGTCCCCGAGAGCTGGATTTATCGCAAGTGATAATTGGTCAAATGTGGTTAACTGCATCACAAATGGTGGCTTTGTTCAGGTTCCATGCATGGCCCACTGTTTAAATCATGTGGTGCAGGAGTTTCTGCAGCACCCAGATACAAAGGAAATGCTAACAGTAGCACACTGTATCTGTTCTCACTTTTCATGCTCTGCAAAGGCCTGTGACCAGATTCGGCAGTTGCAGATCCAAGACAGCCTCCCACAGCACCACCTCAAGCTGGAAGTTGTCACCCGGTAGAACTCAGATATATATATGGCAGATAGGTTGTATGAACAATACAAAGCCATCTCAGAATATCTTGTCATGCACACTAGCCGTGATATTTCTGCGGCCTCCATGTCTCTCATGACTGAATAGTGGCACCTCATGGACTCTGTAATAACAATTTTGATGCCTTTTGAACACACCACACAGGCAGGGAGTAACAAGTCTGCCTCCATTAGCCAATCAATTCCATTCTGCAGGTGTTGTGGCAGACATTGCTGAATCTACAGCATAGCCTTGATGGTTCCAGAGACTGTGCTAGCAGTATGTTGCTGAAACACATGTTGACACTATTTGAGCACAATCAGCACATCTTGAGCATTCAGCAGAGTTATAACTTTGCAATAGCAACAATGCTGTACCCACGATACAAATATGGAATTGCCTCACTACTGGAAGGAGGTCCTGAACAGGTAAAACATGTCAGTGGGAAACTGGTGCACTTGGTTCATGGATCACAGAGGTCATGTGCCAAGGTCAGCAAACCTCAGCTGCATAATCAGGCTGATGGTCAATTTGGAACAGTATCAAGCACGTCCTATAAGGGGGCTACAGTTCCAGGTGGTCTGTCATCAAAACCGGTTGTCATTAACCTACTTTGGGGTGCTTTGTCCCAAGTGGGGATTTGTGACAAATGATTCTGGAGAACAGGATGATGCGTCAACCAACAGACTTCGTGCAGCACAGCGAATAGTTGACTCATATTTGGCTGAAAACAGGCATCTGTCAAAAACTGATGAAGTGATGATCCTCTTTTATATTGGAGTGGAAAGGTCAGTGAATGGCCAGAGCTTACTTCAGTGGCACTGAAGTATCTGGCATGCCCACTCTCCAGTATAAGTGTCAAGTGGGTATTCAGTTCAGCAGGTGCAATAGTTTGGGATCATCATACAAACCTTTCTCCTGCAAATGTCAGCTTGCTGTCATTCATAAAAATGAATGAGTGGCACATACCAGCTCGAACTGCAACCTCAGTATTCGTACTCCAGCATGGTCATGATGTTGTAGAAATGGACCATCCTGGTGGCACTGGCAGCTTGAAATGGCCTACCAGTGAGGTAGATGATGACACAATGGAGAAAGAATTGCCTAGTGGGCAGAATTCAGACATTGATGACTGTGAGGACAGCTTTCTGTATGAGGATGATGAAGAGGTTGATGTTGGTAGGTTTTAAGTGAAGTGGTTAAAAGGCTGTCACATTTTTTCTATGGTACATGTTTTGTTTTTCATAAAGTTAAATGAGTGTCCCACTCAGAATGACTCAAATTCCATAAGCCATATTTGTAACAGAGTGCACACTATTTCCTGCCTGCCACAAACCTGTTTGTGTCTGTCAGTGATAGTGAATATGTTGCAGGCTGCAGCTGTTCCCCCATGACCAACACCAGAAAACCGCTGTTAGCCAAAGCTACCAGAACATGCAGATAAATGTGAGAGGGAATGTGTTCATGTGCCCCCATGACCACCATTAGAAAACCACTATTAGCCAAAGCCACCAGAAGATGCAGATAAATGTGACAGAGAATGTCATCATGAGCCCCCTTGACCACCAACAGAAAACCGCTGTTAGCCAAAGCCACCAGAACATGCAGAAAAAAGAGAGGGAATGTCATCATGTGTCCCCATGACCACCACCAGAAAATTGCTGTTAGCCAAAGCCACCAGAACATGCAGATAAATGTGAGAGGGAATGAGGAATACACTAGCAAATGGCCAAAAAGGAGGGGTGGAAGAACAATAGAGAAAAATCAAAACAGCCATCATAGAGGCAACAAGCCTTTGTGTGAAACAGATAAAGAAAACAAAGCGGAGTAAAAAACCTTTATGGTTCTCAAAAGAGGTGGCAGGGGAGGTTAAGGAGAAAGGCTGCATTCAAAAAGTATAAGGAATCACAGAAGGAGCACAACAGGGAACTGTATCAATTAAAGCAGAAAGAAGTGGGGAAGGTAGTCAGAATAGCAAAAGCCCAAACTGAGGAAAAAATAGCCAATTCAGTTAAGAAGGGGGATAAAACCTTTTATAGGTACATTAGAGAGCATGGAAAGGTTAAGGGAGGAATAGTGAAGATTAATAAGGGAGAGGGGAGGTGGACAGAGGGAGACAGTGAAAAGGAAGAGTTACTGAATGAATAATTTTGCTCAGTATTCACAAAAGAAGATGAGGAGGAGTTACCTAAACTAGACAATAGAAGCACTCTGGGTAGGGGGGTTGACACCAGTCCATTTGCAGAAGAAACAGTCCTGAAAGAACTCCTAAAACTCAAGGTAGACAAAGCAGTGGGGCCTGATGGGATTCACCCCAGAATCCTAAAAGAACTAAGGGAGGACCTAGTGACACCACTGACCACACTTTTTAACAAATCATGAGAGGATGGGGTGGTACCTGAGGACTGGAGGAGGGCAGATGTGATTTCTCTTCACAAAAGCGGGAGCAAGGCAGAAGCAGGAAACTACAGACCTGTAAGCCTGACCTCAGTGGTAGGGAAAATGATGGAATCACTTCTGAAAGAAAGAATTGTTGAGTACCTAGAGGCCAGCAGGGCACAGGACCCAAGGCAGCATGGATTTACAGCAGGAAGGTCATGCCAGATGAATCTAATAGATTTCTTTGACTGGGTGACCAAAGTAATAGACCAGGGAGGGGCTGTGGATATGGCCTACCTAGACCATAGCAAGGCACTTGACACAGTCCCTCACAAAAGACTGATAATCAAGTTAGCCAGCCTGGGAGTGGGTACCAGAGTGGTAGCCTGGGTAACAAAAACTGGCTGTACAACAGGACACAGAAAGTAATAGTGAATGGAACACATTCCAAAGAAAGGGGGTTCACTAGTGGAGTACCTCAGGGCTCAGTACTAGGTCCAGTCCTCTTTAACATCTTTATAGGTGACATTGCAGAGGAGGGAAAGGTATGCCTCTTTGCAGATGACACAAAGATCTGTAACAGAGTTGATACACAAGGGGGGGGGTAGAAAGGATGAGAAGGGACTTGGCAAGGTTGAGGAATGGTCAGACATATGGCAACTTAGATTCAATGTAAAGAAGTGCAAAGTAATGCACCTGGGAAACAAAAACCCAGGAGAAGAGTACACAATAGCAGGGGAGGTACTAACAACAACAAAAATGGAAAGGGACCTGGGAGTAGTCATGTCAGATGATCTAAAGGCTGGGTAAGCAATATGAGAAGTCAGTAAGGAGAGCCAGGGGGATGCTGGGATGCATAGGAGGGGGCATCACAACTAGAAAAAGGGAAGTGGTTATCCCTCTGTACAGACAGTTGGTGAGACCCCATCTGGAGTACTGTGTGCAGTTTTGGAGACCTCAGCTACGAAAGGACATAGACAGGATGGAAACAGTCCAGAGGAGGGCAACTAAAATGGTGCAGGGTCTGCATCAGAAACCATATGAAGAGAGACTGAGAGAGCTTAATATGTATACCCTTGATGAAAGGAGGGATGAGGGACATGATAGAAATGTTCAAGTACCTCAAGGGAATCAACAAAGTCCAGGAGGGTAGCATCTTTCAGAAAAAGAGATGTGTAAGAACAAGGGGAAACAATTTAAAGATAGAGGGGAGCAGCTCAGGGGTAATGTGAGGACATTTTTTTTCACGGAGAGAGTGGTGGATGCATGGAACTGCCTTCCTGGGGAGGTTGTTGGGTCTAAAACAGTGGGGGAATTCAAACATGCATGGGACAGACATAAATCAATTGTAGTGGGGGTGGCAGGAAGTAGGCTGTTGGTTAACTAGAATCTGCAGCTTATCCAGTAGGTAGGGAAATGGGCAGACTGGGTGGTCCAAGTGGTCCTTATCTGCCGTCAAAGTCTATGTTTCTATGTTTCTATGCCATCATGATGTGCCCATGAGCATCCACCACCACCACCAGTATGCCAATGTTTTCCATTCTGTGTCCTGCCCTGCCTTGGCAGACAGAGTTAGAGAGGAGACCACAAACATCAGCCACAGCAACAAGACTTCTTAGTTACTATCACTATTTTAACATGAGTAAGTGTACTAATGTTTCATACTATGAAACTTCCTTTAGTCGTTTTATGTTTCCTGTTGATTTTATGAGATGCAGTGGTCAAACACATATGGTCAACTTATTTTCTTTTTTCACAGGTTAACCAACCACTCTCCTTTGCTGAAGGACTATAATACTGCAGTAATGTCTATAGCCACCTACAGGATATCCATTTCCAGAACGGTAAGTATATCAATTTTATTTCATCAGTTCTTTTTTGTTTTTCATTTTTTCAAGAGAGTGCAAATCTGACTGTTGAATCATATAAGGTAGGTGACATGACATGTACATCACATAATATATTTGTCATGCATAACACACACTGTATTGCTGTAGCAGCCATGCCAGTGTTGAACAAAGCTTGATCCAGGTTGTGACTTGACAACGTGTTTTTACAATGTAACCTGAGTTAAACCATAGGGGCAGTGACACAGTGTATCACAGGTACTAAATTTGTGATTGTGATGATTTGGTCTTCATGTGGCTTAGTGAGACAGCTTGGTATCTGTTAATCAACATATATGACAGTGTGGAACAGCCACACTTTAAACATAATGCGTTACTGCAATCAAGTACTAATAACTCCTTCTTCATCTCTTTTAGGAGGAAACTTTCTGACACTGTGTGCTGTCATTGTTGCTTTCTTCAAATAACAAGTTCAACATCATACCCCCCTGGGCTGGCAGACATGCAACAAGTAGTATGAATCTATGACCACGACCATGAGTACTGGACTGGAGGAGGATGCAGATTACACCTGAGAAGAATTAACCAAACAATATACCATTAATGAAACTTGCTTGAAAATGCCCCCCCCCCCAAAAAAAAATACTTGCCTTCACTGGCTTGACAGTATTCCAATGCTACAATTCCTCATCAAGCACAGAAATGCACACACCAACTGTGACTATGTGACCTGTGACACCAAATAAAACAATGATTACATGTATATATATATATATAGAAAACAAATGATATACTGTATATAAACACACACACACACACACACACAGATATATGCATAACACAGTTACGGTCAGATTCTGTGGAAAACAATGATGGTACCAGGCAGGTACATTAATCAACTTACCAAGGATAGAATTAGTGTACACACAAAGGGGCATCCTTCCTGTTGGGGTTAGTGC
The DNA here is from genome assembly GCA_016271365.2 of Neoceratodus forsteri. Classification (NCBI taxonomy): domain Eukaryota; kingdom Metazoa; phylum Chordata; order Ceratodontiformes; family Ceratodontidae; genus Neoceratodus; species Neoceratodus forsteri. Next base: position 1,061,207,863 of record CM028132.1, on the reverse strand, counting down.
AGCACACTTTGGGAAACCAACAGCAGTCTCAGTCTCATCATCTCAGATGATTAACTCAATGGTCAGGTTATCCTTCTAGCATACCATTTGGCAAGACACTGTGCATCATCCCAGCCCAGTCAGGTCAACAGCAGCATTACATATAATACCAACAGCAGCAGCAGGGCACTTAGTTCTTATCGGAGTGTGGAGTGTGGAGACTTTCCATTTGTTGTAATGCTCTCATTTCTCTTCATCTGAACTGGGGAATTTTCTGGACACAAGACATTGCATTTCGGGGATACGCATTAATTCTGGGGACTGTGTGTGAGCACTGTGTGCCTGACTGAGTGCGCCATTAATTCAGGGAGACTTTCCATTCATTGTTATGCTCTCATTTCTCTTCATCTGGACTGGGGAATTTTCTGGACACAAGACAGTAGCATCTTGGGGATGAACATTAATTCTGCGGAATGTGTGAGCACTGCACACCTGACTGAGTGTGCCTTTACTTATACACTTAATTAGCACTGCTCAATCCTGCTTTTCAACAAACCCTACCCAACATAAATGAAATATTGCTGAGCCACCCAAAATATTTCATGGTGAACAGACATTATTAAGTCAGAATATAACAGGTCCAGTCCACTACCACCATCCTGCGCTAGCAGTGGGGCCAGGTCATGTGCTGGTGTAGAGCAGCTAGCTGCAAAACTGCCACTGCCAGTCTAAACCAGAAAGCCAGCACTCCAGACCCAAAAATGCAAAGAAGAAATGTTCCCTGCTGCGAATTTCTTGATGAAAAAACAAGATACACAAAGCTGACCCCTGTGGTTCAGTGCTTAGGCCTTCATTATGGGGCCCCCAAAAGAAGACCTAACCACCAAAACACATGGGTCATTTCTGTGCTTTGTTTTGCCATCAATACATTTGCAGTACCAGACTGTAAATATTTTTTCTTTGCATTCATTTGTCTGGAGTGCTGGCTTGCTTGTTTAGACTGGCAGTGGTAGTTTTGCAGCTTGCTACTCTACACCAGCTCCCAGCCCCAGTGTTATCATAGCGTGCTATTGGACTGACCAGTTATATTCTGACTTAATAAATATCTGCTCACCATGAAATATTTTGGGTGCCTCAGCAATATTTCATTTCTGTAGGATTTGTTAAAAAAGCAGGAGTGAGCAGTGCTATGATCTGCTAAACCTCGTGTGTGCACTGTAACTGAGGTGCACACCACCCACCAAGCCCTCTGAAAACATATTATATGACTTTGTCTGCTGCTGATAATGGTACAAATAAAATATACATTATATATTCTTATCTTTATTCTTTATACCATAAACAGTGAGACAAGTCATCATATATTTGTTTGCAAGAAGCTGGACAGTGTGTGCACAGGACAGTGCACTGCACATATGCTGTTTAGCAAAGTATTATTGCACTGCTCAGTCCTGCTTTTTAACAAACATTCCAAGACAGAAAGTAATCATAACTGAGGAACCAAGAATATTTCAGGGTAAACATTGTTAAGTAGAAATATAACTGGGCCACAAGAAACACACTGCACTATGTGGACAGCTGCTGATATACAATACCTGGCTCCAGATGTGCAAGGTAAACCGACAAAGCCACCGCTCCATATGAATACATGCTCCCCGAAAAACTGTTCAATGGTATTGCATCTTTATTGATGGCAAAACAAGGCACACAGAAATGCCCACTGCGTTTTGGTGCTTAGGCCTTCATTAGGGGGCACACAAATGAAGGCCTAACCGCCAAAGCACAAGGGTCCTTACTGTGTGCCTTGTTTTGTCATAAATACATTCGCACTGGCAATGAAAATATTTTATTGGCATCTATTCGTGTGGAGTTATGGCTTTCCGGTTTTGTTGAATTGGAATATAATGAGGGCAAGAACAACCCTTTTTTACTTAATTTTATTTAGCTGTTTTTTTGGCATGGTTATCAACATTTACAGGAGTTAAACAAGGTTATGCAGAACAAAAACAGAACACACACTTAACAGAAGGAAAGAGGGGGTGCAGGATAGAAACTATGATGTACAGAAATGGACTCAACAAACACAGTAGATGCATACAGAAGACCACAACAAAAATGTGTGTAAAAAAGGAACACAATTTCAAGATAAAGGGCGGAAGGATCAGGGGCAAGATAGAGATGTGTTTTTTTTATCACAGAGGGTGGTGGTGGGGGTGCAATCAAGGACAAAATAAAAAAACTAATGGTCAATATTGTGGTGTGAGAGCAGCAGTTGGAGCATCCCCATTATTTGCTGTTGGTGGTCCTTGTTGTGCTCCAACTTCTGCTCTACATTAGTGAGCCAGTAGTTTGCAACATCCACCGCACTCTAATGAAAGGCCAAATTGGCCTAAGTGACAGGTAGCTCCAGAAGTTTGCCACTCTCAGCAGGAGGTGATGCAGCTTACAGTGGTGGAGCAGCAAGTTCTGCGATGGTGCAGTGCTGGCCTGTTCTGTGACTGCAGTCTGCCACTCTTGGTGGTGATGGTTCTGAATGTGGGTGCCCTGACCCCTGTCCCCAGGTCACTTCCTCAGGGGCCACGGTGCACTTCAACACTGCAAAGCTGGCACCTCACTATGCTACTGTCTCCCCACAATTAATAAAAAAAAAACAATTGAGGTGTGGGGAGGACCAGGTACAGGTGGAGGGGGCCCAAATGGTGTGGGAGCCAGTGGCTATGGCTCTACAGTTCAGGCGGGGGGTGCAGACACCCACTGCTCCATCTCCTACTGCTGTGGCTCCTCCTCCCTCACTTCTCCCTGCTACTGCTGCTGCTGCTGAGGTGCTGCTGCTGGCAATGGTGGGGCACTGCTAGGTGGTGCCAAAGGAGATGGTGGTGGTGGCTCCATGGCAGCAGCAGAACCAAATCCCATATCTCTTGCTTCGGGGCGGGGCATCAAGATTTTGCTCCAGTCCAGATGAATCTGGCCCCACCCCCACATGTGCAGATGTTTCACCCAATCATCAGCATGAACAACCCCTGCCCCTAGAGGCATCTCTCTCACCTCTATTGTCGCCTGTGGGATCAGAAAAACTCACAACACACACACACACACACACACATAGATACACAGAAACAATTAATAAAACAAATACTACTAAACACAAATACTGCAAAAATACAAATCCACACAACAAATACTCAAACAAAAGCACATAGACCAAAAAACTCAGAAACATTTATTTTTTTTAAAAGCACTTTTCTCCTCTCTCACTCTAACTTCTCCAACAACAACCTCTCTCTCTCTCTCTCTCTCCCCCTTATGCAAGGCGAAAGTGAAACTCTCTTCCTAGCATGAGTTACTCCCTGCCTGCCTGGCTAAAGCATGTGACTTACACTAGTGTAAATCATGTGATATGTGGGGGCTGCCAATAGACTTCTCATTCCACCTTAAAGTGAATTAATGTGAAGTGACCAACATAAAGTCATTATTACAACACAAATTGGTGAAGTGAGGCTTTTAAATGGGCACTTCATGTTGAAGTGTGGTAACACGAAGTGCCCACTTCGCGGGCGGAATTTTACTTTGCTGCATCCCTACCTACAAGGCCCTAAATGGACTGGGCCCTGGCTATCTGTCTGAGCTCCTAACACCAGTGACCTCTACCCGCTCCCTCCGTGCCTCTTTGAGGGGCCTCCTAGCTGTTCCACGGGTATGGCTCAAGACTTCTGGGGATCATGATTTTAGTATCTCTGGGCTGTCCCTGTGGAACACTTTACCATCTACAGTTCGGGAGGCCCCCTCGGTGGAGGCTTTTAAGCAGAGGCCGAAGGCACATCTTTTTGGCCTGGCATTTAATGAATTCTGAATTTTATTATGTTGCCTGGTCCCAATGAATTCATTTTTACTTACTTCATGTGCAAACTGTATTTATACTATTTTATATTTATGTTTTTAATGTTTATTTTATTGTACTGTGAGGCACCCAGAGCCTCCGGGATTGGGCACCATACAAATAAATTTGCCTTGCATTGCCTAAAAGTTTTAATCTGCTCAGTTTTTGTTTGAAAATATAGAAATCTGTCTTTCCATACCACTGTAGTCATCATTGTCTTGGGATGGGAGTGGTTATTGACCTACTTTATGTCAAAGTTAAGAGAAGCTTACATCAATTGGTTGCAGTCCTTGCAGAGGCACCATACCTGCACTTTTCTTCATAGAAAATGGTACATCATGAGTACAGTACAACACATGCACTGTACATGACAAACCATGGAAGTGATCATGCTCTTGTGTCATTAGTGTTATGTGCTGCTGACCACCACAGTGACACAATGTCTGAGTATTACTTAGTCTCAAGCATCCCCCCTCATGTGGGGGAGTAGGGGAAATGAGGGCCGGTCCACCATGGTGGCACACAACAGGGAAAAATGTAAAAAAATGGCACATGCACTAAACATGCAAAGGTCAAGTGACCAGCACAGCATATCAACACAGTCAGTTGAGGAACATGAGTTGTATATTTAAGCAATAATGTATGAAAGGGCATGTGTTGTTGTGGGATTTATACATGTTTTGTGTGGTGTGTCATGAGGTGCAGCCGAGTGACTTTAAACACACAAGAAGTGTGTACATCCCACTACTACACTTGCCCTGAAGTGCATTATTGCAATTATAAAGTGAATCTGCTATCAGAAATTAAAATCAAAATGAATTAGGATCAAAGAAAGTAAACGTCTGATTACCAGGATCTTTACCGGTTGTCTGTTGCAGGATTTACACACCGTCATGTGACAGGTTTTGATCAATGAGATTACAGGACTTTCAAGACCCGTTTTATAATACACAGCCACCACCCCACTGGTTGATTTTAATCTGTACCTATGTACAATTTTATATCCATGAAATAACCTAAGAACAACCGTAACTGATAGAAATTAAAAATTACAGCATCTTTTACTGTCTGAAACAGTAATAAGTACTTACCTGGTTACTTACGAGGGGCACGTAAATAGCCCATAGGTTTGCTGGTCCACACTTGATTCTCGGCAGATGCAGGAACAGCAGCAGCAGCGTCGTAGCTGAGGAGCATGTTATATGGAGAACTGAAATGGAAGCATTAGGATGTTTGGAAACTTAAAGGAATCATAACTTGGTTATTATATTACAAGCTGATGAATAGATCATCTGTAAGTGAAAACATTATTTGCAGTCTGAAACCTTACATTACATATTATTAAGCATATAAGTGCTCTGTAGCTAGCTCAGCAATTCCATCCCACCACTCTCCACTTAGACACCCTAATCCTTGCTAGAGGTTGAGGGTACAATGTACAGCCATCTGAATCAAATATGATTCTGCACTTCTGAGGAACAAATAGTGACAAAACATAACAAACAACACTACTTACCTGGTTCATAAATATCCCTAAGAAGCCACATGACATTAATGAGCCATTGTATTAAACCCACATACAATTTCTTGTCTGAAAATGAAAACAAGGTTTTATTTTGAAATTGAAAGCTTACATAAAATGGCTTACCTGATCAGCTGAGGATCATGGATACAACATGAAGCAACAGGGGTGGTGGCATAAGATATGATCCTGGCAGCTACAGCAGCAGCAATGCATGACAGACCTGGTGAGGAAATAACATAGCGTGCCATAGTTACAGAAACAAAAGCAATTTTGCTTGCCAATAATGTGCACTCTTATTAGGCTTTATGCACATGCTCCTACATATGATACTATCAGTGCCAACTCTGCTTGCCTACCTAAATGACTATCCTACAACCTCAACCTTCTCTGTACCCACACACCACCAACCCTCGATATCCATAACACATTCTTTAGGAATGACATTAAGAATACCACTGCAGTACATTCTTGATTACCTGATTGTCATTACAAAATGAAAGCAAGGGTTTCGAATTGAAACCTTGCAACAACAAAAAATTGCTTACCTGGGCAGTTTGGATGGACACAACATGAGTAGGGGCTGTCAGATCATCAGCAGCAGCAGTGTCTCTGGGCCTAGTAGTTTCTTATTAAGGTGTTCCTTACTTGCATATTGTGAGTGGTGGTAGCGGCAGGCTTTGATGGCACAGCAGGTGTGGTAGACAGTCAAATCAGCAGCAGCAGCAGTGTCTCTGGGACTTGTAGTTCCTCATTAAGGTGTTCCTTACTTGTGTATTGTGAGTGGTGGTAGCGGCAGGCTTTGATGGCACTGCAGGTGTGGTGGACAGTCAGATCAGCAGCAGCAGCAGCAGCAGTGTCTCTGGGACTTGTAGTTCCTCATTAAGGTGTTCCTTACTTGCGTAGTGTGAGTGGTAGTAGCGGCAGGCTTTGATGGCACAGCAGGTGTGGTAGACAGTCAGATCAGTAGCAGCAGCAGTGTCTCTGGGCCTAGTAGTTCCTCATTAAGGTGGTCCTTACTTGTGTATTGTGAGCATATGTAATTGGCATACCTGAAAAGTAAATCAGAAAGAGAGTTGTTGAGAAACAACACAGCAAGTAACATTTACTCCACTTATAAAATGATGATTGGGTCAGCAATAACAGCAATTTAAACAGCAAAAAGTTAGTAAAGTCACTGTCACCCCCCTGCCCGAACATCACAATAACAGCAGTGGTGTGAGCATGAGGACACATCACTACCTGCACCCCACCCCCCAAACCTGTCGTAGTTTACTGCCAGCTAAGCTCTGCAATGCATAAAGAATGTGCATACAATGTACAGTGAGCTATCTGACTTAGATATTATGCTATACATTGAAGGAGAAAAAATCTAAAAAAGCACCCTGAGCAGAAAACACTTACCTTCACAAACAGTGAAAAACACCACAGGTGGCAATAGTCCAACATGAGCAGTGGTAGCAAAATATACAATACATTCAGCAAACAATAAACAAAACTGAACAAAAATTAGCAAATCTTTACTAACCTGATAGATTCACATGTAAATTCTGTTGTCATCTGGACAATTTTCATCAATCTAGAGGTGTCACATCATCATCCTTTTATTCTAGGGAGGAGTTGTTTATTACTGGCTCTTCATGAGGTTAAGTGCAGCAGACATCAAAGAACTAGTGGATGCTGGTTGCAGTATGGTGTGCAAATCAGCAGCACCACCTTGTGGCCTTGTGGTTCATCTTTATATTGTTTTTTGGTAGCCATTTCAGCAGCAGTAATCATGGATAATGCTGGTGTTTGGACATCATGCACATCAGCAAAGGTTCATCGGCACCAGCCTAGGGACTAGTAGTTCATCTTTCTGTTGTTTGTTGTGGCCATTTCAGTAGTAGTGGTCATGGATGATGCCAGTGTGTGGACATTGTGCACATCAGCAAAGGCTCATCAGCACCAGCTTAGGGACTAGTAGTTCATCTTTCTGTTGTTATGATGTTCAAAATGTCTGTTCTAACAAACGTCCAGCAGACATGTCATAGACAGACATCATTTACAGGGAAATAGAAGGCTGCCTGCACTGTTTAAATATTAATCAATTTCAAAAAGCCTCTGCCACAGTTTATTGGATATTACATTTTCAAAATAATTTTAGGGTTCTCCATATACATGTATATGTAAAATGATTTATGATCAGTTCTGGTTTCTGACTTGTTTGGTTATTATTGTAATTGTTTTCTACTTGAAACAATTAATGGGCTCTAATCTAGAAGCACAACAACAGCACATCACTACAGGGTGTGATGTAAAAAGAATGAACCTGGTAGCCCCATTGCTGTATATGACTTCCCTGCATTCTCTGTACTAAGACAATCACTTCAAATTATCAAAATTCAATCATCATTGCTCTACAATGTAGCTCTGTGAAATTTAAGATTTCAGACTCCAACCTTATTCTGGCACAACAGACCACATGTCCACCAGTTGCTGACACTATCCCGCAGTGCAAGACTATATGATGTAACCACATTTAAATATATATTTATGTCATCAATACTATATAACTCAGAAGCATACTTTTGTGATACAAAATCTCAAATCTGCAGGCAAGATATTCATCTCGCTTCTTGAGTGTCACTGCCCCATGCCACATGTGGTAACAGTTATTTAAGAGTGCCAGTTATGAAAATGGATGCATCTTGCATGCAGCTTTGTCTTATGTTTACTTTCGATGTCATGCTTTTGAGTTTCACACACAGTATATACTGCTGACATAAACATGTCTCATTATAAAGTACAAGAGGAGAGTCTGAAGTTGTGGGTGAGTGACAGCCGCTGGTGGACATGCAGGGCATTCTGTCTAGCATGTACTGTCTCGTAAATTCAACAAACTTACATTCAAGAGCAATAATGGTTGATTTTGGATTAACTGAATTGATTGTGTTAAATACAAAGAATGCTTCTCAAAGGGATGAACAACAGCAACAGTGACATGTGGTTAAACTATTTCGAATGCACACACTGCCTGTACTGCTGTTTTTGCCACAATGAAAAACAGAACTGAAGTGATCAACATCAGAGCTATGTATATTGGCAAACAATAATATGGCAGGATTTCACAAATGTTATGTACTCTGACAGATAGACGGTGGAATAGGATTTAGAGAATTTATTATTTAAGTAACACATACATTCATCTAGCTCACACTCACATGATGTCATTCCATCCATGGCATGTCTGATATCCATTTTATAAGGGAGATAGTTAAGTTCAGTACTTTATTTTCAAGGGAGAAGACTTTGTGTAACACTATTTAAGTTATACCAAAAATGGATTTATGATTCTAACAGAAAGCTACAATGCACTTTGATAATTAATGTAACCAATATGTAACTCAAATTCAAAGCAGGTCTGCACATAGGCAGTGGTGTGGCCGGGACACAGTGCAGTACTTAGTTTTAAGGCAACCCACACTCAACCCTCCACCTTCAAGAACAGTACAAACACTTAAATGTCCTTAGTGCTTTTTATTCTGCCATCTTCATCAGGTGACAACATCATAACAGTGTACTTGCATTTTGGATGTTAACACATGCTTCATCTGAAGATTACAAAAATTTGTGAACATGTAGTATCCTGATATTATATTATATTATATTATATTATATTATATTATATTATATTATTTTATATTATATGTATCTGAATATGTGTTCTGTTTTGTACTAATATTGTACAGCGCTTTGAAACATTGAAAGGTACTTAATTAAATAAATTGTATTATTATTATTATTATTTAGTCCTTATTAGACAATCACAGTTTCTATCATGGTTATGTCATGTTAAGTCACATAAATAAACTGTATGGTTAATTTCTTAAAGATGACATTCAGAAGTACATTCAAATTATAATAAAAGAAACTGTTTTAAGGCATGAAGTGAAAAAAAGGGAATCGTTTAATATACTATTTTAGAAAATAGTGCAGACTAAAGTATGTAACTATCAGCATGTCAAATATGTGCCAAAAGTAATCCATAAAATTGTTTTTTCTTTAATTGTATCATACTACTTGCTCTTATTACTTGTTTACAGTTCAGATTTCACAAATCAGGAAAATTTATTTTTTCATTACTGCAACCATTTTTTTTATAAGTGATTGCAATAATGATGTACCATAATTGAACTGTAGATATATGAGTCTCACTTTGTCTCTATTGTCTTCTTTCAGGTTTGTGAAAACAAATAAGGCCACAGAAAATAAACAAGCCCAATTTTTACAAACTAAAGGTTAAACTAGGAATAAGAGTATGTACCATGATAAAATGAAATAAAAAAGAATTATGGATTCATATTGGCAGCTATTTGACATATGGATTGTTACACACTTTAGTCTGCACTTTTTCTAACATAGTATATAAAATTATTCCCTTTTCTTAACTTCATGCCATAACTTAAAACTGATGGCTTTATATATAATTTTAATGTACTTCTGAATGTGATCTTTAATAAATTAACCATGCACTGCATTCTAGACATGTGTCTTAATTAACATGACATAACAATCAGGAATGAAATTGTGATTAATGATTATCTCATAAGGGAGGACTATACATACTACCAGTTCACAAATGTTTGTAATCCTTCAATGAAGCATGTCTTAATGTGAGAAACATAAGGACTGTATTCTGAAATCCTCAACCAATGAGATGGCTAAATAAATAGCACTAAGGACAACTAAAGAGCATCTTCCTACTATCACAGCAGCTATCCTTCTCTTGCATGTTTGATGACTGTCCATTTCAGGATCCTGCTCATGAAGTTTGGCTTAAATATTCCATATAGTGTAGAAGTTCTTCCACTCATAATGTTCTTTTTCAGCATACAGGCCAAAAAAGGACCTACTGCCCTGTTCAAAAACCACGTCCCCACATCGGCACACACAGCCTTGTTTTGTGATGTCACAAAATTAAGGCTGCATGAGCGTGCCCCATCGACTTGTATGTGGCAGATATTTTGACATTTTTTTTTTACCCTTTACTATTTGGATTTTATTAAATCAAAGAAATTAATCAACAAATAAGGTCCCTATTACTCGATCAATCACTTTGATTTAATAAAATCCAAACAGTAAAAGGTATAAGAATATGTTGAAATATCATACACATGCAAGTCAACGTAGCACACTCATGCAGCCTTCATTGTGTGACATCACAAAACAGGGCTGCATGGCACGACATGGAGGCATGGTTTTTGGACGGGGAAGTTGATCCATTTTTGGCCCGTATGCAGAAAAAGAACATTACGAGTGAAAGAACTTCTGTACTACAGGGAATATTTAAACCAAACTTCATGAGCAGTATTATGAAAAGGTCATTCATTGACCAGGCAGGGAGAGGCAGCTACTAGGAAGCTGCTGTTTAAGTGTTTGTAACCAATATGTACTTGCCTATGGAACAGAATTTTTAAATAATGTGTGAAAAAAAATCCTTATTTTGACTTTACATTGGGTAACTAAAAATAATACAAATAAGTGCTGTCAGCATTGCTGTCATAAAACCAACTGCAAAATTACGTAAATGAAAAGATGTATCCCTCTGCTATATCCTCACCATCTGAACACATTCCTTCTACCTGACTAATATCATTTTCAGCATCATCCATGCCTTCATCATCATCACTAGGCGCAACAGTGCAACCACCAGACAAAGACCATTGAGGTGGAATAAAATGTTTATTAATTTTTATGTATGTCAGTCGCAGACAAACATGTGTGATGGTCTGACGAAATTGACCCGGCGGTACTAAAAACCCTTTCCGATGCTACACTGGAACAAGGGCAACTTAAAAATTCCAGTGTGACTGATGCCAATGCAGGCCATACTGTAAACATTTGTTGCCAGTATACCAACAAAGGGTCATCCTCAACAGAAACCTGCTCAGGATCATCAAGATAGGCAGTGACCATGTTTGCTTCTGACATCTGCAGTTTGCTGCTGTATTCCTGCTTCTGGGGCTTGGAAACACCCACCTGCTGTAATATTGACCACAATGGATTGTGGCTAGGTTTGAGTACTGATGAAGCTGATGACTTTGATGACACAGAGGGTTGGGAACTGGCATGCACATGCTGCTGAGTACTTCTCTCATTTGTTTTCTTGACATCAGAAGATTGAAGCATTTTGTTGTACACTTTGTCATGAAGAGCAAGTGAACAACAATCGACCTCTACACTACCCACTAGCAGAAGTAATGCAATGCCATGTTTGTACCGGGGATTCAGTAAAGTGGCCATCCATTATGAATCACTCCAAAACATGTCACACACATGATGATCACTTTCTGAGTTGTCCATCATGCGGTTACCCAGGTCCACACCAACCTCATCTGCTGCACCTTCAAATTGGTCATGCAAGTTGACCAGTGCTTGCTTAAGTATCCACAACAATGGAATAATCTGACTCAGACATGCCAATCCAACATAAACAGCCTGAGATACATGCTCAAGAGGGCACAAAACCTGTATGACACTGTCCATGACCCTTCACAGCGATGGAGTAAGGGACGTTGCCTGTTGAGTCATGGGGTCACGAAGCTGCATGACATAGTCATTTACAGATTCACACTGCTCAAGCAGGCATTCCAACATATAAAGAGTTGAGTTCTACCTTGTAGGAACATCCTGCTTGAGATGATGCTGCAGCACACTGTATGAACACTGCAACACATTAAGCTCAGACTGAGCTTTTGAAGAATGACTGAAATATCCATAAATCCAATGACTAATGGTTACCACACTGTCCACTGCCTCAAGTTGTAAGAACTCATACACAATCAGATTTAAAACATAGGCAAAGCATGGAATACACTGAAAACCACCATCACTTATGGCTTTAATCACATTGGCTCCATTGTCCCTTGAGATGAAAGTCACCGTGAGTCAATGTGGTTTCAGCCAATGAGAAATTGTCTCATTTAGACATTCAAGAATTCTTTCGGCTCTGTGTGGACCATGCATACTTTGCCTGCATAGTGTTGCATGCTGGTACACACCACCACTGCCTCCGTATGTGGTTTTCAAATGACAATCACTTGCATGACAAAGGAAAGTACTGTAGACACCAGGGATGGGTGCCCAATGTGCTGTAACACACATGAAGCTAACTGTGGATCCCAAACCACTGTTCCACATATCAGTGGTGATATGCACAGTGCTGACCGCAGAATGTGACAATGAATGTGAAACTGTACAACATAGTATGTTGTACAGCTCAGGAACACCTTTCATCAAAAAGTATATCCTGTTTGGCAGTTCAATATTTGGGTACTGTCTTACTCATGAGTTGCCAAAACCCAGATTTTTCTACAAAAGAGTGAGGTAGAAGATCTGTTGCAAGCATTTGGGAAACTGCTGCATTCAAGTGCTTTGCAACTGGATGATTCCTATGGTACTTTGTATTCTTGGACAATGCATCCTTAATATTAGGTTACCTCATAGTGACCACTGACTTGGAAGTTCTCAACTGTGTATGGGTGACTTTGGAACTGAAAGGAGTTTGTGGCAGGATACTGCAGTAAGGGAAGTCAAAACATACAGAGGAGGATAAGGTACAGGATGATGATTGACTTAGCAGTACAGAGTCAGAATGTTTTGGAGTGGAGGTTAATTGTGGTGGAGCAACACTATCCTCATTGTAAACTGGGTCCAAAAAGTACTTCTGTAGAGGAACAGTCACTGCTTTCTACATGGGAAGCCTGACATTTATGCTGCTGCCAGCAAATGGTGTGTTTGGTTTGTAGATGTGAGTGCATCCCACTTGTGTGTAAGTGTCACCCTGCCTTGCCACAATTCACTTTAGATCTGCATATTTGGCAAATAACTGTTCTGTCATCATTGTCTTGCAATGAAAAAAAATTCCACACTAGAGATTTGCTCACTTGACACTGCTTTTTAGAAGGGGGAACACACTCTGCATTACTGCTGACTGTGAACTGCTGCTGCTGCTCCTGCTGCTGTGATGAATGTATAACCAACTGCTGCAGGTGCATCAACTGCATGCTAATAGTACTGATCCATTTAGGTTTTGGAGATTGCATGTTAACAGTCACTGATCTTTCATTCTGTGCTTCTGAATCATTTACATTCTGGGGACAGGTACAGGAATTGTTAACAGGGATAAGGGGAGGTTGGTAATCAGGGTCTATTACAGGGTCATCTTGAACATCCGGAAAATCATACACACTATCACTATCACTGACACCAGTAATGACTTTTACTATATCCTGCTTTTCCTCACTAACAACCATCAAAACATCATTATCACTGGAACCTGCAGGTTTACTGTCACCACATTCAATATTTTTAATGACCACCTTGCCTATGGGAGCATCATCCTGAGTATCACTTTCAAAACTGCTATTTAACACTGTGAATCCATCACAGATAACAGCAAATCATGACTTTCTGGCTGAGAATCATCCTGTGAATCAAGCATTAATGCATCAACATCAACTGCAGTTTTCAGTTCCTCCCACCCCCTTGCACTGAATTTGGCTGCTGCATTCTCAGTAGAATTACTAATTGTGTAGCTCCCAGTGCTGGTACTATTGCCTGCACTATGAAAAAAGTAATCTATTCTGATTCCACCCTTACTCACTGCACCACCAGACAAACACACCCATCAGAGACACTTTTGTACCTGACTTGCTTCTACTACCTGCACCCACTGTACTGCCAGCCACAGACCTACAGTACTGCTACTGCTAGAAGAACTTGCAACAGAATCAAATTCAATATCCATATCATGAGACATTCCAGCTGGAGCTTCAGGAGGAGAGTTAAAACCAAAATGAATCCTTGAACTACCACGTCCATGTCCACGTCCACCGTGCACACTAACTGTAGTACCTGACTTCTTTCCCACCATTTTTCCACTAGGATCTTAAGTAGCACACAAAGACAAATATTCAAATTATATATACCAAAAGTGTATCACAACAAAATCAGTAGATCAGTCAAAGCAGATTAAAATACTGTTAAGGTAAAAAAGAACAGCCTATAACAGTATTGCCATTTCAGTCAAAAAACACTACACTGCAGTTTAAAAGTAAAACTGCACAGTGCACACACACACACAATGTCCTGTCCTGTATTTCTATATTAACTGACTATTGAAGCAGTAAATCAATAACAGCCTCCAAGTTTCATATATCAGATTGCCGAAGGAGGATCCTGCAACATATGATCTCAAAATATTTCAATCAAAGATTGAAATGCCAAGGGTTTGTGTTTTTCTCTAGTTGAATGCAAAAATGCAGACACACAGAGCAGCAGAACTTTCCACTTCTCCAAACTATAAAGAACTGCACAGAAGGCAAGGAGCAGCATTCAGTTGATTCATACGAGAGGGTGGTTGCTATAGTAACACGGACTTTTGACACCAAAACCCCACCTCATGGAACCTAAATCAGCCAATGAAGAAACTGTAGAATTTTTTAAGGGTGTTCCGCAGAATATTTTTATGATCGGCAGATTTTCTGTATAAACTGCAGAATGTTTTTCCCAAATTGTTTAAATAGGAATATTTGGAAGCAGCTATAATATTCAATAGGAAGTCTGATTCAATACCACAAGAATTACAGCATTAAACTGACATATAGTAACAGTAAAAAGGAGTACTTTAATAATTCATTTCCCACCTAAATTAACAGATCACATATTCAAAAAGCTCACATAATGAATTATTCTACAGTTTCATCAGCAGGAATGGTGGATTACATCAGTAACTGTGAGTTCCACAATTCACTACATTTTTTCTGCATTACCAATAATGTTTCTGCAGTTTGGGTGATAAATTCAGTGGAAATTGTGAAGTTTGCAGTCTGCGAAAATTAGGCAAAATTTCACAGAAATTGCAGAATTTCGTGAAAATTCCTCTGAAGCGAAATCCGAACATTTTGCCCAGGCCTAGCCAGTACTCTGAGGTGGCCAGGCTTTGGAAAGGGCTCTTTCTATGAAATACATACAGTTCATACATATGAAAAATATGTAACTAGTTCTATGAAATCTAACTTCACAGTTTGTTAATATAGTAAAAAAGATTATTTTACCTGCCTGTAGGCTTAGATATGTTGTGGACAGTATAACACCAGGAATCAAATACATTTATAGTACAGTTAATGCACGAACAGCATCAAGTAAATTTTGTAAAATGCAACTTCTAGGTCAGATCAAGTAAAACCAGTCTTTTGGGGGGGGGATCACGTGATGCAGAGTGCTGAGTAGAAGCTCCTCCGTTAAGCTCCTGCCTCCTGATTATTAAATCGTCTTTTTTAAATATTTTTATTTCTCCATTTCCTCTGCTTTTGTGATTTACTATTATCTGAATACCCTGGAAGTCTGGTTTGTGTGCTAGATTAGCGGATGGAGGCTTACATGAAGAAAGCCCCACAGAAACACCCCGCTCACTTCTCGAAAAGGCCTCAAAGAAACCCCTAGGCCTCGGGTTGGCCAGAGAGGCCTGATCCTTCGAGTCAAGTCATGGGACAAGAACCTTTATCGCTTAACAGGTTCTTACAAATGAAAGAAATGGCGATGGACCTGAAAACTCTCTCTAGAAAACTGGATGAAGTCTTGTTAACTGTCTCTGATAATACAGCTCGAATAGTCTCGATGGAGAAAAAGCTAGAGAATCTCGATCCTGAACTGGTGTCTACACAACAGAAGTTATCTCATCTCAAGCCCAAGCTCGAAGATTTGGAGGGCCATACCCACAGAAACAATGTGGTGATACTTGGGCTACCAGAGGGAGAAGATGGCCAGCATGCTGTGGCATTTACACAGAAGTTGGTGGAACGGGTAGCTGGCCCCTCTCCCTTCGGCCCAGTATATATTATAGAGTGAGCTCACAGGTCTCTGCGACCTAAGCCTTCTCCGGATGCTCCCCCCCCATCCTATCATCTGTCGCTTTTTGAATTTCCTAGAGAAACAGCATTTCTTGCAGAAAGTGAGAGCTTTACAAGAAGTTCATTGGGAGAATACGAAAATGAGAATAGCACAGGATTTGCCTGGTTCAGTTCATCTGAAGCGGAAAGCGTTTCATCCCATCGTGTCTAAGATTATTGCCGCAGGCCTGAAATTTAGGATGGGATACCCGGCCAGGTTACAAGTTTTCGTAAATGGATCCTGGCTTAACTACGACGATCCTGCAGTTGCCCTGTTGAGCCTTAAATCCATGCTACCAGACTTATTTTGAGAGCCCTGAAAGGCCCTGTCCGTGGGATCAAGAGCTGCTTGGAGTTGCGGAGCGGAACTGTTATTTTCTCCTTCCTTGAGGAGATAATGTTAACAAGTTGCATTGGAAATTCTTGTTTTATTACTTTGACTGGGGGGATCAGTGCAAGGCATGCCTGCTAACAGTCCCTTAAGCCCTATTCTCAGAAGGTCAACTCCAGCTAAGGGCAAAGACACTTGGGTCTCGGGGTTTGCTTATTTGGGAACAGAGTTCCATGTCTCAGTATATTCAGACGTGTAAATCGAATAAAGGGGGGAGCTTGTCTTGTTGATTCAAGGATTAACGTTTACTTTACATGGATCGGATAACAGAGTGGTCTTGGGCTTTCTCTGCATCTTATATTCACCATGTCAGGATCGGGTTGTGGCTACTAGAGGGTGTACTAAGTATTTGTAATCCATAGCTGTGCAGCTCTTAATTCGAGGGGGATTTCCCTTAACTTCTCAATAGTCCCAAACTCAGGGCAACAAATTTCCCCAAGGAGATTTTTTTGCAAACTAGGGTTGGTAATCTCAGGAAAGATTTTCTTCCCCTTGGCTAAGGTTGCAATGTTTTTCTCGATCTTAGTTCTCAATCTGAGGAAACGGTTATTGCCCTTCACTGGGTTCCCGATCTGGTTCTGGTTTCTGCATAGCTTTTCCATGAGGCAAGGTTACTCCTAATTTGACTCTCAGTTTCACTCTGGTTCCCAAGGTTATCTGGTATATTCATGAGTTTGGCAGTACACTTCGTTTATCAGTTCACTATCATGCTAATACATAGGCGTGTAGGCATTGGAAGCCCAAGGCCGTTCTCTAATTTTTCGGCGGTAATTAACATCGTTAGCTTTCTCAAATCATTACCTTGGAATGTAAGTTTTGTTGTCATTAGCAGAGGTGCATTATCGGGAGGTGGGAGATGGAGGAAAAGACCCAGTACTGTGCTGAACGTTGCTTGTGGCAGTGTAGGGAGCTGGGTGGGGGTGGGGGTTTGGGGCTTTGTTAGTAGAGAATAGGGGTGGCAGGGGAAGGAATGGGTTAATTGTGGGAGGGTTAGGGGGGAAGGGGGCTTTACTGCAGTAACTGTGGGAGTAGGGTTGCATGTATTATGTATCCTGAGTGCTGGGCTGAGCATATTAAGTTTAACAGCTATTATTAGATGGCCAAAGAAGTGACTTTTGCGACTTGTAATGTTAAGGGGATCAGGAAAAACCCAAACAATATCAGGTTCTCAAGCATTCAAGTTTATTACGTTCTCAGACAACTTTCCTACAGGAATCCCATTTATTAGAAACTGAAGCTTCACAATTAAGGAGGCAACGGGTGGGCCTGGTTTATAGCACCCAGGGATCTACTAACAGTTGTGGGGTCATGCTTATTATCAGCAGGGGTGTGACCTTTGTTTCTACACAGGTCATTAGAGACCCTGAGGGAAGGTTTATCTTAGTTAAAGGTAATCTCTGGTCAGTGCCACTTTTACTTGGTAGTATATATGGCCCTAATATAGATGATCCAGGGTTTTTTATGAGACTCATATCTGTTATTCTTCCAATGCTTCCCATCAGGATTATTTTGGGGGGTGACTTTAATCAAGTTGTAGATTCTAATCTTGACAGGTCAGGTAGTGGACCGGGAGTGGTCACTCTGGGGCAGAGGGATTTTAAAGACTTAGTGGACCAGTGCGGGCTCTGCGATATCTGGTGTGTCTTGCACCCTGATTCTAGGGAGTTTACCTTCAGGCCAATGGTGCATGGCTCACAGTCCCGTATTGATTACATATTTATTTCTCCGGTTCTCTTACCTGGGATTAAGACTTCCTCAATTCAACCTGGCCCTATTTCTGACCATTCACTGGTGTTGTGCAAATTGGCATTCCTTAATTTACCTAACAGGGAAACCAGATGGAAACTTAATGAACAACTTCTTAAAGATGTTAAATATTGCAAGCTCATAAGGGAGCAAATTGAGTCCTTTTTCTTATCCAACCCTTTAGATAGTGCAAAGCCAGATATTTTGTGGGGGGCCTTTAAGGCTTTCATGAGAGGGATCCTTATTAGTATGGCGGTGGGTAGGAAAAGGGCACAGGAGAAGGAATTAATATCATTACTATCTCAAATTAGGTTGCTTGAAAATAATTTTTCTGCTAATGCCCCAGATGAAGACAAGGGAAACTCCTAGTGTTGAAAGATAGATATTTAGAGTTACTTCGGGAAAAAGCGGAATTAGCTATTATTCGTACAAGAGCTAGCTACACGGATCAGGGAGAAAAGGCTGGGCGCCTACTGGCATTACGTATTAAGCAACAAGAATTGGTGAAGTTTATCCCTCCAATCAGGGCACTGGCAGATGGGTCCCTGAAAGTATCTCCTCCTGAAATAGTTCAGGAATTTGCCACATATTATGCAAGTTTGTACAGTGACATGGAGTATCCTCCCTGTCCTGGGAGTACGGAGAGTTATCTGAGGGATTCCCACCTGCCCTCCCTCTCAGAACAACACAAGGGTTTTCTGGTTACCCCAATATCACAGAAGGAAATTTCTGAGGTTATTAGTGGATTACCTGCAGACAAAGTCCCAGGCCCTGACTAATTCTCCTCCCTATTTTACAAAGTTTTTTGGGATCTTTTATTACCAGTACCTTGTTGTTTATTTCAATATATTCTAACTGGGGCAGAGGCAGATCCTCACCTCTTTGAGGCTCTGATTGTTCTTCTCCCTAAACCAGATAAAGATCCTGAGCTTGTTCAGAGCTAGAGACCTATTTCCCTTCTAAATCAGAATATTAAAATTCTCTCGAAGATACTAGCTAATAGGTTAACTGTAGTTCTCCCTGAGTTAATAGGTACAAACCAGGTAGGATTTATGAAAGGGCGTTCATCATCTGATCATTTGCGTACCCTATCTCATGTTTTCTCGGCTACCAAGGACGCCGAGTTCCCTGCAGGATTGGTTTCCCTGGATGCCGAGAAAGCTTTTGATCGAGTGAATTGTAACTTTTTGTTTCGAGTTTTGGAAGCTTTTCAATTCCCATCTATATTCATATCCTGGATTGCTACACTATATAAAACCCCTACAGCAAGGATCTCTGGGAACGGAGCCTTCTCCAAACCTTTTCCACTCCACTCAGGGACTATACAGAGATGTACCTTATCTCCCCTATTATTTAATTTATATCTGGAACCTCTCATCGAAAATATTCTCAATAATGCCTCCATACAAGGTATTTGGGTTGGGCGTCATGAAATTAAAGTCACTGCATATGCGGATGACTTGCTGATACATTTATCTCAGCCGACATCTTCTGTACTGGCCTTGTTGAATGAAATAGCAAGATTTAGTGACCTGTCCAACTACAAACTGAATGCTAGCAAATCCTTATTCTTCCCATTAAATCATAAGGTATTCAAAAACAATATTAGTCCTCTGGCTTTATGCCGGACTCCCAGGTCATTCAAATACTTGGGCATTAAACTATCTCGTAACCCCTAACATGGTTTAGGGAAAATCTGGAAACCCTCTCACAGCTGATAACTAATGATCTCGATAGGTGGTCCAAACTTCCCATTTCATTATGGGGCCGGATCAACATAATTAAGATGAATATATTTCATAGGATTTTTTACCCCTTATCTCTTCTCAATACTTTCATCCCA
This sequence comes from Neoceratodus forsteri, assembly GCA_016271365.2. Lineage (NCBI taxonomy): Eukaryota > Metazoa > Chordata > Ceratodontiformes > Ceratodontidae > Neoceratodus > Neoceratodus forsteri. Next base: position 1,061,187,571 of record CM028132.1, on the reverse strand, counting down.
CTACTTTGGTTTAAAAAGTTGCATGGCTTATTCACTAGATTTATTTGGGCCGATAGGTATCCTCGATTGGCCTATTACAAATTGGCAGCTTCAAAACTTGAGGGGGGTTTACGGATTCCCCATCTGACTATATATTATTGGGCCAGTCATTTAGCAAAATGTTTGAGATGGGTATCTCCCGGCCCAGAAAAAGAGCAACCGGCTTGGCTTAGAATTGAATTGGATGTAATTAAGTTCAAGAAACTGGACCCCCTTACCTTATTCTATCTTAAAATCTCCCAGGTATGTATGACTGAGGAATGCCCTACAGTATTTACCTCTTTAAAGGTTTATGTACAACTGTGTTCATTATTGCAATATACTCCCCATCTGGACTTGGCCCAGTCTATCTGGAATTCTCCATCTTTCACTATTAATAAGAATCAGATTCCCCACCAATGGTTGTCCCAATTGGGGGATGGGAAACTTCTCTCTCTCTCTCGTGGACGAAGATGGTCAATGGTTGTCAGTGGGAGATATTATCAGGAAATTTCTTATCCCGGTTCCCTCTCACTTCAAAGTTATATAGTTAAGGAGCCTACTTACAATAATTTTTGGTAATCCCCCCAGACCGTCACAGAGCTAATACCTGAGGTTTCTTCACTTATTGGATCTTCAGGTATTATATCTAAATTATATCAGGTTTTGTTCTACAAGAGATATGGGGGTTCCTTTGGACCTACAAGATTCTGGAACTCTATCCTCCCTCAGTACCATCTGGATTGGCAATCCCTGTGGAGATCCTGCCATAAATATGTTTCTCAAGACAGACTGCGTCTCATGCAATATCATATATTACATAATCTGTATTACACTCCGGTTAAATTACAGAAATGGGGTCTCTTGAATTCCAGTATGTGTATTAAGTGTTTGCAGGAAGAAGGAATACTTCTTCATATGTTCTGGTCATGTCCCAAAGTTTCCCTCTTATGGTATTCAATTAAAATTTCCCTGGACCCTTTACTGGGCCTTCAAGAGTATTTTGCTCCTGATATTTGCCTTTTAGGGGACCTGTCTCCTATTAGAGTTAAAGTAAGAAAGTTTCATATTTCCATGATTGCCTTATCGGCTAAGAAGCTTATTTTACGTCATTGGAAAGACAAATCCTCCCCATCTTTCCAAGAATGGGTAAACTAAATCCTGTCCAATCTACATACAGAAAAAGCGATTGCCAGTCTTCAAAACAGATTGGCAGCATATACCAAAATTTGGGATCCCCTTCAATCTCTAATTTCACTGGCTCAGTCTTAATCATGTCTTAGTCTAAATGGCCAGGTGGGCTCTTAGGTAAAGAACTTGACACTTAGGGGATACTAGGTTTGGTTACTGCAGTAAGGGAGGGATGGGTGGGTTGGGCAGTTACCCTTTTATATTGTGTCTGTACTTTTATCTCATTTTCATTGTAACTGCCTGTTATTGTGGAAAAAGTATTAATAAACTTTGAACTGGAAAAAAACAAACAAAAAAAAAAAACAGTCTTTGGTCTTTAAAGTTTGACCTGGACAATGCTCACTATAACTCATCTCTGTGCACATTTAGTCCCCTATTTATTTTGTTCTCACAGGGTAAAAAATATCACGCACACTAAGCTGTTTAAAAGTATGAATTCTTCAAAAATAGTTTTGTGATGCCCTCTGGCTATACAGCCTATAGAAGATTCATAGGAAGGTTCCATTAGTCTGAAAAAGAGGACAAAACAGCTTGTTCTTTTGATGTATATACTTGTTTATGTGTGCCCACCAGCACTTTAGATTACCTCCTTCATCATTGTAAATGTTGAAAGAGGCACAGGAGGTTCATTGTGACCTTTGTGATTTCCCAAGAGTTTGGTGCCAAAAAAAGGAATTTAAGCTGGAATTCCATAAATTCATCACATGTGCTTTGTAAGGTTTAAAACTGATCTTTGCATATTGTGATTATTTCCCATTTCACTTGTTCATATAACCTTTACTATTTAATAACTATCATGTACAATAATCTTCCAAGAAGTGGATGTAGATGGGAGCTCATTGATTAATTCCCTCCATCTAAATACCATTGAATTACTTTAATTTATCTTGATCCCCATGCAGACAGTTACTCATTCTACTCTCTTTGTTTGTTAAAAACAATTAGCTTATAATGATTTCTAGACTGTTTTACCTTCTTATTATTTGCAGTTGCAGTGTATGAAAGATTGTGTTGTTTTATGAACACTATCATTGCTTACATTATATTATAAGTAATAGAATGTATGCACTGTCGGGCTTACTAGCCAGCAGACCAAGGAGTCCAGTGCTGATCAGCAAACAGCAACAAGGTGAGGGAGGCAGGGGCAGGTTTTGGCATTCTTGTGGCTGTGCACCAGTTTTTGTTGATTCATTAGAGGTTGAGTGGCAGAGAGAGGGGAATTCTCTGAGCATAGGGTGAGAACCATCAAAAACAGACCTAAATGGGGCCTTATTAACACAAGCAAGGTCTCTACAGTTTTAAAACTACTTGAATTACAAAAGGGGATATTCAGAGCATAGGCGAGAATAGGCAAAAGATGATTAAACCAGGTACAAAAGAGGTTACTGGGAGCATCATGTGGGAACTGGCAAATATCATATAACTAATATAATCTCTCAAATTGTATACAGAGGTCCAGTCTGGGTTGGGCTGGTAATCTGGGGCTATAGTTAAAGCATGTTAGACTCTCGTATTCAAATACCTGGCACAAAATTAACCTGTATCTGGAGCTCTGTGGGGTGTTTTTGTCTCCATTTCAGGCAAGCAGCTCTCTTTCTCCAGGCTGGGGGTTAGAGATACAGGATCTCTTGGTGGCTGTAGACCAACAGGGGAAGCCAAAGCACAACAGGAAGCCCTGCTTGGGGGAGTTCCTTCTGGGAGGATAAAAGCAGTCAGTCCTAACATGTCCCCACATATATTTGTATCCCAGCACGTGAACGGAACAGCACAAGAGTGCAAAAGGGATAAGACTGCATCTTAGGTGTTTGCAGGAGTCTGCAGGTGGCAACAGGAAAATGGGAAGCTCTGCTGGTTGCCTAAAATAAGGTACCTGCTCACTACTAGCAAGATGGCAGCTAGGCTGGGTACTATCTGTGTGGGCTCTAAGGGAGCCTAGTTGTTTGTAGTTTTCAGCCCACCTCACCATTTTCTATGTTATATTAAGGAAAACCCACACTCTGTGAAATTATTACTGTCCATGGCATCTTAGTTCAACTTTAACTTAATTTTAGCTAGAGTAAGTAGTTAGGGAAGTTAGTGTCAGGTAGGTGTGGGTAGTGAGTCAGTATGAGGAGTAAGTTATTTTTATTTTTAGTTAGGTCCCAACTGAAGTGCTGCTGAGAGATTCAAAAACTGTGAAGAGTGCTGACTTAGGAGCTGGTTTTAATAGAAATGCCTTCACCTTTCATGATTTCTTCATCTCTATCTGGTGGGAGCCAGAGTAGGAAAGCACTGTTGAAATGGTGAAGTAGTGTGTGTCATAGGAAGAGCTATCGTTTAATGACAGATCTGTTGGAGCCAAGCCTGCACTGGCTGCAAACTGCAGCCAAAGTTACAGAATAATTTGGAAATCTGCAGCTAAATTGTTACCCCTCTGTGTGGTCCTCTGAGTCAGGAGGTATCCTGGGACTGGCTAAGGGAGTTTACCTGGTTTCATAGACTGTGTCACCTGTCTATAGCTGGCTTTCACCAATGAGAGTGGTGTCGGCATTTTGGGGATGCTCACCTCCAGACCATGGGTGAGAACTTTCCTTGTTTTTGAACTTCTGTTGTTTTCCACCTTGGTGCTGAGTGAGAGCAGCATGGAGAAGGATTTTAATCTGTTTCTGCCTCCTGATCCTCACTACCTCTCCTCAGTCTATAATTTCAATGGACTTGACTTGTTCCATCTGTGGTGAGAGCACCTTCTCATTGAGTCACCCTACTCAGTGCAGGTGGGAGCTACACTGGGAAAACTCTGGCGACTATTGAAGTTAATTGGAACTATTGAGAGGCGTTTTCTTAAAGACACCTCTACAGATATTATTGGACATTGCTCCATTTTGGAGTTGGTTTTCTCTGATAAACTCTAGCAGCACTTCTGCATGTTTGGCTTCTCCTAAGAATATGTCATATGTAATGTTTTGTGTAATCATTTAATATTGTTTAATATATGGATTTTGAAATTAGTGCTACAGTGAAGCATACAAAAAACACTCGGTAATAGGATTGCTCCCAGAGCAATAATACTACAGTTCAGGAGTGATAATAGCATCATTCAGAGCCTGTAATACTATTGTTCCAAGCTCTGAATGATACAATTATTACAAAAACTTTACAGAGCAAGCGTACAACTCCCCAAATCTCTGAATGGGTGTCATGCACCCAGGCTATATGCTGCGAAACATCAATCAAGCAAGCATTGAGATTCAAACTACAGCACATCATTGGCTGCTTTCTGTCTGTGGATGGACTAAACAGTTTAAAAAACATGGTGGTCATCTCTCACTTAATGATAATGTATGGCGTCCATAGTACTACCCCAGTTTTTCCTTTTTTTGTTATTGTACCAAAAAAGGACTTATCTTGCTGATACTGCATTCCGCCCAAAAACAGAAGGTAGGACTGAAACAAAGAAAACTTTCCTGGCATACCGTGCATGTGGGTGAGTGAGCAGGGTGAGAGAGAGAGAGAGAGAAAAGAAATGGAGCAAGACAGTGTGAGCAAGTAGGGTGGTTGGCCAGGACCGAGAGAGAGTCCTCCATGACAGTGTCCTATAGTCCATTACAAAAATGCCAATAAATAAATAAATAAATAAAAGTTGGGTCCATATATTAAAAAAAAAAAAAAAATAGCTTTTTGTCCGCACTGGGGTTGTATACAGACCCTTGTCTCAATGGGGAGGAAATGGACAAGGAAATGATAGAAGGCATCCTTAGGATGGCAGAGAAAGGGGAGATATTGCTGATGGGGAACCTGAAAATGTCAGATGTTAACTGCAGCACCTTTGCTGCAGCAACATCCAAGAGCAGGGCTATTCTCGATGCCCTACAGGGGGCATGCCTCAGTCAGTTAGTTTTGGAACCCACTCGAGAGGGAGCAATCTTCAACCTGGTACTATCAAATGGGGATGGAGAGAGGATCTCTGATCTTGAAGTGGGTAGCCATCTGGGAACAGGTGACCACCAAACAGTGTGGTTCATGATAAACTTAGCTGTAGAGTCAAGCCATACGAAAGTGAAAATACTGGACTTCAGGAGGCTGATTTTGTCAAAATGGGAGAGTGCCTCAGAAAAGCACTAGCAAACAGGCAAGAAGGAGGGGTGGAGCAACAATGGGGAACCATCAAAACCGCCATCACAGAGGCAATAAGCCTTTGTATGAAGCAAATAAACAAATCAAAATGAAAGAAAAAAACACTATGGTTCTCAAAAGAAGTGGCAGGGAAGGTTAGGGAGAAAAATATAGCATTCAGGAAGTATAAGGAAACACAGAAGGAGCAGGACAGAGAACTGTACCAGTTAAAGCAGAAGGAAGTGGGGAGGGCAGTCAGAATAGCAGAGGCCCAAACCGAGGAAAAGACAGCCAACTCAGTTAAGAAGGGGGATGAAACCTTTTATAGGTACATTAGGGAGCAAAGAAAGACTAAGGCAGGGATACTGAGGCTGAATAAAGAGAAAGGTGGTTGGGCAGAGACTGACAGTGAAAAAGCATGGATACTGAACAAATACTTCTGCTTGGTCTTCACAATGGAAAAGCGGGGGGAGATACTTAATCCAGTCAATAGAAGCACTCTGGATAGGGAGGTTGATATTAGTCCTTTCACAGAAGAAAGGGTTCTGAAAGATCTCTTAAAACTGAAGGTGGCTAAAGCAATGGGACCTAATGGGATTCACCCAAGAATTCTAAAAGAACTAAGGGAAGAACTAGTAACACCACTGACTACCCTTTTTAATAAGTCATAGGAGGATGGTGTGGTACCTGAGGACTGGAGGAGGGTGGATGTGATTCCCCTTCACAAAAGTGGGAGCAAGACAGAGGCAGGAAACTACAGACCTGTCAGTTTGACCTCTGTGGTAGGAAAAATGATGGAATCACTTCTGAAAGAAAGAATTTTTGAGTACCTAGAGGCCAATGGGGCACAGGACCCAAGACAGCATGGATTCACTGCAGGAAGGTCATGTCAGACAAATCTAATTGATTTCTTTGACCAGGTGGCCAAAGTAGTAGACCAGGGAGGGGCTGTGGACAAGGCTTACCTATACTTTAGCAAGGCATTTGACACAATCCCTCACAAAATGTTAATAAACAAATTAGCCAGCCTGTGAGTGGGTCCCAGTGTGGTAGCCTGGGTAAAACACTGGCTGGACAACAGGACACAGCGGTAATAGTAAATGGAGTCCACAGTGAAGAAAGGGGTGTTACTAGTGTGGTACCGCTGGGTCATGACTTCCTCTAGCTGATGTCATCGCTGGGACTGGCACAAGTTGTTGCTTCTGCAACCCACAGACACGGTCATGACTTGGACTTAGTCTCACTTGGGCCTGAGGTCTCCAACCTCAGGATTGATCTGGTTGTTTGGTTGGATCATTGTACAGAGAGGTTTTTGTTTGGGGCCCCCCATTTGTTCCTCCTCTGTGGAGATGGTCTGTTGCCACCCTTTGAAGAGTGAATGTTGCATGTACGACAGGGTTGGGTGAGGTGGTTGCAACCTATAATTAGGCTTTTTCCAAGGCACTCAATACTGTTGCACCAATCCATGTATGACCCAGGTCTTCATGCTTCAGATCAGAGTGGTTTGATGGGGAGCTCATGGAGATGAAGACCAAGGGTCAAAGGTTGCAGCATTGTTGGCAAAGAACTTGGTCTGAGGAGTATAGACTGGCTTTGAGATTTCATTATGGTAAATATCGAAGGGCAATCTCCCATAAGAAGGCAGTGTTCCTGTCCAGGGAGATTACTGCAAGGAGGAACAGACCAGCTCTGTTTCTTTGAACTGTGGACAGGCTTCTTCATCCTACCTGGCTACAGTCAAAGAAAGGATTTTCAACTGTGCAGTGTAAGGAGTTTGCTCAGTTCTTCTCTGACAGGGTGTCCTCCATTAGGGCTGGGATCTTCCTAATGGGGCCTTTACGGCCTAGCAGAGGTGAGTCAGGTGTGTCAGGAAGCACTCCTAATATTTGGAGTGAGTTTAGGCCAGTTGGGGTGGCTGAGGACTGCGAGGTTATCTCAAAGCTGCAGCCCACATTTTGTGAGCTGGAACCAGGCCCGACTCATTTCTTTTTTTTTTTTAATTGTTCTTTATTCATATAGACATGACAACATACTTCAGTTCAGACAGTACATGTACATCCAATAGAGATAGGCCAAAGCCTGACCCAACATGGGCCTAACACATAAGTTATATATTTGGTTAGTGGAATTCTAAGCAATGCATCATGATTATAGACAGGTAAATGTACCCAATAATTTAAAAAAAAAAGAGAGAGAAAGGGTAAACATACAAGGATTATCCAATGGGATACTAGGCGTAAGTGTCACTTATCACTTAAATAAGTTCTAGATTGCATAATGGGCATCAGGGTACAAACTCTGGATAATGAGCTAAATGGTGGATAACCCACTTCCTCCAACGGATTTCAAATATTTCTTTTTGATCTAAGAGACTGGCCCAGAGGTGCTCCAGGGAATAGATTTCCCAGACAATTTTCACCCAGGACAGTTTGGTGGGTAATGTTTTGGTTAGCCATAGGTGTGTAATTGCTTTATGGGCCACAGCCACTAACAAAATTATTTGCTTATAGGTGATTTAATCAACCTTTGTTCCCTGGGGGAGGGTAAATGTTAACAAGAACACTAAGTGGCCAAGGGTTCCCATATCATAAACCTCCTGCAACTCATCTATCACCTTTTTCCAGAATCCCAGGAGTAGGGGCCATGACCATAACACGTGGGTCTGTCCCACAAGACCAGTCCCACACCCTGTCCAGCAGGCCCCCGATGGGTCTCCAGATTATTTAGATGTTAGCAGTGGGGTCTTAAAATATCGGGCCCTGAGTTTCTAAATATACTCATTCCAATATGGGGCCTGGACCACCCTGGTGGCCGGACCAGCTGTCCCCTCCCAAGCTGAAATCGAAATATCCAATTGTATTTCCTTGGTCCAAGTTATCCTCAAACTTTCCGTAGAATCAGGGAGTCTTTCACTTAATGCATTATAGATGGCACTAATTTTATGGGAAGGAAAGGTCCCTTTGGTATACTGTATTAGTAGATGGACCGTTGTAGGAACCTTTTCAGCAATGTCCACCAGCAAGTTTTGATATCTCAACAAGTATGATCTTAGCCGCATATATGCATGGAATTCAGTGGGCAAAAATTCATAAGATTTTTGCAGAACTGTAAACGAATGTAAGCCAGTGGACCCTGTCAGTTGATGTATATATTTTAAACCCTTAATCCACCAAGCCTGGGTTATACCACCTACCAGACTGGGGGTGGGGGGAAGGATCTATCCGAGGGAATTGCCCTCATAAAAAGCATTTCCTGTTGGGTGAAATAATGGGTGTGCAACCAGATCCTCATGGGTTCCCTGGCATAGGAGGAGTATTTACTTAAGGAATTGCACACTAGAGGGTTAGCAAAAAGCAATTCAGGAAGGTATCTTAAGTCATTATAAACTGTCTCTATCTGTTTCTAATAGGCTGTATACAGTGGATTAAGCCATCCCGTAAGTACTCATAATTTAGCAGCCCTATGATAGTTTTGGAAACATGGTAAATTGCAGCCCCCTGTCTCCCTTGGAAGTTGCAATACTGAAAATCGAACCTGAGGAGGCTTTCCAGTCCATATATATGTAGATATCAACTGGTCCCAGGCTGTGAAATATGTGTTGGTAGGGGGTTGATGTAGGTTTTGCAAGAAAAACAGAACCCGGGGTAAGACATTTTGCTTATTGGATTCTATGCGATTAAAAAAGCTTAAGGGGGAGTGGGACCATCTGGTCATATCCAGGGCCAATTGGGAGGTAAGGGATTCATAGTTTATGAAGTCAATAACTTCTAGATTGGTTGGCAGTTTTACCCTCAAATATTTCACTGTGACTTTGTTCCACTTTAAAGGGTAGGATAGTTTTAGGTGGGGTGTGGGGTGGAAGTTGTATGGTACAACTTCAGTTTTCTGTTCATTAACTTTATATCCTGCCAGAGCCATAAACCTATGAAGCTGTGTCCAGACTTCTGGGATTGAGTGTTTGGGGTTTGTAAGGGTAAGCAATATGTCATCTGTGAACAGAGACAGCTTGAATTATCTACCTGTAATAGAGACCCCCTCCACCCCCTGAGTCTGACAAATCGAGTAGCCAATGGTTCTAAATATAATACGAATAACAGGGGAGAGAGAGGGCATCTCTGTCTAGTATCCCTAGCAAGGGAAATGGGGTCTGAAAGAGCACCATCCAGGTGCACATAGGCCTTAGGGGAGAAATAGATTTTTTGAAGCTGGGACACCAGGGCCTCCGGGAAGCCAAAATGAGACAGGGTCGCCCATAAGACGGTCCAGGCAACCCTGTCAAATGCCTTCTCTGCATCAAGACTCAAGATGACAAAGGGTATACATCGGGTGTGACATATTCAAGTAGTAGAAAAGTACACTTGATGGCATCGTGAGCCTAGCACCCCTTAATAAAACCTACCTGGTCCGGGTCTACCAGACAGAGAACTAAGTCCTCAAATCTATGTGCTAATATGGCCATGTAGATCTTATAATCGAAATTTAGCATGGATATAGGTCTATAAGATGCAGCCTGCTTTGGATCTTTAAAGGGTATAGGGACCACAGCAACAGTGGCATACTGCCAGGAAGGGAGGGTCCTCTCCCTGTTGGATTGCTTGGAGGGCTGGGAGTAAAATGGGAACCAAAGTGCCCATATAGGCCTTATAAAATTTGGCTGGGTAGCCGTCAGGACCAGGAGCGTTCAGTGTGTTTGCTTCAGAGATAACCTGACCCACCTCAGCTCTAGAGATAAGCCTATTAATCAACTGGGCCTGGGAAGTTGTAAGACTTGGGAGGGTAAGGAAGTTCAGCTAGGCCGAGATTTCAACCAAAAAGGGGGAGCTGTCTTGTGTATATAAATGCTGGTAAAAGTCAGCAAAGATTTTTCTAATTGTGGAGGGTTGAGTGTGCAGAATCTTAGTGTTGGGGTCATAAAGGGAGGAAACTGCGGTTCTGACTTTTTGTTCTCTATGTTTTCTGGCCAGTTTCCTGGCTCCTCTATGGCCCCCTCAGAATGGTAATGTTTAAGGTAAAATAGCTGTTGCTCTATCTTTTGATCTAAGCTCTTTTGAATTTACTGCCTAACTTGCAAGAGGACAGGCTTGATAGAGTAGTCTCCCTGTTCCAGCATCATGTGTAGGGTATCTAACTCATTTTGTAACACAGTATACCTCCTAACCCTCTTCCTTTTCTTCTTAGCAGAAGTTTTAATCATTAGTCCTCACAGGACCACCTTAAGGGTGTCCCGGAGGATTCTGGGGGAGGTTTCCTCGTTCTGATTGTCTCTAATGATATCTGGGATTTGGTCTAGTATCTCCTGTCAAAATTCTGTGTCCCCTAAGTGTTGAACATTCAGACACCAATGATTGAACTTAGGTATATTACCCAGGCGCACCTTCAGATAAACCGGTGAGTGATCTGACAGTAGGGGAGGCCCATGCCAGATGTCTGAAACTGAGTCATAATGTTCCACAGTTGTATACATATAATCTAATCTGGTGGCTACCCCCGTACTGGGGATATATGTGTAAATCTCTTAGTGAAAGGGAAGGTATGCCTCCACACATCTACAAAACCTAGATTGGCCAAGTTGAGCTTGAAATATTTTTATAGGGGATTAACCCTATGAGCAAGGCACCTAGAGACATCAAGCGCAGGGTCTAAAACTATATTTAGGTCTCCTTCCCCATTATTAATTGCCCCTTATGTATTGACAGCGGATCTGATAAACATCTCTGAGCTACAGACTTTGGGGAGCCAGGAGGGAAGTAAGTGGAGACTGGAGTCACCTCTCTATTTATTGGAGAATGGATCCCATTGATATTCAGGGAGAATATTAAAGATGTCCTATCCATTTTTAAAATAATTTAATGGGGTCCATATATGTATTTGAGCCCTCATGTCCTTCAGCATCAGTTGCCCCTTCCCTGTATCCCTCCTCAATGCCCCCAAGTGCCTTGTCAGATGCCCATTTCCTCCATTAATCATGATTAGTTTCCAACAAATCACAGCTGTTGTTCTCCACATACAGTATTTGTCTAATTACAAAGTTAGTGTTGTGCTCTTTTTTATACCAGAAATGAAAATAAATAAAAAACAATAACTTCCACCTCAAGATACAAAAAATATTTGTTGTTAAGACTGGTGGAGCAATCTGCTCGAACTGAGCATCAAATGTTGTCTGATATCTGTTCGCCAACTGGGCTTTCCAGATTGGAACCTGCAGTGCTGCAGGTAAACTATTTACAAAAAGTGTCTTGACTTCCATGAATAGTGAGAGGTGTATATGCTCTCTCCTATCCTGAGCGGTATCGTGTATGACCACCAGAGGGGGAGGTAAGGCAGCTAGCTTAACCAGATGGGCCTCCCTGGGGCTGTAATCGCCCCCAAAATTAGATCAAATAAAAAGGGATTGGTTCTGGTATAAACTGTCCACTATAGACCCATAAAAACACTAGGGTTAAGCAGACTTTGGTATAAGAACCAAATCAATGGGAGAGGGTATAGTAAGTACGTCATGATGGTCTCAAGCTCAGTAGTTACAGTAGGATAGAGGATCATCTGCCCTATTAACCAGATTTTGCTCACTTAGTAAAAAACATCAACTCATCTCCCAGTTCTCTTCAGATATAGAGTGGAGGGGCAGTTGAAGCCAGCAGGTATTTACAGGATTGAACCCCCACACAGTAAACACATCTTGATTAACTAAGAATCTCGCCCCCAAGAAACATACAAGGCCATCCGGTGGGGGGGGGGGCTGCTAGGGCATTAAACTTGTGCATAGCTCCTGAATTATACATCACTGTACCATACAGGTTTGTCCTTCAAGAAATTTTAAATGTTCTATCTCTGGTATCAGCCATTTTTCTCCTGGGTTCACCCATATGGTAGCATGTACACCCATTAGACCCTTAGTAACTCTTGCATGGAGAAAGTTGAAAAGCCACTGGAGGGGAAATATTTGTAGGAGGCAAAGTTATTAGGTGAGGATCCCCATATTTGTTTTACAGATATAGTACTCCTAGGCGACGCTGCTCTCCAGTGTTTTACTGCAGAAAGAAAGAGGGCAAACTGGTAGCGACTCCCCCATTATAGACTGACTTCTCAGGGAAAGTCCACACCTTGTAGATTCTGCTATGCAATTTATGATACCGTAGCCTGAACAGTCAAAAAGTAAACCAAACCTGGCTGCAGGACAGAGTTATCTAGAAAGTATCTCTCGAATCTCACTAAGGTTTCAGGTGGCCACTACAGTGAGGCGAAATGAAGCTAGCATTTTAACCAAGGTGTTGGAGAGACTCTTAGATTCCACTCTCTTGTTTCTGGATTGTGCTGCCTCTTGCCATCTCTCCGCTCTCTGGGAGTTAGGTGGGTCTGGGGTTCTGTCCCATATTTGTATGCCGTGATGCAGGATTTCGGCTCTGACTTCTTCTGGAGAATCAGATTCTTTTTTGCCCTCAGGGAATTGTATAATCATCCTGGAAGGACAAGGAGTGGTGAACTTGATTGTGTTTACTTTGAGGGGGGCAAAGAAAGGCTGGTATTCTCTGTGGGTCCAGAGGGGATCAGGGGTATAATTGTTGTCAATATATATTCGATCTTGGCCATAAAAGATTTTCTGTTTTCTCCACGCTGTAAGTAGGACAAGTTATTTCATTGTAAATTTGAGAAAACGCGCTATGATGAATCTTGGGCATGCATCTGGCTTATTTGGTTTCAGGCCCAAGGCCCTTGTGCACCCTTTCAGATTCCAGTTCCATGTCATCAGGGAGTACAGGGGCTGTAAGTAACACCATAGTCAAAAATTCTGTTATATTTTGTCCTTCCGCCCCTTCTTGTATTCTGTATACCCTTATATTTTTTCTGCGGCCATGATTTTCTGAGTCTTCCTGCCTGCATTGTATTTGGAGTTGGGTTTGTTGTATGGTTTGGATTGCTTGTTCTAGGTTGTCTAATCTGTTCTCTGCCACAGTTATTTGTCTCTCTGAATCATCTACCCGCTGTTCGAGTAACTCAACATCTTTCTTAAGTTCCCCATATAATTGCTTCATTTCCGCTCAAAAACTTAACAGTATATGTGGTGTACAGTTTTACCCACTTTCTTGGAGCTTGGAAATTGCCTAGATTTTGAGATGCAGGATGCTGGTGGTTGATATCGGCTAAGGCCTGTGATAGTTCAGAGTCCGAGGCCTCAGATCACAATTCATCTCCCTCTGGCTCCCTCTCCATGAGTTTCTCAGTCTGTGAGCATCCTCTATGTCTGTTCCCCTTCGGCATTAGCATTTTGGTTTGTTTTTGCCAGCATTTAAATGGTTTTACAGGGGTGATGGTCATCTTGGGCACAGAGCTTGGGATTCAAGCCACCATGCAGGTTGATGATGCAACCGGAAGTCCCTGACTCATTGCTTAGTGGGATGTGTAGAGTATGTTGGTCCAGTGCTTGCTGAGATTGTCTGGTGTTCTCTTTCAGAGAGTTATTTTCCTGATGCCTTGAAAGAGGTGTTGCTGAGACCCCTCCTAAAGAAATCATCTCTCAACCCTGACATCTTGGCAAATTATAAACCTGTCTCTAACCTCCCATTTTTAGGGAAGGTTATTGAGAAAGTGGTGGCTCTACAGCTCGAGGAACACCTAATGGCCTATGACATCTATGAACCTCTCTAGTCAGGTTTTCAGCTAAGCCATAGCACTGAAATGACACTAGTCAGAGTGCAAAATTATCTCCTCAGGGCAAGGGATCGAGGAGAGTGGTCAGTTCTCATTCTCCTCAGTCTCTTCTCAGTGTTTGATACTGTGAACCATGCGGTGCTACTGGGTTGTCTAAGGGAGCTGTGTGGACTCACCGGTTCTGTCATCAACTGGTTTGAGTCCTTTCTTATAGGCAGGACACAGCAGGTGGTGATGGGAAATTTCTCCTCCCACCCTAAGCCCTTGCCTTGTGAAGTTCCCCAGGGTTTGATTCTGTGGCCTGTGTTGTTTGCAATGTATATGCTTTCCCTGGGTGAGATCATTAGATGGTTCAGCTTGGGTTTCCACTGCTATGCAGATGACACCCAGCTGTACATGTCATTTGCACCCGAGACAGATGGTGCTGTGGAGGTGCTAAATAAGTGCCTGGCCAAGATCCAGGTCTGAATGGCCATTAGCTGGCTAAGACTCAATCCAGACAAGATGGAGGTGCTAGTGATTGAGCCTGGGCATCAACAGGAGGTGTATGCGGTTGGGAGAGGTACCGGAATATTTCTTGGATCCACTCCTTTGACGGCATCCACCAAGGTGAAGAATTTGGGTGTCATGCTTGATTACGGTACTGACATTTGAGGCTCGGGTATTATTTATTGTTAAGAGTGGTTTTTGCAACTTAAGGAATATTGCCCAGATTAAAGCTCTGATTCCGTCTAACAACCAGTTCTCACTAGTACAGACTTTCTTGACATCCTGGCTTGACTACAGCAATGCTCTATACCTCTGGGTCACTGGAGGGTTTCTCCAGTGCCTGCAGGTAGTGTAGAATGCAGCAGCCAGGTTACTGATGGGCCTTCGGAGGTCCTGTCATGTGACCCTGGTTCTGTGCGAACTGTACTGGCTACCAGTTAGGTGGAGGATCATCTTTAAGGTGGGCTTGCTCAACTATAAGGCCCTATATGGATCGAGCCTTAGTTACCTACACAACTTCCTGGTTACAGCCCTTCCTGTGCACTCACTCTTGTCCTCCACCAAGGGTCTTCTTGTGGTTCCCAGGGCCCGCCGCAAATCATCATGAGATCGTGCATTTGAGGTGGCGGGCACAGTGTTGTGGAACTCACTGCCTAAACCTTTGAGGGACACCCCATCAGTGGAAGCCTATAAGCATGGCCTAAAGGCACAACTTTTCAGGAATGCATAACAAGACAGCTGATATTTATTACATTGATATTTATCAAATTATTTGAAATTTTTTATGCAAGTTTTTAGCTGATTTTATATTCTTTGTAATTTATTTTTTATTTTAATGTATGTTATGTCTTGCTTATGCAGCACCCAGAACCTCTGGGATGGGGTGTTGTAATAATAAAATTTACTTACTTACTTATTTACTTACTACAACTTCACAAGGTGCTGTGAAGAAATGGCTATATTGAAAATCTGGGGTAAACATATTGAATGTTACCAAACCTGTGAGCCTGCTTTCACAAAATTTAATGTAGGCTCATAACTTTGTTGTTTTTTAATATTTTTACACCAAATTTTCAACATAGCCTTCTAATGACCCCACATCATGAACAAGTGCAGAAAAAATTTAAATTCCTGCCTGACAGGTGATTTCTTCCAGGGACCGCAAAATCAACTTTTGGGATATAAAAAACATTTTAGCCAGGATTTGAAAAATGACGTGTCACGTTCATGAGGTGCTGTAAAGATCTGGCTATGTTATAAATTTGGGGTAAAAATATTAAAAATTAACATAGTTGCAAGCCAGCATTTGCAAAATGCAGTGTACGCTCATAACATTGTTGTTTTTTACTATTTTTAGGCCAAATTTTCAATATAGCCTTTTTATGACCCCACCTCATGAACAAGGGCAGAAAAAATGTTCAACTCCTGCCCAAAAGGTGATTTTGTGCAGGGAGCATGAAATTATCTAATGTGAGTGCAACTGTTCATGAGGCAGGGTCCAAAAGAAGGCATGTTAAAAATTTGGACAAAAGATATGCAAAAATGGTCAAGTTATGCCACTAAGTTCAAAACACCATTGAAATACACTGAACCACATACCTGTTTCTTCAGTTTGCAGTCCAGCTTTTAAGAGTGAAAACATGTCTTCTGTCCAGAGAGGATTATGATATTGGATCCCCCAACGGGTAAAAAAGGGCTTGTGGGTGGTGCGGGGTGGTGGATACTAAGTGGGAGGGACGTATGTGGGGTCAGGAATGGCCGCAAAATACATTGATGGATGTTTTTCCTTTGACAAGTAACAAAAAAGGATTATCGATCACAACACTGGGGGACTGGGCACCCCCAGTGTTACTGTTGTGTTTCTAGGGTGGGGGTGTGCAGAGAGGGAGGGTTAGTTGGGGGGATAAAAAATATATATAAACAAAAGAAAATGACCAGCACGGGGAACATGATCGTGACACTGGGGGATTGGGCACCCCCAGTGTCATTGTTATTTTTGTGGGGGGTACTGAGAGAGAGGGTCATGAGGGGAGGATATTTATAATAAAAAATATAAATAAAAAATTGGTGGCCATGGCAGAACACGGCACACTCCACCATGTCCATGATGGCCACCACACACTACTACAGATTTGCAACTACTAGCGCATGCACAGTAGAGTGTGGCAGCCATCTTGGACATGGCAGAGTGTGTCATGTTCCGCTATAATGGCTGACAGAGAAAAAAAATAGTGCAGTCAGACTGCTAAGGGAGACAATGAGCAAAATGATTCACATCTGCGGAGATGACTGTGTTGCAACTCAAACATGTTGTTTGGTCAGAAGGAATGCCCTGAGGCTGCATGGCAACCCCACTGCAGCCCTAAATAAGGGACAACTAGAAACACTCTATCAGGGGTAAGGGCACAAAAGTATTTCCAAGTAACACAGAGAGAGTAGGAATTGGGAATGCTGGGAGCTTGGCAGTGCAGTGACTGTGGGGTTGCAGTTTTTAGAGACACCTTCTGGAGACTGTGATGCTGCCCCTTCTGCACACACCTCTCTGGGCTGAGGGTGGAGATTGTTAGACTCCAGGCTGAGTTGGCTAGGATTTGAGGGACCTCTTCTCCCACCCAGGGGCCATCAAGTCTGACACCATTATGTCAGAGGATGCCTGGGAGGAGGAATGCCTGGAGTATGGTGGGCTCTGGAAGGGTGGGTTGGTGGGTCAGAGGCAAGTTCCTCAACCAGTACCACTATGTAAGTCTTACACCACTCTGGCAAGGCAGGACTGCAAGCAAGGTTCAACTGTGGTACTGATTTGGGAGGATGTAGGAGTCCTCGATAGTGGAGACCCTGAGGAGGGTGATAAAGGACCCCAGAGAAGAAGGTAGCAACTTCTGCTGGGGGACTCGATTGTGAGAGGATAGATTTGGGAATAGGAAGGGGGAAGGAGGCTGGTGTCTAAGTAGTACCTTGGCCCAGAGGGATGGAAAGTGGATGCTGCAGATTGCCTATGAACATATGAACATACGAAATTTGCCAGCAGATAAAGGCCTAGAGGTCTATCAAGTCTGCTCGAATGTGCAGCTAGCACCCCTTATTCTGCAGCTGCCCCTCTCTTCCACCCTTCCCCTTCATTAACCCTCCCCCTTGTCCTGTCCCATCCTCATTTGAAGCAGTCCACTGTTCTACTGCATACCACTTCTGCAGGTAACGCATTCCACCCAGCCACCACCCTCTCTGTAAAAAGTGTCTCCTCATCTCCCTCCTGAACCTTCCTCGCTCCAGTCTCATATCATGGCCCCTGGTGGCCCTCCCCTCCCTTACTTTGAACAGCCCCTCTGTACCTGTCTTGTTTATTCCTTTCATGTATTTAAAGGTTTCAATCATGTCCCCCTGTCTCTCCTCTCCTCCAGTGAGTACATGTTCAACTCCTTCAACCTCCTCTCATATGATAAGTCCCCCAGACCCTTGATCATCTTTGTCGCCCTGCGCTGTACTCCCTCCAGTAACTTAATGTCCCTCTTCAGATACGGATGCCAGAACTGCACGCAGTACTCCAGGTGTGGTCTAACTAATGACCTATACAGTGGCAGAATCACCTCCTCCCTCCTCGAGGATATACCCCTTGCAATACAACCCAGCATTTTGTTGGCATTTGCAGCTGCCTTCCTACACTGTGCATAGTTGTTCATTGACCCTGTAATGAGCACACCCAGATCCTTCTCCTCCTCTGTCTGGGCTAGCTGCACTCCCCCTAGCTGGTAAGTCCTCCTTGGGTTCTTCATCCCAAAATGCATCACCTTGCACTTTTTGGCATTAAAGCCCAGTATGCAGGTGTCTGACCAGGTTTCAAGCTTTGCCAGATCATCCTGCAACCCTGCCATCCCCTAGGTCATCCATCACTCGCGTCCAACCTTGGTATCATCATCAGCAAACAGACTGATCTTTGCTCTTGATGTCCCATGATATGTCTGCAATGAATATCCCAAACAACACTGGTCCCAACACCGAGCCCTGTGGGACACCGCCGTCCACTGCCCTTGGGTGTGAGAGCTCCCCACCCACCACCACCCTCTGTTGCCTTCCCTGCAGCCAGTTTCCTACCCATCTCACCAGCATTGCACCTGCCCCTGTGCCTACTAACTTCCTTCCCAGCCTTCCATGTGGCACTGAGTCGAATGCCTTACTGAAGTCAAGATACAGGACATCCACTGCATGTCCCCTGTCCAGTTGCCTAGTTACCCAGTCATAGAACCCACCAGGTTGGTTTGGCAGGATCGGCCACATGAAGCCATGCTGTCTGCTGTCCTGTAGTCCTTTGGCCTCTAAGAGGGCCACCAGCCTCTCCTTCAGGATAGTCTCCATTAGCTTACCCACGATGGATATGAGGCTCACTGGTCTGTAGTTTCCCGGTTCATCCTTAGGGGCCACTCTTGTGGAGGGCACCACATGAGCCATCCTCCAGTCCTGAGGATACACACCCGAATGTAGTGAGGCATTAAATAGTCTGCCAAGGTCCTGCAAGGACCTCTGCCATTCTTCAGTCACCCTGGGGTGGATGCCATCTGGGCCTGGTGCCTTGTCCACCCTCAGTGCCTTCAAACCCTCTCGAACTCTGCCCTCCATGATTTCCCCATCTGTCACCACTTCCCCTCTGTCTGCCATTTCACCCATCTTGGGTGTCACCCTCTTCTTTTAGTAAATACTGAGCAGAAGTACTCATTTAGTGCTTCCACCTTATCGTACTCCAGCTTCCACCCAACCCCTCCTTCCTAATCCTTACTATGTGGTCCTTACAGCTCCTTTTCTCCCTGATGTACTTAAAGAAGTCCTTCTCCCTTCTTAATGCCTTGTGCCAGCCTGAGTTCCGTAGATGCTTTGGCTCCCTTATTGCCCTTGTCACCTCCCTTCGATTCTATCAAGTACTCCTCCCTGTCCTCCCCCTCCCTGTTTTCTTGTATTTCCTAAAGGCAGCTCTCTTTTCCTCCTTACCTTTTCCATGACCTCCTTGCTCAACCAGCTCTGTTTCTTCGCCCAGCCTTCTTGCTCTGGGCTTTGCAGCAGGTTTTGGTTGCCCCACTCATCCCCAACTTTTATGAGCTCCCATCTCTGGTTCGTATCCATACTAGATTGAATTCTGGCCAGGTACCCTTTACCACTTCCCCATCCTCCCAAAGTCAGCCCTCCTAAAGTCCAGCACTCTTGTGCCAGATTCCACTCCTTCCTTGCCCATATCCAATGTGAGCCATACTGAGTGGTGGTCATCCCTGACAGCTGTTCTCCACTGTAAGTTCTCTCACAAAGTCCCCATTTGCCAGCACAAGGTCAAGGGTATTCCCTAACCTGGTTGGTTCACTGACCATTTCGCAGGGAAGCTGTCCTGGAAGGCATCCAGCAGTACCTGATCCTTCTGTTCCTTGTTGCTTGGGGTGCTCCAGTCCACTCCTGGCATGTTGAAGTCCCCCACAATCACCACACTACCCTTCTCGCAGGTCCTCCTGATCTGTCCCGCTTAGTTCCCTGTCTAACTCCTCCATCTGAGATGGTGGCCTGTACACCCTCCCATTCTAAGACTCCTATTCTTGGAATCCTGGATTTGCACCCAAAGTGACTCTGTACTACCTCCTCCCTTCCTCCCTTACACACTTCAGTCCTTCCTTCACATAGTGCCACCCCCTCCTTTCCCAGTCACCCTGTCCTACAGAAATAACCTGTCCCTGGTACAGACAGGTCCCAGTCATTATATTGGGTGGCCCATGTTTCCGTGATGGCTGCAATGTCCACCTCTCCCTCTGCCATGAGAACCTGCAACTCTGCAATTTTCCTCCCAGGCTCCTAGCATTAAGGGTAACCACCTTCCACCCTTTCCCCTCCTCCCATCCTGCCCCTCCTTTCCTAGCATCACCAATAGTACTTGCCATTTGTCCTTTGTCACTGTTATAGAGTAAGCTCATATGATTTCCCAACCTGTGGTCTCTGCATATCTCTTCCCCAACTGCCACCCCCACTCCTAGTTTAAACTCCCAACTTCTCTATATATTCTTCCATCTCTGCTTCAACACTCTTTTCCTTCCTTCCTCACTCAAGTGTAGTCTGTCCTTGGCATAGGACTACTGTCCTCCCAGGTCCCTCCCCACCCACCCAACAGCCCATACCCTTTAGCACAACACCAGTGTTCTTAGCCATCTGTTAAATTCTCTATTCTCAGCTTTCTTGTTGTGCTTGGCTTTTGGCACCGGAAGTATCTCGGAAAAGTTACTGATCTTCCTGCCCCTCACATAATTGTGCTAGTTCCTCAAACCTCCTCTGGACTATATCCACTGTCTTGTCAGCCAGGTCGTTTGTCCCAAGATGTATAATTAAATGAGGCTTGTCCCTACCCCTTCTAGCATATTTCAGAACAGACTGTCCCACCCTTTCCGCTGTCATTCCTGGCATGGCCTCCACCCAAATGCGACTATGCCTCTCCGCCTTGCTACTCCACCTAACTCCTCTTAGTGTTGAGTCCCCCAGCACTAAGATTCCACCCCTCTTACTCCCTGCTTGCTTCCTTTCATCTCCCTCCCTCATTTCCAGCTCCTCTTCTTCCTCCTGCACATTATTATGCCCTTTTACCCCTGTTGCAGTTCTCCCAGCAGAACTTCCCTACTCAGTTTGGTCCAGCATTTATCAATTACTCCTCTAATTTCATCACTTCCTCCTCCACCTTCTTCTCTCTAGCAATTGCAAAACTATTTTTCTGAAGATCCTTCACAAATGCCCGCCCTCTCTCTGCATAGTAACTGATTCTCTCCTTTCCACTCCATGACTTTTGCCACTTCTTGCCTCCCCCACAAGTCCCTATTGCCCTCCTTCCATTTGACTTTTGTCTCCTGACCTGGTTTCCCGGCAATTGTTCTTCCTGGCCTGGGCCCTTTGTCTCTGCTTCCTTCTTCTGAGCCTCTCCTCACCACTGTTGGCCAAATGCCTCCCTCATCTCCCTTCTTCCTCCCTCCAGTATTGGGCTAAACCCACCCCAATCTGCCTTGCCTGTCTTAGTTCCTCCTGCAGACCCTCAATCTCCTTTCTAAGTTTTCTATGTGGTTGCACACTAAACATCCTCCCACTCTCCAGGCAATGTTTAGAAAGATTGGTGCACCACAGTTGTTGCAGCCTACCACCCTACCCATTGCTGTCGTTGCCCACCAGCGACCCCCACCCTTCCAGATGCAGGATACCAAACACTCCCCCAAGTCCCCACTCTCCCCCCTCTATCAGTGCAAAACATTCTTTATGTCCCTTACCTCCTTTGTTGCACACGTTTAGATATGTTGAGCAACTGCTTTTTATATTCCTATCCACACTCAAAATACTTTAAGTCCATTGCACAACCTTCTTCAACTCCTTCTCTCCTTTACCCAATGCAATAACTATGTAAGTAGTAATAATGAAGCGCCTAGATTTGCATTTACTTCCCTTCCACTGAGAGAGCAGTCACCTCTTCACTTGCTGCAGTTCCTTTCCTGGATGTCTGCTTCTGTTATGACAGGTGCAAAACCTTTGCCTGTTTGAGGAAGTGATGTCAGAACCCTAGTACAAAGGGAATAATTGACCAGGGTGGGTGGGTGAGGGGTTTGGGTGGGTGGGACCACCCAAGTCTTCCGGAAACAATCAGGTAGCTGAGGCCTCTAGTCAGGCAATTAGCACCCTTTCCCCACTCAAAACTTTGCAGCTAGTGAAGCCAGCAACAATGAATCAATTCTACTCAAAGCCCCAACATAGGTTTGCTATCCAAAGAAACAGGACACCAATTTAAACAGCTTCCCAACAATACATCAAAATAGGTTTGGAATTATAAGATATAGGTCTCCAATTCAAAGAAACAGACCAGTTAAATTACACCAATTATGTTTAAAAGAAGAAATAGGCCTCTACAAATGCAGCCTGCCACACCGTAAACCAAACAAATGAGCCCACTTTTAGCTACCAAAACAGGTTTCAAAATTCCAACAGCCCCAAACAATACCCTGCTAGCCCCTTAGTAGTAAGAAAGAAAATAAACATTCTACCAAGTAGAATCCATGAAAAACAATGTAAAACAAGAAGCTACTGTACTGTAGATCTGATCCTGTCCCCCTTCTAGTTCCTTCTCCTAGACAGCAGGATGGGAGGGGGAGCTGGATGTCATTGTCCTCTAGGGAACTAATAACCTGGCAGGAATAAGGCTGAGACAGTGTAGGGCGCATTTATGGAGCTGGGGGGGGTTAGACAGGTAATGCATTTAGAGGCTTTCACTAAGGTGCAATTTATCTATAACAGGAGAGGAATCTCTGCATTATGATCTTCAACCCATGATTGAAAGAATAGTGCAGAGAGGAGGGATTTAGCTACATAGCGAACTGGGGACCCATCTGGAGGGATAAGAGCCCATATAGGGGTGATGGTCTGCATCCATCTGGGAGGGGAAACTGCAGTAGTCAGTGGATAGTTTAAATGTTCCTTTGATCAGCCAGTGCAGTGGCATGAAGGGCTGAGGCACTGGTGCCTTACTTCCTGCCACAGCTGTGACCCATGTTTGGTGATTAGCATGGGTTGCTGGGGGTAAGCCGAGGAGGGAAGAACTGAACGCCCGATGCCTGCTCTCCTTTCCAGGGGCAGGGTAGGGACCTACATGATCCACTGAATAAATACCATCTAGTGGAGGCCAGGTCATCGTGCTGGTCTAGGAGGGTAGTAGAAGGGAGGACTGCGGGACTCCAGGGTGTGTGCATGCCTCCACATGCTTACATCTATGTGGGTGCCCCAAAATGGGGAATGGGGCAAAAATAGGGAAAAAAGCCTTGTCCCTCCATCGCCATGTGTGACGGCCCTAGGGAGAGTCCCAAAAGGGCCCATTGACAGGAGAAGGTGGTGGTGGGAGCGCAAAAAGTGATATAAAAAAATGTTACTTTGATGAACATTTAAATGACCTGAGAGTGGGGTGGTGGAATGAACTGGGGATGCAGAAACTGTCCCACCCTACACGCTGAAGTAGAAAGTAGGGAGAACCTGAGGGGAGATAAACCTCCCAGAGTACAAATTAATAAAGGAATAAGGGTGGTAGAATTGAAGGGTGATGAAAACGGGAGCACTAATAAAAGAGTAGGGATGGAGTGTGGGCAAAAAGGAAAAAAAAGGGTAACAAGCAAGTGGTAACAAAATCTGGAAGGCCATGTGTACAAATGCTAGAAGTCTAGGAAATAAAATCACTGACCTTTAGGCCATCATGGCACAGGCTGACCTGGATACTGTGACCATTACCAAATCATGGTGCACTGAAATCCATGATTGGGACATGGCCATACCTACCAGAAGGAAAAGAGGCGGTGTGGTGCTTCGTGTGTGGGAAATCATAAAAACAACAGTGATACAGGGAATATGGTGGGGCAGAAGTACTGTGTGTCACCCTGGAGATGGGAGACGAGCCAATATTTGCACTGTCATGATCTACAGACCTCCAGAACAGGGGAAGAGTTAGATAAGGTACTGGTGAAAGCCACTGGCAATATGTCAGAAAAGGGGGAGGCGCTGCTGCTTAGTGACTTCAATCTGCTGGATGTAGAATGGAGACTCCCATCTGTGGCTTCAGGTAGAAGCAGTGACATCCTGGACACTAGTCAGCAAACACACTCATGATTGCAGACGTCAAGGTGGGAGGCCACTTGGGACTAGTGATCACTGTTTAGTGTAGTTTAATGTAAGAATGGCTGTAGAAATGAACCACACAGAGTTGAGGGACCTGGATTTCAGGAAGGCAGCTTTAATAAAGATGGGTGAATGCCTCAGGGATGGCATGGCGGTGGGGGGGATGACCTGAGTGCAGTGGAGAAACAGTGGGCAAAGCTAAAGGAAGGAATAGTGAAGGCAACAAACCTCTGCACCAAGCAGGTGGGCAAACGCTAAAAAAAAAAAAAAAAGACCTTATGATTCTTGAAAAAGGTGGCTGCAAAGGTAAAGGCTAAAAAGGTAGCATCAGAATATATAAGGAGGCAAAGAAGGAGGAGGAGAATAGGGAGGTGTATCGGGAAACAGATGGAAGCAGGGAAAACAGTATGGAGCATGAAAGTGCAAACTGAGGGAAGATTAGCCAAGGTGGTAACAAAAGGGACAGGGCATTTATTAGGTAAAAAGGAAGACCAGGGGAGGGATTGTAAGGTTAAAAAGGGAAATGTGAGACTGTGCAAAGGGTGTCCAGGAAAAGGCAGACATTCTGAATAAATACATTTGCTCAATGTTCACAGATCAATGAGAATGGGAAGAGACACAAAAACAAGAACAAGAACAGGAGCTTTGGAGGGAGGGAGGTGGGCATATAGTCCTTTATCAGAGGAGAGAGTTAGAAGGAACTCACTAATCTGAAAGCAGACTAAGCAATAGGGCCTGACGGGGAGCATCCAAGGTATATTGAAGGAGCTCAGGGAAGGTCTGCCTCTTTGCAGATGACATCAAAATCTGCAATAGGGTGGACATTCCAAGGGAGGTGGAAATGATGAGCATAGACCTGAGAAAGCTCAAGGAGTGGTTAAGAGTATGGCAGCTGGGTTTCAATGTGAAAAAGTACAAAACAGGGACACGGCTAAGCACCCGATCATGGCAGTCACACTTTAGTGAGGGTTCATTTGGCACCATCTAATTCTGGCAGATTTATCAATTTAAAAGCACTGGAGCTGCATATAATGACGACGGACTATAGAGGACATCAGTGGCTATGGGACAAAGTGGTAAAAGACAGACCACTATCCTATTTGAACCTGCAACCAAAGACACCAATTCTTCAAGTGAAACATGCACCAAGGCACAAAGCATGGCAACAGTAGCAGCGAAGGTGAGAAAGAGGAAAGAAAAAAATGGGCAGGACTCTTCAGTATCAAACCTGCTCCTTAGTCTTCAGCAGGAGGTGCGAGCAGGATTTGCCAACATTACTGCCCAAATCACACATCTCTAGTCAGTGGTGAAAGGACTGATAGAGACCTCAGCCACCCATACCCAGAGACTCAAAGAAGCAGAGAAGAGAACTGGGGAGCTTTAGGATATTGTGGCTGACTTCACCAGATACCTGAGCATGCTACTTAACAAGGTTCAGTATTTGGCCAAATGAGCTGATGACCAGGAAAATCTTGGTCAGCACTCGAACATACAGCTAACTGGGCTACCTGAAAATACTTGAGGCAAGGAGGGTAGCAGAGCAGTCCAATGTTTATTGGCAGGAAAGCTGGATATGGATCCTGAAGCTATGAAGTTTGAGATTTAAAGGGCCCATCAGACTGGCCCAAAGCCCAGGGGCAGAGACAGACCTCACCACTACCTCATGAAATAACTCCAATATTCAGAAAAGGAGCAAATGCTGTGTGCAGCCTGAAAACATGGACCTTTGGACATCAATGAGGAAAAAGGTTTTATATTCCAGGATTTCAGTTTGGAGCTCCATACACAGTGCCAGAAATTTGCTGAGGTAAAGATTGAAACTCCACGGTCTGGGGTGGGAGTTTGCCCTCATGTACTGTACCCAGTGAAATTTCGTATTAACTGCCTGGGCCAATCCCCTAAAACTTTCAGCAAGCCTTTAGAAGCTGTTGACTACGTACAGATGACAGAAGTGGCTTGTAAAGGCAGGTCCCAAATTAGAAATAATCAACCTGCTTGATGGTAACCAACAAATCTACTATGAGGTGAGGCTGTGATGCAGACTGTGGAGACTGTAGTATTAATTTGTGCCTTTCCCTTTCTTATGACTTGATGAAGCTCTGGTGCAGAGTGGTATATAATGACACTTGTACTGTATCCCATCAGATAATTTCCTGCTATCATATGGGCTCATGTGGTGAGAGGGGATCAGGGGGTCCTACGTGGCTGAGTCACCCATTGGCTTTTACAATGTTAACCTGGTGGAAATGCATTGAAAGTTTTATGTGCTTTAATGAAACGAAGTATGTTCAGTGGTTCAAAACAGGCTGAAACAGATGTCATGTCTTTGTTTCCCACACCTGCCTTGGACATTGGCTGATCCTGGATATCCTTGCTGGTTGTGATGGGAGACCTGTACAGCCCTTCATGCAGTCTCCCTCTCGATCATATGAACTTTATTGCTTCAGAAATCTGCCTGATTATAACTCCACCACAAAAGTTGGGACATGGATATCCTGGGCTACCGCCTGTACAGAAGGGACAGGAAGGGTAGGAAAGGGGGTGGGGTAGCTTTATATGTCCAGGAGGAAATCAAGGCTACAGAGATTCAGGGGATTCTGGATGAGTCAGAAGCACTATGGGTAACAGCTGAGACAGGATAAAGGGCAGCCATTAGGACAGGAGTCATCGACAACAGGCCCCCATCACAAAGGGATATGAGGGATAAGGAAATGATGAAGACATTCCTCAAAATGACAGACAAGGGCAAGACAATAATAGTAGGGGATTTTAACTTGCTAGATATAAACTGGAAATCTTGTATAGCATCTTCATCAAGAGGAAGAAACTTTGTAATGGACATGCAGGGTACAGGGCTAAGGCAGCTTGTGGAAACTCCTATCAGAGGTGAAGCTGTCCTGGACTTGGTTTTAACTAACAGCGACAGGGTAGTGGAGGTAGAGATGGTGTACCACTTATAAAATAACGACCACCACATGGTGAGATTTAAAGTAAACACTAGTGAAGACATTCATCATTCCAAGATCAGGTTTTTATATTTCAGAAAGCAAACTTTCTGAAGATGAGAGATAGCCTGGCAGAGTGTTAGATACAGGGAAGGGAAAGGAGTAGACAAAATGTGGGAGTATCTCAAAGGAGCTATCACAGAGATAACTGAACAGTGTGTCAGAAGGGTGAGCAATGCAAATAAGAAAAGGAAACCTCTCTGGTTCTCCAGGGAGGTGGCTGCAATAGTAAGGGAAAAAAAGCTGTACACAAAGTTCAGGGTGTCAATGAAAGATGAGGATAAGGAAACCTATAACGTAGCACAGAGGCAATCTGGCAAGGCAATAAGTAAGGCTAAAGCCATGATTGAAATGAGGATTGTGCAGGGCAGAAAGAAGGAAGATAAAGCCTTCTTTAGGTACATAAGGGAAAAGAGGAAATCCAAGGGAAGGGGCATAGTTAGACTAGCAGATACTGGAGGGAAAGTGGTAGAAAAAGATTGTGAGGAAACAGAAGTTTTAAACCAGTGCTTCTGTTCCATGTTCATCAAAGAGAACCCAGGGGGTGGGCCAAGCCTGCACAGCAGCAACACCCAGGGACTGGGGGTTGACACAAGCCCCTTCACAGAGTCTCAAGTATTGGAAGCTTTAAATAAACTAAAGGTGGACAAGGACATGGGACCAGATGGAATTCATCCTAGAGTTCTCAGGGAGCAGGGGAGTGTACTAGCAGCATCCCTAGCAGAACTATTCACCACATCTCTAGAGAGTGTGATCATACTGGAGACTGGAAAAGGACAACAGTTGTCCCACTCCACAAAGCAGGGAGCAGGGAGGAGGCTGGCAAGTACCAACCAGAAAGCCTCACATCAGTGGTAGGAAAGTTGATGGAAACACTACTCAAACAGAGAATCATAACATATCTGGAATCTCGTGGGCAGCAAGATCCAAAACAGCATGGGTTCACAGCAGATAAGTCTTGCCAAAGTAACCTGGTCAATTTCTTTGACTGTGTTACAAAGATAGTAGATCAGGGAGTGGCAGTAGATGTTGACTGTCTGGACTTTAGCAAAACCTTCGATTCAGTTCCACACAGAAGACTGATAAGGAAGTTGGACTACATGGGGGTTGGCAGGGAAGTGGTTGAATGGGTGAGTAGCTGGCTGAGTGGAAGAACACAGAAGGTTCAGGTAAGCAGGCATTTTCAGCTGAGAGGGAGGTGACCAGCTGGGTACCCTACTCTTCAATGTGTTCATAGCAGACACTGAAAATGGGCTGGAAGGTAAAGTGTGTCTATTTAGTGGTGACAACAAGATTTGCAACAGAGTGGACTCCCCTAAGAGTGTGAGGAGCATGACTTCAGACTTGAAGAAAGTGGAGTAGTGGTCAAAAACATGGCAGCTGAAATTCAGTTCCAAAAAGTGCAACGTCATACACTTAGGCAGAAACAATCCCTATCTGGATTACTACCTGGGAAGAGAGAAGCTAGTCTCCACCAGCCAGGAGAGGGACCTAGGGATCATTATATCAGATGACTTGAAAGTGTGTAAACAGTGCGAAAATGTGGCACTAAAGGCAAGTGGCATGCTGGGCTGCACTAGGAGGGGAATCTTGAGTCACAGGAGGGAGATGGTGCTACCACTCTACAGGGCACAGGTCAGCCCCCCCTTGGAGTACTGCGTACAATACTGGAGACCGCACCTCAAAAGGGACATAGAATTAATACAGTGCAGAGGAGGGCCTTGAAAATGATTCAGGGACTGTACCATATGGCATACCAAGACAAGCTGAGGGAACTCAACATATACTCCCTTGAACAGAGCAGGGAGAGGGGTGACGTGATTGAGGGTTCAAAACGCACAGGTGCTTTGCGCATACACGAAATAACAAGCAGGTGCCAAGTCCAAAAGGAAACACAGGCTGAAACACAAAGCACGGTAAAACACTCAGGAGCTAGAAATAAAGCACACAAAGATAGCATATGGGAGCAGAATAAACCCCAGAGCAAACTACCCCAGCGCTTTGTGTCCACTCCGGGACATGATTGAGACTTTTAAATACATGAGGGGTGTAAATAAGATTAATGTTTAGGAGCTTTTCCAATTGAAAGAGAGTGGGAGAATGAGAGGGAAGGGCATGAGGCTGAAGGGAGGGAGGTTCAGGAGTAATACAAGGAAGTTCTTCTTTACAGAGAGGGTGGTGAGCCACAGAATAGCCTATCCAAGGAGGTAGTGGGGGCCAAAATAGTAAGAGTGTTCAAGAACACATGGGAGAGACATAAAGGTAACATACAGTAAGGCAAAAGAGGGGAAGGGAATAGCACCAGGTAGGTTCTTGGGCAGACTAGATGGACCTTGTGGACCCTTCTGCCATCACTTTCTATGTTTCTATGCTTTCAGCATGACTGTAACCATGTAGAACTAATGTGACATGCTTCATAGTGACATTTTCTGACGATGTAGCTATGGAACAGAGCTGTATAAAATGACACCTGTACTATATTCTAACAGATTGTTTTTTGCTGACATATGAGCTCTTGTGCTGAGAGGGGATCAGTGGGTCCTGCATGGACGAATCACCGATGGACTCCTTTTCAATGTCAGTCTGGTGGGAAAGCTCTGAGTGCTTTACATGCTCTATTTGAATGAAAGTATGCTCAGCGGCTTAGGGCAGGCTGATACAGATGTAATTTATTTGTTTTTCCACCTGCCTTGAACCTCAGCTGATCCTGGATATCATTGCTGATTGTGCTGGGAGATCCTGTACAGTCTTCCATGCAGTCTCCATCTCAATCGTGTGGGCTTTGTTGCATTGGCAACCTGCCTGATGATAGCTCCACCATGAGGTTTTTTTTCAGCACGACTGTAACCAGACTGATGTAACATGACATGATTCAAAGTCACAACTGCCGAAGATGGGTGGTCTGAAATTTCATTTCCTGTAAGATTTCTCATTATGGTGTCATTGGTCTGCTGACTGATGAAGAGGATTCAAACTCTATTTTTTCAGTGGAGATATGCCCCCAAGCTGCACTAGAAGCCTAGTCACACTTCTTTGACTCCCACCACCTCCCCTCTAACTGCAGCTGGGGCTGCAGGTATCGACGGAAGGGAGAGTATCAGATGGCTTGCATACAGGGAGCTAGTGGAACTCATAGCCTAAATATCAGTGACCTTTTCTCCTTTTATATTCTCTGAGACAACACTGATATACTTGCAATTGTTAGCTGATCGGATACCTGTCTTTTTTTTATCTATGACATGTGTCAGGGTATTTTGAGTGCGGAGTGGGGCTTGATTAAGGGACCCAAATGCTAACTTTATTAGCATGTGTTCTACTATTCATTAACTTCCAGTTAAGGGTATCCACTATATATTTTGGGAAATATCAGGATGTGTGCCAGACAAGTGGTCTTAATTATGATTCAAGGGAAAGTGCATCTGGATGTGCCTCAGTCGTTTGCCTTCTTTCAGGGGCCCAAGGTTTACCTCTCGGGGTGGGCTGGGAGGCAGCACTATGATGCCATTGCCTCATTTTGTTCAGCTGTTTTTGTGGAGTAGACCATGTGTCATGAGAGATATAAAGTGGTAATTCAGTCTACTGTCATCCTTTTATGGTTCTCTTTTAGCTCCTATGTGCAGATGTAGGGCTCTATGCATGAATGTGCAGAGTGCCTACATGCCACGTATCTGCAGCATGTAGCCACCCTGCACACACTGCATGGGTTGGATGAAAGGGGCATGCACGCTCCTCGGACCTGATCCCCAGGCCGCACGAACAGCAATGTGCCACGGGCAGGTGGGGGTGTGCCAGCACTATGCGCCATTCACTAAGGCGCATAGTGCCACCTGCAAGTTTGTGAAGCAGGGCACAGGTTACAGCAAGGGGGACCCTGATGTAATCTACTGTGTACCCCCACAGACTGCACACACCGGCCGCTGTGGAACCTGGCAATGACCCTCTCTGCTGCCTCAGGCCACTAGGTAGTACGGGGAGAGCTGGGGCAGTTGCTTGGGTGAGTGCCCGTTCAATCACCACAAGAGTCCTGTTTTGGTGGATCAACGCATGGCAGTGCACCCATCCACCCAGACCCAACGAGTCACACATACCTCCCCACCCACCCACACACACACAGGTATGGCTGGTCCTGCCATAGCAGCCCCCACCCCACATAGGTATGCCCCATCCCCAATGGCAGGTATGCATACCCTCCCACCACACACACACACACACACACACACACACACACACACACACACACAATGCTGCTCAGCCCTTGTAGTAGCTGTGCACCCTCCCAACACATCTGTGCCTCCTCCAGGTATGTGCACCACAGCCCCTCCCACACATGGGAGCCCCGGCCTGGTGTGCCACAAGCATCCCCCCATCCCAGACACATCAGTGCCCCATCCCTGGTATTGCACATAACCCCCCCAACATGCACACCAGTGCCCCATCCACACATCCCTGATCCTGAACCTAGTACCCATGCAGCAGTAGTGGAGGGTGGGCGCACCCGCCATGGCACCAACCACACCTCCTCCTGGTCAGCCAGCAGCACAGTCCTTTGTATACCTCCTCAGCTGCCAGCCATCCAAATGATTCTGGGATCACGCTGTCAATATATAGCAGCATGCTGCCAGCCTCAGTTGGCTGGCCAGTGGCCGATGAGGTATGAGGAGGAGCTGTGACACTGGCCATCCAGGTCTGCAGCACTGACTGGTGGGTATGGGGACTGGGGGGTGGAGTTGTTGGTGCCATGGGACAGGAGGGGTCCACTTAATGCCAAGGAGGGTGTGGATGTGGATGTGGCTGTAGTGGAGGTCAGAGGGTGATCAGGCGATGCTGTATGGGGTGGAGGTGCAGTCACCTATGTGGGGAGAGGACACTGGTGTGTGCAGGGGATGGGGCAGTCATGTGTGCAGGGTGTGGGTGTCTGCAATACTGGGTTAGTGGCCAGATGTGCATGTGGGGGGGTTCCTGTGCCCTGGGGAGCAGATGTGTTCAGAGGATGTCTACAGTATTGTGGTGGGTACACTAGTATGCTTGAGGGGGGCTATCCAGTGGATGCCAGGTCCAAGGCATGTGCTCTGTTGTGTGTGTGTGGGGGTTATGCAGTTATGGGGGTGGGCTGTGCTATGTGGTGAGGGGGGCCTTGTTATGGGACATGGTTGCACAGGGACATGGCCGCATGAGTCCATGTGCCTAAAGTGGCTATTGATGCACCTGGACCCATGCCTACACTCCTAGACCCGGGACAGCTATCTGCTTGGATGCCCACCTGGGTCTGCTACTTGGCCCCCAGCTGCCCTGTGTAGTTTGCATGCTGGGGGAGCAGGGCCACAGACAGGTGACCTGCGGGGGCATACAGTGGTACATACCATGCACCCTGTGCCTGTTCGGGGCCAAGGAGCTACACTTTGATATGCACCTCTGGCGCATAATTCCTACCCCTTCATGCATAGCAGCTATAATTCTTAATAGGTCATTGGGGGATGGTTGGGGTCTTCCTCCATCTCCATTTTGAAGGGATGGTGGGCCTGGCACTCATTGTGAGCCTTATGTATACTGCTA
Organism: Neoceratodus forsteri; assembly: GCA_016271365.2. Classification (NCBI taxonomy): domain Eukaryota; kingdom Metazoa; phylum Chordata; order Ceratodontiformes; family Ceratodontidae; genus Neoceratodus; species Neoceratodus forsteri. The sequence goes on along the minus strand of CM028132.1, from coordinate 1,061,154,929 downwards.
TACAGTTTACTTTCTTTTTTTTGCATATTTAATAAAAGTGCTAGGCGGATCTCAAGACCTTTTTATCTGCCAAGGTACTAGTGAGATGTTACACTTCTTAAGTGTGGAAAAATCCTTGGAAGGGGACCTGTTGACCCATTGGTTGAAACCTTTGGGGGACTGAGAATTTTGTTGGGAAACTTTACTACTAGGTTTTGGGGGATGGGGAACAGTTGTCTCTTCTTATGGTTGTGCTGTATTCCAAATAGGTTCTGGGCAGGGGGTATCATAGACTTTGACATCAAAATAGAGAACTGTGGGTTTAGGAGGGGTGGAGGATATTTTGCTGTTGTTTCTAGGGGGGAATGTTTTTAACTAGAGGGTGTTGTTTAGTTCTATATTTTCAAATGTTATGCTGCACATATTGTATTATCTTTTAAAAATGGTACTACCAGAGTTACTGCACAGGATATTTACTGTACTCTAACATTAGTGTCAGGATTTGAGCTCTACTCCTTTAATGATGGTTGATTTTGCATTTAAAGTCAGGTCCTGGAATATAAATGGGCTAAATTCCAACATTAAATGTAGGAGGGTACTTGCTAAAATGAAGTCTATGAAGACAGATGTTATATGCCTTCAAGAAACTCACATGACAGAGAAGGAAGGTGCCCATATGGGTAAGAACTGGGGGGAAGGGGGGATTGGTATGCGGCTTACTTTTCTCAAAGGCTCAGGCGCAGCTATATGGTTCCAGCTGACATTTCCTGGAATGGTTACACAGATTTGGGTGGAAGCTATGTTCTGGTACAGGTTCAGTTTAACTAGGGGCATAAGGTTACAGTAGGTTCTGTATATGGCCCTAATACAGAATGTCCAGGATTCTTTCAAAGACTAAAGGTGCAAATGGCAGATTTTCTACATCCTTGGTTTTTGTGTGGTGACTATAACTGTGTGCAAGGCACAGTGTTAGATATGTCATCCAGAGTGGTGCCACCTATGTTCAGAAATGCAAGAGCTCTTTTAGATATTATTGCAGACTACAACCTAGTGGACTCATGGAGGTTGATATTTCCAACAGTTAGGGAGTATACATTTTATTCTCACTCAGCGGGTAATTACGCTAGGTTGGATTCTTGTTTATTTTCCCAACCTCTAGCATCCTCCATACAAAGCTCAGCTAGAAGAACTCATAGCAAAAAATCCATGGGTAGAGGGGACAAAACCTTTTACTGGTACATAAGTGAAAAAAGAAAGGCAAAGGGAGGGATAGTGACACTGAAGGAGGAGGATGGGGGCCACATGAAGGATGACAACAGTAAAGCTGACATACTGAACAGGTATTTCTGCTCAGTCTTTATTGAGGAAGAGGTGGGTAATGGGCCTGAAGGGAGTACAAGGGGTGGGAACAGTGCAGAAATGGACACAAATCCATTTACACAGGAAAGGGTCCTGAAGGAACTGGAAGGAATAAGAGTTGATAAAGCAATGGGGCCAGGTGGGGTGCACTCCAGGGTCCAAAAGGAACTAAGAGAGGTGGTGGCTGACCTCTGGCAATCCTGTTTAGCCAATCACTGGAAACAGGGGTGGTAACTAAAGACTGGAGGACAGCAGATGTAGTCCCCTTATACAAAAGCAGTAACAAAGAGGGAGCAGGGAACTACAGACCAGTCAGCCTGACCTCAGTAGTGGAGAAGATCATGGAAGCACTACTGAAGGAGAGATTGGTGGAACATCTGGTTGCCAATGGACTACAGGATCCAAGGCAGCATGATTTCACTGGGGGGAGGTCATGTCAGACCAACCTCGTTGAATTTTTCAAGTGGGTGACAAAGGAAGTGGATCAGGGGAGGGCAGTGGATGTGACCTATCTGGACTTCAGCAAGGCCTTTGACACTGTGCCACATAGAAGGCTATTAAACAAACTGGGGAATATGGGAGTGGGCAGGACAGCAGTGCAGTGGGTAGGTAATTGGCTGGACAGCAGGATACAGATGGTGGTGGTAAATGGCTGTCACTCCACAGAAGGAAGAGTGACCAGTGGGGTATCACAGGGATCAGTGCAGGGACCAGTCTTATTCAACGTCTTCATCAGTGACATTGCACAGGACCTAGAAGGCAGAATTTCCTTGTTCACTGATGATACAAAGATCTGTAACAGAGTGGACACACCAGAGGGTGTAGACAGAATGAGGAGGGACCTGCAAATCTTGAAGAATGGTTAAGGGTTTGGCAGTTGAAATTCAATGCAAAGAAGTGCAAGATAATGCATATAGGGCACAAAAACCCTGGAACATATCAGTTGGGGGGGTGTGGATATAGCATGCACCAAACAGGAAAGGGACCTTGGGTCATCATCTCTGATGACTTCAAGGTAGGGAAACAATGTGACAAGGTAGCAGGTAAAGCAAATAGGATGCTAGGATGCATAGGCAGGGGCATCACCAGCAGGAAAAGGGATGTCATCATTTCACTATACAAGACACTAATGAGGCCCCACCTGGAGTACAGTGTACAGTTCTGGAGACCTTACCTACTTAAGGACATAGGCAGGGTAGAGAAGGTTCAGAGGAGGGAAACAAAGATGGTACAGGGATTGCATCATAAGTCCTATGAGAACAGGTTGAAGGACTTGAATATGTACTTCCTGGAGGAGAGAAGGGAGAGAGGGGATATAACAGAGACATACAAATACTTTACAGGGAGTAACAGGGTGCAGGGCCACATTATTTTCCAGCGAAAAAGATGTTCCAGGACTAGAGGACATGGGATGAAGTTGGAGAGAGGGCGATTCAGAGGAAACATGAGGAAGAATTTCTTCACTGAACAGGTGGTGAACAAGTGGAACACCCTGCCAGGGGTAGTGGGGGAGGCTGAAACAATCATGGGATTTAAGAATGCATGGGATAGACATAAGGAAATTCTGGAGGTCAGGGGTAAGACTTCTAGGAAAACATAAAGTGAACTTACAAGCTCAAATGGGCAGACTAGGTGGGCCATGGGCCCTTATCTGCTGACAGTGTCTATGTATATATGTAATCTGTCCAGCAAGGTCCCATTGCCATTACTGATCATGTACCAGTATGCTTGACTTAAGTAAATAGGAATACCTGCCACTAGTAGGGCTTGGAAACCGGATCCTGTATTACTACAAAAACCTGAATAGATTCCATTTATTCGAGAGCAGCTAAAACAGTTTCTACACAACATCCCCATGGGGGATACCTCTGCCTCCACCTGATGAAAGCTCTTAGAGCAGTCCAAATGGGGTTATTATTTCCTATGCGAGTCATGAATAGAAAATGAAAATAATTTTTTTTGTACACTTGGAGCAGCAAATAATTCAAGCTGAAAAACAGCACATGGCTGTTTCCACTCCCATGGGGTACTACAGGCTACAAATATTAAAATGGAAATTCAACCAATTATCCAATTCTAAAACAGAGCATAACACACTGTTAAAGCAAGCCACCACTTATTTTATAGGAGACTCTGGAAGTAAATGGCTAGCATGGCAGCTCAGTCATGGGGTAGTGCCAAAAATGTTGTTAGTATCCAGGACACAAATGGTGAGCTCAAGAATAATGATGAGGATACAGGAGAGTACGTTCAGGGGTTCTACCAAAATATATACACCTTGAAATCACAGGTGTTAGAGGCAGCAATTCAAACTTTTCTGTCATGGACATCTCTCCTTGTTATAGATTCTTAAATCAGAGATAATCTTGATGGGGACTTTAACTGGGAGGAAATCTGACAGGCCAGCAGTCATTTAAAAGGGGGGAAGGCCTTGGGACCTAAGGTTCCCAGTCTACTTCTATAAGGTACTGACAGAGGAATTACATGAGTCACTAGGAGATGTGATTGCTGAAAGTCTGCAAAATGTTGTGTTTCCCCCCACCACATGGTCCGCCATCACAGTCCTCCTTAACATTATGTGGGTCATGCAGACCAATTTCACTGCTTACAGCCGATTATAAAATTATGGACTGGATAGTGGCTGACAGATTGGAGATTATCATCACCCACATACTACATCTGGACCAGGCTGAGTTTACTTAAGGACGTCAGGGTAAATATAATGGGCCATATTTTCAAAGGCCAGAGAATGATGCAGGGTGTGTGCATCAAAACAAATGACACAAGGAGCAGGATGAGTCAAAACTTGCATCAGCTCTGATTTTCAAATGGTGCTTACATGAGAACCAAGTCTGCATTTGCCAGATTTGCTTGTGCCATGCTTGCCTGGTAAAAATACCTGCGTCATGTTGGAAGGGATATCTGCATCATGGAAATAATGCACCATCACCTTATTTGTGATTTTCAAAGAATGAGTCCTCTTCCTGTGCCTAAGATGCATATTGCTGTTAGTCCAGCCAGAGCTGGTCTAAGGGACACTGGAGCATCTAAAGAGGCCCACAGCAAGTGGGCAGACTTGACTATGGCACTATTAAGGGTCAATATATTCCCCTGCAGGATAGTTTAGAATATGTTGAGGACTTAGTCTTGGCCATTTCATCTGCTGTATTTATTTAGTCAGCTTGCATCATTCTTGTCCCTTGTGTCATTTTTTGACCCAACTTACACCATTTTTTGACTCAGCTTGCACAATTTTTTGACTCAACTTGCACTATTATTTTACTCAACATGCACAATTTTTTTAACTCAACTTGTCATTCTTGATAGTTGAGTCATTTTTCTGATTCAATTTGCACCATTTATTTGACTCAACTTGCACCCTTTTTGACACAGCTTATATCATTCTCGTCCTTTGCATCATTTGTTTTGACACAGTGAACCTCTTGTGTTAGTTTGGTGGACTTTACTACAGAGAAGCATTTCTTGCAAAATGTGGCACACATTATTTGGTGCACCAGGATCTGACGTAAGGTCATTCTTTGATGTACCTTGCATTGATCTAAGGGTCCTTTGAAAATTTGGCCCAAGGTATGTAAAACCTTAAATATCCTTCTGCTGTAGGCCATTCATGAGGTAGGTAGGGAGGCAGCTATTTTTGGTCTGGATGCTGAAAAGACCTTTGACCGTGTAGAGTTGGGATATATCTTTTCAGCACTTAAACAATTTGGTCTTGAAAGCAATATGTTTAAGATGATAGCCACACTGTATTAGCAACCTGTGGCTCATGTTTTGGTAAATGGGAGGTTATCTAGACCCTTCATGCTATCCCAGTGTGCTCACCAAGGCTTGTCTCTCCCCCTTCTCTACATAATCCCTCTGTAACTCTTAATGGCGGTCATATGGGATGATCCAGGGGTTCTTGGATTTCAAACAATAGGCCATCCATACAACATCTCACTATTTGCTGATGATTTATTGATTTTCCTGGAAAAACCTTTTGAGGGTATCTTGAAGGTACACCACATCTTGACAGAGTATAGTTAAGTATCTAGCAATAAAATCAGTTGGACAAAGTGTGAGATTTTACCCATGGGGAAGGGATAACACCAGACTTTAGTCAATAATCCTCTGAATATGAGGGTGGTTAGCTCCCTAAAATATTTGGGAATTCATGCCAGTAATAGTGAGTCAAGCTATTCCATGACAATTATACCAAACTATTAACCTCACTTCAGACTGTAAGAGGTGGAAAGGTTTACCCCTTCATTTAATTGACCAAATTAATACTATCAAAATGAACATCCTACCAAAATGTCTTTATTTCAGAATCTGCCTATAAGGGTACCGGAAGCATTTTTCAAGTCTTTCAACAGTGTTCTGCATAGGTTCTCTTGGGTGGAAAGCCAGCATGCAATCCTAGATCTGTTCTCCAACTCTCACTAAGTAAAGGTGGGCTAGCGATGCTGAATATGAAGTATTACTATTGGGCCGACCAGTTGGCATTCTTGGCAAAGGGGGCTGTGGCAACCCCTCCCAACTGGATGACCCTCGAGGGTGAGACATATGTTGATGGACTCCTCCATGGTCTACTGCTGCCAACATTAAACTACCTCTTCTTCCCTCGTGGGGGTAACCCTTACACTCGTCAGCTTGCTAGAATCTGGATAGGTGCCTATAGATTAATACAGAAAACTCTGGGAGTGTCTCTTAGAGTGGGACTAATGGCCATGGTAGAAAAGATGCATGGCTACAATATACCACTACATCAGGCCTTACTCAGATGAGAAGGAAGGGCCTTATAAGGGTGTTAGATCTCTATGAGGGTGGTGTTCTAAGATCTTTTAGTTTTATTATGCAGGATTTCTTTATACAAGTAGGTGAGTTTTTTGCTTACTTAAGAGTTGGGCAGTATCTTTCCATCACCATGCTTTTAGTTTCCCCATATGAAGAAATCATCTTTCGACTGCATGCGACATAAGTGACCACTGCCCCATCGCAGGGGTAAGATCCAACAGCATTAAAACAGATCCTGCAAAATTCCTCATGAGGAGATCCAAGAAAAACATCAATATTGAAGGATATCTGCATGATCTAGCCTACTCTCCACACTGGCAAAAGTTCTATCTTGCACATTTAGTAGAAAAAGCTCTGCAGGTGCTAAATAGCATTATATTAAATGCCCTTAACACCCATGCCCCAATCTCTAGTATCCGAATAAAACAAATCCTGTCGCTGGTTTTCAGCTGACCTCAAAGCTGCACTGCTGAGAGAGATAAACTTTGGAAAGTAGCAAGAAAACTAAGAATATCATGGACTGGATGATCTTTAGGAAAGCCAGGAATAAATGCACTAGGAAAGTTAGGGATGCAAAGGCTGCCTACTACCTGGCCCAGCTCGACTCCTCCTACCATAATACTGTTAGATTTTGGGGCACCATCAAGGTATGATGGGCCAGGATGTTAACAACCCCTTCCAACCCATTTACACAGTAACTATGGCCCCATTACTGGCACATTGGAAATCCTGGATGCATTCAACAACCACTTCACAACAGCTGGCCTTGCCTTTGACTCCTCCCCAGCTAACCTATTAAGGACTCATTTAGCTCCCACTATACTGGTGAACAAAGAGTTGACTCCTCCTCTTAGCTTCAAACCTATACTGTTGAAACAAGTTGAGGATCTATTATGGCATCTAGATACCAAAAAGTGCAGGAGCAGATCTTCTGGACCCATTCTTTCTAAAGATTATGCGTGATGCTTGCAGTCCCCTAACTCACCTCTTTAACCTTTTCTAAACTCTGGCTCTATTCCCACGCTGTGGAAGACAGCTCAATGGTCCTCTAAAATCAGGGGACTCTATGGATCTTAATAACTACAGGCCCATTTCCATCCTACCTGTGTTATCCAAGATGCTGGAGAAATTAGTGAGTATTCAGTTAAGGAATATCTGGACAATGTTAATCTATTAAATCCAGCTCAATCTGGATTCAGGGCCAAACATAGCACTATCACTGCATTAGCCAAGGTCACCAATGATTGGCAAACCGAACTGGATAAAAGAACAATGTCTGTGCAGTATTCCTAGACCTGAGCAAAGCATTCGACACTGTGGACCATGAACTGCTACCTCATCCCTACACTCCATTGGCCTAGATCCATCCTCCTTAAATGGTTCAGATGCTACCTCTCGTAGATTACAGCAGGTAAAAGCTGAAGGTGACCTCACCCATTAAGACCACTGTCAAGAGGAGTCCCCAAGGCTCTATTCTGGGTCCTATCCTTTTGCCATTTATATAAATAAATTGATTCAACCCTTACCAAGTCCTCAGTACATCTCTTTGTTGATGACACTGTACTGTATGTCAGCAACCCTTCACCTAAAGTTGCTCATGAAATCCTACAAGCAGAATTCTCCCTGTTACAACATCAGCTTCTCGAGAAAAGCTTCGCTAAATGCAAAGAAACCAAAGCAATGATGTTCACAACCCAAAACTCCACCAACACATCCTCTTCAATCAGTCTCCTCAGATATGCACTATACTTGAGAAAATCTGGAGTATGTTGAAAATTTCAAATACCTAGGTGTGTGGATTGACAACAGACTTGACTTTACTCAGCATCTAGAACAACTGCTGAAAAGCTTCGCCAAAGGCTTGGCCTCTACAGATTAAAACCCTTCCTTAATAGAGATTCAAAGATGAGATTAGTCCAGGCCATCTTTCTATCAGTCATTGACTGCAGACTTCCTCTTAGTCACTGCTCCACTCCCTACCTTCAAAAGTTGGATACCTTATACCATAGAGCAATAAGGTTCATTACAGACCTGCCATATAATACTCACCATTGTTCTCTCTATGATTCAGTTGGATGGATTTCCTTCATGTCAGGAGGAGCAGAAATGCAGCTCTATGGATCTACAGAGCTTTATCAAAAACCCCAAGCTATATCCTGACTGCTTCAACCTGACCACTCCCAGCTTCTATGCCCTAAGAAGCAACAATATCATCCTGCTCAAATTGCCCAAAGTCAACACCAAAATAGGAGGACAGCAATCAGCTACCTCTAGCCATAGCATGGAACACCCTACAAAAATCCCTAAAACTGTCCATTATCATTCCATTTACATCCTTCAAGCAGCACTGTACAGCCTTCTTCAGAGAGAAATGCAGTTGCTACCGCTAGAGATAGAATAGTCATCCCACAAAACCATATTCCAGTCACATATGGCATATTCTTTCCAGCCAGACACCGCCAGTATATGGCACCCAATATTCCCTTCACCATCCTTGTACTCATTATGTGAGTGACTGTCATGGCCCTCATTGTGATATATATGTATTGTACATATTGTAGATGTTAGTTTAACTCTCTTGCCAAGCTTTAACATGTGAATTCTCTGTATATTATTGTGTTATAAATAACATTTTCTTGTTTCTGTATGTATAACTGTCTCATAAGTATGTGATGTAATTGCTGTGCACCAACTCGAACCTTGACCTTATCAGGTCCATCTTGTAAATGAGCCTTGCTCAATGATGATCGCCTGAATAAATAAAGATTTGATTGATTGATTGATTGATTGATTGACTGCAACTAAGAACCAAACCATTAGCATCTGTTTATAAACTTCTTATAGGAGCTACTCCTTGCCCAAGAGTAAGGGGACAAAAACACTAAAGTAAAGATCTGGACTTGGCTCTGAGGGAGGAGGAATGTCAGTCTACAATAAGGCATGTCTCTGCCTGTTCCTCATCAGATAAGTTAAGAATAATACAATGTAACTTTTTGTACAGAACCTACCATAAGCCTCAAAAAGTTCACCAGTTTAAATCTACATATGACTTATTATGCCCTAAATGTTGTAGAGAAGAAGGGGAATTTTTTGCATATAGCCCTTATGTGTCAAAGGGTTGCCCCCTTCTGGAACCAGGTTCATCAATATATGGAGAAAATTTCTCAATGTGATCTCCCAGGACTCCCCTTGGAATTCATGCTGGGGATAGGATCTTGCCTGCACCAAGGTTGTGGAGTTGGAGCCTGTCACAGGCTCTGGGACATTGCCCTAGTAAATGCCCATAACACTATAACCCAGCACTGGCTTAGCTCATCACCTCCCACCATTGCTCATTGGCTTAATAACCTACTACAACTGTATGCGTGAAAATTGAAAGTTTCCAGTGTAAAGCCACTGGGAAGAATGCTTTATTCCATCAAACCTGGGACCCTGTGCTTCATTCCATTAGTAACAATGACATTGTCATGTAGTTTGTCCTGATTCCACTGGAAGCTTAGTTGTAAGTACCGGTACCTGTTGTTTGGGAATCACTTTCTTATGTTGATGGGTAAATGCATTAAGATTGTTTTTCTTACCACAACACCCTCATTGGACTGGGACCTAAAGGAAAAGTGATAGTTGGATGTTTGGAGTGGAATTCTATTCTTAACTTGACTTGTTTTATTGTATAACCTAATGTTGCATCTGTATAACAACTAGTCATATTTTGACAATCCTTTTGTATATCTGCTTATGATTGTATCTTGGTATATAGTACCTCAATAAAATATATTTACCAACAAAGAGCAAAATAATGCACTTAGGGTACAGAAACCCAAGGGTGGAGTACAAAATGGGTGGAGTGGAATTGACCAACAAGCAGGAAAGTGACCTGGAGATAATCATATCTGAAGGCCTAATGGTAGCCAGGCAATACAGCAAGGTAGTTGGGGTGGCTAGTGTGATGCAGGGGGGCATAGGGAGGGGTATTATCAGTAGAAAGAGGGAGGTAGTATTGCCTCTGTATTGATTTCTGGTAAAACCCTACATAGAGTATTGCATCCACTTCAGGATACCACAACTCAGATTTTCAAATTGTGGTGCAGGGCTTGCATCAGGCCCTGCACCACACCACTTCATTCCTTCAGCTGTGCCATTCCTGTTTGCCACAACTGCGTGGATGCGCCTGATGTTACAATCTCAGTGTCACAGGGTATGGGTATACAGGTGACAATGAAGTCAGGAAGTATGGTACAACACGCTGTAGCTTACATGGTTTTATTGAAAAATAACAAAATGCAAAATAACAAAAATTAAATACAAATATAGGAGGTATCAGAGGGGACCAGAATTTTCAGGATCTACCTCTTAATTCATGGGCATAAGCATAAACTCAAAATAGCCATCAGGACTAAGCTAGCATGACTTGGTCCTGGAATCAGAAGGACTCCTATGAGAATGCTAAGACAGCAGATCTAGCTCCTTGCTCCATCAGTACCTCGGCTATACTGAGCTCTTTCCTCAAAAGCAGGGTGAGTTGAGTAGTTTTTTTAGCCCACCCTGGGGTCACCTGATCCACTCATTAATCTATTAGATATTCATTGGATAATATCAGGTTTCATTTACAACAGACAAGGACACCACATATATAGTGGTGAAGATCTTTAAAGAGCAACTCTCTATTTAAAATAAAAAGCTTAAAAACATCAGATTTATACCAATTGCATTTTAACTTTATTGTTTTCTAGTTACTTATTTTGTTTACTTCCCCTGCTGTTTTTCTACTAAATATTGTAGATAATGCAGCAGTTGTTTCACTGAGTCTTTTAAAATGTATCAGACTCTTCGCTGCTAACTACAAAACTGCTGTCTGTGGTATCACAGTCTGTTGCTATGCTGAGCTCTAGGATGTCATAAACCAGGGTCTCTCAAATGGTGAGGCTAGCCTCCCTGGCAAAGCCCCAACCTGCTCCAGGGGAGGCTTAAGCAAGTCTAAAAAAGTGCTAACATAATGAGTTTTAAAATATTTTGTGTGAAAGGATAAGGCAAACTGAAGAAGATATTAGCAAGTGAATGTATGTATTTATTTACAAATTGGTGACCAGGAAAGGCACATTGAGTCAAGGCTCATTCCAGGTATACCCAGGGAAGGGTAGGAAAAGAGTACAATTCAAAGGGTAACTGTAAAACAGTCAAGCAATGCAAAATGAACAATAGTGCAAATAAACAGGAACAGTGAACAAATAATGGGGGCTATGCATGAACGGGCAGAAAGTATGCTCCAGAAAAGCGTACCCACCTGTGCAGCTCCGCACCTCCAAACAGGTGTGCTCAGGCTGCTATTCACAAATGGCTGCCACCTGTCCACAGTCTCACCCCAGCATGCAGGGCTGCTCAGGGTGGTCAGGGGTGGGGTAGCAGACCCAATCAGATGCCCATCCTGGATCTAAGAGTGGATTACTTGCATGGGGTGGCATGGGTCCAGGTGCAGATGCATGAATAGCCCCCACAGGTACCCAGACCTGTGCAGCCATGCTCCATGTGGTCCTCCCTGCCTGAGACCCACCAAAATGGGCATGGCTGCCCAGAGCATGGATATCCCCCACTGGCAGCATCCCTGCCCCATGTCCAAATGCCCACCCCGCACATATCTTCCCCATCCCTGTACCACATATGCCCCGCAAACACATGGCCACTCTGTAGTGCAAAGGCATTCCCCCCCTCCCGACACCAGTATGCCCCTTTTCCGATGTCTGGTATGCAAACCCCATACACACACATTGCTGCCCCATCACTGTAGTAGCCAAGCACCCCCTCAACACATATGAGCCCCCTCTCGGTATGAGAGTAACAATCCCCTCAACATATGAGAACCCCCTGCAGTATACACAGACCACCCCTGCACACACATGAGAGCACCAGACCTGGTGTAGCACAAGCCAACCCCATACCCCCTACACACACAGTGGTGCCCTCATCCAAAGTACCCTGACCTCCGATCCTGGAACCCCAGTTGCAGCATTGGTGGCCAGTGTCCCACCCCAACCCCCATGGCACCAACAGCTCCCCCTCCCCCCAAAGCCATACCAGGCAGTTGGTGCTACTGCTCTGGATGACTAACGGCACAGTCTTCTGCACACCTCAATGGCCGCTGACCATCCGACTTATGCAGGAAGCGTGTCACCTATATAGATGCTCCCTCTGTCACATTTCAGAAAACAGGCATCTCAGTCGAGGAGTAGGAGATGTTTAGCAGCATTTTAGCTGGAGCACTAATGTGGTGCACTACAAGATGGAGAAGCTTTGGGTCTAGTGAGTCAGTACAGCACTCATCTTTGGGCTGATACTCTTTATTGTTTTGAGACCTCTGTTGTAGTGAATGGTCCAAACTTAAAGTTTGACAGATAATGAGGATTAGTCTATGGACTGCTTGATAAGAGACCACCATGGTTTGCACCAAGGAGTTCTGGAGCTTTGGTAATGATGTTTTGGTTAGTGAAGTGGGCATTAAAGGTATTCGCAGTGTATGGGAGAAAGGTGACAAGGTCTACAGGGAAAATCCAGATGTGATAAGATTGCTCACAAAGATCCATTTCAAATTGATTTTAAGCCCTGACCAGAATTTGCTGAAATTACAGTGAAGCCTACCAGGATGAAGCACAGCACAGCAGAATTCTGCAGTACAGTTACTGCAGTGCACAATGCAATTTCAATTGGAGTTAATCCCTTTTGTCATGAGTAAACCTGTGACACTTTTCTTCACCCTAGTGGGCTTCACTGTGTTCATTTTCCCCCAGTAGTTGTGATAGTAGTCCACTTTTGCTTTAGTAGTTAACTTACTTAAAGATTCTGAAGTTTTCTATAATACTGTGTGCAAATAGGGGATGGTACTTCTAAATCTGTCCCAAACAGATCCTTTTGTCAGAAAAATATATTTTTAGAGATTCAGGGGTAATGGTGTCCTTTGACCTCAGTGATCATTGTGCCATTGCCTGTGTGAGGTCGATACCCAAAGCCATAACCACCTCCAAGTATATCTTCAAGTGGAGTCATGGGAACTTTGATCCCAATGCCTTCCTATCTGACCTTCAAGACTCAAACTGACAGGACTTTTATCTGGCTTCTATGGTAGATAAGGCATATGAGTTATTTCAAACCGTTGTCCTTGATGCTATTAATAGGCAAGCCCCTTTAGTTAAAATTCCTACCAAAAAGAAATCCTGCCCCTGGTTCACTGTCAGTCTCAAATCTGCCCTGATAAACAGTGATGATCTAAGAAAAAAGGCAAGAAAAACTAAAAAGCCAGCCGATTGGGCCGCTTTCAGATCTGCCAGAAATCAGTGCACCAAACTGATTAGGGCTGAGAAAGCAAGTTACTTCCACACTGAGCTTGAAACTATATCCAATTGCTTGGCTAAATTTTGGAAAAAACTTAAAGACTTAGAAGGATATAGCCCAGCCAGCTCACTCCCACTGAAATTCACTTCTGGTGGTAATTCCACTATGGACAAATGCGAGATCCTGGAACTCATTAATAATCATTATACAATGGCAAGAAAAAATCCTGGACTCTGATTGGTCAGTCTTGGGCTCGACCCATGATGTTATCCCAGTACAACATCACGTGTCTAGTCTCAGCCTCACTGTGAACCTGCAGATGATTTTTTGGAGCTAGATTTTTTTTTTTTTTGTATCTCCTCTTAAGAAACAAAAATATTTTTCCACACTAATAAAACCATTCTTTAAAATTATTTTTTTATTTTATATATAACAATGAGCCATTGTATAATAGCAATAATGCCCTCCAGGGTGTGTGTCGTTTGGGATAACATCACACCTCTGTTTTTGGATGCACTCGGCCTGCGGCCTCGTGCCCAACCACCTGAGGCATGACGTTATCCCAGCACGACACATCCCCTGTCGGGCACTATTGCTTAATTTTGCGATGGCAGGCCTAGCATTCGATACCTCTTCAGCTAATACCCAGCGGGCCCATTTGAATAACACAGACTCAGCCTGCCTAACTTCACCAGCCCCTGCACAACAAAATGTCTTCTCCTTCTGTTCCATCTTCCTGAAACAAGTGGAGGATCTGCTATTGATCTTAGATACAAAACAAAATGCTGGTGCTGACCATACTGAGCCTAATTATCTAAAAATAGGTTATTACATACTATCCCCTCCAATTATACATCTCTATAACCTGTCCCGTGCCCAGGGTGTGCTTCCTCCTATCTGGAAAACCCCTCACGTCATTCCCCTATTTAAATCTGGTGACTCCAGTGACCTAAATAATTACCAACCAATATTCCTTCTCTCTATCTTGTCAAAACTGCTTGAAAAGGTTGTCAATGCCCAACTTAAGCACCATCTGGAGTCATTCAATCTGCTCAGTTCAGTGCAGTCAGGTTTTAGACCTTGCCACAGTACAATAACTGCACTTGCCAAGGTATCAAATGACAGGCAAAATACACTGGATGTAAAGAACTATGTGTGTGCCTTTTTCCTTGACTTGAGCAAAGCCTTTGATACTGTGGACCATGATCTACTCCTGGTTGAGCTGAAAACATAGGCGTGGCCCACTCGGCCCTGAAGTGGTTTACTAACTACATGACTGATCGATAACAGCTGGTCAAGGCTGATGGGCTCTTCTCTTCTCCGAAATACCTATTAAGAGGTGTACCCCAAGGGTCTATTTTAGGCCCACTACTATTTGCCATCTATATCAATAACATTAACAATGGCCTTAAGTCAGCAAACATCCATCTGTTTGCTGATGATAGTGTTCTGTATGTTGATAGGCCTACACCAGAATTTGCCTGTAGGGACCTTCAACACTATTTTGACCGCTTACAAAAAAACTTACTTCAGCTAAAGCTCCTGCTAAAAGCAAAAAAAAAAAACTAAAGCCATGCCTCTTGCCCCATTAGCCAAAACCTCTAAAATCTGCAAACCTGGCTCATCTCCCCAGGTTTCTACACTCCTGGGTGAGCCTGTGGAGTTTGTAACAAAATTTAAGTATCTCGGTTTCTGGATAGATCACAAGCTGTCCTCCCTGGACCACATTGACAAACTAACCAAAAAATGTAAACAGAGACTTGGCCTTTTCTTTTGGATTAGGAACCTTCTTACTCAGGAAGTGAAATCTAAGCTAGTCCAGATTAACTTTATGCCCCTTTTGGATTACGCTGATTTTTTGTATGGCCAAGGACTGATCACTGCCCTGGCCAAACTGGACACCCTTTATCACCATGCTATTAGATTCATTACTGGTTTATTAAATGCTAATTACCATTGCAATCTCTATGCCAAGGTAGGCTGGCGCTCCCTTAAGCTCTAGACGACAAAAAAACATAGTCTGCTGGACATATAGAGCCATCATTAACATGATCCCCCAGTATATTGCAGACTGCATGCCTGTATGTAGGGCTGGTATCTATCCCTTGAGAAGCCTCGTGTATATCTCACTTCTGGTCCCAAAGGTCAGAACATGTTTTGGTAAATCAGCTATAAGCCACACCCTTCCAGCCGTATGGAACTCCATACAGCAAACCCTGAAGTTTTCAATCCCCATGAAGCTGATCTTCTTCAGAATCCTGTACTTGCATACATTCACGGAGTCTTGTCATGGTTTCCACTGATGGCATTTAAATCCCCAGGGGAGTTCTACCAGCTCAGTCTTAACTCCACCTCTTATCAATTCTAGCTCTTCCCAGCCTTACTCTACCTTTCTTTTGCTGTCCCTCATGACTTCCTACAGCACTTTCCTCAAGATGTGCGGCTAATCTTGGATAGCGTTGGGTTGAGCTTGATTACTTAGTTCTGACAGCTGTACTGCATTAGGCTGAACATGATTATTTAGTGCCAAGAGCTGTATTGTTGTTAATACCCTACATCATGTTCTACTATGTGTCCATGATTGCTATGTAACCACTGTATATATTTCTGTACATATATTGTCTCTGTATTTTCTACTGTGTTGTTGTTGTATCTCTTTCACACATCTGCCCAGGTCCACTTTGCAAATGAGTTTACCTCGATGGTGTACTGCCTGGTAATAAAGATTGACTGATTGACTGATTGAAATACTGTACTTAAACGAAAGGGCTGAGCCTGTGACTCACAGTGCTGAGGTGGTGATGCATTTGCTAGACTTGCTAAGCCATGTTCTCTGCAATTACAGTCCACAAAGTGATCACACATGCAGAATAAGACAAAAGCATTGCACATCACATATGATTATTCAAGCAAAGTGAGATAAAGCTCTAACGAGTGATGTACTGGGATGAGTGACTTTGTGGAACACAGGGCTGTAAGTACCTGTACTGCACTTTTTTGCAAAACTGCACCATTTGTCTCTTTCAAAATAAACTTTGCATTTTGAAAAATCAGATGTGGTGTGCAATAATTTCAGCTCATAATGTGTACATTCACACTGTGGACTGTAATCAGCTACTGATACGTGTCATTCCCTTCCTCTTCTGTATAGTCCTGTATTTGGGACCACCAAGTTCCCACTGCCACTGATTCCTAAATGCATGCTTATGCCATTTTTTCCTTTAATCCTTAATTTTTTTTTCTTGATTGATTTTTCTGATTGTCCACTTACAGTAAGTACTTCAGGTACTTAAGCTTCCTACAAAAAGGGGCAGTGTATTTATTTATTTAGCTTTTGTTGACAAGGTAGGTACACTAGACAATCTGTATGCCTATTTTCAGGTACGACCTGGGAGAGTACAATGAAAATACAGGTTCAAACAAGGTGCATAACAACAAGAGGGGCAATGTACAGAGTTACAAGAGAGCAAGATAAACATAGATAGTATACAGTGTGCAGTAATAGGTAAAATATACATGTACATACAAAATAAATAAACTAACACATTCAATGGTAATTATATTGTATGAGTGACCCTATTTACCACGGCCACTTAATACATAAGCAGATGGCGATCAATCACAAGCTACACAGAGATTAAAGGCCAGTAAGCAGTGGATCAGAAAGGGACCAATCTGGAGACCTAGTTAGGGTGGCTTGGGACACCCACATACCGAGAACAGTTTCAAGTGCTCCCACAGGGAATTCTGGAGACACAGTTGGGAGATGGAGGAACGTACATGGTCAGGAAGGGAGTTCCATAGCCTCAGAGCACATTAGCAAAGTCCTTATCCCCCATTAGTGTTTGAGTATATGGAACTTTGAGCACCACCAGACCCTGAGACCTGAGGGAGTAGGAGGAGGATACAGCAGTCAGGAGAAGCTGTGCAAGCCCTGGTGGGGTGTCAGTTCTGAGCACCTTTCCTATGAAGCAGCCCAACCCAAATTTCAAGTGATTGGCCGGGGAGAGCCAGCTCAGTTTGTCATACAATTGACAATGGTGGGTGAGACGTGGGACAGCCAGGGCAAAGCGACAGATGTTGTTATAGGTCGTGTTCCACCTGGCAAGGTGGACCTTAGACAAGTTTTTCTTTGCCCTGTAAGCAAGACCTAGTTTGCAGTTTACAGTTCTACAAACATTTAGGATGTGACTCCCCAGATCGAGTTGGGGTCAAGTGTAACCCCAAGGTATTTTATTGAAACTGTGGTTAGGAGGGAAGACCCATCCACACCACTGACACAAAGAGGGACAGGGGAGGCCTTGATCTTGGCTGCTGACCCAAAGAGCATGGTCTGAGGTTTTTTTTTCAGATTGAGAACCAGTTTGTGGGATGTTACCCAGGCTTAAGTATTCTTAAAGGCCTCACTCAGCTGAATGTTAAGAACCCCAATGTCTCAGGAATGTGCAATGATGACAAGATCATCTGCATAAAGGGTGGCACTACAGTTGGAAGCAGCAGCAGGGAAGTTGTTAACAAATGCAGAAAAGAGAAGGGGCCCCAAAACTGATCCCTGTGGGACACCAGAGGTCACCGGAGTGGGATCAGAGAGGACCTTGTTGAATTTAGTCTGCTGTGTTCTGCCCTGGAGGTAGTTTCTCAGCCAATTCAAGGCAGGGGGGGACAAGTCTAAGGACTGCATCTGTGAGCAGAGTAATGCATGGTCTATAAGGTCAAAGGCCTTGGATAAGTCAACAGATCCAGAAACAAATGATTTGATACCTTTTATTGGACCAACATGGATGTTACAGAAAAGAACAAAGTGCTTTAGCTTTCGAACCAACTAGGTCCTTCTTCAGAAGCTTTGTGACACAAAGCACAGAAGACCTGAGGCCAATTGAAAGCACTGATGCTATGTATCAAAAAGTATCAAAATCATTGTTCTGGATCTGTTTTTTAAAAGGACCAATACGGCACCTGCAACATTTTTTTGGATATGTCAATGAATATAGCCCCAGAGAATTTGCCCTAGTCCGAACCGCCCTGATGCTGGAAGAGACAGAGACAAGGGCAGTGATCATGCTGTACCCTTTTCGATATCCATGCTGTGCAGGGGACAGCAAATGATGAGTCTGAATATACTCTGTAAGCTGTTCAGCCACAGTTTTCTCTAGGAGTTTACTAATGGCCGACAGGATGGCAATTGGATGATAGCTGTCCAGAACTTTGGGTTACCTTGCTTCAGAACAGGGACAACCCTTGCTACATTCCAAATATCAGGGATAACACCAGTGGCAAGGGACAGACTGAAGATACTGTATGTACCACTGGGATGGCAATGTAGGGAGCACCCAGGTTCAGAAGTTTGGGTTCCATGTTATCATGGCCAGCGGTGGCGTGCGGGGAGAGACCAGAGAGAAGTCTCTGCATCATCTTGACACAGCCCGGAGAGAAAATAATGGGCGAGAGGGGTGAGCCTCTTGAGGGACAGCGTCCGAGGGGCTTCTGATATCCCTTACAGCAGGGAAAGAGGAGGTAAGCGTGGACAAGTCTGAAAAGTGGGAATTTAAAGCATTAGCAATCGTCACTGGATTATTAAAACTTGACCTTCCAATGATCATGTCAGAAACTCCCAAGTTGGAGGAGCCACTGACTAAGTTTTTTATGTTCCTCCAGAACCTTCGTGGGTCCTTAGCAGAGCTAAGCAGGGCAGATTTACAATATTCACTTTTTGTCGCCCTGATGGAATTTTTGCACTCGTTTCTGAGCTTCTTATACTGTTGGAAGATGGACTGATCCAACGTGTGTTTGAAGTGAGCCCAACACTTGTCCCTTGCACACATAAGTGCTAGGTGGCTCCCATGCAGCCATTTTGTGGCAGTCCCCCTCACTCTCCATCTAATAAGAGGGGCACGTTTGTCCTGCAGGGTGCATAAAAAAGTGAGATACTGGGAGACAGCTGTGGATGGGTCATGGGCACTGAGCACTCCTGACCAGTCAGTGGTCCTCAGATCATCATGAAAAGACCCCAGATCAAACTTAGAGAAATACCTAACATGAATGATTTTGTGGGAAATGTTTGGGGATGGGACATTCCACACAAAAAACACCGGGGTGTGATCTGAAATGAAGTCAGGTAGGGTTCCAGCTGAGCTGATCCTATCTGGGTGGTTAGATCGGACCCAGTCCAGTAGGGAGCTAGTGCCACCCTTAGCAGCCCATCTAGTGGGCTCCTGGATAAGCTGAGTCAGGGCAAGACTCACCAACAGAGGTTCAAACTGCTTGGAGTTACTTCCTGTCCAGTTTAAGTTCACATTGCCTAGGATCAAAAGTTCATTATCCCCAACAGAAGGGCCAATGGTATCCATGAGGTGGGTAAGTCCAGGCAGACCACCCTTGGGGGGATTACATGTGCATACAACATGCAGCTTCTTTGTATTTCCAAGCAGCAGCACAGTGTGCAACAACTCACAGGTAGACAGAGAGGACTGCTGATGGATTACCGCAGATACACTAAGGTGACTCTTATAGTAAATTAGGATACCACCCACTCGCTTTTTTCCCAGCTGATCTTGTCTAATAAACTCATAGCTAGGAAGTGCACAGGCCAAGTCTGGAACTGAGGGTTTCAGCCAGGACTCTGTAATACCTAGTATGTCAGGCGTACAGTGGATGACCCAGGCAGATAGTTCATCATGGTTAGGTAGTAGACTATGAATGTTAAGGTGAGCAATTTTTAGCCCCTTTCCTAATTTTCAACATTCAGGGATTGAGGAAGCCTGATCTGTGGGACCAGGGTTTAGCTCAATGTCACCCGCAAGGGCTAGTAGCACAATGAAGAGCCAGAGGAGAAACCTTATGG
Source organism: Neoceratodus forsteri (assembly GCA_016271365.2). Taxonomy (NCBI): domain Eukaryota; kingdom Metazoa; phylum Chordata; order Ceratodontiformes; family Ceratodontidae; genus Neoceratodus; species Neoceratodus forsteri. Next base: position 1,061,134,636 of record CM028132.1, on the reverse strand, counting down.
GGGGAGGGGTACCACTGGCTGAGGGCCTTTGTGATAGACGTCTTTTCACCAAGGCAGTGCCCAGAAGGCATCTGAGGTCAAGACAGCAAGCAGGCCAGGGAGGCAGGCTGTCTTCAGCTAGGAGGTTAGAGAAGGTGAAATCAAACCCCTTGTGTGGGACAGTAGTTTCCCAGTGGACCCCATGTGACTGAGAAGAGTCTATGACCATTGGGGAAAAAAAAGAGGCTGTCAAGGAGACCAACGGAGAGGACCGTACAAGGCAAGAAGGGTAGGACACCATTCCTGATAGGCCTTGGAGTATCCATGTCCCCTTTTTCCACAGCAGCGACTAGCGACACCCAACTCAAGGAGACAGCCGTGACTGGTGGGTCAGTTTGAAAGGGGACAGACCAGAGTTCTTAGTGTGCAAGTTCAGCCAGTGTGGACAGGATCTGTCCGAGAGTGTAGGCTTACAGCGTAGAGAGATGAACAATGACCTGGACTAACTGCAACGCACTCACCCCAATGATACTGACAGTTAGGTAAGGGCAAGTAGGAAACCTGAGAGACCTAACTTATACCTAGATAGTCCAGCAAACATTCAAATCAACATCCCTTGCAGATACTGAACTGCTAGGGTATTTCTAACATGAAACGAGGAGGATACTAACTTATTGCTATTATTAGCAGGGCTAACACCCAAAGTAACAGTTCTGGGTAATTTTAAAGAGTAAGCAGAAGCATTCAATACATAGTAGCTGGTTAGTTTAGGGGGATGAGGGATATAGCTTAAGGAGTAGTGAGTTACAGATGTAAGAGAAATGGCTTGAGCATATAATGAGAGGGAGATCTGGAGATGGTGAGACCTCTGGTAGTGACAGAATATAAGGATCAGATGGGAAAGAAGACTGATAGGTTCTGAGCGCAGGGGGGCAGGACTTGCATGGGGGGGGCAAGACTTTTGTAAGTACTGTAAGCTATAAAAGCAAGAGTTCACCAAGGTTGGTGGCGGGGGCAGTGGGGATCCGCCGCTTGTGTCAGCGGATACAAAAAACACACAGCGACCAGTTTATCAGAGGAGCCGAGAAAGTCACGTCTACCTGATTTCAGCGATGCGGTTTTGGGGGGGAGGCAGGGCACCTTCTACGATCCCTTATGGCATTGAGCCCCCAGGACAGCTGTGGAAGATAGAGGAGAGAAAGGTGAGCTAATATACCTCCTAAAGGGGGAAGGACTGTGAATACCATGGCAAGGGTCAAGAGGGGCAGAGAGAGAGACACAAAGCACACAGTTTGGGCACAGATTTACAATTCTTAAAATAATTAAGGCAGCCTACCAACACAGTTTGGGCACAGTTTTACAAATCTAAAATAACTAAGGCAGCCTAATAACACAGAATACTAATCAATAGAAGCAAGGTTACTTAAGGTAACCCCTGCATATCAGGACATACAGCCATTTTCACAGAGTAACTTTTAAGAAAATAAACTATCTTCACTTGTGTGGCAACTTTAAAATGAAGAGCAGGCAGTGCAAAATTAAAGGCAGTTAAAGTTAAAGTTCCGAAGCAGGTATGAGAGCCCCTTTTCTTTTTGAATTCAAAGTTGAAAATGGCACCAAAAAACACAGCGACCAGTGTATCAGAGGAGCCGAGGAAGTCACGTCTACCTGATTTCAGCGATGCAGTTTCGGGGGAGGCAGGGCACCTCCTATGATCCCTTACAGCGTTGAGCCCCCAGGACAGCTGATTTCAGCGATGCAGTTTCAGAGGGTGAGGCAGGGCTCCTCCTACGATCCCTTACAGCATTGAGCCCCCAGGACAGCTGTGAAATATTCTTAGTGCTTGTTCCTCCATCTGGATGTGACACTTAAAATAGTTAATATTGTGGTGAGAGAGATGCATCAAAACTTCCTGATCTGACATTCTGAGGCAGAAAACTGTCCATGCAGACTACAGAATTCCTGAAATTTCAGTATACTCTATCTAGAACAACCCTGTTAATAGACTGCCAACAATTCTGTCTGATAGTGAGATTTTTGTAAAAAATAATCTTCTTCCATGGCCTCATAGTGTACCTGTTTAAAACCACAAAAACAGGTTTTGGTTTTCTGCAGCTGATATAAATGTATTCTATTATGTTATTGCACAAGTGCATGGAGTTTCATTATTTTAGGCAACTATATCCGATGGCATGGCATTCCTAATACTCTATTCATTTTAGTTGACACAAAACTATTGTTTTTTTTTCCTTTTTCTCTCAGTCACTGGTCTTCAAATGGTGAACAGATTTCAAAATGTTGTTTCAAACTGATCTTGCAGGTTTTATAGAAAGCAACACTACTTTGCCTACCCAAGATCTTAAATTCAAGCCTGCAGAGCTCCATATTTATTTATTCCATATATTTTAACAGGAAATACATATTGAGCTGGTAACAGCACATTTCCAGATCTGTTTGCATATATGATCAGCCAGACATTACTCCAGTAGTGCAATAATTCAGGGCAATAAGTTGTATACTAGGTACTGTTTTCTTAAAAATATTATTCTCTTCACAGTAATAAATAAAACTGATAGCAAAAAGGATTGATATGACTGCAATTTCTAGTATCATTCCACATCTGTAAAATAAGACAAACCACAAACTCAGCAAGCTGGATCAGTAACACAAATAGAATTAGTTTTTTTAAAAATGACGATTAAGTCATGAAACGTTTAATTACCATATAATTTTGTCAGTAAGCACACTGGGATTAGTGTGCATCAAAGGGAATGCCAGGACAATAAAAGCTTAATTTTAGTTTAAGAGTGCTCCATACTGAAAAGACTTTTATGTGGACTCAACTTACATTAATTTACAGGTAAGCCAAGCACCAAAATCAATAAGCAGTTTCATTGGCAGATTCTGATATACATTTATAGCAGTTTAGGGAATTCATTCTATCATGCAGCTAGAATAGATTTAAGAAGTAGAAAATAATTTTGAAATAAGCCCTCCAGGTAGCACACATGCTGGCTTTAGATAATAGGCTATAAACAACTCCTGACTGCAAGCAAGATGTTGCCTTTTTATAAATAGCTCGAATTTACTGGCAGAATCCAATAGGAAGAAACACATTCCACCCTCAATACAGAAAACAGAAACACAGAAGATGGGGAAAAAATGTTCATTTAGTCTGCCCTGTTTTGTCAAATCTTACCCAGTACCTAATTTTCAGTCAGCATTATTGCCCTCACATCCCATTGCCCCCTCCTTATTGCTTACCCCTGTGTAACTGCCATGCCTTTTAGTCTGTCCCAGACATGTTTTAAACTATTAATAGTTCTTGCACTGTCAACCTCTGCTTGAAGGCTGTTCCATGGTTCAACCACTCCCTGTTTAAAATAAAATGTTCTCACATCCTTCCAGAATCTTCCCTCTCCAGCTTCCACTCATGTCTCAATGTTCTTGATTTGTCAGTTCTGATGAATATTTCTCCACGATCTACTTTGTTCATTATTTCAGGAACTTGATGCTTTTTATCATATTGCCCCTCTCCTATGTGGTCTCCAGTGAGTGGATGTTCTGTGCCTTAATCTGATCCTGCAGAATTTGCTATGCAGGCACATAATTCTTTTGGATACCCTACACTGTACAGTCTTTAGTCTGTCTTTGTCTTTTCATTGATGGGGTCTACAGAACAGGACATAGTATTCTAGGTGCAGCCTCACCAGTGATCTATAGGGAGTCAGTATTATCTCCTTCTACCTGCAGTCAAACCCCTCTCGATACACCCCAACAGCCTAATTGCCTTGCTGTGAGTCTTGGATCACTGGCAGATTGTTTTAGTGAGTAACTCATGATGACTCCCAGATCTCATTCCTCAGTAGTGTCAACTTAACCCTCCCACCCAGTATTTCTTCTTGGGGTTCTTGTTCTGTATATGCATCACCTTGCATATTGTGGCATTGAATTTCAACTGTCAAAGTTAGGGCCACCTCTCTAATCTTTGCTGTTCCCGCTGCAGCTCCTTAACCCCTTCCTCATTGTCTACCCTGCCGCAGAGCTTAGTGTAATCTGCTAACAGACACATATGTCCTTTTGTTCCTTCTCCAATGTCACTGATGAACTTATTGGAAAGACAATCCCTAGGACTTAATCATGTGGCATCCTACTCATAAACACCTTCTTTCCTGACTTGACCCCATTTACCACCACCTTCTACTGTCTCCCCCCAAGTCAATACTCATACATCTTCCTAGATCTTTTACTGTTCTCAGATCCTCTAACTTCTTCAGCAGCTTTCTGTGTGGCACAGAGTTGCATGTCTTGCTGAAGTCAAAGGACAGCAAATCCACTGCTTGCCCTTGTCCACTGCCCTAGTTATCAAGTCCAAGCGCTATCACGTTGGTCTGACATGATCGCCCAGCCATGAACGCAAGCTGCTTACTGTCCTGGAGCCCATTTCTTTCCAGGTAGTCCACTAGATCCTTTTTCACTAGTGTTTTCCTTAATTTACCTGATATAGAGATACGACTAACAGGTCTGTAGTTTCCTGGTTGCTCTTTGTCTTTTCCCTTGCGGACTAGGACTAAATCCACTACCCTCTAATCTTTCGGAACCACCCTTGACTGCAGGAAGATATTGAATAATCCTGCCAGGGGTTCAGCAAGTTTTGATGGCAGTTCCCTGAGCACCCTCATTTGCATCCTGTCTGGTCTTGAAGCCTTCTGTATTTTGAGGACTGCTAGTCATTTTCTTACCCTTTTTCCCCATAAACACCACCTGCCCCATTTCAAGGATCCCTCTTGCAGCAACCTTTATCCAGTTTTCAGGCAAGTGCCTGCTATCCTCAACTATGAACACAAAGCAAAAATACTTATTTAGAATGGTTGCCTTCTCCGCATCCTCTATTATCCTGCTCCTGTCAGCATACTAATTCTTCTGCTCATCTTACTTTTTTTCATAATGTATCTAAAAAACTATTCCCCCCCGTTGACCCCCTCTGCACTATATAGTTTTGTGTCTGCTTTTGCATCCATGACTTTCATCTTTGCCTCCCTCATCCTTAACTGGTATTCATCCCATTACTCATCTCCCTGTTTCTCTTTGTATCTCATGAAAGAACCTTTTTAGCCTTTACTGCCTCCCTGACTACCTTTGAGAACCAGATTGATCTCTTGTGCCTGTTACTCTTAGTAACCATACTCAGGTATGACTTAGTTGCCTTTAGAATGGCTCCTTTAATTACCCTCTGATTTCTTCCACTAACCTCAGTTTACCCTTAACTAGTTATCTCAGCTGGCCAAAGTCTGCCTTGACAAGGGTATACTGTTAACCAAGGCCAGTTCGAATCATATGGTGTTATGGTCACCGGACCCCAGAGGTGGCCCTATCATTACCCTGCCTACCATTTCCATGTTGGTGAGCAGTGAGCAACATGTTGAGAATGGTAGTTTTCCTGGTTAGTTCTTTGATTAGATGCACCAGGAGGTAATTCTGTAACATACGTAGTAGGGCCTGACTCTTGGTGTACTTAGCTGCTGAAATTTCCAAACCTACATCTGGTAGATGAAGATCCACCAGCAGCACTACCTACTCCTTTGTTTCCCACTTCAAAGTCTCTGCCCATAGATCCCCATCTCACTTGTTCATCTGTCCCAGTGGTCTGTAGACCACCCCCATGTGCAGGTTCTTACCTGATATAGCTGTGGGCTGCACCCACAACAATTCTGTCCCCCCTTCCCTCCTCTGATGGCCCCCTCCTCAACCATTCTCTGTCTCTTCCTTGAAATAAAGGACTAACTCCCTTTTCTTGTACCTCTATCTCATCTATTCATGGTGTATCCTGGAATTGCTAAGTCACAGTCATTATTCCAAGAGACCCATGTTTCTGTGATGGCTATGAGGTGTAATCCCACATCTCACACCATCACCTGGAGCTCACATATTTTGTTTCCCATGTTGCTGGTATCAAGGCAGACTGCTTTCCAACATGTGGCAACACCAATCCCCTTATTATTTTTTTGTTCCCTCCCCCCACTCCATTATAGCATGACTGATATACCACCATCTGTCCAGGTGAACTGGCCATTATGTGGCTATAGGTGCACCAGGAGTTACCTATTATAGTTGTCCTTTCTTGACATCCCTTGCCCCCCCAGAATGAAGGCAAGATGGGAACAGATCCCCAATGTGATCATGCGTACACTTGCTTCTCAGTACATGGTGCAATGCTCAACCTTCCCTGTGTCCTGAGCACCCTGACACTGACACATCTACAGGTGGCAGTAGCACTGCAGGATAAAGCACCCCTCTGTTCCAAGTGGAGGACAGAATCATCTGGAATGCACAATCCTCACACCCCTGTCTGACCCCCAAGGACCCAGGCTCATTCCTGAATCTGGGTTGCTTGTATCATGAGTGGTACCCCTATTGCTGGACTGACAGGCTAGCCCTCCACCCACTTTTTAATTTTAATTTATTTTTTTTATTTCAAGAATATTACCAAGAGAAACATACTGAGCTTGTAATAGCTCTTTTCCAGATGCATTGTGGGGGCATTAGAAGGGGAATAAACAATACATAATGCACATGTGAAAATAACAGGTACAGTTGTAAAAAAGGATAGACCGAGGACTAGAGGACCAGAGCCCAGGAAAACCATATGAAAAGTCAGTTTGGCCCACCATAGTTTTCTAGAGGGGAGGAGGAGAAGGAAAGGTTTCCTGGAGGGGTGGAAGAGTGAAGCATCACTTTGTTGGCTCCTCTACTCTTGTCATCCACCCCCCTAATTTATGTCCTTTGCTTGTTCTGTGTACTCCTGTAGTCTGATTTTATTATGCTCACTTGTCTGAATGTCTACATCCCATCTATTTCTAGCCCCATTTCTGGGGAAGTCCTAGATAGATTCCTTATGACTTCCTTGCTCTGTGGTCCCCGCAGCCTCAGTCCTCTCTCACTTAGTTTAAATGTCCACCAACATAGACATCCAACTTCTGCCACAGTGCATTGGCCTTCCCTATTTCCATGGCAAGGCCATAATCCCTGAAGAGCCTCATGTCCAGGATTCCCCTCACTCTCCCCAAAAAATGGTACCCCTTCCTACTGACACCATATCTTCAGCCACCCATTAAACTCCCTAATCTCCTCCTTTCTCACTTGCCTTATACTTCCCCCTTCTCCCTTCTCCCAGAGGGATAAAACAGATACTATTTGCTATTACAAGATGTACCTCAGGCAGAGTTATGTATTATCTTAATATTTGCACAGATATAGTGTCAGAAAAAGGCAAGATAATCAATGTTCCTTTCTCTGACACTGTCCCTGTGTAAATACACAGATACTGTTTAAGAAGTGGTAAGGATGGACCTCTGTGCTTGCCAGAATGTTTGAGTCAATAATACAATAGTAGTAATAATAATAAAAGATGTCAGAAAAGAAAAATGGAGCACTCACCAACAGAAAAACAGAAAGACAGGCACCAGTAAGTGCATATTCTTTATTGAAAAATGTGTCTCAGGGTACAGAAAAAGTTAAAAGTCAGGCTGCACTTCATGCTACTTGCCTGATGTGATTCACACTGTAAAAGTGCTTTTTCAAAGGCAATGTCTCTCAGGCAATGACAGCACTTTATAGTGACATCCTTAAAGCTGCATACCAGCAGCTAGAGTACCATATTGCCTGGGGTGAGTAACACTAGCTAATGATAAATAGACACAGCCCTACTTGAAACAGAGAATAAATAGACATAAAATATCATACAATTATCTAAAAAAAGACTCAACATTTATGATAGGGTTGTAGAGTATCCATTACATGCTCATGGCCTTCTTCCCAAAGGTACTCATGAACTTCAGTTCATAAACTCAGAAATGAAGCCAAAATTTCAGGAGAAAAGCTGAGAAGAGAAACATCAGTTTATCACAAAGCAGATATGAATACTCTTTTCATCTGAAATGGTGCCAGGTCAAAACCAAAATATAATCCTGGCCACTCCCTAGCCCCTAAGGTATAAATCCAAAAGGCCTCTCTCTGGAGTACTTTCTCAATCCCTGTGAATAGGAATTTATGATTCCCTCCTTCTCTAGCATAATGAAAATGGGCTGCTGTGGCATAGTTCATGTTCTTATTTTGGATTGTACAGCAGTGTTCCACCACCAGTACACAACATTTTCTAATTGGTTTGCCCACATAGTAGGCACCACAATTGCACATAGCAAGACACATCACTCCAGTGGTGTCACATCTGATAAGATCTTTGATATCCACAATCTGGTCTATTCTGGGATTGGCAAATTCACTCCCCAGCAAAATGGCATCACAGAATGTGCATCTCTTGTATGCAAAGCAACCATGGCTGTGGCTAGGTAGCCATGTTGTAGAACCCCATTCTTACTGCTATTTGCTGTGAACCAAGTAGTCACGTAGGGTTTCAGCTCTATGGTAAGTGATTCTGGAGTATTGATGTACATACTGTTCAAGGGCATGGTCACCCCTCAAAACCATCCAGAGTTTCCTAATGATGTCTTTGACACATTTAGAATTAGCTGATTAAGTGGTTACACTGTTTACTGATCTCTAGGGTGTCTCTCCCTGAACAGTAGATAATTTCTATTCTGATGTCTAGCAAATAGTTCTGCTCTGTCCACATTGCTGTCTGTATATCTGCTTTTAAAAAATACATATATTTCTAAGGTCCTAAGCTCCCTTTTCAAAAGTACTGTCATTGCTACAGTTTCTCCAAATTTCAAGAAACTGATTATTTGGTATATTAGTGACAGTGTCGCATGGATGACAGCTAGAAGATTGAAGCAAGGTTTTGTTGCCTGTAGGATTATGGTATATATAGCTTGGCAGAACACTCCAGGAGAAAGGACTGCTGTGTGACTGAACTTCTCTGCTGGGACTAAAGTAGAAGAACTTTTGTATTTAGACCTTTAATTTAGGGTAAAAAAACTAACATACAAAACAAAACAAAAAGTGTGTGTTTGGGTTAACTGAACTGAATGGGTAACTGAAAAGTCATCTAGGTGTAAATCTCAGGTGACTGAAAGGACTTAACTGTTGTGAGGTTTAAATTACTTGTAGAAAGATCTGGTAAGTAGGGGGAGTGGCTTAGCTAGAAGGAAGCTACATTTAAAGACTGCCTTAGAAAGATTCTGCTAATAGCTTGGCAGAACACTCCAGGAGAAAGGACTGCTGTGTGACTGAACTTCTCTGCTGGGACTAAAGTAGAAGAACTTTTGTATTTAGACCTTTAATTTAGGGTAAAAAAACTAACATACAAAACAAAACAAAAAGTGTGTGTTTGGGTTAACTGAACTGAATGGGTAACTGAAAAGTCATCTAGGTGTAAATCTCAGGTGACTGAAAGGACTTAACTGTTGTGAGGTTTAAATTACTTGTAGAAAGATCTGGTAAGTAGGGGGAGTGGCTTAGCTAGAAGGAAGCTACATTTAAAGACTGCCTTAGAAAGATTCTGCTAATAGCTTGGCAGAAGACACCAGGAGAAAGGACTGCTGTGTGACTGAACTTCTGTACTGGGACTAAAGTAGAAGAACTTTTGTATTTAGACCTTTAATTTAGGGTAAAAAAACTAACATACAAAACAAAACAAAAAAGTGTGTGTTTGGGTTAACTGAACTGAATGGACAACTGAAAAGTCATCTAGGGGTAAATCTCAGGTGACTGAAAGGACTTAACTGTTGTGAGGTTTAAATTACTTGTAGAAAGATCTGGTAAGTAGGGGGAGTGGCTTAGCTAGAAGGAAGCTACATTTAAAGACTGCCTTAGAAAGATTCTGCTAATAGCTTGCAGAACACTCCAGGAGAAAGGACTGCTGTGTGACTGAACTTCTCTACTGGGACTATATTGCCCTCCTTCCTCCCTTCCACCCCCACCCAAAGCTAGTTCTATTTTTATAGGCACAGGATTTGATTGACAACAGGAACTTCCTGTTTAGGGGCAGGAAGTGAGTGATCACAGAACCACCAAGGACCCACCATCCTAGAAGGGCAAGAGTAGCCTCCGGCCCCTCTAGCTGCTGGAGGTCTGCCTCTGAACAAGTAAGCGGTCTACTGAGAAATATAGGATATTCTTGTCTCAGAACAGGACAATCAGGAGCTTAAAGGGCACACAGGCAGAAAGTAAGGAGAGAGAAAAAACAGAGGAAAGAGTAAGGATTGCAAACAGTTAAGGGGCCAGAAATAAGACATGATTGGAGTGGTGCAGTGCAGTGGCTGTGGAGCAGCAGTCTTCCAGGAGATGTTCTGGAGGATGCGGTGTTGTCCCATCTGCAGGCACCCCTCTGGGCTGAGGGAGGAGGTTGCTCATCTCCAGGCTGAGTTGGCCAGGATTTGTGGGACCTCCTCTTCCATCCAGGGACCACCAGTGCCACTGCCGTTGCCTCAGAGGTTGCCAAGAAAGAGGAGCGGTTGGACCACAGTGGGCTCAGGGAGGTGAGGGTGGTGGAACAGAGACATCCTCCAGTTGTACCTCTCCAAATTCCTATGCCATTCTGGCAAAGTGTGGTTCTCTATGGAGGCACCTACAGTGGAGACCAAGGAGGATGCTGGGAACCCTCCAAAGAAGACCCACAGGAGGGTGGCAGGGGACCCTGCAGGAAGTAAACAACTCCTGGTGGGGGACTCCATTGTTAGGAAGGTAGAACTGGGCAAGGAAGGGGAGAGGGAGGTAAGGTGCCTGCCTGGCGCCATGGCTTGGAGGGACAGGGAGCGAATCCTCAGGATTGCCAGAGCAGCTGCACAGGGGAGGGAGCTGGATGTCATTGTCCACTTAGGGACAAATGACCTGGCTAAGAAAGGGATTAGAGAAGTGCAGGAAGAGTTTGTGGAATTGGGGAGGGGCCTTATTCAAGTAGCACGCACGGTAACCTTCTCGGAGGTGCTACCCATCTATGGCATAGGTGAGGCTAGGGTGTTCCATACCATGGGATTCAATCAGTGGTTGAAAAACTGGTGTGGAGCTCAGGGATTTGGCTTCATTGGGGACTGTGGGTCCATCTGGAGTGATGCAAGCCTATACTGGCATGATGGGCTGCATCTGTCTGGGAGGGGAACCAGGATCCTAGGTGATAGGTTTAAATACTTCATTGGCAAGCTTTTAAACTAGCCAAGGGGGGAGGCACTGGAAAGGAGTAGGAAAATCCTAGCCCCCCCAAACAATCACGGTAGTAAGTGTGGCAAACACCAGCATGGAGGTGTCGATAGGGAGAAGGGCAGGGTAAATGGAGAGAAAGTGACAAAGGCAAGAAGGACAGGGATGGGGCAAAAGGGGTAAGGCCATCAGGAAATGGAGGGTAATGAGTACCAATGCCCGTAGTCTGGGCAACAAGCTCCCTGAGCTGGTGGCCTTAATGGAAGAGGGATGCCTAGATATCGTAGCAGTCACAGAAACATGGTACACAGAGAACCATGACTGGGATGTTAACATACCAGGGTACATAACCTACAGGAGAGACAGGCAGGGGAGAAGAGGGGGAGGAGTAGCTCTCTATGTAATGGAAGGGATAAAAGCAACTGAACAAAACAGTAAACAGGGAGGAGAGGAGGCACTGTGGGTCACCTTGGAGACTGAAAAGGGCACCACAATCAGCACAGGGGTTGTGTACAGACCCCCATGTCAGGGGGAAGGAATGGACAAGGATATGATGGAAGGCATTCTTAGAATGGCAGAGAAAGGGGAGATACTGTTGATGGGAGACCTGAATATGCCAGATGTTAACTGGAGCACATTTGCTGCAGTGACATCCAAGAGCAGGGCCATTCTTGATGCCCTACATGTGGCAGGCATTAGACAGCTAGTTTCGGAACCCACTCGTGAGGGAGCAATCTTAGACCTCGTACTCTCAAATGGGGGCAGTGAGAGGATCTCAGATCTAGAAGTGGGTTGCCATCTGGGAACAAGTGACCATCAAACACTGTGGTTCACGTTAAACTCAGCTACAGAGTCAAGCCATACAAAAGTGAGGATACTGGACTTTAGGAGGGCTGACTTTGGCAAGATGGGAGAGTGCCTCAGAAAAGCACTAGCAAACAGGCTAGAAGGAGGTGTGGAGCAACAATGGGGAATTATCAAAACTGCCATCACAGAGGCAACAAGCCTTTGTGTGAAGCAAATAAACAAATCAAAATGAAAGAAAAGCCACTATGGTTCTCAAGAGAGGTGGCTGTGAAAGTCAGGAAGAAAAGATAGCATTCCAGAAGTATAAGGAAACACAGAAGGAGCAGGACAGAGAGCTGTACCAGTTAAGGCAGAAAGAAGCAGGGAGGGAAGTCAGAATAACAAAGGCCCAAACTGAGGAAAAGATAGCCAACTCAGTTAAGAAGGGGGATAAAACCTTTTATAGGTACATCAGCGAGTGTAGAAAGACAAAGGGAGGATAGTGAGGCTGAATAGAATAAACGGTGGGTGGGCAGAGGGGACAGTGAAAAGCAGGAATACTGAACGAATATTTCTGCTCAGTATTCACAAAGAGGAGGGAAGTGCCTAATCCAATTAACAGAAGCACTCTTGATAGGGGTCGATCCCAGTCCTTTCACAGAAGAAAGGGTTCTGCAAGAACTCCTAAAACTGAAGGTGGACAAAGCAATGGGTCCTGATGGAATTCACCTCAGAATTCTAAAAGAATTAAGGAAGGAACTAGTGAAACCACTGGCTACTCTTTTAATAAATCATGGGAGGATGGTGTGGTACCCGAGGACTGGAGGAAGGCGGATGTGATTCCCCTTCACAAAAGTGGGACCAAGACAGAGGCAGGAAACTACAGACCTGTCAGTCTGACCTCTGTGGTAGGGAAAGTGATGGAGTCACTTCGAAGGAAAGAATAGTTGAGTACCTAGAGGTCAGTGGAGCACAGGATCCAAGGCAGCATGGGTTCACAGTGGGAAGGTCATGTCAGATGAATCTAATAGATTTCTTTGACTGGGTGACCAAAGTAGTACTATGTCCAGTTCTGGAGACTCCATCTCCACAAGGACATAGACAGGATAGAGGCAGTCCAGAGGAGGGCAACTAAAATGGTGCAGGGTCTGCAAGAGAAGCCGTATGAGGAGAGACTAAAGGAGCTTAATATGTATACCCTTGAGGAAAGAAGGAGAGGGACATGATAGAAACTTTCAAGTACCTCAAGGAATCAACAAAGTCCAAGAGGGTAGCATCTTTCAGAAAAAGAGACTTGCAAGAACAAGGGACACAATTTAAAGATAGAAGGAGGCGGTTCAGGGGCAGCGTGAGGAAGTATTATTTCACAGAGAGGGTAGTGGATGCATGGAACAGCCTTCCTGAGGAAGTTGTGAGTCTAAAACTGTGGGAGAATTCAAGAATGCATGGGACAGACATAAGGCAATTCTTGTGGGGGCAGGAAGATATAGGCTGTTGGTTAAATAGGATCTGCGGCCTATCCTGTAGGTAGGGAAATGGGCAGACTAGATGGGCCTAGCGGTCCTTATCTGTCGTCAAAGTCTATGTTTCTATATTAGTCTCAACATGATCATCTTCACACATTGTTATTTCCAAATCCAGAAAGTTAATTTTGTTCTGGTCAAAATTGCAAGTGAATTTGAGATGGGGATTAGCTGAGTTGATATAGATGATGAATTCATTAATTTCTTCTGCTTTTCCATGCCACACAGCTACAACAGCATCTATGTAGTTTTTCCAAAGGCCTATTTTGTCAAAATAGGAGTTGTGGGTTTCAGCATAGATGTGTTGCATTGCCATAGGCCAACATACAAATTGGCCACACTAGGGAAAAAAGTAGCTACCATGGCTGTTCCTTTAACCTGGAGGTAATTGCCATCCAGGATGGAAAAACAGTCAAATTTAAGGACAAATTCAGATAATTGCAGCAAAAACTCTGTAAATGGATTTTCCAGTGGGTCCTTTTGATTGAGTAAATGGGCTGTTGCATCCACTGTTCCTTGTGAGGGATATTGGTGTATAATGCCTCTCTATCTAAGGTGTGACTACTAAGGTATTATCATCCAATTCCAGGAGGATTTGTAGGACAGAGGTGGTGTTCTTAATGGAGGACATCAATGTGAAAACAAATGGTCTTATATAGTTATCCACCATTTTGGAAAGTGGTTTAGTAAGAGATCAAATAGCACTGATAATGGGTCTTCTGGGAGGCTTTTCAAGTGACTCATGTACCTTCGGAAGAATGTACAGTACATAGTTAGCCTGATAGTGTGGGGAGTAATCAGAAAATGCATCTTTTGTCAATCTGTGGGCCATAGTGATAGCTTCATCTACTATCCTCTTAAAGTCACATTAAGGGTCCTGATCCAGTTTTTTATAAAAACATCTATCAGAGAGCTGTCTCAACACCTCATTGCTGCAGTTCACACTTGAAATTTGCTTGTAAGACAGGAACAGCAGATGACCAGAGGTCAATATATGCTGCTCTTCACTTAGTTGTAATAATCCTTAAACTCTTCGTTTGTCCTATAAATATCCACTTTCTTTTTGAATATATTAAATGTTTCACTTTGGACTATGTCAGCTGGTTTTAAATGTGCACACATTTAACTGATTTTATGAGTCATTGTAATACTGTTTTGTTTGACTATTAGATTCCTACTATCAATTTGTTTATTGTCATATTATAGATTGCACATACTGTATACAGTAAATCCCCCCTTATTCTTCTTCTATATAATGTGTGTAGGTTCAAGATGTTTAAACATTCCACATAGTTTTTGTCCTCCAATCCTTTAATTGTTTCTGTGGTTCTTCTCTGTATTCTCTCAAGTTTATGTTGCTCTCCTAGATTTAATCCACCCCAAAACTGTGAACAATAGTCAACATGAAGTATTATATAGTTCCTATATAGGGGGATTAATATGTTATGCAGTTTGTCTTTAAAGTGTCGGGTTACAGAGTTTACCAAGTAGTTCAATTTTTTTTTAAATACATCGTCACAGTGAGTTTTATTTATCTGTGTATGTATGTATATATGTATGTATGTATGTATGTATCAATTTAATTATTTATTTCAAAGGTTTTATCAGAAAAGACATTCTGAGCTAGTACTGGCTTGTCTTCAGATGCATCCTGAGTAGAGGGGAAGAAATGAGGAGAGAATAGATACAAAATACAGAGTATAAAATGCATAGAATGGAAATATGTATATCAAAATAAGCAAGTCAATGCTTAAGAATAAAATTTGACAATCAGTAAGATACATGCAGTATATCATGGAAATGGCAAAAGAACAATTAAATAGTAATCAGCATATCAATATAAGGAACAGAGGGAATGAATGGTGAGAAGGAAGTAGGAAGTGCCGAAGCTAATAATTGGGAGTTACAGGTTAAAAGGGACTAAACCAAAATTAGAAGCAACTGCACGTCTGATTAGAAAAAACATGGAGGAGCGTTTTAAGAGCAGGAAATGAAGGAGCAGAGTGAATAAAAGGGGGAAGAGAACCTCATAGTTTAGGGAAACAAAATGAGAAGGCAGCTTGGCCAGTAGTAGATTTTATGTGAGGGAGAGCCAAGGAGTGAAAGCAAGCATTGCTAAGAAAGTAAGAGGATGAAGAAGGAAGGACAGGAGAGAAGAAATATATTAGACAAGAGAGCCAAACCAAAATTTGGAGATAAAGGAAACACAATTGGTAAGTCGCCTGCCATCAATGGAGGGGAGGAAGAAGGAAGAATACATGGTACAATGATGAATACGCATGGGTTTATCAGGGGCAAAGTGACAGAAGGATTAAATATGAGGGTCCAGTATAGCTAAAGTCATTTTTAGAGCAACACTATAAACAATGTCTCCATAGTGAAAAATAGGCAGAATCATCTTATTGAGCATTTTTCTGTGATCAGGAAGTGGAATGCTTCTCTTATTTCTTTATAGTGCTCCAGTCTTGGGGTGGGGCTTCTTGTGTATTGCATCTGCACAAATAGAACAATCTAGATGGTGATCATGCCAGACCTCAAGGTACTTGAAGGAGGAAACATCTTTGATAGTAACCAAATCAAGGGTATGAAAGAAAAGGTGGAGGACTCCAGCAAGTCTCTGCCTAGTGTCAAAAGTCATAGAGACCATTTTCATAGCATGAGGGATAACTGATTATCTCAGAACTAAAGCTGGATATTGTTAAAATCCAGTTGGAGTTGATTCATGAGGTCAGGGGCAGAGGAGCCAGAGTTAAAGATTAACTGTATCATCTGCATACATATGTGCTAACACAGAGGAGCAGGCCTTGGAGAAAATTTTTTTAAATCTTTATTTATTATTATGTCCAAATCCTTTTCATTCTTTGCCATTTCAAGCAAATGATTATACAGATAATACTTATACCTAGGATTATTTTTGCCAAAAAGCATTACCTTACATTTGTTTAAGTTAAATTGCATTCCCCTCTTCTTTGCCCATGCTGATAGCTTATTTATTTCAGACAGTAAAATTTGTCATTTCTCTTCTGTATCTACCTTTCTACCCAGATTTGTATCATCCACAAAGATCTGCTGCACACTGTCTATAATAATGGTACTGAACATAGATTTGTTGTTTTTTTAAGTCATTCAGGGCAGTCCTCTCTTCAGTGGTCAGGTTGTTGAACTTGATGGCAGGTGGTTCCTCAAATAATTGTTGTAGATCCTTCTCACATAATGTCTTAAAGGTCTGAATTACTGTACTAGGATCCGGTTGGAAAACAGACCCTCTCTGGAACAGAGGGGATAGTGAGTGTTCAAGATTAAATATAGATTTTGACCTGCCATCAGTTCTGAAGAAATGAGTATTCATACCTCTATTGTGACAAAATAATGTTGTTTGTGTTCTCTTTACATCTTTTCTCCTGCAATTTTAGCAGCATTTCCATGTTTATGAATTGAGGTTCCTGAGTACCTTTGGGAAGAAGGCCATGAGCACATCAAGAATACTCTACAACACTATCATAACTTTTGATTAATGCAAGCAAGATTTAATGAATTAAAGAACACAACTGACCCTGAGCATGACCTCTCATAATAAGTGGCTGATACAGCACTTGATTTAAATACTCTTGCATATGCTCAGTTTTTAGATATTTTGTATGTCTATTTTATGTTATTTTATATTTATTTATTATCTGTTTCAAATTAGACTGTGTCTATTTATTGTTAGCTACAGTTAGGCCAGGCAATATGGCACTCTCACTGGTGTTCCATGGCTTTGAGATTGTCACTATAAATTGCCATTAGTGCCTGATTGCCATTGCCTTTAAAAAATAGCTTTTACAGTGTGAAACATATCAGGCAAGTGGCATAAAGTGGAGCCTGAATCTTACCTTTTTTATTTATCCTGAGACTTGTTTAAAAAAAAAAAGTATATGCATCTACTGGTTTGCCTCTTGTTGTTTTTCCAGTGGTGAGTGCTGCAGTTTTCTTTTTTCTCCATTAAAGACTTTTGACATGAGCACCCTTTCCCATGGTGTGGCATCCTTGTTTTTGTAGTCTAGTAATAAAAGATGCCTGGGTTTAGCACGTTAAAGAGAGTAGGTTATTTTGTAATACACACCACAACTTCACAAAAGGTAATCTTAGCAAATGAACCTGATATTCTTCAAGGCAAAGAATTGATAAGGGCTTTATGAAAGACTTAGTCTATCATGACATCAATACGGCCTTTTACACTGCAGTTCAAGGCAAACACATGGAGATAGTAGCCCTATATGAAGTCCACAAAATTGCAGAAGGAGGATAGCTAATTGGCTCAAAGAAAGGAAAGAAAAAAAACATGATGGTGGATTGTAAACATTCTGAGTGTGTGGATTCACACAGTGAAATTTGTGCTGGGTTAACTGCTTTTTAATGTGTTCTTTAAATGCTTGGAGGAGGCAGTCAGTAGCCAACCAAAATGGTTTGCTCATGACATAAGTGTGAAATAATTTGACTAGAGAGGAATAATTTTATTTGCATTTATAGCCTAGGGAAACAATGGACAACATGAGAAAAATGAAATGGAAGTAGTGGTGGACAGTTAGCTAAAGCTACATAGACAATGTACTGCCACAGCCAAGAGAGCAAATGCAATTTGTAGATGCATTTGGTGGGAACAAGACCATTCAAAGACTTGGTTAGCTTACAACTGGAATACTGCATCAAGTTCTGATCACCACATACAGAAAGGATATTGAAGGGAATGAAATAGTCTAGCACACGTCCACCTATCTGGACATCTAGCTTAAGGCCAAGACCTATGAGGAAAGAGTGAATAACTCAAATTATTTAGTATACAGAACAGATGGTGGGGAAGGAATGATTGTAATACACAGAATGCTAAAAGGGATAGACAGGGTGAAGCATATTAAGCTGTTTAAGCTGATGACTACAAGCAGAACCAGAAAATATGCACTCAAACTGGTAATGGGGAGGGGCATAGTAAAAGCAGAACAATCAATTAAAGTTTTATTGAAAAGCATTAATCATGGTATGCAACACCACACCATCATAAAATCCATTCTAGATTGAATAACAGTACTGCACATGACACAATGTCTGTCACACCTGTGATACTAAGGCACTTCAATCTCCCTTGGATAAACTTCTGATTTAAGAAGGCAAACAGCATGGGTGATACCAAGCTCCTCTCTACCTTCAAGGGCTGTTTCCTAGAGTGGACCTGTTTGAGGTCACTCCTAACCTTGTTATCAGCAGTGGGAATGGATAATCTTCACTGTGAATGTCCAAGCACTGGTAGGAAGAAGTGACCACAACCAGATAACCATCTGCCTTAGATACATAAGTGAAAAGAGGATGACAAGAGAAGGGATTGTGAGGTTAAGAAGGGCAGGGGAGACTGTGCAGAGAAGGATCAGGAAAAAGCAGATAGCCTGAACAGATATCACTTCTGCTCAGTCTTCACAGTGGAGGGAAAGGGGGATGGACAGCACAGAAGCAGCAGGGACATTGGGGGGGAGGTGGACAGAAGACCATTCAAAGGAAAAGAGTCCTGAGAGGCTATGGAGCCTGACAGGGTACACCCAAGGGGGTTGGGGAGGTCAGGGAGGAACTGGCTCCACCTCTGACAGCCCTATTCAATAACTCACTGGAAACAGGCATGGTTCCAAAGGATTGAAGGAGGGCAAAAGCTGGCAACCATAGACAGGTCTGTTTAACATCACTGATGGGGTGGTCAATTTATTTTTTATTTTATTTTATTCTTTTGGTAACTGGGTAAGGCCCACTAGGCACAAGTGCCTGTTTTCATGAGTGACCCAGGAGCACTTGGGTGGTTAAGTGACTTGCACAGAGTCATACAGTATGCAAGCAGAGGTTGTAGGAGTAAAAGTGGAGGCACTTTTAAAAGACAGCCTAGTGGAGTATCTTGAATCCAAGGTTTACAAGACCAGAGGCAGCACGGATTCATGGGGGGAGAGGGGCCATGGTAGACCAATCTGATCAAGTTCTTCAACTGAGTGACCAGGAAAATAAATCAGGGTGGGGTTGTGGACATGACCTACTTAGACATCAGCAAGGCTTTCAAAGCTGTACCACATAGGAGGCTTAAAAGAAACTGGGCAGTTTGGGGGGATCCCAAGGTTGTAAACTGGGCATGGAACTGGTTGATGGATAGGAGACAGAGGGTGGCGGTAAACGGTACTCACTTTAATGTGGGGAGTGACCATTGGGGTACACTCAGAGATCAGTACTGGAACCAGTCCTCTTTAATGTCTTTATAAGTGACATTGCAGAAGAGACAGAAGATGCAGATGACACCAAAATGTGCAATATGTTAGATACCACGGAGGGGATGGGGAGAATGTGTAGAGACGAAAGAAAACTTGAGGATATGGTAGCTTGGTTTGAATGTGAAAAAGTTCAAAATCATGCACCAATGTCACAGAAACCAAAAGGCGGTGTCTAAAATGGAGAAAGAGGTATTGAAGGTCACTATACAGGAAAGGTACTTTGAGGTTATCATAGCTAATGACCTCAAGATGGTGAGACAGTGCAACAAGGCAGTAGTGCAGTGTCATCGGGATGCTGGGTTGCATAGGGAGGAGAATCACCAGTAGAAGGAGTGAGCTGATGTTACCACTGTATCAACTGTTGGTGAGACCCCACCTGCAGTACTGAGTCCAGTTCTGGAGGCCACATCTCAGGAAGGACATAAATTGGGCAGAGGCTGTCCAGAAGAGGGCAACCAAAATGGTGCAGGAGCTGCATCATAAGCAATATAATGAGATACTGAGGGATCTTAATATGTACACCCCAGAAAAGAGTAGGGAGGGGGGACATTATAGAGACTTATTAGTACCTTACGGGGGTAAATAATGTATGAAAGGTGAGTACAGGAGGGGATTATTTTTCAGAGGAGAAAGTGAACAAGAACTAGGGGTCATGCAATGAAACTGGAAGGAATAGAATTTTAGGAATGATGTGAGGAAGTATTCCTTCACTGAAAAAGTCATGGATACCAGGAACAGTTTTGCAACAGAGGTAGTGGGGGTAGCCAGATATCAGGTGGAGTCTGTGGTGACAGTATAATCAGGGACAAAATGGATACACTGGGTGAGCTAAACAGTTCATATCTGCCAACAAATTCTATCTTTCTGCTGACAGGGAAGATCAGCTGGAATTCAATCACCAGGACTTGAAACTTCAAAAAGTGGACTTAACTAAGATGAAGAACATGGTTTCCAAGGTGCTGCTGTATGAATCTGGTAATGTAGAACATATGAGGTTCATTGAGTAATGGGCCTGAAGCAGCAGCAGAGGTTTGCATACCTGTAGTAGTAGTTTTTCATTTAGGTTTTGCATTCACCATAATAAATGCCTCTAATGTAAAACGAGTCAAGAAGTGGACCCCAGGATCAACAAGGACCTAAAACAATTGATCCTGGATAAGAAGGTCTATGACTTCTGAAAAAAGAAAAGTTACCTCCGAGCAGAAAAGCATAGAGGAAACCCTAAGAGACTGCAAGATTAGAACTCAGAAAGCCAGGGAGGGACTAGGAGCCTGGATAGCAGCAGCAGCAGAGCAACAGCAGCTGAGGACACCAAAGCGGTCTTTCAGTACATACAGCACATGAAAAATGAAAGGAGATGTATGAAATGGGGCCCCTGAAAACAGGAGAAGAAGGCACCCTGCAAGAGAGATAGGGGAAATGGTTAAGATACTGAATAAATACTTCACTTCAGTGTTTACTAGGGTTGTAAAAGTAATGAATAGTATTTTCTAAATACCTCAGATACTAGGACTCTTAAATCTATGAGAGCTCTTTCTGAATATGGGACTATTCATCTCCTTCAGTATTTTGGAAATGTTCACAAAAAGCCCCCAAAAAAAATCCTTTAATACAACTCCTGTCTCCCATACACTTCTAGAATTCCAGTTCCACACTGAGACCCCCGGTACCCACAATTTGTTAGATTTTAAATGTGTAATTAAAACTCCCAATGACTGGCAGACATCTTTTAGCCGACTAAATTAAGAAAATCCTGCAACAGAACTGGAGTATTTTGGAGGTTGACCCCACACTATGTGACATCATTGGGGATATCCAAATGTAGTCTTTTAGTGACCAAAGATAATTAGAAACTGTGTGATAAAAAAGGTTTTATACCCCAAAGATTGAACATCCTCTGAATTGGTTAACTCCCTACATGGAATCTTACAACTGTGAGAGGGGCAAGTATTGTACCTTCAGTATATTAAGCACAGAAGAAATTTCTTCATACTTATTGTAATTTCCTTTTCTGTTAGCTCCAACAATGTAAATGGGGTTCAGTACTGATGGGTTATGTTCACCCCTACTAGGGGAAATGGCACAGCCCAAGGCTTTAATCAGAATAAAATCCAGGACACCTGAACATTCTGGATAGCAACAACTCTCCAGTCACTGTTGTCCACATAGTGCCTCTAAATATGGAAAAAATATATCCACCTAGATCATATCAGTCATCTTGACATGGAAGCTCACATATCAGGTGCCTACATAAATAGGACTTTACCCATAATAAAATACTGTAAACAATTACCTACCTCATCAGATGGTGGAGGTTAAGAAATCAAGGCTCGCCGTCCAGTTCTCCAGTGGCGTGGAAGATCTTTGCAGCATCTAATCAACTAGAACAGACTTGTCAAACAAATTAAAGCAAACAGATAACACTGGCAAAAAGACTGCAAACAGTGTAAATGCTCACCTATAACAAAGGAGGCACCCTTAGATATCATCAAATTTGAACCTGTTAAAAACTGCATGCTAGTAGCCAACAATCTAATGCGTAACTGCTCACGTTCTTTTTGTTTTGTTTTCTTTGCTTTTTTATATCTTGATGTCCTGACAGCTCCAATGACAGAACTATTCAGTTTCTCCCTCCAGTCAGGATGGGTCCATCTAAATTGGAGGTTGGCCAATCTAGTGCCGCTCCACAACAGTGGACTCAGAATGATCCAAAGAACTGCAGACATGTCAGCCTGACATCCATAGTAGGGAAAATGTTGGAAGCCATCTTGAAAGAACAGATGGTGGAGTTCCTGGAGGTAAATAGTTTTCAGGTTGAAAACCAACATGGGTTTATCCGGGGGAAATCATGTCAAACAAACCTGGTTGAATTCTTCGACTGGGTGACTAGTTCTCTGGATGGAGGAAAACTGGTTGATGTCCAATACCTGGACTTAAACAAGGCTTTTGACTCGGTCCCACACAAAAGGCTAGCTTGGAAACTGAGGGAACTGGGGGTGTGTGATAAGCTGGTGAGGTGGGTAGCAAATTGGCTTAGGAATAGATAGTAGAGGGTGGTGGTAAGGGGTGAAGTCTCAACACCCAGGGAGGTAATCAGTGGAGTCCCACAAGGCTCAGTTTTGGGCCCTATCCTTTTCAATGTGTACATTTCAGACACCAGGGGCGGATTTGTAATAAAATAAGTTCATTCACTGATGATACCAAATTGCAGAAATTAGAAAGCTGGTCCTACACATATCAGTTGGGGTTCAGTGCACATAAATGCAGTGTTCTGCATCTCGGTATTAGAAGCCTTGAGTATATCTACAGAACTACTTGGCGAGGGGGGCAACAACAAACAGTTTCCTGCACAACACTAACCTGAAAAGAGGGATGCCACACTAAATATTCTTAAGGTGCCAATATTACATTTTCAAGCTTTTGAAAAAGGACTCACGTCCGAAACATGTCAAGTTGTTGTTTTTTTTTTATCTTCTGGAGCTGGTGTGCACTTTAATAAAATATAATATTGGCACCTTAAGAATGTTAGTGTGGCATCCATCTTTTCAGGTTAGTGTTGTGCAGGAAACTGTTGTTGCATATTTCCTAGAAGTTTCCTTACACCACATCCTAGTGCATACTCCTTGGTTGGTATACTTGGTGAGGGGGGATACAGATGACTGTAACAATGATGGCAAAGGATCTGGGTGTTGTAATTGATGCAAAAGGGAACCACTCAGAGCAATGTAAGAGAGCAGTGGCCAAGGCAAACAAAATGCTTGGGTGTATTGCCAGGGGATTATCATCCACGAGAAAGGAGGTTATACTTCCCCTGTACACCTCACTAGTGAGGCCACATCTGGAGTACTGTGGGCAGTTCTGGTGGCCATGCCTAAAAAGGACATCTCACTGCTGGAGATTGTCCAGTGAAGGCCAAAGAGGATGATCAGTGGTCTGGAGGGGTTATCATAATAGGATAGACACAGAGAGCTGAACATATACTCCCTCGAGGACAGAAGAGATAGAGGGGATGTGATAGAGACCTTCAAATACCTGAATGGGCTCAACAGAGTGAACCAGTGCACCCCTTCAGGTCAACACCCCCAATGAGCAAAACAGGAAAAAAGACCATTATGGCGACATCCGTGGTAATGGTCCTTTTTCCATGTTTCGCCTTCCCTCAGTGTTCCGCCCCCTCCCTGGACCACCTCCAACCTAGAGTTGGAATGCTAAAGTCCAGGGGGTGTTGGGGGCAGAGACCCCTGCATGGGGGGTGTAGGGGGCTCAGCCCCCCCAAAAAAACACTTTTGAAACAGGCAGCACAATACCTGCCTCAGTATCGTGCCATCACTGTGGGGGAGGTTGGCATTTATACTGTTGACCTCCCTTGGTGCTTCTGAGTGAACAGAGAGTGTTTGCTCAAGCTGAGGGAGGTGGGACTATGAGGGGGCCATAGTCTAATGTTAGCAGTGGGGAGTTACAGGGGGGAGGTGAGGGGACACTATTTCACATAGATAGTGGTGGTGCCCTCAAATGCATGCCAGGTGATCTGGTAAATATGGGAACTGTGGGAGGTTTCAAGAAGGGATGGGACAGGCACAGGGGCATGGTATGGAGGGGGATAGGTTGAACACCAGAGTTCTATGGGGGAGATATGGGTGGGAGGGGGGATGAAATGGGAGGAGGCAGAGCAGCTGCATTACCAGGTACATTACCAGTGAGCAGCATCAGGCAGACAAGATAGACCATTAGGCCTAATCTGCTGGCAACTATGTATGTATGTATGTATGTATGTATGTATGTATGTATATAATTACAAGCACAGCAGGTAAACTATAGAGTCTGTGTTTTGCCCTCAGGCTACCAACCCAGCTATTACAGCTTTTGAAAGGTGTTTATTAAATGAAACTTCTAAAATATTTTCTGACATACAGTTCCATTATTCGAGAAATTTAACTAATGTAGAATATAAGGCACTTAAAGAGTTAAAAAAATTTAAAGGGGTAATTTTCAAAAAAAATCAGACAAAGGAGGTACCATCGTAATAATGAAAGAAGAAATGTATGTTTTGAAATGTTTGGATTTGTTAAAGGATGATACCAACTATAAAAAACTAAGTAGGGATCCAACAGTTAAGTTCCAGGCAGAGTTATGTGAATTCACAGACTGGGGGCTTAGGTGTGGATGGCTTATGAAAAATGAAGCAGACTTTATAAAATGAATTTTCCAATTGCTCCCACATTTTACACCCTGCCCAAAATCCATAAGAACCCCAGTGACACTCCTGGTACACCAGTTATATCAGGAATTGGGTCAGTAACACATAACCTGTGCAAGTACATAGATAGCTTCTTGCAATCTGAAGTATTATTACTTAAATCACACCTTACAGACAGCTTGGACCTTCTAAATAAATTAAAGGGGAAACTATGGGATGTTAATTTTTGCTGGCTCACAATAAATGTCAGCAGGCTATATACGTCAATAAAGCATGACCTTGGTCTTAAAGCTATCAGCCACATTGTTTAGGACCAAAATTCTGTTTCTACACATTTTTTACATTGGGGCATAGATTTTGCACTGTCCCATAATTCCTTTACTTTCAGTGGAGAATTCTACTTACAAATTTGTGGAACTGCTATGGGGGCAGCATTTGCCCTCTCTTGCGTAAATTTATTTCTGGGTCAGTCTGAGGAAAAATACCTTCAAGATGAGAGTCACAATAAAGTCAAAACTCACCTAGTTTCTTACTTCCACTTTATTGATGATATCATAATAATTTGGGATAAGGATGAAAATGTAATCCCTGACTTCATCACCTATTTAAATCAGAATGAGATGGGTCTTCAATTTACCCACCAATCACACAAATTCAACATTAAGTTTTTGAATTTAGAGCTTATGGGTGTAGCAGGGGAAACAATTAAATCTAAAGGGGAAATAAAAGACACAGTGGCTAATACAATCCTACATGCCACCAGTGCACACCCTAAGAAACTGATTGTATCCATACCATATGGGGAACTCCTAAGGCTAAAACATAACTGCACAGAAGAAAATGTGTTTCTGGTACAATCCACAGAGCTAATGAACAGACTATGGTTAAGAGGCTATACAAGAGAGATGCTGAACACAGCTTTTGAAAGGGTAAAGAAATGGAATAGAGTGGACCTTTTGAAATCAAAAACAGAAAAAGAATCACAATCCATACAACATAGAGGGAAAAATCAATGTAACATGGTTACCTTCATTATAGAATTTAATCTGGTTGCAGGTAGAATAGGGGGATTGGTACATACATTTTGTCCACTCTTATTGACAAACCCTATGTTGGAAAAGCATATTAATAAAAACCCCAGAGTGTCTTTTTCTAAGGGAAAGGATGTTGGTGACAGAATTACTAGTAGTTACTTGCTCCGTCTGTGACCAAGTGTAACAAAACCTGGATGAACAACAGACCCAAGGGCCTACATAATGTCGACACTGTAACATATGTTATTTTTCCCAAACAGGGAAAAACTTTACCAAAGATGGAAAAAGTTTTGAACTTGAGACTTGTGTTACTTGTACAACTCACTATGTTGTGTATGCTTGCTGGTGTGACTCTCCATGTTATTATATTGGAATGACAACCAGACATGCTAAAATTAGAATCCAAGAGCACGTCCGTGCCATTATTAATGGTAATAGTAATAATGCACTTGGATTCCATTTTTTTCAAATACATAATAGCAGATCAGACTGTTCGAAATTCAGAATCTTAGAACATGTAGCAAGGCACCCAAGGGGTGGCAACAGAACTAATGAACTGGCACAAAGAGACACAAAATGGATCTTGTTACTGGACACTGTTACACCCCTTGGTCTTAATGAGGATGTTGATTTTTCCCCATATCTATAAAAGTATAGATAAAGTATAAAATGTTTATTCATTGTTTTCCTTTCTCTTCCCCTTCTAGGAATTTTTCTACACCATTATTTCTGAACATGCAAAATATGAGCACATTTAGTACTGTAAGTCCTTGGAGCACAGACAAAGTCTTTTACTGTATTGGACCAGGCAGAAGATATTTCATAGAAGCAGACTTATTTGGAATGGATTTCATTAACTGCAGGTACTGTGGAACAATTTTTAGCAGGACAGTCTTACAGGATTTAGGACACTGTCCTACATGCTGGGTCTTTGGAGATCTTAGGGCTCAGGTCCGGGCAGCATGGGCAGAGATTGCACGCCTCAAATTTCATATTGAAGAGGAAATACATTATAAGAACCACCTGCCATTTCCCCAGCATCCAACAGAAAAACCTCGACTGCAGAGGGTAGTTGGTCCAGGAGGTTGGCAGGTGGTTAGAGGAGCAAATCAGGTGCCCCATCACCTCTGCTCTCCAACACATTACCTCCAAAAAACCATATAAACACTACAAACAGGTATCTGCCTCTATCTCTGAAATCAAATAAAGAGGCAGAAGACACTGCAGAGTAGGACACTGCGGTACAGGAGCTAGCACAACAAAACTCACCCAAATCAGGAACCAAAACAAAACAAGCACAAAGGAAATCCAAAAAACTTCTGATCATAGGAGACTCCATGATTCGGGGAGTTGATACCCATCTCCAGCCAGGGGTGATGGTCAGATGTCTCCCAGGTACATAAGCATGGAGAGACACTGACCGCATTGCTAAAATTGTTCACAAAGCAGGAGAAAACATTGATGTCCTAGTACACATAGGGACTAATGATCTCGCCAGCCGGTCAGTTGTGGAGACCAAGGAACACCTGACTAGGCTGGGTGACAAACTATCATCTATTTCGTCCAGCATCTCCTTCTCTGAGATCCTGCCAGTCTGGGAGAGGGAGCAGATGGACGGAAGGTCAGAGAAGGGGAGATAGGGGAGCTAAACACGGCTCAAGGGCTGGTGCCAGGAAAAGGACACAGATTTGTAGGAACTGGCAACAGTTCTGGGAGCGAAAGTTCTTTAAATTTGATGGACTGCATCTGACTAAAGAGGGAGTCAGTGCATTGGGGCAGAAGTTTGACGTCTTTTAAGAATATTTAAACTAGCAAATGGGGAGAGGGGTGCAGCAATCTCATACGTCGAATGGGAAGAACACCCCTCCCCTTCAGCTAGTGGTCAAACAGGAATTCAGCATGTTTGCTGCTCATTTGCATCACCAGGTAAGAAAAAGGTTTGTCTCCCACATGACGACAGGGTAATGCCAAACTTCACCCAACAACTAACACACCAAATCTGGCCAATGGAAAATCATGTACACAATGCTCACAGCCTGGGAATAAGATCCCAGACCTGCAGGCAACAATGTCAGAGGCTAAACTGGACATAGTAGCAATTAGTGAGACATGGTTTACCAGTAACCACACTTGGGAGACTTCAGTACCTGGCTATGTATTGTTCAGAAGAGACCGAGGTGCAAAAGGGGGAGGAGTGGTCCTGTATGTTAATGAAAATATCAAAGCTACAGAAATTCAGAATACACATAAGGAGCCAGAAGAACTGTGGGTCACCCTGAAACAGGAAATGGGACAGCCATAAGAACTGGGGTTGTCTACAGGCCCCAGACCAGAGGGAGGACATAGACACATTACTGTTAGAAGATATACAAAACATGACAGCTAAAGGGAGGTTCTGATAATGGGAGACTTCAACATGCCGGATACAGATTGGTCAATACCAGCAGGAACATCTGCTAGAACTAGACTCATAGTGGATTCCCTGCAGGGGGAGGGCCTCAAACAACTGGTACAGCAACCCACAAGAGACAGGGCTATCCGAGATCTAGTACTGACTAACAAAGAAGGGATCACAGATCTCCAGGTAGAAGGTCACCTGGGGGCCAGTGACCATCACATGGTATGGTTCAATTTGGCTACTACATCTAAATCATCCTATTCCAAGGCAAAAATATGGGACTTCAGAGGAGCTAACTTTGATAAGATGGCCAACAGAGTTAAGCTAGCCCTGGCAAAAGAAACACAGGTGAGGGGTACAGGCAAAGTGGGCAAGCATTAAGGATGCAGTACTGAAGCAACATCCCATTGTGTTAGACAGAAAAGGAAGTGCAAAAGAAGAAGGAAATCACTTTGGTTCTCAAATACAGTAGCAGAAAAGGTCAGAGCCAAAAGGCTGGCCTTCAGGAAATATAAGGGAACACAGCGGGATGAAGATAGGGAGGCATACCAAACTGCCCTAAGGGAAGCAGGGAAGGCAGTAAGGCAGGCAAAGTCCCAAACTGAGGAAACACTAGCACGAACAGTAAAGAAGGTGACAAGACTTTCTATAGATACATTAGTGAAAGGAGAAAGTCCAGAGGGGTATTGCTAAGCTTAATGGAGAAAAGGGAGCATGTGAGGAGGAGGACCCTGTAAAGGCATCTATCCTAAATAGATACTTTTGCTCAGTATTTACTGAAGAGAAGGTAGGGCAGGGCCCACAGCTCAGCATTATGGACACAGGGGGGAGGGAGGTGAGCACTACTCCCTTCACAAAAGAAAGGGTCCTACAAGAGCTTGCTAAGCTCAGGGTGGATAAGGCAATGGGACCTGATGGCATACATCCCAGGGTACTTAAGGAGCTAAAGGAAGAACTAGCAGAGCCATTAGCAGAATTGTTTAGTGAGTCTCTGAGCACAGGAGAGGTCCCAGAAGACTGGAGAAGGGCTCATGTGATCCCGCTCCACAAGAGTGGTAGCAGGGAGGAGGCAGGGAACTACAGACCAGTCAGTCTTACCTCAGTAGTGGGCAAGATTATGGAGGCACTCCTTAAGGAAAGGATACTGCAACACCTGGAATCCATAGGGGCACAGGATCCAAGACAGCATGGGTTTACAAAAGAAAGGTCCTGTCAAACTAATCTCATAGATTTCTTTGACTGGGTAACCAGAGTGGTGGACCAAGGGGGAGCAGTTGATGTCGCCTACCTTGACTTCAGCAAAGCTTTTGACACTGTTCCACATAGAAGATTGATAAATAAGCTGGGTAGGCTCGGGTGGGTCAGAAGTTGGTCAACTGGGTGGCAAACTGGTTGACGGGCAGAAAACAGAGAGTGGTGGTAAATGGTATACAGTCAGAAGAGATGCAAGTCACAAGTGGGTACCTTAGGATCAGTCCTGAGGCCAGTCCTCTTCAACATCTTCATTAGTGACCTTGCAGATGGACTAGAGGGTAAGGCTTGTCTGTTTGCAGATGACACCAACATCTTCAACAGAGTAGATGATCCAGATGGGTGGGCAGAATGAGAAGAGATCTGGATAAATTAGCAGAATGGTCAGAAGAGTGGCAACTGGATTTAATGCAAAGACGCAAAATCATGCACATAGGGAAGAGAAACCCTGAAGCCACCTATAGGCTGGGAGGAAGTTGCTAGCAGTCACAAAGGAAGAAAGAGACTTGGGCATCATCATCACTGATGACCTGAAATCATCCAAGCAGACCTCTAAAGCAGTAGGTAAGGCTAGGGGGGTGTTAGTGTATTAGTAGGGTATCACAAGTCGTAAGAGGGAGGTAATAATCCTCTGTACAAGACACTGGTTAGGCCCATCTGGAGTACTGATGCAGTATTGGAGGCCACACCTTCACAAGGACATTAATCAAATTGAGGCAGTCCAGAGAAGGGCAACCAAAATTGGCAGTGGACTGCATCAGAAGACATATGAGGACAGATTAACGGAGTTCAATATGTATACCTTGAGCAAAGGGAGGGAGAGAGGGATATGATCAAGGCATTCAAACACCTTAAGGGCATAAACAAGGTGAAAGAGTCTAACATGTTTAAATATAAGAAAATAGCAGGACAAGAGGGCACAGCATGAGATTAGAGGGAGTCAATTAAGGGGAATGTGAGGAAATTCTTTTCACAGAAAGGGTGGTGGATGCATGAATGGCTTACCAACAAGTGGTGGCTATGAATACAGTGCAGGGCTTCAAACAGGCATGGGATAGGCATAAGGGAGCAATACAAATGACTATGAATAGATAGGCCACTGACAGAGCAAAGGCCGATGGCACATTTATAAGGTAGAAAAAGAAATGGGCAGACTGGATGGGCCTTGCGGTCCTTATCTGCCGTCAACTTCTATGTTTCTATGTTTCTATGTTCAGAGTTTATATGTAGCTGTCACAGGTCTTGTTATTAAATACATATGACTTCAGGGACATTTCCCTTGTCTTACAAATTGTGCTAACACGTATTTATTACTTACTGTATAATTTCGCAACTTTGTGATATAATATGTCAACTCACCAAGACCAATATACATTTCTCTGTAATAACTCTGTGATTATATAACTACTAGGACACAGTTTCGTTTACTTTAAGAACTGAGTTATTTGCTAGGTTACTCAACTTTATTAGAGAGAATATCCTTCCCTTAGCTTTATATGTCTTGATTTGAAAGAGGTTTACATAATTAACACTTGATGCCTTACCAATATCAAGGAATATGTTTTCTGTTTTGTCTCCCCCCCTCCCCACACACACATCTTCTCCTTTCTTTTGTATTTTCCCAAAGCTAACTAACAATTTGCTAAGAATTAGACTAGGCTTAACCTCTTTTTATCATTATAATGGTTTATGTTGGAGTGGAAATATTTGCTGAATGCAATAAATCCCCCCCCCCGCTTTGCCCAAGGATTGACCTTTTGCATTTTGGATTGACCTTCCACTTACTTTTTGTAAAAAGTACTATTGGATTCTAGTTTTAGCAATGATCATAATGGTACATATAATTAACTTTTCCCAACAATAAAAATACATGTATGTTAGGTATGCTTTTGAATAGGTATGAATCCATGATTTTTTTCTGTCTTGCCCTGTCTGTCTTAAACAACATAAATAGTTGTATGCTATAATATAAACATATAAGAAATGAAATTGATTGTTTCTAGCATACATAGGGAATTGAAATGATTCTGAAATTGCTGACAATAAGAAATTGTGTTATGTTGTTTTGTTTTACTACACTTTCCTGACATTTTGTATTACTTCTTATAGTATGGAATGCTGACACTTTAATTCAATGTGTGTGTCACTTTAAATGTTGATGTTTAAATGAATACCTGGTGTTAATCACTCTTTCAGTCTTGCCCCTATTAGAAGGCCTGTTGTAAGGCCGAGGTGGTAGGGTTTTTTTGGTTTTCTTCCAGGCATTTTTTGTCAGTAAAACAAGCATTTGCTTTAAACTGTAACCACCACGAATGCAGAGCTTTATTTCATTAATTTATTAGCTTGCTGATTTGCTCCAGCACCGCTGAGTCCTGTGCACACCTTTTCTGGACTCTAAAACTATAGAGAGAAGTCTAGACAGACTTATAACAGAGTCTTGTAACAAAAGAACAGGCATCCTAGTGCTGGCATACCAGGCTCCCGCGCAGGCCCCATTGACATGGTTGGAGCTAACAGAAAAGGAAATTATGGTATAAGTATGAAGAAATGTATTCTTTCTGTAGCACTTCACATTGTCAATCAGATTCAGTACTAATGGGTTCTAAGAAGCAGTACCTATGAAAAAAACAGGTCGGGGAGAATATTGTCCAATACGTCAACCACTTATAGGAAGAAATTTACCTTCTAAATGCCACCTGTAAAGCTCTGCTACCAAGGCTGCATCAGAAGAACATTGAATGTCCAATCTGTAGTGTCTGGTCAATGTGTGGATGGAGGACCACGTAGCTGCCTTGCATGGTTCTAAGACAGATGCCTCATCTTACTCCACCCAGGAGATGGCCATAGCCCTGGTGGAATGAACCTTGATGAAAGCCAGAGGCCTTATTTCTGTGACATAAGCCTTGGCAATGCATGACTCACTCACCTAGCCAAGGTGGCCTTGGAGCTTTTTGTCCCTTTTTAGCCTCACCAAAAAGAAGGAACAACCTATCCAATTTCCAGAACTCAACAGTCCATTGAAGGTATGTCCTAATGGCCCATTATAAATCTAACTTGTGTAACTCCTTCTCCTTTGGGTGAGTAGGTTGCTGACAGAGAGGTAGGAGACAGATTTCCTGGTTCACATGGAAGGCCATGGGGACCTTCGGAATGAAAGATGGAACTGTCCTGAGCACCACTTTGTCCATATGAATGATAAGGTAAGGTTCTTTGTTGGGCAAAGCCTGAAGCTCACCAATCCTCCTGGCTAAGCATATAGCAACTAAAAAACACAGATTGTAAGATAGCATGTCCAACAGTACAGAAGAAAGCAGTTCAAAAGACTCCTTGCAATGAGAATTCAGAACCAAATTCAGGTATCATGGAGGAAAAGAGGACTGGAACAGAGGCTGATTCCTGCTGACAGCCCACAGAAAACCAGTAACCTCCTGGATAGTCTCTAAAGATGAACCCAAGGAAGCTCCAAGAGCTGACACCTGACCTATCAAGATGCTCAAGGCCAAACCTTTCTCCACTCCTTCCTACAGAAAATTCAAAATCTGTAGAAGCGTGACTTTAGAAGGCTGCATATTTTTTCCTTTGGCCCAGGCCAAAAGAGTGGTCCATACTCAAGCATCAGCTACAGATGTGAAACTGTTTCTGGCAGCCATCTGGGTGTCCACTACCTTCTTAGAGAAACCCTGTTTCTGGATTCTCCTCCTTTTAGGAGCCAGTCTGTGAGTTGCATCACTCCTGGATTTGGATGCAGAATGGGACCTTAGGAGAGAAGGTCCCCCGCACTGGAAGGCAAAATGGTGCATGTTGAGCTAGGTTCACCAAGTCCAAAGACCACGGCCTTATGGGCCACTCTGGAGCCATCAGAAGAAAGCTTCCTCTTGAGTGGCTACTCTTGATGAGGTACGGTTCAGTGCAGTGGCTGTGGAGCAGCAGTCTTCCAGGAGATGTTCTGGAGGATGCAGTGTTGTCCCATCAGCAGGCACCTCTCTGGGCAGAGGAAGGAGGTTGCTCATCTTCAGGTTGAGTTGGCCAGAATTTGTGGGACCTCCTCTTCCATCCAGGGACCACCAGGGCCACTGCCGTTGCCTCAGAGGTTGCCAAGAAAGAGGAACAGTTGAGCCACAGTGGGCTCTGGGAGGGTGAGGGTGGTGGAACGGAGGTGCATCCCTCCAGTTTTACCTCTCCACAATTCCTATGCCATTCTGGCAAAGTGTGGTTCCTCTATGGAGGCACCCACAGTGAAGACCAAGAAGGATGCTGGGAACCTCCACAAGGGAGACCCACAGGAAGTTGGCATGGGACCCCACAGGGGAAGGAAACAACTCCTTGTGGGGGACTTCATTGTTAGGAAGGTAGAACTTGGGGAGGAAGGGGAGGGAGGTAAGGTGCCTGCCTGGCACCATGGCTTGGAAGGACAGGTAGGTAGGTAGGTAGAATTTTATTTTTATACAGGTAATACATATAATTTGGACAAAATCCAGTTTACAAGACAGACCTGTGTAATTCTCTATCTAAATACATACAATAAAGTTCCACATTTAAACACTAACAAATGCATACAATATAATATATACAACAGACATCAAAGTATAACTAAAAATGCATCCTTACAAGTTATTCTAAAAGGAAATCTTATCAATTTCTACAACACAGCTAAAGATATTCAACACTCACAAATAAGAATATTTAACTCCTTTATGGTTTGAATAAATGCAGAGTGACTTGTAATTCCCTTACATCTATGGGGAGAAGATTCCAAAAACTAGCAGCTTGATAGATCAAAGTCCTATCCCCATATTTATTTTGTAATTTTCCTACAGATATTTTATTTAAGTGAACTGATCTAGTTAATAACCTTTTAGGATAATGTTTCACTGGAAACAGTAGTAGTGAAATTGGATGGTTCACCAATAAATGTTTCATTTTATGAATTAAAGTTAACCAATGACACTGATAATTTATATCCAAAGGCAACCAGTTCACTTTATTCAACAGTGAACAATGATGAGTCCGATAATTCCCCTTTAATACATATCTAGCCATACGATAGTAAGTTTTATCCAGCTTGTTCAAAAGTGTTTTATTGGTTTTCCTATATATCAGTTCACCATATCTGAACATTGGAATAATTAACTGATCGGCCAACTTTTTCCTATCTATTGTTGTTAGACATTCAGTACATCTTCATAATGCTCCCACCCTTTTATTAACTTTTTTGACCAGTTCTGTAATATGACTAGAAAAGGACATTTGCTCATCAAATATAACCCCCAGATAATTATAGTCCTTAACCTGTTCTAATTTAATTGAGTTTCCTGTATAAACACAGAGTTTATGAATAACTTCACCACTTTTTTTTAATGGAAATTTCATGCATTTTGTTTTTTTTGCATTCATAATTAATTTCGACAGGGAGCGAATCCTCAGGATCGCCGGAGCAACTGCACAAGGAAGGGAGCTGGATGTCATTGTCCACCTAGGGACAAATGACCTAGCTAAGAAAGGGATCAGAGCAGTGCAGGAAGAGTTTGTGGAGTTGGGGAGGGGCCTTAGACAAGTAGCATGTACGGTAACCTTCTCGGAGGTGCTGCCTGTCTATGGCATAGGTGAGGCTAGGGTGCTCCACAACATGGGATTCAATCAGTCATTGAAAAACTGGTGCAGAGCACAATGATTTGGCTTCATTGGGGACTGGGGGTCCACCTGGAGTGATGCAGGCTTATACTGGCATGATGGGCTGCATCTGTCCAGGAGGGGAACCAGGATCCTAGGTGATAGGTTTAAATGCTTCATTGGCAAGCATTTAAACTATCCAAGGGTCGAGGCTCTGGAAAGAAACAGGGAAATCCTAGCCCCACCCAAAAAGTCAGGGTAGTAAGTGAGGTAAACACCAAGACAGAGATGTCAATAAGGAGAAGGGCAGTGGTAAATGGAGAAAGTGACAAAGGCAGTAAGGACAGGGATGGGGCAAAAAGGACTAAGGCCATCAGGAAATGGAGGGTAATGACTACCAATGCCCGTAGTCTGGGCGACAAGCTCCCTGAACTGGTGGCCTTGATGGAATAGGGTTACCTGGATATCATAGCAGTAACAGAAACTTGGTACACAGAGAACCATGACTGGGATGTTAACATACTGTACCAGGGTACATAACCTACAGAAGATGACAGGAGGGGAGAAGAAGGGGAGGAGTAGCTCTCTATGTAAAGGAAGGGATAAAAGCAACTGAACAAAAGAGTAAATAGGGAGGAGAGGAGGCACTGTGGGTCACCTTAGAGACTGGAAATGGCACCACAATCTGCACAGGGGTTGTATACAGACCCCCATGTCTGGGGGAAGGAATGGACAAGGATATGATAGAAGGCATTCTCAGCATGGCAGAGAAAGGGGAGATACTGTTGATGGGAGACCTGAATATGCCAGATGTTAACTGGAGCACATTTGCTGCAGCCACATCCTAGAGCAGGACCATTCTCAATGCCCTACAGGTGGCATGCCTCAGACAGCTAGTTTTAGAACCCACTCATGAGGGAGCAATCTTAGACTGCATACTCTCAAATAGGGACAGTGAGATGATCTTAGATCTAGAAGTGGGTTGCCATCTGGGAACAAGTGACCATCAGTGTGGATCACGACAAACTCAGCTGCAGAGTCAAGCCATACAAAAGTGAGGGTACTGTACTTCAGGAGGGCTGACTTTGGCAAGATGGCAGAGTGCCTTAGAAAAGCACTAGCAAACAGGCTAGAAGGAGGGGTTGAGCAACAATGGGGAAACATCAGAACTGCCATCACAGAGGCAACAAGGCTTTGTGTGAAGCAAATAAACAAATCAAAATGAAAGAAAAAGCCGCTATGGTTCTCAAAGGAGGTGGCGGGGAAAGTCAGGGAGAAAAAGATAGCATTCAGGAAGTATAAGTGTAAGGCCCTCACCCCTGCCTTTTTGTAAAATGACAGGTGGCATGCTGTTGAAGCTGACAGCAGTACCTGGTGGGGACTGGGTTCGGGGAGGATTAGGTTACTCAGCACAGGGGTCCTAGGTTTGGCTACTCTGCCCAGGGGCACCCAAGTAAATCTGAACACAGGAAGCAATAACTGTAATGTCCAAAATCAGGAATGGGATTCTAAAGTGTGGCTTTTATTCACATCCAAACTGAACAAACAAAGCATAGATGGACCCCCATGGGGCTACATTACTGGTAATGCAGATTAGAGCAACAGAACACTTCTTCAACATTTCAGCCCTCAGGCTCTGAACCCACCAGGCACACAGCCTGGACTTGCATGCAGCTTTGGGTACATAGCCCGACTTGTACACTACTTGGGTTTTCCCATGGCCCGGCTCCCCCGCAGGCCACTTGATTGTGGTCCATATGGCAGTGAACCAGTTTTCCTGTTGGTGGCTCCCCAAACCACCTTAGAGCCTTCGACTCCTTAAGGGAACTTTTCCTTCCAATCCCACGTCTGGGTACTTCCCTCATCTCTGGCCAAGTGCATGAGGCAAAGTAGAAATCCACAGAGCAAATCCGTAGAGGTGGACCTGGTTACTAAAGATGGGGGGTCTCCCACCTCCAGCTCCCACAATCCATACCCGGCCATTTCTCTGGAAACTAAACAACTCTTTTGAAAGCTTGGCAATGTAGATTACAGGGTAGACGTATATGGGTAAGTTCATGAAATAGGGTACCAATGTGCCCAATACTTTGTATGTTGATTTAAAAAAAATTAACAACAGCCACTGCAGTCATGATAAGTAAATTTAAAAGATAGCCACAAGTACAGATACATTTCATAGTTTGAGAAACCTAGCTGCAATCATTTTATTTTTATTCCATGTCCAGCTCCAGAATGACACAGATTTTCTCTAGCAAAATGTGACATGCAAAACCACAGTACATTCCATTGCTTCTATGAAGACTTTATTTTAGTTGCACTTCAGTAAATTAATGTTAAAAACTGCATTGGGTGTTGTCTTTTGTTAATGAAAACATTTTCACCCTAGTTTTTCAATGCATATAAAATTTCTGGTTCACTCAAGTTTTGCATGGCGCGTGCAACTGTGGTGTCCAAGCACAAGAAGAAGCCAGAAGGGGAAGGAAGGAAACATATTCAATTCAGTGCTTTAGAGTAACTGGTAATTGCTATTTTTCTTTTAAACTTAGATTGTGGGCTTTTAGTGACACTATACTTTCTTTGTTGTCTTTACTTATAATTGTTTTTGGGCTGTTGAAAATTTAAAACATAGTGGTGGTGTAATTCTGTGTCTTTAATTGCTGCAAATTTTATCTTGGCTTGTCTGACTGCCCTGTAGTTGGGTGAAGGGTGTTAATTGTCTGGCCTCTGACCTCAGCTACGTGATAACTGGAGGTGGGGCTTAGTCAGAGTTAAAGTAGCAAGCAGAGGTTTATTTTCTCAGAAGAAGCCAGAAGGGGAAGGAAGGAAACATATTCAATTCAGTGCTTTAGAGTAACTGGTAATTGCTATTTTTCTTTTAAACTTAGACTGTGGGCTTTTAGTGACACTATACTTTCCTTGTTGTCTTTACTTATAATTGTTTTTGGGCTGTTGAAAATTTAAAACATAGTGGTGGTGTAATTCTGTGCTGTCTTTAATTGCTGCAAATTTTCACCCCCCTCCCTCCCTTCCCCAACTCTTAATTATAGCCTGATAAATCTGATTGACAGGAGCTAAACACAAGGTATAGTAAGGGTGGAAGTAGGAGGGCATAAGGGGAAGAAGCCCACCTCAGCACAAGTGTTTTGACTTATTTATTTATTTATTGGTTTCTTTTTCTTTAAAAAAATTATCTGAGGATCAGTGACAGGATTTTAGTACAGTAAATTAATAAAAAGGAAACTAGGAGAGCTTCAGTAGCAGACAAGTACTGGAATTGTCAGTATAATGTGGGGTGGTGCAATGCAGTGGCTGTGGGGCAGCCATATTCAGGCAGACCTTCTGGACACTGAGGTGCTGCCCTATCTGCATGCACTCTCTGGACTGTGGGATGAGGTAGCCAGACTCAGAGTGGAAGAAACTGGGTCAGGAGTACCATCACCCCTATCCAGGGACCACCCAGTCCAATGCAACTGCCTCAAAGAATGCCGAGAACGAGGAGCACTTGGATGACAGTGGGATCAGGGAGAGTTAGAGCAGTCAGGCAGAGGCACATCCCAGATCCTATTCCACTCAAGAACTCATATGCCACACTGGAAAATGAGGACAACCAAATAGAGGTACCCAGAGAAGTGGAAGGAAAGGATGTGGAGGTTAGACAATGAGGTGACCTCAGCGGGGAAAGCAGTGGACCCCAGAGAAGGAGGAAGTGAATCCTGGTGGGGGACTCCATCATAAGAGGGATCCAGCTAGGAACACAGGTGGGGGAGGACAGGGAGGTGAGGTGCCTACCAGGTGCCACGGCATGGAGGGATGGAAGGAAGATCCTGGGGATCACTAGGAAGGCAAGATGGGAGGGTGAGCTGGGTATCATTATCCACCTAGGTACTAATGACCTGGCAAATGGGGGGGCCAAAGGAAGTTCAGGAAGAGCTTAGGAAACTGGGGAGGGGTCTCAAGCAGTAGCTACTTCTGTCACTTTCTCGAGTACCTGTGAGAGGCAAGGAGAGCATAGAGTGCTGCACCAGGAACTTTAACTCATGGTTGAAGAACTGGTGCTGTGAGGAAGGGTTTGGATTCATTGGTGACTGGGGACCCACCTGGAGGGATGGAGGTTTATTCAAGCCTGATGGCCTGCATCCATCCTGGAGGGAATCCAGCACTCAATGATAAGTTTAAATGCTACATTGACAAGCATTTAAACTAGCAAAGGGGTGGCAGACCAGCAAGGAGGGTACCTACTTGCTCACCCCCAAAGCTAGCAGTGGAACCAGTGAACCAGAGGAGGCTATCTCTGCAAAGCAGTGTGCAAAAGATGGAGATTAGTGCCCAAGAGGTGGATAAGCAGAAAAGGGCAAAATTCAGCAGAAGGGCAGACAGCAAGGAGAACCAGGGATAAATGACAACCAAGGATGGGGCTGGAGTAGAACAGTGAAGCAGTCTAGAGAGGTCAAATCATGGAAAGCCATGTGTGCAAATGCCAGGATCCTTATCAACAAGATGGAAGATCTGAGGCTGTCATGGTACAGACCTGACATTGTGGCCATCACTGAAACCTGGTGTAATTATAACCATGACTGGAGATGGCCATACCTGGCTACAACATATTCAGAAGAGACAGAGCAGGCAGGAAGGGAGGAGGAGTGGCACTGTATGTGAAAATGACATAAGGGCCACAGAGATCCAGGAGGAACAAAATGGGGGATACTGTGGGTTGCTGAAAGGAAAATGGGGACAGCCATCCACACAGGTGTGGTCTATAGACCACCAGCCCAGGAGGAAGAAACAGATAGGGAGCTGATGCTAGTCATCCAAAGGATGGCAGACAAGGGTGAGGTACTACTGGTTGGAGACTTCAATATTCCAGACGTGGACTGGGCATCCCAGCAGCAGCATCAACTAGGAACAGATTTATCCTGGACTCCTTCAGGGTGCCTTCCTCAAGCAACTGGTCATGGAACCAACTCAGCAGAAGGCAAT
Organism: Neoceratodus forsteri; assembly: GCA_016271365.2. Taxonomy (NCBI): domain Eukaryota; kingdom Metazoa; phylum Chordata; order Ceratodontiformes; family Ceratodontidae; genus Neoceratodus; species Neoceratodus forsteri. Next base: position 1,061,094,509 of record CM028132.1, on the reverse strand, counting down.
ACTGGACTTGTGCTCACAAACAGGGATAGTGTGATGGGGGTAACAGTGGGGAGCACCTGGGAAGCAGTGACCACCAGTCATTGTGTGTTGAAATCACAGAAAGAGCAGAACCAAACCACACAAAAACACGATCCTGGATTTTAGGGGGCAGACTTTGGGAAAATGGGAGATACTTGAAAGAGGCATTAAGGGATGGGACAGGAATCAGGGTTGAGGAACAGTGGGCAGTATTTAAAATGGGGATAACAAGAACAACAGAATTATGCATTAAGCAGGTTAGCAAGAGGAAAAGGAAGAGGAGACCATTATGGTTTTCCAAAGAGGTATCAAAGAAAGTGAAAGCCAAAAAGATTGCATTCAGGCAATACAAAAAGACACAGGCAGAAGGGGATAGGGAGAAGTACCAGGAGAAGCAAAGGGAGGCAGGGAGATCAGTAAGGAAAGCCAAAGCTCAGACTGAAGAACACATTGCAAAATCAGTGGGTAGAGGGGACAAAACCTTTTACAGGTACATAAGTGAAAAAAGAAAGACAAAGGGAGGGATAGTGAGACTGAAGGGGGAGGATAGGAGCCACGTGGAGGATGACAACAGTAAAGCTGACATATTGAACAGGTATTTCTGCTCAGTCTTTACTGAGGAAGAGGAGGGTAATGGGTCTGAAGGGAGTACAAGGGGTGAGAATGGTGCAGAAATGGACACAAGTCCCTTTACATGAGAAAGGGTCCTGAAGGAACTGGAAGTAATAAGAGTTAACAAGCAATGGGGCCAGATGGGTGCACCCCAGGTCCTTAAAGAACTAAGAGAGTGGTGGCTGAACCTCTGGCCATCCTGTTTAGCCAATCACTGGAAACAGGGGAGGTACCCAAAGACTGGAGGACAGCAGATGTAGTACCTTTATACAAAAGTGGGAACAAAGAGGAAGCAGGTAACTACAGACCAGTCAGGCTCACCTCGGTAGTGGGGAAGATCATGGAAGCACTACTGAAGGAGAGATTGGTGGAACATCTGGTTATCAATGGACTACAGGACCCAAGGCAGCATGGTTTCACCAGGGGGAGGTCATGTCAGACCAACCTCATTGAATTTTTTGACTGGGTGACTAGGAGGTGGATCAGGGGAGGGCAGTGGACATGGCCTATCTGGACTTCAGCAAGGCCTTTGACACTGTGCCACATAGAAGACTATTACACAAACTGGGGAATATGGTGTGGGCAGGACAGTAGTGTGGTGGGTAGGTAACTGGCTGGGTGGCAGGACACAGAGGGTGGTGGTAAATGACTGTCACTCCACAGAGGAAGAGTGACCAGTGGGGTACCACAGGGATCAGTGCTGGGACCGGTCCTATTCAACATCTTCATCAGTGACATTACTTGGGATCTAGAAGGCAGAATTTCACTGTTCACTGATGACACAAAGCTCTGTAACAGAGTAGACACACCAGAGGGTGTAGACAGAATGAGAAGCACCTGCAGAAACTTGAAGAATGGTCAGGGGTTTGGCAGTTGAAATTCAATGCAAAGAAGTGCAAGATAATGCATATGGGCACAAAAACCCTGGCACAATATATCAGTTGGGGGGTGAGGATATAGCATGCACCAAGCAGGAAAGGGATCTTGGGGTTGTCATCTCTGATGACCTCAAGGTAGGGAAACAGTGTGACAAGGCAGCAGGTAAAGCAAATAGGATGCTGGGATGTATAGGCAGGGGCATCACCAGCAGGAAAAGGGAGGTCATAATTCCGCTATACAAGACACAAGTGAGGCCCCACCTGGAGTACAGTGTACAGTTCTGGAGACCATACCTACGTAAGGACATAGACAGGGTAGAGAAGGTTCAGAGGAGGGCAACAAAGATGGTGCATGGATTGCATCACAAGTCCTATGAAGACAGGTTGAAGGAACTGAACATGTACTCCCTGGAGGAGAGGGGAGAGAGGGGATATGATAGAGATATACAAGTATCTTACAGGGAGGAACAGGGTGCAGGAAAACACTATTTTTAAGCGAAAAAGATGTTCCAGGACTAGAGGGCATGGGATGAAGTTGGAGGAGGACGATTCAGAGGAAACATGAGAAAGAATTTCTTCACAGAACGGGTGGTGGACAAGTGGAACTCCTGCCAGAGGAAGTGGTGGGGGCTGAAACAATCACGGATTTAAGAATGCATGGATAGACATAAAGGAATTCTCGAGGTCAGGGGTAAGGGGTAACAGATTTCTAGGAAAACAAACTGAACTTACAAGCTCAAATGGGCAGACTGGGTGGGCCATAGGCCCTTATCTGCCAACACTGTCTATGTATCTATGTATGTAACTGCACTTTTTACATGTTCCCTAATTTGCAGCAAAAGCATCCAGCTTTTTTTGAGTAGGTGATTTTCTTTTCAGATAGGGTCTTAAAAGTATTGCAGGACATTGGTGAGAGAGGGGTGAAGGCAATGCTTTTTTTAACTCAAACATTTGTGTGATGTCCACTGTTGCACGTGCAACACTTGGTGTCCCTGTTGCACGCATAAAGCTGAAATTGCTTTTCTCTCATATCTGATATGGAGTTATCCCACAACATAGTCCCTTTTCACTATTGAGTCATAGTGTCTTGAAATGCTTAGCAAAATAAATAAAAATGAAAGTATTTTTTTCAAGTTAAACACCTCTTGCACGTGCAATGTTTGGTGTCCCCATTGCAGGTGCAACACTGAAGGTGCTTTTCTCTCAAGTATGATATAGAGTTAGCCCACAACATACTCCCGTTTTAACTCTTGGGTCATAGTGTCTTGAAATGCTTAGTAAAATAAAGTAAAAAAGAAAGGTAACATTTTTTTTTCAAGTTAAACACCAGTTGTGTCCACTGTTGCATGTGCAACGTTTGGTGTCCCTGTTGCATGTGCAACACTGAAGGTGATTTTTCTCAAATCCCTGCTAGGGAGTTATCTCATAATCTGGTTCCTTTTTGACTCTTCAGTCACAGTGTCTTGACAAGCTTATTAAAATTGATCTATTGTTGATTTGAAAAATTCTCCCTCATGTCACACTTTGGTAACCCTGTTTCATGAACTTACCCATATCACATCTCCTCTACATGTCTTGACTTTCCCCTTGTGCTGGACTTGAACATACTTTTACTTTTGGCTAAGCCTATTACTCTAGGCCTCACACTACTTCAGTAGTCCAATTCCCACTTTAACACAGTTCTGGATGAAACATGGGCCCTTTGGAAAGAGCAGAACTCACCCTTATGGTTGCAGGTGCCCCACAGGCGAATCTTGAAATCTTCTTGTACCCCACACACATGGGAAAAATAAGGCAGCTTCTTCTCTAGCAGGAACCAGGGGGTTGCCCCTGGAATAGCAGGCAAATCTTCCACCCCCATGCCCTCAGGGATGGGGCACAGAGACCCGTATCAGCGGTCTCCATCACTTTAAAGAGCAGCTTACTGTGTCCCTGTTTAGGTGGAAACACACACCTTTACCTGAATGTAGCTCTATTTCAGAGCTGAGGCTCCAAGAGCCTGTGCACAAAACTGCTGTGCTCCTCTCACAACAATCTCCAACTCCAACTGACTCCAACTGACTACTCAAAACTCCCAACATTCTAATCTAACGCCCTTCTGCAGATTCCAACGTGGTTCATGCAGCTGCAATAGTTCTATGGTGATGTCATCCCTCAGTCTCAGCTGAGACTGAGAACAGAGTGAGGCAGTGTGAAATCCATTTAACTGGAGTTTCACAAGCTGCCTTCCCTGCCTACCACTAGGTCTTACTGAGATTCTAGTAACCCCGGGTAACGGGGGGGTTACACTTGCCCTTGACCAGGAAAATGACTGTCCGCAGTCATTATCTACCTGGCTTAGGCCATCCCACCCTATGTGCTACCTGCGGAGGCGGGTGATCAGGCCCTCCTCCTACCATGTGCGAACACAGGCAGGCAACACTAAAGGCCTAGAGGCCTTTAGCTGACATATCAGCCTCTACTCTACCCACTTACTATGGACGCCTAGTGGCTCTGGTAGAACTGTCCAGAACATAGCCCTAATAGCTCAACACTGCAGTCCCTAGGGCCCTTCAGGACCACAGCCTGTCTGTCACCCCTAGCCCTCTAGGGAAAATCTGTCTGCCTCTAACTTAACACCCAAAAACCAAAACAACCTGGAAACCTCCCCGGCTTTGGGCACCCTGCAACCACACACCAAGAAACTAATACCATACCATTACATTACAGCCTCCATACCCCCACAACAACACCTGTGGAAGGAAAGGGTTAATACAGTACAACAACAATAACAACCACAGTACTTTAAATTACTACACACTAAAGTACTAGTGAGGAACTCCGATGAGCCCCATCTCCTCTTTTTGTCTTCTCTTCTATCTTCTTCAGGAACACCTGCAAGAAAAAGAAAGACAATACACACTCCTAATCTGCATACACAGGCTACCTAAACCCCTACCATCAAAACACTGGAGAATCACAAAAATAATTTTTTTAGAAAAGGTAGAAAAACAGTATATACACTAAAAAATAGTGGAAAAACAATGACATTATTTACAATACACATTTGTGGGATGGAGTGCCCTAAAAGTCCCAACTAGTGACCACAGTGCCCGAAGGCTAGTCCATTAAAGAGTCTCTCCTGGGCCGGAGCCCGGTGAAGCACAGTTCTAGCAGGCCAAAGACCCGAAGGGGAGAATCTTTGAGGACAGTTCACACATTCTGGAGTCTGCTAGTATAGGGTGTGTACTGCAATGTCATACGGATAGAAAAGTTTGGACTTACCAGCCCCTTGTAGAAGGATTAAGATACACTGAACTGCTCCTCAGCCAAAGACTCTCCCTGGTAGCATTCTTCTGATACAGCTGGGTGGACATGTTCCAGGAACTATAGGAGGGCACATCTGGGAACTGCTGGCTTGATGTCATCTCTGGAGATGGAACCTTAGAACAGGAACAAAAAGGAAAACAGCTGGTCTGACATCATCCGATTACCAGGTGATGAAGCAGGATACAGCTGGGCTGGTGTTCTCTCTGGATCTGAAGTCATCTGGTGGGCCAGTTGATGGATTCCGGAAAGGCCAGTACACTGTAGAACTGATGAATGTGGGGCACCTGAGTCCTGGATGTCCATACTGGCGGATCAACAAAGGCACTACAAAGGCTGGTGTGGCAGTATTGACTACCACTGCTTGGCTTTCCATCTGGCAGGCACAGGCACATTTGCTGGGAGGTCCTTGCATTGAGGCCAATAGTACAGGGGGTCAGGTGCTTGAATTATTACCCCATCTGGATGCACCTAATTTACACTGTAGAAAGTTTCATGTCCCTCTCCATCCACTATTCGCACAGTGTCCATAAACAGTGTCCTGCCTCTCTTCCACTGGGTATATTTATCTTGAAGCAGTCTGTTCTTGACATGCTTGTTTGCACCAGGATGCACACATTTCATTACTTCGGCCCAGATCCAGGATTTCCTGCTGTTCTCAATCTCCTCCCAGACTTTCCGAGGAAAGGTAGGAAAGGACATTCTATAGATTTCATTCACCTTCCTACGAACCAGTCTCTCTTCTTTACTAGCTTTGGTCAACCTGAGACCGCTGGCCTGGCTTAGGGGCAGCCAGTCCTGGTTCTGCCAGCTACGCATCCTCAATGAGATGAAAAATGGATCCCTGACTTCTTCTTGCACAGCCAGGGCAGTGACATCACCACTCTCTTCCATGCATTCTTCTGAGGCAAGAGCTTGAGGCTGTGTACCCATTCCTTTTTCACAAGGCCACATAGGTTCCCCCTCATCTTCTTCCTCACTGAGAATCTGTGCCCAGGAGTGAGCAGTCGTCCTCACTCCTGAGACTATCCACTCATCACTAGGCACGGAGGATGACACCTCCCATTCAAAGGCCTCCCTCATCTCATCTTCTCCTATATGACTTGGGCTAGGCCCCCCCCTTCAGGGTTCTACTGATGCTTTGTCTGATTTTTTCTTCTGTGATCCAGCATCCGAAACATCAGCATCTGGTTCTTTTTCTAAATCTGAACCCTCCAGCTTTGTGCCACACTCCCCCGATGGGCCTTCTTCAACAGGCTCCGCCTGGTGCTGTGTGCTGCCAACTACAGATTCCTGAACCTTTGTCCATGTGGGGGCCAGACGAATCTGGGGCACTTTATACAGCTTCATATTTCTCTGGCACCCAGAACAGTGAGGTACCATGAAGACGTCCTTCCAGCATTTAAGCATATTTGACACACTTGTACTCGATATCCAGGAACGCTACACGAGAAGGCAGTTGTCCTCATAATAACACCTTTCAATGTCCCTTAATCTATTTACTGCTGCTGTTACTGCAGCCCGGGCATGATCTGGGTAGTGAGCTGGTCCTGAGGCCATAACTGCAGGGAAAACAAACAAAAGCTCAGTGTTACTAAAAGTCCCACTTTACTGAACACTTTCTTTACTTTTAAAATTGCTCCTCTGCTTCTGTGTTTCTTACTACCCCACCCTGTCATGGCGGTGGCAACCCTCTTGCATCAACATTCAGTGGGTCAAACCCTGGCATCCAATTTACACACAGTACTGATAACTTTAGCTCAAACTGCACAAACTTGCACTGTTCTTTTTCTAACACATTTACATGATCTGACACAGACTTTTCCCTTGCTGAAAACATTTCTTTAGTTCACAGTCCCTTAAAGCCTCAGGATTTCAAGCACAGGATTGCCTGTAAACTAGTGCTGCACATTTGGCTAAACTCACAGTCTCTCTCTGGCTTTAAAACTTTAAACTGATGCTGAATCCATAACTATGCTCACAGTCAATTGCCTAGCAGACTTGCACTTGCTGGTAAAACTTAACACAGTCTTTATTTGTAAAGCAACTACACTGCTGCACACATATTCAGCTGGTTTTTGGCAGAAAATCACTGTTTGAGCAATTTTTATGTTTGCTTGCACGCATGTGCAAGAAGAAAAAATTACTCACCTTAGTAATTGCTTTTCTTCTCATGGAGTCTTGCTGTATTAGGACTTAATGCAGTTAGCCTGCACTCGAACTGCCCGGAGAGGATAGGGTTAACTCCAGAGCAGTCTGGAGTTCCACAGCGAAGGCTGTTCAAACTCTATCTGGCTAGTTTCAAATGAAACTGCAGGTTCTTCTGACTAAACTAATATAGCAAGTCTGTGTGGAAAAGCTCTACACTAGCCATTGGCTACCTACCAGTAGTAGGACAACAAAAACACAACAACAATCATAGAATAATAACAAAACCACCTGTTGTTAGAATCACCCATGACAAGCACTAATGAGGCCCCTCTCCCAAAGACTCAAGTCCAGAGAGGAGCCACCTATCACTTAACAAAAACAGAATCACCTAGTTCCTAACCCAAATGAACAAAAGGGGGGACTAGAGAGAAATTGAAATGGCATGACAGTGCTTGCACCAATTTGACAACCCACACTCAAGTAGGAGTTCTGGAGAGGGGTAGGAGGGAGGGTTGTCCTAATACAGCAAGACTCCATGAGAAGAAAAGCAATTACTAAGGTGAGTAATTTTTTCCAAACACCATGAAGTCTTGCTGCTATTGAACAATACGAATTATACAGCAGTACCTCCATGGAAGATCAGAACCTACTTGGGGAATAGGCTCTGAAGCACAGCTGTGCCAAGCCAAGCATCTCTCCTGGACTGGACATCCAGGGAATAATGCTTAGGTAAGGTGTGGACTGTTTTTCCAGGTAGCAGCTTGGCAGAATTTCCAAAATAGAATATCTCTAGCAGCCGCTAGAGATGCAGCTATACCCTAGTGGAATGAGCCCTCAGTCCTGAGGGAGGTTCTCTACCTAGTTTTTGGTAACAGAACTGATATCAAGAGACAATCCACCTCATAATTGTCCTCTTAGTGGCAGATCTCCTTTGCCAACTTCTCCATAGGTAAGGAAGAGTTGGAGGATTCGAACCTGTGACCCTTGGTGCATTCAAATAGCAGCTTAGGGCTCTTTGACGTCAGACTGTGCAATCTCCTCTCCCTGAGGAGGAATGCTCAGTGAAAATACTGGAAGAGATGGATTGGTTGAGATGAAATCTGAAACCACTTTGAGGTAAAACTTTCTGTTAGTCCTAAGGACTACCTTATCTCTGTGAAAAGAAATATTCTTCTTCTACTGACAAGACCTGTAATTCCTTATCGTCTAGCAGAAGTGATAGCCACTAGAAAAACAGTCTTCCAAGTCAAAAACTTGAGGTCTGCCGAAGACAGAGGCTCAAAGGGGTTGCATTAGCTGAGCAATGCAAACATTCAGGTCCCACCAGGGCTGGTTGCCGAAAGGGGTTAGTGTGAAGTAACTTGTAAAAACCCAAATACAGGGTGAGAAGAGGGAAGCAGGCTTCACATATGACACAAAGCAGAGACAGCTGCCAGATGAACCTTTAAAGGTAGCTGGCCCTGGGCCTAAGAATTTAAATGGTCCATTTAAATTCCTTGGAGCCTGAAACCAACTTCTAAGAGAATGATAAATAGGCAGATTAGCAGATTCTGGGATAATCTCTTTCAGATCACCAAATGGAAAACCTCTTCTACTTAGAATTGTAAGTGGCTCTAGTGGAAGGTTTCCTAGAAGCCTTTAAAATATCCAGGACACCTTGAGAAAGTGTAAAATCAGCAAATTCTAACTCCTCAAGAACCAGGCCTTGAGGTGGAGGAATTGAGGTTCGGATACCACTCTCCCTGTGCACAGGTCAACTGGTTGTGGGTCCTGGGCAAGCTCAGGGAGGTGGAATGTCAGGGACAGGAGGAGAGGGTACCAGGGCTGTCTGGCCCAGTCTGGAGCAATCAGAATCACTCTGCAGGGCTGAGTTCTGATTTTACTAGTACCCTGAAGAGGAGAGGAAGGGGAAAAGCATAGAACTTCCTTTCCAATCCAACTGAAAGGCGTCCAGTGGGACTGATCCCAGAACTGGAGGCCTGCAACAAAACAGGGAAGTTGGTGGTTGTCTGGAGCTGCAAAAGATCTATCTGAGGTGCCCCATCTGGCAAAGACTGACCCCAGCACCAGAGAATTCAGAGCCCATTCGTGATGGCCTGAGAAATTCTGCTGAGGGGCATCCGCCAGGACATTGTCCTTCCTGGAAGGTGAACTGCTATCAGGAGGTGTTCAGGGAGTAAGCCAGATACCACAACTTCATTGCTTGGGTGCACAAGGCTGATGACGAGTGCCCCTTGTATTGATGTACCACATTGTTGTGGTGTTGTCTATCCTGACTTGGACTACCTTGTTCTGGACAGTAGTCGAAAAAACCTGGAGAACTAAGAGAACAGCTCTGGTTCAAAAAGGTTGATGTGGAGCAGAGATTCCTGGGGACCACACTCCTGAGTGGAAAGGTCACCCAAATGTGCCCCACCCTAACAGGGAGGCATCCATGGTGAGGGTGAGGAATGAAAAGAACAGGTAAGAAGGGACCCCTGAGTTAAATTGCTTCGATCCTGCCACCACTGAATGGCTAGGATCGAGGGTTTTAGTCACTGGGATTAACTGGATAGAGGTCCTCCTTTGAGACCAGTGGGACCTCAAGTGGAACTGGATGTCTCTCATCTGAAATCTTGCTCCTGCACGACAGCTGTGGAAGCAGCCATGTGTCCCTAGGGGTTGCAAAAGTGCCTTGCTGATCGAGAGACCGCAGGGTAAAGGAGGATGCCAGGGCAATGAGTCTGTCCACTCTTTGGGAGGAAGAAATGCCTGGCTGACTTTGTGTTCAATTCTTCACCTATGAAAGTTAGTACCTAGACTGGTTCCAGAACTGATTTTGGAAAATTCAACAGGAATCCCAGAGAGTGAGAAGTTGCTGGGAGACTTGCAAGTGGGATTTTACCTGATCTGGAGACTGACCCACTATGAGCCAGTCGTCCAGGTAGGGAAACACAGCAACCCCTTGCCTTCATAAATGAGCCACTACTACAGCTAAACATTTTGTGAAAACCCTTGGAGCAGAGGTAAGGCCGAAGGGCATTGCTCTGAACTGGTAGTGATCAGAGGGTAGTTCGAACCTGAGGTACTTTCGGTGAGAAGGCCTGATCAAAATGAAAATAAGTGTCCTTGAGGTCCAGGAAGCTAGCCAGTCCCTGGCCTTAGGGAAAACAGAATCATTGCCAGAGTTAACATTTGAACTTTGGTTTCAAAAGATGCTTGTTCAAGAACCTTAAATCTAAGATGGGCATACTCTCCTGTCTTTTGGGGTAAGAAATACCTCGAGTACAGACCCTTGCCCTGATGGCGGAGGAACTCTTTCCACCTTGCTGCGTGAGAGAAGAAACCTCTGCTTCCAAAGCAAGAGCTTCTGAAGGTTTGCAGGTGGAAAATGTCTGGCTCTCATCTTTGGGAACTGTTTGAAACTGAGAACCAGACCTTGACACCACCTCCAGAACCCATTTGTCCGAAGTTAGGGACAACCAGTTCTGGCTGAAATAAGCCAACCTGCCCCCACGGTACAGGAGAATCAGCCCTGAGCACCCATCAGGGTGCCTGCTTGCAACAACTTTAGGCTGAGGAGAGGAGATGGTCTGCCTGTGCCCGTCTACCCTGCCTCTGAAAAAACCCCTCTGTGCAAAAGGCTGAAGAGGCCTGAACTTGATAAAGGGCCTGTGGTAAGGCCTGCCCCTACCCCTGGGGGCATGCCTTTGTGGAGTCAGCATGCCTCTCCTTATCTTGGGCACTTTTGTAGGTAGTTCTGTATTCACCATTTTCTTCATGTATATTGTTTGATCCCAAACAGAGAGTTTCTGTCATATGGAAAATCCTATAGCTCTCTGCAGCTGAGTATCTTGGGACAGATTAGTGCATCTAAGCCATGCTAACCTACGGAGAGCTACAGAAGTAGCCATGACCCTAGGAAACATCATTAACATCAGCGGCAGTATGAAATTGAACTTTAGAGGCTAATGCCATCATCAGCCACTTGTTCCAACTCACTAGCCAGCTGGCCCTGGGCCTGCTTGGCTAACTGCAATATAGTGTCCCATCTGATTTCTGATATCTAGCCACATAAACTCATATAATTAGCCTGCCTGAGTCCCAGTGAAGCTGCCATATATTGCTTTTTCGCCATGGCATCAATCTTCCTGGAATCCTTATCAGGAGGATGTGATGCCAGGGGAATATTAGCCTTGTCACAGGCTGCAGCTTGAACAACACCTACATGACTACACTGCTCGGTGTGGAAGTCTGTATCAGGGCCTGATAAAGTATAAGTCTGTATCAGGGCCTGATAAAGTATACCTTCTGTCCATTTTCTTATCTACAGGAGGAACGGAATGAGGATTTTTTAAAATCTTTGTTGTTTGCTTCCTAAATGACTTATGCAAAGGAATAGACAACATTCTAGACTCTGGAATATCCATCATTTCTACATAATCAGGCTCCTCTTGCTCATCCACAGCCTCCTCTAAAGGGAGCTGGAGGGTTTCTGACACCTTTTTATAAAACATAAAATGAAGGGACTCAGACAGCAAAGGGGAGATTCTAAGGGTCTATCTGGAGAAATACGCAGTTCAATGAGACGCGTCCAGACCTTCCAGTCCCAAATACACTGATCAAATTCCTCCTCCCCTCCTGTGGTTCATAAAAATCTCAACATCATAATCCTGAACCCACTGGACCTGAGCAGGCCACCTTTTCCCAATTGTGGGGGCTCGACAAGTCCAGACAAAGACTGAACAATCTGAATGGCTTTTGCTATTTCTGCAGCAGTTGGAGAGACAATTTTGGACTCCAGACCTGCTGATTTCTTTGTCTTTGCTGGAGCTGGTTTCTCTGAACCAGCTTTCTTTACCGAAAGTCTACCTCTGGTCAGAGGCACCCCTCTGGTCCAGTGGGTACTAGACCGGGCTGGCCATCCAGGGTCATCAGACTTTTGGCCTCTCGCTCCTGAGCCGGCCCAATCTCTTTCCAGGGTGGCTGCAGAAATTTTACACCTGGCAGTCTGACAGGGGTGGTCAACCCCAGACAATAGACACAGGTGGTGTGTGGATCTGCCTTGGCAAAGGCTTCACAGACATCACAGTGTTGAAACAGTCAGGCCGGTTTTTCTTTGGGTTTCTCAGACATAATGCCAGCCTAACCAACAAACTTGCCCTTTAAGCGGCGTGCCAAACAAGAACACCCTTATCAGTTCCTAACCGTGTCACGGGTATTGGAAAAACCCCAAATAAAATTAAGGTTTTTAGACCGATAAGAACCTGGTACACGCATTTCTAAAGCCCAAAAATCGTAAAATAAGCCAACGATCAGTTCAGACTGAACCGATAATGTATTCCACACAGACTTTATTTTAGTACCCACAGTTTACCAGATAGAGCTTTTGACGGCAGTAATTTTTTAAACCTTGCGGTTCAAAGTGAACTGATAAACTAAGCGAACCAGCGAATGAACTGAGCTGAAGGAGCTGATCTCGGAGGCGACTGTTCAGTGAGCGGAGTAAAGAATCTGGCAGTTTCATTTGAAACTAGCCAGATAGAGCTTTGAACTGCGCCCTCGCGCTGCGGAACTCCAGGCTGCTCTGGGTTAACCTATCCTCTCGGGGCAGTTCGAGGTGCAGTGACTAACTGCATTAAGTCCTAATAGCAGCAAGACTTCATGGTGTTTGAAACATAGTGCCATCATCGGAGATTTTGGAGGTGTGTCACCTCCTCCTCCAATTCAGGCAATGTGCTGGCAGGCGCGGCCCCTGTAAGCCAATGCATTTTGGAGCTGTCTATGACACGCTCCAAAAATGCAGTAACCTCTGATTGAAAGAACTACGGCGGTGAGCAGCGATGAAGCTGCTCACGCGCGCTCCCAGCCAGCCCTGCGTGTCGCCCCCGCACGCAGTGTATAGCCGACAGGGTGCCCAATCCGTCGGCTGGGCTACATAAAATCCCCATGGTTAATTGCCACAGGGCCCACCCCAGCGTGGCAATCAGTATTTACCGATGGGGTGCCCAATCCCCCGTCGGCCAGAATGCCGTTCCCCAAAGTCCTTGTGCCACGCTGAGCCCACCCCAGCGGCAAGCATCCCAGTTTTTTCCCTATTTTTGTTGCCGGACAGAGTGCCCAATCCCCCATGGTGGAATACCCAAAGTCCTTGTGCCATGCTGAGGCCCACCCCAGCAGAAATAATCCCTAAAGTATTTTTTTAGTTTAACCTGTAAAGTAAAAGCGGTCCCATGTACGTCTCCCAAACCCCCTCCCACACCGCACCTACCCTGCTCACCCAGCCTCCCACACCCCCTCCCCCCATACTTACCTCTGGACTCTGCGCGACAATCTTGGTTGGACCAGGAACACGTCTGCACTCTTCAAAGGCGACCGAGAACTGAGAAATGCGGTAAGCTGTATAATGGGCTAGATAGGAGGGTTTCAACTTTATGCATATCTCAGGCATTTTGGAATTTTGCAAAATTTTCAAAATGGGGTTTTGGACCCTTCTCATGAATGATGTCACTGTCATGGCGTTATTCGGGCTCGAAGGTGATTGGCGCGTGACTGTGCAGTGACTGCAAAATCACTTCAGGACTGAATACTACCATGACAGTGATATCGTCATGAGAAGAGCCACTCCATATTGAAAATTTGGTGTCAGAATCAAAAAATGACTGTTTAATCAGCGTGCATTAGCGTTCCTCACGAGCTCGTAAGTTCGCGAAATTTCAATATTTTCACCCAGATTTTCAACATTGCCATTTCACCACACCCGTCTCTTATGAGTAGTACGAGGCTGTCATTTTTCAGCTCACCCAAAATGTGTCCGTCCTTGTAGCGCAGAATGGCGCGGTTGGTGTCTTGAGAAATCAATGTATGCGACAAATTAAGAAAATCACAGTGACACTGTTCATGAGCAGAGGATCTTGAAATAGCTATGTTGAAAATTTGGTGAAAAAATTCCTAAAATGACTGTTTCACGAGCGTGATTGCGCAGTTAAGCACTCTCATAGGTTTCGCGATTTTCAATATTTCCTCCAGATTTTCAACATTGCCATTTTCCACACCTTCTTATGAGTAGTACAGCTGTCATTTTTCACATCTCACCCAAACATGTTTCCCTTATGTAGCACACACAATACGGCATGTCATTATGTGAACTCAATGTATAGGACACATTAAGAAAATCACAGTGTCACTGTTCATGAGCAGAGATCTTAAAATGGCAATGTTGAAATTTGGTGACAGAATTCCTAAAATGACTGTTTCACAGTGTGGGTGCACAGTTCCACACGGCCAAATGCGTTTCGCGAATTTTCAATATTTCACTCCAGATTTCCAACATTGCCATTTCCACACCTCCTTATGAGCAGTGCAGCTGTCATTTTCACATCCTTCCCAAAGCGTGTTTCCGCCCTGTAAGCGCACAATGGCACAGTCGGTGTGCAAACTACAATGTATGGGACACATTAACAAAACCACAGTGACACTGTTCATGAGCAGAGGTATTAAAATGGCTATGCTGAAAATTTGGTGAAAAATGCCTAAAATGACTTTTTACGATCGTTGCGTACAGTTCCTATGCATGTCAGAAGTTTGCAAATTTAATATTTTCACTCTAGATTTTCAACAAGTCCATTTTATTAAACTCTTATGAACAGTTCAGCTGCAATTTTCATATGTCACCCAAAATGTGTTATCGCACATGTAGCGCACAATGGTGCTGTTGTGTGCGAAAGCAATGTTTAGGACAGATTAAGAAAATCACAGTTACACTGTTCATGAGCAGAGGTCTTAAAATGGCTATGTTGAAAATTTGGTGACAAAGTCCATAAAATGACTGTGTTACGAGTGAGCAGAGTGCAGTTTCCACACATCCTCGTTAGTTCATGACTTTGTAATATTTTCAGTCCAGATTTTCACTAGTGGCATTTTCAACACTTCCTTATGAACAGTACAGCTGCCATTTTTTCACAAGGTCGGCGGTGTTTTCACACTTTCAGTGCAGAGATCGTAGTCGCTGTGAAATCATTGTTCGGCACAGATAAAGAAAATCACAGTGACACTGTTCATGATCGAAGGCACCAAAATGCCTGAGTTGACAATCTGCTATAAATATCCCAACCTAATTATATAATGGGTGTCGTTGCACAGTTTCTATGTCTTCGTGACTTCACCATTTTTAAATATTTTACTACACTTTGCAACATAGCCATTTTTACACCTCCCCATGAAAAGTACAGCTGTCATTTTTACATCCTGTTGGAATATTTTTGCACCTGTGGTGCTAAATCCCGTAGTCACTGTATAAGCAGCTTTCAGCTACCAAACTGATACTCCCCTGTTCATGAGGTGGGGTCACAAACAAACATGTTGAAAATTTGGAGTTAAAATACCAACGAATGCCTGAGGTATTAGGCTTTTCAACATCGCCAACCCTATGAGAATGACAGGAATCAGGGGTGTGACTTGGGATTCTTGCCTGTGATGCTCATACCATTCCACACCCTGCAGTCACTGAGAGGCATCGGTATGCCTTGGACTCTTGACTCCAAACTTCACCCCATTCTCCTATATCGCACCCATCTCACCGTTTTTCCTAATGAAATGGAGGATAGCGACAAAGAACCAAAGACCCGAACACATGACACTTGTCGGTCTCTGCAGAGTGGGGTGTGGTGAAATGGCGTGGACGTTATGCCTAACGACCCAAACGCACACCCCAATGCCTGTCACCCTCTGCAGGGTGGTGGTGGGGTTGGCTTCAGTTCAATACTTCACTGCCATTCCTATTACGCAGCTCTGTAACTTCTACACTACCACTGCCAATGCCAGCAAGCAAACATTCGGCATTGACAAATGCTGGTTACTGTTGGTACTCACTGTTATCAATAGCTGTTTGCTGCGATGGAAAAACGGCCTGCAGCCAGTCTTGAAGGCCTCAGAAAGAAAACGGGTGGGCAGTCCTGCTGATCGTCTCTCCGATCACCACACTCGCAATCCAGTCAATTGAGATGCGGGTTGAGCCTGATTTTAAACAGCAAAGGCTATTTTTAAAAGTTTTACAGCACTTTTTAATCACCACAACGCTCCTCCACCAAGCCAGTACACGCACTCCACTCACACTCCTTCTTGAATGCTGGGCAGTCACTGTAGAGCTGGCTGAGAGGCGGGACTGATTGCAGCCTCACCAATCACACAACGCAATGCAAATGAGCCTCTTCTTCCTCGCAAGTGCTCTTCTCTTCACTGCGATCGTTGAGCAGGCAAATTTAAACTGCAGAAACCACTTTTTTTTTTTTACCTGACTCCACAGCGGGAGCCCATTTCAGCCATTTAGCATGATCATTCACACAGCAAGTCTCTCAGTTTACTCAAAAGCATTTCCAACGTCCAGGGCACAATTTTCCTGTTGCTACCCCTAGTCTTCCACACTTTTCTTAATCACAACAGTTCTTTAAAAAACTGGCAAAAATGCTGTAAACATTTGATGCAGGACAAGGGCACACTCTTTTAGCTTTACTGCTCCTTGGTAAACAGTTGGCATTTTAACAGCAGCATAAGAACCACAGCACATAGCGACACACTAGTCAAATTGCTTCAGTTTTTTGGGCAACCCACTGCCAGATAGCCAAAACGCTAGCCCCTGTCCGAGCACCATTCCTCCCTAAATAAAAATCCAAAGTGGTGCCTCCATTTTGTAAGGCCCTCGCCCCTGCCTTTTTGCAAAACGACAGGTGGTATGCTGTTGAAGCTGACAGCAGTACCTGGTGGGGACTGGGTTGGGAGGACTAGGTTACCGGCACAGGGGGCCTAGGTTTGGCTACTCTGCCCAGGGGCACCCAAGTAAATCCGAACACAGGAAGCAATAACTGTAATGTCCAAAATCAGGAATGGGATTCTAAAGTGTGGCTTTTATTCACATCCAAACTGAACAAACAAAGCATAGATGGACCCCCATGGGGCAACATTCCTGGTAATGAAGATTAGAGCAACAGAACACTTCTTCAACATTTCAGTCCTCAGGCTCTGAACCCACCAGGCACACAGCCCGGACTTGCATGCAGCTTTGGATACACAGCCCGACTTGTACACTACTTGGGTTTTTCCCATGGCCCGGCTCCCCCGCCAGCCACTTGATTGCAGTCCATATGGCAGTGAACCAGTTTTCCTGTTGGTGGCTCCCCAAACCACCTTAGAACCTTTGACTCCTTAAGGGAACTTTTCCTTCCAATCCCACGTCTGGGTACTTCCCTCATCACTGGCCAAGTGCATGAGGCAAAGTAGAAATCCACAGAGCAAATCCGTAGAGATGGACCTGGTTACTAAAGATGGGGGGTCTCCCACCTCCAGCTCCCACAATCCATACCCGGCCATTTCTCTGGAAACTAAACAACTCTTTTGAAAGCTTGGCAATGTAGATTACAGGGTAGACATATATCACATCTCCTTTACATGTTTTGACTTTCTCCTTGTGCTGGACTTGAACATACTTTTACTTTTGGCTAAGCCTATTACTCTAGGCCTCACACTACTTCAGTAATCCAATCCCCACTTTAACACAGTTCTGGATGAAACATGGGCCCTTTGGAAAGAGCAGAACTCACCCTTACAGTTGCAGGTGCCCCACAGGCGAATCTTGAAATCTTCTTGTACCCCACACACATGGGAAAAATAAGGCAGCTTCTTCTCTAGCAGGAACCAGGGGGTTGCCCCTGGAATAGCAGGCAAACCTTCCACCCCCATCCCCTCAGGGATGGGGCACAGAGACCCGTATCAGCAGTCTCCATCACTTTAAAGAACAGCTTACTGTGTCCCTCTTTAGGTGGAAACACACACCTTTACCTGAATGTAGCTCTATTTCAGAGCTGAGGTTCCAAGATCCTGTGCACAGAACTGCTGTGTCCTCTCTCTCACACACTCCCAACTCCAACTGACTCCAACTGACTGTTCAAAACTCCCAACATTCTAATCTAACTCCTTCTGCAGATTCCAATGTGACTCATGCAGCTGCGATAGTTCTATGGTGATGTCATCCCTCAGTCTCAGCTGAGACTGAGAACAGAGTGAGACAGTGTGAAATCCATTTAACTGGAGTCTCACAAGCTGCCTTCCCTACCTACCACTAGGTCTTACTGGGATTCTAGTAACCCCGGGTAACAGAGGGGTTACATAAGGAAACACAGAAGGAGCAGGACAGAGAGCTGTACCAGTTAAGGCAGACGGAAGTCAGAATAGCAAAGGCCTAAACTGAGGAAAAGATAGCCAACTCGATTAAGAATAGGGATAAAACCTTTTATAGGTACATCAGGGAGCGTAGAAAGACAGAGAGGGATAATGAGGCTGAATAGAATGGACGGTGGGTGGACAGAGAGGGACAGTGAAAAAGCAGGGATATTAAACCAATATTTCTGCTCAGTATTCACAAAAGAGAAGGGGGGGACTAATCCAATTAACAGAAGCACTCTTGATAGGGCGGTCGATTCCAGTCCTTTCACAGAAGAAAGGGTTCTGAAAGAACTCCAAAAACTGAAGGTGAACAAAGCAATGGGGTCTGATGGAATTCACCTCAGAATTCTAAAATAATTAAGGGGAGAACTAGTGAAACCGCTGACTACCCTTTTTAGCAATTCATGGGAGGATGGTGTGGTACTTGAGGACTGGAGGAATGTGGATGTGATTCCCCTTCACAAAAGTGTGACCAAGACAGAGGCAGGAAACTACAGACCTGTCAGTTTGACCTCTGTGGTAGGGAAAGTGATGGAATCACTTCTGAAGGAAAGAATTGTTGAGTACCTAGAGGCCAGAGTGGCACAGGACCTAAGACAGCATGAGTTCATAGTGGGAAGGTTATGTCAGATGAATCTAATTGATTTCTTTGACTGGGTAACCAAAGTAGTAGACCAGGGAGGGGCTGTGGGCATGGCCTACCTAGACATTAGCAAGGCATTTGACACAGTCCCACACAAAAGTTTAATTGTCAAATTAACCAGCCTGGGTGTGGGTCCCAGGGTGTTAGCCTGGGTAAAACACTGGCTGGACAACAGGACACAGAAGGTAATTGTAAATGGAGTCCATGCTGAAGAAAGAGGGGTTACTACTGGAGTACTGCAGGGTTTAGTACTGGGTCCAGTCTTTTTTAATCTCTTTACAAGTGACATTGCAGAGGGACTGGCAGGAAACGTATGCCTCTTTGCAGGTGACACAAAGATCTGCAAAAGGGTTGATACACAAGGAGGTGTGGAAAGGATGAAAAGGGACTTTGCACGGTTGGAGGAATGGTCAGAAGTATGGCAGCTTGGATTCAATGCAAAGAAGTGCAAAATAATGCACCTGGGAAACAAAAACCCAGGAGAAGATTACACAATGATGGGGGAGGTA
Organism: Neoceratodus forsteri; assembly: GCA_016271365.2. Taxonomy (NCBI): domain Eukaryota; kingdom Metazoa; phylum Chordata; order Ceratodontiformes; family Ceratodontidae; genus Neoceratodus; species Neoceratodus forsteri. The sequence goes on along the minus strand of CM028132.1, from coordinate 1,061,075,196 downwards.
GTAACAACAACAGAAATGGAAAGGGACCTGGGGGTAATCATTTCAGATAACCTCAAGGTTAGCAAGCAATGTGAGAAGGCAGTAGGGAGGGCTGGGGGTATACTGGGATGTATAGGGAGAGGCATCACCAGCAGAAAACAGGAAGTTGTTATCCCTCTGTACAGACAGTTGGTGAGACCCCATCTGGAGTACTGTGTCCAGTTCTGGAGACCCCATCTCTGCAAGAACATAGACAGGATAGAGGCAGTCCAGAGGAGAGCAACTCAAATGGTGCAGGGCTTGCAAGAGAAGCCATACGAGGAGAGACTAAAGGAGCTTAATATGTATACCCTTGAGGAAAGGAGGGAGTGGGGGGACATGATAGAAACTTTAAAGTACTTCAGTGGAATCAACAAAGTCCAAGAGGGTAGTATCTTTCAGAAAAAGAGATGCACAAGAACAAGGGGACACAATTTGAAGATAGAGGGGGGACGGCTCAGGGGCAATGTGGGGAAGTATTTTTTTACAGAGAGGGTGGTGGATGCATGGAACAGCCTTTCTGAGGAGGTTTTGGGGCCTAAAACTGTGGGAGAATTCAAGAATACATGGGACAGACATAAGGCAATACTTGGGGGTAAGAAGAAATAGGCTGTTGGTTAACTAGGATCTGCAGCTTAACTTATAGGTAGGGAAATGGGCAGACTAGGTGGGCCAAGTGGTCCTTATCTGCCATTAAAGTCTATGTTCTATGTTTCTATGTTAGTGCCTTAATTTGTGAATGACCTTAGAGCGGAGCAGAAGAGGAGGGAAAGCATACGCTTTCCTAAAATTCCATGCTTGTGACAAGGCATCCCCTGCCTCCACCTGTGGACACCAGTAGCAGCTGAAGAACCTTTGTACCTGAGCATTCTGGCTGGAAGGGAACAGGTTGCTCTGTAGACAACTGAATCTTTGACACAGAAGGTCGAACACATCTGGGTTCAACATCCAATCCCCCGGATGGGCATTCTCAAAACGTAGCCAATCAGCCTGAATATTCAGATTCCCCTCTAAGTGAACAGCTGACAGTGAGAGAAGGTTCTCCTCCGCCGACAGCAGCAGATCAGTGGCTTCTTTCAGCATATCTGTGATCTTTGTGCCCCTTGATTGTTTACATATGCCATCGTAATAGCATTGTCTGATCTTATTTTCACGGCTTTTTACTGTATCCAACTTTAAAAATGAAGGAGAGCAAGGCAGACAGCCCTCATCTCCAGAACGCTTATGTGTAGGTACTGTTCCTGCACTCATCAAGTCCCCTGAATTGTAATGCAGTCCAGCACTGCCCCCCAGTCCTACAAGCCAGTCATTGGTTGTTAGAATCAACTCTGGGGGGACTTTTAAGGGAGACTCCTTGCTCAGATTGTCCAAACTCATCCACCATCTCAGAGACTTATGTAGGAGGGGTTAAAGTGGGCTCTTGGCCTGATAGTCCTCCGAGGTTGGATCCCAAGCTGAGAGCAGATTGTTGATTGCTCTTGAAACCAGAATAGGATCCCTTACTCCTCTGGCTTCCGAAGTTCTGAAAAGGATGAAAAACCCCTTGATGCTGCCTCTGTTGTGCGCCTCCTTGATATTTTGGAGTCAAACCGGCTTTTTGCTGTTGTTTTGACACTGGTAGGTGGCCCTTTTTATCCCTGATATCCTTCAAAATATCATCCAGGCCAGAACCAAATAACATGCCTCCCTCAAAGGCTAAGTTAAATAGCATGATCTTCAAAGCCTGATCAGTGACCCAATGACAAAACCACATGCCTCGCATAGTGGACACAATGTGATAAACGGAACTACCCAACATGCCTAAATTCTGCACCGTGGCATTCTTTAAGAAGTTGGAGGCCATGAATACCAACTTCAAAATGCTTGCCCACTCCAAATCTGGGGGAACAAATCTGCCCAGCATCGTAACACACAAGTTTAAGTCTCTGGCAACAATAAATGAGGCATAGGATGTACAGAGGTTTGTGCTGTTGGAGGTGAAGACTCTTCTGCATGAAACATCTACTCGCTTGTCATGCGAATCGGAAAAGGCCAAGGACCCTGCAATAAGAATAGTAGTGTGCCTGATGGAATTATGTGCAGCCTTATCTGCCAGAGGTTGGGTTTCCCACTTGCAGGTATTTTCTTCCAAAAAGGTGAAACACTGCACTTCAGGCCTCAACAGATATTTACTTTGGTCTGCACTTGCCCATTCTTGTTCAATAATCTGGTCATAGTGAATAAAGTTAGGAACATACTTGGGAGCAGAGGAGGACAGGGACAGGATGGCATTTACATCTAATTTATCCAAGGATTGCACCTCCTTCAGCTGCAATGTCATAAAAGCTTCAGTTATCAGACAGGACAAAGATTTGACATCAAACAGGGGAAGGATTGGAATCATCCTTTTTTGCTTCATCCACTCCCTTCCCTTCTCCTCCTCAGAGGGTTCATCCTCATCTTCATCAGGTAACTTCTTTGGGTCAGGATTATCCCCAAGATCCATGATATCCTCATACTGACCCCCTGTATGGTCAGGGTTGGGGTCTGCCTGCAGGTCTTAATTAGCTGTTTTGTCCTGATCTGGTGCACCTGGACATGCCTGTGTGGGCCCTCAGATGTCAGATGTGAGGGGCCTAGTTTGGGGTCAGATGTGTTTGGTGGGATGTCCTGTGCAACATTGGGGCCCAAAAGCTCTCATAAGAGCAACAACAAGGATCTATGCAATTCTGCTTTTCCAGACAGGTCCACCCCCCCCAACTAAGAGTGCTGATTTGGGGGAACTGTAAGAGACATAGTAGCTTGAGTAACACAATGTGAGCAATATGAACCCAGAGGAAAGGGCTGCATTACCCTTTCACAGGTCTTACAACACTGTAGCACTAGAGGTCCCTGACAAGCCATGGTGCCAAAACTAGCCTTTAGATGCCCACAACAGCAAAATACATTAAGCTGACCAAGAGTGGCTAAATGGACTACTGCTGCTATCCTAAGCCACCAGAATTAAATTCACTAATACTTGCTAGAAGAAAGACTACTATCGTGATCCCCACCTGTGACTGGGGAAAAACAAAACAGAATAAGCATTCCTACCAGCTCTTAGTTGGGTGGGTTGGAAAAGGACATAAAGAAGAGTCACCATTTCTAGCATTGGAAGAGTTCAGGTGTGTGCACACTCTCTGGAATGTGCACATGTGTGAAGTCACTACACTGTGTGTGACACTGGCACATCAAAGGGGACCATTGCACAAGCACATGCTTATGAAAAACACTCAAAGACTGAAGAGAAGCCTTTAAGGAAAAGACACACACACACCCAACAAATGGGGCTAGGGAGAAGAAAAACATGGGAAACCACATGGCTCAAAAGAGTAATTGAAAACTAACCCCCACACAACCAGTAGTGACCGAAATCCCACAAAAACACAATACAAAAACTGAATTTAAGAGCTCACCCTCCCTGAGTGACTGTCTGGTTCCTTTTTTTTGCTGAGAAAAAAGTAAGGGGGAAATGTCCCCTCAAACAGGAGACTAGAATTAAAGGGGCAATGGCATCTCCAACAGTAACAAAACACATAAAATGAAAAAAAAAAACAGAGTCATACTAAGCCTAGGGTAAATGGGGGAGGACTGATGCCCCAAAAGACAGAGGGAGACCAAAAGAAAGCACTAAGCATATACAAAACAAAAGGTAGTTACCTGAGGAACCCTTTTTTTTGTTTTTAAAAAGTCAGAGACCTGCTAGCAAAAACACACTTGAACTGTTGTGACAGACATGGCCCCAATCCAAGCAAAGGCAGTGGAAATGGGGAAAAAAGCAGGTTAGCCAATTTGAAAGCCACACCTTAACAGGCATGATTTTAGTTAAGGGGTGCTCCCTGTCACAAGGCAGCCCCAATCTGCTATGCAGAATTGCAGCTGCACAAGTTAAATAGTAAAAGTAATTTCCTTCTGGAGAGAAATTTCTAAGTTGTTTCCCCTTCAATGGCACAGAAAAGACTGTAGAGTTGCAGCTGTCCAGATTGTTCAGGTACTCAGGATTCTATTCTGATTACAGCTTTGTTCTGTGCCATTTCCTCTTATAGGGGTGCACATAACTCCTCAGTATTGAACCCCATTGACAAGGTGGAATGCTACAGAATGTAAATATTTTAATAATCCTTGCACTGGTTATGAGGTATCCATTAGACTGTGTATTAATTGTGAGGCCGAGGGGGTGATGCACCTCCTTATATGTGCCTGTAGAGCATATTGGGTTGGACACATCTTCTTCCAGTTTAAAATTAGAGCTTGTGAGCATACCAGGGCTATTGAGAATCAGGATACTAAGTACAGCAGCGTACAACACTTGAAAAAAAAATCAGTGTTTGGCAAACATGCAGTTCAATTTTTGGGAACTGAGATGGTCAGTCTTGTGGAAGTGGAGGCAACCAGTGAAGAGAGACTGGCAGAAGGGAAAGTTATTGGATCTATAAATTGGGAGCAAGGTAGGAATGGCATTTAAATGATAGCAATGATTTGTCTTTTCTAGGTTAATTTGGATGATTGATTTTTGGAGACTGTTCAGGTCCTCTTTTGAAATATTTGTTTATACAGTATATGTTTTTACACAAATTACAGCCATACATGTTGATATTTGGATGTTTATATTAGTCCTCTTGTCATAACTGACATGTAATGGGATCATGGAAATCATATGGGCAAAGAGGACATAGAAGAGATTCCATCTTAGGCACTGGTTTAAGAAAGGGTGAGAGCTAAAAGAAGGAGGTTGGTAAAACTTTATAGAGTCCTATTGTCAAATATCTTTCAGCCTCTGGAACAGCAGGAGGGGGAGGAAGAAATCCAAGTTCTTAACAGGTTGCAACTACAAATGGTAGTAACAGGGGGCACGTGCTAAATTAAAATCAGGCACTAGGGTAATAGTACCAAGATGGAGAAGAGAAAATAATGGAAAAATAGTGTGTGGACAATAATTTATTAGTAACTGGAGACTCAATTATATGAAACATAGATCTATTATATGCAGAGGGGGAAAAAGAAAGGGCAACAGATTGCTACCTACCTCACACCAAAATAAGTGATGTAACAGACAATACAGATGGTCTATTAAAAGGTTTAGTGGTTACCCCAACTGTGGTGCTTCATATAGGCACTAATGATATTGGACATAGGTTAAACAATGACATACAGTCAGATTTTGAAAGACAGTTGGCAAATATCTAAAATAAATTAAATATAAGGACATAGTCTCAGAAATTCACCCAGTGCCCAGGACAGGGAGTGAAGAATAAGGGCAATCAAAATGATTAATAAATGGCTTGAAAATTGGGTAAGAAATGAGGCAATGGAATGTACCCCAAGTTGCCATGTTTTTGATAAACAGACGGATTTGTACAGAAGAGATAGCCTGCACATTAACAAACTCTGAACAAGAGTATTGGGAAATAGACTGAACAAGTAGACTGTACAGACAAACATTTAAACTAGGTATGGAGGTGAATGATAGGGAATAAATTATTCAAAATCACACTGATGGCATTGTAGGAAACAAATGTAAGGAATAATAACTATAGCAAAGAAGGACTATGTAAAGAATGGAAATGTGTAGTGGCCAATGTGCATAGTCTCTAATAAAATTGGAGAACGGAAGACAATAGCTGTCTTTGATAAAATAGACATTACAGGTGCCACAGAGTCATGGTGGTCCAGAGAAGATGTTTAGAAAAAGGAACTTGAGGGATACAGATATTTCAGAAGAGATAGAATGGTTAAAAGGGGGTGGGGTGAGGTGGAGTGGTACTATTTATTAAAACAGCCTATGGGCAGAGGAAATATCCAAAGTAATATAGATAATAGAACAATTTGGTTTAGAGTGGGAACTAATACAATTTAAATGAACTTGTAAGTGAGCACTGTTTTCATTTGTTTGAATTATAGTGGTGCAGCTGAGGCACTATAATTAGGTTTGTGCTGTGGTTACTATGTTGAACCTCAAATTCTGCACTTTAATAATTTTACAACTATTCAACAGAGTTGCACAAACGTTTGCACATACCATCTCGTGGGGTAGATCTCTTGACATGCCAAGTTTCATTTTGGTAGAATTTTCATATTCTGAGCTGTAAAGTACACAAAATGGGTTCAGCACTCCAAAATACAAAACTATTTTATTACTGCACAAACAATGCAAAACAGGAACACACATAAATAAAGCTGATCTCACCCAAGCAGGAAAAGAGCTTGCAGGTATAGATGACAAAAAGCTGAAGTTTCAGGTGTGCAAATGCAGCCATTGCAGACAAACACGGAGAAAGCAAAATCAAACATCCCCAACATGGCCTGAATCGTCAAAAGGCAAACTATCTCAAGTGCAGGGAGAAAAGGTTTTTAATATCCATAAAGAACAAAATGCCAATATCTCTTGTGGTGCAACTAGAACTCCAAAAACTAATGGCTCAAAGGAGGGAGCGCTTATATATCGACCTAGGGGCGGTCTTCTTCAAAGTATGACCACCCCTTGGTCAATACGTAAGTGCTCTCTCCTTGAGCTGTTAGTTTTTGGCGTTTTAGTTGCACCATTAGTATTAACTTGCACCTCCCCAAAGGATTATCCTCACCTACTGGCTGCTCTGAACTATCGTTCTCAAGATCTTAGCCTGCAGTAGAACCCTACAGCTCCTTTTCAACTTAAGTTAAGACCTCCCCTCCTGGGAGGTTCCTGCTACCTTCTGTAATAGGCATTTCTCCATTTTCTTTCATCTCTCCTAACCAATTACAGTTTTTCACCCTACATTATAGAGCTTCCAGTGATCCTATTACTTGAACAAATTATCTCTATCATCAGTCTATAATCATTCACAGGGGTAACTCAGGCCCTTGAATCCTGGCAGCTTCACTGTACAGCCTACACTGCACTACAACTTACCCGACCTCCACACTACATTAATTTTCCACTCTTTCTTTTCCTCCATTTCCTGGTATAGTTCTCTGCACGGATCAACCACAATACCCTTTTCTCACTTCAAGGGACTACTCTTCTGCTGGGCCTTTCTGGTCCAGCTTCAGCCACATGAAATAATCCCTGTCTCTGGAAAGGAACTAACAAAAGCTAACGACCTCTTGGCAACCTACCCCCTTGTCCATCTACCTCACCAGAAAGCACGCCCCATCCTGAGACTCTGCCATCTGCCAAATGACATAAAACTATTCTACTAAGACATCAAACCAAAAGTATACATAAGATTCTGTTCCTTCACGCCACCCCTCTCAGTTCAGACCCAACTATGCCTTTTACTGCTATCAGGCAACATCGAACTAAACCCTGGTCCCACTGCAGGACAAAACGCTGATTCATCCAAGCATTCTATAACAAACTCCCCAACCTCTACCCTCCCCACATGGCAGAATACTAAAGGACCTAAAATAGCACAGATGAATATCCAGAGCATTAGGGCTAAAATGGCTGAGTTAGAAACCTGGGTACAGCTGAACAAACCTGATGTCCTTTGTATAACTGAATCATGGTTGAAACCCGCTATTCTATCCCATGAAGTGGCCCTTCGTGGCTTCTCCATGCACCGATGGGACCAGTCCTGTGGAAAAGGTGGCAGAGTTCTGATTTATACTAGAGCTGGTCTAGCAGTTAGTGAGCTAACTGACCTGAATATCAGCTCAGGCAATAAATACATATTTATCATGATTACCTTTGGACAAGTCAGATCTACCTACCACCTAAACAAATATCCTCCTATGCTGAGCATTTTGTCAGCATGGATACCCTCCATAAGAATAACATCATAGTCTGTGGAGACTTAACCTTAAGTGGCTGGGACCCCATAGAACACAATACCAATCAGCCGTATCAGACTCCAAATCAGAACAGCTTATTGAATAACCCACTAGACTTAACAAGAGGTCCAGTAGGCACACTCTTTTAGACGGGATCATAACAAACAATCCACCCTTCATCAAGGTTGCTATTATATGACCGGATTCACTCAGTGACCAATCTCCAGTCCTCTGTATCTGGAAAAATAACTCTCCCACCCTCCCCCCAAAAGTCTTAGAACCAGGGACTTAACCAGCTTTGATGAAGCAGCCTTCAAGACAAGCCTTGCTTCAGTTGATTGATCCCCTATAAACTCCCTCCCTGACATAAACCTTAACTCCCATGCTCCTTTTGAATCAAGGAGCTCCAAAGGTAAACACTCTACCTGGCTTGCACAGGAGCTGATGCACCTAAGGCATTCCCAGGACAAAATCTGGAAACTTTATAAAAGCTCTGGACTGCAGTCAGACTGGATCTCCTACCGCCAGCTCTGCAATGCTTGCAAAAATAAAGTCAACAAGGCCAAGAGAAGCCACCTAATATCCCATTAGGAAATGCACCTAGCCAACCCCAAATGTTTCTGGAAACAAATCAGTGCACTCCTCAAAGGAAATGAATGCATTGTCCCACAAAACATGATTGCAAAAGGCAATTTATTATCTGCACCTTCTGGTATAGCCACCGAAAATCTCTTCTTAACTGAACTAGAGGCATACAAAGGCAGCCTACCGACTACCCACCCTGAACCACAAGCTGATCACTTGGAAGTCTGTCATCCTCAGTTCCATATAAGAACCACCTCAAGAAGAAAGGTCCTTAAACTTCTGAGGAAACTTGACCCCGGTAGTTCCCCTGGGTTTGACTCCTTGTCTCCCAAATTCCTCAAATTAGGAGCACCAGCACTTGCCCTCCTGATCACCCTACTGATCAATAAATCATTTATCACATGTACAATACCCAACAAATGGAAAACCACAGTCATTATCCCTGTCCACAAAAATGGACAGATCAACCATGTTGAAAATTACAGACTAATATCCATCCTATGCCCCTTCACAGGAATTCAAGAACGAATATTATATAACCAACTTTACTCGTATCTTGAACTGACCAGTGCCCTTATCAACCACCAGCATGGCTTTCTTAAATTGCATGGGACTGAATCCGTTCTGCTACAGGTCACCTCTGATACATTTCAAGCAGTGGATCAGGGTAAGGCCACTGGAGCAATCTTCATTGACCTCACAAAGACCTTTGACCTTGTTAACCACTCCCTATTACTCTCAAAACTTTAACGCCTAGGCCTTGATGTCAACTATCTTGCCTGGGTTTCAAACTACTTATCCAATAGACTCCAACGTGTCAAATGGGATGGAGTTTTGTCTCCCTTCTCATCTATCTCAGATGGGATTCCCCAGGGGTTGATCTAAGGCCTGCTCCTGTTCTCTATCTGTATCAATGACCTGCAGTTGAACTGTGGAGGAGCATCTGCCGAGCTCTACGCTGATGATGCCATTCTATATAGGTCCTCTAAGGACATCACCAGCATTGCTGCTAGTCTGGAAAGTGACTTCCATACTTTAGAGGCCTGGTTTAAGGCTAGCCTACTGGTCTTAAATGTGAAAAAAGCTAAAACCATGTTATTCCACCATACCTCCTTCAACATGTCCTCTAACTCCCCCTTGACACTCAGAACCACCTCTGGTGCCCCTCTTGAAGGGGTTAACTCCTTCAAATACCTTGGCCTCACACTTGACAAGCACCTATCCCTCGAGTTACATACAGATAATGTCATCAAGGCTACCAATCAAAAACTCAGTCTCCAATACCACACAGCTCCCAATCTGTCAATTAGAGTAAGAAAATCTATTGCTTCAGCCACCCTTCTCTGGGGTCTCCTCTACGATGCCTCAGTTACTCACTCAGTCAAGGCTATGCTCCTGTCCAAGTTAAAAGTGACCTACCCCAGAATCGCTTATTTTGCAACTAAGGCCCCTGTACAGACCCATCACTGTACAGTGCTAAACAAACTGGGTTGGCCCTCTTTTGATGCCAAGCTAGACCTCCAGGTGCTCTACACCACTTTCAAGCTCATCCACCTACCTTCTCATCCCAGTTCATTGAATATGATCACTCTGAAACCCTTTCCTCTTACTCTCAGGTCTTCACATCTCCCAATGCTTAACATACCCAAAACTCAGTTAGCAATAGGACAAAGGTCCATTGCCTATGCTACACCCAAAAAAATGGAACAGCCTCCCTTACACCCTACTCGCATGTAAGACCCTCCCACTCTTCATAAAACCCTTTAGAGAAACCTTCTTTCTGCCTCCCGAATGCAATGGTAGCTGTGTCTAATGAGCTTCTTAACCCCTCATTGCTCGTCAGCCTTTTTACCATCATTCCTATTCTGTGATCATAAAACTCCCCTTCCCCATCCACCTCTTATCTACACCTCTCACACACCCCTCTCCCTTCCACCCTTACTTCTACTCCTTCTCACCCCCACTTTCAGTGGTATATCTCAGACATGATGAATCTATATGATGTATATATGATGTTTATATGATGTATATCTGATACAAATTATTCTGTCGACTTTGTTCCACTTCAAATTACACTGAACCTAAAACTATCTATCTCTCAATGTTGTGTGCATTACTACATTATGTATTGTATATCAATGTACCCAGAACATATTTGTTCCCCGGGTCGCCACTGAAAAAGGGAATTGGTTGTCTCAGTTGGCCTACCTGGTCATCAAAATTCAAATAAATAATGTGTATATACATTGCCAAATTGATTTTTTTCAACATAATGCTGTTTTCATAATATACAAAAAAATGACACCTCATATAAATCAGTGAACAAATGGTTTCCAATCCATCTGCTCATTAAATCCATTAGGTCTTAAAGTTCTAAGTTTAAAAATCAACATAGATTCTTTTTGATCCAATATTAAATTGCAATTGCCCCCCCCCAAATAAGGAATATGATCAAACCCCATGTATTTTATATTATACATTCCCCTATTTTCAACCTAGTGGAGGTATTTTCCTATGGGATGTGACAAGTCTTGTTTGTTGATTGCTCTGTGGTGCTTTTGCACCCTTTCTTTTAATCTCCTGTAGTCCTCCTATGTATGTTTTCCCACAGGAGCACCAAAGAGCATATACAACATATTTTGTGTTACATGTCACAAAGTATTTAATCTCCACTTTTCACATTACTAAGGGCCTGGGGTTGATAAAATCTTTCTCTTGTACAGCATTTTTGCCAGTCTTGCATCTCTTGCAGGGATAAAAAAACACAAGGATTACTCCCTAGCCAAGTGTTGTCAGCCTCAGGGATCCTGTATTCACTACTCGTGAGCAGGTCCTTTAACCTCCTGCCTCTCCTGAAAGTAAATTATCCCAGTGTTTTCTAGTCATGGAACCCTTATTGACCTCTGCTGTATCTTTAAGTACAGCTTCTTGAAATATTTTCAATACATCAGTCCCGTGGAAGAGGGGGGCATGAGCCATGACTGCTTTTTTCATTTGTGGTGTAGTCTCTTTTGCCTTTAATGCTTCATTTTTCATTATTTTATTTATTTATTTATGACTTTGGTAACTGGGAAGGTGCACTGATCCCAGTGACCATTTTCAGGTACGACCCAGGCCACATACTGTGGCACAGAGTTAATGTAAAACAACAATGCATGGAACATTAGACAGTATAACAAATGATAAAAAGGTTACAATAGTACACAAGATACAAGTGGCAAAAATAAATAAATCCACAAGATACAGGGTTACAGAATATATTCATCTGATATGCATATACATAATTAAGGGAATACGTATACATTCATGTATTGGCTTCTGCAGCTGCGGCTGAGTTCTCGGTGATACACCCCCAAGGTTGGATCATAGGGGCAGGGGTGTAGTCATCTTTTTCAAGACTGAACTGGGCTTTGTGGATGTTACAGTGGGGTCCACTAGATCCTTTGAGTGTATCATGGGAGAGGGTGTAGGTTGCAGGATGCTCCTCATCTACCATCCACCAGGTGATGGTGGAGAATTCCTGCAGGAGATAGTGGACTTCATTGTTGACATGGTATTGGAGTCCCCCAGATGAATAATTCTGGGGACGTCAATGCCTGGGTCGACGATGAACTCTCAGCAAGTTGGTCAAAATCTCCTCCAGCTAATGACTATGCTGGGCCTTACACAGGTGGTTACCTCTGCTACCCATATGGGGGTCACTTACTGGATCTGTTGTTCCTCCTGGGGATAGAGATCTCGGACTTGGGGGTGGAACCATTTAGTTGATCTGACCATCACACCATAGGGTTCAGTTTTTGGGGCTCCCCCAATGGACATGCCCCTACAGAGATGGCCCAGTACCGCCCTTTATGGTGAGTTACCCCAGATGGTCTATCGGCGGTCCTGGACCTATTGGGATTGCTGGGTGATTGCACAAGTCCAGGGACTCTAATACTGGCCTATAACAAGGCAGTGGGAGATGCCCTGGACTGGCCACTCACTCTTCATCCAAGGTTCACTTAGTTCGATGGTTCCTTGAGGAGTTGAGGCGAGTTGATTGAAGGATGGAGAGAGCATGACAGAAGTCCATCCTGGATGCTGACAGGCTTAAATTGATGGAACATTATAATGGTTATCAATCAGAACTCACCTGTAAGAAGGCAGAGTTTCTGTCCAGGGAGACTTCTGCAGTGCAGAATCGACCAGCTCAGTTTTTCCAAACTGTTGGCAGATTGTGCAATCCAATCTGTCTCCAGTCTGGAAGAGCATTTTTTCAGGCTAAGTGTGAGGAGCTTGCTCAATTTTTCACAGATAAGGTTGCAAGCATCAGGTCTGGTATCAGCCCAGCTCTCCCTATAAGGAATTTTGGAGGTCAACTGGAGGTGGTGAACACCCAATCTGTCTGGATGGATTTCAGCCAGCCAGAATTCATGGACATTGTAAAGATCATCCAGACTTTGCAACCAACCAGTTGTAGATTGGATCTGGGCCCTAACCTCCTTTTAGTGGGGTATGTAGATGTTATCTGCCCGATCCAAGCTGAAATTATATGGAGTTCCTTGGAGAGGGGGTATTTCCTGATCCCCTCAAGGAGGTGGTTATATGACCACTCCTTAAAAAGCCCTCCCTGGATCCCAACTGTCCAGCTAACTACTGGTCTGTCTCTAACTTGCCCTTTGTGGGTAAGGTTATTGAGAAAGTGATTGCATTGCAACTGGATGATCATCTTGTGGCCTACAATGTCTATGAAGCTCTCCAGTCTGGATTTAGGAAGAGACATAGTATGGAGACTGCCCTTGTCTGGGTATTAAATGACCTCCTAATGGTGAGAGATCAAAAGGCTTGTACCATGCTGGTCCTTCTTGATCTCTCAGCAGCTTTTGACACTGTGAACCATGATGTGCTTTTGGAGTCTTTGAGGATCCTTTGTGGGCTGTCAGGTACAGTCCCCAAATGATTACAATCTTTCCTCATGGGCAGGTCTCAGAGGGTGGTCACCAGAATTTATTCCTCTGACACCCTTCCCCTGTCCTGCAGGATGCGGAAGGGCTCTGTATTGGCACCCATGTTGTTTGCAGTATATATATGCTGCCATTGGGAGATATCATTAGGTGATACAGTTTGAGTTTTCACTGCTCTGCAGATGATACTCAGTTGTATATGTCCTTTGTACCCAGACAGGTTGATGCAGTTTCCATGCTTAACAACTCTCTCCAAGATCAAAGACTGGATGAGCACTAGCTGGCTGAGACTGAATCCGGACAAGACTGAAGTGTTGGTAGTGGACCTGGGTCATCAGGAAGTGAGTTTGGGGGCTGGGCATGTGTCAGGCCTATGACTTGATGGTGTTCAGCTCACTACCTCAGACTGGGTGCGAAAACTTGGGCATTATTTTTGACGAAGGCCTGACCCTGAAATCTTAGGTGTTGGCCGTGGTTAAATCCTCATTTTACCATCTAAGGAATATTGCCCAGATGAAACACCTGGTTCCTCCAGATGACCTTCCAACATTGGTCCATGCCATCATTACCACCCATCTTGACTACTGCAATGCCCTCTACCTAGGGCTTTCTGGGGTTGATATCCACTGCTTGTAGCTAGTGCAGAATGTTGCAGCCAGGTTATTGACTGGTACATCAAGGACCAGTCATATTACACCTGTGCCGCATGGACTGCACTGGCTGCTGGTTCAGTGGCGGATCACCTATAAGGTTGGCTTGCTAACCCTCAAATCTCTACTTGGACAGGGACCTGACTACCTGAAAGATCTCCTGACTCCCTACTCCCACCTTCATCCTATCTGATCCGCTGATGAGGGATTGCTAGAGATTCCCAGGGTTCATTTAAAAACCTCTGGCACTCATGCTTTTTCCTTTGCAGCACCAACCCTGTGGAATTCTCTACCTCGTCGGTTAAGAGAATGCTTGACCATCAACAGCTTTAAATGCATGCTGAAAACATATTTGTTCACTCTAGCCTTCCTGGATTACTTTTAATCATCTTTGTATGTATTGTTTTAATTCAAGTTTTAAATGAGTTTGTGTATTTAAAATGTGCAGCACCTTGACTTTTTAAAGGAGCTATAAAAAGAAAGTTTTACTTACTTACTTGCATTACTATGGATTCTGCGCCTGAGTCACTCACAGAGCGCAGATCACCTGCATATAATAGTCGGGCTAACTCAGGCTCAATGACCTCATCATGCACAGGCAAAAATACACCCTGAATTAGGAAAGTAGATTCATTACCATTGATAGTATTAACACATGCAGATAAATTACCCTCTACTGAGAAAAAACTTCTTTAAGTTAAGTTTTCTAAAAAGTCTTATTGAGTTCCTATAGGTTTCAAATTCATTTACATTCTGAAGGGGTACAAAGGACAAACCATGTGATAAAACATTTAAATGTGATGCTGTTAAAGTCCTAGATGGAGTCAACGTGGCTTAGTTGGTAGCACATCCACCTCTGGAGCAGAAGGTCGTGGGTTCTCGTCCCACACCGGGATTGGACTTGCACCTAAAAATCGCTGGCATCCGAGTGCAGTATTGGGGGGTACTGTACTGCTGGGGTGTGCCGTTCTTCGGATGAGATGTTAAACCGAGGTCCCTTCTACCCATCCTGCTGTTGTCCTGGTGGGTGTCCAGGTGGAAGTAAAAGAACCCAGGGCACTCTTTGCAAAGAGTAGAGAACATTCCCAGTGTCCTGGCCAACATTCCCCTTCCCATAAACTGGTTCATGCAATTATCCAGGCTGTGTGTGGGTGATGATGTGCGATATGGCTGCCACCACACATTCAGTCACTTCACTACCAGTCTAGCATTGCTTGTAAAGTGCTTTGGATGTATGAAAAGCACTATATAAATGCTGATTGTTCTTCTTCTTCTAGATGATAAATTAATAACAGTTAAATTCTCAGATGTAGAATCACAGTCCACAGCTCTCCTTTCACTTAATGTTGTCCTGCGCCATCTCCCTTGTCCCCTTCTGGACTTTTGTTTTCTTTTTTTAGAAATGGATTATGCACTGGGTTCCCCACTAGTGGACACAGCACTCAAATAATGAGCACTTTGTGAGGATGAGGGAGATGAAAAGTTAGAGTCTGTACATTTATTACTTTGAGATCTTCCCTGTGACTTTTTTTGCGCCTTGACCAAGAGCGAGAGGAATTCTCCCACTTATAAATTCAACCATTCTGGCAGTCATGCTCATCCCATAGCAATTTAGTTCTTTTTCTCTCAATCATTTCCATTTTCCATTTTTTGGCTTTATTTGTAAGCTTTGTGTATAGATCGTTAACTAGGGTAATATCACTAAAGATAGTGAGCTCTTCATGTAAAGATTAAATTTCTTGTAAGATCTCTGCTCTGTTATATTCATCCTCTTTGATCTGTATTTTAACAAGTTCAGTTGAGGCTTTCTTTAAATTATCTTCTCTTTTACTCTTATAGTGCATATTCTAAAGCCCAGATTAAGGTAATTTAGTAAGGCTCAAGCCCCTGGGGACCCATTCCTTTTCTAAGCATTTCTTTAGTGATGCTAGATGATAATGAAGTGTAACTTATTTTATTTCGATGGAGGGATGGAAGTGCAGGATCCAAAGGACTCTGCACTCCCCACTGTGACATATGGACAGTGTTGTACTATCTTGATGGAGGGTTCAGACCCTGTGCTCTCACCATGACATATGGATACTGTTGTACTATCTCAATGGAGGGATGGGAGTGTTTGGACTCTGTGCTTCCACTGTGACATATTATTTATTTATTTAAATGTTTCACCAGGAAGGCACACTAAACAACATGTTGCTCATCTCCCAGTGTGGCCGATGGAGGGGGGTACAGTAAGGTGTAGAATTAGACATTAAATTTACATAAATCAGTACTCAGGAAAAATACATATATTAGCTTTTAAGCTGATTCACAGAATACACATTTGTAGAGTGAGTTACAGGATTAATATTTAACATAAATGAGAATTATATACACAGTAATAAGCAGTGCCCAGGCTGGGCAATAAGTGCAAGAATTGTGCAGGTTTGAGTAAACCAAAACCAATATAAGTGCTGAGAAGTAAGAAACTGGGGGGTGAGGGAAGTGGGCAGGGAGGGACAGGAATGGTTTAGGGAAATTATAAAGCTGGGGGGGATGTGGGAAGTGGACAGGGAGGGATGGGAAATGGTCTAGATCTAGCCCTTCCAGGATGTAGAGAACCCTGCTAGGGGCTGAAGCTCATGGGGCCATGGGGTTAAAAAGGAGGGTTGGTAACGTTTGAGAGGGGAATGAATGAAATTTGCCTAAACTCTGGCCACTATGGGATGCTGAGAACCCTGCCAGAGGTCAGGTTGGGAGCGGGACCAGAATAGGATAAGGAGTAGTGTGGGGATAGAGGAGTGTGGGAAGAGGAAAAATAGCTCAGTACTAGTCCCCTCCATGGTGCAGGGAATGGGACGGGACATGTACAGATGAGCATGGCATGAGGAATAGAAGGGGCAGGAGTGGGAGCAAGTGGGAAGAGAAAGTAGAAGGTGGGGAATCTGGGTATTAAGGCTCTGCAGAGGAAGGAGGCTATTTACAGGAGCAACTGAGCAAGTAGCAGAAGCGGACATCTATGGGACTTAGGTAGGTAGGGTAAAACAGGAGCAGTTGACAGCAAGAAAATTATGCAAGGCAGATGCTAAGGAGTGGGGGGAGGAATGTTGTATTGGGGGGAAGGAATTTCAGATTTAGGGAAGTGATGGGAAAATCCTGATTGACTGATAAGGGAGATGGTATGCTGGGGGCTCAGCAGAGTAAGAATGTCAGTGGATCTGAGGGAGTGAGAGGTGGAGAGAAGAGTGAGCATGTGATGTGGGGAGGAATTTCACCTAGCCAGAATTTGGAAGTGAGTTTGGTGCAATGAGTGAGAAGTCTGCAAGTGGGAGAAAAGATGAGGCATGGTATAGGTCACAATGGTGAGTGCATGATGGAGCATCAAGGGCAAACTAGCAGAAGGAGTTAAATAGAGAGTCAATCTGGTCAAGGAGGATTTGGGAGTGGCACCATAGACTAAGTCACAGTAGTCAAAAATGGGGAAGTTCATCTTCTGGACAAGTTCATGGAGGGATGCAGCTACAGTTTCTAAATAAGGCACTAAGCTTGGAGTGCAGTTTTTTCAGAATGGTATTGATATGGCCAGAGAAGCTGAGGTGTTGGTCCATCAAGACCCCAAGGTATCTGAAAGAGGAGATGTCCTCTAGAATTGTTCCCTCAAGGGTATGGAAAAAGGATATGGGGTGGAGCGTAGAAAGTCTCTGCCTAGTGCCAAAGGTCATGGAGACTGTCAGTTTGGCATTTAGGAATAACTGATGTAAGGCAAACCATATTTGAACCTAGTGGAAGTCATGCTGAAGGGTGGTCACCACATAAATAGGGGATTTGTCAGAAGTGATCAGAACAGTGTCATCGGAATACATATGGACAGAGGATGACAGGAAGCAGGCTGAGGGAAGGTCATTGAGGAAGATGGAGAAAAGAATGGGCTCAAGCACTGAGCCCTGAGGGATTCCTGTTGACATGGGGGGGAGATTGAATCCTGGATCTTGACTGATTGCATTCTGTCCATGAGGTAGGCTCTAAACTAGTTATGAGCAGGAGCAGATAGTCCAGCAACCATAAGGGAGTCAAGACATAGGGCTTGAGAGACTGTATTGAAAGCCTTGGCTAGGTCAACAAAAACAGCAGCGGTGATGAGGCCATTGTACATCCCGGTAAGGATGGTGTCAGTGAGCCTAAGCAGGGAGGTGGTAGTGGAGAGGTTCTTCTGAAAGTCAGATTAGAATGGAGTGAAGAAGGAGGAGTCAGCAAGAAAGGAGGTTAGTTGAGAGAGGACCAGGTGTTCTTGAAGCTTGGCAAGGACAGGGAGGAGGGAGATTGGGCAATAGTTAGCAGGGTAGGAAGGTACTCTGCCCTTTGGGAGAGGGAGGACTGCAGCATGTTTCCAGGTTGAAGGGACAGTGGAGAACTGAAAGGAGAGATTTAGAATTAAGGAGTGAGGATAGGCAATAGAAGAGGCTTTGAGATATATAAGTTTAGGGTCACAGTCATCTGGTGAGGAGCCTTTAGAAGGGCTGAGAGAGAGGAGGGTCATTAGTGTCTCTTCAGGAGAGACAGGAGTAAATGAGAAGGAAGGGTTGGCACAGGAGGGTTGAGTGATATTGGAGGGAGGATAAAGGGGAGAGAGGGTGGAGGGGAGAGACTTTAGGAGGGTAGAGGTACAGGAGGTGTAATAGGAGTTAAACTCCTGAGCCACTAAGTATGGGTCAGATACTAAGGTGTTAATGTTGAGTGCCGGCAGTGGGCGGTGCGATGGGGAGAGAATAGAGAAAGGACCACTTTCCAGAATTCAGAGGGAGTTGATGTTATTTAGGAAAGAGGATTTAAAATATTCAGACTTAGCTAACCTAGTAGCTTTTGTGCAAGCATTTCTTAGGCTGCGATAATTAGTATAGTCTAATGGGAGCTGGGATGCCTTGTGTTTTTTCCAAGCTTTATCGCACTTCCTGAGGCAGATCATTAGCTCAGGAGTGACCCAGTGATGTTGGTTACCTCGAACTCTTGTCCATTTGAGAGGGGCATAGGAGTTCCAGGTGTCTAGAAACTAACTTTTTAAGTAATTGAGATCAACAGATGAGGCAGAGTGAATTTGGGACCAGTCAGAGTTGGTTAACTCACTGAGTAGGGGGGTTAGGTTTAGGGAGCCGAAAGATCAAAGGTATAGGATTTTGTGTGGCAGTTTTAGTCTATGGACCTTTATGACTACGAAGATTGGATGATGATCACTGAGGGCATCTGGAAGGATGCCTGACTTAATGATTCTGAGCGGGTGGGAGGTGAGGGCTAAGTCTGATAGTGTGTGGTTTAGGGTTTCATGATTTAGTGGGTGGGTTCCTGGATGAATTGAGAGAGAGACTGAGGGCAGAGATGTCATTTCATGTCTTGGAGGTAGTTGATGATAACCACTTTAGGTTTACATCACCTAGTATGTATAGCTCACCTTTGAATAACAAGGAAGTTATAGAGGTAATGAGGTCCATAGTGTCAGAGGGCTTGATGTCAGCATGACAATAGATACCAGCAATAAAGATGGGGGAGGAAAAAGGCAATTAAATATTTACAACTAGGGCTTCGTCGCTGGAGGATAGAGAGGATGGTGGTATACTGGAGTGAGGAAAGGATGTAAAACACTACTCCACCTCCCTTGTCAGTCCTGTTTTGCCTGATTAAGGAGTAGCCAGGGATGTTGATGGAGGAATCTGGAATTTTAGTGTTTAACCATGTTTCTGTTAGAATTAGTATATCTGGAGTGAGGGAAATTACCATCAGTTGCAGAAGATCAATTTTTTAATTGAGACTGTGGATATTTAAGTGGAGGATCTTTTGACCTTTGGGGAGGGTAGAGGGGGTGTTGGAAGAAAGTGCATTAATGGGAGGATAGCTGCTGGCATGGGTAGTGGTGGTGGGGCCAGGGTTGGGATAAACATTACCTGAGGCAAGTAGGAGGAGTGTGAGTATGAGGAAGTGAAGTTTGAGGCACTTGCGGTAAGTCGAGTATTTCAGAGCTGTTTTAGGGGGGTTGGGCAAGGTGAGTGGATAATCAGGAGGTGAAGAAAAACAAGGTGGCTGGATAATGCCATTAGGAGGAAAGGGGTTTATGGGGGAAGTGAGACCAAAGTATTAGTGGGGGGGTAGGAGTTACAGCAAGAATGAAGGTAGGGGCGAGGGGGCAGAGGGAGAGGAAGAAGAAGGTCTATTAGATTGGTGGGCTTCAGGATCTGGGGTTAAGATGATGGAAAGGAGAATTAAAAGTAGGAGGAGTGGGGAAGGCGGTAGGGGCAAAGGGTAGGCAAGAAAGCTGGCAGGTATCAGAGATCATGAAGCAGGAAGGAGAAGTGACAATGTAAAAATGACACAATCGATGTGTCAGGATAAAAGCCTTTTATTTCCAAATAGGCAAAATGGTCAGCAAACATCCAAGATATGGGCTCAATACACCTTGCCCCTCCCCACAGAACCAAACGTTTTCGCGTCACAATTACGCTTTCTCAAGGCTATGGCAATAGGGGATAGTACACCTTATATACCTTTTTTAAAGGTGAGGTTTAAAGGCAACGATTGCTCCCATAAATTAACTAAATCCCATATTTAATATTCTATTGCCATAAATAACAGGTTTTTAAATGATTGTATCCAGTACTAATAAAATGAACATAACCACACCAAAATCAGGTGTGAACATATACATATATAAAGAATCTCTAAATGTCAATAAATTAAAAAAATTATAAAAAAGGAAAAATGTTAAAAAATGGCAGAAACAGGAAAACTACTACTTAATCTTACAATCAATATCATGTGGCTAAAGAATGTGTAGTTTATACCTCCATAACATTAAATATCTATAAGAAGGGGGAGAGTTGAAAAAAGTCATTTAAGCCAGGAGCAGTGTATGACTTTAAGACATATTGCCAGTAGGTTTCTCTTTGTCATAATTTTAAATCTAAATCTCCCCCTCTAGGACCCATAGTAACTCTCTCAATAATTTGGAAATTAAATGATGTTCTTCTCCCTAGAGTTACCATGTTGGAAAAGAGCACTAACACCACTGTGCATGTGCTATACTTCTAACATGTTGTCCTATTCTTTCTTTAATTTTGAGTTGTTTTACCACATAGAAGCCAGTACATTTATTGCAACATGCCAAATATACAACATTAAAAGTGTTGCAATTTGCAAAAGTTACAATTTTAAGTTGTTCCCCCATAACTGGTTGTTTAAACATATTGCCAGTTTTTATGAACTTACAAAAACGGCAATTTCCGCACCGGAAAGTTCCCTTGGGCAAAGCACTTATTTTATCTACACTTTGTGTCTCCCCACTGTAATAACTGTGTACTAATTTATCCTGTAAATTGTGGCCCCTTTTATACACAGTTTTCGGGGGGAATAAAGCCAAATCTCTAAGCTTATAATAATATGATAATATATGCCAATGTTTTTTAATAATGTGAATAAACAAATGTGCTTGTGGACTGAAGGTAGTGATGAATTTTGGGGCATCATTTATATGTACAGTATCCTTCTTCTCTTTTGATTCTAAACAAGTCCCATTTTAACGTTCCACTTGTATTCAGCTTTAGTACGTCCCTCTTGTATATATTCCATACTATAACCATGTTGTAAGAACCTTTTAGTCAACTCCTCTGTGCTTTTTTCATAATCCCCTTCATGAGAACAATTTCATTTATATCTCAGAAACTGTCCAATAGGTATATTTTCTGTGACATGTTTGGGATGACAGCTCTGAAAGTGCAATATACTGTTTCTATCTGTGCTTTTTCTAAACAGCTTTGTACTAATGTCCCCATTATTTTCTTTCTTTATGATTAAATCCAAAAAACTGATCTCATCAGGATCTGCCTTTAGTTCAAATTTTTAAATTGCAATTCAATTTTTCCAGGTACATTTTAAACAATCTTAATTCTCCCACAGAACCTTTCCAGATGAAAAACAAATCATCTATGTATCATTTATAAAAATCAATTTTATCCAAAAAAGGATTCTCATTGCCAAAGATGAATTTTTCTTCCCATTTCGATAGGTATAAAATTGCATAATTGGGGGCCATGGCTGCCCCCATGGCCGTTGCTTTTTTCTGCAAATATATCTTTCCATCAAATATAAAAGTATTACAGATGAGAACTTTCTCTGTTAACATAACCAAAAGTTCCACAAATGCTTGTGAATATGAGTTTTTTTCATACAGACTCTCTCTCAAACTTTCCAGCCCATCGTTATGTGGAATATTTGTATATAAAGAACAAACATCCAGGGTTGCAAAACTCAATTGTTGACTCATTTCAATATCTGCAAGGAAGTCCATAAATTGTACTGTATCTTTTAGATATGGCCGAGTGTTTTGTGCAATGGGTTTAATATAATAATCTATGAAATGTGCAATATTATCAGTCAAAGATCCAATACTGGCCACTATCGGTCTGTATTTTGTAAGTTTTTCACTTATGCCTTGTAATTTTAAACATACAACAACAAGTCGACAGCCAGCTGAGCACGCCAATTCCATTAAATAATCACACAAGCATACATAGGCAGCTACAAACGCCGCAAAGATGGGGCCAGAACCAAATCCAAAAGGTACTCACGAACTGTCCATATAGGTCGGCACCTCGTAGCCATCTATTATCTGATACAAATTCCAAACATTGTTGTATGTTTAAAATTATAAGGCATAAGTGAAAAACTTTTGATCTGTACAAAATGTCGCATGACAATGTACTTGAAGTCAGCAATAACGCCCTTCCCCAACAGGTAATTTCCAGTACGTTTATTGAGTCATTATTTGCCCAAAAAGATGCTGTAAATCCCTTTTTACAGATACGAAATGACAACCATAGCTGCAGACAACAGAATGTTATGGAGGAACAAGACACCATACACTGACATAAAGAAAGCTTTCATTTTGTTGCAAAAAGCAGCTTTAAAAGCACGCCACCTTTATTGGCAGAGAGTATCATTAACAGCATACCTATCTGTTAATAGAACACCACGGGGTTTACGTTGGACAATTAAGCCAGCATTTGGTGGCAATAGAGAGTCATTCATTATGGGATGGCAACAACATCTTTTAAAATCTACAGCTGGGCTTATTGAATACATTTTAAAGGATGCTGAAACGGTGGAACAGGAGATTAAATAAGAACTAATTGAAAGAGAAAAAGTGGTGCTTTCCTTTTCTGATCATGTGGAATACTTTCAATATCGGAGACAATTGGAAGAAACAATTAAAAAACAAGACATTAGAATTGAGAAAGTGAAGATCAATAAGTTTGAACGAGATAAGAGAGATTATGAAAGTGGCAGAATTTTTGAGTGGAATAAAATTACCAAGCCAGTGAAATCCATATTAAAGAAGCAAACTATGTTTTTAAATGATAAATCACCACATTCATATGTTTATACTAGTGGAACTGAGTTTGAAGTGACAAATCCTTTTTTTGGATCACAGTCAGGAGAGTGTCCCTCCAAATCAAGAAGCGTACAGGGTACAACAAGAAAAGTTAATTTTAAAATCAGTTCCCAGTGTGAACTGGGAGACACAGAACAAAACCTCCACCCCGTACCTGCACCCCCACCCCCACTCCCAGCTGTACCCCTCACACAGCCGGTTGAGGTATGCACCTATACAGGAGGTTTCGGATCGACAATTGAGACGCAATCCAAGATTCACCAGCATTCAAGAAGATCAGTACGAAGAGGCACATGAGGGAGGGGGGGAGGAAGAATGAGAGGAAATGGAGGGGGCAGGAGTATGTATCAACGACAGGGGAAAGGGTCTCATCACAGATACAAACAAAATTATTAGGAGATGAAGAAAAAGTGGTGATTAACATCTCTGATTATGTTTTGACTGAATCGGAAATAAAAGTTTTGGAAAAGGGGCCTTCGTTTGTTCCAACATCTAGTTTAAATAAGTTTGAAACAGTAGTGGACTTCTATAAATTCACTTGAAAATTAAATTTGAAGGCATTTTTTCATGAAGAGAATCGGGAATGTAAAGCGCAAGAAAAGAATGGGGAGGCAGCAGATTTTTTTGAAACTGTCCCTAATTTTAAAAATAAATCAACCTTCTTTCCCCCACAAAACACGGCAGTTATGGTGTTTGAGAAAGCATGTATCCAGGATTTGGAAAATTTATTGTTACCACCATTGAGATATTATAATTGTACAATGGAAGAAAATGCAGCCATTCGTGCTTTAAAAAATAATAAAATGATCACTATAAAACGGCTGATAAAGGAGGGTCTGTGGTGGTTATAAATACCAAAGATTATGAATTAGAAATGTTACATCAGCTAAATAATACAGATTTTTATGAAAGCTTGTCCTATGATCCTGTAAATAAGTTTAAACGAGAGATTGACAATATTTTGTATGAAGCATTATTGGAAGGTCTGATCAGTCATGATACATATGAATTTTTATCTATAAAACATCCACTAAGATCTGTTCTGTACGAACTTCCTAAAATTCATAAATGTTTGAAAAATCCTCCATACAGACCGATAGTGGCCAGTATTGGATCTTTGACTGATAATATTGCACATTTCATAGATTATTATATTAAACCCATTGCACAAAACACTTGGCCATATCTAAAAGATACAGTACAATTTATGGACTTCCTTGCAGCTATTTAAATGAGTCAACAATCGAGTTTTGCAACCCTGGATGTTTGTTCTTTATATACATATATTACACATAACGATGGGCTGGAAAGTTTGAGAGAGAGTCTGTATGAAAAAAACTAATATTCACAAGCATTTGTGGAACTTTTGGTTATGTTAACGGAGAATGTTCTCACCTGTAATACTTTTATATTTGATGGAAAGATATATTTGCAGAAAAAAGGAACGGCCATGGGGGCAGCCATGGCCCCCAATTATGCAATTATATACCTATCAAAATGGGAAGAAAAATTCATCTTTGGCAATGAGAATCCTTTTTTGGATAAAATTGATTTTTATGAATGATACATAGATGATTTGTTTTTCATCTGGAAAGGCTCTGTGGGAGAATTAAGATTGTTTAAAATGTACCTGGAAAAATTGAATTGCAATTTAAAATTTGAACTAAAGGCAGATCCTGATGAGATCAGTTTTTTGGATTTAATCATAAAGAAAGAAAATAATGGGGACATTAGTACAAAGCTGTTTAGAAAAAGCACAGATAGAAACAGTATATTGCACTTTCAGAACTGTCATCCCAAACATGTCACAGAAAATATACCTATTGGACAGTTTCTGAGATATAAACGAAATTGTTCTCATGAAGGGGATTATGAAAAAAGCACCGAGGAGTTGACTAAAAGGTTCTTACAACATGGTTATAGTATGGAATATATACAAAAGGGACATACTAAAGCTGAATACATGTTGAACGTTAAAATGGGACTTGTTCAGAATCAAGAAGAGAAGAAGGATACTTTACATATAAATAATGCCCCAAAATTCATCACTATCTTCAGTCCACAAGCACATTTGTTTATTCACATTATTAAAAAACATTGGCATATATTATCAGTGGATTATAAGCTTAGAGATTTGGCTTTATTCCCCCCAAAAACTGTGTATAAAAGAGGCCACAATTTACGGGATAAATTAGTACACAGTTATTACAGTGGGGAGACACAAAGTGTAGATAAAATAAATGCTTTGCCCAAGGGAACTTTCCGGTGCAGAAATTGCCGGTTTTGTAAGTTCATAAAAACTGGCAATATGTTTAAACAACCAGTTATGGGGGAACAACATAAAATTGTAACTTCTGCAAATTGCAACACTTTTAATGTTGTATATTTGGCATGTTGCAATAAATGTACTGGCTTCTACGTGGGTAAAACAACTCAAAAATTAAAAGAAAGAATAGGACAACATGTTAGAAGTATAGCACATGCTGATGGTGTTAGTGCTCTTTCCCAACATGTTATTTCTAGGGGAGAAGAACATCATTTTAATTTCCAAATTATTGAGAGAGTCACTATGGGTCCTAGAGGGGGAGATTTAGATTTAAAATTACGACAAAGAGAAACCTACTGGCAATATGTCTTAAAGTCATACACTGCTCCTGGCTTAAATGACTTTTTTCAACTCTCCCCCTTCTTATAGATATTTAATGTTATGGAGGTATAAACTACACATTTTTTAGCCACATGATATTGATTGTAAGGTTAAGTAATAGTTTTCCTGTTTCTGCCATTTTTTAACATTTTTTCTTTTTTATAATTTTTTTTTTTTATTGACATTTAGAGATTCTTTATATATGTATATGTTCACACCTGATTTTGGTGTGGTTATGTTCATTTTATTAGTACTGGATACAATCATTTAAAAACCTGTTATTTATGGCAATAGAATATTAAATATGGGATGGATTTAGTTAATTTATGGGAGCAAACGTTGCCTTTAAACCTCACCTTTAAAAAAGGTATATAAGGTGTACTATCCCCTATTGCCATAGCCTTGAGAAAGCTTAATTGTGACGCGAAAACGTTTGGTTCTGTGGGGAAGGGCAAGGTGTATTGAGCCCATATCTTGGATGTTTGCTGACCATTTTGCCTATTTGGAAATAAAAGGCTTTTATCCTGACACATCGACTGTGGAATTTGTATCAAATAATAGATGGCTATGAGGTGCCAACCTATATGGACAGTTCGTGAGTACCTTTTGGATTTGGTTCTGGCCCCATCTTTGCGGCATTTGTAGCCACCTATGTATGCTTGTGTGAATGTAAAAATGACAGCTGGTCATTGGGAGCAGTCAGTTGCAGCAAGCTTAGTAAGCATAAAAGTGACTATAGATGGGCTTCTTGCCAACAGATGTGGGGAGGGAAACAAAGAGAGGTTTGTTTGTCAAGTACACATTTATGTAAGAACAGTGTGTAACTGAGCCAATGGGCAAGTAGGGGAGGGTGATGAGGGAGTGGCCTAGGTGCATTTAATATAGGACGGGGTCAGGGAGGGCAGGCGGGAACAAAATACAGATTTAAAATGAGAAAGTGTCAGTGCTCAGGGTGAGCCGAAAACAGCAGCACTCAGGGTGAGCCAAATATAGCAGCACTTGGGCAAGCCGACAGCCTCAAAGTACAGATCAATCAGAGGCAAAGTCATAGAGTGCGGCAGCCAATGGTGAGCTGGAGTAGGGAGGAAGAAACAATTGGCATCCAGCTTGGGAGTCCCAGTACTCTTGAAATATGTACCTGCTAGCTGGAGTGGGATCAGTGGCGAGTCAAGGTGGTACAGACAGACTTGCTTTCCTGCTGCCACATCCACCTCACAGGGATTTTGGTGATGTGCCCAGACCAGAGGCAGACCGAGAGAGGGATGAGAGACAAAAGTGTTAGTGCCAGGAATTAAAGAGGGAATAGAATAGGATCTAAATCAGTTGAGGGGGAATGGAAAACAAAGGGGACAGAACACTTAGCACTGGGGGAAGGGGTGGACTGGCACCACTGGAACTTAGCAAATCTGAGGAAAGTTGAGTACAAGAAAGAGGGGGTGGAGATGTGTTAAGAGAGGGAGGGCTTAGCAAGATTGAGGACAGGACAGGCAATTTGAATGCAGTAGAGAACAGAAATAGGGGGATGGGGGTGAAATTTGTGTCAGAACACAGAGACCGAGCAGAGGGCTCAGTTTAGTCATTTTTTGTAAAAAAAAAAAAAAAACAAAATCCACAATACAGTAGAGTCAGAAACAAGTTCCACCTAGCCCAACTAACTAGATTTGGTGGGGGATTTGCTCTTCAAGCCAGCTAGGATTGAAACAGCAAAAGTCACTGTTACCTTAATGTGCCCAGAGACAGCACAGGAGCTGTAATAAAGTACACAGTAATGGCAATGCTGCAAAATTTAAAATGCACAGTAGAAAACTCTCCCCAGAACCCTGCTATCTAATCAAATCAAATCAAATCAAAATTTATTTAACCAGGCATCAACACCATTGAACAAGCTCATTTTCAAAGTGGTCCTGGACAAGGAACAGTACAAAACATAGACCAAGTAATACGAAAATAGTGACATCGGTAGATTGCTGTACATAGTTGGATGCAAAATACTTGAGTCTGTCAAGGGAACTCCCACTTAGACATTTTCCAAAAACACAATATCAAATATGGTACAGGAAAGATAAGGTAGAAAAATTGAAAACAGACTGGGGCCTGCAAGTGGATAAGTGAAGGCAGAGAGTGGGAGTGAGAGCCATGAAGAGGGGGAGGGAGTTAGTGTACTGCGAGTCCCTATGGATGATGGAAGATGACATACTAACAATTATTAGAGTGGAGACACCAATAAACTGAAAGGACAGATTACCTATAGCAGCTACAAGGTTCCTGCAAATACTCAACTAGCAAGGCTTTGAAGGAGAGAGGGCTCGGCAGTGAGGTAAGCTTGAATGTGCTTTGCATAGTGTTCCAAAGTGAAGGGAGTGCAGAGTTAATTGCGGCCAGTCCAAGGTTAGTTTTCATTCTGGGCACTTGGAAGCAAAGAGTTGTATAATGTCTGAGACCATAGGAGCCATAGACACATTTGAATAGGCTAGAAATATATGCAGGGAGCTTGCCTGTGAGAACTCTATAGAACCAAATGATCGTATTTCTTTTTCTTCTTGTTGAAAGTGAGGGCCAGCCCACCATTGGTTACAGAAGACAATGATGGGTGTGAAAAGGCAGGTTAAAGATGAATCTTAGGGCTCTGTGATGAAGGGTGTCAAGTTTATTAAGCGCTGTGAGAGGGCTGTGATTGTAGAGGAAATCGGCATAATCAAGTACTGGTAGAAAAGTGGTTTGTACTAGTCTCTTTCTAGATTCTGTGGTAAGCAGATGTTTGATATGATAGAATAGGCCGAGTTGGTGTCTTAACTTTTTCAAGACTTCATTTAGGTGGCATAGAAAGTTAAGTTTGTTGTCCAGCCAGAACCCTAGGTATTTAATGGCATCTACTGAGTCCAGGGGTTCACCCATAAGCGTTAATAACAGTGGGATGTGTGTGGTGCCAGAGGCTGCTTTAGGAAAGAGAATCATAGATTTAGTCTTTTTGGCATGGAGAAGGAGTTTATGCTTAATGAGACTATGTTGTAAGGAGGTAAAGTCTCGTAGGTCTTCATAAGCCGTGAGAAGTGAGGAGTTTGAGGAGTAGAGTACAGTGTCATCAGCAAATAGATGCACATTTCCTACTTGCAGGTGAGAGTCCAGGTTGTTGATATAAATAGTAAATAGAATAGGTCCCAGAATGGAGCTTTGGGGGACCCCTAGCAATAGGGATTTCTGAGGAGACAGGTCGCCTGCTGATTTAACTTGTTGCAATCTGTTAGAAAGGTAGCTAGTGAACCAGTTGATGGCAGGGTTGTCTAGGCCGATATTTCTCTGTGATGTAAGCATGATATTGTGATCCATGGTGTTAAAGGCCTTGCTAAGGGTCGAGAAATAGAGCAACTATGTGTTTTTTAGAAGCTAAGGTAATTTGCCAGTCGGTAGTTACTTTTGCAAGAGCAGAAGTGGTGCTGTGTATTGCCCGAAACCCAGACTGGGCAAGGTTTGGGAGATTGTGCTGTTCCTAGTGATCTCTGATTTGAGTATTGACAACCATTTCCAGGATTTTTGAGAGAGTGGAGAGTATAGAAATAGGCCGGTAATTATTCAGGTCACAAGGGTCCCCTGACTTAAAGAGAGGTAGAATATGAGCAGTCTTCCACGTCACAGGTAATTCATCCTGACTCAAGGAGATGTTAAATAAGTGGGTGATAGGGGCGGTCAGGTAGAAGTACCCAAGCTTTAAGAAGAATGGTGCGATGTTATCTGTGCCATTGCTTTTTTTTGTGTCCAATGCCAAAAGGAGGTCCTCTACTTGCTTAAATGAAGTTGTGGAAAAGCTGAATACAGGAGGATTTGGTTGGTATGGATAAGGGAAAGCATTTACGTTAATTGAGCTATCACCTGCATGGCTAAGCTTACTGATGGGCGAGGTATCAAAGGCAAGTCCTGCCATGGAGAAATGGTTGTTAAACTGCTCTAAAATAGCAGCTCTATCTGTATATGTAACTCCATTGGTCACGATTCTGGCTGGGAGAGAGGAAGCCGAATGTTGACCTTCAATTTCCTTGAGAATACTCCAGAATTTGGCAGAGTTGTTTTTGTTGACTTCAGGTTTTGCCTGGAAGTATCTGGCTTTTTCGTACATAGTTAATTTAATGAAGACATTTCTGGAGATGTGGAAAGCAAGCCAATCATCCTCCTGTTGAGATTTCCTCACTCTTTTCCAACAGGTGTCCCTTTGCCTGAGCACTTTCTTCAGGCTAGGGGAGAACCATCCCGGAGACCACTTTTTTGACCTAATCAGTCGAAGTGGGGCGTGTTTTTCGATTAACCCTGTTAAAAGGTTGTGGAAGATATTAAAAGCCTCACTAATTGTTGAGGCTAGGTAGAAGTCCTGTCACCTGATGTTGCTTAGATCTTTCAAGAAAGCATTCCAACAGAAATTCTTCAAGCATCTTTTTAGTAAGAATTTGGGGGCCAGTTTTATTTGGGGAGAGTGTCTAATGCAGGCTATAGTGCAGTGGTCACTTATGTCATTGAAGAACATTCCACTGTGTGAGAAATTATGAGACTTGTTTACTAAGATAAGGTCCAAGAGGGAGCTACGCTCAGGGTGCTTTCTGTTAGGTCTAGTAGGTGCATGTATTATTTGGGACAGACCATTAGCATCGCATAGATCCTTTAATATCTTGGAGCTTTCATCATTCCAATTAAGATTGAGGTCCCCTATTAATATACATTCAGAATTAGATGAATTGATTAGCTTTTGGAGGCTTTTGGATCTAGAATCAGTGAAGGAAAACACTTCTTATTACAGCCTCATGAAATACAATCATGCCCCCTTTGTAAGTTAATCTAAACGGCATATTCAAAGTCTCGACTCACTAAATACTTCTAAATTAATTTACAGTTTATAAATTTGCAGATTGTCTTCAAAACAACAAGCTAGCTGTTTTGTACCATAGACAGAAATTACCCACAGTCCTAGCTAAGGCAGAGTTACAGCAATAATTCACTGCTGCATGCAGGCTAGACAGAATTGAATTCCTTCACAGCATTTAAAGAAACACAGATTTAAAATGAGAACGTGTCAGTGCTCAGGGTGAGCTGAAAACAGCAGTGCTCAGGGTGAGCCAAAAACAGCAGTAATTGGGCAAGCTGACAGCCTCCAAGTACAGACCAATCAGTGGTGAAGCCATAGAGTGTGGCAGCCAATGATGGGCCGGAGCAGGGAGGAAGAACAAATCAGCGTTCAACTCAGGAGTCCAGGTGCTCTTTAAGTATGTACCTGCTAGTTGGAGCGGGATCAGCGGCGAGTAGAGGTGGTGCAGCCAGGCTGGTTTTCCTGCAGCTGCCACCTCATGGGGATCTTGGTGACATGCTCGGACCAGGTGCAGATTTGCTAGTTGGAAGGGGATCAGTGACGAATCAAGGTGGTGCAGCAAGGCTGGCTTTCCTGCCACTGGTGTCTCAAGGGGATTTTGGTGACATGCCCAGACCAGGGACAGACCTGCTAGTTGGAGTTGGATCAGCAGCAAGTCAAGATGGCACAGCCAAGCTGGCTTTCCTGCTGCCACCGCCTCACAGGGATTTTGGTGACAAGCCCAGACCAGTGGCAGACCTGGAGGGATACTGTTGCACTACGTTGTACTATCTGGATGGAGGGATAGGAGCACAGAGCCCAAAGGACTCTGCACTCCCACAGTAATATGAGGATGCAATTATACTACCTGAAAAAGGAGGGAAATTCTTTGCAAAAATCTTTATTAATGCATCAGTTGGGCTGAATACCACAGTCATAAAAGCAGGGAAATGAGGCGTTAGGGTTTCCAACCCTAACGCCCCACCCCCAGAGTTCCCACCACTACCATGCCACCCCCATCATAGAAACATAGAATTTGATGGCAGATAAGGACCGCTTGGCCCACCCAGTCTGCCCATTTCCCTACCTACTGGATAAGCTGCAGATCCTAGTTAACCAGCAGCCTACTTCTTCCTACCCCCAACCCCTAGAATGGCCTTATGACTGTCCCATGCATGCTTGAATTCCACCACTGATTTTGACTCCACAACCTCCTCCGGAAGGCCATTCCATGCATCCACAACCCTCTCTGTGAAAAAATACTTCCTTAAATTACCTCTGAGCCACCCCTCTATCTTCAAATTGTGCCCTCTTGTTCTTGCACACCTCTTTTTTTGAAAGATGCTACCCTCTTGGACTTTGTTGATTCCCTTGAGGTACTTGAACGTTTCTACCATGTCCCCCTCTCCCTCCTTTCCTCGAGGCTATACATATTAAGCTCCTTTCATCTCTCTTCATATGTCTTCCGGTGCAGACCTGCCTCCATTTAGTGCAAATCCTCTGGACAGCTTCCATCCTGTCTATGTCTTTGTGGAGACTGGGTCTCCAGAACTGCACACAGTACTCCAGATGGGGTCTCACCAGCTGTCTGTACAGAGGGATAATAACTTCCTGTTTTCTACTGGTGATGCCTCTCCGTATGCATCCCAGTATGCCCCCAACCCTCCTTGCTGCCCTCTCACATTGCTTGCCCACCTTTAGGTCATCTGATATGACTACCCCCAGGTCCCTTTCCATTTTTGTTGTTGTTAGTATCTCACCCCCCATTGTGTACTCTTCCCCTGGGTTTTTGTTTCCCAGGTACATTACCTTGCACTTCTTAGCATTGAATCTAAGCTGCCATACATTTGACCATTCATCTAACCTTGCCAAGTCCCTTCTCATCCTTGCCACCCCACCCTGTGCATCAACTCTGTTGCAGATCTTTGTGTCATCTGCAAAGAGACATACTTTTCCTTCCAGTCCCTCTGCAATGTCGCTTATAAAGACATTGAAGAGGACCGGTCCTAATACTGAACCCTGCGGTACCCCACTAGTAACCCTCCTTTCTTCTGAGTGGACTCCATTTACTATTACTCTCTGTGTCCTATTCTCCAGCCAATTCTTTACCCAGGCTGTCATCTTGGGACCCACTCCCAGGCTGGCTAACTTGTATATTAATCTTTTGTGTGGGACTGTGTCAAATGCCTTGCTAAAGTCTAGGTAGGCCATGTCCACAGCCCCTCCCTGATCTACTACTTTGGTCACCCAGTTAAAGAAATCTATCAGATTCATCTGGCATGACCTTCCTGCTGTGAATCCATGCTGCCTAGGGTCCTGTGCCCCTGGCCTCTAGATACTCGACAATTCTTTCCTTCAAGTGATTCCATCATTTTCCCTATCACTGAGTTAAACTAACAGGTCTGTAGTTTCTACTTCTGCCTTGCTCCCACTTTCGTGAAGAGGAATCACATCTGCCCTCCTCCAGTCCTCGGTACCACCCCATCCTCCCATGATTTGTTAAAAGGGTAGTCAGTGGTGTCACTAGTTCTACCCTTAGTTCTTTTAGAATTCTGGGATGAATCCCATCAGGCCCCATTGCTTTGTCCACCTTCAGTTTTAAGAGTTCTTTCAGAACCCTTTCTTCTGTAAATGGGCTGATATCAACTTCTGTATCAGAGTGTTTCTACTGTTTGTTTTAGGTACCTCCCCTCTTCTTTTGTAAATACTGAGCAAAATATTTTGTTTAGTATCTCTGCCTTTTCACAGTCTCCCTCTGTCCACCCTCCCTCCCCTTTATTAAGCCTCACTATCCCTCCCTTGGTCTTCCTTCGCTCCCTGATGTACTTATAAAAGGTTTTATCCCCCTTCTTAACTGAGTTGGCTATCTTTTCCTCGGTTTGGGCCTTTGCTGTTTTGACTGCCTTCCCAGCCTCCTTTAGCTGTAACTGATACAGTTCCCTGTAATGCTCCTTCTGCGATTCCTTGTACTTCCTGAATGCTTTCTTTTTCTTCCCCCACATTCCATATACCAACAGGTGTCAGGGTGTGCCACTGGGTCATCAGGCCTAACTCTCACCCAATTGTCCTATAGTGTAGTGTAGTGTATAAGCTTGTTTGCATGTGGAATGGGGTGAGAATTGGGCCTGATGACCCAATAGCACACCCCAATGCCTGTTGGCATGTGGAGGGTGGGGGGTGGTAGGGGTGAGAACCCTGGGGGTGAGGCATTAGGGTTGGAAACCCTAACACCTCATTTCCCTACTTTTGTCATTGTGGTATTCACCCTACCTGATGCATTAACTGAGTTTTTTTTGCAAAGAACATATATATATATATATATATATATATATATATATATATATAATATATATATATATAACATATACACACATGCATATACATGCAAATATATCGACACATATATAAACACAGAAAATATTGTGAAAAACAAAAAAAGTATAAACTTGCTAAAATGTTGTCTATTAATGGTGCCTTCCCTTTTATCAATTTATCCTCTTATATTTATTTATTATTTATTTATTGCATTTTGATAACCGGGTTGCCCCACTGGGCCCATGAAGGTCCCTTTTTCAGAGGTGACCCAGGGAACAGAAGCAATATAATACATACAATCAAGTGATCCAGAAGCAATACAATACATACAGTCAGGTGATACAGGGATATGAGAAGTAGACAAGATAGTGAGGATAACGGTACAGGCAATTATTCAAATTGTTGACCATAAGTGCAACACTTGAAAGATTTAAGGATTTAAGGCATGTTTTAATTACCTTAAAACTTCACAACAACATATGTATTTAAAAGCAGAATCCTTATCCTTTTAGACAACATAAAATTATATTATAAAGCCCAATAAATCCTGTCTGACAAGATTAAATACAAGAATATTTTGAAATTCTGCAAGAAATTAATGGGTGGTGGTTGGTGTTTAACCCTATAACTTTTCACAATAATCTTTTGAGGTAACATATTGGCATGTATTTTATAGCTCTAACTCCTGCATATTCAATGAAACTACACAGAAATATATATTACACTTAATCTCAAAGTAATAGCCTAAGAATCGGCATTAAGTGCATGGAGTTGAAAATCGCAAAATTTGCCAAGGTGTCAGTACAAAATTAATGTACACTACCAATTTGCCCCAGTGTTCATGTGATCAACAGACAGAACATGATGTCTGTGTATATCTGCTACATTAAACAACCATCTGCATTTATTTAGCTCTCAGGTGACACCCCAGCACTATCTACACCTGATCTACTAGAAATATATGGCACCTTCACATTTGCAGATGAGGAAAAGTGATAAAATCCTAATTCTGACACAAATGTTTGAATCTTATTGCAAGCCAACTAAAAATATCAACACTGAGAGGCACCAACTCTTGTAAGATCACAGACCACTGGAGAAAGTATAAATCAATATGTAGTTGGTCTTAGCAACCAGACCAAAACCTCTAAGTTCAGTAAGTTATATAAATCTCTAATTAAAGATGGACTTCTTTGAGGAATAAATAAGAATGTGGTAATACATAGTACAAAGAATGATACAGTTCTGGATCTGGAAAAAAAACAAGCATTAGATAATGCAGAGCAGCTGATATTTCAAAAATATAATTAAAAGATTTGCAAACAATTGAGGGTGAACAGACAGTAAATGCTGTAGGCAAAAAGAAAGGGAACAGTTAGGTAAATGTGTGTGAATATTCAAACAAACAGCAAACAGGTCACAAATGATATATAAAAGAGGTCATGGACACAGACAATGTCTTGCCTTTGTTAAAATCTGTCACAAATATAAAAGAATCATTTTAAATAAATAATTAGCAAAACTCAAAAAAAAAAAAATAGATACTGGAGCACAAGTGAAATTTAATGCCAGAACACAGCTACAGAACTATTTTAGCTAAAGAATATAAATGAAATGATAGGAGAAGGAGACCCAAAGGTCTGTCAAGTCTGATGATTGTGGAGCTAATGCATGTTTCCCACATGTTGCTGCATCCCCGTTCTGTGTCACTTTAACCTTCTTGATGGTATTCTACCTTCTTCTAAATCCCCCAATTTTAATTTTCAACCCCCTCCAGCAGTGCATTCTACCCTGCCACCACCCTCAGCGATAAACTGCCTCCTGGCCTCCTTCCTGCACCTCTGCCCCCAATTTGTAGCTTTGTCATCAGTTTTTTTCTGTTTTTAGGTCTGCAAATGAGATCCCCTAAGGTTTTTGTTGTTAATGCCTTTAAAGTATGTAAACATCTCAATCATGCCCCCCCCTCTAGTGTTTACATGTTCAATAATTTAAAAAAATATGTTGCATACTGAAACAGAATTGGACACAAATGTCCATTTTAAACAATCTCTTAATTAGATACAGTATTCATTATATTCCTGCCAATACATTCATACATTAAAATTATTTTGTGAATTGTTCTTTGTTTATGCAAATAAAATTATTTGGTAATGTATTCCAAATATGTATCACCCTTTGGCTATAAAATAATTTCCTGTTATTTGTTCTATAGTGATTAGCTTTAATCTGTTAATTATGCTATTTTGCAGAGTGCAATTCATGTATAAAAATAATATTGAGGCTTTTCATTAAAATCATGCCCTCAGGCAGATTATGAAATAACAGGTGATCTCCTAGTTCACCTTCCCTGTAAGCCACAAAGGCCCAAGTTTGACAGCCTTTCTTTATAAGAATGTTCCTACATCACCCTAATCATCTTGGTAACCTTGTGTTGTACTCTCTCAGTTTTATTTTTTTCACCCACATTTAACCCCCCATAACTGGAAGCTATGAGAAAAATGTATCTTGATTGTGTTTAGGAGGTAGTTTACCTTTTTAAATATATTATTAACCTGTTTCATAACGTTGAAGTCCATGGTTATACATATGCCTAGGTCCTTTTCCATTGTTGTGATTTTGAGTTTCCCTACATCCATGAAGTAATCAAAGTTATTATTTTCCTTTTCCAATGTGCATAATCATACTTTTTTCTTTATTAAAGTGTATGCTTAACTCAAGGCCATCTGGAAGATTTTATTTACATTCTACTGTAGTCCCCTTGATTCTTCAAGAGTATTTACTTTACCACCTATGTTGTTGTTATCTGCAAACTTGTTGCACATTTTTCTGATGTTAGTCCCCAGAATAAAAATATATAGTCCAGAAAGATTAAAAATATAAAGTCCAAAAAGTACTGGTCCCAACACTGACCCCTGTTGGACACCACTTGTAACTTTTCCTTTGCTAGATAAGAAGCTGTATAATCTTACTTTTTGGGTATGGTTATCCAGCCAAGATGTGACCCACTAAAGTTCAATAAAGAAGTAAAGAGCTGAAATGACTGGTGCCAATAATTAGCTCCTGTTGTTGATGACAATATTTCATGTTCCTTCCACTAAACTTGCGTTTATCAAGGTTATGTTTGAATTTGTAACTTGCTTTACTGATAGTATTTTCCAGCAGAGTATTTCAATGATCTACAATGCAATGTGAGACAAAGTACTTTCTTTTGTTTTAACAAGACCTACATGGCTTTTTTTCATAGTGGATGACCCAAAGTGATTGTGCTACCGTACTTAAATTCAGTTTCTATACACATTGGCCCAGATATTCAAAAGGGTTGTGCCATGCGCAATAGGGTTGCGCCAGCGCAAGTCCAAAAATGCGCCATTCTGTGATATTCAGTGGGAGACAGATGCGCCCCCCAAATCACACTGCGCAAGAGCGCAATGATAATGAATGCATGCACAACTGAAGGGGGGAGGAACCATGCATAAATGGTGCAGTGCAATATTCAACAACATGTGCCATGCGCAATAGGGGAGCAAGCGGAAGTTGTGTGATAGCAGAAATGAGCCAAAATAAAAAGGAACAAGAAAGAGGCACAAGAACGCTACAGGGAAGGCACATGTTGCTGAACCATAGCCAGCCACACAGGCAATACACACACACAGAGCAGGACAGAGACAGAGCACCTGGAACCCACAGGAACAGGGAAGGTGTGGGGAGCCACAGCCACAGTGCAGTGCAGAAGGGGGTAGTGCCACACAGCACTGAGGCCACCACAGGAAGGTGTTCCCGATGCAGGGGAAGTAGCAGCCCAAACAGTGGGGGGAACACAGAAACAGCTGCCGGGGGGGAACACAAGCCAGGGACATGGCCAGTGCCATCATCCAGATGGAGGCAGTTATGAGG
Organism: Neoceratodus forsteri; assembly: GCA_016271365.2. Classification (NCBI taxonomy): domain Eukaryota; kingdom Metazoa; phylum Chordata; order Ceratodontiformes; family Ceratodontidae; genus Neoceratodus; species Neoceratodus forsteri. The sequence goes on along the minus strand of CM028132.1, from coordinate 1,061,037,134 downwards.
GGGGTGAGAAGGCAGGCAGCAGGGGGGTGCAGCTGTGGAAGGGCCCATCGGCTGTATGCCCCCAACAGGGAGTATTGAGCCCGCACCAGCTTTGAGCTTTACACTGATACTGAGATCGTGGGCCAGTACCACCTGAACCGGACAATTCTGAGGTGGCTCTGTGAGCTGTGCAGTGATGTGATGCAGGCACCCACACGACGGAGCCATGCTCTGTCAGTGGAGACAAAAGTGACAGCTTGCATGTGCCTGCTTGAAATGGGTACCTTCCAGAGACCAACAGGGGATATGACAGGCATAACTCAGTCGCATCACGCCACCTCACCCAATTCCTCAGCGCACTGCTGCCACATGCTGTGGAGTACATCCATTTTCCCAGCACACCGGCGGAGCACACAGCAAACATACAGGAGTTCCACAGGGTAGCACGTATGCCTGGCATGCTAGGGGCAATAGACTGCACCCATGTGGCCATTCACACACCACCTGGCCCCAAAGGGGCCACATACATTAATCGGAAGGGGTATGCAAGCATCAACTGGCAGGTGGTGTGCGATGCCAGGGGGCACATAATCAATGTTTGTGCTACGTACCCTGGGGGAGCACATTATGCCTTCATCTGGCACCAGTCAGCACTGTGCCACATATTCGAGAGTGGGGACATCCCCACTGGCCACTTAGTGGGTGAGTATGCAAACCACGCAGAAAGACATAGAGCTTGGGAGGGGCATAGTCAGAGGTGATGTGGGTATTGGCCTAGATGGCCCAAGGCAGAGCGATGCTGATCACCAAACTAACTTCCACCCTCTACACACAGGTGACAGTGGATACCCACTCTGTCCCTGGCTGCTCACACCATACCGGTGGCACGCGACCCCATTGCAGCAACGCTACAATGAGGCACATGCCACCACATGCAATGTCATTGAGTGGGTGTTCGGGATGCTGAAGGCATGTTTCCATTGCCTGGACACATCTGGCGGTTCCCTACAGTACAGCCCCTCAAAGGCCTGCGGGTATTCCTGACCTGTTGCATCCTGTACAACATGGCCAACGACTGTGGGATAGCCATACAGGTCAAAGAGGGGGACAGTGATGGGAATGATGAGGATGCTGATGAAGATGGTGATGGGCAGCCCCCTCTTGGGCGACGGGACCCCCGACTGATCCGGCTGGCACAACTGCACTGGGACACCATCACAGAGGAGCACTTCAGCCAACCCAGGTAAGTCATGAGGCCATGTGCAACCACCAGCGGCCAGGGCACAACCCACAAACACGCATGGACAAACACCAGGGGTGCATGTTGTCAAGGGAAGTGGCTGAGCATGGAACCACACACACCGCCAGGGATGGGCAAGGTCTAACATGGCACGCGGTCACACACACACACATCTCACAAGACATGCACAAACGGTAGGAGGCTCACTGACCTCTAGCCACCCCTAGCCACACACACGTCCACAGACCACCACGCCCACTGCCTGTCCTTGTGCATGTGTCAGACGCTGGGCACCATTGCACAGTGGCAGACAGTGCAATGCAGGCATCATCATGCACACATCACAGTAGACAGCAGCCAGGAGGGTGTGCAGATGGAATGTGTGTGTGCGTGCTGGGCCAGGTACCCCACCCATGCATTGCACATTGAACAACACAATGCACACAGGGCGGCATCAGACAGTAGCCATGCTGGGAGACAGGTAAGTCACGTGCCACAGTGCCACGGCCACCATGGATGCATGGGAAGCCCCGCTGAGACCGGCCAGCAGTGACAGGCTGACCAATGGCCTCTTGGGGTGGCACCGACTGTCCCCCAGGGGTTCCACTGTGTGAACATGACTGTGCTCCTGCAGGGGTCTGCAGCTCACCAAACATGCCTGCGCCAGGTGTGCTTGGGATGCCCACAGCTGAACCAGGTGTCGACAAGGAGGGTGTCACACAACGCCGGGAATGGGGGGTGGACATTGCACTGCGTGGTGTCTGCGATGCATGGGCAAATAACTGTGTGCCCATTGTGGCCATGACAGCTGTGATTGCATGTGTCTGCCTGTCAATGGCAGCGGTCACATCCTCCCACAACTGGTCCATCCCTGCCAGGAGCAGAGCGGTGTCTCTGCTGTGCCACTTCTCTGCCTGGTGCAGAGCCGCACTGAGTGCATCCACCGCCATCACATGCTGCATCTGCTGATTGACTGATGCTTGGAGTATGCGGGTGTGCTCATCTAAGAGGTCATCTGCCTGATCAGCATGCTGTCCCTCATGGTGTTCACGGCCCTGATGGTCAGCACCCCTTAAGGGTGGGCACTGCACACCATGGCCAGACCTGGACATGTCCACAGGTGGTGCACTGACGCCGCCCCCTGACACTGTACCCCCATGGCCATTGGCCAGCTGCTGATACTGCCCCTCCAGCTGCCGCTCTCCAGGGCTCAATGGTCCTGCCTCAATGGCCGCAACAGCCCCACTGTCCTGGAGACACACCAGTGCTGCCCCACTGGTGCAGACAGGCACAGGCTGGGACTGTGATGTCACACAGGCCTCCATGGTGGCACCACACACAGCCATGCCTGTGATGTCACCTGCTGTGTGGCCATCCTGTGGCCCACATGTCTCACTGCCCATGACGTTAGCTCCATCATCATCGGTGATGGATCTGGCACCAGCCCGAGTCTCAGCATGCCGGCATCCATGGATGCTGGCATGCTGGGACACAGGCAGGGCCTCCTCCGCACCTGCTCCACCAACATCAGTCCAGATGTCCAGGTGGGCCTACTGTTGCCCTGACCCCGTATGCCTGTGGAGGTGGATGGGCCCTCCTCCAGCTCCATGCTACCACCCTCAGTGGAGAAGCCCACTACCACTGACCCATGTAGACGCTCAGGAGCTGTAAGGGAAAAACAGTTGCATTAATGTATGTGACCTACCCTGTCCCCCCCCATTGACAGACCAGGACCTACCATGCAGTGACAGGCTACCACCCATCTGGAATCCACTACCCAGAACACCCTTGATGGTGCAACGCTGCATGCTGCCAGCAACCCGTTCTCCTTGTGGGGTCAGGCATTGCACATCCAGCTGTCCCCCACCGGTCGCAGACTGTGCTGCCCTGATGGCAGCCACCTTCTGCTTAATCCTCTGCCTGTCCATGCCCATCTTCTTTTTGCACTCCTGCACGGACCACTGGTGGCTGCCATGCAGGTTGACAGCATGCGCCACCTCTTCCCATGCAGCAGCAGGCACCTGTGATGTTCTCTAGCATCCACTGAGCAGTGGCTCCTGGTCGAGGTAGGCCTCAAATAGGGCATCTGTTTCTGCCTTGTTGAAGTTCGGCCTCCTCTTCCTCCTACGTCTCTGTTCCTCTTCCTCCACCTCATGATCGGTCATTATTCCTCCTGTGAGAATGACAGGTGTTACCTGTGACTGTGCAGTCCCATGCATGTCCCAAACACCACAGTCCACACTACCAAACAGCATGCAACTCACCGCAATAGACTGCAGTAACCGACTATGGCCAGTACAGCCCAATATCGCAGTTTTATAGAGCAACGCATGCAAATGAGGTGAGGCGCATTTTTAAGTGGATGAAATGCAGTGACTGCACCATAGAATGGCTGATTAGCTGATTTGCATATGCCGGCTGAATATTGTGCTTTTGCGCTCTGTGCAATTGTGTTGAATGTGCTGAGCCAAGGGCGCAGTTCTGTGACATGCGCAGTACACACCTAACTGCGCATGCCCAGGGTGATGACGCAGGTGCCTGCTGCGTTGCTGATGTGCTGTGCATGGGAGGCAATGCAGGGCACAGTCACCATTGTGCCAGTGGCGCTACTGTGCTGTTCACATATATGGCGCTGTGGCATTGGGGTGCCATAGGCACACTGGGGCTACAGCGCTGTAGGTGGCTACAGGAGGTGGTGCACAGGCACCCAATTGTGCTACATGCATTGGGTTCCAATCGCGCTGTGGCTGTCTGTGTGTGAGAGACCCTTGACCCTGTGCCCAACCTTTGCCCCCTAGGCACCATGAGTCCACATGGGTGCACCACTTTCACGCTGTTCAGTGACAGCGTGATGGGGAATGGCAGCGCAGTACTGCGCAGCATCCGCACGTGGTGGACTTGCACTAGGGTGCGCCATTTTGAATCTGAATAGGTGGAAACATGGCATGGAGATGAGCACCTATCTGGAGCCAGGTGGAACTGTCTAACCTTGTCTCCCTAGTTGAGCCCCATGCTGGTGCTCTCTTTGGTGAGGCACCCCTGGACAGGGCCAGGAGTGCCATGTGGCAGGAGGTGGCGGTGGCCCTGGAGGAGGTGACAGGGATCCTGAGAACCACAGAGCAGTGCAGGGACTGATACGGGGACCTCCAGCAGAGGGACCCCAGACAGGCTTGCCTGCCTGCAGTCACGAACCAGGAGAGGCACGGTTCCACGGCCAGGAAGGTGCCCCATCCATACACTGGTTACGTCCGTATGGGTATTGTGGTGGGCATGTGTCCACCACATGGTGGGGTGGTCCATACAGTGTGGGGCAGTGGTGGTGGTTGTGGTGGTATAAGGGTGGAGGGCTGAATGATTTGGTGGTGTGTGATCACACGCAACTGGGGGTTGGGGGTCTTTGCTACTGGATTGTACTAATTTTCCTCTCTCTCCATGTTTGCACCCTAGGCCCTGAGGAATGACCCCATGCAAGGGAGGAGCGGCAGAGGCAGGAGGCACGTCCCAATGCAGGAGGACCCTTACTGGCTCAGTGCCAGGACCAGCCTGATGATGGTGAGTGCCTTACATCCAGGATTTTCTGTGCATGCTGTGTAGCAGGGCGGGCAGCAGGGCATGGCCACCATCCATTGATACCACTGCTGTGCATGCCACATAGTACAGTCAGCACTGTCCAGAGGCACTGCATGTCTGGGAATGCAGCACTGGTGGTCCATCCGTGCACCGGGTACATGGCTGTGCCACTGCCTTCGCACCGCAAAGCCATGTCACTGTACAGCCACGGTGGTGCTGTGTGGAACTTGGGCTGTGGGTGTGTGCAGTGGTCTGCATGACTGAGTGCACCTGGGTGGGCAGGTGTCATAGACACGATCACTGTGGGTGGTTGCACACCACACAGGGGTGTGTCCTACGGCTGTATGCCATGCACTATGGGTGGACTGCAGGGGGCTGTGCATTCATGCCTATTGACTCTGCTCCCTTGTCCTAGGTGGATGGAGGATGGTCCGCATTGAGATGGTGCTGCAGGAGCTGCTTCAGGTGTCCAGGGCCTCTCTGGCCATTCTGGAGCTGGTGAATCGGCATGGCGTGAGGAGACAACATCACCAAGGTGCCATAGGAGTGGGGAGCAGGGCTCCCACTGAAGACCATCCACATGGACCACTACAACCCCCCTGGACCAACCCTCACACCTCTCCTTCCCTCTCCCATTTGTTCACCCTGCCCCTTACCCACCTCCACCCAGTTTGTGGCCCTCATCCCATTTATAATGTAAATATGTACATAGTTTTGATTCTAATTCTAATAAATTTGTTTAGTTATGCTTACTGTGGTGGTCTCTGATTTGCAGTGGGCTAATGGTGCTCAGCTGCAGTGGTGTGCATGGTATCGGGGGTGGTGCTATCATGGGCGTGTGTGTGTGTGTCCATAGGGAAGGCAAGTTTGGTGTGGGCATAGGTCTCAGTCACTGTCTGTGGTTTGTGTGTTGTTCCCTGTGCACTGGATGACTGTGTGCAGTGGTACACAGTGCATGTGCTGTGTCCATGGTGCACCTGTCAGACCATTCATGGCCTGTGCAGCTGCCACCCTTGCATGTCTGTGGCCTGCACAGTCTGCTGGCATGTCAGTGGAGGCTGCTCATGCTGGACTGCCACTCTACCCAGCACAATGCTGGGTTGCCTCCTGTCACTGGTGGGGTGCACGTCTGCCTCGGGTGGCACTGTTGCCTCTGCTGTTGTTGTCCCACCTTGATGCTGTCCCTTGTGTCTGTTGCAGGGGATGTGCTCTACTGTCTGTCACTTGTGCTCCAGCTGCATGCTGGTGGCGTACAGTGTCGTGGTACCTGCACAGGGTTGCTGGCACACCTGTGCCATGGAGGGGTTCTGACCATGTGCACACGGCTGCTGTGGCCACACACCAGAGGCTTGGTTGACCCGCTACTGTGTACCTGTGTTGGTGTGCCCTTGGGTATGGGTGGCTGTTTGTCTGTGCACTGTGCTGCATCCTGTGTGATGCATGCTTCCATGCAACACTGTGTGTGTCTATGCTGGCTGTTGTGGCCAGTGCTGGGATGGGATGTGTCCATGGGAGGGTGTGCAGGGTGCTGTACCACTTGTGGTGGGGTCCAGGGCATGCCCTGTTGCATGTGGGGTACCTCATGTGCCAACGTATGGTCGGTCTCCCAGCTGTACCTCAGGGGGATGTGCAGGGTGGCACTGTGTATGCTGTTGTTGCATTGCTGTCTGCTGCCACCCACTGCAGGGTGCACATGGTGGGGCTGCCTTCCATGGCTACATGGTGCACAGGGTTGCATTGTCACAATGGGGGTGGTGGCATGCATGGGGTGTCCTGCTCTGTTGGGCACTACTCATGGGAAGGGTGCATGGTGATTGTGGTGCAGGGTGTGCTCTGCATTGGTGGGATGGTGTGGCATGGGGTGGTCAGCCCTCCTTGTGTGCCAGTCACAGCTTGCCAGGGGATGTGCTGGGGCACCATGGCCTGGCTGTGGGTTGGTTGCTGGTATTCATGGGCAGGTGGTTATTCCAGCTCTCCCTGGTTGTGCAGTGCTTGGGGTGTGGGGGACGATGTCTGTTCTTCTGTGTGCTCCTCTGCCCATCTGTGGCATGGGTGGTGGGCCCCTGCATCCCTGGTTGTAATGTTGTATTATTGCCCTGCTCCACGGGACATCCCTGGTTGCACTATGGTGCATCTGGACTGCTCCGCTGAGCATCCCTTGTTGCGCTATGGCACATCAGATATGCGCAACTTCACATCCCTGTTTGTGCTATCGTGCAGGTGGTGTGATATTCAGTTGTCTGCTGTAGATGCATCTTGGCCTGCGCAGTTTTTGAATATGGCGCTTCTTACGCATGGGCGCAGTGGACTTGCACTTGCTCCTGCTGTTGCGCACTTTTTGGGTGCAGTTTGAATATGTGGGCCATAGCAGATATGGACTCATTTAATAATGGTGTTGTTTATCTCAGAAATATTCAGCTTTTAAGTAAAGCATTGTAGACCTGCTTAATCTACAGTCTCTAATGTGGACTACCATGTTCTTTGATACAGCATAAGGCATATTGGTATTCACTCATGCTTTCTATGATTTGCTTACAAGCTATTAATCAATATAGTTGTTTTGTGTATTGTATTTTTATTTGTTCAATTAATTAAAAAAAAGATCATTACAAAGTTACAAAATAGATATTGTGTAAAATAGACATCAGTTAACATGCACAATATAATAGCCAGCCTATTACATTTTATCCTAATACATCACTAGTTTCACAGTGTACATCTCATAGAGTTAAAATAGTGTGATTTTCTTTCTCCTGATTTTTTGAATATTGCACAAATAAAGGGCAGTTCTTTTTATAATGTATTTATCATGTACTATGAACAGGATTTTCAACATCTCAGACTCATCACAATAACCAACTGATGTAAAAATAGGACCAAGCCATTTTTTTTCTTGCTACATTGTACCATCTGCATTTTAATACTACATGGCTTAGGTCCTCAATTTCATTTCCTTCACAATAACACTGAGCATGTATCGGGTTATTTTTCCTATTTAGTCTTGCAGACAAAGCATTTGATTCAAGGAAATCTATTCTGAAATTTCATAGGTTCTTTGCAAAATTTAGTTTTCAATAATTTCTAAATAAAAGCAGTGTACAAATATAGAATATGCTACATTATTCAAGTCAATAGATTTGTATTTGCTCACCAATAGATTTCTTATGTATAACTTATATTGATCAGCAATTGTAATGTTATGTGTAGCAAGTCTAAATAGTGTTAAACATCCAATTGGGTTCAATATCTTCTTAAGAGATATTAACCATTTTGATTTTTTACAGTCAATCATATCCCAGTAATTTTTTTTCTTCCAAATACTTTCTGGACAGACACTTTTTCCAAGGTTTATGAATTTTGATCCAAATGTTTATTACTCTGGATTCAGCCAGTGTGTGTATATATTAGAAAGACCCAGTTCAGCACACACACAACAGGCCACCATGGTTTAAGGAAATCCACTTGCCCCACACAGCATCTGCATTGCTGCTTTATCTAAAATTTTCAAATGTTTATGGTCTGAAATCTCGGAGCTGTATAAGTTATGTGCATTATATTTGGCATCAATTGTTCTTATCATGGGAACAATAGATCCCCCACCATATTTATGATTAAATCTCCTCAGGGACAAAATGGTCTTTTTGGTCTTTTTTTGAAGTTCCTCACAGTGTTTTTTTCATGTAAATGTCCAAGAAAGCATCAGTCCAAGATACTGATATTCTTTTGTAACTTCTATTTCTATATTATTTATGTCATTTAACTTTTGACCCTTTGCCACCAACTATCATAACTTTAGATTTTTCCATATTAATGTTTAACATATTTGTAGCTTCAAATTATGCTAATGCATTTAATTTTAATTACAGACATCGAGGTGAAAAGGAAGGTAATAAAAGATCATCTGCATAGGCTAATATTGCACAGATTTCATCCTCAATTTTTAGTGAGTCTGAAGGCAACTCTATAATTATTTTAAGGAGATTGTTAATATAAACTGAAAAAAAGTGTGGGGATGAGGATATAGCCCTGTCTCACTCCGTCTGTAGAAATAATTTTTTTTTATTTAATTGTTTAACCAGGTATAGCACACTAAGCTGAAAGCTTTTTTACAGGAGTGACCTGGGAGCACAAGGAGGTTAAGTGACTTGCTCAGGGTAACACAGTATGCAAGTGGAAGCTGTGGGATTCAAACCCAGGTCTGGTCTGCTGGATGTCACCAAATTTGCAGCTCAGAGCCTTAGACCACTGCGCTATACTGCCTACAAATTGTTCTGAAACAGTACCAATAGAGTTTCTTATCTGGGCCCAAGTATTCATAAACAGTAATTTAATCATTTTTATTAATGCTGGACAAATCCCCCAATTTCTCATCATTTTCCATAGAATCTTTCTATTCGCAATATCAAATGCAAATAAAAAGTCTATGTAAGCAAGATAGACTTTTTGCTTATGTAACTGGACATACTTCTCATACGTATGGTGAACTATGAATATATTATCCAAGGTAGAAAATGTTTCATGAAAGCCAGCCTGAGTGTATGCAGTCTCCATGTACTGTACCTGCAATTCAGATGATAATCTCTCCAAACGAATCCTTGATAGTATCTTTTCTGAGATATCAATCAGACTTATTGGACGATAATTAACAGATTTGGTTCTATCACCCTTTTTAAAAATGGGAATAATCTCAGCACCACACCACGCTTTTGGGAAATAATTTTGCCAAATTCAGAGATTAAAAAGTCAGCCAAAATCTTTGCCCATTCATGGTTCATACATTTAAATACTTCTCTTGGAATCAGGTCTTGGCCTGGGACGTTGTTTAATTTTTGTTTTTTAATAGCTAAAATAACTTCGAGATTTGTAATTTCTGAGAGACTATAACTCATTTTATTCTCTGTAGAAATACCAGTCTCATGTCTCTGGGTGACACACATAATCTCAGAAAAATATTGAGCCCAATCTTTTATGTCTAGGTAATTCTCAAACACTTTTGTGGATAATTTGCATCCATCAGCGACTAAGTGCCAAAATGATTTACTATCTCTAGCAATTATTGCTGTATTCATCTGCTCTCACAAATACATATCATTTGCCTTTTTTTTGCTCAGTAGATACTGTTTATATTTTTTCTTTTCCTTTTTCAATAATTCTCATTGTTTGACTGACTTTTGTATAATCTTAGTTTAGAAAGTAACTTGTGTTTTTGTACCTTGCAATCATTGTCAAACCACCCTGTCCTTAGCAGTTCCTTTTTGTTCTTATTACGAGGCCTGTACAGAATTCCTTGAAGTGTTTTAAATAAATCCTGTAAAAGCTTATCTTTTAGAATAACATTTTTTTCTATGTCTTTTGAATAAGTCTCAACAAATGTTTTGATCTCTATAATTACTTTGTGTTCTATGTGGATCTATGAGGATCTTTTTTTTTATTTCATACCTCTAGGATTTTTGAGACATCCTTGTTGTTAGAGTTCATTTCTCTATGATTAATATGTTTTTGTGCAACTAAACAGATTGGCAAATCATCACTTTATGTCCTTCCTATGACCTCCAGTGATAGCCAAAAATCAAGTGGACCTTTCCATAATGCCAGATCTAAAATAGTGGCTGCTCTGGAGGACAGGAAGGCCAGATGCCCCTCTTTATTCCCTGTTAAATGACCATTTAGTGGAGAAATTCCATTCATTTTTTGAATATTTATTAATGTTTTCCCATTTTGATTTAAAGTTTTATCTCTAGACATCCAAGGAAATAGCCCAACAGCAGGATACATGTAATTTAATATTGTATCATCTGCCTAACCTTCATACAAACCGTTTTTAGTGTTAAAGTCATCAATCAGTAATATATAATCCTCAGGATAGTCACATGCGATTTTCACAACAAGGTCTTCCAATACAGTCCAGGTTTCAGTAGTGTAAAATTTTGATTTAATAGGTGGTAGATAACATGTTATTAGTGTAATGGATGTTTCATTACCTACAAGTCTTAAATGAATATAGAAATTGCCTTTACCAATTTCTATTATATTTACAAATGTATTTACTTTGATATGAACACTCAGGTCACCAGCCCTTCTTCCTGATTTTCATATTTTTTCCCTGGTACATGGAAGGTGTGGTGCCCATTTAGATGACTATCATTCAATACATCATGCCAGTTTTCCTGTAGGCAGATGACTGAAAAAGTGACTAGAAAATTGACATAATCCTATCAACTAATTTTGCCTTATAACCTGCAATATTCCATGAAATAGTTGACATTCCCCTACTTGGGTTTACAGTATTCTTATTATGGTTTGTACCATTACCAGGTGATGGACCCTCTTATCTCTAATTATAATAATCCATGTAATCCTGTTTTTCACTAAGTTTTTCTATGACAACATCATGGTGTTTGGTGGTTCCTAACTCCCAGCAGGTATGTGCTATCCTTTTACATGTATTTGGGGGAATAAACATTTATTCTCTGACACCTGTCTTCCAAGTCACGTTTTGCCATCAGGCTTAGTATCCTGTCAAACCCAACAAATGTTGACCATGGCATGGACCTGATTGGACAGAACCAAACCAGTACACAAAAAGGTGTATAGATGAATGGGCATGGGAATTACAAAGGCGTTTGAACCTATGCCCTCCTTTGCAACCCATACAGATGGTCTTGTAAGCCCCCCACACCATGAATGAGACTGGGAATCGTGATGGTACTTTAACATATGCCTCCTTGTTCACCTTACAACTTTGGTTTGTGGGATTCTCCATACCTAAGCATGCAACTGTCTAGCTGTCAAGCACAAGGTGGATTGAAATGCCTAGGACTCGTGGCTAGTGCAGGAAAAGGAAACCTTCCAAAATGGCCATTTGCACAGAGCTTAAAGTAGATGTCTTAAACTTTCTCACCTCCCATGGAGAGTGGTGCAATTTTGCACAGGCCAAAAAATCACAAGTCCCTCCAATACCATATGTTTGCAAATTGTACTCAGAAGTGAATCATACAGTTAAGAAACATGACCAAAAATGTGTAATGGTTGCTGCCCTGTATACTGCATTACAAGCAGTGGAAGTGAAGGCTAGTGCTGAAAATGGAACTGGGGTCCACATCCCAAGAGGCAAGTGAGCAACGGAGGGAGTGGGAACAAGAAATTGAAAAGCTTAGGAACAAGACCCAGAATGAACTTAAAAAGTGCTATACATGAAAAAGACAGAGAGATTGTAAGGTTGAGAGAGGATTGTGAAAGGTTACATCGGGATAAGAAGCGTGTGTTACAGTTAAATGACTTGCTTACTGGTATGAATGATAAGTTGTGGAGTGAGAATGAGGAGTTGTTGGAAGAGTTTGGAAAATGCCAGGAGGCATTGGACAGTTAGATTAGGGAAAATTGAGAAGTGAGCGTAACATATAGAGTTTTACAGTAGCATGTTAGTAAGAGACAGTACAAAGGAAAAGTGGATCATTCTATGTGTAGTGCCAAGATGACAAAATTGCGTCAGCAGTTGGCAATCATGAAGGGTCATGTGAGAACTATGCCATATGCCCCACCCATTGATCTGTCATCTTCAGAGTATGATGACAGCTATGATAGAGGAATTCAAGATAGCGGTCCTTGGGACTCCAGAGGGTTGAGACTTCACCCACTGGAAACCACCTTGAATAAGAACGACAGAGACAAGATGCACAGCCTGATTCAGAAGGTGATCTCAAAAGCTGTGATCTCTGACTCTCGGGGTAGGGTATTGAGACTAGCAGTCTCTGAGCTGTTTAAAAAGGAGATGGAACAACAAACTGTCCTTCAGGACATGGCCACCACCACAGCCGAGGCAATCATGAAGTTCATAGCAGGGCAAGGCATCCAGGGCCTACCCCAAATGCCTTGCAGTCCATGCAAGTCATCCAAAACATTGTAGATAAGAGAGGCTGGATGGCCTCAGGTGACAATCTCAGTTGCCATTTAGAAAAAGTGAGGAATTACAGTGAAATACTTAGCCTTGATGCCGAGCACAGGGTACAGGTTTTGAAACAGATAATGGACCTTACTTTGTGGGCCAAGTTGTTGGATGCAGAGAAGGTGTACTGAAGATCATTAGGATCTGGGCTGTCAACACTGAGTAGGGAAATGGGCACTCTAGGTGGTCTGTATGGTCCTTATCTGCCATCAGATTCTGCTTCTATGTAATGAAGCCACAGCCCCATTCAAAGCCATTGCAACCCAACTGCTGTCAGCACACAACCCTAACATGGTCAGCATAATGCTAGCCCATCCAATAAAGCAGCATGCCAAAGAGACCCCAGCCCAATATGAAGACTGCTTGTGGCTCATGTATGTAGCAGGCAAAGACCTGACCAGTGAACATTCAGACAGGGAGTCGATTGAGTGGAAATGCCTGTTCTTGAAAAATCTACAGCCACCCCTTTGTGAGAAGGTAGAGACAATGGTATTCCTGAGATGGGACTGCTTCCATAAGATCATGAAAAAAGTGGAACATGCATACTAGATTTGCACGTAGGACCTGGGCTCAGGTTCCAATGCCAAGGTGGTTGTGGTGCAAAACAACACCAAGTCATCCTTTCAGTATGTGGTGGCAGGGAAATCAAAAGATTCTCAACAGGACAAGCCTTCCTACCAGCAATGAGGAGGCTCTAACAAGAACAGACAAAGGTATTGGAAGAGGTTGAACCAGCAAAATACAAAGGGAAACAATGGACAATACCAGCAGTCCAGCCCTTCATAGGGTACTACACACCACGCAGTTTAATGAATGGTTGCAAAACTGGTGCAGAGCACAGGGCTTTGGCTTCATTGGGGACTGGGGGTACACCTGGAGAGATGAAGGTCTATACTTGCATGATGGTCAGCATCTGTCCACAAAGGGAACCAAGATCCTAAGTGACAGGTTTAAATGCTTCCTTGGCAAGCTTTTAAACTAGCCATGGGGGAGGTGCTAATAAGAGGCAGGAAATTTCAAGCCTCCCCCCACAAAACATGCCAGCTAGTAAAGTAAACACTGAGGAACAGTGCTTAACAGAGGGCAGGACAGGGGTAAATGGAATTAAATAGACAAGAGCAAAAAGAGCAGCCATGGGGGAAAAAGGATAAAGCCAACATTAAATGAAGGGCAATGAGTACCAATGCCCGTAATCTGGGAAACAAGCTTCCTGAGCTAGTAGCCTTGATGGAAGATGAACAATTGGATATTGTGGCAGTCAAGGAAACATGGTATACAGAGAACCATGACTGGGATATCAACATACAGGGATACACATTCCACAGAAGGGACAGGGAGGGGAAAAGTGGAGGTGGAGTAGCTCTATACATAAGGGAAGGGATCAAAGCTACAGAACTAAAAAGTAAAGGGGGAGGACAAGAGGCACTCTGGGTCACCTTGGATACAGGGAATGGCATCACAATCCGCACAGGGGTTGTATACAGACCCCCATCTCAAGGGGAGGAAATGGACAAGAAAATAATAGAGGACATTCTCAAAATGGCTGAAAAAGGGGAGATACTGTTGATGGGGGACCTGAATATGCCAGATGTTAACTGGATGACATGTACTGCAGTCACATCCAAGAGCAGGGTCATTCTCAATGCCCTGCAGGGGGCAGGCCTTAGACAGCTAGTGTTGGGACCCACTCAGAAGGGAGCAATACTAGACCTGGTACTCTCAAATGGAGAGAGGATCACAAATTTAGAAGTCAGTAGACATCTGGGAACAAGCGACCACTGCACACTGAGCTTCACAATAAGCACAACCATGAAGACGAGCCATACAAAAACAAGCATACCGGACTTTAGAAAGGCTGACTTTGGCAAAATGGGTGAATACCTGAGGAATACACTAGCAAATGGCCAAAAAGGAGGGGTGGAAGAACAATGGAGAAAAATCAGAACTGCCATCATAGAGGCAACAAACCTTTCTGTGAAACAGATAAAGAAAACAAAGCAGAGTAAAAAACCACTATGGTTCTCAAAAGAGGTGGCAGGGAAAGTTAAGGAGAAAAAGTCTGCATTCAAAAAGTATAAGGAATCACAGAAGGAGAACAATAGGCAACTGTATCAATTAAAGCAAAAAGAAGTGGGGAAGGCGGTCAGAATAGCAAAATCCCAAACCGAGGAAAAATTAGCCAATTCAGTTAAGAAGTGGGAGAAAACCTGTTATAGGTACATTAGGGAGCATAGAAAGGTTAAGGGAGGAATAGTGAAGATTAATAAGGAGAGGGGAGGTGGGCAGAGGGAGACAGTAGAAAGGCAGAGATACTGAATGAATACTTTTGCTCAGTATTCGAAAAAGAAGATAAGGAGGAGTTACCTAAACCAGACAATAGAAGCACTCTGGGTAGGGGGGTTGACACCAGTCCATTTACAGAAGAAAGAGTCCTGAAAGAACTCCTAAAACTCAAGGTGGACAAAGCAATGGGGCCTGACGGGATTCACCCCAGAATCCTAAAAGAACTAAGGGAGGACCTAGTAACACCACTGACCACACTTTTTAACAAATCATGGGCGGATGGGGTAGTACCTGAGGAATGGAGGAGGGCAGATGTGATTCCCCTTCACAAAAGTGGGAGCAAGGCAAAAGCAGGAAACTACAGACCTGTAAGTTTGACCTCAGTGGTAGGGAAAATGATGTAATCACTTCTGAAAGAAAGAACTGTTGAGTACCTAGAGGCCAACGGGGCACAGGACCCAAAGCAGCATGGATTTACAGCAAGAAGGTCACGTCAGATGAATCTAATAGATTTCTTTGACTGGATGACCAAAGTAATAGACCAGGGAGGGGCTGTGGATATGGCCTACCTAGACTTTAGCAAGGCATTTGACACAGTCCCACACAAAAGATTAATAATCAAGTTAGCCAGCCTGGGAGTGCATCCCAGGGTGGTAGTCTGGGTAGCAAACTGGCTGCAAAACAGGACACAGAAAGTAATAGTGAATGGAACACATTCTGAAGAAAGAGGAGTCACTAGTGGAGTACCTTAGGGCTCAGTACTGGGTCCAGTCCTCTTTATCATCTTTATAGGTGACACTCCAGAGGATCTAGAGGGAAAGGTATGCCTCTTTGCAGATGACACAAAGATCTGTAACAAAGTTAATACACAAGGGGGGGTAGAAAGGATGAGAAGGGACTTGGCAAGGTTGGAGGAATGGTCAGACATATGACAACTTAGATTCAATGCAAAGAAGTGCAAAGTAATGCACATGGGAAACAAAAACCCAGGAGAAGAGTACACAATAGCAGGGGAGATACTAACAACAACAAAAATGGAAAGGGACCTGGGGCTAGTCATATCAGATGATCTAATGGTTGGTAAGCAATGTGAGAAGTCAGTAAGGAGAGCCAGGGGGATACTGGGATGCATAGGAAGGGGCATCACAAGTAGAAAAAGGGAAGTGGTTATTCCTCTGTACAGACAGTTGGTGAGACCTCATCTGGAGTACTGTGTGCAGTTTTGGAGACCTCATCTATGCAAGGACATAGACAGGATGGAACCAGTCCAGAGGAGGGCAACTAAAATGGTGCAGGATCTGCATCAGAAACCATATGGAGAGAGACTGAGAGAGCTTAATATGTATCCTTGATGAAAGGAGGACAGGGGGACATGATAGAAATGTTCAAGTACCAAGGAACCAACAATGTCCAAGAGGGAAGTATCTTTCAGAAAAAGAGATGTGTAAGAACAAGGGAGCACAATTCAAAGATAGAGGGGGGGGACAGCTCAGGGGGTAATGTGAGGAATTTTTTTTTCATGGAGAGAGTGGCGGATGCATGGAACCACCTTCTTGTGGAGGTTGTTGGGTCTAAAACGGTCGGGGAATTCAAATATGCATGAGACAGACATAAGGCAATTGTAGTGCGGGGTGGCAGGAAGTAGGCTGTTGGTTAACTAGAATCTGCAGCTTATCCAGTAGGTAGGGAAATGGGCAGACTGGGTGGGCCAAGTGGTCCTTATCTGCCATCAAAGTCTATGTTTCTATGTTTCATATAAGGATTTGGCCAAGGAAAATGCCTGGATCTGGGAGTTTAAGGCCAAAGTCCAGTGGCTCACATTAGTCATCCCGTCTAAAATTGTGGCTTCCATTCCTTCCACTCCTTCATTGGATGAATCCGAAGAGGGAAAGTAGTCAGTGTCTCCATAGTCCAAAGTGGTACAAATACTTCAAGAGATGGACCCTGCACTGGATGATCCCAAGCAGAAACAAAGTGAATCAGACTGACGGTGTCAGGCCCCAGTTCATATCATTAACAAATTGGTAACTGATGATTACATATGCTCATGTGTAGAAACACTGGTTGGGGACCACCAGCATGAATTTCTTCTAGATACAGGTACCGCTGTTTCAGTTATCTATCAAGATGATCCACAGCTATCTTGTTGGTCCACGGTGAAGGCCACTTTCACCCAAACCCTCGAGGGGACCATGATTACAATGTACTGGTCCAAACCAGTACCAATTGTCTTCAGTACCTTAGAGGTGACACACTGTTTTGATCTCCTGGTATTATATCATCACCGGAGCATCTTGGGAAGATATTTTCTCTCATGCTACGGGTGAGTAGAGGACTTAGCCAATTGGCTACTACTATAGGTACTTGGCAAATGCCACATTCTCCTCATTTCTGATTCATATGTGGAAGCAGCCATAAATGGGCAATGTATGACATCACACTCATGCTCTAGTAGCATGAGCTATTCCCCCGGCTGAAGCCAATTTTGGAAAGGCATCAAGGCACCCTTGCAAAACACAAACATGATTATGGAAGGATGGGCACCCTCATACAAGTTACTGGTGATGAACCACCATGTCAAAGACAGTACACTTTTCCAGCAGAGGCAGTACCCTCTTTGAGGACTTCAATTAACTCATTTTTGAAGCAAGGGGTCATTCGGCCCTATGGGTCCACAGTCAACTGCCATATCTGGCCTGTGAAGTTGGAGGCTTACCATTGATTACAGAAGACTCAACCAAGTCACTTCTAGTTGTGCACCCACTGTGGCATCTGTCCCAGATGTGCTCAAACTGCTGAAACCAGATCACAAGTGGTTCAGTACCTTGGAAATCTCCAGTGGTTCATGGTCACTCCCATTGGCCCCTGAGAGCCAGTACACATTTGTCTTCACCTTTGAAAGACATCAGTACATATGGAACTGCCTCCCACAAGGATTAAATTACAGCCCCTCCCTTTTCCACATCCACATTAGGGATGCCATACGAGGCTTCTCCACACCAGACTGCATCCTGCAGTATGTGGATGAAAATCTCTTGGCCACAACAGGCCTGGAGAGACAAATTGCACTCCTAGGTGAGCTTTTGACACTCCTACAGAGGGAAGGCCTCAACGGTAGCCCTGCAAATGTACAATTGTGCCTTAATGAAGTTTTCTTTTTGGGCCTGTGCATCACTGCTGAAGGCAGAAACCCCACCTTGGACAATGTCCAAGGCATTCAGGACTTGCCACTACCTGCCAGTGTGGCTACCCCGAGACATTTCATGGGTATGGTAAACTACTCCAGAGACTTCATTTGTAATTTTGCACAAAAGGCTGCACCCTGTATGAGCTAATCAAGAAAGATGTTCCTTGGCAGTGGGGACCAAAACACACAGCTGCAGTAACTTCTTTGAAGAAGGTTTTGGATTCAGCTCCAGCTTTGGTCAATCCTAATCCAGAACTGCTATTTCATCTGGAAACTGTAGCCTCTGATGTGGGCATGTCAGCAGTCCTTGCACAAAAGGCAAATGGCACCTTGAGGCCTATTGCCTATGCCTCACGTATGCTCTCTCTCTTGAGGAACAGAAGTACTGTCTGTGTGAGAGGAATCTCCTGGTGACCTTTTTAATCATCAAACACTTCATCTACATCATAGGGTTCTCCCCTATTGTACTATTCAGCAATCACACTCCCACCAATTTCCTACTGACAGAAAGAATCAAAGATGGCAATGTATCTAACACAAGACTGACTCATTGGTCCTTCTTCCTACAAGATCAAGATATCACTGTGCTTCTCACCAAAATGCCCTCCATCTTGGCACATGGTCTCCTATACAAAGGAGATCCACATGAGTGTGGCATTGAGCCTCCTACCCTGCCATAACCAGGCCCCCTCCTTCCTGCTACTGAATGTATGCTAAAATATCCTGCACTTTGCTGCAGCTTTACAGATGGATCTTCCTCCTACCACATAAGAAAATAAATTGCAGGCTTTGGGGTCTTGGTCCTCTACCCAGCAGGTGATAACTCTGAGGTATCCAGGGAGTGCACAGTTAAATCTCCCAGTATGCAGAACTTGATGCAGTTGTCTGTGCTCTGGAAATCAGTCATGGCAAAGGAAGGAGGACACCATCATCTTCTCAGATTTATCCTGGGTTTGTAATTCTTCAATGGAATTTCTTCCTTTCTGGAAGACCCATGATTTTGCCTCTTTGGAAGGCACCCCTGTGAAATACAGGGACCTGTTCATACATACTGTATTGTCAGGGTAGCTGAGCAATTTGTTTTCAGGCTGTATATGCACAAGGATAAGGCCCACTCCAAGTCTGAGCCTTACCATGAGTACAGTGATCAAGCAGACACCTTGGCAAAGGATGAGTCTTGAGGGGGGGAGGTATGGAATATACATCCCCCCACTGAGGCCTACACAGTGGCCACACACAAGAGGGCCAAAGTGCTCCATCTGGATTTACCCACAGGGCAAAGTGCAAATCTAGAGATAAAGGAGGTGTATGAATACCTCTCAAAAGAAACAGAAAAGGAAATGCCTTTGAGTAACCCATTCAAGAGACATTCCAACAACCTCCAGCTTTCTACAGACCAGAAGTTGGTCCTATACTACTCTGGTGATCAAAAACTGTGAGTGGTTCCCAAATTGCTTTGATCTGAATTAATCCACCAGGTCCATGACACACCTACAGGTGGACACCAAGGGGCAGAAAAGGCCTTGCAGAGACTGAAAACTATGGGCTGGTGGCCCAGTAAAACAACTGATAGCCAACATTATCTGGACAATTGCATCACCTGTGATCAGAACAACCCTATCCAAGAGAAGAAAAATACCAGACTACTTTTGCAAAGGCAATCAGACCTCTGGAATGCAATCCAGATTGCTTTCATTGGGCCTTTGCTCATTACTCACAGACACAAGTATGCACTTGTGATCACTGACCTCTTCTCAAAATGGGTAGAAGCCTTCCCATGTAGAGTGAACATGGCCAAAGCCACTACAAAAATCCTGGTAGATCATGTATTCATCATATGGGGCCTACCCGTCAAGGTACATTATGAAAAAGGTATTAACTTCACAGGAGGACTAATGCAAGAATGTTTGAAGTTATTGGGAGTTAGTCAGAAATTCCATATTGCTTACCACCCTCAGTCTTCTGGACAGGTAGAGAGAGCCAACAGACAGATCAAATTAATGTTGTCTAAATTTGAAAATGAGAATGCTAAAAGTTGGGACACTTTATTGCCCCAACTCCTAATGGCAATCAGAGATACCACAGCTGCTGCAACCCAGTGTACACCCACCTGCAGACAAAGTAGACTCCCACAACATTTGTGGATTGATCTGAATACCCCAACTGCAGACAGAGTGTTGGCAGACACTTTTGTTGCAAAACTGTCCAGACTCACCTTAATGCTGCCAAGAATTTGGGCCAGACCCAAAAGCAATCCAAAATGCACTTTAACAAGAACATCAAAGAAGTCGATTGGGAGATGGGAGACCAAGTCATGGTACTGAAATTCTCTGCACCAGCCCACCCATTTGACAACAAATGGGTGGGTCCCTATGACATAATCAACAAATTGAGTACTTCTGCCTATCAAGTGTGGCTAATGGACCACAAGAAACCCATAGACAAGTGGTATCATGCCAATCAACTGAAATTGTACAAAGGTGATTAATGCCCCCCCCCGAAGGGGGAGTAAACCTATCTTCTAACCTTTTAATTTTGTTTTTCAGAACTGAGATTAATCTCGATAATCCCTTTCTTCATCCTCAGCATTAGGAAGATACTATCACAACAGGATCCAAATGAGACTTCAAAGATTTCCAGATGGCCTTTGGACCTCTAAGATACATGTTTGGGGGTCCATTAATATTTCTACCCCTACCTCCTGAATCAAAGGTGGCCATTCAACTCCCATCTACACATGTGACTGTCCAGGCTTCTACAACCTCACAGCAATGATGAGCCCTGACATTTGTTACCAGTTTCTCAATACCACCATGCACAAAACCTGTGTCAACCAATCCATTGCTACAACTCCTCTTTTCTTTACAGTCATCCCACCATCCAAGAATGAATTCTTGCAATGCCCAGTTATGGAGCTAAGTCCACCCCGGCGGCATGGCCACAACCTCTGTCACAGGGACTCTAATTAATAACATTCAATTAATGCATGTACCTGATATTTTGAACCTTATCTATTGGAACATGGCTGAGTTTGGCCATTGTTCCATCATTAATGTGTTCAAATTTCATGCTGTAATACTATTGGATTTATTAGCAGCCTATCAGGCCCGTGCACAAGACCCTGTACCTGGCCATCATACCATGGAACACAGAGGAGTGTTCCACCCCAGATGCCTTAAGAGGAGTTTGGGATTTTCAGTTGTTACAGGCATAACTGGTACTGTTACAGTTATGTTTGGATCTGGAATGTCAATTTGGAACAGAGCCAATTTGGCTAAAATTTGTGTACATGCTAAAATATTTAACAGTAAGTTATCACAAGGTGTCATACAGCCCATGCTACATGGTATAGATGGTATTTCTCAGGAGAAAAGATTCATGGCGTGTAACATGCATGATATAGCATGTTTATTCAATGACTCCCAAAACAAAATCAATGAATCTAACTTTTTTTACAGTAACAAAGAAGCTAAATAGCAACACAAACGCAGCGAAATCCTTTGTTCAGATTATGGTACTTTTGTAATAAAAACTATCACAAATTTCTTCTGGGATCAGGAGTCAGGAAGAATTCCAGATTTAATCCATGATAGGGGTATGGCTAAATTGTATTGCCCCGATTGTAAAACCCTGTCATGAACTACCAGGTGCATGGCCAGGACTGTGTCCTTTTCACTGGCCACAGGTCAGAACTTGGGCTATTCCACACCACACCCAAATCAAGGAACCTTCTACACCTCAGGTGCTTGTGGCATGAGGGACTCACTGTACGGTACATTCACTGTGTCCCTCCCACTCTTCAACAAGAGCTTTTCTGTCTTTGACAAGCTGGTAAAAGTCCACTCCATGGGTTATCTAGAGGGAAGCATCTACTGGTATTGGACCATCTTGCCTCCTTTGCTGGTGTTTCATCCTCACCTGGATGCCTGGGAAGCCTGACATACTGACTGTTGTGCCATAAAGGGCTACCATTATTTGTGCAGATGTGAAATTTTTGATATAACCACTCTGGTATGTGGTTATTCTGAGCATTCTATGGACTGGTCATATACATTTGATAATGACCTATTTGACAATGTTTCTGCTACTGTTAAAGTCACATCACCTCCTCTGATGCTGAATGCAACTAAATTTCAGCCGCAGACTGTTCAACAACTCACAAGCCAGATGATGAATGCTTCCAGCACAACTCATGAAGTAGCACCTTCCTCAGGTTCAAGTGAAATAAACAGTGATGGACAATACTGTGTTGTTACCAACTATGAGATACTCTCCTATGGATCTCTCATGTGTGGTGTAACTACATCCATCTTCTGTTTTGTACCTCATGAGCAGACTATCACTGGCCATATGGTCATCACACCTGTTTCCACCCAGAACTTGATTACACTGATATTAACCTTGACTATCTGAATGCTATGAAAGAGTATTTGTCAGTGTTTTATGTGCATATCGATCCTCTCATCCTGAATCTTTGATCCTTGTTTGACAGAAAAGTTGCACACCTCATCCATATTAGTAACAGCATTACTAAGGCAGTCAATTCTCTAAATTATTTATTTCATGATGGTGATTTAAATACTGCACTATCTAACACTAGGTTGGTACTGACATTTAAAGGTTTTGATATTATTCAAGTTTGCTTGACTGTTTTTCTAATTACCTCATGGTTTCTACATCGCACACTCAAACCACATCATGCACAATTGTAATTTCTTTATTTTACCATTCAGCTTGACTGTAACCAACCACACTTTCCCTAGTGGTATTGCCTCTTCATTATGCAACAAGGTGGGGATATGTAGACCTTCCTGACCTACAGTCCATAATATGAACTAACATGTTCTATGGTACAGCATAAGGTATATTGGTGTTTACTCATGTTTGCTTTTACTTGCTTACAAGCTATTATCCAGTATAGTTATTTTTGTGGTATTAGTGCACAGCCTACAGCTATTACCATCATGCTAAGATCAGCATATTTTATTAATCATTGTATTGTAACCCAAAAGTAGCCTTAGTAAGCATAATGCTTATCATTGTACACATGCAAAACATAATGGCCTTGGGTGCAAGCTGCCCACTGTACCCACTAATACAATTGCTTTTTTTTTAGCTTCTCTACTATGCAGATGAGCCCGTTACCAGGTAATGGACCCTCTTTTCTCTGACTATAATAATCCATGTGATCCTGTTTTTCACTGAGTTTCTCTATGATGACATCCAGGTGTTTACATACAGGCTTATATAAACAGATTAAAATTGTAATTCAATAACTTACCTTTTTAAAATCATGCTGCAAATTACAATATAGGCCCTTATTTACATAGTCCTCAACAATATCTGTAATGCTCATTTCAATTATTTTAGCTAGCATGGAAGATAAACTGCATAATTCGATTATAGTTACTAGGGATTGTGTATTTCCATATTTGAGATGAGCACCACCTCTGCCAGTCTGATAATGCTTCACCTTTCATTAGGGACAGGTTGAAAATAAAATTATTCCTACATTCATTAGTGTTAACTCCTTCACTAACCTACAGTAGGCTCCATATTGTCAGGATTCACTGCCTTATTTGAATTGAGCCCTCTTAAGTTAATGATATCTCCTGTTTTAAATACCTCAGGATCTGGATTGATTCTGACCTCGATTTCTGAGTTTTGGGTCTCTCTCACCTGACTATTCTTTGTGCTCTTTCCTCTCTCACATGAAAATCCTCCTCCGTGAATTCACTACTCACTAGTGCTGCTGCCCCTGATTCTGGGTTGCTGGGTTCAGGTTTACCTGCTGGACTCAAAGCTCCTCTCTCCCCTCATGCCCTATTTACAGTTCCTCCAGCCCCTACCCCTGGTCTTGGCCACTCTTCATTACTATACACAGTTGTGCTTTATTCACCATGCATTTGTATTGCTGCCATTTGCAGTTTATGGCATAGACCCTCCTCTGTTGCTGTGTTCTGCACAACTTGCTCACTTTGTTCTTCTTAATTGTAAATGGGTAATTGTCCAGTAATGTTAGGACGCTTGGAATCCAATTATTAATTAAGGTACATTTGGTGTCTAATAATTAATTAAGGTGCTTCCATATCAATTGCATGTTTATTATATTATTGATTATTACATTAATTTCTAGGTGTATAACATTCTTCACTCTTTTGCAAAACTGAGTTGGATTATTTTGCAGAATTTTAATAATAATGGGTAACATATGCTGTCTTTTTGTTTCTGCTAAGTGCAACATTCAGACACAGGGCCTGATTCTCAAAACTCAGTGCAAGCTGCACCAAAGGTGGCTTGCACCATATGCTGATGCACCACCGGCCATGCACCCAATTCACTATCAGGCAGGGTACCAGTGCCAAAGTCCTGCGGCTTGTGGCAACTATAGCAGTGTGCAAACAGAGTGTTCACCTAGACAGGTTGCCACAAGCCATGGGCAGCTGTGTGGCAATGTCCACGAACAGTCCCTGGTTATCTAGGGGACTGCACTTACTCCGATACCCCATTAAAAGAAATGCTAATATCCCTAGTGGTCTAGTGGACAGCCCCAGGTCTTATCTCTCTTTATAATAAAGTATTCCTGGTAGTCTAGCACCTCCAAAGCCTTGATCTCCCATAATAATAATTAAAATATCCCTGGTAGTCTAGCAGTCCCCCCCAAGGCCTGATTTCATGTTATAATAACTAAAATATCACTGGTGGTCTAGTGGGTCCCCCCCTCAAGGCCTGATCTCCCGTTATAATAATGAAAATATCCCTGGTAGTCTAGCAGACCACTCATGCCCCAATCTCCCATCATCATATTTAAAATATCCCTGGTGCCCTAGCGGACTGCCCCAGCCTCAGTCCACCATTAAAAGAAATTCCAAAATTTCTGATGGTCAAGCTGACCCCCACCCCTGCAGTGCCCTACAACCGCACTCCCCCCCAATCTGTAACTGAGCCAGTGACTTGCACAGCCCATTGCTCATCACCACTGCCAGCTGCCAATTGATCTCCCATAATAATAATTAAAATATCCCTGGCAGTCTAGCAGTCCCCCCCAAGGCCTGATCTTCTGTTATAATAATTAAAATATTCCTGGTAGTCTAGTGGGTCCCCCCCTCAAGGCCTGATCTCTCATCATCATATTTAGAATATCCCTGGTGTTCTAGCGGACTGCCCCAGCCTCAGTCCACCATTAAAAGAAATTCCAAAATTTCTGGTGGTCAAGCTGACCCCCACCCCTGCAGTGCCCTATAACTGCACTCCCCCCAACCTTTAACCGAGCTAGCAACTGGCACAGCCCATTGCTCATCACCACTGCCAGCTGCCAATTGAGCTCTGAATGAGCGTGTACTATATACAGTACATGCTCAGTGATGGACAGCTGCTGTCAGACACTGACTGCATACTATAAACAGTACATGCTCATTCACAGGCAGAGCTCAGTCA
The DNA here is from genome assembly GCA_016271365.2 of Neoceratodus forsteri. Lineage (NCBI taxonomy): Eukaryota > Metazoa > Chordata > Ceratodontiformes > Ceratodontidae > Neoceratodus > Neoceratodus forsteri. The sequence goes on along the minus strand of CM028132.1, from coordinate 1,061,011,493 downwards.
GTGGCTAGCTGCGGTGGTGAACAGTGGGCTGTGCCAGTCACAGCTTGCTTATGGGTTGGGGGGAACAGAGTGGTAAGGCACTGCAGGGTGGGGGTCCAGTAAACCACCAGGAATTTTGGAATTTCTTTTAATGGTGGATTGGGGCTGAGGCATTCTGCTGTATCACCAGGGATATTCTAAATATTATAATTGGAAATTGGTGCTAGGGGGCACTAGACTACCAGGGATATTTTATTTATTACAATGGGAGATCGGGGCTTGGGGTGGTGCTAGACTAACAGGGATATTTTAATTATTATAATGGGAGATCATGACTTGTGGGACCGCTAGACTGCTGGGTATATTTTAATTTTTATAATGGGGGAATTGGGGCTTGGGGGGACTGCTTACTACTGGGGATATTAATAATTACTTACAAAAGAGGTCATGTTGGGGGGGGGCAGCACACTTGTACACCCTACCAGAAGATTTTTAAGTACAGTTACAGCAGCCCTTCCCTGGTCTAACGGTACTTAGACCATTTCCCTCTGGGAGGGTTTTGAGAATATCAAATAAGGGGATATGGCAGCCTGAGCTTACTGCAAGTCTCCAAGCACCATGCCATCACACATTTTGTGGTGCAAGGCTGGATGCAAGCCCCCTTTGGTGCATGCAGCCTATGTGTTGATACACATTGCTTTTAAGAAAAGCTCAGGACTCATTTTTTAATGCAAGGTGCCACTTGCATCATTTATGTTTGATGCAGGCACCTTGCATCAGTCTAAGGGCTTTAAGAATTGGGCCCACAGTCCTTCACTGAAAGCATTTCATACTTAAAGTATACTGCTAATTACATAGTTGTGCTCATAGTTTTACAAAGCCCACATGTAAGTGTATGTTGATACAGCTTACCACCATTAATTTATGATGCTGTTTTGGATTTTTTTTTATGAAAAACAGCATATTGAAGTTTGCATATTGAAGTTTGCAGTGTCTGTCCAATGTGTCAGCATCAATAGAAATATCAGAAGTGCCCTTTAAAAATGTAGAGAAATTAGACTGTGACATTTTTATAATTAACTTACCTTAATATCCACAGCATAAATACAGATACACATATTATGTTTACTTTAACCTTATTTTCTGAATTCAGTTCCACATGAAATGTGACTCAGTGTCCATATGAAAGTACCATTCATTCAGTTTTTGGTTAAATGAAAAATTAGAATGTCCCAGGGCTGATGTAATAGGCATACACATATAGTACAGAGGTAAAATGGTAGAAGGTACTGAACATAACTTGATTGCAGGAAATGGGGTTGAGAGGGTAGGGAAGCCAAACATACAGTAAGGTATGTTCAAAAATAGTACAGAAATGTCACATGCAATATGAAATGGTTGTAGCAGTGATTCTCCTCGTGAACTTATTTTCCTATGTCTTAACTGTATTTTCTTTAAAACATTCTCTAGAACAGTATTTTAATTTATGGTATTTTACCAATACAAGTTCCAGTGGTTTATACACCTATGTCATTGTCTACAGTATGAACTCTTATTTTATTTTTTATCAACTTAGCTATAGGATAGCTATAAACATCACATACATAAAATAACTACAATGCCTTTATTATGTTAATGTTACATATAAAAAATGTAGTAATAATAATAAGTCATAATTACAGACAAAAAAGTAAAAAAAAGAACATGTGACAGTTAATAATGCATATGACATTGTCATTGTCCACTGTGTGGACACCTATTTTACATTTTATTAATTACTCAAGTTCAAGTTTCAAGTTTATTGAGCGGTCAAAGACCATGACAATATGCACAAATAAATTACAACAATATAAAAACAAAGACAGAAAAAGAAAAACCTAATCATTTTACAAAATATACTCTCTTTATAAAAATAGATAAGTTAATAGCTTATCTAAAATATATATATAATAAATAAATGTAAAATACTAAGATAAAATTCCATTATATCCCTTAGGTGCATAAAATGCAGAATGCAAAAACAAAATTAGATTAAATGCAGTATTTCCTATAAGCATAAGACTCATCTAATCAGAATATACATATTTTACCCCATTCGGAATATAATTTTGGAGGAAAGATATTAATTCATCTTTTTTTTCCATTTTTTTACCAAAACATATTCTAGAAATATTTACCAAGTATTTGGCCGCAGCCTTAATTACAATATCATCATTAGAGGTAAAAAAAATGATGAGTAAAGTGCTCTGATCTGTTGTTTGAATAGTTTGACATAAAGGCCAGATTCATTTGGCTCTTGGTACAGTATAACATTTACAGGCAAACATAACATGTTCCAAGTTTTCCAGAGTGGAGCAAGTACAAGAACAGTATCTAGAACTAACGGAAGTATTTTTCCTGTGAACTGCTTCCAAGATATTATTTGGGAATACTTCCAGCCTGTATCTAGTATGCTGTTTACTATATTCTACTTCTGTAAGAATATCTAAATAATGTCTATGGTAATGACAAGGATCATTTGACCTAAAAAATGGGAACATTTTCAGGTTGTTAATAATGTTTAGGTCTAAAATCTTATAATGTTCTCTAAATACCTTTGTAATAAGGAACTGATCTTTTAAGCTAATGATATTTCCTCTGGCCCTATACTGGTATAGGTAAGTTAACCCTACTTTCTGTAGTAACTGAAATATCGAAAATAACCATTCTGATTTTAAATAGCCTAAGGAGGACCATATATATTTTTCATTTAGGCAGAGGGCCGTAAATCTGTTTTGTCCATGTTGAAGAATTCTAATCCAGAAATTGACCTTTCTGGCATCAGCTAAAGCCTGCAAAGGAAAAAAAAAACTGCCTCAGCCCTCAGTACAGCAGCAGGAATAAAACTGGATAATCCAAAACTTTCATGCAACAGTTTATTAATGGGAATATCTAAAATGTTCATTTTATTATGATGCCAGATCTCAACATTGGATAAGGCTTGGGCATAACATTTAGCCTATGCTGCAGTTAGAATTGGCCTAATCGTGTTTCCACCATATTTTTGTATTGAATGTAAGTAAATAATGTGCTGTCCTCTTTAATTTTGCTAGGGTTGTATCAAACTATTTATTCCACTTCCCATCCCTTGTCAAATATAGCCCTAAATACAGTATGTATAACTATCTACAGTCTCTAACTCCGCAGAACCCAGCACCCAGGATTTATTTTTTTTTTGCCCTTCAAACCAAAAGGGAGAATCTGACTTTTTTGAACATTTATTGACAGATTAAGCTCACCAGCAGTTACTGCGAGCATATTTAATTTGGCTTGCAGTCCAGATTCAGTAAGGGAGAACAAGACTAGGTCAACTGCATAAGACAGTACGACACAATGCTTCTCCCTAATCTTAGGAGAGTCTGTATCACTAGAGTTTAAGTCACATAATAACCTGTCAATATATATGCAAAAAAGCAGGGGTGTGATTACACAACCTTGTCTAACTCCCATATATGTTAAGAAGGTTGAGGAAAATTGTCCCCTGGTACCTGACTTTACTTGGGCCCACGTTAAAGAATATAATTCCTTAATAACTGCTATCAGTTCCCTGGTAAAGCCTTTTTCCTTCATTTAACCCAAAGTACATTCCTTAAAACTGAGTCAAATGCTGTACTGAAGTCTATGAAAGCAGCAAATAAAATCTGTTTCCTAATTACAACATATATTTCATATAGGTGTCTAATTATGAAACAGTTGTCAGTTGTACTGTAACCAGCCCTGAAACCAGCTTCAGCTTTGGAAAGTCCCCCCAATCATAATAATTCTTCCTTTAATCTATTTAAAATAAGACTAGAAAAAATGTCCCCAAGGCTATCTAATAGTGAAATAGGCCTATACATTTTAGGATCTGTCTTATCACCCTTTTTATACAGTGAAATTATTATTGCACCCTTCCAAGAGTTTGGGAATGCCAATTTTTGGACACAATAATTGAAATGTTTAGTCAAAATTGCAGACCATAAAGCAGGGGCACTCAAATATACTTCAGAAGGAATCATATCGGGACCTGGTGCCTTCCTTTTTTTTAGAGTTGCAATGATAAAATACACCTCTGTGGGTATGAATGGCCAAAATACTTGCATTTTAACATTTAAGGCTACTCTTACATTTTCAACATTAGGGGAAAAAATTTTGAAGAATAAAAGGAGACCCAGGTTTCCAACGTAATATAGGTATCTATTTCATGTTTAATATTATTCGTTCCCTTGGCAACTAATAACCAATAGGTCTGATAATCCTTATTAAAAATGGCTTTAAGCATACAGTCCCAATTCTTTTGTTGGTATTGTCCTTGTTTTAATAAAATAAACTTCTTATACTTTTCTCGGCGTCTATTTAGTTCTGTAAGGTTTTGAGTAGTTTTATTCCATCTTACCTTTCTAATTTCTTTATTCAATTCTTCTTTTCTTTGCAACATTCCGCATCAAACCATGTATTTTTATTCTTTATACTTTTTTTAGTCTTTGAGGACTGAAGTAATTTGTTTATATCCTCAAGACTTGAGATAAAAGCTGATGCAGGAGCCCATATCCCATATTTTCACCATTTAACTTTAAACATAAATCCTGCAAAAAATGTTTAATAAGGGGAGATAAATTATCCTGCCATTTAATTTTATTGTTACAAATTACAAATTGTGTAGGTTTAGTATGGACATCAATAACACATTCTATATCTTTTTCTTGTAAGACAAGAGGGAGGTGATCACTTTCACCCCTAGTTGGAATCTTTATAATTTCTCAATCTGTCATATTCCCATTCCAAAAAAGATAGTCTATAATTGAAGGTCCCTTGGCGGAAAAATGGGTAAAATTGCCCTCTTTGTCTCTATAGATCCTACCAGTAACTGGTGCTAAATTATATAGGGCTAATAATTCTATTAGTCTCTGACCCATTTTATTTAGTCTGTTATCTTTTGTTGTTCTAGGCCAATTAGAGGCTCCTGGGTGACACCAATTATGATAGTTGCTATCAGAATAACCATCATAATATCCAATCCTTGCATTGAAGTCACCACAGTGTAATGTGTCATCACAAGAAGTTACTGCCCAACTCTTATGGATAAAGTCCTCCAATTGGTCCCAAAGAGTGGGAGTATATGAATTAGAATTAAATGGAGGGATATAAACATTAACTAAATAAAAATGTTTACCTTTTTTAGTTTTAATATATATAACCATTATGTTCTTGTTAGTATATAAAATATCTGCAGTAATATTAGAGTTTATTCTAATTAAGGTAATTAGACCCCCTACTGCTCTCCCTTTTTTAACAACTTTCTCTCCTGGTATTTGGAAATTTGATAACCATTCAATAACATTTCTTGGTCTTTGTTATGCCAAGTCTCCTGGAGACACACAATATTGAACTTGAGTATAAACTCTATCCATTCTTGATTCATTAGTTTAGAAAAAAAACTCTCAATATTCCAAGAAATTAATAACAAACCAGTAGATTTTTTTTTCAAAATAGTTTGGCTGTGTGTCCAACAACTCAAATCTGTTGCAAATTCTAACATTAAATAACAATTCCTCCTGATTTTTTTTCTGATGGTTTACATTCAGAAGTGGTCTGGTGAGAAAATCATTTGTAGAACTATATATATATATATATATATATATATATATATATATATATATATATGCCTAAAACATCCAATAGACCCCTATTCTCAATAATCTTGTTATATAGGCATAAAAAGCCTATTTTAACAATAATTAGGTCACAGTCTGGGTCAGATCCCTGCCTTGTTATGGTTAATGCTTTAGGGTCTTCTATGGATACATTCAAAACTTATTCTAATATATTTACTACTAGATCCCTGAGGTTGTTATTATTATTCTCATTTTTAATCCTCCCCAAACCATACAAATGCAACAACTTGGGAACTCTGTCAGCCACGTTTACCCATTTTAAAGCATTTACTTCTTGTTTGTTCTGTTTAATTCCTCCATTTAATAGTTTTCACTCCACTATATGTAACCCTGCATCATATAGTAATGCTGCTTTAACTAAAATGCTTCTTGCTGCCTCTGGACTTTTAATCAAAATGTCCACTTGTCCCATACTTGTACCTTTGTTCCAACTGGAAACTTTTTCTATTATAAAATCAGGATCTGGAATTTTTAGGACATGTCTAAATATGTTTAACAGTGTATTTTTTAGTTTTCTTGTATTTTCACTAAAAACTGATTTTACACCAAGGATGCTTAAATGGCAGTACTCATTGTTTAGTGATTGAGGTCCCTTATTCAAAAATTCACTATTAACATATTCTAGTTCACATCCAAATTTTCTGAGGCTGCTTTCATTAATCCAGATCTGATTTGCTATTCAAGGGGCTGCACAAAATATAAATAAGCGGTCTAAGCCATTAACATCCTTATCATTCCAGATTTGTAGAATATCAGATACTGTTAAATAAGCACCAGTTGTTGCCCTTATTATTTCACAATCTTGTCCCTTAACTCTTCATAGGAACAGTTGGGTGTCATCTTAAGACCATAAAGTGCCAAAATTGCACAACTACAGAAATCTGTGGCTTTTTTTGTACATGGTTCCGCTGAATATTTGCCATGTGTACTCCCAACTGTGCTGGTACTAGCATTTAACCCTTTCACTGGCCTCTTGTCTTGATTCATCACTTTTATCATATTTGAACCACCCGGCTCCCTATGATCTAAGTCTAATACTGTATTTTCCCAACATACTGTTTCATCATCATTCTCAAGGACAGAATCTTTAAACACATCTGTCTTTGTTTTTTCTATGTAAGTAAACTTAGCAGAGACCGGATTTCCACCATTTATAGATGTCCATACTGTATCCATTGCATTCTGTTCCTTACTCATATTATTCATGCTTTCTTTCTTTAACACCTTTTTTCCTTTTTGCTGACAGTTTACCTTTTCCCTTCTCGGGTTCTTTTTTTGTACCCCTGTTTTTCTTAGATTTACTTTTACTTTTATTAAAATCCTTACTACCTCCATCAGTCTTAGTTACTGATGGATAAACTGATGATTCAGCTGTTTAGGAGGCATATCAGAAAAGTCCAGCATTGAAAAGTCCAGATGGGGTAGTGTTTGAGGGCATTCCAGTTCAATAATAGATAGTGAACATATACTTTCAGACGGGGATATTTTATCAAGCTTATGTAAAACATCATCTAATCTGGATCCATTTATCACTACATTTTCTTTTAAAAGCTCTATTTCATGTTTCAAATCTAATAAATGATCCAAGATCATCAAATGAGCAGTATGTGTATTAGATGCAGCTACACAATATTCTTTGCTTAAAGCAGTAGTAAAATTTGCTGCTATACCATCATCAGATTGTTTATTAAAATTCAAACCAGTAAACTGTTCTAATCCATTTATGGTTTCCTGTAATTCTACAGCTACATGTTTTAAGTCATTCTGCCAATAGGAATCTGGATCTAAATTAGATTCCCTAAAATAGTCTGGTGAAAATTCTAACTTCTCCTCCGTATATTTGGGAGTATGTACAGTAAGCTCAGTTACACTTTTAGAGGCATCTAAATTAATATAAACTCCCAAATTTGAATTATCTGCAGGTGTTTTAATATCATACCCTGCTCCTTTAAGTTCCATTGCTTGTACTTGAGTGTGATTAATATAATCGTCGTTTAAGCAATCTTCTTCTATGTGTAGTGAACCCTTGGGTTCATTACATGATATGCACAACTTATTTTCAACCAAGGTCAAAGGTCTATAATGGTCTTTTATATTTGATTGCTTTAGTTGCCTTACTTTCCCTTTTTTTCATAAGGCTTGCTGTTTATATGAGGTTTAGAAAACTCTCCTTCCTCTCTAAGATTACTTTTGCTTTCCTTTCCTTTTTGGCCTTTACCTTTAGAGTCTTTAATATCTTTAACCTTTTTCTTTGTGCCTCTACCTTTACCTTTACTTTTATTATTTTTTTCCCCTTCTCTGATGACTCAGAATTTGAGTAAATTATGACTGGGGTCGAACGTAAGTTAAATGAAGTATGCATCAGATCAATCCTAAAGCTGTCTTGTTTACACTCTGTTTTCAATTGACCATTTTGACAGCCCAAAACCAAATCACCCATTGCACTCTGGTCCACAGATGTTAACCCCCCCATTGTTAAAATCTGTTTCCTAGTATGGACCATATTGATGCTAATAATATATTAGATATAACAAGTAGAGTTCAAGCACACAAAAAGCTGTACTGCCTGCTTTCCACAATTAAGCTCAAATCTGTTAAGCACGATATGTAGTAATCTTGAGGTAGTCGATAATCAAAAGTTCACAGCGCAATTAATATTAAAATGTCCTGTCTAATAAATAAATGCAAAAAATTAACATTCAAAGTGCTAGAATAATCCAGGACCAGTTCTTCAGAGTCACAAATTCAGATGCGAACCACTCCACCAAATATGCTGGATGAAATGCTTCTCACAGACACGAAAAAGTCAGTCCTGGAAAAGCAGGAAAATGGAACGCAAGTCCACAGATTGGTGTCTGAGGATCTCTCACAAATTTAAGCAATTACAGTTCAAGTTCAGATTCTGATACTCCATCAATCTCTCTCTTGTTCATAATAGCAGGTAAAACGTAGGTAAAACGCCAACACCAGTATAAAGATTAAACTCAAAGGACAGTCTTGATTCAGTCTGGAAATAGGGTTACTTTTGGTGTTCCTACTCTGGTTCACCCCCGAAGTATACAGTTGCAGGCTTTTCTTAAAGGAAATCACCAGGACAGATCCGAGCCATCAGCGCTGCAAAGGGCATTGACCCCCATTGATGATAACTGAGGTAGGGTGTAGGGGCCGGAGCTGGGCTTTGTTGTGTAGGGGAGGGTAGCAGTAGTGACTCACTGTGACTATCTTCATAACCGTCAGGTCCCAGTCCGGTTTGACACTACATGGAGTGCTGTGTGTGTGTTTTCTATTACTTACTTAGATAGTTCAAAACTGTAATGCAGGTTATTATGTTAATGATAATATTTATTCTACAATGGCAAGATAGAAGCTGGGCAGTGACTGGTCAGTCTGGGACTGGACTCTTGATGTTATTCCAGCATTACATTATGGATCTAGTCCAAGCACACATATGACCAAATTACATGAGAAAAAATTCACTGCACATGGCATATCCAACTTGTATATTGTTGGCCTACATACACAAGCAGTAGTACGCACAATAGTAAAACTGTAAATTCCTTCCACAGCACAGCAACCAGTAAAAGTGAAACACAGAACCTCACACATTCTTCCAAATACCCTAAGTTTTGTTTTTGTAGTTTAAAAAAACAAGGCAAGTGAAAGCCCAACTCCATTGACAGTCTCCGCTCTACAAACAACATTTTTGTTTCATTTTCTTTCTGTTAAAATAAATCACACTTAATGCCATTACATTGGCTTTAGAATCAACCACCCAAACCCTCCCACTCTCAACATACTCCCCGCTGCCCTTGCACTATCCACTGCCAAGAAAGTGAGCATGTGAGTCAGACCTTGCTTCACCAACTTACCTCATCACCATTTTCTGCCTTTAGTGGAGGAAGGAGTTCTTATGTGCTGTACTCCCAGCTCAGAAAATGTACCCATAATTTGTTTCTCTTTCCTTGTTTGCCACCCTGTGAAAAAGAGTGAGCAAGTGCCCCAAGTGCTGTTCATGAAACCAGAAATATGCTGAACCCCCACCCCCGACACACATTAGGGACAGCTAAGCTGATCACACTATTGGCTTCATGGCAAGGCCCCAGTTATTTCCCCAAAAATTTGAATTTATGTGCTCTGTCAGGTTAGACAGTGAAAATACAGATGGGGCAGAGAACAACAAATGTGGAGTAAGGAAGGTGGAGGTGGTAGGCAGAGTCACAGTCTCACAGTAACACCACAGCAGCTCAACCTATTGGACAAAATAAATAATCAGCACTATCCTTTTACTAAGTAGTCCTACCTTTTCAAAAAATGACAGGAAAAAGTTGTTTTAATAAACGTATTAATATTTTTTTCTTATTTAGTTAAAATAAGCCATTGTATAATAGAAATAATGCACTCCAGTGTATGTGTCATGCTGGGATAACATCACTTCTTGGGTGTTGGAAGCACTCAGCCTGCTCATGCCCAACCGCTTGAGGCATAATGTCATCCCAGCACAACACACACCCTGACATGCATTATTGCTTTTTTATAATGCAGTATAGCTAGTCATAATTATAGATATTCAAAAAAAACTTTAAAAAGATGAGTGTGTAACATTCTTTATTGCATGTGACACTGTCCATAGTATGAACTCCTGATCTGCATTTTATTAATGGAGATAGTTCTTAACTGTAATGCAGTTTATTATGTTAATATTGTTATGTATTACTATGCAATATAATTAAACTTTCCTAATTACAGCCATTAAAACACTTTTAAAAAGATGAACACATGTAACAATCATTAACACATGTGATACTGACAATGTCAATTGTTTAAACTCCTATTTTACATTTTATTAACTTAAATCATTATAAATCATAATGCAGTTTTTGTTGATTTATTTTTTAAAATGCAATACAGTTAAACAATCTAAATTACAAGCATGAACCACTTTAATCAAGATAAATGCATGTGACAGTACATTAATGCATGTGACACTTACATGTTGAAAAAGGATTGATTTGTTTGTATAAAAGATATTTTTATGAAGATTAAACTCTCATCACATGGCAAACTGGAAGACATTTTTTTGACTGACTTCATTAAGGATTTTGTTTGTTTGTTTTTTCTATTTATAATGTTGTGAAACGTCCATGCAGCTCATCCAGATTAAAATACAACACACATTTCACTTGGAAGATATTTTGTACATTACATTACTTTTTCTAAACTAATAAGGAATACTGTGCAAAATGTGATAGAAGTTATTACTAAAGCTTTCAGGGTGTAATATACATCTTGTATATCAATCCATTAAAACAGAAGAACAGATGTGTGGAAACTTGCATGCAGCTAATCTAAATTTAAAGGCAGTAGCACACATTTCACTCTAAAAAAGTTTGCACATTACATTAGTTTTTTTTGATGTTATAAAAACTACTTTATCAAATATGACAGAAGGGATCATTGAAGTTTTCAATATGTAATGTATGTTTTGTATATCAATTAATTAAAATAGAAGAGCAGAAAGTATGAATTATGATTTTTTTTCTGACAATCAGTAGTTCTAAAGTTTGAATTGTGATGGATGTTATCTTCACAAAAATATCACTTTACACAGTAAAATCAGTCCTTTTTTGAACAATTTCTGCAAAATGTCAATGTGACGTTTGTTCATGAAATGTCACATGCACTCATCTTGTTAAGAATTTGTAATTGCTTTAACCATGCCATTTTAATTCTGTATCATTTTAATAAACAACAATACTATAAAAATGTTTCATAGTAGTTAATTTTTTTTATTTTAAGTTTTTAGCTTTACTATGAAAACATTTCATGACAGTTCATTTGTTTAACTACACTGTAACTACTGTATAACTATGCTGTAACTGCACTGTAATTACTGTGTAGTTACATTCAACTATGTAGTTGTTAACTAGTTTCTGATTTGCATGTTTTGTAGTTACACACAATTTTCATGAAGTAGCTTCTGTACAATGTAACTGCACTGTAACTACTGTGTAGTTACATGTAACTACTATATGGTTGTTAACTAGTTTTGCATGTGCATGTTGTGTAGTTACACAACTTGCATACATATGCAACTATTACTGTCTCCCTTTCGACAAAAATAAATTAATTCTGACACGTGTAACTAAACATGTAATAGTTGTTGCAAAGTGTAACAGAAAATCTATTGTGGACCTACCACTCTATCTCTACTGGAATTATGTTATTCTGTACTTATAAGAGCAATTACAATTGTAAGAGCTATTGAAAATTGTAACAGAAAATCTATTGTGTAACTACTATGTTACTGCTTTTGGCATTATTAAATATATTCTTACAAGTGTAACTGCATATGAATGCAGGTCTTGTGCACTGTTTCAACTGTCTATGTCTATCTGACATTTATTTCAAATGTAGTCACACAGAAAAAATGTTAACGTGTAATAAGAATGGTAACTAAAATATAAATACAATGTAACTTCAGTCTGCTATAGTTAAATGCACTGACTGGCAACTCTTTAGATGATGTTCAATGTCTGTATTCCAGTTTTTCATGAACCTGCAGGTTAGTAAACATGCAGTCTAATATTGTGAATTGATATGTAACTGTACACAAAAAAATAGTTAATTTGCATAATTACTAATTCGCACTAGAACAATAACATGGCTAAGAAATAATGGTACTGTTTTCACAGTTAATGCCTGTATAACATGTGTTTGCAGTTGCACACACTAACATTTACCAAATGTCATTACAGTAGCTGTGATGTACTGTAAGTTCTCATTCAGACATTAGTCCTTCATTTACTGCTTACTAAACATGAAACCGATAGTGGACCCTATTCACATGGCTATCAGGGAATGCATCGAATGTGCACCCCCAGTCCTGGTAGCCAACAGCAGCCATCCTATCAGATGGACTCACCAGGAGCAGACTGGATCCTGCACTGTGTGTGGAGTGGGGAATTGTGGGTTATGGGAGGTCTTCCCATTACTGCTGTTTTCCAGTAAGGGGACCTACTGGTCTGCCTATGTTTACTGCCTTGCCCCAGACCTCATGATATAGTAACAGGGCTAAGGTAGCTTGATGTATGGGTGGTGCTGTGGAAGCCACACTGTTCAGCAGGTGGGAAGGGCATGTAATAGCTAAGGAACAGTCCCAGCCTGTGTATCCAGCACCACTGACCACCACCACTCCATAAAAAAGATTGGTGATAAAGCATGATATGCAGCCATGTCCCACCCCAGTCACTCACCTGGCAGTAGCAGGACAGGAGTGTGGGTGTAGAAGAGGTGAGGATCAGTGATACAGAGCTGCACATTTCTTAGTAACCACAGCAATGTTACAAGCCAATAATGTAATTATGTAAATTGTTATTGTATAAATAAACAATGTAGTTGTATAGCAATTAACAATATTAGACTGGGTGTTTATTAAGAAGTAAATGCATGAGGGAATGATTTCTGAAGGAAAACTTACATCAGAACTACAGCATTGACATTCAGTGCAAGTGTATAGTAGTTACACCCTTCTAATGCTTTGTTTTACATGTCAGTTTATGCATACTTACTTTGCAAATGCATGTTAGGAAGTTAACTGTGGAATCAATGCCACAGAAGCAACACATTCCATAGTAACTACAGTACTGTTTCACCCTTCTTCTTAGACTTTATTTTAAGTGTCAGCTTCTGTGTACTTACTTGTAAGCAAATAGTAGTTAGGTATTAACTATGGAAACAATGTCACAGAAGCAGCATGTTCCTTATTAGCTATAGCACTGTTCAAAGCCAATAAGGAATTATGTAAATTAATGATTCTTTACTGCATAGCAATTTACAATATTAAATTGCATATTTATTTTTAGTTCTTTCTTTCTCTTCTCTTTTTTTTTTGGTTGCACACTATACAGGTTGTGGGTCTGGGATTCAATCCCAGTTCTCCAGGTTTGTAGGTTAGTGCTTTTAGCCACTATGCTATAATGCAGTAAGTTCATGAGGGAATGATTTCTGAAGGATAATTTTAAGTGTCACTAACTATACAGTAACTACTGTTTAACTACACTGTAACCGCACTACTATGTAGTTGTTAACTAGTTTCACAATGCATGTTGTGTACTTACATAATTTTAAATGTGCAGCTTCTGTGGAATTGACCCACACCCCTTCTGCACCCACACCCCTGTCTTGCTGCTTCTGAGGTGGGTGGCTGGGGGTGGGGCATGGCTACCCTTTGGATGAAAGTCTTAATTCTTCTGTACCTAAGATTAAACAGTCCCATTGTACAATGCTGAAGAGTCATAAGATTGACTGATTGTACATCATGTATACTGCACACACATTTTAGTTGCTACTCTATTGTGTTTCAACTGTATTCTTGCACTTAATTGTACCTATCTGTACTCAGTATATTCAGTGTATTCTATTTCCTGTGCCTTTCTCTGTTAATGTAAGTGTATTGTCTGTATTACCTACAGAATGTGCCATCTTTATGACCTGGGTCATAGAAACATAGAAACATAGAATGTGACAGCAGATAAGGACCGTTTGGCCCACCTAGTCTTCACATTTTCCTACCTAACAGATAAGCTGTAGATCCTAGTTAACCAACAGCTCACTTCCTCCTACCCCACACTAGGTCTGCCTTATGTCTGTCCCATGCATTCTTTAATGTAAGTGTACTGTCTGTATTACCTATGTTTCATTTTTATGGCCCAGGTTGTGCCTGAAAATGGTCCACTGGATCAGTGCACCTACCCAGTAAACAAACAAACTATAAAACAATTAAATAAATAAGTAAATGTCGCCAATTTGCTGTGTGGAGTGATGGTGGGTGGTGCCAGATACACATGCAGGGAATGTTCCTTAGGCATTACATGCCCTTCCCACTAGCTGAATGAGGTGGTAGCCATGACACAATCCTTCACGTCAAGCTACCACAGCCTTTTTGTCTAGAGTATGAGGGCTTGGGGCACGGTGATGAACACATGCATGTAACAGCAAAGGAAAATGTCCTGCATGTGTATCTGGCACCACCCACCATCACCCCACACAGCAGATTGGTGATATGTATTTATTTATTTATTCATTTGTTTGTTTGTTTTACTGCATAAGTGCACTGATCCAGTGGACCATTTTCAGGCACAACCTGGGCCATAAAAATGGCACATAGGTAATACAGACAGTACACTTACATTAAGAGAGAAAGGTACAAGAACTAGAATATATTGAATATATTGAGAACAGCTAGGTATAATTAAATACAAGAATACAGTTGAAACACAATAAAGTAGCAACTAAAGTGCTGATTCAATATACCTGATATATGATCAGTCAGTGTTATGACTGTTCAGTGTTGTACAATCAAGCAGTTTCATCTTAGGTACAGAAGAATTAGGACTCTCATCTGAGAGTAACCATGCCCCAGCACCAGCCATCCACCTGGGCAGCAGCAGGACGGGAGTGTGGGTGCAGAAGATATGTGGATCAATCACACAGAAGCAGCACAATTAAAGTTATATAAGTACATAACACAATTGTGAAACTAGTTAACAAATACATAATAGTGCAGTTACAGTGCAGTTGTACAGTAGTTACAGTGTACTAGTGACACTTAAAATTATCCTTCAGAAATCATTCCCTTGTGACCATATAGTGTAGTGGTTAAGAGCAATAACCTGAAAACCTGGAGAACTGGGTTTGAATCAAAGAGCCACCACTTGTATACAGTGCAACAACAACAACAAAAAAGAACAAATAATAAACATGCAATCTAATAATGTAAATTGCTATATAATAAAAAATCATTAATTGAAATAATTACTGTCTTTTAACAGTGCTGCAGTTATTAAGGAATGTGCTGCTTCTGTGGCATTGTTTCCACAGATGATTCCTAACCAATATGTATTTGTAAAGTAAGTACACAGAAACTGACATTGAAAGGGACACCGTAAACCCCCCTAGATCTCAACGTGTCCCTAGATTAAAAAACACATTTTATGACTGCCAACATTCTGTACGGATTGCTGATGTAGTTAGCAGTTTGAGTCTGACTCTTTTTTTCTTAGTAAAAGTGAAAAACAGATGCCCACCATCCCGGTTTTACCACACAAACACAGGTTTGTTTACATTCCTTGATCAGCTCCAACAGCATCTTTCCTGGATTTGGGAACACCCACAACACAGTCTATCCACTTGGGATGCAGTGGGAGTATAGGAGGCTACTCCCGTATGAGTCACTGAACTATTTGGGTGTGTTTCTAATGTTCAGGATTGTAAACAAAAACAAAGTTGTTTATAAATATACATTGCCACGCATTTCAGTTCTATTAAACAAGGAGACAGACAAAACAAAGAACAACATCAATGAATTTTAGAGAAGGTAAGCAATCATAAAATGCTGAGATTTTAACTAGAAATTATATGATAATAAATATGTTGACATTGTCCCTTTAAAGCATAAGAGGAAGGGTGTAACTACTATTCACTTACATTGAATGTCAATGCTGCAGTACTGATGTATGTTCTCCTTCAGAAAGCATGCCCTCATGAACTTACTGCTTCTCAAACAAGCAATCTAATATTGTTAATTGCTAAACAACCACATTGTTTACTTATACAATAAAAATAATTTACATAATTACTTATCGGCTTGTAACAGTGCTGTAGTTACTGAGAAATGTACTGATTCTGGGGCATTGACCCATATCTCTTCTACACCCACACCCCTGTCCTGCTACTGCCAAGTTGGGTGGCTGGGGTTGGGGCATGGCTACATGCCATTCTTTATCACCGATCTGCTGTTTGGAGTGGTGGTGGATGGTGATGGATACAGAGGCAGAGACCATTCCTTAGCCATTACATGCCCTTCTCACTGGCTGAATAGTGTGGCTGCCATAGCACCATCCTTCACATCAAGCTACCCCCAGCCCTCTGACTATATCATGAGGGCTGGGGACAAGGCAGTAAATATAGGCAGACCAGTAGGTCCCCTTACTGGAAAACAGCAGTAATGGGAAGACCACCAATAACCCACAATTCCCCACTCCACACACAGTGCAGGATCCAGTCTGCTCCTGGTCAATCCATCTGATTGGATGGCTGCTATTGATCACCAGGCCTGGGAATGCACTTTTGACACATTGCCTGCCCCCTGCAGTATGTGAATAGGGTCCAGTATTAGACTGCTTGTTTATTAAGCACTATGTTCAAGAGGGACTGATTTCTGAATGGGAACCTGCATCATAGCTACAGTACTGATATTTGGTAAATGAAAATGTGTGCAACTGCAAATACATGCTACCTAGGCATTAACTGTGAAAACAGTATCATTATTCCTTAACCACAATATTGTAATAGTGTCAATTGGTAATTATGCAAAATAAATATTTTTTGCATACAGTTACATATCAATTCACAATACTAGACTGCATGTTTACTAACCTGAAGGTCCATGAAAAACTGGAATACAGACATGGAGAATCATCTAAAATTTTGCCAGTCAGTACATTTAACTGTAGCAGATTGAAGTTGCATTGTATTCATATTTTAGTTATCATTCTTATTAAACGTTCACCTTTTTCTGTGTTATTGCCTTTTAAATAAATGTCAGATAGACACAGACAGCTGGAACAGTGCACAAGACCTGCATTTATATGTAATTACACTTGTAAGAACAGACTTAATAATGCCAAAAGTAATAACATTGTAGTTACACAACTGATTTTCTACAATTTGCAGTAACTATAACATGTGTAGCTGCCATTATAAAAACAAATAACATAATGCCAGAAGAGACAGAGTGGTAGATGCACAATAGATTTTCTGTTACACTTTGCAATAGCTATTACATGTATAGTTACTCTTGTCCAAATGAATTGATTTGTGCCAAAAGGGAGACAGTAATAGTTGCACATTTATGCAAGTTGTGTAACTACCCAACATGCACATGTGAAACTAGTTAACAACTACACAGTGGTTACAGTGCTGTTACAGTGTAGTTATGCAGTAGTTGCAGTGTAGTTAGGGACACTTAAAGTGTTACCATTAATTTTATAAGGCTTTTGGCATTAAAAAAATAATTCCATTAATGTGCTGTGTAATTTTTTTGGGGGTAGGGGGCTTTCATCCTTCATATTCACTGGCCTCTGTTCATACTGGGCATCCTGTTGCCCATGGGTCATCTTCATAGCCCTCATCTGCACCATCTCCAGCTGATTTATGTCCTTCTTGATGTAGGGGCTCTAGTACTGCACACCATACTCCAGCTGCAGTTACATGATGGATCTGCCCATGTCAGAATAATGTCCTTCCTCCTGCTGTGAACCCCCTTGATACCCAAACCAGCATCCTCTTAACCTTCATGGACACATTTTTACATTGTGCTAAATGCTTTAAGTTGCTTGTGATTGCTATCCCCAGATCCTTTTTCTCCTCTGGGGCTGTGACCATCACACCCCAAAGTTTGTATTCAGTCTTGGAGTTCTTGTTTCCTATGCATATTATTTTGCACTTTTTTGCATTGAAACCCATTTGCCAGATTCTGGACCTCCTCTCCAAACTTGCAAGTTCCTGCCTCAGATACCTTATGCATGCCTCAGTGTCCAACATCCCACAAAGCTTGGTAATACCCATGAAAAGGTATATCTTGCCTTTGATGCTGTCTCCAATATTGATAATTATGACATTGAACAGGACTGGCCAAACACTTATCTCTGAGGAAACCTGCTAGTGACTTCCCTCATCCCATGAATACAAAATGATAGGAGAAAGGAATATAACCAAAAGAGAAGAACATGGTATACACAAAGAATAATAACTACCTGGAACACTCTGCCCCAACATATAGTAGAGAGTAATAACATAACAACTTTCAAACAAAGGCTAAACTCATTTATGGGAGACAGATTATATGACTTCCACCTGTGAGTAAAATAGGAGGTAAGTTCACCAAAAGGCTTAATTGTCTACTGAACTCGTACACCACTATGAACCTATGAACATGAGTGCTCCCCCAACCACCACCCCTGCATTCTTCTTCTTAGCCACTTTGCTGTCCACTTTCTCAGTTTCTCCTTTGCCCACATATCTGCCAATTTTTAGATCAGCCTCTTGTGGGGACTGAGTGAAAGGCTTGCTGAAGTCCAGGTTTAGTATGTCTACTGCCTGCCCACTGTTCACCATTTTGGTGACCCAGTCAAGGATGTTGATCAATTTTATGTGGCATGACCTCCCTGCCATAAATCAAACCTGTCTTTATCTTTTAGCCTGTTCTCCTCAAGTAATGCAACCAAGCTTTCCTTTAGGATGATTTTCATCATCTTGCAAATAATTGATGTCAAAATTTCTGGTCTACAGTTTCCTAGTTTATATCTTTCTCTGCTCTTATGTCAGAGTACCACATCCACTGAACACAACTGTTGTGGAACCACACCAGTGTCCAGACAGCAGTTGAACAGGCCAGCGAGTGATGCTGCAATAACTGACACCACCTATCTCAACAGCCTCAGGTGCATTCCATCTGGCCCTGTTGGCTTGTCCACCTTGATGGTCTTGAGTCTTTTTACAAATTTGTCCACCATAAATTCCTCTTCAGTCATCTCCATTGCCTCATCCCTATTTTTCCCTGTGGAAGTGGCCCATTCTTCTCCTTTGTTAATACTGAGCAGAAATACTCATTTAGTACAACTGCCCTCTTCTTGTTTTTCTCTACTCAATCTGATCCCCTTTTCAGTTTCATTATGACCTCCTTTGTTGATCTTTTTTCCTGGATGTATTGAAGGCAGGTCTTGTCACCCTCTTTTATCCACTGAGCTATTCATAGCTTGGTCCCCGCCTTACTCTGCCATACCACCCTGCTAGTTGACTTCTGCTTCCCTACATATTGAATCATGTCTTCTTCCCTTTGGGTGTTAGTAAGTAGTAGTCAGATGTCTTTTGTTGAAAAAACAAACATTCACATAAGACTCCCTCAGAAATGAATATGAAAATCTGTGTACTGAGCTAATATTTTTTTGATCCTCTCCACAACAGTTTTTAAAATATTCATTCTTCATAAAGGTTTTCAAAATCTACATACTTCATGTTGGTTTCCAAAATCCACATGCTGCAAAATGGTTGTCAAAATCTATCTGCTGTAAAGTGAATTTCAGAAAAAATTTGCACAGAAATCCTTTACAAAGGTTTTGGAAATAAATAGACTCCTACGTGACACTTTTCAAAAGCTACAAGCTGCATGATGGTTTTCAAAATCTACTTTATATGCAAAGGTTTCGAGTCTATGTTTAGATTCAGAATGAACAAAACTTTTTTTTAAGATAACTTTTGTATAGAGATTTTTCTCTTCTGCTATGTATGTCCTGTTAGGGATATACATAGACACATAGAAGTTGAGGAAGATAAAGACCATTGACCTATCTAGTCTGCCTGAAATACACTATCCTACTTATCCCTACATTACATGCTACCATGTCCCCTGCCTTGCTGCTACCCCCCCCCAGGTAACTATTAAACCCTTAAATATGTTCTGATCATGTTTGTAGCTGTTCATGGTCTTGAAACCCACCACCTCAGCTGTCAGATTGTTTCACAGCTCAGCCACTCTTTCTTTAAAAAAGTACTTCCTCATGTCTCCTCCTGAATTTCCCTCCCAACAGCTTCAACTTATGTCCCCTTTTCCAGATTCACCATTCCTGTTGAACAATTACTCGCAGTTAATCTTGTTCATTCTTTTTTGGAACATAAAGGTTTGTATCATATCTCCCCTGTCACTTCTGGCATCTGTACCTTGATTTCATGGATATAGCCTCTTCAGATCTGCATTTTCAATTCCCTCCTGTTTCCTGGCAGCCACAGGGCATCTCATACTGCTTTTACCTCCATGGCAGGGGTTCCAAGGAGTGGGCTATCCTACCCCTGAGACAGTCCAATATTGGACTAGGATCCAGTGACAGTGGGCACTAGGATCCAAGAGAATACAGAGTTGATACTGTTGTTTAGACATCCATAAGGTTTTCTTTTTTTCTTGTCCCTAGCTATTCCACTGATGTGAGTGCAGCCTATGCCAGCCTCAAATGCAGCATGACACCCCCTGCAGCAGAAGCAAGCTCCCTAGCTCAGCATCTGGAATCTCTGCTCACCATTAACCTCCCCCAATTGAGGCATGCTCACATGTAGCATGCACCTCTGGCTGGCCTGCCTCCCAATGTGGTCATTCAGCTTGGCTCCCAAACCTGTGTTGCCTGCATGTCAATGCAATGCACTGGCACTGAGGCATTGATTTGGCTGAGATAGCTTAATAATAATAACTGCTGACTCCTATAATGACTAGAAATCCAGTCCTGATAAAACATCATAATAACCCACTAAATTCTGTAATAACTTGATAATGGATTACTATGGCATTTTCTTTCTTGCTCTTTCATTTCACTGAAGCACAAAGAAAGCACACAATATTTGTGTAACTACAGAAGCAGCTCAGGGACAAGCTTGATCACATAAAATAGCTTACGGTTTTTGTCTCTGTCCAAACCTTGCACCAGTTGTTATAAGAAATAATACCTGTGCATCACACTGTCAGCATGTGATAATATCATAAACACTGAGAGCTTCACTCTCAGGGTTTATGGATTATCACACACCTTGGTTATGTGAAAGATCGTCATAACATACACCTGCACAGGCATTTTTCTCTATTTAAATACTTAAGCATTAAATGGGATACTTCAGTGTTTATAATGGGGAATAGAATGAGACACGCAATAATCCCCATATTACAAAGATCAGCATGGTGCTAACAGACACAGTGTAGTTTTTACTTTAACATCTTTGCACTCTGCTGGTGCACAAAAGTTTGAACGTCACAAGGTATATTGCCATGCAAAAGTTCTGCACTTCAGGCTGAAATTCACAAAGTGCACAGGTTTTTCACTTTTCACTGAGCTAGGGACAATGTGTTTATTTGATTAATTAGTTACTTAGGTAGTTTTCATTAAAAACTAAAACATGCCCACATTAATCCTTCCATGACAGTTTTCAAAATCTACTTGCTGTAACTTCTTTGAAGAAGGCTTTGGAATCAGCTCCAGCTTTGGTCAACCCTAATCCAGAACTACTATTACATCTGGAAACTGTAGCCTCTGATGTGGGCATTGCAGCAGTCCTTACACAAAAGGCAAATGGCACCTTGAGGCCTATTGCATATGCCTCACAGATGCTCTCTCTCTCGAGGAACAGAAGTACTCTCTGTGTGAGAGGAATCTCCTGGTGACCTTTTTAACCATCAAACACTTCATCTACATCATAGGATTCTCCCCTATTGTGCTGCATATCAATCACACTCCCACCAATTTCCTACTGACAGACAGAATCAAAGATGGCAACGTATCTAACACAAGACTGACTCACTGGTCCTTCTTCCTACAAGATCAAGATATCACTGTGCTTCTCACCAAAATGCCCTCCATCTTGGCACATGGTCTCCTATACAAAGGAGATCCACATGAGTGTGGCATAGAGCCTCCTACCGTGCCAGAACCAGGCCCCCTCCTTCATTCTACTGAATGTACCCTGAAAGATCCTGCACTTTGCTGCATCCTTACAGATGGATCTTCCTCCTACCATGTAAGAAAATAAATTGCAGGCTTTGGGGTCCTGGTCCTCTACCCAGCAGGCGATAACTCTGAGGTATCCAGGTAGTGCACAGTTAAATCTCCCAACATGCAGAACTTGCTGCAGTTGTCTGTGCTCTGGAAATCATTCAAGGCAAAGGGAAGGAGGACACCATCATCTTCTCTGATTCATCCTGGGTTTGTAATTCTTCGATGGAATTTCTTTCTTTCTGGAAGACCCATGATTTTGCCTCTTTGGAAGGCACCCCTGTGAAATACAGGGACCTGTTCATACATACTGTATTGTCAGGGTAGCTGAGCAATTTGTTTTCAGGCTGTATATGCACAAGGTTAAGGCCCACTCCAAGTCTAAGCCTTACCATGAGTACAGTGATCAAGCAGACACCTTGGCAATGGATGAGTCTTGGGGGGTATGGAATATACAGCCACCCGCTGAGACCCACACAGTGGCCACACACAAGAGGACCAAAGTGCTCCATCTGGATTTAACCACAGGGCAAAGTGCAGATCTAGAGATAAAGGAGGTATATGAATACCTCTCAAAAGAAACAGAAAAGGAAATGCCTTTGAATAACCCATTAAAGAGAGATTCCAACAACCTCCACCTCTTTACAGACCAGAAGTTGGTCCTATACTACTCTGGTGATCAAAAACTGTGGGTGGTTCCCAAATTGCTTTGATCTGAATTCATCCACCAGGTCCATGACACCCCTACAGGTGGACACCAAGGGGCAGAAAAGACCTTGCAGAGTCTGAAAACCATGGGCTGGTGGCCCGGTATGACAACTGATATCCAACATTATCTGGACAATTGCATCACCTGTGATCAGAACAACCCTCTCCAAGAGAAGAAAATACCAGACTACTTTTGCAAAGGCAATCAGGCCTCTGGAATGCAATCCAGATTGATTTCATTGGGCCATTGCTCATTACTCACAGACACAATTATGCACTTGTGATCACTGACATTTTCTCAAAATGGGTAGAAGCATTCCCATGTAGATTGAACATGGCCAAAGCCACTACCATAATCCTGGTAGATCATGTATTCATCACATGGGGCCACCCTCAAGGTATATTCTGAAAAAGGTATTAGCTTCACAGGAGGACTAACGCAAGAATGCTTGAAGTTATTGGGAGCTAGTCAGAAGTTCCATATTGCTTACCAACCTCAGCCTTCTGGACAGGTAGAGAGAGGCAACAGACAGATCAAATTAATGTTGTCTAAATTTGCAAATGAGAATGCTAAAGTTGGGACACTTTATTGCCTTAACTCCTAATGGCAATCAGAGATACCACAGCTGCTGCAACCCAGTGTACACCCACCTGCAGACAAATTAGACTCCCAGAACATTTGTAGATTAATCTGAATACTCCAACTGCAGACAGAGTGTTGGGAGACACTTTTGTTGCACAACTGTCCAGACTCACCTTAATGCTGCCAAGAATTTGGGCCAGGCCCAAAAGAAATCCAAAATGCACTTAAACAAGAACATCAAAGGAGTCGACTGGGAGATGGGAGACCAAGTCATGGTACTGAAATTCTCTGCACCAGCCCACCCATTTGACAACAAATGGGTGGGTCCCTATGACATCATCAACAAATTGAGCCCTTCTGTCTATCAAGTGTGGCTAATGGACCACAAGAAACCCATAGACAAGTGGTATCATGCCAATCAACTGAAATTGTACAAAGGTGATTAATGCCCCCCCCCGATGGGGGAGTAGACCTGTCTTCTAACCTTTTAATTTTTGTTTTCAGAACTGAGATTAATCTCAATAATCCCATTCTTCATCCTCGGCATTAGGAAGATACTGTCACAACAGGATCCAAATGAGACTTCAAAGATTTCCAGATGGCCTTTGGACCCCTAAGATACATGTTTGGGGGTCCATTACTATTTCCACCCCTACCTCCTGAATCAAAGCTGGCCATTCAACTCCCATCTACACATGTGACTGTCCAGGCTTCTACAACCTCACAGCAATGATGAGCCCTGACATTTGTTACCAGTTTCTCAATACCACCATGCCCAAAACCTGTGTCAACCAATCCATTGCTACAACTCTTCTTTTCCTTACAGTCGTCCCACCATCCAAGAATGAATTCTTGCAATGTCCAGTTATGGAGCTAAGTACACCTGGTGGCAGGGCCACAACCACTGTCCCAGGGACACTAATTAATAACATTCAATTTATGCATGTTCCTGATATTTTGAACCTTATCTATTGTAACATGGCTGAGTTAGGCCATTGTTCCATCACTAATGTGTCCAAATTTCATGCTGTAATGCTATTGGATTTATTGGCAGCCTATCAGGCACGTGCACAAGACCCTGAACATGGGCATCATACCATGGAACACTGAGGAGTGTTCCGCCCCAGATGCTTTAAGAGGAGTTTGGGATTTTCAGTTGTTACAGGCATAACTGGTACTGTTACAGTTGTGTTTGGATCTGGAATGTCAATTTGGAACAGAGCCAATTTGGCTAAAATTTGTGGACTTGCTAAAATATTTAACTGTAAGTTATTACAAGGTGTCATACAGCCCATGCTACATGGTATAGATGGTATTTCTCAGGAGGAAAGATTCACGGCCTGTAACATGCACGATATAGCATGTTTATTCAATGACTCCCAAAACAAAATCAATGAATCTAACTTTTTTTTACAGTAACAAAGAAGCTAAATAGCAATACATATGCAGGGAAATCCTTTATTCAGATTATGGTACTTTTGACATAAAAACTATCACAAATTTCTTCTGGGATCAGGAGTCAGGAAGAATTCCAGATTTAATCCATGATAGGGGTATGGCTAAATGGTATTGCCCCAATTGTAAAACCCTGTCATGCACTACCACTTGCATGGCCAGGACTGTGTCCTTTTCACTGGCCACAGAAGAAGAATCAGCATTTATATAGCGCTTTTCATACACAGTATCCCAAAGCGCTTTACAAGCAATGCTAGACCGATAGTGAAGTGACTGAATGTGTGGTGGCAGCTATATCGCACATCATTACCCACACACAGCCTGGATGATTGCATGACCCAGTTTATGGGAAGGGGAATGTTGGCCAGGACACCGGGAATGTTCCCTGCTCTTTACGAAGAGTACCCTGGGTTCTTTTACTTCCACCTGGACACCCACCAGGACAACACCAGGATGGGCAGAAGGGACTTCAGTTTAACATCTCATCTGAAGGACAGCACACCCCAACAGTACAGCACCCCCCAATACTGTACTCAGATGCCAGCGATTTTTAGGTGCAAGTCCATCCCAATGTGGGACGAGAACCCATGACCTTCTGGTCCAGAGGCGGATGTGCTACCAACTGAGCCACGCTGACACAGGTCAGAACTTGGGCTATTCCACACCACACCCAAATCAAGGAACCTTCTACACTTCAGGTGTCTGTGGCATGAGGGACACACTGTACGGTACATTCACTGTGACCCTCCCACTCTTCAACAAGAGCTTTTCAGTCTTTGACAAGCTGGCAAAAGTCCACTCCGTGGGTTATCTAGAGGGAAGCATCTACTGGGAATGGACCATCTTGCCTTCTTTGCTGGTGTGTCATCCTCATCTGGATGCCTGGGAAGCATCACATACTGACTGTTGTGCCATAAAGGGCTACCACTATTTGTGCAGATGTGACATTTTTGAGATAACCACGCTGGCGTGTGGTTATTCTGAACATCACCTCCTCTGATGCTGAATGCAACTAAGATTCAGCCGCAGACTGTTCAACAACTCACAAGTCAGATGATGACTGCTTCCAGCACCTGCCCAGTACAACTCATGAAGTAGCACCGTCCTCAGGTTCAAGTGACCTAAAACAGTGATGGACAATAGTGTGTTGTTACCAACTATGAGATATTCTCCTATGGATCTCTAATGTGTGGTGTAACTACACCCAACTTCTGTTTTGTACCTCATGAGCAGACTGTCATTTGCCATATGGTCATTGTACCTGTTTCCACCCAGAACTTGATTACATTGATTTTGATCTTGACTATCTGAATGCTATGAAACAGTATTTACCAGTGTTTTATGTGCATATTAATCCTCTCATCCTAAATCTTTGATCCTTGTTTGACAGAAAAGTTGCACACCTCTTCCATATTAGTAACAGCGTTACTAAGGCAGGCAATTCTCTAAATTATTTATTTCATGATGGTGATTTAAGTACTGCACTATCTAACACTAGGTTGGAACTGACATTTAAAGGTTTTGATATTATTCAAGTTTACTTGACTGTTTTTCTAATTACCTCATGATTTCTACACCGCACACTCTGACAACAGCATGCACAACTGAAATTTCTTTATTTTACCATTTAGCTTGACTGTAACCAACCACACTTTCCCTAGTGGTATTGCCTCTTCATTAGGCAACAAGGGGGGATATGTAGACCTTCCTGACCAACAGTCCCTAATATGGACTAACATGTTCTATGATACAGCATGAGGCATATTGGTATTTACTCATGTTTGCTATTACGTGCTTACAGGTTATTATCCAGTATAGTTATTTTTGTGGTATTAGTGCACAGCCTATAGCTATTACCATCATGCTAAATCAGCATATTTTATGAATCAATGTATTGTAACTCAAAAGTAGCCTTAGTAAGCATAACGCTTATCATTGTACACATGCAAAACATAATGGCCTTGGGTGCAAGCTGCCCACCGTACCCACCAATACAATTGCATTTTTTAGCTTCTCTGCTATGCAGATGGGCCCATTACCAGGTAATGGACCCTCTAATCTCTGACTATAATAATCCATGTGATCCTGTTTTTCACTGAGTTTCTCTATGATGACATCCAGGTGTTTACATACAGGCTTATATAAACAGATTAAAATTGTAATGCAATGCCTTACCTTTTTAAAATCATGCTGCAAATTACAGTATAGGCCCTTATTTACACAGTCCTCAACAATATCTGTAATGCTCATTTCTATTATTTTAGCTAGTATGGAAGATATACTAAGTAATTCAATGATATTTACTAGGGATTGTGTATTTCCATATTTGAGATGGGCACCACCTCTGCCAGTCTGATAATGCTTCACCTTTCATTAGGGACAGGTTGAAAATAAAATTATTCCTACATTCATTAGTGTTAACTCCTTCAGTAACCTACAGTAGACTCCATATTGTCAGGATTCACTGTCTTATTTGAAATGAGCCCTCTTAAGTTAAGATATCTCCTGTTTTAAATACCTCAGGATCTGGACTGATTGTCACCTCGATTTCTGAGTTTTTTATCTCTCTCCCCTGACTATTCTTTCTGCTCTTTCCTCTCTCACATGAAAATCTCTCCTCCGTGAATTCATTACTCACTAGTGCAGCTGCCCCTGATTCTGGGTTGCTGGGTTCAGGTTTACCTGCTGGACTCAAAGCTCCTCTCTCCCCTCATGCCCTATTTACAGTTTCTGCAGCCCCTACCCCGGTCTTGGCCACTCATCATTGCTATACACAGTTGTGCTTTATTCACCATGCATTTGTATTGCTGCAATTTGCAATTTATGGCATAGACCCTCCTCTGCTGCTGTGTTCTGCACAACTTGCTCACTTTGTTCTTCTTAATTGTAAAAGGGTAATTGTCCAGTAATGTTAGGACACTTGGCATCCTATTATTAATTAAGGTACATTTGGTTTCTAATAATTAATTAAGGTGCTTCCATATCAACTGCATGTTTATTATATTATTGATTATTACATTACTTTCTAGGTGTATAACAATTTTTACTCTTTTACAAAATTGAGTTGTATTATTTTGCAGACTTTTAATAATAATGGGTAACATATGCTGTCTTTTTGTTTCTGCTAAGTGCGACATTCAGACACAGGGCATGATTCTCAAAACTCAGCGCAATCTGCACCAAAGGTGACTTGCACCATATGCTGATGCACCACAGACCATGCACCCAATTCACTATCAGAAATGGTACCAGTGCTGAAGTCCCATGGTTTGTGGCAACTATAGCAGTGTGCAAACAGTGGGTTCACCTAGACAGGTTGCCACAAGCCATGGACAGCTGTGCAGCAATGTCCACGAGCAGTCCCTGGTTATCTTGGAGACTGCACTTACTCCGATACCCCATTAAAAGAAAAGCCAATATCCCTAGTGGTCTAGTGGACAGTCCTAGCTCTTATCTCCCTTTATAATAATTAAAGTATTGCTGGTAGTCTAGCACCTCCAAAGCCTTGATCTCCCATAATAATAATTAAAACATCCCTGGTAGTCTAGCAGTCCCCCCAAGGCCTGATTTCCTGTTATAATAACTAAAATATCACTGGTGGTCTAGTGGGTCCCCCCATCAAGGCCCGATCTCCCGTTATAATAATGAAAATATCCCTGGTAGTCTAGCAGACCCCTAAAGCCCAATCTCCCATCATCATATTTAAAATATCCCTGGTGCTCTAGCGGACTGCCCAAACCTTAGTCCACCATTTAAAGAAATTCCAAAATTCCTGGTGGTCAAGCTGACCCCCACCCCTGCAGTGCACTACAACCCCACTCCCCCAACCTGTAATTGAGCCAGTGACTTGCACAGCCCATTGCTCATCACCACTGCCAGCTGCCAACTGAGCTCTGAATGAGCATGTACTATATACAGTACATGCTCAGTGATGGACAGCTGCAGTCAGTCACTGACTGCATACTATATACAGTATGTGCTCATTCACAGGCAGAGTTCAGTCAGTGGCTAGCTGCGGTGGTGAGCAGTGGGATTTTCCAGTTGCAGCTTGGTTACAGGTTGGGAGGAGCAGAGTGGTAAGGCACTACAGGGTGGTAGATCCAGTAAACCACCAGGAATTTTGGAATTTCTTTTAACGGTGGATTGGGTCTGAGGCATTCTGCTGTACCACCAGGGATATTCTAAATATTATAATGGGAAATTGGTGCTGGGGGACAATAGACTACCAGGGATATTTTATTTATTGCAATGGGAGATCGGGACTTAGAGTGGTGCTAGGCTAACAAGGATATTTTAATAATTATAATGGGAGATCAGGGCTTGTGGGACCACTAGATTACTGGAGATATTTTAATTTTTATAATGGAGGAATTGGGGCTTGGGGGGACTGCTTACTACTGGGGATATTAATAATTACTTACAAAAGAGATCATGTTGGGGGGCAGCACACTTGTGCACCCTACCAGAGGATTTTTAAGTACAGTTACAGCAGCCCTTGCCTGGTCTAATGGTACTTAGACCATTTCCCTCTGGGAGGGTTTTGAGAATATCAAATGAGGTGATATGGCAGACTGAGTCTACTGCAAGTCTCCTAGCACCATGCCGCCACACATTTTGTGGTGCAAGGCTGGATGCAAGCCCCATTTGGTGCATGCAGCCTACGTGTTGACACACGTTGCTTTTAAGAAAAGCTCAGGGCTCATTTTTCGATGCAAGGTGCCACTTGCATCATTTATGTTTGATGCAGGCACCTTGCATCAGTCTAAGAGCTTTAAGAATTGGGCCCACAGTCCTTCACTGAAAGCATTTCATACTTAAAGTATACTGCTAATTACATAGTTGTGCTCATAGTTTTGAAAAGCCCACATGTAAGTGTATATTGATACAGCTTACCACCATTAATTTATGATGCTGTTTTGGATTTTATTTAATGAAAAAGAGCATACTGAAGTTTGCAGTGTCTGTCCAATGTGTCAGCATCAATAGAAATATCAGAAGTGCCCTTTAAAAATGTAGAGAAATTAGATTGTGACATTTTTATAATTAGCTTACCTTTATATCCACAGCATAAATATATATACAAATAGTATGTTTGCTTTAACCCTATTTTCTGAATTCAGTTCCATATGAAATGTGATTCAGTGTCCATATGAAAGTACCATTCATTCAGTTTTTGGTTAAATGAAAAATTAGAATGTCCCAGAGCTGATGTAATGGGCATACACATACCGTATAGTTCAGAGATGAAATGGTAGAAGGTACTGAACATAACTTGACTGCAGGAAATGGGGTTGAGAGGGTGAGTGAAGCCAAACGTACAGTAAGGTATGTTCAAACTTGTTGAGAAATGTCACATGCAATATGAAATGGTTATAGCAGTGATTCTCCTTGTGAACTTCTTTTCCTATATGTTAACTGTATTTTCTTTAAAACGTTCTCTAGAACAGTATTTTAATTTATGGTATTTTACCGATACAAGTTCCAGTTGTTTACACACCTATGTGATTGTCTGCAGTATGAACTCTAATTTTATTTTTTATCAGCTTAGATAGCTATGGGATAGCTATAAACATCACATACATAAAATAACTACAAAGCCATTATTATGTTAATGTTACTTATAGAAAATGTAATAATAATAAGTCATAATTATAGACAAAAAAGTAAAAAAAATGAAGATGTGACAGTTAATAATGCATATGACATTGTCATAGTCCACTGTCTGGACTCCTATTTTACATTTTATTAATTACTCATATAGTTCAAAACTGTAATGCAGGTTATTATGTTAATGATAATATTTATTCTACAATGGCAAGATAGAAGCTGGGCAGTGACTGGTCAGTCTGGAACTGGACTCTTGATGTTATCCCAGCATAACATCATGGATCTAGTCCCAGCACACATATGACCAAATTACATGAGAAAAAAATTCACTGCTCATGGCATGTCCAACTTGCATATTGATGGCCTACATGCACTCGCAGTAGTAAGCGCAATAGTAAAACTGTAAATTCCCTTCACAGCACAGTAACCAGTAAAAGTGAAACACAGAACCTCACACATTCTTCCAAATACCCTAAGTTTTGTTTTTGTAGTTTAAAAAACCAGGCAAGTGAAAGCCCGACTCCACAGTCTCCACTCTACAAACAAAATTTTTGTTTCATTTTCTTTCTGTTAAAATAAATCACACTTAATGCCATTACATTGGCTTTAGAATCAACCACCCAAACCCTCCCACTCTCAACATACTCCCCGCTGCCCTTGCACTATCCACTGCCAAGTAAGTGAGCATGTGAGTCACCAACTTACCTCATCACCATTTTCTGCCTTTAGTGGAGGAAGGAGTTCTTATGTGCTGTACTCCCAGCTCAGAAAATGTACCCATAATTTGTTTCTCTTTCCTTGTTTGCCACCTTGGAAAAAAGAGAGAGCAAGCACCCCAAGTGCTGTTCATGAAACCAGAAATATGCTGAACCCCCACACACATCAGGGACAGCTAAGCCGATCGAACTATTGGCTTCATGGCAAGGCCCAAGTTATTTTCCCAAAAAATTGAATTTATGTGTTCTGTCAAGTTAGGCAGTGAAAATACAGATGGGGCAGAGAACAATAAATGTGGAGTAAGGAAGGTGGAGGTGGTAGGCAGAGTCACAGTCTCACAGTAACACCACAGCAGCTCAACCTATTGGACAAAATAAATAATCAGCACTATCCTTTTACTAAGTAGTCCTACCTTTTCAAAAAATGACAGGAAAAAGTTGTTTTAATAAACGTATTAATATTTTTTTCTTATTTAGTTAAAATAAGCCATTGTATAATAGAAATAATGCACTCCAGTGTATGTGTCATGCTGGGATAACATCACTTCTTGGGTGTTGGAAGCACTCAGCCTGCTCATGCCCAACCGCTTGAGGCATAATGTCATCCCAGCACAACACACACCCTGACATGCATTATTACTTTTTTATAATGCAGTATAGCTAGTCATAATTATAGATATTAAAAACAAACTTTAAAAAAGATGAGTATGTGACATTCTTTATTGCACGTGACACTGGCCATATTATGAACTCCTGATCTGCATTTTTTTAATGGAGATAGTTCTTAACTGTAATGCAGTTTATTATGTTAATATTGTTATGTATTACTATGCAATATAATTAAACTGTCCTAATTACAGTCATTAAAACACTTTTAAAAAGATGAACACATGTAACAATCATCAACACATGTGATACTGACAATGTCAATTGTTTAAACTCCTATTTTACATTTTAACTTAGATCATTATAAATCATAATGCAGTTTTTGTTGATGATTTATTTTTAAAAATGCAATACAATTAAGCAATCTAAATTACAAGCATGAACCACTTTAATCAAGATGAATGCATGTGACAGTACATTAAAGCATGTGACACTGACATGTTGAAAAAGGATTGATTTGTTTGTATAAAAGATATTTTTATGAAGATTAAACTCTCATCACATGGCAAACTGAAAAACAATTTTTTGATTGACTTCGTCATTAAGGATTTTGCATGTTTGCTTGTTTTATTTATAATGTAGTGAACTGTCCATGCAGCTCATCCAGATTAAAATACAACAACACACATTTCACTTGGAAGATAATTTGTACGTTACATTACTTTTTCTAAACTAATAAGGAATACTGTGCCAAATGTGATAGAAGTTATTACTAAAGCTTTGAAGGTGTAATATACATCTTGTATATCAATCCATTAAAACAGAAGAACAGATATGTGGAAACTTGCATGCAGCTAATCTAAATTTAAAGGCAGCAGCACACATTTCATTCTAAAAAAGTTTGCACATTACATTAGTTTTCTTTTTGATGTTATAAAAAAGACTTTATCAAATATGACAGAAGGGATCATTGAAGTTTTCAATATGTAATGTATGTTTTGTATATCAATTAATTAAAATAGAAGAGCAGAAAGCATTAATTATGACATTTTTTCTAACAATCAGTAGTTCTAAAGTTTTAATTGTGATGGATGTTATCTTCACAAAAATATCACTTTACACAGTAAAATCAGTCATTTTTTAAACAATTTCTGCAAGCATGTCAATGTGTCGTTTGTTCATGAAATGTCACATGCATTCATCTTGTTAAGAATTTGTAATTGCTTTAACCATGCCATTTTAATTCTGTATCATTTTAATAAATAACATTACTATAAAAATGTTTTATAGCAGTTCATTTATTTATTTTAAGTTTTTAGCTTTACTATAAAAATGTTTCATGACAGTTCATTTCTTTAACTACACTGTAACTACTGTATAACTATGCTGTAACTGCACTGTCATTACTGTGTAGTTACATTTAACTACTATGTAGTTGTTAACTAGTTTCACATTTGCATGTTGTGTTGTTACACACAGTTTGCATGAAGTAGCTACTGTACAATGTAACTGCATTGTAACTACTGTGTAGTTACATGTAACTACTATATGGTTGTTAACTAGTTTTGCGTGTGCATGTTGTGTAGTTACACAACTTGCATACATATGCAACTATTAATGTCTCCCTTTTGACAAAAATAAATTCATTCTGACACATGTAACTACACATGTAATAGTTGTTGCAAAGTGTAAAAGAAAATCTATTGCACAACTACCGCTCTATCTCTACTGGAATTATGTTATTTTGTACTTATAAGAGCAATTACACGTGTAATAGTGATTGCAAATTGTAACAGCAAATCTATTGTGTAACTACTATGTTACTGCCTTTGGCATTATTAAATATATTCTTACAAGTGTAACTGCATATGAATGCAGGTCTAGTGCAATGTTTCAACTGTCCTATGTCTATCTGACATTTATTGCAAAGGTAGTCACACAGAAAAATGTTAAAGTGTAATAAAAATGGTAACTAAAATATAAATACAATGCAACTTCAGTCTGCTACAGTTAAATGCACTGACTGACAATTCTTTAGATGATGTTCGATGTCTGTATTCCAGTTTTTCATGAACTTGCAGGTTAGTAAACATGCAGTCTAATATTGTGAATTGATAGGTAACTGTACACAAGAAAAAGTTCATTTGCATAATTACTAATTCGCACTAGAACAATAATATGGCTAAGAAATAATGGTACTGTTTTCACAATTAATGCCTGTATAACATGTATTTGCAGTTGCACACAATAACATTTACCAAATGTCATTACAGTAGCTGTGATGTACTGTAAGTTCTCATTCAGACATTAGTCCTTCATTTACTGCTTACTAAACATGAAACCGATAGTGGACCCTATTCACATGGTTGTCAGGGAATGTATCAAATGTGCACTCCCAGTCCTGGTAACCAACAGCAGCCATCCTATCAGATGGACTCACCAGGAAAAGACTGGATCCTGCACTGTGTGAAGAGTGGGGAATTGTGGGTTATGGGAGGTCTTCCCATTACTGCTGTTTTCCAGTAAGGGGACCCACTGGTCTGCCTGTGCTTACTGCCTTGCCCCAGCCCTCATTGTATAGTAAGAGGGCTAAGGTAGCTTGATGTATGGGTGATGCTATGGAAGCCACACTGTTCAGCCCATGGGAAGGGCATGTAATGGCTAAGGAACAGTCCCAGCCTGTGTATCCAGCACCACTGACCACCACCACTCCATAAAAATGATCGGTGATAAAGCATGATATGCAGCATTGCCCCACCCCAGTCACCCAACTGGCAGTAGCAGGACAGGGGTGTGGGTGTAGAAGAGGTGAGGATCAGTGACACAGAACTGTTCATTTCTTAGTAACCACAGCAATGTTACAAGCCAATAAGTAATTATGTAAATTGTTATTGTATAAATAAACAATGCAATTGTATAGCAATTAATAATATTAGATTGGGTGTTTGTTAAGCAGTAAGTACATGAGGGAATGATTTCTGAAGGAAAACTTACATCAGAACTACAGCATTGACATTCAATGCAAGTGTATAGTAGTTACATCCTTCCTATGCTTTGTTGTAGGTGTCAGTTTCTGCATACTTACTTTGCAAATGCATGTTAGTTTGGAAGTTAACTGTGGAATCAATGCTACAGAAGCAGCACATTCCATAGTAACTACAGCACTGTTTCACCCTTCTTCTTAGACTTTATTTTAAGCGTCAGCTTCTGTGTACTTAGTTGGAGGCACATGTTAGTTAGGCATTAACTATGGAAACAGTGTCACAGAAGCAGCATGTTCCTTAGTAGATATAGCACTGTTCAAAGCCAATAAGGAATTATGTAAATTATTGATTCTTTATTGCATAGCAATTTACAATATTAAATTGCATGTTTATTTTTAGTTCTTTTTTTTTTGGTTGCACACTATACAGGTTGTGGGTCTGGGATTCAATCCCAGTTCTCCAGGTTTGTAGGTCAGTGCTTTTAGCCACTATGCTATACTGCAGTAAGTTCATGAGGGAATGATTTCTGAAGGATAATTTTAAGTGTCACTAACTACACTGTAACTACTGTTTAACTACATTGTAACTGCACTACTATGCAGTTGTTAACTAGTTTCACAATGCATGCTGTGTACTTACATTATTTTAAATGTGCAGCTTCTGTGGAATTGACCCACACCCCTTCTGCACCCACACCTCTGTCCTGCTGCTTCCCAGGTGGGTGTCTGGGAATGGGTCATGGCTACCCTCGGATGAGAGTCTTTATTCTTCTACACCTAAGATTAAACAGTCCCATTGTACAATGCTGAACAGTCATAAGACTGATTGATTGCACATCATGTATATTGAACCCACACTTTAGTTGCTACTGTATTGTGTTTCAACTGTATTCTTGCACTTAATTGTACCTATCTGTATTCACTATATTCAATGTATTCTATTTCCTGTACCTTTCTCTGTTAATGTAAGTGTATTGTCTGTATTACCTACAGTATGTGCCATCTTTATTACCTGGGTCATGCCGGAAAATGGTCCATTGGATCAGTTCACCTACCCAGTAAACAAACAAATAATCAAACAATTAAATAAATAAATAAATGTCACCAATCTGCTGTGTGGAGTGATGGTGGGTGGTGCCAGATACACATGCAGGGACTCTTCGTTAGGCAATACATGCCCTTCCCACTAGCTGAATGAGCTGGCAGCCATGACACCATCCTTCACATCAAGCTACCACAGCTGTCTGACTATAGCATGAGGGCTTGGGGCATGGTGGTGAACACATGCATGTAACGGCAAAGGAAGATTCCCTGCATGTGTATCTGGCACCACCCACCATCACCCCACACAGCAGATTGGTGATATTTATTTATTTATTTAGTTATTTATGTGTTTGTTTTACTGGATAGGTGCACTGATACAGTGGCCCATTTTCAGGCACAACCTGGGCCAGAAAAATGGCACATAGGTAATACAGACAGTACACTTACATTAACAGAGAAAGGTACAGGAACTAGAATACTTTGAATATATTGAGAACAGCTAGGTACAATTAAGTACAAGAATACAGTTGAAACACAATAGAGTAGCAACTAAAGTGCTGAAGCATTATACCTGATATACAATCAGTCAGTGTTATGACTGTTCATGGTTGTACAATCGGGCAGTTTCATACTAGGTACAGAAGAATTAGGACTCTGATCTGAGAGTAACCATGCCCCAGAACCAGCCATCCACCTGGGCAGCAGCAGGACGGGGGTGTGGGTGTAGAAGAGATGTGGGTCAATCCCACAGAAGCAGTACATTCAAAGTTATGTAAGTACACAACACAGTTGTGAAACTAGTTAACAAATACATAATAGTGCAGTTACAGTGCAGTTGTACACTAGTTACAGTGTACTAGTGACACTTAAAATTATCCTTCAGAAATCATTCCCTTGTGACCATACTGCAGTATAGTGTAGTGGTTAAGAGCAATAACCTGGAAACCTAGAGAACTGGGGTTGAATCAAAGAGCCACTACTTGTATACAGTGCAACAACAACAAAAAAAGAACTAATAATAAACATGCAATCCAATACTGTAAATTGGTATACAATAAAAAATCATGAATTGACATAATTACTTTACTGGCTTTTAACAGTGCTGTAGTTACTAAGGAATGTGCTGCTTCTGTGGCATTGTTTCCACAGATGATTCCTAACTAATATGTATTCGTAAAGTAAGTACGCAGAAACTGACATTGAAAGGGATACTGTAAACCCCCTTAGATCTCAAAGTGTCCCTAGTTTAAAAAACACGTTTTATGATTGCCAACATTCTGTACAGATTGCTGATATAGCTAGCAGTTTGAGTCTGACTCTTTTATTCTTAATAAAAGTGAAAAACAGATGCCCACCTTCCCGGTTTTACCACACAAACACAGGTATGTTAACATTCCTTGATCA
Source organism: Neoceratodus forsteri (assembly GCA_016271365.2). Taxonomy (NCBI): domain Eukaryota; kingdom Metazoa; phylum Chordata; order Ceratodontiformes; family Ceratodontidae; genus Neoceratodus; species Neoceratodus forsteri. The sequence goes on along the minus strand of CM028132.1, from coordinate 1,060,974,126 downwards.
GCTCCAACTGCGTCTTTCCTGGATTTGGGAACACCCACAACACAGTCTATCCACTTGGGATGCAGTGGGAGTTTAGGAAGCTACTGCCGTATGAGTCATTGAACTATTTGGGTGTGTTTCTAATGTTCAGAATTGTAAACAAAAATAAAGTTGTTTATAAATATACATTGCCATGCATTTCAGTTCTACTAAACAAGGAGACAGACAAAACAAAGAGCAACATCAATGAATTTTAGAGAAGGGAAGCAATCATTAAATGCTGAGATTTTAACTAGAAATGATATGATGATAAACAGGTTGACAGTGTCCATTTAAAGCATAACAAGAAGGGTGTAACTACTATTCACTTACATTGAATGTCAATGCTGCAGTACTGATGTATGTTTTCCTTCAGAAATCATGCCCTTGTGCACTTACTGCATCTCAAACAAGCAATCTAATATTGTTAATTGCTACACAACCACGTTGTTTATTTATACAATAAAAATCATGTACATAATTACTTATCACCTTGTAACAGTGATGTAGTTACTGAGAAATGTACTGCTTCTGTGGCATTGACCCATATCTCTTCTATACCCACACCCTTGTCCTGCTACTGCCAAGTTGGGTGGTTGGGGGTGGGGCATGGTTACATACCATTCTTTATCACTGATCTGCTGTATGGAGTGGTGGTGGGTGGTGCAGGATACAGAGGCAGAGACCATTCCTTAGCGATTACATGCCCTTCTCACTGGCTGAACAGTATGGCTGCCATAGCACCATCCTTCACATCAAGCTACCCCCAGCACTCTGACTACATCACGAGGGCTGGGGTCAAGGTGGTAAATATAGGCAGACCAGTAGGTCCCATTACTGGAATACAGCAGTAATGGGAAGACCACCCATAACCCACAATTTCCCACTCCACACACAGTGCAGGATCCAGTCTGCTCCTGGTCAGTCCACCTGATTGGATGGCTGCTATTGATCACTAGGACTGGGAATGCACTATTGACACATTGCCTGCCACCTACAGTATGTGAATAGGGTCCAGTATTCGACTGCTTGTTTATTAAGCACTATGTTCAAGAGGGACTGATTTCTGAATGGGAACCTGCATCATAGCTACAGTACTGATATTTGGTAAATGAAAATGTGTGCAACTGCAAATACATGTTACCTAGGCATTAACAGTGAAAACAGTACCAATATCTCTTAGTCACAATTTTGTATTAGTGTCAATTGATAATTATGAAAAAATAAATATTTTTTGCGTACAGTTACATATCAATTCACAATACTAGACTGCATGTTTACTAACCTTAATGTCCATGAAAAACTGGAATACAAGCATGGAGCATCATCTAAAATCTTGCCAGTCAGTACATTTAACTGTAGCAGACTGAAGTTGCATTGTATTCATATTTTAGTAACCATTCTTATTAAACTTTTAACATTTTTCTGTGTTATTGCCTCTTAAATAAATGTCAGATAGACACAGACAGCTGAAACAGTGCACAAGACCTGCATTTATATGTAATTACACTTGTAATAACAGACTTAATAATGCCAAAAGTAGTAACATTGTAGTTACACAACAGATTTTCTACAATTTGCAGTAACTATAACATGTGTAGCTGCCCTTATAAAGAACAAATAGCATAATGTCAGAAGAGATAGAGTGGTAGATGCACAATAGATTTTCTGTTATACTTAGCAAAAGCTATTACATGTATAGTTACACTTGTCAGAATGAATAGATTTGTGCCGGAAGGGAGACATTAACAGTTGCACAATTATGCAAGTTGTGTAACTACCCAACATGCACATGTAAAACTAGTTGACAACTACATAGTAGTTACCTGTAACTACACAGTAGTTGCAGTGCTGTTACAGTGTAGTTATACAGTAGTTGCAGTGTAGTTAGGGACACTTAAAGTGTTACCATTAATTTTATTATTCTTTTGGCATTAAAAAAATAATTCCATTAATGTGCTGTGCAATTTTTTTTTTTGGGGTGGGGGCTTTCATTCTTTATATTCACTAGCCTGTGTTCATACTGGGCATCCTGTTGCCCTTGGGTCATCTTCATAGTCCTCATCTGCACCATCTCCAGCTGATTTATGTCCTTCTTGATGTAGGGGCTCTAGTACTGCACACCATACTCCAGCTACAGTTACATGATGGATCTGCCCATGTCAGAATAATGTCCTTCCTCCTGCTGTGAACCCCCTTGATACCCAAACTAGCACCCTGTTAACCTTCATGGCCACATTTTTGCATTGTGCTAAATGCTTCAAGTTGCTTGTGATTGCTATCCCCAGATCCTTTTTCTCCTCTGAGGCTGTGACCATCACACCCAAAAGTTTGTATTCGGTCCATGTGTTCTTGTTTCCAATGCATATTATCTTGCACTTTTTTTGCATTGAAACCCAGTTGCCAGATTCTGGACCTCCTCTCCAAACTTGCCATTCCTGCCTCAGATACCTTATGTGTGCCTCAGTGTCCAACATCCCACAAAGCTTGGTAATACCCATGAAAAGGTATATCTTGCCTTTGATGCTGTCTCCAATATTGATAATTATGACATTGAACAGGACCGGATCAAGCACTTATCTCTGAGGAAACCTGCTAGTGACTTCCCTCATCCCATGAATACAAAATAATAGGAGAAAGGAATATAACCAAAAAAGGAGAACATTTTATACACAAAGAATAATAACTACCTGGAACACTCTGCCCCAACGTATAGTAGAGAGTAATAACATAACAACTTTCAAACAATGGCTAGACTCATTTGTAGGAGACAGAATATAAGACTTCCACCAGTGACTAAAACAGAAGGTGAGTTCACCAAAAGGCTTAATTGTCTACTGAACTCGTACACCACTATGAACCTTAGTGCTCCCCCAACCACCACCCCTGCATTCATCCTCTTAGGCACTTTGCTGTCCACTTGCTCAGTTTCTCCATTGCTCACATATCTGCCAATTTTTAGATCCGCCTCTTTTGAGGACTGAGTGAAAGGCTTGCTGAAGTCCATATTTAGTATGTCTACTGCCTGGCCACTGTTCACCACTTTGGTGACCCAGTCAAGGATGTTGATCACATTTATGTGGCATGACCTCCCTGCCATAAATCAAACCTGTCTTTAACCTGGAGCCTGTTCACCTTAAGGAACGCAACCAAGCTTTCTTTAGGATGATTTTCATCAGCTTGCAAATAATTGATGTCAAAATTTCTGGTCTATAGTTACCTGGTTCATATCTTTCTCTGTTCTTATGTCAGAGTATCACATCCACTGAACACAACTGTTGTGTAACCACACCAGTGTCCAGACAGCAGTTGAACAGTCCAGCCAGTGGTGCTGCAATAACTGACACCACCTATCTCAGCACCATCAGATGCATTCCATCTGGCCCTGTTGGCTTGTCCACCTTGACGATCTTGAGTCTTTTTCCAAATTTGTCTTCCATAATTGCCTCTTCACTCATCTCCACTGCCTCATCCCTATTTTCCCCTCCGGACGTAGCCCTTTCTTCTCCTTTGTGAAGATGGAGCAGAAATACTCATTTAGTACAACTGCCCTCTTCTTGTTTTTCTCTACTCAATCTGATCCCCTTTTCAGCTTCACTATGACCTCCTTTTTTGATCTTTATTCCTGGATGTATTGAAAGCAGGTCTTGTCACCCTCTTTTATCCACTGAGCTATTCATAGCTTAGTCCCCGCCTTACTCTGCTATACAACCCTGCTAGTTGACTTCTGCTTCCCTACTTATTGAATCATGTCTTCTTCCCTTTGGGTCTTAGTAAGTAGTAGTCAGATGTCTTTAGTTGAAAAACTAAACATTCACACAAGACTCCCTCAGAAATGAATATGAAAATCTGTGTGCTGAACTAATATTTTTTTGATCGTCTACACAACTGTTTTTAAAATATTCATTCTTCATAAAGGTTTTCAAAATCTACATACTTCATGTTAGTTTCCAAAATCCACATGCTGCAAAATGGTTGTCAAAATCTATCTACTGTAAAGTGAATTTCAGAAAACATTTGCACAGAAATCCTTTACAAAGGTTTTGGAAATAAATAGACTCCTGTGTGACACTTTCCAAAAGCTACATGCTGCATGATGGTTTCCAAAATCTACTTTATATGCAAAGGTTTCAGGTCAATGTTTAGATTCAGAATGAACCAAACTTTTTTTTAAGATATCTTTTGTATAGAGCTTTTTCCTTCCTGCCATGTATGTCCTGTCAGGGATATACATAGATACATCAAAGTTGAGGCAGATAAAGACCATTAACCAATCTAGTCTGCCTGAAATACCCTATCCTACCCTGAGACCTAGTGCCTATGTAGGTTTATGCCTACATTACTTGCTACCATGTCCCCTGCCTTGCTGCTATCCCCCAGGTAACTATTAAACCCTTAAATATGTTCTGATCATGTCTGAAGCTGTTCATGGTCTTGAAATCCACCACCTCAGCTTTCAGATTGTTTCATGGCTCAGCCGCTCTCTCCTTAAAAAAGTACTTCCTCATTTCTCCTCCAGGATTTCCCTCCCAACAGCTTCCACTTATGTCCCCTTTTCCAGATTCACCATTCGTGTTGAACAGTTACTTGCAGTTAATCTTGTTCATTCTGTTTTGGAACATAAAGGTTTGTATCATATCACCCCTGTCACTTCTGGCCTCTGTACCTTGATCCCATAGATATAGCTTCTTCATATCTGCATTTTCAATTCCCTCCTGTTTCCTGGCAGCCACAGGGCATCTCACACTGTTTTACCTCCATGGCATGGGTTCCAGGGAGTGGGCTATCCTACCCCTGAGGCAGTCCAATATTTGGACTAGGATCCAGTGACAGTGGGCACTAGGATCCAAGAGAATACAGAGTTGATACTGTTGTTTAGACATCCATAAGGTTTTCCTTTTATCTTTTCCCTCACTATTCCATTGATGTGAGTGCAGCCTATGACAGCCTCAAATGCAGCATGACACCCCCTGCAGCAGAAGCAAGCTTCCTAGCTCAGCATTTGGGATCTCTGCTGAACAGTAACCCTCCGCCAATTGAGGCATGCTGACATGTAGCATGTACTTCTGGCTGGCCTGCCTCCCAATGTGGTCACTGAGCTTGGATCCCAAACCTGTGTTGCCTGCATGGCAATGTGATGCAATGCACTGGTACTGAGGCATTGCTTTGGCTGAGATAGCTTAATAATAATAACTGCTTACCCCTATAATGACTAGAAATCTAGTCCTGATAAAACATCATAATAACCCACTAAATTCTGTAATAACTTGATAATGGATTATTAAGGCATTTTCTTTCTTGTGCTCTCACTTCACTGAAGCACAAAGAAAGCACACAATATTTGTGTAACTACAGAAGCGGCTCAGGGACAAGCTTGATCACATAAAATAGCTTACGGTTTTTGTCTCTATCCAAACCTTGCACCAATTTTTATAAGAAATAATACCTGTGCATTACACTGTCAGCATGTGATTATATCATAAACACTGGGGCCCAGATATTCAAAAGGGTTGTGCCCCGGTGCGATATTCAAAAGGGAAAGGTGTGCCGCACAAATCCTGATGCGCCGGAGCGCATCAGTAATGTATGCAGGCACAGGTGGGGGTGGCGTGCCCATGCATAACCTGCACAGCCCGATATTCAGCCCAGGATGTGCAGAGTCATGCATGCGCAACCCCTTCCTGTGCCTGCACAAAGTTAAACCCAAAAAAAAGGAATAAGTGATGGCCACCCACAGGTGAGCTGCCGCATTGCAGGGTGCAATATGGCAGCTGCCACCTGTCGGTGTCCATCCAAGTTCCTGCCGCACCTGGTGGTGCCCCCACATGCCCCATCGTGGGCATCCCTGGAGCAAAATCCCCCCGTCCAATATTCCTGGTCGTCCAGTGGACCTCTATTTGCCTGATCGCAGGCATCAGTATAGTCCCCCCCCATCCAATATCCCTGGTGGTCCAGTGGACCGATCACTGCCCGATCGTGGGCATCAGTACCTCATCAAATACCCCTACTACCCTGGTGGTCTAGTGTATTCCCCACCCCACCTGCCCACTGAGCTCCACCGCCCCGCTCCCCCCGTCAGCCGGTGGGTGGCAGCACCACCCGCCTGCCACCCGCGCCACGATGACAGCTCAGTGGGCTGCACGCCCGTGGTCACAGCATGAGCCAATGGTGTGCAGCTTCCTCCTTACTACTCAGTCCAGATATGTGAATGAATCCATTCACATATCTGGACTAAATAGTACGGTATGGGCTGCATGCCCATTGGCTCATGCTGTGAACCAATGGGCGTGCAGCCCTACCAAGCTGTCAGTCGGCGGGTGGCAGGGTGGAAGGTGGGTGGGTGCTGCCACCCACCGGCTGACAGGGGGAGTGGGGAGATGAGGCTCAGTGGACCGGTGGGGTGGTGGGTACCCCACCAAAGAGGAGCTGCACCCCCTGAACTCCTCCCAATAAAGATTTTCAACTCCGGGGGGGGAGTTCAACATGAAATTGCACAAAAGATGGAAACAAAAATACAAGTTTCTGAGACTCAAACGCAGTCCCAGACACAATGCCTGGGTTCTTTGCTGCAGTGGCTCAGTCCATTGAGCCACGGCAGCTGCTCAGCAGAATCCCATCCCAGCAGAGGTCTTATCTTCTGCCTGGGATAGTGTAAGTGGTGCAATACCACATACAGCAGTATACTCAGTATTGCACCACTTGCTGTCTCGTACAGTGCTATTCCGGGTTAGCTCTAATGTTGTATGTTATTAAGCGTACAACATTATGACCCAGTAGGCTATCCAGACTAGATGGTTTGAAATCTAAGTATACTACTCTACTGCTGCACTTACCGTTCTTTCAGCTGAGGATTGATGCCATATGATAACCATATATTGGCATCAGGAAGACACTAGGTGTGGGCATACAGTCAAGGGTAATTCCCATGTCTAGGAGCAGTGGTACTTTCCCACCAAAGGCATCCCCTGTTTCCTTCAAATACACTCAGTGTCCAGCTATTTACAATTCCTTTCCTTTCTATTCACTCATTGGTGAGCTTTGCTCAGTGCCCCTTCTATTATGTTAGAAATAAATCACCCTGCTACATGAAGGGTTGTTGTCATATATACAAACATGTTTACAGTTACAAACATGGGGACATGACCACTGAAATTGCTTTCCTTGTTGGCACAGCAAGAAAGACTGATTCTGACAACTCCCCCCCCCAAAGAAGTCAGAACCTTAGGGTCCTTTAAAAAGCTTGTACCCTTTACAGATTTCTGACAGGAGCCCCATGACTGCTTGTATTCTTTGTAATTCACCAGTTCCTATTCTGTTTTCTGAACTTACCACATCTCCCACCTTGCTATGTACAGTGTATGATTTGTGTTCACTCATTTCTCACATACTACTATGACACTGCAGTATCAGTTCATCTGGTTTACAGGAGGAAGATCGAATTTAGGGACTCTCACTCTAGCATTCCTGGCAAATGGCCACCTTGGCTCTTGGCAGCTCACATCAATGAAGTCCTTACACTCACTGGAGAGTGTACTGGCCACCTACTCACTATTGTGTACCTTAGCCTGCCCTCTGGCAGTGGATGGAACTCTCCCCAGACCCTCTGTCAAACCCAACATATCTGATGCCCATACCAGTTTGGGATTACCCATACAAAAGGTAGACCCATCTCCTACCTGTTTCAACTTATCAGCTTTTGGCATGAGATCTCTCACCTTCTTCAGCAGAGAATGCAATAGAATGTATTTCAATGAGATTTGAACTTTTTATTCATAACTTTGTCAGTTTTGAACATTTTTACACCAAATTTCCAACATGGCCTTTTTGAAAAAAAAAAGTATTAAACAAGTTATGAATGTACATTGACAATTTTCAATGCAACATTTGTACATTGATAATTTTTAATATTTTGACCCCAAAATTTCAACATAGCCATTTTATCACACCACTTCATGAATGTGACTGCTGTCATTTTTCTGATCCTGACCAAAATGTATGTTTGCACTTGAGGCATGAAATAACATTTTGTTTGGGACTTGAGAACTTCCACCTACTGGGGTCATGAGGTAGGGTAAACACATAGCTATGTTGAAAACCAGAGGTCAAAATGTAAAAAAAAAAAACAGAGTTATGAGAATGCATTGGAATTTTCCTACACTCACTCATAAGTCTTTGGCTGTAGCTGCATAGAAGCACCAGACCCCTTCTGCAGTCAGATGGACTACTCATAGTGCTCTGCACATCTGCATCTGTAGCCACATGGAAGTGCAGGGCATGGAAGGCTCTGTGCTTCTGCAGCTAATGGACTCCTCACCTTGTGTGGAAGTGCAGGGCCCACAGGCCTAGAGTTTCCTTGCCTAGAAGGATTCCTCACTTGGTGCTCGGCCTGGAGGGCCCCGCACATCTGCATCTCTAGCTGTAAGGAAGTGCACTTCCCCAACCTGCTGGACTTCTCATTTAGTACAATATCCTAAGGACCCTGCACATCTGCACTTGTAGATGCCAGTTGGATCAGTACACGCATGTCCTGAAGGGTAAGAAGTAAGAATATGACTCCACTATCTTAGAAAGGAAATTCATTGGAAAAAACTGTGTTTATGCACCAGTTAGGGTTCAACTTAAAGCAACATAAGAAGGGAAATATGGCATTAGAGTTTCCAACCATTAGTCCCCACCCCCAATCACCAAAAGGACAAACCCACACACCCAACCATACACAGCCATCATCAGGTAAGACTAACAACATGCAACTATTTCCAGATTATGCAAATGCTGTAGCACTGATGTGCTACCTTTGTGGATTTCTATCTGTGGCTGCATAAGTACAGGCTCCATAGTGGCATTTGCTTATGCAGCCACACCTATGTGTGTATGTCATACAGCATGTTTTGCAGACAGAAGTCCCCATGGTGCCTACACCTCCTCTGAGAGAGGTACTCATGTGTATATTAGGTAACTCACTAGACAGCATTATCAGCTACTGCATGGTTTTCTATATGCAGCTGCATAACTGAAAACCTACCACCTTGAACAATTTCTAGATCTGCTGCAAAACCATGATACTCACATTGCAACAGTACTTCTGTCTGCACAGCTGCAGGCCCCAGAGGGGCCTACCCTTCCTAAACCAGAGGTTGGTGTTTGTGCCTTACAGTTGTGGCTGAAGAGGTAAAGGCCCCATAGGGCCCATCTGCAGATAAAAATACTGTTGCAATTTTGGTATCATGGATTTTGTAGCTCCCACACTCCTCAGCCAGAGGTAGTTATGCATATCTATACCTGTGTCTGCAGAAGCATAGGACCATCAAGTGTGTGTACAGGTATGTTTTTCAGTGTGAATGAGTACCTGAGGCTACAGAAGTGCATGCCCTATACAGGCCTGCTCTTCTGCTGACAAAAGAACTCTTATAATTTGGATATTATGGATATATATATATATATATATATATATATATATATATATATATATAATATATATATATATATATATATATGTGGCTGATGGGGCTGTGCTTCTGCACTCAGAAGCACTGTTGTGGTTTGAGTATTCTGAATTTTTATCTGCAGTGACAAGTAAGTGTTTATAGTATGCCTTGCGGTAAGCAAGCCACAGATACAAATCCACAAAGTTATCACATTAGTGCTACTGCATTTGTGTCATCTTGAAACAGTTGCATGCTGTTTGTCTTACCTGTTGATGGCTGTTGGGCTGGTTGTGTGGTCTTGTCCTTTTGTTGTTTTGGGGGTACTTTTCTATACAAGCACAGAAATTGTTGACAGAAAAGGATCACTTAGCCAGCCTAGTCTGCCCATTTATTCCTTACCTATTTTGTCTCTGCAGCCCCTTCCATGTCTCGGTTGACCCACTCTTCCTGCCTATTTACCAATATTCCTTTATGCCTACCCCATGCATAGTTGAATCCCCCCACTCCACTGTTTTTGATCTCACCACCTCTGCTGGCAGACTGTTTCAGGTGTCCATCACTGTTTAAGTGAAGTAGTACATCCGCACATCCTTCTTTACATCCCCCTTCTAGCTTGATTACATGCCCTTGTATCTTGGTGCACTTCCTCATTTAAATAGACTCTCCTCCTGTACCCTGTCCATCCTTGTGAGGCATTTGTATGTCTCTATCATGCCCCACAATTATTTCCTCTCTTCTGGGGTGTACATCTTGAGATCCCTCAGTCTCTCCTAGTAGGGCTCTTGAGGTCACCCTTGCACCATTTTAGTTGCCCTCTCTGGACTTTCTCCATCCTGTCTATGTTGTTTTTCTTAGATGCGGCCTCCAAACCTGCACATGGCACTCCAGGCTAGGCCTCTCCAGTGACTGATACAATGGTAACTCCACTTCTCTCCTCCTGCTAGTGATACCTCTCCCTGTGCACCCCTACATCCCACTGACCCTAGCCACTGCCTTGTCACACTGTCCTGCCACTCTGAGGTCATCAAATATGATACTCCCAATGTCTCTTTCCTGCTTAGTGACTGTCAGTACTTCCCCCTCATTTTATGCTCAGCTTCTTGGTTTCTATGCTCTAGGTATATGATTTTGCATTTCATGGCATTGAATCCTAACTTCCATGCCCTTGGCCACTCCTTGAGTTTTCTAAGATCCCTACTGAGTCTCTTCACCCCTTCCTGAGTATCCACTCTATTACACATTTTGGTGTCATATGCAAAAAGGTATATCTTCCCTTTCAGTTCTTCTGCAATGTCGCTTATAAAGATATTGAAGAGGACTGATCCCAGTACTGAACCCTGTGACACCCTACTGGTCACTCTCCTCCTCTTCGAGTGAGAGCCATTTTGCTCCCAACCCTAGACTGCTCAATTTCTTTATCAGTCTCCTTTGTGGCACAGTAATGAAGGTCTTGCTGAAGTCCAAGTAGGACCCATTCAGTACCCTTCCATATTTTTTTTCTAGTCACCCAATCATTGAAATCAATCAGATTCCTTTAGCATGACCCCCACCCCAATCAATGCTGCTTTTGGTCTTGTAACCCTCTGGATTCGAGATACTCCACCAGCCTTTCCTTTAACATGATTTTCATTAATTTTCCCACCCCTGATGCAAGACTTACTAGCCTATAATTATTAGCCTCCTCGCTGCTGCAGCTCTTATGGGTTTGGACTATGTGTCCTCTTTTCCACCATCTATAACCACACCTTTTCTCCAGTGAATTGTTCAATAAAGCTGTCACTGGTGCAGCAGGTACCTCCCTGAGTTCTCTTAACACTCTTGGGTGTTTTCCTCACATTCCCATGACCTTGTCCACTTCCAAATTTGCAAATCCCCTTAGTACTCTTCCCTTTAAAAATGAACTTGTGCCCACCTTTACCCTCTTCAGTGTTACTGCTGCTCCTTGGAGGCCTGGCCCCCTCTCCCTCCACTGTGAAGACTAAGCAGATGTACCTTTTCAGTATTTCTGCTTTTCCTGATCCTTATCTACATAGTCTCCCTCTGCCATCCTAGTTATCTTCACCATCCATCCCCAGTTATCTAGAGCAGACTTCCAATGGAAGTGGTGGAGATGTTTCTAGGTGTCTGTGACATGTGAAATAATTAAGCAATAATACATGACAGGGTGTGGTATATCGTGGGATATCATCACGCCTCGGGTGGTTGGGCATGAGGCCGCAGGCCGAGTGCATCCAACCCACCCCGAGAAGTGACGAGATATCCCACGATATATACCACACACCCTGAGTGTATTATTGCTATTATGAACAGGAATACAATTTTTAGCAGTAAAAAAAAAATGTTTAAATCCTTCTGAAAAGGTTTTTTCTGAGGTGGTGGAGGAGTACATTTTAATAAAATAGTCCCTGGAGACCTCTGGACTGCAGGTGGCACTGTTGTAAGTCGAATTTATTGGAAATGGGGTGTTCTTTGTGTCCCTCTTAGCACCAGGAAGTGAACTCTGTTTTTCTTGCCCTTGACTTGGTGCTTCTGGGTCACAGGGTCAGTGAAGATGTGTGCATTTTTTTTAAACGTTATGTGTGGCAAGCAGGAAGCAGCACTGTAAACGGGAAGAACATTTCTCAGTAAGTCACCTGAAATCCGAATGTACTGCTTGGCTGGACATTAATAGTGTTTGAAAAATAAGTTGGGAGCCAGTTTGGGATCCTTTACTTTTTTATTTTATTTTAAATACTCGCTCGAAGCGCGTTTCGTGCCAGTTTGTGTTGTGGTTAGATATGCCGAGCGGTCTGCGAGTGCTGGCTGTTGGATGACATTTGCGTAGGGAATGCAAGGGGAGGATGTGGGTACCTCGACCATCGGTCTTTATGTCAGCTTCCGTGCTGCTGGGTTTCGTTACGGGCACAGTTGAGTTTTTTTTTTTTTAATAGTGGCGACTACTCAGAGTGTGGAGACGAGGAGCACCGCGCGTAAGAGGAGTTGGTGATCGGAGAGTTTCTGAAGCCGTGATGATGTAGCCCGATATCATCACGGCTTCGGAAACCTCTCGGCCAATCGGCTTTCTCCATTTACGATCGCTGGTTCATAATTTAGTTTTGACAATAATCATAACTGTGAGTACCTTTATATGTTAAATTAAACCACTTATAATAACTGTTGACTCTCTTTATCAACCTGATTTTCAGTATGACTAAATGCTGTAATACCTGCGAATGAACTCATACTTAGTTATTGAGGCCTTTGGAGCAATCGTGCTCTCCCCTAACTTTTATTCATAGGAGTACTGAATAAGCACATACTGTAGAGTAATGACAGCAAGATAATTTTAAATTATTAATTAAAAAAATGGAAGTTATAACTAAGATACAGGTACCAGATTCAGTAGCAGTTATTATAAACAAAATCTGGTCAGAGCCACAATGGTTACTAATGAGTTCATGTGATAAGAGATTTATTTATTTCAAAGGTTTTAAGAGGAAAGACATACTGAGCTAATAACAGCTCATTTTTTTTATGTGTTCTGGGGGAAGGAGAAAGGGGAAAGGGGGAAAGGAAAATTAACAGATACAAAAACACAGAAGCCCAGATATTCAAACTGCGCCAGGCTGTGGTGCAAGCCTGGGAGCAGTGCAACTTGGCTGTGCAGGGGTGTTGACTGGGTGATATTCAACAGAGCTGTGCCATGGCACAGCATTGTTGAATATCGCACCCTGGCCACCAACAGTGTGCATGGCACAGTGGCACTGCACCAGCGCAAGTGGCCAGAGTGGAGCAGGGGGATGTGCTATCGCAAGTTACGTTGTGCTATGCGTAGCAACCATGATATTCAAAAGTGCACATGCAAATGGGGCCATAATGTATGCAAAGCACAAATGGGGCCATTTGCATGTCATTATGGCCCCATTTGCATGCAGGTGTGCCAATCCCCAGCGACTTGTGCCTGGCGCCCTGCCAGGCAGCAGCCGTCAGGGACTGAAGCCCCCTGCACAGTGCAGCAATGTGCCCCACAGCCCGATCACGGGCTTCAGTATAAATAAAATGATCCTATATCCCGGTGGTCCAGTGGACCACTGTCAGCCAATCACAGGCATTTGTAATAAAGAACTATATCAATATCCCTGGTGGTCTGCGTAGTACCCCCTCCACCCCACACTGGAGCCCCACCGCCTGCTCCCCTGGTCAGCGGCGGGCAGCAGCATCTCCACCCACCTGCCGCCCTGTGCCCACTGACTGACACCATAGGTAGGGCTGTACGCCCATTGGTCGACAGCGTGAGCCAAGGGGCATGCAGCCTGTACCATACTACACATTCCAGATATGTGAATGGATCCATTCACATATCTGGAATGTGTAGTATGGTACGGGCTGCACGCTCATTGGCTCACACTGTGGACCAATGGGTGTACAGCCCTATCTACAGTTTCAGTCAGTGGGCAGCAGGGCGGCAGGCAGGTGAGGTGCTGCATCCCGCCACTGACCAAGGGGGGAGCGGGGTGGTGGGCCCAGTGGGCGGGTGGGGGTACCACTAGACCACCAGGGATATTGATGTGATTCTTCTTCTTTATTACAAATGTCTGTGATCGGGTTGACAGCAGTCCACTGGATCACCAGGGATATAGGATTCATTTTATTTATACTGAAGCCCGCGATCGGGCTGACAGTGCTCCACTGGACCACCAGGAATATTGGACGTGATTTTTTTGAACAGATGCCCACAATTGGGCATGGGAGGGCACCGCCATGGAGGTGTAGCCGGAGCTCAGGTGGCCAACCACAGGTGGCAGCTGCCATGTTGCACCCTGCTTTATGGCAGTTCACCTGTGGGTGGCCAGCCGTTATTCCTTTTTTTTTTTTGATCAGCTTTGTGCAGCGCAAGTAGGGGTTGCACATGCATGGACTCAGCACATCCCAGGCTGAATAATATCGGGATGTGCAGAGTATGCATGGGCATGCCCCCCCACCTGCGCCGCATACATTACTGATGCGCTCCGGTGCATTAGGATTTGTGCCAGGCACAATTCCCATTTGAATATAGTGCCAGGGCGCATCAGTGGGTTGCGCATGGTGCAACACTGTTGCACCATGTGCAACCCTTTTGAATATCTGGGCCAGAATATAAAGTTCATAGAAATGGAATAAATGTAACAAAGATAAAGAGGACAATTATGTCTAAAAATAAATTGACAAACATAAGTTACCAAGCAATAAGTTATGAACCTGAACAAAGAACAAAAATAGTTATCGACTTATAGAAATAAAAAACTTGGCTCCTTGGTGGTTTGGCTGATGTGGGAGAAGAGATATAGAATTAATGTGTGACTTAGTTGTATTACTGTGATGTAAAATATGTCACTGGTCAGGCTGCCTTCTCTTTCTGCATTCCTAAATTTTAGAACTCTTTCCCCAACCATTCATTCTGCCTGTTCCAAAAGCTCTCTTTCCTCTCTGCTGCATGACCACACCACTACCTCCTTCATCTGTCCTTGAGTCATAGCTCTTCACCACTCCACAGTTTACCCTCTTCCCTCTTTGTCCATGACCACACAGCTTCCTCCTTTGGCTGCCCTTGAGTCATAGCTCTTTCATGCTCCTCAATTTACCATCTTTCCCTCTTTCTCCTCCTCACTGCCCCTCCACCCACCCCGCCAACCCTTGTCCCTCTCTTCTTCTTCCCACTTGTCTGCACTCCTCCCCCCCCACATTTGCACTCCTTTTTTCAGCACCCTATCCCCTGGTGCCCTCACCATTGAAAAATACTATTGCTTGTACCCATGGGACAGATTCCCCGGTGTGTTCTTGTAATATTTTTGCCTATAATTTTACCTGTCTGATGAATTTCATTCATGCTAATTTTTTACTGTTTATTTTACAGATCTGTATGATGTTTTATTGTATAAGTTTTTGTTCTATGTTGTTCTTGCACCTCTGTTCCCCCTTCCCCCCCAGGATGCATCTGGAAATTAGTTATTTTTCAGCTCAGTATGTCTTTCTTGGTGAAACTGTTGAAATAAATACATACATACATAGATAAATAATATGAAAGAGTTCATACATAAATAAATAATGTCAAAGTCTCACATTTACACCATGATAGTAAAAAAAAAAACAAAAAAACATCAAGGTAATGCAGTGAAAAGTGTTTTTGATTCTGGACATATACACCCCATTGAAAATATGCACAAAACACACACAAACAGCTGTTGCAACAGTTGTGCACACACATAGGGTGTTAGTGGCATTAGTAGGATAGAGCAGCTACAATATTTCATTTTCAGTGGGGTCCTGCTTTTACACATTTCTCACTGAGTGTATTTACTAGAGTTAGCAGAGGTAAAATGCAGAATCTATTTTTTACTGGGGTCCTGTTTTTATACATTTTTACAATGTAATTACCCAGGATAGGTCAGTTAACATGCAGTATCTCATTTTCAGTGAGGTTCTCATTGTAACTATTGTAACACCAACAGGTCTGGCATGCCCTAAATGAGTTGGCTGCATCACAGCCTGCATGTTATCAATAACCAGAAAGTGTATCTTTCTTTGGCTAGCAGAGGGATGTGAATTGTGCTGATGAGCACAGGCTGCTGGAGGTTGCCAGGGTTGGAGAAGGATTGAGCATCCAAAAGGACTGCTCTCCTTCTCTGGGGAGGGGGAACAACAGTGGTCAGTGCTTGACTGGCCCCCAGTGGAGACTGGGGGACAGTGCACTGCTCATGCAAGAAGAGGCACAGAGTTGGGGAAGATGCCTGGAGGAGCATGTACACATGTGTGTATGCTCCCCCTGCTGGCATCATTGCAGGAGATAAAGTAGAAAAACTCCCTCAGCAGCATGAAAGCTGCCCCTATGGTGCTGCCACAATCATGCCCAAGTTAGCTCCTCATGAGCCCACCCTCCAGGCCTCAGTGGTGGTGGGGTACATACCCACCATGCTGCAACCTGGGGAGGTTGTAGTGGAGAGGTATGAGCTTTGGCCACGATCAGGGTGGCAGCTGTGAAGGCAGGCTGGAGTACATGAGGGAACCAAAGGTACAACCCACCAGCAGAGGGACACAGAAATAAAGTATACAAAAAATATATTTCAAAAATATGAACAATAACCAGAATAACCAATATAAAAACTCATTACATAATTTACTTAAGTTAGTGTGTTATTTTCCACTGTCCTTGTTTTAATTCTTGCAGATCTGCTGAACTGATAACACCTTACTGTGTGTTGATCTGAGGCCTTTCCCTGTAGCATTTGAAATCTAAACCTCCTTCGTCAATTTCAATTACAGTTTATGGCCAGGAAAGGCTGACTGAGTTGACATGTTTATGAGCTATGAACTTTGAAAGAGAATTATACCCAAATTGAAGCTAAGTAACCATGTTATCACACAAAATGGTGTGTTGCAGCACTGCTCAGCTGAATGAACACAGCAGACTGCTTCAATTAATTAGTGAACTGATTGCACAAACCAACAATTTTATCTAGTCTGTTCGGAATCTGGAGAGCTCCTTTTTTTCTACTGTCATAGCAAGATGTCTGTAGGGCCCTGCCCACTGCAACTGTAAAAATAAAACACAAATGTGTCCTTATGAGTTTCTTTTTGCACACCCTCACTGTGTTAACCTTATAAACCTCTTGAGCTTCACTTTCAATGTTTATGGGTTATCACACACCCCAGGTGTGTAAAATAACCTGATAATGCACACTAGTATATGCATTATTCTCAGTATCTGAATAAGACATGGATTTGGGGGTTATAGTGCAAAGATCACTGAAGACAAGAGCTTGTTGCTTTATTTTAATAATAAAGCAAATAGGATATTAAAATACATTAGTATTAGGAAATATTGCAAACCAAAGTCAATGAATCTAACTCAAAAACAGGGAGCTGCATCCTTCCTTATATGAAAAAAATGAGCTCTCATGCATTCAGCTGATCACAGCTGCATTTTTCTAGCCATTGAAGATGTTGAATTATTGGACTGAAAAGCACCTGTTGAAGAGCAGTTTCATAGCTGAGCAGTACACATCAGCATCAGCTGTTTGTGCTGGTCTGTGTTGAGCAAATAACAGGAAAGGAGTACTCATATTTTGAAACTCCAGCAAGCAAACCAATAATATTTGCACCAAACTACATCTTTAATAATGGTGTGAAAGAAAGTATATATTCAATTCAATTCAATTCAGCTTTATTTTTAAAAGGCGCTTTTCTTAAAACCAAAGCGCCTGTACATTTTGAACAATAAATACAATAAAATTAAAACTAAAATAAATCATTAAAAGCTATGCTAAAAAGGTGGGTCTTCAAAGCTCCTTTAAAACTAAGGACGGTCGGGCAATTTTGCACCTGATGAGGTAGAGAATTCCATAGGGTCGGTGCCATGAAACTAAATAACTATATGAAATTATCCACTACCAGCAAAGCAGTCTCGAGCCTGGGTGATGATCTATATGTCAAATAATGAGTGATGTCAAATGGCAATATTAATCAGTATTGTTTATAAAACATCTTTTTTCTACTTCATGTTCTCAAAAATATAACTTTTTTTGTGTAATATAGTTGTTAATAAACCATGCCTTTTTACAAACTCTCTAACCATATTACAGTTCTTCTAATCTCCCAAGAAACATAACATTAAAAGTATGTCTCCTTGTGTACAGTATTTTTTGAATTCAATCTTTTTATTGTTATCTACAGATAACTTGCAATTAATATTTTCTGTTTGAAGAGGTCTTGAAATAAATATCTTTTCTATTTAAATTCTATGTTGTTTAATTAAAAAAATATATTTAAATTATAAATCAAAGTAGCAAAGGTACTAAAGGCACCAAAGAAGGTCTGTGTGAAATAATTATGTTGCCAGAAGGTAGGCTGACAGGCTTTTCCAAACAAAGAAAATGAAAGTGGCTTATGGGATGGGAGAAGCAGCATCTACCATATGAGCTGTAGTAAAAATAAAAAAAAAATGTTCCACTCTGGTGGTGAAACCCAGGCCCCAACTCTCTACTGTTGCTCCAATACTGTATTAAGCTTCCTAGATAAGAGTTGCATGTTGTGGCAAAGGACATCCAGCACTGAGTGCAGCCCCCAACCCCCATTGCACTGAATTTTTATAATGAACAGTTTGTCTAATTGAAGTAATGTTTACCATGTTGCATTTAAACCTCAAAGTCTGTGCTGGAACCTTTCAAGTTATCAGTAATACAGAATGTCAAACCTTGCTGAAAGTCTATCACTAACACCAGCAATGGCATTTAACAATATATCTGATACTACATAAATAGTAATCAGAAGGAAAAAAAAATCTGCTCTGGAAATCAAACCAAGGCCCCCTGCCCTCCATTGCTGGTAACCCGTAGCTCTACCCTTGTACAAAGCATCCTATACAGGGGCTACATGCAGTGGCAAAGACATCCATCAGAGTGCAGATACCCCCTACACAGCTGCATGGATTTTCATAATTAGTAGTCTATCTATTTGAAGTAATGTCACAGTCTGAGATGGAACCTTTCAAGTTATCAGCAATACAGAACTCCAAACCTTTTAGAATCTCTATCACTATTATCAGAAATAACATCTCACAGCTTCTCACATAGTACATAAATTGTAGTGAAAAAGAAAAAAAAAATGTTCCACTCTGGAGTCAAAACCCAGACTTATGTAGGTCAAAAACCCTATGCCAAGACCTAAAAGCACTATCCTTGACATCATCAGTGATATCATGCAGCTGAATCATTAACACTGAATGAGTCTTTGAACTTGACTAAATGCAAAAAGGAGTACACATGACCACAATAGGCAATTACAGCTATGCTGTTGGTACCTAAAAACTTTCATTTTTATATGGGAAGCCTAATATGGGGCATTTTAACATGGATGTTTCCCTTTAACAGTGCTGTTCTTACCTAAAATTTAACCACAGAAAAAGAGAGCAAGAAACATTCAACCTAGGCTCTAATTCCAACCAGAGGGGTATCTGCTTCATCCTTAAAGTCAATACATAATGAATAATTAACTGATTTTTAGCTTTTTTACAATCCTCTATGCCAGATTTTAAATCCATAGCAGGTGTAGCTAGTCTGCTATTGATTAAATAATAAATGACCCTCTTTGAGCAGATGAGGCCACCACCATTTACTCAGTCCCACTTATGCGCTAGTGCAAATACAGTAAGTTACAAGTGATGGTTCAAAAACTATATATGAAAACCAGCTGATGACTTAGAGACTTTAGCGGACCTTTTAAGAGGAAACTTGGCCATAGTGCTTTATTTCTACTCCCAAGGCTCAAGATAATTAAAAAGAGCACCAGACACTAATAAAAAATAGTTATTGATTCATAATCATTAGTACCTTCAAACAGATTAATGAGTCCATAGATTAGATTGTATCAATAGTGGTCTGCTACTGCTATTGAAACATAGTATTGCAAGAATGGGACAAATAAAGAGATAGTATTTATAAGGTAAAATACCTAATTCCTCAAGCAACCAGTGGGTGCCTCTGTGATTATAAAAAAAAAGTGTGTGTGTGTGTGTGTGTTGGGGGGAGGGGCATGTTCTATTTTATTTTCCAAGTACTGCAGTTTTGTATGTATTTCAAGCACTTCATTTTGCCCTATAAAAAAGTATCTGTGATAATGTTTTAACAGCATTGTGTGACCTAAATGATGTATTTCTCTGTATTGTTGTGTACAATAACAGAAAAATGGCATAACATTGTATATCTATCTATCTATCTATCTATCTATCTATCTATCTATCTATCTATCTATCTATCTATCTATCTATCTCTCTCTCTGTCTGTCTGTCTGTCTGTCTATCTATCTATCCATCTATATATATATATATATATATATAAAATTACAAGTTATATATTGGATTTAAAAAGGTGTTGCTGTTACAGTTACATGGTAAGGCAGGAGGATGTGCTGCAGATTGTGGAACAGGCAGCGCAATATAACAGAAAATACTCACTCTCATGCCACAGAAACGTTTTCTCTCCTTGTCATAATTTGTAAAACAGAACAGTTGAATTCCCTAGCTAGTGAACATAATTTAAAAGGTACTACTTAATCAAATAAAGGGATAAGGTTCAGTCTCTGATTAGACATAAAAAGGCAAGGCAAACTATTGCAGAGTTATGAATTTTAGAAACCACATAACAGCATACTCACCTCAACCCAGGCCTGAAGGAGATACATCAGTTGTGGGCAGAATGAAGCACATAACAATTACTTTTAACTTTAATACTGAATCACTACGTGTGGCAGTAACCTGTAGGCATTATCTGAACTGATATCCTAAACCATGCTGGGTCATACTGTGCGAGTCCCATGGATGGGGGAACAGAGGTGAACTGACATCCTATGCCATGCTGGGACACAGAGTCCAGGAGATGTGGGGGGGGGGTGATATATGCTGTGCTATACAGGGTCACAGGAGAAGGATTCCAGGAGATGGGGAATGATCTGACATCTTACACCATGCAGGATTACAGTGATAGAATATATGTCTAACAGTTACTGCAGCTCTTAAAGGAAAATACCTCTTTTGTAAGACAATATATATCGATAACATTATATAAAACCAAATTTCTTTATTTCTTTTTTTGAGCTAGTGGGAGAATACTGATGTTCCAAAATCTGAGTAGAGACTGGAACACCTTAAGCCAAGGACACTGAGTGAGGAACATCAAGCAGGGTAGGGTCATTGTTAAGTTTTTGTGGACTGCAACAAACCACAAACAGTAAAGAGACACAAAGTTGTTTCTTAGACTTCTTTATTTTCAGCACCAAAAGTAGGAGTCACATAACATTTCAAAACTTTTAAATCTAATGTCTTCTACACATTTAAAATAGAGGTGATCAGATAGCACAGTATTCGCTTGACGACACTGTGCCGGATAGTTGGAAAGATCTGAAATCTGGTATGACTATCCATCACACTTTAGTTATCATAGAATCATGGAAATTTGACAGCAGAAAAGGACCTTTCGGGCTCATCTAGTCTGCCCACCCTCCCATTCACATACCCCCTCCCACCTGCTCCCACCCTCCCCATAATACTCAGTCCCATATGCCTGTCCCATGCCCTCTTAAATTCCTCCACCATCTCAGCCCTCACTACTCTGTCCGACAGTCTGTTCCAGGGTTCCACCACCCTCTCTGTGAAGAAGCACCCCCTCACAATGGCCCTGAACCTATTTCCTTGCAATCTGAGGCTGTGTCCTCTAATTCTGGCTCCCTCCTTCCTCCTCAGCCAACCCCTTCACCTACTTTATTGAGCCTATTTACATATTTAAAGGTTTCAATCATGTCCCTCATTTCCATCCTTATTTTCAGCATGTACAGAATCAGCTCCCTACACCTCTGCTTGTATGTCTTCCCCTGCATACTCTGCACCATTTTTGTTGCCCTTCCTTGAACCCTTTCCAATGCATCTATATCCTTGAGGAGATGTGGTCTCCAGAAATGAACACCATACTCTAACTGTGTCCTCACCATGGCTTTGTAGAGGGGCATTATTACCTCCCTCCTTCTGTTAGTAATGCTCCTGCCTATGCATGCTAGCATTCCATTGGCCCTTCCCACTGCCCTACTACATTGAAAACCTGCCTTATGGTTTGGGGAAACTATGATCCCCATTTCCCTTTCCTGATATGATTCTTTGACACCCCCAGCATGTACCCCACTTTTGTGTTTTTCCTTCCTATGTGCATGACAGTGCACTTCTTGACATTAAACCTCAGCTGCCATTTCCTGACTCACTCCTCAAGTATCTTGAGGTCCCTTCTCATGTGTTCCACCCCCTCCAGCGTATCCACCCTATTGCAGATTTTTGTATCATCAGCAAATAGGCACACGCTCCCTCTCAAACCTTCTACAATATCACTGATGTAGATGTTGACCCCTGTGGAACTCCACTCCTCACCCTTGCAATCTCGGAGTGCATCCCATTAAGCACTACCCTCTGAGTTCTCCCTACTAGCCTGGCCTCCACCCAGCCTGCTATTTTCCCTCCCAACCCCATGCTTTCCATCTTGTTCACCAACCTCCTATGAGAGACAGTGTCGAAGGCCTTGCTGAAGTCCAGACAGGCCATGTCCACTGCCCCTCTCTGGTCAATTACTTGAGTCACCCAATCAAAGAACTCAATTTGGTTGGTCTGGCATGATTTCCTCTTGGAGAAGCCATGCTGTCTGATGTCCTGCAAGCCACACTCCTCCAGGTAATTCACCATCTTCTCCTTGATTAATGCCTCCATTACTTTCCCCACCACAGACGTGAGGCTGACTGGGTGGTACATAGATACATAGATACATAGATTTTGACGGCAGATAAGGACCGCTTGGCCCACCCAGTCTGCCCATTTCCCTACCTAATGGATAAGCTGCAGATCCTAGTTAACCAGCAGCCTACTTCTTCCTATCCCCACCCCTAGAATTGCCTTATGGCTGTCCCAGCATGCTTGAATTCCACCACTGTTTTGACTCCACAACTTCCTCCGAAGGCCGCTCCATGCATCCACAACCCTCTCTGTGAAAAAATACTTCTTAAATTACATCTGAGCCGCCTCTTCTATCTTCAAATTGTGCCCCTTGTTCTTGCACACCTCTTTTTTTGAAAGATGCTACCCTCTTGGACTTTGTTGATTCCCTTGAGGTACTTGAAAGTTTCTATCATGTCCCCCCTCTCCCTCCTTTCCTCGAGGCTATACATATTCAGCTCCTTAAGTCTCTCTTCATATATCTTCCAGTGCAGACCCTACACCATTTTAGTTGCCCTCCTCTGGACAGCCTCCATCCTGTCTATGTCTTTGTGGAGATTGGGTCTCCAGAACTGCACGCAGTACTCCAGATGGGGTCTCACCAACTGTCTGTACAGAGGGATAATAACTTCCTGTTTTCTACTGGTGATGCCTCTCCCTATGCATCCCAGTATCCCCCCAGCCCTCCTTGCTGCCCTCTCACATTGCTTGCCCACCTTTAGGTCATCTGATATGACTACTCCCAGGTCCCTTTCCATTTTTGTTGTTGTTAGTATCTCACCCCCCATTGTGTACTCTTCCCCTGGGTTTTTGTTTCCCAGGTGCATTACCTTGCACTTCTTAGCATTGAATCTAAGCTGCCATACATTTGACCATTCCTCTAACCTTGCCAAGTCCCTTCTCATCCTTTCCACCCCACCTTGTGCATCAACTCTGTTGCAGATCTTTGTGTCATCTGCAAAGAGACATACTTTTCCTTCTAGTCCCTCTGCAATGTCGCTTATAAAGACATTGAAGAGGACCGGTCCTAATTACTGAACCCTCATGGTACCCCACTAGTAATCCCTTTCTTCAGAGGGACTCCATTTACTATTACCTCTGTGTCCTATTCTCCATCCAATTCTTTACCCAGGCTGTCATCTTGGGACCCACTCCCAGGCTGGCTAACTTGTATATTAATCTTTGTGTGGGACTGTGTCAAATGCCTTGCTAAAGTCTGGGTGCAGGCCATGTCCACAGCCCTCCCCTGATCTACTACTTTAGTCACCAGTCAAAGAAATCTATCAGATTTGTCTGGCATGACCTTTCCACTGTGAATCCATGCTGCCTTGGGTCCTGAGCCCTCTGGCCTCTAAATACTCAACAATTCTTTCCTTCAGAAGTGATTCCATCATTTTCCCTACCACTGAGGTTAAACTAACAGGTCTGTAGTTTCCTGCTTCTGCCTTGCTCCCACTTTTGTGAAGGGGAATCACATCTGCCCTTCTCCAGTCCTCGGGTACCACCCCATCCTCCCATGATTTGTTAAAGAGGGTAGTCAGTGGTGTCACTAGTTCTACCTTAGTTCTTTTAGAATTCTGGGATGAATCCCATCAGGTCCCATTGCTTTGTCCACCTTCAGTTTTAAGAGTTCTTTCAGAACCCTTTCTTCTGTAAATGGGCTGGTATCAACTTCTGTATCCAGAGTGTTTCTACTGTTTGTTTAGGTACCTCCCACTTCCTTTGTAAATACTGAGCAAAAATAGTTGTTTAGTATCTCTGCCTTTTCAGTCACCCTCTGCCCACCCTCCCTCCTCTTTATTAAGCCTCACTAACCCTCCCTTGGTCTTCCTTTGCTCCCTGATGTACCTATAAAAGGTTTTATCCCCCTTCTTAACTGAGTTGGCTGTCTTTTCCTCGGTTTGGGCCTTTGCTGTTCTGACTGCCTTCCCAGCTTCCTTTTGCTTTAACTGATACAGTTCTCTGTCCTCCTCCTCCTTCTGTGATTCCTTGTACTTCCTGAATGCTTTCTTTTTCTCTTAAACCTTCACTGCCACTTCCTTTGAGAACCATAGTGGTTTCTTACATCATTTCATTTTGTTTATTTGCTTCACACAAAGGCTTGTTACCTCTTTGATGGCAGTTTTTATTATTCCCCATTGTTCTTCCACCCCTCCTTCCTGCCAATTTGCTAGTGCATTCCTTAGGCACTCACCCATTTTGGAAAAGTCAGCCCTCCTAAAGTCCAGTACTTTTGTCTTTGTATGGCTTGACTCTATTGCTGTGTTTATTGTGAACCATACTGTTCGATGGTCGCTAGTTCCCAGATGGCTACCCACTTCTACATCTGTGATCCTCTCTTCATCTCCATTTGAGAGAACCAGGTCTAAGATTGCTCCCTCTTGAGTGGGCTCCAATACTAGTTGTCTAAGGCATGCCCCTGTAGGGCATCTAGAATAACCCCACTCTTTGAAGTGGCTGCTGCAACTGCACTCCAGTTAACATCTGGCATATTCAGATCACCCATCAGCAATATCTCCCCTTTTTCTGCCATTCTAAGTATTCTTTTATCATTTCCTTGTCCATTTCCTCCCCCTGAGAAGGGGGTCTGTATACAACCCCTGTGCGGATTGTGGTGCCATTGCCGGTCTCCAAATTTACCCACAGTGCTTCTTCTCCTCCCTGTTTTCCCTTTTGTTCTGTTGCTTTGATTCCTTCCCTTATGTAAAGAGCTACTCCTCCTCTTTTACCCTCCTGTCCCTCCTGTAGATAGTGTATCCTGGTATGTCCCAGTCATGGTTTGGTGTGTACCATGTTTCTGTGACTGCCACGATATCCAGATGTTCCTCCTCCATCAGGGCCACTAATTCAGGAAGCTTGTTACTCAGACTATGGGCATTGGTACTCATTGCTCTCCATTTTTTGATGGCTTTACCTTCTTTTGCAGCAACCCCCACTGACCTGTCTACCTCAGTCTTTTTCTCATTTAGTACCCTGTTTTGTAGGGAGAGGCTGGGATTTTCCTGCTCCTTATCAGTGCCTTCCCCCTTGACTAGTTTAAAAGCTTGCCAATGAAGCATTTAAACTGATTGCCCAAAAGACTTGTTCCCTTCCCGGACAGATGCAGACCATCCTGCCAGTATAGGCTGGTGTCCCTCCGGGTGGAACCCCAG
Source organism: Neoceratodus forsteri (assembly GCA_016271365.2). Classification (NCBI taxonomy): domain Eukaryota; kingdom Metazoa; phylum Chordata; order Ceratodontiformes; family Ceratodontidae; genus Neoceratodus; species Neoceratodus forsteri. The sequence goes on along the minus strand of CM028132.1, from coordinate 1,060,948,273 downwards.
TCCCCAATGAAGCCAAACCCCTGTGCTCCACACCATTTTTTCAACCATTCATTAAACTGCATGGTGCAAAGTACCCTCGCCTCACTCATGCCATTGACAGGCAGCACCTCAGAGAAGAATAGTGTGTATGCTACTTGTCTTAGACCCCTCCCCAGTTCTACAAAGTCCTTCTGCACTGCTCTAATCTCATGATTAGCCAAGTCATTTGTCCCTAGGTGGACAATGATGTCCAGTTCAGACTCCCGTGCAGCTGTTCTCGTGATCCTGAGGATGCGCTTCCTGTCTCTCCAATCCATGGCACCAGACAGGCACCTTACTTCAGTTTTCCCTGCTTCCCCAGTTCTATCCCCCTAATAATTGAGTCCCCCACCAGGAGCTGCTTCCTTTCCTTGTGGTATCCTCTGCCTCCTTCCTATGGGCCTCCCTTGTGACAATTGTCCTCAGCCTCCTTAGTCTCCTCTGTGGGTGCATCCATAGGGGAGCTATGCTCCCCCAGAATGGTGTATGGATTGTGGTGTGGAACAACTGACTGGGTGTGCCTCTGTTCCACCATCCTCACCCTCCCTGAGCCCACTGTGGTCCAACTGCTGTGCTTTCTTCACAACCTCTGAGGTAGTGGTGGTGGATCTGGTGCTCCCTGGATGGAGGAGGTTCCCTTCCTACCATACAGTGTGGCCTGGGGGAAGGTCCCCTTACTACTGTCCAGTGTGGCATGAAGACAGGCAACTTCCTCCCTCAGGGCAGAGAGTTGTCTGCAAATAGGGCAGCATCTCAGCCTCCAGAAAGACTCCCGGAAGACTGCTGCCCCACAGCCATTACATTGCACTACTCCCCACATTTTTGTGTGTGTGTGTGTGTGTGTGTGTGTGATTGGTTTGTAATATGTATTATACAATGTGTATGCTTATATTGTCAGTGCAGTGTGCTAGAGAGGATATGGTAGTTCTTCTCCAGCTCATTGTTACCTCCCTTGTGCAAGGGCACTAGTTCAGCCCTTCTCCAGTCCTCCAGCACACTCTCTGTATCCAGGGACAGGCTGAAGAGCCTTGTCAAGGGTGAGGCCAGCTCCTCCCTCAATTCCTTGATCACTCTGGGGTGCAACCCATCTGGACCCATTGCTTTGTCCACCCTTATTCTGTCCAGCTTGGTTCTGACCCTATCCACAGTGAATTGCCTCTGATTCACCTACATGCCCTCCTTCCCTTTAGGCACTAGCATCGGACTCCTGCCTTTCATCTTTTCCATCAACACTGTGCTAAAATACTTGTTTAGTGCCTCTGCCTTTTCATAGTCCTGCTTCAAGTTTATCTCTCCTTCCCCCCTCAGTCTAGCAATCCCCTGCCCTGCTCTTTTCCTCTCCCTCACATATCTAAAAAATGTTTTACGCCCCCTCCTGGCCCTTTTTGCTATTTTCTCCTCAGTGGTTACTTTTGCCCTTCTGATCTCCCTCCATGCCATCCATCCTCTTGTCTCTATACTCATCCCTATCCTCCTCTTTAAGTGTCATCTTTATTTTCTGAATGCCCTCATCCTTTCCCTGACTGCCAGGCCAGCTCCCTAGTGAACCAGAGTGGTCTCCTCCCCCCTATTGCTCTTCCTGATCTTTTTTATTCACATTTCTGCTGCTTCCTGAATGCCTCTCCTGATAGCTTCCCAGAGTTCCTCCACTGACCCTATCTTCTCCGTACCTTCCATTTCCCCCTATCTTTCTCATCTTATTAAAGTCTGTTTGACTGAAGTCCATGACTGCTATATTAGTCTTACTTGTCTCCCTCCCTGACCCTGAACCATATCACGCTGTGATCACTTAAGCCCAAAGCTTCTCCCACCCACACCTCCTCCACACTCTCCCCGTTAGTCAGGACCACATCCAACAAGTTGCTTCTCCTTGTTGGTTCCCTGACCAGCTGTTGAAGGAATACCCCCTGCAGTTCTACTAATACCTCCCTGTTCCTTGCCAACACTGCATCTGGGGTTTCCCAGTCAACATCTGGAAGGTTCAGATCACCCACCAGTAGCAGTTCACATATCTGTGCCGGACTTGTGATTACCTGAGTTAACCATCTATTGTCTTCCTCTTCTTGTGCAGATGGACTGTACACCTCCTGCAATCTGCAGGAATTCACCCATTTTCTTACCTAGTGTTACCCACAGCAGCTTAGTTTCTCCTTCCTCCTCCTGCGCTTCAGTAACACTGATGCCTTCCCTGACGTATAAGGCAACCCCCCCATCTTCTTGCCTTCCCTGTCCCATCTGTACATTCTATAACCTGAAATGGTCGTTTCCTAGGTGTGATGCTTTGTCCACCAGGTCTCACTTATTGCAACTAAATCTAATACCTCATCCCTCATGATGGCTTCCAGGTCCACCATCTTATTTCCTAAACTCCTGGCATTCACAGACAATCCCTTTCACCAGTCTCCTCCTTTGTTTCCCCTTGCACCTGTCACCCTCTTGCCCAGCCATGTAGTGCTGTACTGGGGAAGGGCTGGCAGCCCCCCAAGCTTTCCTCCTTGTGAAGCATATTTGTCCCTCCCAAACCTAATTTGAATTGTAGGCACCTGCTATTTTTTCTCCTAGCTTGCATTTCAGTACTGCTACCCTCTCCCTATTGAGGTGCAGTCTATCTAGGAGCAAATAGGCTCTCATCCTCCCATGTAGATCCCCAGTCCCCTACCAAGCCATATTCCATTTCCTCACACCACCCCACCAGCCACTCATTGAACTCCCTAATCCTCGACTTCCTATCAGTGCTTGACCTCAGTACTGGTAACTCCTGAGAACAGCACTGATTTAAACCCCAGACTGCAGCATTAGAGAGCTAGAGCTCAAAATCTGGCCTGCACCTCTGTAAATGTGTGGAACAATAACTGACACAACAAAGCAGAGATCAAGTGCATAAAAACACATGAATGCATTCATCAATTTATTTTCAGAAAAATATAAATATTTACAGAAATAACATAAAAAGTCAAATAATTAGTCCTGCACAAATAAATTCAGACCTCTGCTTCCTTCAGCAGAGTCTGTGGCTTTGCTTCAGCCCAGATAGTTCAATGAATACTTTTCTCAAGTAACCTGTGTGAAATCCCCCCCCCTACACACACACACACCAACTGTAGGTCTTAACTACTCACTGTCAGCACTAGATTATCTAACATTCCCCTAGTGGTGAGCCCTTTTTATAGCTCATTGTGATTACAATATATAATTGGGGAGTTTACATAGGCCATGACATCACATAATTGGGGAGTTGCCCTAGGCTGTGACATTACATAATTGGGGCATTTCCATAGGCATCATTATTCTATTTCATATGCAGCCCTCAATCACAACATCTCTGGGGCTGCTTCAGTACAGGGTACACTTTATTCTAGACACTATGGTGCTTACAGTTACCCTTGCCCATAGTGTCTCACTAGCCAGCAGTCAAGCATTCAAGCGACTTTGATTTTGTCGCTAGCGCGGCAGTCAGCTTTTGCTTCAGAGCATGCCGTTGCTCTGCAGCAATCATTCTTTTACTTGCTCTGAACAAGGAGTGTACATTCAGCTGCTATATGCAGCTACACCAACATGGAGCAACCTGCTCCAAAAAAAAAGAGTTGCTCAGTTGCACTTGGCAACCGGTGCTATCCCTCGCACCACAGCTGCATAAGTCAAAGAAGCTGCACTCAGCAGAGGTGGTTCCTGAGCTCGGCACCCCAGAAATGGGCACTGCACTTCTTCTTAATCCAAGGGGCACTAGACATTAACAATAAAGCTGGACATGCACTATTTCCTATCTCTGCATGTCTCTGCATAATGCTGTGTGTATAAAGAGGGGGTAAAGAGAATGAGAAACAGAAAAGAGTTTTTGGAGATTGCCAGGTTGGCCACCCTGACAAGAATTTAAAGAAAAGGAAAAAAAAATAAGAGGAAATGAAAGAGTGAAAAGAAAAAGAGGGAGGATTGCACATATTCATATTAATGGCAGGGGTTTAAACACATAACAGGTGGCTCCCTGTTACACCCCCTCTCAACAAGAGGCAAGAGAATTCTGTTGTCAGATACCCTCCCTGAACCTAGGAAGGGTGGAAGTTCTGCCTACCCACTCTCAGAAGCTCCACCTCAGGGACTCTTATACCAACAATTGGTATCTATAATCAGACATGCCTAAACATATCTCTGATACCGATCTATTCCCTGAGGTGTATTATCAAGGGTTTAGTACAAACCCCTATCTTGTATATCATATGCAAAACATTTTGACATCTTCACAGAAAAAAAAAACGAATCATATCAACACATTTCCTCAAGTTTCATCAGCATGGGCCCCATATCAAGATAAAAACTCAGCATTCTGGTGTTTCAACCCTGTTATGTGCTGAATGTTAAAGTGGTAAGGCTGTAAACCCAAATACCACTGCAGTATAAGGCCATTATTGTCTTTCATCTGTTGGAGCCAGCAAAGAGGGTTATGATCAGTGACGACCTTAAACGCTGCTCCCCCCAGTTAATATTTCAAGGCCTCTATCACCAATTTTAATGCTAAGCATTCTTGCTCCACTGTTGAATACTTCCTCTCCCTCTCATGAAGTTTGCAACTGATGTATATGACTGGGTGCTTCTCACCTTTCCTTGTATGAGAAAGGACTGCATCAGTATCAGAGGCATCAGTGTGCACTAAATGGGAGAGAAAAATCAGTACTGATCAAGACAGGGGATGAACATAGGGTTGCTTTAATGTTCTAAAAGTCCTCATTACATTCCTTGGTCCATAACACCTTATTGGGACATTTGTTTTTGGTCAGATCTGTTAGTGGGATTGTTATGGTGGCAAAATCAGGTATAAATTGGCAGTAATAACTAGCCAGTCCCAAAAAGGAATGTACCTGTTTCTTTGTCGGGGGTTGGGGCTGTTACTGCCTCAATTTTGCTGATATCTGGTTTGACTGTACCTTCCCCAATGATGAACCCTAAGTATTTGGTCTCAGTCTTGGCAATGGCAGGTTTACTAGGATTTATGGTCAGTCCAGAGTCTTGAATGGACTGAATGACCGCATTAAGGAGTACTAGGTGCATCTGCCAGTCAGGGCTGAAGATAACAACATCATCTAAGTAGGCGGCACTGTAATGTGTATAGGCACGCAATACTTGATCCATATAGCATTGGAAGGTTGCAGGGACACCATGCAGTCCAAAAGTCAGGGTGGTGAACTGATAAAGGCCTATCAGGGTGCTGAAGGAAGTCATTTCCTATGCATATAAAGAGAGAGTGATTTGCCAGTAGCCTTTCGTTAAGTCAAGGGTGCTTATGTATTTTGCATTCCCTATTTTGTCTAGTAAGTCATCTACACAGGGCATGGGGTACCCATCAAAGGTGGAGACAGCATTAATCTTCCTGAAATACAAGCAAAGCTGGATACCCCCTCCTTTTTGGGCACTACTACCACCGGTGAGTACCAAGCACTTCTTGATGGTACTATAACCCCCAGGTGTTCCATTTTCCTCACCTGGTCTATGACTTCTTGTCTAACTCTCGCAGGCAGCCAGTAGGATTTCTGGTGTATGGATCTTGTTTGTACTACCTTTATGGTGTGCACTACCCCTTTTGCTCTCTCTGGGGTGTTAACAAAGATCTTCCCATAATATCTCAGTAGTTGTTCAATCTCCTTTCTCTGGGCTGCATCCAACCCTAGAAATGATTTGAATCCCCACCACTTCTGTGCCTGTATCCAGTCTTTCATAGGCCACTTCAAGCTCAGTGTTCTCTTGCTAGAGTATATAAATCAACTTGGTACTGGGTCTTGCCTATCAAACCATTTCCTGGACAGGTTGGCATGGTAAATTTTCTTTTGGGACCTTTTTTCTGGCATTTCAGTTTAAAAATGTACCTTTCCAATTTGCCTATTAACTACACATGGACCTTGCCATTTCATTAATAACTTGCTTTCAGTAGATTGCAACAATAACGATACTTTATCCCCTTAATGGTACATTTTACTTTTCAGTCCTTCATCATACCATTGCTTCGGTTCTGCCTGTCTATGGACAAAATTCCAGTGTGCTAGAGTAACAAATTTCACCAGTTTCTTCCTAAGATTGGTCATATACTCTATAATATTTGTATGGCAGACATCCTTCCCTTCTTCTCAATGTTCCTGTACCACATCTAAAGGACCTCTGGGGTTTCTTCCATATAAGAGGTTAAAGCGTAACAATCCTGTAGTGGCCTGGGCACCTCCCAGTACTCGATCAAGAGATAGGGTAGATATTTGTCCCAATCCCGCCCTTCTTCTTGTACATACTTCTGGAGCATATGTTTTAGAGTCTTATTAAAATTTTTCACCAACCCATCAGTCTTGGGGTGGTAGGGAGATGATTTCACTGCAGTTACCCCTAACAATCTGTTCAACTCCTTGAGGAGTACTGAGGTAAAGTTGGTACCTCTGTCTGTGAGCATGACCTAAGGGATACTCAAATGACTACAAATTTTAGCCAGTTCTTGTGCAATCTGAGAGGCTGCCACAGTTCAAAGTGATATCGCCTCAGCATGCCTGGTTGCATAATCACAAATCACCAAAATATACTGGTTACCTTTTGAACTTTTTGTTAGGGGGCCTACCACATCCATAGCTATTCTCTCAAATGGTGACATTACTGCAGGTATTGTCTATAGGGGCATCTTATCCTCTTTTTCACCTTTGGCTACCAATTGGCACTCAGGACAAGGGCAACAATACTCAGCCACATTCTCATGTATCCCAAGCCAGAAGAACCGATTAGTCAATCAGCCTAATGTCCTGTCTCATCCTTCATGGCCAGCCATAGGGATATCATGGGCTAGGTAAATCAGTCTATCCCTATATGTCTGGGGCACCATCTGTGTTATACTTTCCCTCATAACAGGGTTACTACACATTTGAAATAAAACATCATTTGTTATTATATACTGTGGCTGCCCTTCTGCAACTACCTGGTCCACCTGTAAGAAAAAGGGATTGAGAATCTCATCCAACGTTTGCTCCATTTTTATATTAGTCCCAGCTAAATCAGACCCAATATCAGGTATTCCTTCCTGATGGGTATCCCTCCATTTTCTTTGTTTGGCCCTCTTCTCCTTTATTGATTTCCTTGTTTTCCCTGGTACCTCATATATCTTCTTATCAAATGGAAAAATGTTCTATGACTGTTCTTGTCTAGTCTGGGCCTGAGTGGTTAGTGCCACAAGCTGGTCACAGGTCTGTTGATTTTTTATCAACTGGTCAAAGTTTTGGAAATCCTGGCCAATAATAATAGTATCTGGCAGTCTAGGTACTAAACCAACAGAGATGAGTTGTTTATCCTGCCCTACCATCATTTCCACCATGGTGGTAGGGTACTGGTGAACATCCCCATTGATGCAGGATACCTTTGCCTGCAGCCCTTTACTGTGGTAGTTCTTTAAAATGTCTGCCCTCATCAAGGTTTGTTTGCTTCCTGAGTCCAGCAATCCCACTATTTCATCCTGGCCAATCCTCACTGTGGTAACATATCCCCAATTAAACATTGCCAAGTGGGCAGCTTTGTTTCTTCTATTGGGGCAATTACAGGCTATGTGTCCTTTTCCCACACAGCTGTGACAAATAATGTCTGCTGAACAGGACCTTGACCTTCGGTCCCCTCGCCAGTTATTTCCCCCAACATTTAACTGTCTGGAATAAGCCATTTCAAAAGGTCTTACTGGTGTCGTAGGTTGGGGTGAAGAGCCTTGGTATCCACTGGATTTTGATGGTCTGGCTACCAGGTAATCCTCCACCAGAGTGATGGTCTTCTCTGTTGTGTTGGGTTTGTGCTCCTTCACCCATACCCGGATGTCTTGGGGCAATACTTGGATAAATTGATCTATAATTATCAATTCCAGGATTTGGTCAAGGGTTTTGACCATTGGTTGTAACCATTTCAGGCAGAAACTTTTTAACCTGGCAAAAGTTTCTCTAGGGGTATCTTGGCCCATTATCTTTTGGGACCTGAATCGTTGCCTATAGGTCTCAGTATTGATATCATACTGATGAAGGATTTCCTCCTTGACCTGATTGTAATCATTAGAGTCAGGGGCAGTAAGGTGACTACACATTTGTTGGGCCAGTCTGGATAAGTAATGGACAAGTCTGATGACCCACTGGTCTTGGGGCCCTGCACATGTCGAGGCTATATGCTTGAACATAGTTAAGCAAGGCTTTTATATCATCAGCCTCTGTCAATTTTGTTAACTTCATGTCATGGGGTACATTTCAGTCAGGTTGCCCAGGGGTCAGGGCATGGATGGCTTGCAAGGCATCCCGCCATCTCTCATCCTGTCTCTTCCTTTCCTCCTCTTGTAGTATCCTGCCCTCATCTCACTGTCATTGGTTCTCTGCTCACTCATGCACTATCTCAAATTGTTTTAGACACAGCCAGCGCAGCAGTTCACAGGGGTCTTCCAGTGCACTCTCCTCCATCTGCTTCCCATCTTCTTCTTTCAGTGGGTCCTCATCTGTGGCATCCTCCTGCTCTTTCTTCACACTCTTCGGCTGGGCACCAGGGTCCAACCTAGGCACTGTCTTCAACCCAAGCTTTTCAGCCATTGCTCGAGTCCATTGGAACTTCGTCACCTTCACACTTTTTACCCTGCTTATGTGTTGGGTACTGGACTATACCCTCTTGGCAGTGTCTCCCAGGCAGCCTAGATGAGCCAGGTATCCCACTTCTAAAACCAGTGTGAATGTGTGAGATAATAACTGACACAACAAAGCAGGGATCAAGTGCATAAAAAATTTGCACTCTCCTCCATCTGCTTCCCATCCTCTTCTTCCAATGGGTCCTCGTTTATCAATTTATTTTCAGAAAAATACAAATATTTACAGAAATAAAATAAAAAGTCAAATAATTACTCCAGCACAAAGAAATTCAGACCTCTGATCCCTTCGGCAGAGTCTGCAGCTTTGCTTCAGCCCAGATAGTCCAATGAATACTTTTCTCAAGTAACCTGTGTGAAATCCACACACACACACACACACACACACACCAGCTGTAGGCCTTACCCTAATCACTGTCAGCACTAGACTGACTTAAGTATCTAATATTCACCTAGTGGTGAGCCCTTTTTATAGCTCCTTGTGATTACATTACATAACTGGGTGGTTTCCATAGGCTGTGACATCACATAATTGGGGAGTTTCCATAGGCTGTGACATTACATAATTGAGGAGTTTCCATAGGCCGTGACAGCCTTCAAGCTTGCTATACATAGTTCAATAGTCTCAGTAATCGATTATGGGCTTGTGATTTATAGATCCTCCTCCAACACTGCTCTGTGCCATGTCACCACTGCCCTTAACAAAGCCTTTCTTCTTCTGGCTGGGGCCACCCACCTGGCACACATACATGCGAATTATATGAGCAAGCAAACTGGCTTCAGCTCAAGGCAGACTATCCTATCAATCATGCCTAATAGCAAAAAAGGCCTCCTTCGGTCTCTTGCCTCTTGGTGTACAGTCAATATTTAGGTCACCAAACCACACCCGACACAATAGATGCACCTTGAACCACATTTTCATAGTGCCTCGCTGCTGCACCACCCAAGGGCAATGCTAATTTGCATACAGAGCACCATTGTGGTATAAATCACTCCACTGTGATGTTACCAAAGACCAAACACTGGGCTTCTTCAAAAATAAACTTTGCCAAGCAGTAGTCACCAATACCTCCTGTGACTGCCATGCATAAAACAACGTGGGCCTGTTTCCTGTCCTTCACCCACACCCTACACCACTCTTCCTCCACGGTACCATCCTACTACCCAATAACTTACCTGCCTTCCTGAGGTCTCCATTAACCAATCCCAGTATCAAACTATGCTTGCTGCTTCATAGAAGGCATCTTCAGTTCCTGCACTGATTGTCCCACTGGAGTGCACTCTTAAACTGAATGACACAGTCCACATTTTTCTGCTGATATTCCCCTCCTGGCAATGCCCTCTCCCCCCCACTCAGACAATGCCTTTGGAAATAGCCCTACTCTGGAACAATGTTAGGCCCTAGACCTTAGCTTCTGTCTATCCTGTAAGACCATGTCCCTAGTTGTTGTCCTTCCCTCATTTTGTCTCTGACAATGCCTCTTGGCTGTATCTTTTTCTTCCTGTAGCCGGATCCCAACCCTAATGCCCTTCCTTGCTAGTTAAGCTTACTCCTAGCCACTGTATGTCTGCAAAATACCTGTTTTTGTAAATTAAATCCATATGTGCTTGTATTATTGTTACCTTTATTCCTAGGATCACTATGCATTTTCTCACTATACTGTTTGTTCTGTTCTTTGATATGACATGGAGCCTATGTAAAAAATCCTTTGGCTCAAAGGTATTAATTCCAAGACTGAAACATAAATAAATAAATAAAATAAAATTACATATTTGGGGCGTTTCCATAGGCCTCATTATTCTATTTCATATGCAGCCCTCAATCACAACATCTCTGAGGCTGCCTCTGTACAGGGTACACTTTATTCTAGACACTATGGTGCTTACAGTTACCCTTGTCCATAGTGTCTCACTAGCCAGCAGTCAAGTATTCAAGCGACTTTGATCTTGCCACTAGTACAGCAGTCGGCTTTTGCTTTGGAGCATGCCTTTGCTCTGCAGCAATCATTCTTTTACTTGCTCTGAAAAAGGAGACTACATTCAGCCGCTATATGTGGCTACACCAATGTGGAGCAACCCGCTCGAAAAAAAAAAATTTGCTCGGTCGCACATGGCGACCAGTGCCGTCCCTCGTACTGAAGCTGCATAAGTCAAAGGAGCTGCACTCAGCAGCAGCTGTTCTGGAACTTGGCACCCCAGAAATGGCCACAACATTTTTTCTTAAACCAAGAGGCACTAGACATTAACAATAAATTGCAACTTTCGGTATTTCCTGTCTCAGCAATCGGGAACATAATGCTGTGTGCATAAAGAGGAGTAAAGAGAATAAGGGACAGTAAAGAGTTTTTGGAGATTGCCAGGTAGGACACCCTGACAAAAATTTAAGGAAAAGGCAGAAAAAATAAGAGGAAAGGAAAGAGTGAAATGAAATGGGGGGGGGATTGCATATATTCATATTTATGACAGTGGTTTAAATGCATAACAGGCTTTATACCTTTATACTGTCTCACCTGCCATTTTGCCAGGTTTCTCTTGTGCCCATTGCTGCCCTTATCCAAGATTCCTGTATCTCTTCTGGTGCTTTCCCTCCCCCCCTCCTCCTCCCCTTGTATTTGTGCTCCCCAACTTTCCTCCAGTCCCGATCCCATCTTCCCCTTCCTGCAGCTGGGTTTGCTCCTTGTTCCCCTGCAGCTCCCCTTTTGACTGTGTCTTGCCCACCCACATTCCCCCCACTTGCTGCTATAGCTCCCTTGGTGGGACCACTCATGTCTCCCCATCTACCCCTTCCCTTTCCCAGCTTAGTGCCCATCTCAGCCATCCCACCTCCTCCCTGAGCTGTGCAATCTGCCTACATACTATACATCCCCCATTTTCCAGGCTATATTCAGTACCATGGCTGACCCACAACCAGTACACCCTACCACACTCCCAAAGATGCCCCCAGCCCTTGATGCATTGGGATTCTGCCCTGGATCTGCCCTCACCCTGTTCCATTTGCCTCTCCAATGTGGTTCCTCCATTTTCTCCTTTTGCCTGTGTAAAATGGACCTGGGGTAATCATATCAGATGATCTTAAGGTTGGCAAGCAATGTGAGAAGGCAGTAGGGAGGGCTGGGGGGGATACTGGGATGTATAGGGAGAGGCATCACCAGCAGAACACAGGAAGTTTTTATCCCCTGTACAGACAGTTGGTGAGACCCCATCTGGAGTACTGTATCCAGTTCTGGAGACCCCATCTCCACTAGGACATAGAAAGGATGGAGGCAGTTAAGAGGAGGGCAACTAAAATGGTGCAGGGTCTGCAAGAGAAGCCATACGAGGAGAGGCTAAAGGAGCTTAATATGTATGCCCTTGAGGAAAGGAGGGAGAGGGGGGACATGACAGAAATGTTTAAGTACCTCAGTGGAATCAACAAAGTCCAAGAGGGTAGCATCTTTCAGAAAAAGAGATGTGCAAGAACAAGGGGACACAATTTGAAGATAGAGGGGGATGGCTCAGGGGCAATGTGAGGAAGTATTTTTTCACAGAGAGGGTGGTGGACACATGGAACAGCCTTCCTGAGGAGGTTGTGGGGTCTAAAACTGTGAGAGAATTCAAGAATGCATGGGACAGACATAAGGCAATTTTTGTGGGGGGTAGGAAGAAATAGGCTGTTGGTTAAATAGGATCTACAACTTATCCTCTAGGTAGGGAAATGGGCAGAATAGGTGGGCCAAACGGTCCTTATCTGCCATCAAAGTCTATATTTCTATGTTAAAGCTTTTAGTTTAGACCCAAGGGTGAGCATTCCCCTGGTTAAAAGCAATGTTTTCCGTACCCTGTGGCTTTCATACTTCTGGCCAGGGAATAAAATGGGCTGCACCAGACAGTCCTGTCCACCAATTGTAGGGTAGCTTCTCCCCAATAAATGTAAAGTACTCTGGGGTGGGAGGGATGGGTGAGGGTGGGGATTGGGCCCTACCCTGACTCTCCTGAGAGTCAATCAGCCCTGACCCTTTCCCCACCAAGATCTCTCAATCCCCATACAAAGGTACAAGGCCAAACTTCAGCTTTCTGTGTGTGTTCAACACCTGAGTTAATCTCACCAGAAACAGCTCCAAAAATTCAAACAGCACAGATTAAATATTATAGCCCAGAATTTCACTCAGTAACAGTTGTAACTCACAGTACTGATTTAAATCTTCACCAAATTATCCCCTCACAGCACAAATAATTCCAATATCAAAATAAACAGAAAAAAGGAAAAACAAAGCACTTCCCTGAACTGCACTCCTGCAGCTCCCTAGTTATATGAAAAGTTTAAAACAAAACAGTCCCTAACATTTAGTTGCAACCCCCTCCATAACTCCATCTTGTAATAATTCTTCTACTCTTATCCCTGGCATCCAGAGGCACACACCACCCTCAAGGCAACCCCCCCTAATGTAACCTCCCTCCCCAAAGTGGGGCTTACCTTTGCTCTGTGGAGATCTTGAATGTCACTCTCTCAGTGTTGTTTCAGTTCCATTGCTCACCTGGCCCCATGAACTTCTAATGGGGTAGCAGAGCACAAAACAGCATACAGGTGGACCTTCTGTCTTCATTGTCATGGTGCCACACAGTATTTCCTATTCCTCAATCAGCATCTGCAATCAGGGGGGTGGGGAGCATGAAGCTGCAGCAGTCATTCCTCTAAGCTGGGCCACACTTGTAGTCTGTTCTCCTCCTACTTGCACTCACATCTGCAGAGTCACACTGGCATGGGGGCACTGACATAATAGCTATACCCTCCCAGCCCCACAGATACAAAAATCAGGGCCAGGAGGAATACAGTGCAGGATTATTTGCTCACCCAACCCCTATAGTCATACATACAGAACAGCAGGGTCAGGAAGCATAGGAGGATTTAGACCAACATGTCATGGCTCAGAGCAGACGAGCCCTATGTGCCTATGCACCACCAGTGAGGGCAAGGGAAGTGGGAAAGCCACTATTTCAGTTTACTCACAAGTACTCATTGAACTCACCACAATGCATACCAGTAATACAGCTTTTTAAGAACACCTTACTTAGCAACTCAGCCAAATTCCCTGTTTAAGCTGGAAGTCTAAAACCATTCAACATTTCTGGCTTACTAGCATCTGGATTCTATAATCAGATTTAGTCAGTGGATGGTGAGGCAAGGAACTCTTATCAGATCTCTCAAATTCTGCACAATTTGGTCTTAGATCCAACCTCAGACTGTATCTCAGATCAAAAAGTACAAAATCTGAGTAATCCAAGATCCTAGAAAATGGTTGGATTTCAGGGTATCCAATTTTTTCAGACTCTATCCAAGCACCTATAATTTAAAAACTTCAGAACATTCCAAGTTTAAAGGGATTTTAGTGTAAAGCCTTTGAGCCATGCTTGTTCTAGTTTAAAAACAAACATTTTTGACTCAACTGCTGGAAGTTAAGGTGCTCACCTTGCATTCAGGGAACAGTGTTTGTTTGTGTCCCAGTGAGTGAACTGAACAGGTGGCTGGTGTCGTAGGCATCGACAGACATCAGCAGAAGGAAGCAGAGAAGTGGAGGACTCTGCTTTTCAACTAAGGCAAGGAACCTATGCACTACTGTGTAACAGTCACTTCTGGGAAGGGCTGAAGATCAAGGGTAGGTCAAAAACTAGGAATAGATGAAGCACTCTAGCTAGGCTAGGAGTATAAAAAGATTTAAACATGGCACAGGGAAACACAAATTGAAACAAACAAATAAAGGGGAAAGCTAGAAACACTCTATTGGGGAGTCACATGATGACGCTGTGGTGGAAGCAGCGTGGCTGATCAGCTCCCTCCCGAAGGGCTGTTTCCCCCAAGATTTTTCAAAACTTCAAGCCAGAGAATTAGCCGAAAAAGTGGATGTTGTTAACCTGAACCACCATCTAACTGTTAACGGAAGATATTTTGGACCTATGGGGAAATTCGGGTACGTGACAGCAGAGGGGTGTTCGGGCCTAGGCCTGTAATGGAGGCCGAAATGAGACAGGCTCCTCCACTTCATACACCTCTGTCTACAGCAGAAAAGGAGCAAAGAGACCGAATCCCAGACAGGGCTACGAAAGCCTGCTAGCGGTTCCTCTAACATGCAATCAAATGTTCCACTAACTGAAAACGGTTCATCAAGAATTGCAACCTCTTAAATCTGCTATGCAAGAATTGATAAGCGGAACTAAAATCACTTAGGGAGACCTGGCTGAATCAAAAGAGCCATATCAGATAACTTGGTCCCCATGACGCCTACTGAAAAGCGGGTAATGGTGAATGAAAATGATATAGTAAGCATCAAGGCAAAACAGCAGAAAATAGATTCAAAGCTGGAAGACTTAGAGGGCAGAAGCAGGCGAAATAACATTCTCATAATTGGTCTGCCAGAAGATGGAAGGTGCAATGCCCATCACCTTTTACAAAAGCTGCTAGTTAAAATCGCTGGACCATCTCCCAATAACTCAACATATGTTATTGAGCGAGCCATCGCTACTGCGTGCCCAAACCTTGAAATGTGGAAACCTCCCTGACCACTTATTATAAAATTTCTGAACTACCAAGACAAATGGCACGTTTTGAAACAGACCAAGGAATCGCATCAAGTGTTAGGGAAGGTCGGCAACTGCTTCACACAAGCTCTACCAGTCACGCTAGGCAGAGAAAAGCAGAATATCATGCAATTGTCACGAAACTAATTGCAGCAGGGATCCAATTCAGAGTCACATATCCATCACGTCTCTCTGTAAATGTAGTTGGCTCCTGGCATAATTTTGAAGATGCCCTGCAAGCACTTCCAGCCTTGCAATCCCTCCTGCCAGATCTTTTTGTGGCCCGTTGAAATCTAAATCATTTGAGAATGTGGTTTGTGCCCTGGTCTATCAATGGCTACAGTCAGATGGTTATTGACAGAGTTTTGAAACAAAGAAGTAACTCTTACATAGTAGGTCTTGACCCTACCCCATTATGAGTTAAACATTTGAAAGTTAGCCTGATGAACTTGGACTTTAATTTGAGGCTAAAGAAAGGGGCAATTGGGTTTTATTTTATTTCCCTTGTAAGGACAGAGTTCAGCCAATCAAGAGAGCCTCGAGGAGATGTCACAACTGGTTGGGCTGAGACGAGATCGGGAGCGAGTACCAGGTGAGAGGGATTGATAGATCATCTCAACCTCATAAATGCATGCCAGTGATTAAAGCTTGCGCTGCAGTAGTCTTGTCAGGAAATTCGAGAATCTGCTTTGGGATGGAAAACGGAGACATCATCAACATCAGAACAAGCGGGAAGCTAAAGTCGAGTTACACAGAGGCATGCAGCGGGACTTGAACTTTCTGCCTTGCTTCTTGCACTGAACTTTAAAAGTCACTGCACCTTGAAAGAATGCTCAACCAACATTGGTACTCAGTCTTCTCATTGGAGTTTATGGAGCCTGACCGGAGTTTTGTCAGGAAAGGCTGTAATTATAACATTTTCTGTGACACTCTCGAATAATTGGAGATGTGGCTGCTTCAAGGGGGGAAAATCTTTCCTTTTGTTGAGTCTATTGCCTCAGGTCTATTCATGTATAGGAAGCCCATGATTAAATGGGAAGGCATCTTGGAGGGGCTGGTGGGGGGTGGTTTTTTTTTTCTTTCTTCACAAGGAATCTACATCAGTGAAGGGGTTTTAAAATAGGGGTCAGTTTGGAGCAGGACGAATTATATATTCAGTGTACTGGTTGGGTCATAAGATTTCATACTTAACTAATGCCTGCATTTCAGTTCATCATAATATGTTCGTTACTTATACACCAAAGGGTTCAGAATGGATTTGATAGCTAAGCAAACTTCCTAAGGGGGGGACCGGTGTTCGGGGGGGGCGGACAGTCAGCATATGGCACACTGACAGCGCATTATGTGCTATAGACATGCAGGGAAGGATATCACAGTCAAGTCCGATCTGTGGTGGGGTTATTTGTTGCTATCATGCTTACATATGGTATATGGATGTTTTATACTTAGCACAGTTAATAATTTGTGTCTTCTTAGGGTTGATGAGACTAGTGATCTTGATCTATATTACTGGATATGTTTACATGGTTACGACTTTGGGGAACAAAGGATATATCCATGTTACTACGGTTTCAATTTAATTTTATGTTATGAGAGGAATAGGAGGGAGGTGGGGTAAAATATGGGGGTAGTCTGTCACCAGGATAGATACTTTGATTCAATATACCATTACTGTCTTAGTAAATCTACTTGGCTAAATATTAATCCACGCTAATCAAGATCCATAATGGGAATGAGATATGGATCTTGGAACATTAAAGGAGCACACTCCCCCGTCAAGCGTTCCAAAATTTTAGTCCATCTTAAAAACTTACAGATTGACATAGCCTTCCTCCAGGAGACACATCTTAAAGCTATAAATTCATGCTACTTTTGCAGAAACTGGGTAGGGCAAGTATATGCTGTGGGCAAAGAAACTAAGAGAGGTGGTGTAGCTATTCTCATAGCTCGTAGGGTGCCCTTCCAACTTCTGCATTCTATAGTAGATCCTGAAGGTAGATATGTCATAGTGACAGGCCTACTGATTCATACAGAAGTTATATTGGTTCGTGTATATGGCCGAACTCAGGCGACCCACAATTTTCACTTCCATAATGACAGTATTGGCACTTTTTGACCAAATTGCCAACCTTATTTGGGGTTGACTGGAATACAGTGCTCTTGAACACATTAGATAGATCGGGGCCCACTAGGTTACATTTATCCCCTGGTCAGAGACCTCTACATGAATTAAGTTTCACCTTGGGGTTAATAGATCCCTGGAGGATTGCGAATCCAGAGGAGAGAGAATATTCTTTTCACTCCATACCTCATAATACTTACTCCCGAATAGAATATTTTCTCTTATCTATAGATTGCAACTCAGGGGTCACTGAAATACAATACTCATCACAGGTTATATCAGACCACCGTCTGGTCTATCTCCAAGTTAACTTTTTCCAAAATATCCATAGGGAATGAACCCGGAGATTTAACAACCAGATTCTACATTCGGATAAACTTATTGAAGCATTACGAGATTTTATCCTAATGTACATGGAGAACAATGCCACCTCCATTTCCAAGAAAGACATTCTGTGGGGCTCTCTCAAGTGTGCCCTGAGAGGTGAAATAATTCGCCTATCAATCATACGTAACAAGCAAAGGAACATGGAAATATCTTCTAAGATATGTCAGATCTCCGAGCTGGAAAGGTCCCAATCCCCAATTTCTCCGGATGAGGACTGGGTTAAACTGGAATCCCTTCATACTCAATATAATAAGCTACTTACTGAAAAAGCGGAGTTTATGATTACACATTCAAAGATCAAATATTTTGATCAAGGAGAAAAGGCGGGTAAATTATTAGCCTTACGTTTATGGACACAACTAGCCGAGAGAATAATCCCATCAGTTTATTCCCTCTCAGGTACTCTTCTTAATTCACCTTTAAACATCGTAAACGCCTTTCAAGAATACTACCAACAACTTTATACAGCTCCCCCTAATCAGTATCCTTTAGGTCAGATGGACTCATTTCTTGAAGGAGTTACACTCCATTTTATCTGACTCACAGGTAGACTTATTAAAATTCCTATTGTAATATCCAAGTCTGTAAGGACATAGATGCTCTAGAATTGACAAGTCACCTGGGCCAGATGGCTTTACAACCAATTTTTACAAGACCTTAAAGGATACTATAGCACCCATACTACTTGACACATTTAATTATATTTTTCAAAATGGTCTGTCGGATTCCTCACTATCAGTGGCCACCATAGTCCTTATCCCCAAACCTAATAGAGATCCTCACAGAATGTCCAATTATAGACCTATTTCCCTTACTAATGTAGATTTTAAGATATTAGGAAAAATTCTCTCGTCAAAACTTGCTCAGGTGTGGGAACATCTTATCAGCCCTGAACAGGTAGGCTTCGTTAAAAATAGACACTCCTCAGATCATTTAAGGAAACTGGCATATCTCCTCTCCGTGTCCAGGGACCTGGACACTTCCAGCTGCCTTTAGTGTCCTGGACGGAGAAGGCCTCGGGGATAGAGTATCATGGGAATATCTTTTTCGTTTACTTCCACGTACACTAATACCAAAGGAATTTATAAAATGGATTAAGATACTATACACTAATCCGTCGGCTAGAATACAATGCAACGGTGTTACATCTCGTCCATTCACTCTGACACAAGGCACACGGCAAGGTTGTCCCCTGTCACCTTATTTATTTAACTTATATTTAGAACCTCTTATAAGAAAGATTGATCTTTTTATAATGATCAGGGGTATACGAGTAGGTCATCATGAATACAAGGTTTCAGCTTATGCAGACGACATGTTGCTACATGTTATTAATCTCGAGCACTCACTGCCCAAGGTATTCCAAATTATAACACAGTTTGAAGCCTTTTCAAATTATAAGTTAAATCGGACAAAACTGAAATCCTTCCTTAAATAAATATACATTTCAAGCCAAGGTGACACATTTGGGGTTACAATGAGTCCGAGCAAAATGAAATATCTTGGTATTTACATTCATCCCTCCCCAAAAGTTATGTGACAACTTAACCTAGACAATCTGGTTCATAAACTGACAGAGGATTTTAAAAGGTGGTCTAAATTACCATTAACCCCTTGGGGGCGAGCAAATGTTATCAAAATGAATGTATTGCCACGGTTGTTATACCCACTTCAAATGATGAATATAACATTACCACATTCATGGTTTACTCGGTTGCATGGTATTTTGAGTAAATTTATGTGGCAAAACAAAAAAGCAAGGAAAAGTTATACAAAACTCACTATGAGCAAATCAGAGGGTGGTTTACAGATACCCAACTTCTATATTTACTACCTAGCAATACATTTGGCTCGAGTCCGATATTGGCTACGGTCCAATCAAGATAATTATCACCTACCTTCTTGGGTCAGGATAGAACAAGATCTTTGTAGAGATGCAGGGTGGACACCAGAGGCCCTACCATTCATCTTACTAAGGAAAATTCCCAAAACCCTGCGGGATACCCCTTTATTCTCTTTGGTTCGGACTCAGCAACTTAGCACCTTCCTTAAGACTGATAGAGTGAAGGATATAGCCCAACCCATATTCGGTAACCCCAACTTCCAAATTGCTGGCAAACCAATAAAAGAACAGGTATTTTGGCCTCGGATAGGTTTGGAAGAGTGGAGCAGTTACTCTCTGACCGGGGATTCTCTTTCCAAGAAGGCTGTGATCGATTTCATGGAAGGAAACCACAATTTTCAAATATCTGCAACCAGTACATTCATTGAGTCAGCATTTTGGAGCAAAGGATGGCAGGACTCTTTTCTAAGAAACTAACTCCATATCTAGATACCATCCCTTCTCACATGTAATATCATTTTCATACAACTTTCTTAGATCAACGATGGAAACAACGGACAACCACTGTTATATACAATGGGACAAGATTTTCCGAACCCTCACTAGTCCTACTGACTGGTCTCATGTTTGGGCACATCTATATAAGTATATCAAATGGGATAAATATAGATATATGCAATTTCGTATAATTCACAACTTATATTACTCCCCACTCAAACTACATCAATTTGGTCTCCTGCATAACAGTTGTTGTCCTAGATGTCAACAGGAGGATGCTGATATGATTCATATGTTATGGTCATGTGAGAAAATAGTTGCCTTCTGGTGAAGTATAGAGAGCAGGCTAAGTCCCCTATTGGCTTTGACAGGTTTTTTCTGAATTGAAATGTGTATAATTGGAGAATACACGTTAATACCTGAGGGCAACCAGAGAGCTCACATGGCCTTGATATCGGCATGTGTGAAAAATGTTATATTAAGAAGGTGGAAGGAACTACTGTCCTACTTATTTAGAATGGTTTCAGGAAATAACGCTTCGCTCTGCAAGCAGAACATACACGATTGCTAAATTGTCCAAAAACACCAAGAAATATGTAAAGAGATGGGAGCCTCTCTACACTTTGCTAATAAGTAACTAATGAGTCGGGGATTAAATGGAATTTTAGTATAACAATGCTCCAGTAGCTTAAATAATTATTTTAAAGAAGATATCAACTTATTAAAATGGTGGCAGACTGGGGAATAAGGGAGGAAGGGGAGGCAGAGAGGGGGTCATAAGCAAACAGATCACGTATTGTATGGTTATATTATATATGGTTATATTTGTTGTCTCGAATGATGGACAATATATATGTCATTTGTTATCAGCTTACATCTAATGAAAAATGCAATAAAGCATATTAAACAAACAAACAAAAAGAAACACTCTATTGGGGTAAGGGTACAAAAGTATTTCCAGGCATTACAAGAAGAATAGAAGTTGAGAATGCTGGGAGTGGTGGAGTGCAGTGGCTTGTATCAGGCAGTTTTCAAAGAGACCTTCTGGAGACTGTGTTGCTGCCCCATCTGCACACACCTCTCTGTTGAGGAAGGAGGTTGCTAGTCTCCATGCTGAGTGGGCCAGGATTCAGGGGACCTCTTCCCCCCACCTAGGGACCAGCAAGTCTGCCACTGTTAACTCACAGGATGCCAGGGAGGAGGAATGGCTGGACTGTGGTGGTCTCTGGAAGGGCAGGAGTTGTGGGATGGAGGCACATTCCTCAACTGGTACTACTACAGTTTGTAATTACTATGCCACTATGGTGGGGCAGGACTGTCGAAAGGAGGTGCCTGCAGTAGTGAACAGGTAGGAAGTGGGGGCTCTCCATAGTGGAGATGCCAAGGAGGGTGGTGGAGGACACCAGAGGAGGAGGAGGAGGATGTAACTTCTGGTGGGGGACTCGATTGTGAGGGGAATAGTTTGGGGAATAGGAAAGCATGAGAGAGCCAGATTAGGTGCCATGGCCAAGACAGGTGGAAAGTAGATCCTGAAGATTGCAAGGGCAGCAGGTGAGGAGGGAGAGCTGGATGTTATTGTTCACCTGGGGACTAATGATCTGGCTAGGAGAAGGGCTATTATAGTGCAGGGGTAGTTTAGGTAGTTGGGGAGGAGTCTTACACAGGTAGGTCACTCAACGGCTTTCACTGAAGTGCTACCTGCCTAAAACAGGGGTGACAAGAGGGATCTTTGCACAAGGAGCTTTATCTCATGGCTGAAGGAATGGTGCAGAGAAGAGGGATTGGGCTACATTGGGGAGTGCAGACCCACCTGGGAGGATTAAGCCCTATATGGGGATGATGGTCTGTATCTATCCAGAAGTGGAACTGCAGTCCTCGGTAGATGGTTTAAATGTTACTTCCATGAACATTTAAACTAGCCAAGGGGGGTGGTGGAAGGAATCAGAGAGGCAGAAACGGCCTCACCCCCTCCAGAGTCTGAAGTAGAGAGTAAGGAGAACCTAATGGGAGTGGACTACCCCAGGATGCAAATTAATTAATGAAGCAGGATGATAGAGGGAGAGGGGGAAGGGAATGGGAGCATTAAAAGAGGGGGGGAAGGCGGGAGGGCAAAAAGGAAAAAAGTGAGGGCAACAAGTAAAGTGAATACAAAATATGGAAGGCAATGAATGCAAACGCTAGAAGTCTAGTGCATAAGATTGCAGACCTAGAGACCATCATGGCAGAGGCTAGCCTGGATATTGTGGCCATTACCAAGTCATCGTGCTCAAGTCAGGGTGCACTGAAAACCATGACTGGGACATGGCCATACTAGGCTATACTCCGTTCAGAAAGGATTGGATGGAAAGGAAAGGATGGGGTGTGGTACTTTTTGTGAGGGAAAGCATAAAAGCAACAGAGATACAGGGAATACAGGGGAGTCAGAGTAATGTGGGTTGCCCTACAGATGGGGAATGAAGTCACTATTCACACTGGAGAGATTTACAGACCTCCAGCACAGTGGGAGGAATTACATAAGATACTGATGGAAGCCACTGGCCAGATGGCAGAAAAGGGGGTGGTGCTGCAGGTGGGGGACTTCAACCTGCTGGATCTAGATTGAAGCCTTCCAGAAGCAGCTTCAGCTAGAAACAGGGACATCATGGACTCTCTGCAGGGTGCATTCTTCAGGCAAATATTCAGTGAACCCACTCATGAAGGGGCAATACTAGACCTGGTACTCACTAACACAGACAGTGTTGCAGACATCAAGGTGGGAGGTCACTTGGAGACCAGTGATCAGTGTACGGTGTGACTCAATATAAGGATGGCTGTGGAACTAAGCCACACAAGGGCTAGGGTCCTGGACTTCAAAAGGACAGATTTTATAAAGATGGGTGAATGCCTCTGGGATGACCTGGTGGGGCAAGGTGGCATGGTCTGTGAGGGGTAGACAAACAATGAGCAAAGCTAAAAGGGAGCATAGTGAAGGCAACAAACCCTTAAGTCAAACAAGTGAGCAAAAGCAAGAGGAAAAAGAGACCACTGTGGTTCTCAAAAGATGTGGCTGAAAAGGTAAAGGCAAAAAGGGTAGCATTCAAAAGGTATAAAGAGATGCAGAGGGAAGAGGATAGGTAAGTGTATCGGGGAAACAGAGGGAAGCGGAGAAAGCAGTAAGGAGTGCAAAGGCTTAAACTGAAGAGAGAATAGCCCAGGAGGTAACAAAAGGGGAGAAGACAATTTTTAGGTATATAAGTAAAAAGAGGAAGACCAGAAGTGGGATTGTAAGGTTAGAAAGGGAAGGGGGGACTGTGTAGTGGAGGATGAGGAAATGGCAGACATTCTAAACAAATTCTTTTGTTTAGTGTTCACAGAGGAAGTAGAAGGGGAAGGGCCACAAAAAAGTAACAGAAGCTTTGGAGGGAGGGATGTGGACACTAATCCTATTTTTGCAGTGTGAGTCCTGAAGGGACTTGCCAATCTGAAGGTAGACAAAGCAATGGAGCCAGATGGGTTACATCCAAGGATATAGAGGGAGCTCAGGAAAATAGTCGCTGCACCTCTGACAGTCCTATTTAACAGCTCATTGGAAAAAGAAGTGATTTCAGAGGACTGGAGGAGAGTGAATGTAGTCCCACTACACAAAAGTGGTAGCAGGGAGAAGCCTGGCAATTATAGGCCAGTCAGCCTGACATAGATGGTGGGACAATAAATGGAATCACTGCTGAAGGAAATAATTGTGGAATATCTTGAATCCAATGTGTTACAAGACCCAAGGCAGCATAGTTTCATGGGGGGAGGTCATGTCAAATGATTCTGATAGATTTCTTTGACTGGGTGATAGAGCAGTTAGATCAGGGTGGAGTGGTGGACATGGCCTTCTTAGATTTCAGTAAGGCTTTTGACACTGTTCCACATAGGAAACTAGTAAGCAATCTGGTCAGCTTAGGAGTGGGTCCAAAGGTGGTAAACTGGATAAGAAATTGGTTAGGTGATAGGTAACAGAGGGTGGTGGTAAATTAACTTCGCTCTAAGGAACAGAGAGTGATCAGCAGGGAGCTTCAGGGAGCAGTGTAGGGACTGGTTCTCTTTAATGTCTTTATAAGTGACATTGCAGAAGAGCTGGAAGGAAAGGTCTGGCTCTTTGCGGATGACACCAAAATTTGCAATAGGTTGGATGCTCCAAGGGGGGGAGTGAAAAGGATGAGCAGAGAGCTGGGAAACTAGAGGAGTGGTCAATGGTATAGCAGCTGGGTTTCAATGTGAAAAAGTGCAGAATAATGCACTAAGGGCACAGAAACCCAGGGGAGGAGCACAAAATAGATGGAGTGGTATTCACAATCACCAAGCAGGAAAGAAACCTTAGGGTTATCATATCAGATGACCTAAAGGTGGCTAGGTAGTACGACAGGACAGTTGGGAGAGCTAGTAGGATCCTGGGGTGCATAGGGAGAGGTATCATCAGCAGAAAGAGGGAGGTAGTGTTACCTATGAATAGATCGCTGGTAAGACCCCACCTAGAGTACTGTGTACAGTTCTGGAGACCACATCTCTGGAAGGACATACACAGAATGGAGGCTGTCCAGAGGAGGGCAACTAAAATGGTAAAGGGTCTGCATCAAAAGGCCTACAAGAAAAGACTTAAGGACCTCAATATGTACACCCTGGAAGAGAGTATCAAGAGGGGGGACCATGATAGAGATCTTTAAATACTTCACAGGTGCAAATAAGATACAGGATGGCAGTTTTGTCAGCAATGAACATGATCAGGAACAAGGGGACATGCTATGAAGCTGGAGAGGGGTAGATTTAGGAGCAATATTAAAAAATACTTCTTCGCAGAAAGAGTGGTGGATTCCTGGAAGAATCTTCCAGGAGAGGTGGTGGGGGCAAAGACAGTGGTGGGGTTCAATAATGCATGGGATAGGCCCAAGGGATTCATGATGGAAAGGAAGGGGAGGGGAGGAAGAGCAGCAGATCAAGTAAGGCCTGTGGTTACAATGTAGGTAGGGAAAAAAGGGCAGACTGGGTGGCCAAGTGGTCCTTATCTGTCATCAAATTCTATGTTTCTATGTCTGTTTCTACGTGTATTCAAGAATGATCCCAGCATTCCACCAGTCATCATGGCAGGAGTAATATGTAGGAGTTGTCCCATTGATTCTCACACTCTATGTCAGGAAGGGCTATATCCTGTCCTCATGGAACATCTTGTGGCCCATGGGAAATACTGGAGGAAGTGTCTCAAAGAAGAGACGCACAACATCAAACACACGTGTTCTGTATCAGGAGCTGGTACTCAAGCAGATATTTCTTGGTGAAAGGGCCTGAAGGCATAGGAAACAGGCACCATCCCTAATGCTGGGGACAAACCTAGTTGGCTCAGGGTAGGATCTATGATGCCAGTTAGGCAACTATTTAGTCGACTGGCATCACAGCTACAGGCTTCATGCTGACCGTGATTTGCAGTCAGCAGGGAGCCGTGCATGTTGGACAGTGTTTTATCAATGCCCCCAAACACCCCATGTGGGGGGGCTCTGCCCCCCACACCCACTGTACTATTAGATTCTAACTCAGAGTTGGAGTTGGTTCGGGTAGGGGGTGCAGGATGGGGGAAAGTGTTGCCAGGTCCCAGGCGGACTTCCACAGTGACATGTCGATGTTGTCAGCATTGACGTATGTCGCTGTAGAAGTATTGCTCTGCGGGAGGCATACCGTCAGGGTATGTAGCATGTCTTGGCATTTATGTTTCTACTTCTCAAAGCCTGACCCTAATAAAAGCATCCCATCCTCTCTCTAGATCTGCAGTCAATGAAGTGACACACTGGAAATGGTGCCAATAAGAGGTATCAAACAGTTGGAGACTGAGAAATGCACTTCTGATTGCAATAGGTAGCTGGCAGTAGGTAGCCGGCACTTGTAGTTTCCTGGGTCCAGATAGATACTTAGTGCTGGTACTATTCCCTTACGTGGCTGCAAGCTGACATTGAGCATGCTTCTGTTTCTTAGCACAGACTTTTCAACAAAAATGTCCTTTCATCTATTGGTTTTTACATTGTTCACAGCCAGGATTAAAAAATAAAATTAGTTAGTACATTGGCTGTAGTCATTTACTAGAATATTTTGTTTTCTTCTTCTCTTTCTGCCAGTTGATTATTTGCATGAGGATTCCTTTTAAACACATACTAGAAGAAGAAAAAATGCCACTTGTAAGCAAGACTTTATTTTACCATGCATCTGAGCAGCACTATGTTTGCATATATAAAATTAATGTCAATATCAACAGCAATAATTTTTTGAAAAGTTGCTGCCTTTTAAGTGAGCACACATGCATTGCTTTTTAGGTGTACATGTTCATTAATTCAAAATGCTCAACATCAGTAGTGTCTGTAAGGTACTTTCATTTTTTGACAGTTACTGCTGAACCTGCATGGTCTCGTGGGAAATATGAGATAGCTCTATCTAATTATGGTAAATAATTGGTTTTGTAATAATCATTCAAAGGGGTAATAATGCACATATTGCTCTCCAGCCATAAATCTACTGTGTTTTATTTAAAGGTTGAGAACTCATTGTTGCAGGGAACAAAATAAAAATTAATCTATTGCAGAAATCTTCATTTTTTACTTGCAGTTTGGCTCCTGCAGCCCTTTTGTTTTTGCATCTGAAGTTGCTTGTGTTCATTTAACCATACTTAATATTTGGTGCGCCATATTTTAATGCTTGAGCTTTATGACTGTGATGTCTAACAGAAAGCGAGTAGAGGATGAAGAACCGTGTGTGATGGGATCATTTGAATCAGGTGACTTGTGTGCTTTGCATGAGAAACAGGAACCCCCTCCAATGTCTGTGTAATTATAATTTTAATGTAATGTAAAGTTACACAAATCCCCACAATACAAAGCACTGTGGGAAAAAATGCATTGAAAACCAATGCCTATCTCACTCTAACCAAGATTACTCCTCCAGTGCTATTCCAACTTCCATGACCCACGCTAATGCATGTTGAACATGTACACTACTGCCCTGCCATGCAATCAGATACTGCTGTTCAGCTGCCCTAAACCAACCACTAACACTAACACTAACCAAGTATGCTGACTGCATGGTCAACTCTCACTTCAAAAGGTATCTTTAAACTTGACAAAAATGAAGAAAACAATACACGTGACCACAATAGGTGCTTACAAGCTACACTTTTTGGTACCTAAAATAGTGTATTGAGTAACTTGTTCATTTTTGCACACCCTGAATGTGTAATGCCTTAATAAACCACTTGAAATTCATTCTCAAAGTTTATATGGTATTGCACACCTTAGGTGTGTAGGTAAGCTTGTTGCACATTTCTACCTACACATTATTCTAGATATTATGCCCTATTGACACCACTTGTTTGAGTACTTGAGGCAGTATAAAAGATGGCAGACCCCTTGGACCTTTGGTCTCCTTCTGCCATTACATTATATGTCAGATTCTATGTTTCTGTGTTACTGTGTTCATTCCAGTTACCATTACATTGACAGTCCATTTGCACTTCGAGATGGGTATAATATATGGCAATCAAAATTATTCCAGGTTTTAATAATCCCAGTAGTGAGGCAAGGTTAGCTAGAATGGATTCACTCTCACTAGACAAACAGGAAGGCTGTGGGTTAACTTTCTTGAAGTGTTTACTAAAGTTGATCATGACAAGTTGCCCACACTACTGAAGAATTCAAAACCTAAGAGACATGACTTCAAAATGAGGAAGATGTGAACAAATAGGAAATGCAGACATTCGTTGTATTAAAATGAAATGGACATAGTATCTATTGAAATTGAAGGTCATTGAAGCAAAAAATAAACGCAGTTTCCATAGAGTGCTAAATTTGTGGTTCTTGAAGAATGCATAATAGAAAGTAAAGGAAGGAAAATAATTAGTTCTTTTATAGCTAGCTTCATAGAAAGCATATCTTTAAACTACTTTACAAAACCTGAGAGTGGATGGCAGAGAATGTAGCTACCCTTAATTGCAAAGGGTAGTTAAAGCAGCATATTAGAGAGATGAAGGAGATACAATGCACTGTGAGGTTATATGACTTACTAAGGATCGTGTCATAAGTAGGTGGTAGTGGTGGAATTCAAACCCAGATCTCCAAGTTCAGCATTCTTTACTCTGCTTTTTGCTTTCTTATGATGGCACTTGGCTGTCTTAACACTCAGGCTGCCACCATTGCTTGCCTAAGCCCATACCAGCCAAACCTTCTTCTTAATCCTATGTGGGCCCTGCCCCATGATGGGAAGCCCACACAGGACCAAGAGGTGGCTGGTGAAGTTTAACTTCTCCCACCCCCTCATGTCCTACTAACTGATGAAGAGGGGTATGCACTAGTGAGTACTAGACATGCCAGTCCTAGCCATTATCCTGATGGCCAAGGCATATTGATCCCCTATCTTATATCATAGCTGGAAGCATGCCTATGCTTTTTTTATTAACACTGGTATCTAACTTCACATTGGTGCAATGCAGCTGCTGGGACGGACTTGCGTACAGCAATGCAGCCTCATGCACACTCATTCCTCATGAAGTAACTGGTTCCCTGGCCTTACATAAGGGGTCATTGTTGTGGTGTCCAGCAGCACTAGCCCCCCACCCAGTAGGGGAGGTTTCATATGCAGCAGTAAAATTGCCAGACCAGCAGTCCAGCTGGTATGATCCAAGTCTGCTCCAGAACTCAAGACAGCTGCATAAAATTGAAATTTGCTTCCTCTGGTCCACTAAGCATTGTCACAGTTCCACACATTAACAACTGGGCCAAACTACAGTACCTCAGGAAATGAAAATGGATGTGGGATGGTGGAGGGCAGTTGGCGAAGATTAAAATCAGCCTTCAATGGACAAGTGTGTTTGGCCAGTTAATTATTTCCTGCTTCTATAATGTTTTATGTTCTTGTTTTCAATTTTCTGCTTTACATTAATACATTCTAGTTATATCACAGTAATTATTCTATTCTAGCATGTATAGCAACTGACAGAACAATTATAGACACAATGACAGTTTAGTTTTGATTTACTTATACAGTAAATGACACCTTAAAAGTACAATATTATTACCAGCCAAACTTAATAGTTGCCAGTTTATTACAATGCAGTTTATCACTATTTTAAGCACTACTGCTCATATAATATGAGGTGTTACCTATTAGTATACAAAGCACGCATATAAGTAAAGACAGAAATCTTAAAGTACTTACAATTCCTATTCCATTATTAAACATGCATACTAATAAATCTAGACTAAAGCATTAGGTAAACTCTTTATTAAGAGATAGCCACCACAATGCCATTTATCTTTGTCAAGCAGGCATTGCTGTACTAGACATCTGGGTGATAATATAACACAATGGATAAACATCAACCTCCCTGCTGCTTTTCATTATTAGATTATAAAGGTGACTTTGACAGCCATAACAGGACATTTTTCTTCTAATGTCTAAATGAACACTACACTAAAGACATTTTCTACCACTGAATTTTCACCCTATATAATGACAGAAAGGATCCTGTCTTGGAAAATCAATTCCTATCTCCTTGTTTTCTCATTATTTGACAGAAATATAAAAGCTTCTGTTTTCTCCACATCATATTAAAAGTAGTTTAAAAAGCTATCCTTGCTATTTTAAATGCAATTTTGTAAAGCATATTGTACTTGCAACCAAGAATAGAAAGATCTGCACCACTGTACTGTATGTAGATAATAAACAATTATATCTCAAAATAATACTCCATTAGCCAATTGAGAAGCTTGAAATAACATTTTGGGAGGGCCTAAATCGAAAGTAAAAAGTCATAGATTAGGTTGAATATCTAGTATAATTTTTAAAGAAATCTTCTTAAGACATGTGCTAAACTAACCTTTGGAAAAGTTGGCTTTCAGGAAATATAAGGGAATGCAGAGGGACGAAGATAGGGAGGCATACCAAACTTCACTAAGGGAAGCTGGGAAGGCAATAAGGCAGACAAAGGCCCAAACCAAGGAAACAAGACTTTTTATAGAAACATTAGTGAAAGGAGAAGGTCCAGAAGGGGTATTGCTAAGACCAAAGGGGATAAGGGGGAGTGTGTGGAGGAGGACCAAGGAAAAGCATCTATCCTAAATAGATACCTCTGCTCAGTATTTAATAAGGAGAAGGTAGAGCAGGGCCCACAACTCAGCACCATGGACATGGGGGGTGGGGAGGTGTGCACAAGTCCCTTCACAAAAGAAAATGTCCTACAAGAGCTCACTAAGCTTAGGGTGGACAAGGCAATGCGACCTGATGGCATACATCCCAGGGTACAAAAGGAGCTAAGGGTGGAACTAGCAGAACCATTAGCAGAACTGTTAAGTGAGTCTCTGAGCACAGGAGAGGTCCCAGAAGATTGGAGAATGGCTCATGTGATACCGCTCCACAAGCATGGCAGCAGGGAGCAGGCAGGGAACTACAGACCAGTCAGTCTTAACTCAGTAGAGTGTAAGATTATGGAGGCACTCCTTAAGGAGAGGATAGTGCAACACCTGGAATCCATAGGAGCACAGGATCCAAGACAGCATGGGTTTACAACAGGAAGGTCTTGTCAAACTAATCTCATAGATTTCTTTGACTGGGTAACCAGAGTGGTGGGCCAATGGGGTGCAGTTGATGTCACCTACCTTGACTTTAGCAAAGCTTTTGATACTGTTCCACATAGAAAATTGATTAATAAGCTGGGCAGGCTCGGGGTGGGTCAGAGGTTCATCAACTGGGTGGCAAACTGGTTGGCAGGCAGGAAACAGAGAGTGGTGGTAAACGGTATACAGTCAGAAGAGATGCAAGTCACAAGGGATCAGTCCTGGGGCCAGTCCTCTTCAATATCTTCATCAGTGACATTACAGATGGACTGGAGGGCAAGGTTTGCCTGTTTGCACATGACACCAAGATATGCAACACAGTAGATGATCCAGATGGGGTGAGCACAATGTGAAGAGATCTGGAAAAACTGGCAAAAATGGGCAGAAGAGTGGCAACTGGGGTTTAAGACAAAGAAGTGCAAGATCATGCACATAGGGAAGAGAAACCCTGACTCTACCTATAGGTTGGGAGGAGAGTTGCTGGCAATCACAAGGGAAGAAAGAGACTTGGGCATCATCATCACATATGACCTGAAATCATCCAAGCAGACAACTAAAGCAATATATAAGGCTAGAGGGATGTTGGGGTGTATTAGTAAGGGTATCACAAGTTTTAAGAGGGAGGTAATAATCCCACTTCATAAAACACTGGTTACGCCCCATCTGGAGTACTGCATGCAGTACTGGAGGCGGCACCTGCACAAGGATATTAACAAAATGGAGGTAGTCCAGAGAAGGGCAACCAAAATGGTGCAGAGACTGCATCAGAAAACATATGAGGACAGCTTAACAGAGCTCAATATGTATACCCACCAGTAAAGGCGGGAGAGAGGTGATATGATCAAAACACTCAAACATCTTAATGGCATTAACAATGTGAAAGAGTCTAACGTTTCAATATAAGAAAAATAGCAGGACAAGAGGACATAGCATGAGATTAGAGGGAGCCCGATTAAGGGGTAATGTGAGGAAGTTATTTTTCACAGAAGGGGTGATGGATGCATGGAACAGTCTACCTCAGGAAGTGGTGGATATGAACACAGTGCAGGGCTTCAACCAGGAATGGGATAGGCATAAGGGAGCATTACAGATGAGTATGAATAGATAGGCCATTGACAGAGTAAAGGCCTATGGCACATTCATAAGGTAGAAAAAAAGGGCAGACTGGTCTGGATGGGCCTTGCAGTCCTTATCTGCCGTCATCTTCTATGTTTCATTTGATACTATAGTGGTGCCAAAGAACCACAATGTTAGGGTTGAGTAGACAGTTTAATTGTAAACATTGATTTCTGTAACTTAGTAATGTTACCATCTCTAGATGGAAAAGCCAGAAATGTGGCATGTACAGAGTGAGTGATAGGATCTCTTCATTCAGCGAATTTTATAAAAGTCAGTTGAGCAGTTTAGAAGTTCTACAAGGTAGGAAGCACATACAAATATGGAACCTCTTGTTTTTTATTTGCTCACTAGTAGTACAACAAGCATTTGTCAATGCCGAATGTTGCTTGCTTGTATGAGCTGTTTAGGTATTTGGAAGTGATAGTTCCATGCCTTCCTCCCAAGTCATCCACTGTGTCTTTCCGCTCAGTATTCACAGAAGAGTGGGAGGGACAAGGGCCACAGCAGTACAGCAGTTGCCAAGGGGGTGAAGAGGTGGACAATAGTACATTCAAAGGCAAAAGAGTCCTGCAGAAGATCACTAAAATGAAGGTGGACAAAGTGATGGAACCAGATGGCATACGCCCAAAGATATTAAGAGAACTGCGAAGGGAGATAGCAGTACCTCTGGCAGCCATGTTCACTGAGTCATTCAACATGAGTGAATTGGAGGAGGGCATATGTGGTCCCTCTACATAAATGCAGCAGCAGGGAGGAGGCAAGGAACAATAGGCCATTCAGCCTCACCTCAGTAGTGAGGAAGATCATGGAGGCATTGCTTAAAGAAAGGATAGCGGGGCATCTAAAAGCCATCAAAGCCCAGGACCATACACAACATGGATTCACAGTGGGGACATCATGTCAGACAAATCTGGTTGATTTCTTTGACTGGGTGACAAAGGAAGTGAATCAGGGCGGGGCAGTGGACAACTCTTACCTTGATTTCAGTAAAGCCTTTGACACCATCCCACATAGGAGGCTGATAAACTAGATGGGTAGGCTGGGCATGGGGGAAAGGGTGGTAAACTGGTTTAGAAACTGGCTAACAGACAGGAGGCAGAGAGTGGTGGTAAATGGGGTGCAGTCTAGGGAGAGGGGGTGACCAGTGGGGTGCTACAGGGTCTTCATTAGTAACATTGCAGAATGGCTGAAGGGAATTTTTCACCAAATTTTCAACATAGCCATTTTAACCTCTGCTCATGAACAGTGTCACTGTGATTTTCTTAATCTGTCCCAACATTGATTGCACACTGACTACGCCATTGCGCTACATGCACAGAAACACATTTTAAGCGACATGTGAAAAATGACAGCTGTACTGCTCATAAGGAGGTGTGGTAAAATGGCAATGTTGAAAATCTGGAGTGCAAATATTAAAAATTTGCGAACTTACGAGCGTGGGTAGGAACTTCGCAATGCACACTGTTAAAACAGTCATTTTTAGGAATCCTTTCACCAAATTTTCAACATAGCCATTTTAAGACCTCTGCTCATGAACAGTGTCACTGTGATTTTCTTAATGTGTCCCATACATTGATTTCACACACCGACTGTGCCATTATGCTCTACATGGGCGGAAACACGTTTTGGGTGAGATGTGAAAAATGACAGCTGTACCGCTCAAAAGGAGGTGTGGTAAAATGGTAATGTTGAAAATCTGAATTGAAAATATTGAAAAGTCACTAACTTACGAGCGTGAGTAGGAACTGCGCAACGCACACTCGTAAAACAGTCATTTTTAGGAATTTTTTCACCAAATTTTCAACATAGACTTTTTGAGAGCCCACCTTATGAACACTAGCAGTGTCATTTTGTTAATTGGTCCCGAAAGGTGATTTCAAGCAGTGACCGTGAAATCACCTTTTGGGCCTGATTAACGCCATGACAGTGCAAGAATTCATGAGGAGGGGTCCTAAAAACCCCATGTTGAAAATTTGGGCCTAAAATTCCCAAAAATGCATGAGATATGCAACAAAGTTGAAAAAACCCTATTTATTCCATTATACAGCTTACCGGCATTTCCTCAGTTCGCGGTGGGCTTTGATGAGTGCAGACATGTTCCTGGTCCACCGAAGATCATCACGCCAGACTCAGCAGGTAAGTATGGGGTGAGAGGGGTGTGGGGAGGCAGAGTGCGCAGTGGGTAAGTGCGGGTTGTCGGGGGGCAGGGAGACTACGAGGGACCGTTTTTTTGTTTACAGGTTGTTTTTTTTTATTAAGACAATGCAGGACGTTTGCCACACTGGGGTGGGCTCCCATCATGGCAGCTGGAAAGGCTGTTTGGGGGGGCTGGAGCTGACGGGGGATTGGGCACCCCCGTCAGCCATAACAAGCTTTGCCATGCTGGGGTGGGCTCCCAGCGTGGCACCTGGAAAGCTTTGGGGGCGTGGAGCTGGCGGGGGATTGGGCACCCCTGTCAGCTATAACAGTGTTTGCCAAGCTGGGGTAGGCTCCCAACATGGCACCTGGACAGCTTTTGTGGGGGGCATGGAACTGATGGGGGATTGGGCACCCCCATCTGCCATACAGTGTGTGCGTGGAGGGAGGCGCATCAGCATGCAGTATGCGTGCTTGCGTGTGTGTGCGAGGGGGGAAAGCTCTGCTCACTGAAGAGGAGCTCTCCCTTTCAACTGTATGACCACTGCATTTTCAGCTGCTGTCATAGACAGCTGCAGCAGTGATTGGGGAACTGGGGCCATGCCTGCAAACACACTGACTGAATTGGAAGATGGGTGCCACACCTAAGAAAACTCGGATGATGGCACTATGTTTCTTTCACATGCGTGCAAGCAACATAAAAATGACTGGGACTTTAAACCTAAAACTGTTATATTCATTAAAATTTGGTACAAGCATCATTCTTTAATCAGTAGTTTTACTAAAAAAATGTGTACTTTTTAAATTTCAGTAGTTAAAAAATAAAGTGCCATTTTGAGGCAAGCACAGAATATTTTTTAACTTTCTTTTCCTAACTGCATTTTTTATCTGACTTACATCAGTTTTATAATGGGGCCCAATTTTATGACTCAAAACTTTCCTTTCCACATAGTTTTGAGTCACAGATGTACCTCCAGCTGTCTATAGGTTGCCAGCAGCAGCAGGGAGCCCATTTTTGCCAGCAGTACAGAACCCCCCCCTCAACGTTTGCCTTGCAGATGGTTCACAACTCCCCCCCCATGGGTTACCCCTCTCACAATGTTAGTAAATCCAGCAGTGCATGCCAAACCCCACCAACATTATCTCCTCCTACTCACCCACCATGACATTAAACAACATAGCAGTGAGAGACTAAAGCCTGCTGCCTAGCCTGTCTGCTGGCACAGCAGCAAAGCATCTGCTTGTGACGCCGACATCCTAGGTTTGAGAATGGACCCAGGAGTCAAAGGGCTGGCTGGGTGGAGAGGATTGAATGCCCGAGTGGTGGTTCTCCTTCCCTGGGGGGGGGGTGAGTGTCCGGTATATCAGCAGCCTGTGGTAGAGGCTGGGGGATCTGCAGAGACCGGGGCAACACGAGACGGGAGGCAGAAGAGATGTTGGGCATGCCCATTGATGTCATTGCACATCCTGCCCCCAGGGAAACTAAGCATACAAAAATCAGGCCCTGCAGATGACACCCCTAACTATGCCGCCACTCACACAGAAGACTCATGTCCACCGGAGGGAGGTCCCACTCCTGTGACCCCACCCTTGTGGGCATGCCTGGGGTAATGACCATGTTCCTTGGGGAAGGGGCGCCTGTCCAGCAGTCCCACCCAGGGAGGTAAGCCTGGGTATGAGGGTGTGGCATGTGGGGTGGGAGGCTGAAGGTATGGGGGGTGGGGTACCAGTCCAAAAACAAAAAATGCA
Organism: Neoceratodus forsteri; assembly: GCA_016271365.2. Taxonomy (NCBI): domain Eukaryota; kingdom Metazoa; phylum Chordata; order Ceratodontiformes; family Ceratodontidae; genus Neoceratodus; species Neoceratodus forsteri. The sequence continues at coordinate 1,060,912,625 of CM028132.1, read as the reverse complement.
GCCTGTACCCACCAGTTTACTCACCACAAGTTTAATCTTACAGTTATTGTCTAATCCCACTACACCTGTATCACACTTCTGCCCACATACCCACCACAGCTTTAACAAATTAATTGGTGGATGCCCATTTCCACTGTTGGTGCCCACCAGTCTTCCAGCCAGAAAACATTAATAAATCTATCAACAGGAGCCCAACTTCACTAATGGTACCCCCCCCACCAGCCCACCACAATTAAGAAATCTGTCGATATTGCTCAACCCCGACACAGTCACCCCTCCTGCCCACCACAACTTTAATAAATCTGGTGGCTGGTGCCCAACCCTTCTGCCATTACCTCCAACCCACCCATCAGTCACAAGTTTAACAAATCCATTGGTGAGTGCCCAACCCCACATCTGGAACCACTCTTCCACAGGCCTGACACAAGTCCATAAACTTTGATGGTGGGTGCCCAATCTAACAAACTATTTGACAATTCTAGCAGTGGGTGCTCAACCCTGCCACCACTAACTCCCTCCTGCCTGCCGACAACAACATTGCCAAATCTGGCAACAGGTGCACAACTCCACCTCTGGTACCCATGCAAGATTAATCTGATTAATTCCTTTGATTGGGCCATTAGGGCAATAGATCAAAGGATGGCAGTGGGCATGTTTGTGGCCTATCTGGCCTTCAGCAAAACACTTGCCATTATGCTGCACAGGAGACTGATTGAAAAAATGAGCAACCTAGAGATGAGATCTAAAATGGTGAACTTGCATAGAAACTAGTTGACGAATAGGTGACAGATGGTGGTGGTTAATGTCACTTACTCTAATGATGGGAGAGTGACAAGCAGTGACCAAGTACTGGGACCAGTCCTCATCAATGCCTTCATAAGTGACACTGCAGATGAACTAAAAGGGAAGATATACATTTTTGCAGATGATAAAATCTGTAATAGGGTGGACAGTAAGTAAGGGGTGGAAAGAATGCATAGCAATTTTGGAAAACTCAAGGACTGGTCAAGAGTGTGGCATTTGGAGTTCAATGCCAAAAAGTGCAAAATCATGCAACTAGGGCATAGAAAACCAAGAACTGAGTATACGATTGGAAAAGAGGTCCTGTCAGTCACTAAGCTGGAATGGAACCTTGGGTTTATTATATTTGATTACCTCAAAGTGGCAGGGCAGTGTGACAGAGCAGTGGGTAGCTCAGTGTGATGCTGGGATACACAGGGAGCTGTATCCCCAGCGGGGGGAGGGAGGTAATGTTGCCACTATAACGCTCTCTAGTGAGACACCACTTGGATTATTGTGTTCAGTTCTGGAGCCTGCTCCTTAGAAAGGAAATAGACATGGTAGAGGAAATTCAGAGAATTGCAACTAAAATGGTGCATGAGTTGCACAAAAACCTCTATGAGGAGATGCTGAGGGATTTCATCATTTGCAGCCTGGAAGACAGAAGAGTGAGAGTGAGAGGGGACATGATAGAGACCTACAAGTACTGTACCTCATAGGGGTGAACAAGGTGCAGGATAGAAGTTTCTTTCAAATGAGGAAAAGCAACAGAACTAGGCAGCATGCAATGAAGCTGGTGGTGGGAAGTTTAGGAGGGATGCAAGGAAGTATTGCTTCATTGAATGATTGATGGATGACTGGAATATACTGTCAGCAGAAATGGTGGAGGTGAAAAATGCAGGGGGCTTCAAGCATGCATAGGATGGGCATAAGGGAATATTACGAAATGGGCTGAGAGGAGGGAGGGTCACTGGAGACACAGAGATATAGAGGCATAGAAGCTGACAGCAGATAAGGGTCACTGGGCCAACCCAGTCTGTCCATTTTTAGCGACTTCATTTTTGCTGCAGACCCTACTTGATCCACGGCACTGTCTCTCTCCCCCTTCCTTACTCTAATGATTCCCTTGAGTCTATCCAAGGCATTTTTGAACCATTCCACTGTATTCACCCCCACTACATCTGCTGAGAGGCTGCTCCAGGAATCCACCACCCTTTCTGTGAAGAAGTACTTACTCACATCCCTCCTGAACCTACCTCCTTCCAGTTTCATAGCACATCCCATTGTTCTAGAGCATCTTTTTCTCTTAAAAATATCCCCTTCTAAACCTTATTGACTCCAGCGAGGTATTAAAAAGTCTCTATCATATTCCCCCTCTCCCTCCTCTCCACTAGGGTGTACACATTGAACTCCTTTAGCCTCTTCACATATGGCTTTTGATGCAGTCCCTATACCATTTTGGTAACCCTCATCTGGAATGCCTCCACTCTGTCTATGTCTTTCCAGAGATGTGGTATCCAGAACTGGACACAGTACTCAAAGTGAGGTCTTACCAATGATCTGTATAGGGGCAGCACCTATTCCCTCTTTCTACTGGTGATACCCCTGCCTATGCAAACTTGCAACCGACTAGCCTTCCTGACTGCCTTGTTACACTGCCTGGCAACCTTTAGGTCATCCAATATGATTATCCCCAGGTTCATTTCCTGCTTCGTCATTGTCAGTATCTCTCCCCATTTTCTTACTCCACCCCAGAGTTTCTTTGTCCCAAATGCATTATTTTGCACTTTTTTGCATTAAAACCCAACTGCCATACCATTGACCATTTCTTAAATTTTTTTCATATCCATGCCCATCCTTTCCACACACACCCAGAGTGTCTACTCTGTTGCAGATCTTGGTGTCATCATCAAAGAGGCAAACCTTCCCTTCCATCTCCTCTGCTTTGTCATTTATGCAGACATTAAAGAGGACCGGTCCCAGAACTGACCCCTGAGGTACCCCACTGGTCACCTTCCCTTCCTTGGAATGAACACCATTTACCACTACCCCTTGTCTCCTATCTCCTAACCAGTTTATTACCCAGGTTACCACCAGTGCTCGAATAATGAAGAAAAAAGTAGGGGTGCCTGATGGCCCATATTAAGAGGTGTGCACAGACTCAGTGAAAAGGGGGTGCAAAAATCTTCACAAAGTTTGGGGTGTCTTGGGGGCATGTCCCCAGAAATGTTTTTAAAACATCACTGTAAACGGTGTATTTTCCTACATTTTAGAGCTAAGTAAGATACAATAAAGCCCACTAGAATAAAACATTCTGTGATAAGGATGTTGCTGTCTCCAGCAAGAATGTTTTAAAAATTAAACTGTTTATGAAATTGCATTCTTTGCTTCATTTGTAAAGTGGATTGCTTCTCACTCCCCATTTCTCTCATAATCTGGGAAATAGATCCCCAGATGACACTTACCCACTTTCTTCCCCCAGCACCAACTCCCCCCACAGGATCTTTTGCCAGCCCACTGCCTGTAAGTTATGCACCATACTCCATTTGAAAGAAGTGGACAAGAAAGGTAGCTTGTGCAAAGCATAATATCATATGAGCTGCCTTTCTGATCTGAGCACAAGAAAAAAAGGGACACAGCAGCAGAGCACTAGACCAGCAGGCAATGAAAACAGAGGGGAGGGGACCCAGTGTGCTACTGTAAAGGGACAACCAAAGGATGATTTGTGCATTATAGTGATAGGCAGAGTATTAGAAAAAAGATTAAATTAAATTTGTGGATGAATCCTGCACCAGTTAAAAATAGGACCCCCCCTTCCACTGGCACACACACACATACCACACACTTTATTTCTTAAATAAGATTGCTATATATTATGGTCTCAGAGGTTCAGTTAATTTTGGATGATTGATGTCAAAAATTTCAGTGGTCAAAATTTGAAAGGCATTCCAGCTTTAGGGAAGTCAAAATACTTTCCAGGTTACAACTTTGAAAGCCAATATAATGTTGTCAGAGACAATTTCGTAATATACACTTTACAGATAATGACATGCCCCCTTCAAATTCATTCAGAAAAATATCACACCGTTGTTTGACTTCCATGCCTGCAAAATTCAAAGTCACCCACATTTTCACTACTGGGAGTCAAATACATCCCCCTCAAATAATTAAATGAAGCCCCTGGCTGATGGCATGTTTTCCCATCTTCTCAGGGGTCACTGCTAACAGGTTTAGAGAGTAACATGTGTCTTTCTTAACACATGCAATATTTCCTTCTTGGTCTCCCTATTTTCAGGGGCTAACTTATTTTGAACAACCTCACATCCACCACACACGTCTCACACAGTCACACCATTATCCAAAATATACATAATTCATAGGATCTTCCCTTTTACTGGATCTAGAACTGAAATTTTGTCTTGTTATACACATACAGGCTAGCTCTCCCTGATATATTGGTCAAGAATCTGAGAATGTTGAGGTATGCCTCGGCTGCACTATTGCAAATCACTTAGATGCATTACTTGAGTAGCAGAAAGCAACATGCCGTCTTTTTTTCTATATTATACATATTTTACCTGGGCTCCAGTGACACAAAGCACTCCCCCTAAAGTCTTGCATCATATGGACTCCAGAGAAACATGCTGCCCCCAGCTTTGCCTTACTTGACATGGGTTCAAGAGACACACAGCTCCCCCCAAGCCTTGCCTTATTTAACATGGACTCTGGAGACACAAAGCACCTTATATCCTTGCCCCACTTCACTTGGGCTCCAGAGATGCACAACACCCACCACTACTCTTGCCTTACTTCACATGAGCTCCAGAGACACAAAGGAACCCCCCCAACTTTGCCTCACCATACTTCACATGGGCTCTGGAAACACCCCCCCGCCTTACCTTACCTTACCTTACTTCACATGGGGTCTTCACATGGGGTCTGGAGAGAAACATGCACCTCTGCCTTGTCTTGTGTTACTCCACATGGGCTCTGGAGACAAATGCCCCCCCCCTCCTCAACCTAGCCTTACTTCACATGGGGCCCAGACAAAACATCCCACACTAGCCTTGCCTTACTTTACATGGGCTTTTGAGACAAAAACAACCCTCTCTCTAGTCTCCTTATCTTACTTCACATTGGCATTGGAGGCAAGTAACCCCTCCCCAAACTCTCTCTCTCTCTCTCTCTCTCTTTCTCTCTCTCTCTCTCTCTCTCTCTCTCTCTATCTCTCTCTCCAGTAACAGTGAACAAATATGTTGTTCCCAGAGGCTCAGTGTAGGGGTTACTGACTACTACTTTTACCTCTGGTTTAAGTCATTTATACTCTGAACTGAAATGAACACCCCAGCTGTGCTCATTCAAGGAGGAGCATTTTTTTTACAATAAATAAGGATAAAGATAAGGATCTCTGATTATCACCTTTTTAAAGTATCTGTGAATGACTAACTTTGGTGCTAGCTGTGAATACTTCTTTTAGCTGTGGGATGCTCTTGTTTATTTGTTTTCCAGGAAGGCAGCCATCAAAGCAGTCAACCAACAGAATGCTATCACTTAAGGCTTGTTTACCCTACCAACTTTGTAATGCATCAACCTATGCACACAGGTTGATGAGCTGCAAAATCAGCAGAACAAGCACATTAAACGATGTAAACCCTTTCATCCACGCACTCTGATGGGAAGCCTTCTGTCCCAGTGTCTTTCAGCATCCCCTGCTGAATTTACAGCCCCTTCTTGGAGTGTCCTGCAGTGCTGTGAGGGCAACTAGTGTTGATGGAGGAGTAGCCAACACAGTGGGAAGGGAGCAGTGCAAATGCAAGAGTGCTGCAGTTGTGTAAACACAGCTTTAAATAAATATCTGTCTCAAGTATAACTTAAAGGATACCTAAATATTTTGACAACAAACTATTCAAAAATCTGACCACAAATTGGACTAAAGGAAAGGCTACATTTATATAAGTTACCTAAATTTGGTTCCAAAGCATTTGAAAAATGTACAATCAGCCTTCTGATTTAAAAAAAAATGCCTTACGTGCTTCTTTTTTTTTTATATTCAATTTGTTTTGTTATCATATTTATTTCGTACACATTGATGTACATGAGCTGGTGAGACCAAAAAATTCCATGACAATTGCCATCTACATTCTTTTATCCAGCAAGTATTACAGATTCATAGCCATATTACTAAACTCTATGACTCTATTTTAATTAAAAATATAAAACTAACTAGAAAAAAAAAAAGGAAACCCTCCTCCCACCTCCTCCCACCACCCCTCCCCATCCCCGGACCCCCAAATCCATAGCAGCATTCACGCCATTAAAAAAAAAAAAAATCTAATGGTATTATACAGTCAGGTTATCTCCCTACGTGAGGAAGATCAGGAGCCCCGACATCATTAGTGTTTCAAATGGGCCCCACAGGGTATAATTTTTCCCAGCATCATTGTTCATTCTGGCTATATGTGACTCTACTTGCAATGCCAGTGTAATTTCTTTATACCATTCTCTCGTAGAGCGGAGTTGTGGAGTCAGTCCAGTGTCTCAGTATCACGGCTTTTGCAGCTGCTGATATCAAAGCCATATATCTTTTTTGTTGTCTGGTCATCCCATCTTCAAAATAGTTTAGCAGACAAATTCTAGATGAGAAGAAAGCATCTAGATTTAATAATTGTGATACAGAGGTGCTAATTGCCTTCCAGAAGGGCCGGATTTTGGGACATTCCCATACTAAATGGTATAGATCACATCCTGCCATCCCACATCTGGTGCAGTTAGTTTGAACCTCCTTACCCATCTTGTGTAACTTCACGGGGGTATAGTACATATTATACATTACATTAAATTGTTGAAGCCTATATCTATACTGCTTGATATTTCTATATGTATTTGACCAGATGAACTTCCACGTTCTATTGTCTTCTGGTATATTTAATTTATTTAGCTAATAATAACTAACTCCACTTGGAAGACTCTCATCCAGCAGCTGCAAGGCCTTGTAAACTCTAAAAACTGCATGCAGTTTCATAGCTACTTGGACTAGATCTGTCAACTCCACTCCACTGCCGGCTCTCTTCGCCTTTGCTCTACGCAGATGAGCTCTTATTGACTCTGAAATTTGTTTAAACTTAAAGGGGTGCCCCTCTATTTCAGGGAATCTATTACAAGCCTGTACATACATCAGCAATCACTTCAGGAGCCAAGTCACCAAGCTTTAAGTCTGATAAAATCTTCCAGTACGGGTTGAATTGGTACTTTTTGAATCAGGAAATGTACATTCTGTGTTAATGTTTGCTCTTGCGACACCCGCCAACTAGTCTTTAGAAGTTTTTGGGTTTGTTGTAATACTCTCACTGACCAGCCTATGGGGGTATCTTTTAGTGCTTTCAGGAGTAATTTGACAGTAGTATATGCCAGATTACTTAATTTAACGTTATGTTTTCCAGCTAAATCTCTTTCAATATTTAACCAGAGCGGTGTGTAAGAGTGTAATGGAGAGGATGTATCAGGCCTAAACCAATATGCTATCTTACTTATGTGTGATGCTAAGTAGTACTTATAGAAAGATGGCAGTGACAACCCCCCTCTCTCCCTGAAACCTGTAAGCTTTTGATATGACCTTCTGACAGCCTTCCCTTTCCACAGATATGTACTGACCACCTTCCTTAAATTGAGAAACCAAGCCTTAGGCAAGTAGCAGCCTAACATATTAATAGGTAAAATAACCCTCGGTAAGATATTCATTTTATTGTTTCTGTTCTGGCCCAAAAGATAGTGGAAGTAGATTCCATCTGCTTAAGTCTAACAATTATTTTGAGAAGGTTATTACAATTTTCCTTGATCATAGAGCCTACACCTCTCATAACCTTAATCCCAAGGTAGGATAATTTTTTAGTTTACCAGATCAGACCTAATTCCTTTGCTATATTGGGATAGCATCTATTATTTAATGGAAAGAGCTTTGTTTTGGAGGTATTAATTTTATAATTCGATACTTTTGAGAATTTAGCTATTTCCTCTAGTATTATTGGTATACCCACCTCCGGATCTTCTAAATGGATCAGTACATCATCTGCATATGCTGATAAGAGATATCGTCTGCTTCCTAGCTTGATACCTTTAACCTTCTGCAATACCTGAAGTCTACGAATCATTGGTTCCAGATATATATTGAACAGCAGCGGTGACAGTGGACATCCCTGTCTTGTACCGCAATTTAAGGAGAAGGGAGGTGATAGAAGTCCATTGCACCAGACACGTGCTTTGGGAGCACTATATAAAAAATATGAACCCATTTTAGAAAATCATTGGGTAGACCAATCCTTTCTAGTATTGCAAGAGGAAATCCCAAGACACTCGGTCAAATGCTTTTCAGCATCAAGTGCCAGTAAGCGCTGCTGAGTACTACTCCCTGTGCTCTCAGCATTAAGTGGTGTAGTTTTCGCGGGTGATCACAGGGAACTCTTCCACTCATAAACCCTACTTGCTCGTCACTGATCATACTACTCATAAGGAGCCAACCTATTTGCTAGTATTTAGCTAATATTTTAATATCAACATTCAGGAGGCGATATCGGATGATAACTACCCAACAATAAAGGATCTCGATCGGGTTTAGGAATTAGAGTGATGGGTGCTTCAGAAAAGACTCATCTGAGATATTTCCTGTAAACCAAAATTATATACTTTAGTTATGATTGGACAGATTACATCTATGTAAACTTTAAAGAAATTTGTGGTTAGCCCGTCTGGGCCAGGGACTTGTCTCCGCTAATTGCGAGACAGCGGTTCTAACCTCCTCCTCCTGTGTTGGGGCTCCTATTTGCTCAACTCCAGGTCCTGATATTTTGGGCAAGGTGTGGTATCTAAATACTTACGTATTTCTATTATAGTAGGTTTACTGATGACATCTATAGAGTAAATTTAGTTGTAAGTAGCTTCTAAAAGCGGAGGCAATTTCCTTCGGATCTTTAAGTATACTATTCTCACCCTCTCTCTTAATTGCAGAAATGACTCGACTTGAATCAGCTTGCTTTAACCTAAGTGCGAGCAATTTGCCTGCTCTTTCCCCGGACTCTAAATATTTTATTTTAGTTCTACGTAATGTGAGCTCTGCTTTCTGCATCATTATTGCAGAATACTGCACTTGTAACTGATGTAATTTAGTCCATTCTGACTCGTCTGAAAGTGCCAAAATATTATTTTCGGCTGTTCTGAGAGCCTTATTAATCTCTCCCACGAGGGTCTTGTTTTTCCTGGCCCTAGTTGTTGCAATACGTATACACTCACTCTAATCGAACATTTTAGCGCTGCCCACACTATATCTATGTTTGAAACAGAATCAAGATTATTCTCTAGAAACTGAGTCATGAACTTTTAATCTGGTCTTGCACATACAATATTTGTAATAATTGATTATTAAACCTCCATCTAAAGTCTCTGATTATTTCTTGTTTTGGTACACTTCACATAAACTGGGGAATGATCCAATATAACTCTTACTTCAATCCCTGCTTCCAAAATCGAGGTAACATGTTCATGCTGATTAGGAAATAGTCTATCCTTGAACATGTTCTGTGTGCATTTGAGAAAAAGGTATATTGCCACAGATCTCCATTTAGCAATCTCCATACATCTACTAACCCTAGACTATCCATCACGTCCCGTAATGACCGTTGTGCCGGGGAGAGACCAACCTTATGACTACCAGATCTGTTCAAATACGTTTGTGTTGTTATGTTCCAGTCCCCTCCTATCAGCATTACATGAGAGGTATATCCATTCAATATCTCAAGAATTAGCATAAAAATTGTGTAGGTCTATATTAGGACCATATACCGATCCTATAACCACCTTAACAGAATGCAATGTCCCCACCAGGAAGATAAAGCGGCCCTGCTCGTCCCAAATTTCTTTTTCCAATTGAAACTGGACTCTTTTATGGATTATTATGGCTACCCCACCCTTATTTGTGGAAAAGCCAGCTCCATAGGTTTGTCCTACCCACTGTTTGGCAAAAATACCAACATTATCTCTTACGAGATGCGTTTCTTGAAGGCATGCTATCTCTGCCTTAAGTGTTGAAAGGTGTTTCAGTATTACCTGTCTCTTACATCTGTCTCTGGCCCCTTTGATGTTCCAGCTAATCAACTTTATTGTGTTCTCCATATTTTACTGATTGCATTATGACTGTCCATCTTCTTATAATTAACCCCTCCTATATGAGGCCCCCATGCGTATTCATCCTTCCTCCTTTGGGTTGGCGTGGAATGCTGCTAACCCCTCCCTTTCTGTATCCCTTAGATGACCCCTCAACCCCCAGTTCCAAGAACCGCTCTACCATCTCACTACGTCTAGTGATGACTATCAACCCAGGTCTCTACCAGCTCCCCCTCCAGCCCAGCTCGCATGAAAGGAGGCTATGAGTGAGGGGAAAGAATTTCCCTATCTTATCTTGATCCAAATTACAATTTCTTTTCCCTCACTCAATTCTCCCCCTTTAAAAGAGGCTCTTATGTACATCTTACAAAATAACCCTGGTATTAACATTAAAGAACCAATCCAATTTTAACATCAATACTACATCACTATTCTAGGTTTTGCAGGGGAAAATTGATAACAAGTGACCACTGTCTCTGGATTCCATGCTCTCAATATTAAATAAATCTAATCTCCCCAATCACAAACTATATTAAGTCTCAAATGTTGACATTATACAGCATTTACACCATTTCATGTCTCTTGCTCCTGTAGTGCCCAATATATACTTCGGCTACATTCTCTCACTTATACAGTAAGCAAGAAAAAAAAAGGGGAGGGGGAGGGGGAAGGGAGGGGAGGGGAAGGGGATGGAGGGGGGAGAATCAAGTTCCCTTCGAAAATTCTAGTTCATGGAGTCTCCAGCCATTATATCCAACCAAGAAGTCTCTAGTCCATAATCTTCCGGCATCTCTTCCTCAGTAACGAATAGGTTGATAAGAGAACCATTACAGTATCTCTGTCCGATTCTGGTGTTTAAACTTCTGTAAAGTCTTCACCTTAAAAAAGGCCATATTCTCTCTGTAAATCTAGATATTCAAATAGCTCGAGCTAGGAATCGCTCCTTGAAGAGATCTATTGACATTCTCCTCTTAAGTAAAGTCCTCAATCCTCTCAGAGCAGCGTATTCCACAGTAGATTATCTCTCTGTTCAAGCATAATTTTACATATTTATACTGGCTATATCTCATCCAGGAGGAGACCCTCCATGAGTCTATATCACATCTGTCCCTTCTTTGATTTAGAGCTCTCGCTCTTCCCTCTAAATCAGCTCTCCGGTTATTCCCTTTACTTTTATTTAAATAGATCAGGCATTACTATTTTCAGTTCCTCTCGAGCTTCCTCTGTAGATCCATAAGACTGCCACTCATTTTAAGTTTAACCTGAAGCAGCGCTGGGTATTTAACCGAAATGGTATTCCTGCAGCTACCAACTTTGTTACAATAGGGTGCAGGCTCTGTCTTTAAAGAGCACAGAATATGGAAGATAATGGTGATCTGATTTTTCCCCTCCCATGTAACTTCCTGCATAGCTCTGACTTTATTCAGGATGTGTTGTTTATCCAAAAAGTTTAAAAGTTTGCATATCAAAGGGCGTGCAGGAGTTCCACTAGCAGGAGGTGGGCGAAGCGATCTGTGGACCCTTTCAACAATGTAACTGCCATTTGGTGATTGACCTGCTATCTTCTCGAACAGTTTCTGCACAAACAAAATCGTTGCTGTTCCTTCTGCTTTCTCGGGCAGTCCCAGAATAACAAGGTTGTTCCTCCTACTTCTACCCTCCAAATCCTCCATCTTCTCTTCTATTTTCTTCATTCTATTGCTCGCTGTCACTTTTTCTAATTCGTGCCTGTCCATTCTGTTTTCCAAAGATCTTATTTTAACTTCGTTGTCTCCCACTCTTCTGTCGATTCTTTCCAGCGCGGTCTTAAAGATCTGCATCTCTGTGTGAATTTCATCTACTGAGGCTTGTAATGGTGCAAAGATCTCTAAAAACCTCTCCTCCATCAGTGCGACTGGCCCAGAGCTCAATTTATTTAGGCCCTGATGTGGGTGCTTTGCGGTCTGCTCTTTCTCCAGTGAAGGAGGCGGGGTGCATTTCGCTGACTGTTTTTTAACATACGCTTCCATCCCCGGTGACCAAACTGCTTCCGATCACTCCTCCAACTTTTCCCCAACCGATAATTAGCCAGATTAGTTTCCTGAAATAAAATTTAAAGACTTTAAATGCTGGGTGAAGACGGAGCTGGCTTGAGGCGCTGCTCTTCCTAGGTTGTCATCACGTGACCTCCCCTTACGTGCTTCTTAAAATGGCTGCCAAATGTGTTATGTGATGACATCATTGGAACCAAAGTCAGAGAGCTATATGGTTCTCTATAGTGCTAACTAGTTCTTTCTTCCCTTTGTATAGAATTGTTTCACCAAAATGGTCAAAATCGTGTGCATTGTTTGGATCAATACGTATGTTAGGCTATGGTTCTGTTCATTTTGTTTACTTTAACATGTTGACATTTTGTTTTAATCTAACAGACTTTCTCTTTGGCAACCACAGTGCAGTACACATCTTGAATAACCTGGTGGTCTAGTGGTTATGGCGGATCCAAGATGCTACAATGGGGGGGGGGCTGGGAGTGTGTGCATACTTGATAGCACTTGAACAGTTTTATGAAACCTTTATATTTTCTGCTATTATGCTTTTCTAGTATGTTTTTGACTGAAACTACAAATGTAATCCATATTTTTGAATGTAAACATTTGTACAATCAATAAATCAGACTTCTTCAACAAAGTGAAATGCAGTAGCAGCAAGTGAGTACTTTAAAATGGGTGGGTACCGCCACACCCCTCACCACCCCATAGAACCACCACTTGTTTGTAGCAAAGTTCTTCTGTAGTCCAATGCCAGAGTTCATACTTTCTTGGAAATCAAAAATATGCTTGTCTTCTTGTCTCCATCCATGGGAAATATCAATAAGAATAATCAGTATTTATATAGTGCTTTCATACACATTGCATCCCAAAGAGCTTTACAAGCAATGCTGGACTGGTACTGAAGTGACTGACAGTATAGCGGCAGTCAATTCACATATTAATACCCACACACAGCCTAGGACAATTGTATGAACTGGTTTTATCGGAAGGGGAATATTGGCCAGGACAATAGGGTCAGGTAGTGATCATGGTGCTGGCAGCCCCACATCTTAGTTCTCACAATGATCTGCTCATATTTCTCCCCTTCTGTCTTCCCCCTTCCTTGAATATAGCAGTACCTTGCAGGAGTGGCCTTCTCAGTCCCCCTCTGGAATTCATTCTCACTACTTCTCCCCACAGCAAAAACTGTGAGCTCATCACCCTTGTGCATCATGAATGTAGATAGTATAGTCCCCAGGTTTTTTTGATATATCAAAAATAAACAAATCTTTCCAGTAAGTCAGGCTGATAGCAGCAGGGGACATGGGGAATTACAGGCTTTCTTATCCTTAAAAGATCTAGGCTACCTTTGATTAGGCACTATTAAATGATGGGTGTGCACATCATTAGGCATGTCATTTAATAGGGTCTAATTATAGGTGGATTAGATGTTATATAGGTAGGAATGCCTGTTTCCCCTTATGCCCTGCTGCTATTAGCCCGGCTTACTAGAAGATCATGTTTATTATTAATATGTAAAAATTGCACAGGCGACCATACTAACTGCATTCATGATGCAGAAGGGCAGTGAGCTCATCAGTTTTTGGTGTGGGGAGCATAAGAGAAGAACAAATGCTAGAGAGGGACTGAAGATGCCTTTCCAGCAGGGTACAGCTATATTCAGGTTAGGGGAAGACAGGAAGGGGGATGTTTAGCAGATTGTTGTGAGATCTGAAAAGTAGGTCTGCCAGCACCATGATCACTACCTGACTGTGAATGAGAGCAGCCAGTGATGACAAATACTCAGTGGCAGGGCTGCACTTAAAGTGTTACTTGAATTCAGTGTAGAGCGATTACCCTCAGGTTTGGGGGAGGGGTGTTGACGTTTGTTAGGACTGTATTGAAGGAGCTATGTATAGATCACTCAAGATTTAGAAGGGTGGTAACCAACCAGCTAGCATTGTGGAGTAGGGCACTAAAAAGTACTTGAGAAGATTTGCAGGGAACTGTCCTGTGGGGTTCTGCAGATCACAGGTAAAGGAGTAGACTGACACTGGAGGTCTGGTGGAATCGGTCAAGGCATTATTATTATGCTTCTCCTGCTAATAATATTGTTATCCATAGTAAGTACAGTCCTTATGAGGGCATGAACAGCAGTTTTTCTAGTGAGTCCTGAGGCCTATTGCTTGGCTCTCCATGAAGACCCAATTGTTGGTTAATGAGGCAGGACAAAAACACAACAGGGGAACTGTACATACTGCCTTCACTGTGCAGAATGGTGGTGATCCACTCAATGTTTACTGTGGGAGCAGAAGTCAAACATTGAAAAAGTGGACTTAAGTATGCTTTGGGAGGTATTTTTTAACAGTGCCAGCTGATGATCCGTATTGGTGTAGATATGCACAACTCTCTGAGGTATACGATTATAGTCTGAGGTGTGATAATTCTCTTCATGAGACCACAAGCTCATATGCAGCCCCAGGCAGTACTAAGGATATGGTATGGATGGTGGGGTGTTCAACAGAAGCCAGGATGGGTGCAGGGGGTTCACTTGGAAAAAGAATACAAGAGAAGCTTTTTTGTGGATTAACAAGAATGCATGAGCTTTGGAACTGGACCAGACCGGTACTTCGCTGTGTGACCCTGAGCAAGTCACTTAACTTCCTTGTGCTGCCAGGCCACATCTGTAAATAAGGTTTCAGCATAGTGTGTCTCTCCTGGTTAACAAACAAAAAATTCAGGGCATCACATAACCACTACATCATCAGGCATTTGAAGTGTTGTACTGTTCTGCAGTTTGCCAAAGAGAAAGTCAGCTAGATTGCAAAACATTTTCAGCAAGTTAAAGTAAATAAAATGAATAAAATCATAGCATACATGTGTACTGATCAAAATAATCCACATGTTAACACATGGTGTTGATCATTCTGGTAAAACAATTCAAAACAAAGAGGCAAATAAGAACTAGTTAGCCTATAGGAATATATATTGGTCTCTGGCTCTGGCTCCAATGATGTCATCATAACTCATCACTTAACACAGCTAGCATGCATCTTAGGAAGAAGGCAAGGCTGTTTTTTGTAAGTGAAAGGCTGATGTTTACATTTTTCAAAAGCTATGAAACTGCATTTAAGTTACTTACATAAATGCAGTTGTAGTATAAATGTAAACAGTAGCCTTTACTTTACCTCACTATGAAGCCAGATTTTGGAGTTTGCAATTTAAAGAAACTGCTTGTTTAGGTATCATTTAACTCACTTTGATGCCAGTTGTGTGGCTATGGGTTGGGGGGGGGGCTATTGTTTTCCTGGATTGCTGTTAAAAAGGAAAACATGGTGTTAATTACTATTTTTCACTCAGGTAGGTCTGCTGCAATTTGTGTTCCTGACTCAATAAAGATCAGCAGCTTCAGCAGTGAGAAGTAAGGGGGCCAAAACATGCCCCCCCAGCAGCTTTCAATTACACAGAACTCAGGAGGCCCTCCAAAAAAGTAAGGAGACCCGGCCTCCTCAGGCCCCCCCCATAATTCAAGCACTGGTTTTCACCTAATTGCCCACTCCAAGCTACCCAACTTGCTTACCAATCTTTTATGTGGAATGGTGTCAAAATCCTTGCTGAAATCCAGGTAGGCCACATCCATTGCTCCTCCCTGATCTAGTTTCTTAGTCACTCAGTCAAAGAAATCTTTCAGATTTGTTGGCATTACCGTCCCCTTGTGAATCCATGCTGCCTTGGATTCTGTAACATGCTGGATTCTAGATATTCCACAGTTCTTTCCTTCAGTAGTATTTCCATTAACTTTCACACCACTGAGGTCAGGCTGACAGGCCTATTATCACCTGTCTCTTCCTTGCTACCACTTTTGTGAAGTGGAACTAATTCTTCCCTTCTCCAGTCCTCCAGGACCACTCCGCTCTCCAGTGATCTATTAAATAGGATTGTCAGAGGTGAAGCTAGTACAGTACCTCCCTCAGCACCCTTGGATGTACCCTGTCTGGCCCCATAGCACTGTACCCCTTCAAGATAATGAGTGTCTTCCTGACTCTCTCCACAGAAAAAAAAAGACTATTGTCCATTTCCCTTCCTTCAAAGCTTCTGGTGCCTGTTCATGTCCCTCCACTTCATCTGCTACTGTGAATACTGTGCAGAAGTATTTGTTCAAGATGTATGCCTTTTCTTGATCAGTCTTCATACAGTCCCCCCTCCCTCTTTAACTGTACAGTCTCACCCTTTGTCTTCTTTTTTTCATTAACAAAAATATCCAATAAGTGTACCACAAAGTCCACCCAGATCGGACTTGAGCCCACCATCCCTGGCTTAGGAGGCAAATGTCTTATCCATTAGGCCACACTGGACTAGTTAGGGTCATCAGAGGCATACTGGGTGGGCCAAGTGGACCTTTTCTACCAAAAAATTCTACATTTCTATGTTCCTACCCTTTCCTGCTTGCTCACCATAATTTTAACAAATCCAGCAGTGGTTGTCCAACTCCTTCCCCCCACTGATACCCTCTACCACCTGCCAGTCCACCACAATTCTAACAATTCTGGCAATGGATTTCCAATCATATCAACTGGACTGCCTTCCTGCCCATCCAAAACAAGTTTCAAAATTATGGCAGTAGATGCCCAGTTCTGTCACCAGTATCTCCTTCTCACTTGCCACAAGTTTACAAAATCTAGTGGTGGGTGCCCAACCTGCAGCCAGCATCCTCCTAGACTCCAAGTCAACAAATCAGTAAACTGAGGGTGGAGCTCACTAGGGATGGGTGGGTACTAAAATACCTGACCCTCAAGACTACCCATGGGTACTTATAAAGTACCCTAAAATTACCCAGATGAAAACCAAGTAGTTGGGTTGGGTTGAGTAGTTACCATTCTACTACCCGATTACCCGGCCCTGACCATAACAAAAATCCTGAGAAATACTTTTTTTTTTCCTTTTTACTGTTACACTGTTTGTTAAGTGCCACAAGCCATTATTCCCATGGAGGGGAGGGTATTGCTGAGGCAGGCACAAGAGGCACAGCTGCTCTAAGCGAGCCTGCTGTTGTTTCCAGAAATTATACCCATGGTGAGTATTGCTCAGGTAGGTATGAGGGGTGCAGCAACTCTTAATGAGCCTGCTACTGTTTCCATAAATTATACCCATGGTAGGCATTGCTGAGGCAGGTATGAGAGGGGCAACTGCTGTGAGTGAGCCAGCTGCTGTTTCAAAAAATGATACCCATGGTGGGCAATGATGAGGTAGGTAGGTACAAGAGACACAGCAGTTGTGAGTGAGCCTGCTGCTGTTTCAAAAAATTATACCCATGGCAGGCATTGCTGAGGTAGGTACAGGGGATGCAGGTGTACTCATTGAGTCTGCTGCTGTTTTCAAAAATTATACCCATGGTGGGTATTGATGAGATAGGCAGAAGAGGTGCAGCTGCTCTGAGTGATGCTGATGCTATTTCCAGAAATTATACCCATGGTGGGCATGAAAGTAACATAATATAAAACTTAAAAGACAAAGAACCTCTGTGCGCAAACACTGAGGCAAGGGTTACCCCAAAGGGCATTTGGCTGGGAAGCCAAGTTTCAAGAAAATACAAAATCACACATGCCCACACAATGCAAAGCATCATGGGCTGCATATGCAAATCACCACAGAATGTTATGCTGGTCCAATATAAAACTGATGACTGGAAAAATAAAACTAAGAGTAGTGTGGCACATGTGGCTGGCATGGTGGCAGTGGTGATGGTTCTATTCATTTTGTACACAACCTAGTCATCACATTCATTATCACTGCTTGCAGAACAATGTTCATGTTCAGGGTCTGAACTGCATAATTCAGTGTTTAGGAGAATTAGGAAATTTTCAGCATTCATTTTAAGAAATGTAAACTGTTCCACATTTGCAGGATTTAGCAGCGTTCGGTGGTCAATGACTATTCCTCCAGCTGCTCTAAATATGTGTTATGAATATACGCTTGAAGGTGGACAACTGAGGTACATCATTGCAATTTGCAAGAGCTGACCATATTGTTCTCTTTTGCTTCCAATAGACTAATGGATTTTCCTCGAGACCAATCACAGTATGGTCTGCAAAATACTCCAGGATCATTGTGCTGCATGAGACGGTTGCCAGTCTGACAGATGAACCAGCTGCACTTTCTTTACAGGATACTAGTTCATGTTGTCGCAGGTGACTCAGAAGTGATTTGCCTTTCTGATCCTGAACATAGTGTCAGAAGGGCTAAACCTCACTCTCAGGTTCTTGGCAATAATGGGCATGCAAGGAGTCACAGACATGTTGCATAAGAGTAATAAAGCTTGTTTATTACTACTAAAGGAAAATCACAGTTTCCCTAAGCAGTTCTTACCAATTGGAACTGAGAGCCAATGCTAAGCATTCTCTATACCTCAAGGAATGTCTGTGTCTCCTGGGGTCTCCAAGGTAGAAGATGTAATGTCTTACATTATATACCTAAGATAATTACCATGGCTACTGTAAGATGGAAACATTTCTAGTTACAGAGATGAGCCCTTTTGGCTAAATTAGAGGTGACTCCGCAGTCCAAGACAACATTATACAATTTTGTTATAGTCATCACTTTGTAGAAACAAAGTGGTACAGTTTGTACATAGCCATGTAGTAATGCAAATCATCAGAAGATGGCAATGCCGACTCATACATCATAATCATTACAAGGACACAGATGTCCTAACATCTTGTAAGCAAGAAATACATGTATATATTGGAAAGTGAAGTATATAGCAATAAAGTGCATACATATCCTGACATCTACTCTTATGCCGTAGATGCCTTTAGCCCTATATGTTAGTATAACATATACCTAAATGCTAGCTGTCTGCAGGGTACCTGTGGGGATACCAATTAGGGTGCAGGGACCTCGTGTAACATTCCCCCTCTGTTGCCTCAAAAGGGGCAACACAAGCAAGAATAAGGAAATGGATAGGGAGCAGGGGTTGTTTACAGACCCAACGTGCAAGCCTTGTAAAGGAACTCCAGCTGCTCATGGTGTTGGTGAAATGTGCGCCATAGACAGCAAAGCATAATAATAAGAAAAACTATCAAAAATGCTTGTATAATGACAAAATCTTTAAAGGTAATCTCTAACCAAGTGTTAGTAAGTGCACTATTCATATCACCATCATTAATAAGTGCAAGGACAGCTTTGTTAGCTTTGGAGATATTATTGCTGATGTGGATGAGATGGGTGTCTTTTCTGTCTAAAAGTGATTTTAATGTTAAAGTTAAAGTAAGGTAAATACTCTGAAAGAGTAATCAGATAATCAGGGTTACTATCAATGATATTGGGATCCATTAGGGGGACTGGGGTAATAACTGTGTGCCCAATAACAGTTTTCTGATGTGGGACAAAACAAATATTGGGGCATCAATAGAACATGTTTGTGTACCATACATAAAACTCCTGTAATTAGTAACCACATAATAGTCACCATCTGAATTATATTGCATTTTCACTGTAGGCAGTCTCCATTTTTGCAACTGTACTGGGAAACTATACATCTGTTTGGAAATCCATGTTGACAGGCTGTGAACCTCCTCCTGATAAGACTGGTACAACTTGGAATCATCTGGAGCAGATGTTGAGTCCTGGTATTCTGTGTCATTAGTGGTGATGTTATCATCCATGGAAAAGGACCAATTGATACTGTCTGGGGAATAGCTACATACAGGTTTAATAACATCAAATATGTCACATCAACACAAATAAATATACCCTTTCTTCGCACAGCAGTCCTTGTGTGGTGAGACCCATGCATTCAGAAGAGGATGGAAGACCAAGACAGGAGGCAAATCAAGGCATTCTCTGTAGATGTCTTCATCATGGTGCCCAATGGAGTGTATAGAAGAGAGTTTATCAAATATAGCTGTAGTGGGATCAAAATGGGGTAAAGAAACAGTGAAAGACACAAACATAGTATCCTTAATAGAGCATTTCTTAGCAGTAAAACAAGGACCAGTATTAGGGTGCCTGGTCACAAAACCCAAATTCCTAGCAGTTAAAATAGGAATGGTTAAAGACTATAGCATACACATGGCAAAACAGTTAGGGGTTGTGCGATGAGGACAATACCATTTAGAGATACGTCTATCATATATGATATCAGGGATTCTTCTGGACTCTAGATGATGGAAGAGATTGTTGATGGTAGCGATAATGTAAGAGCCATACGCTGAGCCTAATATTTCAATGTCAATGTATTGCTTATCTGCTTCTTTATTGTTTTGTGCAATGAGTGAGTTAATCTTATCTTTGGAATCTGAAAATGCCTTAGGAATGGCGTGCATATTGTAAACAGTGTATCTTTCTTCCTGACTAAGGCCATCCAGAGCATGGAATAATAGGGGTATAATATCATTCACCAGACCAGTTTGAAACTTTTGTGAATGTGATTTGATATCAGCAATGTTGGCCTTATTCCAGATGGACATTACTGTACCAAAAACACCAGTGACGGTGCCTATGGCACCAGTGACATCAGATATGTCACAGGTATTTCTTTTATGACTTTGATCATCTGTATTAGGTTTTCTCCTAAAATTGTGTCTATGCTCAGTGGTATGTACCCCAGCAATAGGGTCTTGGTTATGAATCTGAAAAGCTGCTAAGCTATCAAATAACAAAGTACTATAAAACAATGATGTATTGGTAGTATGACACATATAAAATTCTTTCATATTCCAGTAAGTCAAGTTAAACAAAACAGATATATGCATAAATTGTAAGTTAATAAGTGAGCCAGGTAAAGCAGTCTCTGTGAGACCACTACGAGCACCAGGGGTTTGTTTTGGATATTACAAAAGATGTTTCTCAGTAGGGGGTAACACAGATAAATGCATGGCAGCTGAGGCCATGTTGTGTACAGCACAAAATTTCCTGGCAGAGTCTTTAGACAATGAATCACAATATGAGGATCAATTAAGGCAGTTACATTGTATAAACCAGAATGTCTAAGAGAGGTTTGGAGCAAGGGGAAAGTACCATTTGGGGATAATTCTATGTTGGGCCATCCATGGAAAGTTCCGTTGGAGAGCTTGGCCATGGGGAGTATTTGCCCTTGAGATTTAGTTTGCCACTCAATTTGTAGGGTAGATTTATCAGGAGCAACAACTGAGGCAGTGAGGTAGGCATCTGAACCTTCCTGGACAGTAATCAAATTGTCAGGAATATTGATGGAAACTCCCTCCAGGGCAGGTACAGATGGATCGAGATGAGGAAGGAGGTGCTTTACTGTGCCTTGGATGCAGGGGATAACTCCTGCGATGAGGAGCAAATGGAACAAGATAGCCATCTTGTCAGTGTATCTGAAAAGGAAAATTAAACATTAGTAAATTAGTACTATTCCACCCAATGGGGAGAGGAAAAGTAATTATACTCCTTTCTACAGTTTTAGCTGGTTTGCATGCAACCATTTGTCAGTCAGTTTGTTGTTTTGCATGTGTCTAACCTGATAAACTGCTGGACTGATCTTGTTAACAATGGGGTAGGGTCCTTCCCATTTATTGGAGAAGGAATGTGTGGGATGTGCAAATCTGAGAACAATTACCTGATCCCCAACTTGCCAATCTACTTCTTGTGCGTGTTTGTCAAACTAAATTTTGGACTGTTGCTGGGCCTTGCCCATGCAGTTAGCAGCATACAAATGAGTGTGTATGAGGTCTTATCTAAGTTTTTACACATATTGGTCCACCAAGACATGGTCTACAGTGGGGTGTGCAGGTCAAACAGCAGGTGTTCAGGTAATCTCATCTGTCTACCAGTCATCACCTCAAAGGGCGTCAACTGGTTGGTGGCTGAGCGTGTACCCCTAATTGCCATAAGAAGTAATGGAAGTAGGGAATCCCAGTCCTTGGGATTGTCCTCAACAAATTTGGAAATCATTTACTTAATCCGTTTGTTGGCTCTCTCTACTTGACCTGAGGATTGTGGATGGTAAGGTATGTGGAACTTCTGATGAACTCCAAAGGAGTTCAAGGGCTTCTTTCATCAACTCACCTGTAAAACTGGTTCCTTTGTCTGAGTCTACCTTGACAGGTAGGCCCCACCTGGAGAAAATCTGTTCCACCAGGATTTTGGCAGTGGTTTTAGCAGTGTATGTCTTAATGGGGAAAGCTTCAACCCACTTTGAAAAAAGATCAGTTACCATGAGGACATACTTATTATTTCTGCTGGTATTGGTCAGGGGACCAATAAAATCAATCTGTATGGCATGCCAAGGGCCAGAATGCCTTTGTGGTAGTAGGTTGGCATTATGTTTGGTAGGGGTGGGGTTGTTTTGTGCACAAACAAGGCAGTTATCTATGTACTGTTTGACATCCTTGGTGACACCAAGCCACCAGGAATGGTCTTGAGCCTTTGGAGTGTGTTTTCCACTCCCTGGTGTCCACCAGTAGGGGTGTCATGCACTTGGTGCAGAAATTCAGACATAAGATGACAAGGGACAACCCACAATTTGGTGGGGGTGTCATCTGGTTGATACCAGATGAGCTTGTCATTAGGGGACAGATGTAACTTACCTTCATGCCTCTGGTAGGGGTTGTGGATAGGTAGGTTCTTCTCAGTACCTTTGTCCAGAAATCTGAATACATCTTTATTTATTTATTTAAGAGATTTACCAGAAAGGCATACTGAGCAGAGTACCACTCGATTCCAGATGTGCCCTGGGGGTTGGGGGTTTACAATGGTACAGTAATACAGAAGAAAAACATACATAAATATGTTTGGTACAAAGCAATGGATGAGACAGTCATAATACAATATTGAAGGTACATTTTCATTAACATTTCAATAACATTAGGTGCTGAATAGCATCACAAAATACTAAAAATGGAGTAACCAGACTGGTGTTAACAGCTGGTAGTTAGGAATTGTGGGGGATTCAGTGGGAGGGATACAGGAGCAGTTGGTAGAGAAGTGCATTTTAAGAAGGGCATTCTGGTGTGGAGTACTTGTGGTGTGTCTAATATCTGCTGCCAGGGAGTTCCATAATTTGGGCAACCTGAAGCTGAAGACAGCCTGGCCAGTCCGGGTGGATCTGTGCGGAATGTGCAGGAGCCTAGATTCTATGTTCCTGAGAGTTTAGGCTGGTGGGGGGAAGGCAATTAGGGAGGACGACAGGTAGGAAGGTAATGTCTGTGACCAGAACTTAGCAGTGGTTCTGGCACAGTGTAGCAATCGCCGGTTATGTAGAGAGGGGAGGTCCAAGGACTGGTAGAGGTCACAGTGATGAGTATTAGGAGGACGGTCCAAAGAGAACTGGCAGAAGGAGTTGAAGAGGGGATCAAGCCTAGCTAAGGAAGTTTGGGGGGCAGCACAGTAGACAACATCACCGTAATCCATAATTGGAAGGATCATTTTTTGGACTATTGCTAGTCTGGTTGGTAGAGGTATGCAATTTTTGTTCCGGTAGAGATCTCCCAGCATGGGATGCAGTTTTTTGTGTAGAGCATCTATATGCACTGAAAAGTCAAGGTACTGATCTAACCAGACACCGAGATATCTATATGGAGTGCAGGCCTCTAGTGGGGAGCTATCCAAAGTGTAGAATGTGGGAGCAGTATGAAATATCAACTACCAGAAGGTCGGCAATCGATTGACCGATGCTGAAATACCGACGCGCTCACAAGATCGACAACATAAATAACGAAAACTGAATGACCGACAGCTATCAGTGAGTACATAAATTTTAAATACTAACAATTTTTCGTTATTTATGTTGTCGAGCTGAGCAGAGGAGATGAGTACATCATTTGTGTAGCAGGGGTTCATCTGTGGGTGGGTTGCACAATGACTATAGACATATTCTGTCATTACTATATAAACTGCAACATGGTGCTGAAACTGTCTGCTGAAGTACTAATTATGGTTACATAAAATTTTTGATAACTGAGGTTAATAAAGTGAGAAAAACAAACCAGCAAAAAAAGCAACAAACTGTGCAGGTTTTTTTTCTGTACCTTCTTTATGTCTTCTTTTTTTTCCATTTGCTTTATGAGTCATTATGGGGAGAACAAATGATGGGGAGTGTGCCTCATTTTAATTTGGTCTTCTGAAAAGTACAGGAGCCTAGAAATATTATTCACTTCTGGTGGATCTAGTGTTTTGTTTGATTTCTTTTTTTGGGGGGGGAGATAATATAACTGTAGTGCAGACAGTGAAAGGGAAGTTCAGTTCTTTATTTTGATCTTTTTCCGAAAGGCTTTTGCGCTCAGTCTGGTGAAGATTTCTGGCAGCACCATTAACAGAGTGACTATCCTGTACACTCGTACAGTAAAGGATGGGTAATATTACTTTTACCAGAATGTTTGTGTGCTTACAATAGATTAAAGGCTCACATCTAAGGGCTGTACATGAGTACAGCCTGTCAGTCATTCGGTTTTCGTTATTTATTTCGGCAATCTTGTGAGCACGTCAGTATTTAGGAGCCGATCTTTTCTGTGTCGAGATTATGACAGTCGATATTTTGTACCAGACCCTAGAACGTGGGTGGAGCAGTAAGACGGGATAGTTTGGCCCAAGAGCTGAAGGTGAGGGAGACTTTTTTTTTAGTTTAAGAATAGCTGATTTAAGAGGAACCAACATTGGATGGAGTTGAAGTCCTTCTGTAGACAGGCTGTCATGGCATTATTGGATGGGCCAGAGGCAAACAGCGCCGTATCGTCTGTGTACATATGGATAGCCATTTGAGGGCAGGCAGCAGGCAGGTCATTGAGAAAGATAGAGAACAGCAGAGGGCCGAGTACAGACCCTTGGGGGACCCCACTGGTGACAGGGAGTGAGGTGGATCTAGCCGAGCCAATATGGACTGATTGGGACCTACCTGTCAGATATGAATGTAACCAGTTAATTGCATTCACAGACAGTCCAGCTTGGGCGAGTTTAGCCAACAGCAGGGGAAGAGAGACTGTGTCAAAGGCTTTAGCCAGGTTGATAAATATGGCTGCTGTTATTTCCCCTTTGTCCATACCCGTAAGGATGGAGTTAGTGGGGCGAAGAAGATGGATGGTGGTGGTGGAGTGATTTTTTCTGAAGCCGGCCTGGTAGGGGGTGAAAAATGATATGGTATCTAGATAGTCATGGAGCTGGGATAGTACAAGACACTCTTGAATTTTGGGTAGGATCTTTGAGTTCAGAGTCAGCATGCTGGGCTGCTGACAAATCCAAGGAGGAAAAGGGTTCAGGTTTCTTCCTGACTGCTGCAATGTGTACAGCTGCACTAGCGTCTGGATGGTCCCTCATCCAGGTGTCCCCCCCGGGCCCTTCCTTTGCAAGGGTATCAGCAGTGTCATTGAAGGCATGATAGGGGTCGTGCATGGTGTGGGCCTCAACATTGTGTACATAGAGTTTATATACAAACATCTGTGCCAGTGAATTAATGTATATTACCAGTTCCTTGTGTTTCACTGGGCTGCCATCAGAGGAGGTAAAGGAGTTCTTCTGCCAAAAAGGAAGAAATTCTGTAAGGGAACAGAAAACCCAGTTAGAGTCTGTGAAAATAATAGTATCCTTGGTTCCATGCTGGATGAACTTGAGGGCACAGGCCACCGCTGCCATCTCTGCATACTGTGATGATGCCACACTGCAATGCTTAGAAACTTTAACAGTGTTACCAAATGGGTAAATGACTAATATGCCCATTCCTGCTATCTGTTCTCCCTTGAAGTAGGAAGCTGAGCTGTCTGTAAAGACATGACACAGTGAGGCGTTCTTGAGTAGTTGTGGTGGAGCAGGAAGGAAAGGACCTGGATCTGGTAGATCAGGTGGTTGCAGTGTACAGTCATGGGTTTCTCCTTGGAAGAGGACAGTGTTGGGTAAGTTACTTTTTCTATTACTTTCTATTTCTTTTGAAAACATGTTCCAGGAAGCTCTGTGCAGTTACTAGCAAGGATGGAGAAGTACTAGAAAAAGTAATACACCTTACATTTACAGTTGTGTGTCTCGTTCCATACGAAAACAATACAAAAGTAATAAAAAACTATAGCAGATTACATTTTTGAGAGTAATAGGTTAGTTACTAGTAACTTTCAAATAACTGTAGTCAGTTACAGTTATGTATTACTTTTACATAAAAAGACATAAGTAACTGCAACTGTAAGGTGTGTTACTTGTTCTAGTACTTCTCCATTCTTGCTAGTGACTACACAGAGCTTCCTGGAACAAGTTTCCAAAAGTAATAGAAAGTAATAGAAAAAAATAACTTACCCAACACTGGAAGAGGAGACCATGTGCCGGCATGGATGACATTTTGGTTGGGTGGACCTTGATGTATCTGTCCTGGAGAATAAGGGACCAGTGTGTCAGTCTGGTATTGGAGACTGAAACATCCTTTAGTCTGTCTGATAGCAAAAAGGCTGTTGGGATGTGGTTCATATTAATGATCAGGGGGACTACCCAGTGACATACAGAAAGTACTTGACAGCCCAGTAGGTTGCCAGAAGGTTCCTTTCACAAAGGCTGTACTTCTGTTCCACTGGAATCAAGAGTTGTGATTCATATGCAGTGGGTCTCAGGGTACCATGGACCTTCTTTTTTATTTTTTAATTTTGTATTTTATTACAACTAGGATTACAAG
The DNA here is from genome assembly GCA_016271365.2 of Neoceratodus forsteri. NCBI lineage: Eukaryota > Metazoa > Chordata > Ceratodontiformes > Ceratodontidae > Neoceratodus > Neoceratodus forsteri. The sequence continues at coordinate 1,060,886,075 of CM028132.1, read as the reverse complement.
TACCTTTGAGCCAGGCTCTTTTACAAAGGTTCCACGTCAGAGAACAAATACAATACAAGTTACAGAAATAGGAACAAAACAATATATAGGTCGACATATTAGGTTACAATGGTAGATCAATACAATAGCTAGAATAAGTAGAATGTATACATGGGAACAAAGAGTAACAGAGGGATAAGTGGGAGGAAGGGTGGAAGATGAAGATAAACATGAGGAATGAAGTTGGAGAGGGTAGGAATTGCAGCCAAAGGGCATTGTCATCAACTGGGAGCAGGCTGAAACTAGTCAACAAAAATGGAAAGATCATTGAGGGTTCAGAAGAGGTGGGGGGTAAAGGGGGGGGAGAGTCAGGAGTGGTGAACAGAAAGAAGAACTAAAAAAGTAACATAGAGGAAAAGGAGGGAGTGGAGATGTGGTAGGTGATAGTAGGAGGGAAGAAAAATGAGAGGGCTGAGGAGATTATATGTATTATTCACAGGAGCTAGAGTTGGTAAGGTGGAGGTGGAGTTTATGTTTGAATGAGCCAAGGGTGGTAGTGGAGGAGATGCCAGGATTGAGCACATTTAACCAGCTAGGCTCTCTGAAGACAAAGGATCTTTGGCCCTGAGAGGTGCGACAGCGGCGAACCTGAAGGAGCTGTTATTCAGAGTCCCTGGTGTTACGTGGCTTTAGTCTAGAACTAAGCAGTGCTTGGACTCCTGGCGGAGAGAGGCCCATGGTTACTTTCTTTGCCACGATACAGGTTTGGTATTTTATGCGATTTGAAAGTTGAAGCCAGCTAGATCAGGCATACAGGTCACATGTATGAGTGAAACGATGACCACCAGAGATAAGCCTGCAGGCCTTGTTAAGTGATGTTGAAATTCATCTCAGGACAGTGGCAGAAGCACAGCCATAGATTATAAGACCATAGGAAGGCAATCTTCAATGCATCTGCAGTAAAGTGTTGTCTATGTCGGTAAAAGTAGGCCTAAGTAGCACATTTGCTGATTTGGCAACATTGTCTGTGTGTGCCCCATAGGAGATATTTGAGTCCAAGGATAACCCTAGGTATTTGAATGACTGCACTTGCTCAAGGGTGTTGCCATTGCTGGTAGAGATAGCTAGGGGGTGAGATCTATGCCTGTTTTGAGAGCTGTTAAAGAGCATTACTTTGTTTTTTTTATGATTGAGGACAAGCTTATGATGAATGAACCAGTTTTCCACTTCGGCAAAGCCTTGCTGAAGATTGGACTGCAGGAGCACATGGTCTTTGTGGGAAGAGAAGATAACAGTGTCATCAGCATAGAGTATAATCTGTTCAGTGCCAGATTTCGGGAGCGTGTTAAGAAAAAGGCTGAAGAGTAACAGACCCAGGCTGGATCCCTGAGGGACTCCAGATCGGACCGGTCTGAGGTCTGAGAGTGTCCCACCAATTTTGACTCATTGAGATCTGTTTTGCAGATAGTTGTTGAACCATAAGACAGTGTCAGGAGAGAGTCCTAAATGCTGGAGTTGTTGGATCAGCAGACGATGGTGGACTGTGTCAAAGGCCTTGGTCAGATCTACAAATATTGCCCCGGTTAAGTGACCCATATCCAATGTACTCTGCAGTGCTCCAGTGAACTCCAGTAATGCAGAAGAGGTGCTATGACCTTTTCTGAAGGCATGTTGTTGTGGGCATAAGAGATTGTGTTTGTCCAGGTAGTACGTGAGTTGGTTGGATACTATGCATTCTAGTGCCTTGGAGAGAGGTGGTAGTATCAAAATTGATTGATAGTTTGCATGGCAGGTCTTATCCCTGCTTTTGTGGACTGGAGGAACTGTAGCCACCTTTCATTTGTCAGAAAACTGACCAATGCTAAGGGAGAGATTGAAAATGTGTTAATGGGACTAGAACCTCATCCATAGTGAGGGTTAGAGTTTTAGATCCAGCGAGTCTCCACTAGATCTTGACTTTGAAATTGCTTTGGTGATGTGTGTTCAGGCATCATGCAGGTTAATTTCTTTGAAGTGGAAGGGTGGGAGAGTGGTAGGAGGATCACCAGGGATAGCATGGGTAGTGTCAAGGAAAAATCCAGGGGAAGGACACTGCTGAGATCAGTAAATGCATCATTAAAGGTGTTCGCAATGACCAGGGATCCAGGGTGATGGCCCTGTCAACCTTTAGCATGGTTGGGGAGGATTTAGTTGTTTCCCTGTAACTTCTTTGATATTCTTCCAGAAATCCAGCCCCTTTCCTCAGGAGTTTGAGGTTCTTCTTTGTAGTAGGCATTTTTCAGTAGCCGTATGGATTTAGTGCAGTTATTGCGGGCACATTTGTAGTTCTGTATGTCATGCTGGGCGCCAGAGTCTCTAGCCAGGGCCCAAAGGTGGTCCCGAGCCTTTAGCTGGGCAAGTAGCTCTCCAGTTAGCCATGGGTTGCAGAGTGCTTTGACTTTTCATTTTTTAAGTGGGGCGTAGGTGTCACAGGCCGAGTTGAAGGAGGAGATAAAGAGGTCAAGAGCTGTGTTAACATCTGTTGAGAGGAAAATGGGAGACCAATCAAATTGACTGAGGTAGGATTTAAGGTGTCTTAGCTGTCCACATGGAAGCACTCTGTTAGTGATGACTTTGGGTAGGGGCTTATGGAATTTATTTGACCATTCACATATAATGGGTGAGTGGTCACTTAGCAAGTCAGGAATGACAGAGGTTCTGCAATATGAGAGGGATGCCTGGTAAGGACCCAGTCCAGGAAGGTACTAGTGCCTGTTTTATAGTTCTTTCTGGTGGTGGAGAGAACCATTTGTGAGAGGTTTGCTGATGATATGGCATCCCGAGATATAGCAGCATCTGATGAGAACTAATTAATATTGAAGCCACCTAGTGTAATTGTCTCCCCACCTACTGGTTGGGATTTGATGAAGTCCAGAACAGTTGTGAGGCTCTTCCCTTGGTCTTTGGGGGGGATGTAGACTGTGATTACTGTGAGGGTTTTGCTGTGTGCTCCTAAAAGTAGCTTAATAGGTAAGATCTGAGCAGTGGAGTCATGGAGATGAGTAGATATGGGGCAACGTATGAGATAGTCTTTGGTGTAGATTGCACAAACTCCACCTCTTTTGGACATTAGTCCAGTCTGTAGATGTTATATCCTGGCAGTGCAATAGCTGAGTCTGGGATTTTGGTAACAGCAATGTTTCAACAATTGCTAGAATATCAGGTCTGTGCTGGTTTGCAAAGACTTGGGTGGTGTCAAGCTTAGGGATCAGGCTACAGATGTTAATAGTGGCGATGGTCAGGCCCCAGAAGATTTTGTACAGCTGGCATTGGTGGTAGTAGAAGGGCCTGGGTGGGGTGCACATCCCTGATATCAGAAGGAGAAGGAGGAGGATCTTCAGGGCACACAGACGGAGTTGCTTGCAGGTGAGATTAGGTATTAGCGGTTTGTTATTACTGGTCTGGTGTCACAGGTGCTTGCCCCAGAGCAACATCATATGGGATGAGGGATATAGGAGTGACCATTGCCTGTATCTGTGGGAGATGCAGTGCAGCCAATTAAAGGTGTCAGATATCCTTGAGGAAGTGGTGCTCACAGTGTGAGGTACCTAGGTGGTGATATTGGGTGTCTAGCTGGTAGTTGGGGGGAGAGGTGGCAGACTCCAGGGAGGTAGGAAAGGTGAAGTAGTGAGGTGAGGATAGTGAGAGAAAACAGCGTATTGATGGAGGCAGACATGATTAAAGGGAGATTTCAAGTGTGGCTGTGCAAAGCCCAGAATGAGAGAGAAAGTGCTGAAAAGACAGGGGAGAGGGAGGTATAGAGGAGAAAAGAGGACAAAGTAAGGATGACTGCAACCTAGGTGGGACCAATGGGATAGAGGCAGGGAGGGAACAGAGAGGGGAGAGACGGAGCTAGGGTCTATTTAATAAAGGCAGGAGGTGGGGGGGCGGGTGAAAATTTAGGTAGCAGACAGATGAGCTCCAGGGGACTGTGCCAAGCAGTTCAAATCTCCAGGAGCTGAAGCCAGTCAGGGAGTGACGGAGTGCTGAATCTGCCTATAATTTCAGGCACCATCAACCAACTGGGTTCACGGCTAGCAAGCTGGACTGGAGCTACTTTCCTGAAGTGTACCTGGAATCTTGCTCTTAAGGGCAGGCTAGGGTGCACCCTAAGGCTGGCTACACTCAGCACCAGACCACTAGTGCAGAAGAGGGAATTCCCCTCAGGGAATTCTGAAGAGAAAAGACACCTTCTGGGCCAACACTGCAGACATAGCAATGTCAGAGGTGGCACATTCCAGATGGAATGGCAGGGCTGGATTGGGGTTAACCAAAGCTAGAGCTGAGGCCAAGGTCTGTTTCAGTGACATCACAGCTTGGGTGTGAATGGGATCCCAATTCCAGGAAACGTTCTTTTTTAGTAGTTCATATAGAGGGGCGGTTTTCTGAGCAAAATCACAAATAAAATCTCTAGAATAGTTTACCATACCTAGGAACTTCAAAGGGTGGCCACACTGATAGGCCGTGGCAGATCTTGCAATCCTTGTATCTTCTTCCAGGTAGGGCTTTGGCCTTGGTCTGTTATCCTCAGGCCCAGAAAGAGTACCTCTTTCTGACATAGTTGTGCTTTTGCAATGTTATATTTGAGGCCTGCCCTCTGGATGAGGGTCAGTAGTTCGTCTAAGAATCCAGATGTTGTTCCTGTGTGGCTGTGGCCAACAACAGGTCATCCATATACTGCAAGAGACACTGGGGTGTAGAGAAACACTCAAGGGTGTCCATCATGTGTAAATGGAACAGGGAGGGGCTGTTGTGGAATCCCTGTGGTAAGCAAGTCCTGTTGTACTGCCTGCCCTCAAAGTTGAAGGTGAACTTATATTGACTTTTGGAGGCCAATGGCAATGACCAGAAACCATTGGAGATGTCCAGGGCACTAAACCACTATTGGTCAGGGGTCAATAGTCGTAGCACATCTGGTGCTGATGCCACAGTTGGGGCACAACCGGAGGTGACCTGGTTTAGTCTCCTGTAGTCAATAATAAGCCTCCAGGCACCTGTGGGTTTTTTCACAGGCCACACTGGGGAATTTGCAGTAGAAACTCATGTCCTGATTACTCCTTGCTTGAGGAGTGATTTAATTGTTTCCCTAAGAGAAGGCAAGGCCTCAGGTGGAAAGGGGCATTGCCATTGCCTCTCATGTGCTGGGCCTGTCACTTCAATGACAGTGTGCATCCTGCCACAATCATGCTTGTTAATGGCAAATGCCTCCAGATGTCTTTGCAGAATGGGGAGGAGCTTTGGAAAAAGCTCATGGTTCTTAAACAAATCTATGACATCATATTCTTTGTTGTTTGCAGAGATTGTTGCAATCACATGTGAGTCAGGGATTAAAATGGTGTGATATTGTCCCTGAATTTGTATCAGTAACATGTTAGCTAGGTCTACCACACAGCTGCGTGGTGCCAAAAAGTCAGTTCCATTATACGAGGGTGATCATGCAGTACCATCAGCTGAAAGGTGTGATATGCCTTCAGGTGTCCCAGTGTCACAGGCAGTGGCAGGGAGTGGTATGCAGGTAACCTAGTTCTGTCTACCCCAGACATGTTGACCCTCCATCCGGTGGACCAAGGTGATGTGTTTGGGTTGTCATCCTGTAATACAGACACTGCTGTGCCCGTATCCAGTAGTACTGTCAGTAGGCGGCCCCTGACCTTGGCCTCTGTACAGGGCCTTCCGTTTGTATCCAAGACCAGCTTGTTTACAGTATGGAATGGGGCCTGTATTTGTCAATCTGTACCAATAGAAGCATGGGGGAGCTCTTGAAAGAGAATCTGGGCCTGGTTCCTTTGAACCATCTCACCATGCTGCACTGATGCTATATAGGGAGCCACTTCTAGGTTCAGGCCTGCAAGGGCCTGAGAGCCTGGACTTCTGATATCTCCATGGCCTGTTGAGGCCTGCTCTTCCGGTTGTATTGCTGCAAGGGCCCGAACCAGGATGGTGTACTTGCCTGAGAAGATCTCAGAATCATCTGTTTTCATTGGCTATTTCTCTATACGAGAGGCTTGATCTTTGTTTGTTTACCCTTGTTGTTTTTATGGTGTTTCTTATTTGTGATGTAGTTCCGGTTCCCACCCGAGAATTGTTGTTGTTGTTGTTGGGCCTGCTGGGGGTGTTGGTTGTCTGCGGGGAGGGTCTGTTTCTCTTGGGCCTGCCTCTCCACCATGTAGTGTGTCATGGCCTCAGGGAATGGCTTCCTCGGCAGCTACTTTCTTGGAACTGGAGCCGGAATCATGGATGTAGAGTTGATAAACTCTCTCTGTTTTATGAAGAATATCAGCAGACCTCTCCATGGTGGGATAGATGGTTGGCCCTACCTTTTCTCTTACTGCAGGGATCATGTTCCTGAGGAACAGAGACTTATATTCAATGAGGTCCACATCTGCGGCTTCTCCTGCAAGGTGCTTCCCTGCTTGGTAGGCCATCCAGATCCTCTGGTGGAAAGTTATTGGACTTTCTTTCACATTCTGTTTCACAGGGTATGCAAGCTTCACTCCTACTACACCTGGGTTGTGTGCAGAAATGAGCTCAGATGCTATTTTGTCAAAGGTGGCATGGCCGTCCTAGTGGATGACATCAGGGAGTTTCACCCACAGGCCAGGATCAATGGTCTGGTGTAGGATCTAGACCTGATAGTCTGCAGTGAGACTAAGCATTTCACATTTAGCATGCACCTTTTTCCAGTGGCAACTAAGGTTGTCAGATGGGCTCATCCGACCAATGCTGTCAGCTATTTGTTGAACAGAGTAGGCCATTTGCAGGGGATTATTGAGATGATCAAGAGGAGTTAGATTACCTCGGGCACCCTCCAGGGCTGCCTGGGCCACGGCCTCAGCCATAGAATGAATCATGCCCTCCTGAGTACCAGTCTCATGCAGAGGCTGCCTAATCTGGGTCTTGAGAACCCATTTATTTTTCTCAGAGATGGACATGGTGCCTAAGGCACTCTCAGACATTTTCTTTATCTCCTGCCTGTCTTCCACATTAACAGCTATTGGTGGTGCCATCAGGACTAGGCCTAGGCCTGCTCCTCCATCATGGGGGTTGCCATTTTGGCGTCACCCATGATGTGCCTCATGCTATCGATGATGTAGGGACATGGGTTCATGTGACAGGGGCCCACCATGTTGTTGAATGTGGGGAGGGGTGTCTCAGGCCACAGTAGGGGTGTGACTGGGCATTGTACTGAGAGACGTCATCATCTGACTCCTCCCATTCAGATGACATCGACAAGGCAGGGTCTACACCTCCCATTGCCTTGACGTGACCAGCCAATACCTCTCACTGATGGCACAGTTTTGCATTTTAGATTCACATTCATCATGACTCATTTTTGCAACATTCTGATCCACCTCATCCTGCATCTGCTTCTGTAACACTCTATAAGCAGCGCTCAATTTGCGATTGTCCTTAGCAGCTAATCCAAAGTCATTATGTACCTGGTTTATCTCATCCTGTAACTCTCCCAACTCCTCACTCATTTGTTCATTCATTCTAGATCATTAATTTGCAAAGCCTGCCCCTGATCCTGTCTCAAACTTTCACACTCTTGCTTCAACATACAAAGTTCCTGCTCGCCTGCCTGAGCAGAATGATACAAAAGGGAATCTTTTTCATTTCACAGAGTTTGGAGCTCAGACTCCAAATCCTGCTCACATCTTACACATTCAGTTTCCTGCAACCCCATCTCATGTTTAAGAGATGAGATTTGCAGTTCAAGGGATCGAAACCTCACTTCAGAGGCTTTCAGAGCAGCATAAAGAGTGATGACCAACAGCCCTTTAGCTTCTTGCTTTCTGGCTGTTTGTCTTGTCTCTGTGTACTGGGTTGAAATCCCTAGCACAGGGTTTTTGGATTGACTTGGTCCCGTGCAAAGTCATCCAATCCTCCGTGGGAGGCAAGGTAGTTTAAGACATTGAGTCTCAGTTCTGTGCAGATATTTGATACTGTGGCCATTGTATGGGAGGGAATGAAAAATCAAACTGTGAAAAGGCACCATGCTGTGTATCGATCCACAACAGGTGCATTAGTTCACAGTCGGGCTACTGTGCACTTGTAAGCAAGCAATTCAAAACTGCCATGGGGTGGGTTGAGTCAGCATCGACCACCCCCAGTAAGCAGCCAGACCTTGCAAGTGATTACAAAGTGGGTGAAAAATGGGAGAGGTGGTGCGGGAATGCACACCTACAGTCCCCATTGGGAAGGGAAAAAGTTTTAGCAACAAGTGAAACTTTGCAAACACCAAATATTGCCTGCATTAGGTTGTCAGTTGTCAGGAGGTCTAAACCTCACTCTCAGGTTCTTGGCAATAATGGGCATGCAAGGAATCACAGACACATTGCATAAGAGTAATAAAGCTTGTTTATTACTACTAAAGGAAAAATCACAGTTGCCCTAAGCAGCTCTTATCAGTTGGAACTGGGAGCAAATGCTAAGTGTTCCCTATACCTCAAGGAATCTCTGTGTCTCCTGGGGTCTCCAAGGTAGAAGACATAATGTCTTACATTATATACCTAAGATAATTACCATAGTTACTGTAAGATATAAGCATTTCTAGTTACAGAGATGAGCCCTTTTGGCTAAATTAGAGGTGGCTACACAGTCCAAGATAACATTATACAATTTAGTTACAGTCATCACTTTGTAGAAACTAAGAGGTACAGTTTATACATAGCCATGTAGTAATACAAATGATCAGAAGATGTCAATGCCAACTCATATATTATAATCATTACAAGGACACAGATGTCATAACATCTTGTAAGCAAGAAATACATGTGTATATTGGTAAGTAAAGTGTATAGCAATAATGTGCATACATATCCTTACATCTACTCTTATGCAGTAGATGCCCTTAGCCCTATATGTTAGTATAACATATACTGTACCTAAATGCTAGTTGTCTGCGGTGTACCTGTGGGGGTACCAATTAGAGTGCCGGGACATCGTATAACAATAGGATGACCGATAAGTAGCTGTAGATGTCCTTTTCCTCACTGATGACACTGGTGATTGTGAAGAATTGATAGGTGTACTATTGTCTGTGCCAGAGGCACACTCTGATGGCTCAGCAGGGTTTGACTGCTGTACATCAGCTAATGGTGTTGGTGGGGCAATGTCACATTTTGTTAGCAGAAGATCTCTCCAATACTCAATGTCTTTTCCTGCAGGAAAGATGGCTTCAATGTTCCACTTAAACTGGGTATCTAGCAATGTGGCCAACACATAGATGACATTCTTAAACATGGCATTTAGTCTCTGATCATTCAACAGTCTGAGACTCAAGTCATCTGCCAGCATAATGGTGTCTTCTTTTGATTGAAAGTCTTTCTTTATGTAATCAAGAAAAATGTGAAGAAATCTTATTTGAAGAAGAAATTGACTCAGAGTTGCACTGACATCACGTGTGGGAGCCTCAAATGGCTCCAATAATGTGACCAAAGATTCAAGTGGAGTCCATCTGCTGGAACTGAGCATGATGTCTACTTTACTTATTTGATTCTACATGGTGTAGTCATGTACAGCTTTTTTCTGTTCTAGAAACCATTCCAACAGGCAAAATATTGAAGTCCAGCAGGCTGGAACTTTGTGCTTTAATGTATGCAATGGTAAGTTGTTTGACCTCTGCAGCCCCTTCAGGATTTTTGTGCTTTCGCAGAGTGGCTGAAATGACCATATCTCTTCCTAGCAAAATCTAACATGTTTTCAACATTTCTGTTTCCATTTAAGAAACTATGGATGAGAAGATTTAAACAATATGCAAAACAAGGTATGTGTTGGTAGCTGCCTTCTCCAACAGCTTTGACTATGTTGGCATCATTATCTGACACTATGGACCCTGGAGAAAAGGAATATGGAGTAAGACATTTCTGGAACTGATTTTGCAGCTCATGCAAAATATTTACAGCACTGTTGTTTTCCTCAGAAGTGGTAACACATAATACAGCCTGCTTTCTACTGTTTACAATAGAGGGGGATTATTACTTCCTGACTGAAAACGTGCCCAATGAGCTGGAACCTTCATGCAGTCAATTGTTTGGTTGCTGATTCATACATCTGTGGTTATGTGAACCTGCTACACCTCAGAGAGTTTCAACTGCTTAATGACCACAGCACATACCAAGTCATACAACTATGGAATAACCTTTTTTGAGAAATATATTAGACAGGGAAAGATGTACCATGGTTCAGTCTGGTTCATGAACTTGAGGAAACCTTTTTGAGCAACAAAAGCAAAAGGGAGTTGTCAACCGGCCCACAGCTCTGCAATGGCTCTATTTAACTGCTGGCATGTATAATGCTTGAGGGTAAATTTTGATGTCCTCGTAACACTTTCTTTTAATGTTAGTTGATGAGAATCATGAGATATTTTTAATTTGTGGGGGGCTGTATTGTTCATGCCTTTTTCACATGGAGTGCTACTTTGGGATTTTGCAGTACTTATGATGTCAGAAGAAAACAATCTTTGTCTGTGAAGACTGCAAGGACACATCAAGTGATTCACTGTCAGTTATGACTTCCAGTTCATTGTCGCTATGGTCATCACCACCACCACCTCCACTACCACCTATACTAACCACACTGTCCCTTCACCTGACCAACTCAATTGGGTGTTTTGCCTTTGTATGTTGTATCATTACTGATGTTCCAAAATTTCCCACTTTGCCACCACAACTGAAGGTCTTTTTGCACAGACTGCATATAGCTTGAGAGTTGTCTGCAGGTTCAATATGAAATAAATTCCACACTAAAGATTTACCTTTCTTGCTTTGAACTATAGTGCCTGGCACTATTACTTGTACAGTCAAGGGGCGTGGAGGAAACCCTACACTGCCATTTCCTTGTTGACATGAATTGTTCAGATTTACACTAATCTTATTCTTATGTTTAGCATATGATTTTTTTTCTGCACTTGCCTCTCTTGCCTTAAAGTGGCATCTTCTCCTACCCCCTCACTGAAACTACAGACCTCATTGCCACAAGATTCAGAACTGGAAATGCTGTCATCAAGCGGGACATAGCCTGTGCTATCCCATTTTCAGTCCCCACTATCACCACCATCTTTATCAGCATTTGCTGCCTCAGCATCTGAGCTTATATTTGAGGATGATGCCACCTTGGCGTTGCTTGCTGCTTCAGCAGCTGGAAGTATCCTGGCACATGTGGCAAAATGTTTAATACCTCTACGAGTAACTCCAGTAAGTTCTTTCCAAAACAATATTATCATTTCATTGCTAATATGCTTTTTTGATTCAGGATGACATTTAGGGCCAGTCCTGATGATGTGATTAATAGTATTGTTGCTATGTTCTTCATTAGTGCTATGATTCATATTGTCCACATCATTTTCAGTTGCATGTGTGCAGCCATGTGCTTCCTTTCAGTAGGCTTAGACTGGGAAATATGAGACATACTGTAGTAGACACAGCCTTGAAAAGAATGGATATTTTTTGCTAACTGTTGCAGAGACAGACAGTGTTGCTGACTATGTCACTGACAGTAATAAATGACAGGTCTGGGCACCAAACAGACAGTGTAATCCAGCCTAAATGGCTTTTGCTATGCTGCAGAGAGATGTCACACACAGTGTAGCTACTGTATGTTGCCAAAGTAATAAATGACATGGCACGGGACATCTAACGGACAGTGTAATGTAGCCTAAAAGGCTTTCATGTATGCTGCAGAGAGATGTCACACATAGTGTAGCTATGTCACCACAGTAATAAATGACAGGGCTCGAGGCACCTAACAAACAGTGTAATATAGCCTAAAAGGCTTTCACTATGTTGCAGAGAGACATCATACACAGTTTAGCTATGTCACCACAGTAATAAATGACAGGGCTCAGGGCACCTAGCGGACAATGTAGTACAGCCTGAATGGCTTTTTCTATTCTAAAAAGAGACATCACACACAGTGTAGCTATGTCACCACAGTAATACATGACAGGGCTTGGGCCACCTAACAGACAGTGCAATACAGTTTAAATGGCTTTCTCTATGCTGCAGAGAGACTTCACACACAGTGTAGCTATGACATGGCTCAGGGCACCTAACAGACAGTGTAATACAGTGTACATGGCTTCTACTATGCTGCAGAGATGTCACACACAGTGTAGTACGTCATCACTGCAATAAATGACTGGGCTTGGGGCACCTAACAGACAGTGCAATACAGTTTAAATGGCTTTCTCTATGCTGCAGAGAGACTTCACACACAGTGTAGCTATGACATGGCTCAGGGGACCTAACAGACAGTGTAATACAGTGTACATGGCTTCTACTATGCTGCAGAGATGTCACACACAGTGTAGTATGTCACCACTGCAATAAATGACAGGGCTTGGGGCACCTAACAGACAGTGTAATACAGCCTGAATGACTTTCGCTATGCTGCAGAGAGACATCACACACAGTGTAGCTATGTCACCACAGTTATAATTGACAGGGCTTGGGACACCTAATACACAGTGTAATACAGTCTAACTTTCTTTCACTATACTGCAGAGAGACACAGAGTAGCTATGTGACAGACAGGGCTTGGAGCACCTAACAGACAGTGAAGTACAGCCTAAATGGCTTTCACTATACTGCAGAGAGATACAGAGTAGCTATGTTACAGACAGGGCTCCTGGCCCCTAACAGGCATTGAACTACATCCTGAATGGCTTTCACTATGCTGCAGAGAGAGAGAGAGATAGAGTAGCTATGTCACAGACAGGGCTCAGGGCACCTAACAGACAGTGTGTAATACAGCTTAAATGACTTTCACTATTCTGAAAAGAGATGTCACACACAGTGTAATAAATGACAGTGCTCTGGACACCTAACAGACAGTGCAATACAGCCTAAATAGCTTTTGCTATGCTGCAGAGAGACCTCACGGACAGTGTAACTATGACAGGGCTCGGGGCACTTACAAGACAGTGTAGTACAGTGTAAATGGCATTTGCTATGCTGCAGAGATTTTACACACAGTGTAGTATGTCACCACAGCAATAAATAATAGGGCTTGGGGCACATAAAAGACAGTGTAATACAGCCTAAATGGCTTTCGCTATGCTGCAGAGAGACATCACACACAGTGTAGCTATGCCATCACAGTAATAAATGACAGGGCTTGGGGCACCTAATAGACAGTGTAATACAGCCTAAATGTCTTTCATTATACTGCAGAGAGACACAGAGTAGCTATGTCACAGACAGGACTTGGGGCACCTAACAGACAGTGTGCTACAGCCTAAATGGCTTTCACTATACTGCAGAGAAACACATAGTGTAGTTTATGTCACAGACAGGGCTTGGAACACCTAACAGAGCTCATAATACAGCCTAAATGGCTTTCACTATACTGTAGAGATGGAAGCTGCTGCCAGTCAGTGCCTTTTGCCCCCCTGCTCCTTCTGTCCCCAGCACTGTACTGTATGATCCCCAAATTCCCCCTTTAGACCCCAACCCCTTGCTCCTTTGTGAATTTTTTTAATAGGTTAACTTTAGGTGAAAACATGCAGAGCTAGCACCCGATTCCTTCCTCTCCCTTCAAACTACACTGCTCTCTGCACAATGGGCTCACAGCAGATGGAACACAGACACCAGCACTGACCATTCAGATTGTTAGCCCCATGTCATGTGCTCCTTTCTTCTGTGAGCTGGTGAAGTACACCACAGGCAGCCCTTTCATCCTGTTCCCAGCCTGGAATAGTCCCAGGACCCCACAGACTGCCTATAATGCCGTATACAAAACATGACATGCTACCTGGCCCGTGAAGAACACTGTTATGTCAGGTAGAGTAGTAAATTACCTCATCTACCCTACCCAGCAAAATATCACTCATACCCGGCCTACCCGATCCAGCCACCCAATGGGTAGCCCATCCCTAATGCTTACAATGAGCCACAATGTCCACAAATGTTCATCATTAGGAGGGTTTATTTAATCCTTCATATCAGATGCCCCAATGTTTCAACAACTTTGAATGGCTTCTTCAGGAAAATTCTATTTAACCTCTTTATAGCATTAAAAATAAAAGTATACGCTGCATTAGTAACCAGAAAAAAATTACATTAATTATTCTTAAATTTACTTCATCAGAACAAAGTACCTGCATAAAATTGTTATCATTGCTTACAGTAGCCATAGTATTTTCTCAAGCATGTTATGCCTGTTTATCATAAACATGAACCGTCAATTAGTTTCACTTCATATTTAAATAATCAGTAGCAGACTGTTCCCACAATCACCAAGTGCATTTTCAGTTCACAACACCATGAAAGAATGCCTTATGACTCCTTGCTTGAACTGAGTTTGTACCTATCTGTATGTAACTACTTTTAATTATTCTTATGGCCTTCAGCACTTTGCTGTCATGAATTTCTGTTTTGTCTTATGCCATTAGTACATCATGAATGCACGAAAAAGCAGGCACAGCTTAATTTCATTCCTGTAACATTGACTAGAGTGACAGTCCTCCCTCATGTGATCAGAGCCCGATCTAGCAGTTTGACTGACACTTCAGAAACCTCCATCTCCACTCTTTCTGAAAAGGATTCTCACCTAATGATGGCACTCATTGCAAACCTGAGAAAAGAGAATCAGTGTTGTTAACATAATGACACAGAAAATTCACCTTCAACGTCTTGTTGAGGGCCTAACTGAAACATCATTTGTGCATTCTACTAGACAGCTTAAAGCTTAAGAGAGATTGAGCTCTATAGATAACCAGCTAGCGAGTGGAGACTAGAGTGGGCCCAGCTGAAGAAGACTCTGTGACCACTTTGCTTAAGCACATGGAGGATCAAGAAAACAGGAACCACTGGTTCAATATTCAGACTATGGGCCTCCAAGTGGAAATGGAGTGGTAGGCCCCTTTTTTCTTTGTGCAGCAGTGACTTCTGGAGGCGCGCAACTTGGGTGAGGAGGGCCAGCAATATGAGATTGAATGAGGCCAAGGAATGTCAGGAGCGGAGCCAAATGCAGACGACAGAGACTGGTATTTTTTAATCAAATGTCTGCCCTTCCAGGACAAAGAAGCAGTAGTGGGTGTGGCATGGTTAAAAGCTTAATCATAATCATGGAGAACAGAGTCCTCATTTTCCCAAACTACAGCCACAACATGCAAAACATGGAAACATAGAAACATAGACTTTGACAGCAGATAAGGACCGCTTGGCCCACCTAGTCTGCCCATTGCCCTACCTAGAGGATAAGCTGCAGATCCTATTTAACCAACAGCCTATTTCTTCCTACCACCCACAAAAATTGCCTTATGTCTGTCCCATGCATTCTTGAATTCTCCCAAAGTTTTAGACCCCACAACCTTCTCAGGAAGGCTGTTCCATGCGTCCACCACCCTCTCTGTGAAAAAATACTTCCTCACATTGCCCCTGAACCGTCCCCCCTCTATCTTCAAATTATGTCCCCTTGCTCTTGCACATCTCTTTTTCTGAAAGATGTTACCCTCTTGGACTTTGTTGATTCCACTGAGGTACTTAAATGTTTCTATCATGTCCCCCCTCTCCCTCCTTTCCTCAAGGGTATACATATTAAGCTCCTTTAGTCTCTCCTCGTATGGCTTATCTTGCTGACCCTGCACCATTTTAGTTGCCCTCCTCTGAACTGTCTCCATCCTGTCTATGTCCTTGCAGAGGTGGGATCTCCAGAACTGGACAAATTACTCCAGATGGAGTCTCACCAACCATCTGTACAGGGGGAAAACAACTTCCTGTTTTCTGCTGGTGATACCTCTCCCTATACATCCCAGTATCCCCCCAGCCCTCCCTACCACCTTCTCACACTGCCTGCCAACCTTAAGGTCATCTGATATGATTACCCCCAGGTCCCTTTCCATTTTTGTTGTTGTTACTACCCCCCATTGTGTAATCTTCCCCTGGGTTTCTGTTTCCCAGGTGCGTTACTTTGCACTTCTTTGCATTGAATCCAAGCTGCCATACTTCTGACCATTCCTCCAATCTTGCTAAGTCCCTTCTCATCCTTTCCATGCCTCCTTTATATAAACCTGTTGCAGATCTTTGTGTCATCTGCAGAGAGGCATACTTTTCCTTCAAGTCCCTCTGCAGTGTCACTTATAAAGACATTAAAAATATCTGGACCCAGTACTGAACCCTGCGGTACCCCACTAGTAACCCCTCTTTCTTCAGAGTGGACTCCATTTACAATTACCTTCTGTGTCCTGTTGTTCAGCCAGTGTTTTACCCAAGCTACCACCCTGGGGCCCACTCCCAGGCTGGTTAATTTGACTACTAATCTTTTGTGTGGGACTGTGTCAAATGCCTTGCTAAAGTTTAGGTAGGCCATGTCCACAGCCCCTCCCTGGTCTACTACTTTGGTCACCCAGTCAAAGAAATCAATTAGATTTGTCTGACATGACCTTCCCACTGTGAACCCATGCTGCTTTGGGTCCTGCTTCCCACTGGCCTCTAGGTACTCAACAGTTCTTTCCTTCAGAAGTTATTCCATCACTTTCCCTACCACAGAGGTCAAACTGACAGGTCTGTACTTTCCTGCCTCTGTCTTGGTCCCACTTTTGTGAATGGGAATCACATTCACCTTCTTCCAGTCCTCAGGTACCACGCCATCCTCCCATGATTTGTTAAAAAGGGTAGTCAGTGTGGTCACTAGTTCTCTGCTTAATTCTTTTAGAATTCTGGGGTGAATTCCATCTGGCCCCATTGCTTTGTCCACCTTCAGTTTTAGGAGTTCTTTCAGAACCCTTTCTTCTGTGAAAGGACTCAGATCAACCCCCCCTCTCCAGACTGCTTCTGTTAATGTGATTAGGCACCTCCCCCACTTCCTCTTTTATGAATACCAAACAGAAGTATTCATTCAGTATCCCTGCTTTTTCACTGTTACTCTCTGCCCACCCACCATCCATTCTATTCAGCCTCACTATCCCTCCCTTTGTCTTTCTACGCTCCCTGATATATCTATAAAAGGTTTTATCCCCCTTCTTACCTGAGTTAGCTATCCTTTCCTCAGTTTGTGCCTTTGCTATTCTGACTACTCTCCCTGCTTCCTTCTGCCTTAACTTGTACAGTTCTCTGTCCTGCTCTTTCTGTCTTTCCGTATACTTCCTAAATGCTATCTTTTTCTCCCTAACCTTCACCGTTACCTCTTTTGAGAACCATAGTGGCTTTTTCTTTCATTTTGATTTGTTTATTTGCTTCACACAAAGGCTTGTTGCCTCTGTGATGGCAGTTTTGATATTTCCCCATTGTTGATCCACCCCTCCTTCTAGCCTGTTTGCTAGTGCTTTTCTGAGGCACTCTCCCATCTTGCCAAAGTCAGCCCTTCTAAAGTCCAGTACCCTCACTTTTGTATGGCTTGACTCTGTAGCTGAGTTTATCATGAACCACACTGTTTGGTGGTCACTTGTTCCCAAATGGCTACCCACTTCTAGATCTGAGATCCTCTCACTGTCCCCATTTGAGAGTACAAGGTCTAAAATTGCTCCCTCATGAGTAGGTTCCAAAACTAGCTGTTTGAGGCATGCCATCTGAAGGGCTTCAAGAATGGCCCTGCTTTTGGATGTGGCTGCTGCAAAGGTGCTCCAGTTAACATCTGGCATGTTAAGGTCCCCCATCAACAGTATCTCCCCTTTCTCTGCCATCCTAAGTATGCCTTCTATCATATCCTTGTCCATTCCCTCCCCATGACATGGTGGGTCTATATACAACCACTGTTTGGATTGTGGTGCCATTTTCAGTCTCTAAGGTGACCCACAGAGCCTCCTCTCCTCCCTGCTTACTCTTTTGTTCAGTTGTTTTTATCCCTTCCCTTACATACAAAGCTACGCCCCCCTCTTCTGCCCTCCCTGTCTCTCCTGTAGGTTGTGTACCCTGGTATGTTAACATCCCAGTAATGGTTCTCTGTGTATCATGTTTCTGTAACTGCTACAATATCCAGGCATCCCTCTTCCATCAACGCCACCAGTTCAGGGAGCTTGTTGCCCAGACTACGGGCGTTGGTACTCATTATCCTCCATTTCTTGATGGCCTTACCCCCTTTTTGCATTGGTCACTTTCTCCATTTACCCCAGCGCTTCTCCCTATCGAAATCTCTATGTTGGTGTCTACCTCACTTAGTACCCTGATATTTTGTGGGGCTAAGATTTCAGTGCCTCCCCCTGTGGCTAGTTTAAATGCTTGTCAATGAGTATTTAAACATATCACCTAGGATCCTGGTTCCCCTCCTGGACAGATGCAGACCATCATGCCAGTATAGGCCTGCATCCCTCCAGGTGGACCCCCAGTCCCCAATGAAGCCAAATCCCTGAGCTCTGCACCAGATGTTCAACCACTGATTGAATCCCATGGTGTGGAGCACCCTAGCCTCACCCTTGCCATAGATAGGCAGCACCTCCTAGAAGGTTACCATGTATGCTATTTGTTTAAGGCCCTTCCCCATCTCCACAAATGGTTCTTGCACTGCTCTGATCCCTTTCTTAGCCAGGTCATTTGTCCCTAGGTGGACAATGACATCCAGCTCTCTCCCCTGTGCAGCTGCTCCTGCGATCCTGAGGATTCGCTCCCTGTCGCACTAAACCATGGTGCCAAGCAGACACCTTACCTCCCTCTCCCCTTCCTCCCCCAGTTCTACCTTCCTAACAATGGAGTCCCCCATCAGGAGTTGTTTCCTTCCCCTGTGGGGTCCCCTGCCACCCTCCTGTGGATCTCCTTTGTGGAGGTTCCCATCACCCTCCTTGGTCTCCACTGTGGGTGCCTCCATAGAGGAGCCACACTTTTCCAGAATGGCACAGAAATTGTGGAGAGGTACAACTGGAGTGATGCACCTCTGTTCCACCACACTCACCCTCCCTGAGCCCACTGTGGTCCATCCACTCCTCTTTCTTGGCAACCTCTGAGGCAACGGCAGTGACCCTGGTGGTCCCTGGGTGGGAGAGAAGGTCCCACAAATCCTGGCCAACTCAGCCTGGAGATGAGCAACCTCCTCCCTCAGCCCAGAGAGGTGTCTGCAGATGGGACAACACTGCATCCTCCAGAACATCTCTCGGAAGACTGCTGCTCCACAGCCTCTGCACTGCACCACTCCCATCATGTCTTTTTTCTGGCCCCCTCACTGTTATTTGGAATACTTACTCTTTCCTCTGTTTGTTTATTTCTTTTTTTTCTTCTCTCCCTTCCTACTTACTTACTGCCTCTGCACCCTTTTAGCTCCTGATCTTCCTGTTCTGAGACAAGAAGTTCCTATATTTCTCAGTAGTCTCCTTACTTGCTCAGAGTCAGACCTCCAGCAGTTGGGGGGGATGGAGAGCTACTCTTGCCCTTCTAGGATGGTGAGTCTTTGGTGGCTCTGTGATCACTCACTTCCTGCTCCCAAACAGGAAGTTCCTGTTGTCAGTTAAACCCTGTGCCTATAAAAGTAGAACCAGTTTAGGGTGGAGGGTGGAGGGGAGGGCAGGAGGGCAATATAGTTCCAGTAGAGATGTTTTAGTTATACCAGTAACTCCTTCCTCCTGGTGTTCTGTCTGTTCTCTGGCAGAAGCTATCTAGGGCAGTGTTTATATCTAGTCTTAACCTGGCTCCTTCTAGCAAAGCCACTCCCCCTACTTTGCAAATCTTTCTACACTTAGTTAATTTCACAGATAACAATTCCCTTCTGACACCTGTGACAAGCACCTAGATAAGTACACAGATAATAGATAACAATTTACTTCAACTACCTCTGACAAACACACCAACTCCTTTTTTTTGTTTGTTTTTCACCCTAAATTGAAGGTCCCAGTATAAGAGATCTAGTTCTTAGTCGCAGTAGAGAAGTTTTAGTTATACCAGTAGCTCCTTCATCCTGTTGTTCTGTCTGTTCTCTGTCAGAAGCTATCTAGGGCAGTGTTTATATCTGGTCTTAACCTGGCTCCTTCTAGCTAAGCCACTCCCCCTACTTTGCAAATCTTTCTACACTTAGTTAATTTCACAGATAACAATTACCTTCTGACACCTGTGACAAGCACCTAGATAAGTATACAGATAAGACAGTTAACAGATAACAATTTACTTCAACTACCTCTGACAAGCACACCAACTCCTTTTTTGTTTGTTTTTTACCCTAGATTAAAGGTCCCAGTACAAGAGATCTAGTTCTTAGTCCCAGTAGAGAAGTTTTAGTTATACCTGTAGCTCCTTCCTCCTAGTGTTCTGAAGAAATTCACTAACCTGAGATTGAAGCTACACTGCAAAGGCTGTCAGTTGCAACATGCCTACCCTTTAAATTTACATTTCCAGAGGCTGGGCATGCCTCCATGAACCTTCATAAATGTTGTGGAAGATGCAGAGTTCATCATCCGTGAGGAGACTATTATGGCGAGTAGGTCAAAACAGCTTTGTATAGCCCATGTGAAGTAAAGGAATGTCTAATCTATTTATATTTAGTAGTAATAGCTTGCCTGGTTTCTTTTGCTCTCTTTCCCCCTCCCTCTGCGTGCAGCATCACGTCATGACTCTGCAGCCTCCATACGGCGTTTGAGATCTCAGCATATATAGTATATTGTGTGTGACCTCCCTCAACATTTGTTGCATCATTCAAAATATGCCACCTCTTAGGGTAAAGAGACTGGGGTGTTTATGCTGTGGATGTATGGGATGATTGGACTAATGATTTTGAGTAACTGTGTTTAATGAGCAAGGCACTGTACCAGGATCATGGTGGGAAGGGCAGAGCAGCATGTAGCATATGTGCATGAGCTCTGCATCGAGCAAATTTGTTAGCACTTTGGGCCTTCTTCATCTGGCCTTTTGTACGTTCATGTGTATGTGCTGTATGTTAGACATGTGCTACTATTGTGGGAAAGCTGGGTGTTCCTGGAGTAGGGAATTTGTTGACTGTTGGCCTATGGGTTGGGGTGGGCAGGAGACAACAAGTGATTTTTCTCCAACCATTTGTGACTTTTCCTCCTAGAGTGCTTTACTATTACCACTGTGGGTCTTCTGCCATACTTAACTTGTCTTCCTTTGGTTTGTAAGTGGCTTATTATAAGTCTCATGGTGTCTGCCTTGTGAATTTATTTATTTTGGGTCTAGCTATATGCCCTGCATTCCTTTCAGAGAATGCAGTAGACAGATCAATGTTTATTAATGATTGGGCTACCCCTTTTCTTTTCTAGCAGGCCTCATGTTGAAAAATGATTGTGCTGACAGATAGCTGCTTCCATACAAACAGTTTCCTGAGATTAGAAGCAGTGGTAATAGGCCTAGCATGGAAGGAGGTGGAAAAGTAATGGATAGTACCAATCTACATTGCCATGCCCATGCTGGAACTTGCTCCATGTTTGAAACTTGATCTAACTAAGGTTGTCTGATTTTGACCTTGCTAAGACCTAAGTTCAAAGCTGTACACTGTGCTTTTGTTGTCTCTTGCAAGGCAGTGTTCATGCCAGTTCCTATTGTCTGTAGAGGTGGAATGTGGTCTGCCCTGTTTAGTTGCTAATTATTCTGATTCCATTCAGTTTTGTAACTGTTTTTGGGAGGGTTATCTTTCATGTAACATATAACAGTTAAATCAGATTTAAATACAGTAAAATTTTGGGAGCAAAAGTGAAGATCAGGCTGCGCAGAATGGGGTCTATGGTTGAAGGAATGGTGCAGAAAGGATGGGTATAGCTACATTATGGACTGGAGGCCCACCTGGGAGGATAAGAACCTATACAGAGGTGATGGACTTCATCAATCGTGGCGTGAAACCACTAGAGCTGGGCAAAAGTTTCAAATTCTGCTTTCACGGAACTTGGCGTGAAATTTTGGAAATGTCTCGAAATTCTCTGAACTTCTGCCATTGGTGAGATCGGAATCTTCTGAATGTGTTTGGAGGATTTTTGCCCTGTTCTGTGGATTTTTTGGGCTGAACTGCGGAATAATATACATGAACTGTGGAATAACAGCACTGGGGAATTTTATTCCACAGTGTAATGGATTATTCCACGGTTCAGTGATCAGTTCTGCAGAATTTCTTTCTGCAATTTAATACATTAATCCACAATTCAATGTATTTTTGGATCAATGTATTAAACTGAAGAAAGAAATTCCACAAAACTGATCCCCCCCCAGCAGATCTCCAGCCCACTATAAAATAGAATTACCTGGTGCCAGTGGTTCCCTGCCTCAAGACCACCAATCGCCAGCCAGAGTAAAAATAAAAAAGATTCCCTGGTTGCTAGCGGTCACTCCCCCCCACCTAATTGCCCACTCCATATATACATAAATTGTCCCTGGCATTCAGTGGTCCTTCTCCCCAACTGATATATAAATACATGTTCCCTGATGTCTAGTGGTCCCTCCTCCCACCTGATCACCCGCTAAATATATAAAAAAATGTTCCCTGGTTTTCAGTGGTCCCTCCCATGAGGCTATCATCCACCTGAAAGTAAAGCTTCCTTGGTAGTCTAGTGGACCCCCAACCTGGCAGTTAGAGACCCATCACCCCGCTCCCCCCATCACAAGATGGCTACCAGCATAGCCCTCCTCTCTCCACCCCAGCTGGCCACTGACTGAGCTGTCAATGAATAAGTGCATACTTGTACAAGCATGCGCTTATTCATTGACAGGCCAGCTCATATTCATTCAGTGTAATAGCTCTGTTGGGGGCACAGACAAGAGTGGAGGGCTGTTCTGCTCACCGGTGTGGGTCAGAATGGGGGAACAGTGTGGTGGAACCCAAGGGGGTCCACCATAACAGTCCCTTCATTCTGCCCCCTGCTGATGACTGGAACAGCTTTGCTCTAGTCTGAGTCCCCTAACAGAGCTGTCACACACACTTAATGAGCCAAAGCTGGCAAAGAATGAGTGCTTGCTTGTTCAAGTACATGCTCATTCATTGACAGCTCAGTTGGCATCCAGTTGTAGTGGAGAGAGGAGGGCTGTGCTTGTCAGTGGCTTGGGATGGGAGGAGCAGGGTGGTGGGTCACTTCATACCAGGGTGGAGTGGGTGGGAGCTCCACTAGACAACCAGGGAAAGATTTACATTTGGGCAGGTAATCGGGGGGGGAAGGACCACTGGACACCAGGGAAAATGTATTTATATATCAGGCAGGTGATTGGGTGGGGGAAGAGACCACTGGACACCAGGGACAATTTATTTATATATCGTTGGGTTTGTGATCAGGTGGGGGAAGATACCGCTAGCCACCAGAAAAAAATTGACGCTCGGTGATCAGTGGTGGGAGAAGGGGGAACACCACTACAAACCAGGGAACAATACATTTTTCCACAGTTCAGTGACTCATTGATTGCAGAATAAATATATGAATTGTGGATTAATGTATTACATTTTTGTTCACAGAACTGACCACTGACAGTGATCAGTTCTGTGGAAATTTGTCTGCAGTTTGATATAATAATCCATAATTCATGCATTTTTTTTTTCCATGTTCTAATTCAGAATTTCCGAACTTTCATGGAAATTCTGCCGATGGATGTGTTTTTTTCGGACAGGTCTAGGAACCACAGTTCTCAGCGGACAGTTTAAATGTTATTTCAATGAACATTTAAACTAGCTGAGGTGGGTGGCAGAAGAAAACGGGAAGCATAAATTGCCCCTTACAGACTACGATAAAGAATAGGGAGATCCTGAGTGGCAAAAATCCCACCATGATGCAAGTTAAGCAAGGAAGCAGGGGGAAAGAAGCAGTCAGAAGAAAACAGGGAGGAAGGGGGAGCAAAAGGGAAATGGGGAAGTGACAAGGAAAGAGTGAACAAAATCTGAAAGACCATATGTGCTAATGCTGGAAGTTTGCAAAAAAAGATCCCAGACCTAAATGTGCCTTCATGGCAGAGACTGACAAGGATATTGTGGACATTACTGAGTCATGGTGTACTGAAAACCATGACTGGGACACACTCATACCAGGCTGCACAATGTTTGGAAAGGACAGGGTAGGAAGAAAAGGAGGGGGTATTCTAGTTTATGTGAAGGAAAGCATAAAAACAGCAGCAATACAAGGAATTCAGGCGAGACAGATGTGTTGTGGGTCGGTCTTGAGTCAGGAACATAGAAACATAGAAGTTGACGGCAGATAAGGACCGCAAGGCCCATCCAGTCTGCCCATTTCTTTTTCTACCTTATAAATGTGCCATCGGCCTTTGCTCTGTCAGTGACCTATCTATTCATAGTCATTTGTATTGCTCCCTTATGCCTATCCCATGCCTGTTTGAAGCCCTGCACTGTATTCATAGCCACCACTTCTTGTGGTAAGCCATTCCATGCATCTACCACCCTTTCTGTGAAAAAAAATTTCCTCACATTCCCCTTAATCGGCCTCCCTCTAATCTCATGCTGTGTCCTCTTGTCCTGCTATTTTTCTTATATTTAAACATGTTAGACTCTTTCACCTTGTTTATGCCCTTAAGGTGTTTAAATGTCTCGATCATATCCTCTCTCCCTCCTTTGCTCAAGGGTATACATATTGAGCTCCATTAATCTGTCCTCATATGTCTTCTGATGCAGTCCCTGCACCATTTTAGTTGCCCTTCTCTGGACTGCCTCAATTTGGTTAATGTCCTTGTGAAGGTGTAGCTCCAATACTGCGCAGTACTCCAGATGGGGCCTAACCAATGTCTTGTACAGAGGGATTATTACCTCCTCTTACGACTTGTGATACCCCTACTAATACACCCTAACACCCCCTAGCCTTACCTACTGCTTTAGAGGTCTGCTTGGATGATTTTAGGTCATCAGTGATGATGATGCCCAAGTCTCTTTCTTCCTTTGTGACTGCTAGCAACTCCTCCCAGCCTATAAGTGGCTTCAGGGTTTCTCTTCCCTATGTGCATGATTTTGCACTTCTTTGCATTAAATCCCAGTTGCCACTCTTCTGACCATTCTGCTAGTTTATCCAGATCTCTTCTCATTCTGCCCACCCCATCTGGATCATCTACTCTGTTGCAGATCTTGGTGTCATCTGCAAACAGACAAGCCTTACCCTCTAGTCCATCTGCGAGGTCACTAATGAAGATGTTGAATAGGACTGGCCCCAGGACTGATCCCTAGGTACCCCACTTGTGACTTGCATCTCTTCTGACTGTATACCATTTACCACCACTCTCTGTTTTCTGCCAGTCAACCAGTTTGCCACCCAGTTGACCAACTTCTGACCCGCACCTTGAGCCTACCTAGCTTATTTATCAATCTTCTATGTGGAACAGTGTCAAAAGCTTTGCTGAAGTCAAGGTAGGCGACATCAACTGCTCCCCTTGGTCCACCACTCTGGTTACCCAGTCAAAGAAATCTATGAGATTAGTTTGACAGGACCTTCCTTTTGTAAACCCATGCTGTCTTGGATCCTGTGCCCCTATGGATTCCAGGTGTTGCACTATCCTTTCCTTAAGGAGTGCCTCCATAATCTTGCCCACTACTGAGGTAAGACTGACCGGTCTGTAGTTCCCCGCCTCCTCCCTGCTACCACTCTTGTGGAGTGGGATCACATGAGCCCTTCTCCAGTCTTCTGGGACCTCTCCTGTGCTCAGAGACTCACTAACTCAGGAAACAGAGCCATTGTTTGGATAGATGTGATCTACAGGCCTCCAGCACAGGGGGAGGGCTTAGATGAGGAAATGTTAGAAGCAGTTTGCAAAATGGCTAAAAAAGAGGAAGTGATACTGGTGGGGGACTTCAATCTTCTGGGTGTAGATTGGAGCCTCCCAGCTGCAGTTTCATCTGTTAGAAGCAGGGACATCCTGGACTCCCTGCGGGGGCATTCCTCAGGCAACTACTCAGTGAACCTACACATGATGGGACAATATTGGACCTGGTACTTACTAACAGGGACAGCATTACAGACATAAAGTTAGAAAGTCATCTGTGGACCGGTGATCATCATACTGTGTGGTTCAACATAAGAACACTTGTAGAATCCAAATACATAACGGTGAAAGTCATGGACTTCCAAAAGCTGATTTTATTAAGATGGCTGAATATCTCAGGAATTTCCTGACATGGGGGGATCACCTCAGAGGGTGTGGGGGGTGGAGGAACACTGGGCAAAACTAAAAAAAGGCATAGTTAATGCAACAGACCTCTATGTAAGGCAGGTAAGCAAAAGCAAAAGGAAGAGGTGACAGCTATGGTTCTCAAAAGAGGTGCCAGAAAAGGTAAAGGCTAAAAGAGTAGCATTGAGAAAGTATAAGGAGACCCAGATGGGTTGGGGGTGGGAGATGTGTCAATTAAAACAGAGGAGGCAGGGAAAGCAATAAGGATTACAAAGGCACAAACTGAAGAAATAATAGCTCAGGCAGTATCATAGGAGGACACAATATGTTTTAGGTTTGTTAACAAAAAAGGGAACATAAAGGGTGGCATTGTGTGCTTAAACAGGAAAGAAATACTGTACAGAGAGGGATTGAGAAAGGGCAGGCATCTTGAACAAATACTTCTGATTAGTGTTCACAGTAGAAGGGGAAGGACCATGAAAAGGTACTAGGAGCTTTGATGGGAGGGAAACGGACACTAGTCCTTTTTTGTGGAGAAAGTCAGCAATGCACTCACTTACCTGAAGGAGGACAAAGCTATGAGACCACGCAGGGTGCATCCCAGGGTGCTGAGGGAACTCAGGGAGATATTAGCTGCACCTCTGATAGCCCTATGTAACATATCACTGGAGATCAGAGTGGTCCTGGAGGACTGGAGAAGGGCAGAAGTAGTCCCACTTCACAAAAGTGGAAGCAAGGAAAAGGCAGGCAATTATAGGCTCATCAGCTTGACCTAGGTGGTGGTTAAGTTAATGAAAACACCAATAAAGGACAGGATTGTGGAACATCTGGAATCCATCAGGTTACCACAGGTTACAGAATCTAAGGCAGCATAGATTCACAGGGGGAAGGTCATGACAAACAAATCTGATAGATTTCTTTGACTGGGTAACCAAAGAGCTAGATAATGGAAGAACGATGGACATGGCCTACCTGGATTTCCTCAAGGCTTTCAACACAGTTCCTTATAGGAGACTGCAAAGCAAGTGGAGTAGCATGGGAGTGGGTAACCAAGTGGTAAGCTAGGTAAGAAACTGGTTAGGCAATAGGAGACAGAGGGTAGTGGTAAACAGAGTTTACACTGAGGAAGGAGGGAGGAGGGAGGTGACTAATGGGGTACCTCAAGGGTCAGTGCTGGGACCGGTCCACTTTAGTATCTTTTTAAGTGACATAGTGAAGTAACTGGAAGGGAAGTCTGCCTCTGTATGGATGACATCAAGATCTGCAACAGAGTGGACACTCGAGAACTGGGATAAAAAGGATAGACAGGGATCTGAAAAAACTGGAGGAGTGGTCTAGGACTGTGCTGACTATGAAATTGTTTTGTATTTTGGCCCGTATGCAGTATATGGGTCCCACAAAAGGGCAGTCAAGATTTCAGCTAGTGAGATTTCCAACAGTGACGTCCTTACAAACTATTAGAAGTAATTGTGGTACTGAAAATATACTACTCATGTTGGGAGGGGGGCATGAGGGGCTTTGCCCCCCAAAACTAAACGATCGGATGTATGTGGGGGAGGGGGGTACGGGTGGCATAGCTCCCCAATCTGTGGAAATGTCGTCCGTCATTTTGATGGGACACATAAACTGTAGCCGGTCCTGTGTTTATGTGTACTTGGATGTGTAACCCCTCACCCCTGCCTTTTTAGCAAAATGACAGGTGGCATACTGTTGAAGCTGACAGCAGTACCTGGTGGGGACTGGGTTCGGGGAGGATGAGGTTACTCTGCACCGGGGACCTAGGTTTGGCTACTCTGCACAGGGGCACCCAAGTAAATCCGAACACAGGAAGCAATAACTGTAATGTCCAGAACTAAAAATGGGATTCTACAGTGTGGCTTTTATTCACATCCAAGCTGAACAAACAAAGCATAGAAGGACCCCCACGGGGCTACATTCCTGGTAACGCAGATTAGAGACAGCAGAAACATTTCTTCACTATTTCCAGCCCTCAGGCTCTGAACCCACCAGGCACACAGCCCGGACTTACACTCAGCTTTGGGTACATAGCCCAACTTGTACACTACTTGGGTTTTCCCCACTGGCCCGACTCCCCCGCTGGCCACTTGATCCGCGGTCCATTTTGGGAAATGAACCAATTATCCTGTTGTGGCTCCTCAAACCACCTTAGAACCTTCGACTCCTAGAGGGAATTTTCCTTCCAATCCCACATCTGGGTACTTCCCTCATCTCCGGCCAAGTGCATGAGGTAAAGTAGAAATCCACAGAGCAAATCCGTAGAGGTGGACCTGATCACTAAAGATGGGGGGGTCTCCCACCTCCAGCTCCCACAATCCATACCCGGCCATTTCTCTGGAAACTAAACAACTCCTTTTCTGAAAGCTTGGCAATGTAGATTACTGGGTAGATGTATGTCACATCTCCTCTGCATGTCTTGATTTCCCAAAAGTGCTGGACTTGAACATACTTTTACTTTTTGGCTAAGCCTATTACTCTAGGCCTCCCACTATTTCAGTAGTCCAATTCCCACTATCACACAAGTCCCAGGGTGAAAAACATAGGCCCTTTAGGAAGAGCAGACACTCACTCTCCGGTTGCAGGTGCCCCACAGGCAATTCACAAATCTTCTTGTTTCCCAAAAAACTCTGGAACAAATAGGCAGCTTCTCCACCAGTAGCAGAACCAGGGGGTTGCCCCAGGAATATGCAGGAAACCCTATCCTGCCCCCATCCCTGGAGGGAGGGGGCACTGAGACCCGAATCAGCGGTCTCCACCACTTATAAACTGCTTCTGTGTCTCTCTTTTGGTGGAGACACACACCCTTTTACCTAAATGGTAGCCCTATGTCAGGGCTCAGGCTCCAAGAGCCTAACCAGAGCTGCTGTGCTGCTACCACAGCAAGCTCTCAACTCCAACTGACCTACAGACTACTGTTCAAACCTCCCAACATTCTATTCCAACTCCCTGCTGCAGATTCCATTGTGGCTCATGCAGCTGCGACAGTTCTATGGTGATGTCATCCCTCAGTCTCAGCTGAGACTGAGAACAGAGTGAGACAGTGTGAAATCAATTTAACTGGAGTTTCACAAGCTGCCTTCCCTGCCTACCACTAGGTCTTACTGGGATTCTAGTAACCACGGGTAACAAGGCAGTTACACTCGCCCTTGACCAGGAAAATTACTGTCTGCAGGCATTTTTTCCCCGGCTTTAGGCCATCCCACCCTATGTGCTACCTGCGGAGGGGGGTGATCAGGCCTTCTCCTACCATGTGCAAGCACAGGCAGGCAACACCAAGGGCCTAGAGGCCTTTAGCTGACATATCAGCCTCTACTCTATCCACTTACTATGGACGCCTAGTGGCTCTGGTAGAACTGTCCAGAGTATAGCCCTAATAGATCAGCACTGCAGTCCCTATGGCCATTCAGGACCACAGCCTGTCTATCCCCCCAAGCCCTCTAGGGAAAACCTATCTGCCTTTGTCTAAACACCCCCAAAAATAAAAACAACCCGGGGACCTCCCCGACCTTGGGCAACCTGCAACCACACACCAAGAATAATACCACATTGTTACACCATTTTACTGCCTCTTCCCTACCCCCACAACCACACCTGTGGAAGAAAAAGGGTTAATACAGTAACAACAATAACACCACAGTATTTTAAATTCTACACACTCAAGTACTAGTGAGGAACTCCAATGAGCCCCTCCTCCTGTTCTTGTCTTCTCTTCTATCTTCTCCAGGAACACCTGCAAGAAAAAGGAAGACAACAGTGTTAGTGGCTCAGTAGGTAGCACACTCACCTCTGAGGCCGAGAGATCAGAGGGTTGTGGGTTCAGTTCCCACATCTGGCACTTGGGTTAATATCCCAATGCTGACACTGTAGTGCAGCATGAGAGGGGTGCTGCACTTCTGAGGTGCCGTCTTTTGGATGAGATGTTAAACCGAGGTTCCATCTGCCTGGATTGGTGGTAGTTCAGGTGGATGTTAAAGATCCCATGGCACTTATCGAAAAGAGTAGGGGAATTTCCCCGATGTCCTGGCCAAATTTCCCTCATTCACTAAAAAAATACCACCAACAGCTTAATCTGGTTCAAATTTAGTTGCTTATCATCTGTATCCCCCCTCCCCCCGGTCGCCCCTGAAAAAGGGACTTCTAGGCCCAGTGAGCTTACCGGGTCAACAAAATTCAACAACAATAACAACACACACTCCTAATCTGCATACACAGTCGACCTAAACCCCTACCATCAAAACACTGAAGATTCCCAAAAATATATATTTTTTTTAGAAAAGGTAGAAAAACAGTATATACATTAGAAAACAATGACATTATTTACAATACACATTTGGGGGGATGGAGTGCCCTAAAAGTACCAACTAGTGACCACAGTGCCCGAAGGCTAGTCCATTAAAGAGTCTCTCCTGGGCTGGAGGCCGGTGAAGCACAGTTCTAACAGGCCAAAGTCCCAAAGGGAAGAGTCTTTGAGGACAGTTCACACATTTTGGAGTCTGCTAGTGTAGGGTGTGTACTGCAATGTCATAAAGATATAAAAGTTCGGACTTACCAGCCCCTTGTAGAATGGAAAATTCTGAACCGACCTGCACCTTTGACGAAGACTCTCCCTGGCAGCATTTCTTCCAATACAGCTGGGTGGACATCTTCCAGGAACCACAGGAGGGCACATCTGGGAACTGCTGGACTGATGTCATCTCTGGAGATGGAACCTTAGAACAGGAACAAAAAGAAAACAGCTGGTCCGACGTCATCCGATTACCAGGCGATGAAACAGGATACAGCTGGGCGGGTGTCCTCTCTGGATTTGAAGTCATCTGGTGGGCCAGTCGATGGATTCCGGAAAGGCCAGTACACTGTAGAACTGATGAATGTGGGGCACCTGAGTCCTGGGTGTTCATACCGGCTGATCAATAAAGGCACTTCACAGTCTGGTGTGGCAGTATTGACTACCACTGCTCGGCTTTCCATTTAGTGGGCACGGGCACATTTGCTGGGAGGTCCTTGCACTGAGGCCAATAGTACCGGGGGTTAGTAGCTTGAATTATTACCCCATCTGGGCGCACATAATTCACACAGTGGGAGATTTCACATCCCTCTCCATCCACTATTCGCACTCTGTCCATAAACAATGCCCTGCCTCTCTTCCACTGGGTATATTTCTCATGAAACAGTCTGTTCTTCACTTGCTTGTTGGCCCCAGGATGCACACCTTTCATTGCTTCGGCCCAGATCCAGGATTTCCTGCTGTTCTCAATCTCCTCCCAGACTTTCCGAGGAAAGGTAGGAAAGATCATACCATAGATCTCATTTGCCTTTCTACGAACCAGTCTCTCCTCTTTACTAGCTTTGGTCAATCTGAGACTGCTGGCCTGGCTTGGGGGTGGCCAGTCCTGGTTCTGCCAGCTTCGCATCCTTAAAGAAATTAAAAATGGATCCCTGACTTCTTCTTCCTGCATAGTCAGGGCAGTGTCATCACCACTCTCTTCCATGCATTCCTCCGAGGCAAGATCTTGAGGCTGTGTACCCGTTACTTTTTCACAAGGCCACATAGGTTCCCCTCATCTTCCTCTTCACTGAGGATCTGACCCCAGGAGTGAGCAGTCGTTCTCACTCCTGAGACTATCCACTCATCACTAGGTGTGGAGGTCGACACCTCCCACTCAAAGGCCTCCCGCATCTCATCTTCTCCTAAGAGACTTGGGCTAGACCCCCCTCCAGGGTCTACTGATGCTTTATCTGAACTTTCCTTCTGGGATCCAGCATCCAAAACTTCAACTTCTGGTTCTGTCTCTAACTCTGCACCCTCTAGCTTTGTGCCACACTCCCCTGAGGGGCCTTCCTCCACAGGCTCCACCTGGTGCTGTGTGCTGCCAACTGCAGATTCCTGAACCTTTGTCCAAGTGGGAGCCAAACAAATTTGAGGCACTTTATACAAGCCATATTTTCCTAGGCATCCAGCACAGTGAGGAATCATGAAGACGTCCCTTCCAGCTCTCAAGCATATTTGACATACATGCACTGGAAAACCAGAAATCACCACATGAGGAGGCAGTTGTCCTCCATAGCACCACTTTTCAATATCCCTCAGTCTATTTACTGCTGCTGTTACTGCAAACCGGGCATGATCCGGATAGCGAGCTGGTCCTGAGGCCATAACTGCAGGAAAAACAAACAAAAGTTCACTGTAACTGAAAGTCCCACTTTACTGAACACTCTCTTTAGTTTTAAAATGGCTCATCTGCTGCTGTGTTTACTTTACTACCCCACCCTGTAATGGCGGCGGCAGCACTCCTGTGCATCAGCATTCAGAAATTGGGTCAAGCCACTGCGCAACCGATTTACATACACTACCTATAACTTTTGCTCAAACTGCACAAACTTGCACTGTTCTTGTTCTAAACACATTTACATGATTTTCCATGGACTTTTTACATGCTGGAAACATTTCTTTGACTCACAGTCCCTTAAAGCTTCAGGTTTTTAAGCACAGGATTGCCTGTAAAACTAGTGCTGCACATTTGGCTACAACTCACAGTCTCTCTCTGGCTTTAAACTTTAAACTGAGGCTGAACTCATTACTACGCACACAGTCAATGGCTTAGAAGACTTGCACTTGCTGGCAGGACTTGACACAGTCGTTACTTGCAAAGCGACTACACCGCTGCACACTTATTTATATGGCATTTGGAAGAAAATCACTGTTTGAGCAGTTTTCATGTTGTTACTTACTGTTATCAGTAACAGTTTGCTGCGATGGGGAAAAATGGCCTGCAGCCAGTTCTTGGAGGCCTCAGAACAGAAACAGGCGGGCAGTCCTGCCGATCGTCTCCTCGACCACCACACTTGCAATTCAGATGATCGATTAGCGGGTTGAGCCCGATTTTAAACAAGCAAATCTATTTTTAGAAGGTTTACAGTGTTTTTAACACTCTGTGATGTTCCTCCACTAGCCAGTACACGTACTCCACTCACACTCCCTCTTGAATGCTGGGGCAGTCACTGTAGAGCTGGCTGAGGGGCAGGACTGATTGCAGCCTCACCAATCACATGACGCCATGCAAATGAGCCTCTTCTTCCTCGCAGGTGCTCTTCTCCTCACAGCGATTGTCGAGCAGACAAATTTAAACTGCAGAATGCATTTTTTTTTTCTTAACTGACTTTACGGCGGGAGCCCATTTCAGCCATTTAACATAGCCATTTACACTGCAAGTCTCTCAGTTCATTCAGAAAGCATTTCCAGCGTCCAGGGCACAATTTTCCTGTTGCTACCCCTAGTCTTCCACACTTTTCTTTACCACAGTTCATTTTAAAAGCAGGCAAAAACGCTGTAAACAATTGATGCAGGACAAGGGCACACTCTTTGGCTTTACTGCTCCTTGGTAAACAGTTGGCATTTTAAACAGCAGCATAAGATCAACAGCACACATCAACACTAGTTAAATTGCTTCAGCTTTTGGGCTACCCACTGCCAGATAGCCAAAATGCTAGCCCCTTGCCTGAGCACCTTCCTTCCCAGAATTAAATCCAAAGCAGTGTCTCCATTTTTGTAACCCCTCACCTCTGCCTTTTTTGCAAAATGACAGGTGGCATGCTGTTGAAACTGACAGCAGTACCTGGTGGGGACTGGGTTCGGGGAGGATGAGGTTACTCGGCACAGGGGACCTAGGTTTGGCTACTCTGCACGGGGCACCCAAGTAAATCCGAACACAGGAAGCAATAACTGTAATGTCCAGAACCAGGAATGGGATTCTACAGTGTGGCTTTTATTCACATCCAAGCTGAACAAACAAAGCACAGACAGACCCCAATGGGGCTACATTCCTGGTAACGCAGGTTAGAGACAACAGAAACACTTCTTCACTATTTCCAGCCCTCAGGCTCTGAGCCCCCCAGGCACACAGCCCGGACTTGCACGCAGCTTTGGGTACACAGCCCGACTTGTACACTACTTGGGTTTTCCCCAATGGCCCAGCTCTCCTGCCGGCCACTTGATCCACAATCCATTTTGGGAAATGAACCAATTATCCTGTTGTGGCTCTCCAAACCACCTTAGTGCCTTCAACTCCTAGAGGGAATTTTCCTTCCAGTCCCACATCTGGGTACTTCCCTCATCACTGGCCAAGTGCATGAGGCAAAGTAGAAATCCACAGAGCAAATCCGTAGAGGTGGACCTGGTCACTAAAGATGGGGGGTCTCCCACCTCCAGCTCCCACAATCCATACCCGGCCATTTCTCTGGAAACTAAACCTCTCTGAAAGCTTGGCAATGTAGTTTACTGGGTAGATGTATGTCACATCTCCTCTGGATGTCTTGACTTCCCATAAGTGCTGGACTTGAACATACTTTTACTTTTTAGCTAAGCCTATTACTCTAGGCCTCCCACTATTTCAGTAGTCCAATCCCCACTATCACACAAGTCCCAGGGTGAAAAACATAGGCCCTTTAGGAAGAGCAGACATTCACCCTCCGGTTGCAGGTGCCCCACAGGCGATTCACAAATCTTCTTGTTTACCAAAAACTCTGGAACAAATAGGCAGCTTCTCCACTAGTAGCAGAACCAGGGGGTTGCCCCAGGAATATGCAGAAAACCCTATCCTGCCCCATCCCTGGAGGGAGGGGGCACTGAGACCCAAATCAGCGGTCTCCACCACTTACAAACTGCTTCTGTGTCTCTCTTTTGGTGGAGACACACACCCTTTTACCTAAATGGTAGCCCTATGTCAGGACTGAGGCTCCAATAGCCTAACCAGAGCTGCTGTGCTGCTACCACAGCAAGCTCCCAACTCCGACTGACCTACAGACTACTGTTCAAACCTCCCAACATTCTATTCCAACTCCCTGCTGCAGATTCCACTGTGGCTCATGCAGCTGCGACAGTTCTATGGTGATGTCATCCCTCAGTCTCAGCTGAGACTGAGAACAGAGTGAGACAGTGTGAAATCAATTTAACTGGAGTTTCACAAGCTGCCTTCCCTGCCTACCACTAGGTCTTACTGGGATTCTAGTAACCCCGGGTAACAAGGAGGTTACAAATGAAACTGTAAAAGAGAGTTTTACTCTCAAATTACCTTCAAATAAAATGAAATTAATAAATGAAAGGGTAAGGCAGTTGGGTTTTAATACAAGAGAGTGCAAAATAATGCACTTGGGCAATAGAAACCCGGGGGCATAGTGCAAAACAGGGGAGTGATACTGATAACCAAGCAGGAAATATACCTGGGGTAATCATATTGGCTGATCTAAAGAGGGCTGGGCAGTGTGACAAGGCAGTCGAGAGGGCTAGTGGGATGCTAGCCAGACATAGGCAGGGGTGTGATCAGCAGGAAGATGGAGGTGGTGTTGCCCTTATATAGAACAAAGACAAGATCCCCTCTTGAGTATCATATTTAGTTCTGGAGACCACATCTCTAGAAAGACATAGAGTGGAGGCAGTCCAGAGGAGGCCTACCAAAATGAGCCAGAGTTTACATCAAAAGCCCTACAAAGAGAGGCTTAAGGAGAAACCTAGAAATACAGAAAAAGATGGCAGAAGGGGACTGTGGGTCCATCTAGTCTGCCTAGAGTTTCCAAGACCTATTGTATGTCCTGGAATTTAGCCCTCCTACCAAATTTTACCTTTTCCTGATCCTACCTTCCCCACCTGAGCCCTTGCTCTATCCCACCTCTGTTTGAAAGCAGCTACAGTCCTTGCATTTCCCGCCTCTGTTGGTAGACCATTCCAGGGTTCAACCATTTTTTTCTTGAAGTAATGCTTTCTCCAGTCTCTTCTGAAGCTCCCTCCAGCAGCTTCCATTCATGTCCTCTGGTAGTGGAGCTGGTGACTGTCTGAAAAATCTGTGTGTGTGGCACCTTATTAATACCTTTCAAGAACTTGAACATCTTAATCGTATCCCTTCTCTCTCTTCTTGCTTCCTGTGAGAACAATTCTAGTTCTTCCAGATGTTCCTAATATGAGAGTCCTTGGAGGCCCTGTATCATCTTAGTTGCTCTTCTTTGCAGTCTCTAGCCTATCCCTATCCTTTTTGAGGTGCAGACTCCAAAACTGGATGCAGTACTCCAGTTGGGCCTTACCAGGGATCTGTACAGTGGGAGGATCACCTCCCTGTTTCTGCTATTGAAACCCCTCCCTGTGCACTCTAGCATTCTGCTAGCCTTGATGTATGCTTTGTTGCATTTAATTACTCCAAGGTCCCTTTCTTCCTTTGAGGTGCTGAGATTGACCCTGTTGAGCCAGTATTCCATCCTCAGGTTTCCTTTACCCAGATGCAGCACCTTGCACTTCTTAGCACTGAACTTCAGCTGCCAGATTCTAGACCATTTTTCCAGCCTTTGTAAGTCCTTCTGAAGTTTTCTGATTGCCTCATTGCAGTTGACTCTACCACCCAGCTTGGTGTCATCCATGAAGAGTTCCAACTATCCCTGAATGCCAACTCCTATGTCACTGATAAATGCATTAAACAGGACCATGCCCAAGACCGAGCCCTGGGGTACCCCACTAGCAACTACTGTACACCGTTACTCGACCTTACCCCACTGACAACCACCCTGTGTCTTCTATCTTCAAGCCAGTTCCTCACCCATCTACTTATGCTCTCAGCAGTGCCCAGGTTTTTTAACTTTTTCAGCAGGTGATTGTGTGGCACTGAGTTGAAAGCCTTGCTGAAATCAAAGTAGAGGAGATCCACTTGGTCCCCCCATATCCAATTCTCTAGTTACCCAGTCAAAGAATGTAATAAGGTTTGTCTGGCATGTCCTGCCTGCCACAGACCCATGTTGTCTGATATCCTGGAGATTATTCTTTTCTAGGTATTCCACTATATCCTGTTTTACTAAGGATTCCATTAATTTTCCCGTGACAGATGTGAGACTGGCTGACCTGTATTTGCCATCCCCCTCACTACTTCCACCCTTGAGGAGAGGCACTACCTCCACTCTTTTCTAATTCTCTGGAACCACTCCCATCAGATGTGACTGGTTAAACAGATGTGCCAAGGGGTCTGCCAGTTCTGTAGCAAGTTCCCTAAGTACCCTAGGATGTAACCCATCAGGCCGTGCTGCCTTGTCAGTCTTATGATGCCTGAGTGCCTCCTTTATGCTGTAATAATTTTCGGCGTTTCCATCCACTGTATCCCTATATTGGCTGCTTTATTGCCACTTTCCAGCAGTGGTCCTCTGTGTTCATTAGTTAACACTGAGCAGAGGTTGTTGAGGACAGCTACATTTTGTCCATTGTCCTTGATGATCCTGTTCCCTTTCTGAGTTTAACTATCCCACCCCCTTTCTTTCTTTTCTCCCAGATGTATCAAAAGAACTGATTGATGCCAGATTTGATACCTGTAGCAATCTGTTGTTCAGTTGCCAACTTTGCTAGTGTTACAGCCTTTTTTTCTTCCTTACTTATCTGATTGAACATATCCCAATCACTATCTTTCAGACCCCTTTTATATTTGTGGAAAGCTGCCCTTTTAGGTCTAATAGCTAACATGACTTGTTCAGTAGACTAAATGGGTGTTTTATGCTTGTTTCTTTTTTACATTAATCTAATGCAGAGTTTTGTGGCCTCTAGGATGGCATGTTTACCTGCCCCCAGATTTCCTCTACATCCAGCATTTTTGAACCCGTTAGTTTGTTGTTGATTATCAATTTCATATTTTTAAAGTTGGCTCCCCTGAAGCTCAAGAGTTCTGCCTAGAACTGAGATTTTACCTCCCCTGGTGACAATGCAAACCAAACAGAATTGCGGTCACTATTTGCCAGTGGCTCCCCAACTTTGATGTCTTCCACCACCTCTGAATTTGTGAGTACCACATTAAGGATGGCATCCAGCCTGGTCAGTGTGCTAACCAACTGGACAAGCAGGCAGTCCAGAAGGGCATCTATCACAGCTGACTTTTTGATAATCTCACCACTAGATTACCCCAGTCAACACCTTGTGTATTCAGGTCTCCAACCACCACAGTTTCCCCTTTTTGTGTGGCTCTTCTGATTTCCCCTAAGAGTTTCTTATCCCTCTCCCCTGCCTGCCTTGGCAGTCTGTATATCACCCCTAGGTATACCTTTTTCCCAGACACTGCACTGAGCTGAACTCACAGTGATTCTGGACCATCCTTTTTGCTATCCTCAAATGCCATGGCAGTTATACCATTCCTAACATAAAGTGATGCCCCACCACCCCTCGCACCCTATATCTTGTCTATATAGAGAACAACAACTTGGACCTCATCGTTGTTCTCTGTGGCCCATGTATCCATAATGGCCACCAGGTCCACATGAGTGTCTGCCATTATTGCCTGTAGATCACTAAGTTTGTTACCCAGGCTTCCGGCATTGTAGCACACCCCTTTCCATAATCTAATTGGAGTACTCTTCTTCCCCTTTTTTGGCCACATCTGTTCACTTGCAAATGATTTACCCCCATTATAGACCTTTTTTTCTCCCCTTACATCCTATTTTCTTCCTCCTTGTTTGTGACCAAGATTCCGATACCTGTGGGGGAGTGTTGGCTAAACGTCCATCTTCCTTGATGCTGGGTATGATGGTTTCCTTAGGCTCAACCACCTCTTTCCCAAGTTTAAATGCTCTACATAGATGTTGAATTTTTGTCTGAGTGCCCTTTTCCCTTCTCTGTTTGGATGAAGTCTTTCAAATTTAAAGAAGTGACTCTCCCAGAAGTCCCCTAGTTTCCAATGAATTGGAAGCTTTTTGCTTGCACCATCCTTGCAGACATGTTGATTTCTTCAATCTCTTTGGTTCTGATTTTGCCTTTACCTCCTCCCTTGTCCCACACTGGGAGGACTTCAGAGAAGCCTAGGGATGTTGTACTAGCAATCAAGAATTTGCTTAGCTGAGTAAAGCATTTTTTGGGCCTCTTTCATGACTGGGTGGCCAGGTCATTTGTACCGAGGTGCACCGGTACTCCAAGTCCCTTTTCTGCTTTACCCACAAGGGAGGTGTTAATTCTGCCACTGCACAAATCTTTGGTGAGGCCGTACTTGGAATACTGTGTGCAGTTATTGTGCCCTTACTTAAAGAAGGACTTTATGCTCCTGTAGAGGGTCCATTGGAGGGCATCTAAGATGTCCTCAGAATAGCAGATAAGCCCTATTAGGAGAGACTTAGGGAGTTAAACATGTACTCCTTGGAAGACAGAAGGGACAGAGAGGACATGATTGAGACCTTTAAATATTTGAAGGGTATTAATAGGGGCAATGACC
Source organism: Neoceratodus forsteri (assembly GCA_016271365.2). Taxonomy (NCBI): domain Eukaryota; kingdom Metazoa; phylum Chordata; order Ceratodontiformes; family Ceratodontidae; genus Neoceratodus; species Neoceratodus forsteri. The sequence continues at coordinate 1,060,846,873 of CM028132.1, read as the reverse complement.
TAATCTCTAGATATGTCCCCTGGAGACCAGTGCCCCACAGGCATTGCAATTAACCCGTTCCATTTGGTTGTCTTTGTAGTGCAGCTCTAAGTATGAATAGTTCCTGTAGGGCACATTGAGGGAGCAGAGAGGAGGCCTGGAACTAGACTGGAAGTTCCTCCCCCTGACCAGAAGATGATGCTACCGGTCAAGTTTCTTAATGCCTGCTAGCCCCCACCAACAGCTACTGTCCCTAGATGGAGGGGTTTACCATAACCCCAGTTCCTGACAGGGAGTTGCTGGTGTCACTCAAGCTCCCTTGTGTTCAGGATATTCCTTCCCCTAACAGAAAGTACCTTCAGTGACTATATATTTATAATAAAACAGGGTGGGTGGGTGGAGGGCAGATTGGTGGGAAGTGCAGTCCAGCAACTGTGTGTTTGCTTACCTATGTCCCTATCAGCACTGTTTGCTTTTGTCTTTTTTTGTTTATTTGTATGTTAAGGTGTCTCCACGTTTAGTCTCCATTGCTGATTTGTGCTTCTGAAGACAGACCTGTACTCTCAGATGCTGTTCTCCGACTGTGCCAGATGAAAAACATGGAAGCTGCAAAGTAGGAACGCTACAAAGTGGCTGTGCAGCAGTTCTTCTAGGCTCTGGTGGCTTGACAGAATACAGCACCTCTGCAGAATAGACAAAATAAATGTGTCCAACTCCTGAAGAGTCTCAGTGTGAATATGTATACCCTGGAGGAGAGAAGGGAGAGACTGTTAAATACATGTAGATAACTAAGGTATAGGTGTGGCGTGTTCTTCAGAGAAAAAGATGTTCTAGAACAAAGGGACGTGCTATGAAGCTGGAGGTAGCTAGATTCAGAAGAGATATGAGGAAGTACTTCAAAGAAATGGTGGCAGATTCCTGAGACAGCCTTCCAGTTGAAGTAGTGAGGGTGAAAACAGTTGTGGGGTTCAAAAATGCCTGGGATAGGCACAAGGGAATCAGTGGGTAAGGAAGTGGGGGGGGGCAGTGCTGTAGGTCAAGTAGGGTCTGCAACAAAAATGAAGTGATTAACATTGTTCAGACTGGCTGGTCTCAGAAGCCCTTATCTGCTGTAATTTTCTATGTTTCGGTTTCTATTTAGTGAGAGCCTCCTGGGGGAACACCCTTATGATTCTTGGACCACCAGCTCTTTATAGTAGTCACTTGAGAGATGTAGGGATAATTGCATAGAATGCCTGGGCATATCCCATACTCATGGCAGTAATGCATGTGAATCATGTTCTTTAAAGTACAAAGCCCAGGGCAAGCTTCTCCATCTTCTGAATTCACTTGGCCTACTGAGTGATAAAGTACCCAGGGTCTAAGGTGGACATTTAGTGGGTTATACCCATGGCTAATAAGGGGTGCCTATGTGCACACTGGCTGACTTGAGTGGTAGACAGGAAGATTGCCTTAGTCACACAATATATATTGTTAAGGTGCATAACCTAAGATATGCTCCTGTGATACCTGTCTTTCAGTACGATTAAGACAACAATGGATTGTGTGTGCCTGCTTAGGCAGGAATAGTTATATTGTACTTATTTTGTTAGGGAGCTTGGAACTGAGTAAAAGGAGGGTCTCGGGGAGGGGTTGAAGCAGCAGACATATGGGGCATGGTCCTGGACTCGTAGCTTGGACTTAGATCCTGAAAGTGGGGGCTTTGGGAGGGGTGGTGGTTGCTAACATTAAGAAAAACCGTAACACTCCATTTCATTCTGTTTGTTTATTTATTTAGTTTTTGTTGACCGGGTAAGTGCACTAGACAAATTCCGCCTATTTTCAGGCACAACCTGGGGGAGGGGGATACAGATGAATGTCAACTGACCTTGAACCAGGTTAAGTTGTTGGTGGTATTTTTAGTGAATGAGGGAAATTTGGCCAGGGCACCGGGGAAATTCCCCTACTCTTTTTTGATAAGTGCCATGGGATCTTTAACATCCACCTGAACTACCACCAATCCAGGCAGATGGGACCTCGGTTTAACATCTCATCTGAAAGACGGCACCTCAGAAGTGCAGCACCCCTCTCATGCTGCACTACAGTGTCAGTACTGGGATATTAACCCAAGTGCCAGATGTGGGAACTGAACCCACAGCCCTCTGATCTCCCGGCCTCAGAGGCGGGTGTGCTACCTACTGAGCCACTGACACTGCACATTGTAGCTGTATAACCCTAACATATATATTAACATAGATCTTTTTAAATGAATTCCTTTACATTTTAAGACAGTAAGGCTGCTCAAGACAGGAACTAGGCCATAACTTGCTTCACTCAGGCTCTGTTCGGTGAAGACAAGAAGGGCTGTTCAGGCCCAGTATCAGAAGGTTAAGTCTTTGCATGAAGCAGGATGTGAATTCATATTCTTTTCACAGGATCCTGCAAGCTTGCCAAATGCAGGACATGACAACTTTTTTATGTACGACTTCAATTGAAGCACAAAATGCTTGCAGATTGTTTTTGTCATGTTCTTGACTTCTTCATGGGTTTCAGGGTTTTAAATATTTTGTTCATGTAGGACTTGTTCAAGGCTGAGTTTACAGTTTCCCAAGATACTGATGAATTGTAGCAAAACATTTTTTTTTCTATTTTTTTCGATTGTGGTTTCGACTGTTTTTATCTTGTTTTTTTTTTGTGTGTCTTTCTAAGCACATGCACAATCGGTCATGCACGCACTGAATTTGTTAAAGTAATTCTCAATGGCTTTTCGAAGCAATCATGAATAATTTAGTTCTAATTAAATAATAACTGTGAATAATTTTTTTAGTAAGCTCACACATCTCATTAGACTGTCTTCTGCAAACCACAAAAATGTTTCAACTTTTAAGAATTTATATTTTTCACTTTTTAAGTTTTTTGTGCCTGTCTAGTTTTAACTTGGAAACAATGTTTATGCTTACGATTTTTCCGGTATATTTTCAGTTGGTCTGCACATGTGCAAGATTGTGAAACTGTAAAATGTATAACTTAAAAAAGTTCTGGCACCCAGATCTCCTCAGCCTCAGTACCAGACTTCTGTGGTGGTTGCATCTTCACCTGAATCTGCTGACCTGACAACAGAGGAAGGTCCTGCACCCAGACCTTCAGCCCCTGCATCTCACAGCCTGGTTCCTGAGTGGAAAGAGTTCCAGGCTTTGGGTCTTTCAGAGAGTGTGCTCCACGTTGTGGAGGCATCCCTAAAAAGTGAACTCACCAGTGCTATGCCTTTAAAAGGAAAAGGTTTTCCACAATGAGCTTGATCCACTTGTCTGCCCTGTGGCTAGTATCCTTGAGTACCTCTGGTCTCTATTTCAGCTAGAGCTGCAAATGATGACACTCATAAACTTTGAAACATAGACTTTGACGGCAGATAAGGACTGCTTGGCCCACCTAGTCTGCCAATTTCCCTACCTATTAGATAAGCTGCAGATCCTAGTTAACCAACAGCCTAGTTCCTCCTACCCCCCCCCCTACAATTGCCTCATGTCTGTCCCAGGCATTCTTGAATTCCTCTACTGTTTTTGACCTCACAACCCCCTCAGGAAGGCCATTCCATCCATCCACTACCTTCTCAGTGAAACAATACTTCATCACATTGCCCCTGAGCTGTCCCCCCATCATCAAATTGTGCCGCATTGTTCTTGCACATCTCTTTTTCTGAAAGGTGCTACCCTCTTTGACTTTGTTGAGTCCAGGGTCAGACTGGGGTACAGAGGCCCACCTGGAAAGAGGATACAAGGGCCCACCTGGAAAATGAATAGAGAAGGGCCCAGGATGATATAGTCATATCAATGTTTCACTTCAGTCTGATATACTAGCTCTGTGTTTGCATCATACATTTATCAACAGTGTCCCAGATACCCCATTTAATTAGAAAAAGGATGATAAATGCAAAAGTTTTCAGAGTTCAGAAGGTAACCACTTACCCAACTGAGGGGGCCCACCTGGAAATTTCCAGTTATCTAGGTGGGCCAGTCCGACCCTGGTTGAGTCCCCTGATGTGCTTGAAGGTTTCTATCATGTCCCACCTCTCCCTCCTTTCCTCAAAGGTATACAAATTAAGTTTCTTTAGTCTCTTTTCATATGGCTTCTGTTGCAGATCCTGCACCATTTTAGCTGCCCTCCTCTGGACTGCCTCCATCCTGTCTTTGTCCTTGCAGAAATGGGGTCTCCAGAACTGCAAGCAGTACTCCAGATGGGGTTTCACCAACTGTATGTACAGAGCGATAACATCTTCCTGTTTTCTATAGCTGATGCCTCTCCCTATGCATCCCAATATCCCCCCAGCCCTCCTTAATGCCTTCTCAAGGTACTCCTGGCTGGAAGTATGAGATAAAAAAAAACTTTTGCTGGCAGAATTTCAGCGAAAGTCAGACTTTTGTGGAAATTCCACATGCCCTGCACCCTACAGTCCATCCAGTCTTTCCTGGTGTCTAGTGTCCCACCCCACCAGTTGCTGATTGCGCCCAATCCAAAAATAATAGTTCCCTGGTGGCTAGCAGTCCCTCCCCCACCCAGTCAACTGCCACATATGTAATAAAAAAATTCCTGGATCTCCGGAGGTAGTGGTCCTCCACCCCCACCTGGTCACCTACTGTATGTAATTAAAAAAAATTCCTGGTGGCTAGCATTCTTTCCCCCACCCGATTACCCAATCGATGCGGCATCATGCCCTGGTGTCCAGCAGAGTACGCCCCATTCCAAACCCCCATATAGTCAAAAAAATAACCATTTCCCTGGTGGTCTAGTGAACCCCCCTCCCTATCCCTGATCTTCAGTCCAGGAATTCAGATATCCTCTCTAGTGGTCTAGTGCACCCCCCCCACCCTGGCAGGTAGTGTCCCACCACCCTGCTCCTCTATCTCAAACCCAAGAGAGTGACTGTTACAGTGCTCCTTTCTCTGCCATGGCTGGCTGCCCACTGAGCTATCAATGAATGAGCATGTGCTTGTACAAGCAAGGGCTTATTCACTGCCAGCTCCCAGCTCATTGAGTGTGGTGTGACAGCTCTGTGAGGTGGCAGACAAGAGTGGAGAGTTGTTCTGATGGCCGTCAGGGGGTCAGAATGGGGGGAGCAGGGTGGTGGGACACTACCTCTGAGGGTGGGGGGTCACTAGACCACCAGGGTGGATATTTGAGTTCACGGACTGGGGAACAGGGATATGGAGAGGGGATTCACTAGTCAACCAGGGAAATGGTTGTTTTTTGACAATATGGGAGCTTGGGATGGGAGGGTTTACACTGTTGGACACCAGGGCATGATGCCACATTAGGCAGGTGATCAGGTATGAGGAGGGACCACTAACCACCAGAGATTTGTTTTATAATATGCAGTAGGTGATTGGGAGGGGGGAGGGACTGCTATCCACCAGGGTTTTTTTTATTACATGGAGGGGGTGATCAGGTAAGGGAAGAAACCACTAGCCACCAGGGATTTATTTTAGTACATGCAGTAGTTGATCTGGTGGGTGGATGGATTTTTATTTTTATTTTGGGAAGGGCTTGGGGGGGACTGCACATCTTCCACCTATATCTGAGTGGAACAGGACAAAATTTGCCAAAACATTCAGAAGTTTTCCAATCTGCTAAAGGCAGACATTTGGAAACTTCTGCGAATGTTGTAAAATGTCACAGAAGTTCTGCTAAGGCAGAAATATCAACTTTCACCCACCTCTACTCCTGGCAGTCATCTCTGCATATCAGGCATTGGCTGATATCTCAACAGTGGCTCAGGAGAAGGTGGTTGGATGCCTTTTTAAGGGACTTGACCAACTGTCCCCCGGTACATGAACCAATACCACCATGGGACTTATTGCTGGTACTGGCTATGCTCACGGGCAAGCCTTTTGAGCATATGCACAGGTGTGAGATGTTGCACCTGTCATGGAAGATTGACTTCACAAAACATTTCATTCCCAAGCTACCAAAATGCCCTATTCTAAGAAAAGATCTAACCAAGCTGTAAGTTTATAATATTAATCTTTGGGGTTTTTCACTTTTCATGGACAAAAAATGTAATTTGGGATTTTTTACATAATTTCACAAATTAGTACCGTACTTGACTTGGTAGATGGCAATTCTGAGATGGTTGGAGCTGTGGCTATCAGGGAACAACTTTGGTCCGGAGGCCATAACACTGTGTGAGTACAGCTGTTGGGGGGGGGGGGACAATTCCATCTCAAAGACAGCAGTTCTTCAACCTCAAGCAGGCACAGTTTGAGAAGATGTGGGGACTAGTAAGGGAAAGATTGGCAGGGATAGACCACACTGAGGTGGGAGGAGGAACAGTGGAGCAGAATTAAAGGGACAGTCATTGAGGTGACTACATACACTCAGAGTTCAGCTGCACAATGTAGAAAGTCAGTTATATTAACTCCACAAGGGTAGTAATTGATAAAAATGCCAGATTTATTGTGCAGAAATAACAGGCGACAAATAGCAGTCATTCCTACCAACCTGGTAGAAACAACTGCTCTTTGTCACTTTTGTTAATTCTGCACAATAAATTTAGCATTTTTACTAATTACTACCCATGTAGAGTTAATGGAACTGACTTCCAGCAAAGTGAAGCTGAACTTTGAGTGGGTGTAGTGTCCTAGCTTTGTGACAGCACTGGTGGACTCTACTGAGCTGTCTTTTGGATGTTGGTATAACTCCTGGAGGTGACCCAGTTTTGTGCAAGGAAGGTCTCCAAAAGGAAGAAACACAAAAATCTGATCTGGTTTTTAAAGGAGGCGAGGGAGGCAGTGAAAGTAAAAAGAAACTCTTTCACCAATTGGAAGAAGAAGAATAAGGAGGAGGAAGCCTGGCAGGAGTACCAATCTAAATTCAAAGAGATGAGGGCGGAGGTCATGCGGCCAAAGACAGACACAGAGCTATTGATTGCTGACAGTGTAAAAGGTAGGTAAAACAATTTTTTGGGTAGAGTAAGAAAAAAAGGAAATTAAGAGGGGGGATTCTTAAGCTAGATTGGGGGATGGTAGTGGAGCATGATGAACAGAATGCAAATGTACTAAATAATTACTTCTGTTCAGAGTTCATGTAGAGGACAAAGGTACTGTGCCAGAAAGTGCTATTAAGGACTCCATAAGGTGTTCAGGAAACTGGCGGGGTACAGATCTAAGTGGAGAGGGTACAAAAGGGTATACAAACTCTTATGGTGGACAAGGTGTCAGATCTGAATGACCTGCACCAACAAGTTCTGAGGGAATTGGCTACGGTATTGGCAGAACCCTTAACCCATATATTTAATGACTCACTGCAGTCTGAAGTGATGCCATTGGATCAGAGACCAGCCCTCATAGTATCACTCTGTAATGGTGGGCAAGGAAGATCCAGGCAACTATAGGCCTGTCAGCCTTACCTCCAACGAAAGTAACTTGATGGAGACCATAGTGAAGGAGAGTTTGGGGACCTACAGTACTTAAAGAATAATGGACTACCTGATGAAAAGCAGCATGAGTCTGTCTCAGGGAAGTCTTGCCACACCAACTTGATACTATTTTTTGATTGAGCCACCAAGGTGACAGACATGGGTAGGCAGTAGATCTGTTCTACTTTGATATCAGTAAGGCCATTTATTTGGTACCACACTGCAAGCTGCTGCAGAAATTGAGAACATGGGAGTAGAGCAGTGTGTAGTTAGGTGGGTAGTTAAACATACAAACATAGAAAATTATGGCAGATAAGGACCACCAGGCCCATACAGTCTACCTTATAGCCCTAATTTTGTTTGCAACTTATGACACTACTGGTCATAACTTATCGGCACTCCTACCCACCTCTAAGGTTCCCTTATGCCTGTCCCAGCCATGTTTAAATTTCTCCTCCATGCTGACTCCCACCACCTTTTGTGGCAGATTACTATTTCATGTGTGTACTGCCCTCTCTGTGAAGAAAAACTTCCTCACATTACCCCTTAACCTGTCCCCTTCCAATGTCATGTCATGCCCCTACGTTCTTGTACTCCTTTTGTACAGGAACAGGCCTCCCCCATGCACCCTGTTAATGCCCCGAGGTATTTAAATGTTTCTATCATGTCATTTTCATGTCTTTTAATCTCTCTCCTCATATGTTTTCTGGTGTAAACCCAGAACCATCTTAGTTGCCCTCCTCTGGACTGCCTCCACCCTGTTAATGTCTGCAAAAGTGTGCCTCCAGAATTGCACACAGTACTCTAGGTGAGGCCTCACTAGTGTTTTGTACAATGGTATCACTACCTCCCACCTTCTGCTAGTGATACCTCTGCCTATGCACCCCAGCATGTCACTGGCCCTCCCTGCAGCCTTTGCACTCTACTTGGATACCTTCATGTCATCTGATATGATAACCCCCAGGTCTCTTTCTTCCCTGGTGATCGTCAGCAAATCCTTGCCCATCCTGTAGCTATCACCAGGGTTCCATCTTCCCACGTGAATTATTTTACACTTCTTTCAATTGATCCTCAGCTGTCACAGCTCAGACCATTTTTCAGGCTTCCCCACGTCCATTCTCATTCACTCCACCCCTTCTGGAGTATCCACCCTATTGCAGATCTTGGTGTCATCTGCAAACAGGCAGACCTTTCCATCCAGTTCTACTGCAATGTCACTAATGAAGATATTGAACAGGACTGGTCCAAGTACTGATCCCGGAGGTACCCAGCTGGTCACCCCCCTTTCCCTAGATTGAACCCCATTTACCACTATCCTCTGCCTCCTGTCAGTCAGCCAGTTAGTTACCCAGTTCACCACCTTGTGCCTCATGCCCAGGTTACCCATCTTGTTCACAAGCCTTTTTTGTGGGGCAGAGTCGAAGGCCTTACTGAAGTCGAGGTAGGCCATGTCTACCACCCCCCCTTGATTTATTTCCTTTGTCACTTAGTCAAAAAAATGTATAAGATTTGTCTGACATGACCTTCCCACTGTGAATTAATGTTGCTTTGGGACTGGAGCACTGCTGAATTCCAATTGTGCCACTATTCTTTCTTTCGGCAGTGCCTCCATGATCTTACCTTCTACTAGGGTGAGGCTGACTGGTCTATAGTTCCCTGCCTCATCCCTACTACTACTTTTGTGCAGAGGGACTACATGTGCCCTCCTCCAGTCCTCTGGAACCACTCCTGTGTTGAGTGACTCAGTGAACAAGGCTGCCAGCTCTGCTCGCAGCTCCCTGGGTGCATGCCATATGGCCCCATTTCTTTGTCCACCTTCAGCTTTGTGAAGTCCTCCAGGACTCTCTTCACTGTGAATGGACTTGTGTCTACCCCCCGCATCGCATCTTTTAACCAGCTGTGGTCCCTGTCCCTCCTCCTCCTCAGTGAATACTGGAAAGAAGTATTTGTTCAGTATTTCTGCCTTCTCTTGATCCCATCCTTACATTCCCCTGTGTCTCCTCTGAACTTTACAATGCCTCCTCTGGTTTTCCTTCTTTCACTGATGTACCTATAGAATGTATTGTCCCCTTTCTTCACAGTCTGTGCTAATCTTTCTTCAGTCTGTGCCTTTGCGCTCCTTTACTGCCTTCCCTGTTTCTCTTAGATTCCTTAGGTACACCTCCCTGTCTTTCTCCCTCTGAGTGTCCTTGTACTTTCTGAAACTTGCCCTTTTGGCCCTTACCTTGTCTACCACCTCTCTCGAAAACCATAGAGGTGTCCTTCTTTTCTTGCCTTTGATCGCTCTCTTGAGCATTCACTCGTCACCTCCCCAGTAGCTCTCTTCGGGTGTTTGCACTGCTCCTTGACTCCCCCCTCCTTTCTCCCTCATTACCAGGGCCTCTTTGATACCCCTCCTCATTTTAGCAAAGTCTGTTCTCCTGAAATCTAAGCCATTTGCCTTTGTGTGGCTACTGTAGCTTGTGTCTCTGTCCCCATGCTGAACCACACTATGTTGTAGTCATTGTATCATCCCAGCTGACCTTCCACCTGGATGTCTATGATTCTGTCCCCATTAGTTAGTATGAGGATCAAAATTGCACTATCTCTGGTGGGATCACTCACCAACTATCTGAGGTCTCCTCCCTGTAGGGAATCCAGGATTTCTCTGCTCCTGGATGAAGCAGCTACTGGAATGGTCCATCTCATGTCTGGGATATTGAAATCACCCAGTAGTAATACCTCACCCTTTGCTGCCATGTCACAAATTTGATCCACCAGCTCTCTATCCCCCTACTTCCCCTGCACTGGAGGTCTGTAGCTCACCCCTGTGTGGATTGCCATGTCACCACCTGACTCACGAGTAACCCACAGTGCCTTGGCCTCTCCCTGTGTACTCTGCATCTCTCACGTTTGTGCCCTTTGTCACATACAGGGCCATCCCCCTCCTTTTTTACTGCCCCATCTCTCTTGAATAGAGCACAACCTGGAACATTTGTATCCCAGTCATAGTTTACATGTGTACCAGGTCTCTGTTACTGCTGTTATATCCATGTCTGCCTCTACCAACAAGACCTCCAGGACAGTGTTTTTATTTCCTAGGCTGTGGGCATTGGTAACCATGGTCCTCCATGTTTTGTTGGCTGTCGTTCCCCCAGTCCCATGTTTGCCCTCCTTCCTTTTTCCTGCAACCCTCTGTTCCTTATTAAACTGCCTTCCAATCCCCATCTTTCCTATTGCATCTGATACTCGTGTCCTCCCCTCAATCCCATGTTTGCCCTCCTTCCTTTTACCTGCTAGCCTATTTTCCTTATTTAACTGCCTTCCCGCCCCCATCTTTCCTTTTGCGTCTGATACTGATGTCACTGTCAGCAATCTACCTTCATGTCCCTCACTTCTGGCTTCTCTAGCTTGTGGGGGTGGGGTGCTTGAGTGTCCCTGATCCCATGCACCCCCCCCCGGCTAGGTGAAACACTCATCCAGGATGCATTTAAACCTTTCACTAAGGACTGCCGTCCCCCCTCTCAGAAGGATGCAGTCTGTCTGCCTTGAACAGGTCTGTATTGTTCCAGGTGAGTCCCCAGTCCTCAATGAAGTCATATCCCTCCTTGCTGCACCAGCCCTTCAACCAACTGTTAAAGCTGCTGATATGGAGATTCCTATCCTTACACATTCCGTGGACTGGCAGCACCTCCAAAAATGTCACGGAGCTTGCTACGTGCTCCAGGCACCCACCCAGCTCTTTGAAGTCCTCCTGCACCTGTTCTATGCATACCTTGCCCTTGGATAGATCATTCATTCCCAGATGGATAAAGACCTCCAGCCCCCCTCTGCTTGCCATCACTTTTGCAATCCTCAAGATCCGCTCCCCCCCTCTCTCCAAGGTGTCCTTCCTGGAAGACACTTTACTTCTTTCTCCTCCCTTCAATCTAATTTGCTGAGGATGAGGCAACAAAGAGCAGTGGTTAATGTGGCTAAATCCCGGGACAGAGAGGTTACTGGCAAAGTGCCACAGGGATCAGTTGTGGCCGTGAGCCATCATGTCTAATATGTTCATAGGAATCATCAGGGAGGGTATCCAGGGAAAGTTGTACCTCTCTGCTGATGACACAAAGCTATACAGCAGGGTGGATCATGAGGAAGTGTCACGGGAGCTCCATATGGACCAAGAGAAACTAGAGAAATGGTCTAAGGCTGGCAGTTATGGTAAAATGCCAAAAAGTGTAATGTAATGCCCTGAGGCAGAAGTACAAAGTAACACCCTGAGGCAGTTGGAATCTAGACACAGAAGAGTGGATGTGAGGTGTTAGATTGGCTACTTCAACTGAGGAGAGAGATTTGGGGGTCATATCAGTGCCCCCCTCAAGCAAAGAAGTCAATGCAACAAAACATAAAGCAAGGCATCAAGGATGTTCAGTTCTATAGGGAGGGAATTTGGCAGTAGGAGAAGCAAGTTTTTTTCTGCCACTGTGTAAATCCCTGGTGAGGCCTCATCAGTAGTATTGTGCCCAGTTCTGGAGCCCTCACCTGAGGAAGGACAGTGACATGTTAGTGTCAGTACAGCTATGGGTCATCAGTATGATCCAAGGCCAGCAGTACAGATCATATTAAGAATGGCTGGAGGCCCTAAACATGTATTCACTAGAGGCCAAACAGTGTGACAGATATGACTGAAACATAAATTTCGCATTAGTATAAACAAGGTAACAGTGAGGACCTTTTGGTAAGAAATAGGGATGCAGTCACTAGGTGGCATGACTGAATGTAGCTGGCGTCAAATGCAGGAGAAACTTGAGGAAGTTTTACTTCACTAAGAGTCTGGTAGAAGCATGGAACAGACTGCCACCAGATGTAGTGGGACAGCTACCCTTAATGTTTGGGTTTAAACACAGTTGGGACAGGGCAAGGGGACTCATACTCCCAAAGGGAGTATTAAAGATTTGAGGGGTGATGTAGCAGGGAGAGGGATACACCCCACTTATAGAGTAGGTTGGTGGGGTGAGTTAGTATAGTGGGGTCAGACTCAATGGACCATCAATCTCCTATCTCCTTCTTCAAATTCTATATTTCTATGTTTCTAATAACACTCAAACTGCCAAACTAATTTTTGCCAGACTTGCAAACAAATTAGCCCCTAGGACTGGAACTGTGCAAACCAAAATTTCACAGCCCAAGGGCCTAAGATCACCAAGATATAAACTATCATAAAACCTATTTTTGACAGAAAATACAAATTCAAGCCTAACATACAGGTGCTAGCCCTTGAGAAGAGTATCTTAAGGAGTTCTTCTCCCAGTCATCTCAAAAAATCCACAAACTCAGCAAATTATTTCCACAAAAGCAAATGAACTGAATACAAATTCCACTGCTGTAAATACTGAAGAAGATTCAGGCTTGTGACCCAACTCAAAATGTTATCCCTGGACACCAGCCAGTCCAGTACATTTGGCCTATATGCATCTTGTTGAAAAAATAATTAGGGAAGATTTGAACCAACCTTATAATTTGTATCAGATACAAAATATCACAAATGCAGAAATAAAAACATTACCTGAGCTTATTACAGTAATTTACAAAATGCAATAATAAAACCAAAAGACCAGTGAGCTCCAACTATAATATGGAGATTGGAGACATAGATTTGTGAAGCATAAAAAAACCAAAAAATATAAACTGTTATGAAAGACAGTCAAAATGTCTGTCTCTAATTACACAACAAAAAGTGAAGGATGCTTGACTACAGCATTAAAAGCAGCAAGAATTCCATTAAAGATTATGAATTTATGTAGGTCTCTTCACAAACAAAACCTGCACACTACCGCCTACCAAAATACACAAAGCTCTGATTACACACAGGATGATGATCTTTCATATCAAATTTTAGCTGAACAACCAAACCTATAGCAACATATCGGGACTTTCATCTCTGAAAATGGGTCTTCAATTTGCCATCATACCCTTACAGAAATAGAAGTGTGCTGCATACATGCAGAATGCATGCCACGTGCTTAATTGTGCAATGTCTGCATGTGGTCCGCATGCACAAAGTGAACCTATGTGAACCAGGTCCAAAAAGCACATCAGATTCACTTGCTGCAAGCTTGATTCGAGTGCAGTAGGAAACCTGGTGCAAATATCTTATAAAAATCGTATCAGGTTCGCATGTTGCATGCTTTATATGAATGCAGCAGTTAAGCTGGTGTTAACATCATTTAAAAATCACATCAGGTTCACATGTTGCATGCTTGCCATGTGTGCAGCAACTAAGCTGGTACAAATTTTATCTAACAAAATCACAGTTTCTATTTCTCACACCACTGCTAGCAATTAGAGCAATTAAAATACCTTTTTTCATTGATTTCCCATTAAACTTAGGTAAACTCATTAATTCTGTTCTGTTTGCAAGCAGTTTAATGGCTTTTGATTTTTGTCATTAAAATTGCCATTAATTTGCAAAGTATTGTTTTTCTATTGCATTAAATGCCTAGGATATAGTCAGCCAACATCCCCCATTCCAAATATGTGAAGAGAGGCCTCTGTGTTGTGAAGCCTGACCTTTTTGTTTTGGGCCATGCAAATCACCTTATGCATATTTAGTACTTTAACTGTGTTACTCCATGACTGTTACAGCTCACTTACTTGCCCTTTGTCATTCTTTATGGAGCATATTCAGAATGGCTATGCTCAGCACTCTTTGTGCTGAGTAGGGTATTGGAAGCATGCACGATACCTCACATTTTGTCACTGGAATGAGGGACATGGATACTCAAAAAGAGGGATAATGAGGGATGCTAACCCTCATGATGACCAGGACTCATCCTGAAACATTGAGATACAGTACCTCAGAACACAGTGGAAACCATTGTATTTACTTGCAAAGATGTTAGCCCCTGAGAATTGATTTCTACAATTTTTTTCCAAATTAAGTAAACTTTATTAAACTTCAAATACAAGGAAAAACACAGTAGCAGATATGATCATACAATGTATATACGATATCTGACAGTGAAAAACAGAGTAACCAGAATGTAAATCGACATTTATCAAAAACTAAAAACTAACCCCTATTCCCAATCATCCTCTTCCCTAAGTTGCCATCCCCATCCCACCTCCACCCCCCACAGAGAGGAACTATCATCTGCTCTAAATAGGATAATTTCTACCATAAAGCAGGGATGCCATTCAGGTAGGGCAGAATGGGGCAGTTGCCACCCCCTGCATTTGTGCCTAGGTTGTTCTTATGGTGTAGCAATAATGACATTAAATTTGGATTTAATCCTTTGTACAATAAGTGCTCCCCCAGTCTATGTTGTGCTCATGTTGCAGGTGCACTCCTGACTCAACTGTGTCAGTATTGTGTTAGCCACTCTCTCCATCTGTTAGCAGCAGTGCCATCACATGTGATGTGGAGGACCTCCAGCCAAGCAAGAGCACATATGTCACATGAGTTGGACATTGTCTTTCCTGCCACAGAGAAGACAGGCTGCACATCATAGCTTGGAGGAGTTGGTGAGCACTGAACTCTCAATAGCAGTGTTTTTGGCAGCATATTTTTGGTGGTCTACTCTTTGTGAGTCTCTGTCTCCCTTGGTGGATGAAGGGACAGGGGGTGAGCTAAAAGTTAACTCAAGACTAGGCTATCTACTTATTCTACTAGGCTCGCCTGGCAAAAAAAAAAAAAGCAGCATGGGCCCTTCCCCACAGCAGCAAGCTAGGGCTTGCAGCAGTAGTGACAGCATTGTGGGAAGCCTTCATAGGCCTATATCACTGCAGTGCAGCAGCAATCAAGCAAGAAGCAAGCAACACAGGTTGGTTGGGTTCAGTTGGTGAGGTTGCAGACCATGTTGGGGATCTAGGATGGTCAGTTCTAGCATCCAGCTTCTGGCAGAAGGATAGAGGAGGAGTGGACAAAAAACTGGGCTGGTGCACACTAGGCTAGGTCACAGGTTCTGCCTAGATGGCTGGGTAAGTAAAAGTGATTGGGGAAGGAGGAAGGACTGAAATATTGATGTGTTTTTCACATTTCTGTGCATTTGGATGGCTTCAAATCACAACCCATATGGGACGGCTATTGAATGGAATGGACTTGGGGAGATAAATTGGGACAAAGTTTTTTTCGGGGGGTTGGGGGTTCAGAAATTCAGCCAGGAAAAAGATTGGTTAGTAACTGGGTGAGTTTAAGCCCAAATCTGATGCACTGCTCCAGAGTACAGGCAGATGAATCTTATACATTTGAATGTTTCCTAATTTGCATATCACTTTTCAGTCACAACAAATAAGTTTACCTTTTAGAGACATTCCAGATGTTCCAGAGCTTGCCACATAGGGGCTAACTGGCACTTGGCCTCAACCGGTTATTGGCTCCCCCCTGCTGAAATCTGAAATAGCACCCCTGCCATAAAATCTAAATTTACAGGACATCCTCTGTGTGAGCAGCATGTTTTCCATGAAGGATGGATGGGGGCAGAGCAGTTTTCAATGGTAAAATGAGGGCTGTTCCTTGCATTCAGGGACAGTTAAGCAGCATGGCATGCACAGACTATTGGAACCCCACTGTAGTCAGGATTATGCCCCCCTAGTGAAGCTGACCTCCATTTACCCATGCTCAGGCACATTATGACATGGGCCAAGGGATAGTGCAGAGGCATGCCCCATTGAAATGAATGAGAGTATTTTGTATTACTATTTTATACATTATTGATGGAGAGTTGGAGATTAATGAAGGCCACTGCTTGACTAAAAAGGGTCTTGTTTGGAGAACAGTGGCCTTCATTACTCTCCAACTCACCATCATAATGTACAAAATAGTAATAAAAAAACTCCATTCATTTCAAGGGGTATACCCCAGCACTCTGACCCATGGACATCATCTTTTAAAGACTCCTACCTCTGGCTGCCTAGTACTTAGGTAAGAGACTCTCAACTTATATCTATACTTGGTGGGTTGTCTGTAGCAGCATGGCCACACCCACTGCAGTGTGTGTGTGCACATAGGGGGGACTGACCATGTGTTGGTGTCTAGTCATTGCTACTTTTGTGTTTGCCCCTTAAACTCTGCGTGGAAACATTCAAAACTATGGACAGAAAATAGTAGGAGTGCAAGCCAGCCAGAAGTAATTAAGTAGTTTTGTGGGTAAATGTATGTATTGGGGGTGGGAAGACCACATGTGTTTCCATTAGTATGCGTGTTATGGTTCAGCTGTGCAGCTGAGATGAGGGAGGACAAGACAACTAAAAAGTATATCAGTGGCTATAAGCATCCCACATGCGTGTGATGTATGCAGATTTGTATTAAAGCACAAACAAACCATATGTATGTGGGCAGTATGGCTTAGTGGTTAAAGGCACTGAATTGCAGACATGAAGACGTAGGACTGAATCTCATCAACCCCCACTTGTATATTGTGTGATCCTGAGCCAGTCACTAAACTTTTATGTGTGTATTTATCACTGATCACTTGCTTTTTGCACACATGCCACATGCATGCAGTCTGTTCCAATGAAACATACTGTAAAAAGCATGCTTTCCACACTTGCTTGCTGCACACATGCTACATGCATGCAATCAGTTCCAATTTAATACTTAAATCATGCTTGTAGCACACATATCACATGGGTAGTTTTATGTGCGTAACATGAAACCATTTCATATAAGTATCTCCGTAGGGGTACCTTAAGGATACAAGGGATGCAACTGAATTAATTGAACAAACTAATGTAATTGACTACAAAAAAGCAAAAAAATGACAGCATATTTACTAGGGCTTGACACCGAAAATTTATTTATTTATTTATTTTATTGAAATCTCAGAATTAAGACCTTTGAGCCAGGGGCTCATTTACAAAGACTCCAGGAAGCAGTAACAAACAAAGGTACAATGAGTACAGATTAGCAGTCTAGGTTAGGTACAACAAGCCGGGTAATAGACTAACAAAATTATCAACTACGAACAATGTATAAGTGCATGAGATAGCACTAGAAAGTGTAGAGATTAGCAGCCCAGCATGGCATTGCCAGCAAAGGTTGGGCAGAAAAAGCTGGAGGTCACCAGGATTAAGTGTGGCAGTCACACCTACTAAGGGTGGCTAGGTACATACAGAGAGAGTTTTGGAAGGGCCCCATGGTGGAAGTGGATTAGATTTCTGCTGGGAGGTTGTAGCACCAGCTAGGTGCCCTGTACATAAAGGCTCTTTGCCCTTGGGATGTCCAGCATAAAGGTACCTGGAAGGCTTGGCTGTTCACACTTCTCGTATAGTGCGAGTTTTCAGGGTCCTTCTTGAGGAGTAGTTGGATGGGGGAAAAGCCCAAGGGTGTTCTTTTTGGTTGCAAGGCAAGTGTGATAGATTCTGTTTTGAAGGTTAAGCCAGTTGGCTTGTGCATACAGATCACAAGTATGCATGTCCCGACTAACACCAGTGAGTAACCTGCAGGCTTTGTTAAGGGTGACCTCAATCTTTCCAAGTGCAGTAGCAGGGGCAGAGTCATATACTACAATGCCATAGTCAAGAACATATAATATGGAGTTAGTCACAGTGAGGGGTAGAGCCTCTTGGATCATACAACACTGGTGTCTATAGAGGAAGTCTAGCCTGGTATTGGTAGTTCTGGAGATGTTCAAGATGTGCTCTTGATAAGAGAGCATGTTGTCCAGGGTGATGCCCAAGTACCTGAAAGTAGATACCTGATCAAGTGGTGATCTGGTAATGTTGGTGACATTCAATCAAGTTACTTTAAACTTGTTATGCAGCCCAACAAAAGCCATTGATTTGGTCTTTTTATAGTTTAAATTTAATCTCTGTTCAGTAAACCATGTTCCAATGGAGTCAAAACTACTTTACAGGTCACAAATAAGGGGTGCAGGATCAGGATGGCTCGAGTAAATCACAGCATCATCTGCACAGAGGAGAAGGTTGCTTTTGGCAGGCAAGGGGGAGAGTATTGAGGTAGAGGCTAAATAGGAGGGGGCCCAGGATAGATCCCTGTGCAACACCAGATAATACGTGGCAGCCAGTGGAGAGTGAGTCAGAGATTTTTACACACTGCTTTCTGCCACCTAGATGACTTCTGAACCAGCTGGTGACATCATTGGAGAGTCCTAGTGATGGTAGGGTCAGAAGCAGTAAGGAATGGTTGACCATATCAAAGGCCTTTGTAAGGTCAATATAGATGGTGCCTACGAGTTGACCACGGTCAAGGTCTTTATGGATATAGTTGGTATAGGTGACCAGGGCAGTGGTGGTACTATGATCCTTCCTGAACCCATGTCACTATGGGCACTGGATACCATGGGTGGAGAAATATTCTGCTAACTGTTCAGCTACAGTTCAGTCAAGGGTTTTCAAAAGAGGTGGCAATATTGAAATGGGATGGTAGTTGGCGTGATTTGGTCTGTCACTACTCTTATGGATAGGTATCACAGCTGCAACTTTCCAGACAGTGGGAAACTGACTGAGGCATAGGGAGAGATTTAAGATCCAAGTGAGTGGGGCCAGGACAGCATCTATGGAGAGAAGAAATAGTTTGAGGTCCAGGGTATCAGAACTGTGCCTAGACTTACTGAACACTTTCAACAGGTGTTGATAAGATTGCTTGGGAATATTTATGAGGTTCTTCTTGAATTCAGCTTTACAGAAACGTTTATCACTGCTAATAAACTTTTATATAAAGATCCAAATGCCAATGTTCAGGTAAATGGGATCATATCAGCAAGTCTTAATTTTTATAGGGGCACTTCACAGGAATGTCTTCTTACCCTGTTACTATTTGCTATATACACAGTATTAAAGCCACTGACACAATGGAACTAGCAGGAGAGGAGGATAAAAGGTATAACGTTTAGGAATCATGCATATAACATTGCTCTTTATAATGATGCTGTTCTACTTTACTTGTCAGATCCAAACAACTCATTGGGCATGATTTTTAAAAGGCTCATAGAGTGGCACAACTTTTAGCAAACCCCTGCCTGAAGCAAACCCTGGGTGCACCAGAGACTCTGCACCAGAATTTGATTCAACAGGCAACAGCGGTCCTGGTGCCAGAGTCCCCATGGGTTGCTACAGGTGAAGTAATGCACCAAACAGGTGGTGCAAGTAAGGGGTTTGATGGAGGCTGTGATCTTCCCCATCCAGTGAATCCCAGCTCAGAGCAACCAGGGGAGTGGAAGATGCTGACCTGCAGAACATGTACAGAAATTCAAGCTCTAAGTACATGAATTTATAAGAACCCACTGGATCTGTGATGAGTTACAACCATGTTGCCTGCTACTTAGGGATAAGTGTTCAGTTACTGTAATGTGCCAAGTGTTATTCACTGGCCACATTGCCAGCTCCACCAACATGCTGCCAGTGCCATCTGCACCACTATTTGTCCATTTCCAGCAGCAACATCAAGTTCCCAATGCCAGCAGCACCACTAGTCAATTACCTCACCATAGCAGAGTACAACCATGCTAGCAGAGTGGCAGCATTCAGCTGAAAGTGTTCCTATGGTCAAGGCATTTAACACTGTGGTAAGACACCATACCAAGGACACAGTCATGGTGGGAAACAGACAGCATAAGTATTCATGTCATTCCAACCCCATTGGAGTAACGGTATCAAGCACCAGTTTTATATGTTTTGCAATCATATGCACAATGAGGGGGAAGGGGACTGTATGAGTGGGAAAGTCAGACAAGCCCAGTACAGTGAGCTAACATGCTTATTCAACTGCAGTCCAAACAACTCATGGCTCCACATGTGGGAGCACAAACAGCTGGATGCCAGAACGCATGACTGCAGCAGATGTGCCTATCACCTTAAAGCAAATGGCCACAGGAGATTCTTCCAACTTGTACAGGACTCAAAATGCTAATCCATCAGCCATGGAGATAGGAGTGGGAAACTGAGCCATCCAACAGTTCTCAGTGGCAGTTGTACACCATTACCAGTTAACATGTTAAATCCAGATTACACATTCCAAATGTATAATATTTCATGCAACATTGCCATGCAATCACCTTGTACATGCCAGCCTCAAAGAACACTCTGGTGACAGCATTATGGGTCTCTTCATTGTGTGGCTCTACTCAGTCATCTTCTTACCAAACTCTGTCACAGTGTCATGTTTTACAGCACCAGCAGGACATGCATAGAATCTGCCTGACAGGGGATGTGGCCAGAAATCCTTAAAATGCAGCCAACATATTCCTAGTGACAAACATTGCACAAACTTTGTATAGGTAACTCAGTTGTTGGCAATTGCCATATTTCACCAGTGTCAGGAGCATTCTGGGGGCACTATTTTGGTGAATGCCCTGCCCGTACAGCCCCCATGGTACTCTGCATCCTCTGCACACCTGGGTGGATTGTGGGCTTCTGCCCAACATTGGTGGCCATGCGAGCACCTTCCACTCAACACTCACTAGCAGACTTGCACATGGACTGTTAGACCAGGGTATGGCTGGTCTAACCACAGCAGGGACTTGCAGCCATGGTGGTTGAGTTTCAAAATTCCAATTAATGGGGTACTGCAGCCCTGCTGTGGCACAAGACCCCTTCTGACATGGTGCACCCCCATTTTGGGTGCAAAAGTAGAGCATGGCTAGTTTGACACAAGGACTCCTCTTTTCGATACAGCCTGCATTGGAAAATTGGGATTGCAGCAACTTTTGATGCAAGGTGCCACTTGCATCAATTCTGTTTGATGCAAGTACCTTGCATCTAAATCAGTGCCTTGAAAATTGAACCCATTGACTTTATTATTGCAGGGGATTCATGAGTTTGATTTAGTGGCAGGGTACTCTCTTACATCTTTAAAATGGAGATTATGGTTTTTAATTGCATACAGTACTTTTGACAGAATTATGGAATAAAGCAAAACCAAAATGGATGCCAAAACCTTAATTAAACTGGATCTTAAGGTGCCTAAAAATATGACAGCTATGGGATTTATTTATTTATTTTTTGTCTTTGTTAAAGAAAATAAAGGAGGCTAAGGGAAAGTGAGACAAGCAAATTGTATCTGTATATCAGAGGGTGAATGCTGCAACATTGAAACTCTTAACCTGTGTTTCATATTTATTTCAAAATGTAACAGGTTAAATTATTAGTCCAATGTTTTTGCAGGTGACACAATTAGTTACCAAATTTATTTTTGGGGTGGGGAGAAGCCTGAATTCGATTTAGAACGTTATTGCTTCAAAAAACAATGGTGAATTGGCTACACTAAATTGTAGTACTATTATTGGGCTGCTAATAGGCTGCTAATATTAAATATGTACTGTTATGGGGAGTTCATCTCACTATGAAGCAAAATGGACACAATCAGAGTTGGGGGAGATGGATTCAGTTCCATTGGATGTTATCTCTTTTCATAAAGATCTTAAACAGATGCAGAAAATGCTTTTTAATTGGGAGGGCTTTACAATGTAGGGAAGTGGTTTGGGAAATATTTCATTTGGATTATTATTGCTGGCTATACCGATGGTTTATAAATAATAACAATTTCTTGCTGGCCACCATAGATCCCACTTCTCAATGATGAGCAGTAATAGGCCTACAATATTTTATTCAGTTACTGCAAGATGGAGAAATACAACCATTTCAGATTTTACAAGCTCAGGATGGTCTGAGGAAACAGAACTTATTCCAGTATTTTCAATTAAGGGATTCAATCTCAAAGGGTAAAAGATTTTTCCAGTTGAATGTGCTGCCCCAAAAAATGGAAGGCTTGTTCTAAAATATCTTACAAGGTAGAAGGACTGAAATTATATTTATATATCCTATAAGATTTTTACAGAAAAGGGAGAAGCGCCGTATCACATTTTAATCAAATGGGGAAAAGAACTGAAGTGCCAATTCCTCCAAATAAAGTGTGATTCTCTATTGGGGCAGAGACATAATGTGCTTAAGTCTCATTTTTGGCAGGAATTTAGTTGGCAGTTGAAAAATGGATATTTCACTACTCCCTGTTTCCAACTGAAATATAATTGGCAGTGTCAGTGGCTCAGCAGGTAGCACACTGCCTCTGAGGCTGAGATATCAGAAGGATGTGGGTTCTAGCCCCACACCAGGCACTTGGGTTAATGTCCCAATACTGACACTGCAGTGCAGCATGACAGGGGTGCTGCACTCCTGAGGTGTCGTCTTTTGGATGAGACATTAAACCGAGGTCCCATCTGCCTGTTCTGGTGGTAGTTCAGGTGGATGTTAAAGATCCCATGGCACTTCTGAAAAAGAGTAGGGGAATTTTTTTATTGAAAAAAATAATAATACAAAACTGTATTACATCATACAACTCATAATAAAGAAAATCAACAAAAACTGAAAAATGTATTACATCATACAATCACCGCGAGCATAACCGAACACCCCCCCCCACATCCATCAAAAGAGTAGGGGAATATTTATGGAGAAGAACAAAAACAAAACATTAGAAATATAGTAGTACATTATACAAAGGAAAACTAAACCTGAATGAGAAAACAAGACAAGCATATAAAAAAAGTAAAACATTGTAATACAGTAGTGCATTATACAAAGGAAAACTAAAACAGAATGAGAAAGCAAGACAAGCATAAAAAGGTTATACAGAAAGTCTAAAAACTCAAAATAAAACTCAGAAGAAAAATGGAACCCACCCCCAGAAAAACAAACCCACCTGAAACAGAAAAACAAAACAATCGAGCATCAAAAATCCAGTCACAGGAAGCCTAATAAGAGCAAAAGCTGGTCTGAGGCAAAGAAACCAATTCCTGGTTATAAATAACAGCTAAATCAGAAATTATCTGATTGAGAATGTGAATTCCAGTATACATTTTTTGTTGTAAAAGCTGAGCACATCTAGCTTGCCATAAAAAATATTTACAAAGGGCAAACATAAGTCGAAGAGTACTAGGATGATATCTGGAGCAGGCATCAGGAGACTGGCCAAACACCAACATATCACAGGAAACATAAGAAATGCATTTATCTTTCCACTTATGGAGCTATGAAGTCCAAAAGTCCCTACTAAAAGGACAATCAGTAAAGAAATGCTGTAGGGAGTCAAAAACATTTAGATAAGTGTCCCAGAAACACACAGTCTGTCCTCCAGAGACTTATGATGGTGGTTACCTCGGACACCCAATTTTCCATGACAAGACAACCAGGTCACATCCCATAATTTGGGGGGAAGCTGAGGGTCAATAAGTTGGCGAAAAATCAAAGAAACATCTAGTTCCACGCTAGCGGAGTCCAAAACACAAGGGAGAGCAGAAAGATGAGCCTGAATAATAGACCCATATAACTGTCGTCTTGTCCTATGGAGAATAGACCGATGGGTCAAGTTCCACTGTTTCAACTTAAAAAATGTCAAAAACAGAAAAGAGGGAATACCAGAAGACTGAAAAGTCCTCGAGATTGCCGAAGGAGAACCACACCAAAAGTCCCATAGGGGAGAAATCAAGTTCATAAAAACAGAAACCCAATGAGTGGGGGTGGGGTGCGGGATAACATCTCAAAAAAGGAAAAATAAATTTAAAAAACAAACAATGAAAAAAAACTACAGGATTAAGCATCCACACCCCACCCATACAATAATCCTGATACAAAAAAAACTCTTAATGGGGTTCAACAGAGAACCCCAAAAGCCTTGAAAAAAAGATTATAAATTTGCACTTCCAAAGTAAGAGGTAAAAGAAAAACCATGGCAATGTGCAAAAATATAAGCAGCACTAAAGTCTTTAAAAGCAGAACACATTTACATTTAGCAATAGTCTTACATTTCCAAGAAGAAATCAAAGCAAGGCCTTTATCAAAAGCCAAATTCCAATTATAAGTGGAGTCGTCAGAAGCACCAAAAAATAAACCCAGAATCTTCAATGGGTCATGTGTAACTAGAATCTGGGCCATAGAAGCAAAAGCAGAGGGGGAAACAGAATCAGGGATAAACTTTGCCACACTTTTATGAAGATTCAATTTGGATCCCGAAAGGTCTCAAAGTCAGAAAGCAAGCCAACAAACCCAACTGTATCCAAAAAGGGTGTAGTGAAAATACATAAATATAGCATGCGCCAAGCAGGAAAGGGATCTTGGGGTTATCATCTCTGATGACCCCAAGGTAGGGAAACAGTGTGACAAGGCAGCAGGTAAAGCAAATAGGATGCTGGGATGCATAGGCAGGGGCATCACCAGCAGGAAAAGGGAGATCATAATTCTACTATACAAGACACTAGTGAGGCCCCACCTGGAGCACAGTGTACAGTTCTGGAGACATTACCTATGTAAGGACATAGACTGGGTAGAGAAGGTTCAGAGGAGGGCAACAAAGATGGTACATGGATTGCATCACAAGTCCTATGAGGACAGGTTGAAGGAACTGAACATGTACTCCCTGGAGGAGAGGAGGGAGAGAGGGATATGATAGAGACAAAGTATCTCACAGGAGGAACAGGGTGCAGGAATACACTATTTTTAAGCGAAAAGATGTACCAGGACTAGAAGGCATGGGATGAAGTTGGAGGAGGGCGATTCAGAGGAAACATGAGGAAGAATTTCTTCACAGAATGGGTGGTGGACAAGTGGAACACCCTGCCAGAGGAAGTGGTGGGGGCTAAAACAATCACGGGATTTAAGAAAGCATGGGATAGACATAAAGGAATTCTGAAGGTCAGGGGTAACAGGCAACAGACTTCTAGGAAAACATAAACTGAACTTACAAGCTCAAATGGGCAGACTGGGTGGGCCATAGGCCCTTATCTGTCGACATTGTCTATGTATCTATGTATAAATCATCCGCATAAACATAAACACTAGGGGCATACTGACCACCAGGGAGCAACAATCTGGGGATAGCATGGCTAGAAGCAAGCCATCTCAAAAGGGGTCAGTCTGAAAAACATATAAAAGGGGGCTAAGGGTGCAGCCCTGACGGACACCCCTCTTATGCAAAAACTCCGTGCCAGGGGAATTATTAACATGAGGGGTAATCCAGGCAGAATTATACAAGAAACTTAATCCAAGAGATAAAGTGTTGAGGCACATGATAACACAACATGACCTGAAACAAAACAGAATGGTGTACCCGGTCAAAGGCCTTCTGATCCAAGGAAAAAAAAAAAGAGCATGATGGGAACCTGAACAGGAAAAGACCACATCTCTAATAAGGGACAGGGAATGCAGCATAGTTCTACGAGGCACAGCACAGGTTTATTCCTGAGAAATAACAATAGATGCAAGGGGCAGTAACCTGTTCAAAAGTACTGCAGCCAGAATCTTGTAATCAACATTGAGCAGACTCAAAAGCCTCCAGTTTTTAATGTCAGCCTTATCACCTTTTTAAAAAAGCAGAAACAGAATAGCATCAGAAAAGTGATGAGGTATAGAACAAGTAGTCAGGATACTATTAAAAACCACAGTAAGGGCAGGGGCAAAAATATCCCCCAAAAAATGATAAAGCTCAGCCGTTAAACCATCCACTCCAGGAGAGGTACGATTCCTCTGTTTTTTAATGGCACATAACGTTCCTCAACAGAGATTGGGAAAACCAGAGAGCACAGAATACCCTCTGGAACCTCCGGAATCTCTAAGTCAGAAAGAAAACCACCAGGATCAGGAACAGCAGGACAAGAACCAAACAACCCTTCCACATGAGATTGAACTATACGTTTCAAAAAGGGAAGAGAATTATGCTGCAAACCAGTAACAGGGTCAGTAAGTAATTCAATAACCATAGAAGAAATTCTCTCAGAGCAGTTCTTAGAAGGATCACTAGAAGCCTTAGAAGCCTGAGTACAACACTGAGCCTCAAGCTTCAAAGAAATAGCTCCATTTGGCATTTCACTCCCTTAATTTGAAGGGAAAGATCTATACGGGATTCATAAGCACTAGAAATCAGATCTAAGAGCTGTTTCCGCAACTTGGAATAGGCAAAAATTTTGGATCGGGCCCGAAATCCAGCAAACTTGAGGAAATATTTCCTCAAATCAGCCTTTGTATCTTTCCACAAACAAAAGGATAGTGGTAAGCATCCAACACAGAAATCCTAGCCTGCAATAAAGTCAAACAACCCTGAAAAACATAAGCATCAGTAAGTAAAGAACAATTCAACTTCCACCGAATACAAGGAACAGCCGGAAAGGGACCATCAGCAGGAGAACAAACCAAAACCACAGCCAAATGATCAGATGTTTCACAAGGAATCACAGAAGCCTGGGAAACGGTTAGGTACTTAGAAAGGAAAAAAATCAATAAGAGTGGCCAGGGTACCCCAATAGTAAGTCTTAGCCACAGAATTATAGAGAGACATATACCCATCAATAAGACAGGCAGAAAAAATAACCTTAGATAAAGTGGCAGAATCACTATGCAACTTATGGGCATTACTAGGCCGGTCTAAGGCAGAAAGCCCACAATTAAAATCCCCTCCTCCAAAAAAACCTGCCAAGTAGCAAACAAAAAGGGATGAATTTTGAGAAATAAGGCAGATCTGGCTGCAATACTTTGAGGGGCATATACATTAATAAGGTGAAAATGTACCAAGCCATTAGTCCAATCAACAAGGAGAACCCTCCCAGGGACCACATCAAGAACGCTAGTAATTCTGAACAAAAAAACCAAAAACAAAATACCCACTCCATCACAGGTATCCTCACCATGTGACCAACAGGAAGGACCAACAGACCATCTAGTAGAAAACTGTAAAACTTTCTGCCTAGTTTTGATCCAGGTATCTTGGAGAAAATAAAATTCCTGCCTAAGGGAAAGCAGAAAACCAAAAGTGGAAAGCTGCTTACGAAATAATTTATGTAATACTGCACACATTTAAGGTGCAGCATTTAATAGTAGTGAAGTGTGCCAGAAAAAAAAGGCAAAAAAAGGCAGAACAACACCCAGGAGAGTGGGGGAAAAAAACATTAGACCAACAAGCCCCAAGAGCAAAAACCACACCATCACCTATGAGCAAACTGAGCCTTCTGCATTTTACCAGGACAAGGAACATCTTTGCAGGAGTCAGAGGAGTAATCTATATGAGATGAGGAAGCTCAAGAGGAATCAGAGTCCTCCTTCTCACCTTCCGTATCACCCCATTGTCATCTTTTAGCCAGCATCTGAAATTTATTGTGAGTGAGAATGGAATTAGTGGGTGGACGGGACTCAGATTTACATTTATCTTCCCCCTCTTAGAAGGAGGGACAACAAAAAAAGGGACTTCCATGGGGGGGAAAGGGGGGAGGAGGCATACAATCCAACAAAATTGGACTCGAAGCAGGCAAGACAGCAGTCTGTGAGACAGGCAGCCCAGGTCCTGAATCCAAAATAAGGGAAACTTCAGGCACAGGGGAGGAGAGACAAAAGGGTCAGAAGAAACTCGCAAAGGCACAGCAGTGGTAACTGCACCAAGACCAGAAAGAGGGTCTGGGACAACAAGAGAGACCTCCTCCTTTCTTTGTTGTGTCTGAGCCTGAGATTCAGCAATAAGGTGGAAGTGGTCCCGAAGAACTCTATCAAGCCGGTTATGTTCAGCCCAGGATCACTGGAGATAATTATGTCCACAATCATCACACAAGTTGCAATACTGTGCGTTAGGGCAACCCAAGCTCACTTATCCATACCGAAGACGTAGCATACATCTGGAATGGTCACAAGTGTAGCACAAATGCATTTTGGAACCACACTTGTGAAAAGTACGGAGTTGACCAGGGAAAAAACAGATACCCCTGTCACACCCAATATGAAAACTAGCAGGGATGTGCAAAACCCCTTGTTCAGTTTGTTGAAGCTGAACTTTAATCTTCCAACCCCCCATCCAAACAAAATCATCATCCAAAATAGGATGAGGGGAATCCAACAAGTCACAACATTGCCAAAGCCAATACTGGACATCATGGATATTAACCCCTTCACTCCAAAACAAAAGAGTAAGGACCTTAACCAAGGGTTTAGTAAGGGGGGTTATGAGAAAAGAGGACCAAACAGGGGTTAATTTCACAAGCTTATATTGAGCCCAGAATGTCTCCAGCATATGACATTCTTAAAACTAACATCATATACAGTCTCACCCTTGATATGAATAAACGCAAATAAATCAAAGGGGCTAAAGCCCATAGTGTCCTGTAACATAGAGTGAAGAACAGTTTGCAAAGGGGGGCCATAGTGGTGTCACCCAAAAACTTGAAGCGCACAGCGTTTCACCACTGAGCAGGTTCCCCCACAGACTTAAATAAGTCAGTCATTTTAAAAGTAGAATCAGTAGTATCATTTACAGGAGCTGAAAGAGAAGGCTTACATGGTGGAGTGCACTGCTTGGTGGAGCCCTTGGATTGGGGAGTGTGTCCAGGAGACTTGTTAAGATCCTTATCAGGGAGTGGTGGAGCCAAACACCCCATAACAGGCTCCACAATGGATGAAGAAAAAGGAGGAACAGCAGAATCAACTGCAGCAGCCCCATCAATAGTAGAAGAAGCAGAAACAGGACCAGGAGAAGACAAGGGTTGCTCTTCCTCAGAAAGGCTCCAGCCCGCAGCACGCAGAGCAATCTCAAAAAAGCAGGTAACATCCAAAGGACCAAGAGATCTCAAATGTTGGGTAGAAGGCAAAAAAGCAGTTTGCAAGGTGGTCGGTAACTCAGAGTTGGGTAATAAAGGCTCCATGGGGCTAGGAGACATAGAACAAGCAGCTGCAGGAACATCAGTCGGGAAAGCCAAGTCATCGTGAACCAGTTGTAAAATAAAGCATTTATGCTGAGAAAATAACTGTCTAAGTTGAGCTTCAGGAATATCAGCATCTGTTCAGCTGACCTGTGTAGCAGCTTTCTCAGGAGGATGAACATCAACAGCAGAGGTACACCAGAGTTAGGAGAAGTCTCAGAAGTAAGTAGGTCTTCCATGTTCAACAAACAAGCCCCTGAATCAGAAAAACTCAACAGTTCCAAAGGAGAAGCAGTGACCTGAGGCAGAGCAGAACCATCACCTTCACCATCCACAGCAGGACTGTTGGCCGTGTTGGACAGAGGGACAA
Organism: Neoceratodus forsteri; assembly: GCA_016271365.2. Classification (NCBI taxonomy): domain Eukaryota; kingdom Metazoa; phylum Chordata; order Ceratodontiformes; family Ceratodontidae; genus Neoceratodus; species Neoceratodus forsteri. The sequence goes on along the minus strand of CM028132.1, from coordinate 1,060,817,544 downwards.
AGGCTCCCCCTGCAGACCGAGTAGAAGAATTTCCCTGGTGCACTGGCCAAATTTGCCCCCATTCACTAAAAAATATCACCAACAGCTTAATCTGGTTTAAAGTCAGTTGTCATTCATTTGTATCCCCTTCCCCCGGGTCATGCCTGAAAATAGGCAGAATTTGTTTAGTGTACTTACCCAGTCAACAAAAACTAAATAGATAAAAATTTGGTCCTCAGCTATTTGTCTGCGGGGCTTTGGGGAGATCGAAGGATATTATTTCCATATTTTTTGCCAATGTACTACTTTGCAAAGATTTTGACAAAGGTTATGGGCAGCTATAGAAGACATAATGGGGGGAATATTCCAATGTCTAAAGCTCACTTAATTCTGGCTCAGTCACGAGGGGACATCAGAAGGAAAAAGCATTTATATCTAGTTGATATCGTATTTATAGATGCCTATAATAATAATAATAACAATAATAATAATACCTTTATTTATATCGCACCTTTCAAAAAATCAAGGCACCTTAACATAAAAACAAAAATAATATAAAACATAGTTAAATACAGAATATCATAAAATTCAGACTTCAATAAAATCAAACAAGGTAGGCTAGATGCCACAGATGGGTTTTTAAGGCCTGTTTAAATCCCTCCATGATCGCGCACTCCCGGAGGTGATGAGGTAGAGAATTCCAAAGGGCTGGGGTCATGTACATGAATGCATGTGCCCCCTGAAGATTTTAAGGATGCCCTAGGAATCTCTAGCAACCCCTCGTCAGCTGAGCGGAGCGATCTCCTGGGGTAGTAAGGAACCAGAAGCTCTTTTATGTAGTCCAGGCCCAGTCCATGTAGGGGTTTATAAGTCAGACATCTAAATTTAAAGGTGATCTGCCACTGTACTGACAGCCAGTGCAGTTCATGCAGCACTGGAGAGATGTGACAAGTCCAGGGTGTTCCCCATCAACAACCAGGCTGCAGCGTTCTGCACCAGCTGCAATGCAGTGGATATCAATCCAAGGTAACCCTAGATAAAGGGAGTTGCAATAATCAAGATGCGAGGTCACAGAGGCATGGACATGTGTACAAAGATCACCAGACAGAACTAGGTGCTTAACCCTAGAGATGTTCCTCAGATGTAAAAGGAGGATTTGAAGACTGCCAACACCTGTAATCGCAGTGTCAGCCCATCATCAAAAATCACTCCCAGGTTTTGCACCCATTCAGAGGTAAGAAGCTGGGAGCCTCAAAGGAAAAGTCCCAAAGGCAAACCCACTCCCAACCCCCTCTATCCAGTGACCTAGATCCACGACCATCACCTCAGTCTTTTCTGAGTTCAACCTCAGCCAGCTCAAATTCATTCATCCCTGGATTTCAGTGAAGCAGTTATTGAAAACTGAGAGAACCCTATCCTGGTCAGGTGCAAAAGACAGGTAGAAAGCTGGGTATCATCAGCATAACAGTGAAACCTCAGCCCATACTGTCTTACAATGTCTCCATGGGGTAACATGTATACTGCAAACAACATGGGGTATAATACCAAATCCTGAGGGACCCCACATGACAGAGAAACTGGGTCAGAGAACTGAATTCTCAACACCACCATCTGAGTTCTGCCAGTAAGGAAAGATTTAAACCTCCTGAGGACTGTACCAGACAGGCCACAGATGAACCTCAGTCTTTCGAGAAGAACTCCATGGTCCACAGTGTCAAATGCTGAGGAGAGATCCAGAAGAACCAGGATGGAACATTTGTTCCCATCTCTCACCATTAGAAGATCATTGAGCTCCCAAACCAGTGCAGTCTTGGTGCTATGCCTCTTTCAGAAACCGGATTGGAGAGGTTCATAGATGTCATGGATGGTCAAATGGTTCTCCAGTTGTAGGGCCACTACTTTCTCAATCACCTTCTACACAAAGGTGAGGTCTGTAGTTGGCAGAGCAGTAAAGGCTTTCTTCAGGAGAGGTGTCACCAGCACCTCCTTTAGGGAGCTAGGAAACTCACCCTATTCAAGGGAGCACCAGACTATCTGTGCTAGGACCGGTCCGATGATATTGCAGCAACCCATAATCAGGGTGGTATGGCCCGGATCCAAACTACAGTACATAGGGCGTGTACCCTTGACAGTCTGCATGACATCACCAAACTCTAGCCGGTCGAAGGTACTCCCGGAAAATTGAGGGAAAATGACCAAGCGCCAATCGGTAGCATCTCTCATAGAGTGTGCTGGTTGGAGCCCCGCCCTGATGTCAGCCACCTTAACTGCAAAGAATCGAGTGAGCTCATCACATCATATAAGGCAATTACAAACATGTAGTAGGAAAAGACATCTGCCAAATGGAAAACTTTACATATTTGTTGAACTCAAAGCAAGCAGCTTGTCAATGTGAATGGCAGAAATGGTTATTATATATGGGTTGAGTAGAGGCTGACTTTATTCCGTAACAGCTGGTATTCATGCATCTGATTGTTGTATGTATTACATTTATTGAGCTATATTACCATGCAATGTTCATTCCCTTGTACATACTGTATACAATATAGCCTGCTGTACATCCTGCAATGATGACTGATAAGAATGCCAATTTATTGTACTAATGTTTTATTTGTTCGTTGTATGATTTTAAGGAATTCCCTGGTGTTTCAGCAACCCCATGCCAAATTCATATGTTTTTGCCCAGTTCACAACGGCCATTTAAACATTTAGAATCCCTCTTTGTGGAAAAATCCATAAGGTGTCAAATTGATTTATGTAGTTAGAACATCAATGTTCTAGGTGTCAAGTTGGATGTAAAAGAAAAAGTGAAACAAGGACACATCATTTTTCAAAATATGTGCATTATTTGTTCCACAAATTTAAAAATAAAGAGTAAATTATTAATACTATGAAGCCCTCTTGAACTAACATTCCCTAAAATGGGAGAATATTTATATGTTTTTATGCATAAAGCTATTTCAATCCCATGTCATTTTCATAAAATGTTTTGATGGGTGTGGAGTATGGTTGTGAATGTAGCAAAAGAAAGAAATATCAGGGTTTCCATGATTCTTTTGGTTATATCTGCTTTCAAAGTTGCAGTTTCAGAGGTGGTTGGCTCAGGACAAACATAACTGGAAAATCCCAATAAAAAATAAAACTTGCCAGAAAGCTATTCAAACAATTAAAAAGTATATACAAGAATGATAATAAGTGCTTTAAATGGACACTGCCAACTGCATCATTCTATTTCTAGTTGAAAACCCACATTTTATGAATGCTTACATTCTCTAAAGTTTATTGGTGTTGCTGGTTGTTTAATCTGCATCCTTTCTTTTAGAACTGAAATGCATGCTAAATTTGTAATTATACCCAACCTTGTTCTGTTTCAAATCCTTGATTTACTGTTGCTGCATACTTTCTGAGCATTAGGAACAGGCCCAAAATAGTGCAGCTATTCATTACACAATGGTCTTCTCTCCTCCCATTGTATCCTGAGTGGTTAGACTGCATTGGTGTGGGGGGGGTCCCAATTCTAGGAAAGTTACAGTGGGAGTTAAGAATGTAGACCAACAGATTTAGGTATGGTAATACTAGTATGGGTGCAGTCTGTTTTTCCCTTTTAAAAAGGAAAAAAGGAATCAGACTCAAACTACCAGCTATATCAGCATGTTCTACAGAACGTGAAGAATCATAAAATGTTTTTTAGACTATGGACAGTTTGATACCTAAGAGGGCTGAGAGTGTCCCTTTAATATGAAAGAAACAGAGTAACTAAAGTCAGACAGACAGACATGTATGTAAGTGCACTGAATGATGCCAGCAGCTACAACTGTGGGAGCTTCTGTAATTTCCTCACTGCCATTGTGTATATATTCTTAGTAGACATGACAAAATATAATACATGATTATTCTAATAATGCTTCCATATATTTAAGAATGTACTTGTGCCAGTAAACAGCATTGAACATTTTTTGAGTGTGCATAAGCAGAATGAGAATCCGACATACCAGGAATGTCTTTAAATAATATCTATCATAAAGAAGCATTTGTCAATGCCGAGTGTTGTTGCACTGGCATTGGCAGTGGTGGAGCTAGAGACGCATAAGAGGAATGGTAGTGAAGTATTGAAGTGACGCCAAACCCACCCCACCCTGTAGAGAGCAGCAGGCATTGGGGTGTACCTTCGGGTCATCAGCTACAATGCTCATGCCATTGTACCTCACTGTACCCTGTAGACACTGACAAGTGTCGTGGTGTGCTTTGGGGTCTTTGGCCATTATATTTACCACATTCCATAAGGAAATACGCTGACATGGGTGCAGTATAAGAGCGTGGGGTGAAGTTTGTGACTGAACAGTGCAAGACACACCATGATGCCTGTCAGTGGCCGCAGGGTGGGCATGGGGGGTGGAATGGCATGAGCATTACATCCGATGATCCCAAGTCACAGTCCTGACTCCTGCCAGTCCGTACTGGGTGGGGTGCTATAGTTGGAAACCCTAACACTGTAGGCGTGTAGTGGTAGTTTCACTACACATTTTCAACATGGGCTGCTTGTCAGGCCACCTCATGAAAAGTGGCACAATCACTTTGTTAGCTGAAATGTGGTTTTGCACAGTGACTGTGCCATTTAGCAACAGAGGGACAAAAACACAGTTTTGGGCAGGATGTGGACAACTGACACTGTATTGTCCATGAGGAGGCATAAAAAATGGCAACTTTGAAAATCTGGAGTGGCAATATGAAATATTTGTGAAACACTGAACATGCATACAAACTGCTCAACAGACATCTGCAACCCAATTATTTGTGGGAGTTTTTTAGGCACGTTCTCAACATAGGTATTTTGGGGCCTTCCCTCATGAACAGTGGTGCTGTGATTTTGTTAATGTGTCCCAAAAGGTGATTTCCCACAGCGAGCATGCCATTGTGTGCCACAGTGGCAGAAACATGTTTTGGGCAGGCTGTAAAAAATGGCAGCTGTACTGTTGATAAGGAGGTGTGCACAAATGCCAGTGGTGAAAATCTGGCATGAAAATATTGCAAATTTACAAAGTTACAAGGCTGCTTGGAAACTGCACAATGCATGCTTGCAGCACAGTCATTTTATGGAGTTTCGGCACCAAATTTTCAACATAAACATTTTAGAACCTCTGCCCATGAACAGTGTCATCGTCATTTCCTCAAACTGTTCCAAAAACTGATTTTGCACAGCGACCATGCAATTTTGTGCCACATGTGCGATAACATGTTTCAGCCAGGATATGTAAAATGACAGCTTTACTGTTTATAAGGAGGTATGGAAAAATGCCAATTTTGAACAACTGGAGTGAAAATATTACAAATGCACGAAGTCACAAGCGTATGTGCAAACTGCGCAATGCACGCTCATAACACAGTCATGTTATGAAGTATCATCACCAAGTTTTCAGCATAGGCATTTTAGGACTTCTGCTCATGAACAGTGTAACTGTCATTTTCATAATTTGTCCCGAACACTGATTTTCTACATCGACCGCACTATTCTGTGCCAGAAGTGCAAAAACACATTTTGGGCAGGATGTTAAAAATGACAGCTGTACAGTTCACAAGAAGGTGTGGAAAAATGCCAATGCTGAACATATGGCATGAAAATATTGCAAATTTGCTAAGTTGCGAGCATGCGTAGCAACTGCACAATGCATGCTCGTAAAACAGTCATTTTTTGGATTTTTCCCACCAAATTTGCAACATAGGCTTTTTGAGAGCCCCCCCCTCATGAACACTGGCACTGTTGTTTCATTCCTCACTCCCAAAAGGTGGTTCCATGCAGCGACTGCGAAATCACCTTTCAGGGCTGAATAACACCATGATAGTGCAAGAATTTATGAGGAGGGGTCCCAAAAACCACATGTTGAAAATGTGGTGTCAAAATTCCAAAAAATGCCTAGGATATGCATCAAAGTTGAAAAAACCCTATTTATTCCATTATGCAGCTTACCAGCATTTCCTCAGTTCGAGGTCGGCTTTGAAGAGTGCAGATGTGTTCCCGGTCCACCGAAGATCATCGGGCTGGACTCCGCAGATAAGTATGGGGTGGGGGTGTGGAGAGGCAGGTTGCGCAGAGGGTGGGGGCGGGGTTGTGGGAGGAGACTACGAGGGACCGTTTTTGTGTTACAGGGTTAAAAAAAAACATTGTAGGACTTTTTTTTTCTCAGGGGATTTAGCATGCTTGGGAGGGCTCCCAGCATGCCACCTAACTGTTTGGGGGGACTGCAACCAACAGGGGATTGGGCACCCTCCTTGGCACACAACAAAGGAGGGTAATTTATGCCAATGGGGATTGGGCACCCCCGTCGGCACACAAAGGAAAATGGGGAGCAAGGCCAGGGGATTGGACACCCCTTTGGCATATAACAAATGGGGGAGTGCTTTATGCCTAAGGAGTTGGCTCCCCGTTGCTTGTCCCATTAGAACCCGCGGTAAGCCAGCAGAGGATTGGGGCACTCTCGAGAGTCAGCAGTTGGGCAGCCACCATATTTACAATGTGGCCAAGCACGTCGGGAGGTCCGCTGCATCTGATAAGCTTTGCTCGGATTGCAGCGGACCTTTTCTTAGATGTGCTCACCACATTATGTATGCATGCATGGTGTGGTGTCGGCATGATGGCTGATTAGGGTATGAGGGACGCACCTACTGATGCGTGCCCTGCATTCGCCCAACATTGACCACACCTCCAAATCTGCACTACTGCAAGACGTTGGCTGCACAAGTGCACCAACATAAAAAAGGAGTATATAAAAGAGTAAACTAATGTAACTGATTCTGACCTTCTATTTGTAGTAGGCATTAAAAGTCTGTATACTTTTATCCCTCATGACGGGGGATTCAAGTCCATATGTACAGCCATTCAACAAAAACCTGAAGGAATAATGTCACCTACAGAGCTGATTGTGGACCTGCTGTTTATCATCATAGAAACTAATTACTTCCTTTTTGAAGGCAACTTTTATATCCAGAAAAAGAAAACAGCAATGGGGAACAAAAATTGTGTCCCAGGACTGGCAAACATATATATGGGTGAATCAGAAAATACTGATGTCTTTAATCCAGAGATAAACAGCTTTCACAGATATCTGAAGTTATACAAAAATGATTTACCTATCATCTGAACAGACATTGAGACACGGTTTAAAGAATGTCTTGCTTCTTGTAATCAAACCAATGTACATTTTAAATTTGAACATTGCCCAAATTCAGAACTTGCCAGTTTCCTGGGCCTTATACCATTTAAAAATGAAAACAACATATGGAAAAACTGTGAACTTTAAACCAATTGAAAGAAATGCTATTCTATATGGAACTACAGTAGCTGTCATGCATCCCACTTACTGAACAGCATTCCAAAAAGGTAGTTTCTAAAACTGAAAAAGCATTGTATCTGAAAATTTTGAAAAGGAAAGCAGAACAATGGCCATGAAATGTTTAGAGGACTGGAAAATGAATAAGAAAAACAAAGGAATGCTTTGTTCAGTCAGCATACAAATACCAATGACCATGAACAAGAGCCTTTGTCACCCATTGCACTCCTATAGCATATAAAACAGGAGATATTATTCTACTGGAGCATATAACAGCAAGGCAAATCTCCATCAGCCCACCTGGAAACTGGACCTCAAATTACCTTCAAGAGAGGACACAACATTAGGGATTAGCTAGTACATGAAGTTAATAGACCTTAAAGAAACTCAAGTTGGCTTCCTAGGCTACCAGCTGGGAAGTATTAATGTCAGATCTGTATGCAGTACACCAGAATCCAGGAAACACGCACACATCCACACAATGAAAAAGAATAACATATCAAAGACTTCACCAACAGCTCTACTTATTGTGTTATACATTTGACTGAACATCCCTGCAGAGCTCGCTTCTTTGGACAAACTAAATATAAGTTATACACAACACAGGAGGAAATAAAACAGCCATCAAAACTAAAACTGACAACTATGCAATGGCAAAATATGTTATGGAAACAGGTTATGGACTGATAGGAAAAATCAAATTTACAGAGATCGAAAAATATGATCTAGATATAAGAACAGGAGACACTATGAAAAAACTCATAGAGAAGTGTTTGGATCTTCACATGCTAAAGTACAATTAGAGATGTTTAGATTTAGTTTACTGATGAAGTTCAGGCAAACTAATCAACTTCATCTTCATGGATCAGTTCATAAGTTTTTGTCATGTACTGTACTAAGAAATTTACATTTTGTAACTTTGCCTGGCAAATTTGCTTGCAACTTCACCTTTGGGATGCATTTGGGAGAAGTATTTTCTCAAATTGAGATGTCTGGTAAACAAGTGCCCATAGGCCACATGGAAACAGTTCATGATGGTCACATACTACTTCTTTATGTAAAGACTGAGCCTTAGTTTTGTAGTCCAAGTGAGTCAGTGAAGGAGGTCAGATCTGTTGCTTTAATAGGGTTAAAAATAACAAACAAAAAACTACATTTATAGCTTTTTTAGCTTTTCTTACCAACTTTATTTACCTAGCTGTTTGTGTGGATTTATTTAATTGTTTCAGTCTATTTTTATTTATATTCACCACTTTATTTTATGTTTCTTTACTTTACTCTTTTTTTAATTCTCTTTTCTTTTTCAACTAAAAATATTGGGGTTGGTGAGGAGGAGACTGGGAGGTTTGGGACATGGATTAGTTACAGCAAGGAAAGGGAGATGCAGTCCACAAATAGGAAATGCTGCCCCATCCATCTGGAGAGGCCAGCTTTGGCAACAAGAGCACCAGAAAGTGAAACAATCAGCCCTGCTCATCCACTGGATATCACCAGCAGCAGCATGGAGTGGCACCACAACCACTACCAGTTGACTCTGCTGTGATACATCATGTACCTGTTACAACACCTGCCCTTGTGCCCAACCCCTTGATAAGGTCCCTATAAAAATGATTTGCAGATTTTGGACATAAACATCCCTGCCTCAAAGAACTGATTGGTATGTGTTAGGCTTAGTTGCTGCCATTTTTAGAAAAAGTATGATCTACTGCCACTAGAGAAATTGCTGATCCCTGGCTAGTACTGCTAAAATCTGCAAATCCTTTTTATAGGGAGGGACTTTATCATGACACTCCAGGCTTTCATGATGTGCTGGGTGAAGGAGATGGAGCTGTCAGTATAACTGTGTCTTCCTACTGACCACAACAACTCTGTCCTCATAGGGTGTGGGATCATGTATCTCCACATCCTTCCAATGTGGGGTAGAGGTGTCATCCTACCATTGAAAAGCATGAAATAAATGAGCTGTCTAGCAGTAGTGCAATACATTTGTAAGCACCAGCCCCCCCCCCCCCGAGTTGTAGTATGCTGGACTTTTTCTTATATGCAATCCTGGGTCATTTTCCTGCCAAAGAAATAGAGAAATCAGCTTTCCCCATCTGGAAAAATGCTCTTGGAGATAGGTAATTAACAGGGTCTGTAAAAGGTAAAGAAAATGAGAGAGTAGGTTTATACTTAAGGCTTCTACCCTATGAATTAGAAGGAGTGGTAGAGGGTGCCAGTGTTGCAGATCCTCTTGAACCTGTAAGTTTAATGGGCTAAGATTAACCTTCTAGAGCTGTGTCAAATCTTTTAGTAGGGCTACATCTAGATATCTAAAAGCTAGCCTATTCCATCGAAAGGATAATGTTTAATGGTTTTCCAGGCTGATCGTATCCCAAATGTAGAACCTCTGTCTTGTCCTTATTAAGTTTATAATCCACCACGGTCTCCACTTTGTCAAGATTTTCAAAGAAAGCTGGTAAAGAAGTCTCTGGAGGCATTAAATAAACCAACAAATTGTCTGTGTAAAACACCACCTTATGATCCACATCTCCCACTATAATACCTTTGATACTAGGATTGCTATGAATTAACTGAGCCAGGGGGCCAACATAGAGTGTGAATAGTAATGGGATAAAGGGCAACCCTGCCAGCTGCCCCTAGTTAATCTGAAGCACTCTAGGAAGGTGCTGTTTACCTTAACTTCTGCCTTAGGGTTGGTGTAAATGGTCAGAAACATCTTCCAGAATGCTTCAGCAAACTGGAAAGCCTGTATGGTATGTTGCAAAAACCACCAGGAAACTCTATTGAAAGCTTTCTGGCCATCCATGCTTAAGGTTAGGGTAGCAATGTTTAGTTTTGTCAAATGTGGCAATAAATATGACATTTCTCACATCAGGTGGCTGCAAAAACAGCTTGGGCTGGAGCCAGTAGCACAGTCTTTATAAAGAATTCAAACAGTTCGGCTACACAGTCTCCACTTCAATGAACACATCATCTGTTGAAGGATAAAGCATATTTTTATTCAAAAAATAAATAAAACAGCAGCAGTATGATACCAGATGCACCCTCCCAATTGCAGCCAAACATTTTTGCCTGGCACTCAGGCTTTGTTAAGGCTTCTTTCTCTCCACCTTGGCCGGCCAACAGACTGAGCTGTCAATGAATCTGTGCTTGTACAAGAACAAGTTCATTCATTGATAGCTCAATCTGGAGTTTGACCGAGGTGGAGGGAGGAAGTCTGTGCCAGTCTCTGGCTCTGGATTAGGGCAGGGGGCACTACCTGCTGGGGTGGCAGGTCCACTAGATGCCAGGGATGAGGGCATGGACTACTTTTGTTTTATTACAGAGGATCAAGGATATGGAAGGGGGTCTGCAAGACTCCCTGGAATGGATGAACTTAACTACTTTTTTATTACAGGGGATCGGGTATAGGGAGCGGGGTCAACTAGACACCAGGGAAAATGTTTTTTTAACGTTGGGCAGCGATTGGCTGTAGGGGCCACGAGACACCAAGGAATTTTATATTACATGGGGCTGGCAATTAGTGGGGTGGCCACTAGACACCAGGAAAGTTTTACATTGGGCTGGCAATCATCAGAGGGGCCACTAGACACCAGGGAATTTTTACATCAGGCCAGTGATTGGGGGAAGGGGGACTACTAGACACCTGGGAATTTATTGAGATGGGGATCAGTGGGGTGGACCACTAAACACCAAGGTTGGGAGTATAGCTGTACATTTATTCTGCTGTCCTAAGGCAGAATTTCTATGAAAGTTGCCAAGATGATTCCCGAACTTTCATGGAAGTAAAAGTCTGACTTTTACACAAATTCCACAAGAGGAATTTTGTTTTCACACAATTCTAGTAATCAGGCTGTTAGCTCAGACAGGGCTATAATTCACTTCTTGTTAGACTGCCTAGGAAATTCATCAAAAAGCAAAAGAAAATCTACAAATGTTCAGCCTATTGTCCTGCAGCAGCAGGGCTGATATAGGGGGAATATTTAGGATGAAAGTGTAGAAAAAAAATCTGAAGAGTCAGAATGAGAAGTTTTCAAAGCAGCAGGTGCATGGGACCATGGGCTTGCCTCACAGAATTGAGAGGGGATAAACTGGACTCTGAAGGAGTGTTCTTGAGCTGGGCAGTGGGCAGATGGGGCATGAGGTTGCATTCAGTTAGTGTGTGCAGTGCAGCACACATTTATTTTCATTACAGAAGTAGCATTTTTAGCAGGGTATACAAACAGGCTGACAGAGGCCACTGCCAGAAGCCTGAGATGTGCTTTTTTTAGGAGCTACATTTTATGGCTGTGGGCGGAGACCTTGCCAAGACCTTCTACTCTATCTCACATACAATCCTTCTGAACAAACTTTACTCCATAGGTCTAGCATCCCCTTCCAACCATTGATTTACCTCCTACCTAACTGGTAGACAGCAAGCTATATGAATCCACAACTTGACGTTCCCACCTCTACCCATCCTGGCAGGTGTCCCCAGGGATCGATACTCAGCTCAGTACTAGTCACTGTTTTTATAAATGATCTCCCCTCCATCTGCTCCCACTCCCTAATCCATATGTATAGGGATGACAGCATCAACTTCACCTCAGGATCCTCCACAGAGGAAGTACAACTACTCCTCTAACATGATTTCAACAGTCTTGGCTTTGTTTCAAGCCAAAGATCTCATGGGAAACCAGAGGAAGATGGTCTCAATAATGTTCGGCTCAGTTTGAAAGCTCTCAAGGCTTCAGTCACTATAAGTATTTCACTTTCAGGACAACTCCCCCTAGAAATGGTTCAGGCTTGCAACTACCTGGGATATGGCTGGATCAGCACCTTAACTTCTCTACCCACATTGACACCCTAGTCACCAAGCTCTGACCCAAACTGGGTTTCCTCTATTGAAACAAGGACTCTCTCTCCCTGTTCGGCATGGGCTTGTCTCTAAGAATATCCTACCATCCCTCTACTACGCTGACATCATATATAGCACTGGCTCTGCCACTTCCCTCTCAAAACTAGACACCACACTAAATTCCTTCTGCAGATTTGTCTCTAACTCTCTGCCTCGTGCACACCACTACTCTCTGTACTCCTCTCTCTCTATTGCTCCACTCTCACACAGGAGGTACGTTCACTCTATGACCTTCATAGCCAAATTCTGGTTTGACCTCTTCCCACCCTACCTCTCTTCTTTCCTCAGCCCTGCATCTACCCCTAATACTCTTTTTTGCTCCTGGGATCCCCACTTCTTCTCTATCCCCCACCCTCGTACTATGGCATGCCAGAGTGCCTTCTCCTATCACCTACCATCATAAGAAATAGCCACTCCACTGAACTTCATAACTCCTCAAACTACCAGTCTCTCAAAAAACTTTTGTGCTTCCTCCCATCACCTCCCTGCACCAGTCCCCCCCCCCCCACTTAAGGGTGACAACACACATAGTAACTCTCAGTCTGGAAAGATGTTGTCTGTGTATCAACAAATGCACTTAAATACCCATTAAATGCACTTTATCTATATGTCATCACAAGTATTATGGTTTGAATTGCTACTAAAATTACCTTCATTTGTTTGACTTTGTTGTTCTAATTTTCTGTACCTGCCTTGTTTCAATGATTTGTACCCCTGGATCACACCTGGAAATGAGCTTTGGCTCAATGTGCTTTTCCTGGTCAGCAAAAGTTAAAATAAAAGAAATCAATGAATAAATAAATCAGATCTCACTATGTGGTCCCACTTGTTAGCCTACTGGAACAACAGTTCAATAATCTACAAAGACCATTCTTCCAAATTGCACCCCAGAATATATGCAGACACATCTCCAACTATGGCTGTGCTGCTATCTTTAAGCAATCTTGGATCACTGCTCCCTGGCCTCTGGACATTACCGCGCTTCATGAATTTCATCTACATCCACTCTCAATGGGATTTACATAATCATAGCAGCCATCTTCTATAGGGTCATCACTGTCCGCTTTAGACAGTATCTTTTTTTTCGAATAACCAACCCTCAGTGGATATCATCAAGAAAGACCTTTCATCACCTCCATCCTTCAGTAGACTCAGTCCAGATTCCACCTGCTTCATCCAGTGAACTCACAATTATTCAAATTTTCACCAGCAAGCCAACACTCATGTGGGTCACACTAGCTCCGGCCTTCCAAGCTACATATTCTACAGTATGGAAAAGTATTCCTCATTGTGCTCATTACAATCCTTCCACAATACGCTGTTTATGTAACACATGTACTACCATCTCAAAACATTTGTTATTAAGCCTTGAAACTGTCACATAGAACTATTAAATAATACCTTTCAGGTATCTATGTTTTTTCCTCACAGTCTCATTCACACTGGCTTTCATTGTTTCCAATCCTTCCATTAAACCTATTCTGTGGGGTATTCAAAGAGCTTCAGTCACTACAACTCTTCATCATCTCCCTATAGATAGCTCCACAATAAGAAACATGCTGGAATTTGAACTCTGATCCATTTGATTCTACCTTGAATGTCATGGTTTCTCATGCTATTTGTCCAGCTTTCTACGGATTCCTACATCCCAAAGAATTTACGGTCTCATTATCCTTCTGCCAGCTTCTCTGTAATTTCCAGTCTACAGAAAAGAGCTAATCATTATCCCATTGCTACCATCTTTAAAGTCAGACAGATTACAAAAGGAAGTCACATAATTTATTACCAGTCCCATAATAAATGGTGTCCGATATCTTATCTTGACAAACTCATGCTCTTCCATTCATACTCAGATTCATCACAACTTCTGTTAACCTCTGACAAGCAATCACCTATTACCACAGATGGTTCTTTGATCAAGTTACAACCCTTCTTCAAATCCATATGCATTCACGGGACCTGCATTCTGGATTAGAGCAGCCTCATTATCATCAAGAAATAACATTCTGGCACACATCGTTAAGAGACTCAAAGATGAACTTCATCAGCCTTAGAAACTCACATCCTAACCAGAAGCAGAAATCAGACAAGAATTTAGGATCATCTCCTCTTAGCTTACCCAGAGGATGGGCAGGTCAGTAGACATGGATCCTTGGCAGTTTCCTCCACAAGGAGTTTTTCCTCTCCTACTTACTACTGGTCACACTGCCCCTGAGTTGGAGGAAGTAATCTTTTTGGGCACATACAAAACACATACCAAAACTAGCACACTCCAACCCTTGCATTGCTCACAAAATATAATTCACATTTCTACTGAGGGGGCTACTGGTTCGTGGCATGTAACAGACAAACAAACAGGATCCAGTGCGCGGCACGCGCGCACACACACACACACACACAACATGGCAAATCTGAGATATTAAACATATAAACTGCTTGAATTGGCTTTTCTTACTTTAAACTCCATGAAAAAGGGATCCTCTTAGTTATCAAATTGGAATTCCAATGTGAGCAAGCCAAACCACCAATCATCAAGGTGGGAGCCACGGTTTAGTCCCTACTTCCCCAACTCTGAAACACCTGCAGTGGCTACTCTTAAATACAGTGCATTGCCTAATTGGCTCCTTTACAGTAAAGTGCTTCCACCCAAGCAACTTCACAGGTGATCAAATGGAGTATGCTGAAGGGAGATTCACAACTCCCAAAACTCTAAACACATATCAAAACTAGCATGCTCTAACCTTTGCTTTGCTCACAAAATATTCTTCACTTTTCTACTGAGGGGTGCTACTGGTTTGTGGCATGTAACAGACAAACAAACAGGATCCAGTGCACCCCTCAGTAGAAATGTTAATTATATTTCATATTTTCCTGGATGTAATCTTTTTGGGCCCTCCATTCCTTACATGCTACCCAGCTTATCTACCAAGGGTGGGAATAGAGAAAGACCAAAGTTTATTACAGTATACACAAGCTCTACTCTATTCATCAAACACTGAATGGGAGGGCTGAAGCCTGACTTTCAGTGTGGGGGAATAGCTCCTCCCACATCCAAAATGAAATCCAGTCTCTTCCAGCAGCCCAAGCTCTGTGAGTTTCAAAGCAACCACAATTCTACCCATCCTCCTCTTCCAGCACTCTGTTCACCCTTGGTGCTGGGCCCTCAATTCCCTACATGCTACCCAGCTTATCTAACAAGGGTGGGAACAGAGGAAGGCCTAAGTTTACTACAGTAGACAAAAGTACTACTCTATTCACCAAACATTGAATGGTAAATGCTATCAGCCTTGTTCCCTCCTTATATGCTATCATTTCAAATGCCTGTTGTTGTGTTTCTCCTTGTTGTTTTGCGGCCTTTCTTATTATTTTTTCTCTCTTATGTGCACCGGTCCCAAGCTGAACGCCCACCTGTTCCACCTCTTCCTTCTCTCCAGAACTGTTGCTGCTTCTGCTGTCACTTTTATTGGGTATACAATGATCCTGGGGTTGGGAGATAAACCTTATGAGGAGAGACTGAGAGAGCTCAATATGTATTCCCTGGAGGTTAGAAGGGAGATAAGGGATATGAATGAGACCTTCAAGTACCTGAAGGGTATGAACAAAGTAAGCACTGGAAGTATTTTCAAATTAAAACATGGAAGGGAAACTAGGGGGCACAGTCTGAAGTTGGATGGAGGCAGATTATGGAGGGAAATGAGGAGGCACTATTTCACCAAAAGGGTAGTGGCAGGGTGGAACAAGCTGCCGGAGGAGGTGATATCACTGTGGATGGTGGGCAGCTTCAAAAGGGGGTGGAACAGGTTCAGAGGGAAGGTTCAAACCATGAGGGGAGCAGCGAGTGGGAGTGAAGGATACAAGGGAAAAATCAGTTGGGGGGAGGCAAGGGGAGGGGACAGCTGCAGTCTGAAAGACTGAAGTGCTGCACACTTGAACAGACTAGATAGACCAATAGGCCTGTATCTGCTGGCAGTTTCATATGTACAATCATAATCTGTATATCTCTCCCCAAGCTCCACCAAATCACTTTTCTTCTCCTCCTCTGCCTGTGTCACTACCTGACGCACACCTTTCTTATTCCTTTTTTCTATAATGATTGATTGTGTTACAACCCTAGTAGTGCCACTGTGAGTGGTTCCTACAATGTGTGAGACTTTTTGGACTGTTTGATTGCTACTACATCTTCCTCTTCACTTGTAGTTCCCACTGAGACAGACAGTCTATGTCCAAGCCCACTCTGCTTTTTTTTTCTTTGTTGTGGCTGGATGACCTCATGCCACTATCTCCTTAGCCTCTCTATTGACTCTGAGTAACTCATTTAACCTCCACAGTGTTCCCGGGTTGCCCCTGAAATCAGGCTCTTGTGCCTAGTGGGCCTTACTTGGCTATCAAAGAATGTAACAATGTAACAATTTCCTAATGCTTGCTTCAGAACTCAGTCACTAGGGTGATGAATAATGACGACTTTATTTGATTTATTTTTGGATATTTTTTTTTATTTATTCATTTTATTTATATATTTTATTTTTTATTTTCATTATTTGTCTCATTTTATGGGTTGTCACCAAGGACTACCAGAGGCTAAGCGCTGAATCACTGCCAGCTGGCCCACACTTGATGCCTACTGCCCAGATCACACTGCAACAGCACAGCTCAGGATGATACACCTGCATGCTGCTTCAGAACTCTGAAGTAGGAAGAGGAAGAAACTTCAGAAACTTGAGGAAATGTGGAGATTTCTTTTTTCATTTTATTTTTAATTTTTATTTTTGGGATGCCACCAAGGAGTATCAGAGGCAGGCACCAACTCGTTGCTAACTGGCCCACAGAAACTGCCCACTGCCCAGATCACATTGCAACAGCCCAGCTCAGGATGACACACACACACAGACTGTTTCAGAACTCAGTGGAGGTGGAAGGAAATTCAGCAACTTACGAACATACGAAATTTGCCAGCAGATAAAGGCCTAGAGGTCTATCAAGTCTGCTCGAATGTGCAGCTAGCACCCCTTATTCTGTAGCTGCCCCTTCCTTCCACCCTTCCCCTTCATTAACCCTCCCCCTTGTCCTGTCCCATCCTCATTTGAAGCAGTCCACTGTTCTACTGCATACCACTTCAGCAGGTAACGCATTCCACCCAGCTACCACCCTCTCTGTAAAAAAGTGTCTCCTCATCTCCCTCCTGAACCTTCCTCGCTCCAGTCTCATATCATGGCCCCTGGTGGCCCTCCCCTTCCTTACTTTGAACAGCCCCTCTGTACCTGTCTTGTTTATTCCTTTCATGTATTTAAAGGTTTCAATCATGTCACCCTTGTCTCTCCTCTCCTCCAGTGAGTACATGTTTAACTCCTTCAACCTCCTCTCGTATGATAAGTCCCCCAACCCCTTGATCATCTTTGTCGCTCTGTGCTGCACCTCCTCCAGTAACTTAATGTCCCTCTTCGAATCCCACGGACGCCAGTATGCAAAGTACTCAGGTGTGAGTCTAACTAATGACCTATACAGTGGCAGAATCTACCTCCTCCTCCCTCGAGGATATACCCTTGCAATACAACCCAGCATTTTGTTGGCCTTTGCAGCTGCCTTCCTACATTGTGCCAAGTTGTTCATTGACCCTGTAATGAGCACACCCAGATCCTTCTCCTCCTCTGTCTGGGCTAGCTGCACTCCCCTAGCTGGTAACTCCTCCTTGGGTTCTTCATCCCAAATGCAGCACCTTGCACTTTTGGCATTAAGCCCAGTTGCTAGGTGTCTGACCAGGTTTCAAGCTTTGCCAGATCATCCTGCAACCCTGCCATCCCCTAGGTCATCCACCATCGCGCCTACCTTGGTATCATCAGCAAACAGACTGATCTTGCTCTTGATGTCCCATGATATGTCTGCAATGAATATCCCAAACAACACTGGTCCCAACACTGAGCCCTGTGGAACACCGCTTGTCACTGCCCTTGGGTGTGAGAGCTCCCCACCCACCACCACCCTCTGTTGCCTTCCCTGCAGCCAGTTTCCTTCCCATCTCACCAGCTTTTCACTCGCCCCTGTGCCTACTAACTTCCTTCCCAGCCTTCCATGTGGCACTGAGTCGAATGCCTTACTGAAGTCCAGATACAGGGCATCCACTGCATGGCCCCTGTCCAGTTGCCTAGTTACCCAGTCATAGAACTCGACCAGGTTGGTTTGGCAGGATCTGCCATGTATGAAGCCATGCTGTCTGCTGTTCTGCAGTTCTTTGGCCTCTAGGAGGGCCACCAGCCTCTCCTTCAGGATAGTCTCCATTAGCTTACCCACGATGGATGTGAGGCTCACTGGTCTGTAGTTTCCCGGTTCATCTTTGGGGCCACTCTTGTGGAGGGGCACCACATGAGCCATCCTCCAGTCCTGAGGTACACACCCCGAATGTAGTGAGGCATTAAATAGGTCTGCCAAAGGTCCTTCAAGGACTTGTAGGAATGTGGAGATTTTTTTACTTTAATTTTATTTTTACTTTTTTTATAGGATGCTATTAAGGTGCCAACTGCCGGGGCCAGGCACCAGCACACTGTCAACTGGCACACATTTGCTGCCCACTGCCCTGACCATACTTCGACAGCACAGCTCAGAATGACACATAATGTACACACAGGCCTGTTTAGGACTCAGGAGGAGGAAGGAACTGCAACAACTTGGAGGAACGTGAAGAGTCTAAATTTGAAAACTGACATAAAAAGGAAAAATGATTTTGTTTTTAATTTTTTATGGGATGCCACAAAGGTACCACCTAGCAGGTGCCTGGCACCTGCATGCTGCCAGCTGGTACTCCTATGCTGCCCATTGCCCAGACCACACTGCAAAAAGCTGCTTAAGGACTCAGGAGGAAGAAGGAACTGCTACAAGCCTGCAAAGTGGGTGAATGTAAACAGATGGAATTTGAAAACTGTCACAAAAAGAAATGTGAATGATGAAGTATTTTATTTTTTTAAGGGATACCGCCTATGTGTCAACTACCAGTGGCCAGGCACTGTCATGCTTCCAGCTGGCACACACTTGCTGACTAGTAAATACAAGCTTTGGTCAGAGCCAGTATGGCTGTGGAGAGCTTTTGGGATGCTTTTACTCATTGGCCCAGATATTCAAAAGGGTTGCGCCATGCGCAATAGGGTTGCGCCAGCGCAAGTCCAAAAATGCGCCATTCTGAGATATTCAGTGGGAGGTAGTTGTGCCCCCCAAATCACGCTGAGCAATAGCGCAATGGTAATGAATGTATGAGCAACTGAAGAGGGAGGAACCATGCATAAATGGTGCAGTGCGATATTCAACAACATGCGCCATGCGCAATAGGGGAGCAAGCGGAAGTTGAGCCACAGCGGAAATGAGCCAAAATAAAAAGGAACAAGGAAGAGGTGCAAGAACACTACAGGGAAGCCACAAGTTACTGAACTATAGCCAGCCACACAGGCAACACACACACACACAGGGCAGGACAGTGAAAGGGCACCTGGAACCCACAGGCTCAGGGAAGGTGTGGGGAGCCACAGCCACAGTGCAGAAGGGGGAAGTGCCACACAGCACTGAGGCCAGCACAGTCAGGTGTTCCCGGTGCAAGGGAAGTAGCAGCCAGGACAGCGGGGGGAACAGAGAAACAGCTGCCAAGGGGGGTGAACACAAGCCAGGGACATGGCCAGTGCCACCATCCAGATGGAGGTGGTAATGAGGGGGTGAGAAGGCGGGCAGCAGGAGGCCATGGCCGTGGAAGGGCCCATCGGCGGTATGCCCCCAACAGGCAGTACTGAGCTTGCACTAGCTTCGAGCTGTACAGAGATACTGAGATCGTGGGCCAGTACCGCCTCAATCGGGCAATTCTGAGGTGGCTCTGTGAGCTGTGCAGTGATGTGATGCAGGCACCCACCGACGGAGCCATGCTGTCAGTGGAGACTAAAGTGACAGCTTGCATGTGCTTGCTTGCCACGGGTACCTTCCAGAGACCAACAATGGACACCACAGGCATAACCCAGTTGGCTGCGTCATGCCACCTGACCCAATTCCTCAGCGCACTGCTGCCACATACTGCGGAGTACATCCATTTCCCCAGCACACCGGCGGAGCACACAGCAAACATACAGGAGTTCCACAGGGTAGCACATATGCCTGGAGTGCTAGGGGCAATAGACTACACCCATGTGGCCATCCGCACACCACCTGGCCCCGAGGGGGCCACATACATGAATCACAAGGGCTATGCTAGCATCAACTGCCAGGTGGTGTGTGATGCCAGGGGGCACATAATCAATGTCCATGCCATGTACCCTGGGGGAGCACACAATGCCTTCATCTGGCACCAGTCGGCACTGTGCCACAGATTCAAGATTGGGGACATCCCCATTGGCCACTTACTGGGTGAGTATGCAAACCACATGGACAAACACAGGGCTTGGGAGGGGCATGGTCAGAGGTGACATGGGTAGTGGCCTACATGGCCCGGGGCAGGGTGATACTGATCACCAAACTAACCTCCACCCTCTAAACGCAGGTGACAGTGGATACCCACTCCATCCCTGGCTGCTCACACCATACCGGTGGCCCGCGACCCCATTGCAGCAACACTACAATGAGGCACACGCCACCACACGTAATGTCATCGAGTAGGTGTTTGGGATGCTGAAGGCATGTTTCCATTGTCTGGACACCTCCGGCGGTGCCCTACAGTACAGCCCCTCAAAGACCTGCAGGCTATTCCTGGCCTGTTGCATCCTGCACAACATGGCCAATGAATGTGGGATAGCCATACAGGTCAAAGAGGGGGACAGCAATGGGGACGATGAGGACGCCAGTGACAGTGGTGATGGGCAGCCCCCCCTTGGGTGACGGGACCCCTGACTGCTCCAGCTGGCACAGCTGCACCGGGACACCATCACGGAGGAGCACTTCAGCCAACCCAGGTAAGTCATGGGGCCATGTGCAACCACCAGTGACAAAGGCACAACCCACAAACAAGCATGGACACACACCAGGAGTGCATGCCATCAAGGGAAGTGGCCGGGCATGGAATCACACACACTACCAGGGATGGGTGCGGTCTAACATGGCACGTGGACAGATGCGCACACACAAACACACACACATACACACACACAACTCACCAGACATGCTCAAAGGGTAGGAGGCACACCGACCCAGAACACCACCCCTTGCCACACACATGTCCACAGACCACCACGCCCACTGCCTGTCATTGTGAGTGTGTCAGATGCTGGGCACCATTGCACATTGGCATACAGCGCAATGCAGGCATCATCATGCACACTCAACTGCGGACCGCAGCCCAGAGGGTGTGCAGATGGACTGCGTGTGTGCATGCAGGGCCAGGTACCCACCCGTGCATTGCCCACTGAATGACACAGTGCACACAGGGCAGCATCAGACAGTAGCCACGCTGGAAAACAGGTCAGTCACATGCCACAGTGCCCCGGCCACCACAGATGCATGTGCAGCCCTGCTGAGACCCTCCAGCAGTGACAGGTTGACCACTGGCCTCATGGGGTGGCACCGATAGTCCCCCAAGGGTTCCACTGCATGAACGGGACCGTGCTCATGCAGGGGTCTGCAGCACACCGAACATGCCTGTGCCAGGCATGCTCGGGATGCCCACAGCTGAACCCGGTGTTGACAAGGATGGTGTTGTATGATGCCAGGAACGGCGGGTGGACATTGCACTGCGCGGTGTCTGCGATGCATGGGCAAATAACTGTGTGCCCCCTGTGGCCATGGCAGCTGTGATTGTATGTGTCAGCCTGTCAATGGCAGCGGTCACATCCTCCCACATCCAGTCAATCCCTGCCAGGAGCAGAGCGGTTTCTCTGTTGCTACACTCCTCTGCCCGCTGCAGAGCCACACTCAGTGCATCCACCGCTGTCACAAGCCGCATCTGCTGATTGACTGATGCTTGCAGTATGCGGGTGTGCTCATCCAAGAGGTCATCTGCCTGATCGGCATGCTGTCCCTCAGGGTGTGCGCAGCCCTGATGCTCAGCACCCCTTGAGGGTGGGCGCTGCACACCAGGGCCAGGCCTGGGCATGTCCACAGGTGGTGCACTGACGCCGCCCCCTGACACTGTACCCCCAAGCCCATTGGCTGACTGCTGATGCTGCCCCTCCAGTTGCTGCTCTCCAGGGCTCAATGGTGCCACCACAGTGGCTGCAACAGTCCCACTGTCCTGTACACACACCAGTGCTGCCCCACCGGTGCTGACAGGCACAGGCTGGGACTGTGATGACACACAGGCCTCCACGGCGGCACCACCCACAACCATGGCCGTGATGTTACCTGCTGTGTGGCCATCCTGTGGCACACACGTGTCACTGCCAATGACGTTTGCAAATCATCATTGGTGATGGACCTGGCACCAGCCCATGTCCCAGCATGCTGGCATCCATGGACGCTGGCATACTGGGACACGGGCAGGGCCTCCTCCACACCTGCTCCAACAACATCAGTCTGGACGTCCAGGCGGGCCCACTTTCGCACTGAGCCACGTATTCCTGTGGAGGAGGATGGGCCCTCCTCCATCTCCATCTGACTGGCCTCAGTGGAGAGGCCCACCACCACTGACCCATGCAGATGTTCAGGAGCTGTAAGGGAAAACAAAGTCGCGTTACTGCATGTGACCTATCCTGTCCCCCCCCCATAGACAGACCATGACCTACCATGCAGTGACGGGCTACCACCCGTCTGGAATCCACCACCCAGAACACCCTCAATGGTGCAACGCTGCATGCTTCCAGCAACTCTCTCCTCATGTGGGGTCAGGCGTAGCACCTCCGGCTGTCCCCCACCTGTCGCAGACCGTGCTGCCCTGATGGCAGCCACCTTCTCCTTAATCCTCCTCCTGTCTGTGCCCATCTTCTTCTTGCACTCCTGCATGGAGTGCTGGTGGCTGCCATGCAGGTTTACAGCACGTGCCACCACCTCCCATGCAGCAGCACGGGCCTGTGGTGTTCCCTGGCATCTGCTGAGAAGCGGCTCCTGGTCTAGGTAGGCCTTGAACAGGGCATCCATCTCGGCCTTCATGAAATTTGGCTTCCTCCTCCTCCCACAACTCTGTTCCTCTTCCTCCACAACTTGCTCGATCATGATTCAGCCTGTGAGAATGACAGGTGTTACCTGTGACTGTGCAGTCCCATGCATGTCCCAAAATCCACAGTCCACACTCCCAAACAGCATGCAACTCACCAATAGACTGCAGTAACCGACTATGGCCAGTGCAGCCCAATGTCGCACTTTTATAGCGAAACCTATGCCAATGAGGCGAGGCGCATCTTTAAGTGGATGCAAATGCAGTGACTGTGCCATTGAATGGCTGATTAGCTGATTTGCATATGATGGCTGAATATTGCGCTTTTGCGCTTTGTGCAATTGTGTTGGACGTGCTGAGCCAAGGGTGCAGTTCTGTGACATGTGCAGTACACACCTAACTGCGCATGCCTGGGTTGATGACGCAGGCGCCTGCCGTGATGCTGACGTGCTGTGCAGGGGAGGCAATGCAGGGCATGGCCACCATTGTGCCAGTGGCGCTACAGTGCTGTTCACCTATATGGTGCTGTGGCACTGGGGCGTCATAGGCACACTGGGGCAATAGTGCAGTAGGCCGCTACAGGCGGTGGAACACAGGCACCCAATCACGCTAGACGCATTGGGTTCCAATCGCGCTGTGGCTGTCCGTGCCCAGAGACCCTTGACCCTGTGCCCGACCTTTGCCCCCTAGGAGCAATGCGTCAGGCATGGGTGCACCACTATTGCGCTATTCGGTGACAGCGTGATAGGCAATGGCAGCACTGTACCGCGCAGCATCTGCATGTGTCAGAACCACACTGCAGAGCACCATTTTGACTTAACCAAGCAATAGAGATGGCACAGAGGAGAGCAGTACAGTGGAGCCAGGTGGAGATGGCAAACTTGGTTACCATTGTGGAGCCACTTGTTGGCCCACTATTTGGTGAGGCACCCCTGGACAGGGCCAGGAGTCAGGTGTGGCAGAAGGTGGCCGACGCCCTGGAGGAGGCCACCGGTATGGGGCAGATGGCGGAGCAGTGCCACCACAGATATGGGGACCTGAGGCGGAGGGACCCTGACCTGCTTGCCCACCTGCGGGCACATGCCAGGAGGGGCACGGTGCCACGGCCAGGTAGGTGCAACATCCATACACTTATATCTTCCATACAGGTATCACGGTTGCATGTTTCCAGCACATAGGGGGGCTGTCCAGTGTTGGCCGTGGTGGTGTTATCAGGGTGTGGAGTGGGTGGGTCTGGCTGTGTGGGATTGCACACACATGGGGATGGGGGGACTTTGCTACAAGATTGTACTGATGTTCCTCTCTCCATGTTTGCACCTTAGGCCCAGACGAGCGCTGGCTGGTGAGGGAGATGAGGTGCCAGCAGGAGGAGCATCAGTCCAGGAGTGGCGAAGATCCACAGTGGCAGAGGGACCAGCCTGATGATGGTGAGTGCCTCACATCCATGATTACTATTGCATGCTGTGTAACAGGGCGGGCAGCGGGACATGGCCACCATCCATTGACACCACTGCCATGCATGCAACTTGTTACAGTCAGCACTGTCCAGTGGCACTGCATGTCTGGGAGTGCATCAATGGTGGTCCATGCGTGCACCGTCTACCTGGCTGTGCCACTGCCTTCGCACCACATAGCCATGTCACTGAACAGCCACGGTGGTGATGTGCAGAACTTGGCCGGTGGGTGTGTGCAGTGGTCCACATGGCTGTGTGCACCTGGGTGGGCAGGTCTTGTGGACGTGATCACTGTGGGTGGTCACACCATCACAGAGGCATGTCCCATGGCCGTATGCCATGCACAGTGGGTGGGCTGCATGGGGCTGTGCATTCTCACCTATTGACTCTGCTCCCTTGTCCTAGGTGGATGGCAGTTGCAGATCATCTGACAGATGCGCAGGAGATACTGCAGGTGGCCAGGGCCTCCCTGGAGATATTGGAGTGGATAGACCATGTGGGAATCCGACGGAGGCATGGCAGGAGGAGCAGCCAGAGCGGGGAGTGGGGCTCCCACTGAGCATACTAATGCCCCTGATTTCCCCTACCCCCTGGACCCACCCTCACACCCCTCCTTCCCTCCACCATTTGTTCACCCCTGCCCCTTACCCACCCCCACCTTGTTTGTGGCCCTCCCCCCAAACTTTTGTAAATATATGTAAATAGTTTTGTGTGATTTTTTTACAATACATTTGCTTTGATATACCTAATGTGGTGGTCTCTGTTTTGCAGCAGGCTATAGGTGCTCAGCTGCAGTGGTGTGCATGGCGTCAGGGGTGGTGCAGTCATGTGCATGTGTGTGTCCATGGGGAACTGACTATGGTGTGGGAGTAGCTATCAGTCACTCTCTGTGGTGTGTGTGTGTTGTTCCCTGTGCACTGGATGACTGTGTGCAGTGGTCCATGGTGCATGCTCTGTGTCCATGGTGCACCTGTCAGCCCATCCATGGCCTGTGCAGCTGACACCTTTTCATGTCTGTGACCTCCATAGTCCACTGGCATGTCAGTGGTGGCTGTCCATGCAGGACAGCCACTGTATCTGTCACAATGCCGGGTTGCCTCCTGTCACTGGTGTGGTGCATGTCTGCCTCGGGGTGACACTGTGGCCTCCGCTGTTGTTGTCCCACCTCCATAGTGTGGCTTGTGTGAGTTGCAGGGGATGTGCACCACTGTCTGTCACTTGTGCTCCAGGCAAATGCTGGTGGCGTACAGCTCCACAGTGCCTGCTCAGGGTGGCTGGCACTCCTGTGCCATGGAGGAGTGCTGGCTGTGTGTACACGGTTTCCATGGCCACACGCTGGGGGCTTGGTTGCCCCGCTACTGTGTCCCTGTGTTGGTGTGCCCTTGGGTATGGGTGGGTGTTTGTCCATGCACTGTGTTGCATCCTGTGTGGTGCATGCTTCCATGCACCACTGTGGGTGTCTGCACTGGCTGTTTTGGCCAGTGCTGGGTCGAGGTGTGTCCTTGGTAGGGTGTGCAGGGTGCTGTACCACTGGTGGTGGGGTCTGGGGCATGCCCTGTCATGTGTGGGGTACCTCATGTGCCGACGCATGGTTGGTCTCTCAGCTGTACCTCAGGGGGGGGGTGTGTGTGGTGGCACCGTTTATGCAGTCATTGCATCGCTGTGTGCTGCCACCCGCTGATGGGTGCTCATGGTGGGGCTGCCTTGCATGGTTCTGTGGTGCACAGGGTTGCATTGTCACAGTGGGGGTAGTGGCATGCATGGGGTATCCTGCAGTGGATGCTGCTCCTGGGCAGGGTGTCTGGGGGTCATGGTGCAGGGTGTGCTCTGCATTGGTGGGATGGTGTGGCACATTGTGGTCGGCTCTCCTTGTGTGCTGGTCACAGCTTGCCAGGGGATGTGATGGGGCACCATGGCCCAGCTGTGGGTTGGTTGCTGGTTTCCATGGGCCAGTGGTTATTCCAGCCCTCCCCCAGTTGTGCAGTGCATGGGGTGTGGGGGGACGATGTCTGTTCTGCTGTGTGTTCCTCTGTCCATCTGTGGCATGGGCGGTGGGCCCCTGCATCCCTGGTTGTGCTGTTGCATTGCTGTCCTGCTGCTGGGGGGCATCCCTGGTTGTGCTATGACGCATCTGGACTGCTCAGCTGAACATCCCTTGTTGCGCTATGGCGCATCAGATATGCTCAGCTTCACCTCCCTAGTTGCGCTATGGCACAGGTGGTGCGATATTCAGTCATCGGCTGTAGGCGCATCTTGGCCTGCGCAGTTTTTGAATATCACGCCTCTTGCACATGGGTGCAATGGACTTGCACTTGCTCCTGCTGTTGAGCACTCTTTGGGTGCAGTTTGAATATCTGGGCCATTATGTCTAATGAACTTGCACAATGCAGGTCTGCTGAGAGGCAGTTTCAATGTGGTCTTTCTTTTACACATTTTTACATTGTGTTTTCCTAGAATATGCCTGCTGATTTATATGTTTAGCCTGGATGGTTCACAGAAGACATGGCATCTTATTTTCAATGGCTGTACATCTATGCAATATTATTTTGCATTGCCTAAAATCAGAACACACCGGAAACAATATTTTACATCTGGAATAGACTGCCCTGAATAAATACATTATAAAAATGGTAAAATCATAACCCCACTGAAAACAAGATATTGCATCTAATCTGGGACATCCTGAGTAAATACAGTGCAAAAATGGGTAAAATGAAGATCCCTCTGACAGCGTGATGTAGCATCTCCCCTGCGCTATCCAGGATACAAAATATAGAATAAGAAATATTTAAAGGAAATCTACTGTAAATTGAACTTCACTGTGTTCACTGACATAAACAGTTTCTTTATAACTTATTAGATTGCAGTATTTGTTTTGAATGTTGTGGCCATGAGGATGGTGTGTACAGTGTGTGTGTGTGTGTGTGTGTGTTTGCTGTAGCTCAATATATTTTTTCCCATAAAACATAGTAAAAAATTCAAGGCAAGGTCTATGTAATGCTACTATAATATGTCCTTTGTCCATGGCTGAGTGGATGGCGTTAGTGACTCACAGCAGTGAAGAGACTGTAGAATGATGTTTACAAAATTCAGACTGGTAGGGGGATAGAGTGTTTGTTGAGGTGATGAAGCCTAATAGCACTGAGTATATTATTGACTCTTGTTCTTTAGCAAGTGAGGGGAGGAGGGAGATGGGACGGTAGATTCCAGGAGACAGAGTCACCTCTCTTGTGGAGAGGAATCATGTAGGCTGTTTTCTACAAGATGGGAACTGTACTGGCATTGATAGCTAGGTTCATGATGTGTGCAAAGGATGCAGCAATGGCTGCTACCGATAGATGAAGCAATTTTGGATGTACCCTGTCTGGGCTAGATTTCATTGTGTGTGGTGAGTGTAAGGCCTTGAGAACTTTCTAGGTGGTGATTTGGGGGAAGTGATAGCCATTGTTTGATGGTGAGGAGAGAGATTGGGGCTTTGGGGCAGTGGTTGTTCAGGCAGGGCAGAGGTAGTAAAGAACCAGTTGTTGATTTCTGCCAATAAAGAAGGATCTGAGATGGAAGTACTATCTACCTTGATGGAAGGGGAGAGTGGGGCGCTAGGATTGACAAAAGAGTGTACTGTCTTCCAGAAGGAGGATGGGTTGCTGGAATTTTTGTGTAAGTGTTTCTTAAAATAGGTGAATTTGGTGAGATGATTTGCCTTTGTGCAACTATTTCTAATGGTTTTATAGGAAAGGAGATTTCTTTGTGATTGGAATGACTTATAGTGAGCCTAGGCCTGGTCTCAAGATTTGCATAGGGTAATTAATTGGGGTGAGATCCATGGGTGATTAGATTTTTTGACTCAAACATATTTTTTTGTCGGGGCTTGGAGGTCCCAAACTTGGCAAAACAAAGTCAGGAAATGTTTAAGGGCAGTGTCTATGTCAGAAACAGAGTAGATAAGGGACCAGTCAACAAAGGTGAGTTTGTGAAGAAGGGCAGTTGTGTCGAGGGATTGGATAGGGCGGATGCTGATATATTTTGGGGCAGAGCAGGGAAGATGGATTTTTCTGATGCAGTAGGTTATGCAGTGGTTGCTTAGTGCTTCTGGAAGGATGCCAGTGGCTGAGATGTGGTGATGGTGAGATGTGAGGATCCAGTCTAGAAGGGTTTGGTTAGGGGTGTGAGGGTTGTATCTGGTGGGTTCATTTATTAACTGTGAGAGGTTTAGGGATTCAATATCTTGGGCAGAAGGCATGGATGAGTGAGTGAGCCAGTCCAGATTAAAGTCACCCATCAGTAGAGTCTCACCATCATTGATTCTTTGCAGCTGCCATGATCTGGATATGATAGTGTAATTCAGAAACTGATTATGCCAGTGTGGCATGGGGTCATATCGCCATATAACAAAACTGTGCAGCTGAAAATGCCATAGCAAAACAGCGCCACACAAAAATAGACTCAGGCAAAACACCGACCTGTTCCACGCACCGTGCCCTTTGAAAACAATGGGTCTTTATGTTTTTTTGTAGAGGGCTTCGCTCCCACATCCCCCACATGGGGGGCTTTGCCTCCACACCCCTGGAACTTAAATAACAAACTACGGGGGAGGCAGATTTCAGGGATAGGAGAGAAACCCGGGAGGGAGTAAGTTTGATTTAAAAAAAAAAAACATGCCAGCAAAAAGTTGCAGCAGGGGAGACCTGGAAGGAACTGAACCATGGTCCCAGATCTCCCAACTACTGGTACACTAGCCACTCCACCATGGGAGCAGCTTGACCAGGCACCCAGCACATCGCAACTTCTCATCTCCTTACATCACTGTGCAGCGATAGGGGTAGCGGTAAATCCCAATCACTATTCTACCCCTGTGACTGTGATTTCAAGTGCTGCATGTACAGTGCTGGTAATTCCGCTCTGTCTTACATGCGTGGTATTAACCTGGTACCTGCCAGTGTCAGGTGACAGGAATTGAAGGATCGTATTTGAGGAACTATCTTCATTGGAAGTTGAAACATGATTTGGTGCAGTTTAACAGGAGGTCAAAGAGCTTTCATACATTCAGTATCCAAATAGTATGCCAAGGGATGTTGCTAGATTTTGGGGTCTTTTTTGGAGAGAGGAGCTGACAGGTCTTGGATCAGCTGGACAAGAGCAGTAAACTAGCCCAGAGAGGAGAATCAGGCAGATCTATCAGGATAAAGTCATCAAATGGTTGACTAGCTACTGGACAACGACAAACGTTCAGTAATGCCCAAAGTACATCAGAAAACATAGTGAAAAGTTCCATTCTGGTTCGCAGTGCAATGAGAGATGTATGTGCTAAAAAGGAGATGCAGTCCTCCCAAGACATGCAAGAGAAATTCTAGATAGACTGATGAATGGGCAACAGCAGAAATGCGTCTGTGATGGTGGTGTAGTGAGAGCCAGAGGCCAGAGCCAAGGCAGTGGAAAAATTGCTGTGGCATTGTTGTTACAAACATATGATAGGGAATAATCATCAGAGGGACTTGATGCAACATGCCAAGGGTGGAAGAGGACTGAGGTGTAGACAAGTTGGGAATGAGAGACTTCCTACCAGGAATTGTCCAGTAGTGATACCAATGTAGTTGAGTCGATAGGTAGGAAATAACGAGTATGGAAAGATGCCCAGAATAGTGATTGCAGGCATCGTAACTCCCCACAAGCATCCCTGATGCATATTCTATGGTCATGCCCTACTCTTGATCTCTATTGGTCCAGGGTCTAGGATACCTGTTCTCTGGTCATCATTTTGCCAAGAGTTAGAGACCCTCAGTTTGGTCCTTTAGGCCTCCTATGACAGAAAGCACCCCTTTCTACATCTCAAATTTCTTGGGCTAACTGCACCTTTACTGCTGCCAAAAGAGTTATCCTTAGAGATTGGCATCCCCCTGACCCCCTTCGCATGATGAATGGTTTCATTTGCTTTCCCTAACAGCCAGCTATGAACAGACTTCCCATCAACTGTTAGGTACGCTCCCACTTTTGATTGGATCTGGCAGCTCTTTTTTGCTAAATTCCCGAGACCTGTCACCCTGAGACAACCTGCTGGCTGACATATACCTCTTTTAATATGTTTAAGGCTCAGCTTGTTTGCCCCCCCCATGAGAGTGGACTACCACTCACCATCCCCTAAACCTGCAGCACTTGCCTGTTGCCCTGTATCAATGTTTATTCTACCAAATACCTGGCTTAAATGTTTGTATTGTTCCCCTTCTTATAGATATTTAAGTTGGGACCACTTTACTGCTTGTATTAGAGATTTATATCTACATTGTACTTACTCTGAAATGTGAAGTTTCTTTTTTTGTTTGCTTTTTCAATGACATTGTGCAAGTCTAGCTTCTGTTCCTACTGTTCTATATCTATTTAATTATGTTTTGCTTCCTTATCAGTTCTTGTCATTTAATTCCAGGATATTGGTTATTGACCTCCTGTGGGTCATGTATGCTGTTTGTTGACTGGAGATAGTAAGTCATTAAGCGTTTGTTACTTTTAGCCTTTATTTGACTGTTATAATTGTTATTTTTAGAAAAAATCAATAAAAATCCTTATGGCAAAAAAAAAGGAAAGGGACCCAGAAGGAATCCCTGTGACGTTCTTTATGTAACAGCTGAGGAACAGATGCAGGGTCCTTTGCAGAGCGAAGAGCATGCCAGCAGAAGGAATCGGAGGGGAGAATGGAGATGCCTGAGTGGAGTCCATGTGAAGAGCTAAAGGATATGCTGGACATGAGACAGGAGACCATTTCCTTTTGACTCAAAGGAAATGCAGAATAGATCATTGTGCAGCTGTGAATGAATTCTAGGATGAATGCAGATGAAGACAAGTTCCCCAGGAGCCTAGGATACTTCGACAACAATATCCCGAGAAAGCTGCCACAAGAGACAATGCAGGTGACTAAGATCTGAGCAGTTGCGTGGCAATGGCTTTGAGGTGGAGGGAGTAATCATAATTGAAAGAGTAGGCAGAGGAGCAGGAATGTCCAGAGCACAACTAATAGATGGGATAGCAGCAGGAGTTGATAGCTTGGAGGTAGGAGTAGGCAGAGCTGGGAAACAAGTTCCAAAGCTGTCATACCGGAATGATGGTAGGAAACTGAGGAGGCAATGTTGAACCATGAAGTCCCAGATGGTAGACCTCGGTGAAGATTCCAGGTGAAGAACAGGTTGATTGGGATCAGGACTCCAAACAGGTTGAGGCTGAGAAGCTAAATAATAATAATAAACTTTATTTTTAATGTGCCTTTCAAATATCAAGGCGCAGTACACAGTTAAAATAGTTTAAAACCAATACTACACCATTATAAAAACATACAATACAAATAGAGTCAGTCATCCTCAACACCATCACCATAAGCCTTGTTCCATAAATGCATTTTCAATGCTTGTTTAAATCCCCCCACAGTCATGCACTCCCTAATCCAATGGGGTAGAGAATTCCAGAGGGTTGGTGCCATGAATATCAATGCCCGTGCTCCAGAAGATTTGAAGAACACCCTCAGGATCTCTAGCAACCCCTCGTTGGCCGAGCGGAGCGATCGCTCAGGGAGGATAAGCATAGAAGTCCTGGAAACAGGCAGAAGTCAAGTGGTGGAAACCTTGGGATGTGTAGTTCAGCCATAATGTGGAAGCAGTCCAAACCTGAATGGAGTAGTTCTATCGAGGAAGCCCGCCAATGGGCTGGGAGAACAAAGAAGTACATCTGAGAAGACTTTGCAAACATTGTTCAGGTGCAGGAGGCACGGTATTGGTGGATGCAGAAAATGTCTCAACGCCAGTCTGTGCTGCATAGTGGCCAAGAGCCCAGGGGAATAACCCCAAGCAGTGAAATCCAGAAATGGAATGGAATGAAAGGCCCAGGTACAAGAGAGACTTCACTGACTGGATAGAAGGTTTCCACATCAGACTGCAGATGGCAAGCCTGAGTCTCGGTCTGTATGACCTACTGAACCAAAAATAAAGCAGAGGTAGAAGTGGATGGCAACTTGATGAAACAGACTCCCATCTTTGGTATACATGGAGAGTCTACATTTTCTCAAATTCTCCAAAATGCATGATGTAGGGATGGAGACTGTTGCATTTGCTGGTTTCAATTGTAATTGGAAGACACGGACTCCCATCTCCGGTAGACAGGGAGGCCTTTCTTTGCTTAATACCTCACTAGGCAGAGCTAAGGAAGAAGACTGTTGGATTGCTGGTATAGAATGAATATGACTGATGATATAGACTGACTGATGGTATAGGTAGTACCCAAAGAAAACAGGCTCCCAGCCCCGGTAGATAGGACAAACCTACCTTCACTCAGTACTGCACCAGGAAGAATTATGGACAGAGACTGTCGGACTGCTGATATGACTGACTGATATGACTGACTGACTGTAACAGCCTCCCATCCCTGGTGGACAGGGCAAGCCAACCTTCACTTAATACCTCAAAAGGCAGAGTTTGAGATGGAGACTGTAGACTGCTGATAGGGGCTGGCAAGGAAAGAGCAGTTTGCTGCTCCTTTACAAAAATTAGAGCAGAGCAGAAATAATGAGCAAGAGAAAGGAATAAGAAGCAAGGAAAGGAGGATTGAGAACATCAAGAAGGAGAAAAACAAAGACTTGGGGACAAAGACAAAAGGGGAACCAAAGCACAACAAAAATGCTAGGTGGATAAATTGGTTGTGTATAGCTTTAAGCAGGAGAGTGATGGACAGCTCATGAAATGAGTATCCAGATTTACTGAAACATGCAGAAGTGAGAGATCCAGATAGTGTATAGTGTATGGATTTTGCTGACATGAGAATAATGCAGTTATAGATACAGTATATAGTACATAATGACATGGGGGAACATGAGGTTCACAGTTCACTCCCATAATACTATTGAGGTTGAATAGAGCTGCATGTGCAAGGTCCCCCCCATGCTGTAGGAGGTGAAAAACAAAATCAAAAGCAGAGAGATGTGTCAGTCTGAGTTGTAGCAACTGAATCCATGTAATTGCCTTATGAGAGTGCGTAGATGATATATAAACAATAGAAACATAGAACATAGAAACATAGACTTTGACAGCAGATAAGGACCGCTTGATCCACCTAGTCTGCCCATTTCCCTACCTACAGGATAAGCTGCAGATCCTAGTTAACCAACAGCCTATTTCTTCCTACCCCACACAAAAATTGCCCTATGTCTGTCCCATGCATTCTTGAATTCTCCCACAGTTTTATACCCCACAACCTCTTCAGGAAGGCAGCTCAATGTGTCCGCCACTCTCTCTGTGAAAAAATATTTCCTCACATTGTCCCTGAACCACCCCCCTCCATCTTCAAATTGTGTCCCCTTGTTCTTGCACATCTCTTTTTCTGAAAGATGCTACCATCTTGGACTTTGTTGATTCCACGGAGGTACTTAACAGTTTCTATCATGTCCCCCCCCCTTCCACAAGGGTATACATATTAAGCTCCTTTAGTCCCTCCTCATATGGCTTCTCTTTCAGACCCTGCAACATTTTAGTTGCCCTCCTCTGGACTGCCTCTATCCTGTCTATGTCCTTGCGGAGATGGGGTCTCCAGAACTGGACGCAGTACTCCAGATGGGGTCTCACCAACTGTCTTCACAGAGGGCCACAACTTCCTGTTTTCTGTTGGTGATGCCTCTCCCTATACATCCCAGTATCCCCCAGCCCTCTCTACTGCCTTCTCACATTGCTAATCTTAAGGTCATGTAATATGATTACCCCCAGGTCCCTTTCCATTTTTGTTGCTGTTACTACCTCCCCCCCCATTGTGTAATCTTCCCCTAGATTTTTGTTTCCCAGGTGCCGTATTTTGCATTTCTTTGCATTGAATCCAAGCTGCCATACTTCTGACCATTTCTCCAACCTTGCCAAGTCCCTTCTCATCCTTTCCACATCTCCTTGTGTATCAACCCTGTTGCAGATCTTTGTGTCATCTGCAAAGAGGCATACTTTTTCTTCCAGTCCCTCTGCAATGTCACTTATAAAGACATTAAAAAGGACTGGACCCAGTACTGAACCCTGTGGTACCCCGCTAGTAACCCCTCTTTCTTCAGAGTGGACTCCATTTCCAATTATCTTCTGTGTTCTGTTGTCCAACCAATGTTTTACCCAGGCTACCACCCTGGGACCCAATCCCAGGCTGGTTAATTTGACTATTCATCTTTTGTGTGGGACTGTGTCAAATGCCTTACTAAAGTCTAGGTAGGCCATGTCCACAGTCCCTCCCTGGTCTACTACTTTGGTTACCCAGTCAAAGAAATCAATTAGATTCGTCTAACATGACCTTCCTGCTGTGAACCCATGCTGCCTTGGGTCCTGTGCCCCACTGGCAGCGATGTACTCAACAATTCTTTCCTTCAGAAGTGATTCTATCACTTTCCCTATCACAGAGGTCAAACTGACAGGTCTATAGTTTCCTGCCTCTGTCTTATTCCCACTTTTGTGAAGGGGACTCACATCTGCCTTCCTCCAGTCCTCAGGTACCACACCATCCTCCCATGATTTGTTAAAAAGGGTAGTCAGTGGTTTCACTAGTTCTCCCCTTAATTCTTTTAGAATTCTGTGGTGAATTCTGTCAGGCCCCATTGCTTTGTCCACCTTCAGTTTTTGGAGTTCTTTCAGAACCCTTTCTTCTGGGAAAGGACTGGGATCGACCCCCCTATCCAGAGTGCTTCTGTTAATGGGATTAGGCACCTCCCTCTCTTCTTTTGTGAATACTGAGCAGAAATATTTGTTCAGTATCCCTGCTTTTTCACTATCCCTCTCTGCCCACCCACCGTCCATTCTATTCGGCCCCACTATTCCTCCCTTTGTCCTTCTACACTCCCTGATGTACTTACAAAAGGTTTTATCCACCTTCTTAACCGAGTTGGCAATGTTTTCCTCAGTTTGGGCCTTTACTATTCTGACTTCTCTCCCTGCTTCCTTCTGCCTTAACTGGTACAGCTTTCTGTCCTGCTCCTTCTGTGTTTCCTTATACTTCCTGAATGCTATCTTTTTCTCCCTGACCTTCCCTGCCACCTCTTTTGACAACCACAGTGGCTTTTTCTCTCATTTTGATTTGTTTATTTGCTTCACACAAAGGATTGCTACCTCTGTGATGGCAGTTTTGATGTTTCCCCATTGTTGCTCCACTCCTCCTTCTAGCCTGTTTGCTAGTGCTTTTCTAATGCACTCTCCCATCTTGCTAAAGTCAGCCCTCCTGAAGTCCAGTACCATCACTTTTGTATGGCTTGATTCTGTAGCTGAGTTTATCATGAACCACACTGTTTGATGGTCACTTGTTCCCAGATGACTACCTACTTCTAGATCTGAGATCCTCTCACTGTCTTCATTTGAGAGTATGAGGTCTAAGATTGCTCCCTCATGAGTCAGTTCCAAAACTAGCTGTCTGAGGCATGCCACCTGCAGGGCATCAAGAATGGCCCTACTCTTGCATGTGGCTGCAGCAAATGTGCTCCAGTTAACATCTGGCCTATTCAGGTCTCCCATCAACAGTACTGTATCTCCCCTTTCTCTGCCATCCTAAGAATGCCTTCTATCATATCCTTGTCCATTCCCTTCCCCTGTCATGGTGGTCTGTATACAACCCCTGTGCGGGTTGTGGTGCCATTTCCAGTTTCTAAGGTGACCCACAGCGCCTCCTCTCCTCCCTGTTACTCTTTTGTTCAGTTGCTTTTATCCCTTCCCTTACATAGAGAGCTACTCCTTCCCCTCTTCTCCCCTTTCTGTCTCTCCTATAGGTTGTGTACCCTGATATGTTAACATTCCAGCCATGGTTCTCTGTGTACCATATTTCTGTGACTGCTGTGATAGCCAGGCATCCCTCTTCCATCAAGGCCACCAGTTCAGGGAGCTTGTTGCCCAGACTACGGGCATTGGTACTCATTACCCTCCATTTCCTCATGGCTTTACACCTTTTTGCTCCATTTCTGTCCTTATTGCCTTTGTCACTTTCTCCATTTACCCCTACCCTTCTCCCTATCGACATCTCTATCTTGGTGTTTACCTCACTTACTACCTTGATTTTTTTTGGGGGGGCTAGGATTTCCCTGCTCCTTTCCAGTGCCTCCCCCCTTGGCTAGTTTAAATGCTTGCCAATGAAGCATTTAAACCTATCACTTAGGATCCTGGTTCCCCTCCTGGATAGATGCAGACCATCACACCAGTATAGGCCTGCATCACTCCAGGTGGACCCCCAGTCCCCAATTAAGCCAAATCCCTGAGCTCTGCACCAGTTTTTCAACCATTGATTGAATCCCATGGTGTGGAGCACCCTAGTCTCACCTACGCTACAGACAAGCAGCACCTCAGAGAAGGTTACCCTGCGTGCTACTTGTCTAATGCCCCTCCCCAACTCCACAAACTCTTCTTGTACTGCTCTGATCCCTTTCTTAGCCAGGTCATTTGTCCCTAGGTGGACAATGACATCCAGCTCCTTCCCCTTTTCAGCTACTCCAGCAATCCTGAGGATTCACTCTCTGTCCCTCCAAGCATGGCACCAGGCAGGCACCTTACCTCCCTCTCCCCTTCCTCCCCCAGTTCTACCTTCCTAACAATGGAATCCCCCTCTAGGAGTTGTTTCCTTCCCCTGTGTGGTCCCATACCACCCTCCTGTGGATCTCCTTTGTGGAAGCTCCCAGCATCCTCCTTGTTCTCCACTGCAGGTGCCTCCATAGTGGAACCACACTTTGCCAGAATGGCATATGCATTGTGAAGAGGTACAAATGGAGATATGTGCCTCTGTTCCACCACCTTCACCATCTCTGAGTCCACTGTGGTCCATCCGCGCCCCTTTCTTGGCAACCTCTGAGGCAATGGCAATGGCCCTGGTGGTCCCTGGATGGAAGAGGAGGTCCCACAAATCCTGTCCAACTCAGCCTGGAGATGAGCAACCTCCCCCCTCAGCCCAAAGAGGTGCCTGCCATTGGGACAACACCACAGCCTCCAGAACGTCTCCCGGAAGACTACTGCTCCACAGCCACTGCACTGTACCACTCCCATCATGTCTTATTTCTGGCCCCTTCAGTGTTGTTTGGAATACTTACTCTTTCCTCTGTTTATTTATTTTTTTTCTCCCTACTTACTTACTCCCTCTGTGCCCTTTAAGCTCTTGAACTTCCTGTTCTGAGACAAGAAGATGCTATATTTCTCAGTATTCTCCTTTCTTGCTCAGAGGCAGATCTCCAGCAACTGTGGGGGATGGAGAGCTACTCTTGTCCTTCTAGGATGGTGAGTCTTTGGTGGCTGTGTGATCACTCACTTCCTGCTCCGAAATAGGAAATTCCTGTTATCAGTCAAATCCTGTACCTATAAAAGTAGAACTGGCTTTGGGTGAGGGGTGGAGGGGAAGGAAGGAGGGCAATATAGTCCCAGTAGAGAAGTCCAGTCACAACAGCAGCTCCTTCATCTTGGTGTTCTCTGCCAGTTCTCTGGCAGAAGCTATCAAGGGCAGTGTTTAAATCTGACTTTAAGCTGACTTCCTTCTAGCTAAGTCACTCCCCCTACTTAACAGATCTTACTACAGTTAGTTAAATTGCACAGATAACAATCCCCTTCAGCCACCTAAGACTAACACCTAGATAACTGCACAGATAACAATTCACTTCAGCCAACTCAGACAAGCACACTAACTTTTTTGTTTTTGCTTTTGTTACCCTAAATTGAATGTCCCAGTAGCAGAGTTCTACTTCTTTAGTCCCAGTAGAGAAGTCCAGTCACAACAGCAGCTCCTTTGTCCTGGTGTTCTCTGCCAGTTCAATAAGCCCAAAGGTTCTGTGAATATGACACTGACTGTAAAAAAAAAAGAAAAAAAGGGCATTTTCTGACAAATGCAACAAGAGGGCCCAGCACAACAGCTTGAAGCCGAGTGCTACAGAAACACTCTCATCCTGGAAGCACCAGTGCATAAATGGAGTGGCGGCTCCACGGGGGAATCCCAAAGCCCAAAAAGAAAGACAGAGCAAAAACAGAGAAACCAGAACTGAAGACAAGGAAGGGGGGGATGCAACAGGAGGAAGGTGAGGGGAGAAACCAAAGGGGGTGGCACAAAGAAAGAGAAGCAGGAGAATGGAAATGGCAGGGGGGAGAACAGGCACAACAGAAACAAACACGGAACATGGAAGAGAGAGCAAGGCAGCAGGGGAGACAAATGAAACCAGACAAGGGAAGGGAAAGAAGGGAAAGGGGAAACAGGCACAGAGCAAGATGGAGAGTGATAAGCAAGCAGGAAGTGAAAAGTGATGGCACCAAAGAGGCAGAAACTCATGGGGGCACAGCCACATGAGCCACACAGGAGCTCAGAGTACTCTGAAACACACTGAGTGTGGGCAGCTGGAGGAAGCTGGATTTTATTTAATATGTGGGAAGAGTTATTTCTCCACATTGAACCTTGGGCTTCAGCCCTCCCGTGAACAGGCATTTGCAGAAGAACACAGATCTCAGTATGAGAAGGCATGCCAATGGCATCAGTAGCAGCACCACAAGGCAATGAAGCTGATGATGGCAATGAGGATAAGCCAGGGAGGAGAACATTATGAAACCAGGTAGAAAGGAAGAAGAAGAAAGTCTTTCAAGTGGTAGCCAGTGCACAACTCCAACATCTTCCATTCATCATTTCCTTAGTAGCTACTTCTGCCCCCAGGGGTGTCAAAAATAGGACCCAATTGTCATGTCCAGGGAAAAAGTACTCAACTCTCACTGGTCAAGTCCCTGGAAATGGGCCAGAAATATAAAGCCAGCACACCAGAGATAAACAAATTAACAAGAGTAATTGTGGAAATGCTAGCCATGACTTGCTGACATTCTTCTTTGCGAGTTTTCTATTGCTAATGCAAGTTGCAGTGCCGAGGTATCAAGTACTTAGCCGTACATACTTTTCCTCTGTGGCTCTTCCTGATTTGTATCAGAGTGTCTACAAGACTGTGTCACATGCCTTGAAAGGGGGGAAGGAGGTAAAGTACTCCTGGTGGATTTAGCAAAACTGGATGACTAGTCAAACACATGGCAACTAGGGTTCAACGCCAAGAAGTGTAAAGTCATGCACTTGGAGGCCTGAAATCCTGTGAATAGTCGCTGGTTGGGAGAAGTGTAGTTATCCACATCAACGAGAAGAAGGATCTGAGAGTACTAGTAACAGGGGAAATGAACCACTCAGCCCAGTGCAGGAGGGCAGCAGCAAAGACCAATAGAATGCTGGGGTGCATCCCAAGGGGAATCACCTCTAGGAGAGGGGAAGTTGTCCTGCCCCTGTACAGGTCCCTGGTGAGGCCACACTTGGAGTACTGTGTGCAGTACCGGTGCCCCTACTTGAAAAAGGACATCCAGCTACTGGAGGGGGTACAGAATAGTGCAATGAAAATGATCCTGGGATTGAGAGATAAACCACATGAGGAGAGACTAAGGGAGCTCAATATGTATTCCCTAGAGGATAGAAGGGAGAGAGGGGATATGATTGATACCTTCAAGTGCCTGAAAGGCATGTACAGAGTAAACACCAAGCGTATGTTCAATTTAAAAGGTGCGAGGGAAATCAGGAACACAGTCTGAAATTGGAAGGAGGAAGATTCAGGAGGGAAATAAGGAAGCACTATTTCACAGAAAGGGTGGTTATGGGGTTGAATGTGCTGCTAGAGGAGGTGGTATCATTGCGGAAAGTGAGCAGCTTCAAGAGAGGGTGGGACAGGATCAAAGGGAGGGTCCAAACTGAATGTTGACAGGGGGTGTGTGTGAAGGAAGCCAGAGGAAATAAGGGGGGAACAAGGGGAGGGGTAGCAACTGCAGTCTAAATGTTTGAGGTGCTGCACACTTGAGCAGACTAGACAGACCATAAGGCCTGTATCTGCTGGCAATTTTATATGTTCATATGTATGTATCATTTGTTCCAGCAGTTCACATCACCACAGACATGTGGACCAGTGGCCAGATGACTGATTACATGGCAATGACTGCCCATTGTGTCAGTTTCTCCTTTTCATTCTCCTCCTCTTCCTCCTCCTCTGAGTTAAGTGGTAGCAGTAGTAGTAGCCACAAATCACTAGGGTCCCCCAACCCCCGCAATCAGGCATCTTTATGTATTGCTGGCTTCAACAATATTCATCGTGCAGAAAACTTGATACACTTTCTTCAGCAGGTTTGATGAGTGACTGACACCACACTTACTAAAACCAGGTTTTATAGTATAAGATAGTGCAGAAAAAATTGTAAGGGTAGGGAACTAAGTAAGGAGCTCACTGCACCTCTGACAGCTCTTTTCAACCTATCACTGAATATGGGGGCAGTTCTGGAGGACTGGAGGAAAGCAGATGTCGTAACGCTTCACAAAAGTGGGAATAGGGAGGATGCAGGGAACTACAGACCAGTAAGTCGGACTTCAGTGATGAGCAAAGTTATGGAAGCAGTGCTAAAGGAAAGGATTTTGGAATACCTTGTGGCCAATGGATTGCAGGATGCTAGGCAGCATGGGTTCACAAGGGGGAGATCTTGCCAGATAAAACTGATTGATTTCTTTGACTGGCTGATCAGGGAAGTGGATCAGGGAGGGGCGGTGGATGTGGCCTACTTAGATTTCTGTAAGGCCTTCAACACTGTCCCACTCAGATGACTGGTAAACAAGCTGGGTAGCCTGAGAGTGGGTCCAAAGGTAATAAAATGGGTACTGAGATGGCTGAGCAGCAGAAGCCAGAGGCTGGTGATAAATGGGGTTCATTCAGAAGAAGGCACAGTGACCAGCGGGGTGCCACAGGGACCAGTTCTGAGATCAGTCCTTTTCAATGTCTTTATTATCAACACCACAGAAGGACTGGAAGGGAAAGTATTCCTGTTAGCAAATTATACAAAAATCTGCAACAGAGTGGTTACACCAGGGGGACAGTAAAAACATGAAGGAGGACCTGAAAAAGCTGGAAGAATGGTCAAGTGTATGACAACTAGGATTAAATGCCAAAAAGTGCAAAATTATGCACATGGGACACAAGAACCTAGGGGCAATGTACCAATTGGGAATGAAGAAGGTGTCAGCAACAAAGAAGGAAAAGGACCGGGTGTCATCATATCTGATAACCTGAAGTTATCAGAGCACTGCGATAAGGCAGTAGGAAGGGCTAGTACAATGCTGGGGTGCATAGGGAGGATTATCACCAGTAGAAGGAGAAAGATGGAGTTATCCACGTATAGAGCAATGGTGAGGCCACATCTGTAGTGCTGTCTCTAGTTCCGGGGTCCCCATCTCAGGAAAGACTTAGCTCAAATGGAGGCAGTATAGAGTAGGGCAACCTCAATGGTGTAGGGACTGCATCAGAAGCCCTATGAGGAAAGACTTGAGGGTTTAAATATGTACTCTTTAGAGGACAGAAGGAAAAGGGGAGACATGATAGAATCATTCAAATACCTCAAGGGTATTAATAAGG
Organism: Neoceratodus forsteri; assembly: GCA_016271365.2. Classification (NCBI taxonomy): domain Eukaryota; kingdom Metazoa; phylum Chordata; order Ceratodontiformes; family Ceratodontidae; genus Neoceratodus; species Neoceratodus forsteri. The sequence goes on along the minus strand of CM028132.1, from coordinate 1,060,775,429 downwards.
TGCAGGAGGGTAGGATTTTACATAGACAGAGATGCTCAAGGACAAGGGGGCATGATTTGAAGCTGGAAGGGGGGAGGCTCAGAGATGATGTGAGGAAGTACTTCTTCACAGAAAGGGTGGTAGACGTCTGGAACAAACTGAAAAGAGATGGGGAAATTTATTAAAGGAAATTCAATACAGAAATAAAAAATAGAATTTAAAACAATTCTGAAATAAAAATACAATACAATACAACATAAGTATCACATTACAAAATCTCTGTCACCTCTTAACATACAGATAATCTTTTCCCAATACTCAAATATGAAACTTAAACTATAGTAGAAATCAAGCCAGTGTGAAAAGAACCCAATCATCATATTCCACAGCTTCTTCTCTTTTACTGTCTTCCACTTCAAATTAGATAAAGAAAGAACCTCCTGTTGAGAATCCATACAAAATAACAACCCTTCCCCTTCTCCCTGTTAATGTATGTTTTTTTAATACATGTAAACAAAATTAGAAAAACAAACATCCGGTTAACACAAATGCAGTCCTAATAATCAGTGCAGTATGAGTTTCATGTATACTGTCTACCCCTTTCCTTCCCCCCTCCCCCCTTAGCACCCAACCCAGTCTCTAATGACTCCACCCAGCTGTTTGGGGTGCTTATCTCTGATTAACTTATACCCTTTAACGTCATCCTCCTGCAGCTTTCCATAATCTCCAGTCCTTCCCTTTATTCCCACAAGTTACCATTTATTCTATAGTGTAAAAGTCTTGTAAGCCCTTTCCACATCTGATTCACTGTAGTTATTAAAAAATGACCTACATCTTTATGATAAACTTCAGTACAAACAGATTCACATAAAAGACCCACTGTATGGGAAGTCATTCTTTGTTGTTATAGAATATATTCACTTCTGGCCTGACATTGATAAAATTTCATGCTAGCCAGTAATACACCTAGCGTCTTTGAGTCATATTTGGCTAGACTGTCAACGTATTCACCCAGGACTAATTGCTGATATGTCATTATTGCAATCCAAGAGAGTTGCCATCTGTGACCAAGTATTGTCACAAGTGTTTAGTATAAATATACTCTAACATAAAATGAGTTATGGTTTTGTCTGGGCTAGACATTCCAAATAAGGACATGATCTTTCCTCAATAGGCTTATGTTTTAAATTACCTCTCACACTGATCCTTCCATAGGTACTTATCCATAGATTGTTCCACATCTTATCCAGTATCATCAAATGTGTTAACTGTTGTAAAGCCCATTTCTTCTTCCCAGGGGCACAGAACTTAAAATTGGGTTCTGATGGACCTATATGATCCAAAAGAAAGGAGGGATTAACCCACAACAGGGTATGGGTTTACTGAGCATTAATCCATGCATGGGGGGATTGGAATCACGAAGGTGAAGCTGAGTGACTTCAACCACCCAGGCATGGATTAATGCTCAGTGAACCCATACCCCGGAGTGTGTCAATCCTCTTGTAACATGGGCAATGTTTTGTTAGAGTTTTGCCTAAAGAAACAGTGAAATAAAGCCATGTGACCATGCAACTGTGGGTATATCAGACATTAATCCATGGTGTGGTGACATGTTTGGACGAATCAGAAGACAGTATTGTAGGAACCCATGTTACAATGTATGTCATATAATTGTTTTCTATGGTTCGCTATTATCTGTGATTTGGTCATCTTCCAAATAAACACCTTTTTTAAAGTAAGTTTTTAAAATCAGGAACCTATAATCTAGGGATGATTTTCAGTGGTTCCTCTTGCCAAGCAGTTAAATAGGTCTCTAAAATCTCCTGTGTCCATTCCATCCCACTCACTCCTGGCTGCAGCAGCCATTTAAGGGTACCTGCCCAAAACTAGGTATGTAAAAAAAACATGGGGTTAAGCATTCCAACATCCCCTTTTTGTTTTGAGAGAGAAATAAACTCCAGCTGATTGGAGTTTAGTCTGCTCCCTCCATAAAAGTTGAAAGCACAGACTATAGACTCTGGTCTCCAAGTTCAAGGGTAAAGGGTATACCCATCCTACATACAACAAAATTGGTAGCAGAAATTGTTTAATCAAGGATAATCTTTTCTGTTTGGATAAAACCCAATGCTTCCTTTTAACTACCTTCCACTCACCTTTCTGTAAGGCAGTTAGGCATTTTTTTCCACCATATCCCTTTCTCCAAATTAAATTCTTAAAATCTTAACAGGTCCCTTTGTAAACTGGATTCCTGCAACCTCACCTACTAATGCCTGTATACCTACTGACATTCCAATACTCTTGTCTATATTTAATTTAGCTCCAATCATATAAGTAAGTAAAGGTATTTAGTTTCTTCATCATCTGTGTAATACTGACTTCATCTTTCAAAAACACCGCTAAATCATAGAAACATAGAAACATAGAAGTTGACGGCAGATAAGGACCGCAAGGCCCATCCAGTCTGCCCATTTCTTTTTCTACCTTATAAATGTGCCATTGGCCTTTGCTCTGTCAGTGGCCTATCTATTAATACTCATTTGTATAGCTCCCTTATGCCTATCCCATGCCTGTTTGAAGCCCTGCACTGTATTCATAGCCACCACTTCTTGAGGTAGGCCATTCCATGTATCCACCACCCTTTCTGTGAAAAAGAATTTCCTCACATTCCCCCTTAATTGGCCCCCCTCTAATCTCATGCTGTGTCCTCTTGTCCTGCTATTTTTCTTATATTTAAACCTGTTAGACTCTTTCACCTTGTTAATGCCCCTAAGGTGTTTGAATGCCTCGATCATATCACCTCTCCCTCCTTGCTCAAGGGTATACATATTGAGCTCTGTTAATCTGTCCTCATATGTCTTCTGATGCAGTCCCTGCACCATTTTGCTGCCCTTCTCTGGACTGCCTCAATTTGGTTAATGTCCTTGTGAAGGTGTGGCCTCCAATACTGCACGCAGTACTCCAGATGGGGCCTTGACCAGTGTCTTGTAAAGAGGGATTATTACTCCTCTTACGACTTGTGATACCCCTACAAATACACCCTAACACCCCCTAGCCTTACCTACTGCTTTAGAGGTCTGCTTGATGATTTCAGGTCATCAGGATGATGATGCCCAAGTCTCTTTCTTCCTTGTGACTGCTAGCAACTCCTCCCAGCTATAGGTGGCTTCAGGGTTTCTTCCCCAGTGCATGATCTTGCACTTCTTGCATTAAATCCCAGTTGCCACTCTTCTGACCATTTTGCTAGTTTATCCAGATCTCTTCTCATTCTGCCCACCCCATCTGGATCATCTACTCTGTTGCAGATCTTGGTGTCATCTGCAAACAGACAAGCCTTACCCTCTAGTCCATCTGCAAGGTCACTAATGAAGATGTTGAAGAGGACTGGCCCCAGGACTGATCCCTGAGGTACCCCACTTGTGACTTGCATCTCTTCTGACTGTATACCATTTACCACCACTCTCTGTTTTCTGCCTGCCAACCAGTTTGCCACCCAGTTGACCAACTTCTGACCCACCCCAAGCTCACCCAGCTTATTTATCAATCTTCTATGTGGAACAGTGTCAAAAGCTTTGCTGAAGTCAAGGTAGGTGACATCAACTGCCCCCTGGTCTACCACTCTGGTTACCCAGTCAAAGAAATCTATGAGATTAGTTTGACAGGACCTTCCTTTGTAAACCCATGCTGTCTTGGATCCTGTGCCCCTATGGATTCCAGGTGTTGCACTATCCTTTCCTTAAGGAGTGCCTCCATAATCTTGCCCACTACTGAGGTAAGACTGACTGGTCTGTGTTCTCTGCCTCCTCCCTGCTATCACTGTTGTGGAGCGGGATCACATGAGCCCTTCTGCAGTCTTCTGGGACCTCTCCTGCGCTCAGAGACTCACTAAACAGTTCTGCTAATGGCTCTGCTAGTTCCACCTTTAGCTCTTTAGTACCCTGGGATGTATGCCATCAGGTCCCATTGCCTTGTCCACCCTGAGCTTAGCAAGCTCTTTGAGGACCTTTCTTTTGTGAAGGAGTAGTGCTCACCTCCTCCCCACTGTGTCCATGGTGCTAAGCTGTGGGCCCTACCTTCTCTTCAGTAAATACTGAGCAAAAGTATCTATTTAGGATAGATGATTTTACATGGTCCTCCTCCTCACATGCTCCTTTTCTCCATTGCTTAGCAACTCTCTGGACTTTCTCCTTTCACTAATGTATCTATAGAAAGTCTTGTCACCTTCTCTTACTGTTCATGCTAGTGTTTCCTCAGTTTGGGACTTTGCCTGCCTTACTGCCTTCCCCTGCTCCTTATGGCAGTTTGGCATGCCTCCCTATCTTCATCCCTCTGTGTTCTTTATATTTCCTGAAGGCCAGCCTTTTGGCTCTGACCTTTCTGTTACTGTATTTGAGAACCAAAGTGGTTTCCTTCTTCTTTGCACTTCCTTTCTGTCTAACACAATGGGATGTTGCTTCAAGTATTGCATCCTTAATGCTGCCCACTTTGCCTGTAACCCTCACCTGTGTTTCTTTTTGCCAGGGCTAGCTTAACTCTGTTGGCCATCTATCAAAGTCAGCCTCTCTGAAGTCCCATATTTTTGCCTTGGAATGGGATGATTCAGATGTAGTAGCCAAATTGAACCATACCATGTGATGGTCACTGGTGCCCAGGTGACCTTCTGCCTGGAGATCTGTGATCCCTTCCCTGTTAGTCAGTACTAGATCTAGGATAGCCGTGTCTCTTGTGGGTTGTTGTACCAGTTGTTTGAGACCCTTCCCCTGCAGGGAATCCACTATGTGTCTAGTTCTGGCATATGTTCCTGATGGTATTGACCAATCTGTATCTGGCATGTTAAAGTCTCCCATTATCAGAACCTCCCCTTTAGCTGTCATGTTTTGTATATCTTCTAACAGTAATGTGTCTATGTCCTCCCCCGGTCTGGGAGCCTGTAGACAACCCCAGTTCTTATGGCTGTCCCATTTCTGTTTCCAGGGTGACCCACAATTCTTCTGGCTCCTTATGTGCATTCTGAATTTCTGTAGCTTTGATATTTTCTATTGACATACAGGGCCACTCCTCCCCTTCCCCTTTGCACCTGGTCTCTTCTGAACAATACATAGCCAGGTACTGAAGTCTCCCAAGTGTGGTTACTGGTAAACCACATCTCACTAATTGCTACTATGTCCAGTTTAGCCTGATATTATTGCCTGCAGGTCTGGGATCTTATTTCCCAGGCTGTAAGCATTTGTGTACATGATTTTCCATTGGCCAGATTTTGGTGTGTTAGTTGTTGGGTAGGTTTGGCATTACCCCTGTGCGTTGTATGGGGAGACAAACATTTTTTCTTACCTGGTGATGCAAATGAACTGCAAACATGCTGAATCCCTGTTTGACCACTAGCTGAGGGGGGAGGGGTGTTCTTCCCATTCGACATATGGGGTGCTGCACCCCTCTCCCAATTTGCTAGTTTAAATCTTCTGCAAAGATGTCAAACTTCTGCCCCAATGCCCTGACTCCCTCCTTAGTCAGATGCAGTCCATCAAATTTAAAGAACTTTCGCTCCCAGAACTGTTGCCAGTTCCCTATAAATCTGTGCCCTTTTTCCTGGCACCAGCCCTTGAGCCACGTGTTTGGCTCCCCTATCTCCCCTTCTCTGACCTTCCATCCATCTGCCCCCCTCTCCCAGACTGGCAGGATCTCAGAGAAGGTGATGCTGGATGAAATGGATGATAGTTTGTCACCCAGCCTGGTCAAGTGTTCCTTGATCTCCACAACTGACCAGCTGGTGAGATCATTAGTCCCTATGTGTACTAGGACATCAATGTTTTCTCCTGCTTTGTGAACAATTTTAGCAATGCGGTCAGTGTCTCTCCATACTGATGTACCTGGGAGACATCTGACCATTACCTCTGGCAGGAGATGGGTATCAATTCCCCGAATCATGGAGTCTCCTATGATCAGAAGTTTTTTGGATTCCTTTTTGCTTTTTTTTGTTGTGGTTCCTGATTTGGGTGAGTTTTGTTGTGCTAGCTCCTGTGCTGCAGTGTCCTGCTCTGCAGTGTCTTCTGCCTCTTTGTTTGATTTCAGAGATAGAGGCAGATACCTGTTTGTAGTGTTTATATGGTTTTGGGAGGTAATATGTTGAGAGCAGAGAGTGATGGGGCCCGATTGTTCTTCTAACCACCTGCCAACCCTCCTGGTCCAACTACCCTCTGTGGTCGAGGTTTTTCTGTTGGATGCTGGGGAAATGGCAGGTGGTTCTTATAATGTATTTCCTCTTGAATATAAAATTTGAGGCATGCAATCTCTGCCCATGCTGCCCGGAGCTGAGCCCTAAGATCTCCGGTGGCCCAGCATGTAGGACAGTGTCCTAAATCCTGTAAGACTGTCCTTCTGAAAACTGTTCCACAGTACCTGCAGTTAATGATATCCATTCCAGATAAGTTGCTGGGTTTATAACCTAGTCAGAGTAATTAGAAGGGAAAAAAATGCAAGTAATGGTTTGATTGTGTTTTGTTTTTGTTTAACTTGTTATAACAAGTTAAATTACTAGTGCCCCTGTAAATGAGCTCACCTTATGGATGCCCCACTGATCCGCCTTCTCCTGCTCTGCCACAGGAAATGTCACAACTGTGGTACCCTATAAAAGGAGTGTAGTGTGGGGTGGTTGGGGATGGGGGTGGGTGGCTGGGCCCTTCCCCTGCCTAGAAAGAAGAACCATGGATGAAAGAACAAGGAGGTAAGAGCAGAAACAATCAGTCAACAACAAATGCAGTAACCCTGAAAGCTTATCCTAATGTTAGATAAAACTGTAAAACCTGTAAAGCACCACCTGTAAAAATTTCAGAGAAGATATATGCTGTAAGAAACACTTTGCTACAGAGAAAAATAAAGCAATGAAATGTTAGCAACAAACAGTAGCAATCCCTGTAAGTAAAAAATAAAAACTACACCACACAGTAAATCTGCTTAGCCAAAAGAAGTCTTAATCCTTTTCCCTTGCTCTGGTAAGGTTCTCTACTCTGCCTTTCAAGCAGTCTTGGAAGGAAAGAGCTCAGGTGAAGCTAGGTGCCTTGGCCAGCAAACCAAGTCTTCTACCTCCAAGATATCAACTAACCTGACCTTTTAACTCTTCTTTCCATTGGAAATTACTGACAGTTTGGCAGCTCCACCCCTCACATACACACCTAATCCTTTGGAACAGCTGTGGGAGGAAAGCAATTAGCTCCTTCGATGTGAGAAGGAGACTGAAACACCTCTGAGACAATAAACCTTTTCAACAAAAAAAAAACAAGAATAAAATAAAACAGTGTCAAACAGTAATTTTGCTTAGCCCAATGATAAAAGTCACAAAAATGTAAGCTCCACCTGTAATAATTTCAGAGAAGATATACCCTGTAAGAAACACTTTGCTACAGAGAAAAATAAAGCAGTAACAGAAGATATACCTTGCAAAAGACAATTTGAATCAGAAGATTACAGCAGTAATCTGTTAGCACACACCTGTAGGCACACCTTGTAATAATGCAGAAGAAGGTATACCAGCAACAACAATTTGAATCAGAGAAAAATAAAGCAATGAAATGTTAGCAACAAACAGTAGCAATCCCTGTGAGTAAAAAATAAAAACAACACCACACAGTAAATCTGCTTAGCAAAAAGAAGTCTTAATCCTTTTCCCTTGCTCTGGTAAGATTCTCTACTCTGCCTTTCAAGCAATCTTGGAAGGAAAGAGCTCAGGTGAAGCTAGGTGCCTTGGCCAACAAACCAAGTCTTCTTGCATCTTCATCTGCATATGCTGTGATTTTTAGCATATCCTAACTTCCTGGAATTTGTAACCCTGTAATATCTTCATTCTGCATAATTTTACAGTTGCAGGGGTCCAGAGAGAGGGCATACAAGAGGGGGCTCAAAAGGTATCCCTGTCTGACTCCTGTCTGGATTGCTGTCAGTGGGCTATGATTCTCTCCTACCATGGGAATCACTGTTGCCTATGTACATAATGCTTTTATCCATAAAATCACTTCCAGTGGTATAGTATAATGTTGTAAAACCTGAAATAAGTAACCTTGTGGGACCCTATTGGAAGCTTTGCTTTGGTCTAAGGATATCAGAAATACTGGTAAGTTATGTGAAGAGTGAAATCCATAGCAATCTCTAAGGAGAATCAAGTAATCTTGTATGTGCTTTCCTGGAACTCCACAAGATTGTGTTGGATGTAAAAGTGTTGCCAGATTCCACTGTATTCTTTTGTGTATGAGTTTCATCAAAAGTTTCCAATAAGCATTTAGTAAGCAAATTGGCCCCTAACTTTGTATAAAGTGTCTCTCTCCTAATTTATATAAAAAACGTAATAATCCATGTGAAAATGTATCCGTGACTATCTGGTGTTCCATGATTTCCTGAAACACTATCATTAACATGTCAAATAATTCATCTTAAAATGCAACATAAAATTCAATAGGCAGTCCATCCCAACCAGGAGAGAACTTTTTCCTAAGTCCTGTAAGAACTTTGGTCACCTCCTCTCTTGTAACCTGCTGGCTCATATGCCGTTTCTCTACTTCTGGTAAGGTTAGAGTAATGGATGCTAAATATTTCATAACCTCCTCCCACCCACTAATTTCTAGAATATTCAAGGATTCCATATAATGTTTAATAATGTTTGCCAACTCTCTAGTTATATGTTTAACCAGCCCATCCATGTCTAGTAATGCTGATATAGTGGTATTCCACTTTTTGTTTACACGCAGAACAGGGGTCACCTGCCAGTGTTCATACCATGCCATAAGTCAGTTCTGCCAATAATGTAATTGTCCTGTCATATTCACATTTTTTCATTTGATTTTTCACATTTGATATCTGGTCAGTATTAATCACCCTTTTGTGTTTTGACTAGGAAATACAGGTACTGTAAATGTTGTCATAAGACTAAATATTTAAGGAATTATGCATTCTGTTTTTTTTTTGCCCCATATCTTCTAAACCAGGTCTGAATTATTTCTTTAGTGTCATCCTACCATTCAGCTGCCATATCATATAGGCAGAGCACTGATTTTCTAGCCTGTAGCAGATACAACATGCCCCTCTTAACTTTACTATCTGTCAATAGAGTTGTGTATAATCTTCAGTGTGAGACATTAAATTGTGTCCTGGGGTCCAATCTATCACTAGCTTGAGTAAAGCATGGTCAGAAAATTCAGACGGGATCATCTCTACAATATGTACAGACACATTGACAAAAAGGAACAAAAAATCAATCCTGGTAGCTAATCTACAGTACCTCTAAAACAGGTAGGGTCAGGTATCTTATTCAGTACTGTATATGCATCTCTTATCCATTCCACATTCAGGCATTTGAATCACAGTATATATTTTTTTCCCTTCCAGAACTCTTTTGTTCAGATCTATGGGTCAATTGAAATCCCACCCCAAAAAAACCTGGTTTGCCATGGCCAAAAATGGTTGAAATTTTTTAAATAAATCTACACATTCAGATTTAATTTGAGGGGCATATACATTAATGAATCAACACTGTTGCCCTGCCAACACTCCATCTAAAATTAGTAAGCACCCTGGGACATCTATTAATTTCTACAGGGAAAAGTTAATTCCTTGTCTGCCCTATCTAAGCCAAAAGACCAATATGATAGTCCCCAAATCCATGAATGTTTACATTGTGTAACAGTATTAGCATCCAGCATCCAAGTTTCCTGCATGAATATGATCTTTAAGTCTAGTTGGTCCAATAATGTTTCTTTTTGCCTCTGAGTGAATACTACACACATTAAAGGAAGCAAAGCATAGCCTGTTCATGAATGTTAGTTGGGAAGTCCAGACTCAACTAGGAAAAAAATCTCTTCAACCATCTTCACCATCTATATGATTTTTCTTCAGCTTTTCCTTTTCCCCATCCTTCTTTTATTCCACTGGTAAGAATTTAGATGAGACATCGGACTCTGTTCCTTCTGAATCAGTTTCTCCCAAGTCCTTTTTGCTGTTGAGGGCATCAAACTGGTTTTCCAAAGTCACTTCCATTTTTTGGTGCACTGTCAATCGAGCACTTCTCCTCGAGAGCAGCGTATTCCATTCCTGAGAAGAAGAGGGCATTTACTTGGCTGAATAGTCATGTTCTCATCCAGTGGTCTCCATGACATCTTCCTGTGAGATGGTGGCATTTTTTTTTTTTGCGGCAGTCGCTCTATCTGGTGTGGGTAATGCATGCATTGGAGGCGTTGGTGCCGTAGTGGGCTTTTACAATAGAGTGCTATCTGACACCATTGACTCCCTTGCACCTGTCCATGTATGACCCACATCTTCCTACCTGAGATCCCCATGGTTTGATGGGGACCTCGGGGAGATGAAGAGAAAGGGTTGGAGGCTGGAGTGCTGCTGGAGAAAGTCCATCCTGGAGGAGGACAAACTGGCCCTGCATGTGCAATATAATGCATACCAGGGGGCAATCAACCATAAGAAGGCAGTGCTCTTGTCCAGGGAGACTGCTGCCAGGAAGAACTGACCAGCTATACTTTTCCAGACTGTGGGCAGGCTACTTCATCCTGTTTGTCTACAGCTGAAGAAGGTTTTTTCTAATGCTGAATGTGAAGAGTTTGCTCAGTTATTCTCAGACAGAGTGTCTGGTATGTGGCAGGGAGTTCCTCCAGTCAGCAATACTATAGCTGGCAGTGGCTGCCAGAAGTGTTCTGAGTGCACTCTGCCAGGTTGGGGGAGTTTAGATGAGTGGAGGTAAGTGAGGTCATCGGGCTGTTGACCAATCTGAAGCACACTTTTTGCAAACTGGATCCAGTGCCAACACATTTCTTGATGAGATGCATTGACACCGTTGGCCCGGTGTTTGCTCTGATTGTCTGGTGTTCCTTATCTGAGGGGGTCTTCCCTGATGCCTTGAAGAAGGCATTGGTGAGACCACTCCTAAAGAAACCATCCTTGGACCCGGAGGTTAGGGCAAATTACTAACCTATCTCCAATCTTCCCTTTTTGGCGAAGATTGTGGAGAAAGTAGAAAAAAGGGAAGATTGGAGGAGCACCTCATGACCGATGAATTGTATGAACACTTCCAGTTGGGATTTTGGGTGAGGCATAGCACAGAAACTGTGCTTGTTTGGGTGCAGAATGATGTCATCAGGGCTAGAGATCGAGGAGAAAAGACAATTCTTGTTCTCCTTGATCTCTCTTCAATATTTGACACTGTGGACCATTGTGTGTTGCTTGACCACTTCAGGGAACTCTGTGGACTCACCAGCACTATCATCTGCTGGTTTGAATCCTTTTTAGTCAACAGGAGACAACGAGTTGTGATGGGGAATTTCTTCTCCACCCCTAGCCCCCTATCTTGTGGAGTACCTCAGGGATCAGTGTTAGCCTCAATGTTGTTTGCAGTGTATATGCTACCCCTGGGAGGGATCATTAGGAAGTATGGCTTGGGTTTTCATTGCTATGCTGATGATACCCAGCTATACTTATCCTTTGCCCCAGGAAAATCCAACACGGCAGATGAGTTAGACAGCTGCCTTGCTGAGAGCAATGACTGGATGGCCACTAGCTGGTTGTGACTGAACTCCGATAAGATGGAGGTATTGGTGGTGGAGTCAAACAGACTGCATAATAGGATGGCCTCTGGATCAGAGACTGGACTTGTTCTATGATCTGTTCCATTGAAGGCCTCCTCTAGGGTGTGAAATCTTGGTGTCATTCTGGATAGGAGTTTGACGATGGAGGTGCAGATATCTTCCACCATCTACTCCTGTTTTTTTCCATCTCAGAAAAGTCACCAGGATAAATCCCCTTGTTCTGCCTCTGGAGCTTCTCACTTTGATGCATGCCTTAGTTACATCAAGGCTTGACTACTGTAATGTGCTCTACCTCAGGGTCAATGGAAGATCTCTCCGCAGACTGCAGCTAGTGCAGAACACAGCTGGCCAAATACTTACTGGGCAGACAAAATGTTGTCGTATTACACCAGTGTTGCATGAGCTGCACTGGCTGCCGGTCAGGTGGAGGATCCTCTTTAAGGTGGGTCTTCTCACCTATAAAGCCGTACACGGTTAGGGTCCTGGTTATCTGTTAGACCTTCTTGTACCTGCTCTCTCGGTTCTCCCCTCCGTTCCTCCTGTGGAGGCCCCCTAGCAATTCCCGGGACAAGGCTGAAATCAGCTGGTGACAGGGCTATTAGCGTCACCTTCCCCATCCTGTGGAATTCACTGCCCCTTGGGGTTAAGGGGGCCCCTACTCTGGAGGTATTCAAGGCCTGCCATAAGGCCCTCCTATTCGCTTAGGCTTTTTTGGATTAAGTTATTAATTTATCAATCAGATTTGATTATAGTCATTTATAATCTGATGTTTAGTTTATTATTTATTGAAATGTTTATATGAAGCATTATTATTTATATGTTTATAATTATTTCTGTGTTTTTATTGATCTATTGTTGAATATGTGTCTACTTATTAGTACTGTGTCCAGAGCCTCTGGGATTGGGCATCTTTTAAATAAATTTTGCCTTGCCTAAATCAAAATGGAAAAACAGAAATTCATCAAAGCTCATAAACTGTATTACCTACAGTGTCAATAATTTAATGTTGATAAAATAATCAGACTAAGCTAGGAGAAGCTCTAGTCAAATCACTTATATTTTTGAAAAAAGGAGAGGCCTTTCCACCACATTCTAACTTAATTCAATGGATGTAAAGCTACAACTGCCTAATAAATGTCCAGCAAGGCCTTCTCACATAATTGTTTAAATATCCTGTACGGTATTTGTTGTTGTCAAATTACCCACTGAACTCTGGCTTGCCAGAGGTAAAATATTAGTACCACAAAAAGTACTGACAAAGTCTCTCTGTGAAATTTTGCTAGAAGGTTAGAATAACCACCCAGCATCAGAGCTTCATAAGTTAAGTTTTAAAGCCAAAACAATTTCCATGTATGTGCAAGAAATCTTCACAAGTTTTGGGAATATGTACATTCCAGAGCAAAAAGCTCCATAGTTTCCTTGGGGGCCACAAAGACTGTATAAGGACAAGATCTTTCTTTTTGTGGTGTATGCTTACTGTTTCTGCTGACTTTAAGTTTACAATAAGAACCAAGCTTAAATACTTCCCACATTTTTAGGGGGACCCATTTTTCATGTAAAAGACAGCAAACTTTATCTCTTTTATGTGGGTTATAATTTTTAAATTCTGGTGAAGTTGGACCAATGTTCTCTAAGACATGGTGGTACAAATATTTCTGAGAAGAGGATGCTAAAAAGGTCCTGGAGATATTTCATCTATATAATTTCTGAATGGAATATCTCAAATAATCCGATATTTGTAAATACTCAGAAAATTTAAGGGGAGCATCTATCCATCTATCTATAAAAATTTGCAGATTATTTAGCATCTTTTGTAGAGCTCTGTGCTTGAAAAGAAAGTTTTAATGAATGGTCCCAAAATAAAGAGTGAAGAAAAACTACCAGATCAATCATGCCTAGGCTGCCTTTTTTCCTATGCAAGTAAATAAAACGTTGTTAAATGGGGTTCAAGTGGCTTCCCCAAAGCATCTGAAAGAAAATTATGCATTCTTTTTCTCGAGTGCCAATGGGAGTGGGAAGATTGGACCTACATATAGCAAACAAGGAATTAAAAATTGTTTAATAATAAACACTCTTTTTAGTTTGAAAAGTTTCCACTCTTTCCATGAATTTACCTTTGTTTCATATATTTTTGAGTACTTTCCCATTTGGGTTGGGCTATATGTGGGGTTCCAAACATTAGTACCAAACGTTTCACAGGTCTGAATACCATTAGAAATCCCACAATGTGAGGTTGAGGGTACCTCTATGGTCCCATAGGCATAACTTTACATTTTTCTACATTAAGTGTTGCACTCGCTACAGTAGAAAATAAGTCCAGCTCCTTCTGGACTTCATAAATGCTGGCAATGTTTTTCACTAAAAGACATGTGTCATCAGCATATGCTAATGTGTTGACTTCATCATTGGGTAATTTACCTGCGAGCCCTACTATTGATTTCAAGTTAGTCAAGTCAAGTTTATTTAACATTGTATGTATATAAAATATATTTGATACATACTTTACATCTTAAAATCCATACTACACACTTATTAGACATACATGATACATCTGACACATCAATCTACACATTCCAATGTTTTCTGCATGTAATTTAAAATTTACCACACATTGCCTTCTCATAAATAACCATCTATATTTTCTTGATCAAAGCATTTATTCAGTTCCTTTCTATCTTCTATTAAATTCTCCTTTGTAATTTTACTGCTATCTTATGTGCAAAACTTGCTAAAGCGAATAATTGTATCGGCTTTTCTGGGTTAAAAATAACTTTCCATTTCTCATTTGTCATCAGACCAGAGATAGATTTGAACATGTCAAAAATCAAGATTTTCCTATCCTCTTGTAAACTTTCACAGTCTAACGTTAAATGGGGTATAGACATTTGTGCATTATTACAACCTGTACACACTTGTACATCACTCCTTATACACTCCTTATTACCCTATTTTTGATATTGCCCAAATCTTAAACAAGTTAACGCCCTCTTATGTTTGATATTCGCACACATTAATAGATATTTTTCAGGTTTCACACCTTCTTTTATGTACCTTAAACTAGTACAGTTCCACACATTCTTTATTATTTTCATGTCTTTCTGTATTCCGTTATCCATAATTCTTTGGATCCCTTCCAGAATCAATTTCTCTGGGTTTTGTGTCACATTATATATTAAATTATACTACATTCCGCAGTGATTCAATTTGTGATTTAATTTATCAAACCAGTTTGTTCTATTATAATTTTTCTTGCTTACCATTTCTTTCCAACAGGCATTTATCAAGTTGTTTGTATCTACCCATCTTATTTTCCCCCAATATTTAAAACACTTCTTCATAATCTGCACATACATTGAAGCTGTGCCTGTTTCTGCACATACCACTGCATTTGATGTGGCATTGCTATGCCAAAACATTTTTTAAACATTTATTTTGTAATAATTCTATTTCTTTATTCTTGCAGAACAATCCTCACACTTCTGCACTATATAATATCTGCACTATATAATATTTGAGAATTTAATTTAGGCATATATAGCGGTACTGTGCAGTATATGAATTTTTTGGCATAACATGAGCAAAATGGTTTATGTCATTCATTGTCTTATGTACATTATCTCTCAATTCTTCTATGTGTTTGTTCCAATTTATGTTCTTACTAAAGACTACCCCTAAATACTGGTAGTCTGCTACCTCACTTATATTAAGTCCATTAACTTTCCATACTCTGTTCTTGTTTCTCTTTTCCCCAAATACCACAGTCTTTGTCTTTTCAGTGTTTAATGTCATATCCAGCCTCTCCAACGTCTGGATTGTTTTGGTTATCACTATTTTTAACCCTAATGGAGTTTGTGATAATAATACTGTGTCATCCATGTATAATATAATTTTTATTTGATCCCCATTTATGTTTGGAGCAAAGGGGTCTATTTTCTAAAATTCCTGTGCAATTTCTTCCATGTATATATTGAAAAGACTAGGTGCCAACAAACAATCTTGCTTTATTCCTGTTTTTATATCTATTCCATTTGTAATAGTGCCGTCTTTACCAAATCTAATTACCACTTTTGTGTCAGTATATAACATTTTAATTATATTTAATACATTTTCTTCTAATCCTCTCTTCCTCAAAATATCCCATAATTTAATCCAGTTTACTGACTCAAATACTGTTTTGTTATCTAAAAAGGCAGCATATATTTTTCATTTTTTATCTTATGTGTATTTATCTATAATATATTTCAGTATGAAGATCTGGTCAGTTGTTGAACACCTCTTTTGGAATCCTGTTGATATTTTGATATAATTTTCTCATCTTTTGTCCATTTCTGAAGTTTGTTGGAGATTATCCTCGAAAATACCTTTAAACTTATATTTAAAAGAGTAATAGGCCAGTAATTTTCTGGCAACCTTGTTGATCCTTTTTTGTGCAGAGGCACTATAACTCCCAGCTTCCAATTTTCTGGTATTATTTCATATTTCAGGATAATCTCAAACAATTTTACTAAAAGATATGCCCACCATCTTGGATCTGTTTGATACATCTCCGCACTAACTTCATAAATCCCTGAGGACTTGTTCCTTTTTTTTTGTTGAATCGCTTGAATAATTTCTTCTTTAGTTATCTGAATCTCATTCCTATATGTGACTTGTACCATCATTTCTTCATGTCTTTCTATTTTATTAACATCTGTAACAATTTCTATAATCATTACTTTATTATAAATTTCATAGAAGTAATTTTCCCACACCTTTGCTGGAATTACCGCTTCTATGTTATATTGATCACACTTTGTTCTGTGAGCTGCAAGTTGCCAGAAGGCTCCTCCATCCTTCTGTTTAATTGCCTCCTGTATTTCACTCCACAGTCCTTCATTACAGTAAATCTCTTTTTCATTTGTATTATCATTCCTCTATATTCCTGCTTTCAATTTTTTTAAGTTTTCCAATCCTCTGGGTTATTATATCTACTCACTTTTTTCCTTATTTTGCCAATTAATTTTCTTAAATTTTGGCATTCCCTATTAAACCATTTTGCTTTCTTATTTTTTATAAATTGCTTTTCCTGTTGGATGGTTTTAAGTTCTTTTATAACTTGTTGTTCAATATTTTGATAATCTTGTATTAAAACTTGAATATCTTTCCCATTACCCTCCTCTTTTAACTTTTCATCTATATTTTTAATATTTTCCTTTTTTCCTTCATCCATATCTTGTCTATTTAGAATGTTTTGTATTACTTCTTTTTTACTTTCATTCACTTGATTTTCTTCTTGTTTTGTATAAGCATATCTTTATCCGCATGTGGTGGTTCTGCTAAATGTTCATTATATTTCCCCATCTTTTCATCTAATGTAACTTTTAGTGATCGATGGTCACTATCCTAGTTGTTTGTCACTTTTATATTTTTAATGTATTTGAATGAAAAGATGTTTGCTACAATATAATCCAAAACATTGGCTCCTTCCTTGTTTATGTATGTGACTTTACCCTCTCTGTTCCCTTGACACTTCCCATTTAACATTCTTAGATTCAGCTTATTTAATGTTTCCAAAAGCAAAATCCCTTGTTTATTTGTCTTTTTGTCCATTGATTCCCTAAAAGGAATTTTAAATATATCATCCAAACTCCAATTATTTTTGGGATTTTCTGTTTGATTTCCTGTTCGTGCATGCCAGTACCCCTGATCAGGATCATTTTACCTGGATACCTTGCTTGTATCTGTACTATTATTTTTTATGTACGTTAATACGGGGGTCACATGATGTCTGCTAGCTGAGAGGCAGCAGGGGTTTGAGCTCTCCCTCCCCGCCAGTGATCTAGCGATATTTAAGTGTTTTGTTGGCTTGAAGTGCAGCTAATTGTTTGAGTGCTGACTAGAGCTCATCCTGTTTGTCGATTTTTTGTGGTTTTTAGTGCCCACAGTTTAAAGACGCAACGGGATGGAGGTGGATAAGAAACAGGCCGCAATTAGGCACACGCCGCCTGCTTCACCGGAAAAGCTCCCCAAGAAATCGCAGAACCAACCAGTACCCTCTTCTGAACGCACTTCGGGACAAGAGTGTAGCTGCCGGTCCCTTTCCAAGAAAGATTTTTGCAAGAAATTGCCCCGTTGAAAGACGTGCTGCAGGGAATTACAGCTGACTTGAAGTCTATTCGGGGAGACCTGTCTTCGCTTACTATCAGAGTATCAGACTCAGAAGCCAGAATTCATTCGCTCGAGCAGTGGAAACTTGCTGCTGAAGCTGAGATGACCTCTCTATCTCAACATGTCAAAAAGCTACAGGCGAAAGCAATAGATTTAGAAGGCCATAGCCGAAGGAACAATTTGGTGGTTTTGGGCCTTCCAGAGCTCGAAGAGGGGGCCGACTTAATGACTTTCATCCAGAAATTTCTAGACAAAATTCTGGGCCCTTCACCTCTTAATCCCCACTACCATCTGGAGCAAGCTCATAGGTCCCTTAGGCCTAGGCCCCCACCTGGCTCTCCTCCACAACCTATTATCATGAAGTTTCTTAGTTATGTTGTGAGGCAGCATGTTTATAACAAATCTTGGGAATTGCAGACTATTAGCTGGGGTTCATCTAAGCTGAGAATTGCCCAAGACCTGCCAAAATAAGTTAGGGCGAGAAGAGCTGCTTTTCATCCAGTTGTACAGAAGTTAATTGCTGCAGGGATCCCATTTCATATGCTCTACCTGGCGACCCTGAAGATTACTGTGAACGGTCATCCCCTGAGCTATGAGTCCTTAGAATCGGTGATGAAAGACTTATCTATTAAAATGCCCAATTTGTTTGCTGCAAAGGGCTGATTTAATGCTCTAGATTTAAATGTTTGGATGGTGGTGTGAATATTTCTAGGACTTATAGTTTGCTGTCTCCCTCTCCCCTTTCTTTTTTTAATTTTTTCTCTTTTATTTTATTTTGTTTTCCTTTTCTAGGTAGTATGGTTACTTGTTGTTTGTTTCTGTCCTACCTCCTTGGCTGCTCCTGCGGTCGCTGGGCAGTCCGGGGGCTTCGGGCGGCTGGGTGGAGGCTGAGCTAGGCCGCATCTGGCCACATTGCTTTTCCTTCCCTTCGAGGTGTGTCCCACCCGGAAAGTTCTTGATTTGGTTGCTGTTTCACAGCGTATGCACCTTTGGACGGACCAGTTTGGTCCCAATGTAAATTGATTCCCCAGGGAAAAACCTGCCAGGTTCTACGAAGACGTGAGGATGTCTGGGCTGCATTTTGCTCGGGTCTCTTTTCCTCGCTTCTCTCATTGCTGATGGTCAGCCAATTTATTTTTATGTGCACCGGGCTGTACTCTGTGCTGGCAGTGATAATGGGGGAGGTGTTGGTAGTCGACTCCCTTTCTACTCTGGGCTTATATAATTGCTGGTGGGGGTACCCTGATCTTTTGTGATTTCGCAGCTGCATTGGTGCCGATGGATTGGGATTGCTAACCGTCCCTTAGTTGGGGACTGCTGTGTTTTCTTAGGGATGGTGGGGGGTCGCTCTCCTGTGGGGGCTTACCCTATGCTGGATCTTCTCTAGCTTTTTGATCCCCCACAGTTTGATGTTGTATGGGTTGGCGGTGGGGTATTGGCTGCCAGTTTATCAGTTTACCTGTGTAGGGTTTGGTTCTGTTTGGGTCTGGGGCCGATGTGTATATAGTTGGGTATGTTGTTTTGGGGGGTGGTTGGGGGAGGCAGGTTAGTTCCAGCGGGTTTGACTTTTAGTCTGAGAATTTCTGACTCAGTTATGTATTTACTTAGCCAAGTCTATTTTGACAAAGAATGGGCAGCTGGAACTAGGGGGGTTAAGTGTGCCTATGGGTTAAGCCTATACCTGGGTATTCCTGCACTAACCTTGTATTTAAAATGGCTTTAAGGGCTCTTAAGGTTGTTTCGTGGAATGTCCGTGGACTCAGGGGGAAGGTCAAGAGGTCTCAGGTTTTTAAGCATTGTGAACTGTTACAGGTTGATATTTTATTGTTGCAAGAAACCCATCTAACCCAATCGGAGGCGTAATGGTTGTTCTGCTCTGGGTTTTCGCAGGTATTCATTGCTGGTAACTCCAATTCTAAGGCGGGGGCGTGGCGATACTTGTTAAAAAATATGTTAACCTTTTTGTAAACATGGTGACTACAGACCATGAAGGAAGGTATGTTCTGGTTAATGGATCTCTCAATGGGGATACCATAGTTTTGGGATCGGTATATGGCCCAGTAGGGAGTAGCCCAGGTTTTTTTATGTCCCTAGCTGATAAGATCAGTGATATGCTTCCCTCTAAGATTATGCTGGGTAGTGACTGGAATCTCCCACCCTCCCATGTGTTGGATAAAGACCCCAAGTCTAATCTTCCACCCACTGCAGCTCAGAGGTCATTTCTTGATTTTATCCATTTGCTCGGCCTTTGTGACCCCTGGCGGTTATCTAACCCATCTCTCCGTTCCTTTTCCTTTTTTTCTCAGCCTCATGGTTGATGGTCGAGGATAGACTACATTTTAGTCAGTAAAACTCTTCTCCCGAACTTTCTTTCATCGGGTATTGAGCCAATTATTCTTTCCAATCACGCTGTTGTGTGGGTAGAGGTATTCCTTGGCCCCAACTTTCAGAGGGACACTGCGTGGAAGTTTAATAACCAGCTGCTTAAAGACACCCTTATTGTGAGCCAAATTAAATCCCTTATATCGTCCTTTTTGGAGAACAATCTTGGATCTACTCCCAGATTTGATTGTATCTGGGGTGCTTTGAAATGCTATCTTAGAGGGGAATTGATTAAAATTGCTTCAGCAAGGAAAAAGTTCAGGCTTTCTCGAGTGTCTTGCTTATGGCCAGGATTAGAGAGCTGGAGGCTCCTGCTCTTCCTCCTCTCCTATATCATCCTTTGAAGCCCTCACAGCAGCCAAGAACAGTATATGGATCTTTTGAAAGAAAGGGTCGAATATTGTTTAGTTAAGACTCAAGCGAAGTATATTGAGCATGGGGAGAAAGCGGGTAAGCTTCTTGCTCTGAGGCTTCGTTTGTTGGAAGGTTCTAGATTGATCCCAGCTATACAATCCTCACTGGGCACTATAGTTACGTCTCCTAGAGAGATAGCTAAGGGTTTTGAAGAATATTACAGGAAACTTTATAGTGCCCCTTCTTCTCCTGTTTCTATATCTGATATACTGGTTTATCTAAAGGATATTGATATTCCGAAACTTCTACCCTCACAGATTAGTTCCTTGACTGCCCCATCTTACTTTCTGAAATCGAGGCTGCTATTACTTCTATGGATCTGGATAAGGCCCCAGGTCCAGACGGTTTTCCCGTGAACTTTTATAGGATGTTCTCTAAGGAACTGGCACCAGTACTTCTACAGCTTTATCAGTATCTTTTCTCTGCTAGTGTGACTGATCCAGCGCTTTTTGAAGCCACTATTGTCCTAATTCTCAAACCGGGCAAATCTCCTACTGATCCAGCGAGCTACCGGCCTATCTCCCTTCAAAATTATGACATGAAAACTCGCCAAGTTTTGGCGGAGCGTGTTAAGAAAGTATGGCTTCATCTTCTTAGTCCTGAGCAGGTTGGTTTTGTTCATTCTCGGTCCTCTTTGATCACCTTAGAACCCTTTTTCATATCTCGCACCTAGCCCAATCATCTCTCTCCCATGGCTCTGGTCTCTTTGGACGCTGAGAAAGCTTTTGACCCGGAGTTGGCTCTTTCTTTGTGTTACTTTGTCCGAGATGGGTTTTCCAGTTTCTTTTCTTAAATGGATCCAGGTTCTGTATAATTCTCATTGGCTAGGATATACTGTAATGGGTTTTTTCTTCGAAATTTCATTTGTTTACTGGAACTAGACAGGGTTGTCCCTTATCACCTTTTCTTTTTAACCTGTATCTTGAGCCTTTGCTTATTAAGCTTAAGTCTTCCCCGTTTATCAAAGGTTGCCGAGTGTACCAACATGATCTGGTCCTTTCAGTGTACGCAGATGATGTACTTTTACATGTCTCCCATCCGGTTTCTTCCCTTGAACAAGCTATTTTGCTCATCAACCAATTTGGTAGTTTTTCTCAGTATAAGTTGAATATAGCTAAGTCTGAAATCTTTCCTTTAAATGCCGATACTTTTAAGCACGAATTTACCAAGTTTGGTATGTGCTGGTCTCCTAAATTGATTAAATATTTAGGTATACATTTTTCTTAGACTTGGCTCTACTCAAAAAACTCAACCTGGACAATATTAAAACCCAAATACATCAAGATTTGTTAAGATGGTCCAACCTCCCTATTTCTCTTTGGGGTAGGATTAACATTATCAAGATGAATGTTCTTCCTCGTATTTTTTAACCCCTTAACCTTCTGTGTCTTTGGTTGCCACTTTCGTACTTACAACAGTTTCATGTAATTTTTTCGGAGTTTCTTTGGCGTGGAAAAGGGGTCAGGCGTTCTTTTCTTAAATTGTCCCTCCCCAAGGATAAAGGGGGTCTTCGGCTTCCCAATCTTTTAATATATTACTGGGCAATTCACTTATCTAAAGTAGGGCGATGAACTTCATCTGATCATGATCCTTTTCCTCCGATCTGGCTTCAAATTGAGAAATCGATTCTTGTAGAATCTAAGTTAGATCCGTATGCCATGTTCTACTTTCCTATCTCGCTTCTCTCGCAATGGATAATGGACCAACCAGTCCTCGCGTCTCTTAAGTCCCTTTCCCAGTGCTTGCAGTTTTAAGATCCCTCTAAATTGGATCTTGACAGCCTATTGTTTCTAATCCTAATATTAAATTAGGCAGCTCAATGATTGGCCCAGGTTGGCTCTCTCAAATTAACAACACTAGTTTGGACCAGTATTACGATCAGGATTCTCTACTCTCGACCTCTGCAGTTCTTGTCAAATTTGGTATTCCTAGGGGCAGTGTCTTTAAAGTATTTCAATTGAGGCATCTTATTGTGAAGAAGTTCGGTACCCAGTTTAGGACACCCGTGGTCCAATCCTTTCTGTCTCGGGTCGCCACCTTGGCCTCTAAACCACATTCTATCTCGGCACTATACTCTTACCTACTGGAATACAAATTTCCCATGCCTGCTGCAGGTTCTTGTGTCTGGTCTTCTTGCTTCCCGAGTTACCTTGAACTGGGCCCAGGTTTGAGGGACATGCAGAGATATCACACTCAGGACAGGCTCAAGCTTACCCAATATTATATTTTGAATAATATATTATACGCCTAAGAAGCTTTTTCGGCTCAACAGGCTAGCAGCCTCCCGATGTACTAGATGTTTACAGGGGGATGGGAATCCCCTTCACATTTTCTGGGACTGTCCGAATGTTGCTCTGCTCTGGACAGCTATTCAGGACAACCTGGACCCCCTATTGGGCCTTACAACCTTTTTCACCCCCGAAATATGTATATTAGGGGATTACAGTGCTATTGATTGTGTAGAATGTCGGTATCATATTGCCCTGGTGTCTGGTGCGGTTAAAAGACTTGTTCTTAGGCACTGGACTGACCAACTGATCCTGACCTACCCTGAATGGTTGACCCAATTATCGGCCTGCCTCAATGTTGAAAGGTTATTGGCTAGTTGGGTACCGTATGATTTGTTTCAAAAAGAGATGGGGTAAACTCCATGCTCTTTACTTGCACCACTGACCTCTGGCTTCTCCTTTGGTGCCCATGGAAGCCTTTTGTATGTTCCTCTTTGATACCATTTGTTTTGATTTTTGAATGTGATTTTTCTTTGATTATATACATGCCAGGTGTGGCTTTTTATTTTCTTCCTAGTTGTATGCTTAATGGCACACTGGGGTGGGGGGTAAGGGGGGTTGAGTGGAGGGAGGGAGGGTAGGTGGGGGTGGGGGTGCGGTTTTATTAGGATTTTAGTTTATATCCTTTTGCTTTGTACCAAATGCTGATAACTGGTTATTTATTCTGTGTAAGTGCTGGTTTGGGTTTGTATATGTAAAATTTAATAAACTTGAATTTCAAAAAAAAAAGTACATTAATACATCCATTAAAGGGAATGTCTTTGGTGTCAGGTGGTAAATAAACACTTATCAATATACATCTTACTTGTTTTTCATATGATAATTCAATCCCTAACATACAGTATTCCTCATCATCCTATATGCATTTCACTGCATAGTTAGAGCATGTTTTTAATAAAGTCATCACACCACCTGATGGTCTCCCATATTTATTCCTTTTCTTTTTTACTGGAACATATTAACTTTGATAACCTTCTAAGCAATAATCATCCTTTGTTTGAAACCAAGTTTCTTGCAGCATAATCACATGAAATTCTGATATAAATGAAATAATACCCAGGTCCTTAAGTTTACCTGCTAACCCAGCTATATTCCAGCATAACATCTCTAAATTGTTATTCATCTGACCAAGTTTTTCTTCTAACCATCAATTTCCTTCTTCTACTTCACTCAGATCACTCAATATACAATAATGATTGCTTTCCAGAACATTTGTCATTTCTTCTTCACTTTCCTTTATGCTAACTTCACTTACTGTTTGTATTGACCTTTCATAACTTCCTATACTATTTGTTCTTTCTAGTATAACATTGTTATTCATTCTAGGTTCTTTCTCTTTCCTACCCCTAATTATCTTCCCTCTTTCCATAACTAATATATTATTATCTGGTTGTAACTGATGTTCTTGTTCTACAGGTCTTAAGTAATCTGAGATTTCTTATTGTCATTTTCTTTCTTTTTTATTTTTATCCTCTTTCCCTGCTTCTTCTTCTTTCTTTTTTTCCTCTCTTCTTTGATCAAATTTGTCTCTTTCTGTTTTTTCTAGAATTGTCATTTTTTTCTGCCTTGATGCCTATTTCTGCAAAAATTTCTCTTCCTTCTATTAACTTTTGTCTAGTATTTGAATTTTTATTTATTTTTATTTATTTCATTTTTGTTGACTGGGTAAGTGCACTAGACAAATCCTGCCTATTTTCAGGCAACCAAACATATCCAACCTTTCTCATGACCGCTTTGATATCTATATGTTGAACTAATGTCATTCTATGATAGTTTGCGTCCCCAAATCCCTTTACATATATTATATGCTACTATTTTTAGTGCCATATGTTGTTCATATTTACTTTTTGGGATACCCTTTAAGAAAATAGTTGGAAGGATTTCCCCCTTAGCTATTAGGTCCTCCTTAACTTATGAATCCATTCTATTTTTTTATCTCTCTTTCCTTTCTCCTCTACCCTTTGCATTTGCTTTTTTTGCTTCCAATTTCCTTGTATTTCTTGTTTTTCTCCTTCTATCTCTGATGTTATTTCTTCCTTATTATGGTATTTTTTGTCTTGCCCTCTTTCTCAACTTCCAGTCATGTCTCTTTATGTACCAATTTTGCCACTTTCTTCTCTCTTTGATTTTTCCCATGTCTGATCTCTGTCTCATTTCTTCCTTTAGTTTTATCTTTTGTTTCCTTTAGCTCTTTCATTAATTTTTGTTTCTCTTTCCTCTTTTTCACCAATTTCTTCTGTAATTTGTTGTATTGTTTTTCCTTTTTCCACTTATACTTATTATCTTTCTTTCTTGTATTTTCCACTCCCTTATTTCCCTCCATTTTAGCCATATGTGAGCTTAACAATGCTGTAAAACTTATAAGGAGTTCATTATTCAGTAATATTCCATCTCTGATCTCTCTCAATAATCTTTGATGCAATTTTCTTCCTCCAACACTTCTTCCTTCCTTATTCCTTCTTCTTCTTCTCCCTCTGACTTATTACTATTTCCTGTTATCTGTGAGATGTCAGGGGGATACTGTGTAGGGGGATCCAATCTTGGTTTAAGTATATATGGGGTAAGAAATGCTTCATAATCTCCCAGAAATGAAGTACTAGGACACTGGTTTGATTTTTCTGCCACACTTTTTCCTTTATCTACTGTACTTGACTTTCCTTTTGCATATTTTTTCCTTATCTTATCCTGGTTCAGTTTTATTTTAGCTTTTCCATCTTTTCATTTCACAGACCTTCCTTCATCATTTCATACATCCACTTGAACCTCCATCTCTATATGTCCTGGTGGTTTTCCTTTAATTTCCATAGAAATGTTGTCTTCTAGGAGCTCAACTAGGAGCAGATTTATCCTGGACTCCCTTCAGGGTGCCTTCCTCAAGCAACTGGTCATGGAACCAACTCGGCAGAAGGCAATACTGGACCTTGTGCTCACAAACAGGGACAGTGTGATGGGGGTAACAGTGGGGGAGCACCTGGGTAACAGTGACCACCAGTCATTGTGGTTTGAAATCACAGAAAGAGCAGAACCAAACCACACAAAACACATATCCTGGATTTTAGGGAGCAGACTTTGGGAAAATGGGGAGATGCTTGAAAGAGGCATTAAGGGAATGGGACAGGAATCAGGATTGAGGAACAGTGGGCAGTATTTAAAATGGGGATTATAAGAACAACAGAATTATGCATTAAGCAGGTTAGCAAGAGGAAAAGAAAGAGGAGACCATTATGGTTTTCCAAAGAGGTAGCAAAGAAAGTGAAAGCCAAAAAGACTGCATTCAGGCAATACAAAAGACACAGGCAGAAGGGATAGGGAGAAGTACCAGGAGAAACAAAGGGAGGCAGGAAGTCAGTAAGGGAAGCCAAAGCTCAGACAGAAGAACACATTGCAAAATCAGTGGTTAAAGGGGACAAAACCTTTACAGGTACATAAGTGAAAAAGAAGGACAAAGGGAGGGATAGTTAGACTGAAGGGGAGGATGGGAGCAGCTGGAGGATGACAACAGTAAAGCTGACATATTGAACAGGTATTTCTGCTCAGTCTTTACTAAGGAAGAGGGGGTAATGGGTCTGAAGGGAGTACAAGGGTGAGAATGGTGCAGAAATGGACACAAGTCCCTTTACACGAGAAAGGGTCCTGAAGGAACTGGAAGTAATAGAGTTGACAAAGCAATGGGGCCAGATGGGGTGCACCCTGGGTCCTAAAGAACTAAGAGAGGTGGTGGCTGAACCTCTGGCTATCCTGTTCAGCCAATCACTGGAAACAGGGAGGTACCCAAAGACTGGAGGACAGCAGATGTAGTCCCCTTATACAAAAGTGGGAACAAAGAGGAAGCAGGGAACTACAGACCAGTCAGCCTCACCTCAGTAGTGGGAAAGATCATGGAAGCACTACTGAAGGAGAGAGATTGTGGAACATCTGGTTGTCAATGGACTACAGGACCCAAGGCAGCTATGTTTCACCAGGGGAGGCCATGTCAGACCAACCTCATTGGATTTTTGACTGGGTGACTAGGGAGGTGGATCAGGGAGGGCAGTGGACATGGCCTATCTGGACTTCAGCAAGGCCTTTGACACTGTGCCACATAGAAGACTATTACACAAACTGGGAATATGGGTGTGGGCAGGACAGTAGTGTGGTGGGTAGGTAACTGGCTGGGTGGCAGGACACAGAGGGTGGTGGTAAATGGCTGTCACTCCACAGAGGGAAGATTGACCAGTGGGGTACCACAGGGATCAGTGCTGGGACTGGTCCTATTCAACATCTTCATCAGTGACATTGCACAGGATCTAGAAGGCAGAATTTCACTGTTCGCTGATGACACAAAGCTCTGTAACAGAGTAGACACACCAGAAGGTGTAGACAGAATGAGAAGGGACCTGCAGAAACTTGAAGAATGGTCAAGGGTTTGGCAGTTGAAATTCAATGCAAAGAAGTGCAAGATAATGCATATGGGGCACAAAACCCTGGCACAATATATCAGTTGGGGGTGAGGATATAGCATGCACCAAGCAGGAAAGGGATCTTGGGGTTGTCATCTCTGATGACCTCAAGGTAGGAAACAGTGTGACAAGGCATCAGGTAAAGCAAATAGGATGCTGGAATGTATAGGCAGGGGCATCACCAGCAGGAAAAGGGAGGTCATAATTCAGCTATACAAGACACTAGTGAGGCCCCACCTGGAGTACAGGTACAGTTCTGGAGACCATACCTACGTAAGGACATAGACAGGGTAGAGAAGGTTCAGAGGAGGGCAACAAAGATGGTGCATGGGTTGCATCACAAATCCTATGAAGACAGGTTGAAGGAACTGAACATGTACTCCCTGGAGGAGAGGAGGGAGAGAGGGATATGATAGAGACATACAAGTATCTTACAGGGAGGAACAGGGTGCAGGAAACACTATTTTTAAGCTAAAAGATGTTTCAGGACTAGGGCATGGGATGAAGTTGGAGGAGGACGATTCAGAGGAAACATGAGAAAAGAATTTCTTCACAGAACGGGTGGTGGACAAGTGGAACACCCTGCCAGAGGAAGTGGTGGGGGCTGAAACAATCACGGGATTTAAGAATGCATGGGATAGACATAAAGGAATTCTAGAGGTCAGGGGTAAGGGGAAATAGACTTCTAGGAAAACAAACTGAACTTACAAGCTCAAATGGGCAGACTAGGTGGGCCATAGACCCTTATCTGCCGACACTGTCTATGTATCTATGTATCTATGTCTTTATTACCAAATTTGTTTCCTCAGACTTACTAGCTACACTTTCTAAATCCCTTATAGTTTTCAGAAGTGGATGCTGTTCCTTACTTTTTGTAATATCTGGCTGTGCATATTTCTTTATTGGTGATGAACTTAATGGGGGAAGAGAGGTGCTTTGAATTCTCAGCACCTATTTTTTACCCACCAAGTTTTTCTGACTGCCTTGTGCTAATATATAGCTAGCAATTTTTTTCAATATTGGATTTTTTCCCATTCATTTTTTCTTTTACTGTCCAGCTTCTTCTTACTATACATTACTGAATTGGCCAATTGCTTCTTTTTCCTCTGTCTAGTATTCATCATTTCCACAACTTCTATATAACTGTTCTCTCCCACAATAAAAGAGGTACAGAAAAATAAACAATTTTACACATATGTGTGTGTTCTTACAATCCACTCAAATTGACCACAAAGTCCACAGTTGACCATTTAATTTATCTTTTTGTTTCCTTTAACATGCCACTTTGGTGTTTACAACATTTCTCATTAGTTCTTACTTAGCCAAGACTTGAGTTATTGTAGTTTTATAGTCACTTTATGTAAGTTCAGTCACTTCCAAAGTTTCCACAATTTCCTCCACTCCAGGATTGCCTTTTAGATTATTTAATCCTCAGTTCTCAGGTATTCTCCACGATAGCTGGTACACCCTTACTTAAAACACAGACTTGCTATAAAACATGAAAAAAGAAAAGGAACCTCTTACTTTTTACACATGCAGATTTTGATCTAATGCCATAAAATATATAAAATATAAACACTTAAAAACTTAAAATATACTACTTCATATATGTATTTTACCCATTTAGCCTCTTTCCTTCCTTATATTTACTTTTTTCCTTTCCAGAGTCAGCTGTACATTCTAACAAGATTTCTCTATTCCAGCATCTGTGGGGATGAATATCATATTGTTCATTCAGGGCAGATAAATGCCAAAACCTTATATTTATTTTATTTATAAACAACTCTATTTAAATGAATCAATAGTTCATTTAGCTGTTTAGCTGTTTAGTTTTGTCTACTCCCCTAAAGTAAAGGCAATTTTCCTACCTTCTGTAAGTTCTATTTCTTCTCACTCTTGCTACTTACTATTTCCCTGGTATTTTGTTGCACTTACCCCAGTTTAGCGTACCATTGACTCACACATTCGGCTTGCACAGTAGCAGTTATGGCTATTTGAGTTTTAGTAAATTATCACCAAAGGCATTATTCCTATGGCAGTCGACAATGAACAATAAACAGTGTGGTCTTGTAAAAACTTATCCGCATGTACCTTAATGTCTTTTGTTATATTTTCTAGCTTTCAAAATGGTGCTTTTAAGCAATAGGATGCTGAGACATGCGCACTTATATCATATACATCTGAGTATGACACATCATGCATCCTACACCTTCTTAACCAATTGCAACCAATTAACCTTTACTTTAAAAAAATCTAAGTTGTTAGCTTAACTTTTAATTAAAACTACCTGCCTCTCCTTATTTAACTAACTTGCTCCGATTAGATATTTTCACACAACGCTTCCTGGAAACAAAACGCTACCTTACATTAAGAAACACAGGTTACACACACTCTCTATATATTCCACTTAAAGGAACACTCTATCACACTGCTTAATTTAAGAAATACAATATTCAATAGAACCCTAAAAGTGCATCAAAAGAACACTAGAAATGCATCAAACACAATTCACAACAATCCCACATTTTTCTTATAGTTTCAGTTATGATTTCTGTATAGTCTCCTGTAAGTTTGCTCAATATCCGTTGACTTCTCTCCCAGAGACTCACAAATCACTACAGTTCCAGCTGTTCTCTTATTCTCTTTTCTTCCTTTCTTGTAATTCTTTTAAATTCAGCTACGTATAACTAAAATGGCTTAACTAATTTATTTATTTACTAGGCACCTCACACCAACATGCTTTTCCTCCATCTCTTTTCTCTCAGCCTTCAGCTTTGTTGCACTCTCTTTTTACCTCCCAAAATAGCATCCCAGCACACTGGCCACTTCAATTTCAACCACTTCAGTGTACTTATAGGCTTGCAGAAAGAGCGTATGAAAAGAAGGGCTAAAGATTAAAAAATGAGAAATCTTCTGCAGCTGTATCCTCCCTTAATTCTTGTCCGTCCCACCTTCCGCAAGGCTTCTGCTTCTACTTTCAGCTCCTCTAGGCTACAGGCTGCCCCATCACTGGGACTCCTCGCACTAGTCTGAAAAGGAAACAGAGGGACCTACAATATGCCACTCCAAGAGAGAGACCTTAAAGTCTATCTGGAAAGTGCTGTACACATGTAATACTCAGGCAATGATGGCATACCTGCAGTAATTTACAAGAAAGCATTGTACAGCTCCTGCTTCTGCAGTTCCTCCTCAACTAGCATAGCATCCAACCTCCATCTTGGATCTGTAAACATTTTTTTCTAAACTATTGATTTATTTAATGCAATCTTTCTAAAAATGAGTTTAGGGAGAAAATGTACAGTAAAGGGATTAAGGGACAACTCTGTGCACCCCTTCCCATACTTTAGTTTTGGGGCCTGTGTGGCCTAGAATAACTGGACTAGAAAGTATGTTATTATACAGCAACTTTAACCAGGATATAAAGTCATTCAGAATACAGTATGTTTGTAAATCTGAAAAAAATGCATAGTTAACCCTATCAAATGCCTTTCTTTGATCTAGAGATATGATCAACCCCTGTATCCTATGTTCTAGTAAAATATTCCTATATTTCTCTAAGAATAATCAAGGGGTGATGAATTGATCTATCCGGCAAATCACAGAGCTGTGCTGGATGTATAATAGGTGCTGCTATCTTTTTTAACCTAAGTTTCAAAACCTGAGACAGGATCTTAAAGTCTGCATTCAACAAGCATATAGATCTCCAGTTATGTATCAAGAGTCTATCCCCATGATATAAAAAGGAAGATAACGAAGCTGTTTGAAAAATATCTTGGTACATCTTTCTGTATATTTAAAAAATAATCAAACACTTTTTCTAGATATAGAGTTAACTCCAAAGTAAAAGTTTTATAAAATTCATAGGGTAAGCCATCTTCCTCTGGGGCTGCCCCTGCCTTCGAAAACTGATCACATCAGTGATTTCCTGTCCTGAAATTTGTGCTGTTAACTGATCTAATTCATCCTTTAGTAAATGGTTTCATGGTAGATCTGATAGATAACCTGATAGAGCAGTATCCAAGGTGATTTCAGGGAACTTTGATGATAGTAAATATTTCATAACAATTTCAGTTATTTCCTTCAGGGAGGTCACTATTTCTCCTTTGTCATTTTGTAAAGATGAAAAGGTGGCTGCATTTCTCTTTACTTTACATGCTGTGTATGGGTCCAGAAATGGGGTTCTTTGGGTGCCATAAGTAAGTTCTGTCTGGGGTGTACTAACCCTATCATATTGAAGAGCTTTCATTTCTGCTTTGATGATTTTTATCGGGGAGGATAAATTACTGTCATGATAGAGAGTAAGAGATAGTAAGTGTTGAAACTGGGAGCATAATTTTAAATATTGAAAGAACTGCAGCTGACACTGTTTTTTACCAAAGGACTGAAAGCATGTTTGGATATCCAATTTTGTGTCCTGCCACCAGTCCCCTATATTATCATGTAAGTGAAAAACTGATGCTCGAGCTGCCAATAATTGTTTGAAATGATTTTATATGTTAGAATCAGATAGCATTTTAGTGTTTAATTTCCATTGTGAACAATTAATGAGGCTTTGTAAATTTCTTCCCAAGCAGATTTTGACCATTAAGTGATCTGAAAATTCAGCTGGGATGAATTCAGTGGATTGCACTCTTAAAATTTTAGAAATAAAAATGTAATCAATTATGGTAGTGAACTAAGCCCTTTTATAAGTAAATGTTAATCCTCTAATTAGGGAATCTGCACAGTTAGTGAGTTCAGTGATAGAAATATAGTTTTTAAAGGCCAGGGAGTCACAATAAACCTTTTTCATAGAGTTTTGTCCTCTAGGTACCATAATG
Source organism: Neoceratodus forsteri (assembly GCA_016271365.2). Classification (NCBI taxonomy): domain Eukaryota; kingdom Metazoa; phylum Chordata; order Ceratodontiformes; family Ceratodontidae; genus Neoceratodus; species Neoceratodus forsteri. The sequence goes on along the minus strand of CM028132.1, from coordinate 1,060,743,390 downwards.
CTGCAGTTAAAATTCCCACCCAGAACCGGCCTGGTGGCTCTGAGACCTGAGGCACTGGATGCCTTACCTCATGCTATGCCAGTGACCCGGGTTTGTGAATGATCTGGGGTCATCTGGGTGCAGGCACAGGGGAGGGGAGAGAGCAGGATTGAGCACTGGTTCTCCTCTCCTGGGAGGGGGGTAGCCCACGCATATTCCCACTATCACTGGAATGAGGTCTGGTGATAGGCTCAGGTGGTATCGATGCAACAGGTAGGGTGGAGCATCCCATAGTGCATGGTGTGTGCATGCCTCCACATGCACATGTGACACTGGGGTGCATGAGGTCAGGGAACAAAACCCATAAAAATGTACAAGCTACTTATGGAATCAAAAGATTTCCACCCATTATGATAAGTTTTGCTGTAGCTAAAAGAGGCTGTATACATTCAAATAATTCAACGCTATCTGCTTTAAGTTGAGGAGCATAAATGTTTAGTATTCGGGCACAGTTCATTGTCCCAGTACCCATCTATCACCACAACTTTTCCTAGAATAAGATCCATGAGTCTGAAGAAAGAAAACCTGTTTCCTGAAAATAGAATCCCCATGCCGTCCACTTTATCAGTACCAAAGGAGCAGAATGATTGTCCATAGTGCCTTTCAGATTTTAATCAGGACATTTGGGATATTGTTCCCATCCATGTTTCCTGTACTAACAGGATATCAATAGCCATGTCATGGGCTAGCTGATACACTATCTGTATTTTCTTGTTGTTCTTTAAGCTATAGCAATTTATAGAGGCTATGACAGTACAATGTATCAACTAGTCCTTGAGCCCTAATGCTTTTTCATCCTCTTCTATTTCCTAACATACAATTTATCAACTGGCTGAGAAACATCTGACTCTATAGCTGATATATCAGCCACCTCTTCTTCCATTTCATACTCCCCCCAGCAAAGTTTGCTAAAACCCCAAAGGGGTTTTCAGTGTCTAAGTCCTGTGATGTTCTTTCTTTTTTAGTCAGCTTCTTGGATCTCCTACTAGGCTGAGGTGCTACCCATGGTAGAGATGGTGGCATTTCCATTTGTTCTTCCATCAGATCCTGGTCCTGGGGATCAGAATAGCAAACTGGCTATAAAAGTTCCATAAAGTTTTCTTTATCAGGTGTCTCTGAAGGGGATCCCCAGTGTGGACTGATATGGATGCTTCTGGTTCTGGCTCTTGGGGTTCCAGTACAGGTGGTGGTGGAGGTAAGAAGGAATCCAAAGGAGTGACAACATCCACTTGGGCCTTATTTTTGAAGTCTTCAGGATTCAAGTTGTTGGTTTTGTTGGAAGAGGCCTGTGGGCATTCATGATATAAATGGCCATATTCTTCACATAAATTGCATCTAGTATGATTAGCGCATTGACAACTGTTATATTCCATTTCATTACAGAGGCTACACTGTAATTTATCACAGACACTGGAAAGGCGTGTGCAAACCCACTTTGGCTGCCCAGCATAGAAGCAAACCCCTCAATCACATCCAAGGAAAAAGCAGTTAGCTAGGTGACATATGCCTTCCTCCATTTGCTTGATCTTCACCTTAAATTTCCACCCTTAGTCCAGAAGTGTTTCCCATCCAGAATAGCTTAAGGAGCACTGAAAACCTCACATTTTTGCTGAAGCCAGTGGCAGATGTCTTCCACTGGCACAGTCTCATTTGGAAACATAATAGTCACCATTTTAATCAGAGGTTTAGTCAATGGGATTGTAACAAAGGGGGTCCATAAAGGGGAGAATGTCAGTTGGTTGTATTTGCATCAAAATGACTTTAGTAATTGTGGAGTGTGGAAACTGATGTTGCAGATGTCTTCCCCCGAGATGTGAATAAATGCAAACACATCTGCAGGGGAGAAGTGAAGAGAATCCTTAATCAGATTTTTCCCAATGTATTGCCTGTCAGGTCTAGGTTCCAGGCCCCCTTTGTATCATAAATGGACTGTGTGTCTTCCGGGCAAGGGTTCTGATTTATTATTTTTAAACAGATTGGACAGCAAGGGCCTGGTGGGACAGAATGGGTGGGATCTCCAAGTACAGGATTTCCAGGAGTGTCTGACTTTATAGAATACTCTTTTGGAGCAGAATCAGAAATGGGTGTAGTATTTGGGGGAAGGGGCTGTTGCAAATTCAGTCCTCTTAAGAGTTTTCCGTTACAAAGGAGGGTTAGCAGTAACTTCTGATGTACCACTAGTTGACACTGCAACTGTTGGTGCCTAGTATTTAGTTTTAACAGAGTTATTTCCCACTGGGAGATTTGCTGATGTACTTTAGGTTGGAGAACTATCCACGTGTGCATTAGTGAGAACAGCAGGAGTGGGGGGCACTTCAGTTTGCGAATCCAGCAGGAGTGCACCATTCTGGATATTCAGTCGTCATGCCCAGGTCCAAGGCGTAGTCTGGGATCCAATGACTGTGAAGGTTAGTGCTGAGACAGATGCACAAACTCAGGTATAAGTTGTAGAATACACTTTGTAATATTTATTTTCCAAAATAAAATAATAAACATACAGAATGGAAATAGGTGATTAGTCCTTCAGTTCTGCAAAAACAGTGCACAATTCCCTCAGAGAACAACTTCCAGGCTTAGTTCCAGCAAAATAGATTCTTAGCACATGAAAACTTGCATGTACTGTGAGCTGCTTCCTCCATAATAGTCAATTCTCTGTTGACTGACTCATCTGACTCATCTGTTTTGCATCTCAGGAGGTAGGCTTTTATCCCTGCCTACTGATGATGTCGGCAACATGTGAGCTGACTCACAATTCTCTAAGTAAACACATGCAGGCTGACTCATCTGACCTTTACACACTTCTGCTTCACCTAGGAAAGAATGTTTTGTTTCATTTTTTTCTCATTACTTACATTCCCCATGACTGCCTGCAGTACAGCACAGGAAAAGGCAAGCAACTTACTGCCTCTTGTCTTACTCAGTATGTTCCTTATATAGTACTTGGGGGGGGGGGGACTGCAAGACTGAAAGTGGATAGATTTCAACCTGTAGCTAGAACAGTAAACTTACAAGAACAGGAAAGTGTAAAAGAAAATGCAGCACAAATTCAGGCAGAGGCCTTGGCCCTATCACATACTCCCTTCTTTAAAAGGGAGTCAGTCTTCACTATTTTTTTTCTTGCTTAGTGAGATTGGATTCCAACCTCTTTACTTATTTCTATGAAAACCATACCTGACTCTCGCTATGTTTAAATTTCTGCTGCCACATATTTTCAGATTTACTTTTAATTCACATCCACAAATCTTTTGGGAGTATTCACATATTTCAATAAGCATACAGACTTAACATTAGCAACATTTCTCCATTTTATTGTCCCGGATTCCCCCTTTTCCCTCACAAAAAGACAGAGACCATTGGTTGTTGTTGTGCTCAGATTGGCAATTAATTTATTTATAGTCAAAATCCAATATTCCATTTTCCATTTCCTTATTATCATGTTTCTAGAAATTTCATTTTATTTCCATCCACATATCAATCTCTGATTATCCCTCCCCCAGGTGAAAACCTGGGTGCCTTCTGCTTCTCCTTTTCCGCTAGGTAATGGTGAAAACCGAGACCGCTTTCTTCTTCCTCTTCTTGTGTTATTCCTTTTTTCTTCCCCCTCCCCTCCTCCTCCCCTTTTTCCCCACTAGCCAGTCTCCAGCTTGCATTGGATGGCTGGCTTCCCCCATACTTAGGGTATCACTCTCCCTTACCTCAGGGACGATCCTTTCCTCTTTTTTTTTTTTATATTCCAGTTTTCGCCTGTTTCCTCCATGCCTCTATGAAACCCATTGTTTCTGTATTGAACATGTCTATAGCTAGATCCAACAGGTGCACACCGTCTGTCCTGTAGAAGTCCTCCACCCATTCTTCTACCCCCCCTGCAGTATTATCTGTCCTCCCATCTTCCTTGCCAATGTCCCCACCCTTCTATTCATCTTTCTTCTGGCCCTCTCCACCACCCTGTGGCTGTGCTCCTTTCTCCATACCCTTCTCGGTATCATATCTGACCAGGTGAGGCACACCTGAGGCCACCACTGTCGTATTGCCACTAGATCCCTTTTTATCTGTATGTGTTTACCCATGGTCTGCCCACCAGGTCGTTTCCCCCAGATGTATAACAATTAGGTCTGGACTGGGTCGATGTCCCTTGAGTTCCTTCAAAGCGGGAAGCAGCTGTGCCCATCTCATCCCACGTATGCCATGCCAGACCAACCTACACTGTCTCACATCCTGGTACAGCTGCTTTCCCCCAGCCTTCTTCTCTGCTCTCTTTCCAGCCCAATAAATATAGGAATGGCTGCAGATCCAGACTTCCGTGCTCTTCCCTCTACCTATGGGGTTCAAGGAAAATTAATTATTTTACACATACTCTTAGTGTCATCACCGTATTATCCCCCCCATTTCTTTCCCTTTTGCCCTCCCCAACTATTCCCTCCCCCGACCTACAGTTCCCACTAGGAGCACTACCTTCAACACACATTTTTTTTTTTTTTACTTCAGTGCTCTAATGTATCTCTTATAACTGGCTGACCGCCAGTGCCCTTTTTCCAAAATGTCCTTCACAGGTTCTCCCATTGCTGCCCACTGTGAGGCAGCCCCAATCCGTAGGGAATGGGATGAGTAATTAGCTGGGTCCTCCCCCATGAATTGCATACCCTTTTTAAGCAATGCTGTGACTTGATAGCCAGTGACCCTTTTCCCGTCCCCATGTACAAATAGCTTTCCTGTCCTGGTCCTCTGCTCTGCAGCGAAAGCCCACAGAGCCTGCACTGGGCATATTGCAACCTCTACTTGCCCATTCAGTGTCAACATGCAACCTTGTCCTCTTTGGTCCATTTTTGACCTCCTGATCTTGATCCATATCTCTTTCACCCCCAGCTCACATAGTCCCACTCCAAGCCTCCTTCCTTGTCTTCTTTCCCATGACCTACCACCTCACTCACTCTCATCGCCTCTGCAAACATTATCACATAAATTGTGTGAAATAGCTGGGCCTCAGCCTTTGATCTGCATATTACTGGGAGCACCTCCTTTAGCCTTATTAGCCACTGCTCCCCTATTGGCCTCCTATTATCTCCTGGCCCATGTTTCAACCTGCCCCATCCCTGCATCATTCTCCTGATGAGCAGTGATTTTGCCAGGTCCTTCCACCCCTTTAGGTTGCAGATAACACTAATCCCTGCCAGATAAACCCCCATTCTGGTGTGGGTGGTCCCTTTCTGCCATTGTTCGACGGTGAACATTCCCAACTGTTCCTCTGTGAGTGGCCCACTTACCTCCATCTGGTGCTCAGCCCTGAATGTCTGAAAAACCCACCAGGCCCCATCGTAAGCCCTCAGAGTCCGAGGTGCCTATGAGCTGTGAAACAGCAGTTCTGCTCCTTCTTGCCAATGTCGCAGATGTTCATTGGTATGGGTGTTTTTTGTTCCTCCGCTGCTGGTGCCAACCTCCGGAAATGGTCCAGCTGCAGACGGGAAAGGCTGTCAGCCAGGGTATTGTGTACCCCTTCTATATGTTTTGCTCTGAATGACTTGTTCAGCTGCAAAGCCCTTAAAACTAAACATTGTAATACTTTCATGACCGTCTTTGACCTGGCTCCCCTGTTGTTTAGGACCTCTACCACTGATCTGTTATCACATCAGAAGGTCACTTTCTGATTCCGTAGTTCCTCCCCCATACCAGGGAGCATGCCCATATGGGCATGATTTCCAGCAATGTTATATCTCTTATTGTCCCATCCTTTACCTAGCTATCAGGCCATGGTTCTGTGAACCACCTGCCCCTCAGGTAACCCCCCCCATGCCTGACCCCCTGGCTGCATCTGTATAGAGATTGAGGTCTGTGTTGTACACCCACTCTTCTTGCCAGAATGAACAGCCATTATATTCCTTCAGGAATTCCTCCCATATCTCAAAATCTTCTCTGACACCTTTTGTCAGGTCCACCCAGTGATGTGGTCTGGTGACCCCTGCTGTAGCCCTAGCTAACCTATGTGTGAACGCCCTTCCCGGTCCAATGGCCCTGCAGGTGAAGTTCAGATGCCCCAATACTTGCTGGACTTGTTTCAGCTGTACCCTTCTCCTGCTGGTGTGTAATTGAACCAATTCCTTCAGTTTCCTCACTTTATTGTCTGGCAGCCTGAATATCTCTTTTGGTACATTTATCTCGATCCCCAGAATTTCATCACCCTGCTGGGCCCTTCTGTTTTTTCCAGTGACAGTGGCACCCCTAGTTCCCTACATAATTCCTGAAACTTACCCAGCATATTCTGTGTCTCCCTTTTTCCCCTCCCAATGAAAAGGAAGTCATCTAGATAATGAACGACCGTTCTATAACCCGTCCTTTCTTGGAATATCCATTGCAAACACGTGCTGAAGGCTTTGAATGTCGCGCATGCTATGGAACATCCCATTGGCATGGCTTTGTCAAAACGATACTGCTCCCCAATTTTAAAACCCAATAGATCCCAGTCTTCTCTCCTAACTGGTAGCAGTCTGAAGGCGGACTCAATATCTGTCTTTGCCATCCATGCGTTCTCAGAAACCCAGATTATCTGAACTGCATCCTCCAGTGTCGCATATGTCACCCTACTGTGTTCCTTCCTGATGAAGTCATTCACCGAATCCCCTTCTGGATAAGACAGGTGGTGAATCACCCTGTACTCTCCTTCTTGCTTCTTGGGTACCAAACCCAATGGCGAGATATGCATATCTTGCAGGGGGGGGATCGAATGGTCCCTCTACCCTCCCTGCTGCCCTCTTTTTCTCTATCTCCTGTCTCAACATTTCTTTCTTTCCTTTAACAGATCCCAGGTTGCCCGCCTCTCTCGCTTGCCTGGGACCCTCACACTGTAGTGAAAACCCCATCTTAAAACCTTGTATAATCATCCCCCATACTGCTCTGTTAAGATATCTGTCCAAACAGGTTGCCCATGCCTCTACATTGATGGGGGTTCTAGCTACCCTGAAATGCTTCTTGTCTATCCCCCCTTTTCTGCTCCCCAGCCCCCTCTGTCTTGTGCAGGGTTCTTTTGATCAGTGATTCTGACCCCCACCCGCTCGGGTTCCTTCTACCCCTCCCACTCTTATTCCATGTCTGCCCTTTAAACCCCTGTCCTTCCCGAAAGTACTGTCGACCTGCCCCTTTTCCCCCATGTCCCTGTGCCCCTTGGGTCCATGCCGTCCTGCATCTGCTCGCTGGGTGTCCTCCACCACATTTTGAGCAAGTGTGGTGAAAACGACATTGGAGCCATGAGCAAAAAGCCCTGTTGTACTCCCAACAACATCTCTGGGGTGTCGGCCCTTTCCTCCCCCATTCCCCTTCGGGCGTGGACTGATCAGTGACATAGTCTGTCCACAAATCTAACTGCTTCATGTCCCATCTCACATCCCTGAATGTTGCCATTCTCTGTCAAAAGAATTAGTCATAATATAGCCACCTCACCCCGCCTTTTGCCTTTGCCCTCCTTATTATCAAGGAATACATGATGAGCGGGATACCCAGCTCTGGCCTTTTCTCCAAGACAATGGCTGAGAAAGTGGCAAAACCTACAAACCATCCATCCCAGGTCTTTCCCTTCGTGAACTTATCCTCCTCCTTTTTTCCCAAAAGCACTATTGCCGCTGCCATTTCGCTCTTACCTATGTGCCCAACTTCTTCATACGTTGCTGCCGCTTCCCGGCTCACCAAAGCGAATATATCCACATACTCCCCTTTCCATATTTTCTCTTTTGTGGTCAGTGGGACATGCTCTCCTGTCCTCATCCCGGGTACCCCTATCTCCCTTGTACCTTTTCCTTCTTTTTCTGCACTCCCTTCATTACTTTTTGGCACCTCTTTTCCCCCCTAATTTCTGCCAGAGCCGATTCCATCTGCCTTAACCCTCCTGTCCCCAGCGCCGATACAATTTGACCTATGTATTCCTTTATACTATCCCCCACTGCACTGGGTGCATTACCTGCAACCTGTCTGGGCCGTGCTGCCTGGCCTCTTCCAACTGACCCCTTTTCTCTCCTTGTGGCTGAGGAGGAGGGTGAACTCCTATGGTTTGTGGAGTGAAAACCACGTTCTGGGGGTCTGGCCCGGGTTCACTAGGGAAGATCCCGCCTTGATCGGGGGGCGGTACTGGCATTCCCAAGTTTATAGGCTGCAGAGGTACTGGATCTGCCACCCTTGGGGGTTCCACCACAAGTGGTGGTACCCAAGTGGGGCTACGCGACCCTTCGACCGGGCATTTCCCTCTGCCTCCTTTCTCCCGGCCTGCTTTCCTTTTCTCCTTGGGTCTCCCTGGTTCCTCCCCTGCCCCAGGCTCCCACATTTGGTTGGCCTTTTCTGCCAACTCGATTATGGCCCTGTAGGTGTCCTCCTTTGATGGCTTGCTTTTCTTTGGTGCCATTTCCTTCGCTTTTTCCCTGTGAAGACAACTATAGGAAGAGAACAAGAGTCATTCTATGCCTGCATTACCATATATATTTTTTTATTTTTTTTGTGTCCCATTTTTTTTCTCTTTTTTTTTCCACCCTCATGCCCATTCAGCTTTTCTTTCCTTCCCGCATGTCTTCTTTTCTTTGTATCCTTTTCGCTCCCGACATCTCTTTTTTTGGGGGGGGTCGTCATGCTGCATGTGACGTCACGCCGAGGGTCACTATAGCTTGCTTAACTCCTCCCTGTATTGGGCCACCCTCTGTTGGCCCCCTTTTTTTTTAACTAAGCCCTTGTGTCTGAAAAACCCTTGCCTCTATGCCCTCCCTGAAAATGCTTGCCTTGCGGCCTACACCATTTTTTGCAGCCTTGCTCTGCTACCTGCTCCATTTTCTCTTTTGGGTCTCTCAGACATTTGACCATTTTTCACCCCCCCCTTGAGAGGCCCCATGCCACCAATTACCCTGCTTGCTGTTGCCCCGTGTCACCCGAGGTTGCTATGGCGAAAATTAGTTCCTCCCTTTACTGGGCCTCCCCCATTGGCCATTTTATAGAGAACACTCCCCCAACAACCTAATGTCTAATGAGGCCTCACCCCTAATCCCCTCTCAAATGCTTGCCTCACGGCCTACCCGTGGCATGCTCATTCACGTCACGTGGCCACCTGCGTCAGCCCCCCACACCAAAAACCTTCCTATTTGTGGCCTCTTCCCATTCTGGTCTCTCCCGCCCCGTGGTTTGTAACCGCATTTCTTTAGTCACAAAATATCCCATTATCCCAGCGCCAGGCCAAGAAGTTTTTTTTTTATCCCCAGCTCTCTCAAGCCAGGCACTGCTCCCTGTTCCACTCACTTCTGGCCCATTGCAGACTTTTTGGGCATTCCCCCGCCTCCCTCGTGAGGCTCCTTGCCATCAAAACCCCCACAGCTTGCTGCCCCACAGGCCTCCCAGCCCTGTGTTTGTTGCTCCCTTCTCTGCAATGGCCTCTTGGTCTCCCATCCAGGTCCCTCGCTGAGCCCACGCCAGCCCTAGACCCCACACCATGCTGCCCCACAAGTTCAATGCACTATCCCCGCACCACTCCAGTTTGGACAGCCCTGTCCTCCAGCCTCACCCTCTCTAGGCCCACACCAGCCACCCTACAGCTCCTTGTCCCCTCAAAATCAGCCTTGCGCTGCACACAACGCTCATTTTCGGCAGAATTAGCCTTGCCCTGTGATCCTCTCTTTTGCTCACTGTTTGAAAAATGCCACCACTTGCTACTGCTGAGGCCCCTCTACCATACCGCCAGCCATGTGCTGGAACCAAACGCTTGGTTCTCTCTGACCAAACTGCTCTCCACTGGATTGCTACTCGACACTGCTCCCAGCCATAATCTACAAAAAACGCTCGTTTTCTCTTAATCTGCACTCCACAGGATTGCTACCGACAATATTCCCAGCCATGTGCTACAAACACTCTTTTTTTTTTTTTTTATTTTCAGCACTCAATTCCCTCTTAAACATCTGCTATCACAGGATTGCTACCTGCCCATACTCCCAGCCATGTGCCACAAAAACGCTCGTTTCTCTCTGACCAAAACTTGCTCTCCCCAGGAACGCTACTTCCAGGTCCTTTGTCCAACCACCCCTCACTCCACTCTCTCTGCTCCTGCCCTTCATTCTATATGATGTCTTGTCAAGCCATGCAACTAAACACAGAAACCACCTATTCAGAAAAATTATTTCATTTTTCCTTTTTTAAACAACTAGCAGCCATTGTAAAACATCTCTTCTCTTTCCAGCATTGTATGCAATTTTTTTTTTAAACACATCCAAGCTTCATTATTCTCTCCTTTAAATTTTACCTGTTTTTCCTGGTGCACAAACCTCCACCAATAGTTCTGCCAATCCGATGTGCTGCAGCTTTCATAAATCAAGAACTCCAGCAAAAAGTGGCTGAGACCCCTTTGTGCTGTCCTTTATGTACCTCCCTTCGCCCCTCCCTTTCTTGTTACCTGTCCATTGTTCTGGCCCTTAGCCCCTCCCCTTCCTTCCCCCCTTCCTTCCTGAGCACAACCATTCCATGACAAAGGGAAGGAGTCCACCAGGACAACCTGGTCTGCCCCTTAAAGGGCAAACTCCATTATCATTACAGTCAGGAAAATTGTCAATTGTTTAGACATAGGCATACAGTTTCCTGATTTTCATATCATTAGTTTGTATCTTAGCGAAATCCACCTCTTCACAGGGAATCACCCCATGAAACAATGATTTAGTCCCTTCTGGTTTAAGTAGACTTCTTCAGTGCTTGATAAGTGGGCCAGAACACTTTTAATCTGGGGTGCAGAATATTGTGGGAATACAATTTCTTCTTTCTGCTCTGATATTGACATGGTATTGTATATGATCTTTCTATCCTAAGCTGAAGCTTGTTCTTTGGTTACCCCCCATTTGATCATGTTTCTCAGTGTCTCTGAGCCATAACTAGGTAAGGCCAGAATTATTTTTAGTAATTTGGGTTTCTTTTGTACCCATGAGTCTACACAAGGTTCTAGCCATTTTAGGACAAAGGTCTTCAAGAACTTTCTCCCTGGCCCTAAGGCTTCTTCAATGTTATAACTTATAAAAATACTAGTCTACAATAGTACTGGTTTAACATGTTTAACCCTCTCTCATATATTTTCCTGAATGCTATGTTTCTTTTAATAGGATTTAACCTTTTACCCCATAGGTTCTGAAAAAATAAACTAAAAAGTGACATTATTATAGATTGGGGGGGATATGTAGCTGATGTATAAAAACATAGGAACCAATAAGGTTTTTATTAACATGACTCTATTCTGCTTAGCAATCTGTTGCCTCTCCAATTTGCTATCAGTCTGTTTGCTCTGGAGAGGCCCATTTCCCAGTTGTCCTGTGCCATTTTCTCAGAACCAAACTAATTTCCTAAAATCTTAAAAGGACCTGCAGCAAACTCAAATCCAGTAAATACATTGTGTTCTGGAACTAGGATAGCTCTTAATGTCACCCCTTTGCTTTTTAAATAGTTAATCTTGGAGCCTGAAAGATCAGAAAATAAGCCAAGTGTATCATTTAGAGCTTTCTCCTTAGTGTCTTGGTCTAATGTCAGCACTAAATCATCCTCATATGCCAAAATTTTAGTTGTCTGTTGGTCTGCGGTAGGTGAGAGGCCTATAATTTCTTTTTTCTTAATGATTAGTCTAATAAGAATGTCTATGCTAAATGAGTATAGGAGAAGACTGAGGGGGCATCCTTGTATAACACCTCTTTTGAGTTGTATTTTTTCCCCGCCATCCATTTATATTTGAGCTTTTGAAAACCCTGTCGTAGAAGCATTTTATTCATCATATAAATGCTGTAGGTAGGCCATAAGCCTTTAGCACTGCAAAAATAAAATCATGACTTAATCTGCTGAAGGCTTTCTCTTGATCTAAACTGAAAATATATCCCTGAAGTCCTGCTGAAATTCCTTCTTGAAAAATCTCCCTCATAAATATTAAATTATCTTGCCGAGTCCTAAGTGGGATTGCACATGTTTGTGCTGGGCTAATCAATTGTCCTGCCACTTTAACTAATCTGTTCAGTTGTATTTTGCTGATGATTTTAATATCTGTGTCTAAGAGGCTCAAAAGCATCCAGTTATTTTGGTTAGTTTTTGTGCCCTTTTTGTACAGTAGCATGAGAATCTACACACACAAAGGACACAAATTTGCAGGGAACTGGCAACAGTTTTGGGAGCGAAAGTTCTTTAAATTTGATGGACTGCATCTGACTAAGGAGGGAGTCAGTGCATTGGGGCAGACGTTTGACGTCTTTGCAGAATATTTAAACTAGCAAATGGGGAGAGGGGTGCAGCACCCCCATACGTTGAATGGGAAGAACACCCATCCCCCACAGCTAGTGGTCAAACAGGAGTTCAGCATGTTTGCAGTTCATTTGCATCACCAGGTAAGGAAAAAGGTCTGGCTCCCCATATGATGCACATGGGAAATGCCAGACCTCACCCAAAAACTTACACACTGAAATCTGGCTAATGGAAAATCATGTACACAAATGCTTGCAGTCTGGGAAACGAGATTCCAGACCTCAGACAATAATGACAGAGGCTAAACTGGACATAGTAGCAATTAGCGAGACGTGGTTTACCAGTAACCACACTTGGAAGACTTCAGTTCCTGGCTATGAACTGTTCAGAAGAGACCAAGGTGCAAAAAGAGGGTGTGGAGTGGCCCTCGATGTCAATGAAAATATCAAAGCTACATAAATTCAGAATACACATGAGGAGCCAGAAGAACTGTGGGTCACCCTGGAAACAGGAAATGGGACAGCCACATGAACTGGAGTTGTCTACAGGCACCCAGACCAGGAGGAGGACTTAGACACATTACTGTTAGAAGATATACAAAACATGAGAGCTAAAGGGGAGGTTCTGATAATGGGAGATTTCAACATGCCTGATACAGATTGGTCAATACCAGCAGGAACATATGCCAGAACTAGGCACATGATGTATTCCCTGCTGGGGGAGGGCCTCAAGCAACTGGTACAATGACCCACAAGAGACAGGGCAATCCTAGATCTAGTGCTGACTAACAGGGAAAGGATCACAGATCTCCAGGTAGAAGGTCACATGGTAGCCAATGACCAACACATGGTATGGTTCAATTTGGCCACTAGAACTAAATCATCCCATTCCAAGGCAAACATATGGGACTTCAGAGGAGCTGACTTTGATAAGATGGCCAACAGAGTAAAGCTAGCCTGGCAAAAAATAAATACAGGTGAAGGGGTATAGGCAAAGTGGGCAAGTATTAAGGATGCAATACTTGAAGCAACATCCCATTGTGTTAGAGAGAAAAGGAAGTGCAAAAGAAGAAGAAAACCACTTTGGTTCTCAAAAACAGTTGCAGAAAAGGTCAGAGCCAAAAGGCTGGCCTTCAGGAAATATAAGGGAACACAGCAGGATGAAGACAGGGAGGCATACCAAACTTCCCTAAGGGAAGCTGGGAAGGCAGTAAGGCAGGCAAAGGCCCAAACCAAGGAAACACTAGCACAAACAGTAAAAGAAGGTGACAAGACTTTCTATAGATACATTAGTGAAAGGAGAAAGTCCAGAGGGGTATTGCTAAGATCAAAGGAGATAAGGGGCATGTGAGGAGGAGGACAATGTAAAAGCATCTATCCTAAATAGATACTTCTGCTCAGTATTTACTGAAGAGAAGATAGGGCAGGGCCCACAGCTCAGCACCATGGACATGGGGGGGAGGGAGGTGTGCACTAGTCCCTTCACAAAAGAAAGGGTCCTACAAGAGCTGTATAAGCTCAAGGTGGACAAGGCAATGGGACCTGATGGCATACATCCCAGGGTACTAAAGGAGCCAAGGGTAGAACTAGCAAAGCCATTGTCAGAACTGTTTAGTGAGTCTCTGAGCACAAAAGAGGTCCCAGAATACTGGAAAAGGGCTCATGTGATCCCGATCCACAAGACTGGTAGCAGGGAGGAGGCACGGAACTACAGACCAGTCAGTCTTACCTCAGTAGTGGGCAAGATTATGGAGGCACACCTTAAGGAAAGGATAGTGCTATACCTGGAATCCATAGGAGCCCAGGATCCAAGACAGCATGGGTTTACAAAAGGAAGGTCATGTCAAACTAATCTCATAGATTTCTTTGACTGGGTAACCAAAGTGGTGGACCAAGGGGGAGCAGTTGATGTTGCCTACCTTGACTTCAGCAAAGCTTTCGATACTGTTCCACATAGAAGATTGATAAATAAGCTAGGTTGGCTCAGGGTGAGTCAGAAGTTGGTCAACTGGGTGGCAAACTGGTTGACAGGCAGAAAACAGAGAGTGGTGGTAAACAGTATACAGTCAGAAGAGATGCAAGTCACAAGTGGGGTACTTCAGGGATCAGTCATGGGGCCTGTCCTCTTCAATATCTTCATCAGTGACATTGCAGATGGACTGGAGGGTAAGTTTTGTCTGTTTGCAGACGACACCAAGATCTGCAACAGAGTAAATGGTGCAGATGGGGTGGGCAGAATGAGAAGAGATCTGGATAAACTAGCAAAATGGTCAGAAGATTGGCTACTGGGGTTTAATGAAAAGAAGTGCAAGATCATGCACACAGGGAAGAGAAACCCTGAAGCCACCTATAGGCTGGGAGGGGAGTTGCTGGCAGTCACAAGGGAAGAAAGAGAGTTGGGCATCATCATCACTGATGACCTGAAATCATCCAAACAGACCACTAAATCAGTAGGTAAGGCTACAGAGATGTTGGGGTGTATTAGTAGGGGTATCACAAATCGGAAGAGGGAGGTAATAATCCCTCTTTACAAGACACTGGTTAGGCCCCATCTGGAGTACTGTGTGCAGTACTAGAGGCCACACCTTCATAAGGACATTAACCAAATTGAGGCAGTCCAGAGAAGGGCAACCAAAATGGTGCAGGGACTGCATCAGAAAACATATGAGGACAGATTAACGGAGCTCAATATGTATACCCTAAAGCAAAGGAGGGAGAGAGGTGATATGATCAAACCATTCAAACACCTTAAGGGCATTAATAAGGTGAAAGAGTCTAGCATGTTTCAATATAAGAAAAATAGCAGGACAAAAGGACACAGCACGAGATTAGAGGGAGGCCGATTAAGGGGTAATGTGAGGAAGTTCTTTTTCTCAGAAAGGGTGGCGGATGCATGGAACGGCCTACCTCAGGAAGTGGTGGATATGAATACAGTGCAGGGCTTCAAAAAGGCATGGGACAGGCATAAGGGAGCAATACAGATGAGTATGAAGAGATAGGCCATTGACAAAGCAAAGGTCGATGGCACTTTTACAAGGTAGAAAAAGAAATGGGCAGACTGGATTAGCCTTGTGGTTCTTATCTGCCATCGACTTCTATGTTTTTATGTTTCTAAAATCACTTCACACACAGAATCCGAGATTTTATTAATTTGAAGCATATGATTAAATATGATTACTAATGCCGGGGCTAGATAATCTTTAAGATTTTTATAAAATCCTGCATTTAACCCATCTGACCCTGCAGTTGTATCTGCATGTAGACTTTTGATAGCATTTTCTACTTCTTCCAGTCTTATTTCTTCTATGAGGCTTTTACTGTCAGCTTCAGAGATCTTTGGAAGCTCCAAATGTTCTATTTTTTGTGATTTCCAGTGTGTCTCTGGTGAGGTGCCAAATAAAGACGCTATATGTATCTCTACCAATTTAATGATATCGGGGAAGAGGTGACTGATTGCCCTTTTTCTATCTTGAGTTCTGTTATCACCCTGTGGTCTACTCTTTCCTTACATTCCTTGAATGGATCACAAGATCCCTTCCTTTTTAATCTGCATGATAAACAGTAGCTCTTGCTCTAGAGATTTTGTACCGTCATACTGTAATTGTTTCACCTGTTTTTTGATATTTTATATCTGTTACCCAGAATCAATCTTATGCATGTCTGATATTGATATTAATTTTTGTAGTTGATTTCTTAGGCCTAGGTACTGTAAATATTCCTTATTTGCTAAATCCCTTGATTGTGACTGAAAAAAGGACTGCCAGGATTTTTCGTTTCTTCCCTCCACTCCAGTAAGTCCTCAAAGCATCCTACCACTGACAACCTGGCTTCCCATTCCCTCTGCCATTTTTCTTACTAGATGGATTATCTAGTAGTGCATCATTCAGCCTCCAGCAATTTTTTCTGCACCTTGGGGTATCATCCCACCCTAACTGAACAGAGATGGGTTTGTTTTCTGAGAATTCCCAAGCCTGCATATGCAATGAAAGAATCCGCAGGAAGGGGGGTAGAAAAATAAAATCTATTTGGGTGGACAAAGAGCCTTAAAAAAGGTATGGTTGCCTGTGGAATACTTAGATCTATAGGAATCTATTAGTCCAGCAGTATTAATGATTTGCTGTAGTGCTATTGTGTCACAAAATAATTTGTTTTTAACCCTCTATCCTTTAATTCAAGTCCACAGTTGAAGTCTCCTGCCCATACTACCAGGTGAGAAATGTGCAGGAAGGACTGTATTTCCTTAAAAAGTGCAACCTTAAATGCTTTAGTTTGAGGAGCGTACACTGATATAACTCTAACAAACAAAATAAATCTTTCTGAACAATATTTTATGTCAAGCATTAGGGCTCTACCAAGGCTAATATATAATAACCTGGATACCTTTAAATTTGGATTTGTAAATGGAATGCCTAACCCCTTACAGAAATATAGGTGTGCTGTGTACATGCAGAATGCATGCCACATGCTTAATTGTGCAGTGTTTGCATGCAGTTCACATACAGTACACAAAGTGATCCTAAGCAAACCAGGTCTAAAAAGCAAATCAGGTTTGCATGCTGCAAGCTTGACATATACGTAGCAGGCAAGCTGGTGTGAAAATCTTCTAAAAATTAAATAAGGTTCATGTGTTGCATGTTTGACATGAGTGCAGCAGTTAAGCTGGTGAGAATATCATTTAAACAACACATCAGGTTCACATGCTGCATGCTTGCCATGTGTGCAGCACCTAAGCTGGTACAAATCTCATCTGAAAAAAACATCAGTTTCTATTTCTTATACTACTGCTAGCAATTAGTCATTAAAATAAATTTTTATTTGAATTCCCATAAAAATTAGGTAAATTCATTAATTCTGATCCTTTTGCAAGTCGTGTAATGGCTTTTGATTTTTGTCATTAAATCGCTATTAATTTGTAAAGTATTGTTTGCTTACTGAATTAAATGCCTAAGATAAAGCCAGTCAACATCTTCCATTCCAGATGTATGAAGAGGGACCTCTGTGTTGTGAAGCCGATCCTTTTTGTTTTGGACCATGCAAATCCCTTATGCATATTTAGTGCTGCAAATGTGTTTCTCCATGACTCCATGTCTCTCCAGAGGGGCTCCGAGCCGCCAGCGGGTGGGCGGCCACCAAATAGCCGAAAAGGGAACCAGGAGGCCAGGGGAGAAAGCCAGAAAGCTGGCCTGCCCTAGAGGACACACTCTCCAGAGGGGCTCCGAGCCGCCAGCGGGTGGGCGGCCACCAAATAGCCGAAAAGGGAACCAGGAGGCCGGGGGAGAAAGCCAGAAAGCTGGCCTGCCCTCGAGGGCACACTCTCCAGAGGGGCTCCGAGCCACCAGCGGGCGGGCGGCCACCAAATAGCCGAAAAGGGAACCAGGAGGCCGTGGGAGAAAGCCAGAAAGCTGGCCTGCCCTCGAGGACACACTCTCCAGAGGGGCTCCGAGCCGCCAGCGGGCGGACGGCCACCAACAGCCGTAAAAGGGAACCAGGAGGCCGGGGAGAAAGCCAGAAAGCTGGCCTGCCCCTCGAGGACACACTTCAGAGGGCTCGGCCGCCAGCGGGCGGGCGGCCACCAAATAGCCGAAAAGGGAACCAGGAGGCCGAGGGAGAAAGCCAGAAAGCTGGCCTGCCCTCGAGGACACACTCTCCAGAGGGGCTCCGAGCCGCCAGCGGGCAGGCGGCCACCAAATAGCCGAAAAGGGAACCAGGAGGCCGGGGGAGAAAGCCAGAAAGCTGGCCTGCCCTCGAGGACACACTCTCCAGAGGGGCTCCGAGCCGCCAGCGGGCGGGCGGCCACCAAATAGCCGAAAAGGGAACCAGGAGGCCGGGGGAGAAAGCCAGAAAGGTACGTGAAAGCCGCACAGCCAATCGGAAGGCGACCGCCGACTTTTGCCTGCCTCTGATTGGTGCGCCTTCTCCCATTGACTTTGCTGTATCTTTGCACCACCAAAACTGCTCGAGTTTACTTGCCTTTTATCTGAAAAGATTTAACTTATCTAAAAAGGGCTGTTTTTGCTGTTTTACTGTGTAATTCTGTGTAATGCCTGTTAACTGTCTAGCTAGCAATTACAGTCTTTTGGGTTAATTTTGTGTTGGGCTAGACGCATAGGCGCCTAACCCCTCACCCTCCCAGTCTTTGTTGTGCAAATCTCAAAATTTAGCACCTCCAGCAAGCCACTGCCTGCAAGTGCTTCTTCTCACTGCCCTCTCCTCTGTCCCCTCCCTTCTAGCTGGCCTGCCCTCGAGGACACACTCTCCAGAGGGGCTCTGAGCCGCCAGCGGGTGGGCGGCCACCAAATAGCCGAAAAGGGAACCAGAAGGCCGGGGGAGAAAGCCAGAAAGGTACGGGAAAGCCGCACAGCCAATCGGAAGGCGACCGCCGACTTTTGCCTGCCTCTGATTGGTGCGCCTTCTCCCATTGACTTTGCTGTATCTTTGCACCACCAAAACTGCTCGAGTTTACTTGCCTTTTATCTGAAAAGATTTAACTTATCTAAAAAGGGCTGTTTTTGCTGTTTTACTGTGTAATTCTTTGTAATGCCTGTAAACTGTCTAGCTAGCAATTACAGTCTTTGGGTTAATTTTGTGGTGGGCTAGACACATAGGCGCTAAGCCCCCACCCTCCCAGTCTTTGTTGTGCAAATCTCAAAATTTAGCACCTCCAGCAAGCCACTGCCTGCAAGTGCTTCTTCTCACTGCCCTCTCCTCTGTCCCCTCCCTTCTAGCTGGCCTGCCCTCGAGGACACACTCTCCAGAGGGGCTCCGAGCCGCCAGCGGGCGGGCGGCCACCAAATAGCCGAAAAGGGAACCAGGAGGCCGGGGAGAAAGCCAGAAAGGTACGGAAAGCCGCAAATTTTTGCCCGTCTCACCCCCTTCAGGGTGTTTCTTTTATACACACCTTCCCGCCAAATCTCATCCCCACCCATAGCTATTCTCCCAGCCAATTCCCGAGCTCATTTTCTTCACATCATCTTACTTTCTTTAACCCTCTCCTGCCCTCCACCATGCTACTGCACCTACTACTGCTGCTTTGCTTCTCACCTTCCTTAGATCCAGATGAGATAACTGTTGGAACCCATACTAAGGTGCTTAGGGTGACCACTCAACACTGCCCCCCTCTACTGTCCCCAGTGGATACCCCTAAACTATACATACTTATAATACCGCTTCTGCACAATAATCCTTGGGGAATCCCAAAAAAAGGCTCACAACCAGTTTGGAACTCCTTTATCCCCCTGCTACCATACTGGCACTACAATTACCCCCTACGCCTGTCCATTAAGCTGGCAATCTATGATAATCTCGATAACCATGCAGCAGGATCATCAGCCACTATATATTGGATCCCAAGAAAGAAGAAAAAACTGCCTGACTGCTCACTACTCCTATCACTTGGTGCCCTCATCAAGTTAATCTTCTTTCTGCTGGTCTGTGTTGGCACTGTGGAAATCAACCCTGGACCCACTGAAAGCTCGATCTCTCCAACTGACCTAACCTCCATAAATGGATTGAGTTTTCTTCACTTCAATGCCTGCAGCCTCCTTAAAAAGTTCTCATCAATACAGGCCTGGGTTGCACACACCCTACCGGACTGTCTGGTTATATCTGAAACATGGCTCAAATCTGCAACAAAAGATAGTGAAATAAACCTTCCCAACTATCAGCTCTTCAGATCTGACAGTCTATACAGGGGCGGTGGGGTAGCCATCTATGTCAAAGCAAATATCTCTGCATCCTGCCTCAATTCTACATCTCAACCAAAGGAATTCGAATGCTTGTCTATTAAAATAACCCTTCCGACACATCTTCCTTTCAACTGGTTGGTTGCTATAGGCCCCCTCTGCAGGCCTCAAACTCCTATCCCATTTAGGATCCATACTTAATCTGGGTCCTGAAGACACCATCATCTTAGGAGACATGAACTTAAATTGGCTGACTAATGCATCTGCACCCTAGGTAACCTTCTTGACACCTATGGTTTCTCTCAATTAATCAAAGAACCAACAAGGATCAACCCAAAGAATACTCTCAACAGCACACTCCTGGATATTATATTGGTAAATAAACCTCATCATTATCCCTATGCAGGAGTACTTCTCAGTGACATAAGTGACCACTGTCCCATAGCTGCCATTAGATCAACAATCAAGCCACCCAATCCTGCAAAATTCCTCCACGAAGGTCAAAAGAACTTTAATATTACAGGATATTCTCCATGATCTGTGCCACACCACACGTTGGCAAGAATTCTATCTCACAGCCTCAATTGAGTCAGCTCTTCAAATCTTAAATGATATAATCATAAGTGCCCTCAATTCACATGCACCCTCACCAGTGTCAGAACCAAACTCAAATCCTCCTGTCGCTGGTTCTCTGCCGACCTTAATCCAAGACTGCTTGCCAGAGACAAACTCTGGAAAAGGGCAAGAAAGACAAAGGACCCAAATGACTGGCTCCAATTCAGAAAAGCCAGAAACTCCTGCACAAAACAAGTAAGAAAAGCCAAGGCAACCTTCTACACAGCTGAACTAGATGCCTCCTATAACAACCCTTCCAGGTTCTGGGGTACCATAAAGGGCATCCTAGGTCAAACCTCTACCCCTGTCTTACCATCCAAAATTCAATTAAATAATATTGAAATCACCGACAAGCAAAATATCTTGAATGCCTTCAATGACCATTTCTCTACAGCTGGCCTGGCTTTCGACTCCTCTCCTGCAAACCTATTAAGATCATCTCTAAACCTACAATCTACTGAGAATCAAAAGGTTGCTTCCACATTCTCATTCAAACCAATATTGTTCAAAGATGTAGAAGACCTCCTACTCCAACTAGATACCATCAAAAGCGCAGGTGCAGACTCCCTGGATCCCTACTTTCTAAAAGTAGCACTGTATGCCTTAACCGCCCCCCTCACCCATCTCTTCAATCTATCACTTGTCACTGGTACTATCCCTCAATGGAAAACAGCTCAAGTGTTTCCACTACTTAAGGCAGGTGATCCCATGGACCTCAATAATTATAGGCCCATCTCCATCATACCAATACTATCCAAGATGCTTGAGAAGCTGGTAAACTCTCAGTTAACTGCCTACCTTGATACCAACAATCTCCTAAATCCAGCTCAATCTGGGTTTAGATCTATGCATAGCACCATCTCTGCTCTAGCAAAAGTCACAAATGACTGGCAGACTGCCCTAGACAAAAAGAATAATACCTGTGCTGTGTTTATGGATCTAAGCAAAGCCTTTGACACTGTGGATCATGATCTCTAATCACCTCACTAAACTCCATAGGCCTTGACTCACTCTCCATTAAATGGTTCAGATGCTATCTCTGGAAGGTTACAACTGGTAAAGAATGATGGTGATCTATCTACCCCTAAGCCACTCCTAAGAGGTGTACCACAAGGCTCCATCCTGGGTCCCATCCTTTTGCCATCTACATCAACAATATTGACTCCAATCTCTCTCTTTCTAATATCCACCTTTTGCAGATGACACTGTACTTTATGTGAGCCATCCTCACCATCAAAGCCTGTGAGCTCCTACAGAGTCTCAATTCTCCTCCTCCAGCATAACCTATTAAAAATAAATTATTACTAAATGCTAAGAAAACCAAAGCTATGTTCTTTGCCCACAAGAACTGTTCTTCCACTATCCCATCATTCACCCTCCCACAACTCTCTACCATCCTTGGTGAAAATCTGGAATATGTTGACAAATTCAAATACCTAGGAGTATGGATAGACAATAAACTAGACTATACTACCCACGTTGGAGAGCTCCTGAAAAAGCTAAGACAAAGACTTGGTCTATTCTATAGAATCAAACACTACCTGACCAAAGATTCCAAACAAAGATTAATCCTTGCATCATTCATGTCCCTCATTGATTATGCTGACTTCCTCTATGGTCATTGCTCCTCTCCCATCTAAACAAACTAGACACCCTGTATCATAGAGCTATTAGATTCATTACTGACCTTCCCTCTAGCACCCATCATTGCTCTCTCTACAATGCAGTCAGCTGGACATCCCTGCAACATAGAAGAAGAAAAATGCTGCTATCTGGATCTACAAAGCTCTGACAAACAAACTCCCTTCCTACATCTCAGATTGCTTCAACCAGATCACATCCAGGCCCTACACCTTGAGGATCAACAAACTGATCCTGCTGAAGATTCCTATCACCTGCACCCGGTATAGAAGAGCTGCAATCAGTTATTCCCTGGCACTTATCTGGAATTCTATCCAAAAGACCCCGAAAATGGAAACACTGATCCCCCTTACATCCTTCAAAAAGCTGTACACCAGTCTAATCCCAGATTCATGCAATTGCTTCCACAAGGCCTAGTCCTCCCACATCCCCACCCCCACACCTCTCACTCCCTCACCCCTTCTAAATCTCCTCCCTATTCTTCTATCATTGCTCTGGTCCTTTCCACATCAAACCTCAAACATATATGCCCACCCATGTACCATTATCCAAGCCTTATCCCCACCAGACTGTTTGTTTCTCACCTTAATAGGTTTTTGGTTTACTGTCCTTTGCCTTGTATATATGTAAATAATTGTACATCTATCTCACTCATAAATGTTTGTATTTGTGCTATTTCAATATCATGTTTTTGTATACACTCTGTAACCTTTTTTGTTATGACCACTCAGGTCCATCTTGTAAATGAGCTATGCTCAATGATGTTCGCCTGAATAAATAAAGATTTTGATTGATTGATTGATTGATTGACTATTTTATCTCACTTACTTTCCCTTTGTCATTCTGTATTGAGCATATACACTATGGCCATGCTCAGCACTCTTTTGGCTGAGTAGGGTCTTGGAAGCATACACCATACCTCACATTTTGTCACTGAAATGATGGACATGGACACTCAAAATTAAGGACAATGAGAGGGACACTAACCCCCATGATGATCAGGATGGTTTCATGTCATAACGGAGATCACAAAATAGCAATCGCCGTTTGGGGGAGTGTACATCACTGAAAATAAATTACGGCGATGTACACTTGCAGCCACTAGAAAACCGGCAATTGGTTTTCTATGTTATGTGGGAAGCTGTGCCCCCATACTTAAGGATTCTCAACTCCGGGGGGGTGCATATCGAGGGGGAGGGCGGGTAAATTTCTTTAAAACATAAACTGCGTGACAGCACAAAAAAACTCTGAGATGCTGTGGGCCCAGACCCTGCACCCCCAACTGACCACTCTCCCCACCACACTAGCTGACCAGCTTGGCAGCTGCCCGGCTCCCTCCCTCCCACATACTTCCCCTTCCCTTCCTCTCCCCTGTACATTTACATGCATGTACACTTCCTGTCGCCCAACCTCACCCACCCAGGTATCCGGTCGCTACCCAGCCAGGTAGCCCTGTAGACAGGCACTGTGATTAAGTCACCCTTTTTGAGATCACTCAATCATGGTCGCCTTGTACATGGTATACCAATCAGGACACATCATGAAACATGGAGATATAGTACCTCAGAGAACAGTGGAAACCATTGCATTAGCACCTGAGAATTAATTTCTACCATTAAGCAGGGGTGCCATTTAGATAGGGCAGAGGGAAGCAGTTGCCCCCCCCCCAATGTATTTGTGCCTAGGATGTTCTTATGGTGTGACAAAAATGGCTTTAAATTTGGATTTAATATTTTGCACAATAATTGCCCACCTGGCCCGTATGTGCTCATGTAGCAGGTACTCTCCAGAATCGACTGTGTCTTTATTGTGTTGTCCACTCTCTCCACCTATTAGTGGTGGCACAATCACATGTAATGTGGATGAGCTCCAGCCAAGAAAGAGTGCATGAACATTGAAAGTGAGACACTGTTTTTCCCACAACAGAGTAGACAGACTGCACACTACAGCTTGGAGGAGTCAGTGAGCACTGAACTCTCAACAGCAATGTTGTGGCAGCTTGTTTTTGTTGTTCTACTCTTAGTGTCTTTCTCCCCTGCTGGCTGAAGGGGCAGAGGGTGAGCTAGAAGCTAACTAAAGACTAGGTTACCTACTTACTCTACTAGGCTCACTTTGCAAACAAAACAGCACAGATCCCCATGGCAGCAAGCTAGGCTTAGTAGCAGTGGTGACAGCAGTGTGGGTGGCCTTCATAGACCTTGATCAGTGCAGTGCAGCAGAAGCCACAACAGCAATCAAGCAAGAAGCAAGCAACCCAGGTTGGGTGGGTTCGGTTTGTGAGGTGACTTGATCACAGACCACATTGGGGATCTGTGATGGTTGGTTCTAGCATCCAGCTTCTGGTGGAAGGAGAGATGAGGAGCAGACTGAAAACTGGGCTGGTGGCACATTATGCCAGGTTGCAGGTTCTGGCTATATGGCTGCATAATTAAAATTAAATAATTTTTTTTACAGTGGGATTGGAGAAGGGGGAAGGACTGAAATATTGATTTGTTTTTCATGTTTCTTCACCTTTGGGTGGCTTCACGACCCATAGGGGATGAGTATTGAATGGAATGGAGTAAGGGAGAAAAATCAGGACAAAGTTCTCTTTTTGGGGGGTGGGGCAGAACTTCAGCAAGGAAAATAATTGGTTAGTAGCTGGGTGGGTTTAAGCCCAAATCTGTTGCACTGCTCCGGGGTATTTACAGATGAGTCTTACGCATTTGAATTTTTCCTGATTTCCATATCACTATTCAGTCAAAACAAATAAGCTGTACCTTTTAGTGATGTTACAGACATTCTAGAGTGTCCTTTGCATTCACAGACAGTAGAGTGACATGGTATGCACAGACTATTGGAGCTCCACTATAGTCGGATGTATGCCACCCCCCCCACCAGTGAAGCTGACCTCCATATCCCCATGCTCAGGCACATTATGACAAAGGCTAATGGAGACTGCAGGGGTGTGCACCATTGAAATGAATGGGGGTATTTTTTTATTACTATTTTATACATTATTGATGGAGAGTTAGAGATTAATGAAGGCCACCACTTGACTAACAAGGGCCTTGTTAGTAGAACAGTGGCCTTCATTATTTTCCAACTCACCATATAACATATAAAATAGTAATAGAAAATAACTCCATTTATTTCAAGGGGGTACACTGAAGCACTCCGACCCATGGACTTCATCTTTTAAAGACTCCTGCCTTTGTCTCCCTAGTACTTAAGTAAGAGACTTTTTACTTATATCTATGCTTGGTGGGTTGTCTGTAGCAGCATGGCCATACCCATTACAGTGTGTGTGCATGGGGGGACTGTCCATGTGGATGTTCGTGTTGAGTTATTGCTGCATTTGTGATTGCACATTAAATTCTGTTTGCGTGAACGCATTCAAAACTATGGAGAGAAGATAGTAGGAGTACAGGCCACACAGAAGTGATTAAGTGGTTTTCTTGGGTAAGTTTGTGTATTGGAAGTGGGAAAAATCACATGTGTTTCCACTGGTATGTGTGCTACAGTCCAACTGTAAAAATGAGATAAGGGAGAGAAGAAGACTGAAAAGCACAACAGTGGCTACAAGCATGCCGCATCCATGCAGATGTGTTCAGATACAGTAGATATTGAAGTACAAGCTAGCCATATGTGTGCAGAGAGCATGGCTTAGTGGTTAAAAGCACTGAACTGCAAGCCAGGAGACTTGGACGCATAAAGACCTGAGTCTGAAACTCATCAACCCGCACTTGTGCATAGTGTGATTCTGAGCAAGTCACTTAACTTTTACTTGTGCAGTTATCAGTGACCACTTGCTTTTGCAAGCATACCACATGCATGCAGTCTTTCCCAATTTAACATAAAAATCATGGTTTCCATACTCACTTGCTGCATGTATGCCATATGCTTGCAATCGTTTCCAATTTAACATTTAAATCATACTTGCAGCACACATATCACTTGGGTAGTTTTATGTGTGCAGCATGAAAACATTTCATACAATTATTTCTGTAAGGGACCAGCCACACATTTTCTCCTGACTAGACCAAAATGCTGGCCTTTTATTCCACCCTGAGGTAGCTAGACGTATTTCTGGCAAGGATTTCAACCTAGTGTCTTGAAGGCAGATTATGTCTGATTTGAGCAGGTACAGGGATTGGAAACCCTCTAACCTTTTCTTGCCACACTTAATGCTATTTACATTGATGGTGGTGATGTTTAAGGAATGTATGGCAAAGAAAAAGGGAGAAAGGAGAAGGAACTAAAAAATAAAAGCTGGATTTTAAGGGGTTCTAGATGATTAGAGACCCGTGTTTTTCTTAAATAAGAAATAACAAGAAATTCAAGGTATAACAAGAAATTCAAGCTATAACAAGAAAGAACAAGAAATTCAACATTCAAAAAGAATAAAATAAAAAAAAACATAAATAAAGTGAAAAAATCGCTTTTTGGGGGGCAAAAACTAAATAAATACTTGCAGCTGTTGTTGTTCAGGCTCTGTTATTACCGCAGAGCTGGTCCACAGGAAAACGACAGCAGAATTGTTTCCTTCACAAAACCACTCAAGACCATAGCAAAATGCTGCTTAATACAATGTGGTATACTAGGAATGTAATTTCTAGTGTGTATAAGGTCATTTTGAGGTAATTTATGAATGTAATTGTAATAACAAGAAATTTTCAATGCATTTTCAATAAATAAAAAGAAATAACAAGAAATTCCAGAAAAATAAAAAGAAAAATGATAAAAAATAAAAAAAAAATTCACTGGTCTCTATAGATGACCTTCTACAGTATGTCTTGTTCTCTCGCTGTGGAACCCCCCGGTATCTGAGGTTATGTCAGTGGGGGTGGAAGCAATTGAGGAGGAATCAGAGACTCCTTCTTCTGAATCATCTCTGGAGTGGCCTGCTGCTAGACCTGCAAACTTATTCCCTGCTTTCCAAACTTGAGTAGCTTTTTCTTTCCCTTTTGAAAAGGTGGAAGATGTGGAAGTGGATTTTGATTTCACCAATCTAGACCTTTTTTTTTGCTATTACTGTCTTAAAAGGTTGGTCTTGCATGGGGTGTGGTGGGAAGGTATAACCACAGGATCTAGGTTCTGTTCACTGTGAATGATTGCTGAGTTTGCCTCTATGACTTCATTTTCCTATGTATCTGCCTCAAGAGGTTCAATTACCATTTGCTCCTCTTCTGGAGGGTTACTTGATGGGAGGTCACGTTCTAAACTTGGGGCCCCATTGTTCTCTCTATCTTGTTGCCTTATTTGCTCATGTTCTGCTACTCTTTTGGCTTGCATCTGTTGAGCTTTATTTATAAGGCTCTTGTGAGAAGGACAGTCTTCCCAATTGTGGGATGTCCAGGGGCATCTACCATAGGCATGCCCAGTTCTTTCACATAGATTGCATTTAATAAGATTTAGGCACGTTGCTGTGGTGTGACATATTCCAGGCAGTGGCTGCATCTTGCTGTATCACACGCTGTACTTAGATGAATCTGGGCCCCCCATTTAAAACAAGAACATGGTTGCCCTGCATAAAAAAGTGACCCCCTGTCTTTATCTAAGAAAAAGCTGTTTATTTATTTATTTTATTTATTTGCACATTGGTTTACAACCTTTGAGCTAGAGGCTCATTTCCAAAGGTACCTCGTCACATTGAGGACAAATACAAATACAAGCATTATTGGTTCCAGGATATGGGTTACATAGTTTGCAGGCACATGTGATAATGACAATTTAGTAAATGTACTGGCCCTGAATTTGAGGAAAATAACTTTACCTTGATTTTCCATCCCCCATTCCAGATTTGCTTGCTGTCTAGAATGCGGGAGGGTCTATCCAGAATTTCACACCTTTGTCATGACCAGAACATTATGTCTTCCACATTGACACCTTCATTTTTATTGGATTGTGCTTGCACACCAGCCAACATATTGCAGTAGTAGCAGATTTGGAGGTGCGGTCACTGTGGGCGAGTGCAGAGCACGCATCAGTAGGTGTGTCCTTCATTCCCCCAATAAGCCAGCATGCAGGCACTGATACCAGCAGTATGTAAAGTGGCCACCATATCTAACAAAAGTGCCCCTGCAATGAGAGCCAAGAATGTCATGCAGCGGCACAATAACACACCTCCCAATATGCCTTTCCTGGTGAAGCAGTCCCAATAAACATGGAGGCACTGATTACAACCGTGCAGAGTACTGATTTCAGGGGTGCCCAATCCCCCTGTCGGCATGCCCCGACCCACTTAATTTGCTGATGCAGGAGCCCATTCCCTGTTGGCATAATGCTCCCCTCCCATTCCAATTGTGCACCCAGGGGTGCCTAGTTCCCCTCGGCATCATGCACCCCCACCAACAGTCTTTCCTTGCCAATGTGGTGCCCAACCCCCATCAGCTTCAGTCCCCCCTGCTCAGTTCAGTTTGCCGATGGGGGAGCCCACTCCCTATTGGCATAATGTCCCCAACCCCCACTTTGTGCTGTGTGCCGAAGGGGTGCCCAATCCCCTCGGCATCATGCGTGCCCTCCCAACCATTTCTGTGCTGACAGAGGGCCTAATCCCTGTCAGCTGCAGTCTCCCTTCCCATAATGCAGGTGGTACACTGGGAGTCCACCCCAGTGTACCAAACAAACACCTGCAAAAAAAGAAAACCGACCCTCGTCTTTTTTTCCCTGTAAAAGAAGAAAAATGTCCTCACAATCTCTCTCCTGCCCCTCCCCAACCCGCACCCAACCTCTGTGTACCATGCCTCCCCACACCCCCCTCACCCCATACTTACCTCCAGAGCCTGGTGTGATGATCTTTGTGGACCTGGAACATGTCTGCACTCTTCAAAGTTGACCGTGAACTGAAGAAATGCCGGTAAGCTGAATAATGGCATAAATACATTTTTTCAACTTTGGTGCATATCTTGGGCATTTTGGGGAATTTTGGCACCAAATTTTCAACATGGGGTTATTGGGACCCCTCCTCATGAATTCAGTCACTGTCATGGCATTATTCTGTCCCAAAAGATGATTTTGCAGTCACTGCATGGAATTCCCTTTTGGGATCGATTAATGAAACAACAGAGCCACTGTTAGTGTGGTGGGCTCTCAAAAAGTCTATGTTGCAAATCTGGTGAAAAAAATCTAAAAAATTACTGTTTTATAAGTTTGTGTTGCGCAGTTTCCACGCACACTCGTAACTTTGTGACTTTGTAATATTTTCATTCCAGAGTTTCAAAACTGCCATTTTTCTATACTGCCTTATGAACAGTACAGCTGTCATTTTACACATCCTGGCCAAAATGTGTTTTTGCAGTCCTGGCACAGAATAGCACAGTTGCTGTGGGAGATCAGTTTTAGGGACAGATTAAGAAAGTCACAGTGACACTGTTCATGAGCAGAGGTCCTAAAATGCCTATGTTAAAAATTTGGAAATGAAAGTCCATAAAATGACTGTGTTATAAACATGTGTTGGCAGTTTCTATGAACCCTTAACTCCACAAATTTGCAATATTTTCATGCCAGATTTTCAACACTGGCATTTTTCACACCTCCTTATGAACAGTACAGCTGTCATTTTTCACATCCTGCCCCAAAATGTGTTTTCACACCTTGGCACACAATGGCGTGGCCACTGTGGGAAATCAACTTTTGGGACAGATTAACAAAATCACAGTGCCACTATTCATGAGAGGAGGTCCCAAAATGCCTATGTTGAAAATGTAGTTAAAAATATATCCCCAAAATAATTGGGTTATGGATGTGTGTTGCGCAGTTTCTATGCATGCTCATGACCACCAATTTTTCATATTTTCACTCCAGATTTTCAACGTTGCCATTTTTTTACACCACCTCATGAACAATACCGTTGTAATTTTTCACATCCTGTCCAAAATGTGTTTTCGTGCCTGTGTCGCCAAATGGCACAGTCACTGTGTAAAACCACCTTTCGGCTAATAAACTGATAGTGCCGCTCTCCATGATGTGGGGTCACAAGAAGCCCATGTTGAAAATCTGGAGTGAAAATACCAACAAACCCCTATGGCGTTAGGGTTTACAACTGTATCACCCCACCCTGTAGAGACTGACAGGTGTCAGGGTGTGACTTGGGATCATTGGCTGTAATGCTCATGCCATTCCACCCCTAACCCCACCCTGCAGCCAGTGACAGGCATTGAGGTGTGCCTTGGAGTGTTTGGCCCTAAAGTTCACCCTATTCTCTTGTACTGCACCCAACTCAGTGTATTTCCTTATGGAATGGGGTAAGTATAAGGCCCAAAGACCCCAAAGCACACCACAACACTTGTCAGTGTCTACAGGGTAGGGTGAGGTAAAATGGCATGAGCATTATAGCTGACAACCCAAAGGCACACCCCAACAACTGTCCGTCTCTGCAGGGTGGGGGTGGGGTTGACATCAGTTCAATACTTCACTGCCATTCCTATTATGCATCTCTAACTCCTGCACTACCAATACCAATGCCTGCAAGACAACATTCAGCATTGACAAATGCTTGTTAAACACAACCGTAATTATTTTAACCAAAGGCTTTGTTAAAAGAATTGCCAAAAATGGGATCCAAATAGGGTTATTTTTTAAGAGATGGTACTGTGACCAAGACCTATCCAGACCTGTAATGGTTTTAAAACTGATAGGCGGTGTGAGGCTGTGGGAAAAGAAGCACCATCTGAAAAGTTTTTGGACTATTATCCCTGGAAAGTTCGTTCTACTGTAATGATTAGTTGATTAAACAGAGGAGGAGGAGACAGTATACTCACGTTTTATTTTATTCATTTTGGTGTTTGTCCTATATGTCTGTTTATATTGTTTGCGTATTTTATTAATTATTTGGTAGAGATCTCACAGAATCCTGTTAGATTAAAGTTTATGTCAAATTTTAGGAGAAGAACTTTAGAGTTCTAGAGTTAGCTAAAGATTTAAGTATTTGCACTCCCCCCAACCCGAGAGGCATATAAATATGCATGTGCAATTGTGAGAGTTTAGTTTTAGATCAGATACTCTAACGTTGTGAGCAGCAGAGGTAGCAGGTGCCGATTTGAGCATCTGAGCGTTAGACTGCTGAAGTTGTTTTACTTGTCCACTTTTTCCTTGAGACTTGATGCTGTTCCTGTATAAGCTATTCTAAGCTACTAGACATCATAGTTTGTGAAGGGAAGAAAAGTGTCAGGGGAATGTATGAGAAGTAAGTGCTCCCCATTCTTCCTTATTTCCTTGAATTATAAAGGTTTACAGGCTTAGGGTAGACAGGCTAGCAAATTCTTGTGTTGTGAGTTCTGATGAGATTTTTACGAGTTTTAATTTGTTTCTTTTTTTCCTTTTTAAAGTTTAATAATTACTGAGGATCAGTGGATAAATGGTTGGTGCTGCCTGATAGAAGATTTAAGTAACCTGGAAACCTGGAAACAAGGAAAATTGGCAAATCTAGGAAAGCTGTTTGAACTGCATCATAACCAGCGTTGTGGTTATGGTCCTGATTTTGATCCCGAAGGATTTTTAATTTTACATTTTATATTCACTAGAACCAAGTGGAAAATATAGAATTTCTGAAAAATGCAAATGCTGAAATCCAAGTTTGTCCAGCGAATTCATTACTTGGGATAGCACAAAACTCTTGAAATCAGAGGGATTTCAGCCTTTTGCTCAGTCTGTTCATTTTTGTTATATATTTTTTTGACCAGCTGAATTGCTGAATTGAACTGAACTAACTGAACTAACTGAATTAACTAGACTGTTTGATCTGCTGTTTGACCTGCTGATTGCTAATTGTTGATCCGATTTCTGTTTAATTGCCTGGAGAGACACTGGAAAATTAGGAAATTTAGAAATTAGAAAAATGAAAGAGGACTTTTAAAGGGAAAAGCAACTCTATGGTAATCAAATTTTATATTGTATTTTCTATTTTTTTTAAGAATTCATGTCTAACTGCTATTTATTCAAGTATATAATAGTGCTATTTAATGTCAACGTTGACACTTATGTTATTTAGTGTTATTGTTATATTACCTTTTTGCATTACTAGGAAATATAAACGTTACCATTAGAAATGGTTATTACTAGAAATCAAAGAATACAGAGAATGTATGCTTCTCAAGTTTCTCCATTACAGGAACTTTCTACAAAGAAAGTCAATATTATACTTGGTGGGAGGCAAACTAAGATTACTGAGCATCTTATAAAAAAGAATGGGAAAATTAATACCTCTACACCTAATGGCAATATAACCCAAGCAGAGACCCCAGGTAAATTAGGTAAACTAAAGGGTATGCATCAATATGCAGATGCTTCCATTGCCTCATCTGTTCTGGGTTATGCAGAAGATATAGGGGAAGACCAAGGGTTGGAGTTATGGGTGGCAAATGATTGTAGTCTTATGACTGGTTCATTGGTGGCTGGTCATGATCACCTGTTCTCTGAAAGATCAGCTCATTCAGTCAGAAAATCCTCAGAGGGTTCTTCTGCTCCTGATGGCCTAGAAAGTTCTCCTAATTCATGGTGGAGATCTGAGGTGTCATTGGTGGCAGATATATCATTGGAGGTTTCTGATGACATGGTGGATTTGGCAAAGGAAAAAGAGTTGTCTGCAACATATAAGACCCACGAATTAAAAGAGGTAATGGAAGAGTTACAACAAACAATAGATGGACTTAAAGAAGTAGAAAAAAAATCGGTTTAGCTCTAGATGTCAATATAACAGTGTAAATCAGTCTCAAAAAGGTAATAATTGTTCACCAGAAAATGAGGTCTTCATTCCTGCCAGGTTGAGTGACAAATTAATTGCCTTTTTAAGGAACCCAATTAATTCCTTTGTGATACTGATGGAGCAATTAGTTCTTAATAAGCATTTATTGGAGGAACTAAAAGTGCAGTTAGATGATAGTGATGGAAAATTAAGACAGATCATGGATAAAGTTGATTATTTGTCTGGAAAAGTTGAGAAAATAACATTAAACCCAGAGAAGTTGGAAACAGTATCTGATCTGGAATTGTGCTCTGATGATATTGAAGCTCCAGGACCATTAGGCTTGAGACCTGATTTTAGCATAATTGACTTTCCTGAATTACCAGCTAAGGAAACCTCTAGAAATAAATCTCAAAGGAGAAGGAAAAAAATAGGGGAAAAACAAAGGAAGTATAGTAACACAAGGAGAGGATGAAATTGTGGAAAACCATACTCCTCATTTTCAACAGGTGTCATCTAAACTGGAATCGGAACTAGCAAAATTAGAACAAGAAGTGGAAGGGTTAAGGTGTGATATAAAATCTAATGGACATCTGGGTAAGGATAATGGTAAGAAAATTGCTGAAGATGTAGGAAAAATACAAACTACTAAGGACAGAAATGAAATACAGTTTCAAAAAGATTTAAAGAGGAACTTAGTTACATCTTGTTTGGTGGAAAAGAAGCCCCTAGTTAGATTATATGGACCATATAATTGGGGTACCCTTGAGGATGCTATGTTAGACCTACATATTCTTACAATTTTGAATAAAGAATTGGATATCGAACTTACAGAAGTTGATATAGTTGCGATCAAGAGGTTAACATTAGAGGAGGCCACCATTACTGATATTTACTTTGATGTACCAAGAACAGCTAATTTTGTCTGGATAAACAGAGGTTTGTTAAGTAATAAGGAATTATCTATGTTCTTCCCTAATAGAGAAAAATTTAATATAGGTAAATGTAACAAACCAAGTGCAAAGGATATAAGTGGAAGAACCTTAACTCTTTTTGGGATGAATTATGTGTCCCAAGAAACAGACTTAGGGTTGTCTACAGCAATTGAGAATTTGTTGGAAAACTTTATGATGGTCCCAATGGAATATCCTGGTAGCATCCGGGCTGAACGTAGACATGTAGGAAGTCAGATTGACATTTATGTTCCAAATGAAAGGTTAGCAGATTTAATTTTGTGTCAAGCTAGGAACCTGGATTATTTAGGCCTACATTTGGTAGACTTCACAGTGCTTGGTGCAGGATCCAATGGATTTAGGGCATATGAGGAAGGTTCTGTCCTTCCGTTAGAAAATAGATTTAAAATACTGGCAGGATACGATGAGTGACTATCTCCTAAGGCAAATAAGAACATTCCTGGGTCATCTGAGCTACATTATAAAATCAGTCTTATCACCTGGAACATAGCCAGCTAGAAATCTCTATGGGTGGATGCTGAATGTATTAAATTTCTAATGGACTATGAGCTAATTTGTTTACAGGAGACATGGCACTCTAAAGATGTAGTAATTGCTATTAATGGATATGAAGCTTTGCATGCTCCTGGTAGGAAATGTAAAAAAGCAGGGAGATTTTCAGGTGGAATTATCATTTTAATTAAAATAGGTGTATTTGACAAGGCAGTATGTTGGAAACTTGCAGAAAATTATGTGATAGTCTCAGTTAAATGTAGATCAAGGGAATTGATTGTGTTGAACTGCTATGTACCACCAGAGAATTCTGATTACTTTTCAGTGGGCATCTGACAAGAAATATCTACTCAGCTAAAAGGAGTTCAGCAAATATTCCCACAGGCAGAAGTACTTTTATTAGGTGATTTAAATGCACAAATTGGCCTGCTTGATGGCCTTGTAGATCACACATTTTTTGTATGTAATCATTCAGATAAATTACCCTGTAGACAATCTAAAGATAAAGTGGTAAACCATAGTGGGAAAGCTGTTATAGAGCTAGCTAAAGAAAACAATATGTATCCTCTAAATGGGAGGATATAAGGAGATAAAGAGGGGAACTTTACATATGTCTCCCAGAGGGGAGCTTCAGTAATCAATCTTGTTCTCTGGTCTGGAGATATGCATTATTGGATTAAATGTGAGGTACTAATTAGAACGGAAAGTGATCATTATAAATTGGGTATGGAATTTCAGTTAGATCAAATGAATAGATTGGCTCATCAGCCATTTCAATTTACAGAAATTAGAGCCTCAAGTAAGGTTATATGGAAGCAAAATTCATATAATGACCTATTACCAATAATTCAGGGTTCAATATTAAGCAACCCTTATGAAGATATTAGCAAATATGATCTTACCCACCTTGCAGAAGAGCTAGATGTTCTTTTAAAAAAAATCAAATCAGCACTAGAAGAACCAAGTAAAATAGGAATAATTGCAGCTATGGATACCTGGTTTGATAGGATTTGTAAAAAACTAAGGCTGACATCAGGAAATTATATAGACTATATAATAAAAAAAAGACTCAAGCGAATCTTAAATTATTGAACCACAAAAAGAAAGCGTATAAGGAACTTATTGTTAACAAAAAAAGAGTTTTTTTTGCATCTAAGTGGGAGAAAATGTTTGTGGCATTCAAGACAGAGATAATAGAGCATTTTGGTCTTTAGTGGCTAAGAGCTTTGATCAGCAGAAAGTCAATATTGATACTTTTATCTCTGAGGAAAGATGGGTAACTTATTTTAAAGGGATTTACTTTGATATTGAAGCAGATAACTTTCAAATAAATGGTCCTGGATGTTTCTATGTGTGTCCAATTACATTGGATGAAACTTATCTGGCATTGTATACTCTAAAAAAGCAAAAAGCAGCAGGGCTGGATGGAATCCCAGCTGAAGTTTTTTTAACAGAGTCCCATCTATGGTGCAAATATTTAACAGTATTCTATAATAAATGTATTTTCTTTAAAAGATTCCCTGATTCTTGGCAAGGGGCTAACATTATTCCACTTCACAAAAAAGGTCCATTAGATGATCCAAAAATGTATAGACCTATAAGTCTCCTGGACGCAAATTTTTTAAATTTTTTCTAAGATAATATTGAGTCGGTTACAACAGGAGGTTGAAAAAACAGGGGGTATTTCCTCCTACCAAACTGGATTTAGGCATGGAATGTCCACATTGGATAATATTTTTGTTTTGACTCATCTAATGGAAAAATATGTGAAAATTAGGGGTCAAAAAATATATTTATGTTTCATTGATTATAGTACTGCTTTTGATAGTGTCTCTAGAAGCTTATTATGACAGATCTTATTAGATAGAGGTATTGACCCTAATCTAGTAAACATAATAGCACATCTATATACTAAAACCTCGGCTAAAATTAGATTGGGTCTTAGGGGCCAATTATCGAATATTTTTGAATGCAACTGTGGAGTGAGGCAAGGCTGCATTCTTGCCCCTTTGTTGTTTACACTATATTTAGATAATATGTTAAAACAGATTGTGGATGTAGATATGGATTCCCCAAAAATTAGGAACTTCCCTGTTCCCTTACTGGCATATGCCGATGATATTCTGGTCTTGTCTTTAACAAAACTTGGTTTACAAAATAAACTAAATTTTGTTTTAAATGAATCAGAGAAATTAAAATTAAAGATTAATATGGGTAAAACAAAGATTATGATATTGGGCGAAAAGAAGAAAAATAAAAATATCAATGGCATTTGGTATATTGGCCAAGACAAGGTGGAAACAGTATCCAGCTATGTATATCTTGGAATAGCAATTCACCAAAACTGTAATTGGACTTCCCATTTGGAATGGGCTAAAGAAAAGCTAAAAAAACTATGGGAGGATTATACAGGTTTAATTGTAAATTTGGGGGACTAATGATAAGACCATTGTTAAGAGTGTTAAAATCTAAGGTAGAACCCCAGTTGTTATATGGATGTGAAATTTGGAAAGTAAATACAGTTAATAAATTCATGTGCCCTGTTTATAAATCCTTAAGATCTATGCTAAGATTAGGTCATTCCTGCCCATCTTCTTATATTTGTGCAGAATTGGGTATTATAGATATTAAAGCAGCAATTGAATCCAAAAAGGTAAATTATTGGATTAGATTAATTGGACTCAATGAAAATATAATTGCTAAGAAATGTCTGCACGAAAAAAAGGATTGGCACGAATGGGGATTCCATTCTGATTTTTGGCTGAGTACCGTTTTTTCCATTCTAGGAAAATATAACCTAGTACACTTAAAAAATTCTGTGGCAAAATGTATTTACATTAGTGCTAAATACAAAAAATATATTACAAGGAAAATTAGTAGCCAA
Source organism: Neoceratodus forsteri (assembly GCA_016271365.2). Classification (NCBI taxonomy): domain Eukaryota; kingdom Metazoa; phylum Chordata; order Ceratodontiformes; family Ceratodontidae; genus Neoceratodus; species Neoceratodus forsteri. Next base: position 1,060,706,188 of record CM028132.1, on the reverse strand, counting down.
TGGAAATTGAAAGACTTAGAGGAAATAAAACAATCCCGTTATTCAAAATGGTTTGCGGCAAATAATTATACACATGGTTACAAAAAATACCTGGATATATTGACTATTCCCCGCGTACGCTCCAACTTTATGATCTACAAGTTCGAACAGTTCCCTAGCAAAGTGCTGGACTATAGATATAAAAAAATGGGAATTTACTCTGAGGAATGTGATTGTGGTAGTGGGGATAAGGAGGGTTTATACCATGTTTTATGGGTCTGCAGATGGTATGATAGCCAACATATGTTTGGTTAGGCCCATACCTAAATAACAGAAATAATGTTGATAAAAAAGACCTTACTTATATACTGTTTCATACAGAGGATAGCTGGACAGTGGAAAGGGTAGCTAATTATCTATTGAGTATCAAGAAAATTAGAAGTAGAATTAGAATCATTTAGAAGCATAGATGTGTTATGTACACTTGAAATATTATTGGAGATAAATGGTTGTTATATGGGTGAATTTATATATGAAACAAAGTACAAAAGACGTGCAATAGATTATTTGGATCGTATGTCTCTAATCTCCTTCCTCTCTTTTTGACACTATGCACTTTACAAGATTGTTAAATTGCTGCTATTAGGTGTGCATTGTATAAAACAATTTTTTGACATGAATATATTGTATAAAGGAATTATTGTTAATGGGGATATTTTACCCCTTTTCATAATTATATAACTAGGCATGTGTGTAAATGACATTTTAAATTGTGGAGGTGATATTCTAAATTGTGAAGGTTTATAACCATACAATAAAATTCTTTGATTGAAAATTGATATCATAGTTTGAGTTGCCAATATGAATTAGCACAAATATTTCAGAAGAGAAAAACTTCATAGACCCTTTTAACAAGACCTTAGCCACAGGGTTTTCAAAGCCTTGTTTATAAATCAACCTAACTACATTTTTTTCTTGGAGCCGGCTCTCCTTATTTTGAACTAAATCTGCTAGCCTAAACATGGATTCAAAACATGCCCTTCTGTTAGGGTCATTGAGAGTGTTTTCATTTGCTCCCATTCTGAGCAAGTCAGTATCTTGATTATCAGGATTTAATGCGACCGGATGCTGCCAGTCTTTTGGCCCAGGCCCATTTTGCACCACTTGTGAGGCTGCAGTAAGAGTTTGTGTGCTAGTATTTGCTGTGTCTGAACTTAGTTTAGGGTTTTGTGATACAGCTCTCTCATGAACAATTATGTCTCCTGTATTGGGAGTGGCCCCCATATTTGTAGTCACTATACTGGCATCATATTGTTGCATCTTAGTGTACTTGGGGTCGGGAACCCATGTCCCTTGCTCATTTAGTATCAATCCTGCATCTTCTAAAGCATATGCTCAGGGACCAGAACCCTTCTTCTATTTCCTGGTTCCTGGGAAGAGGTTCATTGGGACCCACCACTACTACAGTTGTAACATTTGCTTGCTTGGAGATTAAAGGCTTATTAAAATTGTTTTGCACTTGCCTTGCAGGGTGTTGTTCATGCTCTTGTGTACAAATCTCAGTGTCTCCATTTGTTTCAGGTTCTAGCTTAGTTCTCATCTGTTGTGGTATGAGCCACCATTTGACTATTGCTGCTGGAGCTTGTTTTCTGTTCATCAGCTCCTCCCATGGCTCTCGGTCCTCGGTATCCATAGCAACTCCATTGCCAGCCACTTTAGTACTAGGGGGGCCTCTGTGTCAGGACTGGCTGTTGCAACTGAGGGTGGGGTTGTGGCCTCCTTTGATCCTGCCATGTCACCACTCAGCTGTACTTCACTGACAGATTCAGTTACTCCTCTGACAGATGACTGCTACTTCTGCATCTGTTTGAGCCATGCTTCCAGCTATTGCTTCCTTTTCATATATCTGGCTTCTTCCTCCTGTAGTTGGAGCAGCAAATCACTTTCTGGACTGTCTAAGTTTGTGTCCATTAAAACAGTTTCTTCTGTTTGTCGTAACTTGGTGCTAATTGCTGTTGCATCTCCTGATTCAAGCACAGCATCTATCTCCATAACAATTTGCTGACCTGACACATTGTTCTGAAAAATATCCACCATGTTAGCATTTTCTTTGGCCTCTAGTGCTGATAGATCCATCCTCTCTTGGGGTTCATCCACAGTGGCCCTTCTTGGGATAGACAGCCAAGGGTTCCCGCTACTGTTGAGATGGGGAAATTCCTCAGTGTCCTGGCCAAATTTTCCCCATTCACTAAAAATACCACCAACAGCTCAATCTGGTTCAGTTTCAGTTGGCTACCATCTGTTGCCCCATCCCCCAGGTCACCCCAGAAAAAGGTACTTCTGGTCTCTGTGGGCCTACCCAGTCAACAAAATTCAATAAATAAATAAGTCCCTTTCTGATACAGAGGTGTCTGAGATGTCAGCAAACAAAATGGTGTAGGGATAACTGGATGACAACATGCCACAAGCAGAAGGAGATTGACCGCTATGGTACTGGTACCAAACAAAATGACAATTTTCTCTCTTTCAGACAGGTAGCTGTTGAGCACCTCAGTTTTACACCAGCAAATACGTATTTAAACAGAATTTTCAGTGCTGCAAACAATATTGTTACCAACATGCCTTTTCACCCCTAAATGTAGAGATGCTCACTTTTAAAAAAAAATAACCTGCCCCTTTTACCAAAATCGCTTTGTAATGATCCATGGATGCTGAATCTCTTACACTTCCAGCTATGTTATAGACAGAGGAGGATCTTGAGGTGGATGGGGAAGGCTTCTGTGTCCTTTAGTTTTTGCTTTTTTTTGGAACCAGTAGCCTACGCACACACTGTGTGATGCTGCATTGTTGTCTTTACTCAGTCTTCTTCAGATAAATGTTTTGTAACACTTTGCCACATCTACACGGGCTTAATAAATATTTTTTTGGGGCAACATTGACCACAAAACCAGTGTGTATAGTACTAGGCCATGGCATAATGGGAAGCCATGTCCATGTGTGTGGTACTGTCCCATCGGGCAACAAATTTTGAAACCAGTAGCCCACACTGTGGGATGTTGCACTGTTGTCTTCACTCAGTCTTCTTCAGATTAAAGTTTTGCGAATTTTTACCAGGTCTGTACAGGCAAGGCATGCCGAATATACTTTTATGGCACCCAATCCCAGGGTCTCTGGCTTCCTCACAATATACAAAGCAAGTTAATAAAAGCATTTGAAATAAAAAACAACATAAATAACAAAGTATATTAAAACAGCAGAAGAGAGATTTCACAAGACAAATAAATCATTTTTGGGGCAATGTTACCCATGAAACCAGTGGGTACAACACACCAAAATATCCATAGCATAATATAAAGTCTTTTACTGTGGCTTCATCTGCCCCAGTAGAAGGCAATTTGCCAAAGCTGCATACCTCAGGTTCTTCAGTTTCATCTTCACCATCACTATCACAGTCATGTGGTAGAAACAGCAATGTGATTGTGTTGTGTGGAATTGGCCCCACATTCATTTTAATAAATGTTAGCATGCTGACATTTGTAGGGAACAGATTTAAATGCCTGGACTGCACAATGGCCCATGGTGAATTGAATACCCTCTGCATACTGACACTCAAAGGTGAACAGCTCAAGCATTTGAGTGCTACAGAGGTCTGTGTTGGCCAGTGACCTTGCTACTCCAATATGGCATGGCCTCATCAATGATGGTAAGGTGACTGTGGTCCAATATTCAAAACATGGCCCACGGGCAAAGTATTCACTGCCTGGTAGGTAGCAGTAGCTTACAAGCCAGTGCATGCAATAATCAAAGGAATAGCCCATGGGCAAACACAGTTTAATATAGCATACACATGGAGGTGTGCAAAGCCAAGCCCAGAGTGCAGGGCAAGGAATGCTCAGCACTGAAGACAGCCCTGAATATAGTAAATGGCCAGTGCTAACAGCAACAGCAGCCCAGTGTACACAGAGGTGCTGTAAGGCCCAAGGGAACCAAGTGGACACTGAAGGGCAAGCAGAGAAAGGGCTCAGGAAATGAAAAAGTATAGGAAGGGGGCAGGGGAAATGCAAGAGCAAACAGGAACCACCTAAAATTGTGCATAGACATGTATGCATAAAAGGAGTACCACATTAAGGAAGTGTACAATGGTAGAAGGGTGGTGGTGGGGCAGTTAGAGTGTAGAAGAGGGCAACCCAGATATCCTTGAATGGGGTGCCAGTACAAGGAAAACTGGTCCTGAGTGTGCAAAAGGGGAGGACAAAAGGAACCATGACATGAAGCAGATGACAGCACACCTAATGACACACAGCTCATAGACACAGGGGGATGGAAGGCAGCCATACCAACAAGGAGACAGCCCATGGACAGTTGGCATAAACAGGCTACCCACCAGGCAATGTAGGTCAGGAGTTGCCCATAGTACAGGAAGTGTCCCAGGACACTGGACAGCCACAACCTGAATGGTGGTCATCATGTGCAGAAGATGTGCAGGGGGACACAAGGGGAAAAGAATGTGGCCGCCAACAGGCCAAAACATCTGCCACACCCAAAACATCATACAGGTGGAGGCACAGCCACACACACCAGCAGGAAAACCAATGGAGACTATGTGGGAGAGGACATGCAGGGATGTAATCCATAGAGGGAACAGTTATGCAGTGAGAGCACCCCAGCAATCCACAAAACAATGGCCATAAAGCACAACAGCAGATGCAGGACACAGAAGAGTATTATATAAAAATATATTTAATAAGAAACATGACAACAAGGTAACAATCATAAACTAGGAAAACTATCTACAATATATACACACAGGGAAAGGGTGGGGAGATGAAGGGCAAAAACAAGGGGAGGGCAGGTTGGGGTATCTACAGGGATTGGAGGGGACAGCTATGATTAACTTTGGGGTGGTGGCTGGGTACTAAGAGCCACCTCTTCCACAGTCATTGCAATCCTTCCTATTGCCTCTGCAATGCTGCCCATGAACCTTTCTATGGCTGACAGCTGCCACATCATTACCCTATCCCGGCATATCACAAGGTGGAGCAGATCATCATCCTGATCCTCTGCCATCTCTGGGTGTCATCTGGCTGCAGTTGTATAATGGTCACCTAAGATGAAAAAGACATTAGTGTACAGAATATGAGCAGACACTGTTGGCCAACAAGGTTCAGCTAGCGAACATAGCTATATCCCCATCCCACTTCTGTAGCATGAACACCACCATGACACATGTGAGACATGGGTGGCACAGCCATCTTGGAGACTATAGACACACCAACGGCAGGTGGACATGGGCAGGTGTCACACATGTGCAGTAGTGCCCACAGGGGGCACGTGCTGGGTCAGTGGATGCTGAAACATAGTAAAGACCATGGATGCTGCACATAGGTTGAGTCCATGTCCGCTGTGCCAGATGTATCGGGGGCCCAAATGTGCAACACCTGTGGAACACAGTGGCACAATGGCATTGCAAGGTGCACAGGTAGCAGGAGGCAAGGAAGGGAATACATGGAACTCCCCCAACACCCCGAGTGACGCAGGCACAGAAGAACACCCCTGGACCAGGGCATTGGTAGAGCATGGGGTGCCCCAATCCTAGCTGCTGCAGTACATATTGCCAAAGACAGCTGACTGCACCATTGTACAATGCTGGATATGGAACACATATAGTTCATATGTATGAGCACCCAAAATAGCACTGAACAGAAGAATAGTGGATATAAATAGACAGTTAGCAACAATACATGGAATGCATAACAGGTATGTGCACGTCCACAGCATCGTACCAGGTAAAGACATGGGGCAGCCAGTGGCACAGGGGTAGTGTATGTCCCCTCTTGAAACAGACTCAGAGGCCGACACATAGTGGTATGGTTGCAAAAGACAGGCCGGTGTTCACTGCTGCAGTAGCATGATGCACATATCTGGGACAAGGATGTCCAATGAACAGAATGCCAGCCACCAGAGTGCTGAAGTGGCACAGATTGGCCACATGCCAATGTTACCGCAGGGCCACAATGGGGAGTGCAGTGTACAGGATGCCCGAAAAGCACTGGCCAGGCATGCATGGATCACCACGATGCAGCGCTGTAGGGCACAAACACCCAAGAAGTGCAACACAGCACATGCCAACAGGCTGCGGGGCAATGACCACTGAGCCCAGGACGAGCAAGGCACATGGCTTCAAAGGGGTGCATGCAGCACATCAACTCAATCCCATAGCAGTGACACCTGAGTGGTACTGTAACCCCTGCAGCAGGTATAGCAGGACGCCAGCCCTGGCCCACAAGTGTACACAATGCCCATCACCCAGGGCACAGAGCACAGTTCCCAGCAACACAAAACAGGCCAACATATCCCAGGATCATGGCACCCATAACAGACTAACCCATGGATGCAGTGAACCAGTGAGTGACATGTACTGCCAGACTAATGACCGCCAACCATGAATAGAGCATACTACGACACACAGTCATACACGTGGAACTGTAACCAACATTGTGAGTGGATAACAACCATGTCAACTGCAACACAAAGAGAAGGGGCAGGTGACACAGTAGGAGTAGGATGGGTATGAGGTGTGTAACCAAGGAATGAGGGAGAATACATTGGAGGAGAGGCCAGCAGCCACTACACCAGGGTAGCACCACATGCAGCAGTGCATTAACTACTGCCACCTGGCAGTGGGGAAACCCTGTGTGTGACCATGTAACACAAGTGACATGTCTGGCCAACAGTGTACCTCGCAGGATGCCTGGCCACAGAACATGTGCACCCACATGCCAAGGTAAAGTAGCAGGTGGTGAATGTGCTGCATGTGTGATGTATACACCACAGGCCTTCAGGGATGCACACACCATAGGATGCATTGCCATGCAGGCCACACATGTGTCCATGTCATGTGGGCCACAATGGCACATGCACACTAATGCAGCAATGGGCAGAGAAATACAGGCATATGCACAGCAACCAGGTATCCCAGGAGACTGGCCTCACAGGCATGGGTACCCTACGGACAGGAATAACAATGCATACAGGACATGGGTGGTGTGCCAATACATGCTAGGACACACTGCCCAAAACAGCAGCATATGTGACATGAGCAGTGGTCAGTAACACACATCAGGGCCACATTGCACCATTACAGATGTTGCACATGATCACAACAGCACACCACATGGTATGGAAAGGTGTACAGGGGTACAAACCTGTCACAGACAACCAGGTAGGTCACAGATGACTGCAACAATAAACCATAGTCATGTGCTGTGGTCCTAATAGCAGTCATTGATGTTCCTGCTTGATGGCTCAGGACCTGGTCCGCCTCCTGCCTGTCCCTGGATGCCATTGCCTTCTACTGTCCCGTGGTGGTGCCATCTACAAAGTGCTGGAAAAATGACAGTTTGTGTAACATCATGGACAACAGTTCTTCCTGCCCTGGCCATGGTCCACATCACAGCTGCAGGATGCAAACATCAAATGCCAAACAGCTTGGATCATACTGTTGATGACACTCTACAACAGTGGAATGCTAAGGACTCAACAATGCTACTGTGGACACCTACAATACCATAAAGCAATGGACACAGCAGGGAGCCAATTAGTGACAGACATGCCTGAAGCCAGAGCAAATGACACATCATGTTCACAACAGGCTCCCATCCCTGATGCACAAGGACACACAGCACTGTACATCCCCAGGATGTGCCAGCCCTCAATAGGGCCACACTGACACACTGTCACCCTCGTCACTCAGCAGAAGCAACATGCAACAATGGTCAACCACCTGTTAAGCCAGGAAACACGATGTACATGTGCATGAAGTATGGACACATATGTAAGCTGCCCATAGAGCCATGACTGAGACCATGCCACTTGCCAGAACTTTTTGTCCCTGTCAAGAATTCGCCTATATGCCCAGCACACTGAACGCACATTGCCCACATGCCAGGAACACACTTACTCCCAACCAGAGGTGGCAGAGAATACCAACATATGTAGTCAGATGTGGATAGGCCTGTGGAAGGAGCACTGCAACAGCCCAGATCAGGACACATGACACGACAGTACAGTGCTGTAGAACCCCTCAGTAATGTAGTATATATAGTATAAACCGACCCTGTTCCATTCCTGACATCTTAAAATACCCCTGTATGTCTCTTTCTGGAAGGTTGCGTTATTTCTTGTAGTCATTGACAATGAAGTATCAGTGCACATTTCTGCATGTACATTCATAGCATGACCATAAATGACTGAAAACAAACTCACATTTCTAGAAAACAACAACCGTGTTTAGGCAGCAGTGTGCTATGGTCATGAAAGCTAGTGTGAGTCAAACAACTCTGCTGTTTTTTCCTTGCAGATGATCATGATGGTATCAGCAGAGCCCATAAAACAACTGATGCAAGCCTCTATGCAGTTGATCCCACCAGACAGAAATGAAAAATGTCTATTGCAACATTGCTGTGTTATAGTATTATGTCAGTTTACAACCTTATATCTATTGTCATGTCTTATGTACTAAAAACACGCGGCTCCACATATACCCCATATTATGCACTGGACAGGAAAGATCATGAAAGCTGATTGGTCAGCTGCATTCCAGACCTGTAGTAACAGAATGGCTAAAAGCAAGACCCCTGGCCAGATGTTATTTATCCTGTTTATCCCTGAGCCCTCTCTGAACCCTTATTTGCAGAAACCCCTCACCTTAACAGTTTACTTGGCAAAAAACAAACAAAAAAAAAACTACTATATTGCCCCCCATAAAAATAATAATTCCTTTTAAGCCATTTTAATAAATTATTCCTGCACAACTTCAATCGGAGAAACACCGCACGCAGAAAGCAATCCAAATCTTAAACTGAAGCATAGCCATTTTTCTTTGCATAAAGCTGATAAAAATTAAGACCGTATTCCCAACCTCAGTTTTATACTAAACTTGAAGATTTCTGGCTTAAGTCAAAATGCGCACCTAAAAGTCATTAAAACTGTGTCTGAAAAACTCAAACCAGATCCCACGCATATGCATTACTGCTTCCACTGATGCGTATGCTCGGATCTGGCTTGAATTTTACAGACATGGTTTTAATGACTTCCGTGTGTGCATTTTGACTTGAGTCAGGCATCTTTGAGTTTAGTATAAAACAGACTTTTGGAATACTGTTTTAATTTTTTTATCAGATTAACATAAAGAAAAACGACCATGCTTGAGTTTAAGATTTGGGTCACCGGCATTAGACAGATAGCTTCAGGAGGTAGAGATACTTACACTGGCTGAAGTTTCATGCACTGAAATCCTAGCAAAGTAATTAAAATGGCTTAAAATATATTCAGATGTACTATTACACCTACTGGGGCATTTACAATACTTAGTTTTCTTTTTTTTTTAATTTTCATGCTAAAAGGAAACTAGTATTGATGTAACAGTAAACTGATTGCTTCTAATGTGGCAGGTATCACCAAAGTCACTACAATTACCTGATTAACCACTCCAGCATAGGACTATTTTATACACTAATGTACTTCCACAGTTAAAGGCAGTAAAAAAATTAATTGTTACACCACTGTATGTGTCTTTTTTTTACTATACTGTGGGGGTTCAGTGCATAATCACAATAACACACTCCAGGGCGTGCTTTATCATAGGATATCATCACTTCTTGGGTGTGTAAGGCACTCAGTTTCATCTCGTGCTTCATAACGCACCCGAGGCGTGTCGATATCCTATGATAAAGCACGCCCAGTCATGTATAATTGCTTAATTATACAATAGCAAGAAAATTTCATGAACTCTGATTGGTCAGTGTGTGTCTGGGATAGCAAGGTTATCTGAGTATGAACTCATTGTATGAAGTCCAGGCACACACATGACTGCATGACAACCTCACAAATCATGCCTCCCTGTCATCGAGGCACAGGTTAGGAAGCATAGGAAAACCAGGAGCAGTTTCAAAATTCGCAAATAGCTTTTTATTTTTCTCAATAACAGCAAAATTAAAAAAATAAAAATTATTCAGTAAATGATTTACAAAGGCAGTACAAATGGGAAAAGCAAAGTCCTTCTTCTAAGGGTATCTCTTAATTCCAAGTTTCAGTCTCTCATTCTCCTTGTCTGTCTAGCAAAAAGCATTGCTGTTCTTTTAATGTTTTTGTCTTGGAACTCGTTAAAAGAGCCTGCTTCTCACAGAATGTTCTTTTAAGTTTACAGAATGTTGTTATTTTCATTCCTTGTAGGTACAGCAAAAGACCATAGTGACCCAGAACTGACCTCTTGTTTACATCTCTGCAAAAGGCTTAACAACTGAATCTCAAGTTAACCCCTTGAGTTCCAAATAGCTTTTTGCAATCATTTCAACAGTATAACTATATACAGTTTTAAAGAAAGGGATCCCAGCATCAGTGATATTTCAACATAAAAAGGTCACATATATTTTTATACTCACAGATGTGCATGGGGGAGAAAAGTCAAAAATAGCAAGGGAAGACAGAGAGATAGCGAGAGGCAGAGAATTGCAAAACCGTCAGAGTGATCAGTTCCTAGGTCTCATAAGAAAATTTGGTTGTGCAATCAAACAGACAAGAGACAGAAAAGAGGATATAACAGACCATTCCGTTTAAACTCCTTCTGCATAACAAATGGGGCAGGGCCTTATTCATCCCTGTCACATTCCCCTCCACAGGTTATGGATGCTTTATGCTGCACTGTAAATGACTTCACTTCATCCCCTCCCCCCCCACCAGGGATGTAACACTTTCCTTATCCTCTTTCTGTTCTGCTCTCCTCACTGCTACCTGTGTTTAAAAAGTGAAACATTACACAAAGCAATAACAGTGCCTAGTAACTTCCGTAACTCCCAGAAGTATGGGCAATATAGCGCTTGTGCACAAGGGAGCCACGCTTGTTTACCAGCGCACACTTTTACTTCTGAAGTAAAAAAAAAAACAGCTGTAGAAAGAAAGGAAATGCTCACAAATGAAAACAAAGCCATACCTTACTGTAATGGACCACGTGCGTCAACCAATGCTAGGCCATTTCTTCAAGAAGTCACCATCAGTGGCTCCACTTTCACTCCCGCTACATCTTTCAGCTAGCAAAACAAAAAAGCTGGGTCTTGGTCTCCATCACAACTGCCACCAGTGAAATGTGACCCAGATTATCTGCCACAGGCAAGGACACCATCACTTCCAAAGAGGACCACAAAGGCAATAGTGGGGGCCAGCCCTTTGCAGAGACAGACCAACTCATTTATCAGCAGCATCACCTGCAGGGCAACACAGGACTATTTTTTTACATATACCTCCACTTTGATAAAAGATCTGAAAATCTGTTCAAAAAATGCTTTTTTTAATCTTTCTTTTTTTTTTTGTCTAAACGAGTCCTTGTATAATAACAATAACGCACTCCAGGGTGTGTGCTGTGCTTGGATAACCTTACTTCTGGGGCATTGGATGCACTCAGCCTGTGGACTTATGCCCAACCACCCCAGGCATGAGGTTAACCCAGCATGACCCATACCCTGTCATGCATTATTGCTTAAGTAACCCACACAGTAGTATGAACAATTGAAGATGTATGCAACTGTACTGTATGTCTGGAACACATGTGATATGTAAAGCACAACTGGGTAGGGGTTGCAACCCCTAGGCTGCCCAATAGTGTACACTAAGCCCAACAAATGGTACAGTGAAAGCCACACAATGGTAATACAACATTTAACAGAAAGCAGTCCATACTATTGCATGTCTGTCCTGTCTGCCAGTATCCCTTTTGCAATCAAAGGCTAATAGCATATTGCTTGTTGTCCACATTGAATGCATACTAGGTGCAGTACCATGTCATGACTCACAACTGCATGACATATGAGGAGGGGCCATGACATTGGCTGACCCCTCAGCCACTAGGATGATTACCTAAGCAACCCATCTGTTCCCGTCGCCCCCTCTGCCTAGGTAACCTAACCCCTGCCACATACATCAAGGACAAGGCATATAAACATTATTGTGACTATGCCAACAGCATAGACATATCATACACGGTGGTGAGAGGCAAGCAGACAGCTGACAGAATAAGGTGAGTACTATAACATTTACAATATGATGGAAACAAAGGCCTTCAACCATAAGCTATACCAGTAAGATGTGCTGACAATCCCCACTGTTCAGTCACATACACACACGGGAGACATGGGGCAGGGTATAATGTGTGGCATCAGCAGGGACATCCCTGAATACTGGAGGCAGAGGACAGGTATGGGGAGACAAGCTTGCAGGGTACTGTCAGGAGGTCTAAACCTCACTCAGGTTCTTGGCAATAATGGGCATGCAAGGAATCACAGACACATTGCATAAAAGTAAAAAAGCTTTTTTATTACTACCAAAAGGAAAATCACAGTTGCCCCAAGCAGTTCTTACCATTAGGAACTGGGAGCCAATGCTAAGCATTCCCTTTACCTCGATGAATCTCCGTGTCTCCTTGGGTCTCCAAGGTAGAAGACGCAATGTCTTACATTATGTACCTAAGATAATTACCATGGTTACTGAAAGATAAAAACATTTCTAGTTACAGAGATGAGCCCTATTGGCTAAATTAGCGGTGGCTCCTCAGTCCAAGATAACATTATACAATTTTGTTATAGTCATCACTTTGTGGAAACAAAGAGGTACAGTTGTACATAGCCGTGTAGTAATACAAATCATCAGAAGATAGTAATGCTGACTAATATATCACAATCATTACAAGGACACAGGTATCCTACATGTGTATATTGGAAAGTAAAGTGTATAGCAATTGTGTGCATACATATCCTGACATCTACTCTTATACAGTAGAAGCCCTTAGCCCTATATTTTAGTATAACATATACATAAATGCTAGCTGTCTGCGGTGTACCTTTGGGAGTACCAATCAGGGTGCAGGAACCTCATGTAACATTCCCCTCCTTGTTGCTTCTCAGGGGCAACACAAGCAAAAGTAAAGAAGTGGAGAGAGAGCAGGTGTCATTTACAGACCCGACGTGAGAGCCTTGTAAAGGAACTTCAGCTGCTCACCGTGTTGGTGTAATGTGTTGTGCTGTAGGCAGTAAAGCATAATAATGAGAGAACATATCAAAAATGCTTGTATAATAACAAAACCTTTAAAGGTAATCTCTAACCATGTGTTAGTAAGTGCACTATTCAAATCACAGTCATTAATGAGGGCATAGCCTGCTTCATTAGCTTTGGAGATATTATTGCTGATGTGGATGAGGTGGGTGTCCTTCCTGTCTAAAAGTGATGTTAATGTTAAAGTTAAAGGATCAATGTGAACATTAAAATAGGGTAAATACTCTAAAAGAGTAAGCAGATAATCAGGGTTACTATCAATGATATCAGGATCCATGATGGGGACAAGAGTAATAACTGTGTGCCCAATAATAGTGGCCTTGTGAGGTATGAAGCAAAACTTTGAATAATTAATAAAACATGTTTTCTCACTGTAGGTGAAGTGTTTAAAGTTTGTTACCACACAAAATTCACCATCCGAATTTTATTGCGTTTTCACAGTAGGTGATCTCCATTTTTTGTAACTGTACTGGGCAAGTATAAGTCTGTTTGGAAATCTGTGTTGCTAGGTGACAAACCTCCTTCTGATAAGTCTGGTACAACTGGGAATCATCTGGAGCAGATGTTGAGTCCTGGTATTTTGTGCCATTGGTGGTGATGTCATCATCCATGGAAAAGGACCAATCAATACTGTCGGGGGAATATCCACATACAGGTTTAATAACATCAAATATGTCACATTGACACAAATAAATATACCCTTTCTTCGGACAGCAATGCCTGTGCGGAGTGACCCACGCATCCAGAAGAGGATGGAAAACCAGTAGAGGAGGCAAGTCAAGGCATTCTCTGTAGATGTCATCATCAAGGTGCCCAATGGAGTGTACGGATGCTAGTTTATAAAAGATAGCTGTAGTAGGATCAAAACGTGGTAAAGAAACAGTAAAAGACACAAACATAGTATCCTTAATTGAACATTTCTTAGAAGTAAAACAAGGACCAGAATTAGGGTGCCTGGTCACAAAACCTAAATTTCTAGCAGTAGAAATAGGAATAGTCAGAGACTATAACATACACATGTCAACACAGTTAGGGAATTTGCAGTAAGGGCAATACCATTTAGAGATGCGTCTCTCATGTATGATATCAGGGATTCTTCCGGATTCTAGATCACAGAAGAGGTTGTTGATGGTAGTGATAATATATGATCCATAGGTGAAGCATAATATTTCACGGGCGATGTATTGCTTATCTGCTTCTTTATTGTTTTGTGCAATAAGGGCGTTCATTTTATCTTTAGAATCTGTAAATGCCTTAGCAATGTCATTCATATTGTATACAGCATATCTTTCTTCCTGACTAAGGCCATCCACACCATGCAACAATGGGGGTATGATGTCATTGATCATACCAGTTTGAAACATCTGTGAATGTGCTTTGATAGTAGCAATGTCTGCTTTATTCCAGATAGATATTACTATACCAAAAACACCTGTAACAGTACTCGTGGCACCAGTGACATCAGATGTGCCACATGTATTACTTTTATGACTTTGATTGTCTGGTTTAGGTTTTCTCCTAAAATTGCCTCTATGCTCGGTGGAGTGTATCCTGGCAATAGGGTCTTGGTTACGGATCTGAAAAGCTGCTAAGCTATCAAGTAACAAAGTACTATAAAACAATGATGTATTAGTAGTATGACACATACCACGTTCTTTCATATTCCAGTAAGTCAAGTTAAACAAAACAGGTGTATGCATATATTGTAAGTTGTTAATAAGTGAGCCAGGTAAAGCAGTGGCTGTGAGACCACTACAAGGACAAGGGGTTTGTTTTGGGCATTCTAAAAGCTGTTTCTCAGGTAGGGGATAACATAGATAAATACATGGCAGCTGAGGCCATGTTGTGTACAGCACACAATTTCCTGGCAGAATCTTTAGGCAATAAATCACAATATGAGGGGTCAATTAAGGCAGTGATGTTGTATAAACCAGAATGTCTAAGAGAAGTCTGGTGCAAGGACAAAGTACCTTTCAGGGATAATTTTGCATTGGGCCATCCATGGAAAGTTCCCTTGGAGAGTTTGTCCTTGAGACTTGGTCTGCCTCGCAATTTGTAGGGTCGATTTATTAGGAGCAACAACCGAGGCAGTGAGGTAGGCATCTGAACCTTTCTGGACAGTAATCAAATTGTCAGGAATATTGATGGAGACTCCCTCTGGGGTAGTTGCAGGTGGATCAAGATGAGGAAGAAGGTGCTTTACTGTGCCTTGGATGCAAGGGATAACTCCTGTGATGAGGAGAAAATGGAACAAGATAGTCATCTTGTCAGTGTATCTGAAAAGGAAAATCAAACACTAGCAGATTAGTACTATTCCACCCAATGGGGTGAGAAAAAGTAATTATATTCCTTTATACAGTTTCAACTGGTTTGCATGTAACCATTTGTCAGTCAGTTTGTTGTTTTGCATGAGTCTAATCTGATAGACTGTTGGACTGAGCTTGTTGACAATTGGCTAGGGTCCTTCCCACTTATTGGAGAAGGAATGTGTGGGATGCGCAAATCTAAGAACCATTACCTGATCCCCAACTTGTCAATCCACTTTTTGTGTGTGTTTGTCAAACTACATTTTGAACTGTTGCTGGGCCTTGCCCATGCAGTTAGCAGCATACAGATGAGAGTGTATGAGATCTTGTCTGAGTTTTTCCACATATTGGTCCACTGAGACAAGGTCAGCAGTGGGGGTGTGCAGGTCAAACAACAGGTGTTCAGGTAATCTCCTGTTTCTACCAGTCATCACCTCAAAAGGTGTCAGCTGGGCAGTGGCTGAGGGTATACCCCTAATTGCCATAAGGAGTAACAGCAGTAGGGAATCCTAGTCCTTGGGATTGTCTTCAATAAATTTGGAAAGCATTTGCTTAATCCATCTGTTGGCCCTTTCTACTTGATCTGATGATTGTGGGTGGTAGGGTATGTGAAATTTCAGATGAGCTCCAAGGAGTTTAAGGGCTTCTTTCATCACCTCACTTGTAAAACTGGTTCCTTTGTCAGAGACTACCATGAGAGGTAGGCCCCATCTGGAGGAAATCTGTTCCACTAGGATTTTGGCAGTGGTTTTAGCAGTGCATGTCTTACTGGGGAAAACTTCAACCCACTTAGAGAAAAGATCAGTTACCACAAGGGCGTATTTGTTGTTTCTGTTGGTATTGGTCAGAGGATCAATAAAATCAATCTGTATGACATGCCAAGGGCTGGAATGTCTTTGTGGTAGTAGTTTGGCATTTTGTTTGGTAGGGATGTGGTTGTTTTGCACACAAACCAGGCAGTTGTCTATGTACTGTTTAACATCCTTGGTGACACAAGGTCACCATGCGGTGGTCTTGAACCTTTGGAGGATGTTTTCCACTCCCTGGTATCCACCAGGGGAGGTATTATGCAGTTGGTGCAAAAATTCAGACCTGAGATGACAAGGGACCACCCACAATTTGGTGGAGGTGTCATCCGATTGGTACCTGATGAGCTTGTCATCTGGGAACAGTTGTAACTTACATTCATGCCTTTGGTAGGGGTTATGGGTAGGTCAATTCTTCTCAGTACCTTTGTCCAGGAATCTGAACACATCTTTTAGTTCAGAGTCAGCATGCTGGGCTACTGACAAATCCAAGGGGGAGAAGGGTTCAGGTTTCTTCTGGACTGCTGCGATGTGTACGGCTGCTCTGGCCTCTAGATGATCCATCATCCAGATGTCCCCCCCTTGGGCCCCTTCCTTGGCAAGGGTGTTAGCAGTGTCATTGAAGGCATGGTAGGGGTCACGAATGGAGTGGTCCTTAACTTTATGTACATAGAGTTTGTGTGCAAATTTCTGTGCCAGTGAATGAATGTATATTACCAGTTCCTTGTGTTTCACCGGGGTGCCATCAGAAGAGGTAATGGAGTTCTTCTGCCAGAAAGGAAGAAATCCTGTAAGGGAACAACAAACCCAGTTAGAGTCTATGAAAGTTATGGTATCCTCGGTTCCATGCTGGATGAACTCGAGGGCACAGGCCACCACTGCCATCTCTGCATACTGTGATGATGCAACACTGCAATGATTAGAAATCTTAACAGTATTATCAAAAGGGTAAATTAGTAATATGCCCATTTCTGCTATCTGTTCTCCCTGATAATAGGAAGCTGATCCGTCTGTGAAGACATGACACTATGAGGTGTTCTCAAGTAGTTGTGGTGTAGCAGGAAGGAAAGGACCTAGATCTGGTAGATCAGATGGCTGCAGTGTACAGTCATGGGGTTATCCTTGGAAGAGGAGACCATGCACCAGCATGGATGGCATTTTGGTTGGGTAGACCTTGATGTCTCTGTCCTGGAGAAGGAGGAACCAGTGCATCAGTCTGGTATTGGAGACTGACCCTTGGGGTGTGGTTTGTATTGATGATCAGGGGAGAGTACCCAATGATATACAGAAAGTGCTTGACAGCCCAGTAGGTGGCCAGAAGGTTCCTTCACAAAGGCTGTATTTCTGTTCCACTGGGGTCAAGAGCTGCGATGCATATGCAGTGGGTCTCAGGGTGCCATGGACCTTCTGGGCCAGTACAGCAGACATAGCAATGTCAGAGGTGGTAGATTCCAGACGGAATGGCAGGGCTGGATTGGGGTTAACAAAAGTTGGAGCTGAGGCCAGGGCCTGTTTCAGTGACATCACAGCTTGGGTGTGACTGGGGCCCCAAGTCCAGGGGACATCCTTTTTTCAGTAGTTCATACAGAGGGGTGGCCTTCTGAGCAAAATCACAAATAAAATCTCTGGAATAATTTACCATACCTAGAAACCTTCTAAGGGGGGCCACGCTGGTGGGTAGTGGCAGATCTTGCAATCCTTGTATCTTCTTCCAGGGTAGGCTTCGGTCTTGATCTGTTATCCTCAGGCCCAGAAAGAGTACCTCTTTCTGACATAGTTGTGCTTTTGCTGGGTTGCACTTGAGGCCTGCCTTCTGAATGAGTGCCAGTAGTTCATCTAAGAGATCCAGATGTTGTTCCTGTGTGGCTGTGGCCAGCAACAGGTTGTCCACATACTGCAAGAGACACTGGAGTGTAGAGAAACCCTCAAGGGCATCCATCATGTGTAGATGGAAACCCTGTGGTAAGCAGGTCCATGTGTACTACCTGCCCTCAAAGGTGAGGGAAAACTTATATTGACTTTTGGGAGCCAATGGCAATGACCAAAAGCCATTGGAAATGTCCAGAGCACTAAATCATTGTTGGTCAGGGATCAGTAGTCATAGCACGTCTGATGCTGATGCCATAGTTGGGACACAACTGGGGGTGACCTGGTTTAGTCTCCTGTAGTCAATAGTAAGTCTCTAGGCACCTGTCGGCTTTTTCACATGCCACATTGGGGAATTTGCAGTGGAAACACATGTCCTGATTACACCTTGCTTGAGAAGTGATTTAATTGTTTCCCTAAGAGAAGGCAAGGCCTTAAGTGGAAAGGGGTATTGCCATTGCCTCTCGTGTTCTGGGCCTGTCACTTCAATGACAGTGTGCATCCTGACACAATCATGCTTGTTGGTGGCAAATGCCTCCAGATGCCTTTGTAGGATGTGGAGGAGCTTTGGGAAAAGCTCATGGTTCTTAAACAAATCTATATCATCATACTCTTTGTTGTTCGCAGAGATTGTTGCAACCATATGTGAGTCAGGTATCATGATGGTGTGATATTGTCCCTGAATTTGTATCAGTAACATGTTGACCAAGTCTACCACATAGCCATGTGGTGCCAAAAAGTAAATTTCAATTATGTTAGGGTGATCATGCAGTACCATCAGCTGAAAGGTGTGATATGCCTTCAGGTGTCCAGGTGTCACAGGTAGTGGCAAGGAGCAGTACGCAGGTAACTTAGTTCCAGCTACTCCAGACATATTGGTCCTCCATCCGGTAGACCAAGGTGATGTGTCTGGGCTATCATCCTGCAATACAGACATAGCTGTGCCTGTATCAAGTAGTACTCTCAGCAGGCAGCCCCCAACCTCGGCCTCTGTGCAGAGCCTTCCATTTGTATCCAAAACCAGCTTTTTTACAATACAGGCTGGGGCCTGTAATTGTCAATCTGTACCAGTGGAAGCATGGGGGAGCTCTTGAAAGAGAGTCTGGGCCTGTTTCCTGTGAACCATCTCACCATGCTGTACTGATGATATATAGGGAGCTGTTTCCAGGTTCAGGCCTGTAGGGGCCTGAGACCCTGGACTTCCCATGTTCCCACAGCCTGTGGAGGCCTGCTCTCCTGGTTGTATTGCAGCAAGGGCCCGTACTGGAACAGCACCCGCTACGGAGTGCACTTTCCCAAGGAGGTCTTGGAGACTCCAGTTCTCATTGGCTATTTCCCTATATGAGGGGCCTGGTCTTTGTTGTTTACCCTTATTGTTCTCATGGTGTTCCTTATTTTCATGGTAGTTCTGGTTCCCACCCCAGGATTGGTGTTGTTGTTGTCAGGCCTGCTGGGGGTGTTGTTTATCTGTGGGGAGGGGCTGTTACTCTTGGGCCTGCCCCTCCACTGTGTAGTGCATCGTGGCATCTGGGATGGTTTCCATGGCAGCTACTTTCTTGAACCGGAGCCTGAATCATGGATGTAGAGTTGATAAACTCTCTGTTTTCTGAAGAATGTCAGCAAATTTCTCTGTGTTGGGATAGTGGGTCAAGCTACCTTTTCTCTTACTGCAGGGATCATGTTCCTAAGGAACAAGGACTTGTATTCAATGAGGTCCACGTCTGCGGCTTCTACTGAAAGGTACTTCCCTGCTTGGTAGGCCATCCAGAGCCTCTGGTGGAGGGTCGCTGGACTTTCCTTTGCATTCTGTTTCACAGGATATGTGAGCATCACTCCTACCGCACCTGGGTAGTGTGTAGTGATGAGTTTAGATGCTACTTCGTCGAAGGTGGAATGGCCATCCTGGTGGACAACATCGGGGAGTTTTGCCCATAGGCCAGGATCGATGGTCTGGTGTAGGATCTGGACCTGGTAGGCTGCAGCGAGACTAAGCACTTCACATTTAGCATGCACCTTCTCCAAGTGGCAACTGAGGTTGTTGGACAGGCTCATCCAACCAATACTGTCAGGTATTTGCAGGACAGAGTAAGCCATTTGTAGGGGATTATTGGGATGATCAAGTGGAGGTGGATTACCTCGGGTGCCCTCCAGGGCTGCCTGATCTGTGGCTTCAGCCACAATGTGGACCATTCCCTCCTTTCTACCAGCCTCTTGTAGAAGATGCTTAATCTGAATCTTGAGGACCCGTTTGTTTTTCTCAGGGATGGACACATTGCCTAAGGCATTCTCAATCATTTTCTCTATCTCCTGCCTGTCTTCCACATTAATAACAGCTATCAGTGGTGCTATTGTGACTAGGCCTAGGCCTGCTCCCCCCCATCATGGGGGGGTCACCATGTTGGCATCGCCCATGATTAGTTTCATGCCATCGATGACGTAGGGATGTGGGGTCATGTGATGTGTGACTGCCATGTTGTGGATGGTGGGGAGGGGTGTCTGGGCCATAGTAGGGGTGTGACTAGGCATTGTACTGGGAGATGTCATCATTTGACTCCTCCTCCTCCTCAGATGATGTCAACAAGGCAGGGGCTACGCCTCCCATAGCCTTGATGTTACCAGCCAGTACCTCTCGCTGATCGCGCAGTTTTGCCATTTTATATTCACAATCCTCATGACTCACTTTTGCAACATTCTGATCAACAACATCCAGCATCTGCTTCTGTTACTCTCTATACTCAGCGCTCAATTTGCGATTGTCCCTAGTAGCTGCTCCTAAATCATTATGTACCTGGTTTATCTCATCCTATAACTCTCCCAACTCCTCTCGCATCTGATCATTCATTCTACTTAACAAGTAATTCATTTGCAAAGCCTGCCCCTCATCCTGTCTCAAACTTTCATACTCCTGCTTCAACATACAAAGTTCCTGTTCACCTGCCTGAGCAGAATGATGCAAAAGGGAATCCTTTTCATTCTGCAGAGTTTGGAGCTCAGACTCCAAATCCTGCTCATGTCTTACACATTCAGTTTCCTGCAATCCCATCTCCTGCTTAAGAGATGAGATTTGCAGTTCAGGGTTCGAAACCTCACTTCAGAGGCTTCCAAAGCAGTGTAGAAAGCTGCGACCAACAGCCCTTTAGCTTCGGGCTTTCTGGCTGTTTGTCTCATCTCTGTGTACTGGGTTGAAATCCCCAGCATGGGGTTTTCAGATTGACTTGCATCCTGTGCGAAGTCAGTCCATCCTCCATGGGAAGCAAGGAAGTTTGAGACATTGAGTTTCAGTTCTGCCCAGATATTTATACAGTGGCCGTTGTGTATTGATCCACAAAAGGTGCACTAGTTCACAGGCGGGCTACTGTGCACTTGTAAGCTTGCAATTCAAAACTGCTGTGGGATGGGTCGAGTCGGCATTGACCATACCCAGTAGGCAGGCAGACTTTGCAAGTGATTACAAAGTGGGTGAAAAATGGGAGAGGTGGTGAGGGAATCCAAACCTGCTGTCCCTGTTGAGAAGGGAAAGTTGTAGCAACAAGTGAAACTTTGCAAATTCCAAATTTTGCCTGCACGCAGTAGCCAATTGTCAGGAGGTCTAAACCTCACTCTCAGGTTCTTGGCAATAATGGGCATGCAAGGAATTACACATACATTGCATAAGGTAATAAGTAAGGAATAAGACATGACGAGGTGTGGTTTATGGCCTGATAAGAGCACGCCCCTGGTGTGTAATGAGGCACAAGGTGCTTGCGCCGAGTGCCTTTAGCACCTGGGAAGTGCTCTTATCAGGCCATAAACCACACCTCGGAGTGTCTTATTCTGCTTATAAAATGGGCCCTATTAAGGTAGTATTTAAGAAAGTAAAAAGTAACAAAAAATGCAAACACTTTTTAAAACTTGAGGTTTTAATGTCTGAAGAAGTAAAATAGTCCCTGTATTGAGGGCATCTCTGAATTATTTGATAGGCACTATAGGGCGTTTATGTGATGGCCAGTACAGGGTGCCAAACACACACACAGACACACACACACACACACACACACACACACACACACACAGACACGCACACGCACGCACACACACACACACACACACACACACACCAGATTGTTCCTCCTTGAACTCCTTCTGTACTTTTGACCTGCAGACCCGCCCCAGCCCCAGCGCTCTGTAAATCTACTCAAAAAAAGGAAAACAAACTAAAACATGGTAGAAAAAAATTAATTATTGTAAATCTGACCTCTGTTCCTCAAACTCTGAACTCTGTTGCCCAAAATTCAAATGGGACATCGGGAGCGAGTGTGTCCCTGAGTGGTTCCCGTAGATAGCGATTTTGTTTGTAGCACATTTTGAGTAAGACTCGGTGGCCGTAGTTTTCCATAACTGTTTTTAAAATCTGTAGTTTGGGGAATACATAAGTGGATCACTACTGGTAGTGAGATTGTTGAAGGACTGGGAGTCGGTTTGAATTTAAAAAGCGTTTTTAAAGCTCACGGGGATGCTCCGTGGATCGCTGGTGGCTGTTCATGAACTGGAGATTGTGAGCCCGGGTTATGATCGCATCCTTTTTGAATTTTGGGCAACAGAGTTCAGAGTTTGAGGAACAGAGGTCAGACTTACAAGAATTAATTTTTTTCTATGATGTTTTAGTTTGTTTCTCTTTTTTTGAGTAGATTTACAGAGCGCTGGGGCTGGGGCGGGTCTGCAAGTCAAAAGTACAGATGGAGTTCTGGGAGACTCCAGATAAAGAGGAGACTGCTTGGCACTGTGATTTCTGGGGTTACGAGTCCTGACTGGCTGAAGAGGTGCTGGTTGGCACAATATGGGCTGATAAGGACACGGCCAGAGGTGCTTCTCAGCCAATCAGGACTCAGAAAAATCTCAGCCCATTTTATAAAGCTTGTTTATTACTACCAAAAGGAAAATCACAGTTGCCCTAAGAAGTTCTTACCATTAGGAACTGGGAGTCAATGCTAAGCATTCCCTATACCTCGAGGAATCTCCATGTCTCCTGGGGTCTCCTAGGTAGAAGACGTAATGACTTACATTATATACCTAAGATAATTACCATGGTTACTGTAAGATAGAAACATTTCTAGTTACAGAGATGAGCCCTATTTGCTAAATTAGAGGTGGCTCCTCAGTCCAAGATAACATTATACAATTTTGTTATAGTCGTCACTTTGTGGAAACTTTGTACATAGCTGTGTAGTAATACAAATCATCAGAAGATGGCAATTCTGACTTATATATCATAATCATTACAAGAACACAGGTGTCCTAACATTCTGTAAGCAAGAAATACATGTGTATATTGGAAAGTAAAGTGTATAGCAATTGTGTGAGTATATATCCTGACATCTACTCTTATACGGTAGATGCCCTTAGCCCTATATGTTAGTATAACATATACCTAAATGCTAGCTGTCTGCGGTGTACCTGTGGGGGTACCAATAAGGGTGCAGGGACCTCCTGTAACAGTACAATACACCATCATACAGGTCTGGCCATAGTGTGTGTGGAACACATCCTCCCATAGAAACATAGAATTTGATGTCAGATAAGGACCGCTTGGCCCACCTACTCTGCCCATTTCCCTACCTGATGGATAAGCTGCACATTCTAGTTAACCAACAGCTTACTTACTCTTACCTCCCATTAGAATTGCCTTATGTCTGTCCCATGCATTCTTGAATTCTCCCACTGTTCTTGACTCCACAACCTCCTCAAGAAGGCTGTTCCATGCATCCACAACCCTCTCTGTGAAAAAAAAACACTTTCTAACATTACCTCTGAGCCATCCCCCCTCTATATTCAAATTGTGCCCCCTTGTTCTTGCTCATCTATTTTTCTGAAAGATGCTACCTTCTTGTACTTTATTAATTCCCTTGAGATACTTAAACATTTCCATCATGTCCCCCCTCTTCCTTCTTTCCTCAAGGGTACACATATTAAGCTGCTTTAGTCTCTCCTCGTATGTCTTCTGGTGCAGACCCTGAACCATTTTGGTTGCCCTCCTCTGAAACCCTCCACTCTGTCTATGTCTTTGCGGAGATGGGGTCTCCAGAACTGCATGCAGTACTTTACTGTAGGTGGGGTCTCACCAACTGTCTGTACAGAGGAATAACAACTTCCTGTTTTCTACTGTTGATGCCTCTCCCTATGCATCCCAGTATCCCCCAGCCCTCCTTACTGCCTTCTGACATTGCTTGCCCACCTTTAGGTCATCTGATATAATTATTCTTAGGTCTCTTTCAATTTTTGTTGTTGTTATTATCTCACCCCCCATTGTGTACTCTTCCCCTGGATTTTTGTTTCCCAGGTGCATTACCTTGTACTTCTTTGCATTGAATAATATATTTGACCATTCCTCCAACCTTGTCAAGTCCCTTTTCATACTTTCCACCCCACCTTGTGCATCAGTCTTGTTGCAGATCTTTGTGTCGTTTACAAAGATACATACTTTTCCTTCCAGGTGCTTTCCAATGTCACTTATAAAGACATTAAAGAGGACCGGTCCCAGTACCGAACCCTGCAGTACCCCGCTAGTTACCCTCCTTTCTTCACTGTGGACCCTGTTTACTATTACCCTTTGCATCCTGTTGTCCAGCTAATTTTTTATTCAGGCTTCCACCTTGAGACCCACTCCAAGGTTGGCTAACTTGTGTATTAATCTTTTGCGTGAGACTGTGTCAAATGCCTTGCTAAAATCTAGGTAGACCATATCCACAGCCCCTCCCTGGTCTACCACTTTGGTCACCCAGTCAAAGAAATCTATTAAGTTCATCTGACATGACCTTCCCACTGTGAAACCATGCTGCCTTGGGTCCTGTGCCCCACTGGCCTCTAGGTACTCAACAATTCTTTCCTTCAGAAGTGATTCCATCATTTCCCCTACCACTGAGGTCAAACTAACTGGTCTGTAGTTTCCTGTCTCTGCCCTGCTCCCACTTTTATGAATTGGAATCACATCTGCCCTCCTCCAGTCCACAGGTACCACCTCATCCTCCCATGATTTGTTAAAGAGTGTAGTCAGTGGTGTTACAAGTTCTACTCTTAGTTCTTTCAAAATTCTGGGATGAATCCCATCAGGCCCCATTGCTTTGTCCACCCTCAGTTTCATGAGTTCTTTCAAAACCCTTTCTTCTGTGAGGGGAATGGTATCAACCACCCTATCCATAGTGTTTCTCTTGTTTGATTTAGGTACCTCTCCCTCCTCTTCCGTTGTGAGTACTGAGCAGAAATATTCATTCAGTATCCTTGCTTTTTCACTGTCACCCTCTGTCCACTTTCCCTCACCTTTATTAAGTCCCTGTATCCCTTACTTGGTCTTTTTTCACTCCCTAATGTGCCTATAAAAGGTTTCTTCCCCCTTCTTAGAAGAGTTGGCTATCTTTTCCTCAGTTTGGGCCTTTGCTATTCTGACTGCCTTCCCTGCCTCCTTCTGCTTTAACTTATAAAGTTCTTTGTCCTGCTCCTTCTGTGTTTCCTTATATTTTCTGAATGCTGTCCTTTTCTTCTTAACCTTCCATTCCACCTCTTTTGAGAACCAAAGTGTTTTTTTCCTTCATTTTGTTTTGTTTATTTGCTTCACACAAAGGCTTGTTGCCTCTGTGATGGCTGTTTTGATTATTCCCCATTGTTCCTCTACCCCTCCATCTTGCCCATTTGCTAGTGCTTTTCTGTGGCACTCTCTCATTTTCCCAAAGTCAACCCTCCTAATGTCCAATAATCTTGTATTACCCAGCCTTACACATGCTTTGATAATAAGAGACATACAGATTACCACATACCTGGCTGTGGTACAATGCCATCTTGTACCATCTGCTTGAACCTGTCCAGTCTCTGCCACTCCAACCTGATCAGGAAACCATACCTGTTCTGACACAGTTTGCCAGAATGGATTATGCCCATCCTGGCAGTCAGTTTCCAACCCCAGAGGCCCAAACCTCACTCCAGTGTTTTGACCCCTCCTGCACGTCCCCAAATAGGAGATGCTCTATGGAAAAAACAATGTCAACCAAACTGACCAACTCCACTTCCCCCCAGTGCTGGTCCATCTGCTGGACTGCCCTATAACATTTTCAGGTTGCCATGCTGCAGACAGTTGCCATGCCATGCATTCAAATCAACTGCTGAAACCAAATACTGGTTGAAAATGTGGTGTAGCATGACATTTGTATGGTATTATACATAGAACTCATTCAGCACAAGCGTCATCAATGCCTTGCCATCACTATGGACACTGACGATGTGCAGGCATGACCCCGTGCATGACTCATGCTTTGTCTTGAATTTGCATAGTGATGCACTGGACAAGTGCTACATCATGCATTGCATAGCACCGTGCATGACCCATGTAACATCATGCAAATGTATAGTGCCATGCTGAACTTGCACGACGTCATACATATGCACAGCACAGCACTGGTGTCTAGTGGTGGGCGAAGTGACTGAATTTACTCCACGGAGTGAAGGGTAACGTATGGGTGCTCCGCAATGCTAAGCGAGTACTTCTTGTTGTATCATAACGTGGAAGTCCATTGAAAACAATGACTTCACGTTATTTCTCGGCCTTCCTAAACCACTACTCCACTACTCTTAAGGTGAAGTACATTGAAAACAATGTACTTCCTTTACTTTGTCTTGTTTTTAGCCCAAAGGCGAATTTTGCAGTGTTTCATGGGTTTAGGTCACATGATTCTCGATTGTTCTGCACAGCCTCAGTTTGGGGTAGTGTGTGAGGAAGCTGTAGGAGACAATCTGTTTGAGATCTCTGCAATTCAAACCTTCAAAAAGCTGTTAAAATGCCTTTTGAGTAATTTTTTCTGAAACTTTAGTTCCTCGATTATAGGAAACCTTCTGTGCTCATATCATCGAGCGCTTATTGTTTGTGTATGGATTTTGAATGTTAATGTACAACATTCAGTCTGTGTGCTGAGAGACAGTGGAAGTGTGCTTTGGGGGAGGGGTGTATCTGTGTGTAGGTAGATTAACTTGGAGAAAAGACAGTGCTTTCTGTTTTGGTGATATTTTTCTTGTTTAACTGTGTTAATGTACACACAATAATATTTTCAATATTTCTTGCCTTTTTTTGCTGATTGTTGTCGTGCAGCAGTGTATAATTTTAGTTTGTTTAAAATATCTGGTTATATTACTGAAGTTTTCCATTTGCTGTGCATTACTTAGTGTGTGTGTGAGTATGTGTGTGACGCGTGTCATCAAATCAGACACCTTTTATTGTGCCACATAATAATTTCAGCAATGTGAAGCTGCTATCCACTGCAGCTGTGTGATTTTTGTACTTCTTTGTGGTATCTTTACTGGTACTGGTACTAGTACTAGTGACTGTTACTGCAGCAGTACAGTACACTGCCCCCGCACGGCCCACCCCAACCGGTAAAGGTATTCTTTTCCAGATTTGAATTTCTGATAGTGAGCATTGGTTAGGTGTTGTGCCTTTGTGTCTGCATCTCTTCAGTGCACAGCACAATCTTATTTATTTATTTATTTAAGCATTTTACCAGGAAGGCATACTGATCAGAGTACTGCTCGATTACAGATGCGTCCTGGGGAGGGGAGAATGTAGGAAAACAGTTTACACAGTATAGACAAGAAAATACATAGTGGGAGAAATATTAACATTAGGATCTGGTTACATGTCAGTAGTAGCTTGAGAGAGACAAACTGTTAACCACAGTGCGTAACGGTATGAGAAAACACTTGCAGTCAGGATTGACAAGTGAATACATTGTGGAAGATCACTAACATTTGGTTCAGAAACCACTACATACAGGATTGAGTGTGGCAGTTGGTAGCACAGTTACATACAGCAAGTGTACAACAAAATTACGTTTTGATCTTAATCTGCCTGTGCATTTGCATCTCTTTAGGGCCCAATCTCCATCTGTAACTTAAGTCACAGTTGTTTCTTTGGCTTCCCTTCAGAGCACTGGACAGGTGTGGTGCTTAATTCTGCATGAATATTGTACTCATTAATATGCATTTTTAAGTCAGGACCATCATTACAAGTCACTCGTGATACAAATCACGTTCTTCATCATCACAGTCACAAATGCAGTCACAAATCACGATTCACGATCATTCACGTTATGAATCACATTATTTTTTTTTCTAGTTACTTGGATGTATTGTAAGCCTGTTTTGTAGTATCTCTCCAGGCTTCACCACCCCACCATTGTACTCACCGATACGTGTTTTTAAGTCTGGGAGTTTTAAGCTACAGCTCATCAGGGAAGTACAGCCGTAGGCGGTAAGCATTCACGTTTCTTCATCATCACGGTCACAAATGCAGTCACAAATCACGATTCACGATCATTCACGTTACGAATCACAACATTAATTTTATTTCTAGTTACTTGAGGATGTATTGTAAGCCTGTTTTGTAGTATCTCTCCAGGGTTCACCACCCCACCATTGTACTCATTGATACGTGTTTTTAAGTCTGGGAGTTTTAAGCTACAGCTCATCAGGGCCCGGGGAAGTACAGCCATAGGCATTCATGTTTCTTCATCATCATGGTCACAAATGCAGTCACAAATCACGTTTTACGATCATGTCATGAATCACAACATACATTTTTTTTAATTGTTACTTGGATATATTGTAAGCCTGCTGGTCACAGTGCTGAACAGGGATGGGATCCACACCTGGGCCTGGGGGAACAGGCACATCCTGCTCCAGAGGACCTGGTGCTGGACTTGGTGGTGGTGGTGGTGGTGGTTCAACTGACTCAGAGTCAGGACAGGAGGCAGTGCTGGTTCTGCTTCAGGGGGGCACTCACAAGTTTTGAGCAGTCCAACAGGAATGGGTGCCCATGCCCTCCACACATGCACATGGTATGACGCTTACCATTGCCACGCTCTCCCAGAGCTGTCCCATCCCAGACATTCCCTCACCTGGTCCATCTCTCCTACTGAGCTCCTCAGTCTGAGCAATCACTACTGACACTGTCACACAACACACACACACACACACACACACACACACAGTTACACAGACACAGACAAACAACTAACTACTTATAAAGGTAAAAAAATTAAATTTACAGAAAGAACAAATTAAGTAAAAAAGAGTACAGAAAAGGCAAAAAAATGTAGCTTTTAAAAAAGCTGTTGGGTCTAAATCAAAGTTTAAATCTCCTCCTTGCTCTGATCTAAAAGTATCAGCAGTCACTAAACACACTGCTCTCTCTCCGTCTGCACAGGAGAAGGTAAAAGTGTTTGCTTGTATGACTCACTTTCTTCCTGCCTAGCTAAAGAGCATGTGACTTACAATACCGTAAGCCATGTGAGGTGTGGGGGGGCTGCCAAATCTGAAACACCAAGTGGATCACTTAGAATCCTAATGAGGAACGCGAAGTCCATTATAAACAATGACTTCACCTTACTTTGCGTTGCCATTCGCCTAATGTGAAGTAGTAATGACAAGGCGAAGTGAGCACTTTGCATTGCCCACTCCTCGTAGCGGAGTAGCAACGCGAAGTGGGCACTTCACGTTCACTTCGCTGGCGAATTTTAAATTCAGTGCATCTCTACTGGTGTCACACTATGGAGTTCAATTGCATAGCATCATGCAAAAGCCACACATGTACATTCATGACAATGACATCATCTGAATGAGGTGCAAACATGAATATGTCATAGAGGAGTGAAGTGTGCAATGTGCCAATGCAAATTCATGTTGTGCATTGCACAAAAATGATATATTCAGAAAGTATATGCAAAATAGCCTCATTGGACAGTCAGTGGGCAACAGGACTTATTATCTTGTCATTATGGATGGATCTGCATACATTACCATGGGTAATTGCACCTGGGCTATTAAGCAACAATGGCCGTAAGAGCCATTCCAGATGACCCAGGTGACATCATTATCATGATGAAACCCTTGTATTAGCAAAAAGAAAAGGCAGTACCTTTATGGCTATGTTTTGCAGCCGGAGTTTGGTGATGGTTGCTAGATAATAAGGAGTGCTGTTCTGGTGCCTTCTCAACCAGATTCCTTTCAATGTAGTTATGCTTAAAATAATTATTCAACAGTAGAAAGTAATTAATGTGTAAACAATTATTTTTGAACACAAATCTTAAATGATATTTATAACAATTATCTGTTCATGGACTGGGACTTGGTGGGACATATGTGTGGCATTAGCCAGATTACGTTTCCATGCAGCTTAACCGTTGTACTAAACTTGGCTTGTAACTGATACTACCTAGCGAAGTAACACATTTTAGGTGGAAGCATACCTCTCAATCTCCTGCCACATAAATCAGGGACAAAGGAGCCAAGTCATTGACACATCATAAAAATTGATGAATTTTTCTCAGGAGGTTGATAGAAAAAAGGGCTTAGTGTAATATGTATTTTCTGAAGAAGAGCAAGTCTGTAACACTTATGTTTAACATTATTTTGTGCTTAAAATCCCCTCAGTTCAGTCCCCAAAACCCATATTTTAGGAAGGACAAAGGGGAAATTTGAGGCAAAATCAGGGACATTCCTGAAAATCAGGGATACTTGAGAGGTATAGGTGTATAGGAAGTGTAAAGTCAAAGAGTTTAATAAATTAAAACAAAATGTGGTATGGCTTGAATACCAAAGACGATGGCAGCTTAACTTTTTTGTTGGCTGCCAACTTGATAAAATCCATTCTTCTTAAACCCCATCAGACCACCTGCAGCAAATCCAAAATAATCTGGTAGCAAAGCACTGCACACCTGGAACTCACAAGTGCAGCAGCGACAGCCCAGTTTTCACAATTCAGAAGATTATCACAGGAGAAGATCCGGTGGCACAACAAAGAGCTGAATAGCATGCAGACCAGTAAAGGCAATGGTGGGAGGCAGCCTTATACCCAGCTATGGAGATGGATAGAGTGCAAGAGATCTTCACCCGACTGCTGACAGTAATCACAGAAGTCAGAGCACTTTGCACTGACAACAACAAAGAACTCAAAACTTTAAATGCCAGGGTCACAGTCACTGAAAAGAAGCTGCAACAAATGGAGAACAAGGTTGCTGTAGTGGATGAGAGCCTCCAGGAGCAGCATACCCTTATACGGACAATGTGGGAAAGAATAAAAGAATTTGAAAATAGGAGCCGCCAGCTAAATCTTTTATTCATGGGCTTTCAAGATGGCTATGAAGGAAAGACTGCTGTGGCTTCTTACAATGAGTATTGCCCAGTGTCCTAAAACTTCAGGGCAACACCCAGTGCAAACTCTATAGCGCCCAATGCTCATCGGCACCAACGCCAAAAACTGGGGATCACCAGCACCCAATACTGGTCAGATTTACTAAGATAGTGGACTGTGCAATCATACTGTGGCATGCCAGGGAAAGGGAACCCCTCAAATGCAGGGACACCTAATCCAGATTTTCCCAGACTACTCTTACAAGCTCTCCAAAAAGAGGAGAGTGTATTCAGCAGTCAAAAAGTGCCTTCAACATCTGTGCATGGAATACAGCTTGTGCTACCCCTCCACACTCAGGGTGATTATTAACAGGGCTCCAAAGAACTTTGGTACCCTGGACACTACAGATCAATTTTTAGACATGCTCCAGCTGGCTGAAGTGAAACACAGACCAGCACCATGGGACAAACCACAAACCCCCATGGACATCTTCAGTCAATTACCAGCACAACAAGGGCAGAGACATCAGACACAATAGGTGGAGGGGGAATGGAAGACGGTGGTACAGGGGAACTAATCAAAAAAATAAGAGGAAGGATGATCGCAGGTCCCGGATATAAAGGCAGAATGGGCAACCATCCAAGGAGGCATGAATTTGCAGCAGCAGCTGGGGTGAAGAATCAAATCGCCTGCTGGTACTGGACCCTCTCTCACCAAGCACTGATAGCAATAGATATACTTCTCTCTGCACTCACTGCTTGGAACTGGCTGAAGATTTCCCACTGATAAACTACACAATGGGGCATTCTGATCTGCAGGGTCAGCTGACTCCATCCTGGGCTGACTTAGCAACTTGGACAGTTCTACTGGGACACCTAATGAGGGAAATTTCAGACCAGGGACTGCTGCACTAGGCATAGAGGAGCAATCGTACAGCGTGAGCAATACATAGGGAAGCCCTTCAAACTACCAGCATGGAGAACCTAATTGGACTCTGTGGGACAAAGTATTCTCTATTTTCATTACTTTTTGTATACTCTGCACCTTTTGCTTGATACTCCTCACAAGATGGCGAGTTTATTGTTAATCGAATATTCTATGCCATTACTCAGGGAGGCGCAGCCCCCTTCCTTCCATTGCATACCAAATTGAGATACGGGCAGATAATGTAAGAGGGATAGACAGTGGGTGTGTGTGTGTGAAATGAGCAAAAGGTGGAAGAGGGGGTTGGGAGGGACAGATGTTTCTCCTCTTCTTTCATGTGCTGGAATGGAACTGATAATGATGGGAGCGTAGGTGTAGACACTCGGGGGATATCCACTTAGGGCCAAGGCTATCTTAAGTATGGGAATAGATAAAAGAGGTCAAGCTGAGGGGATATGGTGCCCAGGAAAACAATACTGGTTCCCCTCCCCACCACCAATGCCATGATGCCATCAGATCAGGTAGACTGGTATCGCAGAACCAAATGGAGTGCCCCCAGTCTCCTCTGGCATGCTCCCTGTATATTCCAAGACAATTTATTTGGATATTCCTGTTGAATACAATACCTCCAATAGAGGTAATAGTGCTCAGGTTTCCTGTACAGCCAATTTAACCCTATAGGACCACTATTCCTGGAAATGGCTCCACCTGTCTGTAAAAGATAGAAATCCCTGTAGAACTGGGAGCACAACAAGAGTCCTCAGGGAAGGGTGGCAAAGAGAAGCTGGGATCAAAGTGCAATGGGGGGAGGGAAATAGAGAAAAGAAACTGGGACTGTGAGTTATCAGGCTGGGTCCCTGGATCTGCCCCCTGACTGGAGGGAGAGGGGAACCTCAATAGCGAGAGGCCCGCTTGCTTCCCACCAGATATGACCCAAAGCAATGGGTAATGAGGGGATAGGTTTGCCAACCCCCCGCTCCAAGACTGAAAACACCCAAGGGAAGGAGAACAGGGACTGGCAAAACATGTGATGGTACCCTGCATCTCCCCATCCCAACAGGAGGACAAAGTGCGAAAGGGAGCACTACGAGTTGCACACCTTCCCAGGCATCCCAACCAAACCCCCCCAATTTGAATCTAACTTCTCCTGCGACTTTCCTTTAGAGTAAATGTGGACAACAACACTTGGCAGGCTGCATATATCCTGCACCCCCCTTGCCCCCCTTGTTGATGGGGAAAGGTCTCTGGCCCGACTCAGCAGCATAAAATACCAGGCCAATAGGCAGGGCCCCTACTTTTCTGCTGCACAGTGGGACCAAGTTCTGCGGCAAGACCACCATTTGCCGCAGAACTTCTGCGGCAGTGGTTTGTAATTTCTGTGGAAGTTCTGCAGCACTAACAAACTACCACATCACAGTGACAGCTTGTCATCCTGACTTCACTTTCATGGCAGTTTTTATAGCAATCAGGATGGTGGAAAGCACAGTAACACTAGTTCAAAAAATAACAGAATAATAAAACTAATGTTATGCCTAAAAAAGCAAAATGTCTCTCCCTTAAGGTCCTAACCTGTTAAATAAATGACATATCCAGAGGGTATCTTATGTGATAAATAAGGTATTTCTATATGCATGCTATCTATCCCGCTAATGAGGTTTCCACTGTCTATCACTTATATATTTGTATGTGCTTTCTACACCACTCATGAGGTTCCCACTGTGTGTCACTTATATATTTATATGTAATCTGTAACATACATACAAATGTGTGTGTGTATGTGGTGAGAGAGACAGAGATACTGTACATGTGTGTGTGTGTGTATATATATATATATATATATATATATATATATATATAAATATTTTTAATTTCCATGAACTTGCATCCTCATTCATACAGGTCCCATTAGAAATGGAATAGAGGAGTTATTGCAAAACTCATTGTTGATGTCAACCTGCTTTCCCTGACACACTGCGTAACACCATCAGGCCATGACATGCATGTGAATTGATTGTGAGATAGAGCGCTCCAGACCAGCACGATGTGTCCACCATGTGACAGAACACTGCACCATACCTTCCCAGGCTCTGAGCAATGATGTGTTCCTGCCAATCCTTGTGCTGCCCAGCCAGCTCCCAGAGCTAATCTCTGAACCTGAGTTTCCGGCACGGAAACACAGTATGCTACCCTCTGGCCCAACAGCTGTCCCTTCACACAACATTTCTCCATAACTTTTAGGTGATTCTAGCAACCAATGACAATATGTAAGCAATAACATAGAAACAGACATAGAATTTGATGGCAGATAAGGACCGCTTGGCCCACCCAGTCTGCCCATTTCCCTACCTACTGGATAAGCTGCAGATCCTAGTTAACCAGCAGCCTACTTCTTCCTACCCCCAACCCCTAGAATTGCCTTATGACTGTCCCATGCATGCTTGAATTCCACCACTGTTTTTGACTCCACAACCTCCTCTGGAAGGCTGTTCCACGCATCCACAACCCTCTCTGTGAAAAAAACTTCCTTAAATTACCTCTGAGCCCCTCTATCCTCATATTATGCCCCCTTGTTCTTGCATACCTCTTTTTTTGAAAGATGCTACCCTCTTGGACTTTGTTGATTCCCTTGAGGTACTTGTAAGTTTCTATCATGTCCCCCCTCTCCCTTCTTTCCTCGAGGCTATACATATTAAGCACCTTAAGTCTGTCTTCATATGTCTTCTGGTGCAGACCCTGCACCATACCTTCCCAGGTTTTGAGCAATGATGTGTTCCACCCTGGCAAAAATGCGTACAGTGTAATTATTTATTTAACAGGTCTATTCTTTCAACAGGTCTACATATTATTATATTCCACTTTTCTGGGCATAATTACTTTATTTTTCTTAAAAATGACAGTTAAATTCATTTTACCAGTTATTCATTTCAGATGGCATCTCTATACCTTAAAGGCACAAATAGGTCTATACAAAGTGAGGTATGGACTTAACAGGTCTATGCTATTGACAAGGTTTTGTTTAAGTTGGCCCTAGTGCAACAATGTAAGACTGAAAATTGTATTAGGCTGTAGTGCAGGTTCAGCAAATATCACCATGCATGATGTGCTGTGCCACTGACTCTGACAGTGGGAGCTGTGGTAGATAAGTGACTGTTCATTTCTGTTGCAGATTCCAGCCATTTCATTAGCTAATGTATGATGTTATAGCAATGATAACATCACATTCTGAGCATATGGGGGGGTTTAGGATTGAAAAAAGTGGAAGGGAACCAGATTCTATAGAAAAACAGAAATATTAATACAAAATCAATAAGAAGAGTGAATTCTGTGGCACTGCAGAAGTTCTGCGGTAGACTGCAAGTTCTGCACAAAATTCTGCAGCTGCAGAATTCTAGGGGCCTTGCCAATAGGGCATTAACAGCACAAGGGGAGCATGCTTAGAACACCCCATTAAAAACAGAACAAGAAATTGCAGCAGCATATGGGGCTGCAATTATACCTAACAGATCAAGGTGGGCTAATGGCAATATGGAGACTGCCTCACCCCGATAACCCCTCCTGGTTAGTTGGAGAGTCGGAGGACCCTCTGAGACCAAAGAAGAGGCATCCACGTTTTTTTTTTCCAGGAAGCAAATGGAAATATGCACATCCCATTCGGGATGCACACAGGAAAAAGAGAATGAGATTGTTTGAATATAATATTTATGTACTTGTTTACATGTATACTCCACTTCTCCAGGGTGATTCAAGGTGGGACAAACAAGCATAGACCAACCACAAGTGGAGGTGTTGACACAGTGGGTGATACTCGAGGGGACAGAGACCATAACTGGGCAGGGGCAGGTCACCCTGCAGTTAATTGGTGACAGAGTGGACAGTTTGGCCTGGGCACTGCCAACATCATTGAAAAATGGCCCTGTTAACAACAAAATTGGTGACTGGTTTGTGAAGGGTCTGAACCACCCGATCAAGTGGAAGACAGTACTTGGCCATTTAAAACAATTGTGAACCGATGTGACGATCCTACAAGAGAACCATCTGACATATATCGAAGCAAAGAAACTGAAAAGAGAATGGGTAGGGCAAGAGGCACACTCCACTTTTAACAAAAGGAAAAGGGGGGTCTCCATCCTTCTACATAAGAGGCTCCATTGGCAAATTACCCAATCAGAATTGGATGCACAGGGGAGATGGCTAATTCTAGAGGTGAAAACACGGGAGAGCCAGCTCATCTTGAAGGGCATTTAAGGCATGAATGTGCACAATGCAGGGTTCTTCATGAACCTGGCCCAAACACTGGTGAACATCAATAAAGGTGGTCTACCCATCCTGCTTGGAGATGAGTTCAACACACCACCAGGAGTGGTGCTGGACAGAAGTTCAACCACACCCCAACACCAGAGTCCGGCAACCAAATCACTACACCTCCTTAGGAAGGAATTCAGCCTCAAAGACAGCTGGAGATTACATTACTCCTCAGCCAGAGAATATTTCTTTTTCTCACAATCCCACAAAACGTATAGCAGAATAGACTTTTGGCTTCACTCCCCCACTCTAACTCAAACATTGCACCAGGCAGAGATAGAGTCCCTGATCATCTCTGACCATGCACCCATCTCCATCTTGATATAACGTATCCCCCCCCCAACCCTAGGTCTAGAAGGTGGAGTCTTGATCCCTTTCTGCTGCAAAACCCTGAATTCCAAGACCTGGTGGGAAAGAGACATACCAATATTTCAATATCAACGTGGGTCCGACTCATGATACCTGCTTGGCCACAGTCTGGGAAGCCTACAAGGCTTACATGAGCGGGACTGTCATTGCCTTTGTAGCCCGAAAAATGAAAAGGCATGGGAGGGAGGAGAAAGAACTGCTCACAGAAGTGTAGACATGAGAGGTTTCCTACAAAAATGGCCATGACACAACAAAGGAGAACCTTCATGCCCTCAAATCTGCCAAATACAGACATAACACCCTTCGTTCCTGACAGGCACAGCATGCCATAATACGGACTCAACACAGATACTGAGAAGGGGAAGAAAAGGTGGGGGAGTTGCTAGCACACCGCCTGAGGACCCAACAAGCCAATAGGCACATTGGGTTTCTGCAAGACTATGAGGGATGCACCCATCACAAGTCTCTTGAGCTGAATGCCATCATGCAGTATTTCTGTAAGAGCCTCAACAGAATGGAGACTCCTCCTATGGAGGAAAACATCCAATGTTTCATGGGGAACCTTGATCTGCCCCAGCTCTTTGAGGATGACTAACTCCAGCTGGGAAAGTCACCCATGCAGGAGGAGGTAATCCAGGCAATAAAGTCTATGGCACCTTCCAAAACACCAGGGGACAACGGGATTCTGGCAGACCTGTACCAATTGGTCACAGACACAGTGGCACCACATCTCAATGAGATGTTTGAGGAGGCATTCAGAAAGCATCAGCTCCTCCCAACCCTGAGATGGGGTGATCACAGTCATCCCCAAGAAGGACAAAGAACCATCACTCTGCATTAACTACCACCCCATCTCCCTCATCAAAGCAGATAAAAAAATTCTCACAAGAATTCTAGCTTCTAGGCTGAGGGCTTCCTACCCAAACTGATACACTTCACATAAGCAGGCTTTGTGAAGGGCAGAGTCGGGACTGACCACTTGAGATCCCTCAACAACCTAATCACAATGGCCAAGGTGGACAGCTCACCTGCAGCTGCACTATCAATAGACTTTGAAAAAGCCTTCAACTCCATCCTCTGGCCTTACCTCTACTTGGCCCTATTATGCTTTGGGTGTGGTCACCAGTTCATTACATGGGTCAAAACCCTGTATAGAGATCCTACAGCAAGAGTCATCACCAGTGGGGACCTATTCCCCCCTTCCCTCTGCAGAAAGGAACAAGGCAAGGGTACACACTATTGCCCAGCCTATTCCTGCTAGCAATAGAGCCGCTGGCAGAAGCCATTAGATCACACCCACAAATCCATGGCATTCCTATGAGGAAGGAGGCCCACTCCACACTGCTTAACATGGATAACCTCCTGGTCCTGATGACCTCCCCATACACCTCCCTGCCTAACTTGATTGAGACCCTCCAACAATTCTTCACAATCTCTGGACTAAAACCTAATATAAGGAAGACACAGACACTACACTAAACACCTGCATGCCCCTCAATCCCCCTTCATAGAGGCAGGGCTGAGCTGGGCCTCCAAGGGAATAAAATACCTAGGGGCTGAGGTCAAGCTGGACATTATGTCCATGCCACAAGCAAACCTAGAACCCTTTCTACAGGCCATATGGATACAGTTCGACTGTTGGAAACAACTGACCCTATTGCTCATAGGAAAGATAGAAGCCATAAAAATGATCCAGTTTCCAAGGATCCTGTACCTCCTGCCCAACCTCCCAATGCTGATACCCAGAGCATGCTTTGTCAAAATAGACAAAATGATGCAGACACTCTTTTGGGAGGGGAACCCCCAAGGTTCAGCAGACGGAAGTAGAGAGCACACTGGAAGAGGGGAGATTGGAGCAGCCTCCTGTGGAGCAGAGGGTACTGCTTGGCATCTTTAGCTCTTCAAACACAATGGTGGTTCACAGATAACACAAAACAGGCAACCACATGGCTACAGATGGAAACCGCAGCGATGATGGAAGCCTTCCCCAGCATTGCCCTATACACCCTGAAACACAAAGGCTACAAGCCACGTCACCCATGACAGCCTTTATGGCAGGCTGGAAGGCCCTGAGCAAGCTACTAAAACAGAACCTAAGGCCCCTAGAACTTATCCCATTATGGGGCAACCCACAAATCAAAGTAGATGACAAGACCCTACTATGGCCCACGTGATACAGACAGGGAATCCACCATCTAAGAGATCTGCTGCTCCTCCAGGAAAGCATCCTCCAGTCCTTTGAACAGATCAGCACCTCCAAGGGGCTCCCTGTTAGGGTTCACTTGCAGTACCCGCAAATCAGAAGTGCGACCCTCCATCTCCTACAAAGCAATTGTAGGACCCCTGGAAGGGAGTCAAATCACCCCGCCCAGAAATGGATGGAGAATAGCACCCTGAGAGCGGGAACTATATACAAGATGATCATGTAGGTTCAAGCTGACCCCACCTTACCAGCCAAGGATTGGTGGGAGAAAGAACTGGGGAGCACCATCCCACACATTCAGTGGTCAGAGTGCTGGAGGATAGCCCATAATGTGGTGAGGGACTCCAGAATCTGCCTCATATAAAACAAGATTCTACATTACTGGTATTGCACCCCCACAATCCTCAAATCAATGGGTGCTCAGCCTCACAACAAATGCTGGAGGGGTCAAGAATCTGTGGCAACACTATTACACATATTATGGTCGTACCCCAAGCTAGCAGAGCTGTGGCAGGAAATTGCCTCACCTGCAAGGAAGTGCTAAAGTGCCCGCTCCCACACTCCCCTCAACTTCTGATCCTAGGCCTCACCATAGAGTCCCCAAGCCTGAGGGCGGGACAGGCCACATGGCTTACAGCAGTTTTGATTGAAGTCAAAAGACTCCAGCAACAAAGGTGGAGAACTTCTGCTGTCCCTTCAGTACCCATGTGGAAACAGGCAGTGGGAGTGCTGGCCCACCATGAAAGACTACGTCACCTAGCTAATGAAAAACTCCCGATATACCACAACACCTGGTTCCGTTCCTTTCATATATTGTGGGAGTGATCACCTGAACTGGGTGGATGACCCTTTCAAACAAATAGCAGGCCTGACAATGGGTCAGACCAGGCCCTTACACACAGATCAACAAGGGAAATATATAGCACCCGTGGAGGAGACCCAGCTGTGTGGACTTGCCCACTATAGCACCCAAAATACGTGCACCCAGATGAAGCACCATCCAAAGAGAAACTGGAGCTACATCATCAGATGAACTGTGTTATTTGTAGTACATATGAGCCCTTTCATTATGTATAGGACTTTATGTATCCCAATGAATGTATATATCCCTCAGGGTTTCTATGTTCCCCTCCCTCTCATACCCCTTGACTATTCCCCCCACCCACCCCTTTTTCTCCACCATAGATCCTCCTTCCTCTAGTCACAGGATGCTAGATGTAGAATACAGGTATAGCACACCAACAGTAGAGGATGCAAAAATCAAGATCTGAACCTTCTAACCCCTTTTAAGCTAGATTCCAAGGTAGAACAATAGCACACCCTTCCATTTATCAGTAGGCAGATCACCATGCCTATAAATAGCATTGGTGTACATGTAGTATTGTATCCTGTATTGACACACTGTGAATGTAATCTTCCGTATATGTGGATCCTGCATAACATGTAACTAGCCTTTTATAAAACAATAAAAAATATTAAATAAACAAAAAAATTAATGATAAAGAAGGCCCATTCACATCTGCTAATCCAGTTACCACATTACTAGATCTTATACAGTAGGTGCAAACAATATTCTGTAAATGAACAGTGAAACATAGATCACACAGCAGGGGTTAGGAGTGTCCGTTTACTAAGCTGAATGCATTGGGAGTTCTACTTATCTACTTACAGATTTATGAAGGGCTGAAGCTGGTCTTAGGAGGAGCTTCTTTGGGAGACTAACATTTCTTACTATATAATTGTTTTATTTTCTGAGGACATTTCTATGACTCTCCAGCAAAAGGATAAGAGTAGCTCTCCCCATGTTAGAAGAGAAAGTTAAATGCAGTGGACACATTCATGTGATCCAATTACTGCTGGTTAGTTTTCTGAATGAAAGGGCCGATTATTTCCACTGACAACGCTGGTTACAGGAGTGTAGTTTTAAGTACATTGTCAGGATACAGTATATGTATTGGAAATATTAATGTGGCTGAAGAGGTGATAGACTTCTTATCGCACTATCGACCCACTGGGACATCTCAGCCACTCAATGCTCTATTACTTTGAACAAGTTTATACACTAAAATGTATTGGCTGCAAGGTGATCCTTGCATGACACAAGTGATCTTAGCTGTGTATGGGTTAGCAGGGGGACACTACAGTCCCAGTTTGCTGATAAACTCAGCTCCCCAAATTAAACAAAAGTAGCACACAATTTAACAGTTTTGTAACATGAGTATAGACAAAACATTGAAAGCATGCTTTCCAATTACTTAAGAATTAATTATGTGGTAGTGCAAGGTGTCTAAGATATGTTTCTCAGAAAATGTTAATAGAAGCATGCATAGAAAATAGTTAGTATGGATACCCCTATCTGCTTAATGTATGTAATACGCCTTTCTTGCACTCAGCATATAATTAATTTAATTATTTAAAAAAAAATAGGGTACTGCATATAGATATATTCCAGGTTGTGGTTGTCAGTTGCTTAGCAACTACTAGCTGTCTCTTTTCAACAGTACCCAGATATGTTGACGACAGTGGTATGCCAGTCCCAGGGGCTGTATGATTGGGTACAGAGGTCCCAGCTCTCCTGAACTGCACTTTTTACACATTAACAAAGTGAGCATACAACGCATTTCATTCTGTCAGCTGACTGAAGCAGGAGTGCTACTCTCAGTATTCATAGTGCGTTGTCCCAATCGTGGAAACTTCTTCCTTACTATTATTTGAAGCAATACATAGACATGTTGTCATTAATAAAAAGTTTGAAAACTTATGGTGCACTTTAATTTTATACAATGACTCCAACTAGTGTGTCCCAGGGTTCCTTATGTAATAAATACAAATTCTTGGGAGGTATATTTTATGCAAGGAGAATGTACATACTTACAAAATCTTACTAAAACTAATTTTTCTAATAAGGTATGTAATGGCATTTAAAGGGTTGAAGTGAAATTATGTATTTTAAATATACAGATTTTGGAT
The DNA here is from genome assembly GCA_016271365.2 of Neoceratodus forsteri. NCBI lineage: Eukaryota > Metazoa > Chordata > Ceratodontiformes > Ceratodontidae > Neoceratodus > Neoceratodus forsteri. The sequence goes on along the minus strand of CM028132.1, from coordinate 1,060,664,215 downwards.
GCTTATGGGGCACTTTTATGCAATAAGAACATGCAGACTAATAAGATTATGTAGCAGCATTTACAGACTTAAAGTATAATTATATTTAATTATTTTAAATATACAGATAAATATAAATAAAATAGGAGCATAAATGTAAACACAATAAGAGCAATATGCTATATATATATATATATATATATATATATATCTATATATATATATCTCAGAGTGGTTATATTAATGATTACTTTTTTTTTTTCTCTTTTAGATATTTCCTGAAGAAGACCTAAGGTCGAAACGTAAATTTTTAACTCTATTTTCTATTTTCAGCGTGCATTTAATATAACCATTTTGTTTTGCTTTTAGACAACATGCTGATGCAGTGCCTTGTTTTTGTTTTTTAATTTGTATATATACATATATATATATATATATATATATATATATATATCGTCTCTTGGAGGCAGTTTATTTTCATTAAGTTCATTAATTGAGCCTCTGGGTTCACACATAATCCTTGATAATTGGTATATTCGTATATGTAACCTAATTATATGCCTCTTGAGGCTGTGTACATCATTGAGGGCAGTTCAGGACTGAAATGTAGCATGTAGGCAAATAATTGAGTCTGTGATACTCAGTTATTTAGGTCTGTTTATTATTTCCTTCAGGTGTTTTAATGATTATGAAGTCTCATTCAGGACCAATGAAGATTTAAATATTGGAGAGTATACAGTAGGGGTGGGATATTCAGACTGCACCAAAAAGATGTGCAATAGTGGGAGCAGGTGCAAGAACAGTGCTCATTGCGCAACGTGTGTGATATTCAAACCAAGTGTAGGCCAAGGTGCTCCTGCTCAACACAGCTGAATATCACGCCCGATGCACCATGGCGCAACCAGAGATGTGCAGTGGAGCAGGGCCGATGAGCAATAGCACATCTAGTGATGTGCAGAGACAAGGACAGGAAGCAGGGGTGCACGAGCCATGGATGCGCCATAGGCGGAGGAGCATGCAGCAGGCCAGACAGACCAACCCCCCCAAGGCCCCCCATGCGCTGCACATCCAAAGAGGAGCTGAACAGACCACCAGCCCATAAACCCCGGCACTGATCCAACAGTAGAGGCATGGTGCCCCAGCACACTCCCCCGGCAAACAGTGACTACAACACAAGGAGGTCCGGACCTTCCTGTGCCACAGCACCCCACCAATGCTGACCACCCCCTGTACAGTGATCCCAAGACATCCGGCCCAGAAACATTACCAAACAGTGCATGGCACCGAAGGCATGCCACCACCACCACCGTGACAATGCAACCCTGTGCCCCATGGTGCCATGCATGACAGCCCCACCATGACCCCCCGTAGCAGGTGACACCAGCCACTGACACCACCACAGCATACACAATGCCCCACCTGCATGGCTCCCACTGTGCCACAGCAAAGAGATCGACCCTGCGTCAGTACCCGAGGGACCCCTGCATGTGACAAGGCCTGCCCTGGATGCCACCACCAGCAGGACAGCACCCCGCACACCCACCCATGCACACACCCTGTCTCAGCACTGGCCCCACCAGAAAACGCAGCTGCCCACTGTGGTGCATGGAGGCATTCAGCACACAGGATGCAACACAGGGCACGAACAGATCCCCCACCCTGTCCCAAGGGTACCCCGTCACACAGCCACACAAAGCCGGGCAACAGATGCCACTGTCATGTGTCTAATGATGCCACATACCCATGGCCTGTACACCACCATGGTGTTGGTGAGCTAGCCATGTGGTGCATGCACCATGAACCTGTCTGCAGCCAACATGCAGCTGGAGCACATGTGACAGACAGCAGACCACAGGCACCATCACAGACACCATTGACAGCATGGAGGGGGACAACAACAGCACTGCCCACAGTGTCACCTGTGGCAGACGTGCAATAGACCTGGAGACAGAATGCCAGCTACCATGGCGCCGTGCCCAGAGGGTGGCTGGCATAGATAGCCACCAATGTCATGCCAGCTGACATGCATGCAGTGGAGGGTCGGCATGACCATGCATACCACAGATGTGCAAGGGGTTCAGCCGCCCAGGCCAAGAACACACTGCCAGGGGTGACTGGGACACAGTGCATGCACCTGAGACCACTGCACACTGGCATCCAGTGCACAAGACACAACACACATACCACACCAGTGGAGGGGCCCTGCCAGACACACCCATGACCAGGCTGGCACCACCTACAGATGCCATGCACACCACTGCAGCAAGGCACCAGACGCCCGCTGCAAATCAGAGACCACCACAGTTGTAGTATGAAACATGTCTATAATCAGGGCCCCGATTTTTCTCTGCACATCGGAGCAAAGTTCTGCGGCAGGGTTCTCATTTGCCGCAGAACTTCTGTGGCACTCAACACCAATTTCTGCTGCAATTCTGCGGCACATTTTTACCCTTAATTTTTTTCCTTTTTTTGTTTTTTTTGCCGTATCTGACACAATGCAAGCTCGTAACACAGTCATTTTATGGGTGTTTGTCACCAAATTTTCAACATAGCCAGTTTAAGACCTCTGCTCATGAACAGTATCACTGTGATTTTATTAATCTGTCCGAACATTGATTTCGCACACGACGCTATTAGTGCTACATGTGCAAAACACATTTTGGGTGAGATGTGAAAATGACAGCTGTACTACTCATAAGAAGGTGTGGAAAATGGCAATGTTGAAAATCTGGAGTGAAATATTGAAAATTGCAAACCTATGAGCGTGCGAGGAACTGCGCAACGCACTCAGAAAACAGTCATTTTAGAATTTTTCACCAAATTTTCAACATAGCCATTTCAAGACCTCTGCTCATGAATAGTGTCACTGTGATTTTCTTAATTTGTCCCGTACATTGATTTCGCACACTGACTGTGCCATTCTGCGCTACAAGGGTGGAAACACATTTTGGGTGAGATGTAAAATGACAGCTATACTACTCATAAGACAGTGTGGTGAAATGGCAATGTTGAAACTCTGAGTGAAAATATTGAAATTTCACGAACTTACGAGCCTGCGAGGAACTGCTGCACGCTGATGTCATAAACAGTTTTTGAATTGAGGAACCAAATTTATATCAGGTTGGCTTCATGAATGATGTCACTGTCATGGTGGTATTCAGTCCAAAGGGTGATTTTAGTCACTGGCAGTCACCGCGCCAAATCACCCTTCGAGCCTGAATAACGCCATGACAGTGACATCATTCATGAGAAGGGGTCCCAAAACCCCATGTTGAAAATTTGCGCAAAATTCCCAAAATGCCTGAGATATGCATAAAGTTGAACCCTCCTATCTAGCCCATTATACAGCTTACGGCATTTCCTCAGTTCGCGGTCAGCTTTGAAGAGTGCAGACGTGTTCCCGGTCCACCAAGAGCGCTGCTACGGGAGTCCGGAGGATGGGTGAGGGGGTGGGGAGGTGGGTACGCAGAGGGTGGGTGCGGTTGGTGGAGGGGCAAAAGAAGCAACGATGGAAGGTTTTTTATTGCAGGTTTTATTTTTTTTTAACTACACACAGGAGGGAGGTGAAGCGACGTGAGGATTGGGCACCCCGTCGGCAAAGGACACTTTTGCCACGCTGGGGTGGGCTCCCAGCGTGGCATGTAAGCATTTGGGGGACAGTGAAGCCGACGGGGATTGGGCACCCCCGTCGGCAAAGGACGTTTTTGCCACGCTGGGGTGGGCTCCCAGCGTGGCATGTAAGCATTTGGAGGGGGGACAGTGAAGCAGACGGGGGATTGGGCACCCCCATCGGCAAATGAAGCAGACGTTTGTTCCGCGGGCGGCCGTGAATTCTACGGGTGATGGCAAATTCCTCTGATATTTCCACGGTTTGCCGCATCCTCGGAATCGCGGAAAACTCGGGGCCCTGTCTATAATTCAAAAGGTAAAAGAATGAACAATAACTATTTACAGTACTATATACAAAGTGGGGGAGGTGGGTACAAGGCTACAACTTGGGGGGATGGGCATGGGGCAAGGGGGAACAGCAAGGAGGGGGACAAATGGGTGTGAGGGACAGTCTGGGGGGAAGGAACTGCACGGGCGCAGCAGGCCCTACTGGTGGCACCTCTCATCCCTGCGCTCCCTGTGGCACCTTCTGTGCCGCCGGTCACTCTGCTCCATGCCCTGCAGCAGTTCCAATGTGGCCCAGGTCACATGCAGAATCTCCTGGATGTGACGCTCCTGTGTCATCCAGCATTGTCCACCTAGGACAAGGGAGCAGAGTCAGTACGTGTCACTGGCAAGACCCCCCAAGTCCACCCAATGTGCATGACATACAGCTGTCTGCTTTGCCCCCGTGATGGCATGTGACCACCCACAGTGGGTGTGCCCACAAGAACCGCCTACCCAGGCACCCATAGCCATGCAAACCGCTGCACACCCCCACTGCCCATGCACTGCACCAACGTGGCTGTACAGTGTCATGACTATGCAGTGTGATGGTAGTTTCACAGCCAGGTGCCCAGTGCATGCACAGCCCACCTGCGACACCCACCCACACATGCAGTCCCACAGGACAGTGCGGAGTGCACCGTGTGGCATGCATGGCAGTGGGGACATGTGCAGGGGGCCATGCCCCACCACCACCCCTGCAACACACCATGCACAGATGTAAGGGGAAACATGGCACTCACCTGTGTCCTGGTCAGCAGGGCACTGCTTAACCATGGCACCACCACTGTGCCCCGGCTACAAGGCCACACCACCTGTTCCATCCTGCTGTCCCTGCTCACGGGCCAACCAGGCTCCACGGTGATCCTCTGGGCCTAGCGTGCAAACATGGAGAGGGTAACATCAGTACAGGACAGTAACATAGCCCTCCCTTGCTGTGTGCATGCCCGCACAGCCCAGCCATGAAGCGGGGGTGAAGGTGTACACGAGGCACCCCCAACACTGGCAACACAGATAGGCCCCCCGCGCAGCATGGCCTGATGACCCCTGTGATACCTGGAGAGACAGATACTACCAGTGATGTGAAGGAGCACCTGCCTGGCCGTGGCACAGCGCCCCACTGGACACATGTCTACAGTCACCCTGGGTGGTCAGGGTCCCAACGCTAGAGGTCTCCATATCAGTGGCAACATTGCTCGGCAGTCCTGCTGCACCCTGTGGCCTCCTCAAGACCCTCTGCCACCTTCTGCCACACTGCTGTCCATGGCCTCAGGAGGGGTACCTGGCCAAAGAGGGCACCTGCATGGGGCTCTACCAACGCCACCAGGTTGGCAAGCTTAGTTGCCATCCACACGGGTGCTCTGGTGCATGGCATAGTGCAGTGGCTATCGGCAAAAAAAAAAATGGCACCCTGTAGCACACGTGTCCCACGTGCAGGGCAGCATGGTACTGCACTGTCAGTCGCTACCACATTGTCACCAGACTGTGCAATAGGGGAACTCCTGTATATGTGCTGTGCACTCCACCTGTGTGCTGGGGAAATGGATGTACTCCACAGCATGTGGCAGTGGTGCACTGAGGAATTGTGTAAGTAGGCATGACGCGGCCAACTGGGTTATGCCTGTCATGTCCCCTGTTGGTCTCTGGAAGGTGCCCATGGTGAGCAGGCATATGACGGCTGTGACCTTTGTCTCCACAGACAGCACATGGCTCTGTTGTGTGGGTGCCTGCATCTCATCACTGCACAGTTCACAGAGTTGCCTCAGAATCATCCAATTCAGGTGGTACTGGCCCACAATCTCAGTGTCACTGTACTGTTTGAAGGTGGTGCAGGCTCAGTACAGCCTGTTCTGGGTGTACCACTGACAGGCCCTTCCATGGCCACCCCTCCCTGCTGCCTGTCTTCTCACACCCCTCATTACTGCCTCCATCTGGAAGGTGGCACTGGCCATGTCCCTGGCTGGTGTCCCCCCCAGGTGGTTATCTTCCTGTTCCCCCCACTGTGTGTTGCTGGTGCTGCCCCTGCACCAGTTCCACCTCTGGCTGTTCACCTCTGGGTGCCCTGCCTCTTGCCACTGCCCTCCATCCACTGTGGCACTTTCAGGCCCTCTCGCACACACAGGTACAGGCACACACACTCCTTCTCTCTCTCTCAGGCACACCTCCAGTGGGCCCTGTCCAACTCCTGGCCACACCTGCCCCCTGCTTCCTGTCTTGCCTCCCTGCCATTCTGTCTCCGTGCTCCCACCTATGGCTCCTCTGTGGTGCATTCATCCTCCCCTCTCTTGCTCCCTTTTATTTTGGCTCATTTCCACTGTTGCGTAACTTACACTTGCTCTCCTACTGCACACGTCGCCTACTGATGAATATCGCACTGTGCACGTTATTCCTGGTTCTGCCCCTTGCAGTTGCACATGCATTCATTACTGTTGTGCTATGGTGCATTGCATGTTGCGCTGCGCTGCCACTGAATATCGCACCATGGCACATTTCCGCTCTTGTGCTGGCACATCCCTATTGCGCATGGCGCATCTGCTCTGAATATCCCACCCTAGGTATGCATTAGTGAATGCACTTTTTAACATTCACTTGAGGTGACAATTGTGTCAATGAATAAGTATAGAGTGGTGTTTTATTGATTTGAGAAATTCATTTTTACAGAATTAAGAAAAATAGTTATGCTATGGAATGTTCCATCGCATTGACTAAGACAATGCACTTTTCTGCATTGTTCAGAAAATGTATTATCTGTATTTTAGCCCTTTTTATAATTATGAAAGTATTATGTTCAGGGTGGTTCACAATATCCCTGTTCTGTAGAAAACAAAATAAATTGTAAACATTTATTTATTTATTTAGTTTTTGTTAACAGTGTAGGTACACTAGACAGCATAGCTGTCCATTTTCAGGTACGACCCAGGAGATTACAACAAAGGGTACGCAGACGATAGTAGATACAAGAAAACATAATGGGAACAAGTAGAAGTCAGACAAAGTACACCTATACAAAATTTTCAGCAATGACAGTACATTTGCAGGAATCTATATATAGTAACAAAACAGAAATATAAGTGCAAATAACTAACAGTCATAAGTCAAACAACTAGTAAGTAAGCACTAGAAGAGAGGAAGTGACAAGATTTCCACGGAGGTCTGAGAGTAGTAGAGGTTGGAGCCGGTAAGCAACTAGGAGGAACCAGTACAGGAGAGGGTGGATAGACGACAGGAGCAGGGTTCAGAGCTTAGAAGAGCATATGAAGCTCCTGTTTGAAGCTGTGTGGAGAAGGGGAGATTCTTAGACTCAGTGGAAGGGAGTTCCATATTCTAGGGGCTCAGCTAAAGAAAGCATTCTTCCCCATTTTGGTTTTACATCTCAGTTAGACAAGAAGGGATTTGTTAGCTGATCTCAGTGGATAGGCAGAGGTCACAAGTTTGAGCTGTAGAGCCAGTTTGTCAGGTATCTGGGAGGAGATTATATTCTTTATAAAACAGTAGGAAGTAAACTGTTGGAAGGCTGAGTGGGTAAACCATCCCAGACTGGAGTATAGTGTGCATCGGTGAGTAAGTTTGGGCAAAGACAAAGCAAAATGGCAAATGCTGTTGTAGCAGACATCCCACTTTTGGAGGAGCCCTCCAGTAGTTGCTGGAAAGGCTATTAACCCATATGCCAATTTGGGTCTCAGGATCCCCTGTGCAAAGGCCATCCTCACCATAGATGTTAGGCTATGTCTCCCCTTATATGCCAGTCCAATTTGAATATTGACAGATTTAATGACTGAGGCTAGGTGCAGGTCAAAATCCAAGGCAGGATCAAGGGTTACTCCTAGGTATTTAAAAGAGGTAACTGTGTTAAGGGGAGAGCCATCAAACACTCTGATACTTAATGGTTGGGTGCAGGACCAAATATTTGAACCTGACCCGAAGAGCATAGTCACTGTTTTATTTTTATTTAAGACAAGCTTGTTTTGCAATAGCCAGCTCTGAAAGGTATTGAAGTTGCTATTGAGATTCAAGTTGACATCTGAGAGGTTTGAGGAGGATGAGTAAAGAACAAGATCATCAGCATATAGCAGACATGAGCAAGTACCAGTGAGTGGTGCGATGTCATTTATGAAGACTGTAAACAGAAGATGACCAATAATCGAAACCTGGGGCACTCCGATCCAAGTAGGAGCAAGAGGGGACTTAGCATCTCCAATATGGACAAATTGGTGCTGCTTTGAAAGATAATTTTTGAACCAAGTGGTGACAGAGGGTGAGAAGCCTAGGGATGACAATTTTGATAGGAGCAGTGGGTTGTCAACTAAATCAAACGCTTTTGTAAGATCAACAAAAGTAGCCCCAGTGAGAGAGCCTTTGTCCAAAGTGAGTCTGAGATCATTTGTAAACTGTATGAGATCAGTGGATGTACTGTGCCCACACCAGAAACCATGTTGGTCAGGGGTGAGGAGTTTGAAGGAGTACAGGTAATCCTAGACCTGGGTAGCAACAATTTTCTCCAGTATTTTAGAGAGGGTGGAGAGGATGGCAACAGGGTGTTTTTTATCCAGGTTGTGGTGTCCCCTTTTTGTAGACTGGTACAACTCGAGCTATCTTCCAGAGGGAAGGGACATGTCCTGTAAGAAGAGACAGGTTGAAAAGTCTAGTCACTGGAGAGACTATAGACGGTGCAACAGTTCTTAGGAATTTTGGTAAGAGTCCATCTGCCCCTGCCAATCCAGCAGAAGAGATGGACTTAAGTAAGCATAAGATTTCACTCTCAGAGACTGGGCAAAGGGTGAATGATGAGTTGGAAGGTTTAAGATTATCCTGTGGAGTGACAGGTAAAGGCCCAGGAGGTGCAGTATAGGAGGAGAGGTCAGTGAATCTGGAGTTAAGAGCCTTGGTGATAGTGAGCAGATTATTGCAATTGCAACCATCCATGACCATATCAGAGATGGTATTGCACTTGTTTTTCCCTATGATGGTATTAGCATAACTCCAAAAACCATGAGAGTCACTAACAGAGTTAATAAGGAGCTGACGGTAGTAATTGCCCTTAGAAGATCTGATGGAAACCTCACATAGGTTTCGGAGTCTTCGGTACTCCACCTAGTCTGATGGGGACTGGGTTAGCTTAGCTTTGTTCCAGGCTTTATCCCTCTTTTTGAGAGAGGACAGAAGTGAGGAATTTAACCCGCAGGTAGCAGATCCCCTGATATGGCACCTTTTTACTGGAATATATTTTTCTGGAAGGTTCAAAAGCACGGTAAGGAGGTATTGAGCAGCACATTCCATATTATGAGTATTATATAGAGGTGCCCAGTCCGTGTTCTGTAGTTTCAAGATTAGGGCTCTGTTATCCATTTTTGAAAAATCCCTGAAAATAATTTCTCTGGGCGGTGGTTTAGGGGCCCAAGCCTTCCAAACACAGTAAACTGGAGAGTGGTCACTGACTGAGTCTGGTAAACTCCACAGCACTGATCCTCTCAGGCCTGTTGGAGATGACCCAGTCTAGAAGAGATTGGAGACTGCTTTTTTTAATAGCCTGTCTAGTCGGGAGAGTGACCAGTTGAGACAGGTGTAACCTGCTGAGTTCAGCAGCATAGAAATTAGTTTTTCCCTAGCCAATCCAGGTTGAGGTCCCCCATAACAATGAGCTCTTGTCTACCCTTTAGCAAGGAAAGATGGTCAATCACCTTAGTCAGGCCTGTCAGTCCATTTTTAGGAGGGTTATAGATGCACACTACATTTAGCTTCTTAGTGAGACCTAAGGTAATAACTATATGAATAGTTTCACATGGACAGGTAGTGTTGACTGGGAGGACCGTAATGTCAAGGTCCTGTCTGGTATAAAACAAAACACCACCACCACCCTTTTTAGCATTTGGACGATCACATCTGTGAAGTTTATATCTATTGATCCTACATAATGAATCTGGTATATGGGGTTTTAAGCAAGTCTCGGTTAGACCTAAGACATCAGGGGAGTTGTGAGCAATCCAGGCTTCAAGCTGTGCAAAATTAACTGACAGACTTCTAATGTTCATATGTGCAAGCCTAAGCCCCTTTTCTGTGAACCAATAAGATGGATTCTTGGGAGTGATGTCATCAGGAGGGCCTGGGTTAGGTTCAATATCACCAGAGAGAGAGAGAGAGAGAGAGAGAGATGACATGGGGTACCCATGTCTCAAGGGGAGAGGTTTGAAGTTTGCTCTCAAGTGGCATACATAAAGGGGAATGGCTTAAGTAGTCAGCTGTACTAGCAAATGGGATAAGCTTTAGGAGCCAGGTTTCAGGGATAGAGGTATTACCCCTAATAATTGGGTTTGAGAAAAAATATCTCCAGTCCTCGGCTTTATTTGAGTAGCCAGAGTCAGTAGATGGCTGGCAGAGAAAATCTCCTGAGAGTTGGAGGGCTAGCAGAAGGGAAAATACTCCTACAAAGCTGCAATGAAGTGAGATCACCCCCATTGTGTACACTGGTAAGGAAAAGAAGGGAACATAGAACTAAGGAAAAAAAGAGAAAGCAGCGAATTCAGGAATGGAGACGGGACTGAAGCGAATGTGCAGTTTACTGCAGGAGTGAAACAGTAACTAAGTCCAAGGATGAAACTATCCAGCAGGCAGAGATTTACAGCTGCAACTGGAAACCTTATAAAGGCTTTTACTAAGTGTGGAGATATTCACCAGGTTTCTGGGGCTATCCAACAATGAAATTCACAAACTAGCTGCCTTGAGATTCTCACCCTAGAAGAAATGGTCCAATCACTGAAGGAAAAAAGAATATCCGCCCCCAAGGAACAAGCATTTAATAAGATGCGGGGGAGGGGTGGGGGCAGGGAGAAAATTTGACTTCAGTTTCTCTCATAGAAAAATAGGCTAGGAGCATACAATTAAATCAGAAACAGTGCCATAAAATCCGAGATTGTAGTGCACACAGAAATGCCATAAATACCAGGGAGCTGCGATGCCAGGCACAAATTCAGTTTACAGCTTGGCTGGACAGAGGCACATTTAAGTCACTCTGTACAGGGGTTTTTGCAATCTCCTCTAGTCTACAGTAGTGCAGAGGTAAGTTGAGGTAGAAATTCAGCCACAGCTTGGAAGGCAGGGAGCCACTTAGAAAAGGTGCCAGAATTCAAAGCTAGGTTGCCTGAGGACTTGAAGTGGAACTTGCTGGCTACAGTACCTTGCTGTCTTTGAGGTGGGCTGGTGAGGTCCAAAGAGCCATGGGGAGTGCTGCAGTGACCCCAACAGGAGCTACTAGGAGCCTTGCTGGCTTTGAGGTGGGCTGGTGAGGTCGAAAGAGCCATGCGGAGTGCTGGGGTGACCCCAACAGTGGCAACTAGGAGCCTTGCTGGCTTTGAGGTGGGCTGGTGAGGTCCAAAGAGCCATGTGGAGTGCTGGGGTGACCCCAACAGTGGCAACTAGGAGCCTTGCTGGCTTTGAGGTGGGCTGGTAAAGTACAAAGAGCCGTGGGGAGTGCCGTGGTGACCCTTTGAACCATGTGTATTTGAAACTTTTTAACATTTTTACATGTTTACAAGTAGATCCTGATCTCTGAAGAAGGCTAAGGTGGGCAAAACATTGGCTCTTTTATGGGGATCGTTTGTTGAATAATTTGGTGAAGAAAGGGTATATTCAAGAATGTGCATTGTGGTGTGGCTGGTTTCTAGAAGTTCTTTGTTGGAACTTTTGCATTACCAGCCCCCAAACTACACAGATGTTGACAAGAGAAGAGAAACCACCAGGGACTGTCTTTTTTTGATTGTTCCTATGTATTTAGTAATCTAAGACAGTATATAATGTATTTTAATTGCCAATTTGGAATGACCTATTGTGGAAGAAATAAAAACTTTAACTAAGAGACAGATTTTTAAATAGATAGATAGTCAGACAGACAAACAGACAGGCGAACAGACAGACAGACAGTCTGATTCTGTGCCAAAAACTTTCTTAATGCACATTTTAGGTCTTGCAGCTTGGGCTTGGGTCATGAGAGTAAGGCCATGGGCATTATGGTTCAAACAACCCTAACACCCCATTTCCTTCCATCTGTGGCTTTGTAGCCCTACTGTATGCATTCAAGTATTGCAATAACGTTTCTTATTTTTTGAGAAATAAGAAACACAACTTGCTTTACAAATCCTTTGGGCCCTGCAGGATGCTGGAGGTAAGTCCTAACTTTCTTTGTACAGGGTTTTGTGAATTCTTTGCAAAATAGGACATGAGACATAGGTTTCTTATTAGTTTGTTTCTGACTTTAAATGTGGTACAAAATGAGTGCATTTTTTTATGGCTGTATAGGAAAGCTATGCTGACATAGTGCAATTACATCGAGAGGAGGATTTAGTAGCACATGACTGTGACTGGGAGAGCATTATTAGCACATCACTATGAATACACCACAGCTGTGTCCTTCCACCAGAGTGGAGTTGAAGCACATCTCTCCACATTCTTTCTATTTAGTACCATGCAGTCCCCCCCCCCCCACTTACCACACTATTTTCTTACTCGGGCATTCTTAAATATTTTCTGTGTCAGTCCTGCCCCTTCTCCTCACACATGACTGCTAATACACCACAGCTCTCCTTCCACTAGAGTGGAGCTGGAGCACATTTCTCTGCATCTTCTCCATTCAGTATAGTGCAGTTGTCCCCCACCCCGCCCATACTATTTTCATCTAATAAAGTCTGCTAAATTTATGTTATTGAGTGTTGGTGTCTGTTTTTTTTTTAAACACAGAGACAGTGCTGGTGTATAATAGAGAATGGCAAAATGAGCTCCTTTACAGTACACTGAGGTAAATAGATAAACATATACTAATTTACTAATAGTATTGCTCTCAGTCATTTTGTTCAGTCTGCATAATAAAACAAGCATCTTTTGGGTAAGCGTTGTTTTTCTTAGTAATCTTTCTTAGAATGTGATTTAAATCACACAGTTAAAATGACAGAGTTGAGCGTTACAAACTGCTACTATTTCTGCTGGCTGTTGGGGGGAGGAGGAGCCACAAACCAAAGAAAACTCTGCAGTTTCATTACTTTTTACTAAATCCAGGTATGCCTCTATATGCATTTGTGCTCACAAATAGTAAGAGTAGATAGAAAAACAGCTGGACCAAAAAAAAAGAAGGATTGAAAGCTTATTTTTCAGTTCACATGTGATGCAGCATTAATCCTGCACAGTAAAATTCAATGGTGGTAGTTTTCCTGTATGTTAATAATAAAAAATCTGTGATGCCATGTAATCATTCAAGATTCAGATCAGCCTGTTCTGACAAACCCCATACAAATATATCAAAGTGCTCCTCGTCAGCAGTACTGATATCTGCAATGCTCTACTGATATCTGCAAAATGAGAGTCCCATCTCATTGTGACATTAGAAATATGGTTTTCAGTAAGTACTATATGTTTGTATTTTAAATTGATAGGACTGGAGTGGTATACAAGTCTTAGTTCTATTATAGTGTGTTGCTCCTCATATTTTATCTGGCTCACATCTAAACACATTTGGTGTCAGTCACCATTTCCTATAGTAAGGCTTGATCCTAAGCCCATATTAATACTTAAAAGTGCATTAATGATGTGTAATTAGCATTTTATCTAGCATTTTGCACTTGACTGTACCTTTCCTACATGCTGTCTTGGAAAATAATGAGCCCTGTATGACTATCCCTTTCATCATTGCTAGACAGTGTCAACATCAGCAGCAAAGTGCATTTCCAATCATAATTATAAGGGCTTGAGCAGTGTTGGATTTACACTTTATGACCTAGGAGGGCTTATGAGGATCCTATCTTTATAGTTAGTCCCCCCCTTCCCATTGTAAGTCAATGGCAACAATGCCTGAGTTACCTGGGACCACTTCAGAGCTGGGGAGGGGGGCTGAGCTGTGTAAGGCCTCTTGGAATTCCAGCACTGATTTGTGTAATAATTCCATTACAGTGCTGTGCTCCACATATGTTTTTTATGGTTAGAACACAATGCAGTCAGTGTCTGTCATAAGAACCTTGTGTGAAACTTGAATGCAGGACCTTATGACTGAAAAGTAAAAATGCATAGTAATTCAAACAGGTCTCACATGTGTGTTGTTCAAAGGCAGTGTTATGTTAGGGTCTGATCACAATGCAGTCTGTGTTATTCAAAATGCCATACTGTGAGTCTTTGCTGTAATGATGTGCAATGGGTATTTGACCTTTCATTTCTATGCAATATCACTTGATAATATACTGATATAGCTACAATAAACTATAACAATCCTTAATGCATTCAAACACAATTTTGCAGACATATTGGCTCTGACCAGAGTTTATTTTTAGTCTGTAATCTGTGATTTCTCATTTTATTTCTGTAGTACAGTTTGGTATGGTTAAGTGAAATATTATCTCAGTATCTTTCTGTTTGTTGCAGTTATTTGGTTTGGTTCTTAATGGGACAGTGTTACCTACCATAACTTGTTAATCCCTAGGCACAGTGGTCAAGGAGGTTGTTGGTGTCCCTGTGACTACTGGTGGTGCTGGCACTGAGCCAGAAATTAATGTTAGTTTCCATTCCCTAATGAGAGTGTGGAGCTTTGCCATGCGTTAGAGCCTTAGGAGGGACATTTGACATCTGACTGTTGCACAGTCAGAAAAGACTAAATTGAAAAATGTTTCTCCTACTAAAGATGATGAGAGGGACAGAGAGCCTGAATTAAGTGAAAATGAGTAGGACAGAGCTCAGAAGGGGGAGAATATCATCTCAGGTAGGGATTATGATTTGGATCCTCTAAGGGAACAAGAAAAGGAAAAGAGGAAGGGTGATGCTGCTGAACTTTTGTGGCTTTCAACATCAGCATATTATAGAACTACCAAAGCCCACCCCAATACTACAACTGTTATTCCTCTCACCACAGTTGAGGCTATTATGCAGCATGAGCCAAACAGTGTCAAAGTGCACACATTATCTGAGAAAACACCCAGTTCCAGTCCTCCCTGTCTCACTCCCACCATCATATAAAATCAAGGTGTATAGAATCCCTAGTTTGGGTTCTTTATATACTGGACCCAGCTGTCAAAACATTTTCTATCAGCTGTGTCAACAGCAGGTTAGTCAGGGGAAAAAAGGGCAGATACCTAGGCACTGGTGCCCAACACACATGCACACACACACACACACACACACACACACACACACACACACACACACACACACACACACCCCTAAAGTCCAGGCATCCTTTATGCTGGATGCAGCACCAAAAGGAAGCCAGTGCAGGGGGTCCCTCTCCATTATCATCTGCATTTGCCAAGGCATCGAGAAGTAGCAGGGAAATTGTTGGTGGATTGAGGGTTGATTGTGGTGGTCTACAACAGAGAAGGGAAGGAGTGTGTGGGAATATCTATCAGTAGTTACAGCAGCAGTGGTGGGTTGAGTACTAGCACCCAGAGACACCAAAGCACAGCAACCTCAGTGAAGAAAACACTCCAAATCACTACTTTCATTTGAGCAGCACTTGTGAATCTTGAGGAGTCAAATACTACCCCATCAGCCATGCCACTGTGCTGAGTCTAGCTGTTCAGTAGCCCAGCACCTATAAAGGTCCAGGCTGTGCTAAACAGCATGCTTGGATGTTATGCCAAATACTCATCCACACTCATGCTATTGCATGTGAACTGAATGTACCAACAGCTGAAGTGCTGGCAATTGATCTAGTGCCTTTCTCTTTTATTGAAGAATGTGAGATTTACAAGTTTGATGGCATGTGCTTGTCCCAAATGATAGATTACTTCAAGAACTTACTTCTTCACAACTGTCATTCCTGAACTTTATGGAACATTTTCATGCGTGGTATTCCATACCCTGTTGCATTCAGCATCACCATACATACACCTCAGTAGGGATATGTGAACGTATCCCATGATAATCATGAGTCAAAAAATCACGACAACAAAATCACCTATCAAATACAGCGAAAATGCAATTGACAACTGCATGATAATAAAAAGCTCCTGGACAGAATAGCGATGTGTGCTGTACACAAACAGCGAATGTGTAAATAGCAATCGTGGAAAAAGACCAGAGCATTATTTGCTGTGAACGTGCCCCCAACCGAGCTACAAATGTACAGTATATGCATCTTGTAACTGGGCAGCTGCATTTGTAAACACCTTACAATCATTACCCTGTCCGGTAGGCAAAATGATGCAAATCCCAGCAGAGCGGACTCCCTTTAGAATATAAGCAGGGGGTTTCCTCACAATAAACTTGAATAATTTTACATAGACGTGGGAATAGAGGGGTAATACCCGTGTTCTCGTACACCATGGAGAAAAAATACAGTGATGTAAATGAAGTTACAACCTTTTTTAATTGTCATTCACAGGTACTACGTAGTACATCAAAAATAGTTGTGGGTAACAACCCCATTGTAGCACATGGTACTATACTCCAGAGAAACAGAATGGAGATACAATAAGTGCATACTCATAGGAATTAACTAAATATGTGAAAGTAGCACATGGTGAAATTGAGTGAGCACTTCAAGTAGTGTGGGGTAATTAAATACTAAGTAAAGCACACAGTCAGGAAGCACCAGCATTAAGTTTGTGTAAGACATAATACTGAAGGCTTCTTTTTGTTTCTAGAAGTTACATTAAGAAGCCTTCACAGAGAAACATTGGAACTGTTGGTAAAAACTGAATATTTTTGAAGCTGAGTTGGTGAGCTGGTGATGTAAATAATAATTCTGATTTGTTGTGTGCATTTTGTGTCAATGCAGTCATGATCGGATTGCTACATTGACGTGCATTTTTCTGCTGGCGCTAATTGTGTGATTGCCATTATGTACTCACTATAATGATGGTCGCCACTTTATTTTCACAATTTTAACTCAGAACCATATGTGAACCAGTGGCCAAACAGTTGGTAGCTCCTATCTGTGCATCACAGCACATTGGACAAAGGAACCTGGGGTAGTATTTAACTATGGACAGGGGAAATTGTACTAAGCCCCATCAAATTGGTTGCAACACTCTGGGTATTTGCTAGCATGCCATGCTGGAAGTGAAGTGTGCAATTGAATAACACATGGATCAGAAAATGCAAGAATTGTTTCTGACTGAGATTAATGAGTTGCTGCACACACATTCACTGAAAGTGGGTTTCATTGTGAGCGATAATGGCTCAATTGTGAAATGCATCAGTGATGGTTCATTTCTCAGGGTACCATGCCTGGCACACTGGCTTAATCATGTTGTGCAGGATTTTCCAGCATATCCTGGTATTAAGTCCATGTTGACTGTGCTACATCAAATCTGTGCCCATTTTGTCCATTCCAGAAGGGCCTGTGACCATCTCCAGTACCTGCAGATCAAGAACAAACTGCCTCTTCACCATATGAAGCTGAAAGATGTCACCAGACTGCACTTGACACTGTACATTATCAAGCACTTGTATGACCAATACATAGCCATCTCTAAATACAATGTCTGCTACTGGACATAAGCCATGACAGTCTGAAGTATCCACGTCTTCAACAGACAAGTAGTGATTTATGGATGGCCTCATTATGATTCTAATTCCTTTCAAATATGCACCAAAGGCAGAGAATGGGGACACTGCCTGTATCAGTCAGGCCATCTCACTTCTATGGGTGCTGAGGCAGACATCGTTGAATGCACAGAAGTGCTGGAGGCAGGTGGTAATACAGGAAGCTGTGCCTTAATGGAACAAATGCTCCATGTCTTGGACTGCAATATACATGTTTCTTGCATTCTGAAGTCTGCAAATTTTGGAATTGCCACCATGTTGGACCCATAATATAAATGGGGCCTGTCATCAGTACTTTAAAATGGGCATGATACAGTCCAAAATTTAATCAATCTTCTAATAAGATGGATACATGGGGCACAGATGTTAAAGTCACATTTATGTAAGGCACAACATGAAACTGAACAGAAACTGGGTGTTGCTGCCACCTTGCATGGTAAACAGGCTGTTAAAACATTCAATATAATAGAAAAAAAATCCTCAAATCTACAGTACTTTGGGAAGTTTTATACAAGGTAGAAACTGAAGATGAGGTGGCTGATGAGGCAGCAGGATTGTGTTCAACATATAATGCCAGGTGGATGCTTATTTGGTAGACACCAAGGACTCAATGTTCAAAGCCTTGCCCGGTGGAAAAACAGTTTGCATATGCATAGCACCCCCAGGCACACCAGTCACCTCCACAGCCCTGAGGGTAGATGCCACCACCTCCAAAACACAGAAGTCAGTGTTCATGGTGTAGATTTGGAAAATTACGATTCATAGGTAACAAAGAAACCAACACTCCAGACATCAGTCAGTGAGAGTTTTTTTTACTGGTATAAATACTATACTTACAAGAACAACTAAAACCATAAACATGGTAATATTACAAACACTCCCACACCAGCTCCAGACTCAGTGCTTCAGGGTGCAATACTCCTTCATCAGGAGGTGTGGCTCAAAATACCTACCATTTGCTTTTTATACCAACAGTAGCGAGTATTTTCAACAATCTAATCATTATAGTGCAATTTAATTTCAGTACAAAACACTTGTTATTTGGCATTAACTTTCTACCCTATCAGCTTACAAAGTTCTGCCTAATTGCCTAATTGCCTGAGACCTAGTTTGTGATCGTAGGCTAATTTATAGGCGACTTTCTCAAATTCAGGTATGCAGAACTGCTGACATGGAAGAAAGACACCCTGTAACAAGTATAAAGTGCATTAAAATTATTATAAACCATTGGGGTACTATGGTGCCATAGTATTTAGACACTGGATCCCCAATCTTGATCACAAATAATAACTCCATCAATTTTCAAACTAATTGTACAAAGCCAGAATACAATGCACCTTTTTCTATTCATATCTGTGCATACAATATTGTAGATCTTTTTGTTAAGTCAATTCCAAAATATTCTTTTTGATCTATTCAGTGAATAAATGGTTGCCAATCCATATACAGTATTCACTAAATCCTGTAGGTTTCAATGTTTTCAACTTGAAAATCCACATGGATTCCATGCAGTCTGGAGCAGCAGCCCTGCCCCCCTTACTTTAAAGAGAATGTGATCAATTGCTGAATGTTTCTTTGAATTGCTGAACTTTATGTTATTCAACATTGTTTGTTTCTTTGAGATATTTCCCTGCTTAGTGTGATAAATCCAATTTTCATATTGCTCTGAAGTGCTTTTGTATTCGTTCTTTTACAAATCTTGTTGTCTGTTTGATATGAGCCATACCTCAACAGCACCACAGAGCATATACCACAAACTGAGTGTTGCAGGTAATGAAGAGGTCAATTTGTATCTCTCTATTTCCAGAACTTCCTAGATTACAAAAGATTTTCCCCTACACAGCATATTCACCGGTTATATATCACTTGCATGGAAAAAAACAAAACAAATGGTTATCCACCCGACCAACTGCGATGCACTTCAGAATCTCTCTATTCACTGTATACTAACGGGTCTTTTAAACATTTTACCTTGTGAAATGTAATCAAGGGACCTGCATCCTGTGCCTTTTTTAAATCCTTGTCTGTACCCAAAAGGTGCCAGTGTTTTAGAATTATTGCACATAGGTCCACAGATGTAGGTTCATAGGTTGGTGCAAAGGTAACATGTTCTACTCCCTCCTGAGGCTGTTTATACTGTAATAGATCCTATCAACATTCATAACTCTAACCAGAGCATTTTGTAGTGTTTGTTCCGAACATCCTCTAGCTCTTAATCTATCAAATATGTCATTTTTAGCCTAAAAAAGTCCTCTGCATTTGCTCAATTCCTCTTTAAACAGATTTACTGTCCATACAGTAGATTTTCTATTGTGTGTTTGGGATGCAGTCTTTGCGCATGCAAACTACTGTTACCAGCTGTCTTTTTATAAAAACCTTTTGAATTTACCACAGTGTCTGTAGTGCCTATTAAAGTACAGTAACATCAAAAAAATTAATGACATTTCTGTCATATTGTGCAGTAAATACTAAGCCTACCTGATTGTGATTTATATATGATAGAAATCCTATATCCGCTGTTCAGAACCTTCCGATACAATTACTATATCATCAATGAAGTGCTGATAACCAATAATGTTTGAGGTGAAAGGGTTAGCTATGTGGTCCAAGATCACCCCCCCAACCAACTCATAAACAGGTTTGTGTAGGAGGGAGCGACCAAGGACCCCATCGCTGTCCCTCAATCCTGTTGGTAAAATTTACGGTTAAACAAAAAATAATTGCTTTTCAAAATCAAATCTAGTGCCAAAGTGACACAAGTTACTGGGTGCTTTAATGCTGACTTCTCCGAAAGTGATTGTACTGCTTTAATGCCAAGTGAATGTTCAATACTGGTCTATAGTGAGGTAACATCGATCATTAACCACCATAATCCTGCCACATTAAGTTCATAAGGTTCTGAAGAACAGTAGTGGTGTCTCTAGTATAGGAATTTAAATGTTTCACCTCCTGTTGTAAATAACTATCTACATAAGTTGCTACAGCTTCCATGAGGGGATCCATTTCCTGAAATTATTGGGTTGCCAGGGAGCTTGTCCTTGTTTTTATGAATCTTTGGGATGTGGTAAAAGTTTAGCATTGTGGGACACTCACAGTTCAAAAAATTAAAATTAGAGAGCTGGCTTGCTGGTGCAGTGGCAATATGTCAGCATTCAATGCCGACATCTGTGGTTTGGGAACAAATCCAGGAGTCAGAGGGCTGTCTAGGGGGAGAAGGATCAAGTGCCCAAGGGGCAGCTCTCCTTCTCTGAGGGAGGAGGGTGGGTGAGTGTATGGCACACTATTGACCCCTAGTGGAGGAAAGGGGGTCCTTGCCAACCAACACCCAATTCAGTCTGAGATGGGACAGATGTTTGGCTCATCCCCGAGGATGCCATTACATGTCCTGCCTCCAAAGGTTTCCACAGCATCCACAAAAATTTCAGCCTCAGCTGTGATGCCCTGCTCTGCCTCTGTCTTCATTGCCCCATTGTGCACTGGGGGGGCGCTCCTATGGCCCCACCCTGGGGGTAAGCCAGGGAAAGATTTCATGTGATTGTTGGCAGGTGTGCTCCGCCTGGTGGCCCCATCCACGGGGGTAAGCCAGGGCATAGTGGAGATGGTGTGCTGGGCAGATGTGGAGCTTGGTCCAGGCCAAAACATAAAAAAAAAAAATCAAACTCAGACTCAGTTATCCACCACTTCAATGAGAGAGTTAAAAAAGCTCTAACTTTGCCTTATGGAAATAAGGAGGATTCCGTTGAGGTGGTTTATAAGTTGTTATATCTGACAACTGTCTTAAAGAGCAGGTACCTACTGTCAAGCACCCAGCTCCACTCAAACATATATAATAGCAGATCTGCTCTACTGTTGAGTGGCATTAAAAATTCTATGCGCTCCCCTCAGGTTAAACAGTTAGAGCACCCCAAATTTGCACCCTCATAAAAACAAAGCCTTGTCTGACTCACCTCTAAACTCTAAGCAGAACTATTAAAACCTCATCAACAACAATTCTATATGATTTACTGGCATCATAGATAAAAAACAGCCAGCCTCGGCAGGTAGAAGAAAAATAAACTTAAAATATGAACTAAACTGACAGGCCATGCCAGGACTCCATGTGGCCAATAGGCCCTATGCAGGTCTGTAGGCTTGCACCTTACCTATCTGGTGCTGAAGTCAATCTGTTGTAATGAAGAGCTGAGAATGCAATAAAATTCCCAGCAAAAGATGGCAACCTGATGGCTGCATTGCCTTTTAAACCCCCTCAGGATTCCAGATCAGGACCCCAATTTGGCCCCTCCCCTCTACCAATCTGACCTGTCCCCTGCATCAAATGACACCTGTATGACTCTTCCTGTGACCTCATCAAGCCCCATCCCCCTCTACTCAGCTTTCCTAGTGCTTCCCTACCCTTCCCACCCCATCTCCTTCTCCCTGCTCATACCCATTAGGGACATCTGACAATTTAGGTTACCTATTAGTGGCAACCCTATTTATTTTGCGATCTAGTGGGTAAGTTGATAATAACCAGAGGAAACAAAGTGGATTGACCAGGTGAAAAAGGATTCAAAGCAATGTTTTTCAGAAAGGAAATAGCAAGCAAACTACACCTATTGTTCAAAGATGACTATTTTAAGGTACTATTTCTCCGACAATGGCCTTCCTGCCTGCATACCCCCTTCCCTCTCACCTGCAGTGCTTATTTCCAAGATTGCCCTTGGCTGGTTATGTCATGCTACCTAACATTTGGCACATTTTGAATTACTGGAATTTCCTAAGCCTCAGTCTCTTACTTCTTGTTATTGTGTAACTATGTATTATTATGTTGACCTTTGTATGTATGTATACCCCCCATTCCTTCGACGTGGAACCTTTGTAAATGAGCAGTTCCTGCTCAAAGGCATTTGTAATCCTAGATTTCAATAAAATAAAATAAAAAATAAAATTTAAATTGCAGTAATGAACCTCGACTTAGAGATTTGAAGTACAAAATGCATAATTCAGTTGTGAAAGGTCCACACGCTTAGTACACTATCTTATGCAGAAAAACAACATAACAGCTTACTATCCAGTACTTGTAGAAGAAATCATTGTGCCAATAACTTTAATGATTTATGTAGAAAACATTTATTTACTCAATATAAAAGACCAAGACATTGACAGATTAACTTAATAATAGTATTTACAGTATATGGTGTTTACAGGACAACAAACTACTGAGAGTGATACCAAAGTACTTAAATCAATATACATGTTCAATGGAAACACCGTCAAAGGTAACAGTACTGAGCATTTGATTGTCAGCATGGTACTCCAAAGCTGAGAGATTTATGGTAAACTCCCGTTTGAGAAGAGGGCTACATAAATGAATGAAAAACATTAAGGGTTTGCATGACATCAGACATTCGTATGCAATCCATTTTGTATGTGTAGCTAAAACAATTAGGGGTATGGAAGTATCTGCTTTGTCTAAATGTGGCCATCACAAATCCTGTTTAAAACAAATTATGGCTCTAAGTTCAAAACCTCATTGAAATACATTGAAGGGCATACCTGCTTCTTCAGTTTGAGGTCCATCTTTGAAGAGTGAAGATGTGTCTGTGGTTCAGAGAGGATTACAGCATTGGACTCCCCGATGGGTAAGTAAGGGCTTGGGGTTTTGGGGGGGTGGGTGCTCAGTGGGAGGGTCGAATGGGGGTCTTAAATGGTGCAAAAGACATCAATGGATGGTTTTCTTGTTACAGGTTAAAGTAAAAAA
The DNA here is from genome assembly GCA_016271365.2 of Neoceratodus forsteri. NCBI lineage: Eukaryota > Metazoa > Chordata > Ceratodontiformes > Ceratodontidae > Neoceratodus > Neoceratodus forsteri. The sequence continues at coordinate 1,060,641,048 of CM028132.1, read as the reverse complement.
AAAAAATCAGGACTGAGATACCCGAGATACCTGAGATGCCGATCATGACACTGGAGGACTGGGCACCCCCAGTGTCACTATTGTGTTTCAGGAGTGCTTGATGCTGAGAGGGAGGGTTGGATGGGGGGAATAAATTATAAAAAAATAAATAGCAAATGGCCACACAAGTCCGGTAGTGGAGGGGAGATGAGGATTCCTGCACTGGGGGATTGGGCACCCCCCAGTGCCAGTGTTACATTTATGGGGTGGAGGGGGGTGGTGGGTGCTGAGAGGGAGGGTCAGGTGGGGGTTATGTATTTCAGTGGTCATGGACGCTGACGCCAAAAGATAAAAATATTGTTTGAACGCAGAGTGTTCTGAAGCGGAGGCAACTTTTCTGTTACTCCAACATGTTGTATGTTCACAGCAAATGTGGGAGTGCTTTTTTTTTTTCAAAGCAAAAGGTCTGCAGGATTCCACCCACTGCAGCCCTAAAAAGATAATGCACTTCCTTGAGAAGACCCAGTGAAGGGCTACACAAATGATTAGGGAAATGGATAACATGTCCTACAAGGAAGGGTTATAAAAACTTGACCTACTTACCCTGGAAAGAAGACTACTTTGAAGAGACATGTAATAAACATATATGTTACTTAGGGACAGGTCCTTAATGAGGGAATTAGGTATGATGCTGAAACAACCATATAATTTAAGGGGTTATAAGAACTAGATCACACTAAAACACTACAATAAGGAGGGAATAGGACATTATTGTACACAGAGGGTTGTGAACAGGTTAAACAGTTTACCAGAATGGGTAGTCAATTCTAAAACTTTGGACAACTGTTTTTAACTTATATTTTATTATTTTCACATAATGCACAATACAGTAGTACATTATACTCATGCATGAATCCAGAGATGGTGATGCAAAAACGTAACTGTTTCAAAACAATTGATACTCATTATGTGTAGCATGCAGTTGGGAATGGGGAGGATAGTTAATGTCCAAAATAGGACATCTTTATCCCTGTAATGCCAGACCCTTCAGCAGCTATGGTGGAATTCTGCAAAGGGAGAACATATAGGTAGACATAGGCAGTTAACTTAGCTGCTATTTATTTATTTAGCTTTTGTTGACCAGGTAAGTACTCTAGACAAGAGAATTGCCTATTTTCACGTACGACCCGGGAGAGTACAGGAATGACAGATATTAAAGTACATAGGACAACATGATACAGATTAAAACAGCTTACAGCTCATGTAAGGCATAATTTAGTACAGTATGTACACAACAGAATAACACATGTAGCAACTTAGAGCAGTACAAAAGGTACAAGTTAAGATGCAGCAGATACAACACTATTTACAACTTAAAGGCCCCAGGAAGTTGAGTCTTTTGTCCAGAACACATCCAGGAGAAAGGAGTGCTGTGAAGGATCAGGATAGATCATGGGGGTTTGGGACAACCACAGGCCGAAGAGAGTTTGAGGTGGTTCCATAGGGAGGATCGAAGGCACACCTGTGAGTGGGAGGAGCGAACCTGGGCAGGGAATGCATTCCACAGTCTGGGAGCACATGCAGCAAAATCTCTATCCCCCATTAGAGTCGGATTAGCAGGTATCTTAAGGGGTGGCAGGACCCTGAGACCTGTGGGAGTAGGATGAGGAGGCCGCCAGGACAAGGAATTTTGCCAGCCCTGGAAGGGTGCCAGTGACAAAGACCTTGCCCGTGAATCACCCAAGGACAAAGTCTATGTGATTTGAGGGGGAGAGCTTGTTCAGCTTGCTATAAAGGTCACAATGATGGGTGAGACAAGGGGCAGCCAGAGCAAAGCGGCAGACATTATTGTAGGCAGTAGACCACCTAGAAAGGTGATCTTTGGAGGAGCGGGCAAACAAAAGGAGCCCGTAGCAAAGCGAAGGGAGAAGCACACCTCTGGCAAGAGCAAGACGGGCGGCATGAGAAAGAGTGCTCTTAGCTCTGTAGGCCAGACCTAGTTTGCAGTTGACAGTCTTACATATATTCTGTATATGGCGGCCAAGGTCAAGCTGTGGGTCCAGTGTCACACCAAGGTACTTAAAGTTATCAGTAACAGGGATCGGAACACCATCGGTACCAGTAATGCATAATGGAGCAGGAGATGCCTTAATCTTGGCCTGGGACCCAAAGAGCATGGCCTGTTTTTTTTTTAAGATTAAGAACCAACTTGTGGGACAAGATGAAGGACTGAATGTTCCCTAAGTCCTCACTCAGGTGGCGATTAATGACCCCTATGTCAGGGGAGTGAGAGAGAATGACCAGGTCATCCACATAGAGGACTGGCTTACAGTGGACAGAGGCAGCGGGGAGATTGTTTACAAAAATGGAGAAGAGCAGGGGCCCCAGGACAGAGCCTTGGGGGACACCCATGGTTACAGAAGTAGAGCCCGAGAGCTCCTTGCCATTTTTAACAAGCTGCTTTCTGCTGTGCAGATAGTTGGAGAACCAACAGAGCACACCAGGTGATAGACCATAGGACCTAAGCTGAGTGTAGAGCATGGCATGATCAACAAGATCGAAGGCCTTGGAGAGATGTACTGTATAAAGATAGCCCCAGAGAGTTTGCCCTGGTCCATAGCTGTCCTGATCCAGGATGAGACAGTGACAGGGCAGAGGATGTGCTGTGCCCTTTCCTAAAGCCATGCTGCACAGGTGACAATAGGTCATGTGACTGCAAGTACTCCGAGATTTGCCCTGCTACAACTTTCTCAAGAAGTTTGCTGACCGCTGACAAAATGGCTATCGGACGGTAGTTTTCAATCAGTTTGAGGTTCCCCTGTTTAAGGATAGGGACCAACCTGGCGACCTTCCATATGTCCGGGATAACACCAGATGACAGGGAAAGATTGAAAATATGGGTCACCAGGGGGGCAATACTATAAGCACCAAGACAGAGGAGCTTCGGTTCCAACCCATCATGGCCAGTACTCGAGAAGGTGGAGAGGTCCGAGTGCAATCTCTGCACCTCTTGCACCATCACAGCCTTAAAATGAAAGGTCGGGCGGGGTGGTGAAAGGGCTAGGACTTGTTCACCATTATCACCTCCACCAGGAGGGAATGACGAGGTGGAAGCAGACAGATCAGAGAAATGCAGGTTAAGTGCATTTGCGATGGTTAGCGAGTTGTTGCAGCTACCACCATCAATAATCATATCAGAGGTCTCACCACTCAGGGAACCACTAACTATGTTTTTAATGTTCCTCCAGAACCTCCTAGGGTCCCTGGCTGAGCTCAGCAGTACAGTTTTACAAAACTCACTTTTAGCGGCTCTTATTGCCTTCTTGCACTCATTTCTGATTCTCCTGTACTGCTGAAATACAGCCTGATCCGCCATGGCCCTGAATTTTTCCCAGCACTTATTTCTGTACTTCATAAGGGCTAAAAGGCTCCCATGTAACCACTTTATAGCCAACCCCCTGACCCTCGGTCTGATGAGGGGGGCATGCTTATCCTGCAGAGCCCTAAAAGTGCTGAGGAAGTGACTGACAGCAGATGAGGAGTCCTGGGCATTCCATACCGCAGACCAGTCTGTGTGCTGGAGATCATCATGGAAGGAGCCAAGATCAAACCCGGAATAGTCTCTGACCTGAATGATCTTATGTAGAATTTTCAGGGAAGGGATCTTCCACACACAGTACAAGGGGAAGTGGTCAGAGAGAGAGCCGGGAAGGATACCCGACAAGCTCATCCTCTCCAGTCTGTTTGTCAGGACCCAGTCCAGAAGAGAGCTCACTCCACTACTGGGAGAGCACCTGGTAGGATCCTTGATGAGCTGCGACAAGGAGAGACCGGCAAGCAGTGGCTCTAATGCTTTGGTGTTACTACCAAGCCAGTTAAGGTTAAGATCACCAAGGATAATTAGTTCATTATGCCGGGTTACGGCACCAACTGTGTCGAGGAGGATGGACAACCCCTCTAGACCCCCCATGGGAGGATTGTAGGTAAACATAATATGTATCTTTTTGATCATCCCAAGCAATAGTACCATGTGCAGTAACTCACAGGGGGACTGCAATGGCTGTTGACAGGGTAAAACCAACAGGTTGAGGTGGCTCCTGTAATAGACCAAGATGCACCCCCCTCTTTTTTCCTAGATCATCAAGCCTGATGAGGTCATAGCCAGGAAGGGCACACACGGAATTTGGAGTAGAGGGTTTAAGCCAAGTTTCATTTATGCCAAGGATGTCAGGTCTATGGTAGGTGACCCAAGCAAGAAGTTCCGCCAAGTTGGGCAGGAGGCTATGAATATTGAGATTAGCTATTTTCAGCCCTTTGACAGCCAATCAGCCCACAGCTGAGGAGGAGGCTTGTCACGGCGGACCAGGGTTAAGCTCAATGTCACCCTCTAGCACTAGGGTCACCAGTAGTAGTCAAAGAAGATGCCTTAAGGGAGGGGAGCCATCACTGGCAGGCATCTTGTGGACATATCGCCTGACCACAAGGGCAGGGCACAGGAGGCACCTAAGGTCAAGATTGCAGAGAACCCGGGGGGGGTCTGCCTCCAAATATAAGGTTGGAGAATGTGAAGTCTGTCTCCACAGGCTGGGTACAAGTGCCCCAGGGTTCTCCCACAGGAGGAGCACCGACACAAGTAACCCAGGGGATGCTAAGGACAGTGAGGAGACCAAAGGCGAAGGAGCACATGAGTGGAAGGGGTGACACTACCGTAAATAAATACTCAGGGTTCCTCATGTCAATACCAGGGATAGTTGGTAGGGAGCAATGGAAAAAACTATACTAATCACTGGGTCCCAAGTAGCAGCCAATGGAGCCTCCCACAAAAGTAAAAGCTGAATGACCAGCAGCTACCACTCACTTTTACTTGAATTAGAGAGCCCACTCAACCAAGTTACCACTGTTAAGTACCAATTAGGGAGCACCCGTGATATACTAAGGTAATAGTCACTACAGAGGAGCATCCAGCCCCACTAAGGGGATCCCCCCCATAGACAAGAGGCAGGGACCTCTGCTTAAAATGCAAGGGTAACTGGCCTAGAGTGGGTACTCAGGCAGACTCAAGCAGACAGTAGCTATGCTATGCGAGCAATATGGAATAAGAAATTAACATAGCAGAACAGTAGACAAGAGTAACCATGCTAGCAATCAGTAAATAGAATAGTCAGTACACCCATGAGAGATAAATGTACATTCTACTGGCAGACTGTATAACAGAATGCTTTAGATTTTGGATGGTAGCTGAGTTACCGCCCATTGCCAGACCCGACTGGCCCTGGACAGCGGGGAGACTTGGCTACCAAGCATTTAAGGGAGGAGGGAATGGGGCGGGTGGGGGCAGAAAATCAAGTCAAGTAGCAGCTGCTTCTTCCTCTGCTGCTGCTGCACAGCCCCTGCCTTAATTGCCCCCAGTAAAATGTCTTGTTTCGTTGCGGAAGGTCTGCCCGGCTTTCAACTGATCACCGGCACCTCAACCGTGAAGTGTTCCGTCTTCGGTCATTGCAGGGGAGTAACTGGCAAGAGCCGCCCACTACCCCCTGGTGAGATCCTTCGTAGCCCAAGTCTGATTTCGAGGCTAGCCTTTAAACCAGTCTGCCTGAACGTCACAGCAGCTGTAGTTCAATTGGGCGCTGCTTCCTTTTTCAAACTGAAAGTTTGGTGCCAAAAGATTGCTGGGGCTCTGTTTTTTTTTTTAACAATGGACTGGCTAGAAACTGAAGACAAGTAGCAGCTGCCTCTTCCTCTGCTTTTGCTGCTGCACATCCCCTGCCTTAATTGCCCCCAGAAAAATGTCTCGTTTTGTCGGTGGAGGTCCGCTTTCCTTCTCTGACGGGTGGAAGAGTGTCCGGCACAATGCGAACCTCTGGTGGAGGCTGGGGGTACCGTCGTGGCTGGCACTACACATAATGGGGGTGGGGCAGACATTGCCATCATTGCACATCCCTGCACCTGGGAAAAAAATCAGCAAAAAATCTATCGCTGGCACTGTGATGACCCGCCTCTGCTGCCACAGTCCAAAAGTCCGCTAAGGGGGGCCCACTTTCATGACCCCACCTTAGGGAACCAAGTCAGGGTTCGACTGTGTTTCCTGGGAGGGTATGCCCCCAGTGGCTTCACCTGGGAGAAGCCTGAGGATGGGGAGCAGCTAGTGGAGCGGGGACCAGGTTCTCCAAAAGGCAGTGATGAAAAAAGGAAAAAAAAGCTTACTGAGTTCTGAAAGTTTTAAACGTTTCTGAAAGTCTGCACAGTCTTGGTAGAGAACTCATGCAGGAAGATGGTTCTGCAGTGCCCCCAACTTTGGACAAATTTAAACACAATCTGGATACACATACAGTTTGTCAAACAAGGAAATTAAAGTGAATGACCACTAAAAAATGGAAGATGGTAAAAATGGGCATCAACCTTATTTCATTTTAATTATCAAGTATAAGCTAAAACAATGAGGGTTATGGCAGTATTTGCTTTATCTACATATGGCCACCACAAATCTTGTTTAGAACAAGTTATGACTCTAAGTTCAAAACCTTATTGAAATACATTGAACTGCATACCTATTTCTTCAGTTTGTGGTCTGGCTTTGAAGAGTGAAGACATGTCTGTGGTTCAGAGAAGATTATGGTGTTTGACCCATGATTGGTAAGTAAGGGCTTTGGGGGGGATGCTCAGTGGAAGGGTCAGTGGTGGTCTGAAATTATGGAAAAGACATCAATGTACAGTTTTCTTGTCATAGGTTAAAGTAAAATTAAGAAACAAACAGGACCAAGATGCCCGAGATGCTGATCGTGACACTGTCACCCCTTCAAGTCATCCACTACTGTTCCCATCTTGGTGTCATCTGCAAACAGACTAATCTTGCTCTTGATGCCTATTGAGATGTCTGCTATGAAAATCCCAAATAACGCCGGCTGCAGTATAGAGCCCTGTGGCACTTTGCTTGTCACTGCCCTCCCACCACCACACTCTGCTGTCTCCCTTGTAGCCAGTTGACTATCCATCCCATCATCTTCACCCCCGACCCGTGTCTACCAGCTTACTACCCAGTCTCCCATGTGTCACCAAATTGAATGCCTAACTGAAGTCCAGGTACAGAATATCCACTGCATGATCCCTGTCTAATTTCCTGGTTACCCAGTCATAATACTCCCCTAGACTGGTTTGACAGGATCTGCCTGAGACAAACCCATGCTGCCTGCTGTCTTGCAGCCCATTAGTCTCTAGGAGGGAAACCAGCCTCTCCTTCAGGATCATCTCCATCAGCTTTCCCACACTGGATGTGAGGCTTACTGGTCTGTAGTTCCCCGGCTCATCTTTGGGGCCGCTCTTGTGGAGAGACACCATGTGTGCCATACTCCAGTCTTGCGGAACGCTCTCTGACTCCAGGGATGCATTAAACACATCTGCCAGGGGTTTTGCCTGGACTTCTGCTAGCTCCCCTAACACCCTGGGGTGTATACCATCTGACCCCAATGTCTTGTCCACTCTCAGTGCTCTTAATCCCTCCAGTACCCTGCCCACTGGGATTTCCCTGTCTGTTTCCTCCTGGCCTCTTGCGCCCAACCCTCCAATCCCCTTGGATATTACTCCCCCTTTCTCTTTCATAAATACTGATCAGAAGTACTTGTTTGATGCTTCTGCCTTTTCTGACCCTTTATCCACCCACCCCCCATCCCTTTTTATCCTTACTATTTGGTCCTTGCAGCACTGTTTCTCCCTGAAGAAGTCCTTCTCTCCATGTTTAGTGCTGTATGCTAGCCTGAGTTCCTGGGATGCCTTGGCTGCCCTGACTGCCCTTGTTGCCTCCCTTGGCTCATTCAGGTATTCCTCTCTGTCCTCCCCTTTCCCTGTTCTTTTCTACCATCTAAAGGCAGCTCTTTTCTTTCTAACTTCCTCCATGACTCCCCTGCTCACTCAGCTAGGCTTCTTGGCCCTTGCCCTCTTACTCTTAACCCTTCTACATGTTGCAGTTGCCTCACCAATACCCCATTTAATGACCTCCCACCTCTGATTAGTGTCCATATTTGAACTGATCCTGGCCAGATACCCCTGTACTATTTCCCTCATCCTCCAAAGTCAGCCCTTCTGAAGTCTAACACTCTTGTTCCTGATCCTACTCCCTCCTTCCCCATGTTTAACCTGAACCACACTGAGTGGTGGTAACTCCCTGCCAATGGATCTTCCACCCTCAGCCCCCTCACAAATTCCCCATTTGCCAGTACTAGTTCAAGGGTATTACCTAACCTGGTTGGCTCATTCACCATCTGCAAAATGAAGCTGTCCTGAAAGGCGTCCAGAAGTACCTGCTCCCTTCTATTTGTGGTAGCTGGGGTGCCCCAATCTATTCCTGGCAGGTTGAAGTCCCCCACAATCACCGTATGGCCCCTTCTGCAGGTCCTTATGATTTGCCCCACTAGTTCCCTGTCTAACTCCTCACTCTGAGATGGTGGCCTATATACCACTCACATCCTCAGGGTCCTATGTTTGGAGTCCTAGAGCTGCACCCATAATGACTGTGTATTGCCTTCCTCCCCTTCCTTCCTGACACACTTCAGACCTTGCCTCATATACAGTGCCACCCCCTCTCCCTTCCCTTTTACCCTGCCGCTCCGAAATATTCTATACCTTGGTATTGCCAGGTCCCAGTCATGGTAATGGTTGGCCATGTCTTGGTCATGGCCGCCATATCCACCTCCCATCTGCCATGAGAACCTGTAGCTCTGAAGTTTTGCTCCCTAGAGTCCTAGCATTCATGGTTACCACCCTCCACCCCAATTCCTTTGCCCTCTCCCTACTTGCTCTCTCCATTTTGCACCCCCTCCTGACCTCTCCCTAAGTCCCCTGCTGCTAGCATGGGGAGGGGTAAGTTTGTTATGCAGGGCACTGAAGACATATATTGGGACAGTGGTCCTATATACTTGCATTGGTAAAATCAGTTTATACAATGAAGTAGATCCCCTAGGACAGAAAGGATACAGCAGGGACACACAGGTATACTGCATCAGTGTCAGTGGCTCAGTAGGTAGCACACTTGCCTCTGGGGCTTGGAGATCAGAGGGCTGTGGGTTCAGTTCCCACATCTGGCACTTGGGTTAATATCCCAGTACTGACACTGTAGTGCAACATGAGAGGGGTGCTGCACTTCTGAGGTGCTGTCTTTCGGATGAGAAGTTAAACCGAGGTCCCATCTGCCTGGATTGGTGGTAGTTCAGGTGGATGTTAAAGATCCCATGGCACTTATCGAAAAAGAGTAGGGGAATTTTATTGAGAAATGGACTTCAATACATAACAAAAGCAAAATGAAATCCAGTGAGAAACAAAATACAAACAATCAAACAGCCCATGACATACAATTAATCCAATAGTTGTTAAAGCGGTCCGGAGAAGTGTGAGACAAATCATAGTCCATTAAACGTTTCAGGGCTGTACCAACATGCAGGAATAATTCATCATGGGTAAGATACTTCTGTTGTAAAATCCAGACACATCGAGATTGCCATACATGGCAACGTAAAATGCAAAATATAACATAAAGGTTATCACTATGATATCTAACAAAAGTATTAGAAAAAGGACCAAACAGCAAAGATGAATAAGTAATATTCCTAAATTCAGGCTCCTGCCAGCGGTCAGCCAAGAAAGACCAAAATGGTTGTATATAGTCAGAGTCAATAAATAAATTGCATTGAGTCTCTAATTGGTGGTGGCAGGCAGGACGAGGACAATAATGCTCAGACAATTGTTTATGTTTGCTATTCCCCTTAACCCCCAATTTCTCAAAATTACCAAGCCAAACACAATCCCATACATAAGGAGGGATACGTTTATTTTGTAAATGTCGAAGAACAGTCACCTGCCTATCCTGTGGACACTCAGGAAAAACGATCTCAGTAGAACGTTCAGCCAATAAAATGGACCGATAGATCATTTTCCTGTCAGCAGACAATAATGAAGAAGGGGTAATGTGCCATTTAAGTTGTTTAATACAATTCGTAATACTATGTGGTACGGCAGAAAATTTGGATAGTAGCCGAGGATTACCAGATTGTCAACTAGGCCTACAAAGAAGAAGCCAATGTTCTAAAAAAGGTCTCCAAAGGAGATTACCAGGGCATAATACCTTACCATAATTATAGTCTACAAAAAGACTGTAAAAAAAGGCGATAGGGTGGAGCATAGATACCCCACCTTCAGCGATAGGTCTATAGGTAATCTTCCACTTAAGGGGGCTCAAACGAGAGCCCCAAAAAGCTTGAGAAAAAAAACCACTAAAAAGTCGTGTCTAAAGAAAAAAAGGAGGGAAATAAACATAACAAATATAAAGAAAAATAGGGGTGAGAATAGTTTTAATCAATTGAACCCTCTTTTTTTTTGATAATTGCTGACCTTTCCAATTATTTACCATTCTAGACCCCCTGGCAAGAACAATATCCCAATTTAGCTTTGCCATATCACCCGGTCCAAATAAGAGGCCGGAAACCTTAATAGGGTCCTTAGAGACAGAAATTCCAGCAATAACCCCACTAGTTGGGACAGGAGTAGAACCAATAACTACCCCTTTGCTTTTACTGTAATTAATTTTGGAGCCTGAGAGATGAAAAAAAAGCTCAATAGAGTCAGTCAAGGCAGAGACAGAAAAATCTAGGGGTAAAAGTAACACCAAGTCATCAGCATAAGCCAATACCTTGTGAGGAGCTAGAGAGGGAATCACAGCAAGGCCCTGTAAAGCAGAGTTCGTTTGCAATATACGAATAAAAATATCTATGGTAAATGCATAGAGAACAGAACTAAGCGGGCAACCTTGTCACACCCCTTTAGTAACAGCTGATTTTTTCCCAAGCCAGCCTTTAACATTAGGGATTAGGACAGCACCCTTATACGTTGTAGAGATCCAAGAAATAAACTGTGCAGGGAACCCAAAAGCTTTCAATACAAGAAATAAAAAGGAATGGGCAACCCGATCAAAAGCTTTCTCCTGATCTAAACCAAAAACGTATCCTTGCAAGGAGCCCACCTCCCCTGCAGAAAACACCTCCTGTAAATATATTAGGTTGTCCTGTTGTTTGCGGCCTGGGACTGCACAAGCCTGGACTGGGTGAAGTAGCAAGGGGGTAATCACAGAAAGTCAATCTAACAATATTTTACTCATTATCTTCAAATCTGTATTTAATAAACTAAGGGGTCTCCAATTACGTAAATCAGACCTATCCCCTTTTTTATAAAGAAGTAGCAAAATGGCTTCAGACATGGATGGGGCATAATTCCCAGAGCGTAAGATAAAATTCAAGAGAATCACCAGCACAGGTCCAAGGGACTGTAAAAAGGTTTTATAAAAGCCAGCGCTTAAGCCATCTAAGCCAGGGGCACATGTAGAAGGCAACACTTGTACTGCAGTAGTAACCTCAGCCAAAGAAATATCAGCAATCAAGGCCTGCTGTTGGGTAGGAGACATCGTGGGCAACTGCAGTTTATTCAAAAGCGGAAGAACCACCTCAGGTGCCAGTACGAGGTCAGGAACTAATGAAGAAGCCATATGGGTTTCAACCACATGTAAAAGCTCAAGAGGATTACGGACAGTATGGCCATTTGAATCAGTTAAACCAGAGATCAAACGGAAATCAATTTGTTTTTTGTTTTCTGTAAATGGGTCCAAAGAGTGGCGAGTCAGAGAAGTGCCAAAATGTAATTCGTGCTCTAAAGATGTGCTCCTATCATACAGGAGCCTAACCATCTGCTTCTTTAAAATAGCTATAAGCTCACTATAATCCTGGTTAGTAGTGTCTGATAGAGAAATAAGATGCTGAAATTGATGTCTTAACTGTAAATATTCCATGTAGTCAGTAGAAGTTTTAAGATGTGCCTGACATTGAAAAAAGGATTTCCAACTGCGTTTGGAATCCTCCCACCAATCCAAAACGGAATCATAACATTCCAACACAGAAAAGCGAGCCACCCACTCCCGCTCCCATAACCTACAGAGACCAGAATTTGCCAACAGAGATTCATTTAATCGCCACCCATTCTTTTTACACCTGGGGGCCCCATCCCATGAAATAGTAACCGTAAGAGTACAATGATCAGAAAATTCTATGGGCCGGGTAAAAGCCTATACAACCGTAAGCACCTAGGAGATGAAAATGAAATCAATACGTGTCCTGAGAGGTCCCCTAAAATATGTATAAGCCCCCCATGGGACATAACATCCTATATGCATCCAACAGATGTGCAGTAGAAAGGATAGTATTTAGAGCTACTCTATCTCAAAAAAGTATATTCGTGACTAAACCCCGATCAGAAAGAGATACTCCACAATTAAAGTCCCCCCACCAAACAACCAACCAGAAAGTATGCAGGAAAGGTTGTACTTCCTTAAAAAGTGCCACACGTTGAGCCTTAGTTTGAGGGACATATACTGTGAGAATCCTAAAACATTCAGATAGAAAAGAAACATCCAAACACAAAGTCCTTCCTGGATGTATATCTATTAATCTTGAAACTGAAAGCTGAGGGTTAGTAAATAAAATTCCTAAGCCGACGCATACATCATCCCCCACAGACCAAAAGGAAGGACCCCGGAACCAACAATGAGAGGCATGTTGAAGGTCCCGGTGTGATTTCATACGAATGTCCTGTAAACAAATTATATCAGAGGAGAAGGAATGATGACGGGAAAAAAAAAACCTTGTTTCTTCTCTCCTTTAATACCATTAACATTTAAAGTGGTAAATGTTAAGGAGGACATTGAAAGGAAAAAAAAAGAAATCCTAACTGGAAAGAAAAAAAAGCCACTCAAGGGGCTTCCCTGCCTGTCTATGTCTACTTCTCTTGGCAATAGAGTCCTCAGAATGGCTATCAGTGTCAGCATTTGAAAGAACAGATGAGGTATCAGTCTAGTCACCTGAATCCCCTTCAGTATCTTCCTCTAAAGGGGGAAATATGTTCCCGACAGGTACAGGGGTCTTCAGAAGCGAAGGTGTCTGTATTGGAATGGTTTTCTGTGAAGTTTTGGAGTCAGACATGGTTTTACCATGTCTATTTCGTTTTCTAGGAGGAACTACCATAAAAGGGACTTCGGGGGGGTGGAGGAGGGGGAGGCATAAGATCTGCAGTAGAAGGTGTAGAGGATGTAACAGGGTCTGGTAAGCAGCCAAAGGCAAATCTGTAGCTAAATTTGAAGGAGGGTACAGTAACGGGGGATGGGAGGAATAGTAGCAGGTGTAGAAGTCAGGACAAGATTGCCTGGGACAGATTGATCAGCAGCCACCTTAGAAGCCAAAGCATGTTGTGCTTGATTGATAAGACCTTCATGGGAAGGACAGTCCTCACGATTATGAGAGGCCCAAGGACAACGGACATAAGCGTGACCAGTTTGTTCACACAGATTACACTTAAAAAGATTCAAACAGGCAGACGCTAAATGGATGTATTCCAAACAATGGCTGCATCTGGTGACATCACAGGCTGAACTCAGGTGTGTGCAGGAGCCACATTTAAAACAAGATCTGGGCTGCCCGATATAAAAAATAGAGCCCCTGTCCCAGCCTAGAAAAAATACTCTGGGAAGATGCACAGGACCAGAATTGGTGGAGAAAAGTTTAATTTCACCTTCCAACCTCTGTCCCAAATCTGTTCACTATCCGTTGTAGGGGTAGGGTGGCCTAAAATCTCACAGCATTGCCGTAACCAAAAAAGTATATCCTCAACATTGACCCCTTCATTTTTAAACAAAACTGTAATGGTTTTAATGAGAGGCTTAGTGAGGGGAATGGCCTGGAAAGTCACCCAGACAGGGTCATTCTTGAGAGTATTATACTGAGCCCAGAACCTATCCAAGTTAGATACATTCTTAAAGCTAACATTGTAATTTCCGTTGCCTAAGGAAATTAGAGCAAAAATCTCCAAAGGAAAAACTCATAGATTTTTTTAATAGTGACCCGGCAATAAACAACCTATCAGGAGCGTGTTCCAAGCCCCCCTTGTACAAAAGCCGAACTGCATTCCTCCGGGGAGCAGGTTCCCCAGTGGAATGAAACAAGTCAGCTAATTTGAACAAAGGGGCCAGGGAAGACTTCTCCTGGTGGTCAGCCAGAGCCTCAGGGCTAGGTCCCATCCTGTGGTCAGTACCTAAAGTAACACCAAAACTGTCAGCATGAGAAACAACAGGTACAAAGTCAATAGAATTACCCCAGGGTGTGGTGGAGCTCGAAGCCTGATCTACGGTGATGGCCACAGAAGGAGAACACATCTTCTGGTAGGAGGGATCAGAGAGGTCCGGAGTCCAATGTCCAGAGGCCACAGGGACCCAGCCAGCTGCTGAGAGGGCCTTTTCAGGAGACCAGCAAGCATCGCGGAAAGCAACTGGAGGGGGTGAAGGAGCCAAGTCCCCCCATTTAGTAAAAGGCAGGTGGTCCAAAAATGAAAACGTGGGTTCCACAGAAGAATCAGTAGCAGCCAGTGATACAGAGACAGATCGAGTGGCTCGCGACAATCCAAGGCGAGACTTCAGGGGTTTGGAAGTGACAGGCTTCGAGGCAGAAGGAGGTGGTGGTAACTGCAACTGCCGACAAGAGTTAGGCAGAGAAATGGGTGCAGAAGCCACAGAATCAGCCATCAGAGAGCCAGAAGAAGCAAGAGCCGGCTTCCCATAACAGGCGTCCGACCGGGTAACTTGCCCTACCCAGTCCGATGCAATATCGCTCCTCCTGGAATCCAAATGTTCCTTCCGCGGTTCCAGGGGAAGGTCACCATGAGCAGAAAGGCACTCCAAAATCGTCGGAACACAGGATGCAGCAGAAATAACCAGAGGTCTATCCAGCAGCAAAGGAACAGGTACAGAGACAGCATCCAAATCGGTTTCCATACAATCTTCTGCAGCGCAGTCTGGAGACAGATCAGCAGCTGCCATTGCAAGATCCACAGCCTCCTGAGTGGAGAGGATAGGAGCCGAGGCTAGAGTTCCTATCCTGATAACGTCTGCACTCTCCGGAGAGCAAGAAGAACTGGCCATCACAGCAAGATGGCAAGCAATCCCCCTGAAGGAAGAGTAGGGGAATTTCCCTGGTGTTCTGGCCAAATTTCCCTCATTCACTAAAAAAAATACCACCAGCAGCTTAATCTGGTTCAAGGTCAGTTGGAATTCATCTGTATCCCCCCTTCCCCGAGTCATGCCTGAAAATAGGCAGGATTTGTCTAGTGCACTTACCCAGTCAACAAAAACTAAATAAAATAAAAATAAATAAATATTCTCTCAGTGACAGTGACCCAGAGATATATTAGCATGGAAACATTACCACACGCAAGACACATCCCAAAACCATACATAGACCCATTGTACTAACCTGAATTTGGCAGAGTGCCCCCTTTTCACCTGCTGCAGGAGCCGTAGTTCTCTATGGGACAGGTTGTTGTACCAGTGCATGCATTGGTCCCTGTTGCAGGTGACCCCAGTGTCAGACACCTCCCTGCAGCATGGCCTGTTGGCCTCAGACCTCTTACTCAATAGCTGGTGCTCTCTGGCCACTACCAGGTCAACAAGATAGGCCAGCTCTGTTGTAGATCAACAGGTGTCCCTCTGCCTGACTGTTCTCCTCCATCTGTCAATCATTGTGGAACTTTCCCTAGTACCAGCCCTCCCACCAAGCTAGTGACAATTCTCTGGGGCCTGTGGGTGTGGCCTGCAATTTGCACAACATGTTTCATCATTAGCGCAGTGCTAACATCGATTTACACTGTACTGTGCCCGGTTTCTGATTGAGGGGCAGTCAACATGTGACAGGCATGGGGTGGCACATGCTCATGGTGTGCATGAACAAGCCAGTGCTGCATGTGCATAATGTCACAGCATGACATCATAACCCATATACCGGTGTTGCAGCATGATGTCACTCCTCAGGTGTGACATCATGTCTGTGCAGTATGGGGATGTAGCATTAGTGCAATGTCAGTGGTAGCGCTAGTGCAAATACAATAGTGTTTAGGGCAAACTAAGGATACTATGGAAATTAAAGAACAGGAGTAGACATATAATGATCCATCGAGACTGTTCCACTACTACTCAATGGTTTGATCTATTACATAGATACATACATACATAGACAGTGTCGGCAGATAAGGGCCTATGGCCCACCCAGTCTGCCCATTTGAGCTTGTAAGTTCAGTTTGTTTTCCTAGAAGTCTGTTGCACCTTACCCCTGACCTCCAGAATTCCTTTATATCTATCCCATGCATTCTTAAATCCCATGATTGTTTCCAGCCCCACCACTTCCTCTGGCAGGGTGTTCCACTTGTCCACCACCCGTTCTGTGAAGAAATTCTTTCTCATGTTTCCACTGAATCGTCCTCCGTCCAACTTCATCCCATGCCCTCTAGTCCTGGAACATCTTTTTCGCTTAAAAATAGTGTTTTCCTGCACCCTGTTCCTCCCTGTGAGATACTTGTATGCCTCTATCATATCCCCTCTCTCCCTCCCTCCTCTCTTCCAGGGAGTACATGTTCAGTTCCTTCAACCTGTCTTCATAGGACTTGTGATGCAATCCATGCACCATCTTTGTTGCCCTCCTCTGAACCTTCTCTACCCTGTCTATGTCCTTACGTAGGTATGGTCTCCAGAACTGTACACTGTACTCCAGGTGGGGCCTCACTAGTGTCTTGTATAGCGGAATTATGACCTCCCTTTTCCTGCTGGTAATGCCCCTGCCTATACATCCCAGCATCCTATTTGCTTTACCTGCTGCCTTGTCACACTGCTTCCTTACCTTGAGGTCATCATCGATGATAACCCCAAGATCCCTTTCCTGCTTGGTGCATGCTATATCCTCACCCCCCAACTAATATATCGTGCCAGGGTTTTTGTGCCCCATATGCATTATCTTGCACTTCTTTGCATTGAATTTCAACTGCCAAACCCCTGACCATTCTTCAAGTTTCTGCAGGTCGCTTCTCATTCTGTCTACACCCTCTGGTGTGTCTACTCTGTTACAGAGCTTTGCGTCATCAGCGAAAAGTGAAATTCTGCCTTCTAGGTCCTGCGCCATGTCACTGATGAAGATGTTGAATAGGACCGGTCCCAGCACTGATCCCTGTGGTACCCCACTGGTCACTCTTCCCTCTGTGGAGTGACAGCTATTTACCACCACCCTCTGTGTCCTGCCACCCAGCCAGTTACCTACCTACCACACTACTGTTCTGCCCACACCCATATTCCCCAGTTTGTGTAATAGTCTTCTATGTGGCACAGTGTCAAAGGCCTTGCTGAAGTCCAGATAGGCCATGTCCACTGCCCTCCCTGATCCACCTCCTAGTCACCCAGTCAAAAATTCAATGAGGTTGGTCTGACATGACCTCCCCCTGGTGAAACCATGCTGCCTTGGGTCCTGTAGTCCATTGACAACCAGATGTTCCACCAATCTCTCCTTCAGTAGTGCTTCCATGATCTTCCCCACTACCGAGGTGAGGCTGACTGGTCTGTAGTTCCCTGCTTCCTCTTTGTTCCAACTTTTGTATATGAGGACTACATCTGCTGTCCTCCAGTCTTTAGGTACCTCCCCTGTTTCCAGTGATCGGCTAAACAGGACAGCCAGAGGTTCAGCCACCACCTCTCTTAGTTCTTTAAGGACCCTGGGGTGCACCCTCATCTGGCCCCATTGCTTTATCAACTCTTATTACTTCCAGTTCCTTCAGGACCCTTTCTCGTGTAAAGGGACTTGTGTCCATTTCTGCACCATTCTCACCCCTTGTACTCCCTTCAGACCCATTACCCTCCTCTTCCTCAGTAAAGACTGAGCAGAAATACCTGTTCAGTATGTCAGCTTTACTGTTGTCATCCTCCACGCGGCCCCCATCCTCCCCCTTCAGTCTCACTATCCCTCCCTTTGTCTTTCTTTTTTCACTTATGTACCTGTAAAAGGTTTTGTTCCCTCTACCCACTGATTTTGCAATGTGTTCTTCTGTCTGAGCTTTGGCTTCCCTTACTGACCTCCCTGCCTCCCTTTGCTTCTCCTGGTACTTCTCCCTATCCCCTTCTGCCTGTGTCTTTTTGTATTGCCTGAATGCAATCTTTTTGGCTTTCACTTTCTTTGCTACCTCTTTGGAAAACCATAATGGTCTCCTCTTCCTTTTCCTCTTGCTAACCTGCTTAATACATAATTCTGTTGTTCTTGTAATCCCCATTTTAAATACCCCACTGTTCCTCAACCCCTGATTCCTGTCCCATTCCCTTAATGCCTCTTTCAAGTATCTCCCCATTTTCCCAAAGTCTACCCCCTAAAATCCAGGATACGTGTTTTTGTGTGGTTTGGTTTTGCTCTTTCTGTGATTTCAAACCACAATGACTGGTGGTCACTGTTTCCCAGGTGCTCCCCCACTGTTACCCCCATCACACTGTCCCTGTTTGTGAGCACAAGGTCCAGTATTGCCTTCTGCCGACTTGGTTCCATGACCAGTTGTGAGGAGGCACCTGAAGGAGTCCAGGATAAATCTGCTCCTAGTTGATGCTGCTGCTGGGATGCTCCAGTCCACGTCTGGAATATTGAAGTCTCCAACCAGTACTACCTCACCCTTGTCTGCCATCCTTTGGATGGCTAGCATCAGCTCCCTATCTGTTTCTTCCTCCTGGGCTGGTGGTCTATATTCAACTATCCATGTAGCTATCCAGTTGCTTTTTAAAACAATTCTTACTTGGTACTGTAACAATGTTTTCTGGTTGTGTGTTCCGGTATTTAATAACCCTGTGCATATAATATGAACCTATGTACTCTTCCTTGAAGCTGTTTACTGCATCCCCTAGTATGGAGATTCTGTTCTTTTTGTATTAATCCTATTTCAATGGACATCTATGTCTCTTTTATAATATTAGACGTCAAATTCAGTCTCGTATAACCCTCCTCCTTTCCAAGCTATACAAATCCAGAACTTCAAGGCGAGATGCCGCATGAGTTAAACGCCAATGTCCCTAGACCAGTTATACATTTTGTAAATTCCATTTGTACTGTACTTTCTCTATACAGTTTATAGCTCTCTGTAATGATGGTTACCAACACTGTGAGTAAAGGCCCATATACTGTAGGTTTGGCTAATGATCTGGACATTGGTGAAACAATATCCTACACCTACTGTTAACATTTTTCATGATATTGCCTTGGATACGAGGAGCCTTGGATGTGTTATTTCTGATTTTAGTTGTAAAGGTAAGGTCACATTGTATTATCACTCTTAAATCCATTTCTTCCTCCACATTTCTGAGTTTGGGGCTTCCCAGATAGTACTACATTCTGGGGGTTCCCTGTCCATGTGTACTACTATATATTTATCATAATTGAAAAACATCCTCCATTTGATTGCCAATCCATGGATCCCACCTAGCTCGTCCTGTATCTTATGAAAATTAGTTAAGGATGGTACCGCAACTTAGCATCATCAGCAAATTTTTATGTTACTGTTTATCCTATGCATATCTATTATAAATAATCTAAATAATACTGGTCCCAATACAGATCACTGCAGCACTCCGCTGTGTACCTTAATTTGGTCAGAGAAATGTTTGTCTGTCCTTAACCTCTGAAAGCTGTTGTTCAATTTTAAAACAACAAAAAGTGATTATGGAGGCACTCCTTAAGGAAAGAATAGTGCAACACTTGGAATCCATAGGGGCACAGGATCCAAGACAGCATGAGTTTACAAAAGGAAGGTCCTGTCAAACTAATCTCATAGATTTCTTTGACTGGGTAACCAGAGTGGTGGACCAAGGGGAGAGCAGCTGATGTCGCCTACCTTGACTTCAGCAAAGCTTCCAACACTGTTCCACATAGAAGATTAATAAATAAGCTGGGTAGACTTGGGGTGGGTCAGAAGTTGGTCAACTGGGTGGCAAACTGGTTGATGGGCAGAAAACAGAGAGAGGTGGTAAATGGTATATGGTCAGAAGAGATACAAGTCACAAGTGGGGTACCTCAGGGATCAGTCTTGGGGCCAGTCCTCTTCAATATCTTCATTAGTGACATTGCAGATGGACTAGAGGGTAAGGCTTGTCTGTTTGCAGATGACACCAAGATCTGCAACAGAGTAGATAATCCAGATGGGGTAGGCAGAATGAGAAGAGATCTGGATAAACTAGCGAAATGGTCAGAAGAGTGGCAACTGGGATTTAACTCATTGTCTCCTAGCCGACGCCTGTAGTCGTCAGTAAAAAACACTGGTGTGTCCTGAGTACGTCTGCAGAAGTCGGCTACTGACTCCCAGTGTGCCCAAGCAACGTCTGGAGAAGTCACTTATATATTTTAATATATAGTGTAACAGAATATAATATATATTTGACTGCATAGCACCGTTGGAAAGGTAATGTTATGCTGAACAACTTTGTCACTGATATTTTGTGCACATCATGCATACTTTTGGAGTTATTTGCATTTGTTTATGGTATGGTGTGTATGGCTTATGTTGCCTGTTTTAGTGAAAAATATTTTTTGCTGTTTCAACCAGTTTAAAAATAACAAAACAAAATTACATATTATTATTTGTACACCACCATTGGGAAGGTAATGTTCTGCTGAACAACTTTGCCACTGATATTTTGGGTATATCATGTATACTTTTGGAGTTATTCATATTTGTTTATGGTATGGTGTGTATGGCTGACATGTTTTCCATCAAGATTCACCTAAGCAGCTTGAATAAAATTCACTTTTTTGGCACTTCAGCAGCTATAAAATAAAAACCGTATTGATTACAACTGGTTGCATAGCACCATTGGAAAGGCATTTTTGTGCTAATCAACTTTCATGCTGATACTTTGTGTGTATCATGTATACTTTTGGAGTTATATGCATTTGTTTATGATATGGTGTGTGTGGTTGAGATTCAGACCTCAAATCTCGCCAAAGCACCTTGACTAAAATGGGGAAAAATTACATTTTATAGTAAAAAGATATCTCTTTTTTAACTAACATAATATTAAAACACCATCTAATGTCTGTATGCTTAATTTGGTGTTGATATTTACATATTTTCCAACAAAAATAGCTTATGTTGCACTTTTTAGTGACAAAATATTTAGTTTGCTCTTTCGACCAGCATAGAAAAAAAACTAAACTACTTATTATTACATGCATGCCACCATTGGAAAGGCAATTTTGTGCTGAATAACTCTGCCACTCATACTTTGTGTCTAGCATATACAGTTATTGAGCTATTAGCATTTGTTTGCAACATGCTGACTATGGCTTGATTTTGCTTAGAAAGGCCCAGGATTCGCTGTTAAAAGTATACAGGAGATTCAGGAGACAAGTGGTGTAATCTCAGAGTGAGCCTGTGGACTCAATGAGTTAATGCAAAGAAGTGCAAGATCATGCACATAGGGAAGAGAAACCCTGAAGCCACCTATAGGTTGGGAGGGGAGTTGCTGGCAGTCACAAAGGAAGAAAGAGACTTGGGCATCATCATCACTGATGAGCTGAAATCATCCAGGCAGACCTCTAAAGCAGTACGTAAGGCTAGGGGGATGTTAGGGCATATTAGTAGTGGTATCACAAGTCATAAGAGGCAGGTAATAATCCCTCTTTACAAGACACTGGTTAGGCCCCATCTGGAGTACTGCGTGCAGTACTGGAGGCCGCACCTTCACAAGGACATTAACCAAATTGAGGCAGATCAGAGAAAGGCAACCACAATGGTGCAGGGACTGCATCAGAAGACATATGAGGTCAGATTAACAGAGCTCAATATGTATACCCTTGAGCAAAGGAGGGAGAGAGGTGATATGATCAAAACATTCAAACACCTGAAGGGCATTAACAAGGTGAAAAAGTCTAACATGTTTAAAATATAAGAAAAATAGCAGGACAAGAGGACACAGCATGAGATTAGAGGAAGGCCAATTAAGGGGGAATGTGAGGAAATTCTTTTTCACAGAAAGAGTGGTGGATGCATGGAACGACCTACCTCAGGAAGTGGTCTCTGTGAATACAGTGCAGGGCTTCAAACAGGCATGGGATAGGCATAAGGGAGCAATACAGATGAGTATGAATAGATAGGCCACTGACAGAGCAAAGGCCAATGGCACATTTATAAGGTAGAAAAAGAAATGGGCAGACTGGATGGGTCTTGCGGTCCTTATCTGCCATCAGCCTCTATGTTTCTGTGTTTCTATGTGCACCTGGAAGGTGGTACTCCTTGATATACCAATCACTGTTAAAATGAAAAAGTCAGGCACTCACCACCTACAATTAATAGACATCAATCTTTAAACTTAATTGCTATTTAGTCCTTTATTAAAAGTGGCAATCACACATATTGCTAGATGGACAAGGTACAGACATGCATGCCCACCTGATGTGTTTTGGACCAAGGTCCTTTATCAAAGGTTGATAAAGGACCTTGGTCTGAAGTGTGTCAGGTGGGCATTTTGTATGAATGTACCTTTTCCTTCTGAGCAACATGTGTAACTGTCACATTTAATAAAGGACAACAAAGCAATTAAGTTTGGAGCTTGGTGTCCTATAATTGGTGGTTGTGAGTGCCCGACTTTTTCATTTTACCTGTTGTTCAACCAGCTCTGTACCCATTTAACCATTTTGATGTTGAGTCCCATATTAATTATTCTATCAGCTGGCATGTGGCTCTTTATTAAAAGTGTTGTAGTCTAGGTACAGAACATTACTTGGTATATTAGAGAATAATACCTGTGCAGGTGTGTGTTCTGAGGATTTTCACACCCCAAGGGTGTGTGAAAAATCCTTATAAAAAAAACTGCACAGGCATTATTTTTTATAATGACTGGTGCAAGGTTTCAACAAAGAGAAAAATTATAAGGTGCATTTGTGCAAGTGAGCATGTTCCTGAGCAGTCGCTATACTAGAACAAGTGTAGTGTGCTTTCATTCATACATTACTGGAATACATTATTTCATTTGCATGCCTCATTGTGCCTGGAGCATATGAAAGAAGTAAAGGGCACTACACTGATTCTATGGAGGAACTACAGAAGGCTAGAGGTAAGTTTATTTTGGAAAGGCCTACAATAGGTACATGGGTGATCGCAACACTTTGTTTATCTGTATCAGGACTAGACTACTGTTTTACCTGTACATGGCCAAGGGCTTTGTTAGGCAGCTTGCTTTGTGTTGGGACTAGCCATGCAGGAACATGCTCATGTCTCAGCCAGGGAGCAGTAAGGCCTGCACACTTTATATATTTTCTCTGTGCTCTGCTGTGTGTATGCAATGCTTAATGCTATTTCTTTCCCCCCATTTCCATCATGGACCATGGAGGACTCCGAGCACCAGAGGAAGAGAACATTTGATGAGGAAGAGGTGCCAGCACTGGCCCAGGCCTATGTGGCCTGTACAGCCTCATGGCCAGGAAGAGGGGGGTCCACAGCCAAATTCCTGGCAGACTTGGAGGAGATCACAGAAGCAGTAAACATGGTTGGGAGGGAGACCCAGCACTGTACAAGATGTCAAGAAGAGGCTTACTAAGTATGTCCTTTCCAGGGCACACCAGGACTTCTAGGCTACAGGCAGTGGTCCAAGAGCAGCTGTCCCCATAGCTTCCACAGATGAGGTTATAGCCTCCACCCTGATTGCTGTGGAAGTGATCGGTGAGCCAGGAG
This sequence comes from Neoceratodus forsteri, assembly GCA_016271365.2. Taxonomy (NCBI): domain Eukaryota; kingdom Metazoa; phylum Chordata; order Ceratodontiformes; family Ceratodontidae; genus Neoceratodus; species Neoceratodus forsteri. The sequence continues at coordinate 1,060,617,477 of CM028132.1, read as the reverse complement.
GTGGCTACAAGAGCCAGGTTAGAGCAGCGCAGCCATGTGAGTGATTGAATTTTTCTCAACACGTTGGGCTTGTGTGTGCTGTGTGTGTGTGTGTGTGTGTGTGTGTGTGTGTGTGTGTGTGTGTGGTGTGTGCACTCATACATGCATCTACTTGAGGTGTTGGGGTTTACAGAGGGGAAAGGGAAGGTTTTGGTAGTCCCAAATAGACATGCACAGTGTGGAGACAATGGATGTAATGTACAGTCCTCTCACAGAAGAAAGGGTTCTGAAAGAACTCCTAAAAACTGAAGGTGGACAAAGCAATGGGGCCTGATGGAATTAATCCCAAAATTCTAATGAATTAAGGGGAGAACTAGTAAAACCACTGACTATCCTTTTCAACAAATCATGGGAGGATGGTGTGGTACCTGAGGACTGGAGGAAGGCAGATGTGATTCCCCTTCACAAAAGTGCGACCAAGACAGAAGCAGGAAACTATAGACCTGTCACTTTGACCTCTGTGGTATGGCAAGTGATGGAATCACTTCTGAAGGAAAGAATTGTTGAGTACCTAGAGGCCAGTGGGGCACAAGACCCAAGGCAGCAGGGGTTCACAGTGGGAAGGTCATGTCAGATGAATCTAATAGATTTCTTTGACTGGGTGACCAAAGTAGTAGACCAGGGAGGGGGCTGTGGACATGGCCTACCTAGACTTTAGCAAGGCATTTGACACAGGCCCACATAAAAGATTAATAGTCAAATTAACCAGCCTGGAAGTGGGTCCCAGGATGGTAGCCTGGGTAAAACATTGGCTGGACAACAGGACACAGAAGGTAATTGTAAATGGAGTCCACTCTGAAGAAAGAGGGGTTACTAGTGAGGTACCGTAGGGTTCAGTACTTGGTCCAGTCCTTTTTAATGTCTTTATAAGTGACATTGCAGAGGGACTGGAAGGAAAAGTATGCCTCTTTGCAGATGACACAAAGATCTGCAACAGGGTTGATGCACAAGGAGGTGTGGAAAGGATGAGAAGGGACTTGGCAAGGTTGGAGGAATGGTCAGAAGTATGGCAGCTTGGATTCAATGCAAAGAAGTGCAAAATAATGCACATGGGAAACAAAAACCCAGGGGAAGATTACATAATGGGGGTGAGGTATTAACAACAACAGAAATGGAAAGGGACCTGGTGGTAATCATATCAGATGACCTTAAGGTTAGCAAGCAATGTGAGAAGGCAGTAGGGAGGGCTGTGGGGATACTGGGATGTATAGGGAGAGGCATCAGCAGCAGAAAACAGGAAGTTGTTATCCCTCTGTACGGACAGTTGGTGAGACCCCATCTGGAGTAGTGCATCCAGTTCTGGAGACCCCATCTCTGCAAGGACACAGACAGGATAGAGGCAGTCCAGAGGAGGGCAACTAAAATGGTGCAGGGTCTGGAAGAGAAGTCATAAGAGGAGAGACTAAATTAGCTCAATATGTATACCCTTGAGGAGAGGAGGGAGGGGGACATGATGGAAACTTTTAAATACCTCAGTGGAATCACCAAAGTCCAAGAGAGTAGCATCTTTCAGAAAAAGAGATGTGCAAGAACAAGTGGGCACAATTTAAAGATGGGGGGGTGGTTCAGGGGCAATGTGAGGAAGTATTTTTTCACAGAGACGGTGGTGGGCACATGGGATAGCCTTCCTGAGGAGGTTGTGGGTTCTAAAACTATGGGAGAATTCAAGAATATATGGGACAGATACAAGGCAATACTTGTGGGGGGTAAGAAGAAATAGGCTGTTGGTTAACTAGGATTTGCAGCTTATCCTGTAGGTAGGGAAATGGGCAGACTAGGTGGGCCAAGCGGTCCTTATCTGCCATCAAAGTCTATGTTTCTATGTTTAGATCTTTGGTATACAACCGCAGGCATAGTCATGCTTCCTGCATGTCCACAGGACACCAAACACATGGGTCATTACTGCTGCATACCCTATCTGTAACGGTGTACCTGTTTAAAGGGTTTTGACAGGCCACCACGAAGCCATGTTCATTCAGTGTTATATTTATGGGGAACGCACAGAGCTAGTGTATCACATGTACATGTAGCATTCACATACATGTGTCTCCCTAGTCCCTCCCTTATTAATATTCTGTGTTGTCCACTGTCTAAGTTTTGCTGTCGGGCAGCTGGTACCCCAGGCAGACCATGATGGTCAGATGTGTTGCATAATGGATGTTGGCTGTCTGATGGTGTCCAGGTATACTGGTGGGGTGGCCGTCTGTGGAATATTCCCCTATACTGTGCCACATGTGGGTCATCATTTGCGTGATCCTGGTGATGGGTGTGTGGTGTGTAGAGCACTGGGGGTGTATGGGCACTGCTCTTCAAAGGTGGAAAGGATGTCGATATACATTACACTGGGCCTGAATGCAGGCAAGGTCAGAACACAGCTATGTACATTATATTGCAATATCTTTTTTTTTTCTCCTGTCTCGACAGCACAATCCATTGTAATGTGCACCGTTATTAAGGATGGTCCAGGACCATCATGGTGGTGTTGCCACTACTACCAACCCCTCCTTGGGTCCAATCAGAGTCCAGCGAAAAGGACGGTGATAAAAAACAAACATTTGTAGAGGATTTGAGTGGAGAGGGGTTCTGCTCAGTCGAGGAGGGATTGCCTGCCCCTGCCAACCCTCCCACCAATGGGGACCAGTCACACCTACCTTGGCATGGCCATTGCTGTGCCACCTTCACCCACTGTCCTTGGCACAGTCACTGCTGTGCCACCCCATCACCCTGCCACCAGCACAGCCACTGCCCTGCTCCATGCAAATCTCACTGGCCCAGCCACTGCTGTGTCACCTCAGCCGTCACAACAGTGCACAGAACTGACCATGGTTCAAACTAGGAGCACACAATGGCCCAGAGTCTTGCCTAACCCTGTCCCTCGGACAGTCCATGGAGACAGAAGGTGGTGAATAGACAGTTGCTGCAGCCTGAAGTGAGGCACAGGAGGGCATACAGACTGAACTGTCACACATATGCCATATGCTGTAGGACAATGAGCATTTTACAGAGGCCCACCATGCAGAGCTCATGGTGGCCCTGGTTGAACATCAGCACTCCCTGTCTGCAGTATGGATGCTGGTTCCATAGACTGGCTGCCAATCTGCTAGAGGCTATAACCATAGGCTCAGGCAGTGTGAGGGGGACAGTTAAAGCACTGGCCATTCCTGTGGGAGGACTATCACCCATGGCAGATGCCTCAGTGTACCACCACTTACACCAGTGCAGGCATCTGGATGCCCAGAACACCCAGGACACCCAGAACACTGCACACCGTTGGTCATGGTTGCTCCTCTGCGGGTTCAGTACCCCACAAGACCATATCCATGAGTGGCTAACACAATCCACACAATCAACCCCAATTGTGTGGACAATGACCTCAGGCTACCCTTCCAGGTGCAGTGTTCACACAGCACCTGTCTCCGTGTATGAGATGTACCTAAAGTGCATATTGCCCCCCAGCCTTATCCCACATTGGCCACTTCATGACCATTTCTGCATTACCTATGTTTCCCATCCCCTGACTGGAAGGGCTAACATTTCTTTTCAGCCCCCATTGCCCCCCCCGGATGTGATATTATTTTGTTTTAACCCCCTTTGATAACCCCACCCCACCAGCCTGCATGGCCTGACATTTTTGTTTAGCCCTCTTGAAACCCCACACCTGCTGGGATTGTATATTATTTTATTTCAGCCCCCTTTAAAGGCTCCCTGCTCTGATGGAATTTTTGATTGGCCCCCTTTAAACCACCCCACATCTGAATAGCATATCATTTTGTTTCAGCCTCCTTCCTCCCTTGAAAGGATGGCATATTATTTGGTTTCACTCCCCCTTTAAACCTCCACACCTGGATGGCCTGCCATTTTTTGATCAGCACCCTTTACCCCCCGTCCACCTGGATGGCTTGTTGTGTGTGTGTGTGTGTGTGTGTGTGTGTGTGTGTGTGTGTGTGTGTGTGTGGGTGTGCTCTACGATGCCAATTTGACAATCCTTTTGTCAACGGCATCCTAAGCCAACAAGAATCATGTCAACCGCAAGTTACGGTCATTGTGATTCCTGTTTTGTTTCACATCCTTTTTTTTTTTTTTTTAATCTGGGGGCTTTGCCCCCACCCTCCTGACTTTAGGATTCTTAACTCCAGTCGGAGTTACTTCTGGGTGGGGGTGCAGGACTGGGAGACAGTGCGCCCTGTCTCAGGCACATCAACACAGTGACCTGTCGGCAAAGTGTCGATTTTGCCATCAGGATTGCAGTTCACTGTGTTGATGTCACCCTAAGGGGTGCATACCATATGTGTGTGTATGTGTGAGTGTGTTTTAATTAATTGTATTTTTTTATTTATTGATTTATTTCAATTAATTATGTACAAGTGCCTTGAGTTTAGAAAGGTGCTTTTTACAAATAAAGTTTGATTTGATTGAATGGTTGTGTGTGTGTGTGTTTGTGTGTCTGCGTGTCTGTGTTTTTGGTTTTCATAAACACCATTAGCATTATTATTATTAACATAATACAGTTTAGTTTATGAACACATTGCTTGAGGCAATGCCCCTTGGTTATCCTGTCCCCACTGAGGTTGAAAAGTCCCCTAAAGGTTCACTTTGTTGAAACGCTTAAGGTGTGTAAAGATTTTGAACAAGTTATCCCTTTCTCTTCTATCCTCTGGAGAGTACATGTTACAATCTCTGAGTCTCTCCTCAAACAGTATGTTCTGTCTTGTTGTCCCTGGATCATCTTGGTCACCTTTCTCTGGACTGTCTCCAATAAGCCAGATTTCTTTCTTTAGGTAAGGGCTCCAATACTGCACACTGTATTCAAGATGTGGCTAAACTGGTGACATGTACAGTGGCAGAATGACCTCCACCTTCCTACTGGTTATACCACTGGCTATACATCCCAGCATCCAAGCCATCACCAGGATTAGCCAGGAAGACTCAATAATAAAGTGAAGGACCCTGAGATGCAGAGGATCAAGTAGAGAGAGTAAGTTTTTTGAGGTGGTGCAATAAATTACATGACCATAGTCAAGTTCAGGCAGAGAGATAGCTAGCAGAAGTTGCTTTTTTATTATTTGGACTCTAAATAAGGCCTTGCGCCTATAAAAACAGTGCAGCTTCATCTTAATGTTTGAAGTAAGGGAGTTCATATGATGTTGAAACATAGGCATACTATCTAGGTAGATACCCAGGTATTTACAGTTTACCATGTAACTCAATCAAGCTGGACTTGCAAGCTGTTGACTAGGAGGAGAGGGTCAGTCAGAGTCACAACGTTTACCTCTGGAAGAAGGCACCCATTGTGTTTTTTTAGCATTGAATAACACATGTAAATCCAACAGGGCACTCGCTATTGTCTGGAAATGTAATTGAAGATGGGAGATAGTAGTTAAGACAGATTTAAAGGATTAGAGAATGGTGTCATCAGTATATAGCAAATTAGCTGAGTTAAGCACAGAACTTGGAAGGTGATTGGTATGGAGTGAGAACAGAAGAGACCTTCTGGACACTTTTATTGTGGTTGAGAAATTTGATATGATGCTAGAAGTGTAAAATCAGTGGGACCTTCCTGAGATATAGATTCAAAACCATAACAGCGCTTGGAAATTTAGGCCAACTGTGGTTAGTCTGCTAATAAGAATATTATGGTCAACAGCATCAGTTTAATGAGGTTGAGGAACACAGCTGGACAAATCTCCTTATTTTCAACTGAGATGAGAATGTCATTTACAGCTTTAGTAACTGCATGAGTGGCATAATGACCCATTGTAAATCCTGACTGATATTGTGAGAGTAGCCTGTGAGAGCTTAAATAATGCAGTAGTTGGGTAAATACGTGTTCTTTTCTAGCCTTTTATGAGCAGGCAGACAGAACAGAAATAGCACGGTAGTAGTCAGAGATAGTGCCAACTTTAAAGACAGGGACAACTGATGCTGTTTTCTGAGCCTGTGTTTATCACCCTTCAGTGATGGAGACATTGAACCAGTATGTGAGGTGTTTAGTGATGACAGTGGCAATCAGTTTAAGGAAGAAAGGATGCCACATATCTAGGCCAGGATGGCTAAGTTCTGCCAATGCTTCAGAGCCCTCATATTCAGTGAAAGGCATAAGCATAATGAAGGGTTTTTCTGACATCATTCTAAAGTCTCTCCACTGTCAGCTTTAGAGAAGCCCCTCTCATCCCTGTGTTTAAACTCAGAAAGAGTTCCTTGGTGACCACTCTATCCCTGCAGGTACTTGTATGTTTCAATCATGTTACATCCTTTCCTCTTCTTTTCAAAAGTTTACATATTCCAGTCCTACAGCTTCTCTTTTTATTTCATTTCCACAAGGCCATGAATCATCCTAAATGCCCTGATCTGTACTTTCTCCACTCTTGTTGGAGTCTTTCTTCAGGTGTGGACTCCACTACCATGCATAATATTCCAGGTGTGGTCACACCAGAGATCTGCACAGTGGAAGGTTCCCTCCTAACTTTTGCTGCTTATTCCCCCATGTATTCCAATGCATCCCAGTACAATTTATATTCTTATCAATGAATATTCAGTTAGTAGCCATAAGCAACCAATGTCTATTGATCACTATCAAAATAAAAATAAAGAAACAAAAACTAAAAAGCACACACAGCAAGGATTATATCACAAACAGAAGGGAATAAAGAGGCTTATAATTTTATTGCAGACTGTGCCAAACAATTCCAGCAGCAGTGCAGAAAAATAGCCATCACCAAGTTACTGGTGAGTAAATTGCACTGGCAACCACTAACCACATCATAATTTTGCAACAACAAAAAAAAACATTTTGCTTGGGCACTACCAATGTTCATCAGAGTGGCAATATCAAAGTGAAATGTTAGTGTTTTTTTGTCACAAAATTGTGACATGGTTAGTTGTTACCGGTGCAATTTACTCATCAGTAACTTGGTGATGGCTATTTTTCTGCACCAAGCCTGTTGAAATTGTTTGGCACTGTCTGCAATAAAATGGTGAGCCTCTCTATTCCTTACTGTGCATGGTGTAATCCTTGCTGTGGGTGCTCTTCGTTTTTTGTTTCTCCATGTTTAGCCGGGTTTGAGCACCATGTCTGTATCCCGGTGCGTGCCTTCAGTGTGTTTGGGTGTTTGTTATCTAAATTAACAATAAAAATAATGTTCTGATGACTCCCTAGTCTTTGCTTTACATCAACAAATTGTAAAGTAAACTGTTCACTCCCATCAGGAGCTCTCAAAGCCCAGTATAACCTACAAAATAAATAATGAAATTCACTATGAAGTGGAGTAAAACATACCCTTAGAGCATGCATTCAGTTATCAAGGGGTAAGAGGGATAATGACAAAACAAGACCAGGATGCACACCTCTCTTTTGATCCAGTAATGATTGACTGAGCATACAAGAGTCTCTGTGCAGGATAACTGACTAATGATTAGAAAGGCATCAGACTTTTATGCATTAAAAAATAGAGGATTTTTTGGTGGAGCAAAGAGCCGAGCCCCCCCCATCCCTCCTGAATGCACAGACAGTATAAAAGTGTCATTTCATCTCTCGATATCTAACAGACCCACACCAAGCAATTTTGTTAATAAAAAACAATATGAACTTTTCAGTTCTTAATATTGTATTAGTTTAAATCAACTGAGTGCATTGCCTCAAAAATACCAAAATAAGAAGGCAGTCCAATATGTATGTTTCAGCGAGCCCCCATTACTGTAGTTTAAAATATAATATAAGCAGTCTATATGGCTAATGTCCTGAACAGCAAACAGTCCTGCAGTTATGATACTTGAGGAAAGTACACAATTAAAGAGAAAAGGGAAATGATTCGCTGAGGTAACTTACAGTCACAATTCAGTCACCTGCCCCATTTAACTCCAAGGATTTCCTCACCTTGGTTGCTGCACTCAGTCTGCTTTTTTCTTCTGCCAGTGTCCTTGCTTTCTTCAAATTGGTGTAAATCTACAGTCTGTATTAAATTCACCAGTCACTTGAAGATAAACAGGCATAAGGAGGCTCTGGGAAATGTCCAAATCACATAGTTTGCATCTGAAGGCACCAAAACATTTTAGTTTCAGGCAAGCCATGTAGAACAGGTCTGGAAACAACATTACTCTGATCCATCAGTTTCAGTAACTTGCTTCCTTTGAACTGCCTGAAATATCAAATCTCAAACTGCTGCAGACATCATCACCCAAAGAATGGTCTGGGCTCCTTCAGTCTGAAATCCAGACCTTTGTGGAGTTATTCTGTATGCCTTAACCAGTGGGGGCAGATAGGCCAGGCCAAAAGTGTCCTTGAGCCATGTTTCACAAACAGAAGCAGGTATAACGCCTCATTCCCTCCTGCGCACCCAGCAGTATAAAATTAGGGGAATGAACCCAGTCCAGTAAAGAAAGCAAATGGCTGCCTCTGCTTTGTTAGACAGCATTCACATTTAACCCTTGAAAATCACGTTTCCCTTAATATTAGAAGTTGGGATATGATTGTTCTGAAAGGACCTTTTGGAGATCATCTACCCAGAATATGGCAAAAATAGAGCACACAATGTTAGAGTTAGGTACCCTTTTGCTAGTGCTGTGTTTCATACTTTGGCCCTGGGAAGAAAGCATGGCCTCCTTCAGTTTGTAAGTCAACACTCATACACGGTACATAACCCTTAAAAAGCACTTTCTCCTTTATATTTAAACATGAGTATTTAGTGGTCATCTGAAGACCCTTTAGGAATTATGTACACATGCTGGGGGAATATAACAAGAAATATCAGTGCTAAGAACCTTTATGTGAGTACTGTGTTTCAAACTTTTGCTCCTTGAAGAAAACAAATGGCTCCCTCTAGTTTGCTTCAAGCAGGGATGGGACACACATGGAGGTTTAATTAGTTCAATGTGCTTACTCAACTTAGTGTGGTGTTGTGTTTATGCAGCTTGCTGAATAAACTTTCTTCTGACTGTTCATCTCTCCGTGCTCAGGAATAACACCCTGTAGGGATGCCAATGGCAGGAACCCTGGAAGAGGGTTCTACCCCTAGAGGTGCCATCGGAAGGATTCCCTTTGGCTAAAGGCAGCTTAGGAAAAGCCCCAAAAAGAGTATACAGTAGGTTAGAAAGCATTGCAAAGGTTAACTAGTTGATTAGAAGACATTGCGGATGTAATGAGTTGGTGTTGAGATTGGAATATATACATGATCATTAGAGATGAGTCGTGGTCAGAGATAACTGAAATGAGTAATGGTTTGAACATAGGGTTAATTAATTATGATAGGGCATGACTTCCCAGGGAGAGAGAAAAAGGCAAAGGAGGGCCACCATCTACCACCATCCAACAGTGGAAACCTACCAAAGGAAACTAGGGAATATACTATGAACAACTAACTACATATTATGACCTTTGGCACTGAGGAGGGGAAACCCCCTTTTTAAGAGGAGGAAACCTCTGGGAATCTGAAGCCTTGGTCACCTTCCCTCCAGCCTATGGGTGTTTTATTTAATGGTGGCTCTGTTGCTACAATTAGAGGTAAATATTCAGATTCTGAAGAAAGCTCTCACAATCTGTCTAACGGGACCTCTGCAACAACGGAAGCTCTGAAGGTTGATAGAGACCCCCAAGACAGTAAGAGGAGAGCAATGACCACTGAGGCACTCAGCCGGCCTACTGACTAAAACAGACCAGGTAACCAAGAGGTGGTCATGGGGAGAATAGAGTAGATGGCACCGATGAACCTGATTCAGCCAGCTAAAGGAGTGCTCTTGAGTGTTAGGGCTCCATCCCTCATAGCTGAAGTCTTAAATCCTACATCAAGAGGTGCCATTGATGATGGAAATGGCTAAAGCTCTTCCTGGAGTGAGGATATTCCCAATATGGGCCAGATGAGAAGGAACCCACCCCAAGGTTCATATGCTGAAAATGTGGACTTCAGTGCAGAGTGAGACCGCCTTCTGCAGGGAAGTCCTGAGCCATATAAAATAACGGTCATGGTTGGCAAGCCTCCGATTTCTGAAGGAGAGCATACAGATAACTATGAAACAGTACATATGAGGTGGCTGGGCTAAGCCAGCAGCCATCGGTTAGGTATTGGTAAGCGGTATGATTGTCTGAGATGATTAATTGATACAATGGACATATATGATTGGCTGATAAGATTGATGGATAGGAATGCTTAATATAATCAAGTGATATCAGCAGAGCCATCATAAGTAAGTCAACCAATTCCACTACAGAAACCAGATTAATGGAGTTATGGAAGGTAGGTGATCGAGTAGTGAGAGGCTTTGAAGCCATTAAGCAGTGAGAGGCAGTGATGATAGAAATAGACTGAATGATGTTTAGTAAATCAAATCAATGAGGTTTATCAGTGATTGCTATGGTTGCAGCATAAGTAGAGAATTGATATGGGTGGCATGAATGCCTTAAATGCCTTAAATGCATTTAAGGCAGAGTTAAGTTATTCTAGTAAGGAACATTTGCAGCATGGTAATGGAATGGAAATAAAATCTTGAAATGCATGCAATGAATATTGTGCAAGCCATGTCAGCTACAAGGTTAATATATTTATGCATAGACAACGGAGAAGCCATGTAGGCAAAGGAGCAGGATTCATTTAACTTAGATAAATGCATGCTCCTGCTATCTGGAGCATGATGCCCCATCATGACATCACAGTACCCCCACTGTGGGAATTTTATTTTATTTATTTATTTATATTTCTGTAACCGGGTAAGCCCACTGAGACCAGAGGTCCCTTTTTCAGGGGCGACCCAGGATTAGTTACAGTGAGGTAACTGTTGCATACAGTAGACAAGATACATTTTCATACAATATACAAGATACATTTGTTAGTTAAAGCAGAAAGAGGCTGGGAAGGCAGTCAGAATAGCAAAGGCCCAAATTGAGGAAAGGATAGCCAATTCTGTTAAGAAGGGGGATAAGACCTTTTATAGGTACATTAGGGAGCAAAGAAAGACCAAAGGAGGGATACTGAGGCTTAATAAGGGTGGGGGAATGTGGGTAGAGGGGACAGTGAAAGCAGGGATACTGAACGAATATTTCTGCTCAGTATTCACAAAGGAAGAGGAGGGGGAGGTACCTAAACCAAACAAGAGAAACACTCTGAAGACGGGGGTCGATACCAGTCCATTTACAGAATAAAGGGTTCTGAAAGAACTAATAAAACTGAAGGTGGACAAAGCAATGGGGCCTGATGGGATTCACCCAAGAACTCTAAAAGAACTAAGGGTAGAACTAGTGGCACCGCTGACTACTCTCTTTAACAAATCATGGGAGGATGGGGTGGTACCTGAGGACTGGAGGAGGGCAGATGTGATTCTTCTTCACAAAAGTGGGAGCAGGACAGAGGAAGGAAACAACAGACCAGTTAGTTTGACCTCAGTGGTAGGGAAAATGATGGAATCACTTCTGAAGGAAAGAATTGTTGAGTACCTAGAGGCCAGTTGGGCACAGGACCCAAGGCAGCATGGGTTCACAGTGGGAAGGTCGTGTCAGACGAATCTAATAGATTTCTTTGACTGGGTGACCAAAGTAGTAGACCAGGGAGGGGCTGTGGACATGGCCTACCTAGATTTTAGCAAGGCATTTGATACAGTCCCACACAAAAGATTAATACACAAGTTAGCCAGCCTTGGAGTGGGCCCCAAGGTGGTAGCCAGGATAAAAAATTGGCTAGACAACCGGACACAAAGGGTAGTAGTAAACGGAGTACACACTGAAGAAAGGAGGGTTACTAGTGGGGTACCGGAGGGTTCAGTACTGGGACCGGTCCTTTTTAATGTCGTTATAAGTGACATTGAAGAGGAACTGGAAGGAAAAGTATGTCTCTTTGCAGACGACACAAAGATCTGCAACAGGGTTGATACACAAGATGGAGTGGAAAGGATGAGAAGGGACTTGGCAAGGTTGGAGAAATGGTCAAATGTATGGCAGCTCAGATCCAACGCAAAGAAGTGCAAAGTAATGCACATGGGAAACAAAAACCCAGGGGAAGAGTGCACAATGTGTGTGAGATACTGACAACAGTAAAAATGGAAAGGGACCTGGGGGTAATTATATCAGATGACCTAAAGGTGGGCAAGCAATGTGAGAAGGCAGGAAAGAAGGCTGGGGGGGGGGTACTGTGATGCATAGGAAGAGGCATCAATAGTAGAAAACAGGAAGTTGTTATCCCTCTGTACAGACAGTTGGTGAGACCCCATCTGGAGTACTGTGTGCAGTTCTGGAGACCCCATCTCTGCAAAGACCTAGACAGAATGGAGGCTGTCCAGAGGAGGGCAACAAAAATGGTGCAGGGTCTGCACCAGAAGACATCGAAGAAAGACTAAAGGAGCTTAATATGTATACCCTTGAGGAAAGAAGGGAGAGAGGGGACATGATAGAAACTTTCAAGTACCTCAAGGGAATCAACAAAGGCCAAGAGGGTAGCATCTTTCAGAAAAAGAGATGTGCAAGAACAAGTGGGCACAATTTGAAGATAGAGGGGGGACAGCTCAGAGGTAATGTGAGGAAGTACTTTTTCATGGAGAGGGTTGTGGATGCATGGAACAGCCTCCCTGAGGAGGTCGTGGAGTCAAGAACAGTGGGAGAATTCAAGAATGCATGGGACAGACATAAGGCAGTCCTACCTGGGGGGTAGGAGGAAGTAAGCTGTTGGTTAACTAGGATCTGCAGCTTATCTGTTAGGTAGGAAAAATGGGCAGACTAGGTGGGCCAAGCGGTCCTTATCTGCCATCAAATTCTATGTTTCTGTGTTAGGATTATTACATACAAGAGTGACAGTAATTACGGCTGACAATACTGCTAGTACATTAGGCACTATACTTTGAAGTAGCAAGGGTCATAGTAGATACATACATTGAAATAAGCAAGGGAAGCAGTGGTCATGGCTGAGACCTGCATGGGAAGTGGGGAAGAGGGGGGGCTAACGATTGCAGCCGCAGAGGCCAAGTTCAAGAAGATATACTTTGAGGCCTGACTTGAAGCCTTGGAGAGAAGGTCTTTTGACCTGGTTATCAGGGAGAGTGTTCCATAAGTGAGAGGCAGCATATTTAAAAGGAACACTTGCCTGGGTTGGTGCGGGCCCGTGGGATGTCCTGGAGATGGCCAGCTGAGGATCTCATATCACGGCAGTGTATTCTTGGGTTAAGCAGGCCATGCAAGTGGGGAGGAAGGCCGGTGGTGGCGAACTTGTAGGTCAGGCAGATAGAGGAGTACACTAATTTGTTCCATAGGGTGGGTCAGTGGAGGTCTGCAAGGACCTCACAGTAATGCCTCCAGGGTGGGGGGGTCATTGGTGGCAAAGTGAGCCACTCTATGGTAGAGCATGGTGAGTTTACATAGCTCCCCTTCTCTGAGGGACTGAAGGAGGGGGGCTCCATAGAGGAAGATAGGGAACAGGGTACTACTGGCGATAGCTCACCGAGCCTCACTAGAAAGAGAGTATCCTAGGCGGTAGAGGAGCCCAGTCCTCTGGTGGATAGTCTTAGTTAGGGAGTCAGTGTGAGGCTTATAGGACAGCTCCTGGTCAAGGAGGATCCGTAGGTATTTGATCCTATTGAGGCCCTAGACCTTCTTCTCCTGGGCTGTTCAGACTTGGAGCAGGTCACATCTATTGGTACCAAGATGTCTGGTTCCAAACAAAACTTCTTTGGCCTTCTCCTAGTTCAGTACTAAGGAGTTAGAGGAGAACCAAGCTTCAAGTGCTGAGAGGCTGGCTTGAAGCTTGTCAGTGATGACACTAGGTAGTGGGTCACAGCAATAGACAACAATATCGTCTGCATAGAGGACAATGAGGGTGAAGAGTAGGGGGCCCAGGATTGAGTCCAGAGGTGCTCTAGAGACCATTGGGTGGTTACTGGTTTGGGTTCCTTTCCAGAGAACTTTTTGGCTCCTGTTGAGCAGGTAGTTCCTGATCCAGCAGTATTTTTCAGAGGCAGTATCTGAGCTGCACTGTGAAAGGCTATATTAGACCTAACTAGCACTGATAAAACTTTTTTACTGCATTTATGTGTGTGTTCTTTGAGCCCTGTACCACGTTGTAAAAACAGGAAGAGGAGCTGTAGTTCCAGGATATCACTTGGAACTAGAACTCGTTGGGGGATACATAAATTACATTTGAACACATTGTATGCATTTTTATTGTACTACTTCGCCACATATGAGTGGCAATATACTATTTTAACACTTATTTTAGGTTAAATCAGTTTCAGGCTATTGCATGACCCCCAGGAAAAGTATAGCCAGGTCATTGCTGTATTTATCTTCAGCCCTGCGGCTAGCAGGACGAGAGTGAATATCTGTGCATGAAGACGCGGGCAAAGACATGCATGTCTAGTACATGTTTTGTGTGTTCACCATTGAGGCAGATCATATAGACCTGACATGGATGTTATGGATCAGTAAGTACTGACAAATACTATCATCATACCTAACTCAGCTTGTAATATGGAACAAAACAATACACTACAACCTGTGACTCTAGAATCTCCCCATATTCCTGTTTTGTCTTCCATTCTAACAATGGATGGTGATGTTGGTATTAAATGTTTTGAATGTTTCATGTACCTATTAGTCCAAGATGTGGCAAACTATGATTCCTTATTTGTGTGCGCTAAATGCACATTAAACAAAAAAATGCAAGAAGAAATAGCATCCTTCTCAGCAAGACTACTGTGTATTGAAAGTAGCCAGGTTGATATGCACTGACTCTTTAGTGCGCTACACAGCCCTGAACAAGAAACAGAAAGCACTTCCAAAACAGCCCTCCCTTCTAGAACCAAACATTTATCATCTGTTGGTGGCACTAGAACAAACACTGAACAAACATTATGCCCTGCTCCTTATGAACCAATTAATAAATCAACAAACAACATAATGGCACCAGACACTAGAAAACGATGAAGAGATGCAGATAATATGGATAACAACAAGGAATGGACCCTTGTAGAAGTCTCAACAGCACACAAAAAAGTTCAAAGAGCAGACTGATTTTGTATTGCAACTCATAATTCATTCACAGCACTATGGACAATGATCTAAATCAGTAACGATGTTGATATACACCACATGTCAAGTACTAGAGATTTTGAAACTCCTGAACATGATTTAATTGATTTTAATACAGCTTTTCCAAATCAAATTATTTCAAACCAACCTGAGGCTTCCCCAACTGAGCATATAATACTAAATAGGGAGGAAGAGCATTGCCCTGTCTCGTTTCAAACAGCCCCTCCCCAACCTACTGGATTTATCTATGGATACCACTGCTACCTTAAACCCTGCAGTTTCACCTCGACAATTTTTTGTACTTGGGGACTGTATCATAGATCACCTTGACAGGGCTATCTGTAAACCTGATAAAGTAAACCGAACTTGTTCTAGTTTTAGGGGTGCTAGGGTCACAAATATCACAGAAATGGCACCCAATATTCTTGATGGTGCTGGTAAAAATCCTTTGGTAATAATCCATGCAGGGACTAATGACATAAATCGAACCAGCCCCTTACAGCTAAAGAAAGACTTTGTAGCCCTAAACAATTTATTGGTAGACAAAGGTTGTACTGTGTGTTTTCTGAGATCCTCCCAGTCCCAAGAGCCTCAGATGAGATGACATACAAAATCAAAAAAACAAATGAATGGTTAAGGAAGTGGTGTCTTAAACAAGAAATCCTTTGCATTACCCGTTGGGAAACATTCTGTAATAGAGAATCACTGTTCTGCAGGGATGGTCTGCATTTGAGCAGAAGGGGAAGTGCACTGTTAGGGAAAAGCATAGCTTCTACAATAAATAACTGTTTAAACTAAGCCACTTGGGGGAGATTGTACATGTTTCTAAATCTCTTAACAAAAATATAATGTAAGAAACCAGAAGGGCTTGTAACTTAATGTTCTTTAATGCTAGATCCCTAAACACTATGGCCCGGATATTCAAACTGCGCCAGGCTGTGGTGCAAGCCTGGGTGCAGCGTAACGTGGCTGCACAGGGGCATTGACTGGTTGATATTCAACGGAGTTACACCATGGCACAGCATGGTTGAATATCACACCCTGGCCACCCTCAGTGTGCATGGTGCAGTGGCACTGCACCAGTGCAAGTGGCCAGAGTGTAGCAGGGGGATGCACTAGAGCAAGTTCCATTGTGCTATGTGCAGCAACTGTGATATTCAAAAGTGCACATGCAAATGGGGCCATAATGTATGCAAGGTGAAAATGGGGCCATTTGCATGTCATTATGACCCCATTTGCATGCAGATGTGCTGATCCCCGGTGACTTGCACCTGGTGCCCTGCCAGGCAGCAGCAATCAGGGACTGACGCCCCCTGCAGGACGAAATGGGCCCCACAGCCTGATCACAGCATTTGTAAAAGAAATTTACTCCAATATCCCTGGTGGTCCAGTGGACTGCTGTCAGCCCGATCACAGGCTTAAGTAAAAATGAAAACAAATTCAATATCCCTGGTGGTCCAGTGGACCACTGTCAGCCTAATCATGGGCATTTGTAAAACAAAAATGAATGCAATATCCCTGGTGGTCCAGCATATCCCCCTTCCCACCTGCCCACTGAGCCCCACTGCCCCGCTCCCCCAGTAAGCGGTGGGCGGCAGCACCCAACCCACCAGCTGCCCCACTGCCCGTCGACCGACACCATCAGTAGGGATGTACGCCCATTGGTCCACAGTGTGAACCAATGGGTGTGCAGCCATATGTAATACACATTCCAGATATGTGAATAGATAAACATATTACTTAAGCCAGCGATCCAGCTGACAGCGGTCCACTGGACCACCAGGGAGTTTGGAAGGTCATTTTTGTACGTATGCCCAAGATCAGGCATGGGGGGTGCCGCCAGGTGCAGTCAGAGCTCGGGTAGCCACCCACAGGTGGCAGCTGCCGTGTTGTGCCCTGCAATATGGCAGCTCACCTGTGGGTGGCCAGCCATTGTTCCTTTTTTTTGGGGATCAACTTTGTGTGGCGCAAGTTGGGTATGTGCATGCATGGACTCAGCACATCCCGGACTGAATATCAGGATGTGCAGCCCCCCCACCTGCACCGCATACGTTACTGATGTGCTCTGGCGCATTGGGATTTGAGCCAGGCACTATTCCCATTTCAATATTGTGCCAGGGCATGTCAGTGGGTTGTGCATGTGTAATTGTTATGCCCATGCTAAACTTCTTTGAATATCTGGGCCTCTGAATATATTAGAACTAGAAACTCAATGCTCATGTTTAGATCTGAGCATTATTGCAGTCACTGAAACATGGTGGGATTCATCCTCATCTTGGAGCAGGAAAATTCCAAACTTCAAACTTTACTATAAAAACAGGAAGGATGAGGTTAGTGGGGAAGTATGTCTATACATTAGAAAATATATCCCATTGCATGAGATTATACTGGAAGCACATACTGAATCACTGTGGATATCAATCCAGTTTAAAGGGCAACCTAAGCTCACTGTAGGAGTATGCTATAGACCACCCTCAGCTGACCTACAATACACTTCTGAATTAATTAAACTAATCTCAGACATAGTCTGTAAAGGGGAGAATCTCATTATGGGAGAGTTTAACATGTTGGGTATTGACTGGGATACATATACAGCAAAAAGTGAACAAGAGAAATTATTTTTGTCTCTTGTCATAGATCATGGCCTGGAACAATTAGTACTCCAACTGACTAGCAGAACCAACATTTTGGATGTAATTATTACTAATGTTGAAACTAAATTCTCCGATATAACTATCAGAGCACCAATAGGTAGTAGCGATCATAATTGGATAACATTTAACTTATACTAGAACCTCTAAACCAATACATAACACTAAATACAAAGACTATAATAAAGCTAATTTTATACAAATTAATTTACAAATAAGTGGTCTTAATTGGGACAATTTATTTAAAAATAGACCTATTAAATCTGCCTATGTACTATTTCTAAGTATCATTCACCAGTTAGAAGACCGTTATGTTCCTTATAAAACCAAATATAATAAGAAAGGCAAAATCCCACCTTGGTTCACCAAATCCATAAATAAACAGATGAAAAGGAAAGAACGTCTTTTTAGGAAACTAAAAAAATCCACTAATCCTGTATTAAGATATAATTATAAACTTGCAGTATTGACATTAAAAAAATCCGTCAAGTTGGCAAAATGTAAATTTGAACTTAAATTGGCCCATTCTAAACCTAATTATAAATCCCTCTACTCTTATATTAATGGTAAAAAAATAATCCAAGGACAATAGGTCCACTACAGGTAAATGGTAACCCACTTAAATCAGATCAGGAAACAGTGAACCTTTTTAACGAATACTTCTGCTCGGTTTTTGATAACACTGTCTTTAATTCTACACTAATAAAGGCAAGGCAAGGCAAGGCAAAATTTATTTAAAAGACGCCCAATCCCAGAGGCTCTGGGCACCGTACAGGCATTTAAACAGACATATTTAACATAGTAAATATATAAATTTACATATAAATACAGATCAATACAAAAATTAAAACCTAATAAATCCATATCTAAACATTAAATGCCTTAGAGGAAAAGAAAGCCTTTAGCTGGGCCTTAAAAACATCCACCGATGAAGCCTCTCTGACCATAGTTGGTAAGGAATTCCACAGAACCGGAGCTGCGGCACTAAATGCTCTATCGCCAGCTGTTTTCAGCCTAGTTCTGGGAATGGTCAGAAGGCATTCATTGGACGAACGAAGAGGGCGCGAGGAGAGGGCAGGTGACAGAAGGTCTAACAGGTAGCCAGGGCCCTGTCCGTGTAGGGCCTTATAGGTGAGAAGACCCACCTTAAAGAGGACTCTCCGCTGACTGGCAGCCAGTGCAATTCACGCAAAACTGGTGTAATGTGACAAAACTTTTGCTGCCCAGTCAACAATTGGGCAGCTGTTTTGCACCAGCTGCAATCTTCGTAGAGATCCTCCCGTGACCCCGAGATACAGCGCAATACAGTAATCAAGCCTAGATGTGACTAAGGCATGTATCAAAGTAGGGAGGTCCAGAGATGGAACAAGGGGTTTAATTCTGGCAATGTTTCTGAGATGGTAAAAACAGGTACGAACCACAGAGAATATTTGAGCCTCCATGGTTAAATCTCTGTCCAGAATCACGCCAAGATCACGCACCCAAGAGGAGTCCTTCAATGGCACAGACCCTAGGACAAGCCCGGTTTCTGTGTCAGAGGCCATCCTATCACGAACTCTGTTTGACTCCACTACTAATACCTCCGTCTTATCAGGGTTCAGCCACAACCAACTGGAGGCCATCCAATCGTTAATCTCGGCCAGACAGATATTAAGTATGTCCACTGCATTGGATGTTCCTGGGGCAAAGGAAAAATATAGCTGAGTATCATCGGCATAGCAATGAAAACTCAAGCCATACTTCCTAATGATCCCACCCAGAGGCAGCATATACACTGCGAACAACATTGGAGCCAATACTGATCCCTGAGGAACTCCACAGAGAAGCAGACTGGGTGTAGATGAGAAATTTCCCATCATAACCCGCTGCCTTCTGTTAGTTAGAAAGGACTCGAACCATTTGATGACATTACCGTGAGTCCACATAGATCCCCAAGAGCAAGCAGCACACAATGGTCCACAGTGTCAAAGTTGATGAGAGATCGAGGAGAACAAGAATTGTCTTGTCCTCGATCTCTAGCCCTGAGTAGGTCATTCTGCACCTGAACAAGTGCAGTTTCGGTGCTGTGTCTGGCACGAAAAGCCGACTGGAAAGGTTCATACAACTCGTGGGAATTGAGGTGTTCTTTCAATTGAAGCGCTACCACTTTCTCAATAACCTTTCCTAAAAATGGAAGGTTAGAGATTGGACGGTAATTTGCCCTGATCTCCGGGTCCAAAGATGGCTTCTTTAAGAGGGGTCTTACCAGAGCCTTCTTCAAGGCATCCGGAAAGACACCCTCGGACAGGGAACACCGTACAAACATGGCAAACACCGGGCCAACAGAGCCAACGCATCTCATTAAGAAACGAGTTGGCACCGGGTCCAGTTCACAAAAGGTGTGCCTCACATTGGTTGCCACCTCAATAACCTCACTATCCTCCACTGGTCTAAACTCTCCCCAACCAGACGGAGTGCACTCAGAACACATCAGACGATCACTGCCAGCTATAACATTACTGGCTGAAGGAGCCACCCGCCGGATCGCAGACATCCTGTCCAAAAAGAACCGAGCGAAATCCTCACAGTCCATGTTAGAAAAGACCCTCCCGAGCTGTAGACAGACAGGATGTAAAAGTCTATCAATAGTCCGGAAGAGTGAGGCCAGTCGGTTCCTTCCGGCAGCAATCTCCCCAGACAAAAACACTGTCTTTTTACGGTTGATTGCCTCCTGATAGCCAACATAATGGGCATGCAGGGCCAGTTTGTCTGCATCCAGACGGGATCTCCTCCAGCAGCGCTCCAATCTCCGACCCAGTTTCTTCATCTCCCTGAGCTCACCATCAAACCATGGTGACCTCAGGTAAGAAGTCCTGGGTAGTACACAGACAGGTGCGAGGGAGTTTATGGTATCGGATAACACCTCATTATAGGCGTTGATTCTGACCACACCACCTCCCGTGCATGCATCACCCACTCTAGACAAATCTGCTGCCGCCAGGAAACCCTCAGGGGTCAAACCCCGTAAAGGGCGACAGCAGATCATCTCAGCAGGGGAAGGGCTTATGGCGGGAGCCCCAAGCGTGAACTGAACCGTGCAATGATCAGACCAGAGAACTGGACTGACCTTAAGATCACTAATATCAAGTCCCAGTGAGAACACCAGGTCCAGCATGTGGCCATCCCGATGAGTCGCTAAAGTGACTGCCTGCATCAAACCAAGGGAGGACATGAGCTGGGAAAGTTCATAACCATGTCCATGATTCACATCGTTGAACCAAACATTGAAATACCCCAGAAAAACACATCTGGGGGATTCCAATGATGCAACGGCAATGAAATCTTCAACCTCCTGCAGGAACTCTCCCATCAACCCAGAAGGGCAATAAATAAGAAAGATCCTGCAGCCCGCATCAGGTCCTCCCCAGATGGCCACAAATACAAACGAACCCGGAGCACTCACTGGGTGCACGGTAAAGGTCAGGCTGGATCTAAAACAGATGGCTACACCGCCACCCCTGTGTTCCGCTCTGGGACAGTGCACCACGGTATACCCGGGGGGGACAGCAGCCTCAAAAATTGGTCCCACATCGTCTCCCACCCAGGTCTCCGTGATCAACCGACGAAATCAAGGCAGCAATAATTGCCATCTTATTTCTGATTGATCTGGCATTACAAAGCACTGCCTTCAGGGGATTTAGGGATGATGCAGCCCCACAGGTTACCTGGCCATTTGATGTAATAGGCTCCCTGGGGATGGACACCAAACACGACCGGCCTCTCCCATGTGCCCGTCGCAACCCAGGGCGCCCCTGACCTGATACAACTCAATCCTCCTCAGAACTCCAACTGAGATTACTTGATGGTGCACGACCAATGTTATCCCTACCAATCCCCACCTCCCAACAACGCCTGATAATAACGCCAGAAACTGGAAGGGGGATGAAAGGGCATAGGTCGCGAAACATCAAGCCATCATAGACTATTCTTGCCCCTCTCGATCCTCCCATATCTATTTAGGCACAGCAAATACAAGGCTATCTAAATAAAGATAATAACCAAAATAAAATTAACCCACCAAGCCTAGCTTCTAAAATATAACAAGCCTACAAAGAGGTTAAATGATTAAAATATTACAAATTTAAATACAACAACATGTTAAAACAAAGCCTAACCCTCCTACAACAACTAAACATTTTCTGTGCCGAGTGGCACTTGCGCCACTCATTGCGCTCTCGCTTGTGAGCGGTGCGAGCTGTTATAAAGAAAATCACCACAGGGCATACGGGTTCTGGCTCCCCAGTTCACTCCAGAAAGCTCTCAAAACAACAGGTAACACCTGCTAGCAGTCTCTCACACTGTGCAGGTGTAATCAGTCCCAAAGACGTCTTGCAAAATCGCAGAAGTAAACGAACCATTTTCCTGACTCTCAGGACCTCCCAGCTATCAGCTGCAGTAGTAGAAATCACTATTTACACACAGAAAGATGCTTGAGAGCGGTGCGGGCTATTTATAGAAATCACCACAGGATGCACGGGTCCTGGCTCCCCCCAGTTCACTCCAGAAAGCTCTAAAAACAACAGGTAACACCTGCTAGCAGTCTCTCACACTGCGCAGGTGTAATCAGTCCCAAAGATGTCTTGCAAAATCGCAGAAGTAAACGAACCAGCTTCCTGACTCTCAGGACCTCCCAGCTATCAGCTGCAGTAGTAGAAATCACTATTCACACACAGAAAGCCACTTGCGAGAGGTGCAAACTATTTATAGAAATCACCACAGGATGCACGGGTCCTGGCTCCCCCCAGTTCACTCCAGAAAGCTCTCAAAACAACAGGTAACACCTGCTAGCAGTCTCTCACACTGCGCAGGTGTAATCAGTCCCAAAGATGTCTTGCAAATCGCAGAAGTAAACGAACCAGCTTCCTGACTCTCAGGACCTCCCAGCTATCAGCTGCAGTAGTAGAAATCATTATTCACACACAGAAAAAGATAATAAAGAACTCTTCCTTTTTACTGATAAATATTTTGGAAACTCTATGTGCGCTATCTTCTCTCAAACAATCTACAAGCCCTGGACCTGATAATATTCATTCAAAAATCCTGATTGAGACATCATCTACCCTAGCTTTACCACTCACCTAACTTTTTAATAAATCACTTCCAGAAAATGAAACCCTGGATGAATGGAGGCATGTTATTGTAACGCCAATTCACAAAAAGGGTAATAAGACAAATGTTGAGAACTACCGCCCAATCAGTCTGACTTCCATTATTGGGAGAGTATTAAAATGTATAATTAAATCTAGAATTGATGAGGAAATCCAGTTGCTTTCTATAGAGGATAGCTCTCAGTATGGATTCAGGCAGGGATATTCATGTACTACCAACTTGATCTCCTTCCATAATAAAATAAGTAATAATCTTGACACAAATATTCCATCAGATGTCGTCTTGCTTAATTTTAGTAAAGCGTTTGATAAAGTATCTCATGCGTTTCTCATAAATAAACTTCATAATCTTGGTTTTTCATCTTACTTAGTTAACTGGATATCCTGCTAGTTGTCCAATAGATCACAAAGAGTTAGAATTAATGGTGTATTATCTAACCCTGGAAAAGTGACAAGTGGTATTCCTCAGGGCTCAGTTTTGGGACCTATCTTGTTTAATATATTCATATCAGACATGAAAATTAATTTGGATAATTATATTTCTAAATTGGAAGTTGATACAAAACTTGGGGGTAGAGTGGATTCTTCAGCAAATATGAAATCGCTACGAAACGACTTGGAACAAGTAGAACAATGTGCTAATACCAACCTAAAGACCTTTAATCTCACTAAATGTACAATACTACACTTTGGAAAAAATAATTTGAAGCATAATTATTTCCTGAACAATATTTATCTTATATCAGCATCAAGTGAAAGGGACTTGGGTATTCTTATCGGCCATAAACTATCAACTAACACTCATTGTAACAAAATTGCAAAAACATCAAATACAATCATTAAATTAATAAGAAGAACATTTGTCAATAAATCTGATCAATGTCTAATACCACTTTACAGAACATATGTTAGACCACATTTGGATTATGGCTCCCCTTTTTAGAACCCATTTTCATAAAAAAAGACATAAATCAGCTTGAACAAATCCAGAGACGGTTTACAACAATTATTCCTAAATTAACTAACTAACCATATAATACTAGACTTAGGGAGACAGGCTTATATCCTTTATCCTTAAGAAGAAAAAGAGGAGACTTTTTGCTAACTTATAAACTTATCAAAAATCCAGTACTAATAGAACAATGTGGTCTAACATTAGCTAAACAACAAGTAAATTGGACTAACATCAAAAGACATGATAACTTTTTTAGTGTAAGAGCTGTTAAATTATGAAATATACTTCCCCAAGAGATAACTAATTCTAGATCCCTCGATATATTCAAATCTGAGTTAGATAAATGGTTAAAATCAACTAATAATTTATAATGACCCTTTGTTGAGGGGTACAATCAAGATGGGCCTTGTACCTTCTTTTGTCCAGTACAAATCCAGTACATCCAGTACAACCAGGAGAGAGAGTGCTCATCCAGTCCAAGGAGATGGAGTTTGGAGAGAAGAAGATTATGACAGACCAAGTCAAAGGCTTTGGACAGGTTGATAAATAGAGCTCCTGTCTGTAAGCCCCGGTCCATAGCATCAAGGATGTCAGACGTGAGCCAGAGAAGGGCCGTGTCTGTGCCATGGCCTTTCCTAAAGCCATGCTGTATGTCGGCCAGGAGAGAGAGTGCCTTTCAAGATAGTCTTGCAGTTGGTTATAGACCAACCTCTCCTGTACCTTTCTGAGGGACAGAGAATGTAGACAGGCCTGTAATTCCCTAATTGGTCTTGGGAACCTTTTTTGTGGACTGGGACTATAGTTGTTACTTTCCATTTGCTAGGAACTGCTCCCTCAAGGAGG
The DNA here is from genome assembly GCA_016271365.2 of Neoceratodus forsteri. Taxonomy (NCBI): domain Eukaryota; kingdom Metazoa; phylum Chordata; order Ceratodontiformes; family Ceratodontidae; genus Neoceratodus; species Neoceratodus forsteri. The sequence continues at coordinate 1,060,592,847 of CM028132.1, read as the reverse complement.
GACCTGTTGATGAGCCGGGTGACTGGGAGGAAGGGAGGGAGACAGCATGAGCAGCAGCCCTCAGTAGCCTAGGTTCAAGCCGGTCATGTCCAGGGGAGGAATAAGGGTTTAAATTGAGCAGGAGTGGATAACAGGGAAGTCATGAGCTGACCACCATGAGACCAAACAGCAGCTATAATTTTGGTAGGGTAAACTCTCCCAAAATAATATAGCTAATTAAAATGCTGAAGTTTCAATATGGTAGAAGTCAGAATCAGACTGCTGAGGTTTTGGTAAAAGTATGGCTGAAATGAACTGCAAGATCTTTGATAGAAGCATGGTTTAGTAAAATTCTATGAGGCTGTAGATTAGGTAGCAGCTTAGTGATGAGGAGACCAGGCAAAGCCAGCTGCCTGGGAGAAAAAAGAGGCTATGCTGAAATAGCAACATATAAGCATGGATAACACAAACATAGGGAGTGCAGGGAGCATGCACTGAGTGAGTAAAAGCAGAGCTGCAGAACAGACACAGTATAACAGGGAGCCAGTTCTGAGAGAGGCAAGTATAAACAATTAAGGTGATGAGCACAGGGACTGCGTGGAAACAGCAATTGGAACAGAGAGCACATAGGGAACAAGTGCAGATAAAAGAGAGATTGCGTAGAACATAACAAAGCAAACAAGTGCCACAAGAACTAAAAGCCCCAATAGCAAACAAAGTAAACACAAGCACAGGAGCAGAAAGGAGAAACAAACTACTGAGAGAAAAGTGATATAGACTACAGCCAGAGGCAAGATACTGACCTGGGGGGGGAAGGGTGTCACGTGATGCACAGCTTGCTTTTCTACCTCTCCTACACTCCTCCTCCAAAAATACTCTATTTTGTTGTTTTTAGTTGATGTTGCTGATTCTGCAGGACATTTCTAACTTATACTACTTCTACAGATTTAATTGAGGTAGCTGTAATCCTGAATTCTGAACACTGAAATCAGAACTGCGTCTCTGCACCACACACCACTGACAACCCCAGACAAGGCCTCCAAAAGAACTGAGGCCCAGACTACAGCCCCCAGCCATACTGCTGCTACCTTGCCTCCTCTCACAAAAGAAAAATTCCTCCAGGAATTTGGACACTTTAAGGAAGCATTGCAGGGGCAAACCTCAGAAATTGAAGCCCTCCATACATCGGTGGACACACTCACCTAAACAGCTGGCGATAAAATCCTAAGAAGCTCTCTGAAGGATTGTAGGGCAAAACTGGAGCCCGACCTGGCCACCCTGCATCAGAAGAATGCCTGCCTTGAATCCTGATTAGAGGACTTAGAAGGGCAAAGTAGGAGGAACAACATCTTCGTCCTGGGGCTACCGGAGCATACAGAGGGTCAGCATTCAATTTTATTTGTGCAGAAGTTGTTGGAGCATTTAGCTGGGCTGTCTCCGAGCCGGCCCTCTTATGTTATTCAGCAGGTGCACCACTCTTTGCGACCCATGCCACCTGAAGGGTCCCCTCCTTGTCCTTTCATTTTCCATTTCTTGATGTTTTTGGATAAACATTTGCTCACTAAAGCCCGAGAGCTGAAGGATGTGCTATGGGAGGTATCGTGATTAAGGGTGGTCCAGGATCTCCACTCAATCATCCGCCAAAAGACAGCAGCCTACCATCCATTGGTAGTGAAGTTAATAGCAGCTGGGATATGATTTTAGATGCTTTAACCAGCGAAACTAGAAGTTCAACATGCGGGTGCCTGGATGTCATCTGATTCAGCAGAGCAGGCAGCTACTGAGCTGAAATCTTTGTTTCCAGACTTATTCAGAATGGGTTGAGCATCGCAGTAGATTGCTGTCTTTCAGTATTGATCTCCAAAATTCACCAAGTACTTGCCATGTCTGAGTACTATTTTGTTACTCTAGAATGCATCAATATTTTATACTGTAGTAGTGACTTTTGACAGTGCTTTGTTCCTTGCATCTGTTGTTGCCTTTACGTGTAGAGGTCTGCCAGCAGATATTATTCCTTTGCGTGGCACCGAGGTTCGAGCTTCATCGAATATCCAGAAACATTGCAGTGATAACTTTCTTTTCTTCTCACCCTCCCCATATCTCTTTGGCAACTTCTGGATTGACCAGCTTGAATGACTCCAACAAATGTCTTTTGTGTTTTTCAAGTTGCAATGTTCTTTTCAATTATATCTTTCATTTTTGCAATCAAGCATTACTGGAGGTTATACAGTTTTCTGGTTTCACTGAGATGTTTGGTACGGACCAGGAGACTGAGTTTTTTTTTCTTTTAACTGCTAGCTGGATTTTATTCTACTAGGTCTTCTTAGTGGACACTTTTGAAGAGTATAAGTAATATATTTTTTTTTTTTTTTGCTCTCACACTGCTGTGACATTATGGCTTAATAATGGTCACATTAGATTATCTAACAGTGCAGGTACTCATGTTTTTCATTTTTACCATTTATTAATGTCCTGTATTGTATAAATTTGTTGGAGTCTCCCTCTAGTTTATGATTTTGTGGAACAATAATAGTAAGACGTTATTTTATATGAGAAATGGGACTTGCGATTTTACTTAGTAACATAGAAACATTGAAATTGTCAGCAGACAAGGACCTCTAGGCCCATCTAGTCTGCCCATATGCCCTATACATTTTATGTAGCTACTGACCCTATGTGACAAATGGCTTTTTAATCACTCCCTCCCTTCTCAGGCTTCCCGTGTGTCTGTCCCAGGCATGCTTAAACCCCTCCACTCTGCTAGCCCCACTACCTCCTATGGCAGACTATTCTAAGTGTCGACTATCCTTTCTGTGTAGAAAAACTTCCTCACATTACCTCTTAATCTACCCCCTTCCAACTTCATAATGTGCCCCCTTGTTCTAGTACTTTTTCTACATTGGAAAAGGTCCCCTACCTGCACCTTGTTTATGCCCTTGAGGTACTTGAAAGTTTCAATCGTGCCCCTCTGCTGTCTCCTCTCCTCCAGTGAGTACATATTGAGGTCCCTTAGTCTCTCCTCATATGTTTTGTGGTGCAAGCCCTGCACCATCTGTGTTGCCCTTCTCTGGATAGTCTCCACCTTATCTATGTCCTTGCACAGGTGTGGCCTCCAGAACTGCATGCAGTACTCCAGGTGAGGCCTTTCCAATGTTTTATACAATGGCATCACCACCTCCTGCCTCCTGCTAGTGATACGCTTGCCTATGCACCACAGCATGCCACTGACCCTGCCAGCTGCCTTTGTACACTGCTTTGATACCTTAAGGTTATCAGAGATTGAGGACCCCTAGGTCCCTTTCCTCGCTGGTTACAGCCAGTCCCCCAACCTGTAGCTCTCCTCAGGGTTCCCTCAACCCAGGTGCATTATTTTTTCACTTCTTTGCATTGAACCTCTGTTGCCACATCTCCAACCATCTTTCAAGCTTATCCAGGTCCCTCTTCATTTTCTGCACCCCTTCTGGAGTATCCATCCTTTTGCAGATCTTGGTGTCATCTGCAAACAGGCAGACCTTTCCTTCCAGCCCCTCTGCAATGTCACTAATGAAGACATTGAAAAGGACTGGTCCTAGTACTTATTCCTGTGGTACCCCACTGGTCGCCCCCCCTTCCCAGATTGTACCTCATTTACCACCACCCTCTGTCTCCTGTCTGTTAACCAGTTCCTAACTCAGTTCACCACCTTGTCTCCCATGCCCAGACTACCCATCTTTATTTTATTTTTATTTATATTGCAATCAGTTTACAACCTTTGAGCCAGGGGCTCATTTCCAAAGGTACCTCATCAACAGTGGTAGATAATACAGATAATACAGAAAGCAGGGTACATACAAAAGAAGAGCATGAGTATAAACAGACACGCATAAATGGCACATGGTTACAGCAAACATTGGTAGTGTAATACAGAGCAAAATATGGTATAATTGACAACAGGAGAAGACAGGGTTTAGCAGCATAATGATATGTCATGGAAGAGTGATAACAGCCAAGCAGGTCTACAGTGTCAGATTACAAGGAACGTAAGGCATGAGACAGGAACAGTACAGGTAAATCGATAAAGCAGTCACACCGGTCCCATGATAACAGATTACAAGAAGTGTAGGGCCTGAGACAGGAGTAGTACAGAATGGAGGTATGATCCGTATGGAACAGGGTAGTAAATAAGTAAGCATAAGCAGCATAAGGAATGCAACATGGTTCGTTCTAGACAGTAGTGATACAGTAGGCAGCGGGAATTGTGGCAGTAGTGAAGTTGTTAGAAATAGGGAAGTGAGGGGATGGAGCTTCCCAGAGGGCATTGTCAGTGAAGAGGGGGGTTTGAGCATCCGTTAGGCACAGGAGCAGCAGCGCTTGCTGAATAGCTCACTTTTGAGGGCATTTTTGAAAGTGGAGATGGTGGGGATTTCAGTGATGGCCCGAGGAAGAGTATTGTACCAAGCAGGGGCTCTATGGCAGAAAGATCTCTGTCCAAGTGAGGTCCTAGCACGAGGAACCAGGAAGGTGGCTTTGCAGGAGGTCCGGGTGCTGACTAGGGGCTGTGCTGGGAGGAGGGAGGAAGTCAGCCCGGGAGGAGAAAGTCCTAGTAGGGTTTTTTTTTAAATGAGGCACGTTTGGTAAAGCAGGCGTTCGTCGAGGTCAAGCATTGTTGCAAGGTCATAGAGTTGGCAGGTATGAGTGAGCCTAGGGGCCCCAGTGATTAGCCTGCAAGCCTTATTTAGGAGGAGGCGGATTTTGTTGAGGGACGTCATGTTGGCAGCACCATAGACAGGTAGCCCATAGTCCACCAGGGATAGTATGGAGGATGTAACTGCACCGGAGGGCGTCGGGGGGGAGACAGTTTTTGTGGCGGTACAGGATACCGAGTCGGATATTGGTTACAGAAGCGAAAAGGCCGATGTGGGTATGGTAGGAGAGGCCTGAGTCAAATAAGATCCCTAGATACTTATAGGATTGGACTTGCTCCAGTTGTAGTTTAGAGCTGGAGAGAATACGGAGAGAGGAGTTGGGTGATTTGTTTTGAGGGTGGGCGAAGAGCATGGTTTTAGATTTTTAAGATTTATGACCAATCTATGCTCTTTAAGCCAAGTGTCAACACAAATCATGAGCCCTTTGTAGGAAACCTGGAGGGAAGTGGTTACGGTCAGTGGCAAAGAGGACGGTATCATCTAGTGACAGCAGAATTTTCCCAGGGCACGACTGGGCAGGTGTTAAGGTATAGCAAGAAGAGAAGGCCCCAGGATGGAGCCCTGTGGAACCCCTGAGAGGATTGAACGTGGGTCAGAAAGAGTCCCACCAATTTTGACTCATTGGGAGTGGGCAGAAAGGTAGCTGGAGCACCAAGCAAGTGGTCCAGAGGCAAAACCAGCATGACAGAGGGCTTCCAGTAGTAGGGGGTGGGAGACCGTGTCAAAGGCCTTTGATAGGTCAAGGAACACGGCCCCCGCCAGGGAGCCAGTATCCAGTGAAGAGTGAAGGAAGGAAGTGAATTCAATAAGAGCAGTGCTAGTACTGTGTCCTGCGCAGAAGCTGTGCTGTTCAGGGCAGAGGATGTTGTATTTGGTCAGGTATTCAGTTATTTGGGCAGCAACTAGTTTTTCCAGCGCCTTGGAAAGGGGTGGGAGAATGGAGATCGGTCTATAGTTCCCAGCTAAGGACCTGTCACCCCCTTTATGGATTGGAGTAACCGTTGCAGCTTTCCATGAGGAGGGGAATTGTCCCAGGCAGAGGGATTTGTTAAGAAGGTAGGTGAGTGGGGTGAGAACTTGATCCAGGACCAACCGGAGAATTTTGTGATCCAGGGAGATGTCACTGGGACTGTTGCCTTTTAGTGCAAGGGTCAGGTGCAGTCTGGCTTCCTGGGTAGTAACCCTATGAAGGTGGAAGCAAGGGCAATGGAGGGCAGGGGTAGGATGGGGGGGTGGCTGATCAAAGAAGTTACTGGGGAGGATAGAGCTAAGGTCTGTAAAGGCGGTGTTGAGGAGGTTTGCAATGTCGGCGGGGTCTGTGATGGTGGTGTTGTTGGTGGTAATCTGGGATGGGGGAAGGGAGCGGGTGTTCCCATTCAGTTGTTTGACCTTATCCCAGAAGGTACGGGCGCTCCCCCAGGAGGCAGTGAGGGTGGCCTGATAGTGGTTGGCCTTGGCTTTCCTGATTGCCCATGTACACTTATTCCTCGCAGCACTGTAGGCCTGTCTGTCAGCTGGGCGCCTAGTTTCTATGGCACGGTACCAAAGGTTGTCCCTGTGCCTGACCAGCAGTGAGAGAGCAGGGGTAATCCAGGGCAGGTTAGGTCTTTTGGAGCGGACGGCAGAGAGGGGAGCAAAGAGATCGCAGGCTTTATTAAAGGTGGCGGTAAAGAAGGCAAGAGCGGTATCTATATCAGGTGCATGGAGAATCGGGGACCAGTCTTGCAGTTCAAGGTACTGTTTAAGGTTTTTTAGGCCATAAGGTCTGAAACGCCGGAGGGGAACGAGCTGTGCAGTGGGTCGGGGTAGGGTGGACAACCAGCAGAAGAGCACAGGGGAGTGGTCACTGAGTGAATCAGGGAGGACTTGGATGTCCAGGATTTTAGGGGGGCGGTTAGTGATGATGACCTCAAGGAGGGTGCTAGTACCTCACTTGGGGTTCACACGTGTGGGTTGGGAGACTAGTTGGGTTAGATCCAGAACTGTGAAGGAGTCCCGAGTGGGGGAGGATGAGGGACAAAGCCAGTTCACATTGAGGTCCCCAACTATGATTTTGTCAGCATTGTGGGGAAGGGTGACAAGGTAGTCAGTGAGGGATAATAGAGCTGGGTTTTTGAACCTGGGTGGTATGTAGGCAGTGGTGAGGTAAAGGGGGGATCTGGCTGGGTCCAGGGTAAGCTTAATGGTGAGGGCTTGGGCCCCATTTACAAGGACCGGTGCAGGGAGGGCGAGACCAGTGAGGGAGCTCCTGGTGTAGATAGTGCAGCCTGCCCCACGTTTGGTTACTCGATCCTCACGATATAGGGTGTAGACAGCGAGGGTAACAAGGGAGTCAGGGGTGGAATTAGATAGCCACGTTTCCACCAGCACAATGATGTCAGGTTTGCGCTGTGAGACCCAACATTGGAGGGAGTCAAATTTTTTCAGGACGCTGCATATATTCATGGAGGCAATCAGCAGTCCAGGACACCCTCCTGCTGAGGTGGTCCTGGTGGGTCCAGGGTTAGGGTGGATATTGCCAGATAAGAGTAGTAGGAGGACAACAGTTCTGGCCAGGCACGGCGGAGAGCAGATTAAGCCTCACGGCTAGGAGGAGTTGGGGTGGACTGTAGAGGAGCAGGGAGAGGTAGGGATTTAATGGCAGGAGGGCAAGGATAGCGGCTGTCCGAAAAGGGAGGAGGGGGAGTGGCAAGGAGATGGGAGTTGGTCAGTGTGCATGGACATAGTAGGGTGAGTAGGAACTAAGTTGGTGGGAATTAAAGGTGAAATAGCCTGTAACCTAGGGGAGATAAACGGCTGGAGGGAGGGGGGAACCAGGAGGAGGATGACGGGGAAGGAGTTTAATAGTAGGTGAACTAGCATGGTAAACAGGTGGTAGTGGAGTAGGGAGTTAAGATAGCTGTACTGCCTCCTAGAGAGTGTGGCTGCCACTTTAGATTAGTGGCAGTGACACGGACTCTGGTGGTCAGGGTACCAGGTTCAAGTCTCAACTAGGGCAGCACAGAATATGCCTGGGAGAGGGCGGAGAGCTGTAGTCTAGGGGACAATGTAGGCTGGGAAATGGGCCTCCGCAGGGGTGGTTTATAGTGACTCCTAGTGGTCACTGGGTGTAGGTACAGGGAAGGAGGGGTGGGTCTAAGGGTGTATGGGTATTTGGAAGACAAAGGGGGGAAGGTAAGGATGGGGGTTAGGGCAGAGGAGGGAGTATTGGTGGAGTGGTGCAGGAGAGCTGAAAGGAGGATTCCAGGGTAGGTAGGCAGACAACAGGAAGTGCATCAGCAGTGGGGTCCCTCTAGTGGTGTGCCGATATAATCTGCAAATGGGAAAGTGGGGAGTTAGAAATATTGGCAGACAGGAAGTGATGTCAGGGACCAGTGCCTATAAAGGAAATGCCGACCCAGGGTGGTGGGCAGTCGACACGCCAAGCGCAGTTTGCTGGCTAACCCCCCTCACAAACGCTGCTGCTGAATGAGGTAGTTTAATTACCTCCGTGCAGCCGCCGGCTTTTCCGTGCTCCCTGGGGGTAGCGATGTTGCTTCTGGGGCCTGTCATCTTGTTAATCAGCCTTCTATGTGGGACGGTGTTGAAGGCTTTGCTGAAATCTAGGTATGCGACATCTACTGCCCCTCTTTGATTTAGTTCCCTAGTCACCCAATCCAATCAAAAAAATCTATTAGATTCATTTGACATGATCTTCCTGCTATGAACCTGTGTTGCCTCAGATCTGAGCACCACTGGATTCCATATGTGCCACTATCCTTTCTTTTAGCAGTGTCCCCATGATCTTTCCCAGCACTGAGGTGAGGCTGACTGGCCAGTATTTCCCTGCCTCTTGTGCAGTTGACTACATGTGCCTTCCTCCAGTCCTCTGGAATAACACCCGTTTTGAATGACTCTGTGAACAGGGCTGCCAGAGGCGGGGCTAGTTCCCTTCACAGCTCCGATAATATCCTTGGGTGAATGTCATCTTCCCCAATGTTCTTATCCACCTTCAGCTTTGTGAGTTCTTCCAGAACTCTGTCCAATGTGAATGGACTGGTGTCTACCTCTCCTTCCCATTGCCTCTGCATCCCAATTGTGGTCTTTGACCCTTCCCTTCCTTAGTGAATACTGAGCAGAAGTATTTGTTCAGTATTTCTGCCTTGTCCAGATCCCCCTCCTTAAACTCTCCCTTCTCCCCTTTGAGCCTCACAACCCCTCCCCGGTTTTCTTCTGTCACTGATGTACCTATAAAATGCCTTATCCCCTTTGTTTGCAGACTGTGTTAAGTCCTCTTCTGTATGTGCCTTTGCTCTCCTAATAGCCTTCCCTGCTTCCCTTAGACATTCAATGTACACCTCCCTGTCCTCCTCCCTTAAGCCCCCTTATATTTCCTTAAACTCAGCATTTTAGTCCTGACTTTGTCCTCCACCTCTTTGGAGAACCATAGTGGTTTCCTTCTTTTTTTCCCCCTTTGGCATCTATCCTAATGTATTGGTTTGTTATCTCCACTATGGCTTCTTTCAGTTTCTCCCATTGTTCTTCCATCCCCTCTATTACCTCTCCCTTCCACAGAACTGCTTGTATATCTCTACCCATTTCAGTGAAGTTCGTCCCCCTGAAATCTAACACTCTTGCCCTTGTGTGGCTTAATTGAGTCCATGTCTTCATACCGAACCACACCATGTGGTGGTCACTGGAACACAGCTGCCCTCCCACCTGTATTTCTTTAATTCTGTTCCCATTGGTCCATACCAGATCCAGCATTGACTTGTCCCTGGTTGGCTCATGCATGAGCTGCCTGAGTCCAACCCCCTGCATAGATTCAAGGATGGCTGTGCTTCTGGCTGAAGCAGCCATCTGAGTGGCCCAATCCACATCCAGCATATTGAAATCCCCCAGTAGTAGGATTTTGCCTTTAACTGCCATGACATGCATGTTCTCTACTAGTTCCTTGTCTACTTTCTCCCTCTGTGCCAGAGGTCTGTAGATCACCCCGTATGTATTGCTGTTCCATTCTCTGACTCCAGGGTGACCCACATTACCTCAGCATCTCCCTGTCTTCCCTGAACCTCTGTAGCCTTTATACCATCTCTGATGTATAGGACGACTCCCCCAACCTTTTTAACCTCCCAGTCCTTCCTGAACAGCGTATAGCCTGGTACATTGTCTTCCCAGACATGATTAGCAGAGTACTATGTCTCTGTTATTACTGCTATGTCAAGGTCTGCATCTGCCAACATGGCCTCCTGGTCTGGAACCTTATTTCCTAGGCTGCAGGTATTTGTTAGCATGACCTTCCATGTTTTACAGTCTGCCCTTGCTCTGCTGTTGTTCTCCCTCTCCAGTATCTTCCTCCACCTCCAGTTTCCTTTCCTATGTGCTCTTGCCCCCGTATCACTTGTTATACATTCTACACCTGCCTGCCCCTCCCTGCCTGCTATATTTTTAGGAAGGGGAAGGCATCTTCTTTTGTTAATGGTACCATAGAAGTGTGATGAGGGGGTGTGGGCAGTGGGGTAAGATGGTGGTCTGCCAAGAGAGCTGTGTTTTTTTTTTATTATCATGGACCAGGAGAATATAGTGGTGCAGTCAACTGGACTGGGGGTTAATGAATCTCTTTCTATGGTTTTGTGGTGGATGTTTTGGATTTTTGTAGTTAACTGTGTGGTACAAGTTTTTTTTTTCCTTTTGATTCCAGTGCCTTTTTAAATCTGCATTGCCCCCTTTCCCACCCTCTATATGATAAGTGGTGGGGGGGGGTCGGAACATCTCCTTTAAACAGGACCTGGACAGGACCTATAAAACACAAGTTGGACTGTCCTCTGCCCAGCGCTCTATCCATAACATGGTAGATTGCTTAGGGCTCTGTGGTCCCTGGCATATCTTATATCTTTCAATAAAACAGTATACATAATATTCCATGGCTCATGGATCTTCTTCCCATATAGATTATTTCTTGAACAGCCATAATGTCATGGATGGAGTGCTAGGCTGTGAGATAGCTACGAGCATACTATCGGACCTTTCTCTAGTTAGGTTAATGCACAGTTTAACCTCTAAAACTCAATGGGCCACAATATGGAAATTAAATATCCAACGCCAAAAGAAGAATATATAGTCACCAGAATTAAACAATAGATGGAACTCTTTGTTTCTCAAAATATGGACTCCACTGAGAAGGGGGACATGGAGTTGAGCACATTTAAATGTTTTCTTAGAGATTAATTTATCTGTCTAGTGACTAAAAGGAAGTAACACAGGGAGACAGAGGCTTCTGTCATCTTGAACCATATCAGGAAAATGGAAAACTGGTTGAATTCTAAGTCTTTGGAGGAATATCTTAAAGAACTAATATCCCTCCATGAAAAAATTCTAAGTCTTTGGAGGAATATCTTAAAGAACTAATATCCCTCCACGAAAAGTATGCAGAATACCTGTGCAAGAAGGCTGAATACTGTTTCTTCTAGACACATTCCACTTATGTGGATCATGGGGAGAAAGCTGGCTGTCTCCTGGCTTTACACCTCTGGAAACAAGAAGCCACTCCAATCATTCATTCAATTAAATCTGTGCCAGATAATGACATAAAATCATCACCCCTGGAAATTATGCATGAGTTTGAGGCTTATTACAGGTCTCTGCATGGTCCTTCACCTGACCTGCCCTCATACCAGGACTTCCAAGCTTTTTTGAATATTGTTGATCTTTCCAAATTAACCTGAAGCTCAGCAGACATGTCTAGCACAGCCTCTTAATCAGCAAGAAATCATATATGCCATTAAAGCATTTCCTATTGATAAGGCTTCCAGGTCGAATGGCTTCACTCTCAATTTTTATAAAATTTTCGAAAAACAATTAGCTCCCTTGTTACACCACTTCTTTCTGTCCCTATGTGATGCTGGTGTTTCAGATAGGACCCTACTTGAAGCCATGATTATTGTATTGTTTAAATCTGGCAAAAGTCCTGATAACGTTGTTATTTATCTACCTATTCCCCTTATGAATTACGACATTAAAATGTTGGCGAAAGTCTTGGCATTGAGGATTAATGTGGTCTGGGTGGGGCTATTAAGCCAGGAACAGGTTGGTTTTATGCCTACCCACTCCTTGGCTGATCAGCTCAATAAACTGTTCTATATCTTCACCAGGTCCTGGGATTCCGAGGCCCCTATGGCTTTGGTCTCCCTGGACATGGAGAAAGATTTTGACATAGTTGATTGTGCCTTTTTGTTCACTGCATTAGAAAAATGTGGGTTTCCATCGACATTCCTCTGATGGATTACGGTTCTTTACTTGGTCTCACTGCCTAAATATTTCGAAATGGTGTCTTCTCTTCAGTTTTCCCTTTTCTTATTTTTTTATTTATTTATTCAGTCTGCTAACTGGTAAGACCCTCTAGGCACAAGTGCATGTTTCAGAGGTGACCTGGGAGTTTTGGGCAAAGTCACACAGTTTGCAAGTGGAGGTTGTGGGAATCAAACCCATGTCTTCAGATACCAAGCTCATTCACAGCTCATTACTCTAACCTCTAAGCTATACTACCAACCAATGTTTTGGCACTCGGCAAGGATGACCCTTGTCTTCTATTTTGTTAAATTTATATTTAGAGCCATTATTATAAAAACTCAGGACTACACCCCCACCTGATGGGGGTGTGGATTTGGGAGCTGGATGTGTGATTATCTGTGTATGCAGATGATATCTTATTGCATGTGACCAACCCCCAATGAATCCATCCCAGCTGCTCTATAAAACATCAGGGAATTTGGTTAGTTCTCCAATTACAAACTTAATCTTGATAAAACTGCTGTGATGTCCCTAACATCCACTGTGTTTAAATCTGATATCCTAGCATTGGGTCTCTCCAGGCCTCCAACTTGACTTAAATATCTCAGAATCTCTCTTTTGAGGAGTGTTGAAAGAAGTTGAATCTGGGAAAACTGCTAACCCTATGAGGCAGAATAAATATTGTTAAAACGAATGTGGTTCCTTGAGTATTTTACCCTCGTAATGTGCTTAACATTTTGCTCCTCTTATCTTGGTTCAAATGGGTCCATAAGATGATCTTTGACTTTATTTGGCTGGGAAAGCCTCCAAGAAGAGAGTACAATCGGTTGTCAGCTCCTATGGTGTTGGGTGGACTCCTGCTTCCAAATTCTTTAGTCTACTATCTGGCCAGCCATGCCAGTAAATATATTTGGTGGCCAATCTAAACTTTGGAGGAAGATGCACCTCTTTATGTTCCTATCTGGTTGGATCTAGAAAGTGATTAGATCAAAGCAGCTGGATTATCTCTTTCAGCCATGTTTTATATTTCTCCCAAATCCCTTCCTGTGAGTCTCAAGACTGTGTTATTGGTACCTCTTTGTGAGTTCTCGCTCATCTATGTAAGCTTATCCTGTTTATTATTTATTATTATCCTGTCAAAGTTGTAGCTCAGTCTATGTTTCGTAACTGCAATTTTGAAGTAGGGGGTAATATCCTGATGGATGCCTGGCTGTCCCAACTGGCTGAACTAAAGGTATGCGACTTGCTCCAGGATTGTCTTCTTAAATCTATTCAGATATCCTTGATTCATTTTAAAGTGTTTCAACTTCACCATGTGTTGCTTCATTGGTTTGGCCTCATGCCCTGGGATATTAACTGTATTGAGTTCTTGCAATCAGCAACTGATTTGGTGTTAACAGCTCCATGCAGTATCATACCGTGCCACCTTCCTTTTCTCCCAAATATTTCCTAGTGTCACCAGTAACTCCCCATATTGGATTTTGGTCTTCCACCAATATACCTTTAACTGGAATTAAGTTTGGGAAGATCTTTTTAGGTATACCTCTAATGACAAGCTCTGTCTAGTCCAGTTCCATATTCTACATGACATCTGTTTTACACCCCCAAAATTAGTTGTGATGTGGAAGTTGAACTCTCCCCTTTGAACAAGACATGGGCAAGCTGATGAGACCTTGCTCCATATTTTCTTTGAATGCTCTAAGGTAGCACCCTTATAGGGTCTAATTAAAACTAGGGTGGATCCTCTTCTAAGCCTAGATAGAAAGTTTACTCCCAAAGTGTATTGTAGGTGATTACAGTGGGATCACTGTGCAGAAAAGGAGATATCATATGGCTCTGATTTCTCTGTTGCTAAAGAGGGTAGTGCTTCACCATTAACTTGACTAAACCTTGATTACATATCAGGAATGGTTGCAAGAACTCCTATTAAATCAATATTTAGAAAAGATGATAGGAAGTATACATAATATGATTGCTTCATATAACAACAAATGGAACAAGTTTCACATCCTGTATACACTTTTGTCTTCCATTAAGCAGAACCAGTCTGCCTTGTATAAGAATCTAATTGTGTGCTAGATAAGTTACTTTTTCTTTGCAGTGGTTCCTTTGTTTATTAAGGTCTCAGAATGTATCTTTGTGACAAAATGATTTTGTTAATATTCATTTCCCCTTGAGTTGGTTGGTGTGGAGGAATTAATGTTGGTGGTCTGTCGTTTCTTGTTTGTTTGTTATGTTGTTTGATGAAAAGCTAAAGTATATCAAATTAAAAAAAAAAATACTGATCCAGAAGCAGAAGTATACAGTACAAACCAGGCAAAGAGTACAGCACAGCCAGTGTGTTACAATTATAATGTAAGGGTGGAGACAGGCAATACATGAGGGAGGCAGGGCCCAAGGAAAGTCCAGGCCCAGAGATAGGATGAGCAGAGCCTCTGGCTGCAAAAAAAAAGCTTCTGAATGAAGCAGGAAGGAAGGGTTTAAAATAGGTCAGGCAGGGGGTGTGGCTATTGCTTTAGCCACTGAACTACAGGCTTATTGCCTTTCCAAAACAAAATCTGGTCAGATCCACCACAGCTGCATAATGAAGTTAGTGAAGTTGTGTGGAATTGTTAAGGAGGTATGGAGAAGCAACACAATGATTTATAAGTAGTAAGATTTGTTTTAGTTTCTGTCCTAAGGAACGCATACACATTATTAGAAAAATATATGGAGGTGTACATTTTAATGAAAGGAATAGTAAACAATATAGGCTTACAAAAGAACCCCAGAGCAATTGCTACTGAGGTATGTTTTATCCCAGATGATATTGGCCAGACAGCCAAATGTTAAAGAAAACACAATTGCACATGCCCCAATAATGCAAAGCATCATGGGACACATATGCAAATCCCTATGATGGTACAGAAGGTGGCAGTACATGAAAAGCAATGGATGGCATATGTTCAGCCTTGGGATTATTTACACACTTTTTTTTTTTTGTTAGAGAAACATGGTTTTTGTCCATGAGGTGATGTAAATTATATTTAAGCAATGTGCTGTTGTCAGGAAGTCAGGTGTAATGATGACAGTAACTTTCACAGGGGGTCATTTTTGATAAGGGTAATGTAGTTATGCTTGTGATAATGGGAATATTAAGAAAGTATGAGGTCTGTGCAGAAGTGGAGTACAAATATGCACAGTTTCATAAGAATTTGCTCTGAGTGCAGGCAAATGTGATATGCAGGTTTGTTTTAGAAATAGGTAAAAATAGTGATACATGCAATTGATAGAAATATAGATAATTACATAGACATATAGATGGAGAGAGAGACAGACAGACAGACAGACAGAGAGAGACAGACACACAGGGAGAATAGGAATGGCAGTGAAGTATTGAAGTGATGCCAACCTCACCCTAACCATTCAGAGATGGACAGACATTGGGGTGTGCCTTTGGGTTGTTGCCCATAACGCTCATGCTATTTCACCTCACCCTACCCTGCAGACACAGACAAGCATTGAGGTGTGCTTGGGGTGTTCAAGCTTTAAACTCACCACATTTCATAAGGAAATACACTGAATTGGGTACAGTACTGTATAAGAAAATGGAATGAACTTTGGGTCTGATGAGTCAAAAGCACACCTCGATACCTGTCACTGGCTGCAGGGTGGGGATGGGGGTGAAATGGCATGAGCATTACCGTTGACAGTCCCAAGTTACACTACTGATGCCTGTCAGTCCCTACAAGGCAGAGTGTTATGGTCAGAAACCCTAATGCCCTGGGCTTTGTTATGTTACTTTTTAACCTAGCAACAGTATGTAATGCATTACATTATAAGGACAAGTAAATGTTTTTAATACATTTACAGACAGTTACATAAACAATTTTCTTCATAGAATAATTAAAATTTTGTAACAGTGGTAGTACAAAGCAATTACCCAGACAACTTGAAAAGTATAACTACTTTATATTGTACACTTACATCCCATAAGGACCTCCTTGAAATTGAGATGCAAATGTCACACATTTATCAGTTTTTTAACAGGAATATTTTAGTATCCAAAATACATTCCTTGCTTCAGTAACTGCTCAGTATATCTATTGCATGACCTACTTATTGACATTTTACACTTGCTGTGCAATGTACTGCTGCTTACTACACCAACATCATGAACAATAAAACAGATGACTGCCATAACTAGGGAGACAGTACAGCACAGTGATTTAAGGCTCTGAGAGAGATCTGGGTTTTAATCCCACAGTCCCCACTTGCATACTGGGTGACCCTGAGAAAGTCACTTAACTTTCATGTGCTCCAGGTTGCCCTGTAAACAAGCTTTCAGCTTAGTGTGCCACTCCTGGTTAAACAATTGAAAAAAAAAAAATATATATATATATATCATGTATGTATATATATATATATATATATATATATATTATTTTTCCTTTATTTTGCTACTACAAGTTTTGATGAATGCATCCATCCTTAAATGTACTTTTTATAGCTTATGTGTCTGTGACCTAGGCAGAACTACACTTAAAATTTTACACACAAATAAATAACTCATGAGACTAACATTTATTTCAGTAGTATATCCTTCCTTTTCAGGTGCCCATGTCATTATGTATATTTATTTATATATTTTAACTTCAAAGCAGTAAACCTATTCAAATGCTCAAATTCCAAGACTTTATTCTCTTTACACATTACTGCTAAACTTCAGGTCCCAGAGAGATAAAAATGTAGAGCTTCCCCTAGCTATTTGGGTGGGTGCTTCAGCTGTGTGTGTGTGTGTGTGTGTGTGTGTGTGTGTGTGTGTGTGGAGGGAGGGTATAACAAGCTTTAAAGAAACAGACACTCTAGTATCGAATATAGGATAGTCTTTTTTTGGGTGACATATTTTACTCCTTTGTGGGCTTATACCATAATTGTCATTCTTGTGTTGCAAGTGCTTGCTTTCCTCAAGTGCTGTATTTTCAGGATGCAGTTTCACAAGTGCTGTATAAGGATGCAATTTCAGGCACTCCTTAATTACTTTTTCTTTCCTTCTGAATCTTAAGCTGTGATGCCCCAGGAAGCTCTGATAGTCAGTTGTTCCAACATAATAGATCTGCCTCATGCCCCTCCAACATGAACCAAAAAAAGGTGGGAGTGGATCTTTAGGTGTTTCTCAGGTGGAGGTGGGGTGGATCTTAACCCCCCCCAAAAAAATAATGCTGCCTTCCACTACTCAGGTTCCAGTTCTTGTACCTCCCATTTAAGAAAGAAAATAGTGCCCTGCAATCATTGACTAACATGAATGTATATTTATTTGAAGGTGGAAAGCATTTCTTGGAGGAAGGTAAGGTGGAGGAGACTATTTACACCTTAAGCCAGTTCCATGGACAGAAAAAAAATCAACCCTTTTGTACATACAAAATGTCTGCAGGATCCACCCACTGCAGCCATAAAAATGGGGACATTTACAAAGGGAAGCACTGCCACTAGAGGAAGACAGGATCGTTAAATAGGCTGGGCAGACTGGTGGGGCCAATAGCTTTTTCTGGCATCAGTGTCTATGTATCTATGTGTCTATGCTATATCCTTATTATCTTATACCACATGATCAGCAACTTCCCATTCTGCATGCCATCTTATCATGTGTGCAAGTTGTATTGTTCTATTTAGGGTAATATATTGGTAATACTTTGGCATGAAAACTCAATAAATAAATAAGGGATATGCAATGGAAGCAAATGTAATAAATGATTTATCGGCACAAGAGCAGTTTTACCTTGGGTAACCTCATGAGTTGCATAAGCAATGAGTGAGGTGTCTGAGGTCAAACTGCTCGAGTGCAGATAAATCATTTATTACATGAGTTTTCCATTGTATATTCCATTTATGCAATTCTTTTGTTTTTGCTTTTGTATGGGGCATTTGTTAGTCAAAACAGTGAATAAAAATATAATTTTTTGCCATTTTTTGCTGATTATAGAAAATCTAAAAGGAATCTAGAAATGAAACACTTCTCATTTTGTAGATATTTTTATGCTGAACAACTTTTGTGCTCAAAGTACCATACTATCATTTTTTGGTTTTAAGTTATTTGCATTTGTTTGATGTAAAAGTGCACAAAAATGGAATTGTCTGTTGTTTTCACTAATTCTGAAAAAACTAAAAAGCATCTATAAATGAAACACCACACAGTTTGTAGACATTTCTGTGCTGAATAAGCTTTGTGCTCACAGTACCATGCTATCATTTTTCATTTTAAAGTTATTTACATTTGTTTGTGGACAAAATTAAAATAAATATGAATTTTCTGCTGTGTTTTTGCTAATTATCAAAAAATCTAAAAGGTATTAATAAATAAAACACCACTAATTTTGTAGATATTTCTGAGCTGAACAACTTTCATGCTCACAGTACCATGTTATCATTTTTTGTTTTAAAGTTATTTGCATTTGAATATGGTTAATTCTGCTACTGAGGCCAAACATTCTAAATGACATAAGCAATGTATAGATAAATGGCTGATGACATAAGCACTGTGTGGATAAACAGCTGATGACATAAGCACTGTATACATAAATTAAATTTATGTACACAGTTATTCAGATAAATGGATTTATCACACTCTGTTTATCTCTAGCCCTATTGCTTAAAAAGTTATATATTTTTTTTTTTTGGAGAGAATGAATAGATCAGACCATATCCACAACATAACCCCAGATGACCTGGATCCTGTTTTCTGCCAGTAGTTTATGTACTCTCACAGAAAAGACAGCACTGAATAAGAAAAATATATATTTATATACATTGTATATATAATTTTTTTCCATTGCAAAACACTTCATTAATGCATCAGTTACGGTTGAAGTGACAAAAGTAGGGAAATAAGATGTTAGGGTTGAGCCCCTAACCTCCTCCCTCCCTACCACCCTACCCCCATCTTACTTGTGTGTGACTATCTCTGTATACATACACAATAAATGTGAGGAAAATGAGTAGTGGATAAAACCATGTATTTTCCACTCAGTGAGATAAATCCTGCAGGAAGTCAAGACAGTGAGAATATTTTCTGTTTATACACATTGTGCTTACATCACTAGCAAATATTCTGTCTGTGCTGATGTCATCCTAACACACATCCCTATGTTATCTATGCTGGCACTACTTTCAGCAGGTAGTGAAAACATAATGAATCTCATCTGTCAGAACTGCACCTGCTGCTTTCTGCTGCACATTTTTTTCAAGCTACACTCCAGAACTTCATTCAATACATAAAGAATCAGAATGCTAACCAGTGAAAAGAAAAAAAAACATTTAATTTACTGCAAAAGAAAGCCGAAACATGTTTTGTAATCCAGGAAATGACACAACCAACCTGGATTGTGCAACTAAATGAACAAATCAACTCAAACTGAAAAACCAAAAAATACAAAATCACTGAATATAGTGGAAGTGTTTCTGAGCTGTTCACACTTTGAAAATGACAAACAACCGCTTCTTGACCCTAACACAACTAAAACTGTCACATTACCAAAACTGGAAGATCTAAAAAAAAACTCATAGCTGGACTCTTTCAGTAGACAACAAAATAATACAAGACTTCATAAACAGTTTGAAAAAATGAAAATACAAAAAGAAAAACTGAAAATGATGTAAACCACTTTCAAAAATTCCTTTTGGAGAGAATGAGTATATCAGACCTTATCCACAACATAACCACGAGATGACCTGGATCCTGTTTTCTGCCAGTATTTTATGTACTCTCACAGAAAAGACAGCACTGAATATGAAAAAGAAAATATATATATATACTGTATATATTTTTTTTTCCATTGCAAAACACTTCATTAATGCATCAGTTAGGGTTGAAGAGACAAAAGTAGTGAAATAAGATGTTAGGGTTGAGCCCCTAACCTCCTCCCTCCCTACCAACCCACCCCCATCTTAACTGTGTATGACTATCTATGTATATATACACAATAGAGGTGAGGAAAATGAGTAGTGGATAAAACTATATATTCTCCACTCAGTGAGATAAATCCTACAGGAAGTCAACACAGTGAGAATATTTTCTGTTTATACACATTGTGCTTACATCACTAGCGAATATTCTCTTTGTGCTGATGTCATCCTAACACACATCCCTATGTTATCTATGCTGGCACTACTTTCAGCAGGTAATGAAAACATAATGAATCTCATCTGTCAGAACTGCACCTGCTGCTTTCTGCTGCACATTATTTTCAAGCTACACTCCAGAACTTCATTCAATACATAAAGGATCAGAATGTTAACCAGTGAAAAGAAAAAAAAAACATTTAATTTACTGCAAAAAGAAAGCCGAAAACATGTTTTGCAATCCAGGAAATGACACAACCAACCTGGATTGTGCAACTAAATGAACAAATCAACTCAAACTGAAAAACAAAAAATACAAAATCACTGAATATAGTGGAAGTGTTTCTGAGCTGTTCACACTTTGAAAATGACAAACAACTGCTTCTTGACCCTAACACAACTAAAACTGTCACATTATCAAAACTGGAAGATCTAAAAAAAAACTCATAGCTGGACTCTTTCAGTAGACAACAAAACAATACAAGACTTCATAAATAGTTTGAAAAAATGAAAATACAAAAAGAAAAACTGAAAATGATGTAAACCACTTTCAAAAATTCCTTTTGGAGAGAATGAGTATATCAGACCTTATCCACAACATAACCGCAGATGACCTGGATCCTGTTTTCTGCCAGTATTTTATGTACTCTCACAGAAAAGACAGCACTGAATATGAAAAAGAAAATGTATATATATACTGTATATATTTTTTTTTCCATTGCAAAACACTTCATTAATGCATCAGTTAGGGTTGAAGTGACAAAAGTAGGGAAATAAGATGTTAGGGTTGAGCCCCTAACCTCCTCCCTCTCTACCACCCCACCCCCATCTTAACTGTGTATGACTATGTATATATACACAATAGAGGTGAGGAAAATGAGTAGTGGATAAAACCATATATTTTCCACTCAGTGAGATAAATCCTACAGGAAGTCAACACAGTGAGAATATTTTCTGTTTATACACATTGTGCTTACATCACTAGCAAATATTCTCTTTGTGCTGATGTCATCCTAACACACATCCCTATGGTATCTATGCTGGCACTACTTTCAGCAGGTAATGAAAACATAATGAATCTCATCTGTCAGAACTGCACCTGCTGCTTTCTGCTGCACATTTTTTTCAAGCTACACTCCAGAACTTCATTCAATACATAAAGGATCAGAATGTTAACCAGTAAAAAGAAAAAAAAAACATTTAATTTACTGCAAAAAGAAAGCCGAAAACATGTTTTGCAATCCAGGAAATGACACAACCAACCTGGATTGTGCAACTGAATGAACAAATCAACTCAAAGTGAAAAACAAAAAATACAAAATCACTGAATATAGTGGAAGTGTTTCTGAGCTGTTCACACTTTGAAAATGACAAACAACCGCTTCTTGACCCTAACACAACTAAAACTGTCACATTACCAAAACTGGAAGATCTAAAAAAAACTCATAGCCGGACTCTTTCTGTAGACAACAAAACAATACAAGACTTCATAAATAGTTTGAAAAAAATGAAAATACAAAAAGGAAAATTGAAAATGATGTAAACCACTTTCAAAAATTCCTTTTGGAGAGATTAAGTATATCAGACCTTATCCACAACATAACCACAGATGACCTGGATCCTGTGTTATGCCAGTATTTTATGTACTCTCACAGAAAAGACAGCACTGAATATGAGCCCCTTAAACTGCAGTCAAAGTTCCAATCATTTGAGCAATATCTAAAAGAGATGGACTATCCCAAATCCTTAAATAATTCAGCAAAATTCCTCCGAATAAGGCAAGTGTTTCAGTCCAAACAGAAGCAGCTGAAAGAACAAACTGGTCAGAGCCGATATGGCTGTGGACAGCGTTTGGCATGCTTTTATCCATTATTTCTAATGAATCTGCATAATGCAGATGTGCTGAGAGACAGCTTCAATGCGGTCTACCTTTTATACATTTTTACAATGTGTTTTCCTAGAATATGCCTGCTGATTATTATATGTTTAGCCTGGACAGTTCACAGAAGACTTGGCATCTTATTTTCAGCGGGGATGTGCATCTACACAATATTATGCTGCATTGCATAAAATCAGAACACACTGAAAACAATAGTTTACATCTGGAAGAGGCTACCCTGAATAAATACATTATAAAAATAGTAAAATCATGACCCCACTGAAAACAAGATATCACATCTAATCTGGGACATCCTGAACAAATACAGTGCAAAAATGTGTAAAATGAAGATCACAATGACAATGAAATTTAGCATCTCCCAAGCGCTATTCAGGATATAAAATATAGGATACAAAATATTTAAAGACCTAGTGGAGCCAAAACAGGCAGACAGGAAAATAATACAAATTTTAAGTAGCAGTCAGTTGTAATTTTTTATTTCTGAAATATTTTTATTTGTCCTTTTGCTCATCAGAAAGTATTCTATGTGATAATATTGTGCTGAATGTATGGAACAGCATTTAGCCTGGCAGCTGACATAGCTTTTTCTACTGCCCCACACTACAACATCAGCATTGTGACCTCACTGACTGTGACATCACAGGTGAACAAATTGGCAGTCACTCTCTTGCTGTTCCTAAGTAGCAGTGATGTCACAGTCATAGCAGTCACAATGCTGATGATATAGTAAGGCAATAGAGTAAGATATGTCAACTGCCAGGCTAAGAGCTCTACCACACATCATGCCTACTAACATCAGGTAAACAATCTTCTAATTAAACAAAGGGAAAAGAAAAAGTATCTAAGATATAACATGTAATGGTTGGATGCTTTTAAAATCTAATATTAGTTTTAGGCAGTACACTGGCTCTTTAAAGGAATTTCACTGTGTTCACTGACATAAACAGTTTCTTTACCGTTTTATAATATATTATATAGCAGTATTTATTATGAATGTTGTGCTATTGAGGTGTGTGTGTGTTTGCTACAGCTCAATATATTTTTCCCCAGAAGGCATAGTAAAAAATGCCTGCTAATTTCTATATAATTACTGTAGCTCAGAGAGTTCACACAAGACCTGGCATATGTCTGAGACAGTGCTTATCAGAAAATGTCTTAAGAAGAGGTTAAAAAAACAGTGTCAAAAGGTGAAATTTATGAGGTATGAATCTTTCTTGAAAGACAATACTTGCCCAGCTGAAGCTTATATCAAGAACATGTTTTAATGCTAAGTATTTAAATGTGCAACTTGTTGCATTTCGAAGGGGATAAACAAATTTACAGTTTAATAGGCAACCAATATTTAACAAGCTGTTTCAGTTTCCTAATGGCCTTCTGATAAGCAGCTTTAATGTTGTCTCCAGCGTTCTAAACAGAAAGAAGGGAGTGTTTCATCTCATTTGGCATAGTGATTTTTAGATGTGGAAGGATACATTGAAAAGTCCAAAAAAAGTGCTTCATGTTCCTTCATTTTTCCAGCTTCAGATAGCAAGATGGCTGTAAGCTCCACTCACAGCGATAAAAAGGCATGGGTAACAAACTGCATGCTGCTGATGAGCTGACTGATATCATCATTGAAAAGCTACATATCAGCTCAACATTCTAGGTCCAGACAATGCTCATTCACTTACCAACACCATGTGGCTAATTTTTACAATGCATTTTGAAATGAGAGGTAACACTGAAACCCACAACCTTCAGTGGGGGGATATAACCTAATGCAGAGATGACACCAACTATAGGTACTTGGAGTATTCGAGAGAATGTCAAACAAAGACCCAAACTGAATTAAATCCAAAAGACATTCGTATACTGAAACCCAGTGCGTATGAAATATCAGACCACCAATAATGGCCAGTTCACAACTATATACCTTATGTCTCCAAAAGACCCTTGGAAGCCAATTCAGATACGTCTCTGTTTTTCTTAGTTACTAATCATGAATACAAAACACAAGCAGCAAGTAACTGGTATAAAAAACAGCCACTCAGGATAAACTCCATAAACTCCATAATGAAAAATATGATTGCATCTGCTGGAATAAATACTGAAAAAAGACTTACTAATCATTCAATTAGGAAACATCTTGTCCAAAAATTTGCAAGATAGCAATACCGCCCCATGGACATTATACAAGTGTCTGGACACAAACAAGTCAAGTCACTGAATGATTACTCCAAACTAAATGAACAAAAACAAAGAGAGATTTCTCCTCTCCTGAGCAATGCTAATGAGCCAATACCATCAACCTTGAAGAATACTCAACCACTACCATCAGCCTCAAAAAAAACTGAAGCACTGTCATCAACCTCAAAGAATACCAAACCCAAAGTTAAAAGAAAAATATGCTGCAGTGACTGGCAAGACTACATGTCTGCCTGCTTCAGCAACCCAAATATAACAGCCACAAACATAACGTTCAACATAATGCAAGCTGAAAATGGCAACAGATACATACGCAGCATGTCTCACACAGTATAAAATATAACAATATTTTCTTTTCTTCTTCCCTACAGGTCCTCAATATGACTGTGGCTCCCACAAAAGACCTCACATTCTGACATCGGATAGTGACACTGACTAACTGAGGAAACCAAGCAAACAGCATGAAATTCAGAAATTCCTGAAGCATCACTTCTACTTCCTAAAAGAACTACGTCTTATGTTTTGTTGAAACATAAAGTTTATTTTCTCACTCACCATGTTAAATAAAATGCTGTTTCACTTGCAATGAAGCAAAAGTAAAAGACAAAAAAACATGGAAATGTTCTGATGAATATAACTGGAAAAGAATAAAAATAAATCTATTGATAAGTTCTAAGCACTAAACACCATTACCCGAACCCCAAAATATAACTAAAGAACTGATTCCACATATCATAAACTTTAAAATGAATAAAAACTATGCAGGATGCTGACTTTCCAAATGAAAGAAAAGCCCTCTTCCATACAAGACATCCACCAAATAAAACATATGCCTCAAGCACGTCACAGAAAACCATCCAATGGAATCACTAACATGACACATATTCATAGAAATAACTAATCAAAAAACCTCAGACAGAAACTTAATCAGAAGCAAAAGCTCTATTCAGAACAAGAGGCAGAACACCCATGGAGTAGCACTAAGACCAAAAATAACATACAGCACAGGAGTACCACAACAACAACAACATACAGAAACTAAATCAAATACAAACCAAAATATCAGTGAAACACCAATTGTATAAATCGCACACATGATGTGCAGCTCATGGGATATGGAAAACATACTTACTCCTGCAGAGTGAGCTCTGGATACTCTCGCCTGTGCCTTCGACACTTGTGAGTATCCAGAGCTTTCACTCTGCAAGAGTGAGAATATTTTCCATATCCCACTCCTGCCCATCATTGTATCATATATATATATATATATATATATATATATATATATATATATAGATATATATATATATATATATATATATATATATATATATACACACACACACACACAATGGAGGTAAGAGCTATTCCAGTGCAATAAATGAAGACATTCTCACTGCAGTGAGAGAAATGCTGATGACATCAGTGGAGTGAGATGTATTCTGTTTATCCATACTCTGCTGATGTCATCACTCACTCACTCACGCTAGCATTCTAAATGAAAGTGCTTCAAAAATCACTCTCTGTGTCTCACTGAAGCCTGCAGATCACTCAGTTAGCATTGCAAAACACACTTACCTATGTCCCAAAGTTTCCAACACGCCTTGACCATTTCTGTGTTAATCTCAGCTTCAAAACAACCTGAATTCAAATGAAACTCATTTACAAAGCAGTTTCTTTCTCACTGCAAGCTGCAACTAACACAAATAACATAACAAAACACACTTACCTGTGTAGCAAAGTTTCCAACAGTCCTAGCCCATTTCTGTGCTAATCTGAGCTTCCAAACAACCTGAATTCAAATGAAACTAATTTACAAAGCAGTTTCTTTCTCACTGCAGGCTGCAACTAACACAAATAGCATAGCAAAACACACTTACCTGTGTCCCAAAGTTTCCAACACTCCTAGCCCATTTATGTGCTAATCTCAGCTACAAAACAACCTGTATTCAAATGAAACTCATTTACAAAGCAGTTTCTCATTCTCACTGCAAGCTGCAACTAACACAATTAGCCTAGCAAAACACAATCACATGTGTCCCACAGTGCTTCTAACAATCTCAGCCCATTCAGAAACATTGCTTTTAGTATAGCCTAGAGCGTGGAGTAATGAGCTCTAAACAAGCTTGGTACAGTCAGCAGACCAGACCTGGGTTTGAGTCTCACAACCTTTACTTGCATACTGTGTAACTCTGAACAAATCACTTAACTGCCCAGTACTCATAAAAAAACTCACCTGGTTACCAAAGACTAAACTTGGAAAACAAAAAAAAAAGAACATAGATACAAGACAAAGACACAGCAAAACATGACACTTCATGCGCTCTCACCCCATTTGTATAAATACCACACATGATGTGCATGTCATGAGAAATGGGAAATATTCTTGCTCCTGCAGAGTGAGCTGTGCATTCTCACTCATCCCTTCGGCACTTGTGAGAATACAGAGTGCACTCTGCAGGAGCAAAAATATTTCCCATATTTCACTCCTATCCATCATGTATCCTTTATTATGGTAGCACGGTAGTGCTACCATAGTTAGGGTTGAGGAGCCATTTCTATGTTAAACCCCAAAACTTTGCACCTTAATAACTTTGCAACCATTTAACAGATTTGGCTGAAATTTTGAATACATAATCAAGAACCATAGGCCTTGGGATCTACCAAGTTTCATAGTGGTCGGATATACGGCTGCGGAGTTATTAAGCATGATCTGTGCACACGTTTACGCTTTTTCTGGAATTCTACGGTTGCGCCTACAGGTCGTACGGTTTGCGCGACCAGTCCAAAATCTTCAGGGAACGTGTGGCCAGGGTCCCTGATGTGCCTTTTGTATGATTTCATAAAAATATTAAATGGTTCAAAAGTTATTCAAAAACAGTTTCCCATTATAAGTCAATGGGAAAGTTAACAAAAGTTCAACACTTTCATAAATGCATTTTACTTTCACAAATGGGCCTGTTACTTTTGCAAATCGGCCATTTTGTTTTCAGTTGGTGATCAGAAAATGGTTGGCATTTAAATTTGGGACCCTCTAGCAACCTAATTCTTTTGTATTCACCTAGTCGGACCCTGAGGATGCTTGCCATGTCTTTATTTTGTGGTAAACACACCCCAGAAATATGTTTTTCAAATTTCTGGAAAAATACTTCAAAATTACTGGTGCTCACAGTGTCGAACTTCCCTAGCTTTCGCAAATTGCAACAGTAGTTTTCCATCGTGGAACAGTGACAGCGATTCTTTGGCACGCTGCAAAAGAACCGTTGGGAGTTTAGGCTGAAATTTGAGGGAAAGAGTGACATCTCACAGATGTGCCTTTCAGTGTTATATTGAAAAAATATTACACAGTGGCAAAGTTACGGCACTCCAAAGTTGATGTTTTTTCCCATAGGATAACATTACGGCACACGATGCATTACAGAAATCCTTTGGCACCCTGCTGCAAAATAATGGTTTGGTCTTTTTTCCTGAAATTTGGAGGGAAGACAGCCAACAGCCCACAGATGTGCCTTTCAGTAGTTTGGTGAAAAAATATCACAAGGTGGCAAATTTACGGCACTCCAAAGTTGATGGTTTTTCCCATAGGATAACATTACGGCGCCTGACGCATTACAGAAATCCTTTGGATCCCTGCTGCAAAATAACGGTTGGGTCTTTTTTCCTGAAATTTGGAGGGAAGACAGCCAACAGCCCACAGATGTGCCTTTCAGTGGTTTGGTGAAAAAACATTTCAGGGAGGCAAAGTTATGGTGCTCTGAACTTTTCTTTTTTTCCCATAGGATATCATTACGGTTCGCCGCGCCTTTCAGGGCCGGTATCTCGGAAACGGTGCGAGATATGGACTTTTCGTCAGAAAATTTCTTAGCCCCCTACATGGGGGGTATAATTCAAATTAGCCAGGACAGTTGTAAATAATAGGACTTTTAAATTTTTTTTCCACGTCATATGGTTCCTGAGATATAATGTGTTTAGTATTCCAAGATCTCATTTTCTGCGCTGATACTCATTATTATGCATACATTATTTGTACTCACTGTCTTTCTCTATGCAGGTTTTGGGGAAAACCAGCATGTGCGCTTACATTACTGTTACTGTTGCCCTTTCCGGCAGTGGTTCGCACCGTTTCACTTACCGTTAGCGTCTCGCCACCATGTGCGTTATCGCTGCGTTTTCATTTGCGCTTGCGTTTCTGTTATTTTTGCCATTTCTGTCTACAGTACTGTTTATATTTCTGTTTCACTTTATGTCACCATGCTCATTGACATTTCTGTTTGCAGGCACCATGTTAGTATGTGACAACACATCACGTGGCAGACCATTCCTGTCTCTGCCACCATGTGCGTTACCCTTTCTGTTCTCATTCGTGCTTGTGTTACCATGTGCGCCACTGTTAGCATTTCTGTTTGCATTGCTGTCCCTGTTAGTATGCCACAAGACATCATGTGATGGGAGCGTGGGGCCGAAGAGCCTGCGCCCAGCTCCGCCGCTGCATTACATTCACTATTTCCGTTATCATTCTCAAGAAGAAGGAAATTAGAGGCAAAAACTCTGTTTAATGCATCAGTTAGGGTTGTTCCATAGCGACAAAAGTGAGAAAATTCGCTGTTAGGGTTGAAAACCCCTTGCACCCCACCCCCAACCAGCATTGGGGTGTGCATTGGGATCGTGGGCCCTAACTCTGACCCCATTCTCCTATACTTCTGCTGCTTTACACATGTCATTTGGTGAGAGTTAGGGCTGATGATCCCAATACACACCCCAATGCCACCACGTGCTTCATCCTTTGCGTTTTCATTTGCGCTTGCGTTTCTGTTACTTTTTTGCCATTTGTGTGTACTGTACTGTTTCTCTTTCTGTTTCACTTTGCTTCACCATGCCCATTGACATTTCCATTTACAGGCACCATGTTACTATGTGACAAGACATCACGTGGCACACCGTTCCCATCTCGCCACCGCTCGTTACCCTTTCTGTTCTCATTTTAGCTCGTGTTACCATGTGTGCCACTGTTAGCATTTCTGTTTGCATTGCTGCTCCTGTTACTATGCCACAAGACATCATGTGGCAGGGCATGAAGACCCTTGAGACCCCGCTCCCACCACCGCATTACATTCACTATTTCTCAATATCATTCTCAAAGAAGGAAATTAGAGGCAAAAACTCCGTTTAATGCATTAGTTAGGGTTGTTCCACAGCGACAAAAGTGAGGAAATTCGCTGTTAGGGTTGAAAACCCTAACTCCGAATTCACCCCCAGCACCACACACACACAGACACACACACACATTCAAGTATGGGGGTGGACCAAGTCAACACAACCAATGACAGACATCCAGCAGCAGGTGACAGAAATAACAAACAATTGTCTAAATGTACTACGAGACATCCCCACCCACCTGACCAGGTACTGCATGCTCAGTGGAGATCAACAGCAAAACTGAGGCCATGTACACAAAACGTACACATCCCTGATTGCAGCTGCACAGAACGTACCACACTTAGTAGTTGCATGGCCTTACCTACCGATGCCCCACACCAGACCACACCACTTGTGGTGGGCCACCTGAGCAACAGAGTTCAGCAAAACCAAGGAGTTGTACAGGTATGATATCTCTGATTATAACAAGGGTTTGAGAAATGCAGATTTCTAATTGACTGTAAAGATTGTAACAGCCTTATGTTTAGTTTTTATTAACATACATGTAGAGCCTAACCATATGATGAACATGGCTTAATGTTGTTTAAAAAACAGTTTTATTATGATAGCAATACTCCCAGGTATTATGTTAATGGTCAGTTTATCACTGTCTAGCAACATGTGGCTTTCGGCTATGCCTCATTCAACATTAAACCCTACAGCGTGATTAACAGACCACTTAACATAACTGTTGGTCATGCCTTATTGTTATTGTCTTTATGAGTAGATACTCTCCCTCTGCTAGGCACTGCAGCAGCTTTGCAACACAGTGTCCACCAGTTACACCATACACTGTCTAGTTACTGGAGAATGGCTGTGAATATGAACTCATGAAGATGAACAGTGTAACTTGATCATTACAGTCATCAAAACCCTAGTGTGATTATAACTGACAGAGTCAGTGATAGAGGATAAGCCCTGCTGTCATAGTACACTTACCCCATTGTGAGTTTAATCAATACTAAAAGACATTCTGTTTATATCTACACCATACCTACTTGATTCCTGTTGTACCACAATTAACATAGTTATCACTTTGATAGCATCAGTGACAGAAGTGTAGCAAGCCAAACAGTAGGCATACAGCCTGAGTATGAAACAACTGTTAAAAAAAATCACACTGTGTCCATAAGTGGCATAGATCACTCATTGCAACAATAGTAAATGTATTACTATTTGAATAAGTTAGTCATCACAGATGCAATGAGATTGTCTTTATCAGATACAACATACTCAGTAAGTGCCTACAGGAAAATCTATCCTATATACATCTCCGATACAGGTACATCATTGTTGGCTCAGTAGTGCTATGATATTTAGAAGTTGCTTGGCCTGATCCATGCAATTACAATGTTTCTTACAAAGAATACTTACTGCATCTTTAGTATTGAAACACACTGAAGGTCTATGTATGTACATCAGCAGTACACCTTCATCAGTAAGAATGCATGTGATACTGGCAGTACGAATTTCACAGCGTTGAACAGGCAATGCTTTTCCATATGTTTACATCAGCCTTTCTATGTTGAGTAAACCATTGCAGTAAATGTACTACTATGTAAATCACCTACTAAATGTATCACTACTTTTACCTTGAGCATGCTAGTGTCTTGTAGTTAATTTATGGGCTTCTCATAATTAATGTATACTCAGTAGTGTTAAAACCTTTCTACAACTGTCATCATGCACCTTCAGCATTTATATTGAATAACGGCACAGTACCAGTTGTGGTGTGGTGTGGAGCATCGGTAGGTAAGGCCATGCAACTACTAAGTGTGGTATGTTGTGTGCAGCTGCAATCAGGGATGTGTGTTTGGTGTACATGGCCTCAGTTTTGCTGTTGATCTCCACTGAGCATGCAGTACCTGGTCAGGTGGGTGGGGATGTCTCGTAGTACATTTAGACAATTGTTTGTTATTTCTGTCACCTGCTGCTGGATGTCTGTCATTGGTTGTGTTAACTTGGTCCCCCATACTTGAATGTGTGTTTGTCTGTGTGTGTGTGGTGCTGGGGGTGAATGGGATTAGGGTTTTCAACCTAACAGCGAATTTCCTCACTTTTGTCGCTGTGGAACAACCTAACTAATGCATTAAGCGGAGTTTTGCATCTAATATATATATATATTAGAGCCAAAACTCCATTTAATGCATTAGTTAGGGTTGTTCACAACAACAAAGTAGAAATTCCCTTGGAGTTAAAACCCCGCAAGACCCCAACTGGCATTGGGGTGCGCATTGGGATAGAACAGCCCTAACTCTCACCCCATGACATGTGTAAAGCAGCAGAAGTATAGGAGAATGGGGTGAGAGTTAGGACCCATGATCCCAATGCGCACCCCAATGCTGGTTGGGGGTGGGCGGGGTCCAAGGGGTTTTCAACCCTAACAGCGAATTTCCTCACTTTTGTCGCTGTGGAACAACCCTAACTAATGCATTAAATGGAGTCTTTTGCCTCTAATTTCCCTTCTTTTTGAGAATGATAACGAGAAATAGTGAATGTAATGCAGTGGCGGGGCCCTGCGCTCCCGCTGCATAATGCGTTGTGGCATACTAACAGGGACAGCAACGCAAACAGAAATGCTAACAGTGGTGCACATGATAACACAAGCATGAATGAGAACAGAAATGGTAACGCACATGGTGGCGTAGACGGGAATGGTCTGCCACGTGATGTGTTGTCACATAGTAACATGGTGCCTGCAAACAGAAATGTCAATGGGCATGGTGATGTAAAGTGAAACAGTAAGATAAACAGTACTGTAGACAGAAATGGCAAAAATAACAGAAACACAAGCGCAAAGAAAGGATGCGCATGGTGGCGCGAGCGTCAATGGTAAGTGAAGCGGTACGGATCTGCAAGCGGAAAGGGCAACAGTAACAGCAATGTAAGTGCACAGGCTGGTTTTCCCCAAAACCTGCATTGAGAAAGACAGTGAGTACAAATAATGTATGCAAAATAATGAGTATCGGCGCAGCAAATGAGATCTTGGAATACTAAATACATTATATCTCAGGAACCGTACGACGTAGAAAAAAAATTTAAAAGTCATATTATTTACAACTGTCCTGGCTAATTTGAATCTTAGCCCCATTAAGTTGCTAAGAAATTTTCCGACGAAAAGTCCGTATCTCGCACCGTTTCCGAGATACGGGCCCTGAAAGGTGCGGTGAACGCCGTAATGTTATCCTATAGGAAAAAAAGAAAAGTTCGGAGCACCATAACTTTGCCTCCCTGTAATGTTTTTTCACCAAACTACTGAAAGGCACATCTGTGGGCTGTTGGCTGTCTTCCCTCCAAATTTCAGGAAAAAAGACCAAACCGTTATTTTGCAGCAGGGCTCCAAATGATTTCTGTTAAGTGTCGGGCGCCGTAATGTTATCCTATGGGAAAAACTGTCAATTTTGGAGTGCCGTAACTTTTCTGCCATGTGATATTTTTTCACCAAACTACTGAAAGACACATCTGTGTACTGTTGGCTGTCTTCCCTCCAAATTTCAGGAAAAAAGACCAAACCGTTATTTTGCAGCAGGGTGCCAAAGGATTCCTGTAATGCTTCGGGCGCCGTAATGTTATCCTATGGGAAAAACTGTCAACTTTGGAGTGACATAACTTTGCCACCATGTAATATTTTTTCAATACAACACTGAAAGGCACATCTGTGAAATGTCGGCTGCGTTCCCTCCAAATTTCAGCCCAAAACTCCCAACGGTTATTTTGCAGTGCAGTGCCAAAGAATTGCTGTCATTTTCCCACAGACTAGAAAATTACTGTCGCAATTTGCGAAAGATTTCGCAAAAATTTGTGACACTTTCGTGAGCACGAAAGTAATTTGCGAAAGTACTTTTTCCAGAAATTTGAAAAACATATTTCTGGGGTGTTTTACCACAAAATAAAGACATGGCAAGCATCCTCAGGGCCCGACTAGGTGAATACAAAAAAAATTAGGTTGCTAGAGGGTCCCAAATTTAAATGCCAACCATTTTTCTGATCACCAACTGAAAACAAAATGGCCGATTTGCGAAAGTAACAGGCTCATTTGCGAAAGTAAAAATGCATTTGCGAAAGTGTTGAACTTTTTGTTAACTTTTCCCTTTGACTTATAATGGGAAACTGTTTTTTGAATAACTTTTGAACCGTTTAATATTTTTTCACAAAATCTTCTAAAGGCAAATCGGGGACCCTGGCTGCACGTTCCCTGAAGATTTTGGGCCAGTCACACAAACCGTACGACCTGTAGGAGCGACCACAGAATTCCAGAAAAGCGTAAATGCGCGCACAGATCACACTTAATAACTCCGCAGCTGTATATCTGACCAATACGAAACTTGGCAGATCCCAAGGCCTATGGTTCTTGATCAAAAATTCCAAATTTCAGGCAAATCCATCAAACGGTTGCAAAGTTATTAAGGTGAAAAGTTTTGGTGTTTATCATAGAAATGGCTCCTCAACCCTAACTATGGTAGCACGACGTGCTACCATAATATATATATATATATATATATATATATATAAAATACTGACACGGTAGTGCCAGTATAGTTAGTATGAAAGGAAACTTCTACGTTAAACCCGAATTTTTGAATGTTAATAATTTTGGAACCGTTAAATAGATGTGCATAAAATTTGGCATGCATAATGTCTAGGGTAGGTTTCTTGACTGGCCAAATTTCATGAGAATCTGTTGTGTGATATGAAGTGCTGACAAAACAGAAAAATCTGCGTTTTTTGACATTTCTTTGTCCACCTGGATCTCTGAAATGACATTTGGTTGTAGTCTGAAATTCCCCCCCCCCCATTTGCCTTTGCCCCACAGATGTGCCGTATGGAGGCTTGGTGAAAAAATATTAATTTATTAAAACATTATTAAACTTTAAAATTTGCCATTATAACCTCTTGGAAAAAAATATATGATCTGAAAGTAAAAGCAGGTAAACAGCCCCAAAAAACTGTTTATTGGCCACTTCTTAGCAAGAAAATGGTAAGAAATGTTGGGCTGAAATTTGCAGGGTGGACAGCCTTTGCTCCACAGATATGCCTGTCACTGGTTTGGTGAAGAAATTGCCACTGGTTCCACAGCTACAGCACTCCAAAGTTGTGAATTGCCCCATAGGATAACAAAAGGTAACTTCAATGTTAAACTCAAATTGTTGGAAGTTAATAACATTGGAACTTCTCTACAGATTTGCATGAAATGTGGCATGCATAATGTCTAGCATTGTGTCTCTTGGTATGCCACATTTTATGGAAATCTGTTTTGTAGTTTCTGAGATACAGAGTGTTGAGAAAACAGAAAAATCTATGTTTTTTGACATTTCTTTGTCCACCTAGATCTTAGAAACGGCTTTAGGTTGTAGTCTGAAATTTTCAGGGTAGAAAGCACGTGACTCACAGATGTGCCCTTTGCAGGTTTGGTGAAGAAATGGACACTTGTTCCATAGCTACAGCACTCCAAAGTATGGTTCCTGAGATATTGCAACTTTTGCAGCACAAGGATGTCCTGGAATGGCTTTAGGCATGCACTATGTCTCTATACTTATGGGTACATGGGAGGGTAGGACCCACAGGCCCTGCCCTCCCACATTTGGACCCCATTTCCCACACGGAGATGTGATATCATTAAAATATCAGTACACTTATGTATAAATGGGAGCTCAGGGCCCATGAAAATCAGAGACAATTACAAAATGTATACATGATGGGAGTGCAAGGCCCAGAGAACCCCACGCTCCAACAACCTCATACTAGTAACATTACATGTTCTCAAAAAGAAGGGACATTTATTGCAAAAAATGTTATTGCATCGGTTAGAGTTGTTATTACAGTGACAAAGGTTTGGAAATTTGATGTTAGAGTTACCAACCTTACCCCTCACCCCAACCCCACTCTCCATACATCAGCAGGTCTCGGGGTGTGCCTTGGGGTTGTCGGGCCTCTCACCTCACTGTCCTATACTGTACCGCTTAGGTTCCTTACAAATGGAATGGAATGAGAGTTAGCTGACAGCACACCCTGATGCCTGTTGGTGTGGAGAGTGGGTGGGGGTAGGTTGGTAATCTCAACCATTGAATTTAGAAACTTTTGTTGCTGTAATGACAACCTTAACTGATGCATTAAAAAAAGGTTTTTGCATTGAATGTGTGTGTGTGTGTGTGTGTGTGTGTGTGTGTGTGTGTGTGTGTGTAAGAATGGGAAATAGTGGAGGGAGGGAACTAATTCATGTTTGGTAGGAGGTAACCGAGAGACTATCCCTGTACACCAGTGGAGCAATGAAATGGTTTGCGTTGTGTGTAAGGTGTTTTGCTTAAGCATCACCCTCTGCCTCCTATTTAGCAGTTGTCTTAATAACAATATATTATTTTTCCCACACCCTTCTTACTTACTGTGTGAATTAGAATTTTTTGTGAGGGTGAAGCTAAATCAAGCAGATAAATGAGTTTCAAGTTTATTGTGAACAGGTAATGCTTATAAGCATAAATGTCTTTTTCATAGGTATTGTAAGTCAACATTAATTACTAATAATCAAATGCATACATATGTAATTTTTCAAAAATATACACAATGCAATTAATGTAAAATTCAATAGCTGTGACATGCTTTTCTGTTACACAAATGTGCAACCAAGGATGAACATACAGTTGGAAATTGATCACATAGGTATTATTTGGGATAGCATTTTCAGCTTTTGCCGCCCTATACGAGAAAGATTGTTGTCTAATGTTAGCTTCCTTGCATGAAATGACCAATGTTAAGTTTACCTGTGAACTGATAATATTATGTCCAGAAGACATATTAAATCTGCAGACCAATACTAACAGGTTTTTTGAGACTTTGTCATGCAAAGTTTTCCAAACCCAGCAGCCTAAATATTGGTGCAGGCATAAATCAAGTAGCAGCCAAATGCATATAGCATACAGATGGCAATGATGGGTTCTGATATTGTTATCAAGAACCAAATAACAGTCTTTATGCATGAAGGGGTCTAGTCACAAAAGTGCAGAGTGCTTACATGCTGCATATCGGAGGTGCATAGGCAACCCCACATAGAAACATATAAACATAGAAGTTGATGGGCGATAAGGACCCCAAGGCCAATTCAGTCTGCCCATTTTTTTTTCTACCTTATGAATGTGCCATAGGTCTTTACTCTGTCAATGGCCTATCTATTCATACTCATCTGTATTGCCCCCTTATGCCTATCCCATCCCTGTTTGAAGCCCTGCACTGTATTCCTATCCACTACTTCCTAAGGTAGGCTGTTCCATGCATCCACCACCCTTTCTGTCAGAAAGAACTTCCTCACATTACCCTTTAATCGGCCTCCCTCTAATCTCATGCTGTGTCCTCTTGTCCTGCTATTTTTCTTGTATTGAAACATGTTCAACTCTTTCACTTTGTTAATGCCCTCAAGGTGTTCGAATGTTTCGATCATATCACCTCTCTCCCTCCTTTGCTCTAGGGTATACATATTGAGCTCCATTAATCTGTCCTCATATGTTTTCTGATGCAGTCCCTGCACCATTTTGCTTGCCCTTCTCTACACTGCCTCCATTTTGTTAATGTCCTTGTGAAGGTGCGGCCTCCAGTACTGCACGCAATACTCCACATGGGGCCTAACCAGTGTCTCATAAACAGGGATTATTACCTCCCTCTTACTACTTGTGATGCCCCTACTAATACACCACAACATCCCCCTAGCCTTACCTACTGCTTTAGTGGTCTGCTTGAATGATTTCAGGTCATCTGTGATGATGATGCCCAAGTCTATTTCTTCCATTGTGATTTTCAGCAACTCCCCTCCCAACCTATAGGTGACTTCAGGGTTTCTCTTCCCCATGTGGATGATCTTGCACTTTTTTTCATTAAACTCCAGTTGCCACTCCTTAGACCATTTTGACAGTTTATCCAGATCTCTTCTCATTCTGCCCACCACATCTGGGTCATCTAATCTGTTGCAGATCTTGGTGTCATCTGCAAACAGCCAAACCTTACCCACCAGTCCATCTGCAATGTCACTGATGAAGATATTGAAGAGGACTGGCCCCAGGACTGATCCCTGAGGTAAGCCACTTGTGACTTGCATCTCTTCTGACTGTATACCATTTCCACCACTCTCTGTTTTCTTCCCGTCAACCAGTTTGCCACCAAGTTGACCAACTTCTGACCTACCCCGAGCCTACCCAGCTAATTAATCAGTCTTCTATGTGGAACAGTATCGAAAGCTTTGCTGAAGTCAAGGTAGGCGACATCAACTACTCCCCCTTGGTCCACCACTCTGGTTACCCAGTCAAAGAAATCTATGAGATTAGTTTGACAGGACCTTCCTGTTGTAAACCCATGCTGTCTTGATCCTGTGCTGCTATGGATTCCGGGTGTTGCACTATCATTTAATTAAGGAGTGCCTCCATAATCTTGCCCACTACTGAGGTATGACTAACTCGTCTATAGTTCTCTGCCTCCTCCCTGCTACCACTCTTGTGGAGCGGGATAACACAAGCCCTTCTACAGTCTTCTGGGACCTCTCCTGTGCTCAGAGACTCACTAAACAGTTCTGATAATGGCTCTGCTAGTTCCACCCTTAGCTCCTTTAGTACCTTGGCATGTATGCCATTAGGTCCCATTGCCTTGTCCACCCTGAGATTAACAAGATCTTATAGGACCCTTTCTTTTGTGAAGGAACTAGTGCACACCTTCCTCCCCCTCTGTGACCATGGTACTGAGCAATGGGCCCTGCTCTACCTTCTCCTCAGTAAATACTAACCAGAAGTATCTATTTAGGATAGATGCTTTTCCTTGGTCCTCCTCCTCACACTCCTCCTTATCCCCTTTGATCTTAGCAATACCCCCTCTGGACTTTCTTCTTTCACTAATGTATCTATAGAATGTCTTGTCACCTTCTTTTACTGTTCATGCTAGTGTTTCCTCAGTTTGGGCCTTTGCCTGTCTTACTGCCTTCCCTGCTTCTCTTTGGGAAGTTTGGTATGCCTCCCTATCTTCGTCCCGCTGTGTTCCCTTATAGTTCCTGAAGGCCAGCCTTTTGACTCTGACCTTTTCTGCTACTGTTTTTGAGAACCAAAGTGGTTTCCTTCTTCTTTTGCTCTTGCTTTTCTCTCTAACACAATGGGATGTTGCTTCAAGTATTGTATCCTTTATGCTTGCCCACTTTGCCTATACCCCCTCATCTTTATTTCTTCTTGCCAGGGCTAGCTTAACTCTGTTGGCCATCTTATCAAAGTTAGCAAATCTGAAGTCCCATATTTTTGACTTGGAATGAGATGATTTAGTTCTAGTGGCCAAATTGAACCATGCCACATGATAGTCACTGGCCTCCAGGTGACCTTCCACCTAGAGATCTGTGATCCTTTCACCATTATTCAGTACTAGATCTAGGATAGCCTTGTCTCTTGTGAGTTGTTCTACCAGTTGTTTGAGACCCTCCCCCTGCAGGGAATCCACTATGTGTCTAGTTCTGGCAGATGTTCCTGCTGGTATTGACCAATCTATATCTGGCATGTTGAAGTCTCCCATTATCAGAACCTCCCCTTTAGCTGTCATGTTTTGTATATCTTCTAACAGTTATGTGTCTATGTCCTCCCTCTAGTCTGAAGGCCAGTAGCTGGGTACTGAAGCCTCCCATGTGTGGTTACTGGTGAGCCATGTCTCGCTAATGGCTACTATGTCCAGTTTAGCCTCTATCATTGTTGCCTTCAGGTCTGGGATCTTGTTTCTCAGACTGTGAGCATTTGTGTACATTATTTTCCATTGGCCAGATTTTGGTGTGTTAGTTGTTGGGCGAGGTCTGGCATTTCCACTATGTATCATATGGGGAGCCAGACCTTTTTCTTACCTGGTTATGCAAATGAACTACAAACATACTGAACTCCTGTTTGATCACTAGCTAAGGGGTGATGGGTGTTCTTCCTATTCAATGTATCGGGTGCTGCACCCCTCTCCCCATTTGCTAGTTTAAATATTCAGCAAAGATGTCAGACTTCTGCCCCGATGCACTGACTCTCTCATTAGTCAAATGCAGTCCATCAAATTTAAAGAACTTTCTCTCCCAAAACTGTTGCCAGTTACCTAAAAATGTGTGTCCTTTTTCCTGGCACCTGCCCTTGAGCCACATGTTTAACTCCCCTATCTCTCCTCCTTTGACTTTCCATCCATTTGCCCCCCTCTCCCAGACTGGCAGGATCTCAGAGAAGGAGATTCTGGATGAAATGGATGACAGTTTGTAACCCATCCTAGTCAGGTGTTCCTTGGTCTCCACAACTGACCTGCTGGTGGGATCATTAGTCCCTATGTGTACCAGGGCATCGATGTTTCCTCCTGCTTCCTGCAAAATTTTTGCAATGCGGTCAGTGTCTCTCCATGCTGATATACCTGGGAGACATCTGATCATTACCCTCAGCTGGAGATAGATATCAGCTCTCCAAATCATGGAGTATCCTATGATCAGAAGTGTTTTGGATTTCCTTTTTGCTTTTTTGTTTTGGTTCCTGTTTTGGGTGAGTTTTGTTGTGTTAGCTCCTGTGCTGCAGTGTCCTGCTGTGCAGTGTCCTCTACCCCATTGTTTGACTTTGGGAATAGAGGCAGATACCCATTTGTAGTTTTTATATGGTTTGTGGAGGTGATACATTGGACAGCACCAAGTAATGGGGCACCCAATTTGCCCCTCCTAACCACCTGTCAACCTCCTGTACCAACTACTCTCTGCGGTCAAGGTGCTTCTGCTGGATGTTGTGGAAATGACGGGTGGTTCTTATAATATATTTCCTCCTGAATATGTGATTTGAGGTGCAGAATCTCTGTCCATGCTGCCTGGAGCTGAGCCCTCAGATCTCCAGTGGTCCAGCATGTAGGGCAGTGTCCTAAATCCTGTATAACTGCCCTTTTGAAAAGTATCCTGCAGTGCCTGCAGTTAATAATATCCATTCCAGATGAGTTGCTGGGTTTATAACCTGGTCAGAGTAATTAGAAGGAGGAAAATGAAAGCAAAAGTTTGATTTTGTGTTTTGTTTGTTTGTTTTTGTATAACTTGTTATAACAAGTTGAATTACTTGTGCCTCTGTAAATGAGGTCACTGTGTGGATACCCCTCTGATCCTCCCCTTTCTGCTTTGCTACAGAAAATGTCACGACTGTGCTATCCTTTAAAAGGAGTGTAGCTTGGAGTGGTTGGGGATGGGGGGCTGCGTTCTTCCCCTGCTGAAAAAGAACCATGGATGAAAGAAACAAGGAGGTAAGAGTAGAAACAATCAACCAACAACAAATGCAGTAGCCATGAAAGCTTAGCCTAATGATAGATAGAACTGCAAAACCTGTAAAGCACCACCTGTAATTTCACAGAAGATATACCCTGTAAAAAAACACTTTGCTACAGAGAAAAATAAAGCAGTAACAGAAGATATACCTTGCAAAAGACGATTTGGATTAGAAGATTACAGCAGTAATCTGTAAGCACAAACCTGTAGGCACACCCTGTAATAATGCAGCAGAAAGTATACCCAGCAACAACAATTGAATCAGAGAAAAATAAAGCAATAAAATGTTAGCTACTAACAGTAACAACCCCTGTGAGTACAAAAGAAAATAATAACACACAGTAAATCTGCCTAGCCAAAAGAAGCCTTAATCATTTTCCTTCCTCTGGTAAGGTTCCTTGCTCTGTCCTTACAGGCAGCCTAGAAGAAAAGAGCTCAGGTGAAGCTTCTGTAGGTGCCTTTGCCAGCAAATCTAGTCTTACACCTCCAAGATATCAACTAAGTGCAGAGTGTCTACATACTGCATATCTGAGGTGTGTAGGCAACCCTGTATTGGAATGCCTCACAGAGGGGTCCAGCAAACCAAAGGCAGCATTCACAGTGGGTGCACAAACCCCTTGCACACACTTTCCCCCTGCTGATCCCATAGTTATGCACAATGGTAAGTCTGCCCACACTGTGCACCATTCACTAAGGTGCAGAGTGCTGGGTGAGGTAGGTGCAAGTTACACAAGGACAGACTCTGCTATAACTGTTAATCCACCTCCACCAATGACACCCACCACATTCAGCAGGACATTAATTCCCCCCACCATGCTGATCCAGCCCACCTGGCTGCATGGTAGGGCTGGGGGCAACCATTTAGGCACTTGTTGATACAATCACAGTTCCTGGAACCCATGCCTAACCGGAATCCCCTGCTCATGTCGAGTAGGGGATCTGCTATGGGACCAAGGATGGGCATCCCATTGGATGACCATATTTTATTTTTTATAGTATATTTTTTTTTACACTAGAGTGACAGACCCCCATTGAAGTGAAAACAAATAATCTTGTCATTTCTTTGTTCTACTCACGTATCAAAATCTAATTTCCAGACTTTTAGAAGGTAAAAGTTATGACATTGGGCACTGGGTGGTTAGTAAGTAGCTAGGTGTAGAATAAATGAGAAATTTAAAATTGTATGAGCTGTGCAAAACAACTGTCAGAATGCACATAACAACACTTTAGAATGTGCATAACTGTTTAGAATATGCTTAACAAGGATTTTGAGCAGGCTGATTTTTATACATAACAAAGGGTAACCATATACTATAGTATTTTATACTGTGGAACCCTAACACAGACAATGTCTGCAAAAAAGGAAAAAACAAAAAAGAAGGCTAGTCAGGAGCCTGATTTAAATCAGAGTATTAATCAAATGGGTAAAAAGAAAAGGGGGGGGACTGCTGCTGCTGCTATTAAAGCAATTAAATGCACCCCCCCAAAAAAAACAGGGTGGAATTAAATGGAAATGTTATAATAAAACAGGGAAGCAGACCAAAATTATGGATTGCTTTGAGCCCCTAGATATGAAGATAGCTTTGCTGAAATAATATCAGTACTAGAAACACAAATTGTTACAGTGACTGTACCTTCTCAAACAAGAGAACAGGAAAGACTATCTATTATACCAAGAGTCTTTGAGGCTAGTTAAACAAGTACACCTAATCAACCTAAAATTACAGCTGAACCAGTAGAGGAAGGTCCAGTACCGTCACGGATTCTATCATTAGAGCCAAGGGAGATTCAATTAATATGACATCAGACTCTTTATCTGAATATTCCACTTCTTTAAACTTTTCCCTTGAATACTTTAGGGAATCAAACCAGAAGCAGACATGGCAAGCAGAATTGAAAAGTATAGCCAATGAATTACAAAACACTATCAGTGGGCTAAAACAGTTTGATATTCCAGATAAGGAAGCAAGAGATAATAATACAATTCAAAATCAGTCAGGTCAGGAGGGAAATAACCTGTCTGACCCTTTGACTTCTTATCTTTTTGGACTTAGCGATGAGCTTAAAAAATGTATGTGCAATCCGTATGTTGCTCACATTCTAATAATGGAACAAATAATTAATTTTTAACATGAGCTAGATACAATAAAAGAAGACATTGCACTTAATGGATTCAGATTGGATGATATACTTATGAAAATAGATAAACTTATTCCCCAGGAGGGATCTCCCTCTACTCTATTGGAAAACTCCCCCAAAACTCATCCATATTTTTCTCCTGTTGTATTTGCTAAGAAAGAAGAGAAATGTATAACAGTCAAAAAGTTGAAAACTAATAAAAAGAAACAAAAAAACTGAAAAAAAAGAGACCAAAGTTGAAGGTGATAGGATACAACCAGTAAAAGGACTAAGGGAAGGAGATGTGAACAAAGCTATTTCAATCTATTCACAAACCACATAAGGGATAGTATTGGAACAAATAGAAAACAAAGGGTCTCAACTAGATTGCCTAGATCAAGTTAATTTTGTAGATAATCATAACCTGATGAAAAATTCTCAGTTGGATTTAATAAATGGTCAATTAACACAATGTGATGCAGATCTAAAGACTTTCAGGGAACAATGGGGTCTGTGGTGTAAAAAGAATCAAAATGAACAAAATATAAACCAGAAGTCAGTCCCAACTGATGTTTGTGTGAGCAAGATACAAAATACTAAGAAAACTTTGATTGATATAGCAGTCGGTACCATATTATGCCCATATGGGTTTCACCTGCCAGAAAAGACCATTACAGCCTCCGTTAGAGAAATTTTTGTGAACCTTTTAAGGGCAGCTTCAGGGGCTGATATTAAGGTATCAGATGTGGCACAAATGTGGAAAGATAAGGATGTGGAAGGCAAAGATTGTATATTTATATTCTGTACAGCACCGAGAATTGCAAATCAAGTATGGATTAGCAATGGTGCATTAACAGAGCATGGATGCACAATACATTATATTAACAGAGACATAATAAACACATCACAGGTGTCTAACAATAAGGCAGGCCATGTAAGTATCTTTGGCCTAAAAGCCATCCCAAAAGAAACTAAAGGAAAGATCAAAAATGTTTTAAATAATCTTTTCACTCATGTGTTCGAGATACCTGTAGAAGAATCAACTATAAAGGATGTATAACAGTGGGAAAATTACTCTAAATCTGGCCATGTAGATCCCAATTCATGGTTTAGAAATGGCTGAATTGATATTAGCGAAAGCTGCACTCCTTAGTAGAGCAGGAGTATACAGAGTGGACAGTGCACTTCTTGATGTAACAAATGCCACTACTGACAAAGAGGAACAGAGTAATATGGTAGATAGGAAATGGAATACATTTTCTATATATGGACTAAAAAGAGCTAAGAATGAAAGCAATACAAAACTGAAAGTGATAGTGCAGTATCTATTTGAGCAGCTATTAAACATCACCATAGAGAAACAGGATGTCATTGCAGTATTTAGATTAGGTTTTGATTCAGAAAGTGATCAGATCCAGGTTACAATAACATATCAAAGCTTGTATATGAAAATAATGGAAAACATGGAGCTGCTGGATGCTATGTGCTTGTATGTATTCCCAGTGAATTCTGGAACTGAAAACACTGTCTATAATAAAGAAACTAAAGTGAACAATACAACAAACACAGAAACTAGGGACAAACAAAACAATGATTTTAACTTAAGCTCACTATATAATGTTTCTGAATACAATAAATATGAAGCTTTAGATCTGCAAAACAACTGACTACTGAACAGACAGCTTATTGAAAACAAAAAAGGGGATGTTTTATTTCTATCGTGGAATGTTGAAGGATTTTTAACTAAATTAGCAGACAATGAATGTCAAGATTATATAAATAGATTTACAGTAATAAGTCTGCAAGAAACTTGACACATATGTGAAACTGATGTCACTTTATATGGCTATGTAACCTTTCAAATCCTAGAAAAACAACTGTTAAAATTGGGAGGTATGCAGGGGGACTAATTATCTGGGTTAAATTGATAAGAAAATTAAAGTTGATCAATTATATATTGAAGTGAACTTTATTTTTGTAATACTTCAGATTAATAACATCATGTTCTGTCTTAGTAATATATTCCACCTAAAATCACAAAATACTATCATGACGATATTTGGAATGCACTGGAAGACATAATACATAAAAGTTGGTCCATTTCAACCTGCAAGAACATCTTTCTTTGCAGTGGCTTCAATGCTGGAATTGGGGTCTTTGATGGTTTCATAAATAGCCCCTTTCATAACTG
The DNA here is from genome assembly GCA_016271365.2 of Neoceratodus forsteri. Classification (NCBI taxonomy): domain Eukaryota; kingdom Metazoa; phylum Chordata; order Ceratodontiformes; family Ceratodontidae; genus Neoceratodus; species Neoceratodus forsteri. Next base: position 1,060,547,968 of record CM028132.1, on the reverse strand, counting down.
GTGTCATAGGGATGTGCATGAACTACAAAAACACACAGAAGATAAAAGACTTAATAAAACTGGATCTAAATTAACTTAAATACTCAAAAAACATCATCTGGCCCCTGTAAATGATATGATCAGTGGTGATGAAAAAGGTTGTTTTCACACAATTTGGCCCTTTTGAACCATCAGTGATAGGTTACATATTCTGGAATGGAGACATGAATCAGTGGGACCTCTGCTACACAGAAAAAAAGGCAGACAGCGACCATTTCCCACTAGTAGTAAGGGCCAAATTTATAAATAAAGATTTCAATAAAGCAGTATCTTTACCCCCGGTTAAGGTAAGAAACCAAATCAAAATGAATTGGCAGCAACTGTCTGAGACTCTTATACAACACATAACTGAAGCTGTCATAAGTCCTCTGGTACAGTTTGCAAATAATAATGGGCATATCACAGAAAAACTAACAGAAAGCTTCTAGATATTAAAAACAGTACTAGCAGATGCAGCAACAAATACTGGGTCAAGGAGGATAAAAGAGACCTGGTTTGTTTCTGATTGCAGAAGAGCTAAGAAAGAGCTAAATCAAGCTGTTAGATCCTATAGACACACATAAAATAGGAATAGCTATGGTGAGCTAAATTACCTTAGGAACAAATACAAGAATTTATTTAAACAAAAGCAAAAAGAGTATTAAATTAAACAATGGGATAAGATGTTAGAAATTATAAAAAAAATTATGCCCATTCATATTGGCTGATGGTAGCCAGAGGAACCAACAATCTTAAACATAATATAGATTTTTATATTTCATTAGATACATGTTTTACACACTATTTAAATATCTTCTATTATCCCAATAGTAATGTACAGGCAAACAAGATTGCAAACCATGGGACCCATTCACTAAGACAAATGTTGCCTATGTGCCACATATCCAAGGTACATAGGCAACCTCATGGATGAATGCTGTGCAGTGGAGTCCCTCAGACCCCTGGTGGCATTCACCAAGGGCACATAAGTGCAGCTCAAGGCACTTATGTGCCTGCCTCCTAAGCCCCTCAGGGATGTCCACAATGGGATGGTGTCAGGAGTGTGTCTACACTACATGGCATTCACTAAGTCATGTAGTGCCAGGCGGCAGGGGTACTGGGTATGCCTGCCCAGACTTGGCATAACCCAGTGTGCACCCCTGTGAATGACAACTGTGGGGTGCAGTGGTAATGGGAACCTGTCCTCTGTGCTGATTCTGCCCACTGGGCTGCAGGGGATGGCTGGGGCAGTGGCTCAGGTGACTGCCTGAAGTTGTGTCCTGAGTGCTGCTATACATGGCTTCTCTTCTTCTCCCTGCACCATCCCACAAGGGTGCAAAGGATCCAGTCAGGAACCCAGTATGTGTATCTGGTTGTATGCCTGCCTGGGTCCATGGCTCAGCCCCTGAAAGGCCACATTACCATGCATACCACGGGGGTGTGGCCATGAACAAGCACCCTGTGGGTGCTGGCAGTAGTGCATACCTCTTACCCTGTGCCTTTCCGGGGCCACGTATGTATGTGGGTGGGGTATGTGCTTCAGGCACATATTACCTGCCCTTTAGTACATTGGGCCCCAATGTGTCATACCTTAGCTTGCTTAAAGTATCTGAAGTCTATTTTACAATCAGTAAGCTGAAAAAGAGATATGCACCAGGACCTGATTTTATCCCAGCAGAAATATACTTACGGTCTTCCTCTATATGGGCAAGGATACTCACAAAATATTTTAATGAGTGTTGTTCTGCACTGGATTTTGCACCTTCCTGGAAAGGTGTAATTATTATAATCAATCTAAAAGAAAGGGGATAAGAATGATCCAAAAATGTACAGACCCATATCTCTGCTTGATACAACGGGGAAAATTGTTACCAAAGTTATTTTGGCCAGATTAGTTGATCAAGTTAACAACTCGGGGATGTCTCTCAGAACAACAAGTGGGATTTCATGCAGGCTTTGGCACTATTGACAACTGTTTTATTATTAGTCATCTATATGAAAAATAAGACAATCTGCAAAAACAAAACTTATATGCAGTTTGTGTCAGTTTCAGTTTAGCTTTTGACATGGGATCTTGCAGAATTTTATGGGAGCTAATGCTGGAATGGGGAATATCCTCTGATCTGATAGCTATAATCAAAGAGATATATACAGATACATGAGCCCAAATAAGTTTGGGAACTGGTGGCTAACACTCTGTCAAGTTTCCTATGAACAAAGGGGTAAGGCAGGGCTGTGTCCTTGTCCCCCTATTGTTCTGCATGTATATTAATACATTATTATTACAGCTAGAAGTCTCACATACTGATTAATCAAAAATGATTTCTAAAACATGTGCCGTTCTGGTATATGCAGATGATTTAGTGTTATTTCCATTATCACAGTCAGGCTTATCTGCTAAACTAAAAATTCTGCAGTCATATGCAGCCAGTTATAACTTAAAAATTAATGATACCAAAATGCAAGTTATGGTTTTTGGTGATAAAAGAGTCAACAAAAGTTGGTATATAGGGGATGAAAAAATTTAAAATAGTAGATACATATACCTATCTGGGACTACATGAGGACAGTAATGGCAGCTGGAATAATTATATTAATTAGTTAAAAATAAAGCTTAAGCAGAGTGAGAGCTCTCTAACAACATTCAACTAGAGGTATGGGGGTAATAATTTAAAACTCCTTATTACAGCTATGAAGGCAAAAAAAAACATGCCCAAGCCCTGTACTGTGCTGAAATATGGGATACTGGAAAGTTTGATCTCCTAGAACTCCCTGTTAATAAATTATATATAATATGCTTGGGTTTAAATGCTAAGGTCCCTGCTCCAGTAGTTAGGGATGAATTGAGACTTCCTAGATTAAAGGTTCAATTTTTAGCCAGAAAGATCATCTACTGGATCACGCTATTACAAATGAGTACAGAAAGACTGTCAAATCTCTGCTTGAGAGAGAAGTATCTGTGGCACACCTCCGGGATAATAAAGTCCAATTGGCTTAAAATGATTCAGGATATACTAAAAAAGCAAATTTAGATTTTCTGGAAAACTTTCATGTTAAAGGCATAGTAATAAGCCTAAAGTATCAGTAGTATGTCACTCAAAGGCTAACAAAATACTATATAGCACTTGATTTGGACAATATTATTCGGTTAAAAATTATCCCATGGCTTAGATAGAATGATGTAGTACATAAGTACAGACCCTACTTGGATATCTTGACAGATCATGAATCAATTTAGATTAGAGTTATTTCCCAGTTCAGTGCTTCATGAAAGATATAATAAATTAACCTATACACAGGCTAGATTCTGTCTTGGTAAGAATCAAGCTGTAGAAAACTTGTATCATGTCATATTTGAATGTTTATGGTATGATAATCCCAGGAAAAAGTGGCTGGCACCACTCTGGGATAGTACACAGAAGATAAATCAAAATCAATTATTAAAACTAGCTTTAGCAACAAGTGATGAATATATAATTAGGAAAGTGGCCGGGTGTCTAACAGAAGTATACAGAATAAGAGCTAAGTATATCAATAAAGGCTTAAAAATCTGAATGTATTGACTTATGTCTAATTAACCTAAATATTGTCAAACTAATTGTGCTGCTATTTTGTGATTAATTTTTAACCACTGTATGAATTTTCTATTCAGAATGCATTTATATATGTTTATGTGTACATGCATTTTCTTTTTCCTTTTGTAAAGGTCAAAAGACCAAACAATAAACTACATCTTACTCTTAAATATTGAGAATATAAAGCTAGTTTCTACACCTTGACACATTTCCAATGAAAAGTTTAATAGATACATAGAAAATAACAAAAGGCCTTCCTTCTATTCAGTTTGCCCACTCTGCAGTACCTAACTATTCTGTAATAGCCCTAGTTGCAATCCCACCCCTTAGTTTCTGCCACCCCCTCTTTTAACTAAACCCATAGGCCTGTTCCATACCTGCTTAAACTGCTTAGAGAGTTGGCCTTTACCACTTCTTCCAGCAGCGTGTTCCACTTGTCCACCAGTCTTTCCATGAAAAAGTGCTTGTGAACATCTTTTTGAATTTCCCCCTGCAAGTTTCAGTGAATTTTCTTAGTTTCTGTATTTGATCTCAAGAAAAAGTGTTCTGTGATGTCAACCTCTTCATCTCATGCAGGTACTTGTATATTCTATCATATCATCCTTTTCCCTTAGAAAAAGAGAAACATAGGCAATGATGTTGAAAAAAAAATATGAGGTCAGAAGGGGAAGGATCCAGATTCAAATAAGTGAAGTGCAGTAATTGCTCATTGCTGTGTTTGTTTTAAATCTAGATTTGTGTGCTTTTAGTGGTGCTGTTATTTCTTTGCTGTCTTTACTTGGAATTGTTTTGGGGCTGTTGAAAATTTCGAAACATAGCTTTGTGTGCTTTTAGTGGTGATATTGTTCCTTTGCTGTCTTTACTTAGAATTGTTTTGGGCCTGTTGGAAATTAGAAACCTAGTTTGATGTGCTTTTAGTGGTGCTGTTATTCCTTTGCTGACTTTACTTGGAATGGTTTTGGGGCTGTTGAAAATTTGAAACCTAGTTTGGTGTGCTTTTAGTGGTACTGACTTTCCTTTGCTGTCTTTACTTGGATTTGTTTTGGGGCTATTGAAAATATGAAACCTAGTTTGGTGTGCTTTTAGCGGTGCTGTTTTCCTGTATTGTCTTTACCTGCTGCACATTTTTATTTGCTGCAGATTTTTACCCACCTCCTCCCACACCCCCCACTCCTAATTAAATGCCCTGTTAAATCTGATTGACAGCAGCCAAGCACCAGGAATAGCAGGGGTGTTGGAATATGAGGGGCGTAAGGGTGAGGAAGTCTGGACTCGGCACAAGTGTTTTGATTCATTTTTTATAGTTGTTTCCTTCTTTAAAAAAAACATATCTGAGGATCAGTGGTAGGATTTTCAGGACAGTAAATTAATAAAGAGGGAACTAGAAGGAGAACTTCAGAAACAGACTACTGGAATAGCAGTATAAGTGCAGTATAACGTGGACAGTAGTGCAATGCAGTGGATGCAGGGCAACCATATTCAGGCAGACCTTCTGGATGCTGAGGTGCTGCCCTATCTGCAGGCATCCTTCTGGAATGTGGGAAAAGGTAGCCAGACTTAGAGCAGAAGTAAGCTGGGTAAGGAGTATCTTCGCACCTATCCAGAGACCACCAAGTCAAATGCTGCTGCCTCAAAGGATGTCAAAAAAGAGGAGTACTTGGATGATGGTGAGCTCTGGAAGGGTTAGGGTGGTCAGGAAGAGGCACATTCCAAATCCTACTCCACTCCAGAACTCATATGCCACACAGACAAGCAGGGACAACCAAACAGAGGTATCCTGAGAAGTAGAAGGGAAGGATGTGGAGAACAACCAAGGAGGTGACCTCAGTGGGGAAAGCAGTGGACCCCAGAGGAGCAGGAGAAAGTGAATCTTGGTGGGGGACTCTATCATAAGATGGATCCAGCTAGGAACACATGAGGGGGAGGACAGGGGGGTGAGGTGCCAACCAGGTGCCACGGTATGGAAGGATGGGATGAAGATCCTGTGGATCACCAGAAAGGCAAGATGGGAGGGTGAGCTGGATGTCATTATCCACCTAGGTACTAATGACCTGGAAAATGGGAAGCATAAGGAGGTTCAGGAAAACTTTAGGAAATTGGGGAGGGGGATCAAGCAAGTAGCTACATCTCTCACCTTCTCAGAAGTACTACCTGTGAGAGGCATGGGAGAGCATGGGGTACACACAACAGGAACTTTAACACATGGTTGAAGAACTGGTGCTGGGAGGAAGGATTTGGATTCATTGGTGACTGGGGACCAGCCTGGAGGGATGGGGGCTTGTTCAAGCCTGATATCCTCCATCTGTCCTGGAGGGGAATCCAAGCACTCAATGAAAATTTTAAATGCTTCATGGACCAGCATTTAAACTAGCCAAGGTAGGTGGCAGGCCAGCAAGGTTGGTACCTAATTGCCCACCCCTGTAGCTAGCAGTGGAACCAGTGAACAGGAGGAGGGGATATCTCTACAAGGCAGTGTGCAAAAGATGGAGCTAGGCACCAAAGGGTGGTATGCATAAAGGGAGCAAAATTCAACAGAAGGGCAGACATCGGGGAGAACCAGGGATAAAGGACAGCCAGGGAGAGGGCTTGAGCAGAACAGCTAAACAGTCCAGGGAGTCCACATCATGGAAAGTCATGTGTGACAATGCCAGGATCCTTAGCAACAAGATGGTGGATCTGGAGGCTGCCATGGTGCAGTCGGACCTGGATATTAAGGCCATCACAGATACCTGGTGTAAAGATAACCACAACTAGGAGATGGCAATTCCCGGCTACAACATGTTCAGAAGAAACAGGGCAGACAGGAAGGGAGGAGGAATGGCACTTTATGTGAAAGATGGCATAAAGGCCACAGAGATCCAGGAGGAACAAAATGGGTGAGAGATACTGTGAGTTATGCTGGAAAGGAAAATGGGGTCAGCCATCCACACAGGGGTGGTATACAGACCACCAGCCCAGGAGAAAGAGACAGATAGGGAGTTAATGCAAACCATCCAAAGGATGGCAGACAAGGGGGAGGTGGTGCTAGTGGGAGACTTCAGTATTCCAGATGTGGACTGGAGCATCCCAGTAGCAGCATCAACCAGGAGCAGATTTATCCTGGGGTCCCTTCAAGGTGCCTTCCTTAAGCAACTGGTCATGGAACCAACTCGGCAGAAGACAATACTGGACCTCTTGCTCACAAACAGGGACAGTGTGATGGGGTAACAGTAGGGGATCACCTGGGGAACAGTGGCCACTGGTCACTGCAGTTTGAAATTACAGAAGGAGCAGAACCAAACTGCACAAAAACATGAATCCTGGATTTTAGGAGGGCAGACTTTGGGAAAATGGGGACATGATTGAAAGAGGCACTAATGGGAATGGGGAGGGAATCAGGGGTGGAAGAAAAGTGAGCAATATTTAAAACAGGGATTACAAGAGCAACAGAATTATGCATTAAGCAGGTTAGCAAGGGGAAAAGGAAAAGGAGGCCATTATGGTTTTCCAAGGAGGTAGCAGAGAAAATGAAAGCCAAAAAGATTGCATTCAGGCAATACAAAAAGATGCAGGCAGAAGGGGATAGGGAGTAGTACCAGGAGAAGCAAAGGGAGGCAGGAAGGTCAGTAAGGGAAGCCAAAGCTCAGACAGAAGAGCACATCACAAAAACAGTGGGTAGAGGGGACAAAACCTTTTACAGGTACATATGTGAAAAAAGAATGGCAAAGGGAGGTTATAGTGAGACTGAAGGGGGAGATCAGGGCCACATAGAGAATGACAATAGTAAATCTGACATACTGAGCAGATATTTCTGCTCAGTTTTTGCTGAGGAAGAGGAAGATAATGTGCCTGAACAGAGTACAATGTGTGGGAACAGTGCAGTAATGGACACAAGACTCTTTACACAGGAAAGGGTCCTAAAGGAACTGAAAGGAATGAGTCGATAAAGCAATGAGGCCAGATGGGGTGCACCCAAGGGCCCTAAAGGAATTAAGAGAATTGGTAGCTGAACCCCTGGCAATCCTGTTTAGCCGATGACTGGAAACAGGGGAAGTACCCAAAGACTGGAGGACAGCAAATGTAGTCCTCTTATACAAAAGTGGGAACAAAAAGGAAATGAGGGACTACAGACCAGTCAGCCTGACCTTGGTAGTGGGGAAGATCATGGAGGCACTACTGAAGGAGAGATTGGTGGAACATCTGGTTGTCAATAGACTACAGGACCCAAAGCAGCATGGTTTCACAGGGGACGGTCATGCCAGACTAACCTCATTAAATTTTTTGACTGGGTAACAAGGGAGGTGGATCAGGGGAGGGCAGTGGACTTGGCCTATCTGGACTTTAGCAAGGCCTTTGACACTGTGCCACATAGAAGGCTATTAAACAAACTGGAGAATATAGGAGTGGGCAGGACAGTAGTGCGGTGGGTGGGTAATTGGCTGTGTGACAGGAGACAGATGCTGCTGGTAAATGGCTGCACTCCACAGAGGGACGAAAGACCAGTAGGGTACTACAGGGAATAGTGCAGGGACCAGTCCTATTCAACTTCTTCATCAGTGACATTTTGCAGGACCTAGAAGGCAGAATTTCCCTGTTCACTGATGATGTGAAGCTCTGTAACAGAGTGGACATGCCAGAGGGTGTAGACAAAATGAGGAGGGACCTGCAAAAGCTTGAAGAATGGTCAAGGATTTGGCAGTTGAAATTCAACACAAAGAAGAGCTAGACAATGCATATGGGGCACAAAAACCCTGGAACATCATACAAGTTGGGTGGGGATGAGGATATATCATGCACCAAGCAGGAAAGGGACCTTGTGATTATCAACTCTGATGACTTCAAGGTAGGGAATCCATGTGACAGGCAGCAGGTAAAGCAAATAGGATTCTGGGGTGCATAGGCAGGGGCATCACCAGCAGGAAAAGGGAGGTCATAATTCCACTATACAAGACACTAGTGAGGCTCAAACTGGAGTGCAGCATACAGTTCTGGAGACCTTACCTATGAAAGGACATAAACAGAGTAGAGATGGTTCAGAGGAGAGCAAAAAAGATGGTACAGGGATTGCATCATAAGTCCTATTAGGACGAGCTGAAGGACTTGAATATGTACTCCTTGAAGGAGAGGAGTGAGAGAGGGGATATGATAGAGACATGAAAATACCTAAAAGGGAAGAACAGGGTGCAAGAATACACTATTTTCTAGCAAAAAATATGTTTCAGGACTAGAGGGCATGGGATGAAGTTGGAGGTAGGGGGATTCAGAAGAAACATGAGGAAACATTTCTTCACAGAAAGGGTGGTGCACAAGTGGAACACTCTGCCAGAGGAAGTGGTGGGGGCTGAAACAATCATGGGATTTAAGAATGCATGGGATAGACATAAGGGAATTCTGGAGGTAAGGGGCAACAGACTTCTAGAAAAATGTAAAGGGAACTTACAAGCTCAAACAGGCAGACTGGGTAGGCTGTAGGCTCTTATCTTCTGACAGTGATAATGTATCTATGTATCTACGTCCATCTAGTCTACCCAAATACCCTCTCTTACATGAGACCTTTTTTCTATATAGGGTTTTGTTCTATAATATCCACCCCTTTCAAAATGAGGAGGAGCTAAGACAGGGGCATGTAAATGTGAGTGAGTAGTATTAAAAGTCACACCTGCTTTAGAGAAATGTAAATGAAAATCATCAATATTTTGTTGTTTATCTAAGATTACTATATTATTAAATTGCAAAGACAATTGCAACTACTCACTGCCTCCTTCTTTCTGATGTAAATGAAAGAACACCTATTTATCATATGTTGATTAAATTAACTGCCTGATACACTGCTGAATCTACTCAGTTTAAGAGATCTCTTCACTCTGCCCTTCCTGTCCAATGCAATCATAACCACTAAATTGTTTTATTTGGTTTCTCTCTGTACATATCCTGTGACGTTTTATACAACAATCTGCATGGACATTTTCAAAACTGTATGTAATTGTTCTGTTTTAAGTGTTTTGAGTTTGACTCAACTGCATTTCCTCTGGAACTGCTTATTATATTTGTAATGATTTTTGTGACTGTGTTTTGATGTGGAACCTTTGCAAATAAGCATTTGTGCTCAGAGGTAATCTCCAAAACTTTCAATAAACTAAAAAAAATAAAACATAAAATATAAAATATAGACAGTTCTTCTTGTATGCTTACTGTACATTTGAAATAGCAAATAACCAAAAAATGAACTACATATTTTTAGTATCAGCAGGAACTGCCTTTTTTGTTCCAGGCTGAGAAGGTTTGTGAAGCAGATAAACTCATTCATTGAAGCATTTATTGCAATTATATCAAAACCAAATAAGGATCCCAAACAAGTAATAAATTACCACCTAATGGATATTCTTAATAGTGACTACACATTATTCACTAATACAATAAATAACTGAATGCTAAAATGGATATCAATAATAGTTCATAATGATCACGGTGGATGCATCCCACCAGCAATATCTTTGAGTGTATACATAAGATACAGAACATAATTAATCACTTAAATTCTTTATCTTTGGAGGCCTTGTTGTCATCACAGATTGGAATAGAATTTCATTTTCTGCACTTAAAAAGTATTGCAGATTCCAGATAGATTTACTAAGACCAAAATGGTGATATATATTGCCACAAAAATCTAAATTAAAAATTAATGGTCACGTGGCACCTTTTCCCCTATTAACTAGAGGAGTGAGACAAGAATGTAATCTTTCACCTATATTGTTTATAGTATGCAGAGAAACTTTTTTTAATAACACCAGGGCCGATGCAAGTATAAAATGTGCAGAAATAGGAACAAGTGTTAGTAAACTTAAGATGATGTTTTATTGCCTTTGGTTAACTCCAGAGAAGGTTTACAGAATATTAAACTGGAAGTATTGACATTTGCTGGGATATCAGGCTAACAAGTTAATGAGAAAAATCAGAAATGCTATTATTTAGTATTAAGGAGGATGAAATTAAGGAAACCTTTCATGCAAAAATTAAGGGTTCATTTATGAAACATTTACGCATATAATTGATACATAATTTATCAACGTTATAGCAACACAATCATGTCCTTTTAATAATAAATTATGACTACAATTACTACAATGGAGAAAGCTTCAGTTATTCTTTTGTGGCAGATAACTATTTTAAAGATGACAGGTATACTGAAATGTATAACTATATATTATTGCAAAAACAAAAATGTGTTAATGCACAAGTTAGGAATCAGCTTAAAGCAACAAACGTAGGGAAATGTGGCATTAGAGTTTCCATTTCAACCCTAATTCCCCACCCCCCCAAAGCAGCAAAAGGAAAAGCCCACACAAACAACCACAGACAACCATCATCAGGTAAGACAAACAACATACAACTGTTTCCAGATGACACAAGTGCAGCAGAACTGATGCGCTACCTTTGTAGATTTGTATCTGTGGCTGCATAAGCACAGTCCTCACAGGTGCATGAGTTTTGCAGCCACACCTGTGTGTGTATATCATACAGCATGTTCTACAGACAGAAGGACTAATGGCATCTATGCCTCAGCAGATAGAGGTACTCATGCACACTATATGAGGTATCTCACTAGATAGCATAATCTGCTACTGCATTGTTTTCTACATGTAGCTGCATAACAAAAAACCTGCTACCCCCTTAAGCAATTTCTAGATATGCTGCTGAAACTATGATACTCACTCTATAACAGTACATCTGTCTGCATAGCAGCAGGCCTCACAGGGGCCTGCCCTTCTGGAGCCAGAAGTTGGTGTGTATGTCTTATACCTGTGGTTGAAGATGTTCAGGTTCCTCAGGGGCCTGTGCTTCTGCCTAGGGGAATATCTGTTGCAGTTTTGGTATCATGAATTTTGTGATGCTTATGCTTCTGCAACCAGAGCTTGGTTTGTATGTCTTACACATGCGACTGCAAAAGAACAGGCCCATCAAATGTGTGTATGTCTTACAGTGTTCATTAATGCCTGATGCTACAGAAGCACTGGCCCCTTACAGGCTTGCACTTCTGCAAACAAACTCTTATAATTTGGGTATCATGCATTTAAATCTGTGGCTGCAAGGGCATCTGTATTTCTACACAGAAGCAATGCTGAGATTTGAGTATTCTTGCTTTCTATGTGCAGCGATAAGTGAGTCTGTATGTCTTGTGGTGTGCATTCCACAGATAACAAATCCAAAAAGATAGCACATCAGTGCTGCTGCATTTGTGGCATCTGGAAACAGCTATATGTTGTCTTATCTGATAATGCCTATCTGCAGTTGCCTGTTGTGTGGGCTTGTCCTTTTGTTGCTTGGGGAGCTGGGGAGTTAAGGCTAGAAACCCTACTGCCACATTTCTTTACTTTTATACCTTTAAGTTGACCACTAACTTGTGCATTAATGCCATTTTTTGCAATGAATTTCCTTTCTTTTTGAGATAGCAGAATCCTGTCTTTGCTCAAGCAGGTCCCTTCGATGTTTGTGGATTCTCATATTAGGAAGAAGGAGCTCTTTACTGTAAACAGAGGGTAGTTAATACACTGAGGTAAATGCGACCACAGTTCAAGCTCTTAATATTAATTTTGCTTAGTTATCGAAGACTGCAGGTGATAAAAATGTTATTTTTGTATTTCAGTTGTTATCTAATATACTAAATGATATTTGTATGAATGAATGAAGAGATAGAAAGATTCAGACAGGCTTGGTAGTTAGTTAATATCTCTTTCTCTTACGTGAAGTCTTTGTTAGGTTGCTTAGTTGGGGATCCACGACAGGAGTCAGACAGAAATTCTGTCGAACACCCTGTCAGCGACACCGGCAGGTTGACTGCATTCTGCAGTCGGCTGCCGGTTCGCTATGGATTTCTTTGTTTTCTTCGGGGGGCTTCACCCCCAAACCCCAATGTGGGGGCTGTGCCCCCCACACCCCTCCACTTAAAGACTATCAACTCCAGTTGGAGCTGATCGAGGGGGGGTGCAGGACCCCCGACAGGCAGCATCGGGTTCCGGTGGGTCTCCCACCACAGCTAGGCACTGTAGTCGCTGTGTGGGACCTCGCTGGTGAAATGTCACTGCGAGGGGGGATAAACAGTTGGTTGGGGACTAAACATCTGTCGACTATACCAAAAGCATCAGGGTTAACAAAATCATTCCAAGTACATCAGTGTAACATTTCTTTCAGTCATGTAATTTAATGATGCAACTGTCTGACAATGTTATGTTTGACAATGTACACTGATCAGCAGTAGGATAGCTGCCAATCTAAACTATCATCTGAAGCTGGACTCAGACTTATGTAGTGCTGTAGAAACATTGATAGTAACTTACTATTTGGGGGGGCTGTGATGCAGCAATGTAACAAATCAATAAATCAAACTCTGTTATGTTCTCAATAAGTTTTTCATGCTGTCCATCACATAGCAAACAGTGCATGACTGGAAACCAAGCCCTACAGACTCTGAAGTAAAATGAATGCTAGTTTGTACAGGTCATCCAGGTGTGTCATACTCAACAAGCATAATAGCTGTGAGTGACATAGGATGGATTTTAACCATACTTGATATGAGATTTATATTCTGTTGACAAGAAATACTATATGCTGTATGTTGCACCAGCAATTGATGCACTCACAGTTCTGAAACTGAATGTCATGGACATAAATCTGTGCCACAACAGCTCCAAACTACAACTTCTGATTTCATTATTGTGATCTTTCTTTTCTTAAACTCCCTCCTTCTATATGTGTAATTTTTGGTTGTTGCTTTTTATTTTATTTTGCCCTGTTGCTACCTGGTAAAAGAGTTTCCTGAGTGACTGTCAGGACTGTCATGTATTCATTCTATCTGTTTATTAATTTATTTATTTGAAAAGTTCAGAATTACAAACCTTTGAGTCAGAGAGTCCTTTACAAAGGCTCCATGTCATGGAAGTACAAACAAGATTTAAAAAAAGACAATACAATAAAGCAAACAAACCAAGACAAAACTGTGTTGTGCTCATGCAGTTGTGATCTTTCTTTGATCTGATTCTCTAAGTATGTTTATCTGCCGCAAGAGAAACTGAACAGCACAGGCACATGAGAGAGAAAGAGAGAGAGAGAGAGAGAGAGAGAGAGCAGAAATTGCACATGAGATAGAGAACAGGGAATCTGATATTCAGATCCAGTGTGATACAACATAAGTAGAATAATCTCATTCATGTTGCATCTCCAAAGTTGCAATACTGTTTTGATGTCTTAGTACAGCCCATTGTATCATCACCCCTTTCAATGTGTCTTTTTTAATGTCCTGATGTTAGCAGTTGTACCACTGTGCTCTCACATCTGGATTATATTTCATTACTTAGGCACAACTAGTTTGAGGTCAGGGGGACATACTGTAAGTAGAGTAAAAGTAAGATGAAGTACTCAAGAGCCACTTATGTTTCCTGTCCTTGTGTCAGAAGAAAATGTTCTAAATGTTCTAAATAAACATATTCACAGCATTCAGCTCCCTCTAAATCAAGCTACTGTACAGAATACCACCTGTTATTTTCAAAACCCGGTTACTACAGTAATCCTTTTGGAATTTCTATTTATTTTTTTGATTCCATGGAAGTTAACTATACTAATATGCTCTATAACCTTTATTCAGAATGATTTGTCCTACCTTTTTAAATAGCTCAACTATGCCAAGATGAGAGTCTTCTTTTCCAAATGCAATTTACAATCAAGATATGTTTATTACAAATGTTTATTTCCTTGGGTGACCTGTACAAAGTAGCATTCATTTAACATAAGAGTCTGTAGGGTTTGGATTTGAGTCCCGTGCCATCTGCTATGTGATCGGCCACGTGAAAAAATGAATGATGTCATAACAGGTTTTGATGTATTGATTTGCTGAAATGTTTTGAGTCTCCTTTAGAAAGGAGCAAAAATGGCACGGCATTCACTCCTTTATATCAGAAATCAAACTTACCCAACAATGTTAATAATTATAGTGAATGGCAGTAGCACACATGGAGCTGTTCTGCAGGAAGAGAGATGCAGAGATTAGAGGGCTGGAAGCAGCATGGTGCAGTAGGCAGGGTGCCTAGGACACAGGACTTGGAGCAAGTCATGCAGGGAGTAGGGTATGGGGGTAGGGTACAGAGGGTAGAGGTAGAGGGCTAGAAATTTCTCACAGGCTGGGAGTTGCAGAGGGTAGAGGACTATATGGCTGGCAGCATGTTTTCTGTCCCTGCCTGACAGACAGTTTAGAAAAGAATTCATATTTTGCCTAAGGAATGCCTGTGTTTGAAACAAATTGGGTATAAGTGATAAAATGATGGGTTGACTAATTAATATTTTCACAACGTTAGTGCAGTTAGTGATCTGTCTCCCTGTCAAATCAGCGACTAAACTTGCATAATGTTATGCTTTGTGTCAGGATTATCACACATTTCATCTTTATCCTTAAAGCAGGTTATGTGCCCAGCCTATAAAACAAAGCTTTTCTGTGTATCTATGCTTCATGGCCATAAAAAGACTTTCAGAGCTTTGTGAAACAGCTGAACACCATCATCTCTGCTTGCAGTTTAGGGTCATAGATACCATCCTAATTTGGTATATCTTACTACTCTTAGTAGTGTGCAAGTTGGGAAGGAGGGGTAAAACAAGATGATCATTAAGACTTAGTAGAGGGCCTCCCTATCTGCAACATACTATATATACACACAAGCTAAGTAACATAACCTCAATACAAAGGAATGCCATAGTGATAAATTGCAGCAGGACTTATTTAAGGTATAAGATTTAGAGTGGGATTCGATTGGAGTGTGAGAGTGGGAGTTAATACCAGTATAGGGATAAAACTCTATGTTTTCCATATACCACAATGCTAAATGTATTTATTTTTCTGAACGTAATGGTGGTCCAGTGCCAAAAGCTTAGTTTACTCTCTTGGCTTCATGGCTAGTGTTTTCATGATTGCTCTCTCAGGCAGAATATATTGACTGGAGAATGATAAGTATTTTGGTAACATGTAGCACTTTTCTTTACTATTAATGTTGCACCTCTGGCAACTTGACTATAACCGAAAATATGGATATACTTGACGCATTCAATAACCACTTTGCTACTGCAGGCATGGCATTTGATAACTCCCCTGCAAACATACTTCACTCCCAGACTGCCAGCCAACTGCCTGAGACTCTGATAGCTTCGCCACCTTTCTCGCTTCAACCTGCCCCACTGAAAGAGGTAGAGGACCTCTTGCTTCAGTTGGATACTAGAAAAAGTGCTGGGGCCGACACCCTTGACCCTTACTTCCTAAAAATTGCCTACCACATACTAGCAATTCCCGTCACCCACCTTTTTAACTTATCCCTGTCTCAGGGCACCTTACCACCTATATGGAAGACAGCACATGTCATACCACTGTTCAAATCAGGTGACCCTGGCGATCTCAATAACTACAGGCCAATTTCCCTCCTTCGGTCCTCTCAAGCTCCTAGAGAAATTGTAAATGCACAGCTGAGGACTCACCTTGAGTCTAGGAACTGCTAAATCCTATGCAGTCTGGATTCAGAGCTAAACACACACTATCTCAGCACTCGCCAAAGTTACTAATGACTGGCAGCGTAATCTTGAGAGCAAAAACTTTATTTGTGCTGTTTTCCTTGATCTAAGCAAGGCTTTTGACACCGTCGACCATAGTCTGCTCCTCTCCTCCCTTCCCTTCAAACCATAGGTGTGGACCCCTCCTCTCTCTATTGGTTTACTGACTATCTTACAGGGCGCCTTCAACAAGTTAAAGCTGAAGGAGGCCTGTCCCACTTAAAAACTCTGCAAAGAGGGGTACCTCAAGGTTCTATATTAGGGCCCTTACTTTTTGCAATCTACATTAATAACATCGACTACTGTATAAAAGAAGCCAACATCCATCTGTTTGCAGATGATACAGTTCTCTACATGAGTCGCCCAACACCTGAAGCTGCCTACAATGACCTACAGTCAGAATTCAACCTTTTGCAAAGCCAACTCCTCCAAAAAAAGCTACTCCTTAATGCCAAAAAAACTAAAGCGATGGTCCTCTCCCCTTTTATCCGTACAGCTAACCGTGTGTCCAGTGGGACAGTTCCCCAAATTACCACAGTTCTAGGTGGAAAACTAGAATTTGTTACAAAATTCAAGTATCTGGGAGTTTGGATAGACCAAAGACTCTCCTTCATTGAACATATCAAGGACTTGCTAAAACGACTTCGGCAAAGGCTTGGACTGTTTTTTAGAATCAACCAATTTCTCACCAGAGATGCCAAGAAACAACTAGTCCAATCCATTTTCCTATCATTGGTTGATTACGCTGACTTCCTCTACAGCCAATGCCCCAACTCTTACATGGCTAAACTGGACACACTCTACCATCGAGCCCTGAGGTTTATAATGGGACTCCCCTTCGACACGCATCACTGCACCCTATATGCAGCAGTGGGGTGGACATCACTAAAGTTCAGGCACCACAGAAATGCCGCTCTCTGGACCTATAGAGCCATCTTTAATAAGCTGCCTTACTATATCTCCTGCTGTCTTCCCCTTAGTATAATTGGGAAATATGCGTTAAGAAGTTACTCAGTTATTACACTTAAAATACCCAAAGCAAAATCCCACTTCGGCAGGGCAGCCATAAGCTTTGTGCTACCTACCTTATAGAACAATCTACAAAAAAACCCTCAAATTAAGCACTCTAATTGGTATAAATACCTTCAAGATGCTTTATTTCTGTACAATCAGAGAAGTATGTAACTGCTTCGCCCACTCAGACCCAGTACCGGTGTCTGCACTGGTATATAGCCATGCCTAGACCCAATTTTAAGTACTGACCCCCCAGCTTGCTCCTCACCAGCCTAATTGTTCTCTCTTATCCCTGTCTTATCAACACTAGGCCCATCCATCCCCTTATTCTTCCTTTTCCCAACCTCGGATAGGAGCTCACTACACCTGGGTTGTGACATCCTACCATGCCCGTGCATTTTATAGCTTTCAATCCCGGGTTCACACATACTCCTTTTCTCCATCCACCTTCTCTACATCCTGTTTTACCACTCCTTTCTGTGCACCGTGCCCTCCTAGCCTTTCTCCCCTCCCTCCCTTCCTTCCCCCCTACCTTCACCTCTACCTGGTGTATATTTTTATTTTAATTTTTTTCTTCTGTTACTTCCTCCTGCAACCTTAGACGACCTGCTTTATCTTCCTATAGACACTTCTATGTATGCAAATACTGTGTAATCTGTACAATATCTGTATAATTCTATGTACATATGAACTTCTTTTTCTTCCTCTCTGTAAAGATTATTATCTGTATTGCCTTGTAAATGCCTGTGTTGACCTGTATATACAATTGTTCATGCTCCACCTAGGTCCATCTTGCAAATGAGCTTCTGCTCAATGATGAACGCCTGGTTAAACAAAGACTTGATTGATTGATTGATTGAATGTGTTTGAATTCAATGTTGGGGGGGGATTTGGTTTTGAGATGTAACACAACATGTTGTGGACAGTGGGCCAAATATTCAAACTGCGCCATTCTGTGGCACAAGCCCTTGCGCTGCTCAAAAAAGTTGCGTAGGGGTGTGGCCAGGGCGATATTCAATGGAGTTGCGCTATTGAGCAACTCCTCTGAATATCGACCCCTGGCCACAGCCACTGTGCATGGTGCAGTGGAACTTGTGCCACCACAAGTGGTCAGAGTGGAGCATTCAGATGCGATGGTGCAAGTTCCATTGCACCATGCGCAAATCTGCGATGTTCAATAGGTGACATGCAAATGGGGCCATAATTTATGCAAGGCGCACAGGGGGGCATTTGCATCTCATTACGGCCCCATTTGCATGCCATTAGCATGCAGGTGCACCGATCCCCGACGACTTGCTCCTGGCGCCCTGCCAGGCAGCAGCCGTTGGGGACCGACGCCCCCTGCAGCCTGATCGCGGGCATAAAGTAAGTCAACCCCCCCCGCAGCCTGATCATGGGCATAAAGTAAGCCAACCCCCCTGCAGCCCGATCACGGGCATAAAGTAAGTCAATCCCCACCCCCAACTAGCCCAATCATGGGCACTTACTTCAACCCCCACTAGCCCGATCACGGGCATAACGTAATAAATCCTCCCCTCCCAACTAGCCTGATCGTGGGCATAGCGTATTAAACCCCCACTAGCCTGATCGCAGGCATAGCAACAACCACCCTCCCGACTAGACCAATTGCTGGCATAATGTATGAAACCTCCCCCACTAGCCCGATCGCGTGCATAATGGCAACCCCCAAGACCAATATCCTGGTGGTCAGTGGACAGAAAGCCTGATCACGGGCATAAGTACAAACCCCACCCCAAGTCCAATATCCTGGTGATCTAGCCCCACCCCACCCACCCACAGAGCCCCACCACCCGCTCCCCCTGTCAGCGGCGGTGGCAGCACCACCCGCCTGCCACCCTGCAGCCTGCCGACTGACAGCTCGGTAGGGCTGCCGCTCATTGGTTCAAAGCATGAGCCAATGGGCGTGCAGCCATATAGAAGACAGTCCAGATATGAATGAATGTGAATTCATTCTTTGACATATCTGGCATGTCTTAGTATGGAATGGGCTGCATGCCCATTGGCTCATGCTGTGAACCAATGAGCATGCAGCCCTACCGAGCTGTCAGTCGGTGGGCGGGGCGGCAGGTGGGTGGGTGCTGCTACCCACCGCTGATGGGGAGAGCGGGTGGGGGCTCCATGGGTGGGTGGGATAGGGGCCACTAGATCACCAGGGATATTGGACTTGGGGATGGGTTTGAACTTATGCCCGCATCAGGCTTCGTGGGTCCACTGGACCACCAGGGATATTGGTCTTTGGGGTTGCTATTATGCCCATGATCGGGCTAGTGGGGGGGTTCATACATTATACCCATGATCAGGCTATGGGGTTACTTTAATCCCATGATCGGGCTGTGGGGGCACTGAACAGTGGAGGGACACCCACAGGTGGCAGCTGCAGTGTTGCACCCTGCAATGTGGCAGCTCACCTGAGGTGGCCCCTCGACAGATCTTTGTTGGCCTAAGTTGTTGCAGGCGCAGGTAGGCTGCGCCTACACAACTCTGCATGGCCCGGCTGAACATCACACTGCGCACTTTATGCATGATTCCTTCCCCTTCGGTTGCGCATGCCTTCATTATCATTGCGCTGTTGCTCAGCATGTTTTCGGTGGTGCAACTGCCTCCTGCTGAATATCGCAGAATGGCACAATTTCGGACTTGCGCAGGCGCAACCCTATTGCGCATGGCTCAGCTCTTTTGAATATCTAGGCCCGTGATTACAACTTGTCTGTATCTGCTCACAAAGACAATCATGAATCTGAAAGTAGTATGGTGACACAGTCTTAATTTTTGCTAGCTGTAATATTGTAAATTTCTAAAATAATTAATTAAATAAAATCCTGGTTTCTGTGAACTGCTAGCAGTGGTTCTACTTTAACAGTATAGTTCAGAACTTGTGTCTTGTGGGGCAGTGTGAGTTGGGGGGTTAGTTTTGAGATATAACATAAGTGGTAATTTTCCAGATTTACCTTTATCGATGAAACAGTTGTAGTCTAAATTCAATTTAATTTATCACAGCAGCTCAGGACTAGAGATATTGCAAAGTTTAAATTCATCAGCAAAGTTCCAGCAAAGTCTGCAAATTCGCCTTCACAGAGCAATCCGCAAATTTTTGCTACTAGGCTTAATATTTGCCTTTGTGACCTCACCAATAGTTTTGCAGAATTTCACCATAAAGTGTGGAATTCTGCCTGTGAATGGTGGGATTTCACCCATGAATGGTTGCATTCTGCCATTAGTGGGCAAAATTCTGCACTTCACGCACTGTTCTGCACATCACGAGAGGAACTTTGTGCCTCACATCCACAAGTTAATCTGCAAATTGCACTAAATTTGTGAATTAATTCACAGAGCGAAGTTTACCAACTTTGCCCATCTCTACTCAGGACATGCTCATTGTGTCAGTCTGTACTTGTCACACAGTCAAAATACAGTGCAAAGCACAAATCAGCACCTCATTAGAACATTGTCTCACTCTCTTCTTCAAGGCTGAAACTGAACAGAAACTATGAACAGTGACAGTATTTACCATATTAGCAAATTCAATTATTTACACATTTCAAAATAAGAATATAATACTTACTGTGATTTTTACATCAGTGAACATACACATGAATTATTATAAATAATGATGGTACAGATTAATTTATTCAAATAACACTATTTATTTCCTATTCTTTACAATGTGAGCTAGGCTGGTTTATTATTTTAATTTTATATTGCTGTATTTGGGACTGTTTGGTCTGATGTACTGCATGAAGAGCAATGTACCAAAAAGAAAAACAAGAAAAGCACTACACACACACCTTGAAGGAGTTTCCAGGGGTGAAAAGTAGTAACTCCCTTTCAGAAATATTCCTTCCATTTTCCTTCCCAGAGCATGAGTGCTGTATGCATTATAATATAACCTTTTTTATACTTGCTCTTTATGACCTCTTACTCACCACACTAGGCCCCTCTCATCAGGGAGTCCTAGGCTGTGCGTGCTCCAGGGTGGGGAGGAAGGAAACACCCCTAAGTCTCCCCCAGTCCATGAGTGTGCATCAAGTGGTCCATCCTGGCTCTCCAAGGAATTTCTCAGGACAACCAGGTCCCATCTTCAGGGTTTTTTTGCATTTTCTGGTGCTCCCATTGGACACTAGCATGCTAGGGAAGCTAAGGGGTGGAGCACATTGCAGCATGCTACCGCTCCAGCTCACAGCTGATGTCCTCCCACTCACTTTGTGCCATCTTACTGCACCTTCACCCATGCTCACCTAGGTTGCAGTAAAGTGGCAGGACAGGCAACCCACCCTTCCTGGAGGAGGAGAGGACCCCAATGGGTGCTCAGTCCTCCTCCACCTGGCCAGCCCTCAAGCAGCCTGAGTCTGTTCCCAAATCCGGGTCACTGGCATTGCAAGCGGTAGCTCTACTGCTGTGCTGGCAGGCCGGCATGCATTGCATAATGTGAATTATGGGTTTTTACTCTATCTTTACCTGTAGGGCATAGGGGGAAGCAATCAAGAGGTGGACAAGCTATTTGGCAGTGGCAGTGATTGTTTACGTACAGTTGAGGGGAGGATGCTTAACACTGAAGTTCATGAAAAAATGGTGGATTTTTATATGGTGCTTGTAAAAGATAGGGGACATATAATGATTTCAGGGATTTCCTTACTTACAACTAATTATTCACCATTTTCATTAGTAATGTGTTGTGCTGCTGGCCACTGTTAATGTCCACCTCCAGGACATGTTCTTAAAGCAGATGTGGTAGTTTCAATCCATTTATCTCATGTACCAAATTTAATAGAAACAGAAAACATAAAGTTACATATTTGCTGTTTTCATAAAGGCAACATAGTGCTTGCATTTCCTAACTGCACTTTTATTTCAAGAAATCAAGTGCTATGTACAGTCAATAATGATGTACTAGATAATAAATTACAACAATGCTACAGAATATCAATCCAAACACAACATTTTGGGACATGACAGGACTGCAGTCATAGGATGATGTACAAATATAGTGGAAATGGAGATTAAACCACTAAGTTAATATTGTTTTTTTAACCTTGCCTGTACATTGCCTTGTCTGTACTGGAGTGACCCTAGAAAGGATTTTAGGGTTAATGCACTTTTCTCAGTCACCAAATATTTAAATTAATAAATCAATCACTGTTTTCTCTCTCTTGGGATGAACCTCAACAGGAGTTGTGGCTTTCAACGCTTTCCCCGTCACCAAGTGAACTAATGAATGGATTAATCACTGCTGCACTCCTTTCTGTCACATAAGACAGCCCCTGTTAAAAGTGGCAAATATATTTTTTTCATTAAAATATTTTCAGGGAAGGTGCTTCAACTAGGGTGCATGAAAAAAATATTCCACCAGCGGAATTTCCACGAAAGTGTCACTTTCGCTTCCGCGAAAGTTCAGAACTCATTTTTGCATCTTTTGAAGAAATTCCACCTTAAAACAGCAGAATAAATATACAGACTTTGGGTTCATTTATTAAACTGCAGGAAAAAAAATCTGCAGAACTCATCACTGCCAGTGTTCAGTTCTGAGGCTTTTTTTACCTGCAATTTAATTCATTACTCTACCCTCTGCTGGTCAGGAGTCCCAGTAAATAAATAAATAAACTCTAATCTCTCCCTTGAATTATCCTGGTGTCTAGTGGCCCCTCCCCCACCCACTGATTGTGACCCCAAACATGTCATTCACAGACAGTTCAGTGAGCTACTGGCCAAGGAGGAGAGAAGAGGGCTGTGCCAGTTGCCCACTCAAGGTTGGGATGGGGACAAGCGGGGTGGTGACGGAAGAACTGTCAGGGTGGGTGAGTCCACCAGACACCAGGGAATTGGGATTACTTTTTTATAAGGGATCAGGGATGGGGGTCCATTAGACAGCAGAGAATACTAGGAATACAGGGGATGAGTCACTGGACTGCTGGCAGTTTTTGTGGATTATGGGGATCCAGGATAGGGAGGGTCTGCTAGACACCAGGGAAATAAAACATTTTGGAAGCCATGATCAGCAGTTGGGGGGCAGCAGACACCAGGGAGGGATCAGAGCTTTTTTTTTCTTCTTTACTGGGACCCACAATTGGGGGTGGTGGGAGGGGACCACTAGACACCAGGGATCAGAATTTATTTTACTTGGGACCCACGATCGGCAGGTGGGGGGACCACTAGACACCAGCGTCCAGGGATCAGGGGTTTGGATCAAAGTTTTGTTTTTTAACTTCTTTGCTGGGACACATGATTGGCAGGTGTGTGGGCCACTAGACAGGGGGTGGGAGTTTGTGTTACAAGTTAGGAATCAGGTGTGAATGTTAAATAATATATTAAACTGTGGATAGAATACATTTCGCAGTTTATATATATTATTACTCAGTTCACAAAAAAGTCAGCAGAATCAGGGTGAAAATTGGGGAAAATCCCAGTTTCACCAAAGGTGAAAGTTCTGAAATTTCTGCAAAATTTCTGAAATGTCACGGAATTTCAGCAAAAGTGGAATTCACAACGTTTGCTCACCCTTACCTTCTACCTACACCAGAGGAAATGTATTTTACAACATGGATAGCCATGGGACAAGACATAGTGTACAGGGTGCAGACAAGAAGCTTTCCTATACAGATTTTAATAAATGATTTAACAAGGTGCCCCCCCCAAGTTATTGTACTTCAGTGATGGGCCATTTTATTGATAAAACCAGGATGTCAGGAAGTGCACAAATGTCTGTGAGTCTATATCATCTATAGGGTGCATGGTCATTGACGTTGTCCCATTTGCCTACAAAGGTGCATTTCAGCTGGAATTTGTAATAGTGATAAACTGCCTAGAACTGTTTGCACATACTGTAGTTGTAGGGAAAACAATTTGGCAAATACAACTAACTCTATTGTAGAAGCATTATGTACTAGAAAAAGACTGATGTGAGAGTGAGTTGTGTGTGAGACAGAATGTGTGTGTGTGTGTGTGTGTGTGTGTGTGTCTGTGACAGAGACAGAGAGATTGACTGGTGTGTGAAAAGTTAGTGAACAGTTTAAACAGTTTATCAGCATTCAAAATGTATGTTGTAAGTTTCACTAAGTATATGAACAGGACTCGTTCATGTAGAAATATACTGTATTATATCTAAATACCTGTCTGAGATACTGCTGACTGACACTGTCTTCTTTTGCTGCAAATTCCCTTGCTCACTAATGCACCAACAGACAACACACATACTGACATTACAATCAGGGCAACAATCTGGCTTATCTGCCCTGCAGATTCAGTCTCTCTCTTTGTCTCTCTCCCTTCCTTATGAGTTTTAATATTTGCGAGTTTTAACATGCAGGTAGCAGCACAAATATACATTAACTACAACTGCTATACATTATCCCCTAATGTTGATGCAAATTCATCCTTGTGCTTCAAAGACTCACTGAATGTCAACAGAAGACTGCAGTGTGAACTAATGTTGGAGATATGCTGACTGCCTGGAAAGTTACACAAGGGCTTCTGCTACGTTTATATTTTTTTTATTCTATTTACTTTTTTATTATTTTTAATTTAGTTTAAGTAAATGCAGTTATTGTAGATTACTACTGTAGATTAGTAGTGGTAGGGCTAGTAATCATAAGAAGTTGAAACAGTCACAAATATATGGCATGGGAGTACTGAACTGCAGTAATGAATGCGGTATGATGTAATTGAATTTTCACAGTAAAAATATTTTCATTGAAAGATTACCCTCTGTGAACACAGCAAAAATATTTTTACTGAGAACATTTCTATTTCTATAGTATAACAACTAGACATTAGCACTGGGCAGATGTTGTGAATTCCACCTTTATGGAACATTCATGAAATTTTGTAAAATTTGAAACATTTTCTGAAGATCCGCCATTAGAGAGGTTGGAATCTTCAGAACGTGCTGGGCACATTTTCTCTCTGTTCCATGGAATTTTCTGGCTTAATTGTGGAATATTATACATAAACTGTGGAATACATATGACATATACAAGAGGGACTAATCTTAAGGATAGACTGATCCATAGTTTTCAGAAAAAGGGACAGTCACGTTACAACACTTGGCTACCATCACTTCCTGCTGGTACATTCCCATGCAGAAACTGCAAATTTTTCAGTTCTATCATAAAGAGCCGTACCTTTACAACTGTGAATGAACAGAAAACTTATGAGATAAGGAGATTCTTTAGTTGTGTCAATGACAATGTGATATATTTTGACACATGTACTTGTGGTGTGTATTACATTGGTAAAACCACCAGACCATAGAAACAAAGGATTGGTGAACATCTAAGGAGCATTATAGGGGTGACATCATTAATGCACTTGCCACTTTCTGCCTTAACAACAACAGGTATAGAGGGGAGGGTAATCCATCCACTGTACAAAGGCATTTCTTTAGGTTTTGTGGTGTGGAACATGTAACTCTAGGGCTGAGAGGAGGTAATATTGAAGCCAAACTACTTGAAAGAGAGGCATATTGGATTTACACCCTGGGTGGGCTCAAGATGCCAGGTTTACATGATAAATTTGAGATCATGCCCTTGATTAAAAGGGACATGAAGACATGAAGAAGAGGTAGACTTTTTGATTTGCTTCTTTTTGAAATTGATAGTGTTAAGTATTACTAACAGTTAAGTGGTTCATTTTTGTGCCTCATGGAAAGAACAAATATTATGTGACATTACCCATTTGTGATGACAATTATAATAACCTCTATTTCTCTTTCTTTTCCTTTTTAGGTTATTAATTGATAGGGGAAGCACTTTAGGGTTTTATCACTGTGGAAATCAAAACTGCAACCTGCAATGTTTCTCCAGTGCTGCCGTTTGTAACACCATTATTAAAAGCAGTAGTTGTTTTTAAGCTTTTTCATTGTTAGATGCTTATAGATATTGTCATGCTAATTTTGATATGCTATAACAGTAAGAAATGAACTAGTTAGCAATCACATATGACATACTGAGATACCATGTTATTACATACTTATCTATGTTTTAAATTATTTCTATCATTTTAAGAGCAGCTCATTTTAAATGGTGGTATTTTGAACCAGATCCTCCTGATGATGTTCTACTAGAGTGAAACCAGTTTAGGTACCTGCTTTTACAGAGTTGTATGGTGCACTGGCACTTTTTTACTAAATAAAGCCGTTTTGCACTCTGAGCTTGACTGGTGCTGGAATTTGTTTGCTCTTGACTATCGTTTGGTTTCATGTCACAGTCTGAACGGTTGGGAGGGGAGATTGTTGTACTGGTATGGACTGTAGAATGACTGTTCTGAGGAAGTTTGTTCTGCATTTTAAATGATTATTCCATAGTACATATAATTATTCCACAGTTCAGTGATTAGTTCTATGGAATTTCTTTCTGCAGTATAATTCATTAATCCACAATTCATGTATCCATTCCACATTTCAGTGACTCACTGAACTGTGAAATGAATGTACTGTATAAACTATGGATTAATGTATTAAACTGCGGAACAACATTCTGCAGAACTGACCACTAACACTGATCAGTACTGCAGAATTTTTTTCCGCAGTTTAATACAAGAATTCAGGATTCATAAATTTATTCCACTGTTCTAAGTTGGAATTTCTGCACAAGTTGCCAAACCACATTCCAAAATTTTGTGAATGTGAAATCCTGACTTTCCCCAAATTTCCTGCAACAGAAGTTTAGTTTCTCACAGCCCTACTAGGCATTGATATTGATACTAATGACAATGGGCTATCAAATAGGACTGAATTAGCACACACTTCATTGCAGTCAGGCTGCAAAGCTGCAAACGTTGTATGCCTCTGCACCCTCGAATATAAAAAGTAAATAGTTTCTTACTGTTCAGAAATAACAGAATACCCCTGTGTACTACAGAACCTATTCTTAAACAGCACCAGTGCATTTTTAATAGTGGGCCTCAAAATAAGGGCTTGCCAGCTATCATCCAGTAACAATGAGCTACAGACAGAAAAGAGTTACAAAGTAGCTACAAGCAGATAAATGTAAGCTTTAAAAAATTCTGAGCACATTGCAGGGCTGTTTGCATGACAGCACTGCTGCAGTGCAATTTTGCTAGATCTTATATTGTAAATTAGATCTTATATTGTAAATTTTTAACATAATTAATTAAATAAATGTCTGGCAACCGGAACCACAGGCAGTGGTTCTACTTTGACAGTATGGTTCAGCACTTGTGCCTTGTGGGGTGGTGGTGAGTGGGGGAGGGATTTAGTTTTAAGACATAAGATAAGATGTCATGGACAGTGATTATAACTTGCCTGTATCTTCTCACAAAGACAGTCATGAGTCTGAAAGCAGGTTGGTGATAAGGTCTTCATTTTTA
This sequence comes from Neoceratodus forsteri, assembly GCA_016271365.2. Taxonomy (NCBI): domain Eukaryota; kingdom Metazoa; phylum Chordata; order Ceratodontiformes; family Ceratodontidae; genus Neoceratodus; species Neoceratodus forsteri. Next base: position 1,060,520,459 of record CM028132.1, on the reverse strand, counting down.
CTAGCTCTAATATTGTGAATTTCTAACATAATTAGTTAAATTAAAGGCTGCTGTCTGTGAACTGCTAGCAGTACTTTGAAAGTATGGTCCAGCACTTATGTCTTGTAGGGTGGTGGTGAGCTGGGGGGGTTGTTAAAGGAATAATCCATGACGGGGTGGATGTTATGCTGGGATAACATCCTGCCTTGGGTGATTGAGCAGAAGGTCACAGGCTGAGTGCGTTCAACACCCAAGAATGGATGATATCCCAGCATAACACTCACCCTGGAGTACATTATTCCTGTTATACAATGGCTCATTTTCAGTGAGAAGTAAAACAAATACAATAAATGCAGTTTTAAAATATTTTTTATTGTAATTTTTCATTGTGGAAGCATATTTTCTTTAAAAAGAGTCCCTTTTACCATTTCTCCACTAGGTGGAGCTGCTATCTGTTCATCAGCACTGTAAATGTCTGTTTGATATGGCTCTCTTGCCTCTATCTCCCACATCCTTGTTTCACTCTGGGTCTCAGTTACACTAGCTCCCCAGCCAGAAAGTCATGTTTTTTTAAAGTTTCTCCTGTACAGTTCTCCAAATAAATGTTTGTACCATGATGATCACCACTGATCAAAGGGATGCCACTATTCATGTGTGGTAAAGGAAGGATGTAACTGTAGCCAGCAGCAACACAACTCTCGAATACAAACACAAAAGAAGTGTGGCCTCACAGTGTCCCTGCGGTGCCGACAAGCAGACAGAACTGAATACTATCACAAACTAATGAGTCATAATGGCTACTCATAATAAAGGAGAAAAAATAGCCCAATTGCTAGGGAACATTAAAACAATAACATTTTATTGTTAAAAAATGTGGTAGCACCCTACATTACATCTGCGTCAATGTTTCAAGTTGAGGCAGATTTTTTTAAAGTTTCAGCAACACTCTAAATTTAAGATGTATTTCACCAGGTTAAAAGGGGCCATTCAAAATGCAGATGCACATATCAAATGCATGAAAATGTATAAGTTTGAAAGAGATAAGAGAGACTATTTGAATGGAGAAAAAATTTTAAAAATAATGTGTGCCCTATTCTAAAGAAATCTCATGTTGTTCCTGATACATATACCAGTGCATCAGGCTCTGAATTGGAGAAAGAAGAAGATAATTTGATCACAGAAACTGTGACTATAGCTGAGCCTGACACAGGGAAAGTGAGAGAGCAGTCACAGCTTCCTTGAATCAAGGAGGTTATTTTCTAGACTACACTGAACTGAATTATTACTTTTTGGACCTGCGTAAGTAACTAGTTTTGATTCTGTTTTTGGAGTGGACTTGTCTTAGTTTTAACTTTAATTTGCTAGGGAGGAACTGTAGCTGGGAGATATTTGCAGTCAGTTGTGACTAGACCTGTTACTTAGCCTTTGTGAAATAGGAGTCTGAAAGGAAGGAAGGCACTCCCCGGGGTGGAGGGTAAGAGCTGTAGGTGATTGTTTCTGGACAGCAAAGGTTTACTCCCACCCACCGTTCCCCTCACCCCACCCACCCCAATTGCATAACTTACTTTATAGCAGGGGCTCTGACATCACTTCCCCAAAACTGCTAACAACATACACCTGTTCATATCTTTAAAGGCACAGCACACTGAATATGGGGTAGAGACACTCACAAGTTTGCACACACTAAAACAAGAACAAAAAACAAAAAAGCATCTGTAACTGGAAGGGGCACAGACATGTGGGGAGAGGTGCAATGCACTGGCTGTGGAGCAGCAGTCTTCCGGGAGACATTCTGGAGACTGCATTGCTGCCCTATTTGCAGGCACCTCTCTGGTCTGAGGGAGGAGGTTGTTCATCTCCATGCTGACCTGGCAAGGATTCAAGAAACCTGCTCCCCCACCCAGGGACCACCCAGGCCACTGCCACTACCTCAGAGGTTGCCAAGAAAGAGGATGGATTGGACCATGGTGGGCTCAGGGAGGGTGAGGGTGGTGGAACAGAGGCACATCCCTCCAGTTGTGCCTCTCCACAATTCATTCACCACTCTGGTGAAGCATGGTTCCTCTATGGAGACACCTCCAGTGGAGACCAAGGAGGATGCTGGGAACCTCCACAATGGAGACCCACAGGAGGGTGGCCCAGGACCCCACAGGGGAAGGAAAGAACTCCTGGTGGGGGACTCAGTTGTTAGGGGGTTGAACTGGGGGAGGGAGGGGAAAGGGAGGTAAGGTGCCTGCCCAGTGCCAAGGCTTGGAGGGATAGAAATTGAATCCTCAGGATCATTGGAGCAGTGGGAAGGGAGAGGGAACTGGATGTCTTTATCCACCTAGGGACGAATTACCTGGCTGAGAATGGCATCAGAGCAGTGCAACAGGAGTTTGTGGAGTTGGAGAGGGGCCTTAGACAAGTAGTACACATGGTAACTTTCTCAGAAGTGCTACCTGTGTATGGCACAGATGAGGCTAGGGCACTCTGCACCATGGGATTCAATGACTGGTTGAAAGGCTGGTGCAGAGCTCAGGGATTTGGCTTCATTGGGGACTGGGGTGCCCCCTGCAGGGATGCAGGCCTATACAGATGTGATGGTCTGCATCTATCCTGAAAGGGAACCAGGAGCCTAGGTGATAGGTTTAAATGCTTCAGTGACAAGCATTTAAACTAGCAAAGGGAGGAGGCACTGAAGAGGAGAAGGGAAATCCTAGCCCCCCAAAAAATCAAAGTAATTAGTGAGGTAAACACCAAGATAGATAAGTCAATAGGGAGAAGGACAGGGGTAAATGGAGAAAAAGACAAAGGCAGTAGGGACAGGGATGGGGCAGAAAGATATAAAGCCATAAAAAAATGGAAGGTAATGAGCACCAATGCCCATATTCTAGGTAAAAAGCTCCCTCAAATGGTGGCTTTGATGAAAGAGGGATGCCTGGATATTGTGGCAGTCATAGAAACATGGTACACAGAGAACCATGACTGGGATGTCAACATACCAGGGTACACAATCTACAGGAGGGACAGGGAGGGAAGAAGAAGAGGAGGAGGAGTAGCTCTCTATGTAAGGGAAGGGATCAAGCAACAGAGCTAAAAGGTAAACAGGGAGGAGAGGAGTCATGTGGGTCACCCTGAGACTGGAAATGGCTCCACAATCCACAGGAGTTGTATACAGACCCTGTCTCAGGGGAGGAAATGGACAAGGAAATGATAGAAGGAATCCTTGGGATGGCAAAGAAAGGGGAGATATTGCCGATGGGGGACCTGAATATGCCAGATGTTGACTGAAGCACCTTTGCTGCAGCCACATCCAAGAGCAGGACCATTCTCGATGCCCTACAGGGGCCGTGCCTCAGACAGCTAGTTTTGGAACCCACTTGGGAGAGAGTAATCTTAGTCCTGGTTCTTTCAAATGGGGATGGAGAGAGGATCTCTGATCTTGAAGTGGGTAGCCATCTGGGAACAAGCGACCACCAAACAGTGTGGTTCATGATAAACTTAGCTGTAGAGTCAAGCCACACACAAGTGAAGGTACTGGACTTCAGGAGGGCTGATTTTGTCAAAATGGGAGAGTGCCTCAGAAAAGCACTAGCAAACAGGCAAGAAGGTGGGGTGGAGCAACAATGGGGAAACATCAAAACCACCATGACAGAGGCAACAAGCCTTTGTGTGAAGCAAATAAACAAATCAAAATGAAAGAAAAAATCACTATGGTTCTCAAAAGAAGTGGTGGGGAAGGTAAGGGAGAAAAAGATAGCATTCAGGAAGTATAAGGAAATGCAGAAGGCGCAGGACAGAGAGCTGTACCAGTTAAGGCAGAAGGAAGCAGGGAGGGAAGTCAGAATAGCAAAGGCCCAAACTGAGGAAAAGATAGCCAACTTGGTTAAGAAGGGGGATAAAACCTTTTATAGGTACATTAGGGAGCAAAGAAAGACTAAGGCAGGGATACTGAGGCTGAAAAAAGAGGAAGGTGGTTGGGCAGAGAGTGACAGTGAAAAAGCAGGGCTACTGAACGAATACTTCTGCTCAGTATTCACAATGGGAAAGCAGGGGGAAATACCTAATCTGGTCGATAGAAGCACTCTGGATAGGGGGGTTGATATTAGCCCTTTCACAGAAGAAAGGGTTCTGAAAGAACTCTTAAAACTGAAGGTGGATAAAGCAAAGGGGCCTGATGGGATTCACCCCAGAATTATAAAAGAACTAACGGAACACCACTGACTACCCTTTTTAATAAATCATGGGAGGATGGTGTGGTACCTGAGGACTGGAAAAGGGTGGATGTGATTCCCCTTCACAAAAGTGGGAGCAAGACAGCGGCAGGAAACTACAGACCTGTCAGTTTGACCTCAGTGGTAGGGAAAATGTGGAATCATTTCTGAAGGAAAAAATTGTTGAGTACCTAGAGGCCAGTGGGGCACAGGACCCAAGGCAGCATGGATTCACAGTGGGAAGGTCATGTCAGACTAATCTAATTGATTTATTTGACTGGGTGACCAAAGCAGTAGACCAGGGAGGGGCTGTGGACATGGCCTACCTAGACTTTAGCAAGGCATTTGACACAGTCCTGCACAAAAGATTAATAAACAAATTAACCAGCCAGGGACTGGGTCCCAGGGTGGTAGCCTGGGTAAAACACTGATTGGACAACAGGACACAGAGGGTAATAGTAAATGGAGTCCACAGTGAAGAAAGGAGGGTTACTAGTGGGGTACCACAGGGTTCAGTACTGGGACCGATCCTTTTTAATGACTTTATAAGTGTCATTGCAGAGGGACTTGAAGGGAAAGTATGTCTCTTTGCAGATTACACAAAGATCTGCAACAGGGTTGATACACAAGGTGGGGTGAAAAGGATGAAAAGGGACTTGGCAAGGTTGGAGGAATGGTCAAATGTATGGCAGCTTAGATTCAATGTAAAGAAGTGGAAAGTAATGCACCTGGGAAACAAAAACCCAGGGGAAGAGTACACAATGGGGGGTGAGATACTGACAACAACAAAAATGGAAAGGGACCTGGGAGTAGTCATATCAGATGACCTAAAGGTTGGCCAGCAATGTGAGAAGGCAGTAAGGAGGGCTGGGGGATACTGGGATGCACAGGGAGAGGCATCACCAGTAGAAAACAGGAAGTTGTTGGCCCTCTGTACAGACAGTTGGTAAGACCACATCTGGAGTACTGTGTACAGTTCTGGAGACCCTATGTCTGCAAAGACATAGACAAGGTGGAGGCTGTCCAGAGGAGGGCAACCAAAATGATGCAGGGTCTGCATCAGAAGACATATGAAGAAAGACTAAAGGAACTAAAGATGCATAGCCTCAAGGAAAGGAGGGAGAGGGGGGACATGATAGAAACTTTCAAATGCCTCAAGAGAATCAACAAAGTCCAAGAGGTTAGCATCTTTCAGAAAAAGAGATGTGCAAAAACAAGGGGGCACAATTTGAAGATAGAGGGGGGACTGCTCAGAGGTAATATGAGGAAGTATTTCTTCACAGAGAGGGTTGTGGATATATGGAACAGCCTTTCTGAGGAGGTCACAGAGTCAAAAACAGTGGGGGAATTCAAGAATGCATGAGCCAGACATAAGGCAATTCTAGTTGGGGGTAGGAGGAAGTAGGCTGTTGGTTAACTAGGATCTGCAGCTTATCCATTAAGTAGGGAAATGGGTAGACTAGGTGGGCCAAGTGGTCCTTATCTGCCATCAAATTCTATGTTTCTGTGTTTCTATGTTTAAAAACCAATAGAGACAATTGTGTTTTTTAGTTCAGTCCCAATTACAAGGGAAGGACTTAGGGACATTGAGGCCACAGAACCTGCTTCTGAATGTACAGAATGCTGTAATGTCCCCACCTCAGGAAGAAACAGTGCAGATACAGGTGGAGCTGGAGGGGGTAATGACGAGGGAATTAGAGAACACCTTACATTTGTCCATTTTTCCAAGCAGAGGACTGCACAGGAGCCCCAGGCTATTAAGGTACGCAGATAAAGTACCAGGAAGAGCATGCAGGGAAGGGGACAGGGACAGCATAAGAGGAAGTGGCAGGAATGGATATCCCCTAGTAGTGAACAACATGGGGAGGTGGCATACACAATATCCCAGGAGGGACAACTATCACTAAAGAGGCAGATACAAGAATTAGAAACTGTTCTGGAGCAAGTGTTAGAAAACCTGGTGATTAACTTATTGGAATATGAGTTGGCTAATGTGGAATTACAAGAACTGAATAAATGACTATCGTTTGTACCTACCAACTTTGCAAAAAAGGTCTTGAGAAAGAGTTGGATTACTTGAAACATTGACACAGATGTAATGTGGGGTGCTACCACGTTTTTTAACAATAAAATGTTATTGTTTTAATGTTCCCTAGCAATTGGGATATTTTTTCTTCTTTACTGTGAATAGCCATTATTAGTTTTGTGACAACTCTCGGTGGCACCAACATTCCACTACAGGTAAGCATTCACTTTTTACTTTAGTGGAAAAATACAAAACACAAAGCCAGCAGTCAGAAGTGAAAATGACCGGTATGTGGCACATGATGAAGGAGGTGTGTCATTGGGTGGGGACTGAAGCTGATCTGAGTGATGGATTTGTTAATAATTCAACTGAAAACATACAAGAAATAAAAATATTGTATTAGTCATGGGATGGACGGAGGTGGGTAAAAGCAGGTCCGAGTGACTGACTTGGGAAAGCAGCAGAGGACACTGACAGTGGCTTGTGAGCAAGAATCAGTGAAGAGTTGCCGATCAGGGATCACTGAAGCCGGGTCAGGTGCTGAAGCTGAGGTGAAAATATTTTGCTTGGTACTTTACTTCTGCTTTCTGTGTCACCCCAACTGCATTTCTCTGAATGAGGCTGCTGACTGCTCACCTCTGTGAAGTGCAGGGAAACAGCAATAGAAAGAAACTAAAACTGCAAGAGCGTAGATGCCGGTGGTGGGGATGGCGGTGGAGTGATTTTTTTTATCATTCAATGCAGTCATGATTGCACTGGGACTAGAGCTGGGATGTTATGCTGGGATAACATCCCGGGTCTAGACACAGACTGACCAAACACAGACTAGCATTTTTTTCTTGCCAGTGTATAGTTTGAGAGGTAATATAAGAGATAGTTTGCTATATTTCCTTTTATGGATGGAACTGTTGTATTCTAACTACAGCAGCACAGGATGTGTTCAGTGTGTCAGTGTAGTAGTAATATTTTATTTGTTCGGTCAAAGACCATTACAATAAGAAGATAAAAACATTATATTACAGCAGCAAACCAACAGTTGATTATACAATTATTGTATAAAAGATAAAATATCAGTGCTACACACAACTTTTACACACATTAATTGGATTATCTAGACAAAAACATTATTCTAGGAGCACACCCTGAAAAAGGAATGCGTAAACAAGCCAGATATACACTGTCTGGTGGTTCTAAAAATACAGACCCCGCATGATCATCAAAACTAATGACAGGACATCTAAGGATTTTTTTTTAATTATATTTCTTATATTATTTTATATAAAGGTAATATACCTGAGATTACAGTACAGGGATTGCACATTATGACTAATGACATAAACTGTATGGCAGCTGCAGAGTGACAGTATACTGCATTTTACAGAAATCCCTGAATCTGGAAAAACAATGAGAAATACCCCCTACCCCCCTCACCCAGATCCACAGGCCCCCATCCCCCCTCCGCCAAGATGTGCCTTCTATAACGGAGAAAGAAAAAATAAAGAAAAAAGGGAAGAAAAAGGAAAAAAGGGAGCTGATCCTGAGACATATGAGATGCACAAAGGTATATCAGCTGCCAAGGTAGCTAGAGGTGTACCCAGCAGGACATTAATTCAAATAAAGAGCATATAATTTGTCCCATTTCTGCTCAAATGAAACCAGACAATTCCGAGAACTTGCTATTAGCTTTTCAGTCTGAAAGCAGAGAGAAATTTCACTGATCCATTCTGCATATGAGATAACCAATTGGTCCATCCAATGCCTAAGGACCAATCTTTTAATGACCATCGAGATTAAAGCCATGTGGGAATCTACGCTTCATCACTTGTATATTGGAAAGCATCCCTAGGATACAAACTTATATAGTGAATAAATCATCAAGGCCCAAAAGAGGGTCTAAGTTAGATTGGATGAACTGCCATAAGGGAGCCACTTTCTCACAATACCAGAAAATGTGTACCAGGTTCCCTTCCAGTGTTGAAGATAATCTATTTAATTTAACCAGTTTAACTGGGTATAATACATGTTGTTCAATATATGGTATTGAGTCAGTCTATGTCTGTCTTGAGAGAGATACCAATAAGTATCTACCCAAATTTGCTCCCAATCTAGAAGGGTGTCTGGCAGAAGAGAAGACCAGCATTTGGAACCAGTCAGGGAGTCCAGGAATTTAGTGTCCAGTAGGAAAGAATAACACTTAGAAATAATATGGGCCTTAGTTGCCTGTTCCTGTATCTGGTTTAGGAAGGGTTTAATTAGAGACGGTGTGGGATTGGAGCCGAAACCGGAAGTCACTAGGTGTCATAACTGAAAAACTTTAAAGATGTGCTTCTGAGGAATATTATACATGGTCAGAACCTCCCCGGAGGGTAGAAGAGAGTTATTCAGGAATAAATCGTTGACACAGCAATCTCCCAGCTGAGGAAGCCAGTCTAGAGAAAGCGAGAGAACCCCGATCCTAATATTTAAATTAAGGGTAAGAGGTTGGGAAGTGTCTTTCCTGGGAGAGAGATTGAAAATATGCCAGCATTGATTCATCACCTTGATAGAAGTACCAATGACGCTCCCCTGTAAAAGTGGAGGCAAAGTTGATAGGTTATAATAGAGGAGTCTGGATGGGGGAAGGCCAGACTCGGTTAGAATCTTTTTCTCAAGTTGTACCCAAATTGGTAGAAACTTGTCCACCCTCTGGTCATACCACCTCTCAATTTTCACCATGTGGCTTGCCCAGTAATAAAGCATACAGTTGGGAAGACAGAGCCTTCCCTTCTCTTTGGGTAAATTAAGTTTTAAGAAGGCTTTCTTGGGCTGTTTACCCTGCCAAATAAACTCGGAAATCGACCTGTGAAAATGATGAAAATAGGACATCGTCAGTAAGATGTTCATTAGGCTAAGTGGGTAGAAGACCCGAGGCAGCACATTCATCTTAACAATATTAATACGACCCCACAGCGATAAAGGGAGGGCAGACCATCTCTGAAGGTCTTGTTGAATTTTAATCAATAAATTGTCTAGGTTAAGCTTCCTGAAGAGTTCAAGGTCTTTAGTAAGGAAAATGCCTAAATATTTGAGAGAGGAGGGGGTCCATTTCATACCAAACTGGGAAAAGTTGACCTGAAGCATGTTAACATTCAGTGGAAATATGATTGATTTAGCTAAATTCAACTTGTAATTAGCCACTTGGCCAAACTGGGCTATAATGTGTAGTATATGTGTTAGAGACACTTCAGGGTTAGTCAAGTGTAAGAGAATGTCATCAGCATAGGCTGAGAGAACCAGAGACTGCTGCTGAATGAAATATCCCGTGACCAGTGGAGAGTTTTTGATACTGAGAAGGAGAGGCTAAGGGTATAGATTAAACAGGAAAGGTGACAGGGGGCAACCCTGCTGGGTGCCTGTAAATAGCGAAAATCGAGAAGGAAAAACCCCGTTACAGTAAATTCTGGCAGTAGAGGATTTGTAGACCGATTTAATCCTTTGAATAAAGACCTCTGGGAAGCCCATTCTCTTTAATATAATCCAGAGAAATTCCCAATGGACTCTATCAAAGGCTTTCTCTGCATCTAATGATATCAGAGCCATAGAGATTTGAGAGTCCTGGGCAGCTTGAAAAATATGTGAGAAAGTACGCAGGTGGTCTATAGAGGACCTGCCCTGCACAAACCCTACTTGTTCGGGACTCAACAAGTTAAGCCAGACTCATTTGAGTCTAATGGATAGGATTTTCATTAGGATTTTAATGTCGTAATTATGAAGTGAGATTGGGCGGTAACTAGCAGGATCTGTCGGGGATTTGTCTGGTTTCAGTATCAGAACAATAGTGACTTTCAGCAGGGAATGGTCCAGAGTGGTAGCGTTAAACATGTATTCAAATAATTTCATGAGGAGAGGGGCAAGTTCCTTCCCAGAAGTTTTAAAGAAATTGGAGGGGAAGCTGTCAGATTCCGGAGCTTTGTCTGGAGTAAATTCCTTGATCACCTCCTCCACTTCCGTTACCTTGATAGGAGTAGTCAGAACTTCTCCTAGGTGAGTTTGGAGGGTAGGAAGGGGCAGGCCCTCCAGAAACTGGTCCACAAGGGAATGAGAGAGGTGGAAGGCACCACTGCCATAAAGTTCCTTATAGAATGACTCAAACATTCGTGAAATATCCCTAGAGGAAGTTTTAAGGGAACCATTGGAAGATAATAATGAGGGAATCCATCTCGATCTCTCGATTTCCCTCAAACGTAGAGCTAGCATTTTACCCGATTTCTCCCCTTGATCGAGATAGAGGGCCTTTGTTTTCAGGAGAGCACACTCTGCCTTGTCTCTTATCCAATCTGAGTACTCATTTCTAAGTTTCATTAGGGTTTCTAGATCAGCTTGGGAAGAGGAGGAGAATAACTTATTCTCTGCCAACCTAATTTGGTTCAACAATAACATGATCTTGGCCTCCCTCTGTTTTTTTCTCCTAGAGGTGAGTTTAATAAATTCACCCATGATGAAGCATTTAAGGGCACACCAAAGCAGATCCTCCCTCTCGATTGAACCTGTGTTGGTCTCGACAAATGAGGTGATTAGGGATCTAAAATGGGAGACTATTCCCTTGTCCTTTAAAAGCTGGGTGTTTAGTTTCCAGGTGGAGTCTCTTTGCACCTGCAGGTTTGGGGAGACCAAAATCCAAACCACCGAGTAGTCTGACACAGCTATGGGCTCAATACCAGACTGGAGTACTCCAGACAGAAGGTTATTGCTAACTAGTATTAAGTCAATTCTGGACCACGTCTTGTGTACTTGGGAATAATAAGAGAAAAGTTGTCTTGTGGGATTAAGTAGGTGCCAAGGGTCACACAGGCCCAGTAGGTCCATAAAATTCCTCAAGGCTAGCTGTGAAGAGGAGAGTGGTTCAGGGGTCTATAAGATTTATCCAAATCTTGTGAGGGAGCAATATTCCAGTCCCCCCCAATTATTAACCTTGAGGGTAAGAGTCCATCCAACTTTTCAGCCAAGGTCATAAGGAAGTCTGGGTCCCCCCCTACTTGGGCGTAAATCACCCCTAATGTTATCTTCACATTATAGAGCGAACCTTTCACAATAATGAATCTACCTTTATGGTCTGATAAAAGCTCTTCTGCCAGAAAGGGAATGTGCTTCTTAACCAGAATGGCCACCCCCCTACTAGAGGACGACCCCCCTGAGGCAAAAACCAGAGTGTAACCTTGACGACGAAGCCCATTGACTTCTGATGAGAGCAAATGGGTTTCTTGCATCAAGAGAATATTGACATTCAGTAAAGTACAGTTTTTGAAAACCTAGTACCTTTTAGTTAGGTCTCTGACACCTCTTACATTCCACGTAGCAATTTTAAGTGCTGTAACACTCATTATCAAATATACAGTGCAGCAATAGAATATGTAAACATGAAAAAGCTGACCACCCTAGAAGGCACATCCTACCCTCCCCCCTCCCCCCAAAAATCAACCACCGACCATATCCCACCCCTCCACCACCCCCCTCGAAACCAGTAAAGAAAAACTGAAACATTGTAAATTTCAGACATGGTATTACAGCCTTTACCAAATCATGAACTAAGAAAGAGAGACCCCTTCCCTCCCTTCCCCTCCTCATCCCTGAAACTATGTACAACTGTTCTCCCGACTGCTTCCTGAGGAAAACTGAAAGTGATATTGCTTGGGTTGGGGAACAAAGCCCCAAAAGCCACCACCAGATGGGTGTACCAGGAGGTAATCGTGAACTGGTACCCTGAGGAAGTGTCAGCTAATGAGTAGAGAGTAATTCCCTCATAAGTACTGAGAACTTCCTGGCTGAAGAATCCCCCATCTAGGTTGGTCTCCCCCCTCTCCTTGGTGCATTTAGCAGTCCCAACAGGGCTGACCCTCCTGTGGAGCCCCCCCGAAAGATAAATCAGAATAAGCCTACAAAAAGACTAGGAAAGTTGAGAACCTGACCAAAATCTCGGGGTTATTCGGAGAAAGCCCAATTAACCTGGGTTCAATACAACCAGAACTCACTAGAGAATGAGAGCCCACCTGGGCCCCCTAGATTCCAGTCTTCGCCATAAGAAAATAGCCCCTGATCAAATTGCTGACTGACTGGTTCATCACCTGCCTCCAACCTCCCAACTGCCATCTGAACTCCTTAAACCCTCAAGAAAGATAACCGAACTACATTACCCACCTAGGTTTCGAACTAAATAGGGTAGGGGATAATAACCCTGAGAGGTAGTGCTAAGAAATGGAGTCAGCCCCCCAGCCCAGGGGGCCAAATTCGAGGTTTGCCGCCATCAAAACCATCAGCGGTAAAAAATTATGTTCCCAAATATAGGACTGTGTTAGGGCACAAGCAGGGTCAGACTGATGTCTTGCTAACCCCCCTCCAAAGTGTTCGCCATAACGACAACAATCTTCATTGCCTAATATCGCCCAGCTCATCCCTTTTCTCAAAAAACCTCCCCAACCCACCAACCACACCTGATGAATATCCCAGGATATCCTAGTTTTACTTCTGTCCAACTTGTTGTAAAATTAAGCAAGCCTAATTACCTGAGCTGGGGAAGCACAGGAGGAACCGGGGGAGCAATAGTTACTAGGGGGACCAAAAGGTCCCACCAGTCCCATGTCATGTAGAAACCACCTCTACACCCCAAGTTCCCCCCCAGTGAGCAGGCCCCACAAACCACCGCACAAACTGAGCCAAACCAACCCTTTCACAGACCCCTCCAAAGCCGCTCCCCACCACCAGAGAATCCAGACGAAAGAGAAGAGAAAAAACAAAAACAAAAGGCGAGAGTCCAAAAATACAGCATGCAGCAAGAGGTAACTTCTTGGCACTGTCTCAGCGATTTGGCCTGGTTTAAACAGGTTAGGCAACTTGATTGAGAGGTCTGCACCAGAGAGTCCAGACGAGAGGGAAATGAAGAATCAAAAACCAAAAGTGAGAGTCCAAAAATGCAGCATGTCGTAAGAGGTGACTTCTTGGCTCTGCCTCAGTAATTCAGCCCGGTTTAAACAGGTTAGGTAACTTAATTGAGAGATCTGATGCCGCTTTGTCTGGGGATTCGTAGGAGAGCCAAGAACCATTGATGGAAACTTGTAGATTGGCAGAGTAGTTCATTTTATAGCAAATGCCCTCTGTGATCAGCTTACTGACTGTAGAATGGAACGCTGAGCGTTTTTGCCTCATCTCGTAGGGAAGATCCTGAGTAATACGCAGCTTGGAACCACTCCATAGAATTGCCTGTAACTATCTTGCCTTTGATAGTACATGTTGTTTTTCCAAGAAGCTTAGAAATTTAATAATGATAGGTCTTGGCGGGGCTCCAACGGCAGGTTTCGGTCTAAGAAAGCGGTGAGCACGTTCAATATGGTATTGTGGATTAAGAGGGGAAGGCCCAATGACTTTGTTTAAAAACTTCTGGAGAAAGAGATTAATGTCAGGGCCCTCCTTGGACTAGGGGAGGTCCAGGATCACCAAGTTGTTTCTTCGGCTCCTTCCTTCTAAGTCCTCCATTTTCAGTTGCAGTTTACTGATCTGTTGTCTGAGGTGAATGATTTCTGGGTCTATCTTTTCCCTCCAGGTCTCCAAGGAGGAAGTTCTAGCTTCTGAATCTCCCATTCTGGTGGTTAGGGCACTGAGATCTCCCCTTAGTGATTTCAGCTCAGCAGAGATATCATCCAATGTTTCCTTAAAAGGTATTAGCTCTTGTAAGAAATGGTCCTCGGTAAGAGGAGTTGGAGATGAATTGGAAGGGGGTGGTTTTACTGCAGGCCCCAAATTCTGGTTTTTAGATTTTTTTGAAGATTTCTCTGGCGTAGATGGTGGAGTGTGCTTCATGCCAGCAGGCCTCATCTCTGCTTCCATCTCAATCTGCCTCCAAGTGCATTAACATGCACATCGCAAGATGCTGCCAAGTACCAAAGACTGTTATCGATACTCTAAATGTAGAATAGAACTTTAAATGTTGAATTTGTAGGCTTAAAATAGTTAAAAGATGGGCGGGTAATGGGAGCTCCATGAAAACGCTACCTCTAGCTGCACTGCATCACGTGACCTCTCGACATCTAAGGATTTAAACCACTCCCCAATAAATTACCTAAATACATTTCACGGAGTTTAGATGGTACCTGTACAGTAACCTGTAAGTCACTTATACTACTTACATATATTAGAAATGGTTCTGAAAAACCCAGCCACCTGATAGATCACATATTCATCCTGAGAGATCAACATAATAGCTATAGAGTACTATTGTCTGAAGTACCAAGTTGTGACCAAATCGGGATCAACCAATGTGATCCAGGCTTACAATGCCATGGATATATAAAAACCACAAGTTTAAGATTTTCTGTTTCTTTTTTACTACAGTTACAGAAGCTGATGGAGATATCCATTGCCTTGCTATATCTTGCCTTCAAGACATTACTTCTAAAAGCTTAAAACCTGTTCTTCGTATAAGCCACTCTTAGCTCGTAATCTGTCAGACATCCTAAATAAAGTCTAAAATTATGATGTACAGAATTTTTCAGAATCCATGGTACAACTTGCAGCTTAACAATTACTTGACAATCGTTTTCTTTAATAACATTTATAATTTTATTGGTGCAGTATTTTTTGTATTTAGAGCTAAGGACAATTCCCTTCTCATAAGCTTGTCTTAGGTAGTGAAACCCAAATCTGTTTAAAGTTTCGTTTAACCACGACAACCACAAGGATTGTTTACGTCCCCTACTTATCCAACTTTCTTTTTCCTTCAAGTAAGCTCTTGGCAATCCTGTAGAGGGCATTCTGGTAATAGAGATACAATATCCGGGCAATCTAGAAAGTATTATGGCCTCTGGACTTGGAAATCTAAGCTCCGCCCTCACTAAGGCTATCGCAGTGGAATTAGCAATGCTGAGAGCTGATCTTAGGATTTTATTTAGGGGAGCCTCTATTTCCTTAGATTTCTCATAACCCCATACTTCTGCCAGATAGAGGGCTTGGGGGGGGGTGTACTTCACCTTAATGGCCATCACAAAAGACTAAACTACAGCATCTCCAAATTTTCTATTAAATTTTAGGAGGGCTCCAGCTGTTTGTTTTAGTTTAACACTTAATGACTTAAAGTGCAAATGCCAGCCTCCTCTATTATCAAAGGTAAGACCTAAATAAACATATGACTTTACAGTTTTTATCTTTTGGTCCCTTATTGGCCAAAGTTGAGGAGTAAATCTAGAACAAAAAATCAGAACCTGACTTTTAACTTTATTTATATATATAAATTATGTGCTGTGGCATACCCAGCTAAGATGTTCAATTTTTTTTGCAAGCCTGACCTGGATAACGATATTAAGGCCAGGTCATCAGTGTATGCCAACACAGGGCACAAATTGAAACCCACCATGGGAGAATCAGAAGATGAGTCCAAATGGTCCCTCAATAACTGGTCTATGTACAGACAAAACAGAATTGGGGCCAAAAGACACCCCTGTCTTACCCCCTGTTTGTCTCAAATGTTTGAGATATTTGTCCAAGAGTTCCACTCCTTACGTGAGCCCAGGTTTGATGATATAGTTATTTTATTATTCTAATAAGGTCATATTGAAAACCTTTCTGTATCATAATTTGCCAAAGCAAATTTCGAGAGATATTAATAAAGGCCACACTATAATCAATAAATGTTAGATAGAGTCGTTGACCCTTAAGGGTCACATACTTTTCAATCAAATGAAGCAATGTGTAGCAATTGTCAGCTGTGCAATGGTCCGGGGTGAAAGCCAGCTTGAAATTCATTAAGGTCCCCCAGCTGGTCTAATTACTCTACAAGTCTTCCCAATAGAATTTTGATAAAGATCTTCCCACTGATATCCAGAAGGGAAATAGGACAATACATACCAAGATATGTCCTATCTCCCTTCTTATATAGATATGATGGTGGAGCCCTTCCAAGAGCTAGGTATTGCAGTTTGAAATATACGCAAATTAAAATACTGCACTAATAATTTTTCCCATACAGATGGCACAACCAGGTAGACTTCTGGAGAGATCATATCAAGGCCTGGTGCTTTTCTTCTTTTAAGCTGAACTATAGCCAAGTAAACTTCTCAGTAAGTAAAGGTGCTAAACTGACTTCTATTCATAGATGATTCCCAGGTGAAAGTAGATGTTTCTAGATTGCAATCAAAAAAAGTTTTGAGTAATACTTAATCCAGTGCTGGAGCAACATATGAGTCCAGCTGGCAACTGCTATTTTTAGTTCCTCTAGCAATCATGTGCCAAAAAGTCTGTTGATCATTATTTTCTATTATTTCTAACATTAGTTCCCATTGTTTTTTCTGAAAACGTCAATGTTTATCACTTAGGAACTTTTTGTACTTAGTTCTTAATTTATTCAAGTGCCTGTGTGCAACCCTGGAACCAATCATTTTTGTATATCTTATATGTTTGGTCAAATTTCTTTTAAAATGTATACACTCCTTATCAAACCAGAAGCTAGCTGACCTAAATAAGTTCCTAGCTGTATAATCACTATAAATTGAACTTTTAATTTTATTAAAACAAGCTGAAAGAATAGAGTATATTGTATCATGTGTCAAGGTATTGCCAGAGCGTGCAGTCAAATTAGCTAGAGCTGCTTCAACTATACATTCGATCTCATTTAAATTCACTTTGTTCCATCTAATACTACAGTGGTTCCTTACCTCCAACAAGTTTAAACCCAACTTGGTCTGTGTTTCTTCTACTTCCCACTTTAAAACTAATGGGAAATAGCCACCCTTCCCTCTACCAGGGATGACCAATGAGTGTGTCAGTGTGTGCTTGTCACATGGTCAAAATACAGTGCCAAAGCACAAATCAGTATGTCTTAAGAAAATTGTCTCACTTGAGTCTTCTATCCTGAAACTGAACAGAAACTAAGAACAGCATCAAGATCTACCACATGGTCAATTTTAATTAGATTACACATTCTGAAATAAGAATATAATACACACTGTAATATTACATTGGCAAACGTACAAACTTATTATTTATTTATTTAGTTTTTGTTAAGCTGGTAAGTGCACCAGACAAACATTTTCCTATTTTCAGGTATGACCCAGGAGGAGTACACACAAACATTTGAAATACAATCAAGTTAACAGAGAGATTCAAGGTTTTCAAACACACAATAAAGAAGCAGGTCAAACATTAAAAATATGACCCAAGCCAGCAGTAAATGTCTAGATATACATTCATAGATAAATAAATGTGTTGTGTAAAAACAGGGTACAAAACAGGGTACAGTTGCTCATTTATAGCACTACCCTGTACAGTCACTGTACAGTTAGTCCATAGTACAAGAAAGAAAGAGGCAGGTCAGACATTTAAAATATGATGCAAGTCAGCAGTAAGGGTTTAAATTTACATCCATACATTAAACAATGTGGTGTGCCAAGACATATAATATCATAATAATATTATAATATTATAAATAATGACAGTAAACATTCATTCATTCATTTATTCATTCATTCAAACAACTAATAACTCCCTTTCTACAATATTCCTCCCTTTTTCCTTCCCACAGCATCTTCCCACAGCATGAGTGCTGTATGCATTGTATAACTTGAATTATTGGGCTTTTACTCTGTCTTTACCTGTAGGACATAGGAGGAAGTAATCAAGAGGTGGATGGGCTATATGGCAGTGAGTGGTATTGTTTATGTGTAGTGCAGGGGAGGATTCTTAACATTGAAGTTCATGGAAAATTGTGGACTCCTTATAGGGTGCTGGTAGAAGATAGGGGACATATAATGATTTCAGGGATTTCCTTA
The DNA here is from genome assembly GCA_016271365.2 of Neoceratodus forsteri. Taxonomy (NCBI): domain Eukaryota; kingdom Metazoa; phylum Chordata; order Ceratodontiformes; family Ceratodontidae; genus Neoceratodus; species Neoceratodus forsteri. The sequence continues at coordinate 1,060,502,469 of CM028132.1, read as the reverse complement.
CTGATGACTATTTATGCATTGCTTTCATTAGTAATGTGTTGCACTGCTAGCCACTGGTAATGTCCAGCTCCAGGACATGTTCTTAAAGAAGATGTGTTAGCCTCAATCCATTTCTCCCATGTATCAAATTTATTAAATAGAGAAAAAATAAAGTTATGTATTTGCTGTCCCCCTAATTGCTACATAGTGCTTGCATTTCCTAATTGCACTTTTATATCATGTAATTAAATGCTATGTACAGTTAATAATGGTGGAAAAGAAACAGCATTTAATCTCTGTATTTAGCATCTTGGGTTCAGCTATCCTGCCTGACGACTGAAGACTGGTGTTTTCTATGATGGATTCCAAGAGGAGTAAAGTTACAGCCAAAACACCTGAATTTGTATCACCAATGTTGGTTCCACTGTATCAGTGGTTACTTACAAGTGAACACAGCCCTGAGTGTGGTGATAGCACAGACAGCATGCTGACTTCCCCACAGGCAGCTGATATGTTATCCCCCCCCTCTCTCCCCTGCTAAAACAAATTCTGATATGATGGACCTAAGGAGACAGAACTTTCAGAAAACTAAATAGCAGATGAATCCTCTATCACAGTCTTCCCCCCTTAGAGACAAGAGAATATACTGTACACTAGTGACACTGGGCAGAGCATTGGATAAACTGCTGGCATGGATGGAGCAAAGCAACCATAGGTTTAACGCTCTTCCAAAGAAAACAGAGTTTCAAGATACTGAGATTAATTTAGTGAAAACTACTGGTAAGACAACAAATAAAATAGTGGCTGATCACTCCAACCATATAACTAAGCATGAAGCTAAAATCATCACCCTGGAAGCTAGTTGTGTAAGCTTGCTGAAAGAGAACTGTAATATGAACCACAAATTGAAGAATAATGAAAATTTACTGCGATACAGAAACATTCGTATACTTGGAATACCAGACCAGTTCGACACAGACATTCAAAATGTAAAAGAATTAGTGAAGGACATAATGGTGAAAATCTTTGCTCTGCCGATAGGCAACCCTCCTTTAATAACTAAGGCATTCAGGGTTTCAAAAATGCAACAAAATGTTTCAGAACCATTCAAGACAACCATCCTGGCTACCTTTGGCTTTGACTCTGATAGAGACTACATGTTCAAATTGCCCAGATTGAGAGGATCCTTGGAATATAACAATAATAAATAGTTTGTTTATCTGGATTAGTGTTATGCTACGAAACAGCAGCAATGGATGTTCCTAGCTTACTGTCAAGAGGTACATGAAATAGGAGCTCAGTTTTCTTTGCTGCCACCCACCAAAGTGAAAGTGTCCAAAGATGGAAAAAAAGCATATCTTTTTTGAAGCTGATCAAAATCAAATCAAATCAAATCAAACTTTATTTTTAAAGCACCTTTCAAAACTAAGACACTGCACATACAATCAAATATAAATATAGCTTTAAAACAGAAGAATAAAACAGATTAACCATAGTTAGGGAAGGCCAGGTTAAATAAATATGTTTTTAATTCAATCTTAAATCTATCAACGGTCAGGCATTCTCTTAACCAACAAGGTAGAGAATTACACAGGGTTGGAGCAGAGAAAGAAAATGCATGGGCACCAGATGTTTTTAATTGCACCCTGGGAATCTCTAGCAATCTCTCGTCAGTGGATCAGAGAGGATGGAGGGGGCAGTAGGGTACCAAGAGGTCTTGCAGGTAACCAGGTCCCTGATCATGTAGGGCTTTGAAGGTTAGCCAACTAACATTAATGGTGATCTGCCACTGAATAGACAGGCAGTGTAGTTCACGGAGCACAGGCATAATATGACTGGACCTAGAAGTCCCAGTCAAAAGTCTTTCTGCCATGTTCTGCACTAGCTGCAAGCGGCGGATATCAACCTCTGGAAGCCCTAGGTAAAGGAAATTGCAGTAATCAAGGCGGGTGGTAATGAAGGCCTGAACCAATGTTGGAAGATCATCTGGAGGAACCAAGTGTTTCACCAGGGTGATGTGCCTCAGATGGCAAAAAGAGGATTTAATGACAGCCGACACCTGAGATTTTAGTGTCAGACCATCATTAAAAATAACGACACGGTTACACACTCGATCTGAGGTACTGAGCTGTATGCCATCGATCAAAATACCTGATGCCTGTCCAGCCCCAATTTGTTACATACCTACGAGCACGTTATTCTGTACAGGATACAGTGGAATCCCTGACATGTTCTGAGAGAGACATGATGGAGCATGTGGAAAAAATGGATACATGATGGGCAATTAAACTAAAAGCTCTTTTTGTCTCCTGCACACCCCATTAAAAAAATATTGTTCAGTTAATTGTTATGGGGAGAGGGGGGTACTTAACTTAAGTGAATATCAAAATAAGGAAATTATACAATACATTGCTACTGCTATTCTGCTGAATTATCTAATTTTTCTATCCTGTGTTTAAATACCATCCCCAAATTATAACTTGGTCAAGTTGTATATTTGTGTTGGAAGAATATGTTTAAGTACCTGTATAATGAAGTTAGCTATATTTAAATTTGTAATCTTTTGTGAACATAAGTATAAAAAGTTCAAAAATAAAAAGTATAAAAAATAATGCTGTACTAGATAATAAATTTCAACAGTTGTACAAAATATCAATCCAAACTCTAAATTGTGGGACAGGACAAAACTTAATTCATAGGATGATTCACAAATATAGTTGGAAAATGGAGACAGAACCGCTAAATTAATATTATTTTTTATCCTTGCCTATACATAACCTTATCTGTACTGATAGTAGATAAGATAACTACATTTAATTATGAAGCCACTCTCACCCCCCAAAAAAAGGTGTCACCCACAATAGGGTGAAAACAAATTGTATGCGGAAAAGCAGAGTACAGCAAAATGGCAGAGAGCAAGGTGTGTGACAGACAATTGCTTTGCACACCTGTCTGGTTGGACCACATGTTGGCCCCTTTTCAGGGGACTTTGCCCCCCAACACCCTCCTCAAATAAATATAAACATCCACCCCCAGCCCTGAACACATTGGTGGGAGGACCACAGCTGGGGCCCCATTTTCCCATCACCCACAATCACTGCCATGCAAAAGTCCTGACCGCTCAGAACACATTCGCTCTAATCGTGCCACCCACATTCCGCTGCCACCATTCCCGTGCTGAATTGACAGGATACCAAAAAAAGCATAGCTGTTAAAAGATGATCTGTCACCCTGAAACCCTTCCATAAGGCTACAACTACAATTTACTTTTTTTAAAAGATCAGCAAACTATTAAAAACCATGACTGCATCACAAAAAATTAGGCCACAGAAAAAACATGTTGCCGTATTGGTCCTTGTAACACAAGATCCACACAAATAGATGATGTGATATCTTTTATTGGACCAACAGAGTTGTTATAAAAGAACACAGAAAAACAATTATGGTAATAGCCATCAAAGGCAATAATGCAGGGTGGATAGTTGGCACACAGTTTATACTGCAATTTATAAAATGGGCTTAGAAAATCCAGCTATCTGATTGGCTACTACATCATCTGAGCCGTGTCCTTATCAGATGACATAGTAGCCAACCGGGACTACTGCCCACTGCTATGCCGCACCACAGCAACAAATCAGTGACCTCTGGCCAGTGTAAACAGAAACGCTTGCTGCCAGAGTTCACCGAAGCGCCACTGCTAACCTCTCTCGATCCTTTGCGGCTCTAAAGCAGCCAAAGCAGCCTCCATATAAAAAAAACAGCAAAACATTTTTTAACAGTTTTTACTCACATTTCTAGTAGAAAATCTCACCTCTTCTGCACACAACAATCCCCGAAGTCACCGAACGGCACGTGCGGGCATGATGCCATTTAAAACGAATCGCCGATGTAAATAAAAATTCACTCCCCACACACACATTAAAATTATCCAATGTCTACCATTTCATACAGGTACACACATAACCATGATACATCATGGTAAACCAAACCCTGTTTTCTCCCAAAAATCCTCTTCACTTATAGCGAGCATGTCCCTCAATGACCACCATACAGAGCACTGTCGTTCTTCTCATTTTCAAAACAACTTGCTCTGTGACAGTGCGGCTTTGCAGATTCACCATATTTTTTTCAAACAGTAGTTAGGACAGCGTAGTAGTGGTGGGAATATCCAAAACATCGGACACCGGAAACAAATGAAATCAGAGACCACAGTTTAAAACAATGGGCGCGAGACCTGTACATCTACGGACAAAGACTGCACTGAGAAAATAATTACATATAGAGAAAAGTAAATTTACTCTTCTTCTTGGCATTGGAGCTGGGGGCATTGGATCTCTGAATACTATCAGTCTTTTGCTCCACTACAAACTATACCAAATACAAACAGCAAATAAAATGTACTGTACAGCACATTACATAGAGGACTACTTTATCCTCCAACTAGACAAAAAGCTTTCTTACTTTTTTTTATTTATTTTTTTATTTCAAAGCTTTTTCTTTTAATTCTCAATCTCTACTTAGGACCGTTTATAAAGCGCAATTACACTCCGAGGTGTAGGGTTACATGCTGATAAGAGCATGCCCAGGGCATAAGGCACTCGGCGCAAGCGCCTCATGCCTTAGTACACCCCTGGGCGTGCTCTTATCAGCACGTAACCCACACCTCATCCTGTGTTATTGCTTACATGTTTCTTTTTGCAATAATGTGCTGCTCAGATCTCCGTCCCAAATGTTCACGGTCCCTTTCTTCACTTTCAATGAATACAGACAAATGTCCTGGCCTTTTATTTTTTTTAATGCATTGCCAATGTACCATGCAAATAAATACAATCTTCTCAATCTCACTCAGCCATGAATTCTGAGTGAAAGCTGCTCATGAAAAAATGTGACATCCAAAGCTTCACTTATACAGCTCAGTTTAATACTTTCTTTTCTTGGGAGCACTAGTGGCAAATCACAAATTCTAGTTAATCACCAGTGCTTTCCAAGAGATAGAGTACAGGATTTTCAAAAACAGCATAGACAGCCAAACCGAGTAAATTATCTCATTATATTTGATAACTTGTGTTTTCCGGTGAACCTCAGTTGTCTACTTTTAATTCTGTAGTCTAACAGGGCATAGAAAGGGAAGTCAGTTTGTAGCCTTAAAGTGTTATCTACAATACAACAGAAGTTATAAAAGCTGCTAAGCTTTGGAGGTAACTGAACAGACTATGGATATATATATAATACACAATGATGGGTTCTAAAAGGCATCTTTAATGTGAATTTACAAATACCATGAAATGTCATGCTATAGTTAGCAATGATGAATTGGCAACAGCTAAATTTGAAAAGATATATGATTTATAATTAAAAGCAGGTAACAGTATACTGTTTGCAATAGTGTAATGGGGACTTTGTGAGAGAACTTACAGTGGAGGAACCGCTGTCAGGGAGTGACCACCACTCAGTATGGCTCACATTGGATATGGGCAAGGAAGGAGTGGAATCTGGCACAAGAGTGCTGGACTTCAGGAGGGCTGACTTTGGGAGGATGGGGGAAGTGGTAAAAGGGTACCTGGCCAGAATTCAATCTAGTATGGATACTAACCAGAGATGGGAGCTCATAAAGTTGGGGATAGTGGAGGCAACTAAAACCTGCTGCAAAGCCCAGAGCAAGAAGGCTAGAGCTAAGAAACCGAGCTGGTTGAGCAAGGAGGTCATGAAAAGGTAGGGAAGAAAAGAGCTGCCTTTAGGAAATACAAGAAAACAGGGAGGGGAGGACAGAGGAGTACTTGACAGAATCGAAGGAGGTGACAAGGGCAGTAAGGGAGCCAAAGCATCTACGAACTCAGGCTGGCACAAGGCATTAAGAAGGGGAAAGGACTTCTTTAAGTACATCAGGGAGAAAAGGAGCTGTAAGGACCACATAGTAAGGATTAGGAAGGAGGGGTTGGGTGGAAGCAGGGTATGATAAGGCGAAGCACTAAATGAGTACTTCTGCTCAGTATTTACTAAAGAGAAGAGGGGGTGACACCCAAGATGGGTGAAATGGCAGACGAGGGGAAGTGGTGACAGATGGGAAATCATGGAGGACAGAGTTCGAGAGGGTTTGAAGGCACTGAGGGTGGACAAGGCACCAGGCCCAGATGGCATCCACCCAGGGTACTGAAGGAGCTGGCAGAGGTCCTTGCAGGACCTTGCAGAACCTATTTAATGCCTCACTACATTCAGGGTGTATACCTCAGGACTGGAGGATGGCTCATGTGGTGCCCTCCACAAGAGTGGCCCCAAGGATGAACCAGAAACTACAGACCAGTGAGCCTCACATCCATCGTGGGTAAGCTAATGGAGACTATCCTGAAGGAGAGGCTGGTGGCCCTCTTAGAGGCCAAGGACTACAGGACAGCAGACAGCATGGCTTCATCGTGGCCGATCCTGCCAAACCAACCTGGTGGGTTCTATGACTGGGTAACTAGGCAACTGGACGGGGGACATGCAGTGGATGTCCTGTATCTGGACTTCAGTAAGGCATTCGACTCAGTGCCACATGGAAGGCTGGGAAGGAAGTTAGTAGGCACAGGGGCAGGTGCAGTGCTGGTGAGATGGGTAGGAAACTGGCTGCAGGGAAGGCAACAGAGGGTGGTGGTGGGTGGGGAGCTCTCACACCCAAGGGCAGTGACGAGTGGTGTCCCACAGGGCTCGGTGTTGGGACCAGTGTTGTTTGGGATATTCATTGCAGACATATCATGGGACATCAAGAGCAAGATCAGTCTGTTTGCTGATGATACCAAGGTTGGCGCGGTGGTGGATGACCTAGGGGGATGGCAGGGGTTGCAGGATGATCTGGCAAAGCTTGAAACCTGGTCAGACACCTGGCAACTGGGCTTTAATGCCAAAAAGTGCAAGGTGATGCATTTTGGGATGAAGAACCCAAGGAGGACTTACCAGCTAGGGGGAGTGCAGCTAGCCCAGACAGAGGAGGAGAAGGATCTGGGTGTGCTCATCACAGGGTCAATGAACAACTCGGCACAGTGTAGGAAGGCAGCTGCAAAGGCCAACAAAATGCTGGGTTGTATTGCAAAGGGTATATCCTCAAGGAGGGAGGAGGTGATTCTGCCACTGTATAGGTCATTAGTTAGACCACACCTGGGTACTGCGTGCAGTTCTGAGCGTCCGTATCTGAAAAGGGACATTAAGTTACTGGAGGGAGTGCAGCGCAGGGGCGACAAAAGATGATCAAGGGTCTGGGGACTTATCATATGAGGAGGTTGAAGGAGTTGAACATGTACTCACTGGAGGAGAGAGAGACAGGGGACATGATTGAAACTTAAATACATGAAAGGAATAAACAAGACAGGTACAGAGGGGCTGTTCAAAGTAAGGGAGGGAGGCCACAGGGGGCCATGATATGAGACTGGGCGAGGAAGGTTCAGGAGGAGATGAGGAGACACTTTTTACAGAGAGGGTGGTAGCTGGGTGGAATCGTTACCTGCAGAAGTGGTATGCAGTAGAACAGTGGACTGCTTCAAACGAGGATGGGACAGGACAAGGGGGAGGGTTAATGAAGGGGAAGGGTGGAAGGGAGGGGCAGCTGCAGAATAAGGGGTGCTAGCTGCACATTCGAGCAGACTTGATAGACCTCTAGGCCTTTATCTGCTGGCAAATTTCGTATGTTCGTATGTTCGTATCTGGCCTCAAAAGTTAAGCAATATCGTAATTTAAAGAAAGCACACAATTTTTGGTTAGTTTGTCTGCTTATTGCCCTAGGGCTAGATATTCAAAAGTGTGCCCAGAACATGCACATTGGGATGCACAGCACAATCCAGTTGCACCACAGCAAACAAAAGCAATATTCAGTGGATGTGCCACAGAATTGTGCCTGCACAAACTACACTGAATATAGCACAAATGCACCACTGCACAAATAGACATGTGCTGGAGCAATCTAAACTGCACAGCAGCAACAGTGCAAGCTGAATATAGCAGGTGGAGCAAGGTGCACCATGCACAAGGGAACACAGGGAGGGCTCTGAAAAGGCACAGGACCATGGAACTGGATGCAGGGGTGAACCAAAAGGGGAAAAGGAGCAGGAGGCACAGAACAGGAACAGAGCCCAGTGGTCATGAACAATGCACAGAGCCCCACACAGACCTGGGAACCAATGTGACAGGCACAGAATGGCCATGGAACAGAAGGCCACAGGGTCTGAGCACCCCAGGAGCACTGTCCCAACAGCCAACATGGAAAAGCCAGCCACTGTAGTCTCTGAGAGAAGGCACCATGCATGCACAGTGTGTTACAGCCACATTGCCACACAGGCACAGGGCAGTATGATGCACACACCACACAGCCACATATGGACACAGGACATTGCATAGCATAGCATAGCACAGCAGCACAGGGAAGGGCAACACAGCTGGGGGTACACCATGCTGCACATGTGGAAATGGGACCATGGCACTGTGTCATGCACAGAAGAGGGCCACAGCCCAAACCCATGTAACAGTGACACACAGGGATGTGACAGACAAGGCAATAGGCAATTACCAGACCCACACTGCAGGGACACCACTGGCCAAGACATGTACCAGCCAGACCACAGCAATTTACAACACCAGCACAGAACAGCACCAAGCGTGCATGGGTGACACAGAAACACATGAACAAATGGTAGTAAAATGTTTAATCAAACAGAACAGAGAAAACAAATCAACACGGAATGATACAGCCAACATGGTGAATACAGGAAAAGGTAACGAAATAGAAACCTGAGCACAGTCTAATGGTGTACAAAACGGTACGGTGATACAAGTGTGCAGAGAGTGCAAGGGAAGACAACACAACAGTCCAAGTGGTATGGGGTGAATGGGAGGAAATCATGGGGCTGCAAAGAGAAGTGTTCAAATATTATCAGTGCAGCCGGTGGATGTCTGCCTCATCTGGTGCACCTCTACCACCAGTTCCCTTGTCACCATCAGATGCCTCCTGGTCAGGCGGATGTGAAGTGCTGGTCATATGCTGTAGATGCAGCATGTCACCTTTCAGGATAGAGACACCTCATCAACCACTCCATGGCACTGGACAACCTATGCAAGGGAAACACAGAACAGCCACTAAGTGACACGTCCCACACAGCAAATGGCCACCATCCCCCACCCAGGGCTGTGTGTGCAGGGGACTGAGGTGGGGCACTCCCAAGGATGATTCCATCTACAACACATGCACAGTGGGCACCCACAACAGCCCAGGACACTGTGACACACACAGATTGTGAGGCTCACCATGGAGTACCCAGCACTGTCGATTGTGCACAAACACCTCACAGCGAGGGACTGATGCCCCCAAGGGCAACACATGTGCTGGACAGGCAGCAGCAGCATGTGCACACAGTGGGTCACACACAGCCACCACCAGTGACAGCAACAGGTTACCACCACAGAGATGCCATGCACACGATGGGACCACCACATGCTGCCGACCAACACAGGCAACAGTAACAGTGAGCCAGCACTGCCTTAGCACTGCATGCTGGCATTGTCTTGCTTTGTGTCCTACCCCCCATCACCAGTAACAGATATAAAATGCATACTGCATACACTCACCTGCCACCTGTCCTGCTGGCCCAGCCATAGCACAATCGTCCTGTCACCTGCCCTGCCTCTTGGCCTCAGCCCTGGTCCGCCTGTGCACCACCGGCCCTAAGAAGGAAACACATAGAGAAAGGACCATGAGAGGCATGCCAACAACAGACACCCATCCCCCCACCAGTGCAGGCCACACATGTCACACCATGATGCAGAGTGCCATGCTTTGATCTGGGCCCATGAGATGGGCCCACTGTTGATGGCCTCTGGCACGGTGCAACAGAAGGTCACACAGAACACTGCACCACCACACCTCAGTACCCACACACCTTAACAGGGCTGGCCTGCCCTGTGTGCAGGTGCACAAGCACCATCTGCACACCCCAATGCACCATGTCCAAACAGAGGCAGCATGCACCATGCACAGACACACATACCTGATTGTGGGACCACACCACAGCAGGCACAGTCCTGCAGTCTCCACAGCTGCTCTGGATTGTGGCACTGCAGGTCCCCATTGCGGTGATGGCACTGCACCCCAGTCCTGGGCACACCAGTGCACCTCTCCAGGCCCTCAGACATACATGCCCACACCTGGAACCATGTTTCCTGCAGGTCACATGCCCCAAACAATCGGTCATCAAATGGGCCACCACTGCCACCAGGTTTACCATCTCCACCTCGCTCCAGTTTCTGGCCCGACATCCAAGTACACCAGCACATGTCATGGTCACTGTGCAGTACATCAGCCTGCCTGAACATTGTGGTGCCTAACAGTTACCCACATAGCACTGCTGATCCTGTTGCATGACAAGAACACACAGTACACCACTGTGCAGCATGTAATTGCATGATAGACATGCACAATTGTGGCCAATCGTGCAGCACCGCACATGCACACAGCCAGAAGTGTGGGTAGGAGACTGGGGTCACATCCGCGACCCATGTACACACAAGGGTGAAAATACGCTATCTTGTGAAGATCATGCATTGCCACACACTGCATGCCAATGGCGCACTGACCACACATGCGTGGACCATGCTAATGGCGCTGCAGGGCCAGATGCGCAATAGGCATGTGTAGCACATCACAACACCCATGGACATATGCATATTTGGACATGTATGCACAGCACATTCAGCTGCATGATACACCAACATGTACAGAGAACAGCTGCTTGTGTGGATGACAACTGCAGTACTGCAAAGTGAGCGTGCGCTAAAACTACTCCTGTGAATTACTCTGGCGCATTCATGACGCACATGGCACTGTCTGTTACACATGGAGCAATTCTGCAATTTTCAGCTGGAATATGCAGATAGTCTCATTAGCCAATGCCAGGCGAAAACGCTTACATTATCATCTCATTACAGGTTGCTCACAAGCTCATTTGCATGAGCACAGCCATAAAAGCGACACCATGCAGCACTGGTCACTGGCAGGTATTGCAGCCATTAGGGTAAATCTGTTCACAGTTTGAAACTGACAGTGTTACTGCAATGCCACATCCCAATGCTGCCCTGCAACAGGGAATGCAATCACAGAAACATAGAAACATAGAATTTGATGGCAGATAAGGACCGCTTGGCCCACCCAGTCTGCCCATTTTCCTACCTAACAGATAAGCTGCAGATCCTAGTTAACCAACAGCTTGCTTCCTCCTACCCCCCACTAGACTGCCTTACGTCTGTCCCATGCATTCTTGAATTCCCCCACTGTTTGTGACTCCATGACCTCCTAAGGGAGGCTGTTCCATCCAAACACAACCCTCTGTGTGAAAAAATACTTCCTCACATTACCTCTGAGCCGTCCCCCCTCTATCTTCAAATTGTGCCCCCTTGTTCTTGCACATCTCTTTTTCTGAAAGATGCTACCCTCTTAGACTTTGTTGATTCCTTTGAGGTACTTGAAAGTTTCTATCATGTCCCCTATCTCCCTTTTCTCCTCAAGGGTATACATATTAAGGTCCTTTAGTCTTTCTTCCTATGTCTTTTGGTGCAGACCCTGCACCATTTTGGTTGCCCTCCTCTGGACAGCCTCCACTCTGTTTATGTCTTTGCAGAGATGTGGTCTCCAGAACTGCACACAGTACTCCAGATGGGGTCTCACCAACTGTCTGTACAGAGGGATAACAACTTCCTGTTTTCTTCTATTGATGCCTCTTCCTATGTATCCCAATATCCCCCAAGCCTTCCTTACTGCATTCTCACATTGCTTGCCCACCTTTAGGTCATCTGATATAATTACCACGAGGTCCCTTTCCATTTTTACTGCTGCCAGTATCTCACCCCCCATTGTGTACTCTTCCCCTGGGTTTTTTTTTTCCCATGTGCATTACCTTGCACTTCTTTGCATTGAATCTGAGCTGCCATACATTTGACCATTCCTTCAACCTTGCCAAGTCCCTTCTCATCCTTTTCACTCCATTTTGTGTATCAACCCTGTTGCAGATCTTTGTGTTGTCTACAAAGAGACATACTTTTCCTTCCAATTCCTCTGCAATGTCACTTATAAAGACATTAAAAAGGACCAGTCCCAGTACTGCACCCTTTGGTACCCCACTAGTAACCCTTCTTTCTTCACTGTGTACTCCATTTACTACTACCCATTTGTGTCCTGTTGTCTAGCCAATTTTTTCATGCAGCTCATCGGTGCACCATTACTGTTCACAGGATGCATGATGTTGGAATTGGAGGGTGCTGAGGAGCAGATGCCTGCCAGGAAGTGCAGGCTGAATTTTAGCAAGGATAAGAAGCAGGCCCTGTTTGAGGCCTACTTAGAAAGGGGAGGACCTCCTGAGTGGGGCCACAGGAATCACACAGGAACAGGCCACTGGTTGGGATGAGGTAGCTACATATATCAACGCCCATGGCCACCACAAGTGACGTGCACAGGAGTGGAAGAAGAAGAAGATGGGCACTGACAAGAGGCATATAAAGGAGAAGATAGATGCCATCAGGGCATCACGCAGTAGGACAGGTGGCGGATCATCCACAGCACTTGTCTTGTCAGTGGAAGAGAAGTTGGTGGCTGCCACCATCAACTGGGCATCTGTTGAGGGTGTCCCAGGGGGTGGTTTCCAGACAAGATGCAGCCTGCCACAGGATTGTTAGTATGCCAGCGGGGGAGGGGGTGCTGGTCGGGGGGTGGGCATGCCTGTCATACATGTGCATGTGCATCACACTACTGTGTGTATGCACAGCTGTGGCCATGTGCCCTGAGACATGCATGTATCATGCCAGGCATGTCGTGCAGTGCTGCCACACCACACGCAGGTGAGGTCTGGCACACATGCAGACATTGCACAGTACATCAGACTACATGCCTTGCTACCACAACACTGTTAACACTACCCATTCTGTATTTCACCTCCATCACACCTCAGGGATGGTGTGCAGGATGTGACTGTCACTGCGGCACACAACGCTGCAGTGCCATCCACCTCAACTGGTATCGTGGCCACAGACAAGGGTTGCCAGACAGGCCTGGGACTGGTGTATATCCTTGGACTGGGGATGAGGATCCACTGGCTGACCTCCTTCTCCCGGATGACCTACCAATGCTTCTGCCAGAAACACAGGATGATGATGCATACTGTATAACACTGATAATGACCTCACCCTAATCATGGGTTGCACCGGTATCGACACAGCTCCCCAGGATCAGGTATTGACACAGGCAGTAGCAGGTGGCTCTGGTGGCTCAGCAAAAATGCAGGACCCCCCCTTGCCCTCTCAGTGTCATGTGGCTCTGCTGCCAATGGTGGCCAGGGATGGGGAGCAGATGTGGTCACTGGTGCCACTTGACTGGGTCAGCAGGCTGCTGCCATGCTGCAATGGCCTGTGGGGAACACTTTGCAGCAATCTGCAGGGGCCACAGTTGACACCCACAATCAGTCCCAACCACATGCATGGTCCCCTGTGTAGCATTCCCAGTTGGGGGATGTTGCACAGCATGCCTTCACTCCTCCAGCCTGTCTGTGGCAGCACCATGATACACCCAGCACTGACAGGCTAGATGAGCACACCAGGCTGCTGCAGGATTCTGAGGGCAACCAGGTAATGCTCAGGGCAGAGAAACATGCACTGCAGGTTAAGGTGCATCAACTGACTGAGCGAGGGAAAATTGGACATGCACAGCTAATTGGTGAGGTCTAGCAACTGCAGGATGTCATGACCATGTGGCTGGACAGGATTCCAGAAACCATTGCTGCTGGATTTGCAGCACTGGCATCCAATGGTCACAACAGGGTGTGTAGCACTCCCTGTAGTGCTATGCCTATACCACGGCTTGGCATCTGGTGACACCATCGAGGCTGATGCAGCCACCACCATGCCCATCTCTGCCACACCCTGCAATAGTCTGTTTCCTGGTGTATATATACACTCATGAGGATCCATTAGCGTTCTCAGGCCTCTACTCCATGAACCTACTGGGTCACAATGTCGCACGCTTAATAGCGTATGACATTATGGCTAAACCTGCCCAGTGCTATTAGTTACAGCGAGTGGTACAATACTGTGAATACTGCTGTACACGGTATTGCACCTATCAAAACATCCCAGGCAGAGGATAAGACTTCTGCTGGGATGGGAATCCGCCAAGCTGCTACTATGGCTCAACGGACTAAGCCACTGGAGCCAGGAACCCAGTCGCTGCGTCTGGGACCAGATTTGATTCCAGGTCACAGTAACTTTTATTTTTTTTTTAAACTTTGTGTGCTTCCTGAGTTGAACCCCCCTCAGGAGTTGAAAATCTTTATTTGGGAGGTTCAGTGGGTGCAGCCCCCTGTAATGGGGGTTGCGGGGGCAGAACCCCCCACAAAAAAGAGTTATGCTGCATGGCAGAAATCGCGCTGTATTGGCAGTGCAATTTTGCCATGCAGCATAATGTCTTGCAAAATTATGACCCCATACCCCACCATGAATGTGTTGGTGACACCACCTGTGGCTGCCACACAGTCAGGGCATGGCTGCCCATGTGGCCATGGTGGCCGTGGTTCTGCACAGTAGCCTTGACGTGTGCACTGCCCAGTCCAGTCTCCTGCTGCTGTTGCCAGCTGCATGCATATCTGGTCATGGCCTGGTTCATATGCTGTGGCACATGTGTAGCCTGGGTCACATCCAGCATGTGTGTGGGCAGTTCTGCTGGACCATGTGGCATGGGCATGATGAGTGCAGCACTGTTTTGGCATTGCCTGTGTGCTGGTGCATATCCTCTGATCAATACCATAACCTGCTGTACTGCTGTGTGTGTATCTCTCTCCCTGGCTGCACTGTTGTTTGTGTCCCACAAGGAGCTCTGTGCCCTGCTTTGCACCCTGTGGTGGTACTGCTGCATGTGCCTGCCTGTGATTGTCCACATGGGTATATAGCACACGACTTGCATCTGTATCTGTTTCCCCATGGGTGTGTGTGTGTGTGTGTGTGTGCATGTGTGTTCACTTGTGTGAGCAGTGTGCAATCTCGTGACTCTGCATGCATCTCTGTGTGTTCATGCATTTGTGTATATGTGTGTGTGTGTGTGTGTGGTGCTGTACATGCACTGCTGCCCTGTGTGGTACTCACCTGCAGTTCCCAAAGTGCTCCTCGTCTATGGTGTCCCTGTGCCTCCTGGCATCTGCGGACAGCCTGGGATCCCTCATCTCCATGGCTGACTGCACACACCCATCTGGCTGGTCCTTCTCATCATCATCGGTACTGTTGCCCTCATCCACCTGGACAGGTATCCCATGGTCAATGGTCATGTTGTGCAGCATACAACAGACCAGGAATATGCCACAGGCTTTCATAGGGCTGTACTGTAGGGCATCACCAGATCTGTCTAGGCAACAGAATCACATCTTGAGCATGCCAAAGACACGCTCTATGGTGTTGCATGTGGCAAAGTGAGCTTTGTTGTGTCTCTCATCAGAACTATTGCTTATTCGCCATATGGGTGTGAGCAGCCAGTGTCAGAGGGGTTATGGACTGTCAGCTGTGGGGCAGACATATGAACTGGTTACTGCCTATCATTGCTGGTTTCAATCCCCCCTTCCAGTTCACGCTGCCACCACCTGCCACCCAGTATGCACTGGCCAATGCCTCCCATGCATGGTGCTGTGCCACCATTAATGGCTCACCATCTGTGTTCTGCGTGCATGGGCACCTCTGTCCATGCTCCCCTGCACTGTTGCCATCCTCCTTTCCAGTCCTGTCCCCTCACCTAGAACTATCACTGTTCCCCTCCTCCCTAACCTGCTGCTGTGTGGTGTACCACACTGCTGCTGGTTTTACCTCTTCCCAGGTCCTACTCACCAACTAGGTGCCCCATGGGGATGACCCCACTCTCAAAACACTGGCACAGGATCGAGTAGTACCATATGAATGCGTCGTGTGTACTCCCAAAGTATTTGGCTTACACATTGATAATGCACCCAGCGGTATTGCACACCACCTGGCAGTTGATGGAGTGGTATCCCTTTCTGTTCATGTATATGGTGCCTTCCAGACCAGGTGGTGCACGTATGGCCACTTGGGTTCAGTCTATGGCCCCGATCACACCTGGCATGCATGCCACCCTGTGGAATTCCTGCATGTTTGCTGTACACTCTGCCTGTGTGCTTGGGAATGTGATGTACTCCAAATCATGTGGTAGCAGAGCATTGAGGACCTGGATGAGGAGATGGGATGTGTCCAACTGTAATACACCAGCAGTGGCTCCCACTGGTTTCTGAAAGGTGCCCATGATGAACAAGCTCATTACCACTGTCACCATGATCTCCACCATCATGGCATGATTCCTTCTGGTGGGTGCCTGCAGCTCATCATGGCACAGTTCACACAGCTGCCTCAGAATTGCCTTGTTCAGATGGTACCAGCCCACTATCTTAGTGTCATCATTGTCCTCCAATGTGAGCTGGCCACAGTACTGTCTGTGTTGGGCATAGTGTTGATGGGCCCTTCCTCAGCCATGTTGTTGTTCCTCCCTCTTCCTCACCCCCCTCATTACCTGCTCCATTAGGAATGGTACTGCATCCATTGCAGTAGCTTTCCTGATTTGTGCCTCTGCTGTGTGTGGTTGAGACTCATTCATTTATGCTCAACTTTGCGTGTTGCAATCTGTGAGTTGCTCCACAGTTGCTCCATCTGTTTTGGCTGAATATGCCGTTGTGCCACATATTCATGGTCACACACCCCTATTCTTGTGCAGCATACATTACTGTTGCACAGCGGTGCAACCAGATTTGTGCTGTGCATTTCTGCTGTTTGAATATGACTCTGGGGCACACTTCTGTGATTGTGCCAGTGCATTTTAGTTGTGCAATGCACAACTCCTTTGAATATCTAGCCCCTTGTGTGCAATGAAAAAGTTAAATTTGGATCCAAAAATAATCCAAGGTATTAAGATTCTGTGACCTGTTCAAGCATTATTCCTTATACATCCACAATGAATAGTGGTGTACATTTTGACAGTCTTGGTTTAGATCCAAATAACATACATTTAGTTTTTTAACTATTTAACAACAAGTGATGTTTTATAAACCAATAATTTAAAGTAGAAAAATCAGCGTTAAGTGTGTGCTTTATTTCATCTATAGAAGAACTTGAGCATATAATAATGTCATCTGCATATAGAATAGTGCTAGAATGTGTTAATGCGGAAGATATTGAATCAACAAACAAGGAAACAAGTAAAAGACCCAGGACTGAACCCTGGGGAACTCCTTGTTCTAATATTTGTATACTAGATTATACACCATCGTAGCTTTCCCTAAGGCAGCATTTAGTCAAATAACTATGAAACCAAGCACATGGCAAATCTGCCAGTCCAATGATCCTCAACCTCCTGAGCAGCAGGGAATGATCAACTAGGTTGAAGGCCTTGGACAGGTCCTCAAATACCACAACAGGAAGCTTACCCCCATCCATAGCTCTACTGATGTAGTCCGTGAACCTGGCCAACGCTGTACCAGTACTATGATACCTATGAAAACCGTGCTGCTCAGGAGACCAAAGACCATGGTACTGGAGATACTCTACCAACTGAGGATTTAAAGGGTACCTAAACAAGCAGTTTTTTAAAACTGAAAACTCCAAAATCTGGCTTCATAGCAAAGTAAAGTAAAGGCTGAGGTTTACATTTATGCTAAAACTGCATTTATGTAAACAACATAAATGCAGTTTCATAGCTTTTGAAAAATGTAAACATCATCCTTTCACTTTCAAAAAACAGCCTTGGTTTCTCCCTAAGATGTCTGAAAAGTGTGTTAAGTGATGAGTCATGATGACATCATCGGAGTCAGAGACAGAGATCCACATATACAGTATTTCTATAGTGCTAACTAGGTCTTCTTTCCCTCAACACCATGTACTACATTGTGGATTATTTTGATTAGTACACATTAGGCTAGGATTTTGTTCATTTTGTTTACTTTAAGTTGCAGAAAATGTTTTGCAATCCAGCTAACTTTTTCTTTGGCAAACTGCATTACAGTACAACACTTCAAATACCTGATGATCTAGTGGTTATATGATGCACTGAATTTAGTTTTTTGTTATCCAGGAGAGACACACTAAGCTGAAAGCTTGTTTACAGGTGTGACCTGGGAGCACAAGGAAGTTTAGTGACTTGCTTAGGGTCACGCAGCAAAGTACCGATCTTGTTCCATTCCAAAGCTCATGCTCTCTTGTTAATCCACAAATAAGGCTTTCTTTTTGCATGTGAACACCCTGCACCTAGCCTGCATTCTGTTGAACACCCCGCCATGCATAATCTGTCCTTAGTACTGCCTGAGGATGCATATGAGCTTGCGGTCTCATGAAGAGAATTATAACACCTCAGATTGTAATCTTATATCTCAGAGAGTTGTACACACCTATACTGATACACATCATCAGCTGGCACTGTTAAAATGCCTCCCAAATCACTCTACAGTACACATTCTCAATGTTTGACATTGAGTGGATCACCACCCTTCTGCACAGTGAGGGTAGTATGTACAGTTCCCTGTTGTGTTTTTTCCCACCTCATTAACCAGCAACTAGGTCTGCCTGGAGGGCTAAGCAATAAGCATCATAACCCACCAGAAAAACTGCTGTTCCTGCTCTCATGAGGGCTGCACTTACAATGGATAATAATATTATTAGCAGGATGGGCATACTAATACCTTGAGTGACTCCATCTGACTTCCAATGTCAGTCTACTCCTTTACCTGTGATCTACAAATCCCACAGGCAGTTCCCAGCAATTCTTCTCCAGTACTTTTCTATGCTCTACTCCACAGTGTGAGTTGGCTGGCTACCACCCTTTCAAATCTTGAATGAGTTATACACAACTCCCTCAGTACTGTCTTAACAAATGTCAACACTCCCCCAACCAAGAGTAATCTCCCTACACTGAATTCAAGTAACAGTTTAGGTGCAGCCCTGCCAATCTGAGTATGTATCATCGCTGGCTACTCTCTTCCATAGTCAGGTAGTGATCATGGTACTGGCAGACCCACATTTCGGATCTCACAGTGATCTGCTCAGCGTAGTCCTTCATGTCTGCAACTAACCTGAATATAGTTGTACCCTGCTGGAATGGTCTCTTCAGGCTCTCTCTGGCATTCATTCTTCTCACCTGCTCCCCACACCAAAAACTGGTGAGTTCACTACCTTTCTGCATCATGAATGTGGTTAGCTCAGTCTCCCGTGTTATATTTACATATTAATAATAAACATGATCTTCTGGTGATGATAGCAGCATGGCACAAGTGGAAAAATATGCTTTCCTACCCATATACAATCTATCCACTTATGATTAGGCACCATTAAATGATATGCATAATGATGTGTACACCCATCATTTAATAGTGCCTAATCAAAGGTAGACTAGATCTTTTAAGGACAGGAAAGCCCATCATCCCCTTGTTCCCTGCTGGTATGATCCTGACTTACTGGAAAGATATGTTTATATTTGATATGTCAAAATAAAACGGGGACTGTATTACTTGCATTCATGATGCAGAAGGGTGATGAGCCCATCATTTTTTGGTGTGAGGAGGAATAGTGAAGAATGAATACCAGAGAGGGACTGAGAAGGCCACTCTTGCAAGGTACTGCTATATTCAGGGAATGGGGAAGATGGAGAGGAATATGAGCTGATTACTGTGAGAAATAAGATGTGGGGCTGCCAGCACCTTGATCACTACCTGACCCCGTTGTCCTGGTCAACATTCCCCTTCCCATAAAAGCAGTTCATGCACTTGTCCAAGGCTGTGTGTGGATACTAATGTATGAAATGGCTACCACTACATGTTCAGTCACTTCACTACCATTCAAGTATTGCTTTTAAAGCACTTAGGAACACAGTCTGTATGAAAAACACTATATAAATGCTGATTCTTCTTCTTATTATTATTTCCCATGGAAAAAGAAGACAAGACAAGTATATATTTGATTTTCAAGAAGGTATGAACTCTAACATTGGACTGCGCAAGAACTTTTCTACAATAAAGTGGAGGATCTAGCGGGTGGTGAAGGGTGTGGCTGCAATCTCCCCCCCTCCCCACACACACACACATAGTAATATACTTGCTGGCTGCTGCTGCATTTCACTTTGTTGAAGAAGTCTGATTTATTACTTGTACAAATGTTGACATTCAAACTATGGATTACATTTGTAGGTTCTGTCAAAAATGTACTAGAAAAGAATAATAGCAGAAAATATGAAGGTTTAATAACATTGTTAAAAAGTGCATATTAAGCATGCATACCACCCCAGCATCACCATAGTAGCATCCTGGATCCACCATAACCACTAGGCCCCCAGGTTGTTCAAGATTTGTACTGCACTGTGGTTTGCCACAGAGAAAGTCAATTAGATTAAAACACATTTTCAGCATGTTAAAGTAAACAAAATGAACACAGCCATAGCCTAACATATGCATTATACAAAATAATGCACATGGTTTTGACCATTTGGGTGAAACAATTCTATACAAAGGGAAAAATAACTAGTTAGCACTAGAGAGAGCCATATATATCTCTCTGGCTTTGGCTCCAATGTTGTCATCACATAACGCATTTGGTGGCCATTTTAGGAAGCAGGTAAGACAGTTTTTTTTGAAATTGGAAAGCTGATTTTACAATTTTCAAATGCTCTGGAACCACATTTAGGTAAACTATATAAATGTAGTTTTAGCATTAATGAATAGAGCAGCATTTCCTTTAGTCACCTATGGACTTGGAGTTTTAAATACTTTGTTGTCAACATGTTGTTTAGAAATCCTTTAAGAAGAGCCATTATGACAGTAAAACAAGACTTACATAGTTTGGACTTAAAATTAAATGTTACTAAACACAAAATAATTGTATTAGGTGGAAAAAACTATCCTGAGATGGAATGGAAAATAGGAGAAGACAGTCTTTCTCTGTTAACAGCACTTCAGTCACAGGAGATTGGTAACTCACTGCTGTCAGTGCAGCCCACAGCATGAGTTCCAGCTACAGCTGCAGAACTCAATAAAGTCCAGTTGTTCTCATGCAGAGAATATGAGTCAATGGCTAGTCTCACTAAGCTGTGCACCCTGGATTTCAGGGTGCCCAATAAGGTATTTCTGACAAGTTTAAAAACCAACAGCAGCACCTAGCTAAACAGGTCCCATTTAGCTAGGTTCAGGTGTTTGATATTTTTCTTAAATAGATTATTTTTATGCATTTTCAATGTCTGTGAGTTTAAAATAAGAAATAAAATGGCAGCCAACACAATCAGTATTTTTGTCAGCATGAGAGGTATATCATGAAGATAAGCAGTAGCAATTTCTTTTAAACCATTTGAGAGATAAATCATGACAACGAGCAATCACGATTATTTTTTTTTATCGTTTGCACCAATACGTTAACTCTAACATCATTGTAACTCTGGAACCATATAATATTTTTTCATGAAATCATCCAGTGGGGTTCCATGTCATAATAGCGATCGCAAAACAGCAATCGCTATTATAGCGAGTGTATATCGCTGAAAAGCAAATTGGTGATATAAACTTCAAGGTGACCCGACATCTGGATTTAAAAAAGCTGTTTGCTTTGCCCCCCACACTCCCCTGAATTAAGATTCTCAACTCCAGGGGAGTGCATGTTGGGGAGGGGACAAAATCCAGATTTCAGCAAAATTTTAAGTTCCGCAGCTTGTGCCTGTGGCAAAATGTGCTCGCTCCTGGCCCTGAACCCAGTACCTGCTGTGCCAGAGCTAGCCACCTACACCACCATGCCACACAGCTAGATCAGCAGCAGCAGGCACTACAGCCCCTTAAAACACCTTCCCTGTTCCTCCCCTTCCCCTCACTATTTCCTCCTTCTGTTCACCCTTCTGCATGTTAGCTTTGCCATAACCTCACTATTGTGCAGGGTAACCCTGAATAATAGCACCCAAAATGAGTAGCTACTTTTGTAGTCACTCATTTTGGGTCACTATTATCACTTGATACCATCCAAAGGCATATGCTTGGCATGGGCCCCTTCAACCATGAAATTTCATGAAAAATATCCATACCATCTACAATGTAGGTGAAAGCAAAAATATCCAATGTTAAGTAAAATGGAAATCAAACATGCTTCTTTTCCATTTTTTGGCACTCTGTATCTTGAAAACTGAACAAGATGCCGTCACCAAATTATTCATGTCTTGAGATTCTTGCAGTCTGACCGCACATGCCAAATTTAGGGCTATTTCGTCAAACTTCACCAAAGTTATTATGATGAAAAACCGGGGTTTAACATTAAACAGCCTACTCAACCTAACTTGGTCTTGTTCAAGTAAGAGAACCTTCCCCCAGGCCAGACTGGATGGTAGGAAGGGAACCCCCTCCATCCAGGGAGTGCCAGAGCCACCACCACTACCTCAGAGGTTGCAAAGAACAGCTAATATTTTTCCTAGTCAAACTATCTCTTGTTGGGAGCTGCAATACTGAACATAGGATTTGCAAGAAAGCGAGTTGTGCTCACAACAGAGGGAGGGGAACCTTTCAATTGTCTTGGTTTGTAGCAGATATACTGCAGTTGGAGGCTGCTTCTAACTGAAAGGTGAAATAAGGAATTTACAATTATCAGGAAAAGACAGTCTTGTTACAATTCTTAAGATTTTCAGTGCAGGAAGATTTTAAACTCTGGTAAAACATTTGTCACAAATCCTGAAATAAGTGCAGGTACAGGTTGTGTATTTGACCCAGACAGTAAACTGTTTTCTGTGTTTATCTTTGTTTGCCTTAAGGGCAATTCAAACTTTCAGGAAGTGATTACATCACAGAGACTTAACTAGCCAATAGCTTGGGTAACAGACCTGAGAACAATAGTATTATAAGCAAGTGTTTATAGCAAACTCATCAGAACAGCTAATATTTTCCTAGTCAAACTATCTCTTGTTGGGAGCTGCAATACTGAACATAGGTTTGCAAGAAAGCGAGTTGTGCTCACAACAGAGGAGGGAACCTTTCAATTGTCTTTGGTTTGTAGCAGATATACTGCAGGTGGAGGCTGCTTCTAACTGAAAGGTGAAATAAGGAATTTACAATTATCAGGAAAAGACAGTCTTGTAACAATTCTTAAGATTTTCAGTGCAGGAAGAGTTCAAAGCACAGCTGACTTATTTTGGGGCTGACTGCTTTCAGAGCACAAACCACCAGGCTGTTTTGGGCCTGGGGAGGTTTACCTGTGTCTCACTTGGATGTCTGGATTTTTCTCTGTTTGATTAGCAGGGGATTTTCTCTGTCAAATTGTTGTGTATAGTATCTTGCAGACAGGAAGGCACTCATCGCAGTGGTGGGTCAGAGCTCTTAGCTGATTGTTTTGTGAGAGCACAGTTTAGGCTCAACCCCTTCCCAACCCTCACCCCACCCACCCCTGGAAATAGTTCCTTTGTACCTGGGGTTCTGACATCATTTCCTCAAGAGTGCAAGGTGCATATCTATGTCATCCTCTCTAGCACACAGCACTGAAAATATAAGCATACACATTGTATAATATATATATATATTTCTATATAACAAACCAATCACACACACAAGCACACACACACAAAAAAAAAGTACATAATCATGTGGGGAGTAATGCAATGTAATGGCTGTGGGGCAGCAGTCTTCCGAGAGTCTTTCTGGAGGCTGAGATGCTGCCCTATTTGTATACAACTCTCTGCCCTGAGGGAGGAAGTTGCCAGTCTTCATGCCACACTGGACAGCAGTAAGAGAACCATCCCCCAGGCCAGACTGGATGGTAGGAAGGGAACCCCCCCATCCAGGGAGCACCAGAGCCACCACCACTACCTCAGAGGTTGCAAAGAAAGCACAGCAGTTGGACCACAGTGGGCTCAGGGAGGGTGAGGAGGGTGGAACAGATGCACGCCCAGTCAGTTGTTCCACTCCACAATCCATACACCATTCTGAGGGAGCACAGCTCCCTTATGGATGCACCCACGGAGGAGATTAAGGAGGCTGAGGACACCTGTCACAAGGGAGGCCCACAGGAAGGAGGCAGAGGACGCCACAAGGAAAGGAAGCAGCTCCTGGTGGGAGACTCAATTATTATGGGGATAGAACTGGGGGGAGCTGGGAAAACTGAAGTAAGGTGCCTGCCTGGAGCCATGGCTTGGAGGGACAGGAAGCGCATCCTCAGGATCATGGGAACAGCTGCACAGGAGTCTGAGCTGGACATCATTGTCCACCTAGGGACAAATGACTTGGCTCAACATGAGATTAGAGCAGTGCAGAAGGACTTTGTAGAACTGGGGAGGGGACTAGGACAAGTAGCACACACAGTATCCTTCTCAGAGGTGCTGCCTGTAAATGGCATGAGTGAGGCAAAGGTACTTTGCACCATGCAGTTTAATGAGTGGTTGAAAAAATGGTGTGGAGCACAGGGGTTTGGCTTCATTGGGGACTGGGGTTCCACCTGGAGGGACACCAGCCTATACTGGCTGGATGGTCTGCATCTGTCCAGGAAGGGAACAAGTCTTTAGAGCAATCAGTTTAAATGCTTCATTGGCAAGCTTTTAAACTAGTCAAGGGGGGAGGCACTGATAAGCAGCAGAAAAATCCCAGCCTCTCCCTACAAAACAGGGTATTAAATGGGAAAAAGACCGAGGTAGAAAGGTCACTGGGGGATGCTGCAACAGAAAGTAAAGCCATCAGAAAATGGAAAGCAATGAGTACCAATGCACGTAGTCTGAGTAACAAGCTTCCTGAATTAATGGCCTTGATGGAGGAGGAACATCTGGATATCGTGGCAGTCAAAGAAACATGGTTCACACAAAACCATGACTGGGATGTAAACATACCAGGATACGCTATCTACAGGAGAGACAGAGAGGTAAAGAGGAGGAGGAGTAGTAGTTCTTTACATAAGGGAAGGAATCAAAGTAACAGAACAAAAGAGAAAACAGGGAGGGGAAGAAGCACTGTGGGTAAATTTGGAGACCGGCAATGGCACCACAATCCACACAGGGGTTGTATGCAGACCCCCTTCTCAGGGGGAAGAAATGGACAAGGAAATGATATAAAGTTTACTTAGTATGGCAAAAAAAGGGGAGATATTGCTGATGAGTGATCTGAATATGCCAGATGTTAACTGGAGTGCAGTTGCCGCAGCCACTTCCAAGAGTGGGGTTATTCTAGATGCCCTACAGAGGGCATGCCTTAGACAACTAGTATTGGAGCCCACTCGAGAGGGAGCAATCTTAGACCTGGTTCTCTCAAATGGAGATGAAGAGAGGATCAGAGATGTAAAGTGGGTAGCCATCTGGGAACTAGCGACCATCGAACAGTATGGTTCACAATAAACAAAGCAATAGAAGTCAAGCCATACAAAGGCAAAGGTACTGGACTTTAGGAGGCTGACTTTGCCAAAATGGGTAAGTGCCTAAGGAATGCACTAGCAAATGGGCAAGAAGGAGGGTGGAAGAACAATGGGGAATAATAAAACTGCCATCACAGAGGCAACAAGCCTTTGTGTGAAGCAAATAAACAAAACTAAAAGATGTAAGAAACCACTATGGTTCTCAAAGGAAGTGGCAGTGAAGGTTCAAGAGAAAAAGCTTTCAGGAAGTACAAGGAATCACAGAAGGAGCAGGACAGAGAACTGATCAGTTAAAGCAAAAGGAAGCTGGGAAGGCAGTCAGAACAGCAAAAGCCCAAACTGAGGAAAAGATAGCCAACTCAATTAAGAAGGGGATAAAACCTTTTATAGGTACATCAGGGAGCGAAGGAAGACCAAGGGAGGGATAGTGAGGCTTAATAAGAGGGGAGGGGCAGGGAGACTGTGAAAAGGCAGAGATACTAAACAAATAGTTTTGCTCAGTATTTACAAAGGAAGAGGGGGTACCTAGAACAAACAGTAGAAACACACTGGATACAGAAGTTGATACCAGCCCATTTACAGAAGAAAGGGTTCTGAAAGAACTCTTAAAACTGAAGGTGGACAAAGCAATGGGGCCTGATGGGATTCATCCCAGAATTCTAAAAGAACTAAGGGTAGAATTAGTGACACCACTGACTAGCCTGTTTAACAAATCATGGGAGGATGGGGTGGTACCCGAGGACTGGAGGAGGGCAGATGTGATTTCCCTTCACAAAAGTGGGAGCAAAGCAGAAGCAGGAAACTACAGACCTGTTAGTTTAACCTCAGTGGTAGGGAAAATGATGGAATCACTTCAGAAGGAAAGAATTGTCGAGTATCTAGAGGCCAGAGGGGCACAGGACCCAAGGCAGCATGGATTCACAGTAGGAAGGTCATGCCAGACAAATCTGATAGATTTCTTTGACTGGGTCACCAAAGTAGAAGATCAGGGAGGTGCTGTGGACATGGCCTACCTAGACTTTAGCAAGGCATTTGACACAGTCCCACACAAAAGATTAATATACAAGTTAGCTAGCCTGGGAGTGGGTCCCAAGATGACAGCCTGGGTAAAAAATTGGCTGGAAAATAGGACACAGAGAGTATAGTAAATGGAGTCCACTCTGATGAAAGGGGGGTTACTAGTGGGTACCGCAGGGTTCAGTGATTAGACTTAGTCCTTTCAATGTCTTTATAGCGCATGCAGAGGGACTGGAAGGAAATATGTCTCTTTGCAGATGACACAGAGGTCTGCAACAGAGTTGATGCACAAGGTGGGGTGGAAAGGATGAAAAGGACTTGGCAAGGTTAGAGGAATGGTCAAATGTATGGCAGCTTAGATTCAATGCTAAGAAGTGCAAGGTAATGCACCTGGGAAACAAAAACCCAGGGGAAGAGTACACAATGGGGGGTGAGATACTAACAACAACAAAAATGGAAAGGGACCTGGGGGTAGTCATATCAGATGACCTAAAGGTGGGCAAGCAATGTGAGAGGCAGCAATGAGGGCTGGGGGATATTGGAATGCATAGGGAGAGGCATCACCAGTAGAAAACAGGAAGTTATTATCCCTCTGTACAGACAGCTGGTCAGACCCCATCTGGAGTACTGCATGCAGTTCTGGAGACCCAGTCTTCAAAAGACATAGACAGGATGGAAGCTGTCCAGAGGAGGGCAACTAAAATGGTACAGGGTCTGCACGGAAGACATATGAAGAGAGACTAAAGGAGCTTAATATGTATAGCCTCAAGGAAAGGAGGGAGAGGGGACATGATAGAAACTTTCAAGTACCTCAAGGGAATCAACAAAGTCCAAGAGGGTAGCATCTTTCAAAAAGAGGTGTGCAAGAACAAGGGGCACAATTTGAAGATAGAGGCGGCTCAAAGGTAATTTAAGGTATTTTTCACAGACAGGGTTGTGGATGCATGGAGCGGCCTTCTGGAGGAGGTCATGGAGTCAAAAACAGTGGTGGAATTCAAGCATGCATGGGACAGTCATAAGGCAATTCTAGGGATGGGGGTAGGAAGAAGTAGGCTGCTGGTTAACTAAGATCTGCAGCTTATCCAGTAGGCAGGGAAATGGGCAGACTGGGTGGGCCAAGCAGTCCTTATCTGCTGTCAAATTCTATGTTTCTATGTTTCTATGTCTTCCAAGAGATTTAGGGTATCTTTCTTATCTGGAAATGAATGTTTTTTTACCATCAGGCATTTTTAATTAAATATACCCCTAACTTTGTATATGGGACTACTGAGAGATATTTTACATTAGATTGTATGTTAAACCTTGAATCTAATTATATATGTTTGGTAGTGAACCTTTGGAATGCACCTAACAAGAACAAAAATATCACTAATGTGGTTAGTAAAGATCTCAGTACAGTAGTAAATACATTTCAATTAAAAATGTGATATATAACTAGAGTATCCAAATGTAACATCATCTGACATAACCAATTTTATAAAATGAATGGCAATACTTTAATATTTCTGCAACTGTCATGTGTCTGAAACTGTCAGTAACACATATCAACAAATATCCCCCCTTCCCCTGGTTTGGTTTTGTGGCCCACTTAGGCTGATGACTGCACCTGCACCTCAATGATACTTCTGTCAGCCATCTGCTCTGTCCATACCCACAGCTCCCTCTCATACCTATGACATATATTATTCTTCCCATTCTGCAACCCTGTCCTCATTTCCTCCTGCCAGCTCCCCATCCCTGACAGGAGCCTGGTAATATACACTTCAGCTGCTGCTCTGACCCACTCCATCCAAAGCTACCTCCTTGAAATGCTCTGTAAGCTCCTTTGCCCCTACTGTACAGATTTACACCATAAAATATACAAATGGTATTTGCTCCCAAATTGTTGCATAATATTATGTACACATTCTTGCATGTCTTACACTTACACTGTAGCCACTGTTCTGCATACATGTACTATGAAGCACTATATTACTATAATCTGTGCTGCATCAGTAACAATTGTATTTTTGTATTATAAAGCACATGTACTGTATCACTTGTTCTTCTCCCCTTCCCACCAGAATACATCTGGAAATTACAATTTTCTGCTCAGCATATTCTCCTGGTGAAACTTTTAAATAAATAAATACATTTCTGCAATGGAGGGGAAAAAGGTATCTATAGATGAAAGAATCTTAATTTGTGGAAAATTTATGCAATGCCAGTATTGTGAAAAGAAATATGGCCTACATCAAAGGGAACTCTTTCAATACCCTCAGCTATATTCTATATAGGGGATACTTGATGGGCATGAGTGTGGTATGGCAAATATTGTCACTCCTGCAGAGTGAGCTCTGGATATCTCACGAGTGCCTTTGGCACTCGTGAGATATCCAAGCTCACGATGCAGGAGTGACAATATTTGCCATAGCACACAATCTGCCCATCATGTATTCGATATATACATTAGGGCCAAGAATTTCAGAAGTTTCGTTATGCTGTCTTGTGTTCTGTTCTTATGCGTTTGCTCATTCTGTGTGTGAGCTTTTCTGAATGGGCTGGCAGTGTTATAAACTCTGAGAGACACATGAGTGTGGAGAGACACATGAGTGAGTTTTGCAATGCTAAATGAGTTAGTTTTAGGTAGGAGTGAGAAACATACTTTTGTGAGGCTGTATTGTGTAGCAGTCTGGCTGCAGTGAAGCTAAGAGCATCACAGTAATTGTAATGAGCTGAGAGGCAGAGTGTCAGAACAGCTGATACCGTTTTCAGTAGTAATTAAGTTAGCTGCAGGCAGAGTGCAGAGTGTTCTGTGAAATTGTGCTCTTTAGGATTCTGGCTGCAGTGAAGTTGAGATTGTCACAGTAATTGTAATGGGTGAGAATCAGAGTTTGAGGAACAAGTGAGAGTGTGTTTCAGTGGTAGTTGAGTTAGCTGCAGGCAGTAGTTTAGACTGTTCTGTGAAGCTGTGGTGTTTGGAATTCTGGCTGCATCAAGTTGAGAGCATCACAGCAATGAGCTGGAAGTTGGGGGTGGGGATAGGTGTGTTTTGTAATGCTCACTGAGTTAGCTGTAGGCAGCAGTGAAACCTCTCAGATAGTTCTGCATTTGTGTCTATAGTAACAGCACAGGTGTTTCTTGCATGCTGAGGGGAAAGCTGCCTAGGGTGACGATATCAGTGACTTTTTGTGACCTGTGTGTGTAAATGTCTGATATCATCACAGTAGAGCAGAGGGTAAAAATATCACACTGCAGTGGATGATACGCTGTTTTATCTCACTCACTTACCACTCACCCCTATTGTATATATTTAGAGTATCTTATGATGGATGGGAGAAAGTCCCAAAGAAGACTATTCAAATGGACCAGGACATAGTCAAGATCATGAATCAAAAACAGTTTATTTGCTTGGGTACTTGGGCAACCAACAGCCAGTGAAACAAAAAGCTATGAAAAAAAATGTTATTAAATAGGAAGAGGATCTGGATAGAGAACTGACCTTATAATAATGTAAACTATTACTTAACTATATTTACTCCTTAAAAAGTTCATGGAATACATCAAGTCAATATGAAATTATAAGCCAGTCATAATTTGCACCATATAGTCATTTATTTTTATTTTATTTTTTTTATTCTTTGGCAACCAGGTAAGGCCCACTAGGCACAAGTGCCTGTTTTCAGGGGTGACCTGGGAGCACTGGGAGGTTAAGTGACTTGCTTAGAGTCACATAGTATGCAAATGGAGGTTGTGAGAATCAAACTCAGGTCTGGTTTGCTGGATGTACCAAGCTCATTGACACCTTGTTCCTCTAACCTCTAGGCTATACTGCCAGCCCATGATGATTTTAAGGCTCTGGTGTTGTATGTTTGTTTCATCAGTGCTTTTTCCCAATTTTTGGTAGTTTTTGTTCTGTGAAAACCTGAAAGTATGGTTTTAAATGAAATAGCTGTTGTCCTATGCTGCTACAATCAGAACTGTGCATTCTATGTCATTTTATAGTGTAGTTTGCAAAAGTGACACTGTTTGCCCTTGCTTTGCCCCTGTCTCTGTGGCATATTATGCAAGGTAGGGTTTTGTAATGGCATGTTCTGCAGGGTGTATCGACCGAATAATGAAACTCTTACAGCGAAGACCTTACAGTGACAGAAATCGACAAGTCATTGTAATGGTCCCCACTGACACCAGCACTGCATTTCCTGGTGTTTCATCTTCTCCCAAAGAAAACTCTGACTTGGAGTTGGTTAATAAAATACCAGGGGGTGTGGGGGAAAAAAACACACAGGAAAACTGACAGCACAATGCCGACGCACGGCATTGTGTCTGTCGATGTAGAGGATGTCGGCAAATTTGGTGTCACTGCGTCGTGGTAGCCCCTTCTGTAGGATCCTACATTCCTTCATTCCCCAGCCCCCACTCATGTCTCTATACCCAGATGTTCACCCAGAGCGGCAAGCCCCCAGACAGGAAACTATTTAGGCAGCAGGATTCCCACATGCATTCTGATAGTGTACCAGTCCAGTTGGGGTATTTAAGGTGCCATGTTTAATGACTTAGTCCCTTTACCAACACTGCCTGAGAGAGCAGTCTTCACCACATCTGCTTGCTATGCCTTTTGTGTTTTGGAACAATTAGCATTTCTGTAACAATCATACTGACCAATGATTATCCTCAAGCTGGTACTGTATGTGACTCAATTTCTGTGTCTTCATCACTGGAGATCATAAAGCACTCTATATTAGGTGCATTTGTTTAATGTGAAATGTGCAGCACACTATAGGGTTGTTTTGTTAACTGGTTTTACTGGATTTGTACACGTCCATCTTATGTTAACATCCAGTTTATGTGCAAGAAATGTTATGCATGGCTCCTTACTATTTTCCCAGCATTTATAAATGTGTTCACAAATTTAAGGAAATTCCCAGGACAGTACATGTATATCTTTTGTCCCCTTGGACTCCTGGCTGTGTGTGTTTAGGTTGTTTCAGCAGCTGGCAATCCTCAATTGTTTTAGATGTAAACCCTATGATTTTCTAAAATGTGCGCTGTGTGTGTGTGTGTGTGTGTGTGTGTGTGTGTGTGTGTGTGTGTGTGTGTGTTTGTATATTAACATGGCTTGATGATGATGAGCACCACTTTATTTGAGGTTTGACGTTCAAAAATGCTGAGGCCATGCAGTGTGTGGTAGTGAGGACTCTGCATCATTGTTGCATATTCTTTGGATTTCACTAACATGTTTTGTCATTGATTTGGTGGGTTAAAAAGAAACATCGGGGACATTAAAACAACAACTGCATGGTTTTAACATGGCTGGATATCAAGCTTTCCTTTGTATAGTGTTTAATATTCATCTGTGTAGAGAACATGCAGTGTGTGGTAAGGGGACCTTGCATCAATATTGTGTATTTTTTTGATTACACTAAAATATTTATTTTGATTTGGTGGGTGAAAAAGCAACAATGGGGACATTAAAACCAGCAGTGCATGGTTTTAACATGGCTAGATGCTGACTGCACCTTTGTTTGTTGTTCAACCTTCAGCAATGTTGAGGCCATGCAGTATGTGAGGAAGGTCATTATTGTTTGGATTGCACTAAAATAGTTTTTTGATTTTGTGAGATAAAAAGTAATGTTTGTAACTTTAAAACCATCACAGCCTGGTTTTAATATTGCTGATGGCTGAGCTCCCCTTTGTTTGGTGATTGACAATTAGCAGTGTTGAGACCATGTGGTGGGTCTGGGGGCTCCACATTATTGCTGAATATTGTTTGGATTGCAGTAAAAAATATTTACTTTGATTTGGTGCATTAAAAAGCAATTTAGTGGATTTAAAACCACCACACCATGGTTTTAACATGGCTGGATTCTGAGCACCCCTTTGTTTGTGCTTGACATTCAGCCAAGTTGAGACTATGTATTGTGTGGTGATGGTGGCTCCACATCATTGTTATGTATTGCTTGGATTGCATTAGCAATGTTTATTCTTATTTGGTGTGCTAAAATGCAGTATCAGGGACTATAAACCCATCACAGCATGATTTTGACATGCATAGAAACATGTAATTTGTCAGCAGATAATGTCTGCTGGGCCGACCTGGTCTGGCCAATTTGTTTGTGCTATACTGTCACCACAAAGCCTCCCTGATCTCTGACAACCCTCTCCCTCACCACACACTTTTTTATTAAGATTCCTTTGCACTTATCCTATGCATGCTTAACGGTCACCAATGTTTTCACTCCCATCACATCTGCTGGTAGACTGTTCCATGTGTCCTCCACTCTTTCAGTGAAGAACTATTTCCTCACATCCCTCCTAAACTTTCCCCTTCCAGCTTCATTTCAAGCCCTCTTGTCCTGGAACATGTCTGCTTCTGAAAGATACTTTCCACTTGTGACTTGTTCACCACCCCTAGGAACTAATAGGTCTCTCTCACACACACACACCCCTTCCAGATTGTACATAATGATATCCCTCAGTCTCTCCTCATAGGGCTTTTGATGCAAGCACTGCACCATTTTAGTTGCTTTCCTCTGGACAGCCTTTACCCTGCCTCTGTCCTTTCTGAGATTTGGTCTCCAGAATTGGACACAGCACTCCAGGTGGGATCTCACCAATGATCAACACAGTGGTATAACCACCTTTCTCCTTCAGCTTGTTATTCCCCTCTTTGTACACCCCAGCATCCCACCAGCCATGTCTATTGCCTTGTCACACAGCCCTGCCACTTTGAGGTAAACAGATATGATATCCACAAGGTCTCTTTCCTGATTTGGGACCATCAATACTCCCCACCCCCAATTGTATACACCACTCCTGGATTTCTATGCCTTGGGTACATGATTTTGTACTTTTTTATACTGAAACCTAGCTGCCACACACTCAACCACTTCTCAAATTTTTTCAGGTCTTTACTCATTGGTTCCATACCCTCCAAAGGATCTACAGTACCCTATTTCGGATTTTGGTGTCATCTGCAAAGAGTTATACTTTCCCTTCCAGCTCTTCTGCAATGTCTTTCATGAATACATTGAAGAGGACTGGTCTCAGCACTGAGTTCTGAAGTTCCCCACTGGTCACTCTCTCCTCATTAGAGTGAGTGCCATTTACCATCACATTCTGTTGCTTATCCATCAACCTGTTCCTCAGCTAGCTTATCACCTTTGGTCCCATCTCTAAACTGCCCATTTGTTTGGTTTGCTGAACCCCTTTGTTTGGTGCTCAGTGTTCAGCTATTTTGAGACATGTGGTGAGTGTGTGTTTTCATCTCTGTGGTTCTTAGTGTGAGTTCTCCTCCATTTTGTTTCCATCCTTGTAGCTGTGTGTTTCTCCATTTTGTTTTTACCTTTGCCATTGTCTGCCTTTGTCCTTACTCTTCACTTTCCATTGTGTTGCCACTCCACTCTTCCATTTTGCTTTGTCCACTCCAGTTTGTTTCTACCCCTCCATTTTGTTGCCACCCCTCTATTTTGTTCCCTTCTTTCCTTTTTGTTTATTTCTCTCCATTTTGATTCATCACCTTTTTTTAAACCACCATAAGTAACTGTTATTGATTTATATAGACTAATTTAAGATGAATGTTTTAATTCTGTTATTATTTAGACAGACTGTTTTAAGATGTTTTATTATTTAGACAAGACTGTTTTAAGCCGGTTATTGTTGGAAGACTGGGTGGGCCGTAGTCATTTATCTGCCCTCAACATCTATGCAGCTATGTATCTATGTTATTATTCGGACACTCTGTTTTAAGATGTTTTGCTATTTAGACTGACAGCAATTCATGTTTGATATGCTGCAGTAGAAGTTTGATTTATTTAAACTTTTACTGGAAGAAAGTTGCTGTGCATCACTCACCTTCATTCCTTTATATATTGTCCCAGATTCTCCCCTCTTCCTCCACAAAAGACAGACACCATTATTTGTTGTTGTGCTCAGATTGGCAATTAATTTATTTAGATTCATAATTCCATATTCCATTCCAATTCCTTTATTATCATATTTCCAACATTTTGTTTATTCCATCCATATATCAATCTCTGATTATTCTTCCCCCAGGTGAAAACCTGGGTGCCTTCTTCTTCTCCTTTTCCGTTAGGTAACGGTGAAAACCGAGACCGCTTTTTCCTTCATCTTCCTTCTCTTCTTGTGTTATTCCTTTTTCCTTCCCCCCTCCCCTCCCCCCCTTTTTTCACCCTCTTTGCTCCTGCCATCTACCTTTGGCAGTCCTTAACCATAATATCACCTGCCATCCACCTTTGGCAGTCCGTAACCATATCCTTACCCGCCATCCACCTTTGGCAGTCCAATTTTGTCCGACCGGACGTGCTTGCTTTACACCTTCACCAACCCACGTACAGTCCCATCTTGACTGTCTTCCTTACTCGCTCCACCTGACAGGGTGAGTGAGAGGTATCAAAACTCCAGCAAAAGTGGCTGGGGCCCCTTGTGCTGTCATAGGAATACCTCCTATCTCCCTCCCTTCCTGTTTTTCTGCCCATTGTTCTGGTCCCTTAGTCCCTCCCCTTCCTCCCCCCTTCCCTTCTGAGCACAACCATCTTAAGTATGGGGGAAGGAGTGCACCAGGACAACCTGGTCTTCTGCCTTTAAAGGGGCAAACTCCATTGTCCCGGATTCCCCCCTCTTCCTCCACAAAAGACAGACACCATTATTTGTTGTTGTGCGCTGATTGGCAATTAATTTATTTAGCTTCATAATTCCATATTCCATTCCAATTCCTTTATTATCATATTTCCAACATTTTGTTTATTTCATCCATATATCAATCTCTGATTATTCTTCCCCCAGGTGAAAACCTGGGTGCCTTCTTCTTCTCCTTTTCTGTTAGGTAATTGTGAAAACCAAGATCGCTTTTTCCTTCATCTTCCTTCTCTTCTTGTGTTATTCCTTTTTCCTTCCCCCCTTCCCCCCTTTTCCCCACTAACCAGTCTTCAGCTTGTGTTGGATGGCTGGCTTCCCCCTTTAACTAGGGTAGCCTTCACCCTTACCTCAGGGGAGCTCCTCTTCCATCCATATCTGTTATTATTTACCTTTTTTTTTTAATTCCCATTGTTTGTCTGTCTCCTCCATTCATCTATAAATCCCATAATTTCTGTATTGAACATGTCTATAGCTATATCCAACAGGTGTATCCCGTCTGACCTGTAAAATTCATCTACCCATTCTTCTACCCCCCCTCAGTATCACCTGTCCTCCCATCTGCCTTACCAATGTTCCAACCCTCCTATTCATCTTCCTCCTGGCCCTTTCTACCGCTCTGTGACTGTGCTCTTGCCTCCACAATCTCCTTGGTATCATATCTGACCAAGCGATGCCCACTTGCAGCCACCACTGCCATATAGCTCTTAAGTCCTTTTTTATTTGTAAGTATGTGTCCACCCAAGGCCTGTTTGCCAGGTCATTGCCTCCCAAATGTATAATAATTAAGTCTGGCCTGGGCCACCGTTCTCTGAGTTCTGTTAATGTGGGAAGCAGCTGAGCCCACCTCATCCCCCGTATGCCATGCCAAAACAACCTACACCTTCTCACATCTTGGTATAGTTGCTTTTCCCCAGCCTTCTTCTCTTCTCTCTTTCCGGCCCAATAGATGTAGGAATGTCCGCAGATCCATATTTCTGTGATCCTCCCTCTACCTATGGGGTGCAAGCAAAAGTCATTACTATACAAGCTCATAGTGTCGCTCCCACATTCATCCCCCTTTTCATGCCTCCCTCCCTGTCTGTTCCCATTTCTTGATCCCCCCATCGCTGTGGTCCCAGCCAGGAGCCCTACCCTCCCCTTATGTCTAAATATGTATCTATCTATATCTACCTAGTTTCGTGTTTCTTTTTTTTATTTCAGTGCTCTAATGTATCTTTTATAACTGGCTGATCGCCAGCGTCCCTTTTCCAATATCTTGCTCACCGTCTCGCCTGCCACCTCCCACTGTGAGGCAGCCCCAATCCACAGGGAATGGGAAGAATAATTAGCTGGGTCTTCTCCCAAGAATTGCATGACCTTTTTCAGTATTGCCTTGACTTGGTAGCCAGTCACCCTTCTCCCATCCCCGTGTACAAATAATTTTCCTGTCCTGCTCCCCTGCTCTGCTCCGAAAACCCACAGCGCCTGAACCGGGCATATTGTGTCCTCTGGTTGACTTTTTAGCATCACCATGCAACCTTTTCCCCCTTGATCCGTCTTAGACCTCCTAATCCTGATCTGTATCTCAGTCACCCCCCAGGTTATGTCATCCCAGTCTAGCCCCCCTTCCTCATCTTCTCTCCCATGGCCTACCACCTCACTCACTCTCATGGCACCTGCGAACATTATCACATAAATCATGTGAAACAGTTGGGCCTCGTTCCATGATCTGCATATTGCTGGGAGCACCTCCTTCAACTTTATAAGCCATTGTTCCCCATATAGGCCACCTACTATCTGCTGGTCCCTATTTCAACCTGCTCCATCCCTGCATCATTCTTCTGATGAGCAATGTTTTTGTCTGGTCCCTCCAGCCTTTCAGATTACAGATAAGACTAATCTCAGCCAGGTAAACTCCCATTGTGGTGTGGGCTGTGCCTTTCTGCCACTGTTCCACTGTGAACATTCCCAACTGTTCCTCTGTGAGTGGCATACTTACCTCCATCTGGTGATCTGCCCTGAATGTTCGAAACACTCACCAGGCCCCATCGTAGGCCCTCAGAGTCCGAGGTGCCCATGAGCTGTGAAACAACAATTCTGCTCCTTCCTGCCAATGTCCCAGATGTTCGTTGGTATGGGTGTTTTTAATTCTTCCACTGCTGGTGCCAGCCTCCAAAAATGGCCCAGCTGCAGACGGGAAAGGCTGTCAGCCAGAGTGTTGTGTACCCCTTCTATGTGTTGCGCTCTAAATGACATGTTCAGTTGTAATGCCCTTAAAACTAAACGTCGTAATACCTGCATGACTGTGTCTGATCTGGCTCCCTTCTTGTTCAATGCATCTACCACTGCTTTATTGTCACACCAAAAAGTTACTTTTTGATCCCATAATTCCTCCCCCCAGTCTAAAATACACGCCCATATGGGCATGATCTCTAGTAATGTAATGTCTCTCACCTTTCCCTCCTGCACCCAACTGG
This sequence comes from Neoceratodus forsteri, assembly GCA_016271365.2. NCBI lineage: Eukaryota > Metazoa > Chordata > Ceratodontiformes > Ceratodontidae > Neoceratodus > Neoceratodus forsteri. Next base: position 1,060,464,997 of record CM028132.1, on the reverse strand, counting down.
CCGGCCAGGGTTCTGCGAACCATCTACCTCTCATGTACCGCCCCATGCCCAGTCCTCTAGCCGCATCTGTGTATAGATCGAGATCTGTGTTGTATAGCCATTCCTCCTGCCAGAATGAGCACCCATTGTACTCCCCAAGGAATTCTTCCCAAATCTTAAAATCCTCCTTAACCCCTCATGTCAAGTCTACCTAGTGATGAGATCTGGTGACCCCTGCTGTGGCCTTGGCTAACCTCTTTGTGAATGTCGTCCCTGGCCCGATGGCTCTGCAGGCGAAGTTCAAGTGCCCCAGCACCTGTTGTACCAGCTTTAGCTGTACCCGTCTCCTGCTGGTGTGCAATTGTATTAGTTCTTTCAGCTTATTGACTTTCTTATCCGGTAGTCTAAATACCTCGTTCGGGGCGTCTATCTCAATCCCCAAAAACTCTATAATCCTGCTGGGCCCCTCTGTCTTTTCTGGGGTTAGTGGCACCCCCAACTCCTGACACAATTCCTGGAATTTACCCAGCATCATTTGTATCTCCCTTTTTCCTCTTCCAATGAATAGGAAATCATCCAGATAATGTATGACCATCCTATAACCTGTTTTTTCCTGAAATATCCACTGTAAACAGGTGCTGAAAGCCTCAAATGTAGCACATGCTGTGGAACAACCCATTGGCATTGTTTTGTCAAAATAGTATCTTCCCCCACTTTTGAAACCCAATAGATCCCAGTCTTCCCTCCTGACCGGAAGCAGTCTGAAAGCAGACTCAATGTCCGTTTTAGCCATCCATGCCTCCTCTGTGGCCCAGATCATCTGGACCGCATCCTCTAGTGTTGCATAAGTCACTCTACTGTGTTCCTCACTGATGAAATCATTCACTGACTCTCCTTCTGGATAGGATGGGTGGTGAATCACTCTGTATTCCCCTTCCCGTTTTTTGGGTACCAGACCCAATGGTGAGACCCGCATGATCTGCAATGGGGGGTTATCAAACGGGCCCTCGACCCTACTCACTGCTACCTCCTTCTCTATCTTCTGTCTCAGTACCTCCTCCTTCTCTTTCACTGACCCTAGGTTGCTGGCTTCCATTGCTCACCTAGGTCCCATAAACTGTAATGAAAACCCAGTGCTAAAACCCTTCAAAATCATATCCTGCACTCTTGTGTCTGGATATTTGTCCATGTAATCTGCCCATACCTTAGCTTTGATGGGGGTTCTGGCCATCCCAAACCGTGCCTTATCCCGTCCCCCGCCCTTCCCCCTTTTCCCCTCTATCTCTTCCTGACTGACCTCTCACCCTTCATTGGCTCTGTTCCCCCCTATTCATGTTCCCCCTACCCCGTCCTCCCCTGTTCCATGTCTGGCCTCTAGAACTTTGACCCTCTCAAAAAACTGTTGGCCTGTTCCTTGCCCCCATGACCTTGCACCCCTTGGCCCCATGACGTTCTACATTTGCTTGCTGGGTGGCCTCCCCCGCACCTTGAGCACCCATGTCGAAAGCGACATTGAGGCCATGAGCAAAAGGCTATGTTATAAGCCCAGCAGCATCTCTGGGTCCCAAAACCCTTCTTGCTCCATTCCCCCTCGAGTGTGGACTGATCCGTGATGTAATCTGTCCATAAATCTATCTGTTTGGTGTCCCATCTCATGTCCCCAAATGTTGCCATTCTCTGCCTAAAGGATTCGTCATAGTATAACCACCCCGACCCGCCCTTTGCCTTTGCCTTCCAAATTATCAGGGAATAGGTAATGCGTGGGATGCCTAATTCTGGCCTCTTTTCCATGACAATGGCTGAGAAAGTAGAGAAACCTTGGAACCATCTATCCCAAGTCTTCCCTTTTGTGAACTTATCTTCCTCTTTCTTCCCTAAAAGCACTATAGCCGCTGCCATCTCACTCTTACCTATGCCCTCAGCTTCCTCATACTTGGCGGCGGCCTCATGGCTCACCAAGGTGAATATGTCCACATATTCCCCTTTCCAAATGTTTTCTTTCATGGTCAGCGGCACATGCTCGCGTATCCTCATTCCAGGGGCACCTATCTCTCTTGTCTCTTTTTCCTCTCTCTCCACTCCCTGTTCCTTCCTTTCTGTCCCTTATTTCTCCCTCCTGATCTCTGCCAGTGCTGATTCCATCTTCCCTATACCGCCTGCTCCTAACGCGTTATAATTTGCCCTATATATTCTTTTATACTGTCCCCCACTGCGCTGAATGTATTACCTTTGACCTTGTCCAGGCTGTCCTGCCTGGAGTCTTCCAAGGTCCCTCTTGCTTCTCCCAGCAACTGCGGAGGGGGGTGGGCTGCTGGGTTTTGTGGAGGGAGCAAACTATTCTGGGCATCGCGACTGGGTTCAACCAGGGAGATGCCACCCTGATCTGGGTAGGGGACCGGTGACACAGTGACCATAGGCTGCAGGGGCAATGGATCCGCCATCTTGGCTGGCCCCAATACCACTGGTGGTGCCTTCCCAGTACCACATGGCCCTCTGGCTGGTCGTTTTTCCTTGCCACCATTTCCTGTGGCCGCCATTCTCTTTTTCCCAGGTCTCTCTGGTTCCTCTCCCTCCACCAGCTCCCACATCCTGTTTGCTTTTTCCACCAATTCCATTATAGCCTTGTAAGCCTCCTCTTTTGATGGCCTGCTCTTCTTTGGTGCCATTGTCATATTTCTTTTTACCCTGTGAAAACAACTATGAGCGGAAAACAAGGTTAATTATATAACTGTACCATCCACTCGCTAATACGATCTCGAGTATCTATACTTCACAGAAAAAACTCTCCGGTGCTCTATCAGTGAGCCGCAATTAAAAATGCTGTCTTTTGTGTGGCCGACCCACAATGAAGGATGTACACTTAAATAACCAGCCCTCGAGATTGCCACACCTCCAAATGGAAGCCCATACTAAAACAACCCCTTGTATAATTGTTACTAACCTGATGTACCCTAGGTGGTGCTCATCAGGCCAACAAACACTGAGCTCATGACCCAGTGCCTTGACTTACAAGAGATCCTAATGAGGGACACATTAAAAACCATGCCTTTTATTATATCCCCCTGTGACCGAGGGCGCCTCGATTGCCGTACCAATCAAAAATGCCTCGGTAAATGCTAATTGTGTGGCGTGTGATGTTACTGGTAAACCGTACTGCAGGCCTCACCTGGCCTGCTCTGTCCCCCTGACCGCCAGACAATTCTACTGTGCTGAAAAGGGGTCACTCGCGTCTGCTGCCCCTCCCGCGTAGCGCATGCCTTGTGCTATGCCTCTCATACCCTTTTGGCCCCTCCTGGCCTCAAAATCTCTGTCAGGCCTCCTAATCCCCTTATTTTGCCTAACCATGCAATGCCCTGTCATACTGGAGATATCATCACTCATGGAGGTGTACACAATGCTGCGAAGCGCACCCCTCAATCGAGTCTGCCTTACCTTCAAAACAGTCCCCCTTAATCATCGTGGGCAAAACAACAGACAAAGTGTATCCCCCAATTAAACTTGTGCTAGCATTCCATGCTATGACCACCAATGACATTCTCCCCTCCATTGGTAGCTGATAAGGCTAACACGCCACGTGGTCCAGGCCTACTCCCCCTCCCCCATCTGAGAACCAGCCTCTTCAAGTCCCCCTTAATCATCGCGAGCAAAACAACAGACAAAGTGTTCCCACCAATTAAACCTGTGCTAGCATTCCACGTTATGACCACCAACTAAACATTCTCACCCTCCATTGGAAGCTGATAAGGCTAATACGCCATGTGGTCCCGGCCTACTCCCCCTCCCCCATCCGAGAACCAGCCTCTTCAATTCAGGGAAATCCTGTATTATAGGTGAAAAAGAAAACAACAAACCAGGTAACACACCTCATGCCACCATCTGCCACAGAAAACGCTCACCATGTGGCCCTGGCCTGGTCTCGCTGTCTCCCTTCCCCAAACAACGCCTCTCCTAGGCCCCAAGCAGCCTTTTGACCTCTGGAAAAGATGCCCACCATGCGGTCCCATCTTGCTCCCCTGCCCCCTAGTTCTCAGAGTCTCTACCATTAATGCCCTGCAAGCTCAGTCAGCATTTAGAAACCACTGTACTCATGCAGGCCGTCGCGGGCCTCGCTAGCCCCCACTTCCAGCCTCTCAGACTGCTCTTTTCAGCCATACATTGCTCCTCTCTCTTTCGCATTCCGATGCATCTAGCTTTATTATTATCCTCCTGTATTTCATGCGCTTCTCACGCTGCCCAAGGTCTACTACCTCTGCCAGCTGTGAACCAGAAACACTGTTGTGCCAGCCCATACCACCCACAGCACAATCCTTCAGTACGGCTGTGAAAACCTTCTCTTTTTTTATTATTTTTTTTTAAACTGTATCCAATAGCCTTGCCTGCCTTGTAACTGCTGTATTCAGCACCGTAATATTTTAGCTAGATGCACAATCCCTCATTTCTTTTCCACTTCACCCCTGCTCCACCACAACTTTGTTAATACTATACCCTTTTACTTCTGCCATGACCAATGCATTTTTTTTGTTTTTTTTTGAACTACACCACTTAGCCCCTTCTTATAATTATTAATCACCTGATTCTTTCTCTTTTTTTTTGGAAAACTTCAAATCTCCCCCACCGAAATTAAGCTGTTTGTTTCCTTACCTCTCTATCAGTTCCTAAACTTCCTACTTAAATGCCAATCCGACATGCTACAGTTAAGTATAGCATCAAAACCCCAGCAAAAGTGGCTGAGGCCCCCTTGTGCTGTCCCTTAAGTACCTCCGTATCTCCCTCCCCTTCCTGTTTGTCTGCCCATTGTTCTGGTCCCTTAGCCCCTCCCCTTCTGAGCACAACAATCTTAAGTATGGGGGAAGGGGTTCACCAGGTCAACCTGGTCTGCCCTTTTAAAGGGGTAAACTCCATTATTCTAACATTTCATCTGCTGTGAAGCAATTTATGCACACCTTTGTTCCATCACCTCTGTTGTGATGCAACTAATGTATGCTTTCCTTTGTTCCATCATTTTATCTGTTGTGAAGCAATTCTGTACACCTTTGTTCCATCATATCTGTTGTGAAGCAATTGATGTGTGCTCTCTTTTATTCTCATGTTTCATCTGTTGTAAAGCAATCGATGTGTACTCTTTTTCATTCTGTCATTTTATCTGTTGTGAAGTAATTGAAGTATGTTCACCTTCATTTTGCCATTTCATCTGTTGTGAAACAATTCATGTACATTCTTCTTTGTTCTGTCTAACCTCTGTTGTGAAGAAATGGTGACCAATGTCTTGCAGTTCATTATATCAGCTCTGTAAAAGGAAATTGGTGTGTGATTGTTGGATTAATGGTTGAACTTAAAATGCTATTAAAGTTTTCAGAATAATGGAACATCACCGGAGATGAATCTCATACTTATCTGCTGCAGCCTTGATCAGTGATGCACTAAGGATCCCTTCCACTCCACTTCCTGAAAAGGACATAAGTAAACACTTCAGAGATAGGGTGCAAACAGATCCCAAACATAATGAAGCAAATTTGGTAGGCTACAAAGCTCAGTCACAGGCTTACCATGATAAACTGGATGAGGGAAGGCACTGTAGCTACAACAAAAAGGCTAAACTTCAGATAAAGATCTACAGAGAAAGCTAGAAGCAGATAGAATCAGAACTTGCTGAGTGTACAGTGAACCAAATCTTCTTCTAGAGGAGATGTCCAAAAAAAGCAGCACCAAAGAGAAATATGGAAGGAACAAAAAATACAACAATGTGCAATGATGGTAGCCCTGATAAAAGAGGATAATTAATGAATAAAGTTGCAAGAAATATAAGGAAACCCATCAATAATGAAAAGTTGCACACACTAGCACTACAGCAACAGTACAAGTTAATTTAACTGATGACCTCAATATAGCTCTAAATGTGGACCCATGATCCAGCAATATAAACTGGAAGGAAATACAATTTAAAGTGCTCAAACAGGCCTACCACAGTCACTCATACAGTTTGTGGCTACAGCTCATACAGTGATATTGTCATGTTCACCCTCAAATCAGGCAGCACTCTCAAAAAGAGGCCAAAATATGCTATGCTGTGGAAATTTGCAGAAGAAACTGTTGTAGGTCACGAAGTAAGAAGGCAAGAGTGGACCACGACAAAAAAGGGACAGAATCACAGCAGTTCTGTATTTGAAAAAAATATATATAAACTGCTACAGAAGGCAAGCACAACCCTTGGTATTATGTGGACAAATCCTGTGAACTCATCTTACAGTGAACAGAAGCAGGTGAAAACCATATACAAATCTGCAATGCCTTTGAAAATGACTAAGCAAAGTTTAATTCTTTTCGTGAATAATCAACTAAAAGGAGGCATTTTTAATAAAGAAGTCAACAGACCAAAGCTTTTCTCTTAAAACCCTTCCATGCACTGCATGCAGAATTCTGTAAGGAAAATACAGAGTGCAACACTGCCGAACTTAAATTTAAACAATCTGCGACCAAGACACATTAAACTCACTAAAAAACAAACAGTACACATATGAGTACTACACCAGTGGCTGTTTAAAACTGTGAGCACTAAACTGCATGGCTGACCTTCATAAAGTGACAGAGTGCAAATTCCTTAATATATATAAAGCAGTGGAGCTAATAATATATCCAAAGGTAAGAGGTGAAAGGTTAAAGATGCACAATGTCAATGGTGCCAACAGAATTTGGATTTCCAATCAACAAGCCTTCTCTGGATATGGCATGGGACACACCCCTCATATGAAGAGAGTGCCATAGTTACATCAATGGCAATAGGGGCTGTTCAGTCCCAACTCACAGTTATTCCTACTGGTGGAAGGGGCTCTGACTATGATGTGTACTTCAAGGTGAAAAGGCCATTTCAAATAATTTCAAAGTGATTCTGTTTGTCTCTCTCTGGTCTGTGTAATTTAAAAAAAAAATGAAAAACCTGAAAAAAATCCCCCTATCCTTGTGTTCTGTTTGTCTATTAGGAGGACTGAGCATTACCAGCAGGGAAAATGCAGGACACTTAGAGTAGCAGAGGCAGGAACTGGCAACAAATCGTTGTAAGAATAATACAAACTCGAACAGTTCCCTCTCAAGACAAGCATAGCAACATTAAATGGGGCATGCTTAGCCCACATTAAGACCCAAGGCAGTATTTTGTAAATCATGCTGAACTGTGAGTGCAGCATCACTTCTGGTCTGAACACTTTATAAGCCTGTGCTAGTGCAAGCAGCAGTGTGGAAGGGGCTGCCATTAGGGGAAACTGTTTAACCAGAAGAGTCACATTAAGCTGAAGCTTGTTTCCAAGTGTGATCTGGGAGCACAAGGAAGTTAAGTGACTTGCTCAAGGTCACACAGTATGCAAGTGGGGGCTGTAGGATTCAACCCCAGGTCTCCAGGTTTGCAGCTCAGAGCCTTAAACCACTGTGCTGTACAGGCTGTGTACTCATAGGTAAAGCAGCCATTTGAATTCACTTCTAAGTGAATCTATCTAATTGCCTCTCTCTCTCTAGGCTGTGTCACTTTTGAAAGAAATACCTGCACCCATGCTTCTGTACTGTCTAGCTAGGAGGAGAGCATCCACAACAGGGGAACTGTGGGGTACTGAGTGTGGCTGAGATGGGAACTGGCAATGAGTCCTTTTAAGGACTCAAGAGAGCTTTTCACATACACATTCTGACTATTCCCTCAAACGAACATCATGGCAACACTAACTGAGGAATAATTCATTCAGATTAAGACCCAAGGCAATATTTTATAAATCTCACCAAACCAGAAGTGAGCACGCCATCATTTCTGGTTCAAATACTATGAAAGTTGGTGTTAGTATGAGCAGTAGTGTGGAATGGGCTGCAATTAGACCATGTACTTAAGGTGGAAAAGCATTTTAAATAACTTATAAGCAATTCTATCAGTTTCTGTTTCTGTCTCTCTAGTCTAACTTTTAAAAAATGAAAAACCTGAAAAAATCCACATCCTTGTGTACTGTCTGTGTATTAGGAGTACTGAGAATCACCAGAAGGGGAACTGCGGGACTCTTAGAGCAGCAGAGGCAAGAACTGGCAACAAATCCTTTTAAGGACAATAAAAACTTGACAATACAAACTCAAGCTGTCAAGCTATTAGGAGGACTGAGCATTCCCAACAGAGGAATTGTGAGATACTGAAGGTAGCAGATGTAGAAGCTGGCAATTTTTATATACTCTACAGATTCAGACTGTTCCCTCACAAGAACAGCATTGCAACACTAACTGGGGTATACATAGCTCAAATTTAAACACAAGGCAGTATTTTGTAAATCTCACTGAACCAGAAGTGAGTGCAACATAATTTCTGGTCTGAACACTATAAAAGCTGGAGCTAATGCAAGCACTGTTGAGCATGTGGTGAAGGTGGCCAATGGGCCACAGCATTAACATCTGGAAGAACTGATACTGTACCCAAGGTAATGCTATACCAAAAAAAATGTTGCTGCAATTGCCAGCTGTTTCTAAGGGCCTTAAATGTTCCCCACGCAGTCTCGACAAACTGCTGGATAGCCTAGAGCTTAGCAATGAAAATAACTTTGTATGTGACAACTGCCAAGATGTTAAACTTTTGGAGGCAGAAATGCAGATTTTAAAACAGGAAATGAATAAGAGGAAGAAAATCAGAAACCTAGAATGTTTCACAGGCAACATGATTAAAGACATGGAACTTAATCTACAATTAACTGCATAGATTGTGGGGTCTATTAAAGAAGAAAATCACTGTAGAAAAGGGAAGGGGAGGATGATGACGATAATGATGAGTTAAATTATTATTAGAATTTAGTAAATTCCAACAAAGGAGGAAAACAAAGCAGGAAGGTTGTTAAATTCAACCATGAACCCACCTTTCAAAGCATCAAACTAAAGAATAACTATGTGTGAGACACTGAATAGAGACTGTGATATAAGTGTGAACAATATGCAAATGCAGGATATTACTCCACAGTGAAATGTAGTCATTGGTGATTCCATAGTCCAGTTTACCAATAAGACAATATACAACAAAAATAGAGAACTAAATATGTTAACCAGGCCCTGCAGCAAGAGCAAAAGAGAGAGGAAACCACTGTGATTCTCAAGGGAGTAGCAGAGATGGTAAGAGGAAAAAAGTTGGCATTTCTGAGGTGCAAGACAAAACAAAGCAAGGAGGACAGGCAAGACTGCTTGGAAAAAAGAAAGGAAATGAACAAGGCAGTAAGGGCAGCAAAGGCTGAAACTGAGAAAAAGCTAGCTAAATCAGTGAAGGAAGGAGAGAAGGCATTCTTTAGGTATATTAGTGAGAGGAGGAAGATGGGGATTGTGACACTTGGGGAAGAGGGAGGCAGGGTAGTGGAGAAAGAAATTGACAAGACAACCATCCTCAACAAATACTTCTGCTCCCTATTCATGGAAGAAGACAATGGGGACAGTCCCCCATTAATGGAGATGGGTAAATAGGGACAAGTGGTGGACATTAGACCTTTTTCAAAGGACAAAGTAAAAAGAGCACTAGAACAGCTTAGGGTGGATAAAGCTATGAGGCCAGATGGGATACATCAGAAGATCCTAAGGGAGCTCTGGGAGGAACTGGCTTAACCTCTGGCTAAACTGTTCAGTGGATCACTGAAAACAGGCATGGTTCCAAAGGAGTGGAGGAGGGCACAAGTGGTACCTCTGCACAAAAGGGGTAGCAAGGAGGAGGAGGCAGGAAACTACCACCCTGTCAGTTTTACCTCAGTAGTAGGTAAAATGATGGAAACTTTGTTTAAGGAAAGGCTGGTGGGCTATCTAGAGTCAAGGGGCTGCTGGACCCAAGGCAACATGGACTTTTGTCAGGGATATCATGCCAGACCAACTTGATTGATTTTTTTGAATGAGTAGTGAAGGAATTAGACCAGGGCAGAGTGGTAGATGTGGCCTATCTATACTTCAGGACTTCAGCACCTCGCCCCTGAATCAGGCACCCTGCTGCTTGCAGCTGGCCTCGCCCATCTTCGGAGCCCACAACCCAACCGCCCAGACCTCACACCTCACCCCTGAATTGGGCACCCTGCTGCTTGTGGCCAGCCCTGCAAGAGCCGCCTGGCTCGCCCATCTCTGAAGCCACAGCCCACCCACCCAGACCTTGGTAAACCAGCTACCACTCCTAGGAACCCCAGCTCATAGCTAATTGGCTGCCAAAGCTAAGACTCAATGAACCATTGAGCAGTTGCTGCTCTCTGCTGCTATACTATTGGTCTCCCTTTTTTACCATTGCTGCATTACTGTTTAGCGGCTCTCCGGTGCCCGATTTTAAACTTTCTACTGAAATTTTTATTGTATTAGAGCCTGTATGAATCTGTGTAGTCTGCTCAAAGTTTAGTGCTGATAGATAGTTTCATTGTTAAAGACAGCTTATTTTTTGTGTATCCCTGTACTATTTTTGCCATGGCCTGAAGTCCCTAACCCTGCTTCCTACACTGCCTGTTCTTCTTACTTGGCCTCACTCATAGCCACTCTCCTGCATCGAGGGTACCTCAGCTACTCCTCTGCACTCTTGCTTACCCTCCTACCTCAGCCAACAGCCATTCCCAGTCTCCCATTGTCCCTTTGCTAACCACCATTTCCTAACATCATTGGTCCTACCTGGCACAATTTTTCATTGGCGCCTCTGCTCCAGCCTCTTTCTCTGCCCCCCGCCTCCCACCCCAATGACACAATTAGCCACCAAGTTAATCCTTTCTCTTCTTTCACCTATCCCACCCCCTGCTTAATTAAATACACTTAAGCTCCTCCCTGATCCCTCCCTAGTATGTTCATTGGCTGCAAACTCCCCAAACAGCCAACAGAAACCAATACAGGCTACCAGTACTATCTTCTCAACTGTGGATGTGTATCTCTTGGACCACATTAGTCAGGGCTCACCTGGATGAGATATATTGCCAACCAACAAGACCATGGGTTACACTCAGCCCACTAACCCCATTGTAGTCCTTCCTCCATCCTTAAATCATCAGGATGCAGATCCCCCATAAAAATGCTTCTTTTACTGCATTTCCTTGCCACTTACTTTGGAGCTGCCAGGTGCACTGAGAATAAAACCTCACTCTTGCTCCTTCCAACTCCCCCAGGAGCTCACTTGCATCAGAACTACACCTCAAGTGAAACATTTAAAGTACCCCACCAGCCGCTTGCATCCAAACAACAACCTCCAACCTATAAAATGCTGTCACCATACTATCTTCCAATAGCTGCCCTGCTGTACAGTCACTCCCTCCTACCCCCTACCACTGACTCTAAGCACCCTACAACTAAGATCATGGGCTCTAACTGAGTAACCTGGTCTCATTTCCTATACAAGATGATCCTGATAGTGCTACTAATATCAGGAAATGTGAACCCCAATCAAGGACCCCAGTTTGTAAACACACAAATGAAACTGGGCCAACTTAAAATCATCTCACTAAACATAGGCAGCCTCCTGCCTAAGCTGCCTCAATACCAGGCCTGGGTAGAGGTAATCAAACCAGACATTGCATTAACAGACACCTGGCTCTTGCCTAAAGTCAGTGATGTGACAGTTGCTCTGGATGGTTATACCACTTTCCGCCAAGACCAATTATCCAAAGGGGGGGTTGTTTGGTATACCTCAGGAGCAATATTAAAGGACAATTACTGTCAAGCAGCCTACATACAAAGGAAGCTCAGATATTAACCATTAAACTCACCATAGAATGACAGAATAAAGTCCTATTACTCTCTACAGTCTACATACCCCCAGGCAAACACCACTGGACTTGAGCAGTTCATAAGTAACAAGGAACAGCTCAAGCATTAGTGGGAGCAAGTCATTCTAGGATACTTCAATATAAACTGACAATCTCAGGATGCCTCCATGGCCAGGGACCAGATATCTGTCATATGCCAGAATCAGATGGTAACATAGGCAATCATGTATAACTATAAAATGGGCACAAGTACACTCATAGATTGGGCTCCTGGCCATATGCCCAGACCATATCACTGAGGTGTCAGTCCTACCTGACCCACTAAGTGATCACTCCCCGGTCTTGTGCACCTGGACAAACAAGTTTAGAAAGTGTCTTCCAATGGTCCAGAGAAATTGTATGCTCAGAGCAGGGCAGCTCGATGCCTTCAAACAACACCTGAGGCTCACTGACTGGTCGCCACTAGAAGCCACTGTGGACAGCAACCAGGCCTTTGAATACTTCCTGCTGGCTTTCACAAAGGCCTGCGATATCTTTACACCCTTTAAGACTAATAAGGTTAGTGGCTCAGCTAGCCCATGGCTCACAGGCTCCCTCGTTGAACTCATGCACCTGAGGGACAACTTATGGCACAAGGCCAAGGCAACAATGGTTCTGGGAGACCTAACTGCCTCTAGGGCTGCACAAAATAAGTGCACAAAGCTTTTTAAGCTTGCCAAGGCATCCTACTACAAAGACCTCTTGACCAGAAATTGGGGCTGTGGGAAGGAATTCTGGGACTCTGTGAAATCCCTCACTGGAAAGACATCCAGAGCACCACCTGACCTCATAACAACAGGATCTGAGACCCTCCAGAAGCTGAGGGACATTGCAGATGCATTCCACTGAGTGTTCACTGACCTAAGCTCTGTGCTCACTAGTGACTACCTCATAAAGGTTTCACTAGGTGATCTCCCCAAATCAAATAAACAAGCTTCCTTTAGCAATGAAGTCCCTCCTTTCTGTTTCAGTCACCCAGTCAGAGACCATCAGGTACATCAGGAGGATTCTAGAAAAGACTAGGATGGGGAACAACCAAGTAGACATGAAGATGATAGCCCTCATCCTCCACAAACTTGCTGACCATCTCTTGAAAATCTTCAATGTCTCACTTAGAACTGGTGTGTTCCCAGATGAGAAGAAGGTGGCACTTGTCACCCCACTTTTTAAATCAGGGAATAGAACAAACCTCTCTAATTTCAGACCTAGCTCCATTCTACCCCCCCTTCCCAAAGCCCTGGAGAGAGTGGTTGCAGATCAACTCACCGAATACTTGGATAAAAATAACCTTCTTTGTAACTAACAGCACGAGTTCTGGAAAAAAACACTCAGCCCACTCTGCATTAATAGATTACATCTCCCAGATTTATAATGCCCTTGACAATGGTCTCACAGTGGGATCTATCGTTATAGACCTCACAAAGGCATTTGATACCATTAATCACCACCTGCTACTTAACTGCCTTTTTATCTACTGGCTTGTTCACAGACACTGTGGCCTGGTTCCACAGTTATCTCTCACATAGAACACAATGCATGAGAATCTGCTGCCAAATCTCAGAACTTAGGAAAGTGAACCTTGGAGTCCCCCAAAGGTCTATCCTTGGGCCACTCATTTTTAGCTTATTCATCAACACCTTACCCTCAGTCTGCCCAGCACACACAGTACTATATGCTGATAATGCAGTCATCTCTGTGTCTAGCAAACATCAGGCCACAATCACCACTGAGCTGCAAGATAACTTCCATGGGCTGCAGAAATGGTTCACTAAGAATAAATTGTTGCTCAATTCTAAAAAAGAAAGTGAAAAGCATGCTTTTCTCTGTCCCACAGAATAAAAAAAAGTTTGGCCCACTCTTGATTCATAGCTCCAAGGGGCACACTCTGGAACAAGTATCCACCTTCAAATATCTAGGTGTTCACTTAGACAACACCCTCAACTTCTCCAAACACATTGACTACTTGGTCAAATCTGCTAACACAAAACTGGGTTCCCTATATTGCCACAGAATAGTCCATGACCCCGGATGCCTTAAAGCTAGTTACACGCTGCTTAGTATTATCCACCATAGATTATGGTCTCATCATCTATAATGTTGGCTCTTACACAGCCTTAAAGAGGGCCAAGACACTACTCAACAAGGTGTACCACCTGTTCCTAGGGACTGACCATCTCACCCATACCTGCACCCTATGCAATGATACCGAATGGCTCCCCATTGAATTAAGGGCCTAACAAGACCTGCCTGTTGGTAAAAAACATTATTACTTGGCCAAACCCCTGGCTCAACCTCCTCCCTGTTCAAATACGGGCATTCCAGTGTCAACACTAGAAGCATGGCTAAAGGTGGGATCCTAGTGCCTTTTAAGCACACAACATTGGCTCAGAGATCCATCTCATGTCAAAGACACAAATGATTCAATGATCTGCCCCTTGTGCTCTTCAACTGTAGAAAACTCAGTCAACTCAAATCTGGGCTCTGCTCCCACCTTGTACTTGAAAATACTTGTTCCTGCCATACATAAGTTGAGCTAGTCTAAAGAACACTGATAACATGTCCTCAGCTACCTTGGGCCTATCACCACTCCATGTTTAGTACTGCCCATACCTGTCCTACCCCCCCTTACCCCACCCTTCCCCCATTTTTACCCCTTCCCTGTCCCTCCCACTCTCACTTCTCTGCCCCATTTGATGATACCTTGACAAAGCCTTCTCTGGCCACTCCTGCCCCTCTTTCCACTGCATCCAGAGGCCTCCTCTTACCTCTAATAACAGGCACTTATACAAGGGCTGTACCACACTACTTAAGTGTGGAATATTGCTGCATCCTACAAGTTGTAACTCTGCATCTGTTGATATTATGGGAATATTCTCTTTCTTTGTCAACAACTGTATTTCTGCAATCTTATCTTATCTGATGATTATCCATCTACTTGATGTGTTACTTATGTATTGTATTGCAATGTCTTTCTTTGACTTAGCAGGGCTTTAAATGAGCCCTTGCTCAAAGGTATTAATCTGAATCTGAAATAAATAAATAAATAAATAAATAGGCCATTGACACTGTCCCACACAGGAGACTAATCCACAAACTGGCAAATCTTGGGGTGAGGACAGAGGTAGTCATGTGGGTTAGAAACTGGTTGAGTAACAGAACACAAAAAGTGTTGGTAAATGGGATTAGCTCACCAGATGGATGGGTAACAAGTGGAATACCCCAGGGATCATTGCTGGGACCAGTGTTCTTCAATGTCTTCATAAGCGATATTGCAGAGGGTCTAGAAGGGAGGGTTAGCTTGTTCACAGATGATACAAAGCTATGTAACAGGCTAGATACACAGAAAGTTATAGAACAAATTAAGAGAGAGAGAGAGAGAGATATGAACAGGCTAGAAAACTGGTCCACGGAATGGCAATTGGGTTTCAATGCAAAAAAAGTTCAGGATTATGCACCTACGGAGAGGAAATCCTAGGGTCGAGTATGAACTAGATGGGGTAACACTGGAGGCCACCAAAGAGGAAAGGTATCTAGGGATAGTCATAGAAGACAACCTCAAAGTGGCTAAAAAGTGTGACAAAGTGGTCAGAAAGGCTAAAAGAATACTAGGGTGCATAGGGAGGGGTATAACAAGTAGAAGGAGGGGAATGGAAGTACCATTGTACAACTCCCTAGTAAGGCCTCATCTGGAGTACTGTGTTCAGTTCTGGAGGCCCAATCTCCAGAAAGACACTGACACGCTGGAGATGGTACAGAGAAGGGTAACAAAAATGGTGTCCAGGATGCAGCATAAGTCATGAAGAGAGATTCAGAGTTCTCAATATGTACTCCCTGGAGGAAAGGGGAGAGAGATGGGACATGATAGAGACCTTCAAGTATCTGAAGGGGATCAACAGGATACCACAGCAAAGCATCTTTTACATGAATGGAAATAGCAGAACAAGGAGGCACAGCATGAGACTAAAAGGGGGAAACTTAAGGGGAACTTGAGAAAGTTCTACTTCACTAAAAGGATGTTGGAGAGATGGGACAGTCTCCCCCAGGAAGTGGTGGGGGTAGCCACAGTTCAGGGACTCAAGAATGCATTGGATAGGCGCATGGGAATTATCAAGCTAGAGCAAAAGGGTGGTAACTTGTAATAGCAGCTAGGGTTCCTTAAGCATTAGAAAGAGGGATAGGGCAAACTGGATGGGCCACAAAGCCCTTATCTGCTAACAACATCTATGTATCTAAGTTTACAAGGCACATACATTTAAGATGTTTGAGTTAACATAAGGACTATACTGCACAAAGTCAGGGAAAAGCCTAAAGTTAGTGTACACAATGGAATTAACAACACTGGAAAAAACACCAATATAAGGGGGAAATTAAAAAAAAAAGAATTCATAATACTGAGAGAGAACACAGATAGAGGGGTTACATACTGATTTTTCTTTTCAGAAATATTGCCTCTACCAAGGGCATTGGTAAATAGAAAAAGAAAACTTAGCAACACAAATGTGTGGTTAGATTACCGGAGCGTTGAACTTTTTTTTATTTCCTCATAGAGCATTGGGACTTATTCTGGGTGAAAAGTTCTTTATTTGGTAAAGGCATACTAAATTTAACCATCTGGGGGGCAAAATTACGGGGGAAAGATTTAAAAATATACTAAATAAATATGTCAACTAAATCTGCAGGGCAAAGGGGGAGTTTCTAAAGGGACAAGGGATGCCAGGAAAAGGAAAGAAAATATATTTAAGGAACTGATTATTCTATCAATAAATGCTAGAAACATAATTAACAAATTTGATAGTCTAAAAATGCTTCTTGCTGAAAAAACACATCATTGCCATTTCAGAAACATGGTGAGATGATATTGATAGTTGAGATAAGGAAATTTAAGGCTATGTCTGTTTTCGAAAAAACTGAAACGGGAAAAGTAGGAGTGGGGTTTAGGACTATGCCTGTTTAAAAAAAATGGTAAAAAAGGCGGTGGGGTAGCGATAGATAGATAGATAGATAGATAGACAGACAGACAGACAGACAGACAGGCAGATAAAACAAAGCAACTTAAGAGTACAGAGCTACAGTATGTAGGAAAAGTAATGCCTCCTCAGAGTCTATGTTGGTGTCCATCAACAATATGAAACCCCCAATACTACATACCAAGATTATTTATATCTCCCCAGGTACAAACAAGGAAATATTTGACAACTATAGGGAGGAGTTACAGTATGTTACTTTAGTAGTCAAAGTGATGTTATAATACTAGAGATTTTAACCAACTAAATATTGACTGGAAAAATCTAACCTCTAATAGCTCATAAGAAAACAGCTTTTTATTCATGACCAGGGAAAATAGTCCGCAACATCTTATTGAGCTTATTGAAGATGTCATTCCACATAGAAGACTGGTGAACAAGCTGGCAGCCTGAGAGTGGGTCATAAGGCTGTAAACTGAGTTAGGAAGTGGTTGAGTGATAGAAGAGAGAGGGTCATGGTAAATGGAGCTCAATCTGAGGAAAGGAAGGTGACCAGTGGGGTGCCACAGGGATCAGTTCTGAGGCCAGTTCTGTTTAATGTCTTCATAACAGACATTGCAGAGGAGCTGGAAGGGAAGGTGTGCCTATTTGCAGATGGCACTAAGATCTGCAACAGGGTGGACACTTCAGGAGGAGTGGAAAAAGTGAGGAAGGACCTTGGTAAACTGGAGGAATGGTGTAGAGTGTGGCAGATGAGATTCAATGTGAAAAACTGCAAATTCCTGCATTTAGTGTGCAAGAATTCAGGGGAGGATTACATGATGGGGGGAGGGGGTATATTGATGATCATCAAACAGGAAAGAGATGTGGGGGTAATCATATCTGATGACCTAAAGTTGGCCAAACAATGTGACAAGGCTCTGGGGAGAGCCAGTAGGATGCTGAGGTGCATAGGGAGAAGTATCACCAGTAGAAGAAAGGAGGTGGTGATACCACTGTACAGATCATTGGTGAGACCTCATTTAGAATACTGTGTCCAGTTCTGGAGGCTGCATTTTCATAAGGACATAAACAGGGTGGAGGCAGTTCAGAGAAGGGCAACCAAGATGGTTCAGGGCCTACACTAAAAGTCCTATGAGGAGAGACTGGGATACCTCAATATGTATACCCTGGAGGAGAGGTGAGACAGGGGAGATATGATAGAAACCTATAAATATCTAAAAGGCATAAACAGGGTTCCAGAGGGTAGCATCTTTCAGAAAAGGAGATTTCCAGTAATGATGGGGCATGACATGAGTTTGGAAGAGAGTAGAGTAAAGGGTAACATGATGAAGCATTTCTTCACAGTATGGGTTGTGGATGCATGGAATAGACTCCCAATGGAGGTGGTGGGAGCAAACACAATGGAGGAATTCAAACATGTATTGGACAGGAATAGAGTAACCTTAGCAGTAGGTACAAGGAGATAAAGCTGGAGATCAAGTACAGTCTGTGGCTTTTACAGTAGGCAGGGAAAATGATCAGACTGGAAGGACCTGTGCTCCTTATCGGCCATCAATTTCTATCTTTCTACGTTTGTAGGACAAAACCTAGGATAAAACACCCTAGACCTAGTATTAACAAAAAAAACAATGGTACTTGCAATTATGAAAAAGTGATCCTCTAGGTATAACAGACCATGCAACAAGAGTGCCAAAAATCATAAGGGAAATGTACTATAATAAAGGGAAATCAATATACCATAATTACAAAAAAAGCAGATTATATTTTGATGAGAAGTGAACTACAAAGATGAGACTGGCTACTGGAGTTGGGAGAAAAAAAGTAAATGAGTTGTAAACTGCAACGATGGAACTCGCTAATGGAGATAGGAGAAAATATAAATAACTGCTGGAATATATTTAAAAACAAAATGTGTGAACTTAGGAACATTTATGTACCTCATAAACCCTTTTACAATAACAGATGCAAATTTCCTCCATGGTATACAAAAAACTAAATTATCAACAAAAAGAAAACAAAAACATGAAACAATGAGGCAATACCCATGTAAAGGAGATATGCAAAAATACAAGGAACAAACAAGAAAACTAAAACAAACTATAAGGAAGGCAAAAAGAGATTATGAAGTAAAGGTGGAACTAGACAAACAAAATACTAAGGTCTATTATGGGCACTTAAACTCAAAAAGAAAACACATAGTACAGTTCGGCCCATACAGAACAAATGGTGAGTTACTTACACAAGAGGATGAAATAGCAAAGCAATTAAACCAATGATTCTGCTTTGTGTTCCAAAATAAATCTCCTACCAGGAAAATAGTATCAGCCAAAGGAAAAATTCATTTAATAAATCAAACAGAAGTGCTACAATCCCTGAATAATGTAAAAACTAGTAAGTCCACTGGTCAGGATGAAATTTCACTTTATTTAATAAAAGAACTAGCAGGTGTCATTGTTGCTCTCCTAAAATGTATATTTAATAAATCTCTGAACTCAGGGATGGTACCACAGGATTGGAGGAGGGTAGAGGTGGTTCCCATTTTTAAAAAAGTAATATCAATAATCCACAAAACTATACACCAGTAAGTATCACCTCCATAACAGGAAAATAATGGAAAAAAGTCTATTAAGGATAAAATCTTACAATAATATAAAAATCTGGGAAGAACAGATAAGTTGAAATATGGTTTCAAAAAAGGGAGATCATGTAACACAAACATGATCAATTTGTGCAAACTGGTTAGTAAATCATTCGATGAGGAAAACTCTTGTCAATTTTTAATTTTTATTTTATTTAAACATTTGGTTAAAGGGAAAAGCACACTGAGACAGGCTCATTTCCAGGTGCATCCTGGAGGGAGGTAAAGTAGATATACATACACTTTAGAGAGACAGACAGCTTGTAGCTGCTATACATATAGAGTAGTTTAGATATACACAGTAGTGGCGCAGAGACATTTAGTAAAGTAGAATAGTAACAGATATTTACAACAGCACGAGTCATTTGGCATTTTTATACACCTGCAGATACGTATGCACTTTCACAATATTCATGTCTGAAGTACATCAAAAATTATATGTGTTACTTGTCTGTACAATGAGTCCTTAACTATGAGGAATAGATGAGGCATTTGCTTGACAGGAGCACACAAGGCTGATAGCAGGCATAGCTGCTGTTTGAAAGAATAGTGCAAGGGGGAGCTTCTGATGGAGGGGGAAAGTTTATTTCACAGGTAGGGGAGCCTATTGGAGAAGGTGGATTTACCATCTGAGGAGTAATGCTGAGGCAGAGTAAAATAAGTAGCATCCCTGTGCCTCAGCCCATATGGGGAGTGGGAAAATGTGGAAAGGCACTCTGATTGGTAGGAAGTTAACAAGTGGAACCAGTATTTTGATATCAGGATTAAAAGATTGGATGTAACATTGACGGGAAAGTGGAGCTAAGCCTTGAGGGGTGTAGGGGGAGCAGTGGTGAATTCTGAGGGGGGAGTTAATGGTGAAGCTGCAGAACACATTCAGGAGGGTATCCATTCTGGATAGGATTGATGCTGGGGCAGTATTGTAAATCACATCAGCAGAACCAAAGATGGGAATGATAATTCTGGATAGGATTTCACATCTGATAGGCAGTGGGAGAGCATCTCTATTATGGCAGAGAATATCTAGTTTGGGGCATAATTTAGGAGTAATTACTTCTATGTGTTTCGAGAAAGTCAAACAGTGATCCAACCATACACCAAGGTATTAATATTTTGTAACACAGTCCAGTGGTATCCCATCCAATGAGGTTATGGGAGGCCTGGAGGAGCTCTGATTAGTTTTTGTACGGTTCTGAATGTCATAGACACTGTTTTGGAGGTGTTTAATTTCAGTTGTTTGTTCCTGAACCAGCACTGAATGTTATAGTTATCATTCTGGAGGTGGCTTGGACATAGAGAAGGACAGCACCTGAGGTGAAAAGAATACTGCCATATGCATACATATGTATGTGGGAATTAGTACAGGCATAGGGAAGGTCATTAATGATTAAAGAAAACAGGATGGAGCCAAGAACTGATCCTTGTTGCACACTCACAATAATTGGGAGTGGGTGATATGGAGCCTGCTATTCTGACTGATTGGTGCCTGTTGTTTAGATAGGATTGGAACCATTGGACTGTGATGGGGCTAGTCCTGCTGACATGAGTTTTGCCAGGAGAAGAGGGTGGGAGACAGAATAGAAGACCGTGGCCAGATCTATAAACACTGCAGCTGTTAGATGGCCTTGGTCAGATGCAGAGTGGATTTGATTGGTGATACACAGCAGTGAGGAGATTATATAATATACCTGAATCTTAGCAAAACATTCAATATAGTCCCCAGCATAAGCTCATCACAAACATAATAACACTATATCCTGGTATTAATAAAACTATTATGGGTTGGGTTGAAAGCTGGCTAAATGTAAATGCATAGATTTAGATTAAATAGATATTTTTTGAATGAAGGAGGGGTCCGAAGGAGTGGGGTACCTCAGGGATCTGCACTCAGGCCCATAGATTTTGGTATGTTCATTACAGGCCTGGGAGATAATGTAACCAATTGGAATAACAGGTTTGCAGATACTACCAAACTGGGTGGAGTAATCAATACAGTAACCTGTGAGTATAGCGAGGCATAAACAGCAACGTGAAAATAGCGAATGTTGAATGGGCTATGTGCTTTTTACAGCATAGCTCTAGGTTAGCACTTTCAAAGAGCTGTTTTCTTGAACTGTGTGGTGGCAATAGTTAAGCGTAGAGGATATTAGGTGTTGCTTGGGCAGCTAGTTCTGTGCCGGCCATCTGGTATAGCGGTTAGAGTCACCACTTGTGTGGTTGATAGACCCAGGTTTGGGACTGGCTGCTGGATTTGTTGTTTTTTTTTTTCCGTGTATAAGTTTGTTTGTTTTTTTGATACGTGTGTCTCCAATTCCATCTGCTCTCCTGACTGTGTTGCCTCCCAGCCTAGGTTGCTCCTCCCAATATAGACCATCTCCTGAGTATTCCCCCATTCCTTTGTGTTATGCCCTTTCTGTGGTTAGTGGTATGTTTTGCAGGAGTGCTGTTTTGTAGCTTGCTATAGTGCTGCAAGCTGTATTTATTTTCATTATTTTGTAGTGGCTGTTTTTGTGAGGCATGTTATATTTTTGCCGTTATGACACAGAACCAATGAATACTATAGATAAGCACAAAAAATGCAAAATGACCTGCCTTAATGTCTAATTGGGCAGATAACTAGGAAACGTGCACAGTTATACATATATGAAAAAAAATCTGTAGGAGAAAATGTTATATGAAGGGAATACAATTCAAATCAGTAACCACAGAGAAAGATTTGGGAATGAAAATATCTACAGAGCTGAAACCAAAACAGCATGTAAATGATGCTTTTAACAAGGCAAACTACCTATTATACAATGGCAAGAAAGAATCTAGCATACTGATTGGTTAATCAGCCCCAGACACAGTGATGATATTACAGTATAACATCACTGTAGCTAGGTCAAGCACAAAGGTAACCGCACTGCAGAAAAGGATCCCTCCCTCTAACTGTCAAGGCTTGCCTCTGCATCTACAAAAATCCACCTTCCTGCCTAACAGTTCACGTTGAAATTACCATAAAATCACCACTGCAAAACGCACTTCCAACAGCAAGCAAGACAACCAAAACAACTCGCACAAAACACAGGACAGCTTCACAAAACCGCAAGACTGAAATGACAAACTTTTGAACCGAGCGACCAGAAGTTACAAAAGCCCCTACCTGCTGTCGCTTTTGCCGAAAAGCCGCACTCGGTGTTGACAGTTAAGATAGAAAGCTTTGTTTCTCCAAACGTGGTTCCCTGCTAAAAAACTTACCTCTGCTGCTAAATATTCCATTCCACTGTCCTGCTCAGCACCGCAATCCTCTCTGTCTACCCGCTCCACTCACTGCCCGCCTCACGAAAGTAATGGGCGCACCTATGCACTCCTCACACTACCCAGCACCTGAAAGCAATGGCTGCAGTATTGAATACAAGAAACATAGATTAAAAAAAAGTATGTGTGTATCTCAAAAAAAAACAACAACAAAAAGACGAGCGAGAGGTCACACATGGGGATCAGGGACATAGAAAAATGGCCAGAAGCACAGACACAAAATGAACCACAAAGCAACAGCACTATCTTCTGGGCAACATAGGAACTGGGAACTCTTTTTTTTAAAAGGTGCACCTACCCCAGCAAAAATAAAAAAAAATAACAATAATTTACACATATTTTCTCTTTTCTTTTTTTTTACCAAAGAAGTCATTGTATAATAGCAGTAAGGCACTCCAGGGTGTATGTTATTGTGTAATAACATCACTCCTGGGGTAGTGGAAGCACTCGGCTTTGCCTCGTGCTTCAACCCACCTAGGAGTGATGTTATTACACAATAACACACACCTTGTCATGCCTTATTGCTTAATTAAATAAGATCCAAAGGCATATTAGCCATAAATCAAGGAAAGTATTCCCTTTATATGTGCACTATTATGGATTATTGTTCATGGTTCTGTGAGGTTTAAACCAATGTGACAAAGAAAAGTTAGAGAGGATACTGAGAAAGGCAACAACATTGATAAGTGGAATGGTAAACATTTCATATGAAATATGATTAAAAAGTCTTTTATTACTCAGTTTACACAGCAGAAAAATGAGGGTATCTATCGCTATTCTATAACTTACATACAGATAATGAGCTATTCACACAAATAAACATATCCTTCTGTACAGAGAAATATCATACAAGAAGTCACATGAAACAAATAAAAAATAGTAAATTCAATACAAATAACAGGATTGTGTTTGATGCCCAAAATATCAGATGCATATGGAATACAGAACAAGAAGATATAGTTAACAGCAGTAATGCTGAGATCTTTAAAAAAAGAGGGGGGTAGCCCTGTATGTCAGAGAGGATATAATGGCAACACAGGTACAGGTTAGGCAGGAGGAGGCTGAGGCACTGTGGGTCACCCTTTAGCATGGAAATGGCACAGCAATATGCACAGAGGTGATATACAGGCCTCTGGGACAGGGAGAAGAACTGGAGAGGAAGCTAGTGGAGGAAATACACGAGATGGCAATGAAAGGTGACATTCTATTGATGGGGGATTTCAATATGCCAGATATGGATTTGAACACCAGTGTAGCTGCTTCAGCCAGAAGCAAATTCATCCTTGATTCACTCCAGGGGGCTGGACTCAGGCAGCTTGTGCTTGATTCCACCAAAGACAGGGCAATTCTAGAATTGGTAATGACCAAGTGGGATTGAATCGCAACTGTCCAGGTAGAAGGGCAACTGGGATCCAGTGATCACAACATTGTGTGGTTCAGCATAGGGACAGAGACTGACTCAAGTCATACTAGAACAAAGCTTTAGTATTTCAAAAATGCTGACTTTGCTGACATGGAGAGGAGTATTAAAACAGCCCTGGAGAGGACGGGTCAGGAGGGGGAATGGAAGATCAGTGGAAGCGTCTGAAGGAAGCCTTACTGGAAGTAACAAACCAATGCATCAGATTGGTATCCAAAGGCAGGAGAAAAAGAAAGATACTGTGATTCTGGAAAGAGGTGGTGGTAAAAGTCAGGGCAAAAATGAAAGAGTTCAGGAAATATAAGGAGACCCAAACTGAGCAGGACAGGGAGAAGTACCTAGAGTGTCTAAGGGAAGTGGGAAAGGCAGCAAGGAGAGCAAAGGCAAGGACTGAGGAAGGTTAAGCACAGTCAGTTAAGAAAGAGGACAATACATTCTTCAGGTACATCAGTGAAAGGAGGAAAAACAAGGGGGGCTTGCAAGGCTCTAGAGAGAGTGGAATATAGGAAGGGTGACATAGGAAAAGCAGAAATACTGAATAAATATTTCTGTTCATATTCACAGAAGGAGGGGAGGGGCAGGGGCCACAGCAGTACAGCAGTTGTCAAGGGGGTGATGAGGTAGACAATAGTCCATTCACAAGGGAAAGAATCTTGCAGGAGCTCACTAAATTGAAGGTAGACAAAGCGATGGAACCAGATAGCATACACCCAAGGATATTAAGAGAACTGCAAAGGGAGCTAGCAGAACCTCTGGCAGCCATGTTCACCGAGTCATTCATCACAGTGGTGGTACCAGAGGATTGGAGCAGGGCACATGTGGCCCCTCTACACAAATCCAGCAGCAGGGAGGAGGCAGGGAACTATATTCCTTACCTCAGTAGTGGGGAAGATCATGCAGACATTGCTTAAAGAAAGGATAGTGGGGCATCTAGAAGCCATCAGAGTCTAGGACAATAGGCAACAAGGATTCACAGTGTGGAGGTCATGTCAGACAAATCTGGTTGATTTCTTCAACTGGGTGACAAAGGAACTAAATCAGGGTGGAGCAGTGGAGGTCGCTTATCTTGATTTCAGCAAAGCTTTTGACACCGTCCCACATAGGAGGCTGATAAGCTGGGTAGGTTGGACAAGAGGGACAGGGTGGTAAACTGGGTTAGAAACTGGCTAACAGACTGGAGGCAGAGGGTGGTGGTAAATGAGGAGCAGTCTGGGGAGAGGGAGGTAGCCAGTGGGGTGCTTCAGGTATCGGTCCAGGGGCCAGTTCTACTCCATATTTTCATTAGTGACATTGCAGAAGGGCTGGAGGAAAAGATCTGCTTGTTTAAAGAAGACAACAAGATCTATAACATAGTGGATACCCCAGAGGCAGTGAAGAAAATGAGGAGGGACTGGGGAAGCGTGAAAAATGCTCGGAGGACTGGCAACTGTAGTTTAATTCAAAAAAGTGCAAAATTACGCACCTGGGACACAGAAACCATGGTGAAAGCTACAGGATGGGGGGGTTGCTGACAGTCACAAAGGAGGAAAGGGACCTGGAGGTTATTATTTCAGATGACCTGAAAATGTCAAAGCAGAGCGCTAAGGCACCTGAGAGGGCCAATGGCATGCCGGGATACATAGGCAGGGGTATCACCAGAAGAAGGAGTGAGATAGTGAAGCCATTATATAAAACCATGGTCAGGCTTCACATGGAGTATTGTGTGCAGTTCTGGAGGCTGCACCTTTGTAAGGTATTAACAGGTTGGAGATGGTCCAGAGAAGGATGACTAAGATGGTACAGAGCTTGCAACACAAGACTTATAAGGAGAGATTAAGGGACCTCAGTATGTACTCACTGGAAGAGAAGAGGGAAAGGGGGAACATGATAGAAACATTCAAGTACCTCAAAGGTATAAACAAGGTGTAGGGGGGAACATTTTGCAATACAGGAGGAGCACAAGAACGAGGGGGCATGACATGAAATTTGAAGGTGGGAGGTTAAGAGGGAATGTGAGGAAGTGCTTCTTCACAGAGAGGGTGATGGACACATGGAATCATCTGCCTCATGAAGTGGTGGGAGTGAGCACTGTGAATGGATTCAGACATGCTTGGGACAGGCATAGGGGAACCATAGAGGTACAACAGTGGTGGGTCGGAAGCAGTAATCCAGTACAAGGGCTTACGGGCAGACTAGATAGACCAGGTGGTCCTTATCTACCAACAATTTCTATGTTTCTATGTAAAAGATTAGGTGAATTTATGGATGCAGGCTTCCTAAATGTTTGTTTTAACTTATTTTGAGGCAGTAACTAATAGACATTTACAGCTCCTGCTGTCTCATACCATCCAGGTGTAACTCCAAATATAACTTCACTGCAGAAGACCTTCTCATGTACTGCTGGGATAACCTTACATGAGAGCTTCCAAATGAGGCATGCAGACACTTCCGTAAACATTTTTCTGAGTAACCAACAAATGGATATGAAGGCCAAAAGGACTGGATGTGTTCATGGCACCTGATGCAACCAAAGCATGATGACTGTGGTGATTGATGTGGTTGTCACTAGAGATTTATCTTGCCTTTGCACACATTTTTAGAAAGATAATAGCACTTGAATGAGCCTTAAACATGTAGAACCATGAACTGTAAAGAGGCTCAGGATTTTACAGAACTGTATACAAATCACATGACGGAGTACTTGGATGCCAGTGATCATAGGAAGAATTCTGACACTGTAACACAGAGATGGACCCTTCACTGCTCCTGATACTCCAGTGCTGGCACCCTCCACTGCTGCTGGCTGTACAGAAATGGACCTCTCTTCTGCTCCTTGCACTCCACCGATATTCCCCTTAACTGCTCACAGCACTTCTGTGGCAGACCCCTCAGCCACATCTGTTACTAATGTGTAGGTACTGTAGAGTAACTGAAAAAAATAGTAATCTCAGACAAGATATGTATGGATAAATACTACACCATGTACCATTCAAAAACATTTTATATATGACAAGTGCTTACATTCAATAAAATGAGCATACTTTTGCAGTACAATTCCTACATCAACATGCAGACAAGTGTTTCACATGGCCATGATAACCAGAATACAAGTGTGATCAGACAACAGAGACTTTCATGGGTCAGTAAATTTGTCTAGACAAGGCATTTTTGAAATTGTACATTATGTACTGGAAATTATTCAAAGGAGATACAAAAAGCTCCAGAAGCACTCCAATTGAAGTCTTTTAACTGTTAGAAAATACCACCATTTGATATAAATGCACAATGTTCAAATATTTTACCACAGCATTTTAGTAGCTGTTTTCAACATAAATGGCAATTAGGAAATGTTTCAGAACTTCTGCAGTTTTTCTGCAGCTTTGTTACATTAAAAACTCAAGTTTGGTATGTATTGTTCCTTAAGAGTTCGTGATTGGTGTCTGCTGTTACATTAACAACTCTGAAGATTGTTTTACTAAGGCATTTCAAAATATGTTATCTAACAACAGAGTCAACTGTTTGGTCACATCATCTTGAAATGCTTGAAAAAAATAATTTGTTGTTGATTTGTAAATTGAACCTTTAAGTCATACATTGGTACAACATGTTCATGAACATACCCTAACACAAATACATTTGTTAAATCATGCATTGTTTATTCAGAGAAAATTAGAAAGCCTAAGAGCCAGAGGACCTCATTTTCAAAAGGTTAACACAGTCCAAACTGGGTTTGATCCACTATAGCTGAGAATAACACTGGCTGTTGGAGCATTGCCATACTCAGAGGGCACCTATACGTGGCACAACCCCCACAGTGCTGTCACACAGAATGCACACTGTGACCATGCAAATGAGGGTTTCCTCATGCATATGAGACACAGTGCAAAATTCAGAGATTTCAGAAATGTTAAACACCCAAGTGGGTGACACGGTTTCATGTTTCTGAAACCCAGCCCTTAAAGGTGCACAGACAGGGTTGATGCTGCACACCCTGTTCCTGCACTGTGGGACAGCACCATTGCCTGGTGGTCTAGCGGTCCCTCCCTAGCCCTGATCCCCTCCTGTAACATATGTCAGTGCTCCCTGATGGTCTAGTTTTCCCTACCTAGTCCAAATCCCCTCATATAATAAGTTTCAGTGCTCCCTGGTCGTCTAACAGTTGCTCCCTAGCTCTGATCCCCTCAGTTATCCCTGGTGGTCTAACGATCCCCTTCTCTATCTCCAATCCACCCATATCAAATATATATCTGTCCCTGGTGATCTAGTAGACCTCCAACCCCAGCAGGTATTGTCTCACCACCATGCAGCCCCCCCATCCCTACCCTGAGAGCCGGTGACTGGCACAGCCCTCTACTCACCACCACAGCCTGCTGCAAACTGAGCTCTCAAGGAGTGCATACTTTAAAATCAGCTGTTACAGTATACACTCCTTGAGAGCTCAGTCTGTGGCTGGCCATGGTGGTGAGCGGAGGGCTGTGCTGATTGCCAGCTCTCAGCATCGGGACAGGGGAGTGTGGAGTGGTGAAACAGTACCTGCAGGGGGGGGCTTTTCTAGACCACTAGGGACAGATGTATTTTTGATACAGGTAGGTCGGGGTTGGGGGGGGCTGCTAGACCACTAGAGATTACTAAAATATGTTATGGAATGGGACAAGAACTATGGAGGGACCACTAGTCCACCAGGGAGCACTGAAATTTATTGCAGGAAGAGATCAGGGCTAGGGAGGGACCATTAGACCACCAGGGAGCACTGCAATATGTAGTTGAAGGGAATCGGAGCTATTGGGGGAACTGGGCCCAGTTCACTTGGCTGATGCACAGCATGCAGATGAGCCCATGATGAGCATGCAGATGGCCAGTTAATGCCGTGGATGCCCAATGGGATCATCTGCATGTTTGGGCTGAATATTGCACATGGGGCCATGGAGCTATCCATTGTGTGCTACGTTGTACCCCTATGGATGGTCTTTGACAAAGAGTTCTGGCAGCACAGCACAAAGCATGGTGACTGCTTGCTGTGCACCATGCAACCATGGTCCTATATTTAGACAGACTACATGGTCAGTTTGGGTCATGCTGTCTGTTTGAATATTGTGCCAGAGCTGCCTGGACCTATTTTTTGCATGGCACGCCTGTTTGCATGTGCAGACTACTGGCTCTGAATATGGGGAGCAGGGAGAGATATTTTCAAAAGCCACAAAATGTATGCAATTCCTACTTACACCAAGAGAGATTTTCAAAAGTTATAACATGGATAAAGCTGCTTGGTTTATCAATCTCAGAAACTGCCCTGGTACGTCTAGACCATGTTTTATCTTGTTGGTGCTATTTTCAAAAGATAGAATTAGCTGCAGAATGTTTTGCTGTTTTATGGTATTCTACATCAATTTTTAGATAGCAAATGCCAGATTTAGCTGTAAATGATAGATCGGGTCACATTCAGTCTTAAAATTGGGTCCATGCACATTTATATCTGCACTTTGCAAGTTAGGCATAACTATAGCTAGTCTAAATTTTTGAACCTGGACTTGGATATGTCCTAGCTTTGAAAATTGGACATATTGGTAATTTGCTTATGTCCAAAGTTGTACAACACAAAACTGTATCCAGGCAGAGGCCTTACTACTCTGCCCCCCCCCGGTCATTTACAAAGACATCACATTTCTCTTAGAATTTCAGTAGCTACCAACTAAGCCAGATCTAAATACATGCCAAAATATTGTAAAAGTTACCCATAGCCAACATTTGCTCAACTTACTGTATGATCTTCAAAAATAAACAACATAGAATAAGGACGAATTTGAGACTGGAAGAAAATGTGAACACCCAGTATCAGAAAACTGCATGCCTCTAAATGGCATGAAAGTGCTTATGACTATATTCAAAAAAGAAACAGATAATAAAGAGATTGCTTTGTGAGGAGGAAGGGTAGCTTAACAGAAACAAATTTATTTATTTTGTTTATACATAATATTGTACATTTGAGGACCATTTTACAATATCAGTAAGGTACTCCAGGCTCTTTGCTGCTAACATCTTTGTATTTCATTAATTCATGCCTCTCCATGCACCTATAGTGAGATCATATTACCAGCAATGTACATCTTCATCATGCCTTATTGGTTAAGTTTGCAACTTGTGTTTTTGTACATTGTTAGCCTAGGTCTTATTGTCAGAAAATAAATAAAACATTAAAAAATTTACTTTGATTCAGTAACCATTAAAAAATATATAAGTAAATCAATCAACGGTGATGTTCTTTTGACACTGGCTACTTGTGGTGTTTAATATCATTACCTGTCAAAAACATGCAATATAAGTCAAATAATAATGTTAAAATCATCAAGCCATCAAGAGAAAACTTGTACTGTATAACTTAAAAAATAATTTGTTTTTATTATTTTCTTATGTTGAAGCTTAACATTTTAAAATGATGTTACCTCCCACAAAAACAGGACAACTGGAATAATATATAACATAGTACGATGTAGTAGAATTAATTCTTTATGGAACACTAATATATATATTTTTTTTTTAAGATTTGGTACCAGTGTACCCCCAGGCTATTCAAATGGATATAATATAAACGTCATTATCTTCTGATGCTCTGTGAAAGCAAACCAGAATAGCGGTTCCTTTGTATAATGGATTATGTGTGACACTATTAAAGAATTATAATACACTAAAACCAATATTATTTGTATGCAAAGCTTGAATTTTGAGGTCTGAATATGAACCCGAAATAAGCTAGCAAAATAAATGACTTCAATTTAAAAGATCTAGATGTTTTAATATCAACATATTTTTATGTTAATGTGTTGTTACGGTATGACATCAGCCTATAGATTGAGCACATTAAAAGGTTAGCATGCCTTTCTATAGAAAATAATATTTTTTATGTTAATTCCATAGTCATCTTTAAAAATGTTGTCTTAAATGTGAATTGTAAGTAGCCTGTATCATTGCCAAACAGCATCCATATTTTAACGAGTCATTTTAAAGTTACTATATGCAGTAAAAATACAAACACGTGACCAGTTCTTTTGTAATTGCCTACAGCATGAACTATAAAATGCTAAAACATAAGGGTTTATGGAATATTAGATGTTAGCAGAAATAGTCCCTTGCTGTTTTACAAAAGAATAAAAACTACATTTGTTTTTCAAATTACAATATTTGCATATATACAGTAAAAAAATAAATACATAATTAAGACATTACTGTGAGTGACCAACAAAAGGTTTTGAACATCACAGTCAGTAGGAAACTAAAATGGGACCAATAGTGCTGAGCTGCAGAAAGTAAAACAAACACAATCCTTGCCTGCTGTATACTGAAATTTTATGAGTAAACCAAAAGTCTCAAAAAAGCACATGTAGATTCTTAGTGAGGACACATCTAGGGTATAGTATATAATTCCATTCAATATTCTGTAGGGAATATATAGATACTCTGCAAAGAGTTCCAAGAAAGGAAACAAACTGCAAATGGTATGACTTCTAACATTACTGTTAGAAGATATACAAAACATGACAGCTAAAGGGGAGGTTCCGATAATGGGAGACTTCAACATGCCAGATACTGATTGGTCAGTACCAGCAGGAACATCTGCCAGACACATGGTGGATTCCCTGCAGGAGGAGGGCCTCAAACAACTGGTACAACAACCCACAAGAGACAGGGCTATCCTAGATCTAGCACTGACTATTAGGGAAAGGATCACAGATCTCCAGGTAGAAGGTCACCTCGGAGCCAGTGACCATCACATGGTATGGTTCAATTTGGCCACTAGAACTACAGTAAATCATTCCATTCCAAGGCAAATATATGGGACTTCAGAGGAGCTGACTTTGATAAGATGGCCAACAGAGTTAAGCTAGCCCTGACAAAAAGAAATGCAGGTGAAGGGGTACAGGCAAAGTGGACAAGCATTAAGGATGCAATCCTTGAAATAGCATCCCATTGTGCTAGAGAGAAAAGGAAGTGCAAAAGAAGAAGGAAACCACTTTGGTTCTCAAAAACAGTAGCAGAAAAGGTCAGAGCCAAAAGGCTCGCCTTCAGGAAATATAAAGGAGCACAACAGGATGAAGATAGGGAGGCATACCAAACTTCCCTGAGGGAATCAGGAAAGACAGTAAGGCAGGCAAAGGCCCAAACCAAGGAAACACTAGCACAAACAGTAAAATAAGGTGGCAAGACTTTCTATAGATTCATTAGTGAAAGGAGAAAGTCCAGAAGGGGGTATTGCTAAGATCAAAAGGGATAAGGGGATGTGTGAGGAGGAGGACCGTGTAAAAGTATCTATCCTAAATAGATACTTCTGCTCAGACTTTACTGAAGAGAAGGTAGGCATGGGCCCACAACTCAGCACCATGGACATGTGGGGAGGGAGGTGTGAACTAGTCCCTTCACAAAAGAAAGGGTCCTACAAGAGCTCGCTAAACTCAGGGTGGACAAGGCAATGGGACCTGATGGCATACATCCCAGGGTACTAAAGGAGCTAAGGGTGGAACTAGCAGAGTCATTATCAGAACTGTTTAGTGAGTCTCTGAGCACAGGAGAGGTCCCAGAAGACTGGAGAAGGACCATGTGATCCCAATCCACAAGAGTGGTAGCAGGGAGGAGGCAGGGAGCTACAGACCAGTCAGTCTTTCCTCAGTAGTGGGCAAAATTATGGAGGCACTCCTTAAGGAAAGGATAGTGCTACACCTCGAACCCATAGAAGCACAGGATCCAAGACAGCATGGGTTTACAAAAGGAAGGTCCTGTCAAACTAATCTAATAGATTTTTTTGACTGGGTAACCAGAGTTGTAGACCAAGG
The DNA here is from genome assembly GCA_016271365.2 of Neoceratodus forsteri. Classification (NCBI taxonomy): domain Eukaryota; kingdom Metazoa; phylum Chordata; order Ceratodontiformes; family Ceratodontidae; genus Neoceratodus; species Neoceratodus forsteri. The sequence continues at coordinate 1,060,432,145 of CM028132.1, read as the reverse complement.
GGGAGCAGTTGATGTCACCTAGCTTGACTTCAGCAAAGCTTTCAATACTGTTCCACATTGAACATTGATTAATAAGCAAGGTAGGTTTGGGGTGGGTCAGAAGTTGGTCAACTGGGTGGCAAACTGGTTGAGGAGCAGAAAACAGAGAGTGGTGGTAAAAGGTATACAGTCAGAAGAGATGCAAGTCACAAGTGGGATACCTCAGGGATCAGTCCTTGGGCCAGTCCTCTTCAGTATCTTCATCAGTGACATTGCAGATGGATTGTAGGGTAAGGTTTGTCTGTTTGCAAATGACACCAAGATCTGCAACAGAGAAGATGGTCCAGATGGGGTGGGCAGAATGAGAAGAGATCTGGATAAACTAGCAAAATATTCAAAAGAGTGGCAACTGGAGTTTAACGCAAAGAAGTGCAAGATCATGCACACAGGGAAGAGAAACCTTGATGCCACCTATAGTCTGGGAGGGGAGTTGCTGGCAGTCACAAGGGAAGAAAGAGACTTGGGCATCGTCATCACCGATGACCTGAAATCATCCAAGCAGACCACTAAAGCAGTAGGTATGGCTATGGGGGATGCTGGTGTGTATTAGTAGGGGCATCACAAGTCAGAAGAGGGAGTTAATAATCCCTCTTTGCACGACGCTGATTAAGCCCCATCTGGAGTACTGCATGCAGTACTGGAGGCCACACCTTCACAAGGATATTAACCAAATTGAGGCAGTCCAGAGAAGGGCAACAAAAATGGTGCAGCGACGGCATCAGAAAACATACTGTATGAGGACAGATTAACAGAGCTCAATATGTATACCCTAGAGCAAAGGAGGGAAAGAGGTGATATGATCGAAACATTTAAACACCTTAAGGGCATTAACAAGGTGAAAGAGTCTAACATGTTTCAATATAATAAAAATAGCAGGCCAAGAGGACAAAGCATGAGATAAGAGGGAGGCTGATTAAGAGGTAATGTGAGGAATTTTTTTTCACAGAAAGGGTGGTGGATGCATGGAATGGCCTACCTCAGGAGGTGATGGATACAGATACAGTGCAGGGCTTCAAACAGGCAGCAATAAGCATATGGGAGCAATACAGATGAGTATGAATAAATAGGCCATTGACAGAGTAAAGGCCTATGGCACATTCATAAGGTAGAAAAAATGGGCAGACTGGATGGGCCTTGCGGTCCTTATCTCCCATCAACTTCTATGTTTCTATGTTTCTTTTTATGGCTGTGGTCTGAGCCTACATCCATTTTGCTATCTGTAGATTGAAAATGGAGTTTCGTGGAACACATTTTTTTGACTTTTCAATGTATCCTTCCACATCTACAAATCACTTTGACAACTAAAAAAATAATCCCTTCTTTTTGTTTAGAATGTTGGAGACATGGCTCCAAACTGCTTATCAGAAGGCAATTAGGAGACTGAAACAGCTTGTTAAATATTGATTGCCTATTAAACTGGAGATTTGTTTACTCCCTTCAAAATGCAACAGCTTGCTCATTTATATGCCTAGCATTTAAACATTTTTTGCTACTACCTTTAGTTGGGGATGAATATCTTCTAAGGAAGATTCATACCTCATAAATGTTACCCTTTCCCAGCAAATTTGTAAAGATTTACACTGTCTTTTAACCTCTCAGTACATATCTGATAAAATGCCAGGACTTCAGTGAACTACCCAGACTAAATACATAAATTTCTGTTTGACAGCAAGGGCTGCGGCCTGCTTCCCAAACAAAACAGATAAGAGCTACTGAGATCTCTTATAGTAAGAGTGCATGTGTGTGTGTGTGTGTGTGTTTAGGGGAGGGGTGGAGAAACAGTCAAACTCCTGGCAAGGTGGACCTCATTTAATGAATTAACTGTTAACAAACCATGAGTGATACAGAAGTAAATGATTTGATACCTTTTATTGGACCAACATAGATGTAACAAAAATAACTTATACCATTTATAAAATTCCTGATCAAATAACTGCAAACAGAAGACTCTTTTTTGTCATTTTATAATATGATATACTGAGTGTGTATTTTCTGAGTTGCTGGATCAGGGCATTGAAGAAAATAATATTTACTTAACTCATTCAAGATTCCATAAGGTGGACAGAAAAAGTCTATGAGAATTTGTCTGAAAACTAACAACTATAAGACACAAACATAGCATATATATATATATATATATATATATATATATATATAGTAGTGGCACGGTACTGCCACTATAGTTAGGGTTGAGTACCCCATTTAAGGTAAAAGTGAGAAATAACTTTGCCACTGTATGACAGATTTGCCTCAAATTTGCCATGCACAGAGTGGAATAATAGATCTATGGATCTGCCAAGTATCACAATGATCAGATGTACGGTTGCAGAGCTATATAGCACCATAGAAAGTCATATTTACACTTTTTTGAGCATTCTTTGTTCATACCTACAGGTCGCACGGTTTGTGCAACTGGTCTGAAAACTTCAGAGAACATGTAGCTTGGGTCCCCGATGTGCCTTTTGAATATTTTGTGAAACAATATTAAATGGTTCAAAAGTTATTCAAAAAACAAAGTTCCCATTATAGTCAATGGGAAAAGTTAACAAAAAGTTTGACAGTGTCACAAGTGCAGTTTCTAGTGTTGCAAATGACCCCTGTAGTGCTGTAAATCCACCTTCTTGTTTTCAGTTGGTGGTCACAGAAATGCTTGGCATTTAAATTTGGGATCCTCTAGGGACACAATTCTTGCTGTGTTCACCTAGTTGAGTCCTGAGGATGCTAGTCATGTCTTTTTTTAAGGGATTAAACACCCCAGAAATATGTTTTTAAAACTTTTGTAAAAAGTAGTGTTGCAAAGTAGTGTCACACTTGTGACACTTTTGTGCTTTTATTTATGAAAGTGTCGTGATTTGTGACATTACTTTGCGACAATGTGCCCAAAATAGTAGGAAATCTTTGCCGCCCTGCTGCAAAAGAACGGTTTGGTCTTTTGTGCTGAAATTTGGAAGGAAGAAAGCCAAGATCCCTCAGATGTGCCTTTTGGTGGTTTGGTGACAACATATTAAAGGGCTGCAGAGGCATGGTACTCTGCAGTTTACAATTTTTCCCATAGGCTAACATTACGGAGTCTGCTGCGCCTTTCGGGGCCCGTATCTCGAAAATGCTTCGAGATATGGACTTTTCGTTGGAAAAATGCTTAGCCACCCACTAGGGCACTAAGTATAAAACTAGCCAGGAAAGTCATAAATAATATGTGATTTTAAATTTTTTTCTACCTCTTACGGTTCCTGATGTATAAACAATTTAGTATACCAACGCCCAGATATTCAAACTGCACAATTGTGTGGCACAAGGCCCTGTGCCGCTCAAAATAGTTGCGCAGGGGTGTGGCCATGGTGATATTCAATGGAGTTGCACTATGGTGCAACTTCTTTGAATATCACCCCCTGGCCACACCCACTGTGCATGGCAAAGTGGAACTGTCCCACCGCAAGTGGTCAGAGTGGAGCATTGAGATGCGGTGACGCAAGTTCCATTGTGCTATGCACAGCACCTGCAATATTCACAGGGTGACATGCAAATGGGGACATAATGTATGCAAGATGCAAGGGGGGCCATTTGCATCTGATTATGGCTCCATTTGCATTCCATTAGCATGCAGGTGCACCGAGCCCCGACGACTTGCGCCTGGCACCCAGCCAGGCAGCAGCCATCGGGGACCGATGCCCCCTACAGCCCAATCGCGGGCATAATAATGGTTTCCCCAACCCCTGCAGCCCAATCGTGGGCATCACGTTATACTCCCCCCCCATTAGCCCGATAGTGGGCATAACTCTGTTCCCCCCATTAGCCCGATCCACGGGCATAGCGTTCTGTTCCCCATTAGCCCAATTGTGGGCATAACGTTATGTCCCACCCCGAGCAGCCCGATCGTGGGTATCCGACCTCCCCAAAGTCCAATATCCCTGGTGGTACAGTGGACCACGAGTAGCCCGATCGCTGGTGCCTAACCCCCACATCAGAAATCCCTGGTGATCTAGTGGCCCTCCACCCCACCCACCCACCCACAGAGCCCCACCATCTCCCCTGTCAGCCAGGGGCGGCAGCACCCCACTCACCTGCCACCCGCCGCCCGCTGACTGACAGCAGTAGGGCTTCATGCCCATTGGTTCAGAGCAAGAGTTAATGGGCATGCAGCCCATACCATACAAGTCAGTCCAGCTATGTGAATGGCTGACGGGGGAGCGGGTGGTGGGGCTCCATGGTGGTGGGGTGCAGGGCCACTAGATCACCAGGGATTTCTGACATGGGGTTAGGATGCCGCGACGATCGCCTACTCACAGTCCACTGGACCACCAGGGATACTGGACTTTGGGGAGGTCTGATGCCCACGATCAGGCTGCTCAGGGTGGGGATATAACGTTGCTGCCCGCAGTCGGCTAATGGGGAGACAGAACATTATGCCCGCGATCGGGCTAATGGGGAGAATATCCTTATGCCCATGATTGGGCTACTCGGGGTGGGGGACATTTGGTTATACCCACGATCGGGCTAATGGGGGGGAAGTATAACGTTATGCCTGCGATCGGGCTGCTGGGGGGGACACTGCAGCCCATGATCGGGGCATGGGGGGGTGCCTCCGGGAACGAGTGGAGGGCCACCCACAGGTGGCAGCTGCTGTTTTGTGCCCTGCAATGTGGCAGCTCACCTGTGGGTGGCCCTCGACTTGATCCTTTTTTTCAGCGTAAAGTTGTGCAGGCTCAGGTAGGGGTTGCGCCTGTATAACTCTGCACAGCCTGGCTGAATATCGGGCTGTGCAGTTTATGCATGGTTCCTCCCCCTTCCGTTGCACATGCCTTCATTATCATTGCGCTGTTGCTCAGCATGATTTGGGGAGCGCAACTGCCTCCTGCTGAATATCGCAGAATGGCGCATTTCAGACTTGCGCAGGCACAACCCTATTGCGCATGGCTCAACTCTTTTGAATATCTGGGCCCAAGTGTTCATTTTCTGCTCCAATGACCATTATTATGCACACATTCTTTGTATTCACTGTACTTCTGAATGCACCTTTTTGGGGAAAAAAAGTGTGTGCATTTGCATTACTTTTACAGTCAGCGTTTCTGCTTGCCTTTTCGTTAGCATTTGCATTAGCGTTTTAGTTTAAGCCACCATGAGCATTACCCTTTGCATTTGTGTTTACACTTGCATTTGTGTTACTGTTACTGTTTGTGTTTCCATTACTGTTTTTGTTTGCATTTCCTTTTGTGTCACCATGTGCATTACCATTTGCGTTTGTGTACATGCTTCCATTTGCATTTCCATTTGTGTTTCTGTTTCTTTTGGCATCATCGTTGGTGTTACCATAAGCATTTACATTTCCATTTTTTGTTACTGTGACCATACATGTTACCATTTGCATTTGCGTATCTGCTTGCGTTTGTGTTTCTGTTTGAGTTTCTTTTGGCATCATCATGTGTATTACCATAAGCATTTTCATTTCCAATTCCTTTACCGTGACCATGCACTTTACCATTTGTGTTTGCATACACTCTTGCATTTGCATTTCCGTTTCTGTTAGCGTTCCCTTTGGCATCATCATTGGTGTTACTGTAGTCATTTGCATTTCCAATTGTGATACCGTTACTGTTTGCGTGTTCGTCACCATTTGCATTTACATTTCTGTTGGCCTTAGCATTCACATTTTTCATAGCGTTTTCATTTCAGTTGCATTACTGTTTCCTTCTGCGTCACTGTTGCCATTACCGTTTGCATTTCTGTTTGCTTTTTTCTTACTGTTTGCATTTGTGTTACTATTTGTATTTGTGTTTCTTTTGCCGTGAGCATTTGCATTACCGTTTGCGTTACCATTTCTGTTTTCATTAATGTTTGCGTTTCTCTTACCATTTGCTTTATTGTTTACATTTGCGTCACCATGTGCATTTCCATTTGCGCTTGTGTTTGTGTTACAGTTAGCGTTACTATTTTATTTTACCTCACTGTTTCCATCACCTTTTGCATTAACATTACCGTTTGTGTCTTGCCGTTTGCGTAGTGCACTGCACTGTCTTCCGTGACACATAGCACAGCCAGTGTATGGTTGATTGGTCTGACACTTGGCAGATAGAAAGACTTTTGTTCAAGGAACATACTGTTTTTTGTTTGGTGAAAACATGTTGTTCCATTCCTGAGTTATGGCCATTTGAAGTTGCCCCACTTCACAGTCTGCCATTTTAGTGCATTTTCGGCCGCGATTTCCTCTATTTTGTGTTGAAAGACTTCTTAAAGATACAGAAACATAAAAATGAAATATCTCTGGAATGGTTCTGTTTTTTCACATGAAATTTGGAGGGTGTTGAGTGGATGTCATGGAGACGTGAATTATGTTGTTTATATTTGTTTTAAATAATTCACTGCGGAGATACTGCATGACACAATTAACATTCTTTGCATAGCGTTCAGCATGGTGCTACTGCCTTTAAATTTATAGCGTAGGTAGCCCTAGTGGCTCGGAGGTGCCTTGCAGTGGTTTCATGTGTAAAACATTAACAGGTGCTGAATTATGCCACACAATTTGGTTCATTATGCTTCAATAACTTCTGAACCATGTGTACAATTTGCCTGGAATTTGGAATGTACAATGATTAATAATTAATTGTTCAATGTACCAATTATCGGGTGGCTGCCCTTACGGTTGCTGAATTGTATATGTTACATTGTTTGCGTGTGGCGCTGTGCAACCATTGAACACATGTACACACAATTCTGGACAGACGGTGTTCCATGGTACATGCCTTCATTTGCCAATTTTCATTTCACTCAGTCATACAGTTTTTTGTGCAGCACAGTGACAAAAAATCAAATAGTGGGAGTGTTCCCACCACCACATTCCATTCACTATTAATAGTGCACATTCTCAAAAAGAAGGGAAATTCATGGCAAAAAAATCACTTCAGTGCATCAGTTAGGATTGTTCCACAGTGGCAAAGTGAGGAAATTCAGTGTTAGGGCTGAAAACCCTAACTGTGTATTCCCCCACCACCACCACCACCACACACACACATACATGCATGCAAGTAGTGGAAGGACAAAAGCAACACAACCAATCACACACAACCAGCAGCAGGTAACAGGAATAACATATAACTATCTAAAGCATGAAGCCATACACCCATGCTCCCATCAGGCTGTGTCATGGGGACATCATTGCTAACTCTAAATATGGACATTCCACGCACCACAAAACACATATCACAATGGACAGCTGGGCATGTTGGGCCACACACTGCCACCAACACATAACACAGAGTACATATATGGTATTTTGGGGTCGCAAGATCCAAAAGAGAATTTTGCACATTCCCTGAAATACTTTTGAAAATCACTTTCACAAATGCGACAGTGTCGTACTATGCATTTGAGACATTTTCGTGTTTGTGAAAGTATTTTGCGACACTATTTTGCATGCTTTTGCAAATGTGACACTGTTGTGTCTTCCATTTGCAACACTTTTGTGTTTCAGACAGTATTTTGCAACACTACTTTATACTGTATGCTTCCATAAATGCGACACTTTCGTGTCTTTCATTTGCAACACTTTCATGTTTGAGAAAGTATTTTGCAAAGGTATGCTCCCTAATGACTGCACATCTTTGCCATCATCCTGCAAGCAAGCGTTTGGGTCCTTTGTGCTGAAATTTGCAGGGTGGCAAGACCTGTACCACAGATATGCCTTTTCCTGCCTTTGTGCTAAAATACTTAAAGATGACAAAGTTATACCATTCCAAAATTGAGCAATTTGCCATAGACTTACAGTGTGGTACCCATGATGCCTTTCGCCACCCATATGTTGAAAACGAAGCGAGGTACACCGTTTTCGCTACTGCCAGCTTGGTTCACCATTATGTGAATTAACCTCTTAGAACAGCTTTGTAAATAATGTATGATATCTGAAGTTGGATTTTTCCACTTCCTACAGTAACACAGGTATACACTTCCTGCTGGTTGTGTGTGATTGGTTGTGTTGCCTTGGTCCTTCCCCTACTTACATGTATGTGTGTGTGTGTGTGTGTGTGTGTGGTGGTGGTGGGGGGAATGCACAGTTAGGGTTTTCAACTCTGAATTTCCTCACTTTTGTCACTGTGAAACAGCCCTAACTGATGCATTAAATGGATTTTTTTGCCATGAATATATATATGAAAATATATCTATATATATATATATATATATATATATATATATATGGAAATGTCTCTAATTTATTTGCAATAAATTTGTTTACAGCCATTACTAGTATCTTTTGAAAGATTGTCTGACTTGTGATTATTAATTTTGAGTATAGTTCATGAAATAATGAGTTTGATATTTATTTCATATAGTCCCCCATTATGCCATATAAATCCAAATTATTCCAAGGCCATCTTGACATATAATATTAATTTTGAGCAGCAAATCAGAGCTTTTTTCCTAATAAAAGACTGCTGATATAATAAAGTATGAAGTTGTAAATAAGGAACCAGTGGCTTATGGAAAAATCTACAGGGATTTATACAGAGAATTCAATCTGCCACTGTGGGGAAAACACATGGAAAGTTAAGGCTTCTTTCAGGGTAATGGTTATTTGGATCTGGGAGCACTGATTATTTCTTATCCTATATTTTGTATCCTGGATAGGGCAGGGGAGATGCTACATTTAATTGTCACAGGGATGTTCATTTACCCATTTTTGCATTGTATTTGCTCAGGCTGTCCCAGATTAGATGCAATATCTTGTTTTCAGTGGGGTCACAATTTTACCATTTTTATAATGTACTTATTTAGGGTACCTAGTCCAGGGCCCCCATATTAAAGGAGATATGCAGCACATCCCAGTTGAACTGGGAGATGTGCTGCACAACTCTAATAATGCATAGCAGCATGATATTCAAACATGCAGGATATGCCGACCACAAGGGAATGGGCCAGGGAACACAAAAATGGTATGCCGTTTTCAAGTCGAGGGGGCAATCCCATGCGTATGCCATGCTGCAGCATTTTCTGTGGGAATGTGCCTCTCACAGTCCAGAGTACCATGGCTGATAGTTAGGCCATGAATAGCTGGCCTAACCTGGCCAGACACCCACAGGCAGGCTGCAGATGTGCACCCAGGTGCACAGCAGTCTGGCAACCCTGGTGGACAAGAGGCACCCCCTTTCCATCCCCAATCTAGCCAACTCCATCCCTGAAGAGCTCCATAGTGTAGGGCCCACCAGACCTAATCGCACTAGAGGAAACCATGGTCCATATCCATAGTCTAGTGGACTCCCAGCCATTGCCCCATATACAGACACCTTTACCCTCCCATTTCCAACCTGTTTCAAAGACTGATACTGCCCTCCACCCTGCCATGGCCAGCCATTGACTGTACAGAACCCAGGCTGGGGATCTGCACTCTTGAATCACCAAACTGGCTATACCATGCATTGGGGCACCATGCCAGCTGCAGATCTACCAGTGTATGCAGCTGTGTGTACTTCCCTGGCAAACTGAAGAATTTACATTCCTCCAATACATGCCCTGCCAATGCTGTATCTTCCTGCTGTCATGCACCACTGCAAGTCCACACTCTCCCCATTTCCTTGTGTATCATGCCACCCTCCAGACTACTGAGATATCCCGGGTGTCATGATGTGTGGTATCCTGTAATGCTATTCGCAGTGTACATTTCAGGCTATGGATAATTCATCTGTAGTTCCCCAATTGTACAAATGAATGGAAGGTCAGCTGTAACATGCCTGTTTTGGGACCTGTGTGAGTGGGTACAGTATCAGCCATCACCCACACTGATCAGTGCAATGGTACTGGGATGATGGATATGCATGCGAGTGCATAAGGTATATGGCCTCTGGGTGTTATAACCCACACACAGCTCGTGCCAATGTGTAACACATTCCAGCATCCTACTGCTAGTGCTCCACCACCAACCGATAGAGTGGTACAATCCCACTACAGAGCCAGTCATCACAATGGGATGGTCTGGAGGAGCAGGGATGCGGGTGTCTGTGTACCACTGAGAGAGAGCGGAGCCAACTAAACTATGAACATGGACTTTAGGTGTATTCAGATGCAATTGGGGTGGCATTGGGCTCCCTACAATATGGAATGGATAGAGCCTGGACTCTGATATGATCATTGCTGGTGAAATGGGTGGGGGGGTGCCACTATACCACCAGAGACTTCACGACCTTTCCCACATGGGTGCAATTGGGGTTGGGGATTGGGGTCGAGAGCTGCTCTGGTGCATTCCTCCCCATGCCAACATGCAAATGGACTGGTAATGAGCATACATAAGGCCCCTTTGCAACCTGCTTGCTCAATTAGTTCATTTGCATTCCTGGGCTGAATATCGCCCATGGGGGCTGTGGTGCATACTGGTATGTGCCATGCATTCCCCCTGGAAGGTATTAATTGGGGGGCATCCTGGATGCACCTGACCTAGCAGCCGCCTGCTGTACGACTCCCATCCTGGGTCACATTTTCAACAGGAGCAATGAAGCCCACCAGGATGAAGCGCAGTGTCACAGGTTTACTGTGTTTTAAAAGGGAGTAATTCCCTTCCAGATTGCACTGCTTGCTGCAGTAACTCTACTGCAGAATTCTGCAGTGCTGCACTTCATCCTGGTGAGTTTCACTGTATGCAAACACTGTTCCTGTGGTGCATTTTCTTTGAATATTGTAACAGTGCTGACCAGTGCACCATCTTTGTGCAACACATCATTCTGCTTGTGCATTGATCTGGCACTTAATATAACCCTCCAGATGTAAAATATTGTTTTTATTGCATTCTGATTTTACACAATACAGCATAATATTGTGTAGATGTAGAGTCCCACTGAAAATAAGATGCCATTTCTTCTGTGAACTATCCAGGCTAAATATATAGCAATCAGCAGGCATATTCTAGGAAGACACATTGTGAAAATGTGGAAAAGGAAACTGCCTCTCCACAGATCTGCATTGTGTAAATTTATTAGAAATAATGGGTAAAAGCACCCCAAAAACTCTCCACAGTCATATCAGCTCTGACCAGAGTATGTTAAAACTGTGAGCATTTGCAGTCTGACCTGAGGGTGTTTGAAACAGAGATAAGAAATGTTAGTGGAGCTATTATTACAGTCGTCAAATGATGAAAGGAATAACACCATCTGATTAGACAAAGCAAATAAATAATCAAAAGATAAGAAAACTAGAAGACACAACTGGTCAATTGACGGAGGAAATTGTAAAAGAAATACTTGGAACTATTTCACAGAAAGAATGATGGTTTTGCAGAATAGACTTCAGGTAATATACAGTACATTAGTGTGAGCTGAAACCAGTTACATTACTATAACATAATTATGCCTAATGGAAAACGGGTGGTTTAAATGGTTATGACTTGACCAATAAGTTGAGGAAGGAAATAAGACTTTATTTATTTGTAATGTTTGACCAAGAAAGGCACACTAATCTAATATAACTTGTTTCCAGGTGCACCCTGGGGGGCGGGGTTCATGGATTTGTTTTTATCAACAGGGCGACTGTTGGTACTGACACCAGGAAAATTAACCTACTCTTCTAGAAAGGGGAGGCATATCACAATTCCTGCTGGAAGGTGAAGGATCCTGGAGTGGAGGAGGCGAATGTGACTACCTGGGGGGAAAAGACTGCTCCCTCCCAACCAGAGTATTAAGGAAACTTCTGCTGTTTTTGTCAATCCTGTTTCTGGATGAAAAGGAAGATCTGATGGTGTTACCACACTAGCTTCTACTAAGGTGAGTAGTGACATAGCTGTGGCAGTGAAGCCTGGAAATTCAGCTGATTCTGAGGTTTCAGAGGAAGAAAAGATGGCCAGATAATTGAAAGAAAACTGTGAATACATCTCAGATATGATTGGCAAAGAAGAAGCGCAGTTTGAGATTGCTAACTAGCAACTCAAAACTCCTGCAAGCAGTATTTCATCTGATAGGGTGATGTGGCAGAGAACTCCTTCTGTTCAGAGAATAAACCTGTCAGCTCCTGCCAGCCTCAGCCCTAACAGTCCCCAGTTGATTGTGGAGTCAGCAGGAATGCAGAGAAAGACTGCATCCTCCTCTGATCAAGATGAAATGTCAGCAGCAGCTGGTATCTGGAAGACATGAACACAGCAACAAAAACACTACAGCTCAGTAAATACTGAAGAAGCTTGGTCCAAGGAAAAAGCTCATTAGGTGGCTGGCTGGGAGTGGACATGACCAGGCAGCACCTGGATATGAAGATCATCTCCAGTCAGGATACTGAAGACGGGGGACCCTCCTGTAAAGGTCCCTGAGCAGGCAAGTGCTGTGTTTTCTGCTACTTCAGCAGTTTTGCTTTCAAATGTTTACAGGGGAACTTGACACTGGTACTTCATCTATGGATCTGGAGCTGCTCATATCCCTTGCTTTGATGTGAAAGCCACTGCTTCAGGTTTTGGAGTCAATCAAGGAACACACTGTTGCTTCTGAGTCCAGTGCATCTGTGCCCCCCCACCCATAAATGTAGTGCACTGAATGATTCTGTGACAACTGGCCTGCCTAAAGGTGTTCCCATGGAGGTTTTTGCACCAGACCCTGAGCAGCCTCAGAAACCACAAGAAGCAGATAGCCTTATTGAGGAAGCATGACCAACCTTGAGCAGGACTGTTTCTGTGGAGTTAACACATGATCTTCCATGTTCCCAGGTGGCTACCACTGACAGACCAAATCCCTATTCTTCCCTTTTCTGTGCAGCAGTCCTTCCTGTTGACTGGCACACTACTGTCCACTTTAGATGTGTGTTTTCTTCTTTGTCACCTTATTGGTGTCCCTGATGTCTACCCTTAACCTTATTTTCTTGACAGCTAATGTTAATAGTCTGAAGAACCCAATAAGATGGCATAGGGTGTTCTCCTTTTTTCAGCTGTTGAGTTGTGAGGTGACCTTTCTCCAGAGCACAAAATTATATACCTTGGCTGAGGTTTCTCTTACAAGTAAAGCTTGGTTTATGGGACCATCCTTTTGGTCTCTTGGACGTTACCCATGTTCATGCCTGGGTTTTCTTTTCCACACTCCTGTGCTTGACGTCAAGAAGCTCATAGACTTCAGCCCTGAGTGTGTGGTACTATAAGATGTTAAAATCAATAGGCATCATTATAGGTTTATTAACATCTAGGCACCATAGTCCAAAACTGGTAGAACAGACATACTGAAAATTCATAGAGCAGTATCTCTTTACAGCTATACTGGTGATTTTAGGGAGGAGGCTTCAATTGCAGTATCTTCCATCTAGACTGAGATGCCTGTACCAGAACAAAAAAAATATTTTATCAGATGTCCTTTTTAGCTTCTATGGTTCATATTTCAGGGTTAACAGACGTCTTGTTTTAAAATCTCAAACAGGAGGGATCCCACTCTGTATAGAGCTTTTGGCCAGAAGAATTGATTTTTTCTTTGTTTTCTTTTCTCCCCAGAAAGAATCAGCTAAGATTTATCCATTGAAATTCTCTAACCATAGAATTATTCACATTGTTTCTAGGTCTTGCTCCTGGGGTCATAATGCCACAGATTCCATCACACACACCACAATCACACAGCAGCAAACAGCATGAAAACACACTTGACCGCTTTCCATTTGCTTTGCAGGGTGCTTCACCCCCATACCCTCCACACCACCCAGACTTATTATAATCAACTCCAAGATGGTGTGGACTTAAGGGCAAGAAAAAAAGTAAAAGATTCCCAAGTCAGGAATGAAACCACATTCACTGTAGGGTTGGGTGCTGTAGCCACTCCACCTTGGGAGGGGCTCAACTGAGCACCCAACCTGCAGTGTTCATAACCACTTCCTCCTTCCTGGTGAGCATCAGGGGGTAGCAATACTTTTGTATCACTGTAATACCCCTGATGCTCAAAAGGCATACATGCTAATCACAGCGTGGTTGTGCTGTGCATGGTTTTCTCTGCATGGATATCACCTGGTACCTCCCCACAGGTATCCCATGGACTGGGAGTATGGAAACTGAAACCTTCATCATTGGAAACAATAAGGAGGTAAGTGAAGATTTAGTTGAACTATTCTCTGCAAGGAAGTTTGTTCTAATATGTTATGATAATCCCTCTCTGGTGGGAAGAAATAATTATTTCAGAAATGGGAGAGGAAAGTTTGTAGAAATGAGTATTTTGACTACCAGACTGAACTTGTCTGCAAAAACTGCAGGCTATGGCTATAAAAACTTGAGATGATTATAGTTCTCAAATTGCAAATCTAAAGCATGGAATGTCTGGTTATCATCTACATATGTCTTTGGCTCTGCAAAAAAAAAAAAAAGGAAAAAGTTATGGGACTCAGGGGAAGTACCCTTCTTTATGGCCGTATGAAGCATGTAGGAGGCAAACTGATCACAAAAGCATTCTGAGTGTTTAAGATGAACATGAGAATTTGCAGACTGGTACTGAGGCAATGTGGGACATAACATCCGCATATATCAAGAAATTATTTGGCCCATGTTTCAGATGCAATGAAGGGGGGGAGGCTTTCTTTTCTGATCTTGACCTTCCCCAAATCCTTGACAATCTATTACCCCTGCTACAGGGTGAGATTTCTACTGGTGGGATTGTTTTGGCAGTCCACCCTTTAGAAAACAATACCGCCCATGGGAAAAATGCACAAACAAGCACATTTTATAATGTGATAGGTCCTATAGTCCTGGGGCTGGCCTAGGTCAGTAAGTTATTTTTCTTGCAGCATCCCTAATTTGGATCTAGAATGAAGAAAAGCTTGTCATTTCTTTTATAAACATGTAAGCCTTTTCACCCCTGTGAGGGGCTTACCTATTGTGGGCTATGGCCCTGGCTGCCACTGATGTCCAGTTTCTGCCTCTGGTCCCCTGTGCTGCTTGGATTTGGGGATGGAGGGCTTTCCAGGGAGCCCCTGGTGGTGTTTGAACTGGGGCTCCAACATGCTCTTCATGATGGCCACCACTCACTGTATCTGTTCCTTAGCCCTTTAAGGAATGCAAGGCCAAGGTCCGTTAATGTAGTTTACACCTCCAAGTGTCAAGAAAATCTCTTCCCAGTCCGGTATTAGCTGTGAGCCAGACTTGGATGTAAACGAATATGGCTATGTATACAGTAGCTGTGCATGTGCAGCCCACCTTAAAGACACTGTGGCTCATGTGATCAGTGTGGCTGAGTGGCCATTGTTTTAAAAATGCATTCCTGGTTCCAGAGCAGGCAGTGGAGGCAGGAATCAAGTAGAAAATGCCTCTTGGCACATTAGTGGAGGTTCCTGTTTGGCCACTTGGGACTGTTTCAGTGAGGAGCACATGCCACCTACAGCTTCTGAAGAGTGCAAAAAGGGTGCCTCTTGTTTTGGGAGCTCTAACAGTCAAAAACGGCTCCCTCAAATCAAATTAAGGGTTTCCCTGGCCCCATCAGGGCAAGTAGGGGAGGACGGGTAGTTTACTTCCCATGAAGGGGCTTAATAAATAGATCTGGTGGCTGCCAAACACAGGCACCATAATGTAAATAAGATGGCTGTCCCAGAAGAATCTCCCTGCCACCCAGGGTTATGGGAAAGGTCTGAGGGCACCCTACAGAGCCAAGGAAAAGACTGGCCAATTGGGTGGGGAGAAATAGGATGCTATATAATGGGGTGTGCCATGCCATTTGTTTCTGGATCTGGATTCTGGGAGGAACTCCAGTTGTGAGCTAGAGGGGGAGACTGCTTTAGGAGGCCAGTACAAGGCAGCAGGCTAACCTTGGTGCAGATATGGCCCTTCAAGCCCAGAGAAAAGCTTAAGGTACAGTGCCTATAGCTCAGCTTCCCAGTGGGAATCTGATCTGGACTGCTCATCAGGGTTTCTCAGCTGGATTTATTTGAACTACTGTTCTACTAATTTTAAGCCTGTAACATCATTTGAACTGTTTGGACTGTTTGCCAGCTGGGAAGAAAATATATTTGGGCTGTTTGAGACTGTCAAAAGCCTGACTGTGCTTAAGTTCCAGTGGAAGCTATGTGTCTTGGACAGCCTGAGTGATCCCCTTGGAAGACTATGAAAGGCCTGTGGAGTAAAGACAATGAAAGGCCTGAGAGGTGAAGATGATGAAAGGCTTTAGAGGTGAGGAGGTGAAGATGATGAAAGACCCTCAGTGGTCAGGGGAACATCCCCTGCTTTGAAGTTTCCTGCCAGACTCATGTGTTCATTGAGAGACTGCCAGTTGCATCTGGAGTGGAACCACCAATGCATATCCTTCTCAGCACCCCTAGAGGCTTGCTACAAACTGTGATTACCTCTGGGCTGTGGCCCCGAGGAGTTCTTTTCAAAGTTAGTTAGTTAGATCAGCCTGATATATAAAAGGGGGTGAAGTACTGGGCAGTACTTTATAATATGCAGGATAAACTCAGGCAGAAGATTTCAACACTCTTTGTTTATCTGTTTGAAATCCCATACAAAGTTCTACCTGTTCACCTTAAAACTATTATTCTCACTGTTTTCCAAGGTCCAAGGTACACTGACCCTGTGGTTGGCCACCAGCAACCACCGTAACAGACTGTCACAATCCATATGGCAATTGGGGGGGGGCTGAGTGCACCCACCTGGTGGTACTGGGACTGTGTAGGGGTACAACTGTTGAAACAACTTTGTTGCTTGCATTGTTTTTGCTTTCCCTTTTACCCCTCTCCTCGAATATATCTTTTTTTTTTTACTTTATTTTTATTCATTTTCAAAAATGAGCAAATAAAGACATTACATTTGACGGTACCAGGTAAAGTGTGACACTACAATGAGTGGTAATTGTCATATGTTAGCTACAGAAGATACAGGTCCAACAATTTATGATACATCGTGTGGTGTACTATGCAAAGTTACTTAATGTTAGGAAGCACTATCTGCTCCCAATCCACGCAGGATACTCCAGATGCTAGCCACTCTAAAACCTGTGGGACATAGACGTACCATATGTAATTAGGGAAACATTACCAAACCATGATATGGTCAACCATTGTTCCCACAAACCAGTCTATATTTCTATACGGAAATTATGGTTTCTAACAGATGCCCCGATTCCACATTCCAAACGTGTGTGTATATAGCTTTAAACACTACAGTCTACATAACATTGTTATTATTAATAACAATTCAGCACAACAGAACTAGAATTAGGTAACTATACTGAAATGCTGTGTTACACTTTCTATTTACTAAACTAGTACTGCATTGACAATAGAAGACAGTCCTAGACACCCTCCTTTTGTTCTAGAGCCTCATGACTTAAAGTGGGCCATCAGCACCATATTTAAACCACCCACAAATATGAGGCCCATATTAATAAAAGGAAATATATTCCATAGGGAATCTATGAATATTTTGGGGCTATTGACCATTATAAGGATACAGGTAAAGTATCAGCAAATGCAGCAAATAACATAACAGTGTTTAAGTAGGAAACGTTTGTCTCAGGTTAGTTCCAAGCATATTTTGGTTAGATCAGTACACACAAATCTCAGTTCTCATCCGATTCTGAAGGCAAGTCCTTTTCCAGTGATCTACAGGCAATAAATTCTGCAGTAATAGTGTTCACTCTTTTGAGGGCCTCTGCAGGGATGTTGATTTGATAAATGAGACCTTCGTACACAATATAGAGATGAGTTGGTGCCAACAACGAATGGGTTACTCGTAGTCTGCGAAGTACTCTCCACAGTGGGTCAAACAGCTTCCTCCTGCTGTGAGTGGCATAAGACCAGTCCAGAAGAAGTTTAACTTCTTGATCCTCTATGGTCAATGGTACATGCCCTCATGCCCAGCCCAAAATACAGTCTCAGATCTCCGAACCTGTTGTTATCAACAAGATTGTCCTGGCATTGTCTCGTCCCTCTTGCGCTCTTCAGAAATTAACCCAATAAGCTGTTTTAAACCATGTGGGTACAAATTGCATCTATGGTGGCAAAGCATTGGCAAACCACTGTTGTAAATAGGCCAGCAAATCCTACCCTTCAGTTGCTTCAGGAACCCCAATGAGACAGAGATTCATGGCTCTGTTGGTGTTCTCTGATGTTTCGATTCAGGATATGAGGTAATTGGTTTCAAGGGTCATTTTTGAGAAGGCCACCTGCATGGTGCAAGATCTGTCCTCTATACTTTTGGCTGTCTGTACAGTCTGATCAGTTTTGGCATCTTAAGTGCTGAGCTGGGACAGGACCTGTTCTACTTTGCAGTCCATGTCCTGAACAGCTTGCAAAACTGTATTTCATGGTGGGGGATTTTCTGTCCCACTAGAGCCAGTGGCCTGATCCAATAATCCTTGTTGGGCCTTCGATTGCTGCTGCACATTTGTCTGACTCAGACCTCCTGCTACTCCTTTCTGGTGGACCATGGTGAATTTAGTCTCTGCTGAATCGTGAGGAGATGATATTTAATTCTGTGCTGCTATATTTTTCTTTATAGTATCTAATCTATAAATAAATTTGATTAATATAGAAATCAAGGTAGAGCTGTTCTGAAGCACGACCAGTCAGTAGTGCGGCTCTCTACTGCCCCCCTCTCTAATAAATCTGAGGTTAGTTCTAGTTATGCTCATTGTTCATGGTTATTGATTGGTGTGTATTAATACTGTGTGGGGAAAAGTTACCCATGTGTAGGAGGGAAAATAATATTTGTTCCTGGGGGGAGATTAGGGCCACATTGGGTAGGCTTATATGTCCTGTCCCCATGTGGAGGCACCAAAATCTTTACTGGTATTCAGTTTGTGTATTTCACACAAAAGAACCCAGGCTGACCACAAGGTATGTCCATGTGTGAAGGGGTGCCAGGGTTTGCACAACAAAAAGACTTCCCTGACACGTGAAGGCACTGCTGGGATTCTCTCACACCCCACATGGTAGTCCCCCAAAACTGAGTTTAAGTGACAGTGGCACATGTGTCCTGAGAAACCTGCAAGAGACAGTACAACAAGAAGGTGAAAAGCTGTCCAAATATTTGATACATTTTGAGCAACTGATGCTGAGAGCCTACCATAAGGGAGCAGTGACTGCCCATGATATGAACAGGCTGTAGTTGGTAGAAGTCCTAGAGGGAGTTGAACACTCCAAAACACTCCTAATGAAGTTGCAATTGGAGGAACGGTCGAATAACCCCCATTCCTATAGTGAACAGATGCAAAAGGTTCGAGAGAAAGAGGACCAAGTGATACTGCAAGGCCCAATGGTAGCACCTCTAAGAAAAAAATAGAAACCCCTCCACGCAACGACCCACCCTGGTGAGACAACAGTGAAATGGAAAATTTAAAGAAACAGAAGAATTGACTGAACAGGTGGCTACACTAAGGACTTTCAGAAAACTGATGCAGCAAGAGACAATTCTATCCTCATAGGGTTGGAGATACTACACTGGCCAAAAGTCTGCTTTGCCAGAGCTTGAGAAAGCAAATATTGCTAGTAGTGATGTTTTTTTCTGCTACTGGTACAGTGAAGATGGGCACAGAAAAAGATATTGCAAAAAGCCTGAAAATTCTGATCTGGTGGTACAAAAGTTGTTAGAAGAGATGCATATGTTGGGGTACCACCTGTGGGACCCAGTGAAGGAGTAAACTGGGATCCCAGTCCAAACCTCCTCCATGAAACAGATGCAATCTGTTCATGTTACTGGCTCCAGTAACCCCCAGAATTGATAGGACCATCTGCTAAGGTCCCAGCCAAGATTGAAATGATTGCTTGTACTGTGTTACTTAATAGTGGTGCCCAAGTGACAATTGTATTTGAAGACTGGTACCAGAAACAATTGAGTCACATGCTTTTGAAAACTTTTGAAGAACTGGCTCTCTGGGGAGTGAGTAATCAGACTTACCCTTATTGCTGGTACATTGCAATTCCCCAAAAGTGTTGGTGGGGTCCAGGCCCCTATGGAGACTCTTGCTTTGGTGTACCCTAAAACCGGAATGAAAAATAAAACACCTTGGTCAGTACCAATACCAACATGTTTCAGCCATTGACTAAACTGTGCCAAGAAATTGAGGGTCCACAATACATACACAGCCTTGGGATATACTCTTGGATCTGAAGTGTCTACATTAATGGACCCACTTCCAGTAAGACAGAGACAAAAGAAGAGTGAGTAGAAGTGATTTGTAGAAGAGATGGCTTTCCTTTGGTTTGACCCCCAGGTGCTGATTGCCATGTGATGGGGGAGATGGAATTTGAGTCACTTGCCAGAATCCCTGCTTACATTGTGTACATGCCTTCCGATGGCAAGTGGCAGTATAGCCTACTAGTACAGAGAGGGGAGGTGCCAGCCCTCTGTACACCTAATGGAGTTCAGAAAATTAATGCCCTGTTGAGGAATGAGACTGATAAAGAAGTAACTATTCAGAAAGGATGGACCTTAACACATGTCTACCGAGCTGAGTAAATACAACTTGCGGGTCTGGACCAAGTCACCAGTAAAAATCTTGATCCTAACTTTCTTCAAATTTGGAGACTCACCACTACCCAAATCTTATAAGTGGCAACTGTGACAGAAGTTGGTTGAGAGGACTAATGTTTTTTTTCACCAGTGAGCTTGACATGGGATGAGGTAGTGGTGAAGAGCATTACATACATCTGAGTGACAGCCAACCCTTTCAAGAAAGGTCCCAATGCCTAGTTCCAGTGGATGTGGAAGATGTTACAAATGCTTACAAGAGTTACTAGCTGTTGGTATCATATCTAAATCCAGAAGCTTTTATGCATACCCCACTGTGGTAGCCCAAAAGAAGAATAGGGCTGTCTGCTTGTGCACTGACTACCAGACTTTAAACCAGCGAACTGTTACCGACCAGTATACTGTACCACATGTGGAGTATGATCTGGCATGCCTTACTGGCAGTAAATGGTTTTCCATACTGGATCTCTGAAGTGGGGATTACCAGATTCCCATGGCTGAAGAGGACAAAGAAAAAAAGCATTATTTGCCCCCGGCATTTTAGCATTGTGAACATA
This sequence comes from Neoceratodus forsteri, assembly GCA_016271365.2. Classification (NCBI taxonomy): domain Eukaryota; kingdom Metazoa; phylum Chordata; order Ceratodontiformes; family Ceratodontidae; genus Neoceratodus; species Neoceratodus forsteri. The sequence continues at coordinate 1,060,411,172 of CM028132.1, read as the reverse complement.
TGCCACAAGGTATCTTGGGGTGTCAACCACTTTTAAGTTATTGATGGAAAAAGCCATAGGAGACAGGAATCTGCTACAAGTAGCAGTCTATTTGGATGACCTGATTGTTTTTGGACACACCCTAGAAGAACATGAAGAATGCCTAATGACGGTTCTGGACAGACTTGAAGAATCTGGACTCAAGGTGTCAATTGACAAATGCCAGTTCTGCCAGCTCTCTGTAAAGTATGTTGGTCATATTCAAAGCCACGATTTTCTATGATCACAGAAAAGCGGCCAGAGTCCCGGGAAAACAGCACTGAGTGGAAGATCAAAGGCTGCACTGACAGGCTGCAGAAACAGAGCAGCCAGATCAAGCCGTTGATCACAGTGCAAAATGTCTGCATGGAAAACCCTATGAGGCACGGCAGCAACTCAAAATTCTCTCCTAGCTCATATAAGTAAAAAGAAAGTTAACACAGCAACAGGAAATTCCGTCCCAGCTCTCAGGTATCAGAGGGGGTGGGAGGAAGGGGTCTTTGGGTCAGAGCTGAGGGATCTCTGTCTGCTACAGCTATAGGGGTGGGGGGGGTGGAGGAGAGAGAGAGAGAGAGAGAGAGCTTTTGGTCACCAGCAGCTAATTGAAACAGTGTCTCATTAAATGGAATTGGGGTGGGCTGGGAGGGTGAAGGAGAGATCTCTTGGTCGCCGCAAAGAACTAAAGCAGCATCTCTTTAAGTGGAATTGGAGGGAAGGGGGAAGACACTTCTAGTGAAGGTGGGGGGAGAGATGGCTTCTGTGAAGCTGTGTAGTGGTTTCCTCATTACAGCACAGGATAGTAAAAATTCCTTCACGATAGGAATTCCCTCACTCTAGCTGAGCTCGTAGCAGCGTGTAAGCACTACAGATGAGTTGATCTCCCTATAATTGGGGTGTGGGCCTCTTAGTCATATAGTGCATGGAAGCAACAGGGAATTTATTCACATAGCTGTGGTGGTAGCTGCCTGTAAGTGCTACAGCTGATCTTGCTGTGATGAAAGACAGGTTCTGGGTGGGGTGAGGTGTGAGGAGAGATGAATATGATGGCTGAAAGGTGATACAGTACTGTATTGCCGAGACAGAATCCACATTTTTTTTTATGTCGGTGGAGTCACGTAAATCTCATTTATTTAGACCTGTTAACTCACGTAGTTGAGGATTTAAAATCTATTGCTCTGTTGAGTGAAAGAAAAGAACTTTCACAGAATCAAGATCTGCTACCTCTTTCATCAACCTGACTCTAGTTTACTTGCGCTTTGCCACTGCTTCAGCTCCTGCTGTATCCTGAATCATATTACCTGCACTTCTCCACTTCTGCAGGTACTGGTTTATTTTTATTTTTGCATTGCAAGCTGACATTTTGGTGTCTTTTCCTAAGATACTGTGGCCATGTGGAGTAGGTATGTGGGGCTATTGCACTGGCATACAAACACTGGCAGTTCCACACATCTTGGAAATGCTTTAGAACTATTAAAAAAAGTGTCCAATCTGTTGTGACACAAACAGGGTTTGTTGAAGTTGTTCTGAACTGCAGTGAGCCACAAGGGTTTTCTTTGTTAGTGCCATGCGGCCATTACCTGACAAATGAACCACTGCTGGCCCACAACACCTGGGAACTAAATAAAAGAATTAAATGCATGTCCAGGTACAGCACCACACATTACCTTATGCACTTATTTCAGATTGTTTGTGACTTTTGAGCATGCTATCTGTTTGTTTCTACTTGTTCCATACTGCAGTGCACCACAAGGGCTTTTTTTTGTTAATGCCATGCAGCCAGTACATGGCAAAGACACTTTTGCAGATCTAACATGGCTGGGAAAAGCTAAATAATCCACAGATATTGTACCACATGCTGTATGTCTTTATGTATTTATTTCAGATAGTTTGTGGCATTTTTGAGTATATCTGTTTGTTTCTACTTGTTCCAAACTGCAGTTTGGCCACAAGGGCTTTTTTTGTTAATGCCATGCAACCGCTACATGGCAAAGAAACTTTTGAAGGTCGTCCATAGCTGGGAACAACTAAATAAACCACAGTACCACATATGTCCTCATGTGCTTACTTCAGATTGTTTGTGGCTTTCTGAGTATGCTATCTTTTGGTTTTTAGTTGTTCCAAATGGCAGTGGACCACAAGGGATTTGACTGTTAATGCCATGCAGCCACTACATGGCAAACAAACATTTTGCAGGTCCAACACAGCTGGGAACAACTGAATAAAAATTAAAATTCATGGTCAGGTGCCACATGTGTTAATGCCATGTGGCCACTACATGGCAAACAAACTTTTGCAGGTCCAACACAGCTGATTAGAAAATGGCAACCATGGCATGACATCTGTAATGTTACACTTAGGGGCCCAGAAAGGTAATTGTTGGATTAGAGCTGGGTCACACTGGTTGGACAAATGACCTATAAAGGGGAGCACTGTCCATACGCAAGACATATGGAATTCTACATACATGACAAAAGACATGAAATGCAATTTTTAAATGCAGAATGGTGTAACTATGTATCAGCTATCAATACATACATCAGCACTTTATTAAAAATTAAAAAATTACAAGAAAAACATTTTTTTCCGAGTTGGGAATGAAAAACGGAAAATGAACTCCAAAACACCACAAAAAATAGTTTGTTAAGGTCATGAAAATTAAATTTAACTTTTTCAGTCACTGAAAATCAGTGACCTTGGTCATATCGTCTCAGCAGAAGGAGTTCAAACCAACACTGATAAGGTCAAGACCCTCACTACATGGCCTTGCCCCATAATCTGAAAACGTTACAATCTTTTCTTGGTTTCTGCAGTTACTGTGTTACCAAAGTTTTGTCTGGGATTTCTCCAAGGTGGTCTGACCACTTACAAATCTAATGTAGGGTTACCCCCTACCAACTACAAGAAGCAGCGGGGGAAGGAAGCACCCCAAAACACGTACTACAAAGTTAACAAACCATTTGGAGATGGATGGGATCAGGACTGTGAAAATGTATTCAGGGAAATAATTAAGAGTCTTACTGAAGCTCCTGTGTTGGCATTTGCTGATCCCGCTAAACCCTATTTCTTACACATCGAAACCAGCATGGATGGACTATGGGCGGTCCTATAGCAAGAATACCCACTGGGACCGAGACCAGTTGCCTTTGTAAGCTGGAGCATGACACCAAGTGAAACAAACTACCCAGTGCACAACCTAGTGGTTTTAGTTTTAAAATGGGGCCATCATGGATCAGTTTCATGACTACCTTTATAGGGCCAAATTTCCTGTAAGAACTGAAAACAATCCTCTTACCTATGCCAACACCACTGCTAAGTTTCTAAGTGGGTCTTCAACCTAACTCAGCCATGCTTTTTGGGTCATTGGCCAACATCAGGGCCTCCCCCGCCCCTATGTGTGTCATTGGTGCAGACGGTGTTCCCCTCCTAACTACAGTCTCCATCAAATACTTTGGGGTGATGCTTGACCCCCAACTTGACCTGGAGTGTCATATTCTAAATGTATGCAGAGCCGACAACTGTAAACTGGGTCTTGCCTACAGAGCGAAAAAAAATCTGACGTCTGCTGCTCATTTGGCATTGGCCAGAGGTGTGCTTCTTCCCTTGCTCTGCTATGGCCTTCTCCTATTTGCTCACACCTCCAAGGTCCACCTTACTAGGTGGAACACAACCTACAATAGCATCTGTCGCTTTGCCCTGGGTGCCCCTTGCCTCACCCATCATTGTGAATTATATGACAAACTTGGCTGGCTCTCCCCAGCCAGTCACATGAACTTTGGATTGGACTGCTTTGTGGGCAAGGGGATCAGAGCCAGCACCCCCCTGTGGCTTGTGGAGGTCCTCAAACCTGCTGACTCCTCCTCCTACTCCCTCAGGTCCCTGGTTCTGGGGTGCTCAATGTTTCCCATACTCGTAACCAAATGGGGGACAGGGACTTTGCTTCATGTGCTCTGAGGCTATGGAACACCCTTCCTGCCCATGTTCACTCCTCCCCCTCCCACCTGTTCCTCCAGAATTCCCTGTGGGGGCACTTGAAGCTTGCCACTGTGTGTAGGTGTCCTAAGCCACCATAGCCAGTCTCAGGCCTCTAATATGGGCACACCTAGCCATGGGTTCCCTCTTGTAGGCTCTACCGATGCTGCCTACTGTCCTTTCCTCTGAGATGCATGCGATGCACTTGTTTATTTGTTCTGGAATTATGGAATTACCTATAATGTATGTCTATGTCTATCTTTATATATATATATATATATATATATATATATATATATTCATGGCAAAAACTCCATTTAATGCATCAGTTAGGTTGTTCCACAGTGACAAACTGAGAATCGATGTTAGGTTCCCACCTGCACTTAATCCCCACCCCGCCACTATCAACAGGCACTCAGGGTGTGCATTGGGGTCGTCTGTTCTAACTCTCACCACATCCCATGTGCAAACAAGCTGAGGTGGTGCAGTTTAGGAGAATGGGGTGAGAGTTAGGACAGATGACCCCAATGCACACCTTGATGCCTGTTGGTGGGGGGTGGAGTGGGGGTGCAAGGGGGTTGGAACCCTAACATCGAATTTCCTCACTTTTGTCACTGTAGAACAACACTAACTGATGCATTAAACAGAGTTTTTTGCCATGAATTTCCCTTCTTTTTGAGAATGTGCACTATAAATAGTGAAGTAACAGAAACGCAAATGCAAATGCAAATGCCAATGCACATGGTGATGCAAACATAAGTGATTATGCAAATGGTAATACAAACACAAGCACAAACATTAACAAAAACAGAAACACAAACCGTAATGCACATGGGCACGGTAACATAATTGGAAATGCAGACACATATGGTAATAGCAACGATGACACCAAAGGAAACACAAACTTTAATGAAAATGGAAATAGAAGTGGGTACGGAAACACAAATGGAAATGCACATGGTGACACAAAAGGAAATGCAAACAAAAACAGTAATGGAAATGCAAATGTTAACAGTTACACAAATGCAAGTGCAAATGAAAACACAAAGGGTAATGCACATGGTGGCATAGATGGGAATGGTAACAAAAACGCAAATGCAAATGCAAGCATGTACGGAAATGCAAATGGTAATGCGCACAGTCATGGTACCACAATAGGAAAGGTAAATGCTAACGGTAACAGCAATGATGACACCAAAGGAAATGCAAATGAAAATGGAAGCGCGTACGCAAATGCAAATGGAAATGCACACAGTGACACAAAAGGAAATGCAAACCAAAACAGTAATGGAAACGCAAATGTTAACAGTAATGTAAAACACAAGCACAAAAGAAAATGCAAAGGGTAATGCACACAGTGGCATAGACAGGAACATTAAAACAAATGGAAATGGAAACACAAGCATGTACGGAAACACAACTGGTAATGTGCATGGTCATGGTACCGTAATAGGAAATGCAAATGCTAACAGTAACAGCAACGATGATGCCAAAGAAAATTCAAACAGAAGCATGTACGCAAACACAAATGGTAATGCACACGGTGAGGTAAAACGCAAACAAAAACAGTAATGGGAATGCAAATGTTAACAGTAATGCAAACGCAAGCACAAGTGAAAATGCAAAGGGTAACGCACATGGTGGTGAACACGGGAACGGTAATGCAAACGGAAACACAAATGGAAGCATGTACGCAAATACAAATGGTAATGCACACGGTGATGCAAAACAAAATGCTAACAGAAACAGTAATGGAAATGCAAATGGTAACAGTAATGAAATGCAAGTGCAAACACAAAGGCAAATAGTAACGCACACGGTGGAGTAGATGGGATGCTTACTCAAACGGTTACAGAAACGCAAGTGGGAAAGTTAACTGTGACAATAACAAAAGCGCACATCCTTTTTTTCACCTACAACTGCATAGGGAAACACAGTGAATACGAAGAATGTATGCATAATAATGGGCATTGAAGCAGAAAATTTGCACTTGGAATACTAAATTGCTTATATCGCGGTAACTGTACAGTGTAGAAAAAAAATTACAATTTCATATAAATTATGACTTTCGTAGCTAGTTTTCCACTTAACCCCCTAGTGGGGGGCTAAGCAGTTTTTTGACAAAAAGGCCATATCTCGAAGCATTTCCGAGATACGGGCCCCGAAAGGTGCAGCGGACACCGCAATGTTAGTCTATGGGAAAAAACATCAACTTTGGAGCACAATAACTTTCCATCCATGCAATATTTTGTCACCAATCCACCAAAAGAAACATCTGTGGGATGTTGGCTTTCTTCCCTCCAAATGTTAGCCCAAAAGACCAAACCGTTGTTTTGCAGTAGGGTGGCAAAGAATTCCTGTTATTTTGGGAAGAGTGTCTCAAAATAGTGTCACAAATCACAACACTTTCACAAATGAAATCACGAAAGTGTCATGAGTGCGACACTACTTCCCCTCCCCCACAAAAGACATGACTAACATACTCAGGGTCCGACTAGGTGAACACAAAAATAATTGTGTCCCTAGAGGTCTCAATTTTAAATGCCAAGCATTTCTGTGACCACTAACTGAAAAAAAAATGGTCGACTCATGACACTACAGGGATCATTTGTGATACTAAAAACTGCATTTGCGACACTGTTGAACTTTATGTTAAATTTTCCCATTGACTATAATGGGAAATATTGTTTTTTGAATGACTTTTGAACCGTTTAATATTTTTTCAAAAAATCTTCGAAAGGCACATTAGGGACCCTGGCTGCATGTTTTTGGACTGGTCGCTCGAACCGTGCAACCTGTAGGCATGAGTAAAGAATGCGCAAAAAATGTAAATGTGCTCCGGAATGTCGAGTAATAACTCCGCAACCGTACATCTGACTGGTACAAAACTTGGCAGAGCACACGATCTATGCTAATGCGCTGTGCCTGCCAAATTTCAAGCATATCCATCTAACAGTGGCGATGTTATTAAGGTGCAAAATATCACCATTTAACCTTAAATGGCATACTCAACCCTAACTATAGTGGCATTACCGTGCCACTATAATATATCCTATTACTGCTTACAGTAGACTATCTCATTGTTACTGCTCTTGACATTGTAAGTCTATGTCTATTTATCTTTATGTATATATTATTTATTTATTGATTGATATTGTCAGAATTGCAACCCTTTCAAGTCAAAGACTCATTTCCAAAAGCTCATTGTCAAGTAGGACAAAACACATAGACAGGTACATAAATTAACAGGCAGGCACATAGCTAAAGCGTTACAAGAGATTCAGTACATAGTTTCAAGGTTACATGGGATTCAGAGTATACTAGCAGACTTGCACAGGTACATCATTGTGTGGCACGTTACAATAAATGAGTACAGCAAGGATTTTTAATACATGGTTATGGACCAGGCCAGTGCATACCTATATGCCTGAGGACCAGTTTGTTACAGCAGTTATTACAGGTGGGAAATAGCACTGAACTATACAATGAGGTAGCTAGCCAGTAAAGAGAGATATATATATATATATATATATATATATACATGTGATAGATATACCACTCTGAGGTGTGCGGTCGCGCTCTGAAATACGCACACCTTGGTGTGCATTGTATGCATGGGGCCGCAGGCCAAGTGCGTCAACCGCCCAAGGCGTGCGTATATCAGAGCGTGACCGCACACCTCAGAGTGGTTTATCTATCTTATAAAATGTCAAAATTGCTTTGGAGGGGGATAAAAACGAAGGTGTGCAGTCGCACTCTGATATACGCACGGTCATATGATGCTCATCATCCAATAAAACAACAATTTCCCTACCCATTTTATAAATATATATATATATATATATATATCTATATATCTATATATATATATATATATATATATATATATATATATATATATATATATATATATATATATATATATATATATAGATAGATATAGATAGATATATAATATATATCTATATATATATCTCCTATCACTGCTTACTGTAGACTATCTATGTTCACCTGGTTCCTTTGTGACTCTGTACATTGCCCAACTTGTGTTATGTTTCTGGTTTGAACCTGTATTTTTATTGTACTCTCCCTGGTCATACCTGAAAATAGGCATACTACTTTCTAGTGTACTTACCTGTTCAACAAAATCTAAATAAATAAATAAAGTAGAATGCAGTAGGTCACCGTTGTTTATCTGCCCTTTATATGTATGACTTTACCCTAGATCATCAGAAGGGCCTGAACAATACATATGCTGATGCCCTGTCTCACCGACCTCACCCTCAAGAGGAAAGTCAATGGACTTGCATGACCCTTGCAACCAAGAAAACTGTGTGTACAAAATACGTGAAGGCAGATAGCGAGATGCCTGTTTGTCACACCAGGGCCATTGATGCTATGGGAGCCCACCTTGATGCCATATCTGAAGCATATTAAAACTTTGAAGGTTTGGATTTCATTCATTTGACCCAGCCAATATGGTGAGAACAAAGAAGGTTGTATTGTCAAGATTATGGAATATAAGGGGTAATTTCAGCTTTAGAAAAGGGAGAGGGCCCAGATGTTCTGATTTTGTTGAGAGAATGCAGCTAGTTGTCCTTGAAATGTGAACTGCTTTTGAGAACTAAGACCCCCAAACCATGGTCCCCTGTAACCAGTTGGTAGTGCTGGGGAAGTACCACAAAGTTGTCCTTAGAGCATTTCATGATTACATAGGGCACCTCTGGTTTGAGCATACCCTGAACCTTGTGCGAAGCCAGTTCCATTGGTCCAGAATGGTATCTGACATGGAAGAGCACTGCAAGAATTGTGCCAGGTGTGTCCAGAGAAAGACTTTGCCCCAAAAAGCAGCACCACTCATGAACATTAAAACCAGTAAGCCTATGTAACTGGTATGTATAGATATTTTTTTCACTGGAACCAGATAGCAAATATTAGTCACAGTCTAGTCATCACCAACCACTGTACAAGGTATTCACAGACCTACCCAACAAAAAATCAGACAGCCCGGATGGTTGTGCAGAAAGGTATGCTGACCCGAAGGCGACACCAACACAGTGACATACCTCTCTGTTGGCCAAATCGGCACTTTGCTGACAGGTCGCTGTGTTGGTGTGCCTGAGACAGGGGCACACTGTCTTTTGGTCCTGCACCCCCTCCCTGAATCAACTCCAACTAGAGTTTATAATCCTATGTACGTGGGATATATGGGGGCAGAGACCCCCACATGGGGTGTTTGGGGGCAAAGCCCTCTGATAGAAAAACAGGACCGGGAGACATATGGAATTTATGTCTACCGCAACTTGCAGTCAACATAAATCCCTTCACTGAGCTGACGGTAGAAAAAAGTATTGTCGAACAGGCATCGTAGAATCACGCAGAAACTAGAGGAGATTGTAACTTACTATGATATATCCCAGTGTATTCTTTCCGATCAAAGTCCTAACTTCCAGAGCCATCTAGTGAAAGAATTTCTTGCTGCACATGGCATCCAGCAGTCACACACCACTCCTAGAAACACCACTTGTGCTCCACACCAAATTCCCCAACCCTCACAGCGATGGCACACTACTGACACCGGTATTGTGCCATCAAAAAAGACAACATTTTTGCTGGGGGCTATGCCACCCACACCCCACATGCAGGGGGCTCTTCCCCCACCCCACCCCCACATTTAATTATAATCAAATCCAGGTCGAAGTTGTTGGGGGAGGCGGTAGACCACCAGGAGAGGCTGCATTGGAGAAAACAGACTATTACAGCAACTGTTGCTGTAATGGTCTGTTTTTGGGTTTCACTGTTGGGGTGTCATGCTAGAGTGGGCCACTGACCACTCCATTCCATCCTCAAGGGACCCACAACCAGAAAGGTTTAGTTGCACCTTGTTAAACATGCTAGGAACATTGGATCTAGAAAAGAAAAGAAATTGGAGCCAGCACATCCCAAAGTTATTTCATGCCTATAATTATACTGGAAACAGTTCTACAGATGCTCCTCCGTACCTGTTAGTGTTTGTCTAAAAAGCCCAACTGCCAATTGACCTAGCTTCCAGAGTGTCTGCCGATGAGATCTCTAAAGAGTTCTACCTTGAATATACTAAACACCTCAAGAAGCAATTGAAGGAAGCCTATCAAATGGCTGCAGAAGTCACTGATAAAGTCAGTGCTGCCAATAAACTCAGGTATGACCGGAAAGTGTGTCAAGTATTGTAAGCTGGAGATAGAGTTCTCCTCAGAAATCTTGGCCTCTGTGGAAAGCACAAGGTAAATGACCGCTGGTCTTCAGAACCTTATGTTGTCCTGGAAAAGTTAACCGGTTTACCTGTGTACCACATTCGACAAGAATGTGGCCAGGAGATTATTAAAACTATTCACTGTAACCACCTTCTGCCTATTGGTCAGCTCAAGCCCATTCCAGAGACTGTAAAAGGGCCCTGGCCAAGACCTGCCAGAACCAGAAATTGTAACCAAGCCAATGAAAAGATGGTACCCACATTTCCTGACAGCACCATGTGAAATGACCCAGTTCCACTGTCTACCACAAGTGTCACTTCAAAAAATGAGGAGGACAAAGAAATGTATTGGTATCAACCTCCTATAAATGTACCCAGTGCAGCAGTGACACCTATGGACTAGCCACAAGTAGGTCATGAAGAGATGGACTCCTTGTACTGTGTAAACCCTTATGCAGAAACATCAATGTTGAGCGCAATATCACCTGGAGATCAAGATGCACCTTTTGTGGATATGGATATAGAAGCATTAGTGGAGGGCTTTTCAACAAAGACTGATTGTGCACCTGCTGTTCCAGACCAGGCCCCTGTGCTGGACACAGTGCTGGAAGAAGGACATGCACAACCTATTACTATGGAAGATGTGGTAGTACCCTGAAAGTCTAGTAGAGCATCTAAACCATCTATAAGATTAACTTTCAACCTCCCTGGTGCCTCCTCTGAGATCCCTATACAAGTGATGCATAAGTACATGGTGCCCATTGTTTATTCCATGTCCATTGTAGGCCACTACCATACTGGATTGCATGTTGGGGTTGGTAAATGTACTGAAAATATGTCTATCTAGGTTAAAACTGATACCAAATGGTCTGCTAATATGTCTACATCTGTTAAATCTGATGTATAACTAATAGAGAGGATGCACATATTTAGTTAGAAAATGTACAGCCTGGGAATGGGTCCCAGGGTGGTAACCTAGGTACAAAATTGGCCAGACAAGAGGACACAGTGGGTAATAGTAAACAGGGTCCACTTCAAGGAAAGGGGGGTTACTAGTGGGGTACTGCATGGTTCGGTACTGGGTCAGGTCCTTTTTAATGTCTTTATAAGCGACATTGCAGAGGGACCGGAAGGAAACATATGCCTCTTTGCAGATGACACAAAGATCTGCAACAGGGTTGATACACAGGGATGGCGTGGAAAGGATGAGAAGGGACTTGGCAAGGTTGGAGGAATGGTCAAAAGTATGGCAGCTTAGATTCAATGCAAAGAAGTGAAAAGTAATGCACCTGGGAAACAAAAACACAGGGAAAAAGTACACAATGGGGAGCTGTACTAACAACAATAAAAATAGAAATGGACCTGGGGGTAGTCATATCAGATGTCCTAAAGGTAAGAAAACAATGTGAGAAGGCAGTAAGAAGGGCTGGGGGGATACTGGGATGTATAGGAAGAGGCATCACCAGTAGAGAACAGGAAGTTGTTATCCCACTGTATAGACTGTTGGTGAGACCCCATCTGGAGTACTGCTTGCAGTTCCGGAGACCCCATCTCCACAAGGACATAGACAGGATGGAGGCAGTCCAGAGGAGGGCAACTAGAATGGTGCAGGGTCTGTACCAGAAGCCATATGAAGAGAGACTAAAGGAGCTTAATACGTATACCCTTGAGGAAAAGAAGGAGGGGGAACATGGTATAAACATCCAAGTACCTCAAGGAAATCAACGAAATCCAGTAGGGTAGCACCTTTCAGAAAAAAGTGATGTGCAAAAACAAGGGGTCACAATTTGAAGATAAAGGGGGGACGGCTCAAGGGCAACCTGAGGAAGTTTTTTTTTCATGGAGAGGGTGGTGGACACATGGAACAGCCTTTCTGAGGAGGTTGTGGGGTCACAAACAGTGGGGGAATTCAATGATGCATGGGACAGAGTTAAGGCAATTCTGGTAGGGGGTAGGAAGAAGTAGGTTATTGGTTAACTAGGATCTGTAGCTTATCCAATAGGTAGGGAAATGAGCAGATTGGTGGGCCAAGCAGTCTTATCTGCCATCCAAGTCTATGTTTCTATGTTTCTATGCTGATATGTGTGAAATGCCTTGATAGACAGGAACTGATGCTTTAGGCAGAAATATTCCTAAAAGTATGATATTTTACACTGCCACTCTGACATTATGACATTAAGGCAGTGCCTTGTTGAGGACACTATGATTCTGGGGGGTAGTATGCAAGCCCCTCATCCATGTGTGGGGTTTACTTCTTGTATGCTATAGCCTGACTACTCCCGATGTTCTGCTTCTGCATCCGGTCCCCTGTGCAGCTTGGATTTGGGACCAGAGGGCTTCCCAGGGAGCCCCTGGTGGTATTTGGACTGGGTCTCCTGCTCAATCTTCGTGGCAGCTGCCACCCACTGTGTCTATTTCTTGGTCCCTTCAGGAATGCAGGGCCAAGGTCCGTTAATGTAGTTTGCACCTTTGTGAACCCAGAAAGTCCCTCCCCAGTCTGATAGTATCCATGAGTTGGACTGAGATGTAAACAAATATGTCTGAGAACGCAGTAGCTACACATGCATGGCCTACCTTAATGGAGCCATGGCACCTCTGACCATTGAGGCCAAGCAGCCAAAGTTTTTAAAACACATTCCCAGCTCTAGGGAAGGCAGTGAAACTAGGAATCAAAAACACCTCCAGGAGTACTGGTGGGGGTTCCCCGGTCTCTGTTTGGCCACTTGGGACCGGGAACAAGTATAGTGAGGTGTGCATGAACAACCACAGAATCTGAAGGGAGCAAAAAGGGTGCCTCTTGTTAAGGGATCCCTGACAGCCAAATTGGGCTACCCCCAATCAAATTAAGGGTTTCCCCAGGCCCCATCAGGGTAATTAGGGGAAGGGCAGGTAGTTTACTGTCCCTGAAGGGGCTTACTAAATAGATATGGAGGCTGCCAAAAACAGGCAGCATAATGTAAATTAAGAAGGTGTCCCCCAGAGAATCTTCCTGCCACTAAGGGTTATGGGAAGATTCAGGGGGCACCCTTCAGAGCCCAGGAAAAGACTGGCCAATTGAGTGGGGAGAAAAGGACTGCTATATAATCAGCTACATCCTGGATTCTGGGAGGCATTTCAGCTGAGTGCTAGAGGTGGAGACTACTTTAGGAGGGCTACATGAGCCAGTAGGCTAGCCTTGGTGCTGATATGCCCCTCAGAGCCCAAAGAAAGGGTTCTATGTGATAACAGCAAATGCCTAAAGGTGATCGCCATTAATGCTCAGTCAGAATACCAAGCACATTTTCGGCACTCTGACAACCCTGGCGCACCAGCACAAAGGCACCAGAATATATTTTTACTCACATCCCCCCGAGCGGGGGGCTTCGCACCCACACCCTCCTAATTAAGGACTTTCAACTCCGGGTATGTTGGGGTTGAAGTAGTAAAATAAAGGTTTGGGCTGGGTGCAAAAAATTGCACCAGCGCCTGGACCCGAACACACAGTACCTCAGCCACTCCAGCCATTGCCCAATCCCCGGTGTCACGCAGCAGCTCAACCGATGACTGCAGCGCCACTCTTACAGCCCTCTCCACCCCCAAGCCCACACTCACCGTGCTCTTCACTCCTACCCCCACGCTTACGATAGCTGCATCCTGTCGCCTAGTTCACCCACCCCCCATCCGTCACCCTACCCACCCGTCGCTGTGAGTGGATTGGCGCGAGAAGTCCCTATAACAGACAGCGCCCTTCCTCATGTGCTCACTTCACAGGTTGCCCAAAGAAAAGCTTAAGTCAGTGTGCCTATGAGCCCAACTTCCCAACAGCAATCTGATCTGGACAGGTCACCTGGGATTCCCAGTTGGGATTTACTTGAACTGCTGTACTACCAATTTTAAAACTGTAACCTGATTTGAACACACTTAACTGTTTTCTAGCTGGGGAAAACAAAATATTTGGGCTGGGTTTGAGTCTGTCAAAAGCATGACGGTGTTTACATTCCAGTGGAAGTTGTGTGCCCTGGGCATCTTGGGTGACCACAAGTCTAGGTAGTCCCCTTGGAAGATGATGAAAGGCATGAGGGACAAAGATGACAAAAGGCCTGAGAGGCAAAGATGGTGAAAGGCCCCAAAGATGAAGATGACAAAAAGCCTTAGAGGCAAAAACAATGAAATGCCTTAGATGAAAAGATGACAATAGACCCTCAGTGGTGAGGGGAACATCACCTGCTTTGAAGTTTACTGCCAGACCTGAGTGTTCATTGAGAGACTGCCAACTGCATCTAGAGCAGAACCACCAATGCATATCCTTCACAGAGACTTGCCACAAATTGTGGGGGCTGTGGTCCCAAGGTGTTCTTTTCAAAGTTACTTAGTTAGATTAGCCAGATATGTATAAAAAGGGAAGTCTTGGGCAGGACTTTGTAATCTACAGGATAATCACAGGCAGAAGATTGCAACACTCTTTGTTTACTCATTTGAAATCCCATACAGAGCTCTACCTGTTCACGTTAAAACTGTTATTCTCACTGTATCCTATGGTCCAAGGTGAACTGTTTCTGCATTTTCTGGTTGGCCACCAGCAATGCAGTGAGATACCCACCACAGCTGACTTTCACAATCCATATGGTCATTTGGGGGGGGGGAGTCGAGTGTACTAGCAGGGTGGTACTGGGACTGTGTATTGGTACAATTGTCAAAACAAATTGTTGCTTGCATTGTTTTTGCTTTCCCTTTAACCCCTCCCCTCTAATAAATCTGAAGCTAGTTCAAGTTATACTCATTGTTCATGGTTATTGACTGGGGTGTATTATTACTGTGTGGGAAATGTTACCTGTGTGGGAGAGAAAATATTCTATGTTCCTGGGGGCAGTTAGGGCCACATTGGGTAGCATTATATACACCCCTTCCCCAGATGGAGGCACCAAAACCTATTACTGATATTCTATTTGTGTACTGCCCCAAAAGAACCCAGGCTGACCTCAAGGTAGATTGGTGTGAAGGGGCGCCAGGGTGCACATGACAGAAAGACCCCATGTTACACAAAGTTGGTGAGAAGAGTGATTTAAAAAAATTGGAAAACCCATCTATCTCCTTAACTTGGATTTTAAATTGCTTCTAAGATTCAGACATCCAGATTGTTACAAGTTGCCAGAAATCTGGTTTCCTTGTCAGAAGCTTGCACAATCTTGGGGGGGGGGGGCATACAAGATCATCTCATTCTCTTATAAGGAGTTAAGTGTTTGGTGAATAGAACAGTGCTTGTGTATACTTATGAACTCTTGGCCTTTCTCTATTTCCACCCTTGGTAGATTAAGTTGGGTAGCTGTAGGGAATAGAGGGCCCAGACTTAAGGGTGAGCAGAGTGCTGGAGGAGGAGGATGAGGAGGATGGTGGGTGTTTCAAAACATGCTAAGGGTGAGCTGCTTGGAGATGTCGGTTTATATATGATATTCGGGAGAAGCTATTCCCCCACATTGAACCTTGGGCTTTAGCCCTCCCTTTCCATGTTGGGTGAATAGAACAGTGCTTGTGTATACTTATGAATTTTTGGCCTTTCTCTATTCCCACCCTTGGTAGATTAAGCTGCGTAGCTGTAGGAAATAGAGGGCCCAAAAAGATTACTTCGTCCAACTCACAGAAAGTGTACCCAGTAGCACACAGGAGAGGAAAAACCCTTTTGGAGGAAACCACTAAGGACCCATGACTACTGATATGCCCATCCACTGGGCATCATAAAAGGAGATGATTCTAAATGCCTATACTGATTTCTGATTCTGGTTTAGGATGTAGTTTTCACAGCTTGACAAAGTCCATTTTCAAGTCTTTAGATGATGTGCAGGAAGGTCAGTTCTGGAGGTTGAAGAAGCAGATCCAAGTCTGGATGAATGTTGAGATGATGAATATGGATACGTCCAGCTGTTTATGGAAGGTTTTGAGCATGATCCAAGAATTGTTTGTGGTATTAAGTGATAGTTTATTGAAGATACACAGAGGAAGTAAGTGATCTGAGCATGAGGAAGAGCATGAGTTATGTCCAGATGAGCTGCTGGGGTCCAGTAATCAGGATGGATATTAGGTTATGGGAACTATGGTATTTAATACAATTTGTCTGATTTTGAGGAAGGTAATGGCAGGATAGAATGATTGGCCTCTTCAGTACATTGGTGATTTTACAAACATTTGCTAGGTTCTCAGTACTGCTTAAAGATGATGAGATAGAGAATCCTCAGGATGCAGGGATTTAAATGAAAGGCTAGATAAATTCATGGAATAAACCATGATGTGCAAAGTAGAGTCAATTGGATTTGGGTTCAAAAGATTCACTATGGAAGTATTATACAGGAAGATGACAAGGAGACTGAGTAAAGTTTTTTGGATAGCCAGTTGAGTGGGGTAACTGGAGGTCTGCATAATGGTGAAGACGAGGATGGGATATGCTGTAAGACTAGTAACTGGATATCTGATAGGTATAGCTTAATTATTCTATATGATAGTTTCCTGGCTTAATGGTGCATTGGAATGCTAGTATATGGCTTACATGAACGAATAGTCAGGAAGGACTGCAGTGAGCATATGAGTGATATGTTTCATTTTGTAGCATAAGTAGCTCGGGGCAGGAGCCAGAATGGCTCACATACAGTTTATTTGCTGATGCTTGAATTCCAACATGCTGAGGGAATGCTAGAAAAAGGAGGATTCTTAACTGAATCTGCTGACTGAAGAGGCAATGAAAGATATGATATTGTAAATTGTACAACACATCAACTGAGTTGTTTGCATTAGGCTGATGTAGAACTGTAAAGGTGTGGAATTGTGGTAAAGAAATGACAGGTCAGTTATTCATGAGTGGCATGATGGAATGGAACAAAGACTTGCCCTTGATAATGCTATGTACTGCTGACTGACTATAAGGAAGATAGCTGTTGTCTGATGAGACTAGAGGATCCCGAGGAAGGTGATTGACATTGACATGATTGGGTACATCTTGCTGAAGAGATGTACAGTGAAGCTCACCAGGATCAAGCCCAACTCTGCAGAATTCTACAGTAGAGTTAGTGCAGGGAACAATACAATTTCAATGGGAGTTAATCCCTTTTGTCATGTAGGGAAACTGTGACACTGTGCTTGATCCTAGCAGGCTTCATTGTAGATGGCTTCATGAAGTATTATAATGTCCAGAGGCCCAGGTGCAGTGATTCAGGATTGTGCAAAGAGAGCAGGGTAGCCATGCTATGGAGCTTCGGTGGTGCATATTCTGAGATGATAGATGGAAGAAGGTTCTTTGATGAACATCAGACAGCAATTATCATGAGGGTACAAGAGGAATGACATAGTAAAATCTGAGTTACCACTGCTGAGAACTGAATATAATAGTGTCAGTTGAAATGATAGTGCCAGTGCCAAAAGGTAGGACATAAAGGAGCTACATTGAGGAATTGTTTTTTTGTACAGATGATGTATCCCAGGAGGGAGTAAGTTTGTATTTCCCATTGCATGAGGATCAGTTCAAAAAGAACTCCGATAAAGTTCAGATCCTGGTGAGTATATCAGGACATAATGGCTTCCATGCAGTCTGAATCTGATAAGATGTCTGAGGACTGATCCTGTGTAGTTGATTGGGAGGCAAAAGCTTCTAGATAGTCTGAATCCAATACGATGCTGTGGAATGATTTTGTGGAGAGTAACAGACATAATGGTGCCTCAAACAGTCTGGGTCCAAAGATGTTGAGCAGTTCAAGAGATATCGCTCGACCAAAGTTTTATTCTTTGACAAGGTACTGATAATCCATAGAGCACTGGTCGGAGCAGTACTGCCAGCAGTAGAAGGAGAATAAGGCAGATGAATTGGGAGAAGAAATCAACCAGATAGCTGAGTGATGGATGCTATCAAATGTGTAGACTTGCCCCCAAAAAAGACAAGGAAGCAAACAAGCCATGTCCCAGAGCCGTAGCAGCAGTGGAATTAAAATGCACCATGACATACCAGTAGTACTCCCAAGATAGGTTAAGGAGATGCAGTAGAACTGGTAATGGAGGAAATCTAGGAAGCTACATAAGGGGCGGAGGATGCCCACGAGATGTCAAGCTGACAGAGAGAATGCAGCAGGCTGGAAATGTCCAAGGAGCAACATCAAGAGGACTGATCCACCATGGAGAAAATCCAGATGTGGAACAGGACCCAGGAGAAATCCATCTGAATGAGCACAGTGAATCAGTTGAAAGATTGCAGGATCTGTCATGGCAGACTGAAGAGGATGACGGCGGAAGGCACAGGAGGTGATCACCGATATGCTAGTGGGTCCAAATGGCAATGGGTTATCCCAAGTAGAGTGAAATCTTCATCACAAAAAGGAGCCACACGAGCTGCCCAAGTGAAAAGCCAAGGTCATGGAAAAGACATAGGGCAACTACAGAATGGAACGAAACCTTGGCATCCAAATAAACACAAGTACCACAACCATTGTCCCAATGTCATGATGCAGAGGATGTCAGTGCTCAGAATGATGTCAAGCTGTTCCTGGAAGGGAGCCCCTTGATCCAGTGGGCAAACCCAGTACCTGGTCCAGGACAAGTAAAATAAATAAAAGTAATTCAACTGAGAAGCAGCACAACAGATGAAGGCCAATACCACGAGGTTGGGAAGGGAGGTGGAATGGATCCTGTTGCTGGAGAGGTACAAGCAAGGATGAACACAGACAGACAAGTCCCAGAGGGAACTCAGAGTGGTAGGATTGCCAAGAGTGCTGATGTAGGTGGAGTTGGCAGCAGGAATGGAAAGGCAGGAGATTGGAAAAGGCAGAACCGGGACGCAAGCCACAAACAACAATGCGAAGGACTGCAGGATGGGAACTGAACAGGCAAGCTGAGGCATGGAGTCTTGAGTTACGGACACCAGGGAAGATTCCTGATATGAACAAGCAGGCAGGGTGCAGGATCCAGGACAGGATGAGGCCGAGGGATGAGGGCACACATCCAGTGTACGAGTAGGAGATTATTAAATTTTGTATGTTTTAAACTCTTGAAGTGAGAGTTTGAGGGGTGTTTTGTTAGTAGAAAGTTGAAATTGATGTTGGTGTGTTTGCATTAAATATTTGTAGTAGGCAGTTTCATAGGTAGCATGTGTTGGAATCATGTTTTGGTGGACAGGAGCTATTCCCCATCCAGGTTAAGGGGCCTGCACCCCTTTGATAGTCCCCCGTTGAAGCCCGAGATGTGTAGGCGTTGTCATGCCTTAGGTATTGTATGGAGCAGCCAAAGGGGCGGGGCCCCTGGACCGGGGTGGAGGAGCAGGGTAGGCGTATAGGGATGGTGAGGTCAAGGAGGAACCCTGGAATGAAATGGATCCAGGAACGGGGTCATCCATTCCTGGTTCCCATACCCAAGGGATCCACTAATAGTGGGCAAGTTGCCCATTCTTCCAAGGCCTCTCATCCAACTCAGGCAGTGTTGTGCAATGCCAGGTCTATGAAAAACAAGACAGCAATTATTGCTGATTTTGCTGAGCCATCTGACCTCGCTTGCATCACCAAGACCTGGTGGGATGAAAATGCCAGTCTGGTATTGGTGTCAGCGGTTCCGGCTGAGTACTCGGTGATACACTGCCTGCGATTGGATCAAAGGGGTGGGGGTGTTGCCATCTGTTTTAAGATGGAACTGGGCCTTGTGGAGGTTCCATTGGGGATCACCAGATCCTTTGAGTGTATCCTGGGAGCAGGTGTGGGTAGCAGGATTCTTCTCATCTACTGTCCACCCAGAGACGAGAAAGCTTTCCTGCAGGAAGTTGCAGACTTCATGGTCGACATGGTGTTGGAATCCTCCAGGTGGTTGGTCCTGGGGGATCTCAATGCCTGGGTCGATGGTGAACTCTCGCTTTTTGGCCAATACTTCCTCCAACTGATGATTTTGTTTTGCTTTACACAGGTAGTTTCCACTGCATCCCATTTTCAGGGTCACTTCTTTGACCTGGTGTTCCTCCTGGGGATGGAGGCCGCTGACTTGATGGTGGAACCAGATGGATGGTCAGACCATCACTCTATTAGGTTTAGTTTCATGGCTCCCTCTATGAAACCAGCCCCTTTGGAGATGGTGCGGTACCACCCTTTGAGGAATGTTACCCCAGATGGTCTGCTGGTGGTGCTTGACCTATCGATTTGATCATTGAAATGCTTGGACCCAGGAGATCTAGTAGTGCGCTATAATAGTGTGGTGCTGGAGGCCCTGGATTCCATAGCTCCTGTCCAAGTTCACCCCCTTCCTCTCCGTCCTCAGTCCCCTTGGTTTGATAGGACTTTGAGGGAGTTGAGGAGAATGGGGCGAAGGTTGGAATGTTGTTGGCAGAAATCTGGCCTGGAGGAGGACAGACTTAGGTTGATCCCCCATTATTTGGACTGTCAATCAGGAATCTCCCATAAGAAGGCAGAGTTCCTGTCCAGGGAGTTTACTGCAGCAAGAAATTGACCAGCTCAGCTCTTTCAGACCGTGGACATGCTGTACAATCCAGCCTGTAATCGGGGCCAGAAAGCTTTTTCACAATCTAAGTGTGAGGAGTTTGCTCGATTCTTTGTAGATAAGGTGTCGTCCATCAGGCTGGAGATCTGCTCAACTTGTTCCAATGAGTACGGCAGAGATCGATTTAAGGGTCAGACACCCGGTCTGTCTGGACAGATTTTGACCTACTAGCAATCATGGATATCATGAAGATTGTTCAGGGCTTGCGACCAACTTACTGTAGTTTGGAACCTGGTCCAACGCGCCTCCTTGTGGGGTGTATCTATGTCATCGGACTGATCCTCGCTGAGATAGTCTGGTGTTCGCTGGATCAAGGGGTGTTCCCAGATTCATTGATGGAGGCAGTGGTGACTCCCCTTTTAAAAAAACTGTCCAGCGACCCAGACTACCTTGCGAACTACAGACCAGTCTCTAACCTACCCTTTTTGGGTAAGGTTATTTAGAAGATAGTCGCGTTGCAGCTTGAGAACTTTCTTACCACCCATGAAGTCTATGATCCTCTCCAGTCTGCTTGCAGGAAAGGGCACAGTACTGAGACAGCATTAGTTGGGGTGATGAATGATCTCCTAATAGCAAGGGATCGGAGGAGTCATTCGATCTTGGTCCTCCTTGATATATCTCTCTCTCTTCAGCATTTGACACCGTGGATCATGGGTTACTGTTGGAATGCCTGCAGCTAATCTGTGGACTGTTGGGGATAGTCCTCAGATGATTCCATTCTTTTCTCATGGGCAGGACTCAGAGGGTGGTGTCAGGAATTTTTTTCTCAGCCCTCTTTGCCCTGCCTTGTGGGGTTCCGCAGGGTTCTGTACAGTCACTCATATTGTTCACAGTGTATATGCTGCCATTGAGAGACATTGTAAGGTGGTATGGGCTGAGTTTTCACTGATATGCAGATGGTACTGAGCTCTACAAGTCCTTTGAACCCGAACAGATTAGTGCGATCTCGGTCTTTAACAGCTGCCTCACTGAAATTCAAGATTGGATGAGTGCTAACTGGTTGAAACTAAATCCAGTCAAGACTGAGGTGTGGTGGTGGACCCAGGTCACCGGGTAGAGAAGTTGACTCCTCGGCAATCGTCCGGCCTGGTGCTGGGGGTGACCAGTTGAGACCTTCTGAAAGGGTGTGGAATCTGAGAGTTGTGCCTGGTAATGAACTGACCTTAAAGCACAGGTGTCAGCAGTTGTCAAGTCTTCATTTTCCATCTGAGGAACATCACCCAGATAAAGCACCTTGTTCTGCCCGATGACCTTCCTATATTGGTGCACGTCTTTGTTTCCTCTCGTCTTGATTACTGCAAATGCTCTATACCTAGGGTTACCGAGGGGGAGGTGGATCTCCATCACCTGCAGCTGGTGCAAAATGCAGCGGCCAGGCTGTTGACAGGGAGTCAAGATCTTGCCATATCATGCCTGTGCTGTGCGAATTGCACTGGCTGACAGTGTGGTGGAGGATCACCTTCAAGGTTGCGTTGATGACCTATAATACCCTACAATGACATGGACTGGGTTACTTGCAAGACCTCCTTCAGCCTTACTGCCCCCTCCATCCTCTCTGCTCCACCGATGATGGATTGCTAGAGGTTTCCAGGGTCCATTTTCAGACATCAGGTGCTAGGGTTTTTGGTTTTGTAGCCCTGACCCTGTGGAACTCTCTATCTCATTGGATCAGAGAGTGCTTGTCCACTGAGATGTTTAAATCCTCTTTAAAAACATAATTATTTGGCCTAGCATTTGGGGAGGATGTTTAGATTTATTTCTGCTGCCTTTTATTTATTATGTGTGCTTTAACTGTTTAATGGTTGTCTTAATATTGTATATGTGCTTTGATTTTAGAAAAGCGCTTTAGAAATAAAATTTGATTTGATTTGATTTGAGTGATGGATAGTCTGACAATTGAAGTGTGGTCATGAGGTGATAACAATTCATACTGCAATGAAGCAGTCAAATCTAAGGCCCATGGATGGGTTGAAGTGACAAAGGAAGAATGCAGGGGAGACCATAGAGGAACGGTCTGCGTATAATGGAGACATATAATCAGAGATGAGGCCCAGCTACAGAGATGGAAGGCTGATAAGTAATGGGCATTCAGGTTCGAACAAAGATAGCCGACCTGAAGCCCATCTGAAGGATCCACATAACCCAGCTGGAGTGAAAGTCAATGAATGCTGCTAGTAGAGAATGTACATTGCAGAAAATGCAGATGGATGATACAGACTCCCAGCCCCAGTGGACAGGCAAGCCCATGTTCACCTGAAACCTCAGAAGGCAGAGTTAAGGACTGAGACTGTCAGAGTGATGGTAAAGGATGGATTGATGGTTAAATCTAGAAATGAGTAACAGACTCCCAACTCCAGCAGACAAGGAAAACCCATCTTCATTCAATACCCCACTAGGCAGAGCTATGGATGGAGACTGCTGGATGTTGGCATAGCATGGATCAATAGTAGAAACTGAAAATGAAGAACAGGTTACCATACCTAGCAGACAGGGCAAGCCCACCTTCATTCAATACCCCCCTAGGCAGAACTAGTGATGCAGACTGTCAGAATGACATATAGGATGAGTTGACGATAACATAGAAACATAGAAACATAGAATTTGACGGCAGATAAGGACCACTTGGCCCACCCAGTCTGCCCATTTCCCTACCTAATGGATAAGCTGCAGATCCTAGTTATCCAGCAGCCTACTTCTTTCTGCCCCCACCCCCTAGAATTGCCTTATGACTGTCCCATGCATGCTTGAATTCCACCACTGTTTTTGACTCTACAACCTCCTCTGGAAGGCCGTTCCATGCATCCACAACCCTCTCTGTGAAAAATACTTCCTTAAATTACCTCTGAGCCGACCTCTATCTTCAAATTGTGCCTCCTTGTTCTTGCACACCTCTTGCTTTGAAAGATGCTACCCTCTTAGACTTTGTTGATTCCCTTGAGGTACTTGAAAGTTTCTATCATGTCCCCCCTCTCCCTCCTTTCCTCAAGACTATACATATTAAGCTCCTTAAGTCTCTCTTCATATGTCTTCTGGTGCAGACCCTTCACCATTTTAGTTGCCCTCCTCTGGACAGCTTCCATCCTGTCTATGTCTTTGCAGAGATTGGGTTTCCAGAACTGCACGCAATACTCCAGATGGGGTCTGACCAGCTGTCTGTACAGAGGGATAATAACTTCCTGTTTTCTACTGGTGATGCCTTCCCTATGCATCCCAGTATTCCCCAGCCCTCCTTGCTGCCCTCTCACATTGCTTGCCCACCTTTAGGTCATCTGATATGACTACCCCCAGGTCCTTTCCATTTTGTTGTTGTTAGTCTCTCACCCCCATTGTGTACTCTTCCCTGGTTTTGTTTCCAGGTGCATTACCTTGCACTTCTTAGCATTGAATCTAAGTTGCCATACATTTGACCATTCTTCTAACCTTGCCAAGTCCCTTCTCATCCTTTCCACCCCACCTTGTGCATCAACTCTGTTGCAGATCTTTGTGTCATCTGCAAAAGACATATTTTCCTTCCAGTCCCTCTGCAATGTCGCTTATAAAGACATTGAAGAGGACTGATCCTAATACTGAACCTGGGTACCCCTACCAGTAACCCCTTTCTTCAGAGTGGACTCCATTTACTATTACTCTCTGTGTCCTATTCTCCAGCCAATTCTTTACCCAGGCTGTCATCTTGGGACCCACCCCAGGCTGGCTAATTTGTATATTAATCTTTGTGTGGGACTGTGTCAAATGCCTTGCTAAAGTCTAGGTAGGCCATGTCCACAGCCCCTCCCTGATCTACTACTTTGGTCACCCAGTCAAAGAAATCTATCAGATTTGTCCTGCATGACATTCCTGGCGTGAATCCATGCTGCCTTGGGTCTTGTGCCCCTCTGGCCTCTAGATAATCGACATTTTTTCCTTCAGAAGTGATTCCATCATTTTCCCTACCACTGAGGTTTAACTAACAGGTCTATAGTTTCCTGCTTCTGCCTTGCTCCCACTTTTGTGTAGGGGAATCATGTCTGCCCTCCTCCAGTCCTCGGGTACGACCCCATCCTCCCAGATTTGTTAAAGAGGGTAGTCAGTGGTGTCACTAGTTCTACCCTTAGTTCTTTTAGAATTCTGGGATGAATCCCATCAGGCCCCATTGCTTTGTCCACCTTCAGTTTTAAGAGTTCTTTCAGAACCCTTTCTTCTGTAAATGGGTGGTATCAACTTCTGTATCCAGAGTGTTTCTACTGTTTGTTTTAGGTACCTTCCTCTTCCTTTGTAAATACTGAGCAAAAATATTTGTTTAGTATCTCTGCCTTTCACAGTCACCCTCTGCCCACCCTCCCTCCCTTTATTAAGCCTCACTATCCTCCCTTGGTCTTCCTTTGTTCCCTGATGTACCTATAAAGGTTTTATCCTTCTAACCGAGTTGGCTATCTTTCCTCGGTTTGGGCCTTTGCTGTTCTGACTGCCTTCCCAGCTTCCTTTTGCTTTAACTGATACAGTTCTCTGTCCTGCTCCTTCTGTGATTCCTTGTACTTCCTGAATGCTCTCTTTTCTCTTGAACCTTCACTGCCACTTCCTTTGAGAACCATAGTGGTTTCTTACATTGTTTTGCTTGTTTATTTGCTTCACACAAAGGCTTGTTACCTCTGTGATGGCAGTTTTTATTATTCCCCATTGTTCTTCCACCCCTCCTTCCTGCCCATTTGCTAGTGCATTCCTTAGGCACTCACCCATTTTGGCAAAGTCAGCCCTCCTAAAGTCCAGTACTTTTGCCTTTGTATGACTTGACTCTATTGCTGTGTTTATTGTGAACTATACTGTTCGATGGTCACTAGTTCCCAGATGGCTACCCACTTCTACATCTGTGATCCTCTCTTCATCTCCATTTGAGAGAACCAGGTCTAAGATTGCTCCTTCTCGAGGGGGCTCCAATACTAGTTGTCTAAGGCATGCCCCCTGTAGGGCATCTAGAATAACCCCACTCTTCGAAGTGGCTGCTGCAATTGCACTCCAGTTAACATCTGGCATATTCGGATCACCCATCAGCAATATCTCCCCTTTTTCTGCCATTCTAGGTATACTTTCTATCATTTCCTTGTCCATTTCCTCCCCCTGAGAAGGGGGTCTGTATACAACCCCTGTGCGGATTGTGGTTCCATTGCCGGTCTCCAAATGTACCCACAGTGCTTCTTCTCCTCCTCCCTGTTTTCCCTTTTGTTCTGTTGCTTTGATTCCTTCCCTTATGTAAAGATCTAATCCTCCTCCTTCTCCTCTTTTACCCTCCCTGTCCCTCCTGTAGATAGCGTATCCTGGTATGTTTATGTCCCAGTCATGGTTTTGTGTGTACTATGTTTCTGTGACTGCCATGATATCCAGATGTTCCTCCTCCATCAAGGTCACTAATTCAGGAAGCTTGTTACTCAAACTACGGGCATTGGTACTCATTGCTCTCCATTTTTTGATGGCTTTACCTTCTTTTGCAGCATCCCCCACTGACCTTTCTATTTCTGTCTTTTTCTCATTTAGTACCCTGTTCTGTAGGGAGAGGCTGGGATTTTCCTGCTGCTTAACTGGAAACTAGGAACAGAACACCTATGTTCAGTAGACAGGGCAGGCCCTCCTTAACTCAATACCTCACTAGGTAGAATTAAGGATGGAGACTGTCAGATTTATGGAAGAGAGAGCTGGGAACAATACTTCCATCACCACTAGACAGGGCAAGCCTACCTTCACTCAATACACACTAGGTAGAGTAAGGATGGAAGCTGTGAGACTGCTGGTATGAGCTGAGCAAGAAAGGGGCTGCTGATTGCCACAGTACAAAATAACAGCCAATAAGAAACAAGTAGCAGGTTGAAGAGGACATTGGCAAGGAAGGGAGTAGTGGGAGTAGCAGGAGAAAGACGAAATGTAGACAGTTGAAAGGGAGGCAAAATGAAACACACTGATGGCAGACAACACAGAAGTGCCAGGAGGACACAGTTGAATGGGTACAGTTATAAGCGGGAATGAGGAGAGAGGAGCACAATGCTAGGTTATGGTTGCTCCTAAGTTATCAAATGGGCAGCAAAATAAAACATTAGAAGGAACTGTTCTGACAAATTGCAATGTAAATGGCAAAGCAAGGCACATTTATTTATATGGCGCCCAAACCCGGAGGCTGTGGGTGCCTTACACAAAAGAAAAGAGGCAGGGTTTAATGCAAATAAAATAAAGTACAATGAAATACAACATATAACATATAATGCAGCATTAAAACAATAAATATAGTCTTAAAAATATAATAGCTCTGACTAGTCTGGGAAGGCCAGGCAGAATAAGTGAGTCTTTGGGCCCCTTTTAAAAACATCCACTGTCAGGGTCTCCCTGAGAGAGATGCAAAATGAGTTCCAGCGGGCTGGTCCAGAGACTTCAAAAACGTGGCCGCCAAAGGTTTTTAACCTGGCCCTCAGAACCACAAGGAGGCCTCTGGTGGAGGAGTGAAGGGTGTGGACTGAGCTGTCAGGTGTCAGGAGATCAACCAGGTAGCCAGGGCCTAGTCCATAAAGGGCCTCATAGGTGAGCAAGCCCACCTTGATGATGATCCTCCACCTAACAGGCAGCCAGTGTAGAGCTCACAGGACCGGGGTCACATGAGTAGCCCTCGACTGGCCTGACAGTAACCTGGCTGCTGTGTTCTGCACCAGCTACAGCAGGCAGAGGGTCCCTCCACTGACCCTGAAGTATAGAGCATTAATGTAATCAAGCCTGGACATAACAAAGGCATGTACCAGTGATGGCAGATTCCCAGGCAGAAATAGGGCTTTACTCTTGGTGCCATTCCTTAAATGGTAAAAAACACTTTGGACCACAGATGACACCTGAGCATCGAGCATTAATCTGTCATCCAGGATGATGCCAAGATCTCTCACCCTAGGTGAAGCCATCAATGGAGTGGTCCCAGGACCAATCCTGTCACTGCTCTGGAGGCACTCCCATCACGCCTGTGACTTGGCTCAATCACTAGGACCTTTGTCTTGTCGAGGTTCAGTCACAACCAATTGGAGGACATCCAGTCATTGATCTCTGCCAGGCAGTTCTTGAGCACTTCCACAGCATCATGTGTTCCAGGGGCATAGGACATATACTGCTAGATATCATCTGCAAAGTAGTGAAAACTCAAACTGTAACACCTAATGAGTGTATCCAGGGATAACATGTACACCATGAATAACATTGGTGACAAGCTAGAACCCTGAGGCACTTCAAATGGCAGGAGATTCAGGGAGGAGGAGAAATTCCCCATCACCAGCCGTTGCTTTCTGCCCAAGAGATAGGACTCAAAGCAACTGATGACAGTACTGGTGAGTCCACAATATTCTCTAAGGTGATCTAGAAGCATAAAGTGATCCACAGTGTCACGTGCTGAAGGGAGATCTAGAAGAGTAAGAATTGACCTGTCTCCTCTATCTCTTGCACAAGTCCAGAGAAGGACCGTGATACCCCTCCAACATGGTGGGTGCAGATTTGGGGCAGCCAGACAAAATGTAACAACAAATTCCAAAAAAAATCTGCACTCCAAAGCTCCAATAAATGCTGAACACTCACCAAACTGAGCTTTGGAGTGCAGATTGTTTTTGGATTGGTACTCTATCTCTTATTCTGAGAAGGTTATTTTGCACCCTAACACCATTTTGGTGCTATGCCTAGCCCTGAAACCCAAGTGGAATGGCTTGTAGATGTCAAAGGTCATAAGGTGCTCCTCGAGCTGCTGCACCACTATTTTCTCAACAACCTTTCCTCAGAATGGCAAGTTGGAGATCAGACAATAATATGCCAGGACATCAGGGTTGAGAGATTACTTCTTCAAGAGAGATCTCACCAGTGCCTCTTTTAAGGCATCAGGAAAGACTCCCTCTGACAATGAACACTGGCTAATACCTGTGAACACCGGATCAACAGTCTCGACACATTTCATCAAGAAATGGGTCAGAGCAGGATCCAGTTCAAAATAAGTGTGTAACAGCTTCGAGATCACCTCAATAACCTCAGCCACCTCCAGTGGTCTAAACTCCTCCCAGACAATAGGAGCACCTCTGCTCCTACCAGGCTAGGCACTGCAAGGCAAAACTTGTCTCACTGACAAATTCCCTGACCGGACAGAGGACACCCTCTCAGAGAAGAACTGAGCAAACTCATCACATAATGCAGTTGAAAAAGCTTTCTTTGGCTGTAGACAGACAAGATGAAGAAGTCTGTCCACAGTCTTACAAAGCTGAGATGGTCTGTTCCTCCCTGCTACACTCTGTCTAGACAGTAAATCTGCCTTCTTATGGTTGATTGCCCATTGCTGTTCATGGTGGTGAGCACGCAAGGCCAGTTTGTCCTCCTCAGAATGAGTCTTATGCCAGCAATTCTTCATTAACTAATTAATTCAGGACAACAGGAATGAAAGGAATTGACATATGCAGTGAGGAGATATCAAAGTAAAACAACGTAACGAATTGGAACAGGGCAGCTATGGTGGGGGAAAAAGGTGTGACAGAGCAACGTTTGACAATGTGTGTGACGAGAGCGAGTAAAAGTTCAGAGCTCTCACTGCTCCTAAGCCTGCCCTGCATAAGGTGATGGCTCTGACAGGCCTGCACATGTGATACGTACACTTACGCAGTATGAGTCAGAACCACCTGCCATGCATCAAAGCCACCTGACATTCACAAGATGGCAGCTCTGACAGACCAGCGCATGCGCAGTGTGAGCTGAGTTGCCACGTCTCTTCAACAGTTGTGGAAACTAGTGTGCGGGGGGGGGGCAAGCACCATGATGGAGAGCTGCATCCATGGAGCAAACAGCAGGAGAAGACACCACAGACCACCAGTGACTATAGCGCTGTGGACAACAGACTGCATCACTGTAGGAGAAAACAGCGATTATTTCTGCTTTTCTCCTACAGTGATGTAATCCCAAAACAACTGCAGGGCTCCTCCTTTGCAGCCATAAAAATGGAGCAAGGGAGGCAGATGAATAGACAAAACAGCAGAGAAAACAGGCAGAAAGGCAAGGAGGCTCACCTACACGAGCCATGCAGGAGCTCAGAGCACCAGGAAACGCCAGCTTTTCAAAACACATTAAGTGTGAGCTGCTGGGAGAGGCTGGTTTATATATAGTATGTGGGAAGAGCTATTCCCCCACACTGAACCTTGGGCTTTAGCCCTCCAATAATAGAAAGAGGGAATACAGTCAAATTGTGTTTTTTTTTTTTAGCCCCAGACCAAAGTAAGGCTTTTCACCTTGTTTCCTACAACTTTTTATTCTGTGTTTTAAAAGGTTATGGGATCTCTTTGAATTTTATACACTGGATCCAGTGTGTCTACACCAAGGCCTCCATTACCCCAGTGGTGGATAACTGGCTGTGTATCCCTTGCCCAATCTCCAAAAGGGTGTGCCAGGAGTGCCCCCTCAGCCGTATGTTGTATGTACTTTGCTTGCATGCACTGCTAAGGAAGCTTGAGCAGGATCCACTCAACCAGCCTTTGTAGACTCCAGAAAGAGAGGTTAGACATAAGACCTATGCAGATCATGTGTGTCTGCTGATTCATGATATCCTTTCAGTTCTGCAATCTTTATGTTGGATGTGTTGGTTTAGCCACTTTTCTGGAGGTGCTTTGAATCTGACGAAATGTTTGGGGAGGGTGTAGGGTGAAAATTGAACCTCGTCCCTGTCTGTTGGCTGTATGAAGCACCAGACAGAGCCCTAAACCATCTTGGGCATAACATTTGGCTCAGGAGATCTTGCTAAATTAAATTGTGAATGTGAACTTGCATTGGGAAAACAAAAAGTTTCTAACAAGAATAAATGGAGCTTTAATAATAATAAGAGGGTTTATATGATGAAAATGATTTTATTCCCATTTTTTTATGTCAGTCATTTTTCTCTCCCCCAGTTGCCTTGGAAACTGCTCTTCTGAGTATTTTTTCCAGGCCCTCAGGTGTGTGTGTGGTGAGGGGGGGTAGTAGACTGATCCTTGTTAAGTGTAATGTTACATTCTATCCACTTAAATGGGGGGGGCTGGCCATGTTTCACCCTTTGGTTTTCTTTTTTGGTATAGTCTTAAATAGCATGGGTTTGCCATCATTCACCCACTGGTTTTTCTTCCTTGGTATTTTTTTTACAGAAAACGGAGCCCTGCGAAGGCACTTATCACCGATATAGACTCAATAGATCATAGGGTCTAATCTGCTGGGTTCTTAGTATGTTACTATGTAATATAAGGCCTCTGATACTGGCTAAAGGGAAACATAGGGACCCTTGGGTACAAATGGCTATGTCTACCTGTGTGAAGGTGCGGGAATTAGGGTAATTGAAAGTTTTAATGTCATAAGTTATAACTACCCTGTATGTGAAAGAGGCATTTTCTAAACTTAAGGCTTGGGACATCAATAATGACAGCTTTGGGATGTGCCCAGGAAAGCCTTGTAAACTTTGTTATTAGAGACTACATTTTCTGAGCCTCAAATGTTTGAACATTCACCCCTTTGGACCTGCAGATGTTTACTGTAGAAGTTGTCTAAAGGCAGGGTATCTCTCAAGATTTGGTACACCATATAGTTTTATTGCCACAACAGACTAAATGTTGAGCTCAGTCAGAAGCACAAGCAGTTATCATATTGTATGCGTGCAAGACCAGATTGTAATATTCAGCTGGAAACAATGGAGCACCTTTTTTTTTGAATGCTCATATACTGTGGCTCTCTGGGACCTGAATGTTTCCCAGTGGGTGGAATTCCAATTGCTGGATGTGGACTATGGGACTTTAGTGTTTGGCTAGTATGTAAGTGCTCCCTCACAGAGAGGCTTGCTAGCTTCCAGCACCCCCTTCCCCAGAACTACTAGAAAGTTTGGGAGCCTTTGGGGGAACTTTTTTGGTGCTTTATCAGTTAGGGTCATCACCTTGGGAGTGCATAAGGGAGGGATATGTGCAAGAGAGGAGAGAGAGACAGATTCAGTGGTTGGAGACTCTTAGGCAAGTCAGCCTTACAGTGGCAGTGCGCTGGTCTACTTTGGGCTCTGTGGGAGGAAGCAAGTCAGGTAGTAGCAGTCGTTGGTTTCCAAGGATTTTCACTCTAATATTTCCCCCAGGTGGGAGGTTGGAGTAGGAGAAGACCAAAGGCAGGAAGTAAAACAGAGGAAGGATTGCAGGAGGAAAGGGGTCCCTGAACTCTTTCAAGGTATTTGTACTGTGGCCAGTGGGGCTGTTGCGGTGGTGGCAGGGCTGCAGCGGGGGCTGTTGCTTGGTTGCAGCACCAGTGTGCACTTTTCCTGGGTGGAATACTGGACCTGGTAGGAGGTGGGAAGGAAGGAAGGAATGCGGCCTGGGACTTGATGGGTCCTGCTGTGCCCATGTCTAGGGCTGGTCCCGGGACCCACCATATGTGTGACTGGGGTGGGTATTTAGGCCGGTAATGTCTGTAATTCTTTGGGAATCTGTATGGCAAGTAGGGGAGCCACTGTACTGTTTGATTTGAGATGCTCGGCTCCAGTGGGAAACTCGAGGTGAACGGTCTGGTT
This sequence comes from Neoceratodus forsteri, assembly GCA_016271365.2. Lineage (NCBI taxonomy): Eukaryota > Metazoa > Chordata > Ceratodontiformes > Ceratodontidae > Neoceratodus > Neoceratodus forsteri. The sequence goes on along the minus strand of CM028132.1, from coordinate 1,060,378,935 downwards.
ATCTGTGGGCACCAGGAAACAGCTACAGGAAGGAATGAGAGAAATCTGTCACTACATTGGGAGCAGCCATGGAGGCTAGGCTGCTTATCGCCCCAGGGACTATTCTCCCTGGTGGCACTAGAGGAGTAAATCACTCCTCTAAAGAGGAAATAAGTCAAGGAATGAATCTGGGATTTGGTGCAATGAATACATACAGTAAGTATTCTCACATAAAGTGCAGGCTCTATCAGCTAGTCCTGAAATGCTGTTGCAATCTGCTGTTCACTGATTTTTAGAAAATCCATGCCTAAGTGCTGCCAATGTCTTCTCTCTTTAGTTAAACCTGTTAACCCAATAGAGCTATGTTGCTGAATTGAGTTTTAACTCCTTGGCCCTATAATCATTATGGTGCCCAAGGAAATCCATTTTCTTGGTTGTTGGGGAAACTGGCATCTCTTTGTTTGAGTTCATCAATAACATAAATGCATTCATTAACTGTCCTTATGTTCTGTTCTTTTTCTTTTCTAAGAGCTAATCGATTTCTTCATAATCATAATCATATGGATGAACTCTAGAGTAAACTCCACCTCACTCCTGGGTCCTGGAGCAGTGAGAAGCAAGATTAGCAGCTTCTGTATCTAGTGCTCCTGCTGGGGAAAGGCTGACATCTGAGAGGTTAGGAAGTATTTACTCAGTAAAGAAGACAATCAAAGGTAGGGTGATTTAATTCTGTCTATTAAGGATGTGAGCAATTTACCACATTATAATGTTCAGGATAGCACTTGTGGTTTGGGACCCCTTCCCCATTTTTTTCCACCAGGCACCCCTAGACAGCGGGGAAGGGGGGCTTAGAAATATATTGCTGCTTGTGGGAAATGGCACTATGGTTCATTGGATGTAGTGTTTGCTTGTTTTAAGAGTAACTTATGGCTAAATACGCATAATTTCTCTGTTGCAAAAACCGTATACACAGCTTGAAGTTTCTAACAAGATTGCCTCTGAATCACAGATTATTTGCTGTACTGAATTTAAGCACTGTTTTTCTGCTACTTTAATAGAAAGATGGCATAACATGGCTTGGATTACAAGGCCTAGCAGGCTTGTGACTTGAAAAAGAGATTTTCTGTTATTATACACCCTTTCTTTTTTCTTGTCCACATCCTCATTTCCTTGATTTTTTTTTATGACTATTAGAAATTGTTTCCAGAATGTTCTTGGCCATCTTGTCTAATTTATATAACATATTCTTCTTCTTGAGTTATTTTGTATCTGTATTACTTTGATGTGGCTGCATTGGTGTTTTGTTGCTCCAATAAAGATTCCCTTGCTTTTCATTAATAGGTGCCATGGGATTTTTAATTTCAAATGGACAATGACCAGAGATGAGCATAAGGGACCTCTGTTTATTATCTCATCCAAAGGACATCACCTCATCACCCCTCTCACACTGCACTAAAGTGTAAGTTTTGGGTATTACTCTAACTGCCTGGAGTGGGGCTAGAACACACAACCATCTGATCTTCTAGCACCAGAAGCAAGTGTACTGGCTACTGAGCCACTAACACTTGACTCAAGTGGCAACACGAAATCTTACATTCCTTATTCCATTTGCAGATATGTATCTTTGTACAAAAACACCATCACAAAGTGTTTCTGTCTTCTCTTGGGCATCAGATTCATATAGTGTTGCAAGGCTCCTGCACTAGAGATTCAAGAATATGTTGATGGAGTACTGAGGATACCTTCTTGCACATGGAGATCAGATATCATCACATGACAGATTCATCTGTGTGAGAAAACAAGAGAACCAAGTCTGAAAAGTATGACAACGCCATGACAGAAAATTGAGGTTTAGCATATCACCCCTTGTTGTCGACACCCCGACAGTGAAACACAGAAAAAGACCATTATGGCAACATTCACGGTAATGGTCCTTTTTCTGTGTTTCACCTTCCCCCAGTGTTCTGCCCCTTCCCTGGACCAACCCCAACCTGGAGTTGGAATCCTAGAGTCCGGGGGGTGCGGGGTGCAGAGCACCCCACATGGGGGTGGTGGGGAGTACAGCCCCCCACAGAAAACACCCATTCAAGAGGCAACACAATACCTGGGTCAGTATTGTGCCGTCGCTGTGGGGGAGGTCAGCATTCTCACCGACGAGATAACTTGGTGCTTCCGAGGTTTAGTGGGATGGATGATGGCAAAGATCAATTTCTATGTTCTAATCATATAGTTATATGCACAATAGCTGAATGTTTAATACAAGAAATTTCCCAATGTGCTTTACAAAGTGAATGGACTTAATGATTAACCATTCTATTAGAAAATCCACAATAAAAAAGTAATTGACAAAAACATGTGACTCAAAAGGCTTAAGGCAATCAAGGCTAAAAATATTACTTCTAGACCAGTCTCTGCCCCACCTTTCCAGGGTGCTTGTTTGTATCATTCATGACCAAGTGACAGCGCTCATCAGAACACATCTCTAAAAACAGAGCATGTTTTAATAAACCGTCAGACAACAGTAATATAAGTATGAAAATAATTATTGATTTTAGTTTTAATTATACTATACATTATTTCTCCTTCTTATATGATTTATTTTCCAAAATGTTGGCCTCATGCCCATTTCTGTTGCAAGGAACAAGACTTCTTCCCATTATTGTCACTCTGAAAAACAGAAGTGCAAAAGCTTGTTTTAGTATGACACACTGTGGCAGCATTCACAGGTTTGAATATGAATTTGTCTGTTACTGTTACTCACATGTTACCCTACCATATGCCCTACCATAAACCAGTCCATGTCATAAGGATGCATTTAGTGGTCTCCTTCCAAGGGCAGGACAGGTGGCAGTGGTAGCCCATCATGAAACAAGTTCTGGTCAGCGTTAACATGGCTGTACACAGATGATATCGATGCAGACCAAAAAATTAACAGGTGGCTTCATTCTGAGCCAAGGAAAGCTGAAGATTTCATTGATGTACGAACAGGAGCAGATGTGCAGGATCCTTTGGGCTTGCACTTTGGGAAACCTCCATCTGTCTACAGAAGTGCTGGGTCTGCACATTCACTCTGTACACATTCACTCTTCACATGTTCAGTACACATTCACTGTTCACACATTCACTCTTCAAACATTCACTCTTTACACATTCAGTCTTCACACATTCAGTAAACATTCACTTGTCACACATTCACTCTTCAAACATTCACTCTTAACACAATCATTCTTCATACATTCACTCTTTACACATTCACTCTTCACACATTCAGTCTTTTTTTCTATTTTGACCCCAGACTTTCAAGATAGTCATTTTTGTGACTGCTCTTATAAGCATCACATGTAGCATTTATAGTATATTGGCTGAAATGTTGTTTTGCACCACAAGTGCAAAAAGATGTCTGATCTAGGATTTACAAAATTACACCTGTCATGTTTATGAGGTGGCATGAAAAATATCTATGTTGAAAGACTGGAGAAAATTACTGAAAAATTAGCAAAGTTAGGTTGAATATTGAAATACTACAACATTCTGTCATATCCTGGACATGTTACTATATTTGTACACCAGATTTGCAGCCTAGCCTTCTTATTACCCCACCTCATAAATCCCATGGGTGAACATTTTCAAATCCCAAATAAAATGTGATTCCATGCCACTGAAATGTCATTCTGCGCCACGGGTGCAAAAACACATTTTGGCGAGGATTTGAAAAATGGCAGCTATCATGTTCATGAGGTGGTGTGAAAAAATGGCTATGTTGAAAATCTGGATTCAAAATATTTAAAGTTACTGAAATTATGAGAAGCATAGAAAAATAACACAATGCCTGCAGACTGGTCCCCGGCATTGCCAAGCTCACCAACAGCTGCAATCCTTATGCCCTATCTAGATGGCTCCCTCTCAAAGGGAGAATTATGTACCAAGCCTGCCTCCTGGGTAAACAAACTCTGGCAGAATCACTACAGCTACAAATGCATTAACTGGATAAGGTTGTTTCATTGGCTTAAACATTAACATGAATTGCTATTGCATACACTAACTGAATTAAAGTATGGTATATTGAGAAAGGGCAGCTATAAAAATAATGTCACCATCTGTATTACAGTTACCTATATGTTTCACATTTTATTCTATGCACTGTTATAGCAATCAACTCAACAGAAACAGACCATGATATGTGTGAAGTTGCTGTACCTTAATTGCAAAAACTGCTGAGACAACTATATGTTGTGACAACGTGGAAGATAAACACAATGTTGAGACAAATTTAGGAAGACATTTGATGTGTTTAATTAATTTTCTTAGAGATTGCTAAAACAGCACAATCACACATAATTAGTGTAATATAAAAGTGCATATACCCAAATGTCAATCTAAGTATTACACATTTCATTACAAGTTGTTCTCTTGAAGGAAGACCTTACTATACAAGGCCTAAAAATGGGTGTTAGGTAAAAGTAAACTGGGGTAGGTGTGTTATTGATGGTATTGCATAGTTTAACTTTTATTGCTGCTCCACCCAAGGCATACACAATTTGAAAATCGACAACCCCTTGATATGAAGCAACATGAATTAGTTAGTACAAGGGCAAAAACAAGTAGGAGACTGAGTAAGTAGGTAGACAAGTAAAAGTATGGTAAGTCAAATAACATTTCAAAAAGTCTCACTATTATAATTAATTTTTTACAAATGCATCTGCACAGTTGACAATTTTTGTAAAAAAATAATAACAATGGGAGCTATTCCACATATGTCCACAAGCACCACACATGCAGGTAGAGTGATCTGAGGCTCAGATGCACCAATCTGCCCTGTTCCTGAGTCAGAAGATCATGGCAGAGAGGCTGAGGTACTGGGGGTTCCATCGATAGCTGTTGAAGCAGACCAAATCAAATCTGATGAGGCCAAAGACGGGCTATTAGACTCATGTGAGCCCTGTCCACCTGTAGATTCTGGAGAAACCTCTGAAGCACTGGAAAGGGAGGAAAGGCATACAAGCACCTCCCTGTCCAACAAAGAGACAGTGTGTCTCACCAGAAAACACCACACCTGGGCAGGAGCTAGCAAAATTTGGGTAGTTTTGCATTGGATGGGGAGATGAAGAGGTCTATCTCTGGTTGACCCCGCAGGTTGGATAAGTTTTTGACCTCTTCTTGATTTAGCTCCCACTCATGAGCCCTGACAGTGGTGTGGTTGAGACTGTCTGTCAGGATGTTGCTGATGCCAGGCACATTCACAGCAGTCAGGCAGAGATTGTGCTGGACTACCCAGCAACACACTTGCATGATCTTCCAGCATAGAGGGTACAAACGAGTGCCTTCCCATTTGTTCAAGTACCTGACCACAGACATATTGTTGGTCTGAACCAGGAGTGTCCCCTGACATAGAAGAGACTGGAAGGCCTGGAGGGCGTACAGCACTGCCTCATTTCTAACGCATTGATGTGTAGAAATGCTTCCAGCTGAGACCATGTTCCCTGGGTCTGATGGTCTCCTAGATGGGTTCTTCAGCCTTGACATGAATCATCCATTATAAGGATCATGGTAGGAGCAGGGGTTTGGAAGAGGAACCCCTGTGGAGAGATTGGACAATACCTGCCACCAAAGAATATCCTTCTTCATATACCTGGACACTAGGACCCTGTGGCCAAGGTTGTCCTGCCACTGATCATATTGGATACAAAGAGTCCTTTGAGTCACCATCATATGCAGTCTGGCTAGAGGAACTGTAGGGATTGCAGCTGACATCAGCCCAAGAAGACGGAGGATTGACTGGACTGTGGTCCAGCATGAGTTGGCCACTAATCTGGCCTGTTCCTAGAGGGTCTCCACTCTATCTGATAGGAGAAAGGCCCTGCCCTGGACTGTATCCAGCACTGCCCAAATAAATTATAGGCACTGGAAGGGGAGAGATGGGAATTGGGATGGTTGACTGTTACTCGAAGTCTGGAAAAGAGGTCCTGGGTGAAGGAGAGGGACTTCCTCAACTGCTCGCTGATGGGGCTGACAGAAACCAGTCATCAAGATATAGGCACAATTAGATGCCTCTGTGGCATAAGGCTGCAGTCACCACTGCTAGGCACATGGTAAAGACCCAAAGTACTGATGATAGGCCAAAAGGGAGATCCTTGAACTGGTAATGTTCCCACTGCAAGGCAAACTGAAGAAAGTGGCATTGGGCCTGTAAGACAGGGGTGTACTGGTAAGCATCCTGCATGTCCAGTGCCCAAAGCTAATGGCCCTTATGAAGCAGGGGTAGAAGTCCTTGGATGGTGAGCATGCAGAAACTATTGTACTCAATGTACAGGTTGGGCATTCTGAGTTTCAAGATGGGTCTTAGGTCACCCATCTTTTTGGGCATTAGGAAGAAATGGAAGTAGTACCTTCCTCCTATATGTGCCGGTGCCATTGACTCTATGGCTGACTTCTGCGGAAGAACCTGGATCTCATCCCTATCAGAGACAGGTGCCCTTCAGGATATGGGAGAGGCCTGGAGGTTGTCCAGAGACCTGTCTAGGAGCACTATGGTGTAACCTCTTGCCATTACCTGAAGGACCCAAGAGTCCATGGTTATGTTCTGTGACCCCAGAAGGTGGAGGGCAAATCCCCCTTCCTGTTTCCCCTAGAGGATCTGGAGGAGGCAGGGGGTCCCCCATGAGTCAGGAGGCCAGGAGGAGGGAACTGGCAGCTCCTCTGCAGGGCTTCTGGGACTTGGCAGGGGGAGTAGGGGCTCCTGATGCTGGATACCAGCATTTGGCAGGGGCATCTTTGGTCTGGCATCTCTGTTGCTGACAAAAAGACTGTTTGCCTTTGTAATCCCCCTGGTACATGAAGCAAACATCGCGGATGGATTTACTGTGGTCCTGCAATTCAGTGATAATATCCTTGGTATCACGTCTGAATAACATGGATACCCTGAAAGGGGCATCCAGGATGGAGGTCTGGACATCTTGTGCCAGGTCAGCAATCCTGAGCCACAAATGTCACCTAATGGAGACAGCAGTGGTTGTGGTGTAAACAACTGAGTCTACTGTGTCATAAGTGGCCCAGAAGGCATGACAACAGGACATTTTAGCTATTCTCACTGTCTTGGCAATCTCAGCCTTAAGCTCCAGATCCTGGATAGCTTCCAGCTTGGACTCGAATAAGACCAGGGCATATTTCTGGTAGGAAACCATATGAGCCACATAATTAAGGGACCTGAGGGTGTAAGTGGAGAAATAATGGATCTTGTGACTGAAATTGTCCAGCTGCTTAGACTCCTTAACAGGAGGAGACATGCTCAAATGTTTAGGTTTAGAGGACTCGTTGTGGGCAGCCATGATAACTGAGTCTGCATTAGGATGGCCAGTAAGGTGTGTGACCCCATCTGGGAGGTGGTACATCCTGTCTGCCTTTTTTGAAACAGCCAGAATGGAGGAAGGCTGTTGCCAGATAGTAGACATTAGATCTTCATGGGGCCCAGTCCAAGGCAGTATGGGCATAGGAGCTGTGTCAGTCATTTCTAGATGTTCCACAAGCCTTTTTCACTTTGGATCCTGTTCCTGGATAGCCCAGCAACAGGAATTTTGTATAGTTATGAGGAATTCTGCAAAGGAAGGGTCCTCTGTAGGAGACTTTGGGGACTCCTTATGCTGAGGCTGTGTAGATGTATGCATACCAGAACTGTAGGATGAGTCTGAGTCAGAGTCTGAAGAGCGCCTGCTGGAGGTCTGAACCCTTTTTAGAGGAGTGTCCTGGGTTTTATCCCTGACCTGGTGTTTAGAGGAGCCTTCTCTGGAGAGGTGGGAATCCACAGGAGAGGCTGATCTAGGGGTCAGAAAGGAGGCTTGACTAGAGACCACCACTAGTTTCTGATGGTGAAGCCCTGAGGCTAGTTGAGTCTAGGCCTCCTGAATCAGGGTCCAAAACACTGCCTGGATATCAACCTGAGGCTGCTGTGGAGGCAAAGGCTGAGGAGGAGGAGGAGGTGGAGGAGAAGGCTGGTATAATGGATAGCCCAGCATCTAATATTGAGGATTTCCATGATCCTAATAGGAGTAGGAAAAGCCAGAAAGAACATACTCTTGGTTAGACATAGCCTAGCACCTGTACCCCAGTACATTAACGAGGTTGATGACCAGCCATTGCATACCCAGGTGAAGGGTACATTGGGTATTGTGGGGGTGGATAGCCTGGAACATTGCCCATAGGTCCAGCAATAGGTGGAGCTGAAGGCCTAGCAGGAGGTGGGGCCAAAGGCCCAGCAGGAGGTCCAGAAGAACCAGAAATTGGCCCTGTAGGGACATTAAAAAGGGCTGGCACTGGATCAGGCACAGGAATGTCTGGCACCAGAAGATTTGGCACCTGGGGCCTGACAGAAGGCCATCAAGAGTTTGAGGAATGGCCAGAGTGCAAGACATACCCTGACCCAGTGAAGGGTCATCTGGAGAAGGGTCATTTGGCATCAGGGTGTGAATAAAACCTGAAGGAAGACCAGCCATCATCAAGGGAGCTGGAGTCCACGATGGTTGAACCTGGTTGTCCAAGCGGGCTTGGGTTGAAGAGGTCCTGTTGGAAGGTCCCCAGAGGGATTAACAATAGGCCCAGTGGATGAACCAGAAAGAGGCTGACCCAGCAAAGGAGGGGAACCTCAAGATTAGTGCCCACCTTTGGCTCTTGATCTTCAGGCAAGCACGGAGGATCTGGTTGGGTCAGTGGGAAAGATGAACCCTTTAAAGACTGTTGCATGTCCGGCAGCTGGCTCAACTTAATGTCAGGGTATCTTGCAACCCTGATGGGAGATCCTCAGCTGTGCAGTCCGCAGAGGAACCGGGAAGTGATTTATCAGCCATGGTTATACAGATGTCAGAAGAGCTAACATCTGACTTATCAGTCTGGGCCATGCAGACAACAGCAGAGCTGGAGTCCAGCTTACCAGTTGTGACTGTGTGCTCCTCGGTGGGGCTGAGGTGCAACTTATCAACCTGTCTGCTGGTGACAAACCCTGAAGAAGATATGGGCCTAAGGAGCACAGTAGGGGTTCCGATGTCCAAGAAGAGCCCCAACTGCACCATGTGTAAAGCCAGCAGGGAGGACATGACTGATCCACCTGAGTGGTATGAGACCTAGTACTAGGGGTACTTACCAAAGGGAAGGCTCCTGCAGTGTCAGTGGTGCCCGATGGTCACCACCAAGTGGATGGAGACCTATCCCAGTCTTGGTGCCTCTCCTTGTCCTTTTTTCTTTTTTTGGGGTTCTGGTGTTCGAGAAGAAGATTTTTCCCACATATTCTGCAGCTCCTTTTCTATCAAAGCTAGGCACTTCTCCAGCAAGTGAGTTTCAAGCTTTTTCTAGTGCTTAATCCATGTGGCGTGGTTGAAGGATTAGCAGGCCGCACAGTCCTTGACACTGTGTTTGAGGCCTAGGCAGATCACGCAGTGGGAATGCTCATCAGCATGCAGGATCTGGGTGCTGCAGGACTTGCACTTCTTTTCGACGCATCATCCAACTGTTCATGTTACTGAATTGTACCTCCAACTACATCCCATGCTGTAAATTTGTCACTGTCATTTATTTGCTTCCCTTTTTCTTCTGCATATCCCTCAAGATCTCTGTATTAGACCTGTTTATGTTGTTTATAACTGTTTATACTGTATTTTACTATGTAATTATTTGACCTGGTGTTCTGTTCTCTTTTTATGCTTAACTGGACGTTTGTGTAAATGGGCATTTTTGCTCACATACTTTACAGTATAAAATAAAGATTGATTGATTAAAAAGGGGACTGACAGACCTGAATGACAGCAGTTCTGTAAAAATCAAAACTGACCATAATGGGTGCAACTTGCACAAATACTGCTGGTTCAGTCATTCTAGTTGCACTGTTCATTCCTACTTTTATGGATCTGGTCTGCTCCTGGATGTGTGTTTTTAAATCCTTCCTTGGCATGGTTGAAAATGGAACCATCAGGACCAGACCAGATAGATAAAAAGCCAGACCAGATCATCTGGAGTGAGTGAATCAGCAATATTTGCACAAGCTGTGCCCAGTCCAGATTTTATAGCTCTGGTCTGGGTCTGGTGACCTGTTTTTTACCCATACCTCACTGCATGTGGCTTACTGACATACTGTAAGGATGGATGCAGTGTCTAACCCATTGAAGTTTGAAGTTTCAGAAAATCTTTATGCTAAAAATAACAAGGCTCACTCAATACCTGATGATCCCCCACCCCAAGTCACACTTAGTCCATTACCAAAGTCATGCTCAAATATTGGTGCCTGTACATCAACACCATTAAGCTTTTAATGCCATCATGCCTCTTCTGCTGCCATGAGCTCCCCCATCCATGATTTCCCATTCTGCTTGTGGCAGCCCCTGCCCAAAACCAGCAATTTTCCAAGGAGCAGCTCTTTTCACCACATTAACTAAATTACTGCTAAACTCCTTATTTTTAAACATTATGTTGAGAAATTTTTGTTTTAGTATATCCATGGTTAGGAAAAATTAATTTGTGAAAGAAATCAAAGCCCCCATTTATCAGTTCATTTAATCACAATACAGCATGTTATGAACTAATCAGATTCTATGTGTAACTTAAGTCAAACAAAAATTAAACACACACATACCTACCTGTTTGCAAGTGATGCAAATGTGGTTACTATCACTTAGTTGTAAACACCTAGGGCTGGATATTCAAAAAGGTTGCGCCATGCGCAATAGGGTTGCACCTCCGCAAGTCTAAAAATGCTACATTCTGCGATATTCAGCAGGAGGCAGTTGCGCCACAGAAAACATGCTGAGCAACAGTGCAATGATAATGAAGGCATGCACAACTGAAGGGGGAGGAACCATGCATAAAGGGTGCAGTGCAATGTTCAAAGACTTGCGCAATGAGCAACAGTGGATCAAGCAGAAGTTGTGCCATAGCGGAAATGAGCCAAAATAAAAAGGAGCAAGGAAGAGGCACAAGAACACTACAGGGAAGCCACATGAGGCAGGGAGAGAGACAGGAACAGAGAAGCTGTGAGAAAGAGGGCAGGCCTGGGAAACCACACTGCAGAGGAGAGGCACAGGGAAGGTGTGTGGTGACACACAAACCAAAGGCCAGCACAAATAGGTGTACCCGGTGCAGGGGAGGTAGTAGTCAGGACAGCGGGGGGAACAAAGCAACAGCTGCTGGGGGGGAACTCAAACCAGGGACATGGCCAGTGCCACCTTCCACATGGAGGCCGTAATGAGGGGGGTGAGAAGGCATGCGGCAGGGGGACGTGGCCATGGAAGGGCCCGTCGGTGGTATGCCCCCAACAGGCAGTACCGAGCCTGCACCAGCTTTGAGATGTATACAGATATTGAGATTGTGGGCCAGTACCGCCTGAACAGGGCAATACTGAGGTGGCTCTGTGAGCTGTGCAGTGATGTGATGCAGGCACCCACACGACCATGCCCTGTCAGTGGAGCCAAAGGTAACAGCCTGCATGTGCTTGCTCGCCACGGGTACCTTCCAGAGACCAATAGGGGACACCACAGGCAAAACACAGTCAGCCACGTCATGCATCCTCACCCAATTCCTCAGTGCACTGCTGCCACATGCTGCGGAGTACATCCATTTCCCCCAGCACTGCAGAGGAGCACACAGCAAACATACAGGAGTTCTACAGGGTAGCACGTATGCCTGGCGTGTGAGGGGCAATAGACTGCACCCATGTGGCCATACGCACACCACCTGGTGAGGAGGGGACCGCCTACATGAACCGCAAGGGCTATTCCAGTGTCAACTGCCAGGGGGTGTGCGATGGCAGGGGGCTCATCTTCAGTGTCTGTGCCACACACCCTGGGGAAGCACATGATTCACACATCTGGCACCAGTCGGCACTGTGCCATCGATTTGAGAGTGGGGACATCCCCACAGGACGTCTAGTGGGTGAGTATGCAAATCAAATGGACATATCGCGAGCATGGGGGGGGTATGGCCAGAGGTGCCATGGGTGTGGCCCACAGGGCTTGGGGAAGTCTGAAGCTGAACACGAAACTAACCTCCACTCTCTGCACACAGGTGACAGTGGATACCCACTCCGTCCCTGACTGCTCACACTACAATGAGGACCACACACAATGTCATTGAGCAGGTGTTCAGAATGCTGAAGACACGTTTCTGTTGTCTGGACACCTCTGGCGGTGCCCTACAGTACAGCCCCTCAAAGGCCTGTGGGATATTCCTGGCCTGTTGCATCCTGCACAACATGGCCAAAGAATGTGGGATAGCCATACAGGTTGAAGAGAGGGACAGCGATGGGGATGATGGTGACGCCGGTGACGATGGTGATGGGCAGCCCCCCCTTGGCTGACGGGACCCCTGACTGATCCGGCTGGCACAGCTGCACCGGGACACCATCACAGAGGAGCACTTCAGCCAACCCAGGTAAGTCATGGTGCCATGCGCAACCACCAGTGGCTAAGGCACAACCCACAGACATGCATGGAAACACACCAGGGTGCATACTGGCAAGGGATGTGCAGGGCAGGACACACACAACCAGGATGGTAACAACAACACGCCACATGGATGGGACACATCACAAGGCTGCACCAAATATGCATGAGGGTAGAACGAGCCAGAATGCTAACACTAGTACATGTCCATAGGCTACCCGTTATGTCTGTCTGTGTGTATGTGTTGGATGCTGGCACATCATACTTTTCGACAGCGATGCGGCAGGTATCATCATGCACACGCATTTCCGCGGACAGCAGCCGGGAGGGTGTGCAGGTGGACTGTGGGCTTCGCTGCATGGGTCGGGCACCCACCCATGCACTGCCCACCGAAATGCACAATGCACACAGGGCAGCACCAGACAGTGCCCGCGCTGGGAGACAGGTCATTCTCATGGCACAGTGCCACGGTTGCCTCAGATGTGTGGGAGGCCCTGCTGAGACCTGCCAGCACTGGCAGGCTGACTATGGGCCTCATGGAGTGGCACTGATGGTCCCCCAGGGGTTCCACTGCGCGAATGCGACCGTGTCCGCGCAGGGGTCTGCAGCACACTGAACATGCCTGCACCAGGAGTGCTCAGAATGCCCACAGCTGAACCCAGCATCGACAGGGTGGGTGTCGCATGACGCCAGGAATGGGGAGTGGATAGCGCACTGTGTGGTGTGAGCAATGCATGGGCACCAGACTGTGTGCCCATTGTGGCCATGACAGCAATGAATGCCTGTGCATGCCTGTCAATGGCAGTGGTCACATCCTTCCGCAAATGGTCCATCCATGACAGAATCCTATCAGTGTCCCTGCTGCAATGGTCCTCTGCCCACTCCAGAGCCACACACAGTGCATCCACGGACATTGCAAGCCACATCTGCTGCTGGACCGATGCCTGCAGTAGGCGGGTGTGCTCGTCAAAGAGGTTGTCTGCCTCCTTGGCATCCTGTCCCTCAGGGTGTGCACGGGCCTGATGTTCAGCACCCCTTGAGGGTGGGTTCTGCACACCAGGACCAGGTATGGGCAAGTCCACAGGCATTGCACAGACATCACCGCCGAACCCTGAACCCCCAGTCCCGGTGGGTGACTGCCGCTGCCGCCCCTTCGGCCGCTGCACCCGAGGGCTCAGTAGTGCTGCTGCTGTGGCTGCAACAGTCCCACTGTCCTGACCAGCCACTGGTGCTGCCCCACTGGTGCTGACAGGCATATCCTGGGACTGTGCTGACACGCTGGCCCACATGGCAGCACCAGCCAGAGCCATGGGTGCGAGCTGACCTGCTGTGTGTCCATTCCATAGCGCACACGTGTCACTGCCCATGATGGTCATGTCTGCATCACTGGTGCAGGTGTCTGCCCCAGCCACAGCCATGGCGTGCTGGCATCCTTGGACACCAGAACACTGAGACACAGAAAGGGCTTCCCCCACACCTGTCTCAACAACATCAGTGTGGACAGCCAGGCAGCACCACTGTCGTGCCAATCCACAGAAACCTGTGGAGGTGGATGGTCCAAACTACGACTCTGTCTGACTGTTCTCAGTGGACAGGCCCACCAACTTTGACCCATGCAGATGCTCAGGATATGTAGGGGAAAGCAAAGTCATGTTACTGCGTGTAATCTAACCGGCCCCCCCAAGGCACACCATGGCTTACCATGCAGAAATGGGCCACTACCCGTCTGGAAGCCACCGCCCAGAACTCCCTCTATGGCACTGTGGTGCATGCTTGCAACAAGCCTGTCCTCTGCTGGTGTGAGCTGCACCACCTCCGGCTGTCCACCGGCTGTTGCAGCACATGCCGCCCTGATAGCAGCCACCTTCTCCTTCACCCTCCTCCTGTCAGTACCCATCTTCTTCTTACACTCCTGCACGGAGCGCTGGTGGCTGCCATGCAGGTTGATGGCACGTGCCACCTACTCCCATGCAGCAGCATGGGCCGGAGGGGTGCCCCGCCGTCCACTGAGCAGTGGCTCCTGATCCAGGTAGGCCTCAAAAAGTGCCTCGGTCTTGGCCTTCATGAAATTGGGCCTCCTCTTCCACCCACCATCGTTGTGCTCCTCACCCAGACCTTGCTCAGTCATTATTCAGCCTGTAAGGATGGCAGTAGTTATCTGTGACTGTGCAGTCCAAAGCATGTCCCTGAATCCACAGTCCACACTCCCACACAGCATGCAACTCACCAATAAACTGCAGTAACCAAATATGGCCACTGCAGAACATTGTCACAGTTTTATAGCACAATCCATGCAAATTAGGTGAGGAGCAACTTTAATTAGATGCAAATCGCGGTGCTGTGCCATTGCATGGCTGATAGGATGATTAGCATATGACGGCTGAATATCGCACTTTTGCACTTTGCGCAATTGTGTTGAATGGGCTGAGCCAATGGTGCAGTTCCATGGCATACGTAGTACACCTCACTGCGTATGCCCAAGCTGCTGACGCTAGCATCTGCCACGATGATGATGTGTTGTGCATGCGATGGTCAATGCAGGTCACGGCCACCATTGTGCCAGTGGCACTATGGTGAGGGTCACTACATGGCACTGTGACAATGGGCCTCCATAGGCGCAATGGCAAAACTGCCCAATAGTCCACTGTGGTGCTGGCAAACAGGCAACCAATCATGCTATATGCATAGTCGTCTGATGGTGCTGTGCATGACCTTGCACCAGAGCCCCTTGACCCTGTGCCCAACCTTTGACCCCTTGGCACCATGTGTCCGGCAGGGCTACACCTCTATCGTGCTGTTCGGTAACAACATGATAGGGAATGGTGGTGCTGTACCGTGCAGCATTTGCACGTGGGGTACCGCACTGCAGAGCACCATATTGCCTACTATAGTGTTTGAGATGTCACACAGGAGAGCCCCACAGTGGACGGCCATTGAGTTAGCAAACCTTGTGGCCATTGTGGAGCCACACCATGGGCCTCTGTTTGGGGAGGAGCCACTGGACAGGGCCAGGACCCAGGTCTGGCAGGAGGTGGTCACTGACCTTGGGGAGGCCACTGGATGGAGGAGGACTGCAGAGCAGTGCAGGCACTGCTATGGGGACCCCAGGAGGAGGGAGCCAGAGCTACTTGCCCGGCTCCGCGGTCGCATACCAGGAGGGGCATGGTGCCTCGCTCAGGTGGGTGATACGCCCACGCACTTGTATTGTCCATATGGGTAACAGTGTTTTATGTGTCCTGCACATAGGGGATGGCTAGTCTAGGGTTGGCTGTGGCGGTGTTTACAGGGTGTGGGGTGGGTGGGTCTGGCTGGGTGGGTGGGCACACATTGGGGCAGGGGAACTTTGCTTCAGGATTGTACTGATGTTCTTCTCTCCTTGTTTCCCCCATATGCATGAATGAGTGGCAACGGCTGAGGGAGGAGCAGCAGAGGGAGGAGGACAGAGCACCCAGGAGGGACGGGGACCATCACCGCCAACCTGACCAGCCTGATGAGGGTGAGTGCCATGACTCCATGATTACTATTGCATGCTGTGTAACAGGGTGGGCAGCAGAGCATGGCCACCATCCATGGACACCACTGCCATGCATGCGACTTGTGACAGTCAGCACTGTCCAGTGGCACTGCATGTCTGGGAGTGGATCAGTGGTGGTCCATGCATGCACTGGGCACATGGCTGTGGCACTGCCTGCACACCGCATAGCCACGTTACTGTACGGACTTGGTGGTGCTGTGCAGGACATGGGCAGTGGGTGTGTACAGTGGTCCACATGGCTGTTGCTGCCTGGATGGGCAGGTCTGGTGGACATGGTCACTGTGGGCGGGTGCACACCATCACAGGGGTGTGGCACATGGCTGTATGCCATGCACAATGGGTGAGCTGCAGGGGGGGATGGACAGTCACACCTATTGTCTCTGCTCCCTCATCCTAGGTGACTGGAGGCTCTTGCAATTACAGCGGTCTGTCAATGATCTGCTCCAGGTGGCCAGGGAGACTCTGCAGCTCCTACGGGACATGAACCGGCATGGGGTCAGGAGGAGGAGGGCCAGACAACAGTGCCAGGAGGAGGAGGAGGAGGACTGGTGTGGATGTTGATGTCCCCATGCCCCAACTACCACCTTCCCCCCTTGACCCACCCTCACACCCCATCTTCCCTCTCCCATATGTTCTCCCCTGCCCCTTACCCACCCTCACCTTGTTTCTGTCCCTCACCCCCCCTTTGTATATATTTCTGTACATAGTTGTTTTTGATTGTTACAATACATCTATTTTGATATGAATACTGTGGTGGTCTTTGATTTGCAGCTGGCTGTAGGTGCTCAGCTGCAGTGGTGTGCATGGCGTCTGGGGTGGTGCAGTCATGGGTACATGTGTTTGTGCATGGGGAAGTGACTATGGTGTTGGAGTAGCTATCAGTCAGTGTCTATGGTATGTGTGTTGTTCCCTGTGCATTGGATTACTGTGTGCAGTGGTCAATGGTGCATGCTCTGTGTCCATGGTGCCCCTGTCAACCCGTCCTTGGCCCAGGCAGCTGACACCCTTGCATGTCTGTGACCTGCAAGGTCTGCTGCCATGTCACTGGTGGCTGTCCATGCAGGTCAGCCACTGTAACCATCACAATGCTGGGTTGCCTCCTGTCACTGGTGTGGTGCATGTTTGCCTCAGATGACACTGTGGCCTCCGTGGTTGTTGTCCCACCTCCATGCAATGGCTTGTGTGTGTTGCAGGGGCTGTGCACCACTGTCTGTGACTTGTGCTCCAGTCATATGATGGTGGCGTACAGGTCCACAGTGCCTGCGCAGGGTGGCTGGCACTCCTGTGCCATGGAGGACTGCAGGCTGTGTATGCACAGTTTCCATGGGCCCACACTGGGGGCTTGGTTGCCACGCGACTGCATCTCTGTGTTATTGTCCCCTTGGGTACGGGTGTGTGTTTGTCCCTGCACTGTCTTGCATCTGGTGTGATGCATGCTTCCACACACCACTGTGGGTGTCTGTGCTGGCTGTTGAGGCCAGTGGTGGGTCGGGATGTGTCACTTGTCTACTGTGCAGGATGCAGTATCAATGGTGGTGGTGTCAGGGGCATGCCCTTTCCCATGTGGGGTACCTCTTGTGCTGATGCATGGTCGGTCTCTCAGCTGTGCCTCAGGGGGATTGTGCGTGTTGGCACTGTGTCTGCTGTTGTTGCATTGCCGTGTCCTGCCACCCACTGCTGGGTGCGCATGGTGGGGCTGGCTTGTATGGTTCTGTGGTACACGAGGTTGCAGTGTGACATTGGGGTGGTGGTATGCATGGGGTTTCCTGCAGTGGTGGTCACTGCTCATGGGGGGTGTCTGGGGGTCATGGTGCAGGGTGTGCTGTACACTGGGGGGGATGGTGTGGCACGGGGTGGTCCACCCTCCTTGTGTGGCAGTCTCAGCTTGCCAGTGGGTGTGATGGGGCACCATGGCCCAGCTGTGGATTGTTTGCTTGCCCCCATGGGCCGATGGTTATTCCAGCCCTTCCCCAGTTGTGCTGTGCTTGGGGTGAGGGGGCACAATGTCAGTTCTGCTGTGTGTTCCTGTGCCCATCTGTGGCATGGGTGGTGGGCCCCTACCTCCCTGGTTGTACAGTTACATTGCTCTGCAGCTGGGGGGCTCCCTGCTTGCACTATGGTGCCTCTGGACTGCTCAGCTGGACATCCCTTGTTGTGCCATAGCGCATCATATCTGCTCAGCTTCCCCTCCCTAGTTGCGCTATAGTGCAGGTTGTGCGATATTCAGACGTTAGCTGTTGGTGCAATTTGGCTTGCTCCTTTTTTGAATATCGCATCTGTTGCACATGGGCGCAATGGACTTGTGCTTGCTCCTGCTATTGCACACTTTTTGGGTGCAGTTGGAATATCCAGCCTCTACTCTATAGTCACAAATTGCAGCTTAAGAACATTCAGTAGAATATAAACAGTAGCCCAGAACTGTCTGCCTCAGAAAATGAAGTTGGTGTATTATTTGGAAACAGGCATTACTGGGACTCTTTGCTATGGAATGTCCTGCAAAGTAGCAGAATGACTGCTTTTAGGATGGTGGTGTCAAATGGCTTAATGAGGTGCTCATAGTGGCTGAGGGTAAAGCAGAGTTTATTTGTTATGCAGAAAGCTCCAGAAAGTGTTTGACCCATTCTACTTCCAATAGCTTTCTATGATGTCTGTACTATCCATTGGTAATCTGACACTGAATGATTGCAGGAAGGTAATGAGTTAACTTTCTGTGTGCTCAATTAATTCCTCAAGTCACAGGAAAAACAGTGCTCTACAGCTTCCTATACACACACAGGCAGCGTAGTAATGAGGCTTCAATGGAATCTAGTTTTAATACTCTATCATGTTGTTTGGTAGTAAAAATGACATCAGCCCTTTTCTGAATGCAAAACATCTGCTGGGCTACACCCACAGCTGTAAAAAGCACTTCTTAGACAAATTGCTCCAGGGATCCAGACACTACTACAACCTGTGCATACCCCATATCACACTAGTAGCGTAACCAACAATGACCTCTGTGTGCCACTTAGAAGTACTAGCATTGCACAGTGGTCCTTTGCTATAGGGCCCCAAAATGACTTAATAGCCTTTCTACTGCACTGTTGAATGTTATAGGGATTGGCCACATCAAAACAGAACTCAGAAACTGCCTCTCACAAGTGGAGAAATGTAACTGTTTTGGCTAAAACGCTCAACAGCATCACCTTAGCTGCCTCTCTCCCTCCCCCTTTCTCCTCAGCTGCTCAGCACCCTACCCCCCATGTCCCACTCTTCTATCTACCTCTACCCTAAAAGACCCTCACCTATCACTGTCTTAACCTTTATGCTCTGTCTCCAACTCTACCACCATACACATGGCTAAATGTTTCTCTCTAAACAAGGATGTGAGCCTCTACTGAATATATTGTTTTTATTATAATAAACTTTATTGAAAAGTTTTTTGGTTACAACAAGTTGTCTCAAACTCAGTTCATGCATTCAGTGTGTACAATCACAGGTAGTAATCAGACAGGTAGTGCCATGATATTGAGTTATAGGGTCTTGATGTCTATACCTTGTGAACTCGCTATCAAATTTTGAGTATGGAGCGGGTCCACAGATACTCAACTCACAAACAGACGAGCCTCTAGTATGCCCCACCTATATCATGTTGTGTGAGTTTGTTGCTCCTGGAGCTAATTATCTTTTCCATTTTCAGGGAATCCAGCATTTCTTTGTGCCAAATGAAGACTCTTCAGGCATGAGTCTACATCACCTTGAAAGTGCACGCACCAGAGCGGGTGGATTGCCATGGCACAGACAGTCCACACAGCAGTTTAATCCACTGTAAATTGTTCACTCCAGTTAGCATCCCCAGCTTGCCAGCGAACCTGGAAGCATCTTACTGAGTGGCTTATCCTGATCGAGTAAGTGTCTACATAGAAGCCTTTACACTGGAGCAACCTGAGCAATTGGGTTACTCCAGTGCAAATATGACTGTGTAAACAGAGCTTTTGAAGAACTGGGTGAGAGTTATCTGATTCTGTCTCATTATTATTTTGTCAAGGTTATGCAGCCTAATGCCAGTGAGTGATCATTTCAGTTGGTGGGAGATAGGACAGCCCCTATCATCCTATAACATGTCGCTGACAAGGTCTTTACTCTCAGATATGGGGACTGGTGGGGGTTGGGAAGTCTGTGATAGCATAGTGGGCTAAAATTGATCTGGCAATCCATGGCCTTGGATTTGTTGGTATTCGTTCCAAGAGCACTGCTAATGATATTGTGGTACCACATCATATAAATATAAGTTATGTATGTTGTGCTGCTTATGCCTAGTACAGTACAGTTATGGACATGCATGTGAAAATTAGGTTTATAGGGGCACTATACAGTGCTCCCTCTTTTATCTGCCAACCTTAGTGCATCCTAAAATTTGGAGGATGAAAGAGAGTGGTGGATAATAGAGGGTGGTAGTTTCCCAACAAACCCCCCATCTGCTTCACTTAATTTTATCTTAACTTACTGTGTAACCCTGAAGCAAGCCTGCTTTGAATTACAAAACTTACCTAATCAGAGAATTCTAATAAAAAAAAAAGAATAATGTTTCACAGGGATTTCATCATTAAAAAAAACTTAAACTGGCAGCCTTTTGTCCTATCTATAAGGCCACGTTAATGTATTACCCTGTACTATATGTGAATCTCAGATCCCTCTTGGGTGAGTGCCAATAAACAGATTCTGAATGCTAAAATATTTTCTTTTTTTATCATTTATAAACTGTACCTTTAGTGTTGTCCAGATGTGTGATCCTGGAATAAATGCGAACGGTAGTAGGGACAGGTTGACGGTTTGGGAGATTGGGAGATAACAGGTCAGCAGCTGTAGGTTTGCGAGCATGCACAGAGTGCTGTTACTGAGCATACTGCGCGGAAGCAAGCCGGTAATCATGGTACAAAGCAGCGGTCATGGTTTTGAAAGCACAAAAGAGAGCACTGTTACTTTTAGTGAGCACACTGAGAGTACTGTTATGCCATTTAAACAGTAACAATTCCAGACTGAACGACATTACAGTGACTATTCACTGTTGCCACTGTAATGTCACCAAAGGACCTAGCACTGTTGTCTGGTGGTCTTGCACCCCATCCCCGAATCAGCTATGACTCGGAGTTGATTATCTATATTATGGGGGGTCGGGCAGAGCCCCCCACATGGGGGGTTCAAGGTCTGAAGCACCCCAAAAGGAAAGCAACTTACTATGGATGTGTTTTTGCCAACCGCAATTGCAGTCAACATAAATCCATCTCTGTAACATCGGTTGACAACTTTATTGTCGCACCAGTGTCATGGATCTGAGAGTACCATGTAGCAAGAGGTAAGCAAACCAAGAATCTGGGCACAAGGCAACAGCTTTTGTTTTGAGAGCATGGGAGGGAGCACTGTTGCTTTTACTGAGCATAACAAATGTACCACGTAACAAGAGAAAAGTGATTGGGGAACCAGGGTGAACTAAGCTGACAGCAGAATGGTGCCCAGGACTCATGTGAGTATAAGCCGGTTGAGAATCAAGGTGAACCAAGTGCTAAGCTGACAGTCAAATGTTTCAAAGGACTTAAGAGAGGACAAGCAAGCTGGTAATCAGGGTACAGGGCAGCAGATGTGATACTGAGAGCACAAGTGGGAGAGTTGTTGAAGACAAGAAAAGTCAAACCTTTTTGACAAAAGTTTAAAAATGGACCAAACCCAGGCAGCCCAGTAACACACCGAAAACTGGGTACATGGAAAGATGCTGACAGTGCCTAAGATAGAATACTGTTTCCAGTTTATTCCAACAGTTAATAAATGAATACATGAATATAGCATTGTACAAAAAGTGTTGCCAGCATTTTCTGTCGTCTGTGTCCATTCTCCTTTGTGTTTAAGCCAGTAAGCTTAGTAATGCTCCCAGTACAATCAGTATAGCAGCAGTACCTGTTGGATGCCAGATAGTGATGGTGGTACTTAAACAGGGGAACAAATAATGTAGCCAAATAGTAACACAAGACAAGGCAGACGGTAAATGAATTTGGCAGATAAACAAGAGGCGAATACACAAGGGAGCATTCACTTACAGAAATACGGGTGTGATGTCTACATGCAGAATGCATGCCACATGATTAATTGTACAATGTTTGCATGTAGCTCCCACACACTAAATGAACATATGCGAACCAGGTCTAAAAGGCAAATTAAGTTTGCATGCTGCAAGCTTGATGTGCACAGCAGGTAAGCTGGTGTGAACGTCTTCTAAAAATTACATCAGGTTCGTGTGTTGCATGTATGACATGAGTGCAGCAGTTAAGCTAGTGTGAATATCATTTAAACATCACATCAGGTTCAGATGTTACATGCTTGCCATGTGTGCAGCAGCTAAGCTGGTGCAAATCTCATCTAAAACACACATCAGCTTCTATTTCTCATACTACTGCTAGCAATTAGTCATTAAAATACATTTTATTTGAATTCCCATTTAAATTAGGTAAACTCATTAATTCTGATCCTTTCGCAAGTTGTTTAATGGCTTTTGATTATTGTCATTAAATCACCATTAATTTGTAAAGTATTGTTTTCTTATTGCATTAAATGCCTAGGATATACGTAGTCAGTCAGTATCACCCATTCCAGATGTACAAAGCGGGGCCTCTATTTTACATAGGAAGATAGAAACATAGACTTTGATGGCAGATAAGGACCACTTGGCCCACCTAGCCTGCCCATTTCCCTACCTACAGGATAAGCTACAGATCCTTGTTAACCAACAGCCTATTTCTTCCTACCCCCCACAAGAATTGCCTTATGTCTGTCCCATACATTCTTGAATTTTCCCCCAGTTTTGGACCCCACGAGCACCTCAGGAAGGCTGTTCCATGCATCTACCACCCTCTCTGTGAACAAAATACTTCCTCACATTACCCATGAGCCACCCCCCCATCTTCCAGTTGTGTCCCCTTGTTCTTGCACATCTCTTTTTCTGAAAGATGCTACCCTCCTAGACTTTGTTGATTCCACTGAGGTACTTAAATGTTTCTATCATGTCCCCCTTCTCCCTCCTTTCCTCAAGGGTATACATATTCAGCTCCTTTAGTTTCTCCTCGCATGGCTTCTCTTTGCAGACCCTGTACCATTTTAGTTGCCCTCTTCTGGACTGACTCCATCCTGTCTATGTCATTGTGGAGATGGGGTCTCCAGAACTGGATGCAGTACTCCCAGATGGGGTCTCACCAACTGTCTGTACAGAGGGATTACAACTTCCTGTTTTCTGCTGATGATGCCTCTGCCTATACATCCCAGTATCCCCTAGCCTTCCTTACTGCCTTCTCACATTGCTTGCCACCCTTAAGGTCATCTGATATGATTACCCCCAGGACCCTTTATATGTTTGTTGTTGTTACTGCCCCCCCCCCAATTGTGTACTCTTGCCCTGGGTTTTGTTTCCTAGGTGCATTATTTTGCACTTCTTTACATTGAATCCAAGTTGCCATACTTCTGATCATTCCTTCAACCTTGCCAAGTCCCTTCTCAATCTTTCCATGCCTCCTTGTGTATCAACCCTGTTGCAGATCTTCATGTCATCTGCAAAGAGGCATACTTTTCTTTCCAGTCCATCTGCAATGTCACTTATAAAGACATTAAAAAGGACCAGACCCAGTACTGAACCCTGCGGTACCCCACTAGTAACCCTCCTTTCTTCAGAGTGGACTCCGTTTTAATATTACCTTCTGTGTCCTGTTGTTCAGCCAATGTTTTACCCAGGCTACCACCCTGGGACCCACTCCCAGGCTGGCTAATTTGTTTATTAATCTTTTGTGTGGAACTGTGTCAAATGCCTTGCTAAAGTCTAGGTAGACCATGTCCACAGCTCCTCCCTGGTCTAATACTTTGGTCACCCAGTCAAAGAAATTGATTAGATTTGTCTGACATGACCTTCCTGCTGTGAACCCATGCTGCCTTGGATCCTGTGCCCCACTGGCCTCTAGGTACTCAACAGTTCTTTCCTTTAGAAGTGATTCCATCATTTTCCCTACCATAGAGGTCAAACACAGTTTTGTAGTTTCCTGTCTCTGTCTTGCTCCCACTTTTGTGAAGGGGAATCACATCTGCCTTCCTCCAGTCCTCAGGTACTACACCATCCACCCATGATTCGTTAAAAAGGGTTGTCAGTGGTGTCACTAGTTCTCCCCTTACTTCTTTTAGAATTCTGAGATGAATCCCATCAGGCACCATTGCTTTGTGCACCTTCAGTTTTAGGAGTTCTTTCAGAACCCTTTTTTCTGTGAAAGGACTGAGATCGACCCTCTAGCCAGAGTTCTTCTGTTACTTGGATTAGGTGCCTCCCCCCTTCCTCTTTTGTGACTACTGAGCAGAAGTATTTGTTCAGTATCCCTGCTTTTTTACTGTCCCGCTCTGCCCACCCACCGTCCATTCTATTCAGCCTCACTATCCCTCCTTTTGTCTTTCTACACTCCCTTATGTACCTATAAAAGATTGTATCCCTCTTCTTAGCCGAGTTGGCTATCTTCTCCTCAGTTTGGGCCTTTGCTAGTCTGACTGCATTCCCTGTTTTCTTCTGCCTTAACATGTACTGTTCTTTGTCCTGCTCCTTCTGTCTTTCCTTATACTTCCTAAATGCTAGCCTTTTCTCCCTAACCTTCCCCACCACCTCTTTTGAGAACCATAGTGTCTTTTTCTTTCATTTTGATTTGTTTATTTGCTTCACACAAAGGCTTGTTGTCTCTGTGATGGCAGTTTTGATGTGTCTCCATTGTTGCTCCACTCCTTCTTGCCTGTTTGCTAGTGCTTTTCTAAGGCACTCTCCCATCTTGCTAAAGTCAGCCATCCTGCAGACCAGTACCCTCACTTTTGTATGGCTTGACTCTGCAGCTGAGATTATCATGAACCACACTGTTTGGTGGTCATTTGCTCTGAGATGACTACCCACTTCTAGATCTGTGATCCTCTCACTGTCCCATTTGAGAGTATGTAGTCAAAGATTGCTCCCTTCTGAGTGGATTCCAACACTAGCCGTCTGAGGCATGCCCCCTGTAGGGCATCGAGAATGGCCCTGCTCTTGGATGTGGCTGCAGCAAAGGTGCTCCAGATAACATCTGGCATATTCAGGTCCCCCATAAACAGTATCTCCCCTTTCTCTGCCAGCCTAAGGATGACTTCTATCCTATCCTTGTCCATCCCATCCCCCTGAGACGGGGGTCTATATACAACCCTGTGCAGATTGTGGTGCCATTTCCAGTCTCTAAGGTGGCCCACAGTGCCGCCTCTCCTCCCTGTTTACTGTTCTGCTGCTTTTATTCCTTCCCTTACATAGGGAGTTACTCCTCCCCATCTTCTACCTTCCCTGTCTCTCATGTAGGCTGTGTACCATGGTATGTTAACATTCCAGTCATGGTTTTCTGTGTACCATATTTCTGTGACTGCCACGATATTCAGGCATCCCTCTTCCGTCAAGGCCACCAGTTCAGGGAGCTTGTTGCCCAGACTACAGGCATTGGTACTCATTACCCTCCATTTCTTGATGGCCTTACCCCATTTGCCCAATCTACGTCCTTATTGCCTTTGTCATTTTCTCCATTTACCCCTGCCCTTCTCCCTATCAATGTCTCTATCTTGGTGTTTATCTCACTTACTACTCTGATTTTTTGGGGAGGGCTAGGATTTCACTGTTCCTTTCCAGTGCCTTCCCCTTGGCTAGTTTAAATGCTTCCCAATGAAGCATTTAAACCCATCACCAAGGAGCCAATCCTTTTTGTTTTGGACCTTGCAAATACAGTAGTAGCCACAGACATTGCCATCTATTTCCAGATTTCTCACAAAATTTCTGAAGAGTTTCTCTCTGCTGCCCCTACTGTGGAAATGCAAGAAATTTCAGGAAATAACTGGCAGTGTCAGTGGCTGCTACTGTACCTTATGCATATTTAGTGATACAAATGTGTTTCTCCATAACTGTTTCATCTCACTTACTTTCCCTTTGTCATTCAGTACTGAGCATATACACTATGGCCATGCTCTGCCCTCTTTGTGCTGAGCAGAGTCTTGGAAGCATGCACAATACCTCACATTTTGTCACTGAAATGAGGGACATGGACACTCAGAATGAAGGACACTAACCCACATGATGATCAGGACACATCATGAAACATGGAGATACGGTACCTCAGAACACAGTGGAAACCAATGTATTAGCACCCGAGAATGAATTTCTACCATTAAGCAGGGGTGCCATTTAGGTAAGGCAGAGGGGTGCAGTTGCCTCCCCACCCCCATATTTGCACCTAGGTTGCTCTTATGGTGTGGCAGTAATTGCTTTATATTTGGATTTAATCTGTTGTGCAATAAGTGGCCACCTGGCCTGTGTGTGCTTGAGCTGCAGGTAATCTCCAGACTTGACTTTGTCTGTACTGTGTTATCCACTCTCTCCACCTATTAATCAATCAATCAATCAATCAAATCTTTATCCAGGTGGACACCATTGAGCAAGCTCATTTACAAGGTGGACCTGATTATTAGTGGCAGCACAATCACATTTAATGTGGAGCTCCAGCCAAGAAAGAGCACATGAGCCTTGCAAGTGCAACACTGTCTTTCCTTCCACAGAGTAGGCAGACTTCACACTACAGCTTGGAGGAGTCAGAGAGCACTGAACTCCCAATAGCAGTGTTGTGGCACCATATTTCTGTTGTTCTACTCTTAGTGAGTCTCCGTCTCCCCTGGTAGCAGAAGGGGCAGAGGGTGAGTTAGAAACTAACTCAAGACTAGGCTACCTACTTACTCTTCTAGGCTCACCTTACAAAAAAAACAGCACAGACCCCCACAGAAGCAAGCTAGGCTTAGCAGCAGTGGTGACAGGACAGGCTGCAGGTTCTGGCCATATGGCCAGGTAAGTAATAGAAAATAATGTTTTTTACAGAAGGATTGGTGAAGGAGGAAGGACGAAATACTGATGTGTTTTTCACATTTCTTCACCTTTGGGAGGCTTCATGACCAAAAGGGGATGGGTATTGAATGGAAGGTTGTCATGGTGAAACATTGGGACAAAGTTATTTTTTTGGGGGGGAGGGGGCCTGAATTTCAGACAGGGAAAAAATTGGTTAGTAACTGGATGGGTTTAAGCCCAAATCGGATGCACTGCTCTGGGGTATATACAGATGAATCTTATACATTTGAATTGTTCCTGATTTGCATATCATATTTCAGTCAAACCAAATAAGTTATACCTTTTAGAGATGTTACAGACATTCTAGAGCTGTCACTTGCATTCATGGACAGTTAAGTGGTATGGTATGCACAGACTATTGAAGCCAAGCTATAGTTAGGCTTATGCTCCCCCTTCAGTGAAGCTGACCTCCACATCCCCATGCTCAACCACATTATGGCAAAGAGCCAAGGAGACTGCAGGGGTGTGCACCATTCAAGTGAATGTGGGTATTTTTTAATTACTATTTTATCCATTATTGATGCACAGTTGGAGATTATTGAAGGCCACTGCTCGACTAACAAGGGCCTTGGTAATAGAAAAGTGGCCTTCATTATTCTCCAACCCTTTGTAATAATGTATAAAATAATAACAGAAAATAACTCCATTCATTTCAAGGTGGTACACCCCAGCACTCTGACCTATGGACATCATCTCATAAAGACTCCTGCCTCTGGCTCCCTAGAACTCAAGTAAGAAGTTTTACTTATATCTATACTTGGTTAGCTGTCTGTAGCAGCATGGCCATACCTGCTACACTGAATGTGCATGGGGGATTTGCCATGTGGGTGGGTGGGAGGGTGTGTCAAGTTATTGCTACATTTGTGTTTGCACCTTAAAGTTTGTTTGTGTGTAAGCATTCAAAACTATGGAGAAAAAATAGTAGAAGTACAGGCCAGACAGAAGTAACTAAGTGATTTTGTGGGTGAGTTTGTGTATTGTGGGTGGGAAAAACAAATGTTGCCACTGGTATGTCTGTGACAGTTCAACTACGAAAATGAGATGAGGAAGAGAAGAAAACTGAAAAGCATGCACTGGCTACAAGCATGCCACATGCATGCAGACATATTCAGATACAGTATGTATTGAAGCACAAGCAAGCCATATGTTTGCAGACAGTATAGTTTAGTGGTTAAAAGCACTGAACTGCAAGCCAGAAGACTTAAATTCCTTAAGACCTGGGTTTGAATCTCATCAGCTCTCACCTGTGTATGGTGTGATCCTGAGCAAGTCACTTAACTTTTACGTGTGCAGTTATCAGTGATCACTTGCTTTTTTGCACACATGACATGTGCATGCAGTCTTTCCCAATTTAACATAAAAATCATGGTTTCTACACTTGCTTGCTGCATGCATGCCATATGCATGCAATTGGTTCCAATTTAACAATTAAATCATTCTTGCAGCATGCATATCACTTGGATAGTTTTATGTGTGCCACATGAAAACATTTCATACCATTATTTCTGTAAGGGTGGTAGAGTATTAATTGTTTTGCAAACCAAAAAAGTATGTACACACAGTGTCATATCACAACATTCAGGAAAGCAGAAGAGAAAAAAAATGCCTTGTGGAATCTGGGAATCCATGGCCTGGCATGTGTCCTTGTTCCTCCTGGGAACATTGTTAATGATACTGTGTCACTGTACATTCTGTGTAAATATCTGATCTATGAAGTGTGCTATGTAAACTCACTATTCCACAAGACTGGATGTGTTCATGGAAATTGAGCTTATGGGAGCATTATACTCTGTAGTGGGTGGTGTTGGGGGTTATCTTTATTAAACAAAATCTAGCAAGAGCCAGTATGGCTACAGCCAAGGTCTGGAGGCACAGAGGCACTGTCCACCATGTCCAAGATGGCCGCTGGTATTCTCTGCTCATGTGCGACAAGTAACGCATTCACACTGGTCTCCAGTGGCTATCTTGGATATGGTGGACTGTGCCACCGAGGTTCAGTGTCTCACTGCCCTACTACCTTGAGATCATCAGATATGATCACCCCAAGGTACCTTTCTGGCTTGGTAACTCTAAGCACCTCTCTCCCATCTTATACATAGCCTCTGGGTTTCCCCACCCCAGGTGCATAACACTGCACCTTTTGGCATTGAAATATGGCCACCATTACCTAGACCACTCCTCTAGCTTCCCCAGATCTCTTTGCATTCTCTCAATCCCCTCCTAGCTGTCCACCCTGTTACAGATTTTTGTGTCATCCACAAAAATACATACCTTCCCCATCTGGTTCCTCAGCAATATCATTTCTGAAGATGTCAAAGAAGGGTCCAGTACTAATCCCTGTGGTAATACACTGTTCACCCTCCCATCATCCATGACTAACATTTACCACCTGATACCCAGCAAACTACCTTCTCCTGCCTCCCCAAGGCTACAGAGTTTCTTAATCAACCTCCTGTGTGGAACAGTGTCAAAGGCCTGAAGTCTACACAAGCCACATCTACTGCCCTCCCCACTCCATCTCCCTAGTTACCCAGTCAAAGAAATCTATGAGATTTGTTTGAAATGATCTCCCCACCATGAAGTCATGCTGCAGGTGGTGCTGCAGCCCATATATCTCCAGGTACTCCATCATTCTCTTCTTCAGCAGGGACTCCATCAACTTCACCACCACTGATGTGAGACTGACTAGCCTGTAATTACTGGCCTCCTCCCTGTTGATGCTCTTGTGCAGAGGAACTACATTGGCTCTGCTCCAGCACCGTGGAGCTACAACTCCCCCCCCCCAGTGAGCTGCTAAATAGCTTTGCCAGATGGGTGGTTAGCACCATGATCAGTTCTTTAAGAATGCTTGAGTGAATCCCACCAAGCACAATCACCTTGTTTTCCATAAGGGCCTGTAACTACCGGTGGACTTTATTTTCTCTAAATGGATTTGTGTCCACCCCACCCCCTTCCCCAGCCCCATTCTCTGATATGTTTAAAGGAGTTGTTCTGTAATTGCTTTTATTTCTTGGTGCAGCTGGTTAGCGCAATTGGAATGGTATTCAAGGTGGCCTGGGTTCAAGTCCCAGCTGAGGCACTTATGGCATTCTCTCCTGTGTTTGTATGTGTTCTATAATATGCACATCACACTCCTGTGTGATTGTAAAAAGTAAATATTTGTGTAGCCACTGGGTTGTGCATTTGAGAAAGAGTGAAGTGCTCAGGAACAGCCCAGGTTCCAGTTGTCTCAGTGGAGCAGCTGGGAAGCACAATCAGAACAGTATTCCAGGTGGCCTGGGTTCAAGTCAGCATCCAGTGTTATGGGCGAGTCATATTGAGTGACTCAATATGAATGTCTCAATATGATCACCTGTCAGATGAGTGAGTCTAGAATAATAGCAAGATGCAATGTCAGCTACCATGCGGGGAAGTAAATGGTGAATAGTTAAGACAGTGACTGGTAGGGGGAGCTATACAGGAAAAGTATATGGAACATTGTTAGTCCAAGAACCACCAAGCTGGCTACCTGGTACTGTGGTTTGGGATACTGTCGTCAATGCACAAGGTACAAAGTTTGGATTTCGTTAAGTCTATGTGTGTTTTTTGTTTGTGAGTGTTCCTGGACTAAGAATTTTTTTGTTTCCTCACTGTCTAGCCCCCCCCAGAGTTGATCATAATAGAAAAGGGGGGTATGAGTGGGAAAGACCCCCACATGAGAGGCAAGGTAGGGGCAACCCCCCACATATAATAAAATAACACATGTCTGCTCCATTCCGTGTTTGCTCACTGATATTGTGGTTGGTGTTGTGTACGGGCACCATTCGTGTTTTCAGCATTGTGTCTTCATTGATGTGTCGGGTGCTGTTAAGTCCTCACTCTTATGACATAGAACCATTCAAGTCCCAGCTGAGGCACTTACTTCTTTCTCTTGTTTGTTTGCATGTGTTCCATAATATGCACACCACACTCCTGTGTTATTGTAACAAGCAAATATTTTGTAGCCACCGGGTAGTGCAGTTGAGAAAGAGTAATGTGCTTGGGGACAGCCCAGGTTCCAGCTGTCTCAGTGGTGCAGCTGCTTAGCACAATTTGAATGGTATTCCAGGTGGCCTGGGCTTGAGTCTCAACTGAAGCACTTACTTCTTTCTCTCCTGTGTTTGTACTAATTGACTGGACCTACCTAGACACAACACAAGATGTTAATTCTGCCTTGAATTTCTTCATCACAAAATTTACAACAGTACTGGATAAACATGCCCCCTGCGCATGCACAGGGCAAAGCACAAACAATTCTGACTGACTCACGTGTGATATTTTGACTCTCATTTGCAAAAGAGATGGCTCCTGGGACAAGTACAAGCAAACCAAGCTTGTATCAGATTGGAACACATACATATACCAAAGAAACAGATGCAAACAGGCAATACACAAGGCAAAAAGTTAGTATTTAAAAAAAAAAACAGCAAACTGCAAACTTGGGTAATCCTAAAAAATTTTAGCAGACCATAAACTCTTTGCTGAACACCAAAACATACTCCTCACCTATCTCAGTCAACCCAAATGGGAACATCTGTGCTGAACCTTTTAAAATGGCACGCCTCTTCAATGATTTCTTCTACAATCTGAATAAATAAAAACTCTCTGGACACCCCAAACTTAAATCTACTAAGGAAGTGAAGAGTGTGAATTGGCCCTATTTCCATCTCAAAAGGGTCACATGTTCAGAAGCTGTTAAGTTAATTGCCTCCCTAAAAAATAGACAAATCAGCCAGATCAGATGGTTTGCTCCTAAAGTTCCTCAAACTTACTTCCCCTCCAGATTGCCCCACCCTTAGCCAAAATCTTCAACCTGTCTTTCATGACCCACACCATACCTGATCTCTGGAAGACAGCTATAGTTACCCCACTACACAAGAATGGGAAGAAGATGCTACTGTAAAACTTCTGTTGTATTTCTATTATGTCAGCTCTAACCAAACTGCAAGACAAAATAGTGCACACACACAACTGACTGAATATCTTGAACAACACAATCCAATCAGCAAGGAACAACATGAGTTTTGAAGGTGTCATAGCACTAAAACAGCCCTGGTTGATTTCAGAGATGCAGTCTATCGTGCAACAGATAAGGGATTGTTGACTGAAGCTGTGTTTATGGATCTGACCAAGGCTTTTGATTTGGTCAACCATGACATATTAACTAACAAATTACTAGATCTTGGCCTCAGATCCCATGCGCTAGCATAGTTCTGTGATTATCTGAACCACAGAAAAAAAGAGGGTGAAAATCAATAAAGCAGTCTCAAGTACCAATGTAATTCACAGTGGGGTCCCTCAAGGCTCCGTACTGTGGCCTCTTCTGTTTTCAATCTTCATCAACAAATTGCCAATGATCTGCAAACCCATACATACTCTTCTCTATGCACACAACACAGTTCTATACACACATAGCAAAGACATCAAGAAAATCAACCACGTACTGGGAAACAGCCTCAGAAACTTGCAGGAATGGTTCATTCTAGAAAAAGTGGTCCTGAATCTACCGAAAAGCCAATCAATGTTGTTTGGATCTAACTACAATTTGAAAAACACTGTCCCCATGTTCTGCATTAATGCAAATAATGGGATTTGCCAGGAAAAAGTCAGCTGCTTTAAATATCTAGGACTACACTAAGACTGTACCCTTATCTTTGATACCCACATTCAAAACACTACCATCCTGCTTCACCAAAGGCTTGGCTCTCTGTACAGAATCTGCAAGTACCTAATGCCCGAATGCAGACACAGAGTAGCACAGGCAAATCTGCTCCCTATACTGCACTATGGCTCCTTGTTCACCGATGCTGTTAACAAAACTATGCTACAGAAGAAGGTCACTCTCTAACTCAAGATTGCCAGATTTGCAACAGATAGCAATAGCAAGATGCAACATTATCTTTCTTTAAACACTCTAAATTGGCTCTCACCTAAGCTCATATCCAACCTCACACTTGGCAGATTTATTAAAAGAACTGTGGTTAAAAACTCCCCCATCTATTTATCTGAAGAACTCGAGTTTGTCAACTTGTCCTCCTCTCGATCCACCTCAAAAAGATAAACAAAAAGTTCATTTTTTTCAAACAAACTCTGGACAACACTCCCTCAGTTACCATGCGTCATCACTATGGAATACAACCCTCCCCATTAGAGAATCACCAACTGTCTCTGCTTTCTCAAACAATCTGAAATAATTTTATCTAACACTCAGTGCCTGTGACTGCTTTGTGTAAATACCCCACATAAAAACATCTATGCAGCTGCACTCAATGTAGTATCTGCACTAATATTCCTCACAATTAGCTGTGCTTTCTATGTGCCTCAAGTATGTAATCTAGTATGCGATTTTTAATCAATGAATGTATGTTTCATTTTTTGCAACCAGCACACAAACATTTGTATGTATGTTCTCAAATGTCTGTGCAATTACACATGGGTTGTGACTGAAAAAAGGCACTTGGTGCCAGTGCACTTACCCAGTTATCAAAGTCAAAATAAATAAATAATAAATAAATATGAGGTTAGAGGGGGGTATACTCAGGAGTAACGTAACAAAGTATTTCTTTACAGAAAGGGTAGTAGAAGCATGGAACAGCCTCCCTATGGAGGTGGTGGGGGTGAAAACAGTGGAGAATATAATAATGCATGGGATAGACAAAAGGGAACACCAGAAATAGGGAAGAGAGGGTAAGCTGCAGATCAGCCAGGGTCTGTGAAATGTACAGAAGGTAGGGAAAATGGGCAGACTAGGTGGGACAAGTGGTTCTTATCTGCCGTCAACTTCTATGTTTCTATGTTTCTATTGCTCTAATAATACTTGCCAGAACATATTCAAAAGTACCCAATTGACCTGACAAGACAAGAAAACCATGACACTGAGCACCACTGTACTACCAGTACACAACATCATCTTATACACTGGAACCCTCAGAATTTTGCCGCAGAGGTCAGCCCGCTAATGCAGCGGTGGTGCTGCTGCTGCTTGCACCCATGATGACCTAGCATCAGGGATGAGCTTGAGTCCTTGGATGTCCAGCTGAGAAGGAGGATTGAGCATCCCTGAGGATGCTTTCCTCCTCGGGGAGGGTGGACCAAAAGTCACTGCTTAGCTATTGCCACCTGGGTGACCACTGGTGGCAGTTCAAGCTGGATCTGTGGAACATTGGGAGGAAAGATGTAGACCAGTGCAGACAGGTACAGTTGAGTAGGTACCAGGTCATAATGTCACACACTTAATAGCATACAACATTATGGCTTACCCGGTACAGCGCGCTGCACCAGTGAGTGAATGGTGCAATACCACGTATACTGCTGTACGCTGTATTGCACCATTCTCACTCTCCCAGGCAGAGGATAAGACCTCTGCTGGGAGTGGGCTCCACCGACCAACTACTGTGGCTCAACAGACTGAGCCACAGCAGCAGGGAACTCAGGCAGTGCTTCTGGAACCGATTTTGATTCCCGTTCACAGAAACTTTTTTTTTAAACTTTCTGTATTCCCCAACTTGAACCCCCTCCCCCAGAGTTGAGAATCTATATTGGGGGGTTCGGGGGTGTAGCCCCCTATAATGGGAAACAGAAAAAGAGATATGCCACATGGCAAGAATTGTGCTATATTGGCAGTGCGATTTTGCTATGAGGCATAATGTCCTGTGCGACATCATGACCCTGTGCCAGTCAAGTATTGTCTGCATAACAGTAAAAGCTCGCACCATACCATTTAGTCACCCATCCCAAAGGCAACATGTATACTGTGAATAACATGGGGGACAGAACTGAACACAGGACATCCCTACAGATGACTGCAGCATGGCTGAATGAGAACGATCCCATGACAACCTGCTATGACTTGCCTGACAGTAAAGACTAAAACCATTTTAAGGCTTTTCCAGTGAGTCTCCTGTATTCCTCCAGATGACCCATAAAAACCATGATCCACAGTATTAAATGCCAATGAGATATCACAGTTTTTTTCATAAGATATGGAATCTTGAATTGTATCCCCATCTCTTTGGTGCCTGAGTGAATGATTTGGGCCAGCATGACTGCAGTATCTGTTGAGCTGCTCACAAGACTAGTGACCGGGATATGTGATCCAAGCCAAGATATCACTGCTGGTTGCTAGAAGAGTGTTTACATAGAATCATAAAAAACACAGAACCTGTAGGCAGAGAAGGACTGTTTGGTCAACCCAGTTTGCACAGAGCTGATTGAAATCCCAAGGATGAACTTATCTGGAGGAGAAGAATGACTG
Organism: Neoceratodus forsteri; assembly: GCA_016271365.2. Lineage (NCBI taxonomy): Eukaryota > Metazoa > Chordata > Ceratodontiformes > Ceratodontidae > Neoceratodus > Neoceratodus forsteri. The sequence goes on along the minus strand of CM028132.1, from coordinate 1,060,343,785 downwards.
GGCATGTCATAGTTCTGAAAACTGCAAGGGTACTGAATTTGGTTTCAGTGCAAAAAATGCCTTTCTATGAGGAATAGTGAATATCAAGTAATCTTGATAAAGCACCAGGGAGCTAAGTGGTGCAAAACATTGATGGCTCCATTATTGTTTTCAATGCCTAATAATTAACTGATTTTCTGCTACAAAATGAAGTAAAATGATGTGCAGTATGCTTGATATTCACAATTCCTTATAGTGAGGCACTTTCCAGGCTGACACTCAGTGCTGAACCCCTGCCATTTTCAGTTTGAGTGTGGATTTGCAGCAACAGTACCTGACAGAGAAGCCTCTTTTTGTACAGTGCCACTGGCACTGGTGGCTACAGGGGCTCAGTGACAGCCCAGGCAATCATTATAGGAGGGCAGAAATACTGGCCAGGCCTACACTGGCACACCTGAGCCTCCAAATGAGTTACATCTCAAAGTGGAGGAACAGAAAAATCTGAAACTCAACAGGCTTGATAATGGCACCCAGTACTCTCATGTCAAACACTGTCACATGCATGAGTTTAGTTTCTAGAGGTTGTGCAGCCCTGAAGACATCACCTCATGGTTTGGTGGAGGGGTCAGTTATTGAAGTATCCAGTTCTAGAGTCAAGGAACTTGTGGGACTGGAAGTTGGTTGAAAAGCTGATGATGGCTGGGAAAGACCTGGCAGAAAAAATAATTCTTTATTCTTGGCAAAAACATATTAATTTAACAAAAGAAACTGAAAAAGCAGTTATGCTACAACTATGTCAAACTATACTTTCAATGTAAGCTGACACATAACATTTTCAAAGGGCTCTGAAAGTACAAAAATTATTGAATCCTGCTATGATAGAGTGTATGCTGCCTCCAGATGTACTGCAGTCTTCACAACTAATGTACATGTATGGCAACAAAATGAAGGAATAAGTTAAGCACAAGCAATTAAATCTGAACCTTTCTTCCAGATCAAACATATTCAAAACAGCCATGCTCAAAGCAAGAACTCTGTTATCCTTATTCTTTTGCTATGGCCAGGAAACTGACATGATCTCATTTTCTACAAAGCCAACATTATACAAGTCAGCAACAAATCCCAAAAGCAGGGCTTGTAGTGTGGTTACTTTCTTATTAAAAAAATGAAATGGAATAATGCTGGTTGCATAATAATAGTTACCCTGTGGCATTCAAACCAAAAGTTGTACAAGATTTTTTTATTTTATTTCACACTACAAATAGAGATTAGAAATAATAAGTGGCAGGCAGTAACCAGCATATAGAGTGAACAGTTCTGAATTCAAGACATGCCCCTATTCAAAATGTGAAATTCAACCCAGCTTAGTGACACTGAGCATAAATCATTGCATTACCATACAGCAGACCCAAGTTTGCACTGTGATTCTAAGCCTTTTTCACAGAAGAGTCATTGGCAATATGTGGATGTAGCACACTCAGACTGCGGGGTAGCAACATGACTGTCTCATTATTTAATCCCCTCTTAGGTGGGACGTGTAGAAGCATCATGTTCTAGGTTACAACATAATGTTATCATCCCCACTTGGATGTCTGCTTAGTGGAAGTGGTTTATAGAAGCTGGAATAAAAAGTGGAAAATTCGTTATTATGAAGATAGCAGTATGATGTCTACAATCCAAATGTACTCCAGTTGCTTGTAAACCACACAGGGAGTCACATCACCTGCACTGTATCCCACTGAGGTGGAAAGGGCCATCATGTGGTGAAAGGGGCAGAAGCTGCAGGGTAGTGGTACCTGTAGGGCGATCAGTACTGACCCTGTAATGCTGGAGTAGGAGATGGACAAGAGGAGCAGAGGTAAGCAGTACCTTGCATGACATATACAATGGAACAAAAACTTTGAATTGTTATTTATTGAAAAGGAAAGGGACACTGAGTCAAAGCTCATTTCCTGGTGTGATCTGGGGGATTAGGGTTACAAGGTGATAATACAAATAATTAAAAAAAGAAAAGATAAACATGCATTACTGTTACGATAGGCTAGGTGGAGCAGCTGGAAAACAGTACTCATTAGGGAATTAATAGGTAGGGCAGCTGGTGAACTGGAGGGAGCACTGTTGGACCAGCATCACAACTCTAGTGAGGTGCTGTGCTTGCCAGGTCCATGAGTTTAAAAGTTCTATCCAATGCCCAAGCCATGCAGCTCGGGGCGGGGGGAAGGAGGAGCAGACCATATTCATCCATGTTAGCACAGCTAATAAAATAACCTTTGGTGCACACCTGCCTCTAAAGGTTCTTGCGCACATGACATGTTCCTGACTAGCATCATTAGAAAAACAAAAGAAATGCAGCATTCACATGCTATAGTTTTAGAAATGTATTAACTAGCAAGATCCATAACAGTGATACAGAATAACCTTACATAGCACCCTATATATGGGGCTTCATCAGTGCATACCATCGAAATATCACATTTTTGACATCAAAATCCATTATGGTGTCAACGTGGCTCAGTTGTTAGCACATCCGCCTCTGGACCAGAAGGTCGTGGGTTCTCATCCCACACTAGGACTGGACTTGCACCTAAAAATCGCTGGCATCCAAGTGCAGTATTGGGGGGTGCTGTTCTACTGGGGAGTGCTGTCCTTCGGATGAGATGTTAAAAAATACTGAGGTCCCTTCTGCCCATCTTGGTGTTGTCCTGGTGGGTGTCCAGGTGGAAGTAAAAGAACCCAGAGCACTCTTTGCAAAGAGTTGGGAACATTCCCAGTGTCCTGGCCAACATTCCCCTTTCCATAAACCGGTTCATGCAATTATCCAAGCTGTGTGTGGGTGATGATGTGCAATATGGCTGCCACCACACATTCAGTCACTTCACTACCAGTCTATTATTGCTTGTAAAGCGCTTTGGATGTCTGAAAAGTGCTATATAAATGCTGATTCTTCTTCATTACAGCGACAGCTTCGAGGTTGTCGCTGTAATGGAACTGATGGCAAAATTTCACATATTTCACCAGTATTTCACCCCCTTCAAACAAACTCTGACTCAGAGTTTGTTATTTTAAAATTGAGTGGTGTGGGGGGCACAGCCCCCTTTCTAAAAGGCACTCAGTGTTGTCATTGTAGGTGTTGCTATGCTGCATTTCAACAACTTGGTTGTCAATGCAGTTTGATGGAACCCTTCATCAGAAACATTACCATAATTTATACTCATAAATTTACATATTAAATGGTCCATACCACAAAAAAGTGCAAGTGCACATGCAACATATCCAAAGTACTGATGAAAAATCATTCCAGTTTTCATCTACTGATTAGATCAGCCAGTATTGGAACTGCATAATCCATTTTGCTTTATTCAACTTAACACCCCCCAAGTTCATCTGACTGAAACTATGCACTGGACAATTCCTGTACAAATGTTCACTTTTAACCTAATCAGGAGACTAAAAGCACAGAAAGCACTTAATATTCCACTGTAGCCCTAAAGTCCACCATTAGTACTAATTTACATTAATTCATCATGTTAACAGGACTCACAGCCACACATGGAAGAAAAGGAGACATTTTCCTATACAAATCCCTACAGGTCAACCACTGTTCAATGTAAAGTCATGTGCAAAAATACAAGAAAAATTAATATTTCCTATTGATAGGTATTTTTCGTTTTGAAATCCCCAAACTGAACTTGACAAAATTCTCACAATTTTCTTTCTTTCTTTCTTTCTTTCTTTCTTTCTTTCTTTCTTTCTTTCTTTCAAGTTCATCCAGGAAGTACATGCTGAGCAGAAAACAACTAATTTCCAGATATATACAGAATGGGAAGACAGCAGAACAGTAAGAAGAGGGCAAGACTAAAGAATGGAGAAAATGATGAAGGGTCGCAAGCAATTGCAGGTAGGATGACAAAAGTCAGAAAGAAGAGACTTTAGGGAGGAAAAGAAGAGGCAGAATGAATAGAAAGGGTGAGGGAGTGAGGACCAAAGTTTTGCAAAATGGTAAGAAAAAGAAGATTTGCCAACAACAGATTTTCTAGAAGGAAAAGAGAGAGAAATTAAAGTATTGTTGCGAATAGGTTAGGAGGAAGAGGGAGGAGGGGAAAGAAGGGATTTGAGATAAGAGGGAAGAGTACCAAACCAGAATTTGGATAAAAAAGAGGCATGATGGGAAAGGCACCTAGCATCAAGGGAAGGGAAGGAACGAGCTGAATAAAGAGAACAGTGGTGAGTATGAGAGGGACAATTTAAAGCAAAGCAGCTGAAACAATGAAAAAGGGAGTCCAATCTGGCAAGGGAGGATTTAGCGGCTCTACTATAGACTAAATCACCCTAGTCAAAAATAGGAAGGATCATTTTTAGGACAATTTCTTGGTGGGCAGTGAGTTGTATACAAGCTTTATTCCTGTACAAAGCACCAAGCTTATGGTGAAGCTTTTGGTGAGCTGCATCAACATGCACAGTGAAATCAAGATGCCAGTCAAGGCAGACCCCAAGGTACTTAAAAGAGAAGACATTTTCAATATTAGCAACATCAAGGATATTAAATAGTATGGGAGAAGTACGTGTGGCAATCCTCTGACGGGTACCAAGTCATTGAGATGTTTTTTGGCATTAAGAGACAGTTGGTTATCCTTCAATCAGCACTGAATGTTGTCAGAACCCAGCTGAAGTCGGGAGGTAAGGTCATAAGGAGAGGTTCCAGATGCAGAAAGAACGGTGTCATCAGCATACATATGAATAGATGCATACAGATGCATACAGGTTATATATTGATCATCAACCAAAATAACATGTTAGGACTTAGGGGCAAAAGATTAAAAAAAAGGAAGGCTGGGGAGTTTTTTTTTGGGAGGGGGATATAAAGGGGGGGAAGGGGAGGAGAGGGAAGGGGAGACCTTTCTAAAAGATAGGTAAAACCCCCAAACACCACTCAACTCCTAGACCACATCAATAATTGGTGGTCCCAATTTTAAAGTGCTTAAATTTTCAGGGGTTTAAATTGTCTAACCCAAACACGTTTTAAAATCAGTCTCCTCATTAAGTCCAAGTGGATGTAATGCTTTTAATGTATCCAGTAGGTTTCCTGTTGGTGGAGAATTTGACTTCTATCCCCACTGCTTGGAGATTCCAAAATGTGTTCTAATGCACAAAACTGAAAGATTTTTAAATTGCGGTGATGTATTGCTAAAAGATGAAGTCCCATTGCATTATTTTCCATTCCCAGTACAATAACCCATGCATGCTCACGAATCCTCTCTTTTAGAGGTCTACATATACAGTAAAAGGGGTATGGCAATTCACATAATGATTCAACCAATATTTCTGCCCTGTTTTTGGTGCTCAATATAATCTCCTATATTGGCATATTTGCACATATCACATTTCCTACAACAGAAGAATCCTGATCTATTTTTTCATGGTGCATGAGAGGGATTCACAAAAAGACTATAGAAACATAGAGTTTGACAGCAAATAAAGACTGCTTGGCCCACCTAGTCTGCCCATTTTCAATGCCCGCTGTAACACCACAGACCCTACTTTATCTCTAGCTTTAATCCCCCCTTTCCCTACCACTAAGGTTCCCTTTTGCCTATCCCATGCCTTCTTGAATCCCATAACAATTTTTGCCCCTACCACCTCCACTGAGATGCTGTTCCAGGCAACCACCACTCTTTCTGTGAAGAAGTACTTCCATACATCTCCCTTGAGTTTACCCTCCTCCAGCTTCATAGCATGACCCCTTGTTCTTGAGCATCTTTTACTCTGAGAAAGACTTACTTCTTGAACCTTATTTATACTGAGGTATTTGAAAGTCTCTATCATATCCCTTCTCCCTCTCCTTACCTCCAATGTATACATATTGAGGTCCTTTAGTCTCTCTTCATAGGGCTTTTGATGCAGACCCTTCAACATTTTAGTTGCTCTCCTCTGGACCTCCTCATCTCTATCTATGTCCTTCCTGAGATATAGTCTCCAGAACTGGACACAGCGCTATAGGTAAGACTTTACCAATGATTTATGCAGTGGAACCACCACCTCCCACTTTCTGCTGGTGATACCCTCCCTATGTATCTGAGCATGGCTCTCCCAACTGCCTTGTCACACTGTTGGGACATTTTTAGGTCATCAGACATGATTACCCTTAGGTCTCTTTCTTGTTTGGTGGTCACCAGTACCACTCCACCCTTTTATAATTAACCCCTGTGTTTCTGCAACCCCAGTGCATGAGTTTGCACTGCTTCACAATAAAATTTAGATGCCACAATCTTGACCACTCCTCAATCTTTCTTATATCCCTCTTTATTTTTTTAACCCCTGGAGTGTCAACCCTATTGCAGGTCTTAGTGTCATCAACAAAAAAGGCATATCTTCCCTTCTAGTCCCTCTACAATGTCCTAATAAAGACATTAAAGAGGACCAGTCCCAGTACTGATCCTTGTGGCATCCCAGCGGTTACTCTCCCTTCCTCGGAGTGAACTCCATTTTCCACCACCCTCTGTCTCATATCCCGCAATCAATTTATTTTTTATCCAGTTTAACATCTTTGGGTCCACTCCTAGGCTATTCAGCTTATTTATGAGTTTCCTATGTGGAACAGTGTCTAGGGCCTTACTGAAATCTAGGTAGGCCACTTCCACTGCTCCACGCTGACCCACTTCCCTGGACCAGATGGTCCCTTTGATTTTTCCCTCTCCAAAATGTAATTTGTGGTTTTGGACCCTCTGAAGGACCTATTTCAGGGGCATTTCTCAAAATTTGCCACCTCTCATTTATAATCTGCCTCACCTTATAGAATTCACCATTGTAATCCAAAATTACTGTCACTTTTTAATCCTTTTGTTTGCTTCATTTTAAATTGCCCTTAATAAGGTGTTTTTTTCTACTTTTTCAGCCTTCTCATAAGTACTCTGCTCCCCTATTTCTGAACCTGTCTGACAGCATCCCAGACTCCTTTCTTTAGGTCTCAATCTCTGAGGAGTTCTGTTTAATTCTCAAAAAATGGACTTTTTATCTTTTGCCCTACATCCAATCATATTATTTTGGTCCAAACTCAATATATAGTTTGTATGGTGGCACTTTTGTCAAGTTAATTTTGGTGTTGCAAAAACTTTCTACCAATAGGAACTATGAGCTGTTCTTGTATTTTTGTACATGATTTTAAATTGAACAAAGGTTGATCTGTAAGAATTTGAATAGGAAACCTTTTCCATTTTCCCATGTGGCCATGAGTCCTGTTAACTTGATGAACTAGTTTAAATTAGTAATAATGAAGGACTTTAGGGCCATGGTGAGGGTTTTAAACTGAATAAAGCAAAATGGGGTAGGCAATTCCAATACTGGCTAATCTAATCAGTAGAAAAAGCACTGGAATGTTTTTTTATGAATTCTCATGAGCACTTTGGATACGGTAAACATGCACGTGCACTTTTTTTTTGGGTTGGATTGTTTAATATATAAATGTATTTGTATAAATTAAGGTAATGTGCTGTTGCTCACTCTCCCTGATGAAGCCCTGTATTGTAGGGTGCTACGTAGGGTTACTCTGCATCACTGTTATGTCTCTTGCCACTTAATAAATTTCTAAATAATTTTAGATGGTGAGTGGTGCATTTTGTTTGTTTGTTTTGTTTAGACAGTTGATATAGGATAAACAAATCTTGAGGCTATCAGGAGGCCAGTCATGAAACTAGAACTGTTCCATAAAGGAAAGATATCCAGGAAGCTCTTTCCAGAGGTTTTCCCAGACACAGAGACAGGTGAGGTGAAGCAACAGATATGGCAGCTTAACCCTTGACTAATGGTTCAAAAAATCATAGCACTCATCCACCAGACCACTTCTCCAGGCTTACCTCTTCGCCCACCTGTTTCTCCCTCAGACCCCCCCCCACTTCTCTTATGGCATGAACCTGGGCCTTTAACCTAAGTCCTTGACTGCTCTTGAGCTACGACAAAGGATCTCCATCCTGCTAACCCTCTGATCATTGCGCTCCTACGGTTTTCCGCACCCAACTTCTGAATACCTGTATTATACTTACTGCTTGCTAATGTATAGTTGTTGTATATATGTGTAATTACTGTTCCATCACTGCCTGTGTATTGTATCCCTGAACACTATTTTGTACTGTTTGTAATGTGACATGGAGCTTTCGTAAATGAGTCTCTGACTCAAAGGTTTGTAATTTTGATACCCTCTAATAAATAAATAAATAAATAAAATAAAACAAATGCAGGAGTCAAAGTTTATAGTCCAAAACACGCTTTAATCAAGTAATTTCCAGACAAAATTAAGTGACAAGAGTAATAACCCCCCATACCCAAAGATGCAACTGTAACTTACAATACAACCACAATTTAAAATGTAAATATGTTTAATTGACAGATAACAGCACAAAGGGGATGTACACAGCTTAATCTTTACAGTGTTCAAGTCCAAAACTATAAATACAATTATAAAATATGTGGACAAATTTCAAAAAAGGTACATGTTTTAAAGAAAAATCTGATTTCATCCAATTGTATTCTCAGCTTGACCAATGATACTTGATCATGGACACTGGAAAATGGAATCAGTTAAGATAAGATTATTTGCTAAATAGCCTATCACAAAAATAAGATAAAAAAGATCCTTTAAAGGAAAAATGAATAAAAGCAATTGATACCTAAAAATGCAATACACCATTAAATAAGTATTGTTTAATGAATACATTTTCAATTTATAGACTTTTAGAAAACAATTTTGTGATAATAAATGGGTTGTACCAGTAAATAGTCCTTCAGCCTAGTTCTGCTTACATAGAGACATAGAAACATAGACAATGACAGCAGAAAATGACCACTGGTCCATCCAGTCTTCCCGTTAACCCTAACAAACCCAGGATCTATTGTCCATACAGAGATCTAACCCACACCATCCACCCTCATGCTTCCTGTCTTAACACTATCATCCTGAGTAACCACTAAGCCCTTCACTCTGTCCTAGCCCTGTTTAAAACTATTGATAGTTTTCACACCCGCCACATCAGCTGGTAGATTGTTCCATGACTTCATCACCCTTTCTGTAAAATAAAACTTTCTCACTTTCCTCTTGAATCCCCCTCCCAGTCAGTTTCAACAAATGCCCATGTATCCTTGGTCTGCTACTTACGCTAAGTAGTTCCTCACAATTTATCTTGTTCATTCCTTTCAGGAGCTTGAAGGTCTCCTTCATATCTCCCCTCTTTTGTCTGGACCCCAGAAAGTACTGTACATGTTCAGTGCCTTGAGTCAATCCTTGTATGATCTGCCCTGCTGGCCCTGAATCATTTTGGTCACCCTATATTTTAATGCTGCCAGCCAGTCCTTATCTTTCCTTCATTGAGGACTCCAGAACTTGGTACAGTACTCCAGGTGGGAACTCACCAGTGATCTATGGAGAGATAGTAATACCTGCTTCCTTCTGCAGTCAGCACCCCTTCCTATACACCCTGACACCCTGTTTGCTTTACTGCAGGTCTTATTACACTGGTTTTGTTGTTTTAGATGATAACCCCAGGTCTCTTTTCTAAAAGATCGTGCACAGCATTACACCCCCCCCCCATCCAGTACTCTGTCCCAGGGTTCTTGTTCCCTATGTGCATCAACTTGCACTTTTTGGCCTTGAACTTCAACTGCCAAACCTTTGACCACCTTTCTAGCTTTTGCAAGTCTCTCTGCATCTCCCTAATGCCCTCCTTGCTGCCTGCCACAGATCTTAGGCCCTGTACACACTTGTGCTTTTAAAATATTTTAAGTGCCTTAAAATGTTTTAAAGTTACTTAACACACTTTGCATCCATACTTATTATGAAATTAAAATGTCTTAAAAAAATGTTCTTAAACCCAGCTTGAAAGGTAGTCTTAAGCACGGTTTTTAAAGCTCTTTAAGTTAAGCACAGTTGTTGTTGCAAGTGTGTACACAAAGCGGGTTGTAGCCTAGCAACCCCAATCATCCAATGTCCCACAAATCCAGAGTGACCATCTGAGGGCAAATGCGGAAGTGAAAGTGTGATAAATCTGTGTAGCTGTCAAAATAGCCATCATGACCAATCGAGCAGCAAGCTGGTCAGAAGAAGCCACAAAAATACTAATTGACTACTGGTTAATGGAGTATGTCCAAGAGGAGCTTAGCAACTACTTCTGAAACAGTAACATTTTTGAACAAATCTCTGCCCATCTGGTGGCCTGTGATTACGATCAGTCAGCCAAGCAGTGTAGAGAGAAAATCAAACAGTTAAAAGTTCATTATCATAAAGTGAAAGACTCAGACCATAAGCTGGGTGCCGGTAGAGTGACATGCCCATTTTATGATGAATTACGCAGAATTCTGGGAACTCGTCCCACCTCAGTACCACCGGTTGTAATACAGAGTGGTGTAGCTGATGATGAAGAAGATCTTCACAATAATGAAGATGTTATATACAAGGTTTTGTACACTCATGGTGGGCATAATAGGGCCTGTTTTTTTTTTTTTAAGTGTGTCATCCTGCCCACCACCTCCATGTAACTGCACAAATGCATGTGCTGTTACTATGCCAGAAGCTTGGTAGTTGACCATCCAAAGGTGTTCTGCCTGTGGTACTGTTGCTGTGCCACCAACGCCTCATTCATGAAGACATCTTTCCAAAGCCCTCCAACAACTGGTCCATTATCAATACCAATGGTATGTCTGCTCACAGCCATAGTTCGTAATTGGAGCTGCAGGTGGTTTTTAATCCCTGCTACATTCTGCTCTACCTGAAGTCAGGACAGCAGCTGATTCTGGGACTGAGTGAAGGGCCTGTTGGGCTCCTGTGTTGGTGATCCTTGGTGTTGGTGCCAATTGCAGGAATATTTCCAGTACCCTTTAGTGCTGGTGCTGGGCAGCAGCTATGAACTATCACCTGCTGAGTTTGTGGCAGTTGCATGCTTCCTGGTTTCTGGACTTTGCCTTCTTGGCCCTGATCAGTCAATCAGATTATGGAGTCTGGATAGTGGTTGACTACTGGCACCTTTTCAGCATAGTCTTCCATCAATACAGTCTGCCATTAGTGCTGCCTCCCTCTCCCCCTGCAATAATAATAATAAAAAAAAAGTACCGAAACACTTTGTTTGCTGTACTCACTTCATATTTTCAGCAATACAAGTATCATTTTGTAAAGTGGGAATCAGAATATTATGACAACCACCCACATGTAATCAATCATCAGTACAACACATCTAGTGTTTCTCTCTTTTTTTGTGGGGAAGGAGTGGGGGTTTCTATCTCATAATGGCGAATGCGTTACAGCGATCACTATTATTGCAAGTGTACATTGCTGAAAAGAAATTTGGCGATATACACTTGCAGGCGATCACAAAACCAGCAATGGGATTTTTGGATATAAGGGGAACTTTGCCCCTGACAACCCACGCAGAGGGGGTTTCAGCCCCCTACTTAAGGATTCTCAACTCCAGGGGGGTACATGTCGGGGGGGGGTGTAAAACTTAGAAAAAAAAAAATGGCCTTACAGAAAAAAGGAAGACTGCCCCAGAACTTAACCTGGCACCCTAACCACTACACCACATGGCCAGCTCGGCAGCTAACCACTGCACTACACCCCACGTACCATCCCTCCCCTTCTGCTCATTGTGGTCCTCCCCCCACATGCATATATATAGCGAAATCCTGTCACTGTACTTGCCTACCCCTTATCCCGTTGCTACCCTACCAAGTAGCCCAGAAATCAGACATCGCGATTGAGTCACCCTTTTTGCAGTCTCTTAATCACGGTCGCCGTGTTCTCTGGATACTGAGTGGGTGGCACAACAATGTATGACAGACTGTATTGAAGGAATACCATGTGGAAAACGTACCAATCCTGTAAACATTTCTATTAACATTATTTCAGCTTGCACTGTCACTTTCTGGTGACCAGAATACTCTGTTATACCACATGTAAAATTGATACCTGTTGCATTCTGTAATCAGCCTTCTAAATGAATGGTTCCTCTACCACCGATGCCTCATTCCTGAAAATGGCTTTACTTCTTTAAAGCTCTCCAACAACTGGCTTACTGCATGCTATTGATATCAAATGTAGATATGAAGAAGCATAGTATTCTGAATCTTCCCTCAAGTCATCTTACAGCTGGCTCACCCTCCACCCCTCGGGTATACTCCCAGCATTTCTTCAGCAATTGTGGCAGCATTTTGTGTAGAGGTAATCACAATTGTATGACAACCACCCACATGCAATATGCATATACAGTAAATATATCTGCTTCATCTGTGCACCGATTGCCAATGTTTACCATTAGCAGTTTGTGTCTGATCTCCCAAAAAAAGGAAATAATAAGATTTCAAAAAGTTGAAGTACTGGACTACATAAGCCTTCTGCTGTCAAAAATACAACCCAGACAAATAAACTTTCCAAGCTATCCAAATGATGGTAGTAGGAAGATGATGGACACATTTATGTTGCATTCTTAGCCCTAAGTAGATCAAGTTTATGTAATAATTCTATGTACAGTATGTCTGACTGTCTGTCTATCTATCTGTCTGTCTGTCTGTCAATCTATCTATCTAGCTAGCTAGCTAGTTAGCTATCTATCTATCTATCTATCTATCTATCTATCTATCTATCTATCTATCATGTAGTGAGATCTGCAGTCAGCCCACAGTGTCCTGTTCGACCTTCATTTTTGTTTTTGATAGGAAGCCCATAATATCTGCATCATTAAAAGTGTACACTTGTACCAGTGCTCCCTCATGAGTACATTACTGGTGACCAGCCTTACCAAGCTACATGTAATTCACACACTGCAGTACAGTCTGTGCCTCACTTGTGGCATGAGGAAGTAGTCAGGCTTACAATTAAAGGGTGGCATACACATTTTGAAATGGGCATAAATCCCCTCCCACCAACATATTATCCTGTCCTGAACCTCTTTCCTACAGCACTATTGCTGTGTCCACAAAGAAGTTGTGCCCTGTGATGGAGTGCATGAAAAATTACACAGCATGGTCCATTATAACTATGTAATGGACTGCTTATTTCTTCATTTACTCCTGTGAGCAATACATATGGCATATAATTGACCCTACAAATGTGTTGTGACTGTAGCAGAGTTCCTGATACACTGGCGCCTCATTGCTGATGTTATTTTTTAAAAGCCCTCAAACAAATTGCTGACTGCTTGCAATAGATATGAAATGTACATGTGTTGAAACATAGACACATGATTGTGATTTAAAAAAAAGTTGCACACAGTGGATATGAGTTTATAGATTGCTGCCATGATGTCTCCATTGAGTAACATTGAAAAAGCAGAAAATCAGTATCAGTATAACATACATGTTATGATTTTCTTGCCATCACAGAAAATGTCATGTCAAATACAAGTGCCAACACTGAACATCAACCAAATGATTTGCCTGAAGGAGTATCAACAGTAGAACATTTGGATGAAGATAAACTAGGCCCTACCAGTTCCATCACTTCAAGTGCAGAGTCACAATGTGCTCAAAAAGAAGTGGAAATTGTCTAGGATACAGGAAATCATTAAATGTGCCTTTCAGCCCACCCAGAAACTTATTGGGGAGCAGTATGGCAAGATGTTGTAGTGTAGCTGCTGAAAGCAACTCCAACAGAGAAATGGAGGAAAGAATAAGGAAGCACGAGACAGAGCAAAATGAAGCATTCTTCAAAACGTTGCTGCAAATTATTAGTCCACAAAGCAATCTTCAACAGTCAGTTCCAACAGTTTCTCAGGCAATGACAGGTTCTCAGTCAAACTCAGGTACTCCACATCAGAAGCAAAATGTCCAGTAGCAACTGATACATCTTGACATGCAGCATCCACAGAATTATCACCAGACAACTCCTAACTGTAACCAATACACTGGGTACATGGTGAGTGGTCAAGCAAGAACCATGACTGAAGACCTGTTTTCAGAAACAATGACTTAGACTGATCTTTAAAAAAGCAGTTCAAAATCTGACATCAAATTGATTGATTTCCAGTAATGTGTGTTAGATTCTGCTGTTATTTGTGCAGTATGTTGTTTAATACAGTTGTGTTATTATAAAAAAAGATTAAAGTTAAAGTTAAAAAATAGCAATGTTGCAGAACACTTTTACAATAAATAAAAAGCGGACAATAGTATAAGTGCGATGAAAATTTTCTTTTGCACACTGCATGATACTTCATAAAGTTTACGAGAACATGAGTTAAACATATTTGATTTTATAAATTAAGATGTTTTAATGAGTTGCAACTTGAACTGTAATTATAAATTTAAAACATGTTAATAAAAAGGCATTGCAGTGTTCAAGTTGGTAATGACATAAAAGCTATTCAGACTTAGTGAAAGCCAAAACTTGCATTTCATGATACTAAATACTTTTATTTCTAGTATCAAAGTTACCAACAGACAACCAGTTTTTAAAACTTGTTTAACACTATAAATAAATGTGATCCTAAACTTTATTGTACATGGGTTTCTTTTTTTTCTTTGCAATGCATGTCTGCTGCAACGTGTGCACAATATATGGGTACAGTGACATATACTTGTAGAATACATGCAAGGTACATAGTTCCCACATAACACTAAGGGCCAGATATTCAAACTGCGCTCTTCTTAGGCGCAAGCCCTTGTGCTGTGCAAAATAGGAAAGAGGGTGTGGTTCGCCGATATTCAAAGGAGTTGCGCTTATTGAGCAACTCCCTTTGAATATCACCCCTGGCCACAGCCACTGTGCATGGTGCAGTGAACTTGTGCCACCACAAGTTGTCAGAGTGAGCGCTCAACTTACGGTGGTGCAAGTACCATTGCACCATGCGCAAAATCCCGATATTCAAAAGGTGGCATGCAAATGGGGCCATAATTCATGCAAGGTGCAGGGGGGGCCATTTCCATCTGATTATGGCCCCATTTGCATGCCATTAGCATGCAGGTGCGCCGATCCCCGAGGACTTGCGCCTGGCTCCCTGCCAGGCAGCAGCCATTGGGGACTGATGCCCCCTGCAGCTCGATCGCGGGCAAAAGAGTGAAAATCCCCACCACCACCCCCTACTGGCCCGATCGCCGGCAACAGCAGAAATGTCCCTGACCCCCACCAGCCCGACCGCAGGCTGCATAGGTTTAAAAACAACCTCCCCTCCAGCAGCCCGATCACAGGCAGCAATGTGTCTCCCCTCCCTCCCGAACACATCCCTGGTGGTCCAGTGGACCGTAGATCCCGAACACGGGATGTAATCATTAACCACCCCAAACATAGCCCTGGTGGTCCAGTGGACCGATAAGCTGATTGTGTGCAGAAGAAACACTCCCTCACCTCCCGATCATCATTTCTGGTGGTCAGTGGACTGAAAATCCCGATCGCGGGATGTTGTTGTCAACCCGAACACATCCTGGTGACTAGTGTCCCCCCACACCCACCACGAAGCCCAACCACCGCTTCTCCCCACAGCTGGCGGGCGGCACCACCTACCTGTCTGCTGCCCGCGCACCACCGACTGACTGCTCGGATGGCATCGCTTCATTGGTGCAGAGCAAGAGCCAATGGGCATGCAGCCCATACCGTACAGACGGTCCAGTTTTGTGAATGAATTTCATTCCACAAACTGAACTGTCTTGTATGGTATAGGCTGCACGCCCATTAGCTCTTGCTCTGCACCAATGGCATGCAGCCCTACCGGCAGTCATCGGCGGGCGGCAGGGCAGCAGGCAGGTGGATGCTGCCGCCCGCTGGCTGCGGGGGAGGTGGTGGGGCTGTGGGTGGGTGGGGTGGGGGACACTAGGTCACCAGGATGTGTTCGGCAGGGAGGTTTGACAACCATATTTCATTGGGATTTTCAGTCCACTGACCACCAGTGATATATTCGGGAGGTGGGTGTGTTTCATTACTCAGTCCGTAATCGCTTATCGGTCCACTGACCACCAGGGATATATTCGGAGGTGGGGTGTTTCATTACTTCAACCCAGATCGGGCTTATTGGTCCACTGGACCACAAGGAATATATTCGGGAGGTGGGGGTGTTTCATTACTTCAGCCTTGATCGGGCTTATCGGTCCACTGGACCATCAGGGATGTGTTGGGGGGCACATTTGCCCGCGATTGGGCTGGTGAGGGGGGGCACAGAGAGTGGGTTGAGGGCCAGCCACAGGTGGCAGCTGCTGTGTTGCACCCTGCAATGCAGCAGCTCACCTGTGGGTGGCCCTCAACTTGATCCTTTTTTTTTTGGCTCAAAGTTGTGCAGGCGCAGATTGGGGGTTGCGCCTGTACAACTCTGCACAGCCCGGCTGAATATCGGGCTCTGCAGTTTATGCATGGTTCCTCCCCCTCCAGTTCAGCATGCATTCATTTGCATTGCGCTGTTGCTCAGCATGTTTTCTGTTGCACAACTGCCTCCTGCTGAATATCGCAGAATGGAGCAAGTTCGGACTTGCGCAGGTGCAACCCTATTGTGCATGGCGCAACCCTTTTGAATATCTGGCCCCATGTCTAAAAATTAATGTGGTATAAATGAAGCTGCCCAAAATTGGATATCAAACAATGTGAAACTGTGCAGATGAACATCACAGATTGAAAATGACCTTTGGCAGTACATGTGTCTAGGATCTTAAGGACAAGGTCCATTTTCAGTGGAGAAGTGTTGAGCAAGAGCATCTCATATCATCATAGCTTGCCTTGTTTGTGCAGTGACAGTCAAGTCCTCAGCGACATTCACTTCTTGATCCAGCTGCTGCGTGGGGTCCTGATTGCCAAACTCCATCCAGGTTGGACTGAACTGTTCACCCTTTCTCTCACATATATTGTGCAGGACACAATAAGCAGATATTACCATTGGTATGTTGTCAATGTGACAGTTGTTGCATTTCAGAAGACAGTGCCATCACCCCTTTAAACTACCAAATGCACATTCAACGACCATGCAAGCCCTACTCAGTCAATAGTTAAACAGTCATTTTACTCGGTCACCATAATCGAAATACGGCTTCATAAGCCATGGTAAGAGTGGATAAGCTGGGTCACCAATGATCAGCATAGGCACCTGTACATTTTGAATCACTCATTGCAGCAAAGGGAATAGAGTACCCTTCTGACCTTTGTCAAACAATGCACTATTTTTAAAGACTCGTGCGTTGTGCACCTTTCCTGGCCATCCCATGTTTACATCGAGAAATTGATATCTGTGATTCATAGTGCCTGCATGACAATTGAATAGAAACATTTCTGATTGTAATACTTCATTGCATTGAATGGAGGATAGATAATAGGAAAATGTGTTGCATCTACAGCACTGCCACAATTGAGGAAACCCCATTCCTGCTCAAAATCAGACACAACATCTTCCACATGTTGTATAGATATGACCAGTGGTATAGGAATCTTAACTCACTGTCTCCACAGAAGCTCCCTGAAGTTGTGCCACTTGCCTCTTATATACTGTTAACAGTGAATCATGGGCCTTTCTAAGCAAAGTCAAACCATAGTCAGCATGCCACAAACAAATCCTAATAGTTTAAGAACTGTAAGTGCTAGACACAAAGTATGAGTAGCAAAGTTGTTCAGCACAAAATGACCTTTCCAATGGTGGTATGCAAGTAATAATAAGTAATTTCATTTTTTTCTAGGCTGGTCAAAACAGCTAAAAAAAAAATATTGTTTTTGACTAAAAAAGGCAACATAAGCCATATACACCATACCATAAACAAATGTGAATAACTCCTAAAGTGTACATGATATACACAAACTATCAGTGGCAAAGTTGTTCAGCACAAAATTACCTTTCCAACTGTGCTATGCAATCAAATATATATTATATTCTATTATATATTAAAATATATAAGTGATGTCTCCAGACATTGCAACGGCACACAGAAAGTCAATAGTTGACTTCTGTAGTCATTCTTAGGACACACCAGTGTATTTTACAGCCGACTACAGGCATTTGCTAGGAGACAATGAGTTAACTAATGCCATGCACAAATCCAAAACAATCTGACCAGCAGTTGATCTACCAACTCCAAAAAGATGTCTGACAGTATGGTACTCTATGTTGGTAGCCAATCACCACAAGGCAATAGCCACCTTCTTCTCCACCTTAATTGAGTGCCATAATCTGGTGTTTTGCTGTTCTATGCATGGTCTGATCTCTGTGCAAATCCAATTGAATGTGCCTTTAGACATCCAAAAATTTGCAACCCATTGTTCCTGACTCCACGTCATAACAACAATCTCCTCCCACAAACTGTCATTGCGATCCATGATCCAGACTGTGAGTTGCAAGAAATTCTGTATGTAGCACAAACTTTGAGCCAAGGTGACTGTGAGTTGGACAAGGGTTCTTTGTTCAACCTAGCTTTACGAATCATGTCACATTTTTGCTTAATAATCCTTTTGCCTTACAAGAAAGTGGAATAATGCAAGGATTAAAGTCAACTGAACTGAATTAATTAGCATTGCTGATAGTAATGGTGCACTAGCAACTTAATAACCTGTGACTTAGTTGAGTAGAAATACTATTAGCAACTCACAAAATATGCAAGTGGTTGATTGAGATGGTGTTGGAGTGGGTAGAGGGTGGCAATCAGAACACAACAGCAGTTTATTAAAAGTACATCTGTCACAGTTTGGTTCAGCAATGTCATGGCCTGCTTAGAATTAATGCTCTCTGTGTGACATTTGCATTCAGTTGATCTGTCTGCAGATGCCTCCCAGGTGGCAGGGGTCAGTAATAGTATTGCTGCAGTCATTGTCCAATACAGGATCTCCTTCATATCGAATTGTAGTGCAGTTCCTCTGTGGAACCCACACAGCACATAGCAACTTTGCCCAGTATGTTCAAGATCTGGAAAGAAGCAATTGCCACATGTAATTATTATGTTTTTATGCAGACCCCCAAAAATAAACAGTGTACAAATAATTCAGCAAGTACAATGCACTTTGTTTTTTAAAACATCAGGCTGCATGCAGCATCAACCAAACTCTCTCTTTAGCCTTTACCTCCACTCAATCCTGGTTATCTAGCCATAAGCTAGTACTTAATGTTGACAAAACTCAGTCAATGTTCTTTGTCACCGCCGCCAAATTAAAATTTACTCGGGCCTTGTTCAAAATATCCTGCGTGGATGGCTCCTTATTAGAATCAGTTAGTTTTTTCAAATACCTTGGAGTCCTACTTGATGAAAACCTGAGCTTTGATATACACATTATGGCTGCTTGCAAGTCTGTCAATATCAAAATTGGTGTGGCATATAAAACTAGCCATGCCCTCACGCCCTCTGCTAGACATGCCATCGCCCATGGTATCCTACTTCTGGCAATCTCCTATGTTATGGTCATCTACCAAAATGCATCCAAGACCTTACTTAGGAAATGGGATACCACTTACAATAGCATCTACAGATATGCCTCTGCCTCCCCTTGGTTGGAACATCACTGTCAGCTCTATTCTGATCTTCATTGGTTATCTCCCTCTTCCTTTCAGCTCCTTGCACTCGGCTATCTGATGGGCAGTACTATTAGAGCTGGTATCCTGTCTCTCTAGCCTCCCTGTTATTCCCTCTGCCCTCTAACCATGGCCTTCGCTCAGCCAATAGATTTCTTCTGCGTGTTCCCTATATGCAAAACTCTCAAAGGAAGTACAGTGTTCTCCCATGCAGCACCCAAACTTTGGAACTCTCTGCTCTGGGATGTCCATCTGGCTCCTAGTCATGCACTGTTTAAAAACAATTATAGATCCAACCTTTGCTGTCAAGACTCCTGCTCTTCATTTAACCCTCCTAGATTTTGCTACCTCTCTCCTCACACCTTATTTCTACCCCTTTTCTACCTATTATTTCTCTTAATCCCCTGAATGCTTTACCATGATTTGCACTTACTGTTTAATTAATTGTTGCTGCCCTGCCTATGTATTATTTACCTGAAGCTTGTTTATCCTGCTGTTTGTTCCTTGCCCATGTTCTCGACTGTTCTTTTACATCTATGCTTATCATGAAATTTTGTAACATTGTTTTGTTGTTTGCTCTGCATTTGTGTAATCCTCATAACCTTGTAACCCCCCCCCCCCGGGTCACATCTGAAAATAGTTCTTTTTTTGGCTATGGCACCTACCCGGTAAACAAAAACTAAATAAATAAACATAATCACAATTACGTGTCTGCAATTTTTAGAACTTCTGCGTTAACTTTAACTATTTTACCTATTACCTATTAAGACATCCTTTTCTTTTATAGTGTGATTTATACAGTGATGATTTGTTTGCAGTTTGATATGACCACCAGATAGCAGTATTGTTAATGCAGCATTGTTCATGAACCAAACATACCTTTTAGCTGAATACTGTCACTGAAGATGCACATCTAAAATGGCACTCTCCAGAGTGATAATCTGTAAGTTCAGATCCCTGACCTGTCATGCCTGTAAGTAAAGCTCATAGTTTAAAATTTGTTGCTAATGGCAGCAGTCATCTGAGCACATACAACAGACCAATGCAGCTTGTATAGCGAGCTCAGCATGTAAGCAAAGGTAAGTTCTGTTTACTGTCATTCATGTGTAATAATCATGACTCATTATTGTGTCCCCCCCACAAGTATCCATCCACAAAGCTGGGAAACATAATGAAGACAGACTGCTGCACTGTTTCAGTGTCTGTTGAAAACAGGGTACAGATGAAGGAGCACTAGCTGATGTGTCTGGTTTTAAATCTGCAAAACTTTTCGGCTGACAGTACCAAAGTACTTGAGGTCAGGTGGCTCACATTACTGAGCAAATAACAAGTGCCGGCTCCTTACTCAAGCGATGCTCTGCAGCCCCTGAAGCTTTCCCCACACACTTTCAAGCTGGTCCCACAGCCTCTTCCCTCTATGAAGGCCATCCAATCATAGCCAGGTGTTAAAACCACCACCTTTGCTCTGCAAATGGGCCAGTAAGTAGCAAGATGGACTGCTAGAACAGCAGCTGGGATTGCCGTGGGAAACCAAGCTGCTCCATCAGTGCTTAAACCATTTTTAAATATTACTTCAGTAGTATGTGGTCTGGTGGAGAGTTCTGTCAGTTGGACACTCTTTGTCATATCACTGCCAGCAGTGGGCAGCATTGAACAGAGTGTGCAGCATTACCCCTAGGGGTGGTGACAGCAGCGGGATACAGCCTCCTGCTGCAGCTCAGCACTACACATAGCTAGAAATAATACAACCTGCAACAGCACAGAGACAGGGGTAGTCAAACACAGACACTGACACAGACACTCTGTGGCTATTTGATGCTTCCTGTCTGTCAGCTGCTACTTGTCGTTTCTCTCAGGTAGTGACTTCGGGAAGGGCTTTTGCATGACAAAACTGTGAATATAAAAAGTGTCACTGTCAAGAGTATCACCGTTTAGAGCAAAATCAGATAGTACACCATTGACTTTAATTTGTTGTTTTCTGCCTGTAAGATAGCTACTGAACAAGGATAAAGGGTCCATGGAGAGGCCAAGAATGTGGAGTTTGGCAGGCAGGAGGGAGTGGTTGACCAGATCAAAGGCTTTAGTTAGACCAATATAAATGGAACCCACTAGGTGGCCATTATCAAGGATTTCATGTAGGAAGTTTGTGTAGTGGATTAGGGCAGTGTTGGTACTACGTAGCTTCTGATGCCCATGCTGCTGTTGGCATTGGATGTTGTATGTACATAAATAGAAGACTAATTGAGCAGAAACTATTCTTTCCAGTGCCTTGGACGGGGGGGGAGAGAATTGATATAGGCCTGTAGTTGGAGACAATGGAATGGTCCCCATTTTCGTGTAAAGGTGTGATATGAGCAGTTTTCCAAATTCTCAGGAACTGAAAGTACTGCAGAGAGAGGATGAAGAGTTTGATTAGAGGGAGAGCAATCTCATCTAGAAACAGAGCAATTAGTTTCATATCCAGAGCATCATTTCCCATCCTGGTTTTGTCCAGAACCCACTTGACATACCTAATAGTGTTAGCCACTGACATGGCTTTAAAATAGAACTTGGGGTACTTAGTGCTGCTAGTTTGACCAGGGGATTAATTAAGGCTCAGCCAGACAGTGGAGTCAGGTTCTATGTCAGGGGGAAGTACCACATTAGGAATTTTCAATTGAATGTCCTTAGCAAACAAATTTTGCATCAGATAATCACTACTGGATGTGACATGCGATAATTTATCTTGCCTGCATGTGTGTTTACATTCTGGACTGTAATTTCCAAGCTATAGCCCTGCCATTTTTGGAATATACTGTACGGTTCTCAGTGAGTGTAGTGAATGGCTGCTGCCCTTTGTTGCTCTCCCCATTCTGTGACTAAATTGTGGTATATAGCCATTGTGGGGGTAGATATGTTTTGGGCTTGTTGGTGCAGAGATCTCTCAATCATTTTGGTGTTTAACACCTCCACTTGTCAGTTTGTTTCAGACTGATCTGAACCAGTTGACCCTCATTAATGTGCTGTAAAGGGGGAGCGTAGGCTCTGTAAGATTTGCGTTGATGCCCTACTCAGTTTTTCCTGAAGGGCCCCCTTGAGCTAAAGTGGGTGATAACAATGTTGTCTGAGTAGTGCTGCACTTCCCTTTGACTTTTGTTTTGTCAGATCTACTTGATCTTCATGAAAGGACTCAGTAAACCCACTTTGAAACAAAGTATTTTCCTTGTGTGGGCAAATTGAGTTAGGCTTGTGAAAGGATGCTTACTGAAGCTTGTATTGCTAAACTCCTTGTTGGTACTTGAGCCCATCTATAGGGAGAAAATGGGTGTAGTGTAAAGCCAAGGACTTAAAAGAGGATTCTGCCTTGTTGACTTGTCAAGTTCTGTATATAACAAAAACTTTGTGTTTCCATTCAGGGATGTTTTCCATTGGGATGATTAGGACTTTGGTGGCTTTAGTATCTCACCACTCTCATTTAACCCTGCAAGATAGTGAAGTGGGTGTTGAGGAAACTGCTGTATTCATCCCTTCCTGACTACTGTGACCTCAGTATTATCTCCCTGCTGGTGAAATAGCCAGCTAACTGGCAACAAGTACTGCCCCTTGTTGTGATTGGTAGGAGAATCATTTTACATTTTATGAATCAAATATCTTGGACTGGACATTTCTCTGCCACCAAGGTGAGAAGACCCTTAGACTTTTTCAAAGCATATCTGTTTTACCTGCCATGTTTATTTTAACTGGAGTGTGTGATGATTGCTGTGTATGTTAGGATAGTCATTGTTTTGTATTTAGTTGCTTATAACAATTGAAAAACTTGTGGGAGGGATTTTTTTTTTCTGGGATGCTTGTGATGGTTTCATTTTGATTTTTAATTTGTTATTATTTTAATAAAATATTCAAAGTCTTCTACTTCCTGCTCATAGAGAAATCCTCATTAAGATGATTCTCTCCATTTTTATTGCTGTTGGCAGAGCCTACAGCCACATTCCTTTAGCTTGAAAAGGGGTTTCCATGGAACACATTTTTTAGTAGTTTTCAGTGTATCCTTCCGTAACACTGCAAATCCCTATGGCAAATACTCCTTTCTTTTTAGAATGATGGACACATAACTCCAAGCTGCTTTTCACTGATAGCAAACGTGCACATTTTCCAAACAAATCTAAATATCTTTAAAACTATTCAAGGTGCACAAAAGCAACCAGCTTGAAGGTTGTTCAGGACAAAAAGACCTTTCACATGAGGGTAGTCACTAATCTGAATTCTTTATATTTTGTAAAATATGGTCTTCCAAACAGCCTCATTTCTTTTTCAGTCTGAGTGAACACAGTAGGAGCCATGCTAAACAAATGTAAATATCTCAGAAAATATGCAAGTTATCAATATATAACCAACATGAAAGTTGTTCAGCACAAAATGATCTTTCAGATGAGGGCAGTCACTAATCTGAATTCATTAGATTTTTCTTAAATATAGCCATCCGAAAGGTGAAAATTGGGAAGAAAAATGAAAATTTAGGTAATCAGATGGCCATAGTTTAAAAAAAATAATTGATGAAGTTTAATGAATGGGCTCATTAGAAAGGTATTTTGTCCTGAATGACTTTTATACTGATGGTTTATATGTAACAAGTAAAATTTTGAAGATATTTACATTTGTTTGGCATAACTCCTGCGAAAAATGAAAATTGAGGTAATCAGATGACCATAGTTTAAAAAATGTAATTAGTGCAGTTTAATGAATAGGCTCATATGAAAGGTCTTTCTGTCCTGAACAACTCTCATACATTTTTTTATCCATAACTTGCAAACTTTTAGAGAAATTTACATTTGTTTGGCATAACTTCTATTGCACTTCTAAACAGACTCAGTTTTGCAAATTACTATGCCACTTAAGTGAAATTCTAAACCAGACCACCTTGTTCATCTCTTGTCATGCTTAATTTAAAGAAGGCATGACAAGAACAAGTCCTGCTGGAATCTCAGTGTGGATTCAGACCATCTCACAGGACAACTGACATGATCTTCACTGCCAGGCAGATCCAAGAAAAGTGCCAGGAACAACATCAAGACCTGTACATGGCTTTCATCAACCTGACAAAGTCATTTGACTCCATCAATAGTGAAGCCTTGTGGAAGCTGCTTGCCAGATTTTGCTGCCCTACAAAATTCATCAAGGTCCTGAGGCTTCTGCATGACCAGATGACTGCCAGTGTTCTCCATAATGGTTCAAAGACAGACACATTCATCATCAAAACTGGGGTCAATCAAGTGTGTGTCATCACTCCAACCTTGTTCTCTATCTTCCTAGCAGCCATCCTAGTCCTCACCAAAGGCCTTCTTCCCACTGGAATTGACATTAAATATAGAATGGATAGAGGTCTCTTTAATCTTGGACATCTCCGTTCAAAGACCAAAGTTTGCAAGGCATCCGTCATTGATCTCAGTACGCTGATGACTGTGCCATCCTTGCACACACCAGAAGTGACCTCCAGTCTGCACTAGATCTCTTTGTGGGAGCTTACTGAAGTCTGGGACTCTCACTTAACATCAAGAAGACCAAGGTGCTCTAACAGCCTGCTCAAGGCCTTGTAAATGACCCTCCACAATTCACCATTGAGGGACAGACCCTGGAGACAGTCGAGCACTTCCCATACCTCAGTAGCCACCTCTTCCTAACAGCGAACATTAACAATGAGATTCAGCACAGGATCCATTGCACTAGTACCTCATTTGGGAAACTGCTTCAGCACATCTTCACTGACTGTGACATACGAAAGGACACCAAGATCCAGGTATAAAGTTTGGTTATCATTCCTGCCCTTCTTTATGGATGTGAAACTTGGGTGACTTACTGACATCATCTAAAGAGCCTGTAGAGGTATCACCAATGATGTCTCTGGAAAATCCTCCACATCAAGTGGGAAGACCACTGCACTAATGTCAGTGTTCTCACTGAGGCCAATGTCACCAGCATTGAGGCAATGATCCTCAGACATCAATTCTGCTGGACTGGACACTGTGTACGGATGCCTGACTCTCAACTCCCCAAACAAATGTTATACTCCCAGCTCAGTCACGGCCAGAGATCCGGTGGTGGTCAAAGGAAAAGACACACTGAAGGCATATCTAAAGAAAACACATATGGACTTCATGAACTGGAAGGAGCTGGCCACCAACTAATCTCAATGGCACCAGAACCTCCATCAAGTGGGGGCCTGCTTCAAAGAGAAACACCTTGAACTCAAAGCCAAAAAGAGAGAAAGAGATCATAGGGAGGAAAGGGAAAGCAACCTCAGCCAGCAGGCAGCTCTCCCACATGGAAATGTCTGCAATTTCTGCGGACGAATCTGTGGCTCTAGGTTTGGATTACTGAGCCATCTCAGGACCCATCAGTGAACCATGGTAGAGATCGTCCTCGAATTGAGGGATTGCCAATGGAATTTAAAGAGGACAGGAATTGATTACTTATGTGCAGCTGTTTGAAATGTCTCTGTTTTCATAAATTACATTTATACCTCTAAAGGATCCCTATTTAACTGTGCCTGAATAAAAGCTGAAGATGTCAGTTGTGTAAAGTATTGTTTTCTTTGTATGGTCAACATTCTGTGCAGTTCCTTTCATGGAACCAAGAATTTGGAGTTTTGACTGTGTCACTTCATGGTTTCAGAACCATGGGCACTGCACTGATAAGTTCCCGCTAACATTTCTGAAACCATGAAGCCACAGAAAAACTTGTTGCCATATTGGTCCTTGTAACACAAGATCCACCGAAATAGATGATTTGATACCTTTTATTGGACCAACAGAGTTGTTACAAAAGAACACAGGTGCTTTTAGCTTTTGGATTACACAGAATCCTTCATCCAAAAACACTGGCAGTTGTTTTAGAAGAACATACTTTCTCAAAACCCAGATCATACAAAAAAAAAAACTGATGGAAAGTTGTTACAGACCCCATTAGTTAAAACTGCATTCAAAAAGGCAACATACCCATATAAAGACAGCAAAAGTTCCATTAAAAGAATGCTATCCCAAGGACAAATAACACTGACTTGAAAGTTCACTCCCTGAAAAAAGTTATACACCAACTGAAGCTTCATTTTAAAACCCTGTGAGTGCCTGTGCTAGCATTAGTAAATGACAAGGATTAAAAACCACAAGGAAAAATAAGCTTAAAGAGCAGCTGACAACTTCAGGAAAACTTTAACAAAACATAATGGGCAGGATTCACAAAGTAGATGCACTAGGCACAAATAAGATGTGCCACTGCAACTTGGAAAGGCACCATGGAGCCATTCACAGACAGTGTGATTGCCCTGGCACAAGCCAGATGCACTCCACTGAACAAGCTGTGCTGGAGATGCAATGTAATGATATGTGGCACAATTTGAGGGGGTGTACACCTGCATATACAGTGCAGAGCCATTCACAGTGCAAAATGAATGTGCAATCATGGAGCATCCATGGTGCAAGTTCCAAATGCACCATGGGGAGATAAGTACAAAAGAAGCAGACTTAAGGGCAAGCCACCAGCAGGCCAACAGCAGGATGGCAGAAGCAAGCAGGAGGAGAGAGGCAGCTGAAAGCCAACAATGGATGGTGCACCATTCCTGATGGTGGGCATGATAATGGGGAAGAGGAGATGGGAGGACTAGCAATGTGGTGGTGGCAGGCACCATAGGCAGCCAACCCCATGGTGGTACCATGCCAGACTGACATTTGAATAGCTGACAGACACAGAAACAGTCAGCTGGTACCACCTGAACAAGGCCATTCAGAGGCAGATCTGTGAACTGTGCCATAATGAAATGCAGGCACCTACTGGAAGAGGTCACACCATAACTGTGAAGACCAGGGTGACAACTGTAATGTGCTTTCTCACCACAGAAAACTTCCAGATGCCAGCCGGTGACACCACAGGCATCTCCTAGGTGTACAAGTCCCATTTCCTCACACAATTCCTCACCAGACTGCTCCCACATGCTTCAGAGTACATCCATTTTCCAAGCACACAGGCAGAGTGAACAGAAGCCATGCAGAAGTTCTACAGTGTGGCACACATGCCAGGAGTCATAGGGTCCATTGACTGCACCCATGTAGCAATCTGTGCACCACCTGGTGAGGATGGCATGACATACATCAACCGCAAGGGCTACCACTCAGTAACCTGCTAGGTGATGTGCAATGCCACAGGGTACATCAGCAATGCATGCACTACACACCCAGGGAGCACACATGATGCCTTTATATGGCACCTGTCTGCCCTCTGCCACAGGTTTGGGGCAGGGGGCATACTGAGTGGACATCTAGTAGGTGTGTGAGACATGCTGACCTGCAGAAGAACAGGATACCATGACATAGGACAGGATGGGAGTGAGGAGATGCACAATGCACAATGCACAGAGGGGGCAGCATATCTGGGACACAGGAGGGGGACAGTGCTGCAGTTGTGCACACAGTGGGACAGTGCAGCACAACAACAATGAATGGAAGGTTGAAAGCAGTGCCACAGCAGGCACGTGTGGCAGGGCAGAGCACACCACATGCAGACAGGCATGTGCAACTGCAAGCAGACAATGGGGGCCGGAGCACATGTGGAAAGCCATGGCATGGGCAGCCAGGTGTAGACCTGAGCAGTACAGCCAGCCCACAGCAGGTAGGAAGGGGAGGTAGGATGGCAGGGATGGCCAAAACATGGTCAGTGGTGTACCCACGGAACACACACAGCAGTGTTCGATGGTGCAGGGGGGGAGATCATGTTGCACATGTAAGCAGTGGACTAACAGCCACCCTTGCTCCTTACAGGTGATGCTGCATAGCCACTCTGACCCTGGCTACTGACCGCCTTCAGAAGACCTGGAACAGAGGCAGATGATCAGTACAATGAAGCACACGCTGTCCCATGCATCATGATCGAGTGAGTCTTTGGCATGCTGAAGATGCACTTCTGGTGTCTGGATAGGTTGGATGATGCCCTTTAGTATAGTCCAGAGAAGGACTGTGGCATATTCCTGACCTGTTGTATACTACACAACATTGCCATGGACCATGGAATAGCTGTCCAGGCTGTGGAGGGTGACAGTTCCAGGGAGGGGGGGAGAGGAATCAGTGCTTCAGTGACATCGGGCTGGACCACCACTGGCATGACGTGACCCACATCTTGCCGTGAGGGCCCAGCAGCACAGGGACACTATTGTGAAGGAGCACTTTGGAGACTGCAGGTGAGTAGCACATGTGGGTAATGCATGGAGGGCACCCCACACCACACACACAGCTCCACACAGCAACACACACAACACAAGCCATGCAGAAGCGGCAATGCTGCAGTGAAGTGCAGCCATGCCATTGACCATGCTGCACACACACACACACACACACACACACACGCACACACACGCATAGGCCACACCCTGCATGGCCATAGGCCACTGTGTATGTGCCAGCGATGGCACGGATCAGTGTACAGCTGCTGGCCCACATGCACAGCAGACACAGGGATGCACTCATCATGCCCATGCCACACGACACTACAATGGTGCACGTGGACATGCAGGTGGCATTGCACAGGGGACCCACGATGGCAATGCACTGGGCCAGGCACATGCCACCCATGCCACCACAGGCAATGGTTGCCATTGAGTTGGACAGACAGGTAGCAGGTCCGGTGGCCATGTGAACAATGATCTGGATGTCTCAGGAAGGCACCATGGCCACCATGGACACATAGGTGGCCATGCCCATGACTGGTGGTCACTGACACAGCACCAACAGCTGTAGGGGTACAGCAGTGAGACCGTAAAGTGGTGCTCACTGATGTGGTGGCCCCATGTCTGTTCTGAGGATGCTGGGCATCCTGGTATGGTGGAATCATGGTCCACTACAACCTGCATTGGACCCACAGCACCCTGCTGGGATGTGCTGGCTGTTCCTGTTGCCACAGCTACACCAGGCACAGAGGGCATGGCACCAAACACCATAGGAGGATGTGCAGGCTCTGAAGACATGCTGTAAGCAGCAGGGACACCAATGCTGGTGGGTGCCACCTATGCAACACTGTTGGCTATGTCCCCTGGAATCTGAGTGGTGTCAGGATCATTGTGTATATTGCTGTGTGTCCCCTTTGTGCCAGATGCCAGCACCAGCTGGGCATCTGCGATGTCCACTGCTTCCTCTGGGTTGTCATCAGCCAAACCCAGGAAACCCTCCAGCCATGAGGTGTCACACTCACCAGCAGTGGCACCACTAGCTATGGGGTTAGATGGTCCCGCCACCACTGGTGATTCAGCTCGGGGCAATGTGGAGTGGGAAAGTCCAGGGATGGCACCATTCTCTGTCATGCCCTCAGCCCTGTGGGATATCTCTCCATCATCACCTGCTAAGGCATCCCATGCTGCACTGGACACGCAGCACCCATGAGGCATGATGGAGCTTCAAAAGAAAGAAGTGAGACATGGTCACAAACAAGGGAGACAGTAATGGCAGGCAAGCATGAACAGTGTGACTTAGGGGTGTGCCATAGTTGCACATGACAGTCCATGGCACGGACATGCAATGCCCAGTATGCGGCTGCAGCCATGCACTGGCACCAGCTGGAGTGGCCCAGTAACTGTACATGCCTGCATGACACCATGCAGGACAGTGCAACACCCTGGCCACCTAACACTGGGACTGTGGCACTGGTTTACAGAGAACCACAACTACACCGATACTCCCCGGGCATGGCCAGGCTGACACACAGGTGCACAGCATGGGCCATGGATGGTCTGCACCCACCCATGGGTCATATTGGAGGCAGTATAGCGCAGTGGTCTAAGGCTCTGAGCTGCAAATCTGGTGACATCCAGCAGACCAGACCTGGGTTTGAATTCCACAGCTTCCACTTGCATACTGTGTGACCCTGAGCAAGTCACTTAACCTCCTTGTGCTCCCAGGTCGCTTCTGTAAAAAAGCTTTCAGCTTAGTGTGCTATACCTGGTTAAACAACTAAATAAATATGGGCTGCCAGTTGCACACAGTAGGGCTGTCATGGCGAGCATGATGCACACAAGTGGTCAGACACCCATCAGGGGCATATATAGTCATAGTGCTGTGATGGGTTTACACCTGTCTGGAACCCCCCTCCAGGGGCACCCTGCATGGCTGCATGGCCCATGCTGACCACAAGCAACTCTTCATTTGGTGTGAGCTGCACCCCTTTCTGCAGACCACCACTGTCCTGCTCAGGAAGGCCTCAATGTGTGCCATCTTCTCCTTGGCCCTCCTCCTCCCATCATTAAGGTGTTTCCTGCACTCCTGTGGGGTGCCATTGTATTTCTCCACCACATTCATCATATGCCATGACACTGCCTCCCAGCCTTTTTCTGGCAGTGCTCAGCTGCCACCGCTGCCGAACAGGACATCCATCCATAGCAGGTATGCCTCTATGAGTGCCCTTTCCTCATCATTTGTGAAGTTTGGCCACCTGCACCCAGTGGCACTGTCTCCTCCAGACATGTTGGCTACTGTGGGAGAGAAGACACAGATGTTAGACATGCACATGCAGGGCCCATGAGTAGCATGAACCGGCATCCAGGGGTGGCTGGGAAATGGCACCCTGCCAGGCAAACACCCCCTTGCCTGCAATGCATGTTCGTGACAGTATCTAGGACTGTCAGGGACGTCTGTGCTGTGGTCACCCAGTCCATGTGCATTGCCACATGCAGATGCACTCAAATGGACATGCCACAGGTGTTGCATGGCTTAGAACACTGGCTGGTGGCCAGGACTACAACGCATACAGCATCCATCTATGTTGCACTGTCACACCACCCACCATCAAGGCCCCCCAGCTGTGACTAGGATGGGCTGTGGGACAGTGTGTGGCACACACCAGGGTGTGTCTGTTGTCCATGCACATCTCTGGATAATAACTGCCTGTCCACGTCCCATATTGTCCTCTGCTGCAGCTACAGCACCTTAGGAAAAGTGTTCAGTACCTACCTTCAAGGCTGAAAATCCTCTCAGTCACCTGTGCTCTATGGGGGCAGAGTCAGGAGCATTTATGGCTCAGGGCATGCAAATGAGTTTTGGAGCAGTGATAATGAGATGCTAAACAGATGAGATGCCTCTGAATTCGGCAATGAGCTGTTTTGGGAGCAATGTTTGTGAATTGCATAACTGCACTCAGCTCATCCCAATCAGCAGGGTGCATCTTCTGCATTGGGCGCATCTCCACACCGCACATTCCCTGCACATGCGCAGTGTGTCCATAGAAACATAGAACATAGAACATGTCCAGGGCATTTCCTGAATATGGCACAGTACTCTCAGCTCATATCTGCAGCTGCGCGATCAACCTGACAGGTGCATCGCCACTTGTCTGCTTGTGCACAACACATGACTACCCCTGTAAGCGCATGCACGACCATGTTCATGATGCTTGCTGTGCCACATGTCCCATTGTGTGCGTTGATCATGCAACGGTTACTGTTGTGTACCTGTGTCATACAGTGCATCACCATTAGTCTGTATGATGATGCGTGCCCGAACACAAAATGGCATCCACATGTGTTGTGCGCATGCACAACCTGGCCATGCCCCATGACCCCGCTTTCCCACCATGTCAGTGCACACTGCTCATGCACGCTTCAGCATGCCATTTGGTGACAATCGTGCTTCAGCATGCCATGAGTGGTACCTCGCACGTGGCTTTCATAGAAACATAGAAACATAGAATTTGATGGCAGATATGAACCGCTTGGCCCACCTAGTCTGCCCATTTCCCTACCTAATGGATAAGCTGCAGATCCTGGTTAACCAGCAGCCTACTTCTTCCTACCCCTCACTAGAATTGCCTTATGTCTGTCCCATGCATTCTTGAATTCCCCCACTGTTTTTGACTCCACACGACCACCTCAGGAAGGCTATTCCATGCATCTACAAGCCAATCCATGAAAACATACTTCCCTACATTACCTCTGAGCCATCCCCCCTCTATCTTCAAATTGTGCCCCCTTGTTCTTGCACATTTCTTTTTCTGAAATATGCTACCCTCTTGGACTTTGTTGATTCCCTTGAGGTACTTGAAAGTTTCTATTATGTCCCCCCTCTTCCTCCTTTCCTTGAAGCTATACATATTAAGCTCCTTTAGTCTTTCTTCATATGTTTCTGGTGCAGACCATGCACCATTTTGGTTGTCCTCCTCTGGGAAGCCTCCATCCTGTCTATGTCTTTGTGGAGATGGGATCTCCAGAACTGCACACAGTACTCCAGATGTGGTATCACTAACTGAGGGATAACAACTTCCTGTTTTCTACCGGTGATGCCTCTCCCTATACCTCCCTGTATTCCCCCAGCCCTCCTTACTGCCTTCTCACATTGCTGGCCCACCTTTAGGTTATCTGCTATAACTACCCCAGGTCCCTTTCCATTTTTGTTGTTGGCAGTATCTCACCCCTCCCGTTGTGTACTCTTCCCCTGGGTTTTTGTTTCCCAGGTGCATTACTTTGCACTTCTTTGCACTCAATCTAAGCTGCCATACAATTGACCATTCCTCCAACCTTGCCAAGTACCTTCTCATCCTTTCCACCCCACCTTGTGTATCAGCCCTGTTGCAGATCTTTGTGTCATCTGCAAAGAGCCATACTTTTCCTTCCAGTCTCTCTGCAATGTCACTTATAAAGCCAGTAAAAAGGACTGGACCCAGTACTGAACCCTGCAGTACCCCACTAGTAACCCCCCTTTCTTCACTGTGGACTCCGTTTACTGTTACTTTCTGTGTACTGTTGTCCCGCCAATGTTTTACCCAAGCTACCATCCTGGGACCTACTCCAAGGCTGGCTAATTTGTTTATTAATCTTTTGTGTGGGACTGTGTCAAATGCCTTGCAAAAGTCTAGGTAGGTATGTCCACAGCCCCTCCCTGGTCTACTACTTTGGTCGTCCAGTCAAAGAAATCAGGTAGATTCATCTGACATGACCTTCCCACTGTGAATCCATGCTGCTTTGGTGCATGTGGCATGATTGAGCCATCTGCTTTCACAGACCTTGCAGGGACTACATGCTCTGCAGCAGAGGACTATTAAAATTCCACGTGCGCAGACAGCTGCCCCAAGGACCATGAACTGGTGGGAGGTTGAGCTGCCCAACCTGGTGGCCCTGGTGATGCAGGTGGAGAGCCAGCTGTTTGGCTAGAAGGAACTGCAGGAGCCCAGATCAGCTGTTTGGACCAGACTTGCTGACCAACTGGTGCAGAGGACAGGTGTCCCTCACAATGGGGAGCAGTGCAGGCATAGATATGGTGACCTGCAGTGTAGAGACAGGTGCAGCTGGGAAGTCTGTGGACCATGCATGCAGGGGTGCGGTGCCACCACCAGGTATGTCACAGTTCTACATTTGCATGACATGTGCATGGGGGTTGGGCCAGCTGCACCACACACTGGTACACTCAGAGGGGTACACACACATGTGTTAATGGCTGCACTTGCACTGTGTTGCCATTTACCACATGTCATAGGGGGTGGGCATGTGTGCTATGGAGCTTGGGTAGGGCATGGCCACTGCGGCATGCATGGGGTGGCACTTCCATATGCATTGCATGCCTACCTCTGTGGACATGGGGGCCCTGGATGGGGTGCTGTGTGCTGCTGCCCACTGCTGGGCATATCATCACTGGTGCACTGTTGGTTGACACCTTCACTGCATGCCCACACTGATGTTGTCTTGGGGGGGGCTGTCTTACATCGCATCTCCTAATGTTGTTCTCTGCATTTGTTTTCCTTGCAGGGCTGGCAGCAGTTGATGTCAGGTTTCATTGGGCCACTGGAGGTGCACCTGGGTGGGGCTGTGCTGGTTCAGATGAGTGCTATTTTTTTGCTTGCAATGTGTGTCAGGT
Source organism: Neoceratodus forsteri (assembly GCA_016271365.2). NCBI lineage: Eukaryota > Metazoa > Chordata > Ceratodontiformes > Ceratodontidae > Neoceratodus > Neoceratodus forsteri. Next base: position 1,060,309,521 of record CM028132.1, on the reverse strand, counting down.
GGGGTGGGTGTTTGCCCAGGTGGTTGTTGCTGGTACACTGTGCCTGTCTATGTGTCGCTGGATGCACAGACACATCGGTGTGTTTGGGTTGCGGCATCTGCCTGGGCCACAGTGCACATGGTCCCTGCGTGGACACCCACCATGTGTGCATGCCGTGCACAATGTGGACACACAGAGGTACTCCAGTGGTGTCCTGACAGGGCTTGCATGCTTGTGCAGCCTGCTGGCTTGTGCAAGTGTTGCGTGTGGCTTGCCCTTATGCCCCTCTGTGCATGCCCCTGTCTGTACATGTGGGACATGTACCCCCTTCATTACTGTGCATGATCATGGTGTGGCACCATATGACTGCCTGGTGCAATGTGCATTGTGCCTGGTGGGCTTTTGGACAGTTCTGTGGTGGATACCTCCAGCATACGCACAGAGGGGTGGACGGTTTTGGACATGACACTTAGTCTCTGTTCTGTGTGTTCCCCACTTTAGGTCCACAAGATGTGCTGGCAGGAGGACAAGGCTGTGGGGGATGCCATTGTGGTTGTGGTGTATTGTAACAAGTGGGGCTCCATGTGAGGCACGCCCTGGAAGAAACATTATGACTGCTCTTCAGGAGGCAGGGTTGGCTATTAAGGGAACTTTCCAGGGTCATACAGCTGCTGTCCACCAGGGGTCGTATGCATGTGCACAATCCTGTGGCATGCCCCGTGGCATGATTTTGGACTTGTATTATACTGTTAACTTTCCCATCTTTCCCATAATTTCCCTACTCATCCCTCATACCTGCACCCACACACACATATTCCTCCCCTGCTTTCCCCTGTTGTTATTGTACTGACCCCCACACTACTTGTACCTTTATATAGTTGTTGTGTTCTGCAGTAAACTTTTATTTATCTGAAAATCCGAAAAATTGTCTGTGGTCATTCACTGTATGTTCTGGTTGTGTTAGGTTGTTGTCTGCAGCTGTCCTCTGTCCCCTTGATACCATACACATCTGCCTGTGTGTTTCAGCAGGCAGCTCCCTCCTGCACCCCTGCTGTGTCCCACCCACTATGTTCCCAACTTGTTGCCTGTGGCTTGTGGGTGGGCATGGTGTCGTGCTGCCTTAGTCTGTGCCCCTGGTCTGTGTGTGATGCCTGTGGCATGTGTCCACTGCACTGCTGCACTGTCAGTCATCAGACCTGTGTGCAATCTACAGTAGTTAGGGGCATATTTTCCCTGTGTGGGGCACTGATATTACTTGTGTGCCACCCAGCCTTTGCACTGGTGTGACCCTCTGTGGCTTCATGCACCTCCACATCCCTGGGCTCCTGTGCAGATGGCCATGTCCTTTGTCCACCAACATGCTGCCTGGTGTCCCCAGCAGATATGTCGCACCTTGTTGGCAATGGTGCGCCTGTTGTATGTGCCAGCTGGGGTCCTGTATCATTTGTGTCGTGAGGTACTGGGTGTTGCTCTGTGTGCTCTGTTTGTGCACTTCATCTGCTGTGGCCACTGTTGGGCCCTTTGCCACTCTGGCTTGTCACTTTGGGCATGTGTACCTGCCTCCTTTGTTCAACTGCACTTTTCCCCTGTTGCTCCTCCATTCTCTGCAGGATTGCTCCTTATTCACTCTTCTGCTGCCCTGGGTGGTTTTGTGCATCACAGTTGCTCTGGGGCATCTCCAGTTGTGCCATGTACTTTATTCACAGTTGGGATGTGCATGGGACATCCTGTTGTGCATCCCTTTGTGAAGCGCATGTTTTTTGGTCAGCGTATCCTGGTTGCGCCGGCTCATCTCGTTTGCACCCAGCACATCTGCTTTGTGAATCCTGCCCAATATTCAGATAAAGTTCAGCTTGTATTTCACATTAGTTCTTTATTCCTCCTCCCCATTATTTATTGCTGATGTCAACTGCATATAAACAGGATTTTTGCTCCTGAAGAGTTCATCTATTTCTGTTGCTGCCTCCCTACTTGAGGCCATAATGCACTGCTTGTGACATCATAGTTACTCTCTGGCAACAGATCGTGATGTCACAACAGAGCATTATAACTTGAAGTAGGGAGTAAGATATAGAGGCAGATTAACTTTAAAGTAGCTGTAAGGGATAAAAATCATATATTCATGCATATTTCCTCAGTAATAAATAATGTTGAGGAGAAATCTAGAGTATATATGGACTGCAAGCAGAATTTTAGCTACTTATTATGTTTTTTTGAAGTTTTCTTTCAGGCGTCAGTAGCTCTTTCAGCAAAACATAGTACATAATGTTAAATGTCTTATAAATATGAAAATATATATGTGTTAAGTAAAAAAATAGGTTAAAAGACAACCTGCCCTAGTGTAAACTAAGCATTCAACAGCTGTTTCACATGGTGGTGTCAATCAAATTTTACACAGTGTACTGTTCAGATACATTTTTCTTAAACTCTGTGTACAAAAGGTCCATACAACTCATGAATAGTCAAATTTATACTGTCTTAAAACATAATCTATCTGCAATTCTGTAACAAGTGACTAGTGTATGTGTATATTCAAAACCCAAACCTAACATAGACCCACTTGTAATTGAAATAATGTTATCCAAGTATGTCCATGTATCAACATGTGTCCATATGTACATAATCTGCTGTTGTATTAAATAACAGTTCTATAAGTCTGAAAATAAAACACAACTGTCAGCTTCAGCTTTTATTCAGGCACAGTTAAATAGGGATCCTTTAGCGGTAGGAATATAATTTATGAAACTAGAGACATTTCAAACACCTGCACATAAGTAATCAATTCCTGTCTCCTTTAACTCATTCATTCCCATTGTGTGTTTAGAACATTGGAGACAGGACTCCAAACTGTTTTTTGTGGAGAATCTTCCTAAGGCAGTGTGCAGAATTCTTAGCAAATGTGCACACATTCCAAACAAATCTAAATATCTTTAAAACTATTCCAGATGCACAAAAACAACCAGTCTGAAAGTTTTTCAGGACAAAAAGACCTTTCAAATGAGGGTAGTCACCAATCTTAATTGCTTATATTTTGTAAAAAATGGTCATCCTATTACCTGTATTTCCATTTTTGTTTTTATAAAATTCATATTTCTGATGGCAATTAAAAAAAAAACTATAAATAATTTTGATTAGTGGCTACCCTCATTTGAAAGGCCTTTTTGTCCTGAACACACAAATGTAAAATAATACACATAGGGAACAGAAATCCAGGGGTAGAGTACAAAACGGGTGGAATGGTATTGACAACATTAATAAGGCACACATTAAAAAAAAACTTTTACATTCAGTTGATTACTGTTTAACAGTATTATGTATCTATAGCTGCCACTGTACATGTGATGCAAACCCATAATCATGTTCCTCACTTGACGTGCAAAGGGGTTGGGGGGTGGAGGCCATAACTGACTCCTTGTTTTTCTGTTAAAGGGGTCAGTTTTTTTACAGCAAAAAGAAGGAAAGGGATAATTTCTAAAATGTGCAGACAAGTATGGGAACACCTTTTTTCAGAGCTTGTCACCACCTGCAGCTACCACTTTAAGACTGCTATTATCCCCACTTAATACAATTAGGGGAAAACCAGAAGTAGTCTTCCAGCACTGAGATCAATATGGTTAAGGCACATTCACCAGAAATTACTGCTTAGAAAAGAATGAGAAAGTGACTGTGATGATGAGCAAATCCCAGGCCAGCTCTCTAATTTGTTAATAGTCTTCTACCAACTCTGATTTTTCTGGCTGTGTGGGCCAAGCTCCACAGATGTTATGCCATCATCAGATTTGTATAAGAGCACTGTGGAAGCACATAACTGGACTGCTGTCCGATATTCTGCCACAGTGCTCCAGCATAGTTTCCAGCGTTTCTGTTTATGCAATCCATCCCCTCTGTGGGCCACATAAACATACCCACTTCCTGGTGCACTACTTTTCCTTTCTGCAACTACAGAAGTGACTGCCGCTGTGTGCAACAAGGTTGTGCTGACTTAAAGTGTGCATGCACAAGTATAATGTATACATATGTAACCCCCACACCACCTTTGGCTAGCTGGCACCCCCCTTAAAAGAACTACTGTCAACTACATGGCATACAGTTTTCTTTTGGCAGATCTACACTCATGGTGCTACCCCTAGTGTTGGAGTGTATACCAGGCTCATTATCTACAGAACAGCGGGGTGATATGCATACTAAAACAAACCTTTTTATTTATAACCAGGTCCAAGGGAGAGGATGCTAGGCATATGCTAGACCTAACTGCAGAAGGGCCCCAATAGCGTTCACAACAAGCAGAATGTCCAAAGCTGTAACTGGGATTTTGCAGTATGGCTTTATTTACAGATGTTACTTAAAGCAATGGTGGTCCCCCAAAGGTTTGTCATTGCAATACAGGCACACTCTCTTTTGGAAAACACTTTGTTAGGCAGTACTGTTTTCCACGAAACATCTCTATCTCTCTTCCAAAGTGTATATCTGTGGGATATGCCACACACTTTAAACATTTCCACACATTTCCATTTCCAAAGTGTATATGTGTGGGATGTGCCACACACTTTAAAATCCTCCTGGTGCATGGTCTTTGCCCAAGAAACAGTGGTGCCCATCCATGAACCACTTAGCCCATTTAGCCCTGCCTGAAACTCCAGATGGCATTACTCCCATCCTTTGCCCAAAATGGCATCTGCAGTTCCTTCAGGGTTACACTAAATGAGTCTCCAATCCCCAATGAATTGCTAAAGACTCCCAGCTTTAACTTTAAATTCACCACAGTCGTGGTGAAGGGGTCCTGACCAGTGTGATCTATTCTTATCTAGGGCACACAGACCTCAGACAACTCCCTCAGAGAACAGTCTCAAATTCTGTACTTACAGATTAGTTGTTCCTTCCTCCCAGTCATGGGAAGAATAAAAGTCACCTTTCTGTCTCTGGTAACTATCAGATTCTATTCATTGTTCTTCCTTAAGGAAGCTGTGAATTTCAGGAACTTCAAGGGATTTCCCCTTGGATCATCAAGAATTGCATTCCCTCTCACTCTCCCTGGAGTGAAACTAAAGAGTCCTGCAGGCAAACTGAAGAGTTTACCAAACTAGGGTGAGAAATACTGGAGCTCTCTTTGACAGAGCCCCAATAGCAGACCACCTGCCACTCTGACTGCAACACTTGAACTTACTGTTGAATATTCTAAGCTTCCCAAGAGCAGCTGATTCTAAAATGGCTATGCTGCTGTGAGAGTTCTAAATGACATAATAATCTTTCTGTCAGGCTAGCTGAGTAAACAATGGTGTCATTATGTAGAAAGCCCCTAATGAGCTCCCTACCCGATGCCTTTTTCTAACTACTTAAGACTAGTACTAATAGGATTCTAGTAACCTCAGGGGACTGGGTTGTTGCACATAGTTATGTCAGCACCATCATGTTGCGCAAGGCTGACTCCAGGGCAAACTGCACATGTGTGAGTATCATGCATGTGCAGTACTGTAATCGCTGCAGTATTACAGCTAACTCTGGTGCAGCAAGAGAACCACATATTCTTTTTACCACTCTTACAACTCCTAATAGCTCTTCACAGCCATATCGGCTCTGACCAGACTTTGTTTTCTATGGAGTCATTGTTTATAGTGCTCCTTCAAAGTCCACATTAGCTAGACTGGACCCACTCTTTCACTCTTTCTATTGCTTTGCCCATGATAAACCCCTATGTAAACACCATTGCACTGTGTACTCTTCCCTTTTCCACCCTTCTCTTGAAGCTAGGGGCCTCTACCACTATGTCTCCTTCATCTCCAAATATTGATTTAGCTCTCTCCCCTCTTAACTTGCTTCTACGCCCCTTCTTCTTACTCACTTGACAATACTTGCTCTCACTCTCACTGTCTTGCTGTCCCTCAGTTGAAATCTACTGCTGGTCAATCTGCCTTCTCATTCTGTTTCCCTAAACTATGGATTTCTCTTCCCCATCAATTCACTCTGCTCCTCCCTTTCCTGCTCTGAAATATCTTATCTATGACTTCTCTATTCACTCCTGCAGTTACTTTTGATATTGAGGTGGATTCCTTTTTATTTGCCTTCCACCAACACTCATACTAGAACTGCCCTCCCCATGTTTCAATCATTCCTCATTGTTCATTTTCTTGCAATTTTTGTTTATTGTTCTTTTGCCCATTCCATAATTTAACTTTATGGTGATTTCATTGCTTGACGGTTTATTCTTATGTTTTCATAAATAGCCTTCTTTGATTTATTATTTTCCAACTGTATTGTATTATTCAATGTGAAGTACTTGTATATGTTCCCTTCTCCTCTCTTCCACCTCCCCCGAGAACACATCTGAAAATGAGCTATTACTAGCTCAGTATGTCTTTCCTGGTGAAACTTTTGAAATAAATAAATAAATGCATGTTTCTTAGTGTAGCTTTGTTAGTGTGTGTCCTTCTAAATTTGCTATGTTGTATGCCTACTTTTTAGGAGTGCTCCACCAGCTTTACTCATTTGAGATCTTGGTTCTTCCTTGGTGAGGGGCCTATGACTGCTACAGATCACTGAGGATGCTGACATAGTGGAGGTAAGTCCTGTAGGTAGATGCACCACCCTCTGGGATTGGAACAGGAGTTCCTAAAGTAATTGACAGATTTCATTATTGACCTTACATTGGATGATCACAACTTAATTGTGTCGGGGGGATTTCTTTGCTATGGTGGACAGTGAGAGATTGAATTTTGCTCAGCAACTCCTCCAGCTAATGAATTCTCTGAGCTTCACACAGTCAGTTACCTCTGCTACCCATGACCATGGTCACACCTTGGATTTCATTGTCTCTGTGGGGTTCAACATTTGTAATGCCAGGGTGGATCCTGTGGGGTGGCTGGATCTCCACACTGTAGTGGTTCTGGCAAAGGTTCCTCTGGTAAATCTTCCACCTTCCAGAGATGATTCAACATCAGCTGAATGAAATTTAGAGCCTGTAAAGTTTCTAGTACTACTGTACATCACAGCTATGGTGGCTGTGTGTGAGGACAGCTAAATTTTTGCTGTGTATGGCTATAATTTTGTCATCTCAGTAGCCTTTGACTCCCTCACACTTATTTGTGTCCACTCACTGGCTTCCCAGCATGGCTTACCATGGTGAAATGATGAACTGTGGTGGCTAAAGGGGTCAAGGGGAGGTTGGAGCATTATTGGAGAATGTCCTTCTTCATAGACAAAAGATTGGTTATGAGGGTCAACTGTGAGAACTATTAGTAATCAATATCCCTGAAAAGGGGTCAAAGAAATCCCCTCAATGCTGCCTGTAGGAGGAAGTATAGCACAGTGGTTTAAGGCTATGAATGGCAAAACTGGAGACATGGGTTTGATTCCCATAGCCCCCACATGCATACTGTGTGACTCAGCAGGTCACTTAACTTCCTTGTGGTCCCAGATCACACCTGTAAACAAGCTTTCTGCTTAGTGTGTCTCTCCTGGCAAAAAAAAAAAAAGAAAAAGGCAGACTTCCTGTCATGGATTTTTACACTAGGCAAACATAGACCTGCTTGGGTCTTTGGCACTGTGGTGAGGTTATTAAATCATCCCTGACTACAATCCACAAGAGTCTTATCTCATAAGTGATATGAGCAGTTTGCCACTTGTTTCATGTACAGGGTGTACTCTATCAGGGCGTATATCTTTTCTGTGGTCTGCAATGGACCAGCAGTGTTTGCCCCCAGTCAGTTTTTGTTTTTGTGAGCATTGCCTGTTTTTTTTCCTAAGGAAGAGGTGTTTGCCTATAGTCCTTAAAAAGGCTGCAGTGAAGCTCCTCCTGAAAAGTCATTTTTGGGACCTGGAAGTACTGGCTAATTACAAACCTATCTTGAGCTTGCCTTTTTGTGGCAAAGTTATCAAGACAGTGGTTGTAATATAGCTTGGGGCACGCCTAGAAAACGTTAACATCTAACAGCCTTTAAAGTCAGGTTTCAGGCCTCACCACGGTACAGGGACTGCTCATCAAGAAGTTTAATGACATTCACTTTGTGAGAGATAGTGGAGAGGGCTCTATTTTTCTTTCCTGACCTCTCATCAGCATTTTGACACAATAGATCAAGAGATTTTGATGGACCTCCTTGGGGGACATGGGAGACTTACTGAAACAGTGTTGAAGTGATTTAAGTCATACCTGACTGACAGGACCCAATGGGTTTTCATGGGATCTTTCTCACTGCGATCTGCAGTTGTTAGCTGTGTGGCTTCTCAGCTATTGTTTCTGCCCCCTTGCTTTTCACAGTGTACCTCATGCCTCTGGAGTGAGTTATTAGACAGTACAATGTGAGTTTTCACTGCTATGCAAGTGATATTCAGCTGTACCCATCTTTTACATGTGATAGGTGAAGTGTAGTCTCTGTGCTGGAGTGATACTTTAAGAAATTGCAGATGAAATGGCCCCAAGATGACTGAGACTCAACCCTGTGAAAACAGAGTTTTTACTAATAGAATCAGGTCCTCTCAGATCAGCATGTTGGAGCTTGGGGTTATACTCCTTAAATGGCATTGTGCTTTTGGCTGTGGAAGGGGTATAAAATTTAGGAGTCACAGCAGAGTCTCTATCGATGCTTGAATGTGTCTACTATGGTCTGTAGTTTCTTTTTGTCTTCTTTATAATATCTCCCAGATTGAGCCCTATTTGGTGCAAGAGGACTTGGCAATGCTGTTACAAGCCTTTGTGACCTCTAGACTGAACTACTGTCATTCTTTATATCCACGGTTATCTGGTGGGTTGTAGCACCACCTACAGCAGGTGCAAAATGCTGTGGCCTGGTTGATTTCTGGAACATCTTTTACAGAGTATATCACACCTGTGCTACAAAAATTGCACAAGCTACCAGTTAGATAGCCCACAACCTTTAAGATTTTATTGTTAACAAAAATCCCTGCACAGTTTGGGTCCCATCTATTTAAAAAATCTTATGGTATGATACGCTTCTGGTCTCTTGCTCCATTCCACAAAGGAAATGTCATTGGCCACCCCAGTTGAATTAGTCTGGGAATAGGCCTTTGCAAGAGGTGCCTCCAGCTTTTTGAAACTTCCTCTCTATCTTAATTCCTCCTCAGTGGAGGCATTTACTATACAAATGGGATGAAACAATCGTTTTTACTTATGCTTTCAGTACTGTGTAGTCTTATTTGATTTATTTTTGACTGTATTTATTATTTTGATTCGTTTTCTTATATTCATTCTGTCTTCCCTGGTCTATCTTTTCATTGTATCCAACACCCTGAACCTTTGGGATGAGGCACTGAAAATAAAACTGTCTTGCCTAGAATCTGCATGTGACAAACCTAATCAGTTTCCAAGTGCCTTCAATCAAGTGCTATTTTTCAAGCTGATTACAGAATTGTATGAAATAAAATGTGTTTTCAAATATGTATATTTTTTTGTTGATTGCGTGCATGAGCAAGAAACATGTTGCAGCAGCTTTCTCCACAAGCAGGTTGTGGAGGTGTGACACTGTTGTGCCCAATGCCCCCACAGCCTGGAAAGGCTTGTCCCCATCCCCCAATGCTGTGGCACACTGCTGCTGACAGTAGTTCAGCCAGCATGCCACAACCTTCTAAAAAATCAGCCGCTGCAATCAGGGGCCGCCTCATCATTGCAGCGTCAGCCATCCGCTGCAATGAGGGAGCGACCTGTCATTACAGGGTGGGATGTAGGATCCCTGATATTGTTTGTGAACATGACGGCAGCACAAACAATATTTACCCCCCACCATGTATATTTGCTGACGAGGGAGCCCACTCCCCATTGGCATAATGTACCCCTCCCCGGTTTTATTGTCTGCCGATGGCGGTGCCCAGTCCCCATAGGTAGAAAGGAATTCCCTGCCCTTTTGTTATTTGCCTACAGGTGTGCCATTCCCCATCAGCTACAGCCCCCCTCAAAAGGACTCGGTGTGCACGCTGGGAGCCCACCCCAACGTACATATGCCCCTTTTGTTGTTTGCCGACGGGGTGCCTATCCCCATCAACTACAGCTGCCCCCCCAAAGCAAGACTCCGGTGGCACACTGGGAGCCCACCCCAGTGTGCCACATGCCCCTGTAAAGTTAAAAATGGTCCCATCATTTTTTTTGTTTTTTTTATCTGAAAAAAAGGAAATAGTCCCTTGTAGTCTCCCTGCCCCCTCCCACAACCCGCACCCACCCACTGTATACGCTGCCTCCCACACACCCTCACCCCATACTTACCTCTGGAGCTCGGTGCGACGATCTCCGGTGGACCGGGAACACGTCTTCCCTCTTCAAAGCAGACTGCGAACTGAGGAAATGCTGGTAAGCTGTATAATGTAATAAAAAGGTTTTTTTCAGCTTTAGTGCATATCTTGGGCATTTTTAGGAATCTTTTCACCAAATTTTCAACATGGGGTTTTTGGGACCCCTCCTCATGAATTCTTGAACTGTCATGGCGTTAATCAGCCCTGAAAGGTGGTTTCGTGGTCGCTACACAGAATCACCCTTCAGGGCTGAGTAATGAAACAACAGTGCCAGTGTTCATGAGGTGGGCTTTCAAAAAGCATATGTTGCAAATTTGGTGGAAAAAATTCAATAAATTACTATTTTACGAGCTTGCGTTGCACAGTTGCTACGCACGCTCATAACTTCGTGAATTAGCAATGTTTTCATGACAGATTTTCAACATTGGCATTTTTGTCACACCTACTTGTGAGCAGCATAGCTGTCATTGTTCACATCTTGGCCGAAATGTGTTTTCGCACTTCCGGCGCAGAATAGCGCGGTTGCTGTGGGAAATCAGTGTTCAGGACAGATTAAAAATGACAGGGACACTGTTCATGAGTAAGTCCTAAATGCCTATGTTGAAATTGAAATAATGATACTCCATAAAATTACTGTGTTACGAGCATGCGTTGTGCAGTTGGCACGCAGACTCGTAACTTCGCAAATTTATATTTTCACTCCAGATTTTCAACATTGTCATTTTCCCAGAACTACTTATGAAAAGTACAGCTGTCATTTTTTCCAACTTGGCTGAAATGTGTTTTCGCACTTCTGGCGCAGAATAGAGCTGTCGCTGTGGGAAATCACTGTTCGGGACAGATTAAGAAAATGACAATGATGCTGTTCATGAGCAGAGGTCCTAAAATGCCTATGTTGAAAATTTGGTGATGACAGCCCATCAGTTGACTGTGTTATAAGTGTGCGTTGCACACTTTCCAAGCACCCTTGTAACTTCACAGATTTGTAATATTGTCACACCAGATTTTCAACAGTGGCATTTTTTCACACCTCCCTATAAGCAGTACAGCTGTCATTTTTCACATCCTGACCAAAATGTCTTTTCACCATTCTGGTGCAGAATAACGTGGTCACTGTGGGAAATCAGTGTTCGGGACAGATTAAGAAAATGACAGTGGCACTGTTCATTAGCAGAGGTCCTAAAATCCCTATGTTGAAAATTTGGTGATGAAACTCCATAACATGACTGTGTTACAAGTGTGCATTGAACTGTTTCCACGCACCCTTGTAACTTCACAAATTTGTAATATTTTCACGCAACATTTTCAACAGTGGCATTTTTTCACACCTCCTTATCAACACTACAGCTGTCATTTTTCACATCCTGGCTAAAATATGTTTTTGCACTCCTGCCGAAGAATAACATGGTCACTCAGGAAATCAGTGTTTGGGACAGATTAAGATCGACTGAGTGAGATGGTGGAGTGACCGAGCTCAACTGAGCTCTGTCAGGATTGCTGCGGATTTGTTTGTGGGCAGACAAAGGCCCCAACACAAGAGCCCAGTACAAAAGGGCAGCCTGCAGCACTGGGAGAAATAGAATGAGAGAGCGAGTGAGGGAGGGGGAGTGAGCGAACTCACCGGAGCGCTGACAGGACTGCTGTGGATTTCTTTGTGGGCAGAAAAAGGCATCAATGCAGGCAGAGGCCCAGTACAAAAGGCCAGCCTGCAGCGGTGGGAAAAACAGTATGAGCGAGTGAAACAGGGGGACTTAGTGAGCTCAACAGAGCTCTGTCAGGACTGTTGCAGATTTCTTTGAGGCCAGAAAAAGGCGCCAATGCAGGCAGGAGCCCCGTACAAAAGGGCAGCTTGCAGCACCAGGACAAACAGAATAAGCGCATGAGAGAAGGAGACTGAGTGATCTCAACGGAGCTCTGTCAGGACAGCTGCAGATTTCTTTGTGGACAGACAAAGGTGCCAACACAGCCAGGAGTCATATACAAAAGCACACTCTGCAGCGCCGACAGAAACAGAATGGGTGAGTGACAGAGCAGTAATGAGTGAGCTCAACGGAGCTGTATTTTGCCTGCTGTAGATTTCTTTGTGGGCAAAAAATGCGGCAATGCAGGCAGGAGCCCAGTACAAAAGGCCAGCTTGCAGCGCCAGCAGAAACGGAATGCGTGAGTGACAGAGGGGGGTTAGCGAGCTCAATGGAGCTGTGTCGGGACTGCTTCAGATTTCTTTCTGGCCAGAAAAAGCCACCAATGCAGGCAGGAGCCCAGTACGAAAGGGCAACCTGCAGCACCAAGAGACACAGAACGAGGTAGTGAGGGAAGGGGAGTCAGTGAGCTCAACGGAGCTCTGTTGGGACTGCTGCAGATATGTTTGTGGGCAGAAAAAGCCAGCAACATATGCAGGGGCCCAGTACAAAAGGGCAGCCTGCAGTGGCAGGAAAACCAGAATGAGCGAGTGAGCGAGCTCAATGGAGCTGTATTGTAACTGTTGAAAATTTCTTTGTGGACATAAGAAGGCAGCAACGCAGGCAGCAGCCCAGTAGAAAAGGGCAGCCTGCAGCACCGACAGAAACAGAATGAGCAAGTGAGAGAAGGGGAGTGAGCGAGCTCAACGGAGCTTTGTCAGGACTGCTGCAGATTTCTTTGTGGGCAGAAAAAGACACCAACAGAGGCAGGAGCCCAGTACCAAAGGGCAGCCTGCAGCGCCAGGAGAACCAGAATGAGTGAGTGAGACGGGGGAGTGTGCAACCTCAATGGAGCTCTGTCGGGACAGCTGTGAATTTCTTTGTAGGCAGAAAAAAACACCAGCACTGGCAGGAGCCCAGTACAAAAGGCAGCCTGCAGTGCCAAGAGAAACAGAATCAGCGAGTGAGAGAGGGGGAGTGAGCCACCTCAATGGAGCTCTGTCGGGGCAGCTGTGGATTTCTTCCTCTGCAGAACAAGGTGCCAATGCAGGCAGCAGCCCAGTACAAAAGAGCAGCCTGCAGCACTGGGACAAACAGACTGAGCCAGTGACAGAGGGCCACGAGCGAGCTCAACAGACCAACGCAATCAACATTCGGCATTGACAAATGCTTGTCTTATATTGTTGTTCCTTTTTAATTTAGCAAATATGTTTGTACACAAATTTATGTGGGGCATCTCACTCTTGTTACCAGAATTATTTTTCTGGAAATTACTTGATTAAAATTTTTTGGACTCTAACCTTTGACTCCTGCATCTTTTTGATGCGGTGGGTGAGTGCTGTAATTGTTTTCTTTTTTTTGCTTTTATGGTGATATACCCCACCGCCACACTCTGTAGTGGCTTTCCTTGTACTATTTGTTTAACCCTTAGCTAAGCATCTTGTGCAGAAAATGTGTTGCCTGTTTGAAAGGCAATCTCTGTTATCAGGGTTACCTGTCCTTGAATGTTGGTCAAGCAGGGAGTAGGAGAGGAAGGGGAGGGCGTGGGGAGGAAAGGAAGAGGAGGAGGAGAAGTTGAGGGCTTGTGGGGGGAATGCTTGGAGGAAGGTTGGCACAGAAAGGGGTGGGGGACAAGAGAAAGGATAGGATTGGAGAAGGAATAAGCCCATAAAAAGGAAGGGATTTAAAAAGAGGAGTGAGTGCAGGCTCATCCTTCTCCTTTGCTATTGGAGTTTGGTAGAAGTATGAAGAAATACATCCACTAGCACATCAGTTGGTATCAGGACATCAGAATTTTCTTTGAGGTGAGAAGGTAGAATGGGAGTGTTAAGGCAACCGGAGGTAGTAAGAGAAGATCTGGGATTTGCAGCTGCAGGGGCAGTGCAATTGCAAATGGCCTGCAGCAGAGCAGGCAGGGGGTTCCTGGGGAGAAAACAGGGTTCATGAGGGCTCTACCGCCAGAGTGGTTCCAAGGAGGAAGAAAGTTTGGCTGTGTTGTTCCAATTGCTGAGAATTGGAACCTTTTCCTTTTCTAGCACTCTCTCACAGGTTTTTAAGCTAGTTCAGGTAGTCTTTTATGTTGATTTTCTTTTGATCAACCACAACTTCAAAATTCTGTTTCTGCATAGATCTAGACCTCCTTGGGTACTGCTGTTGCTAATGTCAGCATATCCCCCAGATTAATTTTTGCTTCAAAATCCGATGAACTACCACAATAGTTGTCCAATAAGTATATACCTGACTGCTCCTTAAACAGAGATTATATGCCAGCAGGACATCAGGCTTTCTGACCTTGTTTTAGGAAGACCAGGCAGAAAACTCTAGGGGCACTTCCTTTGCTGGATTAAGCAGCTAGAGAGAGAGAGAGAGAGATTGAGAGAGGGAGGGAGAGAGATAGAGAGAGAGAGAGAGACAAACCCATAGGGATGGCCTGCAGTAGGTCAACATGCAGATGGGGGTTGGGGCGCATTAGGAAGAGCATAGATATCGGTGGGATTGCCTTTTCTTGCTAAAAAAAACCAAAAAGAGGATTCTATGGCAAGCTTTATGTCAAGCATCCTGCTTTCTTCCCAGGGTTTTGCAGTCATGGGGAAACCAGGAAGGCAATGTTTTATTGTGTTGTTCAGTCAAGCACAGGCAGTGTAAAGCAAGCAAGAGATTGGAGGGAGGTACAGGGGAAATAGATTAACATAATTTGGTGAGCCTCAATTGGGGAGTAGGTTTCCACATGCTTAGGTAAGCCATATTAGGGAACCCATAGAAAGGGTCTGCATGCATATCAGAGTGTCCTGTCACTGGGGGAAGACATAGTGGCTACCCTCCAAATGTGGGGTTATACTGTTTGCATGTTAATACAGTGGGGGTGTATTATTATGATAATGATGATATCAGGTTTAGTTCCATGAGGGGCAGATATAGGAGTTACCCCTCCATTATGTGTATACCACTTTGGAGAAAATGCTGAGGGGAATGAAATGGGGAAGGAGTATCAGGGGATAGAGGGGGGCTACAAGGAGGAGTTAAGTGGTTTTATAAAAAAAGTGACCAACAGCCTGTCATGGTATTTTGTTTTGAGTGATAGGTACTGCAGCCAGAGAACAGAAGGCAATCCCTAAGGAGGGTGTGGTTCAACAAGTGATGGCTATGATTAAGGAGGTCCAAGTGATGTTGAAGGCAGCCAAGGATAAGGAAAAGCCAAAACAGAAAGGAGAGGAGAGAGGAGAGACAGGAACAGCAGGAATTGGATCAAAGAAGAGGACACCTGAGAAAGGGTGCAGGAGAATAGAGGGGACGCAGAGTAAGAAAGACACAGTTGATGTTATGTTGCTAGGGATCTTGAGAGAATATGTGGAAGGAATTTGTCAGGGGACCAAGGTTTAGGGGAGCTACAGCAGGTGTTACAGTAATTCAAGGAGAGGGAGAATGAGGGGCAGATAATGAGATGGGGTAAGGGGACGGAAAGTGAAGGGGGAAGAAAAGTGAGGAGGTAGAGACCCTGGCGGTTACTCTGGGTGATCACGTGCTGCAGCCACTGAAAGAAAAGATATGAAAGGGGGAATATGTGGATATCTTTGCCTTGGTGGACAAGGAGGTGGCAAAGAAGTTTAAGGAAAAGGAAAGGATAGGAACAATAGAGATGGCAGCAGCATTGACCATATTGGGGAGAACTTAGGAGGATAAGAGTTTTAAGGGAAGGACTATGAAGGTGTGGTTGATGGAGTTTATATATTTTAGTGCCATCCTGCTGCCATAGAAACTGGGATTAGCCACTCCCTTATTAGCATACTCATTGATAGTGCACAATGAGTACAAAGTGGGGGGTGGGTATGGTTAGTTGAAGCACAATGAGATATTTTGTCAGAGGATGGTGTCACGTGAGGATGTTCAGTGAGGTAACAGGCATCCAGATATCTGGCTTGAGACCATGATGGAACAGACAGTGAGAGGGAGGAGAAGGGGGGAAAGGGGAAGGGATGAGCCAGTAAAAGTTTTGTTGGAGTTACAGCAGGGCACAATGAACATGGACGAATTACAGATTTAAGCATGCATGTTACACACGTGCTGGGCCACACCACACATGATGTCTTGGTGCAAGGGGTGGGAGACAGGTTTACTGGACAACTCTTGGGTAGACAGCCCTTTCAGGGTGGGTACGGGAGTCTAAGGGGTGAGTATGGGGGCAGAGGGGTCGAGGCAGGGGTTTTGGCTTCAGAGGGGGAGGTGAAATGGGAATTGGAGGAAAATGAAGGTCGAATGAAAATGGGGGAAAGGGGGATTGGAGGTGGCAAGGATCCCAGTTAATGAAGAGGTGCTGGGATTATGGCTGGAAGGGTACCCCGAGACAAGAGCAGCCAGAATTCTGAAAGAAGGATTTACGAGGGGCTTTAATCTGCAGTATAAATGACAGAGGAAAGGAATGTGGGTGAAGAACCTGGAATCAGTGAAAGGGAAAGACTGTAGCTACTCATGGTCAGGTGCGGCAGGGAGGGGGCAGCATGATCTAAAGCCCTCAAACTTCATTATCAATCAGGATGAGAATGGGTCACAATATAGTCCCCCTAAACTTCAACCAACATACAAAGAGCCTCAACAATCCTTCAGAACAGGGAAAAGAAAGTCTGACAGAATTCATGTGGGAGAATCCTGGAGACCCACTCTGTCCCATGAAGAGTTTTAAGAAATACATCAGCAAGCTGCACCTGGAATCAAAGGCATTGTACATGCACCCTAAGCATCTGCCACAGCCATTCTTAGACAGTTCCCCAGTTGGTATACCAAGGAGCCCCTCAGAGTTAACTATCGTTCCACTATGATGGGAAGACTGAGCAAGGATGCTGGGCTTTCAAAAAAGTACACAAATCACTCGCTAAGAGTGACTGCAGTACAGTGTTTGTCAGATGTAGGGTTAGACAGCAGAGAGATCATGGTCGTAACAGATCACCAGAATGAATCAAGCCTGAAAAGAGTTACTGGTCAGTCTCTATGGATGACAGGAAGAAATGGAGCAACAACCTTTTTGCACCTGAGAAAACATCCTCCAAACAAAATCCACTGCCTCTTTCCACACAGAGAGACCCAAACAGTGCAACACCATCAGGAATCTACATCCACATTAGTTCTGGTCCTTCCTACATGCCTTGCTGTATTTTTAATGCACCAGTTAACTTTGTCAACTATAATGGGTGATTTTGTTATTTTGGCCTTCCCGGACAATGAGTGCAATGTGTGATTAAGTACCCTTAATTTATTTTCTTCACCCCTTCCCAAAGTACATACTAACATACTAAAATGCCAGCAGAATAGGCCTAACAGTCTTTCATGTCTGCTCATTGGTCAACCCCCACCCTTGGAGCTGACCTTGCTGCCCCACTCACCATCTCTGGTTTCTCCCTTCCCAGTCCCAGATATTCTCGCTGCACAGGACTTTGCTTCCAGAATCCTTCCCCTGTACCTGTCCCACCCCCTCTTGAACCCCTCCATCATCTCTGCCTCCACTAGCCCCCTGGGCAGCACATTCCATGGCTCCACCACCCTTTCAGTGAAGTAGCACCTCCTCCTTTCTCTCCTGAATCTCCCCTCAGCTTCCACCCACATCCTCTAGTTGCCCCTTCCTTCCAGCGCCTCTGACTGCTCTCCCTATTTACCCCTTCATGTACCTGAAGACCTCTGTCATGTCCCCGGTCCCTTCTGTCTTCCAATGTGTACATATTTAGCTCTTCGAGTCTCTCCCCATAGGTCCTGTCCCCAAAGCCCCAGGTCATTTTGGTTGTCCTCCTCTGGACCCCTCCAGGAGTTCGATGTCCCTCTTTAAGTGCGGCCTCCAAAACTGCACGCAGTACTCGAGGTGCGGCCTCACCAAGCAGTTATACAGAGGGAGTATCACTTCCCTCCTTCTGGAGGTGATGCCCCTAGCGATGTATCCCAGCATCCTGTTGGCCTTAGCCACTGCCCTCTATAAGTCTCAGAGTTGTTCATCTTGACATCCATCACCACCCTCAGGTCCCTCTCAGCCATTGAGACTTGTAGCATTTCCGCCCCCCCAAGGGTGTACACTTGGCCCAGGTTTCTGGCTCCCAGCTGCAATACCTTGCATCTCCCTGCATTTAACCTCAGCTTCCTCTTTCTAGACCACCTTTCCAGAGCCTCCAGGTCCCCCTGTAGGGCCACCCTCCCCTTCCCTCTTCACCTATCCACCACTGCCCCCAGTTTTGAGTCATCTGCAAAGAGATTCATCTCACTCCTGATACCCTTTCTTATGTCAGAGACATAGGCATTGAACAGGAGGGGCCCAAGGACCAATTCCATATGGACCCCACTAATGATCCTCCTTGGGGATGAGACTATCCCACCAACCACGACCCTCTGGGTCTGGTCCTGGAGCTAATTTCCTATCCATCTGATCATCTGGTTCCCCCCCCCCCATTTCTCCCACCTTATCCAATAGGCCTCCATGAGGAACAGAGTCAAATGCCTTGCTGAAGTCAAGAAAGAGGACATCCACTGGTCTACCCAGGTCCAAGGCACTTGTCACCCAGTCATAGAACTCCACAAGGTTTGTCTGACACTATTTCCCCAGGACAAATTCGTGCTGCCTATTGCCCAGGCACCCTGAATTTTCCAGAACCCCCTCTGGCCTCTCCTTGACAATGCCCTCCATCACCTTGCCCACCACTGATGTCAGGCTGATGGGCCTGTAGTTCCCTGCCACCTCCCTTGATCCCTCCCTTGTGGATAAGCACTATATGCACCACCTTCCAGTCCTGGGACACCCACTCTGTCCTCAGAGAGATGCTGAAAAGCTCCGCCAGGGGTTTTGCCAGGACATCCACCAGTTCCTTCAGCACTCTGGGATGTAATTTATCCGGCCCCAGTACTTTCTCTGTCTTAAGGGACCTGAGGGCTTCTCTCACTCTCTCTGCCATGATTTCCACCTCTGCTAGTTCGTCCCCCTGCTTTGCCTTCCCCCCTCCTGCCAGAGATGGCCCCCTCTCTCCCCAGACCCGCCGATCAGTAAGGGTTCCCCCCCTCAGTTTCACCATCTCCCCCATGTATAATGCAGCATCCCCATTTTCCTTTGTGAAAACTGAGGTGAAGCACTCATTTAGTACCTCAGCCTGCTCCCCCGGGTCTTGTGCCCATCCCTCCCCTGTTTTAATCCTGCTAATCTGCCCCTTCACCCTCCTCTTTTCCCCAATGTATCTAAAGAACCCCTTGTTCCCTCTCCTAATTTCCCTGGTCAGGTTCTGCTCCTTCCTTGCCTTAGCCACCCTCATCACCCTAGTGGCCCTTCTGGCTATCAGCTCGTACTCCCCTTGATCTCTTTCACTCCTTGAGCACTTGAAATGCCTATAAGCTGCCTTCTTTCTCCTCACCAAATCCTGAACCTCCCTGGTCCACCATCAGGGTTTACAGGCCCTGCCGCATTTTCATCTTACTCTTGTACAGGTGCTGGTAGCATCCTGCATCCTCCTTCCTGATGATTTCTCACCTACTGTCAGTGTCTATGTCTGGCCCAGTCCCATCCAAATGCTTCTTAAAGATCCTTTCCATTTCCTTGAAATCCACCCCCCCTGAAGTCAGTTACCTTCATCTTTGTGCAGCTTTCTAACCCTCCTAGGTCCAGGCAGAACCAGACCGTGGCATGGTCACTCTCCGCCAACAGGTCCCTTACCTCCAGGCCCCTAATCTGGTCACTGTCTACCAGGACCACATCCAGTATCTGCACCTCCCTGGTTGGTTCCCCCACCTGCTGAGTTAGGAACGCATCCTGAAAGATATCCAACAACCTCTGTTCCCTGGCCACTGAGGATGCCATAGTCTCCCAGTCCATTCCTGGCATGTTTAAGTCCCCCAACACCACCACCCTTTCCCTGCCCAAACTGCAGTGTCTCCCCACGTCTGCCAGCAGACTCTCCTCCAGCTCCTCCACCACCGTGGGTGGTCTATACACCACTCCAATTTTTAATCTCTTGCCCCCCCCTTGTTATTAAGGTGACCAAAATCACCTCCACAGTTCCCTCTGCCTCCTCTACTCCTCCTATGCCAATGCAGTTTTTGACTATTATTGCTACCCCTCCTCCCCTTCCCTCCCCCCTGTCCTTCCTGAACATGGTGTAACCCTCCAGGTTCAGGTCCCAGTTGTGCCCTGTGGTGGCCCAGTTCTCAGTGACCACTGCTACATCCACCTCTCCCTCAGTTAGCATCACCCGGAGCTCAGGAATTTTGTTGCCCAAGCTCCTGGCATTTAGCAGGACTACCTTCCATCCTTTCCGTATACTTCCATTTCCCCTGCATGCATTCCCATGGGGATTCTATTCTCCCCCCCGTCAACACCTTACCAGTCAACTTTTTCCCACATTCCTCCAGTTCCCCAGGTGGAGACAGATTCTTCTTTATCAGACCCCCTTGGCAGCCTTTTCTCCCATCCTCCCCCCTTTACAAGTTTAAACCCCACCTTTCACCAACAACCCCTCTATTTTCAACTTAAGGATTTCCCTCCCTTCCAAACTGAGATGGAGCCTATCTTTAGCATATAGCACCTTATCCTCCCAGGTCTCCCCCCAGTCCCCCATCAATCCATACCATCTGGCCCCACACCACTTCCTGAGCCACTGGTTTATCTCCCTAATCTTCCTCTTGTGTTTCCCACTAGACCTTGGCACCAGCAGGATTTCCGAGAAGGAAATCATGTATCCTATGTCATGGCAGATCCTGGCAAGCTCCCTGAACCTTGCCTGTATCTCTAGCTTACTATTTTCCTCAATGTCATTGGTACCCAGGTGGCCCAGTATGTCCGGGGAACCTCCACAAACCTTTGCCAGCTGATATACCTCATGCTTGGCCCTGTGCACTGTTAGTCCAGGGAAGCATTTTGTTCTAACAGGGCAGGCTTCCCCCTCCCTATCCCATTTGATACACCTGATTGTGGAATCTCCCAACAGGAGCACTCTGACTGCCCCTTTTCCTCCATTCCCCCATTCCATGTCCCTCATCCATTCTACCAGCCCCTCCCCTCAGCCAGCTCCTTGCTTCTCCCCTATCTGGGTCCCACCTGCCGCCCCCTCCTTATTTACCCTGGCCACCCCTCTGATCCTATGCCTCTCCTCCCGAGTATCCTTCTGTACCCTGCTACCCCCTCATCACTGCTCGTGACTGGTCCTTCCCCCCCATCTGCTATACATTCCTGGCTCATCCTCCCTTCCATCCCATCTCCGTTCAGCCCCTCCTTGCCTGTCCTCCTCCCCTAGCCTAAACCCTCAGCTTCCTTTGCTGTTTCCTCCTTGAACTTCTGGTCCCTCCCCTTACCCTTTCCTCTCTACTGGTCTTTCTCCTTGTGCTTTCCTCCCTCTACCCCCTCATCCTCCTGCTCTGATCCTCCACTCCCCCAATTTCCCGCATTCCAAGTTCCCCCCTGTTCTTCCTGCTATCCGGCCCCTGCCTCCTGCTCCTCACTCCCTTTCCATCTCTAATCACCCCTGTTATGGCTACATCACCCCCCTCATCCTCAAGCAGAAGAAGAGAATTGAAGTGGTTACTGAGCTTAAGATCCGATCCACCTCCCCCCATTGCTTCCTTCTGTCCAGCTCCAGCCATCTGTCTACTTCCTTGAGAATGTCCTCCCTTTGCCCCCCTCTGTGAGGGTCCTCAGATACCTGCCTGCTTCCTTGGTAGTGTTTTCCTTTTGGAACCCCTCTGTCAGGGTCCCTATGTGACCCCAGAGTACTCTCCTGCACTTCTTTCTCTGTGCCTCACCCCTAGTGCTTGTGCAACCCCGTGGGAGAGCCTACCCCTTGGTCTGGCCATGCCTCCTCCCCTCCAGCTGTTTCCTAATCCCCTCAACCTCCTCTAAGTTGTGCAGCTGGTAGCACCCCTGGGCAACCACCAAACTTCCAAGCCCAGCCCAGTATCATGGCCACCCCACACCCTGTGCACCCCACCACCCTCCCAAAGATGCCAGCCCTAATGACGTCTGGTCCCATCCCCCTCCAAGTAGGTTTCCTTGGGTGAACCACCAGGTTCCCCACTAGTCCAAGATACACCCCTACCCACTAATCAGGTCACCCACTAATCCTAGATACAGTCCCACAGTAAACAGGTACCCCTGTTACTAGGTGCAGTACTACACAGTAAACTTATATGGGAAGTGTACAACTCCCTAAGCTCATCTGTCCCAGCCTTTAAACCCAACCCCCAGTGGCTAGAACTACATGAGATGCACCTGAAGCTTTTTCCTGCAATTACAGGACAGGTATTCCCTATAAATGAGCTGATCTCTGGGGAGGGAGGGGTGGGGAAGGTGGGATTAGGGCCTATACCCGACTCTCACAAGAGTGTATCAGCCCTGTGTTTGCCCCTCACTGCTCCTTCAAGCACTACCAGCTAAGAAAATCTTTCAAGTCTACTTACTTCTCCCAGCTTCCAGCTGGAAGCTTATTCCCCCTTCACTAACTGAAGACTGACTGAGCTGGCAGTCACACCTTGCCTTTAAACAAGTAGTGGGAATAATTTTCTTCCATGCAGCTATACAGTACCTAAATAAATGTTATTTCTTCAAAATCTAACATTGTGTTTTGTGTTTTTATTAAATGGTAGCAATTTTATAAGCACAATAAGATACTCTGGGGATGTGCATTGCACTGTGATAACCACTCTCCCAGGGGTAGATGGTACTCAGACTGAGGACACATGCCTAACAACACCCTTGGGAATGTGATTATCACCTGCAATGCATTTCCCATCATGTATTATTGCTTTCTTCAAACAAAGTGTAAAACGCCCAAGTTATTGTAAACATTCACAACTACAATGAGACTGATTGTTTAAAAGATTGATTAACTGCGTCTTAAAAGTGGGTGCAGATTTGCTAGTCTTAAATTCTGGCAGGTGACTGTAAACACTTGATCCAACATACTCAAACACTAAACTGGCCAAAACAAGTCCTCTAAAAAGGAATTTCAAACAATATTGATTCCTGAGATCTTGCATATTGTTTTTATTTTGTTTTATTTTTTAGTTGTTTTTTTTTTTGTTTGTTTTTTTGGCTGAATTGGAAACAATTCTAGGATTGAACAGCAAACTTTACCCAGGATAATCTTTTGGAAAAAAGTCAGTAATTTTATCTTCACATAGTCATCCATTGACAGTAACTGTGTGACCTGGTGCATCAAATGGTAGGTGTTAAACAGAAATCCAGTAATAAAACAACAGATTGAATGATATAAAACTTTTACCATGTATAACATCCCACTTCCTGCACCAGAATAACATAACAATCAATAGTCCTGGATTGATAACAATAGGCTCTTCACCAAAATTGTGTGAGTTTAAGGCAAAAGGTTGTTCTGAACCCCATATAAAGAACATAGGTGTTGATGAATATTCTTTACCATACTTTCAGCATGTGATTCACATGATAAAGCACTATCCAAAATAATGCTTAAATACTTATATTGCTTAACCGTTCAATAGTTTTGCCATCAAGATCTTTCAACAAAAAGTTGCTGTTTCCAAATATTTTATTTCTACTGATGATTATAGTTTCAGTTTATTATTATTTGTTTGATTATTTATTTATTTTTTTATTATACTGAGGACCATCCCCAGGACATTGAACCAAGTCTGCAGATTAATGAACTATTTTTGAAGAATAGCATTTAGGGCTCCTACATTCCTCCATTTCCTTACAATGACTGCACCATCTGCATAAGGAAGCATTTTAGAAGATGGACAAGATCAAGGCAGGTTATTTAAAAAAAAGGAGGGAAGACCAGAGGTCCCAAAATTGAGCTTGTGGGACACTACAACTAATTAAGAAAACTTGAAAAATGGCTCTGATTAATAGTTCTGTGTTCACAGCCCAAGAAATATTCCCCAAACCAATTGATGACATCATTGGAAAAATGGCAGTGTGTCAGTGACTAGTAACCAACCATGATCAACAAGGTTTAATGCCTTGGTAAGGTCCATGAACACTGAGGCCAGAACTTTCCCAGAATCTGTTGCCTGATGAATATAGTTCTTGAACCTCACCAGGACAGTTTCTGTGTTGTGCAGTAATGAAAACCATGTTGAACATGAGTCAACAGACAATACTTAGATAAAAATTCAATCATCTGATCCATAACAATGTGCTCACATAATTTTTATGTGAGCCTAACAAAAAATAGGCCTATAATTTGAAAATATAGATTATGATCAAGATTTATACTACTGTAACTTGTTTCCACATTGGAGGATGCATGCCATACCAGAAGGAGAAGTTTAACAATTTAGTAAGGTGAAAATAGAAACATAGAAACATAGAAGTTGACGGCAGATAAGGACCGCAAGGCCCATCCAGTCTGCCCATTTCTTTTTCTACCTTACAAATGTGCCATCGGCCTTTGCTCTGTCAGTGGCCTATCTATTCATAGTCATTTGTATAGCTCCCTTATGCCTATCCATGCCTGTTTGAAGCCCTGCACTGTATTCATAGCCACCCGTCTTGTGGTAAGCCATTCCATGCATCCACCACCCTTTCTGTGAAAAGAATTTCCTCACATTCTCCCTTAATCGCCCCTCTAATCTCATGCTGTGTCCTCTTGTCCAGCTATTTTCTTATATTTAAACATGTTAGACTCTTTCACCTTGTTAATGCCCTTAAGGTGTTTGAATGCCTCGATCATATCACTTCTCTCCTCCTTTGCTCAAGGGTATACATACTGAGCTCTGTTAATCTGTCCTCATATGTCTTCTGATGCAGTCCCTGCACCATTTTGGTTGCCCTTCTCTGGACTGCCTCAGTTTGGTTAATGTCCTTGTGAAGGTGTGGCCTCCAATACTGCACGCAGTACTCCAGATGGGGCCTAACCAGTGTCTTGTAAAGAGGGATTATTACCTCCCTCTTACGACTTGTGATACCCCTACTAATACACCCTAATATATAGACCATAAATGGACTACAAGCTGAATAGTACCTAATTATTATTATTTTAGTTTTCTTTGAGGCATCAGTAGCTCTTTAAGTGACTTGCTCAGAGTCACACAATATGCAAGCAGAGGGTGTGGGAATCAAACCCAGGTCTGCTGAATGTACCAAGCTCATTCACAGCTCATTACTCTAACCTCTATACTATACTGGCAGCAAAATATACCATAAATTGTCATGCTGTCTCTATATCATGTATTGTGTACTGCATTATATACTGTGACATTTGTATTCTTGCAATCAAACTGTATTCTGTATTCTTGCATTCGAATTGTTCATTGTCTAGAAGTTTGTAATATGTTTTTCATTTCTCCTGTAATTTATCAGATGTTGTTATGCTGTCTCTGTATTGTGTATTGCACTATATACTGTGTCATTTGTATTCTTGTGTCAAGCAGTCCAATCAGGACCTCCTTGAAAAGGAGAGTTCTCAATGGAGTTTTTCCTGCTAATAAACTTGAACTTGAAAAAAATCAATACTTTCTTTTGCCATTTTAATAACCCTGAAGTCCAAGCCATTGATACAGAAGGACGGACATGGATTTAGTTTATCCAAATACTGTAGCTCAAAACCAAATCAGGTGTAAATATTTTAACAAAAAAAAAAATAATTGTATGAGAAAGTGGATTCAAAGCACCTTTAGCATCACTCTCAAAAGCATACTTATCTACCATTGTTCTATAGCAGGATAAGTCACTAAAGAAATAATTAAACTTTTCAGCCAAGACAGTGGGGCCACTTATGACCTCACCATTCAAGGGAAGTGAGAACAGCTCATTCTCCTTCCCATGACTGGTGAGATCCCTAATTGTGTGTCAGAAATTATGAGTGCCATGAGCAGTGTTCAATTATTTTGCTTTATAAAATTCCATCTACGCTTTACAAATGTAGTTTTTGCAACAATTTCTAGTTAGGCTGTATTCCAACATACTAGAAAAAATACTGGTAGAAAAGGAGCCAACTCACCAAACTCAATACATTTTATTTATTGTTATTACTGTAATTGTATATTTTCTTTTTTTTTTATTTCTTTATTTTCAAGGTACAGTATCAATCTGTGTGCACATAAGCACAACAACAACAAATGTTTCAAATTCACTCCTTCATCAGTGTATTGTACTGTCCTGTTGCAAAAAACATATATATCTAAATAACACAACTCCATTTACTTAATCTTAATTAAATGCTTACTAGCTCGAAGAGCTCACCTTAAAAGATTTGACCATCTTTCCAGATCAATTTGTACACGCCAATGTATTTACAACCCCTGTCTGGAAGTATAAAAAATAGCTCAAGTCAATAAGACATCAATTCTCATACTTCAAAATACATAATCATATGATCAACTTACACTACTAAAAAATCATTCTGCGAGCACAAACCTTCTTATTAAATAAATTGCCATATGGTTCACTGTGGGTAAAAAACAAAAATTATAGGCCTTTACAGACCAACCATTGCAAATGTGTATCTTTAGTGTTCTAATTTGAAAACACCAGTTACCAAACTTGAGATTTTTAGAATTGAACATGTCATTCCTAATGTTAGAGGAGGAAACCATAGAACATATTCTTTCAAGAGAAGCATATTATATTGACAGGTTTGAAGTTACCAACCCTAGATATGGGTTTAATGATGTAATTGACCGGCAACCCATATTATAGTCCCTTTTCTTTAGGAGCCATTTACAAAGGAAATTACTTTCTGTGTAGTTATCTTTAGAGATCAGGTCATTTTTTGCCAGTTATTTCTGCTCCACCTTTTCAATGGTAAGATGCTATAATGGTTACAGTGTGTTATACCTAGAAATAGATTGTTTTTAAGAAAGAGTTTCTATGTTAAAAACCACTTTAGATGGGAGGTCAAATTAGATTGGGAAAGGTCACACACATGTGACTTGGTTAAATATCTTTAGAATCATAGTAGGTCTGACATCCTGATCGCTGAATAGTTCATTTCACATGGGACACCCATGTTTCCCCCAAGTAAAACATCGGGTAGATATATGAAAAAACTCTTTGATGTATTGCAATATTTAGACATAGATGTTGGTTCTTTATTTAGGTCTAAACACACACATTTTCACAGATGTCATTGATTTTTTTAGCTTTTGAGTTTAAATAAATCTTAAATAAATAATATATTAGATTGCCCTTTTGAGCAACAGTTAACGATTGGAACTACAGTTACAAAACATCACAATAATATACTCTGGAGACACTTGATCACATAGCCTTCACATGTTCTAGGACTGAGTGCTGCTAATTGCAGACCAGGCATGGAAGGTTTAAGCTATAGGGTCACATGACCTGCAGCTACAGGCCGAGATGCCCGACTCTCCAGGAAGTTGAGACATTTACTCATTTAAAATCTGTGTCAGACATCTTTTCTCACCTCTTGCACCTTGTTAAGATTTTCAGTGCAGGAAGAGTTTAAACCCTGGGCTAAGAATTTGTCATAAGTCCTGAAGTAAGTGCAGGTACAGGCTGTGTATTTGACCCCCAGACAGTGCCCCAGGGAGTGGAAACTGTTTTTTGTGTTTATCTGTGTGTGCTTTAAAAAGGCCAGGCCAGACTGTGTCAGGAAGTGCTAACATCATAGCTACTTATCAGCCAGTAGCTTTGGAAGAGTCTTACAGACCTGTTAACAACAGTATTATAAGCAAGTGTTTTATAGCAAACTCATCAGAACAGCTAATATTCTTTAGGTGAAGATACCTCTGGCTGGAAGCTGCAATACTGAACATAGGATTTGCAAGAAAGCGAGTTGTGCTCACAACAGAGGGAGGTGAACCTTACAATTGTCTTTGGTTTGTAGCAGATATTCTGCAGGTGGAGGCTACTTCTAACTGAAAGGTGAAATAAGGAACTTAGAATTATCAGGAAAGACAGTCTTTCAAGCAACAGAGGGAGGTGGATCTTGCTTTACTTTTGTTACAATTGTTAAGATTTTCAGTGCAGGAAGAGTTTAAACCCTGAGGGACGGAATACTGTTTACTGTGTCTGTCCTGGTGCAAACCTGACTTATTTTGGGGCTGACTGCTTTCAGAGCACAAATCACCAGGCTGTTTTGGGGCTGGGGAGGTTTACCTGTGTCTGACTTGGATGTCTGGATTTTTCTCTGTTTGATGAGCATGGTATTTTCTCTGTCAAAGTGTTGTGTAGGGCATCTTGCTGACAGGAAGGCACTCATCACAGCGGTGGGTCAGAGCTTTTAGCTGATTGTTTCATGAGGGCACAGTTTAGGCCCAACCCCTGCCCACCCTTGGAAATAGTTCCTTTATACCTGGTGTTCTGACATTTCCTCAAGAGTGCAAGGTGCATATCACTGTCATATCCTCTCTAGCACACTGCACTGACAATATAAGCATACACATTGTATAATATATATATTTCTATATAACAAACCAATCACACACACACAAACACACACACACACACACAAAAAAGTAGATAAACATGTGGGGAGTAGTGCAATGTAATGGCTGTGGGGCAGCAGTCTTCCAGGAGTCTTTCTGGAGGCTGAGATGCTGCCCCTATTTGCAGACAACTCTCTGCCCTGAGGGAGGAAGTTGCCCATCTTCAGGCCACACTGGACAGTAGTAAGGGAACCTCCCCCCAGGCCACACTGGACAGTAGGAAGGGAACCTCCCCAATCCAGGGCGCACCAGAGCCACCACCACTACCTCAGAGGTTGTGAAGAAAGCACAGCAGTTGGACCACAGTGGGCTCAGGGAGGGTGAGGATGGTGGAACAGAGGCACACCCAGTCAGTTGTTCCACTCCACAGTTCATACAACATTCTATGGCAGCATAGTTCCCCTATGGCTGCACCCGCAGAGGAGACTAAGGAGGCTAAGGACAACTGTTATAAGGGAGGCCCACAGAAAGGAGGCAGAGGACACCACAGGGGAAAGGAAGCAGCTCCTGGTGAGGGACTCAATTATTAGAGGGATAGAACTGGGGGAGCAGGGAAAACTGAAGTAAGGTGCCTGCCAGGTGCCATGGCTTGGGAGGGACAGGAAGCGCATCCTCAGGATCACAAGAACAGCTGCATGGGAGTCTGAGTTGGACATCATTGTCCACCTAGGGACAGATGACTTGGCTCATCATGAGATTAGAGCAGTGCAAGAGGACTTTGTAGAGTTGGGGAGGGGCCCAGGACAAGTAGCAAACACAGTATCCTTCTCAGAGGTGCTGCCTGTCAATGGCATGGGTGACGCGAGAGTACTTTGCACCATGCAGTTTAATAAATGGTTGAAAAAATGGTGTGGAGCACAGGGGTTTGGCTTCATTGGGGACTGGGGTTCCACCTGGAGGGACACCAGCCTATACTGGCAGGATGGTCTGCATCTGTCCAGAAAAGGGAACAAGTCTTTTGAGCAATCGGTTTAAATGCTTCATTGGCAAGCTTTTAAACTAGTCAAGGGGGGGGGCACTGATAAGCAGCAGGAAAATCCCAGCCTATCCCTACAAAACAGGGTACTAAATGAGGAAAAGACCGAGGTAGAAAGGTCAGTAGGGGATGCTGCAACAGAAGGTAAAGCCATCAAAAAATAGAGAGCAATGAGTACCAATGCCCATAGTCTGGGTAACAAGCTTCCTGAATTAGTGGCCTTGATGGAGGAGGATCATCTGGATATCATGGCAGTCAGAGAAACATGGTACACACAAAATCATGACTGGGATGTAAACATACCAGGATACACTATCTACAGGAGGGACAGGGAGGGCAAAAAAGGAAGAGGAGTAGCTCTTTACATAAGGGAAGGAATCAAAGCAACAGAACAAAAGGGTAAACAGGGAGGAGAAGAAGCACTGTCAGTCAATTTGGAGACAGGCAATGGCACCACATTCTGCACAGGGGTTGTATACAGACCCCCTTTTCAGGGGAGAAATGGACAAGAAAATGATAGAAAGTATACTTAGAATGGCAGAAAAAGGGAGATATTGCTGATGGGTGATCTGAATATGCCGATGTTAACTGGAGTGCAGTTGCAGCAGCCACTTGAAGAGTGGGGTTATTCTAGATGGCCTACAGGGGCATGCCTGGACAACTAGTATTGGAACCCACTCGAGGGAGCAATCTTAGACCTGGTTGTCTCAAATGGAGATGAAGAGGATCACAGATGTAAGTAGGTAGCCATCTGGGAACTATGACCATCAAACAGTATGGTTCACAATAAACACAGCAATAAGTCAAGCCATACAAAGGCAAAAGTACTGGACTTTAGGAGGGCTGACTTTTACAAAATGGGTGAGTGCCTAAGAATGCACTAGCAAATGGGCAGGAAGGAGGGGTGGAAGAACAATGGGGAATAATAAAACTGCCATCACAGAGGTAACAAGCCTTTGTGTGAAGCAACAAACAAAACAAAACGATGTAAGAACCACTATGGTTCTCAAAGGAAGTGGCAGTGAAGGTTCAAGAGAAAAGAAAGCATCTAGGAAGTACAAGGAATCACAGAAGGAGCAGGACAGAGAACTATATCAGTTAAAGCAAAGGAAGCTGGGAAGGCAGTCAGAACAGCAAAGGCCCAAACCGAGGAAAGATAACCAACTCAGTTAGAGGATAAAACCTTTTATAGGTACATGGGGGCGAAGGAAGACCAAGGGAGGGATAGTAAGGACTTAATAAAGGGGAGGGTGGGCAGAGAGTGACTGTGAAAAGGCAGAGATACTAAACAAATTTGTTTGCTCAAGTATTTACAAATGAAGAGTGGAGGTACCAAAACAAACAATAGAAACACTCTGGATACAGAAGTTGATACCAGCCCATTTACAGAAGAAAGGGTTCTGAAAGAACTCAAAACTGAAGGTGGAGAAAGCAATGGGGCCTGATGGGTTCATCCCAGAATTCTGAAAGAACTAAGGGTAGAACTAGTGACACCACTGACTACCCTCTTTAACAAATCATGGAAGGATGGGGTGGTACCAGAGGACTGGAGGAGGCAGATGTGATTCCCTTCCTACAAAAGTGGGAGCAAGGCAGGCAAGAAAACTACAGACCTGTTAGTTTAACCTCAGTGATAGGAAAATGATGGAATCACTTCTGAAGGAAAGAATTGTTGAGTATCTAGAGGTCAGCGAGGCACAGGACACAAGGCAGCATGGATTCACAGTGGAAGGTCATGCCAGACAAATCCAGTAGATTTCTTTGACTGGGTGACCAAAGTAGCAGATCAAGGAGGGGCTGTGGACATGGCCTACCTAGACTTTAGCAAGGCATTTGACACAGTCCCACACAAAGATTAATATACAAGTTAGCCAGCCTGGGGTGGGTCCCAAGATGACAGCCTGGGTAAGAATTGGCTGGAGAATGGACACAGAGGTAATAGTAAATGGAGTCACTCTGAAGAAAGTGGGGGTACTAGTGGGGTACCCCGAGGGTTCAGTATTAGGACTGGGTCTTCTTTAATGTCTTTATAAGCGCATTGCAGAGGGACTGAAGAAAATATGTCTCTTTGCAGATGACACAAAGATCTGCAACAGAGTTGATGCACAAGGTGGGCGGAAAAGATGAGAAGGTACTGGCAAGGTTAGAGGAATGGTCAAATGTATGGCAGCTTAGATTCAATGCTAAGTGCAAGGTAATGCACCTGGGAAACAAAACCCAGGGAAGAGTACACAGTGGGGGTGAGATACTAACAACAACAAAAATGGAAGGGACCTAGGGGTAGTCATATCAGATGACCTA
This sequence comes from Neoceratodus forsteri, assembly GCA_016271365.2. Classification (NCBI taxonomy): domain Eukaryota; kingdom Metazoa; phylum Chordata; order Ceratodontiformes; family Ceratodontidae; genus Neoceratodus; species Neoceratodus forsteri. The sequence continues at coordinate 1,060,277,748 of CM028132.1, read as the reverse complement.
AAGGTGGGCAAGCAATGTGAGAGGCAGCAACAGGGCTGGGGGTTACTGGGATGCATGGGAGAGGCATCACCAGTAGAAAACAGGAAGTTATTATCCCTCTGTACAGACAGCTGGTGAGACCCCATCTGGAGTACTGCATGCAGTTCTGGAGACCCAATCTCCATAAAGACATAGAAAGGATGGAAGCTGTCCAGAAGGGCAACTAAAATGGTGCAGGGTCTGCGGAAGACATATGAAGAGAGAGACTTAAGGAGCTTAATATGTATAGCCTGAGGAAAGGGCGGAGAGGGGATATGATAGAAACTTCAAGTACCTCAAGGGAATCAACAAAGTCAAGAGGTAGCATCTTTCAAAAAAGGTGTACAAGAACAAGGGGCACAATTTTAAGATGAGTGGCTCAGAGATAATTTAAGTATTTTTTCACAGAGAGGGTTGTGGATGCATGGAACGGCCTTCCAGAGGAGGTTGTGGAGTCAAAAACAGTGGTGGAATTCAAGCATGCAGGGGACAGTCATAAGGCAATTCTAGGGGGTGGGGGTAGGAAGAAGTAAGCTGCTGGTTAACTAAGATCTGCAGCTTATCCATTAGGTAGGGAAATGGGCAGACTGGGTGGGCCAAGCGGTCCTTATCTGCTGTCAGATTCTATGTTTCTATGTTTCTATGAGGCTTGGATAATATGGATTGAAAGAAATGTGAAAATGTGAGTGCCCACTGCAGTTGGAATAAGATTTAATAGCTCTGAGAATTTAGAAAGCAAATTAAAAGTTTTGTGTATGGTTCTTTTGTAGAATTTTAAAACATATCATGATATTATAAAACTGAAGCAGGTGTGTGAACCATGACTAAATAACTCACACTGGGTGTAACAGTCTTAAAATGAGTGAACAAGGGACTTTTAAGTTTGGGCACAAAATTAACACATAGTGATTTCTCCTTTGTGGGTATGCAAAGTTGGAAAGTTATTTTGATGTACTATTTTGACATAAATAATGTGTGTTCATAAGAAGTATATTAGACTGCAGAAAAAAAGACTGATGCTTGGTTTTGTAATCTTAAAAGCGAATAATTAGCATTAGTAAAAGTTGTTTTCAAATTAGAACTCTAAAGATAGCATTTTGCAATGGTTGGTCTGTAAAGACCTATACGTTTTGTTTTTTACCCACAGTGAACCTTATGGAAATTGATTTAATAAGAAGGTTTGTGCAAGCAGAGACTGATTTTTTAATAGTGTAAGTTGATCTTATGATTATGTATTTTGAAGTACAGTATGAGAATTGATGCCTTATTGACTTGAGCTATTTTTTTATAATTCCAGACAGGGGTTGTAAATACATTTAGAGTGTACAAATTAATTTGGAAAGATGGTCAAATCTTTTAAGGTGAACTGTTTGAGCTAGTAAGCATTTAATTAAGATTAAGTAAATGGAGTTGTGTTATTTAGACATATATATTTTTTGCAACAGGGCAGTACAATGCACTGATGAAGGAGTGAATCTGAAACATTTGCTGTTGTTGTGCTTATGTGCACACAGATTGATATTGTACCTTTAGGATAAAGAAATAAAAAATATATATACAATTATAGTAATAATAATAAAAAAAATATGTGTTGAGTTTGGTGAGTCGGCTCCTTTTCTACCAGTATTTTTTCTAGTGTCTTTGTTGCCTTCTGGTAGAGCGCCACTCCCTCATAATAATTTTTTTCCTCTACCGAGGTGGCTGAACTGGAACTTCTTCTTTCTGTATTCCAACATAGCCAAATAATATAAGGTTTTCCTATAGTGAGCCCATTTTCTATTGTGTTCCCATATATTATAAGTCTCAAGAAATCATGAGATGTAGGTCACAGATACCAATAAAATATTACAAAAAGTGTTGTATAATGGTTTCAATATTTTCATTGTCAAAAGTTGTTTTTGTTGTTCTTTCAAAACCGACATTTAATTTGAAACAGGTGTGGATGTAACAATGGAATCAAACTCTTCTGCTACTGAAGGATTGATTCTTGTGTTCTTAAGTTGCTTTTCTTTCTCAGATGAATTTTTCTAGCAGTTCTGTGCCCTTCATGATTTATCATTTTCTTACAGGTAAGCATTTTACAATACACATATACACGGAACTTTAGGATACTTAGGACAAGCTGTATAATTGAACTAGGTCTGATAGATCAAATGAAAAACCTGTAGTACTTCCACTGACAATTCAATATGGTCACCTCAAACAGTATTGATTGGATCAAATTCTTGTTATAGTTTATGTTAACCAAATAAAATCAAACAGAGTATCTGAAATAAGTTGAATCAGTAACAGAAAAGACAGTTTTTAAGATTCATACTAAGATTCATACTAAGATCTAGTAGAAGCAAAAGGCTATAAAGCCCAATAGATCTTCCTGATTTACATGTAGTATTTTAGTTGGTTTGTTGATCTCATAAATTCATCCAGCCTATTTTTAAAAGTAGTCTTGTTTTTACTGATAATGATATCTAAAGGTAGCATATTCCAGGGGCTAACAACTCTTTGAGAAAAATAGTATGCCTTTTTTTTTTATTTGCATTTATTTCTAGTGATTTGTAATGGGTGTCCTCTGGTGTTTTTAAGTATCTGTTTGAAATCCAAACCACATTCTCTTAGGAGGTTTTGATCTTGGATAATATCCCATGTAAATAGGATATCACCTGTAAGTCGCCGCTCTTCTAAAGAAAACAAATTAAATTTACATAATCTCTCTTCATAGGAAAGCGATTTGTTTAATACTACGGATTTTGTTATTCTTCTTTGAATTTTCTCGATTCTGGCAATATTTTTCCATTTATAAGGGCACTATAATTGGGATACAAAATCAAAGATGTGTCTTACATATGCTCTATACAGTGGTAGTAAAATATATGGGTTTCTAGAAGAGATGTTATGACGAATCTCCCACCAAATTTTATTTGCTTTACTAATAATGTTAGTGATATGTACATCAAAGGTAAGGCTTGCATCGACAGTGATCCCTAAATCTTTTTCACAGGGTTTATTGCTTAGAAGGCTGTTGTAAAGATAGTATTTATGTTTTAGATTATTTGCACCAAAATGAATAACACTACATTTGGAAATGTTGAAATGAAGATTCCATTTTAAAGACCATGCTTCTAGTGTATTTAAGTCATCTTGAATAAGTTTGTGTTCATTTACATGTGTACAGATATTGACTAGTTTGCAATCATCTGCATATTTTGTAATTTTACTATGAATGTTTAATGTTAAATCTGATATGAAAATCTGGAATATTATAGGGGCCAAAATGGATCCCTGTGGAACTCCACTTTTAACATTTTGCCAAGTTGATGTATGACCAGATTATTACACATTGTTTTCTGTCAGATAACCAGTTTGTTATCCATTTAATATATACCTGATTAATGTTAAACTGCTGAAATTTATGTATTAGTGCCCAATGTGGTGCAGAATCAAAAGTTTTTTTTAAATCCAGTAATATAACATCGCATGCAGTGCCTTTATCAATATTATCACTGATGAAGTTATAGAAACTGACCAGGTTTGTAGTGCATGATCTCCCCTTTGTAAATCTATGTTGTGTATGGTCTAAATCGAATATAACTGAGTTTAGTTCATCCTTAATAATCCTTTCCAGCACTTTATAGAAAATAGGGGTCAAGTTAATGGGACGATAATTATCAGGTGAGCTCTTTGCACCTTTTTTAAAATAGTGCTATCACATTGACTTGTTTCCACTCACTTATCATAAATGATTTTTACAGGGGTACACAGATGGTCTTTCATAGCCAAGATTAGGTTTCCAGAAATCCTGTCAGGACCAGCAGAGAATCCTTTTTTTTTATTTCCTCTAGTTTATTTTTAATGGTGTCTAATGAGATAGCCACAACATCACTATTTTGATTATCTGGTACTGATTGGGTAACTATGTTATTATCTATGGCAAAGGATTTGCAGAAGTGTGAGTTTAAATACTCTGCCATATCTTTTGGATCCTGAAGAACAGTTTCATTGGAAATAATTGGGCCTACTCTGCATTCTGTTTTTTTTCATGGAATTAATATTACTAAATAACATTTTACAGTTCTCTTTTTTTGCATGTGTAGCCAATAGTTTTTCCATATTTATGTTAGCCTTTCTAATCTCTTTCTTGCATTTGTTTTGGATATGTTTAAAGGCTTTTTGTGTTCTTTCACAATTATTATTACTATATTTCTCATAATACTTGTTTTTCTTTTTTATTAGTTTCAATAATCTGGTGTTCAGTCATTTAGGGTAAATCCAAGATTTGTTTTTCTTTATCCTTGGAATAAATTTAAATGCAGCATCCATGATAATGGAAATAAAGGACTTCCATACTTTGTCTATATTATCTGAATTAAGATGAGCAGACCAATCAATGGTTGATAGGTGATCATTAAGTGCTTGACTGTTAGTTTTATGAAAAGCAAACACTTCTGTAATATTAACAGATTTATTGTAAGAGTTCCGAAGACTAAAGCTTATAGAACAGTGATCGCTATTACTCAGTGGTGCTGTTCCAATACATTGGGTTATATCAATTGTTTCGCTACACAGAACAATATCTAAAATATTAGAACCACGAGTAGGAAAAGTAACTTGTTGAATTAGATTTAGTTCATTACATATGTTTAGGATGTCTTTGGATAGCTTAGATGTTGCATTTTTGGTAGACCAGTTTATACCTCCCAAATTTAAATCACCCATGAATATAATACTTCCTAAGTCAGAAGCAGCTGTCATTTCAGTTATGATTTCCTCTAATATATCTGATTTGAAATTTGGGGGTCTGTAACACAGGCCTAAAATAAGATTTTATTATTTTTTTAGTTTTGTGTTTAACCATATAGTCTCAGTCAAATTAGATTTTTTTTTATTTGATTTGATATATCATGAAATAACAAGGTAGAAGAAACAAAAAAGCAACACCTCCTCCCTTCCAGTTTGTTCTACTGTAGGAGAAAAAGGTATAACCTGGAACACATATGTCCCAAGTCACTTTGTTTGGTAACCAAGTTTCAGTAATGGCAATTACATCAGGTGTTTCGCTACTTATTCTAATTCATAATTCATCCATTTTGTTACATAAACTGTGAGCATTCAGAAATAAGAGTTCATCCTTATACATGAAAATGAACATATAAAAAATCATATCTTTCACAGAGTACTTCATTTCCCTATTCAGGCTTTATGTAGGGAAGGACCTTTGTATGTTATCAGATGATGGCCTTCAGCATTCTTAAAATGGGTACACCACATCTACTGAAGTCAATTCAAATGTCACAAAGGTTTTTGGCAAAGTGGAGCCTGATAAATACTTACATAATCTGGGCAGCTTCCTATAACACAAAAACAAAACCAAATTTTAACATAAAGAAATAAAAATAAAAACAATGTATAATGTAAAGAAAAACAATGCTGTAGAGCTGCATTGTCAATGATGTTAAGAAATAAGCAGGCAACCAAGATTATTCTAAAAACATCTAGATGCTTCTAAATATATATTACTTCAGTAAGTATTCATTTAATTAGTTCATATAGTTTTTCATATTTACACAGCAAAAAAGCCTAAAAAGCTTAACACATTTTTCACATAAAAATGCAAATAATAACATTTGTGTAGTGAACCCTCTATAGACTCACATGCTGCAGTGGAGGGTTCAAATGCAGCCTTTTGCCAAAACATCCTATAATGGCAACTCCTACTCCTGAGAAGAAACCCAAAGTAGTACTTCTAAGTTCAAGGCACTGCTGCTATTGTATCAAGTCAACTCAATATCCAACAAAAAATTACAGCTTTAGGACTAAGTAACCTTTCAAGCTACATAGGATAACATACATTCATATAAAGTGCAAGTGCAAAGTCAAATGTTTATAAGGTTACAATAAATGTGCAATAAAGTACTGAAAATGCTAGAGTAGCAAAGTAAATTATTTCGACATGCTGTCTGCTTGGCGCCAAGAAGTAAGTAATTGAATTATCATTTCAGCACCTCATCAGTTTTAAACTACCAAGTGTGGGAGAAAGTAAAATAACCACTAAACCCAAGAAAATCAATTTTCAAAATAACTAAATGATTCAAAAATAACTTGGGAAGAAAAAAAGAAAAAAGATGCGTGTAATCAACTCAGTTTATACCCTTGTCTTGTGCAAAGTGAATAAAACAATATACCAAATACATCATAAAACCTAAAATGACTATCTGAATAGCTGAATAGCTAGGGCTGCATTAACTTAGATGGTGCCCATAGGCTGGAAACTTCATACACTCCCCCCAAAAAACATGGCTCAATTCAGGGGATGACAACAACACATATTAGATAGATCGGGGGTTAGGTAAAGAATATGGTGAGGTGCGGGGAAGTGAAAAGGGAATGAATAAGTAGAAAAACACTAAACCCAAGAAAGAGGTTAATTGCTTCCAATTTGATTTTTTTTTTGTATTGTGCACAATTTTATTTTAGTTTTTATTTATTTCATTTTAATCTTTTGTAACTGGGTAAGGCCCACTAGGCACAAGTACCTGTTTTCAGGGATGACCTGGGAGCACTGGGTGGTTAAATGACTTGCTTAGAATCACACAGTATGCAAGTGGAGGTTGTGAGAATCAAACTCAGGCCTGGTCTACTGGATGTGCTAAGCTCGTTCACACCTCATTCCTCTAACCTCTAGGCTATACTGCCAGCCAGTAACTGTGTGGCTCAACTCTATTCCCTGAAGAACCATTTAGTTTGATGTGACAGGGTGTTACAGTACCTTGTTTGCATGACTTCAGGATAAACCACCATTTTCACTGCATCACTTTGGCCACAGCTTTTGTCTTGGAGTGCAGTTTTATTTTGCTTATGGATTAAGTTTGTTACTGCAGCTGTGTCTCAGCAGACCAGTATCACAAACATTTATCTTGTGTTACAGGCTTTGAATATTTGGCATCTTGGCTGCTAAGTGCTATTACTGTGGTGTCTGCTTACTAGCTGCCTAGCTGGAGCCCAACTGGTCTCCTTTACAGTCACACAGAACATAGTTTGGTTTAATTGCTTTGAGGTTTGGGTGATTTCTTAACTGATTTGTTAATCGGCCAAGAGTCACTTTGATATTTCCCTCTTTCTCCCTTCTGTGTAACTGTTGTTTGAAAAGCTGTCAGTATGATTTGCATAGGGACTGCTTTATTTCTGCCTTTTTTGGGGCCCTCCAAGGCACGAGCACGGACTCAAACTCAAAGCCAGATGAAACATAACAAGTCAAGAACAAACCCGGAGCACAGGCAGAGTCTTTGAAAGGTTGGTAATCATGGTAGCATTTATTAGACGGAGGGATGGTGCGGAACATATTTTCTCTGTGGATTGGAAGTCAGCCTCAGCCCTGAGTTGCATGAATCAGTGAAAGTTCAGTTTTGTCAAACAAAGAGAACTTCAATCAAATAAAGAAATTAAAATTAAAGGGGATAGTTAAGGGAGAAACCTTGTGTTGATGAACTAGAGATGATAATAGAAAATTGTTGAAAATCTACTGGGATATAAGAATAACTCTGTTAAGCTAAAATATGACCCTAATTTAATTTTTATGGAGCTTTCTGCAGTATTGTTGAGGGAGGGTGGAATACTTAAGCAATAATGTATGAGGAAAAATGAAAATAAAGTTGAAAAAATACATTTAAAGTACATTTTTTGTCAGTTTTTGGATTGGGTAGGGTTACTTAATGAAAAAATAGTGCTGGTTTAATTATTTCAGCCAGCAGGTGGAGCTCATGTATTTTTCCTCTGGCTATGACTGCAGTTTCCATAGTAATCTTTATCAGTGCTGTCAGGCCTTGTTGGTATTCCCAATTGCCTTGCCATTTATGTCCCTCCAGAATGAAGACCCACAGAAGGGTGTCCCAGGACCCCCTAGGGGAAGGAAACAACTCCTGGTGGGAGACTCAATTGTTAGGGAGGTAGAACTGGGGGAGGGAGGGGAAATAGAGGTAAGGTGCCTGCCTGGTGCCAAGGCTTGGAGGGACAGGAAATGAATCCTCAGGATTGTGGGAGCAGCGGCAAGGGGGAGGGAGCTGGATGTCATTATCTACCTAGGGACGAATGATCTGGCTGAGAATGGGATCAGAGCAGTGCAACAGGAGTTTTGTGGAGTTGGGGAAGGGCCTTAGACAAGTAGCACACATGATAACTTTCTCGGAAGGGCTACCTGTCTGTGGCATGGATGAGGTTAGAGCACTCTGCACCGAGGGATTCAATGACTGGTTGAAAAACTGGTACAGAGCTCAGGTATTTGGCTTCATTGGAGGACTGGGGCTCCACCTGGAGGGATGCAGGTCAATACAGGTGTGATGGTCTGCATCTATCCTGGAGGGGAACCAGGGTCCTAGGTGATAGGTTTAAATGCTTCAGTGGCAAGCATTTAAACTAGCCAAGGGGGAGGCACTGAAGAGAAGGGAAATCCAACCTCCCCAGAAAATCAGGGTAATTAGTGAGCTAAACACCAAAATAGAGCAGTTGATAGGGAGAAGGGTGGGGTAAATGGAGAAAAAGGCAGTAGGGACAGGGATGGGGCAAAAAGAAATAAAGCCATAAAAAAATGGAGGGTAATGAGTACCAATGCCCGTAGTCTAGGTAAAAAGCTCCCTGAAATGGTGGCCTTGATGGAAGAGGAATGTCTGGATATTGTGGCAGTCACAGAAACATGGTACACAGAGAACCATGACTGGGATGTCAACATACCAGGGTACACAATCTACAGGAGGGACAGGGAGGGAAGAAGAGGAGGAGGCGTAGCTTTCTTTGTAAGAAAAGGGATAAAAGCAACAGAACTAAAGGGTAAACAGGGAGGAGAGGAGAGGAGGTGCTGTGGGTCACCCTGGAGACTGGAAATGGCTCCACAATCTGCATAGGGGTTGTATACAGATCCCCATCTCAGGAGGAGGAAATGGACAAGGAAATGATAGAAGGCATCCTTGGGATGGCAGAGAATAGGGAAATATTGCTGATGGGGGACCTGAATATGCCAGATGTTGACTGGAGCACCTTTGCTGCAACCACATCCAAGAGCAAGGCCATTCTCGATGCCCTACAGGAGGCATGCCTCAGACAGCTAGTTTTGGAACCCACTCGGGAGATAGCAGTCTTAGACCTGGTACTCTCAAATGGGGATAGAGAGAGGATCTCTGATCTTGAAGTGGGTAGCCATCTGGAAACAAGCTACCACCAAACAGTGTGGTTCATGATAAACTTAGCTGTAAAGTCAAGCCACACAAAAGTGAAGGTACTGGACTTCAGGAGGGCTGATTTTGTCAAAATAGGAGAGTGCCTCAGAAGAGCACTAGCAAACAGGCAAGAAGGTGGGGTGGGGAAACATCAAAACCACCATCACAGAGGCAACAAGTCTTTGTGTGAAGCAAATAAACAAATCAAAATGAAAGAAAAAAACACTATGGTTCTCAAAAGAAGTGATGGGGAAGGTAAAATAAAAAAAGATAGCATTCAGGAAGTATAAGGAAACACAGAAAGGGCAGGACAGAGACCTGTACCAGTTAAAGCAGAAGGAAGCGGGTAAGGCAGTCAGAATAGCAAAGACCCAAACTGAGGAAAAGATAGTCAACTCTGTTAAAAAGGGCATAAAACCTTTTATAGGTACATTAGGGAGCAAAGAAAGACTAAGGCAGGGATACTGAGGCTGAACAAAGAGGAAGGTGGTTGGGCAGAGAGCAACAGTGAAAAAGCAGGGACACTGAATGAATACATCTGCTCAGTATTCACAATGGAAAAGCAGGAGAAAATGCCTAATCTGGTCAATAGAAGCACTCTGGATGGGGGGTTGATATTAGTCCTTTCACATAAGAAAGGATTCTGAAAGAACTCTTAAAACTGAAGGTGGATAAAGCAATGGGGCCTGATGGGATTCACCCCAGAATTTTAAAAGAACTAAGGGAAGAACTAGTAACACCACAAACTACCCTTTTTAACAAATCATGGGAGGTTGGGATGGTACCTGAGGACTGGAGAAGGCCATATGTGATTCCCCTTCACAAAAGTGGGAGCAAGACAGAGGCAGGAAACTACAGACCTGTCAGTTTGACCTCAGTGGTAGGGATAATGACGGAATCACTGCAGAAGGAAAGAATTGTTGAGTACCTAGAGGCCAGTGGGGTACAGGACCCAAGGCAGCATGGATTCACAGCGGGAAGGTCATGTCAGACAAATCTAATTGATTTCTTTGACTGGGTGACCAAAGCAGTAGACCAGGGAGGGGCTGTGGACATGGCCTACCTAGACTTTAGCAAGGCATTTGATAGAGTCCCACACAAAAGATTAATAAACAAATTAGCCAGCCTAGGGTGGGTCCTAGGGTGGTAGCCTGGGTAAACACTGGTTGGACAACAGGACACAGCGGGTAATAGTAAATGGAGTCCACAGTGAAGAAAGGAGGGTTACTAATGGGGTACCGCAGGGTTCAGTACTGGGGCTGGTCCTTTTTAATGTCTTTATAAGTGACATTGCAGAGGGACTGGAAAGGAAAGTATGTCTCTTTGCAGATGGCACAAAGCTCTGCAACAGGGTTAATACACAAGGTGGGGTGGAAAGGATGAAAAGGGACTTGGCAAGGTTGGAGGAATGGTCAAATGTATGGCAGCTTAGATTCAATGCAAAGAAGTGCAAAGTAATGCACCAGGGAAACAAAAACCCAGGGGAAGTGTATACATTGGGGGTGAGATACTGACAACAACAAAAATGGAAAGGGACCGGGTAGTCATATCAGATGACCTAACGGTAGGCCAGCAATGTGAGAAGGCAGTAAGGAGGGCTGGGGGGATAATGGGATGCATAGGGAGAGGCATCACCAGTAGAAAACAGGAAGTTATTATCCCTCTGTACAGACAGCTGGTGAGACCCCATCTGGAGTACTGCGTGCAGTTCTGGAGACCCCATCTACGCAAAGACATAGACAGGGTGGAGGCTGTCCAGAGGAGGGCAACCAAAATGATGCAGGGTCCGCATCAGTAGACATATGAAGAAAGACTAAAGGAACTAAAGATGTATAGCCTCGAGGAAAGGAGGGAGAGGGTTGACATGATAGAAACTTGCAAATACCTCAAGGGAATCAACAAAGTATAAGAGGGTAGCATCGTTCAGAAAAAGAGATGTGCAAAAACAAGGGGGCACAATTTGAAGATAGAGGGAGGATGGCTCAGAGGTAATGTGAGGAAGTATTTCTTCACAGAGAGGGTTGTGGATACATCTAACAGCCTTTCTGAGGAGGTCGTAGAGTCAAAAACAGTGGGTGAATTCAAGACTGCATGGGACAGACATAAGGCAATTCTAGTGGGGGTAGGAGGAAGTAGGCTGTTGGTTAACTAGGATCTGCAGCTTATCTGTTAGGTAGGGAAATGTGCAGACTAGGTGGGCCAAGCGGTCTTTATCTGCCGTCAAATTCTATGTTTCTATGTTTTGTGACTGTGTTTACTTGTTGCAGTTAGCAAAGAAACAAGGTGAAAGTGATTTGAAGACCAAGTGAGTGAGCGAGCGAGCAAGCATTTCAGGCACAAGGTGATTGCATATGCGCGTGGTCACTTGTTCATTGATTTACATGGCAAGCTCGGTGTTTAAACTGCCTTTTGAACTGCCTCTTTATGATGGGTTTTAAATATTGAAATGGTAATTTTGGGGATTTCAGGGAAAGTCTGTTGCTTTCATTTGGTCTGCTTTTTCAGTTAGGTATACTGATGGCGCATGCCTACTGCCAGTCATGGAAACAGGCTATCCAGCGTGGTTCAGTATAGTGATTCTGGGAATGGTTGATGGGGTCATCTGTGGACTGGGACTAGAGCCGTGATGTTGTACTAGGATAACATCACGGCTGCAGTCCCAGACTGACCAATCACAGGCCATCATTCTTTCTTGCCATTGTATAATCTGATTTATAAAATGGCAAGAAAACATTTAGAAACTTAATTGACTGAGAAACATCACCTGACCATGAAGTAAACTCCTAGTACTGCACAGTCAAGTCCTGGATCTCATCACCAAGACAAAAAAAAGCCTTTTGCCAACTAAATTAAGGACTATTTCATGTATATATTTTGATTCATAAAATATATGTAATCACCCCCAAGTATGGGTGCTTACTATTCAGCCCTTGCTCCTTCCCTTTCCTTTTTTAGGTTGTTGGGTTTGTGGCCTGCCTGCAGGTCAGGAGGGGCCGTGACTCCAGGCCTGGATACTTATGGAAGGTTTTGGCACCTTATGGGGGAACCAATGGGAAGAGGAGGCTGAGTTTGGGGCCGGGGTGGCCTGTGATGTCCCCTGCCCAGCTGGGATTCCTATGCAGGTGGCATGCATTAAGTTGTCCAGGAACTAATGCAGGAGTGTAGGCTGTGAAAGAGATGCATTGGTGTCAAGGTACAAGTGGGAGTTGAACTCTGCATTCACCACTTTAGCGAGAGGACAATCATTAGTTCCACATCAGAGTGGGCCCTGTTTCTATTATGGGGGAGCCATAGCCTGGAAGTACCTGGAGGATCCACAACGCGAACTACGGCACTGTGTCGGTTGGCAGTGGGTCCGGATGAATAGTAGGCTAGGGTCCTGCTGTTGGTGCAGTGCAGTGGTGAGAGCCCATGCTGCAGGAAGGGTAGTGGTGTCAGCCTGCTTCCCCTTACCAGTTAGGCACTGCTGCAGGACTGGAGGATATGTGTGGACCTTGCTCCTGTATCCCCTGGGGTGTGCATTAGAAACATAGACCATGATGGCAGAAAAAAAAATGGTCTATCTAATTTGTCCATGACACCCTATCTTCCCCCAAGACCTTTTGTCAAACAGGGGTTGTTGTCTACGCATTCCTTGATTCCTGTTGTACTACTACCCCCCCATCAGAGTAACTACAGTACTAAGCTCTTAACTCTGTCCCAACCATGTTTGAAACCAGTACATGTATTAAAATCCATTAATGCACACCGTATTACAGCTCATTGCATACCTGAAACATAAAACCATAGAAATTGATGGAAGATAAGGACAGCTAGGCCCACCCAGTCTGCTCATATTTAGGGTTGCATTGGTCATAGCCCTGCAGAATTCTTGCTATAAAAAAGGACTAAGCACATTCCTTCTGACCAAACAGCATCCTGAACACATAGCACAGTCTCCTCCACATCCGTAGCTTCCCTGGAGCACTCCGTTCGTTGTCTCTAGTGGCACTGCACTATTTGTTACTGTAAAACTCAGTGACATCCTGATTGTGACACTGGGGGATTGGGCACCCCCAGAGTCACTCATATGTTTTTTGGGGTTGTGAGATGATGGGTGCTGAGAGGAGGGATGGGTGGGGGAATATCTAAAATTTAAAAGAAAAAAAATTGGAAGTCACTGTGGAACACAGCACCTTCCGCCATGTCCAAGATGGCCACTGCACTCTACTGTGTATGCGTGACCACTGTCACATGCGCAATAGAGTGCAGCGGCAATCTTGGACATGGCAGAGTGTGTCGAGTTCTGCCTTGACCCCCGATTTCTTTTTCCTTTTAAATGATATTTATGCCCTCACCTGACCCTCACTCTCAACACCCCCCCTGCTTCTACCTGACCCTCCCTCTCAGCACCACCCCAGAAACATAAGAGTGACACTGGGGGTGCAAAATCCCCCAGTGTCATGATCAGGATGCAACTAATTTGTTTATTTTAATTATACATATTCATCCAACCCTCTCACTCTGCACCCCCCCCGAAACATTAGAGTGACACTGGGGGTGCCCAATCCCTCAGTGTTGTGGCCATGACTCCTCCATTTTTTTTCATATCCCCCGGCCCATCCTCCCTCTCAGCACCCAGCACCCAGCCCCCCCAGAAGCATAAGTGCAACTCTGAGGGTGCCAATCCTCTAGTGTTGTGATCAAGAATCCTTTTTTTTAACTCTGTAAAAAGAATACCATCCATCCATGTCTTTTGCTGCTGTTTCTGTCCCCCCATCTGACCCTCCACTCAGCATCCACTACCCACCCCCTCACAAGCCCTTACTTACCCATCGGGGAACAACGCAGTAATCCTCTCTTGATCGCAGACACATCTTCACTCTTCAAAGCCGGACCACAAACTGAAGAAACAGCTATGGGATTCAATGTATTTCAATGGTGTTTTGAACCTAGTGGCATAACATGCATTTTTGCATAGTTTTGGCCAATATTTTCGACAACCATTCTTTGGGACCCCGAGTCATGAATAATTGCACTGATGTTAGACAAATCTGTCCCAAAGGGTGATTTTTTTTTTTTGGTGGATCCTGCGCGAAATTACCTTTTGGGCAGGAGTTGAAAATGTTCTCTACAATTGTTCATGAGGTGGGGTTATAAGTTTCAAGTTGTTCAAGTTTCAAGTTTATTGCAGGAAAACTTCATTGAGCAAGCTCATTCAAAAGGAGGTCCTGTAGCATGTATACAGACAAGGAAAACAATACGTAGGATACAAAAAAGCATCACAGTAGGTAAAATAAAATAAAGTTTAGGTTCATAAGGTGCATAGTGCTCAGCTTAGGGCATAACAAGGTAGATATAAACTACATTTACCTTGTGCAACATTAGTAGTCGAGGGTTACATTCAAGGGGAGAGAGTAATTACATAGGAGCAAGAGTTTGAGGAAAAGCAGCCAGGGGAATAGAAAAAGGGATGGAGGGAGTGAGGGGGTAAGATATAGGTGGAGAGCATAAGGGTAGAGATGAGTTTTAGGTGAAGAATAGAGAAGGGGCAGGTGAGATAAGTGATAAGGGTAAGGGTAGAAGAGAGTCTTAGATCAGCTGAAGAGATCATTATGATTTGCCAATTCTAGTAACCATCACATCTAGTACCAACAGGACTAAGGCAGGTGCCAGTACATTGGGAGGGCATGAAGAAACATATAGGTGAGGAAGAAACTTAATAACAGTTACAACTATTTCTAAATTTAGATGTAGTTAGCTTTTTTATAAAAGTTAACAGAGACAGTACTAGATAGTTTCAGTGTGGCTTGAAGCTGATTCCAAATGGTTGGGAGAGCATATGATACGGCCCCTTTGCCAAACGTATTGCGAGTCCTAGGCACATCAAGGGCAATAAAATCAGATTTCCTAAGTGAGTATACACTGTGGGAGATGTGGATAAGAGAAGTAATATAGCTTTGTAGCTTATTCAGGAGTATTTCAAGAGTCCAAGCACCAACATGGAGCAGACTTTGAGTGGTAAGTGACATCCAACCAACGGCTGCATACAGGTCACAATGGTGGGATCGGTATGGAGAGTTTGTGATGAACCACAGAGCATGATGGTAAAGGACATCCCATTTATTTAGGCTTGAGGTTGTGGCTAATGTGTAAATTAGGTCCCCATAGTCAAGCAGAGGAAGGAATGTGGCTTGAACCAGCCTGATTCTAGTCTCTATTGGAAAGAGGGCTCTGTTTTGGAAGAAAAAGCCTAACCTGATTTTTAGTCTTCTGGAAAGGTCGTCAAGATGGTCATTAGAAGGAGAGCTTATTATCTAACCAAAGGCCAAGATACTTGAATTTGGAGGTGACTTCCAATGGTTCGCCTAGGGATGTGACAACAACGTTTTTAAGTATGTCAAGGGGGGCAGAAGGAGTAGTATTAAGAGTGACAAGCATTGCTTTGGTTTTCTTGGCATTGAGAAGGAGTTTAGCATTAATAAGATTACGTTCAAGTTGAGCAAAGTCAGCTTGAAGCATGTCCCTTAATTCAGACACTGATCTGCCAAAGGCATACAGTACTGTGTCATCTGCAAAGAAATGCAGTTTGGAGTTGGTTATATGTGAGCCCAGTTCATTGATATACAGGAAGAAAAGGATAGGGCCAAGGATGGAGCCTTGCGGGATTCCTCTGGCAATCAGCAAGGAGGTTGAGAATAGGCCATCAGCTTTAATTTTCTGTGTCCTTCCTGTTAGACAACTGGTGAACCACTGGGTGGCAGAGGGAGTGGCACCTAATTTAATGAGGCTACTAACTAGCAGTTTATGGTCAATGGTATCAAACGCTTTAATAAGGTCAAGGAAGACTGCACCAGTGATCTTCTTGAAGTCCATAGCAGATACCCAGTTGTTGGTGACTTTAGCCAATGCAGAGATAGTGCTATGATTGGTGCAAAAGCCAAATTGCGCAGAGTTAAGAAGTGAATAAGTTTCAATATGGTGTTTTAATTGAGTATGAATCAGTTTCTCAAAGACTTTAGAGAGAATGGGCAGAATTGAGATGGGCCTATAATTGTTTAGGTCGCATGGGTCCCCTGTTTTTAAATAAGGGAAGGATGTGGGCGGATTTCCAGCTAGAAGGAACTGTGGCAGTGTTGACAGAGAGATTGAATATATGTGGAATAGGGGAAGTGAGATGTGGGTAGCCTAATTTTAAGAAAAAAGGATCAAGACCATCGTCCCCGGCACTTTTCTTGGTATCTATGTTGATGAGCGAGTCTTCAACTTCTTTATAGTTGAGTGAGAGGAGCTAAATGGGACAAATCGCATTTTGTGGGGTGGTAAGTGGGCTGGTTTGATAGTTGGCATGGCTTGCATATGGTGATGAGTCAAAGGCTAGGCCCACAGTAACAAAATGGTAGTTAAGTTCTTCGAGGATCTGGTAATTACTTTCTACAACCCTACCATTACTGTGGATCTTGGTTGGAATGGAGGGAGCAGCAGGCCATCCTTCGATGGACCTGATTGTCCTCCAGATTTTATGCGGATTCCTGTTTGCTTGTTCCAAGGTGGAAACATAGTTGCCTGCTTTGGCAGTGCAAATGCATTTGACGCAGGCATTCCTAACTGTTCTAAAAGCCTGTCAGTCTGCCAGACTCTTAGTTCTCCTAGCCTGAGCCCAAATTCTGTCACAGGTAGTGAGTGCAGTCTTGAGGTCTGAAGTAAACCAGGGATTTGAGGTGTTGCGCGTCCTGATCTTAATGAAGGGGGTGTGCTTGTTAGCAAGGGCATTGAGTTTGGCATTAAGGATAGTTACAGCCTCATCGACGGTTTTAGAAAGATAGAGATCTTGCCATCGAATCATGCCTAAGTCAGCCAAATAATCTGATGCATTGAACTTCCGATAGGGTCGTATAATATAAGCTTAGGCTGAAGACGAGCTTTTGCTTGCGATCTGCTACAAACAACAACCCCATGATCACTCATGTCATTATGGAAGACCGCAGAGTGTGAAATTTTGTGGGGATGTGTGGTTAATATAACATCAAGTAGTGAGCTATTGGCTGTATTTGAAGTATTGATTCAAGTGGGTTCACTAACTAGCTGGCCAAGGCCAAATTCATCGCAGAAGGATTTCAGGCTAAGCGATTTGGGGGTAAGCCAGTCCATATTGAAGTCCCCAAGAATTATTGTTTCAGTATTGGCAGAGGTGGTGAGAGATTTAAGGATATTAAGGATATCAGTGCTACCAGTTGGGTGTCTATAACCACCAATGACTATAAAACAATCCATGGAAGGAAGGTGGAGCTTCAGAGATACAATCTCATATTCCTTCGGTTTTGAATTACAGAGAATATTGCTGACTGAAAACTTAGATTTAGTGTAGACAGTCACTCCACCCCCCCGGACCCTCTATCTGCCTTATATAGATTGTAACCCAGGAGAGAGACTTGCTGGTCGGTATTGACCTTTTTGAGCCATGACTTAGTAATAATGAGCAAATCTGGATCAGTATGTGCAGCCCATGCTTGTAGCTGATCAAATTTCTTGGCCAGGCTTAATATATTGATCAGCATCATTTTAAGACCTGGTGAAGTTGCAAATTCTGTGGGTGAGGTAAGTGATAGTGGCGGGCCAGGATTTAGCTCCACATTACCTAAGCAGAGAAGTAGCAGGAGTAGTAGTTTCTTTAAGAAACTCGTGAGTGATGAAAGCACTTTTTTCCTTTGGAAACGCCCGCTATTCATTGGCAAAGATATCGGTTTAATGTTAAGGAGAGAGAGGTTGAAATGCCAGTTAATTGCAATAAGGGACAGTGCTCTAATTGACATAGGTGAGGAGAGTAGGAAGTGGAGGGGGGAGATGTGATGAGTGTGGATAAGGGGGGGGGTGAACTAAATGGGAGGAGGTGCAGTGGAAGGGGGGTAGCATGGGATAGGATAGTAAGTTCCAGGGCTGATCTAGAGCCAAGTTCTTTTTTCAGTATAGATACAAAGGATATGTTGCTTATTAAGATCAGAATGTTAAAGATGAAGCAGTCCATGATTCCAAATGGTAACAGCTGCTGCGTGGAAGGCTAGAGCCAAGTCTTTTCCCCATAAGATTGTGAGGGTATTAAAGCCAATGCTAGAATTTCATGATCCTCTGTTGGCTAATGACAAATATAGTGCCAGTTATCTGGGATAGAATCCTTCTGGACTGCTTAGGTCAGTTGACTAGGGGTGGGTAAATCTTAGAGAGCCAGATGCTTTAGGTATGGAGAGGGGAAGTGCAAGGAAGGTGCAGATAGCTGTAGTGACAAGTCGGGAAGAATAAGTAGGTGCAGATGCTACAATGACTTTCTGGGCATGGAAGGTTAGTAAGGAGAGGGAAAGGACTGAGAACAGTGGAGGAGAGCTACAGTATGGAGCTACTACAGATAGTCAGTACTAGAGCGCAAGGGAATTCGATGCATAGCAGAGGTCTCCCAGGACACGCAGGAGTAAACAATAGAGTGGTCTGGGAGCACCAATATGGTATGAGCAGGCCAAAGTAGGCAAGGCTGATAGTATATTTAATAGGAGGCCTGGGTGAGGGTGTGGGGCGGGAGAAAAATACACGAAGGGTTCAGCAGACTTTCAAAGTGCAAGAGTAGACTGACTAAGCTGGGTAGAAATACATGCAAACTCAATACAGAAAGGTGCTCCAATCAGGAAAGGTTTAGGCGGGTGTGTAGACCAATGAGTAGCTGCCTGAAAGACGCCACACCAATCTGAGGCCTCAGCTCCAAAATTTCTGCTAGCGGCAGTACCTGGGTTAGGGATCCAGTTTTCAGGACCGTGTGGGCGGCCAAGGATGGAAGCTGTGGTTGGGCAACAGCTGCTGGAGGTTGCCAAGAGAACAGCCACATGGATAGGAGGCGTCGCTTCAGGCACAGTGTCCCTGGGGAGGAGGAAGGAAAAACAAGTTAATTTAAGCTCAGTAAAATGAGGGACCAGTGACTGGCAGCAAACCATCAATGGGGGAGTGGGGGTGAGAGCGACTTGACAAAGGAAGACCAATTTAGCTAAACTAGGGGTGAAGTTGGTAGGAAAGAAAAAAGAAGAAAAGAACAATGGTAGAAGGAGAGTAGAGTCCACAAGGTGTTAAGTTAGCAAAGATGGGGTAGGGTTTACAATCTGAAGAACAGAATGGAGTCTAGTAAAGGAATAAGCAAGGGGAGGGCAAGAGAAATGCACAGGAGTTAAAGGAGTAGTCAAAGACATGAACAGGGGAGAGAAATTAGAGAGGGATCAGGAAGAGAGCAGAAGCAGACTATATGGAGCAATGCAGTCTATGGTAGTCTTATACAATGCAGACTCTAACAAATACAGCAGCTGGTAGGTTACACTATCAAGTAATAGTTCTTAATAGTACATAAGAAGGCTGTGTTGAAAGCTTGATGTACAAATATTAAAAAACCAAAAATGTTAAGACCCTACATTGAATTTTGTGAATGTAGGCTCATAACTTTGGTAATTATCAACATTTTTCAACTCCATCCCAAAATGTGCTTTTGCATTCCAAAAGTTGATTTCGCAGTACCTGCACAAAATCAACTTTTGCAGAGGAGTTGAGATTTTCTCTACTCTTGTTCATGAGGTGGGGTCATAAGAAAGCTATGTTGAAACTTTAGTGTAAAAATATTTAAAAAACAACAGTTATGCACCTGCATTGAATTTTGCTAATGTAGGCGCATATCTTTGGTAATTTTCAATATTTTTACCCCAAATTTACAAGATAGCCATATCTTTACAGTACCTCATGAATATGACAGCTGTCATTTTTCAGATCCTGGCCAAAATGTTTTTTTACATCTCGAAAGGTGATTTCATTGTCCCTGCTGAAATCATCTTCCAGGCAGGAGTTGAAAATGTTCTATGCTACTGTTCGTAAGGTGGGGTCATAAAAAGGCTGTGTTCTAAATTTGGTACAAAACTATTTTAAAACAAAAAAAGTTATGAGGCTATGTTGAATTTTGCAAACGAAGGCTCATAAGTTTGGTAATAATCAATATTTTTGCCCCAGATTTTCAACATAGCCATTTCTTTACAGCACCTCATGAATGTGACAGCTGTCATTTTTCAACTCCGGCCCAAAATGTGCTTTTGGGAAAGTTGATTTCAAAGTCCCTGAGTGAAATCACCTTTCAGGCAAAATTTGTTCTGCCCTTCTTCATTAGGCAGGGTCATAACAAGGCTAAGTTGAAAATCTGGTGTACAAATATTACAAAACAACAAATTTATGAGCCTACATTACATTTAGCTAATGCAGGCTCATAACGTTGGTCATTTTCTTTTTTTTTTTTGTTACTCTTTTTACACCCCTCTTGGGTGGCCCACATTTGGAAGGGATCCCAAGACCCTTCTCCCCGATGTCTACCAGTCGGCACCAACCATCTTTCCCCAGGGCTTGCCCCTCAGTGGGGTTGGTGGGGGGTACCCCAGGCCTCCACCAAACACCAGATCCAGCTCTGATCGGTGCCACAGTTGGTTGGGGAGCGAGACCTGCTAGCCCCTCTGTCATCCAGCCACCGGAGATCTTATCCCATTTTTTGCCTGGAGGAGGGGCATGCAATGACACCAGTGATGGTGTCATGCACCCTCCTATGTGTGTCCCATCAGGCATCTGCCCTGCCTCCGCCCACCGTGGACAGCATCGGTGCACCAGCCTCCCAGCCTCCACTAGGGGCCAGGCAAGCACTGGCCACTGATCAGCCCCCCCTTCCCAGAGAAGGAGAGATGTCCCTTGGAAGCTCGATCCTTCTCCTCCCCGGTCAACCTCCGGCAACCTGCTCACACCTCAAACATGTGTCATCGGCATGGCAGGAGGTAAGGCAAGATGCCTCAGCCCTCCAAGCCACCAGACCAGCATGATTTTCATAATTTTCGATATTTTTACCCCAGATTCCCCAGCTGGAGCCCTATCAGCTCTGGCCAGAGGTTGTTTCTACCTACTGCAGAAACCACAGACCTTTCTTGATCTCTGGCTTTGATCTCTTTCCTACTTAAAGCAAACATTTTACAAATGTCATGCTGGCCTTCTGAAACACAGCAATACATATATTCCACTCTAATCAAAGGTATGCTTCATCATAATGTCTCATCCTTTTCTCATATGAATCTGGACTGGTCTCCTGTACTCTGCAGCACATATCCACTGTGAGAAGCAATGCTATTTACTGTAAATGGCAAGTAAGTGGTAAGGAGGTGTTAGGATATTACATGTTGAGCATTAGGATTTTGTGTACCAATGTACCAGAATTGCACAGTATTGGGGATAAAATTCAGGGAAAGATCTGCCTCATTGCAAATGGCATGACAATCTGTGTATGAGTGAACAGTGAAAGGAATGAAGGGAACACTGGGGGGAGATAGGGAAACTGGAATGACAGTTCAAAGTCTGGTAGCTTAAATTCAATACAAAACATAGCACAGTTACTGTATGCACACTGAAGCCAGGAACTAGAAGACTGAGTGCAGTATGGCGTGTACGAGGCTGTAAAAGACAACAGTGGTGTGAGATTTTATGGTGATAATTGTAGAGTCTAAAGCAAGTCAGCCAAGATGCAGAGCTGCAAAAGACATCTCAAAAATTCTTGCATGACAAAACAGTTTCACTGCTATTGATTTGCACTGTTCCCTGCAGGTTACTGTGGCACTCTACATAGCCACTGCAAGGTACTGTGCTTCATCCTGGCTGACTCCACTATAGGTAAGGAAATTAGCAGCTGAAAAAAAGAGATGGGTCTGCCTCTAAAGCGATCTCTGCTTTTCTCAGATGTGGAGTCAACATATGATTATGAACAGAGACAAGGCAGAAGGAGTATACAGGAGGGTTGTGAAGAGGATTCAGGGATGGCAGTGGAGGGATGGCAGTGGAGACTTTTCTCATGAGAAAAGACACTGTATTTGTGAGCCTCAGTGGTCATAAAGGGGGTCAATTAATTAAAAGGCCTCTACCAAAAATAAAAACAGCAAATGGGTGCATTTCTAATGAAATTCGCCAACTTACTTGAATGGAATTAACATTAACTTACTGAAGAAAGATTTTGTCTGAAAACCTGCATATCCATAGAACAGCCTTCTGCCTTTCTGCAAAAATCCATAAATCTGCAGTAAGGCCTACCATCTTTCCACGGTGCAATTCTTCCAATTCTGCTTCTGACTGATTTCCACAGAATTTGTCAGAACTGGTGTAAATTCAAGAGAATTAATTTCCAGTGGAATTTAAAAATTCCATACATCACTAATTATAGCAGATTTTCTTGTTTTTTACAAGCAAAGTTTGGTGCTATTTTCCCCATTTTTGTGACTGCTTAGCCTCAAGAAGTACTGCATAGCAGATTATTTTTGCTATTCTTTCATTTTAGCCGTATTTGTGGGACTGATACTTGGGCAAAAATAAAAAGTATAGTGAATAATAAAAGTCACAATTCAGATAATGTGCTCAAAATGTTATTAAAGACATTTGAGTTTTAAAATACCATATGCATGTTTTAAAAAACAATGTTAGCTAACTCACCGATGCACCTGTACTGCTACAGGTTGCTGCACTTGTGACTTGCATTTACGATCAAACTCAGGTTTGTCTAAGGGCTGGCCAGGGGGAGAAAGATGAGTGTCGGTTGGACTGCTCACCTTCTCTGGGGAGGGATGGACCTGGCTGATTGAAACATTCTGACCACTAGAGATGGCTCGGGTAGGTGAGCCTTGGACCAGTGCTATGGCAAGGACTGGAAGAACAGCGGATGTCTGTACATCAGAAGCGGTAGCATATCTGACCATGCACAGATGCCAATGCATGTTCACCTCCACCAGGGACAATATAAGCAGAAACATTCCTCCATGCTGTGTACCATGAAATCAGGAGCATCCCAGGGCCACCAGTTTCCCAACAATGCCCGGTCAGACTCATAGGGGAACCAAAGTTGATCTCAGTCTCTCCCCTTGCTCCGGGGGGGGGGGTCCCTACTGTGAATGGTAAGTCATGGGCCTCCTGGTGTGGGCTGACTGGGGGGATGTCAGGTGAGGGGGATCAGGGAGCCTTGGGGTTGATATGAGATACATCCCCACTCACAATGGAGTGCAATAAAATGAGCAAATAAAAAACACAGTGTGAATAGTTGCTATAGTACCAGTTATTTTTTTCAATTACAGTTTTCAATAACATTTTTTGAAAATGAAAGATCACAAGGATTAACATTTTAAAACATGTAACAATGATTAATAAACAAGAAGCAGAACAGAGCATGAAGAATACTATACAATGTAGTGCTCGTAGCCACTGACAAAGTGCTCCACTACATAAGCAGACTGGATAGACAACAAGGCTTTCTTTTGCTGACAGTATTTGTATGTTCATATAGTGTCAGAGAATATTTCTGGATATTAATAAACAATTCTATTAACTAAATAGAATCACAGATACAAACACAATTAAATGTATTTACAATTTAGATCAAACAATTAAGTAGAGATTGACATAATACTATATGCTCAGTGCAATTGGAGGTCCCATTGGACCACGTGACTACAGCCAGCCAATAGGGCAGTTGTAGTCCAGCTAGGTATGGAAAGGCTGCTCCGTAGTCTGCTCTCAGTTGGAGAGACACCCAGAAGTTAGGAGGAACAGCAGATGGGGCAACAGATGAGTGTCTAACTGTGCTGTTTCTTGAGCTGGGTCCTGTATTGTTTTATTACTGAAATGTGTTTTTAAATGTTCTTCTGGATTTGGTAGTTTTCAGAGGAGGGGGGACACTCCAGAGGGTGAGCTGAGGGTTTAAGATCGGCAGTCATTTCCAGGTGCCATTGGAGGTCCCACTGGACTACTTGACTACTGTAAAGCCAGTCACTAGGGCAGCTATATTCCCTATATGATACACAAAGTTCCAAGTAACCCCTCATGTGAGTGACCCCAAAGCAAGAATGCCACGAAGCAGGAGTCTGGTGTCTGACTCAGTGGCTTCCATGGGAGGTGTCAGGGTGTCCACAGGGAGCACTGCAGGCTGCAGGATGTGCTTTCTCTGGGAGGAGGAGCAAGTGTAAAAGGGAGGGTAGGAAGTAAACAACAGGAGTTTTAAGGGTACTGCAGCTAATCCCTATCTAGGGTCAGCTTACATTTGTATTAAACATCAAGAAAGCAAGAGGGCTAGGAGACTCAAGGGGATCTGGCTACTGCTGTAAACATCCCTGATTGGATTACATACAGGGATATATAACTGGGGGCTAGGAGAAGCGGTGCCAGGGAAGACATGGGGGAATACGAGCAGCTATAGGAGTCAAGATAGAGAGGGGAGAGTGGCATGCTGGAATAGTTATAGGGCAGAAGTCTTCCTGAGGATGATGTGGAGTACAGGTGGCTGTCCAGTGTTCTGGAGACTTGAACAGTTGTGGACAGAAGTAAGACTACTCAGACCGGAGCTAGGGAGAATGGGGTAAAGAGTCAGAGGTAAGAGGTACAGATCAGTGGAGAGGAAAGCTGATGATGGGGTGCCCCAGGGAAGTGAGGGCATCAGTCAGGGGAAGGGAGCAGGGAGGAACACCCAGTATCCAGGGGTACCTCTTCCTCAGAGGACCAGGGAGCCCAGGGTGGAGGAATGTCAAGTGGTAGGGGGAAGTGGTGGGAATGTGAGGGTAGCAACAGGGTTGGGAACTCTTGAAGGGGTGCCTTTGAAGAATAGATTACCTCCACTATATAATATGGGAGATGGGCATCAGGAGGAGGGAAAGGGGGTTGGGTCAAACCAGAGTCAAGTGTAGAAAGACAGGGGAGGGAGGAGGGACTCTTCAAGGTGGGCAGGAAAGTAGAGACAGACAAAGTGGATCAAAGGTTGGGGAGGAAAAGGTGAAAGCAAGCACAGCTAACCAGAAAGGGAAGGGTGTAGAGGGGATTGGAGAAACAGTTGGAGGTAAGCAGTGAAGGTGGCAGAAAGTTAACCAGGACAGAGAACTAGCAGTTAGGTGGGGGCTCAGTTGGTACTGGAGATGAGGAAGGAAGAAAGGGAAATACAGATGTGGGGGATGGAAGGGTGTTAATCCTAGGAGACTCCATCACTAAGGGTACTCACAGCGGAAGGAAGGAAGGAAGGAAAGGGGACCCACATGTAAGAAGGAAGGAGACCTGATGGGCTACAACTCAATAGAGAGGGTTCAAGTTTACTCAGGGACAAACTGGGGGGTATATAACCAATAAACCTAATCTAAACTACTATGAGGGGCGAGTGGAACTGCAGGCCCAAGGATTCCAAGAAGAGGAAGTCAACGGACCTTCATATATACCAGAAGAAGGATCGGGGGGGAAGTGGAGGAAAAGTGGAGCAAGTAGAAATGGGTGGGGTGAGCACACTGTGGGGCGAAATGAGATAAAAAGAAGAGATGGAAGGGAAGGAGGCTCAGATTCTAGTTGTAGGGTGGTGTCTCTGAATGCACTATTGTAAGTCTTGGAAGCAAGATGAATCACCTGTAGGCACTAGTAGCCGAAGGGAGGGTGGACATGGTGGTAGTAACTGAGACTTGGGTCACACCAGACCATGACTGGGACCTTTCAGTCCCTGGATATAAATTATACAGGAGGGACAGGGCAGTAGGGAAAGGGGAAGTGGTGGGTTATATCAGGGAGGGTATAACATGAATGAGGGAAGAGTCAGAGATGGGGAGGTTAGAAGCACTGTGAGTTCAGCTAAGGTCCATTAGAAGGGGAAAGTTGAGGTCGGGAGTGGTTTACACACCACCCAACCAGGATGATGAAAGGGACAGGGAATTAAGATTACAACTATTGAAAGCTACAGGGAAAGGAGAGGTGGTAATAGTGTGAGACTTCAACCTGTCCAGTGTATACTGGAGTGTACCATCCACAACATGTGCTGGGAGTCAAGAGATCCTACAAGTGTTGCACAGTGAGTTCCTGACTCAGGGCATCACAAAACCAGGGAGGGGGCAATACTTGATCTAGTGTTTTCAAATTGGTAGCATGTACAAAAAAATAATGGTCAAGGAGCCGCTGAGAGTAAGTGACCATTGCACAGTGTGGTTCCAGTTGGATATGGACTGGAAAAGCAACCCCACTGGGACCAGGGTCCAGGATTTTAGGAGGGCGGACTTCAGGAAGATGAATGATCTACTAAGGAAGCACCTGGTGGGCATCAAAGCAGATATGGGGGTGGACCTAAGTGTTGTCCATTATTGAGGATGGAATAATGTTTGCCACAGAGAAGTGCATTAGGCTCAAGAGGAAGAACTCTAGGGCCAAAACACCCAGCTAGTTCACTACTGAGGTTACTGTGAGAGAGTGAAGTCCCCCCTCCCCCCGAAGACAGTGGTCCTGGATGTATTTCTATTTCTTTGTCTTTGTGTAATTGTATCATTATATGTTTGTTTGTTGGGCTGACCACCCACTTTGTTTGTATGTTTGTTGTGTTATTGTCTGTCTTTGTCTTTCTATCTGTTTTCAGCACATCCCAGAATCACTGCCTGCCTATAAAAGCCCTGGTTTCAACAGAGATTGAGGAGGTCAGGACTTCTCCCCTGTGTAATACTATGAAAGAGTCCTGTCCCTCTTTACATTGTATGCCTGGAGCTGTTATGCTCCTCGTAGTAAAAATGTCTTGTTTTCCCCTTTAAAAAAAATAAGTATTTGTAGCTGTTTTTGGTCCGCAGGCTTTCTCCTATAAAATGCTTGCTTATCAGTCAGTTTCTGTGAGGGAATTAAAAAAAAACTCTCCATTTCAAATATTTGCAGGGTTCTGCTTTAAATTGCATTGTTATGGCTTTCTACATTTACTTTTCTGTAGGAACTGAAGTATTTTAAGTTGTACATACCCGCCCTGCTTGAAACAGTGTTGTTGAGGTTTTTCTGTAGCCCTTGAAAAACAAAGGATTTCCAGCTGTTACTAGCATCTCTAGCTCCTGATGCATACCACCTTCAGATCCAGCATCACACTAAGAGTCGGCCGGCCTCTTCCTTGTTATTTTTATGCTACAGCTAGAAGGGGGTGATGCTTCCTGGTGCCCAGAGACTAGTTTAAACCTTCAGAAAGAGTGTAATTTGCTTTAAAGACTGCATGCAAGTTGCTATTTTGATTTAAATGCTTTTACGTAAATAAAATAATTGCACTGTATTTAAAGAAATAATGCTTGAATAAAGAATCAAGGTTGGAGTTAGCTAGTCACTTGATCCCTGTTAGGTATAAATGCTGTTCACCTAGAGCAGATAGTCAGCAGGAGGATGTGAAGCTGTTAACATCCTGTTTAGCTAGCTATTACTAGCTGTAAATTTTTTTGATTTATATGCATTTTGCTTCTCTTTTAATTTGTCACCTTCAGTTCGCTTTATATTTGTAAAAATAAATACTTTCTTTTGCTGTCAATCTGCCTGTTGGTCCATCATTACCCACAGCCTACGACAGTCACCCAATCAGTAAAGGACAACAGGTTAGCCTACAGGAAATTCAAAATGACAGAGAGAGGTGGACAGGGAGAATTACCTTAAGTTGGCTAGTGTGGCAAGTGAAGTAGTCCAGCAGGCTAATGTAGAAGGAAATGCAGATAGCTGAGGAAATTTTGAAGGGGGTGGGAGGCCTTTTTTGCTATATAAGTGAGAAAAGGGACAAGCATGATGAGATTTGTTAGGCTTCAGAAAGGGAATGAGTGGGTGGAGCAGAATGGAGAAAAGCAGAGGTACTAAACGAATACTTTTGTCCCATCTTCACCATGGAGAAAGATGGATGGGCACCTACAGGGGGAAGAAGAGGAGTTGAGGAGAGGGGAGCATGGATGTGGTGATGGAGGAGGATAGAGTGAGGAAAGGGATGCTAGTACTCAAAGTGGACAAATCACCTGGCCCAAATGGCATAAACCCAAGAGTGCAAAGGGAACTGGCAAAGGAGCTTGCTGGGCCTCTGTCAGGCCTGTTCAGTAGTTCACTGGAGTCAGGCATGGTACTGCAGGACTGGAGAATGGCACATGTGGTGCCCTTCCATATGATCAGTCCCAAGGATGACCCAGGGAATTACAGACTGGTGAGTCTGACCTCAGTAATTTTTTTTTCTAATTGTTAAACTAGGAGAGATACACTAAGCTGAAAGCTTGTTTACAGATGTGACCTGGGAGAACAGGTAAGTTAAGTGACTAGCTCAGGGTCACATAGTATGCAAGTGAGGGCTGTGGGATACAAACCCAGGTCTCCAGATTTGCTGCTCAGAGCCTTAAACCACTGTTATCACTTTTGACCTGAAGCACTCTACACAGTGCAGGAAAACAGCAGGAAGGGCAAATAAAATGCTGGGCTGCATAGCAATGGAGATCAGCAGTAGGCGAGAGGAGGAAATACTACCCCTGTATGAGTCACTGTTGAGGCCACATCTGAAGTATGGAGTGCAGTACAGGTGCCCACACCTTAAAAAGGACATTAACCTGCTAGAGACTATCCAGAGGAGTGCAACTAAGATGAACAGGAGTTAGCAGGGTAGAGCTTATGGGGAAAGGTTGAAGGTCCTGAACATGTACTCCCTGGTGGAGAGAGAGAGAGAGAGAGAGAGAGAGAGAAAACATGATTGAGATGTTCAAGTGAAGTGGATAAATAGGGTGGATAGTGTGGATCTCTTTAAACTAAGTGGCAACCAAAATATGAAAGGACACAGTCTTAAGTTGGAGGGGGGGAGGTTTAGTAGAGATGTTAGGAAACATTTCTTCATGGAGAGGGACGTGGCCAGTTGGAATGTGCTGATGGAAGAGGTGGTCTCCATGAAGACAGTGGGCAGCTTCAAGTGAGTCTGTGATAGACATAAGGGGAAAATAAGGTACAGAGGAGGGGCAGGTGGAAATAATGGGAGAACTAGGGAGGGGGTAGGTCAGTAACTAAAGCTTTGGACTCTGCAATACGAGCAGACTAGATAGTCTAAATGGCATTATTCTGCTGTCTCCTTCATAAGTTTGTATTTATGTATTTTCATCAATGTTATTGATGGACTTTAATAAACGTTGCCATATTTTTACAAAGATTTCAGTTTTTACAATAAAAGTATAACTGGCTCTTTCATTTGCTGCACATGCACTAATATGTGACTAGTATTCATCTGCAAGAGAATTAGAGTCTCTTTCCCAATTCCTCCGAATTACTTTTTGAGATTCAGAGCAGCCAACTGTAGCCATGCTTTCTGGGAATTGTCTTTTTGTGGAACTTCAGAATAATTTCCTAAGATCCATAATTCTGGATCTAATGGTAAATAAAATGTTATAGCTGTTATGTAAATCTTTCATTCTTACATAAACCCAAGCTTTTAGAATATTTGCTCAAAACCAAAGCATATGAAATAAAGATGCATGAAGATTATTAACTCTCTATCAAAGGCCATCTTAAAGAAGATGTATTGATTATAGCTTTGCTAGGCTAAAATGATAATAATGCAATATTTTAAATAGTGTCAGTTTCCTTTGAATATCTCTACTTGCTTTAAATGCATTAGTCCAAAGTTACCGGCTCAGCCCTCCTTACACCACCATGGCCAGCTGCCGATTGAGGAATGAATGAGCTGTACTGCATTCTTTACAGTACAGCTCATTCATTCCTCAGTTGGTGGCTGGCCATGGTGATGTGAGGAGGGCTGAGCCAGTCGCCAGCTTGATTTGTGGCTGATGGGTGGGATGTGCGGGGGTGGTGCTGCTGGGTGGGGGGACGGCTAGACTACCAGGGAAATATATTATATTATGGGGATCTGGGGTCGGGAAACATGCTGGAGGGTGGGGAGCACCACTAGACTACCAGGGTAATTAAGAATTTCTACGGGGAACAGGGGTCGGGATACATGCTGGGAGGGGGGATCACTAGACTACCAGTGTAATTAAAACTTTCTACTGGCAACAGGTGTCAGGACACGTGCTGGGAGTGGGGGACTACTAGACTACCAGGGAAATGAGGCTTTCAATGGGGCACGGGGGTCGAGATACGTGCTGGGAGGGTACCACCACTATTAGCACTGAATTAAAAGCAGCTTTTCTTCAGTGGTAACAAGCGCTGCTTTACAGGTTGAGCTAATGCCTGTAGCGTGGCGCTCTGCTTTTGAATATGCCGGTGTACTGGGATTCAGGGCCTCTGTCCTCTGTCCCTTCCCTGCATTCATTTTGGTTTAGCATCGGCGCTAACACCTAGCACCGGCACTAACGGTACATTTCAATATTACAGTCAGGCGCAAGGTCAGCGCTAGTCCAGCGCAATGTCTTTGTGTCTGGCACTGAGCTCTGAATATCTGGCCCTTAATATTTTAAATGAAACTCATTTTAAGGGATAGAAGAATTGGTATAAATAGATTCAGATCTTTATAGAACTGGTGCCATTTTCTGAAATAAAGCTGAATATTTTTTAACTTATGACTGGGGTTTAATGATTCATTAAAATTGTTTTGGATGTTGATATAGTTCATGCTCAGTACTTTACCCAGTGAGAAGACTGGGATGGTGAACACCCTTAAAGAAGACTGAAGTGGAGAAAGGATCCTGTGGGTCAGGCCTGGTCTAAGGGGTAATGTTTACAGAGGTGTATGTGGGGTGCTAAGTATGGAATAACACATTACAGTGTGTCGCTTTAACTATGTTAGCATATTCCCTGGTGGGCTGGCTCAACCAGACACAGGAGTGGGTTGCATGCTGTTAGCATAGCTTACAAAATGGACAAGAATACTTGAGTAACTTACTTGTCTAAAAACAAGTCATATGGGGTTATGTTAATCCCTGTTAAATGAACAGCTTGGAATCTTTCAGGTCATGAAAATACAGAGAAGGCATTCGACTCTGTCGAATGGCTGTACCTATTTGTTGCTCTTTGGGCCTTTGGCATTGGGGATGGTTTTATGTGTTGGGTGCAGACCCTTTATTCTGCCCCACAGGCTTTAGTGTTTATGAATGGGAACAACTCGGCCAGGTTAAGCTTGGGAAGAGGAACAAGGCAGGGGTGTCCTCTCTCCTATCCCCAGCATTGTTTGTTTTGGTCCTTGAATCCCTAGCCCAAAAAATTGTGGGACTCATCCAATATTTCTGGAATTATGCTGAGTGATGAAGTGTTCAAACCAATGTTGTTTGCAGACAATAATCTCTTTACTTTAAGGAATCCGGCTAAATTGATTCCAGCCTTGGTGGAGTTGCTGAATCACTCTGTGGATCTCTCTGGGCTCTGTAACAATTGAAGGAAAATGGAGGTGTTACTCTTAAATTCCAAATGTACTTCAGTTTCTCTCTGGTTTGTCAGGATATCTAGGGCTTAGCATCTGGTGAGATACTTGGGAATCCTTATTCCCCCCATTGGAAAGACTGGGTCCATTTCAATTTTTCTTCACTGTTACAGGCATTACGTGAGGATTCTGATGGAGGCATCTGTGACTATAGTTATGGGGTAAGTCTCAGGCCCTACAAATGTCGGTTCTTCCCCGGGTGCTTTATCTCATTTGCTATCTGCCCCTGCCTATCCCTGCTTCCATCTGGAAATCACTGGATATATTGGTTAGGAATTTTTTATGGGGGAAAGCAAAACCTCAAATCTCATTACAGTGGTTGTCAGCCCCTTTGGCCAAGGATGGGTTGGGTACCCTGGTTTAAAGGTTATTATTTAGCAGTACATCTTAGGCAGGTTTGGATGTGGTTATTTGCTGACCATTGCAGGAGTACAACCTGGTGGCTCTCTATTGAATAATATTTAGCTCAGTGTAAGGCTCCTGAGATGGTTTTATGGGACCCTTTGGCTCAAGGCCAGGTTATCCTGTTCATGATTACATTTTTGATATTTGGAAGGCCATGGCTAGAATAGTCTCATTTCCTTGGCAGACCCCACTTTTGAGATGGCCACTATGGAACAACCCCAAACTGTTGGTGGGAGCCTTCTCTATTCACTGGCTGCAGGTTAAGGGGTGGATTTCGAGGGTAGCAGACCTCTTGCACATCAAGACAGGCAATTTTAAGGAGTTTAACACCCTTGAGTCTCAAACTTTACTAACACAGTCACATCTGTGGAGATACTTTCAAATTCGGTATTTCATTTCTACATTAACGGGCCCCCAACTTTGCTTGCCCTTGAAGGGGATCTGGGATGCTGAATTGAGGTTGGCAGGTGGGAGTTCCGCTGTCTTTCAACCCCATAAAATGTGTCAAGTTTTTAAATGACTCCTGCAGGAATATACACCCTGAACGCTGTCTTTGAAATCCAGATGGGAGAAACAGCTTGGTCACCCTTAGCTGAATACGATTGGGATAGCTACTGCTCTAATGTCCATGGTTCTTTCTGGGATGTTAGGGGGAGGCTCATGCAATAGAAAATGTTGTATCTGTGGTACAGGACACCAAATAAATTGAGGAAAATTAATTTAGCTAGTCATTCTGAGTGTTGGAGATGTTATCAGCAAAATGGCACCTTGCTGCATGTTCTCTGGTCTTGTCCTAAATTATTGGTCTGGTGGTCTTTGATGCCAGTGAGAATCTCTGCGGTGCTTCAGTGTAGGGTTCCCATGGATGCCTCTCTCCTGATCCTTGGTAATACTAATCATTAACCTGTCCAGTGCAAATCTCATTGTCTTTGGTTTATGGCAGCAATTTCAGAAGCCAAGTGTGTAATTTATAGGAAGTGGTGCTCTGAATCAATCCCCAATAGGCTAGATAGCATGGAACATTTATCTTATCTGGCAGTGAGTAAGGCCACTTTATAGGGTCAAGTGCAGGGATCTTATCTGAGTGGATTCTTCCCATCTGGGTTCTGGTGAAGAGGGTATTTCTGTCTCTTTAATAGTCCTCATTGTTTTATGCTGCCCAGGCCAATCATAGCCCAGTTGTGCATGGTACATTCCCCGCTTCCTCCTTTGTCCGGGATTTATGGTTGAAGCCCTGGGTTATAGATCTCTGTCTCGCTCTTTTCCGATTCCATTTTTCCTTGTTATTTGATTCACCTGTTTGTTCTCTCCCTTTTTAAATAGGTGGCCTGTTTTTCCCTGTTTTATCATTATAGCAGCATATAACTGGCTTTTTGGGGTGTCTTATCTCTCAGGTGACTAATTTTAACCAGTTCCTATATTACGTCTTCATTCAGTTTTGCAGGAAGAAATGGAATTGTTCTAAGTCGGTTCTGCTTTGTACTATTTG
The DNA here is from genome assembly GCA_016271365.2 of Neoceratodus forsteri. NCBI lineage: Eukaryota > Metazoa > Chordata > Ceratodontiformes > Ceratodontidae > Neoceratodus > Neoceratodus forsteri. The sequence goes on along the minus strand of CM028132.1, from coordinate 1,060,244,432 downwards.
GTCTCTATGGATTTTTATAGATATATTTTGACAAAAAGAGGAACAAATGGTACACTTTGAGAGTGGTAACACCATGGAATGGACTTCCAGAAATGGTAATGGAAAGTGAAAATATGAATATTTTTAAACATACGTTAGACCAATATATGGGAAATAAAAAAATACAGTTCCCACAGTCAGTTACTTAATCCACCTTCATTAGTGATGAGTTCTAAAAAGGCCTATGGCCTCCTGAATTCATAATTACTGTGAGAGAGTGACTCTACCCTCCCCCTTTTGTTTTTGTAGAAAGGACAGTAGTCCTGAATGTACTCCTGCTTCTTTGTCTTTGTGGTATTTGTATTACTCTATGTTTGTTTGTTGGACTGGCCACCCACTTTGTTTATATGTTGTAGTGACTGTCTGTCTGTCTTTCCTGTACAACCTATAGTCACTATTCCTGCTTGCAAAAGCCATGGTTACAAAAGTAAAGTCTAAAAGACTGTGGACATCAGGACTGCTTCTTGCCTGTTTAAAATAGTGAAAAGCGTCCTGTCCTCTCTATAGTTTGTGTGCCTGGAGCTCATTTTGCTCCTTATAATAAAAACCCTCATGTTTCCCTGTACAAATGTATATTTTGAGCTGTTTTCACTCTGCAGGCTTCCTCTGTAAAATGCCTGCAAATTAGCTCCATTTTAGGAAAGGACTGTAAAAAGAAATCCCTTTGTTTTTTAAAGTTTGCAGTGTGCAGTAATAGAAATGCCCTGTTGCTCCCTTTTCGTTGGTTAAAATAAATATAATGCTGGGAACCTTTAGGTTTAGCTGTTTCTTCCCCGTTATGTTTAAAATAGTGAAAGTTCCCCCAGAAATGCGCTTCTGTAATGAAATAAGCCACTACATTCCTTCTCGACACTGCGCCGGTAATCTTATGCCTGCACAAATGTGCGCACTATCACAAAGGTAAAAATGCCTGTAATTCCTGCCCACTTTACTTTTTCTACCAGAAACCAAGTGAGTTACTCTGTACATACCCCTGGCTGTTGAGACAGTGTGTCCTGTGAGTTTACTCGGTGTTTTCTGGGTCTGTTAAAAATGAGCGCTCTCCTGTTGCTGTTAGCGTCTAAGCACTCCTGAAATACATCATGTTCAGCTTCAGCAATGTACTAAGAGCTGATGGGATGCTTTCTAAACATATTTATGCTGTTGCTAGAAGGCGGTGGTGATTCTTGGAGCCCAAAGATGATTTTTATTCTTTAAAATGCTGAAAATTCATTTCTCTGACTGCATTCAAGTTGTTATGATTTAAAAATGTTTGTGCCTTGTAAAATAAAGATTTTCACTGTATTAAAGAAAAGAATATTTAAATGAGTAAATGGGGTGGTTAGTAAGTCATACGACCCCTGAGAGCTATATAATGGTGCACCTAAGACATAGTTAGTCAGCAGGAGGATGTGAAGCTGTGAACATCCTGTGTAGCTAGTTATTACTAGCTGTATTCTTTTAAGTTTTGCTGCATTTGCTTCTCTTTTATTTTGCCTTTTAACAGTTCACTTTAAGTTTATGTAAATAAATACTTTATTTTACTGCTAATTTGCCTCATGAATCCATACTTTACCCACAGCCTGTGACAGATGGTGTAAGAAGTGGGATACTTCCAATTGATGTTGGTAATCCTACTGGTGGATCTGAGCACAGATTCTGGTGGACTGCTCATGCAACAAGATTAGGCAGCAGCTTGAACTGGCGTTGCTATTAGGTCTGTTGTTCAAAAATGGCAACTAGCTTTGCTGACAGGTGTGGACCCTGTGGTTCATAGAAAGATGGCAAGAAGAGGAGCAGAACTGGAAAACCTGCCAATGGAGGATAAGAAGCCAGTGGAAGGGACCCAAGCAGCCGAGCCAGAGGTGGAATGTCTGCCTGAAGACCCCTATGATTTACTACGCTGGCTATATGTCTGACAGGTGGAGATGGAGAGAGAGAGAAGTGTTCAGCAGATGGAAATGGAGAGAGAAAGAGAGAGACTGAAAAGAAAATCAAGAACAATGGGCAGGTATCCTACGAGCTATACCAAAAATAGGTACAAGTAGACCTCTTCCTCCTTCACCTGGGGTTGGACAGAAAGACATTAAGTTGATGAAATTGTCTAGCTCTGATAATATAGAGGCATACCTAATGAAATTTGAGAGGGTGGAAACCACTTGTGCCTTGCCCAGGGACCAGTGTATGATCAGTTAGCACCCTGCTTAACCAGAAAGACCCAGCTGGCGTATAGTCATGTGGACATTAATCACACAAATTTTTTTTTATTTTTTTTTTATTTTAGTCTTTGGTAACCGGGTAAGGCCCACTAGGCACAAGTGCCTGTTTTCAGGGGTGACCTGGGAGCACTGGGTGGTTAAGTGACTTGCTCAGAGTCACACAGTATGCAAGTGAAGGTTGTGAGAATCAAACTCAGGTCTGGTCTGCTGGATATATCAAGCTTGTTCACACCTCATTCCTCTAACCTCTAGGCTATACTGCCAGCCCAAATGACTATGATCATGTCAAACAAGCCATACTGAAGAGGTATGATATCAGTACCAAAATTTACAGACAATGCTTTCGGTCCTACAAATTCCATAATACAGATACATGCCAGGATGCATACACCCAGTTGAAGGCCTTGTATATCAAATGGTTACAACCTAACACCTGGACTGTTACACAAATCTTGGAAGCTATTATCCTGGAGCAATTTATATGGATACTACCACAAAACGTCCAACTATGGGTAAAGGAACATCGCCCATAATCTTGGATGTGGCCATAAGACTAGCAGAGGACTACATAACGGCAAGACCTCCTAGACACAGACCCTTGGGAAGCTCCGTGAGTCGTCAAACTTGGGTAAGACAGTCTTCTACTACTATTTTACCTAATGCACAAAGTAATATCACTCCTGGGACTAGACACAGCCCTTAAGTCGGGAAGGGGTATGATCTGGAAATTGTGTGCCATCAATGTAATAGTAGAGGGGACATTGCAAGATTTTGCCCTAGAAAGAAAGCAGAAGATGCACACATAGCCCTTTGCCAATTGGGGACATTATCTTTTGCCAGTACAGGTCGGGAAGAAAGTAGTGTCAGGTCTCATTGACTCTGGAAGCAAACAAACATTAGTGCATGCCTCATTAGTAGAGACCTGATGTCCAGCCATTGGAATATTGTGTGCTATATTCAATAGCTGACTTCTGTAAGACTGGGGCACCAGTAACTGTTCTACAACTTCTCCTGTTTGGACTTGACTCTAGAGGACCCACTACTGGAGTCACCTGTATTTATGGGGATGTACACCGGTATCCCTTGAAAGAGAGTAGTACAAGTGAATGGGCAAACTCAGAAAATGAAGGTGGGTGTGGTACCCCATCTTCCTGTTACAGTTGTGATTGGACATGACTACCCACATTTTGAGACATTGTTGGCCACTAACATCAGTGCTGTAACAACCAGAGCACAGGCTAAGAAGGAAGAGACATTGGGACAAACCGTCCCTTTTAATGAAGAACTATATGATAGTCTTGGAAAAGACAGAAAGACCAAAAACCAGAAAAGAAAAGAAAAAGAACTTTGGACTTCTAAACATAAAACTGGTGTTGTGCATGAACCTATATGTGACTCTATTGCTCATGATAAGATACAGAATTTTAAAGCATAGACTTTAAAGGAGCTCAAACGAATAATAGTACACTAACACCTTTCTTTTCACAGGTGGGAATAATGGATGGGTCTCAAAAGCATGTCTTTAAAATTCTTAATGGTTTGTTACATAGGGTATGTAGAAATTCCCAAACAGGAGAAGTTGTAGAACAGTTACTGGTGCTCCAGTCTTACAGAAGTCAGCTATTGAATACAGCACACAATATTCCAATGGCTGGACATCTGGGAAGGGACCGTACACTGAGTCGCCTTCTATATAGATTTTACTGGCCTGGCATGCACGAGCAAGTCACAGCCTACTGTAAAAGTTGTGAAGAATTCCAGAGGGTAACAAAGATTGGCTGTAAGGATACAGTTCCCCTGCTACTATTACCATTAGTGATAACTCCCTTTGAACGTATAGCTATGGGTATTGTTGGTCCCTTGCCCAAGAGTTCCAAAGGCTATAGGTTCATTTTGGTAGTGGCTGATTATGCTACAAAGTATCCTGAAGCCATCCCATTATGAACTGTCACAGCTCCTAGAATAGCTGATGAACTTATAAAGATCTTTAGTAGGATGGGGATACCGAGAGAAATTCTAACAGATAGGGTCCAAATTTCTGTTCAGCCTTGTTATAACGGTTATACCAGGCCCTAGGCATAGAAACGCTGTTCACCACGCCTTACCATCCCCAAACAGATGGGCTGGTGGAGCATTTCAATCAGACCATGAAACAAATGCTAAAAAAAATTTGTAGCGGATGAAGGAAACAAATGGTATACCTACCTCCCCTACTTAATGTTCGCCTATAGGGAAGTCCCACAAGCTTCCACAAGTTTTTCACCATTTGAGCTGTTATTTGGACATAATCCAAGGGGGGCCCTAGATGTCATTAAAGAGGAGTGGGAAGACACTAAGCAGAAAACTGAAACTCTCCCCCTAGGGTACTGGCAGAAACTGTGCCAGTGGTTAATATCCCATATGCAGAAAGCTCATAACATTATTGCACAACAACAGATAAAACAGAAAGAAAATTATGATAGAGGAATTGGGCATAAAGAATTTAATAAAGGAGATAAAGTTTACTGTTGTTACCATCTTCAGAGCAGAAGCTGTTTATGAAGTGAAAAGGCCCATACACAGTCATACAAAGAACTGGCCCAGTAACCTATGAAATAGAGTTACCTGATAAGAAGAATAAGAGGCAAATTCATCATGCTAACTTATTAAAAGCTTGGGTGGAAAGACCAACCCCTTTGTGTAGCTATGTACTTCCTGAATCCAAAAATGAACTGGACATTGCATACCAGCGTCTGGAAGGCATAGGGAAGGTGACTGATATACACATAAACCCTGAATTAACAGATATACCGAAAGTTGATTTAGAGAAGGTCCTGTCAACATTTAAAGACACCTTCACATGTACTCCTGGAAGAATCAAAATTGCTAGTCATCAAATTAGAGTGGTGGAAAAACAACCCATTAGACAAAAGCCATATAGACTCCCTGAAAGAGTTAGAGAGGAAGACATTCAGGAAGTGAGAAAATGCAGGAGATGGGGATCATTGAGCCAACTAACAGCAAATGTTTTTTCCCCATTGTGGTGGTAGGAAAAAAAGAAGGGGGCATACGTATTTGCTTGGACTTTAGAAGGCTAAACGCAGTATCACAATTTGGCAGTTACCCGATGCCACGCATCGATGATATTTTAGACCATCTAGGAAGTACAAGGTACATCAGTACCCTAGATTTAACCAAAGGGTACTGGCAAATTCCACTAGATCCCTTAGATAAGGAAAAAACAGCATTCAGCACTCCTGTGGGACTATTTCATTTCTTTGTAATGCCATTTGATTTACACAGTGCCCCTGCGACCTTTCAGAGGGTGATGGACACACTACTGACCACTCTTACAGCATATAGCGCAGCTTACCTGGACAATGTGATTATCGTTAGCTCCTCATGGGAAGAGCATATTCATCATCTGTCCTTGGTACTAGCTACTATATCTGAGGCAGGATTAACCATAAACCCCCCAAAATGTGCCATAGCCAAGCAGAAAACTAAATATCTTGGTTTTCAAATAGGAATGGGATGTATCAAGCCAGAGATTAACAAAGTGGTTGCCACAGCTAACAGTCCTAGGTCTGTTACTAAGAAGGATGTGAGGTCCTTCCTAGGACTCGCTGGCTATTACCAGTGATTTATCCCTAATTTTTCAACACTAGCTGGTCTGTTAACAGACTTAACAAAGAAAAGAAACCCAGAAAAAGTTAAATGGTTTGCTGAACGTGAGGATGTCTTCCACTCGATAAAAGCAAAGCTATGTTCCTCTCCCATTTTAAAGACACCTGATTTCACACAGCCATTTGTTCTGCAAACAGATGCTTCAAATTATGGCATGGGGTTGTGCTGACACAAATTTTAGATGGAGAAGAACATCCAGTAATTTATATTATTAGAAAACTACATGAGAGAGAGGCACATTGTTTGGTAATCGAAAAAGAATGTTTGGCCATCAGATGGGCCATAGAGGCACTTCGCTTCTACTTATGGGGGAGTCAAATTTGAGTTGTGGATGGACCACAACCTCTTATGTTTGTTACATGTGATGAAGGATAGAACCCCACCACATCATGTGGTGATACCTGTCTTTATAGTCCTACCGCTTCACTCTTAAGCATCGAAAAGGTACAGCTCATAGTAATGCAGACTTCATGTCAAGATATGGAATGGATGACATGAATGATTGTCATCAGACCTCGAGGTAATGTAGTTACTGAACTATGAAGGAGATAGTCCTTCATGGTTGGTTGTTTAAGTATTAAAAAGGACCTCGAGGTGGAGCCTTAGTGAGGCTGGGCTATGGCTCCATCTCTCCCCGGAGAGATCTGATGACAAGTATACTGTAACTCTTGCATAAGGATTGTTTAAACCAAAGCCATGCTGGTTTGGTCTTAGGTGAGGGGGAATGTGAGAGAGTGACTCTACCCCCTCTCTCTCTTTTGTTTTTGTAAAAAGGATAGTGGTCCTGGATGTACTCCTGCTTCTTTGTCTTTGTGGTATTTGTATTACTCTATGTTTGTTTGTTGGGCTGGCCAACCACTTTGTTTATATGTTGTAGTGTTGTCTGTCTGTCTGTCTGTCTGTCTTTTCTGTACATCCTAGAGTCACTATTCCTGCTTGTAAAAGCCATGGCAAAAAAGTGAAGTCTAAAAGACTGAGGACGTCAGGACTGCTTCTTGCCTGTTTAAAATAGTAAAATGCATCCTGTCCTCTCTATAGTTTGTGTGCCTGGAGCTCGTTTTGCTCCTTATAATAAAAACCCTCATGTTTCCCTGTACAAATGTATATTTTGAGCTGTTTTCACTACGCAGGCTTCCCCTGTAAAATGCCTGCAAGTTAGCCCCATTTCAGGAAGGGATTGTAAAAAAAAATCCCTATCCTGTTCAGCCAATCACTGGAAACAGGGGAGGTACCCAAAGACTGGAGGACAGCAGATGTAGTCCCCTTATACAAAAGTGGGAACAAAGAGGAAGCAGGGAACTACAGACCAGTCAGCCTCACCTCGGTAGTGGGAAAGATCATGGAAGCACTACTGAAGGAGAGATTGGTGGAACATCTGGTTGTCAATGGACTACAGGACCCAAGGCAGCATGGTTTCTACCAGGGGAGGTCATGTCAGACCAACCTCATTGAATTTTTTGACTGGGTGACTAGGGAGGTGGATCAGGGGAGGGCAGTGGACATGGCCTATCTGGACTTCAGCAAGGCCTTTGACACTGTGCCACATAGAAGACTATTACACAAACTGGGGAATATGGGTGTGGGCAGGACAGTAGTGTGGTGGGTAGGTAACTGGCTGGGTGGCAGGACACAGAGGGTGGTGGTAAATGGCTGTCACTCCACAGAGGGAAGAGTGACCAGTGGGGTACCACAGGGATCAGTGCTGGGACCGGTCCTATTCAACATCTTCATCAGTGACATTGCACAGGATATAGAAGGCAGAATTTCACTGTTCGCTGATGACACAAAGCTCTGTAACAGAGTAGACACACCAGAGGGTGTAGACAGAATGAGAAGGACCTGCAGAAACTTGAAGAATGGTCAAGGGTTTGGCAGTTGAAATTCAATGCAAAGGAAGTGCAAGATAATGCATATAGGGCACAAAACCCTGGCACAATATATCCAGTTGGTGGGTGAGGATATAGCATGCACCAAGCAGGAAAGGGATCTTGGGGTTGCTCATCTCTGATGACCTCAAGGTAGAAACAGTGTGACAAGGCATCAGGTAAAAGCAAATAGGATGCTAGGATGTATAGGCAGGGCATCACCAGCGGGAAAGGGAGGTCATAATTCAGCTATACAAGACTAGTGAGGCCCCACCTGAGTACAGTGTACAGTTCTGGAGACCATACCTCACGTGAAGGACATAGACAGGGTAGAGAAGGTTCAGGAGGGCAACAAAGATGGTGCATGGGTTGCATCACAAGTCCTATGAAGACAGGTTGAAGGAACTGAACATATACTCCTGGAGGAGATGAGGAGAGAGGATATGATAGAGACATACAAGTATCTTACAGGAAGGAACAGGGTGCAGGAAAGCACTATTTTTAAGCGAAAAGATGTTTCAGAACTAGAGGCATGGGATGAAGTTGGAGGAGGACGATTCAGAGGAAACATGAGAAAGAATTTCTTCACAGAACGGGTGGTGGACAAGTGGAACATCCTGCCAGAGGAAGTGGTAGGGGCTGAAACAATCACGGGATTTAAGAATGCATGGGATAGACATAAAGGAATTCTAGAGGTCAGGGGTAAGGGGAAATAGACTTCTAGGAAAACAAACTGAACTTACAAGCTCAAATGGGCAGACTAGGTGGGCCATAGGCCCTTATCTGCCGACACTGTCTATGTATCTATGTTTTTTAAAGTTTTCAGGAGGCTGTAATAGAAATGCCCTGTTGCTCCCTTTTCGTTGGTTAAAATAAATATAATGCTGGGAACCTTTAGGTTTAGCTGTTTCTCCCCCGTTATGCTTAAAATAGTGAAAGTTCCCCCGGAAATCCGCTTCTGTAATGAAATAAGCTGCTGCATTCCTTCTCGACAGTGCGTCAGTAATCTTATGCCTGCACGAACGTGCACACTATCGTGAAGGTAAAAATGCCTGTAATTCCATTTTACTTTTTCTCCCAGAAACCAAGTGAGTTACTCTGTACATACCCCTGGCTGTTGAGACAGTGTCCTGTGAGTTTTCTTAGGGTTTTCTGAGTCTGTTAAAAACGAGTGCTCTCCTGTTGCTGTTAGCGTCTAAGCACTCCTGAAACACACCACCTTCAGCTTCAGCAATGTACTAAGAGCCAGACAATTGCTTTCTTAACATATTTATGCTGCTGCTAGAAGGCGGCGGTGATTCTTGGAGCCCAAAGATTATTTTTATTCTTTAAAATGCTGAAAATTCATATCTCTGACTGCATTCAAGTTGTTATTATGACTTAAAAAAGTTTGAGCCTAGTAAAATAAAGATTTGCACTGTATTAGAAATGATATTTAAATGAGTAAGCGGTGAAGGAGTTAACAAGTCATATGACCCCTGAGAGTTATATAATGGTGCAACTAAGAGAGATAGTCAGTCAGCAGGAGGATGTGAAGCTATGAACAGCCTGTGTAGCTAGTTATTACTAGCTGTATTTCTTTTAAGTTTTGCTGCATTTGCTTCTCTTTTATTTTGCCATTTAACAGTTCATTTTAAGTTTATGTAAATAAATACTTTATTTTACTGCCAATTTGCCTCGTGAGTCCATACTTTACCCACAGCCTGTGACAATTACCAATGAACCTATGAACTTATGGATATTGTAGACTTGCCCATTGTGATGGTGGTATGACTGTACTTGTTCTACATTTCTAAAATATTTAATAAAAGGTTAACTGAAAAAAATGTACAGCTTGGAACTTGTGTTAGGCAAAACACACTACAAATCATGGACTACTTAATTCATCTCTGTGTGCCATCACAAACGTGGACATCACATTTACTCACTAACATCATTCTACTCTGCAAGCAAAACCCCCCTTCAATTAAAAAAAAACTATTAAAATGCTACGTTCCTTTAGCATTCTCTCCTTATACACATGAACAAATTAAAAAAAAATGAAGTGCTACTCATAGTTTTTAATTTCTGGTGTTCCTTTACTGACCATAATAAATCCATTTCATATCCTACAAATGGGGGTTCCCAAAAGTCTTCCTTGGGCTTGCCTAAATGCCCACTGCCAGGCTGACATCCTGTGTCTTAGCGTTTTAAAAGTGTTTGTATGAGAGTGCCTTGATGCCTCTGTGCACTGTCTCTTTAAGAACTGCCTGTCTGTGGTGTAAAACTAATCTGGGTAGGGGCTGAGTAATTCCAGGCTCGAGTCCCACCTGGGCTGCCAGATAATCACTCTGTTCTGCCAGTGCTAGTTGCACAGAGTAAGCTTTGTTAGAAGCTGACTTATTTGCTGATTAAGTATTGTAATAGTAATGATGTTGTAGTTTGTCTAACCTGCCTTCTTTGCAGCATGGACAATTCTGTTTGTTGCCACCATCTTGGTCCTGGACTGCCAGAATGGGCCAATCAGTACCTTTGGGGACCCTAAAATGGAGTTTGTCCGCAGGGGTCTTGTGGCAGTGAGTTTCTGTAGGAATTGTAGTTTTGAGACTTTGGTGCCTAAATGCACCTGGCGGGGGAGCCCTTGCTTTGACAGAAAGATGAATCAATGGATCAAACCTTTTTGACTGAAGGGAAATTCCCAAGCTGCCTGCTGCAGTGAGTCAGTCTGGAGGTAAAGTTTGGAGAGTGAACAGCTTGAGTGGTTCGAGCAGCAGCTCCTATGTAGTTTGCATGGGAAATTGGTGGAAAGGCTGAGTCTGGCCTGTCTGCCTGCTGTCCCTTGAGAGGGAATCCTTTGAAAGGCTTAGCAATTGGACTGTATCCGAATTGGACTGTGATAAAGCCACTGAGTTGGAGTGTGATAAAGCCACTGAAGAGTGACCAGATTTAAACCTGAAGAAGATTTGCTGTACGTGATTGGCCTGTCAGGACATCCATTTACCACAGAATTCCGGTTTTTTCCTCAGAGACGCTGATATTGTGGCTGGACTGCCATCTGCATTGTGGTATGGTGATTGCTTTACTATAAATGTGCTCTGTGCTGTTAGTGGGTTGCAATTTGGTTCCCCACTGTGCTAATGTGCCACGCTTGCTGGAAGCTGCATCCAGCAATACTGGACTCGAAATTCGAACTGTTCCACCCAGCCTGGGCCTTGCCACCTGGCCCAGCCAGCTACTTCAGGCACAGAAACCATCATCAACGAGAGACTCGCCCAGGGATCAGCTCCATGCTCAACCATCTCTAACAGGAATGACACCTCAGTGATTCATGTGAGACCTGCTTCTCTTGGTAAACTAGTCATCACCCTGTAGTCTCCATTTTGTCTAGCCTGTGTTTCATATTGGGTAGCGTGAGTAACAATCTGGGTAGCTCCCTGCAACAACAGCTAAATCTCAAGTGTTGTCATCTGATTGCATTGTTGTTTTTCCTTTCACGAACTGAGCCTTTAGGCTCTGGATTACAAATCATGTGAGGTTGTGCATGCCTTTTCTTTTCATCACAGGGCTCCAACCAGCTGTGATGCCAGCCTACCCCAGGTAATGTTCCAGGCTAGCCCACCTTACTTCCAACTGGGTACTCAGAGCATGTGACTGCGTGGGGACTAAAAGTGCATGCATAATTGCCTGACTAGATCAGTTTTTGAATCAATCAACCTGATTATGCCCCTTCCTTGTTCAATTCCCCTGAATAAATCAGATCTAACTCTTTGTGCATTTAATCTGACTATGGTTCCAGTTTGTACCAAAAGCACTGTACTGTTGTCATTTGCTGTGCCTAACCTTGTTTTACAGGGGGTCTCCAGGGTCAAACTGCTGGAACAAGCCTTGGTGGTAAGTGCAAACAGTGTGGGGAATTGTATGCTGAATAGGGGCTACTGTGAAAGTGTGTGTTGCATATTGTCTAGGCCACTAGAGGGAAAAGAGGGGGGTTACACGGTCCTGGAGGGCTGTACCCAGGTTAGCCTTGTTATTAACAACCCTGTCCTCTGGGTGGAGGCACCCATTTCAGTATCCAGATCCCTTAATCTGCAACTAGCCATGCAGGTAGGGGTAATAGCCCTTGGGATAGCGCCACCTAGGGGTTACATCTGCTTACCAGGAAAATCTCTGCTGCTGAAAAAATTGATGGCCTGTCTCAACATGAGACTTTCTGGTGTGTGTGTGTGTGTGTGTGTGTGTGTGTGTGTGTGTGTCTGCAGTCTCCACTCTTCCTCTTCTCTGTGATTCATCCTTCTGCTCCCACTATTCAGACTCGACAAAAAATTACTCCATCCACTATCTAGCACCTACGAGTGATCACCCAATCCCCTCAGGACTTCACAGTACTCTGGGACACTCAACAGCCAATGATGCCCGTGACAGCAGATAAAAGAGACTTTCTCCCCATGGCTCAGTAGATGATAGAAGATAAAAGCAATGCTTGGCTAAATACAGTAACTCCAAACACTGCACTGTCTAAAAGGGATCTGTACGTTTTCCTGGAATGGCTTTGCCTGACAGTAATTTCCCCAACATTGATTGCCCGACAGGTACTGTTCACCGCCCATTACTTGCCCGACACATAATTTCCCGCAATACACAAATGCAGCATTATGATAGAGCAAAGTATTCTTTTGCTGCTAACAACTTTGGAAAGAGTCAAACCAGGACAGCATAAATATATTAATACACTGTTAGGAGAGAACAGAGGACTGACTGCATTGCATATAATTTCCTGCATGCATACTGACAATACAAAAATACCACGAGAGACCAGAGGACTGATTGCATTGTACATTGCATTAATAGCTGATAACTTAAACAAAGATGTAACATGCCCGCCTGTGGAAAAGACCGGAAGTAGTGTCATGCATCATTAATCCGTGTTCAGGAGTTCATGGGCCATTGTATGCTGTATTCTTATTCATGTTCCAATGAGGAAGTGCAAAGGTGTAAAACTGTCTTTATCAAGTTGTGCAATGTGTAAAGGCATTAAAATCAAAATTTAAAAGCAAAGTTTTCAAGATGTTTTCAAATCATCATATTATGCATGATCCCCCTCATAAAGTCCTTTCAGATTGCTGATGCCTATCTGCCACAATATTGCATAACTTCTCTTGATGTTTAGTATATTTTTTCCCCCAATGGTGATTTTTGCATACCACAGTTGATCTTCTCAATGGTAGAATCTGTTACCATTTGTTCATTTCTTAATTCGGTAACTAACTAAGTTATGCCAAAGTGTGAGCTGCCAATGAGTGTCCCAAGACGGCGGTGCCAAGCTTCAACATTATTTTACATTCTAGGCATTGCATTGACAGTTTAATCATGAACTGACCAGAACTGTGGGGGGTACAGTGGGCTCGCTCTTATTACAGTGTTGTTATGCATTTGTCTGTGCACTCTGTCAAAAATGTAGGATACTTCAAACCACTCCTGCACAGCCATACTACTAACAAGCATGTCTGCTTTTATTCCAGCATACACTGTTGATATGTCCAGCGGTGGCAGGAATGCGAGGGCAAACATTTGCCAAATCATCAGGCTAAATTTGGGGTCGTTACCATAGGTGGTGGCCAGCCTACAGCTTTGGATTTTTCACCTCACTATGTGGCCTAGGTGGAACAAGCAGCCCTTATTTATTACATCTAGAAATTCTTGCTTGGATACATTTATAGCAGCCTGTTCAAAATCTGTCAAGATGTACGTTGGTGGCAAGCTGTAATCAAAATCATCAGCTGCATCCTGTAGGTCCTGGAGCAGCTGCAAATAGCACTCCTGCGATTTTCCAGACATTAATGCATAAGCTAATGGTACAATTCGGCAGGTATCAACCATACAGATGGGTGCATGAATGGAGTACAGTTGCCTAAAAAGAGATGGAACTATACGAAACCTTCCATCCATGAGCTAGTAGTCTGCAGCACTTAGTTTTTCTAGTTTTTATTTGTGATAAAAAGCAAAACTTTATCGGTGCTGCAGACAGGATCTCTTAGCAAGAATTGCTGACCATTCACTACTCACAGTTCAGGTGGAATGTCAATAACTTGTAATGTTCGTGGCTCTACTGGCATGTTTTGCCTTCTTGACCTTTTCACTACCTGCTGCAGGCACTGGTTGCTATGCATATTGTGCCTGACCTCTGCTGTCACTATAGAGAGTTCAGTTTTGATTAATTGAGCAGGAGTATCATTGGTGCTCACTGCTCTGGACTTTAGTGAAGCTACAGCAATAGCTACAGTATATGGCTGTCTGTAACATCTGGGGAGTGATTGTGAGCCACAGTACTTCTGAGGTGGTGTTGACCCCAGCAAGTACTGTCGATGCTTAACCAGGACACCTGGCAGATTTTCTTTGCTGGCAACACCACTAATATGTCTTCCCTAGACCTTTCTTTAACATAAAGATATCCAGCTACTGATAGCTTGTCATGTCCTCTTTTGGGTGGCCTGATGGAACATACCTCGGGAACCTCTGGAACTGCACCACTCATTTCGCTCATTTCAGCAGACTACAAAGAGCAAAACACAGCCTGCAGTCTTTTAATGGTTGCCTGTAATTACAAGGTGGTCACATAGTCACTTGCTTGACGTCAGGAGCACTATCACATGTGTCAGGTACAATGCTAATCTGGTTCAACATTGTGCTGCAAGATTTAATTTGAGTGTAAAATTGTGAGGGTGCATAGCAAGTTTGCAATGTTAGCTCAGACTGCATTATGCAAGTCGAATATTAAATAGTGATATCTGCTGAAATATGTGCCTGTTTACCTAACTCCTGTACTCACTCTAGTGGTACAAATGTGTCATTGTCGGTCACTTTAATCAGCTGCAAAGAAAGCTTGCAATGCAATGTCGGGTGATCAAATGTCAGTCAGTAAATCAAGTGGGATACCACAACTCAGGAAATAACAAACAGGAAAAAACGAAGGGCAATCGTATGTCGGGAAATCATACCATACGCGTCTAAAATATATAAATTTCAGCCTCTTACAAGATGTAATCATACCTGGTATAAAAATTCAGTCAAGCATATAAATTTTAATCACAGTATAGCTACTCCTCAGTGTTATCATGTTGAGTTTGGAATAGGTTAAATAGTTGTAATTTAGATGGATTATTTGTGGATTAGGTTTACAGCATAGCTACCCATCAGTGTTGCCATGCTGAGTTTGGAAAAGGATAAATAGTTACACTAGTCACCTTATATGAATCTGTCCTAGTTGGTACCAGTAGCATAATATATGGGAAGAAATGTATTATTCAGCTGTTTCTCTTGCAATTCAGTACATGGTTTCAGGGCACAACAAGGCTATTATAATAGCATCAGCATTTTAGAAAGCCTGCAAAGCATCGCAGCAGGTTAGGATTTGTTTAGTAACCTTAAACTGTGTTCAATTAACACAATACACCCCTGGAACATCCACCATGCAAGGAAACATTCAGAATTGACAAATGTTTGTTTATATGATAGGGTGATACTGACTTAAGCCACTGAGGAGGGGATGGTATATTTTAAAAATGATTCCTCAAATGTATTAGATAAATGTGCATTAATAATAGGACTAAGTACTTTGTATATTTCATTGAGTAGTCCATCTAATCCTGGTGTGTGACTCATTGGTAGTTTGGCCTTAGTAGTTCAAAGTCCTACTTTTTTTACGGGTTTTTCAAGGCTTTCTAATGCTTGCTTTGGTATTTGTGGGAGATTATGTTTGTACAGATATATGTTAATTTGTTGGGTTGAAGTTTGGAAGGAGGATGAATAGACATTTTCATAAAATTTCAGAAACGTTATTGATGTCTGTACCTTTACTCCGGATTGCCCCAGTAGAATATCTAATGCCGATGATGATGTTTGATCTGTGTCTCTGTTTAAGTCTACTTACTACTAGCTTCCCATTTTTCTCACCAGATTCCAAATACATCTGTTTTACTCTAAACGGTGTATTTCATTTTTATGTTCATTGTGTGCGCAAACACAGCTGAACATGTTGATATGAGAATTGCTATAGAGGGGTCTGAGGGGGGTGCGTCCACTGGAGAGCTGTGTTCAAGGGGCAGATAGGTGGCAGATGACTCAGTAAACAGGCTGCCGATGACTCACTTTCTGTTTTTGGGGCAGAGTTGGCAATGTTTTCAAAGGACAGAGCTGACCCAATAGTGGCACGGCTCGGTTCTTTGATATGTAAACGGCCATGCAAGGGATTGTGTTTACTTCCTGCTTGCACATTCACACTGCTGTTGCACTTACAGTGGTGGTGGCAGTTGCTGTCATGAATGAGCTTGTTGAGTACCAGCCTGCTTGAGCTGACATGTGAACATGCTGCAGCTCACTTGATGTGTAGTGCTGTTTCAGTAGCAAATTAATCCCTCCCGCGCCTTGCTTGCCTGTTTGAGGCCCACTGCAGCAAATCAATCCCTCCCACTCCTTCCCACTGCTGCTGTCCTCCTTGCACCTTCTGTTTCCCATCCCCATGAACACTGGGGAGTCCACTCCCAGTGTCCAAAAAATGTAAACAACATTATTCCCTGTTAAAAAAAGAAAACCATCCCGATGTCTTTTTAAACCTACGAAAAGAAAATGGTTCCTCATCTCCCTTATACCCCTCCCAAATCTGGCCCTCACTGCACACACCCCACCTCTCCAGCTGACCCCTTTCCCATGCCTCTGGAGGTTGGGAGCAGTGATTTTCTGTGGACCGGGACACGTCTGCACACTTCAAAGCTGATTGGCAAACTGAAGATTTCAAGGTAAGCCAAATAATGGGAGTCAATGGGTGGGGAGTTCAACTTAAGTTGATATCTTAGTAATTTTTAAGAATTTTGGGCCCACTTATCCATCATGAGGTTCTTGGGACCACACCTCCTGAACACTGTCACTGTCATTTCATTACTCAGTCCTGAAAGGTGATTTCATGCTCGCCGTATGGAATCAAATTTCGGGACTGATTAATGAAATGACAGTGCCACTGTTCATGAGCCGGGGCCCCAAAAAGCCCATGCTGCAAATTTGGTGAACAAATTCCAAAATATGACTGTGTTATGAGCATGCATTGCACAGTTTCTGCACACACTCCTAACTTCACCACTTTTTTATATTTTCACTTCAGATTTTCAACATTGCCATTATTTCACACAGCTGTCATTTTTCATATCCTGCCTGAAACATGTTTTCGCACCTGTGGTGCAGAATGGCATGGTCACTCTGCAAAATCACCTTTCAGGATGAGTGAACAAAATGGCAACGACATTTTTCATGAGGTGGGGTGCCAAAAAGGCCATGTTGAAAATCTTGTGTGAAAATATTAACAAACAACAAAGTCACAAGCCTCCACTTAAATTAAAATTTTTCAGATCCTGGTCAAAATGTTTTTTTGCATCCTGAAAGGTGATTTCACAGCCACTGTGTGAATTTATCTTTTGGACAGGAGCTGAAATTGTAGTCTTCCTTTCTTCATGAGGTGATGTAATAAGACAGCTATGTTGAAAATGTGGTGTGAAAATATTAAAAAACAATGAAGTTATGAACCCGTGTTGAAATTTGCCAATGCCTGCTCTTAACCCCCCCTCCCCAAAAAATGACACCATTGCACACGAGAGACATTTGGCATTGACAAATGCTTGTTTCATTATACAGTACATATAGCTGATTTTGTATTTTAGTAATGTAATCTGGTGGTACAAGTCTGAATTCTTATTCTGGTGATTTTTATGCTGTTTCTCAAGTTTTTTAGGTACTGCTTCTTCATGTGACATAAGTTTTTGATTCACTTTTGAAAATGGGTATATAAATTCTAGTATTCTGATTGACTAGCACATTTACTTTTTCCGGGTGGATATTTTTCAATAGAGCTCGCTAAAAAAACAAGTACCAATATGGGGTGCCCCATTACTTAGAGTATCCATGGGCACCCCGAATTTTAAAAGTGAGCAGCCACAATTTTTTACTGCTCACTAAGCAAGCCATGAAATAGAAGTAGTAGCAGTTGATTTTCTGTGTCCCCCTGGCAAGATTTCATTACCCAGAAAAGTTCATTTTCTGTGAAAGAAACACAGAATATGTCCAATTTTTTTAAAAATCTATAACTAAATGTCCAGAATAAATGTAGCTGTTCTGCACACTTACAGAATGAACGAGTGTGCTCATGCTGTGAGTCTTCCCTCCACACATAAAAAAGAAAGTAACCAGGCAACAGAAAAGTTAACTTACCGTGTAAAAAGAAATGTGGACATTTTTTTATTTTCTTCTTTTTCTTTTAATGTATAACTAAATGGCCAGCATGCTTATGGAGCCAGCAAGGATGCGAGTCTCTCCTTCTGCTCATAAAAAAGAAAGTTATCTTGCACAGTATATAGCTCCCATCTTGTTCTGCTTCCTTGCCCCATGACATTGCAAAATGGAGCACCAGCAACAGAAAGTACAGAGTCTGACACAAAAAGTGCTCCAGGAAACATGGAAAACCTTTTTTTTTTCATTTCATTTAATCTGTAATTAAATGGCCAACATGCTTATGGAGACAACACAGATGAGAATCTCCCCTTCCCAAGGTAAAATAGCTACCTCGCACAGTACACAGCTACAACTGAGTTCTGCCTCCTTGCCACACGACAATAAAAAAAAAAAACTTGAGCACCAGTGATGGAAGGTACACTGTCTGACACAAAGAGATATTTTTATATTTTATTTATTTAGTACAAGTCGGGTTTTCAACCTTTGAGTCAGGGACTCATTTACAAAGGCACCTCGTCGCAGGGAGGGCAGACTACATGACAGTAATAACACTGCAGTTTACAGCAGTGGATAACATTACAGGTGCAGTAAGGAAACATTTAACATAGAAACACTTAGGTTACAGTAATTGCAGTTTGCATATTACTTAGGTTACATAAAGTTTCAAGTTGGGGTATCAGACCTGAATATAGAAGGTCCACAGAGAAGACAGAGGGTTATATCTCTATAAAGACCTAGAGGGGTCTGGGAAGAGGGTAAGGCAGTCCAGTGGATGTTGTGCAAGGAGCAGGGCAGGTGGGTGCCATAGGTCAGAGCAGGTGGTTAGTTGCACTTGCAATAACGGGTATTAAAGATGTGGTTCCGAAGAGCGTTTTTGAAGGCACCGATTTTGGGCAAGATGGAGATACAGCTAGGGAGTGAGTTGAGCCAGGTGGGAGCTCTGTGGAGGAAATCTCTGGGTAAGAGAAGTTCTGGTTCTGGGCACCTTGAATATGGTCTTAACAGAGCTACGGGTGGTGACGGAAGATGACAAACGCTGTAGGTAGGTGGAGACCCCTGGGGTGGGAAGAGTCCAAGCAGAGATTTCTTAGCGAGTAGGCAGGTCTGGTAGAGCAGTCACTCATCTAAGTTGAGCAGATTGGTGGTAGAGTAACATAGGCAGGTGTGAGTTCTGCTGAGGGCACCAGTCAAGAGCCTGCAGGCCTTATTAATGGAGAGATGGATTTTGGTGAGAGCAGTATTGTCAGCAGCGGCGTAGATGGGCAGACCATAGTCCACGAGGGACATGACGGAGGAGGTGATGGCCAGCCTGAGGGCAACCGGAGGCAGGCAGTCCCTGTGTCAGTATAGCATGCCAATCTGAAAGTTGATGGTGTCTGACAGGGCAGTAATGTGGGTGTGGAAGGAGAGGGCAGTGTCGAACATGATGCCTAGGTATTTGTATGTGGTTACTTGCTCTAGTGGGTGCAGAGTGCTGGGGAGAATCAGGAGGGGGGTATTTTTAGCTTTATTTTGGTGGTGGGAGAAGAGCACTGATTTTGTTTTCTTCAAGTTAAAGACCAGTCTGCGGTCGCTGAACCACCTTTTGGCTTGGGTGTAAGCTTGCTGGAGGCATAATTGGAGGGAGGTGAGAGTGAGGTGTAAGGTAAGGAGGACTGCATTGTTGGCATAGAGGAGCATCTTACTGGTACAGGTACTGGGGAGGGTGCTGAGATAGAGACTAAACAGGACTGGACCCAGGATGGAGCCCTGGGGACCCTGGAGCGAATGGGAAGTGTGCTGGAGAGGGAGCAGCTGATCTTAACGCATTGGGATCTAGTGGAGAGGTAACTAGAGAACCAAGACAAGGGACCATTGGAGAAGCCAATTTGGTGGAGAGAGTTAAGTAGGAGGGGGTGACAGACAGTGTCAAAAGCCTTGGAAAGGCCAATGAACACTGCACCTGTAAGGCTGCCAGAGTCGAGGGCAGCATGCAGGTGTTAGGAGAATTCAAGAAAGCCATGATTGTACTGTGACCTGGGCAGAAACCATGTTGTTCAGGACACATTATGTTATGCTTGGTTAAGTATTCAGTGAGCTTGATAGATACCACTTTCTCAAAGACTTTGGAGAGTGGGAGGAGGATTTAGATTGGCCGGTAATTATCGGGGGTGGACCGGTCACCACTCTTATATATGCGTGTGATTTTGGCCATTTTCCAAGCACTTGGAAACTGACCTAGGCATAGATACCATTTTAGAAGGTCGGTAAGGGGGACTAGGACTTCATCCAGGACCATATGGAGGATCCTGGAGTTGAGGGTTCACTGCTGGGGTTATTGCTGCTCAGGGCTTTTAGGGGGTGCGGCATGGCTTCTTAAGGGGATAGGGTGCACAAGTAGAAAGGTGGGCAAAGCAGGGTCAGTGGGGGAGAGGTGGGGACTGGGTCAAAGAAGTTGCTGGGGAGGACCGAGCTTAGGTCAGAGAAGGTGGTGTTAAGGCTGTTGGCAATAATGAGCAGATCTGAGGTGGGGGTGCCATTGATGGAGAGCTGGTGTGGTGGGGGGAGTGAGAATTTCCATTTAGTTCTTTAAAATTATCCCAGAAGGTCTGGGCTGAACCCCAGGTTTAAGTGAAAGTGATCTAGTAGTGCTCTGCCTTGGCCCGCCTAATGGCCCAAGTGCACTTATTACGTTCTGTGTTGTAGGCTTGTCTATCAGATGCCTTTCCAGATTCTACAGCAATGTGCCAGAGATTATCTCTGGTTTTGAGTCTCTGGAGGAGGGGTGTGGTAGTCCATGGAGCATTGTGTTTCTTGTAGTGGGTCCTGGTGTGGGGGGCAAAGAGGTCACAGGCCTTACAGAAGGTATTTGTGAAGTGGTCTAGCACTAAGTCAATGTCAGGAGCATGCTGGACAGGGGACCAGTCGAGCTGGGTTAGGTATTGTTTTAATTTTCTGAGGTCGCCAGGGTGAAAGCGCCTGCACAGACTGGTCTGGGACACTGGCTTCGGAGTGGAGGATGACCAGAGACTAAGGACTGGGGAGTGGTTGCTAAGAGAGTCAGGGAGGACAGTGACATCCTTGATTTTGTGGGGGCGATTAGATATAACAATGTCTAGGAGGGTGCTGGTGCTAGCAGAGGGGTTGAATCTGGTGGGCTGCATGACCAACTGGGCCATATCCAGGGCAGCAAAGGAGTCCATATGTGAGAGGCAGTGGAGGCAAGCCAGTTAACTCATTGCCTCCACAAGAACTCTCTGAAGTTGCAGCACTTGTCTCCTGTACTGTTAACAGTGAATCCTGGGCTCTTTTAAGCAAAATCAAGCCAAAATCGGCATGCCGCAAACAAATGCTAATAGCACAAAAATCATAAGTGCTAGACACATAGTATGAGTGGCAAACTTGTTCAGCATAAGATTACCTTTCCAGTGGTGGTATGCAAGTAATAATAGGTAATTTAGTTTTTTTTTCTATGCTGGTCAAAACAGCAAGAAAAAATATTTTTCCACTAAAAAATGCACCATAAGCCTTTTTTTGTTGGGAAATATGTGGAACATCAACACCAAATTAGGCATCCAGACATTAGATGTAGTTTTAATAATTGTTTGTAAAAAAAACAACCATTTCTGTAGTATTAAACATAATTTTTCCCCATTTTAGTCAAGGTGTGTTGGTGAGGTTTGAGAGACGAATCTAAACCATAAACACCATACCATAAACAAATACATATAACTCCTAAAATATACGATACACACAACTTATCAATTGCAAAGTTGTTCCACACAACATTGCCTTTCCAACTGTGCTATGCAATCAATTATGCTCAATTCAGTTTTTGTTTTATACTGGCTGAGATACCCAGAATATGTGTTTTCTTCAGAATGCTTAGGTGGTTCTTGAAGGACAAAATGTCTGCCATACACACCATGTCATAAACAAATGTAAATAACTGCTTAAGTGAACATGATACACCGAAAGTGTCAGTGGCAAAGTTGTTGAACACAACATTACCTTTCTAATGGTGCTATGCAGTCAATTCTAATCATTTCTGGCTGGTAAGTAATATTAAAACATGTGTGTGACATCTCCAGACATTACTAGGACACACAGGAAGTAGTTATTCTGGGACACACTGCAGTACATTTGCTGCCGCCTACAGGCGTCTTCTAGGAGGCAATGAGTTAACACTGAGGTCACCTAGGATGACTTGCTCCAGTTTGTGGGGAAGGGATGTGAGGTAGTCAATGAGGGACTGGACCACTTGGTTTTGATTTCTTGGGTGTACATAGGAGACTGTGAGGAGAAGAGAGCCTCTGGCAGGGTCAGGGGTGATTTTTATGGTGAGAGCTTGAGCTCTATAGTCAAGGTTGGGAGCCGGAACTGCCTGACCTATGAGGGAGTCCCGCGCGAGTAGTGTGCAACCACCACCGTGTATGCCTACATGGTCTTCCCTGTAGATGGTATATCCAGGGAGGGTGATAGCTGAGTCAAGGGTGGATTTGGAGAGCCAGGTTTCTATCAATGCAAGTATGTCAGATTCATGTTAAACGACCCAGCACTGGAGGGCAGCGGATTTCTTTAGGCAATTGCAGATGTTTAAGGATGCAAAATGGAGGCTGGATGTAGTATGCGGTTTGGGAGGGCTGGAAGCCAGGGGGTCCTGAGTTCAGGGTGTACATTTCCAGATAATAATAATAGCAGTATGATTATTCTGGTTAGGGGCCAGTGGTGATGAGTGCCCCTGTGTCAATGCCCAGCTGAAGACATTACAATGAGGAAGCATGGGATGGTTAAAGCACAAAGGGAAGGAATGGCTGGGGAGAGTTAGGTCCAGGACGGGCCTGGGAGGTGGAGGGAATGGGGTGTTGGCAGGTGGGGTGCTGGGGAATGGGGGTATTGGCAGGGTGGGGGTGCTGGGGGTCAGGGGTGTGTCTAGGGTGGTGGGGCCGAGTCATTTTTGGGTAGTCTGGGGGTGGGGTGCCTGGTGTGGTAGACAGGAGTACCGGTCAGTGAGAGATCTGGGCCAGGAGGATGAGGGAGAGCAGACATTGTAAAGAAGTGTAGGAGCCCATGTTTTATGCTTATAGCAGACAATAAGGGTGCTGGCTGACCTACAATGAGAGTGGCTGCCACCGTGGAGTTGTGGTAGTGCTGCCAACTTTGGTGCAGAGGGTATCAAGTTTGAATACCCCAGTGGGGGAGTGACTTACAGCCTAGCAGAGAGGCAGTCTGGGGTTGCCGAGCAGGCTGGGGAGTACTAGGTTGGTGGTGAAAAGGGGGTTGAAATAGTGACTCCTAGTGGTCACGGGGGAGTAGGTTAGGGGGTGTTTATGGGGGTGTGGTCGTCTGGGGATTGAGTAAGGAGGTTAAGTACTGAGCAGGGTATGGTCACGGGGGAGGTGCAGTGAGGAATTGCAGACAGGGACTGAGCAGCTGAGAGGCAGAGGAAGCTGAAAGTCTAAGAGTAGTAGAGTGTAAGGAGATGTAGAGCGGTTTTGGGATGGCTGGAGGTAAATCCCCCTAGTGGACAAAGAGTATAAGCTGCAAATGGGGAAATTGGGACTTAGTTCCAGAAAGAGCAGGAAATCACATGACAGGATAGATCAATAAAGGGAGGGTCGGTCTTGGGTGGGTGGGTGGCTGGTGCTTGTGGAGCTAACACCCCTACAAAATAAGCTGGTAGAAGGAGGTAGTCTTTACCTCTTAAGGGTCTCTGAGGTGCTCCCTGCCCCAGTCGAAGTGTACTGAACTGCGGTGAGTTTCTGCTGGGGGTGTACCTGAGGCCTATAAGGGAAGAGAACAAAAGAATGGAATTAGTATGCAGCGGGAGGCTTTGGAGGCCCTGTGGACCTTACTGTACATGTGTCAAGACTTAGCCTGGATATCGAGACTGGGTCCCTAATGCGCATGCACGAGAATTTCGATCAACATGGCAATTAGGATGCTACAGCAGGTAAGAAATAATACCCCCAAACAACAGTTCTTCACAGTATAACTCCCTATAAATTCCCCTAAACTGTGTACAGATATCATGCTGTAAGAGAAACCACACTGCCTGATTTAATACACTGTAACAGTATATGCACAAAAAACATGCCAACATACTGTTGGGGGTAACTTTACTAGAAACTACATCTCTCACGGTGGTGAGGGGGTAAGAAGTAAGAAGAACAGAATGGCTCTTTTGGGGGGGGGCAATAGGAGATTGAACAGCACAGAAATGGATGGAGTACTTTACCAAAAAAAGTTGTTTTCCTAGTCTTTCTATACTGTATGGTTTAAAACTCTTTCCTCTCTTATTTTATTACTTAATTAAAATCCACCCAGAAGCCCATTTTCTTAGCACAACAGTACCCTCCAGGGTGGGAGATATTGGGCAATATCAGATGTTCTTGTGGCTATAAGGCCCTCCACCTGCAGCATCAGGCCTCATTACGCCCCTGGGCATTCTGGTACTGCCCAATACTACCCACCCTGTTGGGTATTAGTGCCTAATTAGTATCTTTTTCTGAAATTCCTATTATCACACTGCTCATTACAGCTTTAAACACTTCCTACACCCCACTATTATTAACAGTACCTGGTCAATATAGCGCTTAAAGAATAGTGCTGCAAGAACCACGTGATGGAAAGCATGAAAGCATTTACAGCGACAGAAGTACAATAGTGGCAAGGAATTACCGCTTCCCCTGTCACTGTGTGCTTTAACTTATATGGGATCAAGTTACCAGGTGTGTGGTGCCTGGATGATCTGATCTTGTGGTGGAGTAGCTAAGGTATCAGCACATGACAGGGTTGGAGTCTCAGTTCTCCCAAGGTCTCCCTGTGATGCTCTTTTTTTTTTTTTCCTTTTTAATTCAGTTTTTCCCCCTTCTCAAGCTTGTCCCCATCTCCGAAGTCCACACTCCCTTGGAATATGTTAACTAAAGTCCAGGGATGTTGGATGAAACCCCCCACATTGGGGTGAGTGGGGGTGAAGCCCCTCCATGTTGGGGATGGTGAGGCAAATCCCCCAGCAAAAAAAAAGGAAGTCCCATTGTTTTCAATGGGGTGCGCTGTGTGTGTGCTGCGGTCAGTGCTTTTTCTGACATTATTTTGGTAAACGCTGTGTTGCTTGTGACATTTTTTGCTTGGCTGTTGCTGCCCACAACTTTATGACCCCGAGCCATTATTAACATCACAATTCTAATTAGCTTCAAAATAATGCTGGACTTCTTTCTTGAGCCAAGCAACAAGCTCTTCATTTCAGATTAAAGATTAATTGAAATATCAATATTTTGTGCCTGAAATAACAGATTTTGTATCTAATGAGGTAGGGAAATGGGCAGACTGGGTGGGCCAAGCGGTCCTTATCTGCCGTCAAATTCTATGTTTCTATGTTTAATGAGAGCTTATAAAAAACATGATCTGATACAGTAAAATTATTGAAAACATTTGAGACAATGTTTTTACCTAAACAGGGAGAGGCAAATAAATAGTCCACATGATACATGAATTATGTTGTGGGGGAAGGTATAGTCTCTACCTCTATTATTAATAGGACTGGTATCAGTTAAAACAATTTGTAGGTAAGCTTTGAGTTGAGGAAGTTGCATCAGATGTGCTGTTTGAATGTTGACCACACCTGTCTAGATATTGATCCATAACTGTATTGAAGTCCCCATTTAGTAAAATCTCATATTCTGTGAGAGACAAAAAATTTCATGTGATGACTGTGAAAAATTGAGATTGTGGCAAGTTAGAAGCATATACATTATGAAAAGCAAACGTCCCCCTCTCAGTAGAACACAACAGAGTTTACCATCGTCACTCCTTATCTAAAATATGCTTTATTTCATCAAATGCAATACCCTTTCTTATTAAGGTCACCCCCCTTTTTTTGGAATTATAAAAACTGTAATACACATATTCTACCCACTCATATTCCCATTGCTCTGCTTCCATGGGTATAGGATGTGTTACTTTTAAAAATGCAGTGTCTAACCTTTGCAAATTTAGATGTAATAATAATCTTTTTTTCTTTTAATTTGGGAACCAAATCCCTTAACATCCCATTTTATAATACCTAAAGGAGCCATGGAACAGTCCGAAAAAATAATTTTATAAAATACATTCATGCTATTGAACCCTTAATAAGAGCCTTCAATGTGGACCCTCGGATTCAAGGTATTAAAATTGGATCCGAGGAACTTAAAGTGTCAGCCTTTGAGGACGATTTATTGTTGCACATTCAAAAATTCTCTACTTCACTTCCTCAAGTACTAAATCTTATTGCAGGTTTTGGGGAACTCTCGGGTTACAAATTAAATTTGTCTAAGACTATGTTGTATCCATTATCACCTTGGCTCTCCAAAGTTGGTGTTAGTCTTTGGGGCTGCAGTGGCAGTCAGAGGCCTTACCATACTTAGGTATTCGGATTCCAAGAATCTACAAGATTTGGCAAACCTAAATCTGAAACCAGTTTTAAAATCAATTAGGATGACCTAGACAGATGGATGAAACTCCTTTATCTCTGTCCAGGTAGAGCCAACACAATTAAGATGGTAGTTCTACCTAGACTTTTCTATCCCCTCTCCTGTCTGAACATTTACCTGCCCAAGTCTTTTTTCAGGCCCCTGACCAAAATTTGCTCAAATTTGTTATGGGGTGAGGCCTATTCATGTAGAAGGTACCATAAATTATGTTATTCAAGGGGAAAAGGGGGCCTACTGTTGCCGGATTTTTTCATATATTACCTAGCAATACATGCAGCCAGGGCGGCTCTATGGACCCAAGACTTGAGTGCAACAACACCGACTTTGGCACTTGACAGGGCGGTTGTTAGAAATCTTAATTTGGACCTGGGCCTTACTATATATCCCTTGGCGAAGGTTCCTAAAGCAGTTAGAGATTCACCCATGGGCTGGGATATCCGTGCCATGCACCAACTGTGTGTAAAGTTTAATAATCGTAAAAATTTGATCTTGCCCAACCAGTACTTAACAACCCTAATCTTTTAATCAATAAATGACCTATTAGGCAACCTTTTTACCTCCTGCCTAAACCATATCTGGCTGACTTCTCCAAAGATTCATTGTTGTCTGCCAGCACTGTTTTAAAATTTGGGGTGAGACCAATTTTGGGTTCAGATTGCTACAAATTCATTTCTGCTATTAAGGCATTTTTGGGGAAGAATAGCTGTTCTGACAGGGCAGGCTCACTCTTTAAAGTGTTAGGCAACCTTTCCTTAGGGGCAAAAGTGTTTCTAAAATATATAAGTTTATTCTGGAAGAAAGTATACCCCCATCTGTACAGTCTCCTATGTACTGGTCAGTAAATTTAGCACTAGATTGGTCGGTGGCGACATGGGGAAATATATGGAAGGACACCTATCTCTATATTCAACAAGAAAGGTTGAGAGATGTGCAATTTAAATTGTTGCACAACATGTATTTCTCTCCAGCGAGATTACACCGAGTAGGCAGATTGCCTTCTCCGTCCTGCACTGATTGCAATGACCCTTTAGCGATGACCATTCACAAATTTTGGTTTTGCCCAAAAGTACAAAGGCTGTGGGCCTTGGTGATTGCTTGGTGAGCCCATACACCGATCTTACTCCTTTCTGCTTTGAGACCTGTATACTGGGGAGGCAGCTCCAAATCTAAGGAAGGAGCAGAAATATCAGCTAGCATTGATCTCCTCTGTCACCAAGTTGTTAATTTTGCGCCACTGGTGGGAGGATTGGACTCCCTCCCATAAGGAATGGTGGGAAGAGTTCTTAAATGCATTCTATGCGGAAAGATCTGCCTTTAGATTATCGAGAACCTTAACTAAATTTTCCAGATATTGGGAGAGGCTTCTTCAATATCTTAAGATTAATTTTGGAATTCGGGGCTGAATAAGTGTTCTCTTTTCTTCTTTCTTTCTGTTGCTTGGTCCCCTCCTTTCCAGCATACTCTCTCTCTTCCTATTCTCACCTTCCCCTTCCCTTCCCTCCCCCACCCTCTTTATTACCCTCTTTATTACCCTCCTTATTACCCTCTTTATTATCTATTTTCCAGTTACCAGAAGTTATATTAACTGTCTAGGTGCCACCTAAATGTTCCACTAGCACTTCTTAGGTATTATCATGAGCTTATACTCTGGCCGAGACTTCTATTTGTTTGTTTTATATATATTGCTAGAGTAAGAGTTCAACTACCTATGTGTACGCTCTGTTTTTGCCAGACTATTTGATATCCCCGGCCGGGGTTCTATATAGCTATTCCCACAACTACAGTGAAGAAGATGTTATGTTCTACTCGGGTTGGATAGCTGGGGGGGGAGGGGGGATAACCCATTTTATTTTCAGGGGTTATGAGGGTTGGTGGGGGGCAGGGGGTTTCTCTTTAAAAATAAGGAAAACCACCAATTGTTGTAACCTGTTTATTGTATGTATATTTGTGTAATGTGGTTTAATAAAACTTGGTATTAAAAAAAAAAATTAAATACATTCATGCAATAAAGTATGAGAATCATGAAACATCAATACTCTAGCAATTGTCAGTACAATTCCAGGAGAACATGTCCTGTAAAGAATACGAAGAGAAACAAAATCATAGTTGAACAGCTTTTAAGTAGATTCACAGGCCCAGGTATTCAAAAGGGTTGCGCATGGCACAACAGTGTTGCGCCATGCATAGCCTACTGATGCGCCCCGGCGCGATATTCAAAAGGGAAAAGTGCACTGCACAAATCCCGATGCGCCGGAGCGCATCAGTAATGTATGCAGGCACAGGTGGGGGGAAGGCATGTCCATGCATAACCTGCACAGCCCGATATTCAGCCCGGGATGTGCAGAGCCATGCATGCGCTACCCCTACTTGTGCCTGCACAAAGTTCAGCCAAAAAAAGGAACAAATGATAGCCACCCACGGTGAGCTGCCGCGATTGAAGGGCGCAACTGCAGCTGCCGCCTTGGTGACCACCGAGTTCCTGCCGCACCTGGCGGCACCCCCTCATGTCCCATTGCGGGCATCTGGTTAAATAAAACACCCCCCATCCAATATCCCTGGTGGTCCAGTGGACCGATATGTGCCTGATCGTGGGCATCTGGTGAAATCACCCCCCCACCAATATCCCTGGTGGTCCAAAGGACCGCACTCTGCCCGTTCGCGGGCATCTGTAAAACATATAAAATGACCTATTACCCTGGTGGTATAGTGTACTCCCCTCCCACCCACCCACTGGCTCACTGCCCGCTCCCCGGTCAGCGGTGGGCAGCAGCACCCACCCGCCTGCCACCCTGCCCGCCCGCCCGATGACAGCAGCTTAGTAGGTTGCATGCCCATTGGTTCACAGTGTGAGGCCAATGGGCGTGCAGCTGTACCATACTATACATTCAGATATGAATGATTCACATTGAATGTTTTACATTCACTGATTCATTCACATGTCTGAAATGTCTGATGGTCTGCACGCCCATTGGCTCGCAGCTGTGAACAATGGGCATGCAACCCTCCGAGCTGTCAGTTGGCGGGTGGCGGGATGGAAGGTGGGTGGGGTGCTGTCGCCCGCCGGCTGACCGGGGGAGAGCGGGGCGGTGGGCCTCAGTGGGTGAGTGGGGAGAGGGGTACACTAGACCACTAGGGTAATAGGTCATTTTATATGTTTTACAGATGCCCGCAATTGGGCAGAGTGCAGTCCACTGGACCACCAGGGATATTGGATGGGGGGGTTATTATAGTGATGCCCGCGATCGGACACATAGCGGTCCACTGGACCACTAGGGATATTGGATGGGGGAGTTATTATAGCGATGCCCGTGATCAGGCACATAGCTGTCCACTGGACCACCAGGGATATTAGACAGAGATTTTTGTTTAGACAAATGCCTGTGATCGGGCTGCAGGTG
Organism: Neoceratodus forsteri; assembly: GCA_016271365.2. Taxonomy (NCBI): domain Eukaryota; kingdom Metazoa; phylum Chordata; order Ceratodontiformes; family Ceratodontidae; genus Neoceratodus; species Neoceratodus forsteri. The sequence continues at coordinate 1,060,214,562 of CM028132.1, read as the reverse complement.
GCGTCGGTCCCCGACGGCTGCTGCCTGGCAGGGCACCAGGCACAAGTCGTCAGGGATCAGCGCATCTGCATACTAATGGGATGCAAATGGGGCCATAATGACATGCAAATGGCCCCATGTGCACCTTGCATAAATTATGGCCCATTTGCATGTCCCCTTTTGAATATCACAGGTGCTGTGCATGGCACAATGGCACTTGCGCTACTGCATCTCTATGCTCCACTCTGGCCACTTGCGCTGGCACAGTGCCACTGCACCATGCACAGGGGGGGTGGCCAGGGTGTGATATTCAAAGCTGCTGCGTCATAGCGCAGCTCCGTTGAATATTGCCCAGGCCACACCCCTGCGCAACCAAGTTGAGCTGCACCCAGGCTTGCACCACAGCCTGGTGCAGTTTGAATATCCAGGCCACAGACTTAATAATAATAATGTGTATGGCGATACCAATATGTTTACAACCTTGTGAGATTTAGTATTCATTCTATTTGACATTATTTCAACTTTCAATAAGTAACATATAAGAAACCCAAAAGAATAAAAATAAAACAGAGATTGATTGCGTGACAAACATTAGCTATTTTTGACTCAAATAGCAGCAACTAGAAATAGTATGAAAATCACATTTTGGTTAAATCTGAGGATTAATTTATAAACCATATTGAAGTGTGGTGGGGGTGAGGAAGCTAAGACAAGATATGGTGAAGTGGTGGAATGGAGGTGCAGGTGGGAAGGGGTTGATAAGGAGGGAGAGACTGATAGAATGGGGGAGGATGTAGTTATGTCAAATGCTTTAATATCCTGTTGCTCAACTTTATATTTCTGTTGCTGCAAAGTCATAGGGTCTTAGTGGACCACCCCATACCAATGGGATTCCTCCAAGAGCATAGTTATTCTCTTGGATAAATGGTTAAAGAAAGTCACCCTAAAATAAGGTTCTGTCATGTGGCACACAAAATATTGTTAAAATTTCAGACATACAGTAGAATATATTAATAATCAGCTATCGATATGTGAAGGGTTCATGATCAGTCACCCTCCTGAGAAGAGGGTTCCAATCTGATGAACACTTGACACTTCACTGTATTCCTAAAGTGCATTGTACCATTTATGTGATGTTTCCTTGATTTGAGTATTGCATTTGGGGGGTACAGGTGAGGAGAAGGAAGAGGGGAGTATAGGGGTTCAGATAATTAAAGAGAGGGGGGTACAGACCAGTGGGTGATAATGCCATATACTGTAGCAACATATTTGATAGCATTTTAGGCAATTTTTAAATCACAAGCCATTTCTGCTAAAAATAAAATAAATGAGCTGTGAATATCAGCTATTTATGAGACTGTCAGTTTATGAAGAATTTGCTTCATACTATAGTTCAAAAAGTACAGTATAAGTCACATTAAACTGTCTCACCAATGAGTTGGTTTAGCATTATTTTTTACAGTTAGCAATGTATTGGCCACTCATATTGCATTGTTCTCCAATACTTAATCAGCTCAAGAGCAATGTTTATAAAATGTTTTTGCTACCCAGCTGGCATGCACCTGAAGCCCAGTCACAATGCAATGTAAAACTGAGTTGTGTTATTTATTTATTTATTTATTTATTTATTCAAGTCTTGGATTGTAACCTTTGAGCTATTAGCTCATTTGCAAAGGTTCCACATCATGTTGGATGAAATACAGTACATACAAGATACATTCAGTCAATGAGGAAGGACACCAGTAACCAAGGTCAGGTACATTAAGATCAACAATTAGATAGACAAATTCAAGGCATACATATCAGGGAAAATGGATATAGCTAAATAAAGATTCAAGAAAGTGCAGGAGTCGGTCAGCCTTAGAAGGCTATAGATTATAATGCATAATTCAAAGAAAAGTGCTAGTTAAAAGAGTGGAGTGGGGGAAAGGTGGTAGGAATCAGGGCAGAGGATTGGAGTGCAGTGTTTCCCTTTGTCAGTTGAAAGAAGAGGTTCAGACAGGACCCCAAAGGGGCCTGGGTTCTCTTTGTCAGGAATGTAGGTGAAGGGAGGTAGAAAAGCAGATATTGTAGGAGATGGGCATGGTCTAAGGGGGGTAGGGGGATGAGGAAAGATACAGGGAGAGCAGTGGTGAGGGAAAGTAATACGGGATATAGGGGATAGGGGATAGCAGATTCACTTGTCTTAGGGAGAGGTCTAAAAGGGAGAGTAAGGTAGAGTGGTAAAAATATGGAAATGGTGGGGGAGCAGCTAGGGAGGGAATATAGGAGTGAAAATTAAGAGGGGGTGATGACAGGTGATGAGTAAAGTGGTGCAGGGACCAATGGAGGTGGGAAGAGATAAGGGATAGGAAAATATGAAGCAGTATGGGCAAAGTAGAAGGGGGAGAGGGGGGAGTATGGGCAACATTGTAACTCTTAAGAAACAGTTTGTGCAAGGTTTTGTACTGAATCCAGCAACACTTACGCAACTCTATCAGAAATGCTAAAGCAATTAATTGGCGGAATAGTTTAATGTGACTTGTTTATTTATTTATTGTGATCTCAGATTAACACCTTTGAGAACAAGCTCATTAAAAAGGTTCCACATCAGATTAAACAAATACAGTGACAACAGCTGGTACAGTTAAAGCCGCTTATAGTGGGCTCGTTCATCAACAGACATTCCGTCCGTTATAGGGTGGTCTATTTAACCAAAAAGTCAGTTCCCCCACTGGCCTATTGCCCACTTACCCCACCCTTCCTTGAATGTCTCCCTCACCATCATGATCACAATCACTTTGCCCTGCTGACTGATACAGTGAAAGTCAGTTCCCCCACTGGCCCATTGCCCACTTACCCCACCTTCTCCTGAATGTCTCCCTCACCATTGATATAGCTGTTTATTAAAAAAAAAATCAGCAAACCACTCTTTATTACCTTCATCTCTGCTGGGTTAAAAGAGGCTGCATCCTAGAAGTTTGAAGGAGCGATCTACATTCTACACCAAACTCACAGCCAGCATCAGATCTGCACTTGCATGACAGGACCTCCCCAACTGCTGCATCTGACACAAATCAATTCTCCTGCTGAGACAAGTCTGCTTTCAACCTTTGACAGCTAATGATTAAAACGTTCAGAATTGTGAGTTTTCTGGTGCAGTGCAGCTCAAGTACATTTTTCCTGCTGAAATTAATGAAATTCGGGCAATACAGAAGGTGGACAATGTCTGCTATAAGCCCCATATTGTACACTGCATGTATGTGAATGGGCAAATGGAAAACACTTTTTGCCCAAATAATCCAACTGTCCATAATAGCCGCAGGCGTTATAAGTGGCTTTGACTGTATTACAAGTAAATAGGTAGTTACGGTAATTACATAGGTTCCATGACAGGTAAAATAGTACATTGACAACAGCTGGTATTACAAGTAAACAGTTATTAAAGGACAAGGGCATACAATGCAGTACTTTATAGAAGTACTTAACAAAAGAAAACAACAAAGCAGTCAATTTACATTAAGTGTCAATTGTTGAAAGAAGGTACAGGGTGATGAGTAAGAGGAAAGAGTGCAGGGTGAGAGATACATTGGGCCAAGAGGCCTCATTGCTAGAGGGTCAGGGGAGTGAGCGGGTAGGTGAGAAGAGAGCAAGCTATTACAGTCCAAAGGGCCTCATTGAATGAGGGTCAGGGGAGTGAGACTGTCAGTGAAATTGACACATTGATGGTCAAGTCAGGAAGGTGGGAGAGGTAAGAGTATTGGCAAGTTCCGATTATCTGCAGGGAGACAGGCAAGAATTTGACAGGAAGTAAGTCAAGGATGGATGCCTTAGGGGGTAGAGTAGTTGGGAAACTGCTGGAGCAAACCAATACGAAGTTAGTGAGAGCAATCTTGTACTGTAACTCACTGTTGATACACTGTCACTTTAACAGATTATTACAGCACACAGAATCCATATAACTTGGGGTGTGAACAATTGTTGTTTCTATGACAAAGGGGATCATACATGATGTCACTGCCATCTTGAAAGGGGCATCCTGAATCTTGGACTTTCTGCTGTCCATGCTGCGGTTTCTGGTGCGAGTTTTAGCTGTAGGCTACAATTTATTTTTATCACGACTCATGCTATGGCTTTTCTTCATAATCAAATGCCATTTGGTTTCTAGAGAAGATAGCTGTATTTTCAGTGCTGTGTGTCTGAATGTTTTAAATTTGGTACCCTGTGAAGAGTTCGGATTAGAATTTGAGGCCTGTGATCTTGAGTAAGATTTGGGCACCTGCGTAGAGTAGCAATCCATATTGTGACTCTGCTGACTGTAGGGGGCAGGCTTTGAACTACCAGAGGACAATCAGGTAAGATATCTGAAATAAATTTCTAAGCCTTAGCACTCTCAATAAATGAGAATGTCTTCCCTTTGTGTACAACAAAAAATGTAGCTGGATACTGTATTTGAAATAATAGAGAGTCCCCCCCATGTTTGCAGAAAATGTCTACACTGTCAAATTTTCTGCTTTGTGTCATAGTTTCTGAGGAGAAATCTTGGAAGAGATAAAGCTTGTGGTCATTCCAACAAAAAGCCTTTTGCTGTTTGGCTAATTTTAACACCAGTTATTCAACAGAAAACCTCAGGAAGTTCAGGAGTATGGCTCTCAGTTTTTCATTACCGTTGGGTTTGGAGGCCAGAGTCCAATGGGCACTCTCAATTTCCAAAGAAGCACTCCAGTTATACTGAAAATATTTAGCATAAGGTTTGGAGAAAGGAAACTATGTCATCACCTTCCATATTTTCAGGGGCCCCCGACCAGTATTAAATTATTGTGACAACATTGGTTTTAAAGGTTGTCTATTTTAGACCACAGTATACTAATATGCTCTTAAAAAAATCAGTATATTCATCCAGGTGAAGAACACTGGCTTCAGTATTGCCAGTTCAGTTTTCAGCTTCTGTTAGTCTGACTGCTGTGTTATTGTTTGAAGCTTGGATGTCAGAAACTGCTAGTTTCAGTCAGCTTATATCATTCTGAATATTTGCCAATATCGGTTATACAGTGGAGAGTCAATTATTTGGTTTTCTGGTTGTCTTGGTTTTGTAAGGGTCTGTTCCCACCCTCCCAACACCCTTTACCTTTGTTGGCATTAGACACATCTCAGTTCAGCATATTTTTTAAATGGCTGTTTCTCAGGAACTACACATTTATAAATAAAAAGATCGTGTCAGATTTGGCTTAAATGTTCATTATAGATGTTGTAACAGCTGTGATGTGCAGTTAAATAGTTTTTTCCCCAGTTAACACTGTTTTTTTTTAACCCAGAAATTGGGTTCAGGATTTTAATAGGTGAAGATCACAAGTTTAAGCTGCCATATCACACCCAGAGCACACACAACATTTTGCTGCATTATCTTGAGTCAGTTTATCCTCTCTCCTCTCTCCTCTCTCACTTTACTCATTTACACACATCAACATCAGCCTCAGCCTCAGTGTCTGTCCTCAGTGGGGTCTATGAAATAAATAAATAATAAATCTAGTAAGTAAGTGAGGTGTGAAAAAAACAAAGCAGGACTGTGTAATACTACTTTGTCAACAGAGAATATATAGCAGTACTAGAGCTCACCTAGTTCAATCAGTTTGTGTGTGCATCTGTGATTCCATCCTCAGTGAAACCATGTATACAGTCCTTGCAGTGGCTACCAAGAGTGCTAAAGTTAGCCTCCAACCATTTGTGTGTTGTTGCTCTTTAAGGCAACAAATTGTAAGGTCAAAGTGCAACTCAGATGGCTTTTTTATCTTTATTCTTTGGTAATTGGGTAAGGTCCATGGGACTTCAAGGACCATTTACAGGGACAACCTGGGAACACTGGGGAGGTTAAATGACATGCTCAGAGTCACACAGTATGCAAGTAGAGGTTGTGGAAATGAAACCCAGGTCTGCTGGATGTAACAAGCTTGTTCACAGCCTGTTACTCTAATACATGAGCCTAGCATACCAGGTAGCGAAATTCTTCCATACAAAGTCTTTACGAAGTTTGTTCATAGAAATATTGAGAAGTTGTAGAACATCTGTGCACATGGCTGGGACAAACATTGGTGAGTAGCTGCTAGCTCTGAGCTTTCTGATGACATTTTCTGTGGTATGAACCTGAAAGAGGTCTAGTACTGTATTATGAAGGCATTTTGTTCTGCAGGGATTCCACATCTGACTTGTAAATTCTGAATAATGTATTGTGATTTTTTTTCAAGGTACTGAACCATCATATCTTCATTTGCTTAGTGATTTTGGTAGTAAGTGATATCTCAGTTGGTCGAGAATTTGTGCATTGATTGACATGCACCAGTCTTGCCTTTCTATATGACTTGCAGTGCTAACAGGTCCCCAGCCAGGGTGGAAGCCAGCACAATCAAAACTTGCTGCTTGTCCCCAGCTCTGTCACAGCAACCTGCTTGTAGCCAGTAGCAGCCAGTGTCCACTCTGAAAAGGGCACCATGTCCATGCTTGTCTCATCCAGGTTTATTACCACCTTGGGGATATAAGCTCTTGGGCACATGCTTTTGATATTCTTGCCAGAAAAGCTGTTTTCAGTTGTGAGAAATCCTTGTGGGTTTTCTGTCTGGCTTTAATTCCCTTCCATTTACTGAAGTCCAACTGATCTAGAAAACTCCATGCCCACTTACTACTGAGGATCATGTGGCCACTATTTTCCACTAATAGGTGGGGTGAGTTGACTTTAATGATGCCCAGTGAAATGGCATGAACAACACAGGTGTTGACAACTGCCCCCCGTGCTTGTAAACACCAGACAATTTTTTGTAGCTGCTTTTCAAGATCCTTGACTAGGGGAGCAGGATGCCCACAGAGCTTCTATGACAAACTAGGGCAAAGCTGTGTTGGGTCAAGAGTTTTTCTCAGTTCAGTGAGGCAGTTACACTTACAAATCTGCACAGTGCCCTTGTTTATTTTAGAGGCAGTTTGTGACTGATGGTAGAGAACTGTGGCCATTCCATCGTGTTTGCTGGCATACTTCCCAAGTTTGAATTGTATCTCTGGTATATTTCAAGTTTCAAGTTTTTCGATTTTCAAGTTTATTTTCCAGGAAAACTACATTGAGCAAGCTCATTGTCAAGGAGGTCCTGTGAGGCTCATGACAATACAAAACAATAACATGGCTAATACTTGAAGTGCAATATATGAATGAAAATGAGCATGTTGAAACATAGAAATAGACAGTGTGATGGAACTATACAAATTTCATTGCCTAACAATAAAGAAACAAATACAGTAAGTCTGGACTTTGGAACCAGTGGGGTCCAGTATTAAGCAGTTCAGAATAATACAGCACAGCATAGCATATGGGGATGATAAGAAGGCCTAAAAGGGAGAGAGGTAGGAGGGAAGGATACAGCAGACAGCAGAATGAGGGTGGAAGAAGGGGTGGGAGATCGACTAGGTGCAGCATGGACAGTCATGGGTGACAATGGCATGTTTCTGCCAAATGGTTACTGACTAGAAATTTAAAAGCATTTAGTGATACTAGGTGATTTAGTTTAAGATGGATTGCAGTTTGTCCCAGACTGTTGGAAGGGTATAGCCAATGGCGGCTTTGCCATAGAGAGTGCGGAACCTGGGGACATCATGTGTAATGAGGGAGGTTTTTCTGAGTGAAAAGCAGCTCAGAGAGTTGTGGAATAGGCATGAGATATAGGTGGATAACTTAGTGAGGAGAACTTTATAGATCCATGTGCAGCTGTGCATTAATCATTCGTTAGCAAGTGAAGACCATCCTACTTCAGAATAGAGCTTGCAGTTGTGAGTTCTGGGGGAAACATTTGTAATGAATCAAATGGTGCGATGTTAGAGTACATCCAGCTTGTGCAGACTGATGGTGGAACAGCAACTGTAAATAAAATCCACGTAATCCAAAAAGGGTATAAAGGCAGCTTGGATCAACTGTCTCGTGATAACACTGGGGAATAAGGATTTGTTTCGATGGAAGAAACCTAATCTCATCCTAAGTTTTTCATATAGGACCTCAAAGTGAGCAGAGGAGGAAAGATTATTGTCAAGCCAAAGGCCTAGATATTTGAACCTGTCCACTCTATCCAGTGTTTTGCCCAGAAGGGTAGTGATGGACAGGGTGGTGATATTATTTTTGGAGGCAGGCAGGGAATTTGTAGTGGGGAAGAACATTAACTTTTTTTGTTTAGTGTTGAGTAACAGTTTAGATTGAATAAGACTGATCTGTGGTTGATTGAAATCTGATTGTAGTTCTGCACAAAAGTCGACTAGTCTGGGTTTGGCAGTGTAAAGTATAGTGTCATCTGTGAAAATGTGAATTTTAACATTCTTGATGTTATTGCTGAGTGTCCTGATATATATCATGAACACATGAGGTCCCAGGATGGATCCCTGGTAAGGCGAAGGGGAGATGAAAATTGCCCATTGCCTTAATTAGTTGGAGCCTGTCCATCAAGTAGCTGGAAAACCAATGAAGGGCAGTGTAAGTTGAGATGGTGTTTATAAGGCGGTGTATAGGCTTTTAACGCCTTTGCTACTGCCATAGCAACACTAATATCAACACCAGAACTCTCTGCTAGATTTCTGCAGACTAGTGCAAAAGCATTGCATGGGTATTTTCATTTTCTGCAATTTATTGACTATCCACTTCAGCAAGGACATGACAATATACTCCAGCATGATAGCACAGAGATTCAGCTTATCAGTGATTCTTACAGTGAGTCAACAATCAGACACAATAAAGTGGCACAGTTACCACCAAAGGATCCCACACACATGTGTGGGTCTGGTTCCAGTGTGCACTTCATGTGCAAAAAGATTTTGGTTTCCTTACTATTTATTACAGTATAGTAGATTTTATCAGACTAATTTTGCTTAGCTGTAGGCTGACATATTATATTACTACAAATCCCAGAATCCCCTGCAGATGGCATCAGAGCAGTAGGCAGCAGTGAGAAAATTCAATAGTCTGCAGTGCTTTTTATTTCTGTTTCTAAAATGTTTTTTTCTAAATAAATTAACTTGTTTGAAGAGTTCTGACAAGAACAGCCTCCCGGTCTCACTGTGTCTTGATTTGCAATTGCAGCACTAATGACATGCCTGCTGACAAATGTAACCTAGAAATGCATTAGGAAAGAGCAATCAGGCCTGTCACTACGATATACATAAAACAAAGTCCCCAGAGCACTGCTCTTGAATGCATAATCGGAGTTACAGCGGAGCAGAGCCATAATACTAATTTCATTCACTCCAGTCCAAAATCATGAAATCAAGGTGTATCCAAAATGTAAATGGAGTATCTGAGCTTCTCTATTATGGCAGCTCAGTTGCAGTCAACTGATTTTTGAAATGGTTCTCAAAAGCTAAAAATAGTTCTGTGGAGCTCTGACCTGGGAAGGGAGTACTGATGCTCAGGGAGTACACATTTACAAGCATTTAGGTGTAGCCAGGCAGTACCTGCTAAACTTGTCCACATCAGGGAGTGACCAAACAGAGGTGGCAGAGGCAATTAAACAGCTAGGGGTATACCTTTATGAAGAAGTCTCCTTCAGAGCATATTGATTAGCTCACTAAATCCCTACACCAGAAAATGTGTTTGCTCTATCACCTAGGCAATGACCTTTCAAAGGAATCTCAACTAGTTATTGCCAGGAGTATGCCACTCCACCTTACAATATGGGTCCCCTTCTTTTCACTATGGGAGAAGCACTGAATTTAATGAACTCAAAGAATCTACAAGATTGGTTTATTTGCTCGTGGTGCTCCACCTAGGATGCATCACTGCAACATCTTCCTCTCTTAACTGGCCATCCTTGGAAGGCAGGCTGAAATATCTCCTCCTAAGTCTCACCTATAAAGGGTCCTACTCCACCCTGCCTCTGAGGTATCTTGTCCACTAAGCCAGAATGGAGAGTGCTCAGGTTCACTGACTGCCTTTATTAGAAACACTCAAGGTGAGGTCAAGTGTGTGTGGGGGGTGAGATCCTTTGCCAGTTCAGCTCCATCACTGTGGAACACGCTACTTGCTTTCCTCCAAAACTGATCCACACTTGGAGGATTTAAGAAAGATCCTTTAAGCTATATTTGCTCAAGCACAGTTTGTGTTCCTGTAACTGCTTACCTGGATCTGCTGCCATTCCTCCATGCCTATGGTTTTGTACTTGGTGGTCCTAGGCCCCCCAATTGTACTTTGGTTCTTGCACAGCTTACTGAATAGGTAACCATCTTAAATGTATAGAACTGTGTTAATGCATGAACTATAGTATGATCCTGCCTGTGTACTAATCTCCTGTACCCTTGTGTATACTATTTCCATGTACTGGCATGCATCAGACATAGCACACCTGGATAAGAAACCCATGCATCGTCTGACCTTATATAATCTATATTGCTTTGTATTCTCTGTAATTAATGCTGAGTCATTCCTGGAAAAGATACTTTTTGATCCAATGGGCCTACCTGATAAGCACATTTCTAAAAATAAATAGATAAATGTGATATACCTCCATTTAAACTGTATATGGAAATATGGCTGGAGAGGTGCCATGATGCAAAGCTCTCTGAAGAGTCACCTGAAGAAGTCTAAGATGTTGAAACATTGTGACAGATAGGTAATGAGGTCACTTTTATGAAGAACTTTACCTTTTATTGTTTGCTGATGTACACAGATTAAGGGCAGAGTTTTCAAAAGGCTGAATATACAGTTTACTATATGCAACTGAGTGCTAGATATGTGTCTGTGCCCACACAGTTTCATTTACTTCACACAGTCCAACCTTTGAACATGTGCATACGTTTGTAACAAAAACACACTTTATGTCAATTTACATAAAATATTACACAGATTTAACTTGTGTTTGGATGCAACTGTGACTGAAATTCAGACACTGATGGTCTAACAGATGGTGTTGCTTCCTTTTTTGTTGTTGATCACGAAAAGAGGGCAAGAGATTTCTATTTATTTTCAGCCTTGTCCCAGAGGCGAGGGTACAGTCAGAAACTAACTGGAATTGAATCAGATTAAGCTGCTGGTGGTATTTCAGTGTAAACAGTTGCCTATATAACAGTCCCACCCCAACAGATAAAGATAGTGTTGGCAGATCCTTGGTGGAGCTCATTGAAAATCATGCTCCAAATCCATATGGATTCTGTCTAAGTGATGCAAGGCAGAAAAGGCTCTCCAAAGCTGCTACATAATTTGGACCATTGTATACATTGCACTGTAAGGATTTAGGATGTCTGCAGAATCTATTATTCAGTTCAGTTTCAGCATTCATCCCGAGGTCCTGATATTCGGGACATCTTTTTTGATTCATTTTTATTTCTGGTACCTTTATAGTATATGGTCTAAATTGCTAGCCCATGGCACTGAGGATTGTGGCACTGGAAGCCATGCCCTCACTCCATGCCAGTGACCCAAGTTTTGAAGTGGACTTGGGTTGTTGGCGGTCAGCCACAGGGAGAGGATTGAGATACCAAGGGACTGCTCTCCTCTCCCAGGGAAGAGGGGCTGTTGTTTCTGCTAAACAGCTGCCACCAGGTGGAAACTGGGTGGCAGTGTGGGTATGGAACGGCAAAGAAGGGTGGGTGCTGCAGGACTCAGTGATGTGCACATGCCTCCACATGCACACACTGATGTGCAAGCCCCAGCATGGGATTCACGGGTGAAAATGGTGGAAACTGGTGGGCAGGTAGGTGTACATGATGCTCTGCATGCTGATCCTCCATCCCATACCACCAGGACCTTGTGGGCCAGAACTGGATTTGTAACTGGGTGGTATGGCCCTAGTCCTCCTTTCCCCACAATCTAGGGTAATCACTCAGTAGGGATACTCATATTGACCAGGTAAATCTGGGGAGGTGGTGGATGGTGAGAGTCAGTGAGGACAGGGCTGAAGGAAGCCCAAGCCTGCCTTGGCCAAGGGGGCATTAAATGTACATAGAAAAAAAAATGTTCTAAATCACTCTACTACATCTCCCCAAATACTTCATCCACCCACACTCTGCGGAACCCAAAAAGATCAATAAGTCTACAGTCCACATCCCACACAGCTTCCCCTACTAAAATTCCAAGACCCATAAGGGTTATTAAAATGAAAACAGTCTCAGAGTGACTTTTTCTGCACTAACCACTGTAGGCCACTAAATGTGTAGGTGTGGGTGTGGGTGTGGGTGGAAGGGGATGACTGAGAGATGTGGGACAGTGCATTTATGGAATTGTTATGTCTGTACAGGAGCAGTTGGGGATATGAATGGGTAATTAAATACATTTTTATGTCTTGCCTTAAAATTCAAGATTTTGGTATCCAACCATTAGCAACATTAGATTATTTGACAATTGGTTCCCAGGATTGTTTCCATCCCTAAAGTACTTTTACAAACTTTGTTTCATCAGTCCATGAATTTCAGTTTAATCTTTGCTAGATATGCTATAATACAAAATGAAAGGGAGATAGTTTAGATGAATTATAATATCAGTGCTGTAACTCCGAGTTAAGAAAGTTACCTAGAAACATAATGGCTCCATTTTTTCTTACAACCATCACTAATATCTTATAAATGGATCTGTTTTTAATGAAAAGCAGTCTTAGAATTTTAATTAACTGTGAAGTAAATATGAATTATACCAATGAAAGGTTTAAAACATTCTGGAAAAGGTTGGATTAAACTAATTCGATAATGATGAATAATTACTTTGGCCCACATTCCCAAAGTATTACTGCTATTGAGATGCAATGTATATTATTTTCTTTGACAGTCAATTTAGTTAGGTTAGGCTATAATGACGATGCTTACAGTAACTGTGGAAAAGCTGAATTTGGTCTTTTCCTGGTTTCTGTCATTTTGAGTCAATTAGCGACAGGAAAAAGAATACTAATAATACAGTGAGCCATATGCATGAATTGGCTTAGTACAAACTAGAAACTGTGTGTATCAAGATGTGCAAAGTGCACCCAGCCTGAGATGGATATGCAGGGAAGATATTCACTATTTCTGGCTGCCCCAATGCATGATTGTGAACTCTGTTCAAAAGGAGATGCCAGTCAAGGGGTCTGACTTGGGCCAGACAGTGAGAATCCATCAGAAAGTCACAGCTAGTCACATGCAGCAGGAGATCGTGGAATTGGACAGGCTGCATAAGGACTAACCCCATCAGCACAAGCACTGCAGCAAACTGTTTTTTATGTGTACTGTACCTTTGCCCCACAGCTATCATCCTCACCATGGTATCACATCAAAATAGTGAGTACATTATAGTGAGTACAAAACAGTGAATCAATTATAGCAAGCCACAGAATAGCGAATGGTACAGATGAGTGAGAGGCACATAACAGTGAATATGGACGGTAGTGAGTATGGTATTACAGGGAGCTGACCATGCCAATACCCCCGCTATGAATGAGCGGTTTGGTATTATGATCTTAAAGACAGAGGGGTAGGGGCACAGCCCCCCATGGATGGGTGCAAGGGCAAAGCCCCCTCCCATATGAAACACTGAACAACAATTTATGTATGTCAAGTGCTATATGACTAAATTTAAGTAACTGCCACATCAAATGTCTTGAGGGAAAGTGACATGCCTTTTATTGTAGCATCAACCAACAAATTACTGCACCTCCTCGGTGGTTTGCCTTACACAGAAGCTTTGTCAGGGGGAGGGACAACTTTTCTTAGTGTCTTATGAGAAAGAAGGAAATGCCCCTTGTACTCTATGCAGGCTTCAACAACAGATAGGATAATAGCTGTTTTGTGCTGCGCTATTATTGTGAGTAGCTCAAAATGCAATCGCTATATTTGATGTACTATTTTGACTTTTGCTGATATTTCCTTGCTATTTTGACATAGAACCCCTCACCCCATCAATCTGTGTGAAGGAGGAAGGCTGGGGTCCATATATGTGGGCAACATTAAGTCCTCTGGATATCTGTGGGGGGGGAATGCACATGTTGTAGCAGCCCTCTGGCAGATATAACACCCTTTCCACTCAAACACTGTGCTGGCCAGACTGCAAATGACATCATATATGCCTTGCTCTGCTGGCCCTTCACTGTCAAGCTCATTTCATATGCCCTACTCTGATCCTCTTTAAAGCTGAGTGGGTTCACTCACAAACAAGGCATTAGTAGGCAACCTGGCAGGGTACAGAAATCAATAACTCTGCAGGAGTCCAAAGGAAACCCTGGATGCAAATAATGCAGCTCTGTTCTCTATGTGTCATGGTACTTAGGGCAGGAATTCATAACTGCAGGGGCCCAGTGATTTTTTGTACTTGTTCATGTCATAAAAAGGAAATACACTACCGGTCAAAAGTTTTAGAACACCCCCATTTTTCCAGTTTTTATTGAAATTTACGCAAGTTAATGTCTCAATGTACTCTGAAATTAAAGCATAGAACAAATAAATAGTTGGAGATAAAAAAAGAAATCATAGAATCATTTTGTTTAACAAAATTTAATCTAAATTTTTGACTCATCAAAGTAGCCACCTTTTGCAGATATACTGTAACCGACGAACACACTCGTGGCATTCTTCCTACAATGGACATCAAATATTGTTCGGGAAGTTCTTCCCAACACTGTTGCAGAAGTTCCCACAAATGTGTTGCACTTGTAGGTTGCTTTGCTTTCACCCTCCTGTCCAGTTCATCCTAAACCAGCTCGACGGGGTTTAAGTCTGGAGACTGTGCTGGCCATTCCATGATTTGAAGCCTAGCGTCTTGTTCTTTTCCTTGAAGGTAGTTCTGACATAGCCTGGAGGTATGATTTGGGTCATTATCTTGCTGTAGGATGAACCCCTGACCAACTAGGCGTAGACCAGAGGGTATTGCATGGTGCTGCAAAATGCTGTGGTAGCCCATTTGGTTCAGGGTGCCAGTCACTCTGTGCTGTTGTCCTGTGAGCCACCTATCATGCAAGCTGTTGACTCTCAGAAACTTGTCTTCTGATTCTGTTGTGGCTTTGGGTCTGCAGACCTCTTCCTGTCAGAGTTTCCTCCAGTTTCCAAGTGCCTTTTGATGGTGTAGGAAACTGTACTCACTGACACCTTGGCTTTCTTTGCAATTTCTCTAAAGCAGTTTTTGCTAACCTAAACTTTTTTTTTTAAACTCTAGCAGTTTACCGCTTACCTTTGTACCATTTCAGGTTATTCACTGGACTTGAATTGCTTAAATTTCAATAAAAACTGGAAAAATGGGGGTGTTCTAAAACTTTTGACTGATAGTGTATTTAAAAAAGAAAGTTTTACAGAGGACTCAGCAACAGCTCTATTGTGATAACTTTCCAGAAACACAACAGTGTTTTTGATTATTTATTTGTTTTGCTTTTGTTTCTTTTGTTTGAATATAGTAAGTCATCACATTGCTGCAAGACTAAATCATAAAGACCTATATACACCTGTGAGGACCATAACATGACAAAAATTATATATAGAATAAAGTAAGGATCGGTGTGTGTAACAAGAAGTTTACACACACCAGAGGGATTAGATGCTACATACACCCTGACAGCAACCCACATTTTATTTTATATACTTCCTGGGCTTCCCTTTTTCTCCTCAGCAATTATATAAAATAAAAATAAAATTAAAGTAAAGACGTTCTGGTGAGATCACCAGTACAGTGAAGTTTCAGCATGTGGTGTGGCTCACTGCATTTTTTTTCCTTAGTTGGCAGCCCAGTTTTGTGTTTTTTTTTTATTCATTCAGGAGGTCTCTGCAGCAAGTTACTTACTGATGATTCTGAGTGGTGGTTTAGTGTCCTGGAGAAAAAGAATGCAGCCAGTAGCATCAGTCAGGCAGACACATGCATAAAGTGAGGGAAACCGTGTGCATGTTTGCCGCAATAATAATAATAAGAAGAATCAGCACTTATATAGAGCTTTTCATACACAGTATCCCAAAGCACTTTACAAGCAATGCTAGACTGGTAGTGAAGTGACTGAATGTGTGGTGGCGGCCATATCACACATCATCACCCACACACAGCCTGGATAATTGCATTAACCAATTTATGGGAAGGGGAATGTTGGCCAGGACACCGGGAATGTTCCCTGCTCTTTACGAAGAGTACCCTGGGTTCTTTTACTTCCATCAGGACACCGACCAGGACAACACCAGGATGGACAGAAGGGACCTCGGTTTAACATCTCATCTGAAGGACGGCACACCCCAGCAGTACAGCACCCCCCATTACTGCACTCAGATGCCAGCGATTTTTAGGTGCAAGTCCATCCCAGTGTGGGATGAGAACCCACGACCTTCTGGTCCAGAGGCGGAAGTGCTACCAACTGAGCCACGCTAACACCTAATAAACACTCCTTTATTACAGCAAATTATATCACAGTTTTCCTATGGGAAAAAAGGGAAGCCGGTAATTATGTATTTATTCACTCATTCATTTATATGAAAATTGGTGACCAGGAAAAGCACACTGAGATGAAGCTTATTTCCAGGTGTTACCTGGGGAAGAGAACAGGGGAGACATAGCACACACACACACACACACACACACACACACACACACACACACACACACACTTCACAGTTAAAATAAAGAGCAATCAAAAAACAGATTAATTTCAGGAGTATGTGCAAAATGAGCAATCAAGGTGGAAACAACTAAATAAGGCATTTTAGCCACCCCTATACTAGGACAGGAGCCAAATGCAAATGAAACAGTCCAGCAGAAGGAAAAAAGGAGCAGGAAAGGAGAAAATGAGTTTCTGCTAATACCTAAGGGAGCCAGAGGAAGCAATGAAGCAGAGGGAAGAGGGGAGGTGGTTACAAAGCGATGGTGGATGATTGGAAAAGGTGGATTGCCCAACAGAGGTGCAGTGATGAGGAATAGTGAAGGTGCAAGGATCTCTAGAGCGGAGGGGGAAGTAGGTAGAGGGGATGAGGTAGAGGAGTGATGAGAGGTAAGGAGGAAGGTACCCAAACTAGAATTTGGATATGAATGAGGTAAAGTGGATCTGGAAATTTGAGGGTAGCAGGAGAATGGCTAAAGAGGAATAAAGTGAGCAATGATGAGTATGAGAAGCAGTTGTTCACAAAGTTGTGGAAGGAGTTGTAGAAGGTGTACAGGGAGGTTGAAAAAGCAGTACCATAGACCAGAACTGCATAGTCAAAGACTGGGAGTGCAATTTTGGTGACAAACGCATGGCAGACCAGTGGAGAGAGATAATCATTATGGCTGTACAAGGCACCAAATTTAGGTCAGAGCTTGGCATGGATGGCATTGATATGGGTAGAGAAGTCATGTTTGCTGCCTAGCTACACACCAAGGTACTTGAAAGATTGAACTACATCTAAAGGAGTGTCTTCCAAGGTAGACAGGAGAGGCAGAGTTAGGAATCTGAACAATTTCTTGCTGGTTCCAAAGGTCATAGACAGTTTTATTTGTGTTGACCCAGATTATGTTTGATTGGAACCCGTGCAGGACTTTGTGGAAGTCATGATGGAGCAGACCTTCCACAACTGTGGTAGAGGAACCGGAAGTGTAGATGACTGTGTCATCTGCATACATGTATATAAACAAGTTGGCACAAACTGAGAAGAGTTTGTAAATGAAGATGGAGAACAGTATGGGACTCAGGATGGAGCCTTGTGGGACCCTGTCTGGATGGGAAGCGGAGGGAACAGGGCACTACCAAACTGTACTAACTGCGGACAGCCCGAGAGGTGAGAATGGAACCAGTTGACAGCAGGCGCTGAGAGGCCAGCAGAACCCAGCTTATCCAGTAGGAGTGGGTGGGACACCAAGTCAAAGGCCTTGGCCAGATTGATGGAAATGGCAGCTATAATATGCCCCAATACAGCCTTAGGAAGATAAAGACAGTTACACACAACAGTGAGGAGATGGTGGAGTGATCCTTCTCAAAGCCAGACTGGAATGGGGAGAGGAAATCAGTGTAGGATGGGAAACTGGAGAGTCTGATATAGACAAGCTTTTCCTGCAGCTTAACAAGGGAAGGGGGGAGGAGGAGGAAGACTGGCCAGAAGTTACCTGGGTAGGAAGAGTCCCGGCCTTTGTGATGTAGAAGAACCTTAGCCAACTTTCAGTTCTGAAGAACAGCATTGAGGGAGAAGGAGTGGTGTGTAGTGCCCCAAAGTTCGGGGGAACAACAAAGTAGCAGGGACCTTTTCCCTGATGTAGGATTTTTTCTTTTCCTTTCAATCTCTTCCTTTTTCCTTCATTCCATCCCCCCCTTGCCTGCAGTCCCACAGACCCCTCCCAGTCCATTTGCCCATTTTCGTGCTGTTTGGCACTGAGAAGGGGGGACTGTGGGCAGAAGACCCTCCCTGCAGGGTTCATAGAACCCAAGCTCCTGGCCAGAAGCCAGGACCTTCCCTGCTCTACAAAAGGGCCAGGATTGGCAAAAGAAGGCAGTCAGTAGCTGAGCAAGAAGGATGGAAGACACAGGGAGCATGGCTAAAATACATACCCTTTGTGTGTGGTCATGACTCCCTTGGTGTCACTCCCCTCCTTAAAATTCCAGTGCCAGCAACAGCAGGAGTGGTACCTCTGGTGGAGCAGCGGCTCCCTGGCACCAAAGTTCCCCAATCGTATCCTCCCAGGCCAATTGGTAGTGGCAGCAGGGCCAGATAGCAGAATGGACCAAAGTGTGTAACACTAAAAGTGATTTGGGTGGAAACCGTGACCCAGACCTATGAATTCCACCACCCGGCACCCACAGCTTTAAAGAAAAAGTCAGGTGGGAGCATGGCTCCTCAGCCATCTTCTTGACCCCCCCCCCCAGCAGCGGAGCAAGTCAGGTCGTGGTGGTGAGTGGGCTGTGGGCCCAATTCTATTGATATCCTTCTGCCACCTGTACCAGGGTGGGGAAGGGGAAAATGGAAAGAGAAGGGGATCATTAAAGGGCCAGAGTCAAAGAATACAGAACGGAGGCATAGTGGGCTCCAAAGAGGGTGGACAGCTCTACAAAGGAGGGTGGCCAAAAGGAAATGAAAAGCCCCAGGAGTAGGCATAGGCCGCAAAGTATTTTATTTTATTTGAAGTGCTTCTATGTAAATAAAAGGAAACGGGGGGGGGGGCACGACTTAAAAGCCCTGGGAAAAGAGAATAGTAAAGGGTTGGTTTAAAGACCCCTTTGGCCCCATTCTGCACCATAAAGCAGAGCCAGAAGACAAAGGCCCCTAGCCAACCACAAGAAGGAAGGGGCTGGCTGTGAGGGTCCAGGCCCTCATAAATATTGGTAAGAGGGCAGGGCTGGACAAGGCCCTCCACATGGTGAGTCCTCATTAATATTCATTAGGGAGGCTTGATCAGGCCAGGAAGTCCTTAAGCCCAGGCCCAGGGGTGATAATTAATGTTAATAGAGAGGGTGGGCTCTGAGGAGCTAGTAGGAGTGGGGTGAGGTCCTTAAAGGTACAGCACCCTCAGGGAGGAGAAAGAAGAATGATTCTACTGCCCTAAGTTGCCCATGGTGTAATGTGGATGTGCCCTGAGCCCCCACCTGAACTGAGTTGTGCTGTTGCCTGCCTGGCACCCCCTAGAGACTGCATATTTTTCACAAACTGTATTGTTTGCCAAAAATTGGGCTGTTTGCTGGCTACTGAAACTGTGTTATCAAACTGCATCCTTGTGTACTTGGCATCCAACTTCATCTTGTTTGCCCAGACCAGTTTCTTTAGAGCCTGACACTGACCCAGGGAGGTCCTCAGTCCATCCACCATCTACAGCAGAACTGTCTCCAGTGGTGTCAACCTGCCTTGAAGTTCCGCCACAGTGTTCCAGCATCAGTCCTGCAATGGTAAGTTGTAAAGAGCCACTAGTTAGGTATCCAGAAGTAAGTCAGCCTAAGGATCCACCCTGACTCAAGCATGAGGGACCACAATTAACATCATGTGTGCCCTTTTTCTTATTTTGCCGGCCATCTGTATGTGTGTGCATACCCGTGTCCCTCCATAGAGGCTGCCCGAAGATCATACCACCAGCAATATTATTGTTGGGACGTGCCATGAGTGCCAGGGACCTACCAGTGGTCATTGCTGTGGATCATCCAGAAAACCATCTGTCAACCAAGAGTCTTCAGGTTTTCCCCTGGAGCCGACAAGGATCACCAAGTTATTCACTGGCCAACTAGCAGTGTTCCTCTTTGTATTCAGTTTGTCTGGGGGATGCCACATGTTACCTGTTTATAAAATAAAGTGCTTGTGGGATCAACGCCCCCCTGCTGATCAACCTACACATAGGAAAGCCCAAGCTCAGCTGGTCAGTTGTTTAATCATCTTGGCCAAGTGCATGCAGGACTAGGACTAAAAAGGGTTAACCCCCTGTTCTTGGTTCAACCAGTTGTTGGTCCTGATCATATAATTTTATTATTTATTCTATTATCCTGTAGTGTTGTAGAAAACAGTTATTTTCTATTCTTTTTGTCCTTCTACATCTTGTTGTCTGAGTAAGCTTCCTGCCTCTCCATCCAGATTCATCTGGCCTATCCTGGAATTGTTAAGGAGTCATGAACCCCATTCCATTGGGAACCTTCCAGCTCCCTACTAAAACTTGGTGCAGTGAGCAGGGTAAGAAACATCAAGGAGTCCAAAGCATGACATACTAAGACACCTGCAAGAGGAGAGAACTTCCCTAAAAGAGGAGAAGAATCCTCAGGAGAAGTCTGGAACATGCTGTTAATGATAATTCTTTACTATTACGGAGCACCATGGCTCCCGTGCTTTTTGGGAAAGAAAATGCATCCAAACACCAACAGGCTGCACAAGCTCACCAACAAGCTGAAAGCCTTCTTTTGATTGTATGACCTGCCTGAAGCTCAGAGAGTTGAGATCTTAATAGTGCAACTCTGAAGTACAGCCCACTGGGAGGCATCCTCCTGGCAAAATGAAGAAAATGCAACTGCAGAACAAAGTTTTGGAAAGTTGAGACATATCTTCAGACCCAAGAGTCTGTCAGTACCAATAGTTAAATTCTTCTCTGGGGTAAAAGAAGAGGATGAGACCCTCCATAACTATGCCCTCAGCCTACAGGAGGATCACAATGCCATTCAGCAGATTGATCCTGAAGTGTTCCTCAACCTGGATGGAATCCTGCAAGACAGATTAATTGAAGGGGTTAGGAGTTAAACCATCAAAAGCAAACTCCATATGTTACAAGAGCAACAACCTGAGGTAGTGTTTCTGAATTTCAGGAAGAAGGTCATCAAGGTAATTGGGCATCAGCGATTTGGGAGCAGCAGTCCAGCATGGCAACCAAGCATGCTGGTAAGAAGCAAGGGGTGGCTTAGTCTTCACATGGATGTCCCTGACTGCAGTCAGGGTACTGGTTTTCTCCAAGAGGAAGAGGACCCCCACTGTGAGAAGGAAGAGGAATGGATATGTTTTACATGTCATATACGGGAACTGGTGGCACTTGTGGTAGAGATGAAGTGAGAGGTTCTGTGCCAGCTGTGCAGCATCCTTTCCAGCCTAAAAGAAGAAGGAACCAAGGACCACAGTGTTTTAATGGTCTTTGGGAGCCATGTGCTGTGGAAGTGGGGGTAATGGATCTTTATCCATCTCCTGGTTCTGGTTAGAAGGGTCATGTGGTTCACTGATATTTTTATGAACCCAACCTTATGGAAGCAGTTTCCACCTTAGTCTGCTTATGTCTTGCCTCATCATATGGACTGCATCAAAATCATTCATTTTTGGGCAAGATCTGCTGACACAGTATCCCTGCTGTCAGTTGATGATGGGATCCATTCTAACATGTGCCACCAATACAGGGTCTTGAATTTTTTTATTATGACCATAGTTAATGGAGTGGATAAGAGATGTAGGACTGAATATTCAGCAGGGAGTGCAAGAACAGTGCAAAAGCTTGCACTGTGCTTGTGCCTGTGCCTGTGCATGTGCCTGACCCAGCAGCTGTTATATTCAGGTGGATAGTGGACCAGTGCTAGCCAAGTTAATACTGGCCCATGCAGGTGCAGTGGCAAGTAAAACTGCACTGCCCTGACATAGACCTGGGCTATGGGAATAGCACACCTGGAACAGATAGTGCCAGGCCCCTGTGCGTTATATTCAGCCACAGAATGCAAATGAGCCCATTGGGCATACAAGGCACTATGGAGCACTTTGCATAACCATTATGGGCTTATTTGCCTTGTGTTCACAGCTTATTAGCATCCATGCTATGTGTGCCTGTCATCCCTGATGTCTAGTGGCACCACCAGCTCCCACAAACAGTTGTCCCATGTTTGATTTCTTTGTCCCTGGTGTATGATGGCACTCCCAATCCCCAAACAGCTACGTATATTTATTTGACTATATCCAATCAATGGGATTTACTCAGTAATGGGTTTTTGGGGGGACAATTACAAATCCCTGGTGGCTAGTGGCACCCCCCACTTCCCCAAACCCATCCCATGTCTCAGTACATAACCTCAGTGTCTAGTGGCACTCCCCCACCCACCATACAACTGTAACATTGCAGTGATCAAATCCAGTGTCTAGTGGCACCCCATCCCCCTTACACCCATGCTATGTCACTGTTCAGATACCTTGTGTCTAGTGGACACCCCTCAACCCCAAAGCACTCATGCACAATAAGGTAGAACATCCTGGTTTCCAATGGTACCCCTGCCCCCCTTAATGCCCCTCGACATACAGAACAGTATGCACTGGTGGTCCACTGTCCCCCCACTGGCCCCTCCTGGTCACAGTACAGCACCCATCTAACCCCCCCTTAGCAGGATGACTGGGGATTCATCAGAACTTCTGATATAGCAACCAGCACAGTTCTCCTCTCACCTACTTGTTCAGCTGCCATATAAGCTGACAGTAAGTGCACATACAGTACATATACTGTATGCACACTCACTATCAGCTTATATGGTGGCCAGCCTAGGAGGGGAGAAGAAGGTGAGATGATCACCTTATCAGAAGTCCTTATTCATCCCTGGATACCCTGTATCAGAGGGGTTCAGTGGGTGGTGTTCCATGAGCAGGCAGGGCAGTTGGGGGGGCACTGGACTGCTAATGCATTCTGTTCTGTAAATCAAGGGCATTTATGGGGTAGGAAGTAGCACTGGACACAAGGGCAGTCTGTCTCATTGTACATGGGTGCTCGGAGTGGGTGGTGCCACCTGACAACAGGGATTTGAATGCTGCAATGGCATGGGTGTATGGGGGCACCACTGGATGTCAGAAATATGTACTGAGACATGGGAGAGGTGTTCAGCAGGTGGGGGGGTTGCCATTAGCCACCAGGGATCTGTGATTGCTTACTCAGGATGAATGCTCAAGGGTTGGGGGATTCCACTAGACATCAGGCATACTGGACTATACATGAGACAGTTGTTCAGGTGATGGGGGTGCTACTAGACTACTAGAGATAAGGAAACAAATGCTGGATGGCTGTTTGGAGAGGGTCACTAGACACCCGGGATACTGGGCAATGCATGGGATGGCTGTTTGAAGGATGGGGGTTGTCACTGGATATCATGAACTGTAGCCTCACTGGCATGGTGGGCAATCATGAATGGACAGCTGCTGTACAGCCATCTAGCCATTGGTGGGGGCATGGGCTTAGCACCCAGTTAAGAAGCAGTTTTTGGCAGCTGTGAATAGTGCTGCTTTGGGGACCATTTACCACTGTTACAAACCTTTGAACATGCTGCTGTGATGGTATGCAGGAGAAGACCTTCTCATTTGCATGGGTGCAACATTATGCTAATGTGTTGGCGCTAACAGGTTTATGGCATGATACCTGAGCCTCTGAATATGGCCCCCCTCCCCCAGCACAAGACACAAACCAGGCACTATTGTTTGAATATCTGGCCCATAGTGTTTGGGGACAAAAAAACCTATCTGGATGTTACAGAGCTGTAGCTTTAGGTGGTCGCTGCAGTTCTCCAAGAAATATACAATTTTGCCGCCTTTTTCTTGCATGGCTCAATCAACTTCCTTTACCAAGTTAGTAAAAAGACCTGCCATCATACAGGCGTTGGAATTAGCATAGTAGGTGACAGACAAGTGTTCCATTGCAACTGACCAAAAGCACCACTGCTTTTGACTTTTTCCAGTGACAAGCAATTCATGCATGATAGACCCATTCATATTTGCAGTGTAGAATTGCCACTAATGGACTTGTTTTTTTAAATGTTAGAGTCCGATCTGGAGTGGCACTGTAATAGATTCTGGTTTCATAAGCATCGTAAAAAAATGTTGGTGAGGAAGGATCTGAGAAAGCCATGCATTAGCAAATGTGGTGTCGGAGTCCCTCTTCTTCTCATGCACCTTGTCAAAAACAATATTGTGACCCACCTTGAAACAGCAAACTCAGCCATTGCTTGGCTCATAATCCATTTTCCTCATTGCCTAAGCCAATGTCTTAGCCTTGGTTATAGCAAGGGGCCTGACACTGGCATGTCACCCGCAGAAGTGGCCTCAAACCATTGCAGTATCATATCATTCCCAGAGGAGTCTTTGCCCTCTCCTTTTCTCTTCCATTAAAGATTACCATTACGGTAGAAATCAGCAGAAACATTTTTTCTGCTTTTTGGCAAACTACGGTACTTATCTGAAATTGTGGTACTCCCAACTTCCTAGCAAATTTGGATTGTGAGATTCTGGGAACAGATAAGAGCTCAGAAATGTTTTCCTGCAGTGACAGCTCCCTCTTTCATTGGAGAATCCATTCTGGATGACTGACTACAAAAGAACAAAGAGGTGATTAAGTGTGTGAGGGATTTCAAATGTCAGGTAATCAGCATCTAATCAGCTGAGACTGACAGGTGCGCTGCTTCACAGCTGATCAGACACATTTCACTGACATATGGGCCTGCAGAGGATAGGGAAAACACATTGCTGTAGGCCCCCAGAAACTATGCATTAAATGGGTGTAATTATGCATTTAAAGGGTACTTTTAATATTAAATGCATAGCAAAAAATCAGGACATTGAGAAAGTAGGTATTTAAGTGGGATATACATTTTCTAAGTATGTGTTTATGTAGGCTCGACTGTATAGGAATCACAGAAAAAATGGCAAGCAGATACCAAACATTGAAAGAGGTGGATGAAAATAAAGGAAAATAAATGTTTTATATACAAATGCTTTCACAAAGTAGAGTTTCAATGTTTCCAGTTAATTACACAGTCTGCATGGAGAACAGCTTCTGTTGTTAGGGGCCTAGATAGTAGGGAGATCCTGAGGGGAAAGAGTCCCACCAAGGTGCAGGTTAATCAAAGAAACAGGGGAACAGCAAAGGAGGAAGGAGGGAAAAACAGCAGTCAAAAGAGACTGGGAACAAAAGGAAAAAGTGGAAGGTGATAAGCAAAGAGCTACCCAGATCTGGAAGGCCATGTGTGCTAATGCTAGAAGTCTGCAAAATAAAATCCCCGACCTAGAGGCCATTATGGCAGAGACTAACCTGGATACTGTAGCCATTACTGAGTCATGGTACACTGACAACCATGACTGGGACATGGCCATACCAGGCTATACACTGTTCAGAAAGGAAAGGGTGGGAAGGAAAGGAGGGTGTGTGGTGCTTTATGTGAAGGAAAGTATAAAAGCAACAGACTTACAGGGAATTTGGGGGGAGTGATGGTGTTGGGGCTCACCCAAAAGTCAGGAAATGGAGTCACTATTCAAACAGGTGTGATCTACAGGCCTGTGGCTCAGGGACAGGAGTTAGATAAGGAAATGTTGGAAGCAATTGGCAAAATGGCTGACAAGGGTGAGGTGTTGCTGGTGTGGACTTAAGTATCCCAGATGTTATTTGGAGCCTCCCAGCTGTGCCTGCAGCCAGAAGCAGGGTCATCCTACACTCACTGCAAAGGGCATTCCTCAGGCAACTAGTCAGAGAATCCACTCATGATGGGACAATACTGGACCTGGGGCTTACTAACAGGGACAGTATTGCAGACATTAAGGTGGTAAGCCTTCTGGGGACCAGTGATCATCGTACAGTGTGATTCAACATAAGAACAGCTGCAAAGTCAAGCCACACATTGACAGGAGTCCTGGACTTCAGAGGGGATGATTTTATAAAGCTGCATGAATTCCTCTTCAGGAATGACCTGGCAGGGGGAGATGACCTGTGGGTGGGGTAGAGAAACATTGGGCCAAACTAAGAGAGGACATAGTGAAGGCAACAATCCTCAACATCAAGCAAGGAATAAAAAAGCAAAAGAAAGATGAGATAGCTATGGATCTCAAAAGAGGTGGCAAGGAAGGTAAAGGCTAAAAGAGTATTCAGCATCAGCAGGTATAAGGATACTCATAGAGAGGAGGATAAGAAAGTGTATCAGGAAAAACTGAAGAGGCAGGGAAAGCAGTAAGGAGTGCAAAGGCGTAAACTGAAGAAAGAATAACTCGGGCAGTATCAAAGGGAAAAATACATGTTTTAGGTATGTTATTGAGAAAAGGAAGACTAAGGTAGAGATTGTAAGGTTAAAGAGGGTGGGGGACTGTAAGCAAGGGTGACCAAGAAAAGGCAGACATCTTGAACAGACACTTCAGTGGTTGCAGTGGAAGGGGAAGGGGAGGAACCATGAAAAAGCATCAGGAGATTTGATGGGAGGGAGGCAGACACTTGTCCTTTCTCTGAGGAGAGAGTCCAGAAAGCAGTCACTAACCTGATGGTAGACAAAACTATGGGGCTAGACAGAATGTATCCAATAGTGCTGTAGAGCTCAAGGAGGTACTAGCTGCACCTCAGACAGACCTAGTTAACAGGTCACTGGAGACTGGGTGGCCATGGAATACTGAAGAAGGGCAGATGTGGTCCCACTTTACAAAAGTGATAGCGGGGAAGAGATTGCAATTATAGGCCTGTCAGCTTGACATTGGTGGTGAGTAAGTTAATGGAAATACTACTAAAGGAAAAGAATGTAGAATATCCAGAAACCAATGAGTTACAGAATCTGAGGCAGCATGGATTTACAGGGGTGAGGTCATGCCAAACAAATCTGATAGATTTATTTGACTGAGTGACCAAGGGGTTAGATCAGGGTGAAGTGGTGGATGTGGCCTACCTTGGATTTCAGCAAGGCTTTTGGCACCCTTCTGCCTAGGAGACTGGTTAGCAAGTAGGGTAGCTTGGAAGTGGGCAACATGGTGGTAACCTAGGTAAGAAACTGGTTAGGGCATAAGAAACAGAGGGTAGAAATAAATGGAGTTCACTAAGAGGAAGGGAGGGTGACCAGTGTGGTACATCAGGGTTCAGTGCTGGGACAAGTGTTACTCCTCTTTAATGTCTTTATTAGCAACAATGCAGAGTAACTGGAAGGGAAAGTCTGTCTCTTTCCAAATGACAAAAATATTTGCAACAGGTTGGACACTCTGGGGGGGGAGTGGAAAGGATGGGCAGAGATCTGAAGAAACTGGAGGAGTGGTCAAAGGTACAGCAGCTGGGTTTTAATGTAAAAAAGTGCAACATAATGCACATAGGCTATAGAAACCTGGGTGCAGAGTACAAAATGGGTGCAGTTATACTGGCACTGACCATAAAGGAAAGAGACATGCAGGTAATCATATCAGATGATCTAAAGATGGCCAGTCAGTGTGACAAGGCAGTCAGGAGGGTTAGTGGGATGCGGGGGTGCATAGGAAGGAGCATCACCAGCAGAAAAACGGAGGTGATGTTGCCCTGTATAGATAGCTAGTAAGACCCACTTTGAGTACTGTGTCCAGTTCTGGAGCCTGCATCTGAAGAAGGACATAGACAGAGTGGAGATGGTCCAGAGGAGGGCTAGCAAAATGATGCAGGGTCTGCATCAAAGCCTTAAGAGTAGAGGCTAATGGAGCTTAATATGTACACCCGGGAGGAAAGGATAGAGAGAGGGTATATAATAGAGACCTTTTCATACCTCATGAGGGTTAATAAGTTACAGGAGGGTAGTTTTTTTTTTATTTATTATACTTTAGTTTAGAAATATCCCAAAAAAACACAGAGAAGAAGTAAACAGCAAACAAACAACCTAACTATAATAACAAACAGTAAATCAAAGGAAGAAAGAAAAAGAAAAATTATAATGAGAAAGTAAAGAATTACCCAAACTGATCCAGAACCCAAACCCAGCACCCCACCCACAAGAAGGCCACTACATCCACTTTAACATTGAGTGGAATCTTTCCAAATACCTACAGTATGTAACAAAACTAGGAATTGGTACACTAAAACCAAGTGACATCCAACTGTTACTGAGTAGCAGATAACAAGGTATATAGAGGCTCCCATCGAGTCTGAAATAAATCATGTCTATCCCAAAGAGAGGCAATCTACTTTTCTATTTGCAGTGCATGTAAAATTTCCTGGTGCCATTCCCGGAAAGAAGTGATACCGTTGTTAATCCAATGTCACAGAAGGACCACTTTGGCCGTTATGGTAATCAAAGCTGTGTATTCCCTTCTGGGACCAAAGACTACATCATAATGTCCCACTAAACCAATAAATGGAGTAAATGATTCCTCAAGCCCCACCGAAGAGATCAAGGCATATTTGAATAGAAGCCCAGAATGGTCGCACTTTGACACAATACCATAGAAGATGCCAGAGGGTTCCCTCCTCTAAATCACATCTATTACAGATGGTTGAGGACAACCAGCCCACCTGTGCTAGATGATAGGTAGTGAAGTAGAGAATATGTAATACCTTAAACTGGATAAAATAATAATGGTCCTGTTTAATATATTTGCATAGTGATAACCAAACAGATTGCCACTCCTTAGCATCCCATTTCATTCCAAGCAGACTGACAGTAATAACAAATTCCCAATATCACCTTAGGGTTTAAAGCTTGAAATAATTTATATAGATTGGAGATGGGGTGAGGCTGAGAAGCTACGGTGGAGAGGTTGTCTCAAAACTCACCCAATCTCGGATGCCATGGACCAGGATCCAAGTGTGCAGAAATGGCATGCATGAGCTGAATATACTTAAACATCAAGGACCCTGGCATCTGGTGTCATTATTGAAACTCAACAAATGGGAGAAAACACTCATCTGAAAAAAAGGAATCCACAGGGAGATGGGTAATCTGATACCAAATATGTGAAGAAATGGAACAGTCACCTATCCATATGTTAACGTTACCACAAATAGGTTGAGACGGGTCGTGTAATAAAATTTAATTGCAGTAAAGAGGCAAGCAGGGTTGAAGCTTTAAGTGACCAAAGAAGTGGGGTTGTTTTAAGGCTGGCAGGGAGTCAGGCTGGTTTAGTATAAGCAAGTCCAGAAAGTTGTAACCTTGAACTCAGTAGTAGTGTGGTGCTAGGACAGGGGTTGGTCAGACCTTCACAGCCAATGAAACCAGTTCCAAAAAGTCCAGCACTCAATGAATATTACTAAGACTTCAGTTTGAATTTAAACTTGTTAATGCTCAATGCAAAAATCAATAAAACAGAGTCATAGTGTTGGAAACAGGATGCCCACAACTTGCCTCAATGGAGTCTTAGTGATTTTCATTGAGTGATGGACTTTTTGGAACAGGTTTAGTAGAAAGGAGACTCTGTAGGTGCAGTCCTGTGACTCTACAAAGATCTTTCTTAATACTCAACCAAGAAGGAATATATAAAAGGCTACAGTCTGTAGCTACAAAGTTGCTCATCGTAAAAACGCACTGGCATGGAGTGCACAATAATACGTTTGTTTGTTCGTTGAATTTTGTTGACCCAGTAAGCCCACTGGGCCTAGAAGTCCCTTTTTCAGGGCCAACCGGGGGGAGGGGGGAAACAGATGGTAAGAAACTGAAACTGAACCAGATTAAGCTGTTGGAGGTATTTTTTTTTAGTGAATGAGGGAAATTTGGCCAGGACACTGGGGAAATTGCCCTACTCTTTTCGATAAGTGCCATGAGATCTTTAACATTCACCTGAACTACCACTAATCCAGGCAGATGGGACCTCGGTTTAACATCTCATCCGAAAGAAGGCACCTCAGAAGTGCAGTACCCTTCTCATGCTGCACTACAGTGTCAGTATTGGGATATAAACCCAAGTGCCAGATGTGGGAACTGAACTCACAGCCCTCTGATCTCCCGGCCACAGAGGCGAGTGTGCTACCTACTGAACCACATAGAAAAAAATTGGGATGATTCAGCCCTCCAAGTTTCGTACGAGCAGTACATTTGCTATATGCCCTACGTACTGCCTTGCCTTGACAAAGAAAATCAGTAAAAAAGCATTGAAAGTGGGCAAACCATGATTTAAGGAGAAATTTGAGCATCTCAAGAGGGTATAATAAATGGGGAAGAATATTCATTTTGATTATATTCTCACGCCCCTGCAAGGACAAGGGTAAAGAGGACCAATTGCAGAGGTCTTGCTTAATAATACATATAAGTGCGTCCAGGTTATTTTTAACCACGTCAAAGTTGTATCTGGGGAGCTTAACACCCAGGTATGTGAAAGTAAGGGGTTCCCAGACAATGTACAAGTCTGAAATCTCCCGTCAACTAAGTTGTTAATTACTAATACTTTGGTTTTCCCTAAGTTTAACTTTTACCCTGAAGCTATTGTACAGCAAACTGCTGAATTTCCCTCAGGGTTTCCAGTACTGAGGCACAAGTATATTTGAGGTGGAGCAGCAAGTCATCCTCATATGCTGATACTTTGTACTCTGTATCGCCTATCCTTATCCCCGGAGGGGAGTATTTTTAAGAAAGAAAAGTGCTCTATAACAAGGGGACATGCTATGAAGCTAGAGAGGGGTAGGTTCTGGAGTGATGTGAGGAAACATTTTTCCACAGAAAAAGTGGTGGATTCCTGAAACAGCCTTCCAGCTGAGATAGTGGCAACAAAAACAGTGGTGGGGTTCAAAAGTGCCTGGGATAAGCTCAAGGGAACTGTCGGGGTAAGGAGAGGCAAAAGAGACAGCACCATAGATCAAGTCAGTCTACGGCAACAATGAAGGTAAAAAAAAAGAAAAAGAAATAAACAAATGGGCAGACTAGGTGGGCCAAGCAGCCCTTATTTGCTGTCATATTCTATGTTTCTATATTTCTATGTTTCTGTGAACTCTGACAGCCTAAATCACTGCTTCCTGCTGCTTCCCCAACTCCCACTAGCCCCCATTGCTTCTCCAGCAGTACAATCAGTGGAGCTGCGTCTGTCTGGGTGAGCAGCGGCAGGACTCACCTATTACCTTTGGTACTAAGTCCATGTGAAGAGATATGGCGTAAGGCTGGAAAAGAGAGGGGATCACAATTCCCCACCCAGTGCTATCCCATGGAACTCTGTTGGCTGGTTGGCCACCTGACTTTGACTTTTACATAAGCAGAAGTTTAACTTTGGAAGGTGCTGGATCAGGATGCAGATCCCATCCAGTCCAGGAGGACACCTCTTCATTCATTCAGATTCAATCCCTGCACCTATACCTGAGCCATCAGCCTGTTGCTGCTCAACCAGAGTAGAACATTTAGCAAACACAGATCCAGAAACATAGGAAACTTTCTCATTCTAGTCAAGTGGCTACTGTGACACACCAGTGACATTAAGGTGCTGGGTTTGGGAAAAATAAATATAATTTCTTACAAAACAGAGATAGAAAATCCTGCATTTTGTTACCTGAGCATCAGAGCCATCTGATGCACAAGTAAAAATAAACGCTTCAAAAACATGGCACATTACAAGTAAAATCAGTGTGCCATTGTCCCGGATTCCCCCCTTTTCCCTTACAAAAGACAGAGACCATTGTTTGTTGTTGTGCTCAGATTGGCAATTTATTTATATAACATAATTCCATGTTTCATTTCATCTTTTATTATTACATCTTTCAAAATTGCATTTTATTGCATCCATATATCAAGCTCTGATTATCACTCATTTTACTCTTCCCGCTCCCCGCAGGGGAAAAACTGGGTACCTTCTTCTTCTCTTTTTCTGTTAGGTAACAGTAAGAACTGAGACCACTTTTCCTCCTTCAGCTTCTTCTTCTTTTCATCCTACCCCTTTTTCTTTCCCCCTCCCCTCCTTCCCTCCCTTTTTCCCCATTAGACAGTCTCCAGGTGGTGTTCGATGACTGGCTTTCCCCTCAAATTAGGGTATTGGTCCTTTATCTCTCAGGGGACCTCTTTCCTGGTACTTGTCCCCTTTTTATTTATTTTTTTTTATCTTCCATTTTTTGCATGCCTCCTCCATGCTTCTATGAAACCCATCATTTCTGTACTAAATATGTCTATGGCTACAACTGACAGATGCACGCCATCTGACCTGTAGAAATCCTCTACCCACCCATTCTTCCACACCCCATAGTATTACATTTCCTCCCATTTTCCTTATCACTGTCCCTACCCTTCTATTCATCTTTCTCCTGGCAATATCTACAACTCTATGGCTGTGCTCATGTCTCCAAACCCGTCTTGGAATCATATCTGACCAGGCAAGGCATACCCCAGGCCACCACTCTTATACTGTCGCTAAGTCCCTTTTTTTTTTTGCAATTAACTTTATTTTTCCAACTCAATACAAATAAGGTCAGAACCAAACAACCATTGCCAAGAAACTGGTAGACAGCATTTATACACATCAGTACCTACATGAAAGAAAAAAAAAAAACCCACCTTGACAGCAAATACATAAAAATATTATACAAAATTGCTCTCTTTACAGGTTTGTAATGTGACAAAATTTAGGTTAAACTGTAAGGGAGGGACAGCACTCTTGAGCAGACAGAGGGGGTGACAACCGAAGAGATATTGCCTAAAGAATGAAAGAAAAAAAGGGGGTACTGAAGCATGTGGAAAGAAAACCTTTCAGTGAAAAGCCAACGACAAAAGTCGCAGTCTATTTTTGGAGGGGATGCAGTCAACGATAGGATGAGTTTGTCCTGATATTTTGCACAAAGGGAAACCCAGGGTCAGGGGGGTTCAAGGCTTGTTCTCTCTTAATAGCTGTACTTGCTTTTCAGATTTGCAAGAAATCCACCACAGCTTCTATGAAATTTCTCAGTAGATGGAAAAAAACGGGTTACACACCTCTCCACATTTAAGGCATTTAAAAACTCGTCCCACCATTCTTTGAATGAAGGTTCCCATTTGTTCTGCCAATGTTGAAGTATTAGCAATTTGGTAACCATGGCTACCATGGCCACATGCATCTTTTGAGACAGGGTAGGAATTTGAGCGTACATCCCTAGTAAACATGTATTTTCGTTAAAAGGGTTGAGATGTTAAAGAATGGAGCCATCCACTGTTTGACTGCATTCCAAAATTTGACAATTTTAGGACAGGCCCACAATTTGTGGTATAAAGTAGCGAGTGAGCAACCACAATCTTTGCATTTGGATGAAGAGGTCTTACAAATTAGAGATAATTTGACGGGAGTAAAATAAAGATTGTGCAGGATGCTAAATTGGATATTGCTAAGTCTATCTTGTTTAATAAGGGAATAGGTATCAATCCAAATCTTTTCCCAGATTTTGACCTGCCATCCTTTAGCAAGGTTAATCTCCCAATAGTGTGCTGTAGGAGTATCTTATACATTACATCCGACAAAATTGACTTATATATCTTGGATATTGCTTTCTGGCTCTCTGCTAAATTCCTCAATTTTTCTAACATAACTCCGGCTCCTTCCGACCATGGCCCTTTCCCCAAAAAGGAATATACACACTGGCGAACCTGGTACAGTCGTAGTAGATCTTTGTGACCCACATCGAATTTAGTGGCTAACGCGGATATCGGCAGCAGTGAGCCAGCCGAAACAAGGCATGCCAATCGGGTTTTTGAGGGGTACTTGCCTGGCAAATTACTAATTGGGCAGTACTCTATTTGTAAGTTTGGGTTATTAAGAAGAGGTTGCCTAAGGTCTCTTAGGTTAGATTTGTGAAGTAAAGAGCAGAGCTGCTGTAGAGCCTTCATATCCCATCCTAGTGGGGAGTTCCTTATGTTTTTTGAGACTTTAGAGCAAGGAGTATCTAACAAGGCCTCCAAGTCTACTTTGTAGGTATTTATTAGGGATGGATCCAAAGTTAACCAGGAGGCAAATTCTGGAGCTGCTTCAGCTGCGGACATCCAACACGAAAATCTCATGGCATGGATAGCCAGATAACAAATGTAAAAGTCAGGCAGTTGGAGACCCCCCAGTTTCTTAGGGCAGGTGAGCTTAGCGTATGCTCAGCACGGGGCTTTACCTTTCCAAAGAAAATCTGAACAGATTCTGTATAAGGGCCTGAAGAAACACTTGGACAGATAAATGTTAAGGTAAAAAAGGGGATAAAAAATTTTACGTAAGATAACCATTTTTAAAGTATTAGCCCTACCCTAGAAAGACAGAGGTAATTTATTCCATCTCTCCAGGTCTTCTTTAATAGTTTTAAATAAGGGAATTAGGTTGAGGTCCGCAAAGTTGGTAAGATCTTTTGAAATTCTAATGCCCAGATAAACAAGGCAATCATTCTCCCGTTGTAGGCCCAAGGAGGAG
This sequence comes from Neoceratodus forsteri, assembly GCA_016271365.2. Lineage (NCBI taxonomy): Eukaryota > Metazoa > Chordata > Ceratodontiformes > Ceratodontidae > Neoceratodus > Neoceratodus forsteri. The sequence continues at coordinate 1,060,180,206 of CM028132.1, read as the reverse complement.
CACCAATCCCTCGGCAGAAGAGGGGATAACGCATATACTATAGTTTTGTTCCTATTAAGTTTATAGCCTGAAAAGGAGCTAAAACAGGAGATAATCTGCAATGCCCGGGGTAAGGATTCCTTGCTGTTCTCTATATGCATAAGCAAGTCATCCACAAAAAAGGATAACTTGCATTCGAGGTTGACAACATGGATACCCCGTATTAAATTGTCCGATTTCAAAGCCCTGACTAAAGGCTCTATATACAGATTAAAAAGAAATGGAGAGAGAGGACAGCCCTGGCAGGTGCCGCGAGATAGAGGGAAAACAGCCGAAATGAAGTTGTTGCATTGAATTCTAGCCGATGGGCATGAGTAGAGGACATGAATATGATTAATGAATCATTGGGGAAGGCCAAATTTCTGTAATACTGCAAACATAAAGTGCCATTCTACTCTATCGAAAGCTTTTTCCACATCTAGGGATACAGGAGCTGCCTCTAGTTCAGGAGCCCCAGACGCGGAAATTAGGTGGAATAGTTTCCTAAAGTGGTCCACAGAGGATCGTCCAGCCACGAACCCTGCCTATTCCGTACTAAGTAGCCCCTTCCATACTTTCCCCAGTCTATTAGCTAAAATTTTGGCATAGATTTTAACGTCTACATTGAGGAGCGAAATAGGCCTATCATTTCCTATTTCGGATGGGTCTTTCCCTGGCTTGGGCAGAAGAGTTATTCTTGCCTCAAATAATGCTTGCTCATTAACCTCATGAGAACACCAATAGGTGTATACTTGAAGTAACAGAGGAATTAGCGACCTTTTAAAGGTCTTGTAAAATAGGCCAGTGAAGCTGTAGGGATCCGGTGCTTTGTCCGGTTTTAAGGAGTCAATGATTTCTGATATTTCCTCGCCCGAGAAGGGGGCATTCAAGACAGAGCTGGCTTCCTCTGGCATGGAGGGGAAAGTGGTCTTTTCAAGAAAAGCCCACATCCTGTTGTCATGTTCAAGTGTTCTCGGTTCTGCAGAGTATAATAATTTGTAATAGTCTCAAAACAATGCCAATATTCACACAGGGTCAGTAATCAAAATGTCCGTCTGAGGATGTTTTAAGGCTGTGACCCATTTAGAGGCTGAGTGCTGCTTCAATTGCCAGGGCAGGAGCTTGCCCGCTTTGCTCCCTTGACCAATGTATGAGGCTTTTAGCAGAGAGGCAGATCTCTCAACTGATTCCCAAAGAGCACTGGTATAAGTGGCTCTAAGAGCAGAAAGTTCTTGCTCTTGTGACGGGGAAAGTGTGCCAATCTCCTTATTTCCCAGAGCCCTAATTTTATCCAAACAAATGTTAAAAAAATTGCTTTTTTTCCTTTTCCATACCGATGCTATACAAGTAAGTTCCCCCCTTCAAGTAGCCTTCAGAGCTGCCCATGCCCGATCCGTTACATGGATCGAGCCCCAGTTAGTACTAATAGAATTTGATAAAAATTCTTGGAATCGCACCACTATTTGATCGTCAGACAGTAACTTGTTATTAAGTGACCATGAGTAGGATCTTATTAAAACATTTGGTAGCATACATTGCATCTTAATAGGTGAATGGTAGGAAATTACTCAGGCCTAAATTCTAGTGTCCACTATATAGGGTAACAGTTGACTGACTAAGAAGTAGTCAAGGCAAGAATAACTTTTGTGGACTGGGGAAAAGAATATGAATTCTTTGTTTGAGGTATTGATTATCCTCCAAGGATCCACAAGGCCCAGCGATAATGTAAATTCATGTAGAGCTTTCTGTGTGGGGGACATTTTTACTCCTTTGTAATAAGTACAATCTAAATCATTAGTTTGTACCAGGTTCCAGTCGCCACCCATCAAGATGGGCAATTTTAAGAAAGGGGCCAGAACCATAGCCAAGTGCATAAAGAAGGATGGGGTCTCTATGTTTGGTCCATAAATGGAGCCCAGGACAATGTCTAAGCTACTAATTTTGCCTATAACAAAAATAAACCTGCCTTCAGGATCAGACATAGATTCCGATAGCTTAAAAGGGATTTTGTTTGCCACAAGCACAGCTACTCCCCGTTTATTAGATGTGAATCCTGATCCAAAAACCTGGCCTACACATCTCTTTTTAAAAAAGTGCAGCTGTTCGCATAGCATGTGAGTTTCTTGGAGGAACACAATTGATGGGTCAAACTTGGCAAGATGGTTTAGAATGACATATTTCTTCTTGTCTCTCCCTCCTTTTACATTCCAAGAGAGAATATTTAAACAGTTAGCCATAAAAATACAAACAAATATACCCTATATAGTAGCATGTATTGCTGCCCCCCTTTATCCTTAAGAAAACCCTGATAACCCATAACTTAACCCAACCCCAAACTTGTAACCAAGATTCAAATTGTCTAACTCTATCATTCTACATAACCAGGCCCATAGCCTACACCTAGACATCTGGTCCATGGTACGCGCTAGAAAGTGAACTCTTCCCTCCCCCCATACCTGAACTTGAAAAAAATAAGCTGGAGGAAACATAGCGAATAGTCTCAGCTGTACACCAACACTTATTTGGATTCTCCACTCCAGTACCCCTCCCAAGAAATTTGGTAGCCTCTTTGACTACAGCAAAACACCATATGTATGGGGAGAGTATGCATAGAGGGAACAATTTAAGTTCAACTCCATAAACTAAATATTGCTTTGTTTCCAAACAAAATTGAAATAGTGTGTGCGTAACAGCAGGGCTTAACCCCGTGTCCTCCCTGGGACTTTGCAGAAGTACCTGAGAACGAAGGAGAGAATGTTCATAGACCCTGCACATAACACATAATGGGACTGAGATTCTACACACTTTCTTTAAACCGGGTGTTGCATGCTGCTATACTCACTGGCCTTAAAAGGTTTGTACTCTGACCTCTACTTCAAAATCCAACGAAGAGCATGAAGCAAAGTTAGCTTCTAAAAATAAAGCTGAAGAGCTAATAAGCTCCTTCAGATGTAACCTATAGTTGCTGCAAATTATCTGAGGTTGCAAAAAAAAAAAATCACGGCCACTTAGTTCCTAATCTACCTGGGAGAGATCCCAACCAAAATCTGTATTGCAGCATTTTGGCTATAGACAGCTTGTCTATGAAACATTTGAGTAAGTTTTAACAGCTACAAGTAAGACTAATCATGTTTTCCCATTTCTCCGTAGAGATAGAGCTCCCTCTAGTGGCTAAAGATAAAATCTGAGTAACCCTCAATAGATAAACAAATTGCAGAGACAAAATTGAACTTTCTATTATTAACACCCTAAAAAAAATTAAAGTCCAAGATTGTACTTGTAACAAAGTGTGAAGAAGCTCAGATTTATATATCTCCATCGAGGGAGAAAACTCATGCCAAAAATCGGATAACAGCTTCTTGATCCCAGGTCTTGAAAAATCCCACCGAGATCCTCAGGTTCCATGTTTTAGATTACAGTCTCATCCTTTGGAGAACAAGTCTGGATAACATTTTCTCAGAGTCTTCGTTGCTTCCTCCGGCGAATTGAAACGTTTGGATCCATCTTTCAAGGACACCTCTAAACGGGCTGGATACAACATTCGGTGTTTAATGCCCGCTGCCCACAATTTGGAGGTAATAGGACGATAGGCCGCCCTGAGTTGGCGCGTCTTCACTGTCAGGTCTGGGACAAGCCTCAATTTTTTGCCCTCCCATAGTATGGCCGGTAGCTTCCAGGATTCTTTAAAAATAAATTCCTGATCCAGATAATTCAGTAGCTTAAAGATTAGTGGTTTGGGAGGTTCTGACGCTGGTGGCTTGGCTCGTAGGGACCTGTGGGCTCTTTCAATCACAAACTCTGGGCCATTTGGACAGGGGCCCACTATTTGCTTTAAAAACTTTTGCAAAAATAGTATAGTGTTTGGCCCCTCAACCCCTTCAGGGAGCCCAAGTAACACCAAATTATTTCTTCTGTTCCTCCCCTCTAAGTCCTCCAAGCGATCTTCTAGTTTGGTGACTGTTTTTTTAATTTCTGCCAATGCAGGTTTGGGTTTCTCTTGCCTCCTTTCTATTGAGGTTATCCTCACTTCAGTATCAGTAACTCGCCGGGCTAACTGGATTAGTGCTGGTTTAAAGTCCACAACTTCTTCAAATGGCTTTAGAAGGGCTTCTTTGATAGTGGTTAGCTCGGAGTATACGTGGGTGGGTGACAACTCCTCCACTGTACTCGGGGACGAAGAACTCCGATGCGGGCACTTGGCCTCCGACTCTTGAACTGGCCCTTCCTGTTCCAATGAATTAGACATAATGCTGAAGCCAGTCATAAGTAGATCTTCAGTTTTAACAGTTTAGGCACCGCAGAGAAGCTGAATATTATGAATTGCGTGTTTGAGAAGAAATATTCGCACTTTTATGGGGTGAGAGGAACGGAGCTCTCAGCAAGGCTTCTACTCTCCGCTCCGCATCACGTGACTCCAATCCCGCTAAGTCCCTTTTTACCTGCATGTATGTGTCCACCCATGACTTACCCCCAAGGTCATTACCCCCTAAATGTACAATAATTAGGTCTGGAGTGGGTCAGTGTGCGCCTTCATTTCCTTCAGGGTAGGAAGCAATCTCATCTGTTCCCATCTAATCCCCTGGATGCCACGTCAAACCAACCTGCATTCTCTCACATCTTGGTACAGCTGTTTTCCCCAGCCTTTTTCTTAGCTCTCCTTTCCACCCAATAAATATAAGAGTGGCCGTAGAATCAGAGTTCTATGATCCTCCCTCTTCCTATAGGGTTTAAACAAAATAAATATCTTATATATGGTCTTAGCTTTCCCTTTTCCATATCACCCTTCCATGTCCCCCCCCCCAATGTGGCTCTGAATCTGTGACAAAACACAGGTGATATGTTAGTCTCCATACTGCAATGCTCGAATGTATCTCTTGTAACTGGCAGACCGCCAGCGCCCCTTTTCCAACATATTATTCACCGTCTCGCCTGCCCCTGCCCACTGTGAGGCAGCCCCTATCTGTAGGGAATGGGATGAGTAATTAATTGTATCCTCTCCCAGGAATTGCATGCCTTTTTTGAGCAAGGCCATGATTTGATAACTTGTTACCTTCCTTTCATCTCCATGTACAAATAATCTCCCTGTCCTATTCCCATGCTCTGTGTCAAAAGCCCACAAAGCTTTTACTGGGCATACTGCGCCATCTACGTGACTTTTTTTTAGTGTTACCATGCAACCCTGCCCCCTTTAATCTGTCTTTGACCTCTTAATGATGATTTGTATCTCTTCCATCCCCCAGCTTATGTCTTCCCATTCCAATCTCCCTTTTTCTTCCTTCCTTCCTTACCAGAATGAGAAGAGATCTGGATAAACTGACAAAATGGTCTGAAGAGTGGCAACTGGGATTTAATGCAAAGAAGTGCAAAATCATGCACATAGGGAAGAGAAACCCTGAAGCCACCTATAGGCTGGGAGGGGAGTTGCTAGCAGTCCCAAAGGAAGAAAGAGACTTGGGTATCATCATCACTGATGACCTGAAATCATCCAAGCAGACCTCTAAAGCAGTAGGTAAGGCTAGGGGGTGTTAGGGTGTATTAGTAGGGTATCACAAGTTGTAAGAGGGAGGTAATAATCCCTCTTACAAGACACTGGTTAGGCCCCATCTGGTGTACTGCGTGCAGTATTGGAGGCCACACCTTCACAAGGACATTAATCAAATTGAGGCAGTCCTGAGAAGGGCAACCAGAATGGTGCAGGGACTGCATCAGAAGACATATGAGGACAGATTAACAGAGCTCAATATGTATACCCTTGAGCAAAGGAGGAGAGAGGTGATATGATCGAGGTATTCAAGCACCTTAAGGGCATTAACAAGGTGAAAGAATCTAACATGTTTAAATATAAGAAAAATAGCAGGACAAGAGGACACAGCATGAGATTATAGGGGGGCTGATTAAAGGGGAATGTGAGGAAATTCTTTTTCACAGAAAGGGTGGTGGATGCATGGAATGGCTTACCACAAGAAGTGGTGGCTATGAATACAGTGCAGGGCTTCAAACAGGCATGGGATAAGCATAAGGGAGCAATACAGATGACTATGAATAGATAGGCCACTGACAGAGCAAAGGCCGATGGCACATTTATAAGGTAGAAAAACAAATGGGCAGACTGGATGGGCCTTGTGGTCCTTATCTGCCATCAACGTTTATGTTTCTATATTACTGCCATGCCCCACCACCTCACTCACTCTCATGGCCCCTGCAAACATTACCACATAAATTGTGTGAAACAGCTGGGCCTCGGCTTTCGATCTACAGATTGCCGGTAAAACACCTTTTAGTTTGGCAAGCCATTGCACCCCTATTTTTCTTCTACTATCCATAGTTCTCTGTTTTAACCTACCCCACCCCTGCATCATTCTTCTAATGAACATTGATTTTGTTGGGTCCTTCCACCCTTTTAGGCTGCAAACTACACTAATCCCTGACAAATAGACCCCCATTGTGGTGTGGGTTGTTCTTCTTTGCCATTGTTCTACAGTGAACTTCCCTAGCTGTTCTTCTGTGAGTGGCCTACTTACCTCCATGTGGTGTGTTGCCCTGAAAGTTTGAAACACTTGCCAGGCCCCCTTGTAGGCCCTCAGAGTCTGTGGTGCCCATGGGCTGTGAAACAACAGTTCTGCTCCTTCTTGCCAATGTCCCAGATGTTTGTTGGTATGGGCATTTTTTGCTTCTCTGCTGTTGGTGCCAGCCTCCAGAAGCGATCCAGCTGCAGACGGAAAAGGCTGTCAGCCAGGGTATCGTGCACCCCCTCTATGTGTTTGGCTCTGAATGACATGTTCAATTGCAAGGCCCTTAGAACCAAATGTCACAAGACCTGCATAACCATTTCTGACCTGGCTCCCCTGTTGTTTAAAACCTCTACCACTGCCTTATTGTCGCACCAGAATGTTACCTTCTGATTCCGTAATTCTTTCCCCCAAACCAGGGAGCAGGCCCAAATGGGCATGATCTCCAACAATGTTATATCCTTTACCTTGCTGTCCCTCACCCAGTCTGTGGGCCACGGCTTTGCAAACCATCTGCCCTTCAGATAGCGCCCCCCATACCTAGGCCCCCGGCTGCATCTGTGTAAAGATCCAGGTCTGTGTTATAAACCCATTCCTCCTGCCAGAAGAAGCAGCCACTATAGGCGCTGAGGAATTCCTCCCATAGCTTAAAATCGTCCTTGACTCCTTTTGTCATGTTTACCCAGTGGTGTGGTCTGGTCATCCCAGCTGTAGCCCTTGCTAACCTTTTAGTGAAAGCCCTCCTTGGCCCAATAGACCTGCACGCAAGGTTCAGGTGTCCAAACCCAGAGGGAAGTGGAGTGTACACTTCCATCTTCAGTCTTATTTCAGTGTTATTTCAGTGCAGACTGACAAAGCACTGCTTTTCATCAGTGCACTGTTAATACACTGCACTGACTTTCTGCTACACTGTTGTACCACTGCTCAATCTTTCTTATGTTTTGATGCACACTGTAAGAGCACTGCAAATAATTCTTAGATTTTCATGCACACTTCTTTAGCACTGTATTTCCTTCACAAATTTTTTCTGCACCCTGCAGTAGTACTGGCAACACTTTATAATTTTTATCACAATTCTTTAGCACTGCATTGTCTCAGCAATCTGGTTACCCTTACTGAATTTGTTACAATGGCATTATAGTGGTATAGCAATGGCAATACTGTGGTCAGCTGAAAAATCCACAATAGTACTACTGGTATCACAGTGGTAGGTGATAAATAGATTTTCCTCTGTGCATTGGTAGTGCACTGGCAGAATGGTATCCCTATGGCATTTTTTACCATTTTCTCTGTCTCTCACACATACACTGGTAATACAATGGTATCACGAAATTTTGAGATTTTTGTCGGCTCCCACAAATACTGGTACACTGGTAGCACAATGGTATTGCGTTATTTTGACATTTCAGTATTTGGTACCTCTCACAGCAACCCTAGACTCATGTGGTAGCACAGTGATACCCGTATTAATCTCATCATACTCTGTACTCTAACGTATTGTAAAGATAAATTACATTATCAATCTCATGAAGAACAGCTCTCAATTCCATATTTATATTTGTTCACTTGTCTTTATCTTACTGGTAATGGACTGTTATTGTTCACATAGACCAGAACATTCAAAGAGCATTTGCGATCACTAAACGGGTAAGTGATTCTCAAACAACACTTTGCACCCCAAAAACAGGGTAGGATCACAAAATGATATCTTGAATAACATAATTAGTGAGTCTCTGACCAGTTGGTAAATGGCTCTAAAAGATGTTGCCTCCCTAAACCAGGTAGTATCACCTCTGCCTCCTACCACTACCCTTTGAGCTCCCACCATCAGTAATATCACACACTTCCCTTAGTGTTCAGTGGTGCTGCTGTCCATTCCATACATTGGAAACTGCCAATAACTATCTGCCCACCCAGTCCCACCACTCGCACCATTCATGGCCCCCACCATATGTTTATGCACTCTCCCCACAGTGGCAATTGGCACAGACACTCTGCTAACCTCTGTGACCAACTGAGGACAGAACGCCAGTTATGCTTTCATGTGCTTATTGCATAAACACCTGTGTACAGTTAGCACATGATTGTGAACTATCATCCATTTTGTGCCTGATCAAAGAGCTGAGAGGATGGTCTGTGCCAAATGTGGAAGGGTGTCAAATATATAGTAAGACTGGGGACCAGGGGCTAGTATTTGCTGTAAGAACTAACTGGGTCATGGTGGGGACTTTGGATATACAGAGGGCAAGGACTTTCACTCAACACATCACTGCTCACTCTATCAGACCCTGGGCTGGATTCACCCATCAGCCCAACCGACCTACCTCCTGGCCAGCACAGTCAAGAAGACCATCCAAAACTGAGCTACCTCTCCGCAATCCCACCTTCTTTGGCCAAAAGTGTTTGTTCTAGAGCTCTGCCTCACTGCTGGCCCCATGCTTGAGTGCCCCCAAGTCTCCACCATATGGGTAAATGTGCATTCTCATCTGCAGCCCCTTTCCTTTGGAACAACCTGCCCACTCAGCTTAGCACCACTGACTCTCCAGGACTCTTCCACTCTCTCCTTGCATCTCGCCTTCTGTCCTCCACTACTTGCTCCTGCCCTCCCAACTTATTATCATGCCTCTACTTCCCTTCCCTCCTTTTCCTTCTTGGTCCATACCTACACTGCCATGATGCACTTTTTCCTTTACTCATCTCAGATCATGCCTAATCTGTATTACAACTTGGCTACTACTGTGCCTGCTATTGTCATAAATGTTATTTATCTATTGCGCAGCAAGTTTATATATATCTTCATATAAATATCCTGTATATTTTATTACTGTCTATTGTATGCCTTGTCTCAGCCTCCTTTGTACTTGCTTTTATTCCTGTGCCATCCTCAATGGCCCAGGTCATGCCTGAAAATGGTTCTCAGACCAGTGCACCTACTCGGTAAACAAATGAATGAATAAATAAATAAATGGGAACCACTGAACATCAGGGATAGTAACAATCTACTGTATATCTGCGGGGTGATTGTAGGATGGGGTAGGACTGGAGAACAGGTAAATTAAGAACCTTGACCTGTGGGATAATTAGGGGAGGGGGCCCAATGGAGACTGTTTCCCAGGAGGGCGCTTTGGTTGTGTAACTCCCAGGATACATTTTGCCTGGTGCTGTAATGTGGCCTGTGCTGTAATCGGCATCAGCAACATGGCTGTCACACCAGCATGGGTGAAACCTTTCTCCACACCCTCCTGAGTGTCAACCCTATAACAGGTTTTGGTGGCATCTGCAAAAAAGCATTGCTTCCCATTCAGTTCTTCTGCAATTTCGCTTATGAAGACACTGATGAGGCCCACTCCTAGTACTGAGCCCCACCCTGCACCATGCCTTTAACCAACTGTTGAAAGCCGTGTGGAGAGTCCTATCTTCTCCCAAGACGTATATAGGCAACCTTTTGGCAAAAGCCACCATGCATACTTGAGGACCCTCCCCCTAAACCACCATGCATGCTTGAGGACCCTCCCCCATCCCTGAAATTTCCCTGCACTACCTCTACCCCGTCCCGTGCTAAGTCATTTGTCCCCAGGTGGACAATGACATCTAGCTCCCTCTCATCTCCTGCTGCCTAATGATGCACTGTATCTGCTCTCATCCCTCCAAGCCAAAGTATCTCTCAGGTATTTTACCTCCCTCTCCTTTACCCCACCCTGCTCGCAAGTCTATCCCCCTAATTAAATCCCCCACCAGCAGTTGTTTCCTACTCAGCTGGGAGCCTCTTTCTCCCTCCTAGTAACTGTGAAATGGTCCATGGACAGTGCTTTCTTTGGGGAAGGTTTCTCCAGGGGCCAAAAGGGTGGTTCAGCTGCAGGGAGAGTGGTTGACTGGGTAGGGCCCATTTCAGATGCAGGGAGAGTGATTAGTAAACAAAGCAGGTGAACTGAAACTCTGACAAACAAACTGACAGAGGGGCAGAAAATGCAAGCTCCATAGGAAAGAGCACAGTAAGGGCTACAATAGATCATTTACCGAAGAAGTCTCAGGTCAGGGAACTACAGCTGAAGAGAACATAGAGAACAGGTAGGCATCAGAAAATGATGCACGGGGGCAGCGGACAGACATGGACTCATGAAGGCATGCATGGGAACTACGTATGCCAATGCTGGGGGGTGCAAAGGCCAACTTAGGTAGGTGGACACTGACCTGTAGGTAGAGTGCACAACACACAGGGACCCCTGCATCCCTGCATGCTGGACAGCAGGGAAGTGTACCATGGAGCATAGCCCCGCTGCAGCACAGTAGCTGATAGGGGCCCAGCACATTGTGGACACAGAACTTGAATGTGACCATGGTGCACAGCACAGCCATGAAGCACTGGAACTGTGGGCAGACAGTGGCACTACAGTACTGGTACAAACCACCCAAAGACAAGTAGCAACTGCCACAGGTGTTGCCCATGGAGTGTGATGTGCAAACGAAGTGCAATCACACCCGCATGCCTGAGCTGGAACCAAAGCTGGTCATGTTGCACAGTCCTCTGGCACAATGGAGGACAGCCTGGAAGCCATGGAGGGGCAAGGGTGCTCAACTGCAACCCCAACAACATGGAAAATCTGTGAGGTGGTACCATCCAGGAAGGGAAAGTCCAAGCTAAATGTAACTGGCTTCCTCCTGGTCCATGAATGGACCTGCAATGAGACAGTGTACTGTTTTTTTTAACATATCATATTTTTCACCTGCTGCGGCACACACTCCAGCTTGGGGCATCCAGCAACCAGTTCCACCCTCCTGGAGAGCTGGGTAGCTCAAACTGCACCCAGAAGGATCAGGGACAGCCATCATGCCATCTTGCTGGAGAGCTCCCCCTCTGCCTCTACCAGCCAGGACAGCCCCAGACCCTCCTCAACAGGACTCCATAAAAGGTGGCTCAGAGCACAGCCATCAAGCTGAAAGGTCATGCCCAGCCATTTTCCTTTGATTGGTCCCAGTAGCACGGATTTGCAATGACATCCAGGAGCAACGTACCAACATCTGCCGTGCTCCCCATCTAGTGTCACTGACACTAGTAGTGACCCTGAGCATCAACAGGGGGCTGCTACAGCACAATGAAATTCCCCAGCCCACCCCGGGACTGGGAAAGCAGTCTGTGAATGTTCGATCTCAGTCCTCCACTGCAGTCTCCCGATGGCCCAGGCTCAATCCTGAACCTGGGTCACTGGCATGACACAAGTTATGACATCCAGAGCCTCAACCCTCAGCACCACCGGGATGGCATGAGATAATGTAATGGTGCTGCCAGCACCATAAGTCCAAGTTCTGTCTTGGCCAGGCCATCACACTGCTCCAGGATGGCCAGCACCACCTAAAGAAAAAGAATGAGCACAGTCATGCTCTGGAGGTGACAGATGCTCTACCAGCACAGGTGTTGGCAGGCATCAAGTAGAAGGCACACAGCACTGTGGCTAGCCCCGCATAGCTACTGCAGAGTGAAGCAACTGCAATGACCACTAAGCTGTGGCAACAGCTGCCAAGCAAGAGGGCCCTGCTGCAGATTGTGAACAGGACCTGCCGCAAGGACCTCTAACCAGAACCAGTGACACTGGCTGACCTCACTATCCCCAAGCAGCTACAGACAGTGACTGGATGGCCATGGTACAGCAGGATCACCGGCAGCACCACCCACCAGGTCCTTCTACTCACCACAGAGGACAACATCAGGGACCTAGCACAGACACCCTTCTGGATGATGGATGGTACGTTCAAGATTGTGCCACACCTGTTCACTCATTGTACACCATCCATGCACCCATGGGGATGGGCCCTAACAACCTCATTATGTCATTGGTATACACTGATGACGACAAAGCATCCAGCAATGTTACTGCACTTTGTTCCAGGAGCTGAATAAATATGCCAGTATACAGTCCTGCACCCTCAAACCACCTACGATCATCACTGACTTTGAGCAGGCTGTGATCAATGACTGTAGGGTGGAATTTCCACAAACCATAAACAAGGAACACCTGTTCCACTTTGGGCAGATTGTGTGGTGGAAGGTCTTGAGCTTTGGCCTTGCACTACAATACAGAAGTGACCCAGACTTCAGCCTGAAGCTCCATGAACTCGTGGCCCTCACCCATCTCCTGGCACAGGACATTCCAGCAGCATTCAGCCTCCTGAAGTCAACCATTCCGCCCAATGCCACCACACTCTTCTATTGTTTCGAGCAGACACATGTGCTGAGCAGGATATGGCTGTACAGTAGGGTGACCAAGGTGCCCACGAGATACAAACCCATGTTCCCACTCAGCTGTGGTTGGTTGCAGATCTCAACAAGCTAAGTATGCTGTGGACCCAAAGCAATGTTGAGACCTGGCACTGCCATCTCAATGCCCTGCTTGGGAAGGTGCATGTAGGGGTCATGACAATGCTAGCAGAACTCCACAGGGAACAGCAATGGACCTATGTCACCAGGGAAGACATTTGTTGTGGACTGCCATGGACACCACCCAAAAAGAGCTATGAGGCGTGGATAAGGATGGTACTAGCATTCAAGGACAAGGGCAAGCTGCTGAAGTTCCTCTGTGGCATGGCACCCAACACCACCCTGTAGGGTTTCCATGGTGACTTGGCACTTGACAGTTGTACACTCACAGTACACATCATGCACAACCACCAGGTTGCCACTGTGGCCCCTCACTGTTGAATGAAGTTTCACCTCACATTTAACGTGCACCCAACCTGGTGGTGATGTCTCATCACAACACTGCTGGGTATCGTAAACAGCCCACTGCACTGCCACATCTGCACTGTGTGTCACAAGTCGCACAGGCCTGACTGTGTGAGTCCCCCCAAAATCCTTTCAGCTGTTCATGTGTGCCACACGTTGCACAGATCTGAAGTTGTGTGAGTGCCCACCAATCCTTTCAACTGTGCAACTGTGTGGTAACAGCATTCCCACAATGGGCCCTTGTGGAACCCCCCACAACACACCTGGAAGCCTTCATGCCACAGTGGGCTCCTCTGGCACAGACCCCCCCGAAACACCTCCAGACTTTTTTCTGTGTGGTTACTGCAGGCCCATAGTGGGCTAGCATGACATGGCCACATGCACACATTGCACTGTTGGTGCGATGGCATGCTGCTCTGTGTTCTGGCATCCACATGTGGTGTTGCTATGGACCATTTCCTGGTGCAGCTATCCATGCTCTCACTGTGCCGCTCTGCTGTATGCCTGCAATGTCATGCATGCACTGACCAACAGGCATGGTATTCCAATTCCTTCATGCATGCCCAGCTGGCTGGCTGTCAACTGACATAATCATGCATGCAGGGATGCAAGGACAATCCACCATGCTGCCTGGGATGGCTGGTCAACACACTGGGGCATGCACGGCTATTTGTTTCATCCCTGTCACAGGGATGGTGAGACAGTCATCCTTACCAGGGGGTCCATGATCAGGTCATTGTGTCCTCGGAGGGTGCACCACATAGGGGGTGGGTGTTTTCACATTGTCCGTGCTGTTCAGTAGTGTCTCAGGCCCTGGGATGGGTGGCATAGGTCAGGATCGGGTGCTTCATGTGTTTGTGGAAAATCCACTCAACAGCCGCACAGCATCCCAACCTCCTCTGGCCTGACAGTGTGTCAGGTGCAGTCCTAGGTCAGGCCACTGTGTGTTGGGCTGCTGGGGCTGTTGGGTTGTTGTGTGTGGGATGCAGCATGTCAGACTAATAAGCATTGGGGTTATAAAAGGATACCTAGCAGGGCAGAGTTTTCTATGTGCAAACAGAGTGGTCAGTGGTGGGATGGGAAACTGGTATCTGGGCAAGATGGGTAGTGTGGGTGAGTCCAGCTGCAGAAAGAGTTGTTATCTAGAGGGTGCTGGTCCAGCTCTAAGGAGGGTGCTTTGTTTGGTGAGACTGGGAGGTTGGTCCAGCTGCAGGGAGGTGGTCTACTGAGGTGGGAAGGCAGGTCTGGAGGGTTCCATCTGCAGGAGGATCATGTCTGAGGGTAGGAAGGATGGCCTGGAGCAGCCAGCTACAGGGTGGGTGATAGTTGATGGGGAGAGGCTGGTTTGGGGCTTGTAGGGTGGACTAGCTGCAGGCAAGGTACACAACTTGGGAGAGGTCTATTGGGATGTTATGGTTGTCCAGCTGGGTGGTCATCTGGGCAGGGGGTGTTCAAGATGTGAGTGGTCATGGGAGATGCAGGCCCAAAGGGCTGTACTTGGGAACCCTCACTGAAGTCAAATACTAAATTTAGTATTAAAGCATTCATTAATTTGCCTTCAAAGACTAATTTTAGTAATTTTTAATAATCTTTAATCATCATTCAAAAATACAACCGATAAGAATATTAAATTCTAAGAAGTATTTCAGCAGACTAGTTGTTCAAGAGTAAGTTATTGCTAAATGAGGATTAGAAATAGATCTGCAATGCTCTTAAAAGTACAATTTTTTTTAATACTAGTGAATCATAAATGAAGATTACAGTCAGCGGAGTAGTTTTATGATTGAAATTAGCCAATCAAGGCTGGGTACATTACCGTGCATTTCAGTTCTACTAAGCAAGGAGACAGATAAAACAACCAGCAACACCAATGAATTTTACAGAAGGTAAGCAATAATAAAATGTGGATTTTTACCTGGAAATAATAAGGTGCAAAAAAAATTGGCAGTGTCCCTTTAAAAGTCTATTCTAACCTTCATCTCCCGTAAGTCTACTCAGTCAGAGGCCTACATTTCCCAGCTCTCTTCCTGTGTTCAGTCTGATGAAACTGTATGAGCACTCTGTGGTCTCCATTTTTGAACAACTGAGGTTTCCTACAGCTAAGATTAACATGTAAGAGCTTATGTTTAAAAAGTACATCTTTTTAACTCCCTGAAATGTTAAATACAGTAAAGGAATTATCACTCAGGTGTTTTTTTTTTCTAAATGAAATGCTGTGCAAGTTTCACTTTCAATGTTTTGTCTTGAAAACATTTTCTCTTCTCTGAACTCTTGGCTAAACTTTGAAATACACATTTTATTTTCAATCACCCCCCCCCCTTTAAAGTGTTTAGGATGCATTGTGCCTCTAGTTTACTTGTTACTTGTGGAATTTTTGCTGATTTAGTTATTTTAAAGTAGTGGTGGTGGTGGGGGCAGGAGAATGAACAGCAGTAAAATTGTATAACTGAGCAAATTCAGAATGCATAGAGAAAAGATTACAACTTTTTTAATTTGAGAAAATCTGGAGTTACCCTATAGGAAGAATTATTTACTGCAGAGATATTTGAGTGTGTTTGTGGGGGAGCTGTTTTTTTGTGTTTAATATTTGTGTTTAACAGTTGCATGTGTTAATCCATTTTGTAATCTGGGGATCAGTGTATTTTTTTTCTTCTTTTGCTGAAGACTGCATTAATTTATATTTTATGTTTATTTTATTTCATTTTTGTTGACCGGCTAAGTGCACTAGACAGATTCTTGCCTATTTTCAGGCACGACCTGGAGGGAGAGGAATACAGATGAATGCCAACTGACCTTGAACCAGATTTAGCTGTTGGTGGTATTTTTAGTGAATTGGGCGGGAGGATGTGGCCAGGGCACTGGAGAAAATTTCCCTGCTGTTTTTGAGAAGTGCCATGGGATCTTTAACATCCACCTGAACTACCACCAGAACAAGCAGATGGGACCTTCAGTTTAATGTTTCATCTGAAAGACAGAGCCTCAGGAGTGCAGCCATCCCCCTCATGCTGCACTACAGCATCAGTATTAGGATATTAACATAAGTGCCTGGTATGGGAATAGAACCCACTGCCTTCTGATCTCTCAGCCTCGGAGGTGAGTGTGCTACCTGCTGAGCCACTGAAACTGCAAATGCAATATGTGAGTGTCACATATATTTTTTTTTTTTAATACTACTTTGAGAAGTATGGGGTCCATGGTTGAGGAAGGGTGATTGGGGGGTCTAAGTGTAGGGAGGTTCTGCTTTGGATGGTGAGTGTATCCAGCTTTTGGAAAGGATGTCAAGCTCTGGGGCGGTTACTCAACCTGCAGAGGGGAAGGAGGCTGGTCTGTGGGTGGGAATGAACCCAGGGGTCTAGCTGCAGGGAGGATTGTCTGCTGGGGGAGGCTAGTCCAGGGCATGAAAGAGTGAGCCAGCAGCAGGGAGGGTAGCTGGTGGTGGTTGTGTGGCTAGTTCAAGGTTGGAAGTGAGGTCTAGATGCAGGGTGGGTGGTTCAATGATGAGGCTGGTATGGGGCTTCTGGTGGATCTAGCTGTAGGTTGAGTGGTTACTTGGGGGACTGCTGGTCCATGGGCTTGGAGGGACAGCTTCAGATATGTGGTCTGTTTAGAGTGGAGGTTTGGGATGGTGCTCCAGCTACATGGAGGTTGTATAGAATGTAGTTGGAGGCTGGTCCAGATGTAGGGAGGGTGGCTGGCTGGGTAAGCGGCTGACCTGGAGCCTGTGTGGTGCTCTAGCTCCAGTGCTCATTATGTGAAAGGCTGGGGCTGAAAGGTTGTCCATCTACATGGAGGATAGTCTGGTGCCTGGAAAGGTGATCTAGCAGAGAGGAGGGTGGTTGACTATTTTGGGGAGGAGGCGCAGGCTAAAGATTGATCAGACTGGAGGGATCAAAGTGGTAAATTAATTAGAAACTGGTTAACATGTGTGCCCTTCAGCTTAACAGTAGCACTATGACCTCCAGCGGAGGTGATCTTAGTTCAAGAATGAGCTCGCGTCAGGGGCTCTCTGAGGAGAGGAGGAGGATCAACTGTTATACAAGAGGCTCTCTTCTGGGGAAGGAGGACAGCCAGCTCAGCTGTACTACTGCCAACTAAGTGACCACAAGTGGCAGTGCAGGTGGGAGCAGTCCATGGGTGGGAAGACCTTGACTGGTGCTGTGCCACACATGTCTGTGCATGTGTTTGTGCACTGCCGCTTATGTCTAGGGATGGAAGAACATGTAAATGTGTCCTGACTGCCTCAGCAGCTGCTCACATATTGATTCATTCTGTGGTGGAACAAGTCCTGGCAGATGCCAGAGTGATGAGTGTTGTGGTAGCTGAACAGAAGGGGGGTGACCAAGAATGCAGGTTGGAAAACGGAGTAGTAGTTGGGGTGGGGGTTGGGTGTCAGAGAGTGATGGTTAATGGCACTTATTATGGTGATGGGACGGTGAGCAGCTCAGCTCAGTACTGCGCAGATCCTCTTCAGTGTCTTCATAAGTGACATTGCAGAAAACCTGGCAAGAAGGGAATGCCTTTTTACAGACAATACCAAATTTGTAGGGTGGGCATTAGATGAGACAGGCGTGTGCACATGCCTGGAAAACTCGAAAAGTGGTCAAGATTGGAGCAGTTGGGGTTCATTGACAAAGTGCAGGGTGTGCATAGGGCATAGGAAACCAGGAGCTGCTTTATAGGGTTGGTACTGATTATCACTAAGCGGGGGGGGGGGAGAACCTTGGAGTTATTATGATAGTAAAGAGACTTGCCAAGATACTGCCCTGCACCATACCCATCGGTGCCTTGCAGCCAGAAGACCCCAAGGAAGTTAATATGTCCCTAAATTTATAAGCCATTAAAAAGTTCTGTCCCTCATAAAAATACATAAACTGGGTCCCAAGGACTTCCTGTTTTGTTTTGTTTTTTTCTGCTACTAGCTCCACCCATGCTCACTAGCAGGGATGGCGAGATACCAGTAAGGGTGAGGGGCACACTCCATTATATGTAATGAGGCGGCATTTCTATTGATTATTAAACATATAGTGGCTACCTGGCAATAAAATGTGGGCACTGTTCAACTAACGAGGGCTTTACTTGACTGATGCTTACGTTTCACTGCCAGTGGTCGTCAGTCATTTAAAATCAATAGAAAAGCTGCCGCCAATACAGATAAAGATTAGCGTGCCCCGAGACTCACTGGCATCTCATCATCCTGCTAGAGTGAGTGGAGCTGGGCTGGAGCAAGCAACAGGGAAGTTCTTGGGACCTGGTTTGTATATTTTCGGAGGACAGAACTTTTAACAGCTCCAAGGAACATATTAACTTCATTAGAATCCTCTGGCAACAAACACCGATGAATAATGCAGGGCGCAGCTCAGTGCCTTACTTTGGTAGAGTCTCTTTAAAGTTGCTGGGCTGCGTGACAAAGCAGTGGGTGAGGGCTAGAAGGATGCCAGGGCTGCATAGGAGAAGGTATCTTCGGCAGGAGGAGGGAGGTGGTGGTGCTGAAGTAATCCCTTATTAGTGAGATCCAACCAAGGCCTGATCCACACTCCAGCTCTCAGACCCCGTAACAGATAGAAACCATTACAACCATGGAGGCAGTGTGTCCACACTGCCACAGTGTCCATTTTGGGACCGGCACCACCGCTCCACACTTCGGAAGCCAGGCGACCATTACTGTGGTACCCAATCCCACAGTGCAGCTCGTGCTACACTAGGGGACCAGTGCCACACGTGCACACTACCCCCAGTAACGTTACTGAGGCGTAACCGGTTTCATATCCATTGTTGAAGCCACCTCATGTGGTTTCAACAACGGTTATGAAACTCCTTCTGTAACGTTACAGGTGTAAACATAAACCATTGTGGTAAAGGTTTGGGCACTCTGTAACATTACAGAGGGGTAATGTGGACAGGGCCTAAGAGTCCTGTGTCCAGGTTTGGAGGCTGCACCATAGAAAGGCCATAGGGTGTAAGCAGTATAAAGGGCAACTAAAATTGTACATGGGCTGTGCAAAAGCCCTGTGAGAAACTGGGATCTCAACATAAACCCTGAAAGAGGGGACATGATGGAGACCACAAGTACCTTACAAGGATGAACAGAGGTGCTGGGGGCTCCTTCAAATAGGAAAAAGGACCATGGGACATGATGAAGGCTTATGGTGGGGGTAAGATGGATGCAGTAATTACTACTTCACTGAAAGGTAGTAGATACCTGGAACAGACTGACAGCATTATAGTGTTGGAGGTCAGGAGTGAAATGTGGTGTGGGGGCTTAAAACATGTGTGGTATATAGACATAGGGAATCTCAGTAAATAAGCAGGGAAGAGAGAGGGCCATAAGGGCCACAGGAGACCATTTAGAGTTTGCAGAGAAGGACTTCACAGGAGCCTCTGGTTGCAGTTGTAGCGAGGTCTGGAAACCATAGCAGAAGTGTGACCTAGAGGTGTGACCTAGAGTGAGGGCTCATCAGCAGTGGGGTTTGCGCGCATGCAGTTTAAGGAAAAAAATCTGACAGTTTCTGTGTGCTGGGGGAGCTCTGGTGGCAGTTGTAGAGAGGTGGGGAAACCAGAGTGGAAGAGTAAGAGTGAAGGCTTATCAGTTTTTGAGGAAGCAGTGTTAAAAAAAAAATTCTGTTTTTTATATCGAGAGGTGTGGCGAGGACACGGCAACAGAATGCAGAGGAGTGCAACAGCTTGAAGCAGCCAGTTGAAAAAGGTTTGGTAGAAAAGCAAAAAAAAAATAAATGTTAGAACAGAAACAAGTGATCACTGTATGATAGTGGGAAGAATGGGGAGAAGTATGACTAAATGGCACGTGGCGTGGCTGAAGGACGATCAACCTGGAAGAAACAAAACTAAAAGTAAGATACCAGTAAGCAGTGTCAAACAACAGGGATGAGAGATGGGGATGTGTGACACAGTCCACCATGCACATTAATCAAGGATGACCATAATAAATATATGTGTAAATGTAAGATTCTGTATGCATACATGTACATGCTCGATAAAATGGATTTATCACACTCCATTTATGTCCACTCCAATTGCATAAATTTACTTAATATTTATAACCCATCAGGGCTCTTTTTCTTTAGTGCTCTGTGTTTTAATTGTGAGCTGTCTGGACCTTATGTTGTTTTCCCTCCCCAAATCCTTTGTTGAGCCATGGTACTTTTGATTAGCTGCTGTGCGACTCTATTGTATGCAGTGCTTGCTGTTTTCATGGTCCCGGCAAGAGCCCACTGATTTCCCTGTTTGCCTCCCACCCACAGCTACTTTTAAGTCAAGTTCAGGCATTGCCTTCAGCTGCTGTGGATTTTACTTGTGGTTCCTATCTTGTGCATTTGCTCTCCCAGTCCCTTTCTACCAGGCCTCAGGACACCTACAGTCTGCCACCATGGCAGCTAAGGTTCCTGCCACCTACTGCTGCTGCCCACCCTCCAAACCTCCTCTTTCCGTGGGGGCTCTTCACATGCCACTTTGGGCTGATGGGTAGAGGAGACATGCTCCTTTTTCCTCTTCTTCTTCGATTGTCCCTGCTTCTTTCATTAACTTGAATCCGTTAGAGTCTCTCCTTCAGGATCTCCCTAGTCTCAATCTCAGCCTGTGGGAAGAGCAGTTTGTGATCGCCTTTTCTTCCTCCTTCCACAGCTAGTTTAAATGTTCATCAAAGTACTGTAACATTAAACCATTCATTGAGGACAGTGGTTCCTCCTGGATGGAAGCAGACCATTACCTCTATTTGCTCTAGTCTCTTCCTCCTCCCAAAAATATCCCATCTTCATTCCCACACACATGGAGCAGGTTACAGCCTGAGCTCTGTGGGCTGAATCATAGACACATAGACCTTGATGGCAGATAAGGACTGCTTGGCCCACTCAGTCAGCCCATTTCCCTACCTAGTGGATAAGCTGCAGATCCTAGTTATCCAACAGCTGACTTCCTCCTACCCATCAATAGAATTGGTTCATGTCTGTCCCATGTACTCTTGAAGTCCCCTACTATTTTTGACCCCACAACCTCCTTTGTAAGGCTATTCCATGTGTTCACCATCCTCTCTGTGGAAAAAATACTTACTCATGTTGCCCCTGAGCCATCTCCTCTATCTTCAAATTATGTCCCCTTGCTCTTGCACATCTCTTTTTCTGAAAGATGCTACTCTTTTGGACTTTGTTGATTCCCTTGAGGTGCTTGAAATTTTCTGTCCTGTCTCCCTGGCCCATTTCCTCAAGGGCATACATATTCAGCTTGTCTCTCTTTGTATGGCTTCTGGTGCAGACCCTTCTCTATTTTAGTTGCCCTCCTCTGGATTGGCAGTTGAAAGTGCCTACCATTACTGTCACTGTAGTTCAGTAGCACTAAACTGGCTGCCTATCAACAGCTGCAGCATTTCTGTTCAGCAGTTTTCTGACCAGCCTCCTGCCTGCTACATACAGTCTGGGCCCAAGGACACCCCCCCCCACACTAGTTTCCAGGGAAAGATAATGTTAAAAAAAAATTGCCACTGTCCATGAGGGAGTGACCCATTATATCACCATAGCTATACCTTTCAAACCACTGGCCTGGGACAACTCAAGACTCCTGAACCACCAGTGTCCCTTTTTAAATAATATTAAGCCACTAGTTCAAATGCATTCCACCTGCCCATCTGGACTACTTCTTAAATTATTGGCTACCTGCAGGTCACCTAGGGCGCTAAGGGGGGTTGCAAGTCCCAAATACCGCTTTATTCTCTGTTCTTAGCTGTCTGTTTTTTTTATTCCAGCTCTAGTTTCCTTACTTTGGCCTAGTTTGTCTTTTCCTCTGACACTTCTCTTCCTTTACTCCTGTGTTATATACCATTTTTGTATCTCTCTACTCTTGCTACTATAACTTTCCCATACTGATCTATTTTTCCCTTTATTTCTACAGGTCTGGCCAAACATACCAATCAGATAAGTATCTTTGTTTAATTCTAACACTAATCTCTCCTCTAGCACCTCCGACCCTTTGTGTCCCTTCAACCTTCTCTGTTCTTCCCTTTCAGGTCCTACCAGAATACCCCAAACCAAGGACACCCCAACTCTGGACTCCCCTACTTTGCTGGAACAGGTAAGTCCTAATTACTTAACTGCCTTAGAATCATAGAAATCTGGTGACAGAAAAGGACCATTTTGGTCAGTCGAGTCTGCCACTTACCCCCACCCCCAATCATCATCTTTGTCAAAAGACACCCCACTCTGCCCACTGGTCAGCTTCTGGTGTCTGTCCCATGCCCCCTTGAATCCTTTCACCATTTTACTTACCACAGCTTCTGCTAGTCAGTTCCTGGACTCCACCTTCTCAGTGATGTAATGCCCCCTCATAGCCCTAAACCTTCCTTCTTCAATCTTAGTTTTGATCCCTAGTTCTAGCACTTATTTCCTTGCAAATAAGCTTACTAGTCTCCAGTGGGTACAGATCAGAATCCTCCACCTCCTCATAGGGCTGCCTATGCAAAGCATGGCACCATCTTGGTTGCCCTTGTCTGAACCCTTCTAATCCTGTCTTATATCCTGTGTAGGTGAGGCCTCAGAACTAAACCCCATACTCCAGGTGAGCCTCACCATGGATTTATAAAGGCGCATCAGCACCTCCTTTTTCTGTTTTATACCCCTCCGTATGCACACAAGCATTCTATTCACTTTGCCCACCACTGTGCTGCACTGGTTCTCCGCCTTCAGGTTATCTGAAATTATAATCCCCAGATCTCTGTACTATGGTTTCCTTACCCCCCAGTGTGTAAATGGTTTGGGTTATTACACCCATGTGCATTACTGTGCACTTTTGGCATAAATTGCAGCTAGCAAGTTTCCACCACCTCCAGAAATCTTTAGGCCCTCCTCACTACCTCCACCTCCCTACTAGGTGTCTACCCTATTGCAGATCTTCGTATCATCTACAACAGGCACACCTTCCCTGCAGTTCCTCCGCTATATCTAACATACTAAAGCCATCAGAATAGGCCGAATGGTCTGTTGTGTCTGCTAATAGCCAGCCTCTAATAGGTTCTTTTTTCCCACCCAGACCCAGAGAGGTCATCCTCTTCTTCAGTTTACCCTTGAACCTGTCCCCTCCCTCTTCATGCCCTCCACTGTGCCCTCCTCCACAGACCCTGGACAGTGCATTCCAGGTCTCTACACCTCACAATGAAGTAAGGTCTCCTGCATCCCCTGTAATTCCCTCCTCTAGCTTCCACTCATGTCCCTGGTTGTTTCCACCTTCTTTAGTCTGAACATCTCTTGGCACCGCCCTGTTTATTCCTTTTACATATCTGAGGATCCCTATCATGTCCCGTCTCTCCTCTCCTCCAGCAAGTACAGCCCAAGCTCTTCCAGCCTTTCCTAATGGGGCCTTTACTCCATGCTCTGAAGCATGTCATGTTGCCCTTCTCTGGACTTGCTCTCCAGCAGTGTTGTATCCTTGAGGTAGGTCTCCCGGACCACGCATGCAGTACTAGAGATGTGGTCTAACCAAGGCATTATACAGAGGGAGGATCACCTCCCTCTTCCTGGATGTAATCCCCCTGACTATGCAGTATCTGGTTTGCTTTGGCCACAGTTCTTCTGCAATTTTTAGTGTTGTTCATTTTGGCTCTAGCACCACCCCTTGATCCTGCTCACTCATTGTGGCTTGCAGTATGACACTCCCAGGTGTATACATGGCCTGGGTTTCTGACCCTCTGATGCAGCCCCCAACATTTCCCTGCATTAAACCTCAGTCCCCACCTCCTTGACCACCCATCCAGGGTATCCAGGTCCCTCTGGACTGTCTCTCTTGCTTCATCTCCGTCTGCCAATGCTCCCAGTTTTAAGTAATCCGCAAAGAGACTCATCCTACTCTTAACCGCCCTCCCCATATCGAAGACATAGGCATTGAACAGGAGTGGTCCCAGTACCGAACCTTGGGGGACCCCACTGGTAACCTTCGTGAAGGAGGAGGAGACTACCCACCACTACCCTCTGTATTTGCCATTAGCCAATTTTCTACCCATCTGAACAACTGTCCTCTCAACCCCACCCTCCCAATCTGAGCAACTGTCCTCCCACCCCCAGCTTTAATAGCAGCCCATTTTAGGTACAGAATCAAATACCTTACTGAAATCAGGTATAGGGACGTCCTCCGGTCTATGCGGTCCAGAATCCCAGTCATAAATATCTATGGGTTGGTCTAACACAATCTCCGGATGAAACCATAATGTTTGTCATCCAGATGCCTCAACCTTTCCAGCTGCCTCCTGAGCTAGCCTCGATAATGCCCTCCATTACTTGGCCACCACAGACGTTAGGCTGACAAGCCTATAATTCCCATCTCCTCCTCTAGACCCCTCCATTGGTGGATAGGCACCATGAGCCACCCTCCAGTCTTGAAGCACCCATCCTGTCAGCAGAGAGGTGTTAGAGTGCTGACAGTGGTGCTGCTAGCTCATCGGCCAATTCCTTCATAACCTCAGATGCAACCAATCTGGCCCCGGTGCCTTATCAGTTTTAGTGTCCGAAGGCCTCCTTCTCCCTTTCCACTGTGATTTCTCCCTCCTCCCAGCCCACCTCATTTAACCACCCATCCCTTCTAGACTTGGCCCAGCCTATACCCCAACTTCTTTCAGTCCTCTCGACTCCATCTGACCTCTCGACTCTGCTGGCTCCCCTTCCTTCCCATTGGGCTGGAGGGATCCCCTGCCTCCCTCCGTAAATATCAAGGCAAAGTACTCATTTAGCACCTCTGCCTGATTTCTCCTGCCTCCTGAGTCCATCCCTCCTCAGTCCTAATCATGCTGATCTGTACCCCCCCTTTTCTCTTCTCCCTTGTGTATCTATAGAATCCCTTTCCCCCCTTCGGATATCCCTAGCCAGGTTTTGCTCCCTCCTCACCTTGGCTCCCCTCACCACTGTGGTGATCCTTCCAGCTATCAACTCATACCCCTCTCCCTATTCCCCCTAGAGTGCCTAAAACATGCATAGGCAGCCTTTTTATCCCTCACTGCTTCCTGCACCTCCCTGGTCCACCAACACAGCTTGTTGGCTCTACCATGCTTACGCCTTACCTTTGTACAGGAGTTAGTAGTCTTCTGCACCCCCTTCTTAATGGCCTTCCACAAGCTGACAGCATCCATGTCCGGCCTAATCTTGTCCAAGCTCCCCTGTAGAATCCTGCCCATGCCCACGAAGTCTGTTCCCCTGAAGTTCACTACTACTGTATTAGAATGGTTATCCCCCCACCAGATACAGCAGAAACCAGACTGTAGTGTGATCACTACCTGCCAACGGGCTGCACACCTCCAGGCCCTTTATCTGGTCACTGTCAGCTAGGACACAATCCAGTATCTGCACCTTCCTAGTAGGTTCCCCCACCTGCTGGACCTGGAAGGCATATTGGAACATATCCATCAGTTTCTGTTCCCTGGCCACAGAGGATGTCATAGTCAGGGCCTCTACTATTCTGAGGCACAGTGGGACCAAGTTCTACAGCAAGACTACCATTTGCCGCAGAACTTCTGTGGTGGTGGTTTGTAATTTCTGCGGAAGTTCTGCGGCACTAACAAACTACCACATCACAGTGTCAGCTTGTCATCCTGACTTCACTTTCATGGCAGTGGTTATAGCAATTAGCATGGTGGAAAGCACAGTAACACTAGTTCAAAAAATAACAGACTTATAAGAATTATTTTATGCCTAAAAAAACAAAACAAATGTCTCTCCCTTAAGGTCCTAGCCTATTGCATAAATGATATATGCAGAGGGGATCTTATGTGATAAATAAGGTATTTCAATATGCACGCTATCTATCCCACTAATGAGGGTTCCACTGTCTATCACTTATATATATATATATATATGTATGTGCTTTCTACACCACTCATGAGGTTCCCACTGTGTATCACTTATATATTTATATGCAATCTGTAATATACATACAAATATGTGTGTGTGTGGTGAGAGAGACAGAGATACTGTGATGTGTGTGTCTATATATATATATATATATATATATATATATATATATATATATATATATATTTCTTTTTATTTCCATGAACTTGCATCCTCACTTATATAGGTCCCATTGGAAATGGAATAGAGGAGTCATTGCAAAACTCTTTTTTCATGTTAACCTGCTTTCCCTGACACATTGCATAACACCATCAGACCATGACACGCATGTGAACCAATTGTGAGATACAGCTTTCCGGCCCATCACAATGTGTCCACCATGTGACGGAACACTGCACCATACCTTCCCAAGCTCCAAGCAGTGATGTGTTCCACCAATCCTTGTGCTGCCCAGCCAGCTCCCAGAGCTAATATCTGAACCTGAGTTGCCAGCATGGAAACACAGCATGCTACCCTCTGGCCCAACAGCTGTCCCTGCACAGAACATTTCTCAATAATTTTTAGATGATTCTATCAACCAATGACAATATGGAATCAATAACCCTGGCAAAAATGCATACAGTGCAATTATTTATTTAACAGGTCTAGTCTTTCAACAGGTCTACACATTATTGTATTTCACTTTTCTGGGCATAATTACTTTATTTTTCTTAAAAATTTAGACAGTTAAATTCATTTTACCAGTTATTCGTTTCAGATAGCGTCCCTGTACCTTAAAGGCACAAATAAGTTTGTACAAAGTGAGGTATGGACTTAACAGGCCTGTGCTATTGACAAGGCTTTGTTTAAGTTGGCCCTAGTGCAACAATGTAAGACTGAAAATAGTATTAGGTTGTAGTGCAGGTTGAGCAAATATCACCATGCATGATGTGCTGTGCCATCGTCTCTGGCAATGGGAGCTGTGGTAGATAAGTGACTGTTCATTTCTGTTGCAGAATGCAGCCATTTCATTAGCTAATGTATGATGTTACAGCAATGATAACATCACATTCTGAACATATGGGGGGGGTTGGATATAAAAGAGGGGAAGGGAACCAGATTCTATGTATAAACAGAAATATTAATAAAATCACCAAAAGAGTGAATTCAGCCACCACAGAAGTTCTGCGGTAGATTGCAAGTTCGCACAAAATTCCGCGGCCACTGAATTCTAGGGGCGCTTCGCATAGTGTCCCAGTCTGTCCTCAGCATAATAAAGGTCACCCATGATCACCACCATACCCTTTCCACGGTCACAGTGCCCCTTGATGTTCTCAACTAGTTTGTCCTCCAGTGCCTCTTCCATCATTGGGGGTTCTGTACGCCACTCCTATTTTCAATCTTTTTCCTCCACTCTTTTGTAGGATTACCCAGATCTCCTCCACTTCCCCCTACAGCCTCCTCCACTCCACTAACCGCTATGTCATTTTTGACTATCAGGGCTACACCCCCTCCTCTTCCCTCTCCTCTATCCTTCCTGAATATTTTGTAGCCCACCAAATTTAGATCATAGTCATTTTTCTGAGTGGCCCATGTCTCAGTAATTGCTGCCACATCCACTGATCCCTCAACCAGCATCACCTGGAGCTTGGGCATTTGTTGCCCATGCTCCTAGCATTGATCAGGGTTGTCCTCCATCCTGATCCCTCTCTCTTCTCAGCCATCTCGACCCTGAGCAGTCCCTAGATGCTCTTTCTTGCACAGCTCTGGATAGATTTAGATTGCAGTTACCTGCCTTCTTTTCATGCCCTGGACCTGGACCCTCGAGCAGCCCTCCTGGAGCCACTCTTTTACTTTACAAGTTTAAACTCCACCTCTCTACTATGAATCCAGCAAGATTTAGTTTCAAGATCTCCCTCCCCTCCAAGTTGAGGTGTAGCCTATCCCTGGCATATAACCCCTTGTCCTCCCATGTATCCCCCAGTCCCTGACCAGCCCATACCCTTCTGCCCTGCGCCAGTCCCTGAGCCACTGGTTCACACCTCTTAAGTTTATGTTGGTCTCCCTGGACCCCTAGGTACTGGCAGAATCTCAAAGAAGGAGATTGCTTCTATAGAGTGGTAAACCTGGCCAGTTCTCGGAATCTTGCCTGGATTTCTAGTTCACTGTTCCCTCTAAGTCATTTGTTTCCAGATGTTGTGTCTTGGGATTACCCGCATTCCAATGCTATCGAGTATAGCTGGAATTTGGCCTTGTGTATGGCTAGGCCTGGGATACATTTAGCCTTGACTGGGCTGCTTTTTCCCTCTCCACCCCTCCCACTGGATGCCCCAGGTCATGGAGTCACCCAGCAGGATCACCTTCTCCACCCCCACTTTACTGGCCCATTAGATTCCATCCAGGCTCTTCTTTCTGTCATCAACCCCCAGCTTGCTTCTCTTGTCCCCCTCAGCCTGGGGATCACAAGCCTGCACTTGCCCTACCATGCTCATTCTTGTACCTGTAGCTCCCAGCTTGCTCCTTGCCCCCCCCAACCTCCTGGGTGGCACAGATTGACCCCCACCCAGATCTCCGTGGACTCTTTCCGGGCTGGTATCCTCAGATCCCCCACCCAGGCTCCCTTCTACTGCTTCCCTCCTTGCCTCCCCCCTTCCAAGTTCTGCATCCTTCACCCCATCTGCTGTGTTTCTCCCTACCCCCCCTCCACCTCATCTGATTTCTCCGCCCTGAAGCTGGCCTGTCTAGAGTATTCCTTATCCTTGGTTGACTTCCCTAACCTGGATGCTTGCCCAACCCTAGTCCTCCCTCCTCCCACCCTGGCTTCACTCTGCACTCCCCCTTCCTCCCCACCTAGGCTAATGTCTCTTCCCCCTCCCCTTCTGTGGATCTGGCGCTCTGTCTCCTGCCCCATCTTCCCCAGCTTACTGACCAAACCCTCTCTGTCTGCCTGCTCCCCTCCTCCCGCCAGCCTCTCCACCTCATCTCATGTATATAGCAAGGTGAATAGATTAGTAAGTGTGATGCTTGCCCCCAACCTGCTCTCTCCTGTCCCCCCTCCTTCTGGTCAGCCACCTCTCTACGAAGTGATTTCCATACATTGCTTGTTTCGTGCCCCACCCCTCATGATTAACCATATGATTCTTGTCTACCTGTTCCCTGGGTTATACCATATTGGACTTGTGTACTCTCATAAGGTCCTTTCCACACCTTTCCTCCCCACCCTTCCCACCTTCCAGCTGCCTTCTGATCCCCTCTATTTCCTCCCTAAGACCTGCCAACTGAAAACACAGGGGGCACCCTCTGAACCCCCTTGCCCAATTTAATATTATTGCCCACCTCATCCTGTACACCGAATCACTCTACCGAAGGTGCCCGCTTTGGCCACCCCCAAGTCTACCCTCATTTTAGGTGAGCAATGCAGCCCTCTAATAGAAATAATTCAGTCAGTGTTGCACTAAAACCCAAGCAGTTTGCCCCCTCCGATTACAGCAGTTTTCCCTCTTTCTTGACAGTAGCCAGTTTTCTAGCCCTAGCAGTAGACGGTTCACAAGCAAAATTAGTCCATCACAACTCTAGCCAGCTCAGAGACCCTAGCAGTAATCGATTCACACACAGTTTACCTACTCCCTAAGATGTAGTTGGCATACACAATCATTTATACAGTCTGCTTCATTATGCCGCTTCCTGGTAGTAGTCAGTGTTGCCTAAGCAGCACAGTGTACAGGACCCTTTTCCCCCAATCAATAACAATCCAGCTTCCTAGTGTTCCAGTTCACCCAATTTAGACTTGTCCTCCAAGACTCTGCCCTCACCAACCATTTAATAGAGGTCAGGGCCAGGGTAGGTGGTGTGGAACAAAGAACAGCTCTCCTCCTCTGATTGCGACTGGACTATTTGCCTTTTATAGCCCAGTCACACAGTCAAAAGTTTGCACCCTATTCACTGATTGACCACTCCTTCCTGAGTCACCGGCTTGCAAAGATGTGGCTGATGTGGACCCGGTATGCATTGCCTGTCCCCTGCCAGCAAGAGCTTCCTTGTCGATCACCAATGTGATCCCATCTTCTCCCACTGCCGATGTAACCCCAGAATTCCTGCCCAGACCACTTCCAGCGACAAGCCCCGGTCTGGAAAGAACAGCTCTCCTCCCCAGATTGGAACTGGGCTAATCGTTGCTATAGATTGTAAAAAAGGATGGTTCCCAGCACCAACCCCTGGGGCACACCACTGCCACCCTGGAATGCACCCCATTTACCTTACCACCACCCTCTGGTTTCAGTCTTTGAACCAGTTTTCCACCCACCTTGTTATTTTCTGTTCCACCCCTAAGCCTTCCAGCTCATTTACCAGGCTTCTATGTGGCAAAGTGTCAAAGGCATTGCTGAAATCTGGGTAGGCCACATCCTTCCCCATCCACCTTCCTTGTTACCCAGTCAAAAAACTCAGTTAAGTTTGTAGGGCACAACCTGTCTCCCATAAAACCAAACTGCCTTGGGTCCTGGAGGCAGTATAGCACATTGGGTAAAGGCTCTGAGCTACAGATCTGGAGACCTGGGTTTGCATCCAACAGCCATCTAAGTGCATACTGTGTGATTCTGAGCAAGTTACTTAACTTCTTTGTGCTCCAGGTTGCATCTGGAAACAAACTTCAGATTAGTGTGCTACTCCTGGTTAAACAATGTTCCCTTCCCCCACTTCCCCTATAGACCATTGACAACCAGGTGCTCCACTATTCTTTCCTTCAGCAGTATTTCCATTACTTTTCCCACTGTTGTGGTCAGGCTGACCAGTATGTAGTTCCTGCATCCTCCCTGTTACCACTTTTGTACAGTGGGACCACATCAGCCCTTCTCCAATCCCTGGGCATGTCACCAGTTTACAAAGATAGGGTGAACAGGGTAGTCGGAGGCCCTACTAACACCTCCCTTAGCTCCCTCAGTGTCCAGGGATGCATCTTCTGGCCCATAGCCTTATTGCTGCCAGTTCCATGAGGATCCTTTCTTTTGCAAAGGGAGCTGTGTCCTTTTCTATGATCTCTCCATCCTTACTAATGCTGGCCCATTTCCTGCCCCTTCCTTTGTAAAAACCGAACAGAAGTATTTGTTCAGTATTTCTGCTTTTTGGCGATCATCTTTTACCCTCCCTCCATCCACCCTTTTCAGACACTCAATATCTCCCCTTGCCTTCCTTTTCTCCCTGATGTACCTGCATGTAAAAGGTTTTGTCCCTCCTTACTACAATATCCACTGGCTGGCTTGTGTCAAGGGTCCCACATAAGTGTGGGTCTGGTGCCAATGTGCACTTTGCATGTGGAAACATTTTGGTTTGCCTACTGTGTGCTGTAGTGTAGTGGATTATGATGACTGGTTTTGCTGGATTCTGCACTGACAGCTTCATTTACAGCAGATCCTGGAGTTCTTTGCGGTGGGAGATTGTCCTACAGTGCATGTTAAGAGTTGATATAGGCTCTCAGCTTTGGTTTACTGGCCCCACTGAACTCCCTGAGCTAAGTTCTGTCACAGACTGACTTATCCTCTGGAGAAGAGCAGAAGTGGAAAACACCTGATGAGAGATTGTGTAGGCTCAAATGTGCACTGCAGGCTATTGGAACTTCTATTGCCTGTTGCCAGCTGCAGGGAGTTCTGGGACTGGTTGTGGCTGCGGATATCTGCCTAGAGATGGTCACAGTTGGCCTGCTGCGGTGTGTT
Organism: Neoceratodus forsteri; assembly: GCA_016271365.2. Classification (NCBI taxonomy): domain Eukaryota; kingdom Metazoa; phylum Chordata; order Ceratodontiformes; family Ceratodontidae; genus Neoceratodus; species Neoceratodus forsteri. Next base: position 1,060,148,438 of record CM028132.1, on the reverse strand, counting down.
ATACTGCAATGGATGGTAGTTGGAAATTCCAAATCAGTTGGGGGGGGGGACTTAGAGGAAGGATTAGGAAGTACTTCTTCACTGAGAGGGTGGTGGACAACTAGAATGGGCTGCTGATAGAAATGGTGGAAGGGTTCACGAGGGCATGGGATAAGCACAGAGGGCAACTGGCATGGGGGGGATCTACAGAAAAGGCCTAGTAGATATCTAGCCGAACTGGGCAGACTAGGTGGGCTTGCGGTCCCTTTCTGCCATCACATACCTGTGTTTCTGTGTATTCTACAGGCAGATTGGGAAAAGGGAGGGGGGATCCACTACACCACCAGGGAAACATTCATTGTGCCTTAAATATCTGTTCCTTGGTGTCTTTATCCTACCCTGCATTGGTTGATGTGTGGAGCAACATGACGACCTGCCCCCAAAAAAGATCAGTTCTAAAGGCATGGGCAAGGAGTCCTCCTCCTCCCTCCCCCAACCATGACATCCCCTGAGTGACCAAATCCATTCTAAAAGCCAGGCTGATGGTGTGGTACAGGTCTGGTATCCCCCAATCCACTTTTTTTATTTTAACCTCTACAGAGCCTTCCCAACTGACCCAGCTGATCAGTATTTTTATTTTTCATACTGACCCATTTTCCCTTTTATATCTACAGGTCTGACAGGACATTGACTGGGAGTAGGAGGACACTGGCCATATGTATCAGATAAGTATTGTTTTTTTGTTTACCCTACATTGTTTGTCATATAATAGTTCATAATGAACTGCAGATCCATTGTGAGCCCATTGCTGTTCTTGTTTTACAGGTATGAATGGCTGCTATGGGAGGCACTGGGTCGGAGCTGTACCTTGTGCTTTAGAAAGGAGACTATGGGCTGGTGGGGGGTATGGGATGGGCATCAAGGTTGGGAACTCCAGGGAACACCACACAATCAATTGGCCAAGACTCGTGAGGCTCAAACCCTGTTTTTCATTTTCTTGCTTTGTGTGCTTTGCATTCTAATGCCTGCATTAATGTAGTATTTTTGTTTTGCAACAAGTACTGTCTGTGTGTGTGTGTGTGTGTGTGTGTGTGTGATAACCGACTGTAGGGTGTGGTGTGCGGTTACGCTCTGATATACGCACACCTTGATGTGTGTTGTTGCACATGAGGCCGCAGGTCGAGTGCATCAACCACCCAAGCCGTGTGTATATCCCTGCACTTCCACACACCACACAGTGGGTCATCTGTCTTATAAAATGGCAAAATTGTTTTGGAAGGGAGTAAAAGTGCAGGTGTGTGGTTGCACTATGATATACGCACAGTCATCTAATGGTGTTTGTCCATTGTGACTGATAATCCCATTATAGAGATAGATAGATAGATATATATGTATATATATATAGAGAGATACACAAACAGACACGAGCACGCACACACACACACACATATATACATATACATATACATACACACACTTCACTCAAACAGCCCCTTGATACCGAAAATAATTTTCCACACCGTGCATGTGCTCCCAGTCCGAAGAGGCTCTCATCTCCTTTTGAAGATAAACCTGGAAATACTGGTGAGGACCTGCAAATCAGGGAGGCTCCCATACCAATTTCTGCAAACTAGAACGATTGTTGGTCATTCCTTTACCTAAATGTCCACCCCCTTCCTTGTGACTTTGAGTCAAACATGGGGTAACAGACTTTAGTACCTCCTATAGACATAGCCCCCAAGATCTCCATCTTCTTTGGAATTCACAGATGACTTTCTCACTCAGGAACCCTTAAACAAAGCTTCCTCTGCTGAGGTTGCAGATACTTGCAGATGAATACTGTTTTGTTTTTGTTGAATTTTATGCAATGCCATCTTTAATGCAGCCTAATTCACTGAAACAGAACTACAACACTGCTGACAGGAGTACTACCAAAATCACACTGCACACTGAAGTGCACTACAGGTGTTGATGCAGTGCTAATTAACATAATTCGCACACACTGAAAAAGCAATGCAACACTGCTAATTGCAGTACTTTTGCAGTGTGATGACAGTGCTATTTAACATAATTCGCACACTGAAAAAGCAGTGCAAAACTGCTTAAGGCAGTTTTGCTGACAGAACACTGCTTCAGGCAGTGTTGAAAACACTGCTAAGCACAGTACTTTTGCAGTGTGATTACAGTGCTAATTAACATAATTCGCACACACTGAAAAAGCAATGCAACACTGCTAATTGCAGTACTTTTGCAGTGTGATGACAGTGCTAATTAACATAATTCGCACACACTGAAAAAGCAGTGCAAAACTGCTTAAGGCAGTGTTGCTGACAGAACACTGCTTCAGGCAGTGTTGAAAACATTGCTAATTGCAGTACTTTTGCCATGTGATTACAGTGCTAATTAACATAATTCACACACACTGTATCAGCACTGCATGTACACCAAAAGAGACCTGAAGATGCACTGATTAAACACTGATGGACTGCATTATGAAATGAAGTGTGCAGGAAGTGTACACTGCTACTGTAACACTGAAATAACACCACATAGTGACTGTTTGAACACTTCACTTCCCTCTGGGAATACTTGTTGCACCTGTTTCAGTTGTACCCGCCTCCTACTGGTATGTATTTGAATCAGCTCCTTCAGTTTCCCCACATTTTTTGTCCGGCAGCCTAAATATTTCCCCCGGGGCATCTATCTCAATACCCAGAAATTCTAGCATCTTACTAGGCCCTTCTGTTTTTTTCTGGTGCCAACGGAACCCCTAATTCTCTGCATAGCTCCTGAAAACTGGCCAACATTTTTCTGTCTCTCTTCTCCCACTGCCTATAAACAGGAAATCATCCAAATAATGAATGTTTGTTTTGTACCCAGTTCTTACCTGAAATATCCACTGAAAACAGGTGCTGAATGCTTTGAATGTTGCACATGCTATGGAACGTCCCATGGGCATGGCTTTGTTAAAATAGTACTGTCCCCCGATTTTAAACCCCAACAGATCACAGTCTTCTTTCCTAACCAGGAGTAACCTGAAAGTGGACTCTATGTCCGTTTTTGCCATCCATGCATCAGCGATTGCTCGGATGATCCGGACTGCATCTTCTAATGTGGCATATGTCACTTTACTATATTCATTGCTAATAAAATAATTCTCCGAGTCCCCTTCCAGAAAGGATAGATGGTGAATCACTCTGTATTCTCCTTCCTGTTTTTTGGGGACCAGGCCCAATGGAGAAAACTTCATATTCTGCAATGGGGGGGGGTCTCATATGGTCCTTCTACTCTCCCTGCTGCCTTTTCCTTCTCTATCTTACGTCTTAACATTTCTTTTCTCCCTTTTACTGAACCCAAATTGTTCACCTCTCTTGCTTGCCTTGGGCCCTCACACTGTAATGAAAAACCTGTGTGAAAACTTTTTTCAATCATCTCTGCCACCTGTCTATTCGGGTATCTCTCCAACCATTGTTTCCATGCCTCTATCCTGATGGGGGTTCTTGATTCTCTAAATTGCTGCCTTGCCTTCTTCCCTTCTCCTCTGCCACAATGGTGCCTGACTTTGCTGGTCAGTGGTTCTGACTCCCTCTACTTGCATGCCCCTGCCTCTTCCCCCTCTATTCCATACCTGCCCCCTATACCCCGACCCCTCACAAAAAAACTGTTGACCTGTTCCTTGCACCGCTGCTCCTTGGGTTCCCTGGATCCATGTCGTCCTGCATCTGCTCGCTGGATGTGTTCCCCCGCATTTTGAACATGCATGCCGAAAGCGGCATTGTGGCGAGGAAAAAAGGCCCTATTGTAAGCCCAGCAACACCTCTGTGGCATCCCTCCTTTCTTCCCCAATTCCCCCTCGGGCGTGAACTGATCAGTTACATAGTCTGTCCACAAATCTAATTGCTTCGTGTCCCATCTTACATCCCCACATGTCGCCATTCTTTGCCGAAATAATTCGTCGTAGTATATCCATCCAACACCCCCTTTTACCTTCGCCCGCCTTATTATCAGGGAGTATGTGATGAGTGGGATGCCCAACTCCGGCTTCTTCTCCAATACCATAGCTGAGAACGTGGCGAAGCCTACAAACCATCCCTCCCAAGTCTTCCCTTTAGTGAATTTGTCCTCCTCTTTCTTACCTAACAAAACTACCACTGCTGCCATTTCACTCTTTCCTATATTCTCTGTTTCTTCATATTCTGCTGCCACTTCCTTGCTTACTAAAGCAAAAATATCCACATACTCTCCCTTCCATATTTTTTCTGTTTTGGCCAATGGGACTTGTTCCCCAACTCTCATCCCAGGAGCTCCTATCTCCTTTGTTCCTTTTCCCTCTTTCTCTACTCCTCCTTCCTTTACCTTCGGCATCTCTTTGTCTGCCCTAATCTCAGCCAGTGCTGACTCCATTGCCCCAAACCTCCTGACTCAAGTGCCGAAACAATTTGGCTTATGTACTCTTTGATGCTGTCACCCACGGAGCCAGGTGCATTACCTGTGGCCTTGTCTGCTTCCTGCTGCCTGCTGTCCTCCTGGTGCCCCAGTATGGTTCCCTCTGGTTGAAGGGTTGGTTGCCCTAATAGTGGTTGTGGAGGAACCGCTGTGGGCTGGGGATCCGGTCTGGGCTCCACTGGGGGAGCCACAACCTGGTCCTGGGGGGGGTACTGACAGTATCAGGTCAACGGGTTGCAGAGGTACTGGACTAGCTGCCTTGGTAGGTCCCACTATCAGTGGTTGTTCCCTGATTGGGCTATGTGGCCTCTCAGCCAGCCATTTCCCTCTGCCCTCTTTACCCTTCACTGCTTTCCTTTTCTCCCTGGATCTCCCTGGTTCCTCCCCTTCCACCAGCTCCCACATTCTATTGGCTTTTTCCGACAGCTCCATTATAGCCCTGTAGGCATCTTCTTTCGAAAGCCAGCTCTTCTTTGGTGCCATGTTCCTTGCTTCTTGCAAACTGTGAAGACAACTGAAGAAAAGGAAAAAAACATTCCATTATTAAACGTCTGCCTGCAGCAGTACCTCAAATGGCCAGGCCTGCTTCCCCAAGAGACAGTCTACTAATGGCAACAAAAGTGCCTTCTTCTGCCCTACCTATACTCCTTGACATCAGATCATTCATGCCCTCAGCCCTACTGCTGAGTGCCGGCTGCCCCTAAAAACTATGACCCCCCCCACAGGCCACGATCCCCTTCTGTGGCTGACCCCTCTCTCTGGGTCTTCCGCTTCCTTTTCTTCTTCCCATCATCCATCCCTGTTCCCTGACATCCTTTCTCTGGGCCTCTTTCCATTGCTTGGCCCTTCTAACATAGAAACATAGACTTTGACGGCAGATAAGGACCACTTGGCCCACCCAGTCTGCCCATTTCCCTACCTACTGGATAAGCTGCAGATTCTAGTTAACCAACAGCCTATTTCCTGCAACCCTCCACTATAATTGCCTTATGTCTGTCCCATGCATGTTTGAATTCCTCCACTGTTTTAGACCCCACAACCTCTCCAGGAAGGCAGTTCCATGCATCCATCACTCTCTCCGTGAAAATAATTTCTCACATTACCCTGATGGTCCCCTCTAACTTTAAATTGTGCCCTTGTTCTTACACATCTCTTTTTCTGAAAGATGCTACCCTCCTGGACTTTGTTGATTCCTTGAGGTACTTAAAAGTTTCTATCATGTCCCCCGTCCCTCCTTTCATCAAGGGTATACATATTAAGCCTCTCAGTCTCTCTTCATATGGTTTCTGATGTAGACTCTGAGCCATTTAGTTGCCCTCCTCTGGACTACTTCCATCCTGCTCTATGTCCTTGCGAGATGAGGTCTCCAAACTGCACGCAGTACTCCAGATGGGGTCTCACCAACTGTCTGTATAGAGGATAACCACTTCCTTTTCTACTTGTGATGCCCTCCCTATGCATCCCAGTATCCCCTGGCTTTCCTACTGACCTTACATTGCATACCTACCTTTAGGTCATCTGATATGACTACACCCAGATCCCTTTCCATTATTGTTGTTGTTAGTACCTCCCCTACTATTGTGTACTCTTCTCTTGGATTTTTATTTCCCAGGTGCATTACTTTGCATTTCTTTGCATTGAATCTAAGTTGCCATATGTCTGACCATTCCTCCAACCTTGCCAAGTCTCTTCTCATTCTTTCTACCCCCCCTTTTGTATCAACTCTGTTACAGATCTTTGTGTCATCCACAAAGAGGCATACCTTTCCTTCCAGACCCTCTGCAATGTCACCCATAAAGACGGTAAAGAGGACTGGACCCAGTATTGAGCCCTGAGGTACTCCACTAGTAACTCCCTTTCTTCAGAATGTGTTTCACTCACTATTACCTTCTGTGTCCTGTTGTGCAGCCAGTTTTCTACTCAGGCTACCACCCTGGGACCCACTCCCAGGCTGGCTAACTTGATTATTAATCTTTGTGCAGACTGTGTCAAATGCCTTGCTAAAGTCTAGATAAGCCATATCCATAGCCCCTCCTGGTCTATTACTTTGGTCACCCAGTCAAAGAAATCGATTAGATTTGTCTGACATGACCTTCCTGCTGTGAATCCATGCTGCTTTGGGTCCAGTGCCCCGCTGACCTCTAGGTACTCAACAATTCTTTTCTTTCAGAAGTGATTCCATCATTTTCCCACCACTGAGGTCAAACTAACAGGTCTGTAGTTTCCTGCTTCTGCCTTGCTCCCACTTTTGTGAAGGGAATCACATCTGCCTCCTCCAGTCCTCAGGTACCACCCCATCTTCCCATGATTTGTTAAAAGTGTGGTTAGTGGTGTGACTAGGTCCTCCTTAGCTCTTTTAGGATTCTAGGGTGAATCCGTCCAGCCCCATTGCTTTGTCCACCTTGAGTTTTAGAAGTTCTTTCAGTACTCTTTCTTCTTAAATGGACTGCTATTAACCCCACTATCCAGAGTGCTTCTACAGTTTGGCTTAGGTAACTCCTCCTCTTCTTCTTTTGTGAATACTGAGCAAAAGTATTCATTCATTATCTCTGCCTTTTCACTGTCTCCCTCTGCCCACCTCCCCTCTCCTTTATTAATCTTCCCTATCCCTCCCTTAACCTTTCTATGTTCCCTAATGTACCTATAAAAGGTTTTATCCCCCTTCTTAACTGAGTTGGCTATCCTTTCCTCAGTTTAGGCCTTTGCTTTTCTGACTGCCTTCCCACTTCTTTCTCTTTAATTGATACAGTTCCTGTCATGCTCTGTCTGTGATTCCTTATACTTTTTGAATGCAGCCCTTCTCCTTAACCTTCCTGACCTACGTCTTTTGAGAGCCATAGTGTTTTTTTATTCCGCTTTGTTTTCTTTATTTGTTTCACACAACGGCTTGTTGCCTCCATGATGGCAGTTTTGATTTTTCTCCATTGTTCTTCCACCCCTTCTTTCTGGCCATTTGCTAATGCATTCCTCAGGTATTCATCCATTTTGCCAAAGTCAGCCTTTCTAAAGTCCAGTATCCTTGTATTTGTATGGCTTGTCTCCATGGTTGTGTTTATTGTGAAGCACACTGTGCAGTGGTCGCTTGTTCCCAGGTGTCTACTGACTTCTAAGTTTGTGATCCTCTCTCCATTTGAGAGTACCAGGTCTAATATTGCTCCTTCCCGAGTGGGTTCCACCACTAGCTGTCTAAGGCATGCTCCCTGTAGGGCATCGAGAATGACCCTGCTCTTGGATGTGGCTGCAGTCCATGTTGTCCAGTTAACATCTGGCATATTCAGGTCCCCTATCAATGGTATCTCCCCTTTTTCAGCCATTTTGAGAATGCCCTCTATCATTTTCTTGTCCATTTCCTCCCCTTGAGAAGGGGGTCTGTATACAACCCCTGTGCGGATTGTGATGCCATTCCCTGCCTCCAATGTGACCCAGAGTTCCTCTTGTCCTCCCCCTTTACCTTTTAGTTCTGTTTCTTTGATCCCTTCCCTGATGTAGAGAGGTACTCCACCTCCTCTTTTACCCTCCCTGTCCCTTCTGTAGATTGTGTACCCTGGTATGGTGACATCCCAGTCATGGTTCTCTGTGTACCATGTTTCTGTGACTGCCACAATATCCAAGTGTTCCACTTCCATCAGGGCTACTAGCTCTGGAAGCTTGTTTCCAAGACTACGGGCATTGGTACTCATTGCCCTCCATTTAATGTTGGCTTTATCCTTTTTCACCCCATCCCTGCTCTTATTGCCCTGTCCATTTTTCCATTTACTCCTGTCCTGCCCTCTTTCAAGCTCTGTACCTCAGTGTTTACCCTACTACCTGCCATGCTTTGTGGGGGGAGGCTTGAACTTTCCTGTTTCCTATCAGCACCTCCCCCCTTGGCTAGTTTAAAAGCTTGCCAAGGAAGCCTTTAAACCTGTCACCTAGGAGCATGTTTCCCTTCCTGGACAGATGCAGACCATCGTGCCAGTATAGACCTTCATCTCTCAGGTGGACTCCCAGTCCCAATGAAGCAAAGCCCTGTGCTCTGCACCAGTTTTGCAACCATTCATTAAACCGCATGGTGTGCAGTACCCTAGCCTCACCCCTGCCATGGACTGGCAGCACTTCTAAGAAGGTTACCGTGCTTGCTACCTGTCTGAGGCCCCTCCCCAACTCCACAAATTCATCCTGCACTACACTGATCTCATGCCTAGCTAGGTCATTTGTCCCGAGGTGGACAATGATATCTAGTTTCCTCTCCTGTGATGCTGCTTCAGCAATCCTGAGGATTCGCTTCCTGTCCCTCCAAGCCATGGCACTAGGCAGGCACTTTACTTCCCTCTCCTCTCCCTTCCCCAGGTCTACACCCTAACAATTGAGTCCCTATCAGAAGCTGTTTATTTCCCTTGTGTTGTCCCTTGCCACTCTTTTGTGGGTCTCCCTTGTGGATATCCCCAGCATTCTTCTTGGTCTCCAATGAGGGTGTCATCATAGAGGAACCTTGATTTATGCCAGACCGACATATGATTTGTGAGAGGGTGCAACTCGGGGGCTACACCTCTGTTCCACCACCTCACCCTCCCAGAACCTACTGTGGTCCATCTGCTCTTCACACATGGCAACCTCTGAGGCAGTGGTTGTGGAACTGGTGCTCTTGGGTGGGAGTCCTCCTGAGTCCTTGCCAGTTCAGCCTGGAGGTGGGCAACCTCCTCCCTCAGAGCTGACAGTTGCCTGCAAATAGGGCAGCAATGCAGGTTCCAGAATTTTTCCCAGAAAATTGCTGCCCCACAGCCAGTGCATTGCACCACTCCCCACATGTCCCTCTTCCTTATAATATACAATGAGTAATATACAAATTTTTTTTTTTTTTTTGGTGTGTGTATACTTACGCTTTATGCACTGTGCTGGGTAATTAGGAATATGACAGTTCTGCTCCAAGACCTGTTGAGGAAGCGATGTCAGAACCTTGGCTATAAAGGAAATGCCACACCTGGGGTGGGTGGTGTGAGGGGTAGGGTGGGTGGGTAGCCACAACCACTGGTGACTGTTAGAAACAATCAATTACACCACTGCTCCACCACCCTGGTGAGTACTGCCCTTATAGTAAGTCAACCAACACCACAATGTACTAGACCACTGCTCCTACACAAACCACTCTACTGAGTCCATAGATAAAACAAACTCACTGTTCAGCCAGCAGGACACTTCCAAAATATTGCACAAATATCCTTCCAAATCCTATGTGTCTAGCACAGAAATCAACAACTTCAGTTGTATTACAACCCTCTGGTTATAAAATTACTACACTTTAATGGAATCCTGCAATTTTAATGCCAATAAGAAAATAATGAAACTTTCTGTAGAAAGTGTAGCTTACCTTCCTAGTCCCCTACAATATTATGTTTTACCAAGTTACCAGTTCCTCAAATGTGTTCTAGTTTGTTCTCTGCAGTATAGCCAATTTCTCAGCTTCCAAAAGGAACAGGTAGGTCCTCTGACTGACTTTACTCTGTGTAGTATGCCTAAACAGAACAGTGATACAAGCCCCACCCAGAATCAATTGATTGACTAGTGACACCTGTGATGTAAACAGGCCTTTCAGTGAAGACAATTTGCTATGTCTGCTTCTAATACACACACAAACCCTTTATCTGAAACTAGGATAAACTCACTGCTTAGCCAGCAGGACACTTCAAAATATTGCACAAATATCCTTCCAAATCCTATGTGTCTAGCACAGAAATCAAGCAACTTCAGTTGTATTACAACCCTCTGGTTATAAAATTACTACACTTTTAATGGAATCCTGCAATTCTTAATGCCAATAAGAAAATAATGAAACTTTCTGTAGAAAGTGTAGCTTACCTTCCTAGTCCTCTACAATATTATGTTTTACCAAGTTACCAGTTCCTCAAATGTGTTCTAGTTTGTTCTCTGCAGTATAGCCAATTTCTCAGCTTCCAAAAGGAACAGGTAGGTCCTCTGACTGACTTTACTCTGTGTAGTATGCCTAAACAGAACAGTGATACAAGCCCCACCCAGAATCAATTGATTGACTAGTGACACCTGTGATGTAAGCAGGCCTTTCAGTGAAGACAGTTTGCTATGTCTGCTTCTAATACACACACAAACCCTTTATCTGAAACCAGGGATAAACTCACTGCTTAGCCAGCAGGACACTTCCAAAATATTGCACAAATATCCTTCCAAATCCTATGCGTCTAGCACAGAAATCAAGCAACTTCAGTTGTATCACAACCCCTCTGGTTATAAAATTACTACACTTTAATGGAATCCTGCAATTCTTAATGCCAATAAGAAAATAATGAAACTTTCTGTAGAAAGTGTAGCTTACCTTCCTAGTCCCCTACAATATTATGTTTTACCAAGTTACCAGTTCCTCAAATGCGTTCTAGTTTGTTCTCTGCAGTATAGCCAATTTCTCTGCTTCTAAAAGGTACAGGCAGGTCCTCTGACTGACTTTACTCTGTGTAGTTTGCCTAAACAGAACAGTGATATAAGCCCCACCCAGAATCAATTGATTGACTAGTGACACCTCTAGCATGTTACATCAAACCACATGGCCAGGCCTCTCTTTACCAGACCTCTGGCCTGCTCCTGCTCAACCTTGCCTCGTGGCTCCCAAGTGCTTTCTTTCCCAAAGACCACACTGTCTTGCATCCCACCAAAACCTTATCCCCTTAGCATTAGGCAACCTTCCCCTGCCCCAGAAAATTGGCCAGCTGCTTGTTTACGGCCTGCTGCCTTGCAGTGTGACGTCATGCCAACATGGTCCTTGTCCACCTGCTAGGTCCTTTTCATAGGCCTCCTGCTCCACTAGCTTTGCGATCATGCGAATGTCTCCCCTCTGAAGTGCTAGTCCCTGAACCATTCCTGCCAGGCCAAGTTGGCCAGCTGCTCATTTTTTGGCCTGTTCCCCTGGAGTGTGACATCAAGTCACGTGGCCGCTCATCACCCCCACCTGCTAGGCCTTTTTGTAGGATTCTCCTTGCCCTACTAGCTTTGTAACATGTGAATGTCCCCCCTTTGAAGTGCTAGTCCCTGTACCATTCCACCTGGCCAACGCGTTGGCCCCTCCAGGCCGCATGGTCGTACCGCGTCGCCATATGGGACAGCGAGACTGATGCTGGCATCTGAGCAGTCTCCTCAGTGGGGAAAGCTAGGAGGTCCCCCCGCGAAAAGCGGGGATGTAATCTCCATTTGGGGATGTGAGGAGGTAGCAGTGAGTTGGGGGAGTTTGTTTCAAAGCCACGCGGTAAAGCTGGTGTGTGGAAAGCTCTGTGGAGAGCTGCTCAGCCCAGATAACTGGAATCATCAAGGAATAATTTCTCCCCAGACTTGGCCACTTTGGGACATCTTAGGGAACTCGAGTACAAAGGATTTGTTTTATAAGGAGTGAGTGATGCTCCGTTGTACCCGCAGCCCAGGGAGCTCTTTTCCATCAAATTCCTGGTGCTCAAACAGCCGAAATCTCCCCAACGATTTAAAGTAAGAGCCTACCAAACACTGTAAGGCTTCAAATTCTGTTCCCAACAACTAGAACAATTTCCCCTCAAACAAGCAATGTTAAAGGCCAGTAGAGGCCTTGACAAGCCAGCTTCTTAAACAATCTGCCTTTTATCATAAAACTAACCTCAGCTTTTAAAACTGAATGACCCATCTCTGGGCCCAAAACGCTTTTTCAACCAACCTCACTCACTTGATCCTATTCACCTTGTGATTCAAAAGCCAGAGCATACAAACACAGTAAAGCTTCAAGATTTTTCTCCCACCAGCTAAAAACAAATTCACTCCAAACAGCAATGTTAAAGGCCAGTGGAGGCGTATTCAAGACAGCTTCCCAGCCAACCTGCGTTTAAAAGAAAACTAATCTCATGGAGAATCTTCACACACTGCTCCCAACAAACCATCTCCATTAAAATTTCATTAAAAAGATGTCATGGCATTTTTTTTTTTTTTTTTTGTAAATTTACTTGCCTAACATGTCGTAGGTGTTAGTTTCTTACCTGCTGTATGTTGTTGCACAAATCTTCCAACGATACGCCAATCAGATGTGCTGCAGTTTCTTGTAAATCAAAATTCCAGCAAAAATGTCTGAACCACTCCTGTGCTGTCCATTATGTACCTGCTTTAGCCCCTTCCCTTCCTGTTGCCTGCATTTTGTTCTGTTTCCCTGTCCCTCTCCTTCCCCCTCCCCCCGAGCACACCATCTTCAGGTAAAGGGAAGGGGTGCACCAGGGCAACTTGGTCTGCCCCTTAAAGGGCAAACTACAACAGAACACACATTTTTAGAAATGCTGCTGTTTTCTTTTTCCGTGTTAGTCAGGAAATCCTCATTTAAAATTCCTAAATATAGAAGCCCTCCAATAACCACATCTGCCAAGTTTTCATAGTAAATGTAAGCTCTACACATATCAGAAATGCAAAATTAAATCTAAAACTGTATATTCTTAAATCTCATTTTCACTGTACGCCTCCTGATTTCATGTCTGCTACTACTGTCTGTGCTGCCCATCACACTACCTCTCACACAGTTGTTAAAAAAGTTAAAGCCGTTGCCTCTATTTTTATTCTTTAATTTACACTCAGCTGGCAGACTCAATTTCTGTACTAAGCTGGTGGGGCAGGGGGAGGGAGATGAAGTATAGCCACTCACTCAAGTACAATGGCTTGCTCCTTGGGGGGGTGGTCTGAAGTACAGCCAGTCGCTCCTGTATGCCCATTCACTCCAACAAGCCCACTGCATGCTAAAACTAAGACATCAGTAAAAATGCCAGGATGGACATGGGGGCTAGTTAGACTCACTGGCTCACTCGTTCATGCTATACTAACTACAAGAGATGCCAATAAAGGACAAATATCCTAAAGCAATAACACAGACACGGTGGCAGAAGAACTATTTTAAATAAATATAGTTAATTATTGTTTATGTAAACACTTTTTTAACATGCAAAAATTTTTTAGAAAAGAAAATCTATTTTATAAGCACAGTAAGACACTCTAGTGTGTGCAATAATCAGATCTGGCTGCACTTCTGTGGGCTAAAGGCACTCAACCTACAGTCTGTGCCTTAATATGCCCCAGAATTTGCAGTCAGATCTGTCCAATGGACACCCCACTGTGCCTTACTGCTTATTTATTTCAGTGCAATCAGAAAACATTCCATCCATTTATATTATTTTAAAAACAACTGGCCTGCAATTTTCCCCCAGCTGAATATGAAAATTAATTTCTGAGCGCGTCTGTGCAGTAGCGTTAATACTGCACACAGTTGGCAGCTGGCCGTGGAGGTGAGAGGTGGGCTGTGCCAGTTTCCGGCTGGGGACAGGTGGGGGGGTGCTGAGTGGGCTGGCATGGCTGGGTGGGGGACCACTAGACTACCAGGGAAATGGGGATTCTTTCGTTATTCATGTACAGCTTGGGGGTGGGGGCCACTAGCCTACCAGGGAAATGGGGATTCGTTGTTCTATTTATGTACAGTTGGGGGGACACTAGACTACCAGGGCAATGGGGATTCATTTTCTTATGTACCACTCTCCCATCTAGCTTAAGGCTCCTATTTTCTGGCATCTCTGGACTCTTATTCTCAGTCTGCTCTCTCTGGAGGACAAAACTCACCCACTGTCATCTACAAAATTTTGTACTGTCTACACATGTTTAGTGTGGGCTTCTTAGATCATTTGCAACCCTTGTATAGTCACTGATATACATTGTTACTATTGAACTCGGACTCGAACAGTTCGTGGTGGGGAACCACTAGAATACCAGGGCTGGATTTATTTTATTTTATTTAATTTAGTACATTAAACTATAGTTATTGCCACATGTCACGTTGGGCAACTCAGCAGTTTTGTGCGCGGGTGGGGGATAGCAGAGCCACCCTGCGGGGCTTCTGCCAACGGCTGTTTCGGGGAGCTGGGGGTATGGATAGCCCTGTGGGGCCCTGCTGGGGTGTGCTGGGCATGGGGGGAGGGGAAACTGTGCAGTGTCCACTGGACAGCCGATGGGTCTACTGGACCCCGGTGGTGTCCGTAAGTTATACCAGCTAAATGCTGGTATAACTTACGTTGCCAGATCTCCTCCAGGGGTTCTTTTAGAATCCCAATGTGGGCACTTTATGGCTGCCCTTCTAGAATGGGGCACAACTGTTGCCGTATACCCCCTAGCGCCATGTTGCAGGGGGTTTATGTGATGTAACTGCTGTTTGGTGCAAGTGGCCTGCGGCATGTCGCAGGACACTATGTAGAATCACTCATGTCACAACTGCTGGTGTAAGTTGCTGCATGCACCATTCTACTTGGCGTAACTGCAGTTATACAAGGCTAGCTCTTCTAGAATTGGGCCCAAAGTGCTTTAAGTGCCTATGGTGTGTATTTTTTACTCAGCTGATGCTGGTCCCTCTTAGAGCCCGGGCTCCCTTGCGTGTGTATAGTTGGCAAGATAGTAAGACTGGCCCTGCCATTAGCCAGGTTCCTCCATATGGGGACACTCCCTTTTCAAGTCCAAGTTCAAGGATATTTTATCAGGGAAAGACTCCATTGAGCAAGCTCGTTTTCAAGGAGGTCCTGGGTAGGACAGTGTACAGAACTGGTACATACAATTGAGAAAAAAAATACAAAAGAGCTGGTGAGAAGAAAGATACAGTTACAGTGCAATAGTTAATAAACAGCATATACAAGTCAGTATAACTAGAGTATAATAAATACAATGAATGATAATATAGCTGTAACAGAACTGAATGAGCACAGTATAAAAATTCTACATGACAGAGAAAATCCCTTAGGACCCCATGGCAGACAAATAGTTTTCAACAGATGGATACTCCTAAAGAATTAAGCACATATATTAGTTGCCAAGGCCATAACTGTGAATTAGCCACCCCACCCCTCAAAAAATAAAACATGATCCACTCACTCTTGGCATGTTGTGAAAATTCTGTTTAAAATGTTCTATCTGTTTCTCTTGGTCTTGACTCCCACTTGCCCACTCCATTCCATAGCACATACCTCTGCTAATTAACATACTAACATACTAATTGCCAGCAGATTAGGCCTTATGGTCTATTGAGTCTGCTCAAACCTCAGATCCCTAGTTGGGTGCTGAGGCCCTCCCCCGCCTTATGTTCCAGAAACCCCTGTCATCCATCCCCACCCCCCTGTGCCAGGCCATCATCTGGTACATCCGCTTTCTGTGTCTGTCCCACCCTCTCTTGAAGCCCTCCACTGTGGATCTCTGAACCAGCTTGCCAGGCAGCGCATTCCAAGGGTCCACCACCCTCTCAGTGAAAATCCTCCTCCTTTTTCCCCCCTCACTCTTCCACCTTCCAACTTTAAATCATGCCCTCTGGTGATACCTTCCTGCTTTAGTCTAAAGATCCCCTCCATGTTTACCCTATTTATTCCCTTGAGGTACTTGAAGACCTCAATCATGTCCCCCCTGTCTCTTCTCTCCTCCAATGAAAACAGGCAGAGCTCCTCAGGTCTGTCCTCATACGTCAGATCCCCTAGTCCTCGTATCATCTTAGTTGCCCTCCTCTGTACCCTCTCTAGGGGCTGTATGTCTCTCTTCAAGTGTGGTCTCCAGTACTGTACACAGTACTCAAGGTGTGGTCTAACTAGTCCATTGTACAGTGGCAGAATCACTTCCCTGCTCCTAGAGGTGATCCCCCTTACTATGCATCCCAACATACTGTTTGCATTGCTAGCCACTCTCCTGCACTGCTCAGAGTTATTCATACATGCATCTATCATGACCCCTAGGTCTTTTTCCCATGTTGAGGCCTCCAGCGCCTCCCCTCCCAGGGTGTACCTATGTTTAGGGTTTCCCCCACCCAAGATGTAACACCTTGCACTTGGTGATATTGAAATTTAATTTCCACGTGTGAGCCCAGCTTTCCAGGGTGTCCAGGTCCTCTTGCAGGGCCAACCTCCCCTCTTCCCCCTCAACTACTGCTCCCATCTTGGAGTCATCTGTGAAGAGACTCATTTCATACCCTATACCCTTCCTGATGTCCGATATGTATTCATTAAACAGGATCAGACCCAGGACCGAGCCCTGCGGTACCCCACTACTGACCTCTCTAGGGTTTGAGAGCTCCCCACCAACCACTACTCTCTGGGTGCAGCTAGCCGGCTTTCAATCCATCTGACCATCAAAGAGCCTACTCCCAACCCCGTCAGTTTCTCCACCAGATCATTGTGGGGGACAGAGTCAAATGCCTTGCTGAAGTCCAAGAATAATACACCCACAAGCTTTCCCCTGTCCAGTTCTGATGTTACCCATTCGTAGAACTCCACAAGATTGGTTTGACATGATCTACCTGGCACAAACCTATGCTGCCGACTATCCAGACCTCCCACCTCCTCCAAGTACACCCCAATAGTTCCTTTAGTGTACTCTCCATTAATTTTCCCACCACTAAGGTCAAACTGATGAGTCAATAGTTACCTGGTACTTCCCTCAACCCCCCCTTTATGGATTGGCACCACATGTGCCTCTCGCCAATCCCTAGGTACCCTCCCTGTCTCAGGCGACCTGTTGAAGAGCTCCGCCAGGGGTGCAGCCATTATGTCTGCCAATTCCCATAGTACTCTCATAGGAATGTCATCCAGTCTAGGAGAATTATCTTTCTTTAGGGCCTTGAGGGCTAACCACACCCTTTTGATGGAGATAGCATCATCCATCCCCTCCACCTTACTGGCCTTTTTATCCTTATCCTGATGTGACACCCCTTGGGTACCTCTCCCTTCCTCTTGCTCCATTTCTGTTGCTCCCCTGATCCCACTCACTACCACTTCTATCCTGATCGTGCCTTGCTTTGTAGATATCCCATCCCCCTCCCTAGTGTACACAGAGGCAAAGAACTCTTTTAATACCTCCGCCTGGTCCCTCGCCTCTTCCACCCACCCTCCTTCTGATCTCAATCTGCCGAGATGGCCCTTAGTTTTTCTCTGCTCCCTAATGTACCAGAAGAACCCCTTTTCCCCTCCATGTATCCCCTGTGCCAGATGCTGCTCTTTTCTGGACTTTGCCCCCCTCACCATCTGGGAGACTTTTCTAGATGCAAGATGGTACATTTCCTTTTCCCTATCCCCTCTTGTTGTTTTATATTTTTTGTAGGCCGCCTTCTTTTCTCTGACCGCTACCTGAACCTCACTGGACCACCAGCATGGTTTATGTGACCTTGCTCCCTTACGTTTTACCTTAGCGCAGGTCCTGACTGCCTCATGAAGTCCCCGTTTTATGATCTCCCATCTCTTTTCCACATTTGTCATTGATATAATCCCCTTAAAGTGATCCTTGAGAATATTTCCCATGCCCACAAAGTCTTCCCCCCTGCCAGTGTCCTAGATCTCCCCACTCCCCATGCTTATTTGAAACCAGACAGTATTGTGGTTGCTCCCAGTCAGGGATCCTCTACAACCATGTCCTTACCAGATCCCCATCTGCCAAAACCACATCCAGGACATGCCCTCCCCTTGTGGGCTCCATCACATGCTGTGTTAAGAACACATCCTGGAAGCTGTCCAGCAGCCTCTGCTCCTTGGCCACCTTAGAGGACATGGTTCCCCAGTTTGTACCTGGCATATTAAGGTCCCCCATCAACACCACTCCTTCCCCTTTTGGTCCACATTGGGCAATGATGTTGTCCAGAAAACCATCCTCCAGAACATCACCCATCCTGGGGACCTATATACTACACCCAGCTTGACCTTACCTCCTGCTGAGGTTCGTAAGGTGACCCATAAGGCCTCCACGTTTCCCTCTGCCTCTTCTACCCTAGCAATTTCTATGTCATCTCTAATGAACATAGCCACTCCACCCCCTCTGCCCTCCTTTCTATCCTTCCTAAGCATAGTGTATCCCCACATGTTTAGGTTCCGTCATCGTTTTTGTTGGCCCACGTTTCCGTGACCACCGCCACATCCATCCCCGAACAGCATAGCCTGGAACTCTGGCAACTTGTTTCCCAAGCTCCTGGCATTTACTAACACCACCCACCACCCCTTATCCCTGATCCCCTTTGTCGAACCCCACCCAGGTTCCTTATACGTCCATCCTCCCTCTGGTCCTCCTGAAACCTCCTCCCCAGTCTGTTTCCCCTCCCCTTGGGTTTGAAGGCTACTCCCCTCATCTGGAGGAGAGGGCTTCTGGTCAGCCCCTCCCTTATCCCTCCCTCACAAGTTTAAACCCCACCTTTCTTGAATGTAGTCAGCCACACCCTGTTTAAGGACTTTCTTCCCTAACGGGGCAAGATGAAGCCTGTCCTTGGCATACAAACAAGGTTACACCATCAGCTCCTTGCTTACTGGCTGGCATGTTGTACTAATTCATTTAAAGATACTGAGGGTGCTGTAGGTAATCACTCCTAATTCTATGACAAAGTTAATATGAAAACTGGTCCCACTCTAGCAGTCAGAGACATATTCATGAAAGGCTGGGTTGTTCACTCAGCTCATCAAAGACAAGAGCCACAGACATGCTGTTGTGCACCAGCATCTGCTAATCTCTTTAGGTATTACTCCTGTGGTATCTGTGAAGACAAAGTAAAAAAAAAAAAAATAGGAAAGAGCTATTAGCAGGTATATATTCAGTATATCTCTAGACAGATAAATCATAAATGTATCAAGCCTAATAATTAACTAGAGCACATTACTAATATACTTTAATTAGGGCTGGTAGAACTCGATGAAGTTCTGACCCTTATTAAATAAGAACCAGAACATGAAGGCGTTCTGATTAGTTCTGATTATAAATATTCGAAAAAATGAGATAAATGCATAAAGGTGGCCAAACTCTGTCATATTTAGCATAGAGACCCAAAGGAAATGATTTATTTAATGCATTATTTGTATAGAAATAAAGTCTTGGGTACTTTCAAACAGCCTGGGGAATAATTTTTATGACTGTACATCAAAATGTATGCTTAGGTATACACACAGTTATGCTGCGAGAAGGTGCCACTGGCCAGCCACACAATTGTTCATACCAACGGCAGTCAAGAAGAGGCAAAGTAATAAAGTGGGGTTCATATAGAGGATGCAAACCAAGTGGTCAAATGTACAGTAATTCTATGCCTTACAAAAAGGTGGGCAGGTGCCAAAAGTTGCGGTTAGTGTCTGAATTTGGGACTTGCAGTGTCTACATTAAATAAGCATCTCATAATGTACAATATTAGATATATTTTAACTGATTATGTGGTACTTTGTCTTTATTTAAACAATTTCTATGCAGAATTAAAACTGCAATTGTTTGCCCAGGCAAATTCTATTTACTCTGTAGCACTGTGCCATTGTGTCTGTTGCTTTATGTAGATTGAAACAGTGGAATGAGGCAAAAAATGCAAGCTGGGCTTCAGTTTTCCCTGTTACAGAAATGTCTGCCTGCTACTGCACAGTAACACAGGATCCACCAGTCAGATTCTCCCCTCTTCTTGTCAGTAGTTCCCTTCTGAGGAGCTTAAAGCAGCAGTACCACCTAACGAGGAATTGATCCCTTAGGACTGTTGTAGCGCCACAGTAAATATGGTGGCTGCTAACTAGTACCACTGCTGTCAATCCAGCAGGCAGCAGAAATGTAAACAAACACAAAGGATAACTGAGCAAATTACAGGATGATAGTACACTGCCAGCAGGAAAGAGTACCAGGTACATGCTCAGCAGAGCACAGGGAATAAACAGTCAAAAAAGTGCAGATTGTTTTTTACATTATATTGCTGCTTTAATCAGGATAAGAGAATTATCTCACTACAGTACCCAGTTGTGGATAATAATTTTAAATGCCTGTACACAATCATCTGAATTCCCCCTTCAAGCTAATGGGAAACTGGAGTAATGCTTCCAAATGCATTGTAAATACTGCATTTTCTTCTCTTTTCTAACAAGCATAGTGTTTTGCAGGCAGCTCTGTGTAAATTCAGATGACCTCCCCTCCTCCCTTTCAGATCTCATTCTCTGATGTTGCTTCAATGGAAAACAAAAGCTGCTTTCTTAGTTTGCCCTCCTTTTGCAAGTTTGTGTGGCCAACAGTAGATATTCCTAATAGGAAGCTACTATTTTAAGGCAGACTGATATTAAAGAGCAATCAAGCACAGAAAAGTTAACTGATTGGAGTTAGAAAAGCAATCCTTTCAGCACAACAACCATGTTCTAAATGAATTTGAAACCACATGAACTATGCAAACCACATGATTCAGAAACTGCCACAGCAAATTGGGTGTCTTCTTTCTTTGTTGGCTGCAGCAAACATCCAGCCTCAGCAACTTTAACATACAGTACCTCAGTAGCATAAACCAGTCAACTCAATATCCTCCAGTTGAGTGGCTGTAGCCAATTGCATTCTTGTTCAGCTGAGCATACCTCTCAACTTCTTGCCTCATAAATCAGGGAAAAGACTTTAAAAAAATCAGGGACAAAGACCCCGAATCAGGGACACATATTAAAAATGTGTACTATTCATTCAAAAAGCTGATATACTAAGGGGATTTGTGTAAGATGCATTTTCTAAAGAAGAACAAGTCTGTAACTTTAATGTCTGACATTATTTTGTGCCAACAATCCACACTGTTCTGTCAGTGGAACACAAATTTTACAAGAGACAGAGAAAAATTTTGAGGCAAAATCAGGACATCCCTGAAAACCAGGGACAGTTGAGAGATATGCAGGTGAGTTTTCTCAGCCGTCTCTGCTGGTATGCTCTGCAATAGGGATCTAAATTATGAACAAAGGAGAATGAAAAGCTACTGTCTCCCATGGACCCGGAACCAGACTTCTGTGGGTGAGTTCTTACTTATTCGAGTCCATGGGTGATTGCTGGATCCGGGGGTTCTGATTTCAATAAAAAATGTTCACATAGAAACATAGAATTTGATGGCAGATAAGGACCACTTGGCCCACCTAGTCTGCCCATTTCCTACCTAACGGATAAGCTGCAGATCCTTGTTAACCAACAGCCTATTTCCTACTACCCCCCACTAGGACTGCCTTATGTCTGTCCCATGCATTCTTGAATTCCTCCACTGTTCTTGTCTCCACGACCTCCTCAGGAAGGCTGTTGCATGCATCCACAACCCTCTCCATGAAGAAACACTTCCTCACATTACCTCTGAGCTGTCCCCCTTCTATCTTCAAATTGTGCCCCCTTGTTCTTGCACATCTCTTTTTCTGAAAGATACTACCCTCTTGGACTTTGTTGATTCCCTTGAGGTACTTGAAAGTTTCTATCATGTCTTCCCCTCCCTTCTTTCTTCAAGGGTATACTTATTAAGCTCCTTTAGTCTCTCTTTGTATGTCTTCTGGTGCAGACCCTGCACCATTTTGGTTGCCCTCCTCTGGACAGCCTCCACTCTGGCTATGTCTTTGCACAGATGGGGTCTCCAGAACTGCACACAGTACTCCAGATGGGTTCTCATCAACTGTCTATACAGAGGGATAACAACTTCTTGTTTTCTACTGTTGATGCCTCTCCCTAAGCATCCCAGTATCTCCCCAGCCTTCCTGTCTGCCTTCTTACATTGCTTGCCCACCTATAGGTCATCTGATATAATCAACCCCAGTCCCTTTCCATTTTTATTGTTGTCAGCATCTCACTCCCTATGTGTACTCTTCCCCTGAGTTTTTGTTTCCCAGGTGCATTACCTTGCACTTCTTTGGGTTGAATCTAAGCTGCTATACATTTGACCATTCCTCCAACCTTGCCAAGTCCCTTCTCATCCTTTTCACTCCATCTTGTGTATCAACCCTGTTGCAGATCTTTATGTCATCTGCAAAGAGGCATACTTTTCCTTCCAGTTCCTTTGCAATGTCACTTATAAAGACATTAAAAAGGACCAGTCTCAGTACTGAACCCTGTGGTACCCCACTAGTAACCCTCCTTTCTTCACTGTGGACTACATTTACTACTGCCCTTTGAGTCCTGTTGTTCAGCCATTTTTTTTATCTAGGCTACCACCTTGGGACCCTCTCCAAGGCTGGCTAACTTGTTTATTAATCTTTTGTGTGGGACTGCATCAAATGCCTTGCTAAAATCTAGGTAGGCCATGCCCACAGCCCCTCCCTGGTCTACTACTTTGGTCACCCAGTCAAAGAAGTCTATTAGATTCATCTGACATGACCTTCCTGCTGTGACTCCATGTTACCATGGGTCCTGTGCCCCACTGACCTCTAGGTACTCAACAATTCTTTCCTTCAGAAGTGAGTCCATCATTTTCCCTGACACTGAGGTCAAATTAACTGGTCTGTAGTTTCTTGCCTCTGCTCTGCTCTCACTTTTGTGAAGAGGAATCACATCCACTCCCCTCCAGTCCTCAGGTACCACCCCATCCTCCCATGATTTGTTAAAGAAAGTAGTCAGCGGTGTCACTAGTTTTACCCTTAGTTCTTTCAGAATTCTTGGGTGAATCTCATCAGCCCCATTGCTTTGTCCACCTTCTATTTTACTAGTGCTTTCAGAACCCTTTCTTCTGTAAACGGACTAGTATCGACCCCGTCTCCAGAGTGTTTCTCTTGTTTAGTTTAGGTACCTCCCCCTCCTCTTCCTTTGTGAATACTGAGCAGAAATATTTGTTCAGTATCCCTGCTTATTCACTGTCACCCTCTGCCCACATTCTCTCCCATTTATTAAGCCTCAGTATCCCTCTCTTCATCTTTCTTCACTCCCTAATGTACCTGTAAAAGGTCTTACCCCCTTCTTAACAGAGTTGATTTTCCTTTTCTCGGTTTGGGATTTTGCTATTCTGACTGTCTTCCCTGCCTCTTTCTGCTTTAACTAATAAAGTTCACTGTCCTGCTCCTTCTGTATTTCTTTATATTTCCTGAATGCTATCCTTTTCTCCTTAACCTTCCCCTGCCACCTCTTTTGAGAACCATAGCGTTTTTTTCCTTCTTTGTGTTTTGTTGATTTGCTTCACACAAAGGCTTTGATTACTCACCATTGTTTCTTCACCACTCCTTCTTTCCTGTTTGCTAGAGCTTTTCTGAGGCACTCTGTCATTTTCTCAAAGTCAGCCCTCCTAAAGTCCAATACTCTTGCTTTTGTATGGCTTGACTCTATGGCTGTTTTTATCGTGAACCACACTGTTGGGTGGTTGCTTGTTCACAGATGGCTACCCACTTCTAAATCTAAGATTCTTTTTCCATCCCCATTTGAGAGTACCAGGTCTAAGACTGCTCCCTCCCTAGTGGGTTCCAGTACTAGCTGTGTGAGGCATGCCCCTTGTAGGGCATCAAGAATGACCCTTCTCTTGGATGTGCCTGCAGCAAAGGTGCTCCAGTTAACTTCTGACATATTCAGGTCCCCCATCAACAATATCTCCCCTTTTTCTGCCATTCTAAGGATTCCTTCTATCATTTCCTTTCCATTCCCTCCTCCTGAGATGAGGGTTTGTATACAACCCTCATGCAGATTGTGGTGCCATTTCCTGTCTCCAGGGTGAACCAGAGTGCCTCATCTGTGCCCTGTTTACTCTTTAGTTCAGTTGCTTTGAACCCTTCTCTTACATAGAGAGCTACTCCTCCTCCTCTTTTACCTTCCCTGTCCCTCCTGTAGATTGTGTATCCTGGTATGTTAACATTCAAGTCATAATTCTCTGTCTACCATGTTTCTGTGACTGCCACAATATCCAGGCATCCCTCTTCCATCAAAACCACTAGTTCAGGGAGCTTGTTACACAGACTATGGGCATTGGTACTCATCACCCTCCACGTTTTGTTGGCTTTACTCCTTTTAGCCCCATCCCTGTCCTTACTGCCTTTGCCTTTTTTTGCATTTACCTCTGTCCTGCTCCCTAATGATTTCTCTGCCTTGGTGTTTACCTCACTAATTACCGTGTTTTGTGGGGGGAGGCTGGGATTTCCCTTCTCCTTTTCAGTGCCTCCCCCCTTGGCTAGTTTAAATGCTTGCCAATGAAGCATTTAAACCTATCACCTAGAATCTTGGTTCCCTCCGTGGACAGATGCAGACCATTGCGCTAGTATAGGCCTGCATCCCTTCAGGTGGCTCCCCAGTCACCAATGAAGCCAAAACCCTGAGCTCCACACCAGTTTTTCAACCATTCATTGAATTCCATTGTGTGGAGTACCCTAGCATCACCCTTGCCATAGACAGGCAGCAACTTTGAGAAGGTTATCATATGTGCTACTTGTCTAAGGCCCCTCCCCAACTCTGCAAATTCCTCTTGCACTGCTATGATCCCATTCCTAGCCAGATCATTTGTTCCTAAGTGGACAATGACATCCATCTCCCTTGTGCAGCTACTCCCACAATCTTGAGAATTCTCTTCCGGTCCCTTCAAGTTGTGGCACCAGACAGGTGCCTTACCTCCCTCTCCCCATCCTCCCCCACTTCTACCCCCTAATGATTGAGTCCCCATCAGGAGTTGTTTCCTTCCCCTGTGGAGTCTCATGCCACCCTCCTGTGGGTTTCCTTTGTGGAGGTTCCCAGCATCCTGTTTGGTCTCCACTGCAGGTGCCTCCATAGAGCAACCACTATCCACCAGAATAGTGTATGAATTGTGGAGATGTACAGCTGGAGGGATGCACCTCTGCTCCAGCACCCTGTCTCTCCCTAAGCCCACCTTGGTCCAGCTGCTCCTCTTTCTTGGCAACCTTTGAGGTAGTGGCAGTGTCCCTGGTGGTCTCTGGGGGAGGAGGAGGTTTCATGAATCCTAGCCAGGTCAGCCTGGAGATGGGCAACCTCCTCCCACAGACCAGAGAGGTGCCTGCAAATAGGGCAAGCAATTTCTGTCCTCCAAAAGCTAGTAGCAGGAAGTTGTAATTGGAGTCATCTGCTTTTCTACTGCCTAAGCCACACCCTCAATTAACCTCTCTTCCCTCCTACTGATTTAGCAAAGTAAGTTGATACAGTACCCTTCCCAACACAGAAACACATACTGACTTTCTTTTTAACTCTAAATGAGACCCTGTCTACGTCTAATAAAGTATCTGATTGCTTAATCCCAACAGGCACTGACTCCTGCTGAGATAGAAGTGTTAAATTAGTAAGAAAACGGTAGCTTTTTTAGTTTGCTGCTTTCTGCTCTACAATCAAGATTTCTGTCTTCCAAAAGCTAGCAGCACCCAGCCCTACTTTAAATTAAACAGTATAAAATGGGGATAGAAAATCCTGCATTTTGATTGCTTGTTACCTGTGCATTAGATCTAAAAGGTAACAAATACTCCAAAACAGGATGCAGCACAAATAAAATCAGTGTGCCTTTAAAACACTCATTTTTAGAAATGCTGCCATTTTTTTCCTGTGTTAGCAATGACATCTTCATTGAAAATTACTAAATAGAGAAGCTCACCAGTAACCATATTTGCCAAGTTGTTACAGTAAATGTAAGCTCTACACATATCTGACATTTAAAATTAAAATCTAAAACTGTATATTTCTATGTCTTGCTTTCGCTGTATGCCTCCTGAGTTCATGTCTACTCTTTCTTAGAGAGATGTGAAGTTGGAAAACTTCATTCCTCAAAATAATTTACAAAATTTGCAAAATTCACAAAGTGCAAAGTGTCAAATTTGTGACATTTTTGCAAGTACAGTGGCATTTTACAAATTTTTGCAAATTCACTGGCAAAGTTACAACTTCACCTTAATTTCACCTTAAACACCTCTCTTCACCTGAGAAGGTACCATTTCCTCAAGACAACTCAATGTGAAGTGGCAAGGTTATTCACAAAGGCGAATTCTACAACTTTGCAAGAACTTCACCAGTGCAGAACAATTTTGCAACATCTCTACTCTTGCTGTTTGTGCTGTCCATGCTTCTGCCACTTCTGCAGTTGTTAAGAAAGTAAATGCCATTGCTTCTATCTGTTCTTCAAAGTTTACACTTAGCTCACAGACTCCATTCCCATACTAAACTGATCAGGTGGCAGGGAAAATAAGTACTGCTGCTCACTCCAGTATAACCTCTTGCTGCGATATGGCTGCTCAGTTCAAGGGGGGACCTGAAGTACAGCCAGTAGCTCCCACAGTGGTTCACTTCTACAAGCCTACTGCATGCTAAAACTAAAAGATATCACTAAAAGTGGTGAGATGGACACTGGGCCTGGTGGGTGGGGGGTTGGGGATGGGGGTTGTAGACTCACTCATTCACTTGCTTGCTATACTGACTATGGATGCCAGTTAAGGACAATTGCCCCAAGGCAACAACACAGATATCAAGGCAGAACAACTATTTTACAATAAATATAGGTAATTATTTCAGTTTTGTCGTATGTAAATAAAATTTTTAAAATGAACAAATTATTTAGGAGAAAGTATTCATTTTATAAGCTGATTTCTCCCACCGGCTTCCCTCCCTCTGGAGCCTGCTCCCCTCTTACCTTCATCTCTCCCCTTCCTTCAATTACTAAGACACTTCCTAAGGCTCTCTCCTTTCCCTCCATACACCTGTCAGCCCTCCCTGATTCCACTGTACAGTTTCTCACCATTGCTTCCACTCTCCCATCTAGCTTAAGGCTCCCATTTCCTGGCATCCCTGGACTCTTATTCTCAGTCTGCTCTCTCTGGAGTGCAAAACTCACCCACTGTCATCTATCTACAAGATTTTGTACTGCCTACACATATTTAGTGTGGGCTTCTTAGATCATTTGCAAACCTTGTATTTTCACTGATCTACATTGTTACTATTGGACTTTTTGCTCTTGTGTTTGCTGTTATTACACTTCTGATGATTATAATTGCCTATATGCCTACTTCCTTCTTCTCTCCCCTGGGTCACACCTGGAAATGAGCCTCAGCTCAGTATGCCTTTCCTAGGTATCAAACTTTTAAATAAATAAAACAATAAGAACTGTGACATGTGCATTGAACAGAACTAACCTAACTCTCAAGGGCTGAAGTCACTCAGCCTGCTTCATCATGCATTACTGCACCCCTAGGCAATCAGTCAGATCTGTTCAACATACACCCTGTCATATCTTATTGCTTACATAACATAACAGGTGGTGTGTTATGATGGCATAATGGCCCACTTTAGGTGGGTTGAAGCATGAGGTGAAGCAGAGTGCTTCCACCACCTGAGAAGGCCTGTTGGCCTACTATAATGCACCCCCTGGCATGCCTTATTCTGATTCAGAAATTAATCCCTATTAGTAATTAAAAAATAAATAAATTATATCTGTATTATTTTGCTTGGCAAAAAAGATAAAAAATATTCAATTAATGTTTAAAAGGAAAATAAAGGTCTTCATGTGGACATTGTATTGTGGCCACCTTGCCAGTAGGTGACAATAATGCTGCATTTAAGCACCACTTTTTTCAGTGCAAGTATGGGCAGGGAGTGTCTTCACACTGTAG
Source organism: Neoceratodus forsteri (assembly GCA_016271365.2). Lineage (NCBI taxonomy): Eukaryota > Metazoa > Chordata > Ceratodontiformes > Ceratodontidae > Neoceratodus > Neoceratodus forsteri. The sequence goes on along the minus strand of CM028132.1, from coordinate 1,060,120,716 downwards.
TGCGGTGTCAGGTCATGGCAGGGTAGGATTCATTTGAAGTCTTGGTGTGTGTGTACAGTATGTTTCAGGAAGCTGCAACTGCCAGATCAGAGAATCTTGACGGGGCACAGTGAGTTCCTTTTCAGGGTTAGACAAAATATGTTGCAGGGAGCAAGCAGGCAATGGCGGAGCAGCAATGGGACTCACTGCCAGTGGCTTCCTGGGTCAGGAGAATAAAGTTGCAGTGAGCAAGCAAGCAACAACAGAAGCTGAATGCTCCCTGGAGACTTCAATTTTAGGTACATTCAGCAACTAAGCAGAAGAAAAATGTTATTTTTTTTTAACAGCAGTCATGTAGAGGACAGCACAACATCCAGTGTTTCCATTCTGAGTTGGGAGTGTTACTGAAGATACTGTAACCATACTGTTATGTTATATGTGAGCATGTTGCCTGAATAAGAGTTGGATTACTATGGTAGAGGGGCTATGTCCTGAATGTATGTGGGCTACATTCAGCCAAGCTATTGTACTGGGATAATGGCCCAGCTGAAAGTATCCCTCAGACAATAAGGATCCAGAATTCATTTAACCCATTTCATAATTTATATTTCATAATTTTATTTAAGCTGCATAATATATAACATAGGTATTTCATAGAGGCATAGCTACTTCAGTATCCCTCAGTATTACTACCATAAAACACACTGGGCATAATACACATGTGTTAAAAGTCAATAAAGTTGATGCTGGTGCAAAACAGCAAGTCTCTGTCTTTAGAATGCTTAGTGAGCATGTCAATCTTTTATGAATTTGTTTCTGACTGCTTGTCTAGGGTCAGCTCCCACATTAACCTTTTCACAGAATAAGGTATGATTACAGCATCCTCAGTATTTAAAAAAAAAATATTACAACATGCCAGCCTATGAATCAGGATCAGATTCTGTAAACTTGATTTTTGTTTGTTTTAATTAATTAGCGGAAGTATGGGCCGTGGAATGGCAGTGGGAGACTGAGAGAGAAGCATATAGAAAATCTTTTGTTATTATGATATGCCAGGAGTGAGCCAGCACTTTCAATTAGTTTTGCTTTCTGTTTAATGCTCAGTGAGTTGAATTTCTGAAACTGAGTAATTTTTTTTTTATTATTTTATTTATACTCCTCCTAGGCCGGGCATCCTTCCAAGGTACACACGTGGCTAGGACTACTATTCCCTGCCTGAACCCTGCAATTCCAACTGGGACTCCCCAACAACCGGGCAACCCCAGTGCACCAGTTTACTCACTGAGCCAGGCCCGCTCACCCTCAGTGGCCTATCTGAAATTAGAGCGGGCTCACCACAGTTGCCAGGTTGGCCAGGAGTCCATCAGAGATTGGGCCAGCAGTGGGATGTGCATCCTGCCTCTGGTGCCCCCATCATTTCCACAGTCCCAGGTGGGGATTTTTCCAATTTTGTTGTTTCCCCCTTGGGAGTGCGACGTGCAATGATGTCCACGTACGGCTCACCTGCTGACATCTGCCGGACTCCCACCCCTTCTCATTCTGGCTGGCGTGCCTGTGCTGCCCCTGATCTCCAACTAAGGTCACTAGGATGCCGAGCAGCCCCAGAACTCTCCCCAGAGAGAGAAGATCAGTCCTCTGGATGGTCAATCCTCCCCCTTCCCTGCTGACCCTCAGTGGCCTGGGCCCATTCTCGAAACCGGGTCACTGCATGGTGCGAGGTGTGGCGTCCAGCACCTCAACCCTCAGCGCCACCAGGCTAGCCTGAAACTGAGTAATTGAAGTTTGAATAATCCAGAATGTTCACAAATATGCCATGATGACTCTGAGACTGACTGGTGAGATCCTATGAGCAGCTGACCTCAGTCCAATTCCCATGTGCAGTGAAAAAAAGGGATCTCAGGTGAGCCACAGTCTCAATCCCCCCAAGCAGAATCAGTCCAAGAAATACTAAAGTTCCAAGCACACACCAAGCCTGTAAGAAGGATGCCAAACAGAAATGAAGGAAAAAACGTACATTTTATTGCATAACAGACACCATGCCTGACATGTTTTGGAGCATGGAGCTCCTTTTTTAAAGGCTAATGTGAACCAGGACACAGACACTCTTTATACATAAAACAAGACACACCATGTGATACCAATTTATCTCAAGATCAACTTAAACACACCTGTGCATTTTTAGTCTCATTGCTATAAAATGAATTAAACAGTTTCCAAGTTAAAACGCTTTTCAATCATGTATAAAGTCTACTACAAAGCATTTAATAGAGACACAATCACAACGCACTACATACCACTATACATAAATTTATTTTTCATTAATACACCTATATAAAAGTGGTTCTTCAAAAAAGAGGCAGTTAATCTTATTCAATGGAGCCCATGAATTACAATAATATAATAGGGAACAAGGGCTACCTAGCTAAGAGACACAATAGATGAAGATGGCGGTGGATGAATAGGAAATGTAAACAAAGAAAACTAAAAGAGCATAGGGATGAAGGGGGGGGGCATTTTCTTTTATAATTAACCCCAACATTTCTTATACTAGTTGAATACAAAAGCACATACAATACTTAGCTATAATTTTAATCTCAAGAATTCTACTATTCAGTATTTCTTTTAGATTACTTTTTTATACAGAATCTAAAACACAGAACATGAAAAAAATCGGACAAAATACTAAAACGATAGTGCACGTTATTCATAGTTACTCTCATCAGTACCTTGCATTAGCCTTTGAAAAAAGGAGCTCCATTCTCCGAAACATATCAGGCATGGTGTCTGTTATGGAATAAAATGTAAGTTTATACTTTATTTCTGTTTGGCGTCCTTCTTACAGGCTTGGTGTGTGCTTGGAACTTTAGTATTTCTATATGCCTGTAGTTCTTTTAGCACCACCGTATCCGTGTGTGCACTCTTTTTTGTTTTTATACAGAATCAGTCCAACCTGCAACCTCAGAGTTAACCCCAACACAGTGACAAAGGGGTCTGAGGTGAGATGCAGCCTTAGCACCCCCTTCCCATTCAGAGTCAGCATGTATCCTCGGTGTCATTCATCCCACTGCAGTGAGAAGGGGGGTCTCAGGTGAGCCCTAGTCTGAGGCCACAAATTAGCTGTGGCAGCAGCTGTAGTAGCAGCATCAACCAACTGTCCTCTAGATCATCCCTCTGGCTGTCCTCCATGCCACTGCATCAGCTCCCACAATTGGCAGCCCACAAACCTTAGTGAAAAAAACACCATACACTTACAGATCTAACTGCAATGCAACAGGAGGATCCCATCTGTCCAGGTCTGGTCACACTCACGCCACCTAAATATGCATTCTATAATGGTGCAGTTCATCTATGACCAGGTAATAAGCTTGCCCCTGCTTGAATTCCTGAAAAAAATATGGGGGTAAAAAGTCGGAATGTTCAGGAGAGGGAAGTGGGGAACTCTCTTCTCAAGATCTGTAAGGGAGTGGGGTGGCTGTGATGCTGTTCAAGAAGAAACCTTGCATAATATTCAGTGCAGAAAGATGTTGGGAATTGAAAGGTTATAAGAGGAAGGGACCTGAATTCCAGTCCTGATTGCTCCCCCCAGTCTGGCATTTTTATATATGCTAAAAAATAATATTGTTGCAGACTAATTGTTTTCACATTTGTGCTATGTATTAGCCTTTGCACCCCCACACACACATTACCTTAGGGGCATTTGGTACTTAGATACTTGGGTCAGCCATATCTTTTCCATTCTGTAGTTAATTTATTCAATGGTTTGCTAGTGGTGCTGCAGAATAAAGCAGTGAGGCGGTGTAACCTGTAAAGTTTACAAATAATTTGCAACATATTATTTATCACCATTATTAAGCTAAGTTTATATGAAGGTGTGTCTTCTCTTTACCTTGCGTCTTTGCTACTGACCAATCAACAACATATTTTTTACTTACTCTGTTTTAACTTTTTTTTATTCACTCTACAGTCCTCTTTATTCAAACCCTTTTAAGGTACCTTTTTAAAGATATCTTGATGGCACTCAGGTTGCTCCAATTCCAAACAGGGAAGGGATGCCTGCACATGTGTTTGTGGGTGTAGGGTAGGGTCAATTGTACACATGATCATCTGCATTTGTTATTGAGGGTGTTGTAGCTTTTTCATTAAAACATTGGGTTAAGGTTTGTATATTACAACAGGAGGTTGCATGTACTATTAAGTGTTTGGGACACATTTTGTGAGTATTTTATTTAATAAGGAGACAGCTTTCAGTGGTACATCTTTTTTTTGTTGTTGTTGTTTTCATGCTCCAGCATGCAGTAAACAAAAACAAATATATAATGTGTATTTTAGACCCACAACAGTGAAATTACTACCTTGCCTTTTCTTCATTTTCACTGCTTCAGGCCTGAATGTTTCTGCATCATTGATGTTACGATTTCTCCAGAATGTCAGCTGTCTTATTTGAAAAACCTTGAGAGCTCCAACTGCTTTTACAATACAGTTAATACCCTGTATTATTTAAATTATAAATCTGTAGGTAAAACATAAAAAAAATGAGATATTAAGAAAAATGTAGGCTTACTCTTCCAGGATATTGTAGTTTTTGAAACGGTGTGAAAACATGTTTTTATTGCCACTTCCTTACTGTACCATGATTAAAATCACTGCTTAATAAAAGCTGCAGCATCTAGTATTGGAAATTACCTATTTTTGTCACTGAGATATATTTTTCCCACTGAGATATCAACACTGATACATGTTTACAGAGCTCACTTATTTTATGGTTGCTTAGGAAGGAAGAGAAGGGGGTCAGAGGTGGATATGATGTACCTAGAGTCCATTCCAGTCATAAATTAATCTTTTACAAAAAACTAAGAACAATTAAATCAACAGAAAGTGTACAAATATCAGATTTTGATAAACTACATGTGGTTATTGTGATTAATGTTAATGTTTATCAATTTGCTATAAGGCTAGGGATACATGAAAAGAAGCAGCATCCTCAGACAAGAGAATGTTGAACTTAATCAGATGGGGGAAAAAAAACAAAATATCCAGCTAAAAGGATCAAAGCATATCTTTTCGAAGCCTCTGTCAAGCTTGACATATCAAAGAAAAGTTGCAAAAGGAATACCTACAGTTGCCACTTGCCACTTGCAAGTCTGGGAGTGAGTGAGGTGGTGTCAGCTGAGCTGATTTTAGGGAGTGGAGTGTGGCTAAAATACTGGCAGAGTTGGGGTGCTGGAGCATCAGCAGCAGTTTGAGCAGCTCCACCTGAGGAGTGTCAGGAAGCAGCTTAGAATCCAAAGGCAGCAACAGTATCAGTAACAGTAAAGCATGGAACATTATTTAACAGCTTTCTGAATTTGTTAGGTTTTCAGCATATAGCAGAGCACAAAGTAAAGGATTACTGCTTGTGGCTGTGTGGTGGGCAAGCATTGAGAAAGATTTTATTTCGTTATTCAGGTATTCAGAAAATACCTTTGAGCAAAAGTGTTCATTTACAAAGCTTCCATGACAAAGTTGTAAAAATACAATTAGGGTAAAATAACAGCAACAACAAATAACATACAGTGAATGCAATATAATGAATTCAATTCAGTTAAAATGCAAACAATGAGGCAATTTTGCCTCACTGATGATCCTCCAATTCTGTAAATCAGGTGTAACACTTATAGATAAGGTAGGTAAAATATATGTTTTGGTCCTTTTTTTGCTAGACTTGACTGTTGAAGAAATATTTGGTTGATTGCATTATTTGCATGAGATAATGAGAAGTTATATCAGGAAGTAATGTTCTGCTGCTTCACCTAGCTTAGTGACAGTTTTACTGATGCCCTTATCAGCAAGCTAAGTGCTCTTTTAACCTGCTGCCATTCCCTGCCTCCCAAATGTATTACATTCCGTTAAATATAAGTATTTTATACATTATTTTACCTTTTATTAGGAAGCCATACCCTGCATTTGTTAAAAAAACACAGCATTTAACAACACAGATTTATTTACAGTTGCAATGCATCTGTAAATCTTTTAAATATTAAAATTAATTTGACACATCACAGTATCAAATGTGATCAGACAGTTATAGGAATAAGTTGTTTATATGTCATTCAGCCACTTCTTAAGAAAAACAGGTTTGCCATACATGAAATGGTGGGAGGTGAGGTGTAAGATATAAAATCCCAGGAATTAGGTGTGTGCTTTGTGGAGCTGACTTCCTTCTTGGGCAGTAATCTGTAGTATGGGGAACAGAAAAACTTACTCTGTGCTACAGATGATCTGTTGGGATGGCTGGAAGAAAGGATAGAGAATATAACATCTCCAAGTAGGAAATCTTGGGACAGACTGGATGAACCGTACAGGTCTTTATCTGTATGTCACTTTTATGTGTGTGTGTGTGTGTGTGTGTGTGTGTGTGTGTGTGTGTGTGTGTGTGTGTAACCCTTTTACACTACATCAACGTTGTGTCTCTAATTCTATGATAATGGAAATCAATGGGAGCATGTGACTTTCTTTTTTTGAATACTCCCAGAATATTTGTACTGTATGCTGGTCTCCAGAAACTTGACAAATACTGGGTATTTGGTGGACAGTTTCAATATTTTAATAATAATAATACATTTTATTTTTAAAGCGCCTTTCAGATTTTCAAGGTGCTGTATAAAACACATAATATAGATCAGTATAAAATACAGGTAAAACTACAGTTTCATCAACAACTTGAACACAATCAGTACTATAAGAAAGCAATTTGATAGAGATGAGTTTTTAAACCCCTCTTAAATTCCTCCACTGAGATGCACTGCTGTAACCAATGTTGCTGTTGAATGTGCTGCTGAATGTGTTAGTTGTTTATTTCTTTTGCAATAAAAGCTGGGCTGATAGTTCCAGAATTTAGTTCCCAAGTCCACCACATTGCCAAAACTAGTTACAAAATAACATTCATTTGTTAAAAAAAAACCATAAATACTGTTCAAAATGAATACTTTGCTGCTTGGTAGTACCATTGGTACTTTGATTTCAATTGCTGTGGAACAGGACTTCTACAAAACCCCTAAAAAGCTGAGGCTTTCTCTAACATTGACAACATCAGGTCCCACCAACTGAAAATATATTTAAAACTTTTTATTTCATGATATTTATATCTAATTTCATATGCTGCATTTACTCTCCCCAGTTGTTAATACAAAATAAATTTAATTTATAAGTACAACTTTGCTGTTCTAGTCCAATTACTTTACATCAAGTATGTTATTATGTTTATAAGTTTCACTAACATTGTAGTAAATAAATAAAAAGGTATTAGCGGAATGTCTATGAGTACAAAATTTGCACTTTATCTCCATCTCTCTTGAAGGATGGGTGGGTTAAGTGTGTGGCTTAATGACAGGCAAAATGTAGCTACAGTATTTGTTTAATGTGGTGCAATCCTAAACATTCAACACATTCATATACTTGAAGATTCATATATCAGAGAAGGTAACCATAATTTTATACTGTTTGTTTCCTCAACAGGTACTTATCTGACTATACATTACTGTTGAGATGTGGTTATTCCTATCGTTATGTGTTGTGCAGAAAATATATCAAGTTGGATACTTTCAGAGATGTGCCCTAACAGACAAATATAGATGAGCTCTTTGATCTCCCTCTGCAGACCTCGGCACATATTGCAGGGGTGCTTACTGAATAAGTACCCATGACTTATTGATTGATTGATTGAGTGATTGAAATCTGGTAACTGGGAAAGGCACAGAACCAAGGCTTGTTTCTTGGTGTAACACAAGGGAATGAAATAGGGAGACAAAATATATAATGTATAGAAGAAATAGTCAAAGTATATATGGTAGAAAAATGCAAGGTGCAGCAATAGTACAAATAAAACAATAAATACAATACAGTAAACAGTGTACATGCTAGTACAGCAAAACAAAAACACTGGAAGAGGAACACAAACACTAAATACATGAGAGTAGCATGGCCAAATGTAACTATGATCAGGGCAGGGGCAGCAAGGGACAACTATAGGTTTGAACTGGCTGCAGGAAGAACTGCTGTGCAAAACAGAAGACAGCACTCAACCCAAACAAGAAGTGCACTCACCACAATATGTAGAAAAATGCCTCTTTATTTTATAATCCAAGTAAAAAAATGGTAGTACACATTGAAGAACTCTGGGCTCCCAGCGCCCTAAACCGACCTAATATTTCACAAACTAAATTAATCAGACGTGATGTCTCCTCCACTGCTCCTGTTTAAATAGAAAAATCATTACGCCTAATAAGGAGCAGCTGGTGACATCAGCAAATCATGGCAATCATTGAAAGAGCACACAGAACACACAAAAATAGAAACTGGTGCACCAAGCAATAAAGTTCAGAGAAATAAAGTACATAACTTAAGTGCTATACAAAGTGCAAAATCATCATTTGTGCACACTTATAAAAGCAAAATTTACTTGATAAATATACAGTAACTTTCTTTAAAACAACTGGCACATGAGATTTAATTCAATCTGAAAAAATCTTTTTTAGTAGCATCAACAAATCATACATGATGGGTGTCAGCAGTCTGATGTATTTCTACTGACACTTCATCTAGTAGTCTCTTTGTTTCTTCTTGACTCTAAGAACTTCTATTGTGTTGAGATCAATCAAATAACGTTATATTAATTTCAACATTTTAACACTTGTTCAGCATTTTCTGTGGTCTACCACCTGACATCACCGGAGCTCAAATACTTGGTTCCTTTAAGCGCAAACTCCATCAGCACCTCACCTCACCGTTCACCAAATACTGGGTATTTGGTGAACATTTTCAGTATTTTAATGTTGCTGTTGAATGTGTTAGTTGTTTATTTCTTTTGCAATAAAAGCTGGGCTGATAGTTTCAGAATATAGTTCCCAAGTCCACCACATTGCCAAAACTATTTACAAAATAACATTCATTTGTAAAAAAAATAAAAACATAAATACTGTTCAAAATGAATACTTTGCTGTTTGGTAGTACCACTGGTACTTTGATTTCTATTGCTGTGGAACAGGACTTCTACAAAACCCCTAAAAAGCTGAGGCTTTCTCTGTCATTGACAACGTCATGTCCCACCAACTGAAAATATTTAGAACTTTTTATTTCATATTTATATCTAATTTCATATGCTACATTTACTCTCCCCAGTTGTTAATAAAAAATAAATGTAATAAATAAGTGCAACTTTGCTGTTCTAATCCAATTACTTTACATCAAGTATGTTATTATGTTTATAATAAGAAAAAAATCATTTTTAGTAGCCATCAACAAACCACACATGATGGGTGTCAGCAGTCTGATGTATTTCTACTGTGACACTTCATCTAGTAGTCTCCTTGTTTCTTCTTGGCTCTAAGAATGTCTATTGTGTGGAGATCAATCAAATAACATTATATTAATTTCAACATTTTAACACTTGTTTAGCATTTTCTGTGGTCTACCACCTGACATCACTGGAGCCCAAATCGTTGGTTCCTATAAGTGCAAACTCCATCAGCACCTCACTGACAATAGTACCTGTAGGTGCCCCCTCTAATCTGCACCTGCAGCTTTAGTCTGCCTCGGCACTTCCAACTCCTGGCCTGCCAGGTTATGTCTTTGCCCAAGCACTTGCCTCCCATCCCCTTTGCCCTAGCACTTGCTTCCCACCTCCTACCTCTTGGCTCTTTTCTTTCCATCTGCCCTCCCTATCCCAGCTCCCACTGCCCCTCTCTGTAACTCCCTACCTCACCCTAACAGTCTCCCTCTGCCTTTCTGTCTCCCTCAGGATGCTGGCATACTATGTACAATGCCTTAACACAATTTGTGAACTGCTTGTCATTACAACCCATGTACTGTTGAATTTTTTGTACTCTGTATGTATAAATTACTGTAACTATATTGTGAATTCTTGTGTTAATGTATCTGACGTGGAACCTCTCAATGAGCATCCACTCACAGATGTTATCCAAGACTTCAATAAATAAAAAATAACACATAAAAAAATTAACACTGGGTATTCATTGCAGACCAACTTTCATATTGTATCCATTGGAGCCTAACTGGATAGTAACTCACTCTGATATCCCACTATTGTAATAGTAACATTTGATTTTATACATTACTCTTATTAATTAGTTCTCACCCCCACCCTGATCCAGTTAGCCTCTATGCAGCAGTGAAGTGCTTTATAGGGGAGGAGGACAGGTGGAAGAAGACAGATTGCAACCTAGAAGGTCAAGAGAACAGCAAGAGGAAGGAGGTGCTGTTAGAACTTTACTACTCTACTGTAACTTAAGAACTAGAACTCTACTACTGGGACCTTCAATTTAGGGTAAAAACAAACAAAAAAAACAAGAATTAGTGTGTTTGAGTTTAGTGAAGGGAATTGTTATCTGTGTAGTTAGTAGTTAGTAGATGAAGAAGGGAACTGTGAATTAGGGGAGTGGCTTAGGCAGCAGAAAGTCAGGTGTCTGGATTTAAAACTGCCCTAGATAGCTTTTGGCAGAGAACAGCAAGAGGAAGGAGCTGCTGTTAGAACTTTACTACTCTACTGGACTTAAGAACTAGAACTCTACTACTGGGACCATCAATTTAAGTTAAAAACAAACAAAAAAAAAACAAGAGTTAGTGTTTTTGTCTGAGTTTAGTGAAGAAAACTGTTTTCTGCAGTTAACTAGGTGTAGAAGGGAAATGTGAATTAGGAGGAGTGGCTTAGGCAGCAGGAAGTCAAGTGTATGGATTTAAAACTGCCCTAGATAGCTTTTAGCAGAGAACTGCAAGATAAAGGAGCTGTTGTTAGAACTTTTCTACTCTACTGGGACTTAAGAACTAGATCTCTACTACTGGGATTTTCAGTTTAGGGTAAAAACAAACAAACAAACAACAAAAAACAAGAGTTAGTGTGTTTGAGTTTAGTGAAGGGAACTATTATCTGTGCAGTTAGCTAGGTGAAGAAGGGAATTGTGAATTAGGGGGAGTGGCTTAGTCAGTAGGATGTCAGGTGTTTGGATTTAAATCTGCCCTAGGTAGCTTTTCACAGAGAACAGCAAGAGGAAGGAGGTGCTGTTGGAACTTTACTACACTACTGGGATTATATAGCCCTTCCCTCCACCCCCAACCCTTAGCCAGTTCTACTTTTATAGGCACAGGATTTGACTGACAACAGGAACAGGAAGGGAGTGATCACAGAGGCACAAAAGACTCACCATCCTAGAAGGAAAAGAGTAACTCTCCATTCCCCCAGCTGCTGGAGGTCTGACTCTATGCAAGTAAGAAAGAGACTGCTGAGGAATACAGGAACTTCCTGTCCCAGAACAGGAAGAGCAGGAGCTTTAAGGGCACAGAGGCAGTAGGAAAGTAGGGAGAGAGAAAAAAAATAAACAGAGAGAGGAAAGAATAAGCAAAAAAAAAAACAATAGTTGTGGGGCCACAAATAAGACATGATGGGAGTGGTACAGTGCAGTGGCTGTGGAGTGGCAGTCTTCCAGGAGATGTTCTGGAGGATGTGGTGCTTTCCCATCTGCAGACACTTCTCTGGACTGAGGGAGGAGGTTGCTCATCTCCAGGCTGAGTTGGCCAGGATTCAGGGGACCTCCTTTCCCACCCTGTGGCCTTCAGGGATGCCACCGCAGCCTCAGAGGTTGCCAAGAAAGAGGAGCAGTTGGACCACAGTGGGCTCTGGGAGGGTGACTGTGGTGGAACAGAGGTGCATCCCTCCAGTTGTACCTCTCCACAATTCGTATGCCATTCTGGCAGAGTGTGGTTCCTCTATGGAGACACCTGCAGTGGAGACCATAGGAGGGTGGCATGGGACCCAACAGGGGAAGGAACCAACTCCTGGTGAGGGACTCCATTGTTAGGAGGTAGAACTGGGGAAGGAGAGAGATAGGGATGTAGGTTGCCTGCCTGGCACCATGACTTGAAGGGACAGTGAGGGAATCCTCAGGATCGCAGGAGCAGCTGCACAGGGGAGGAAGCTGGATGTCATTGTCCACCTAGGGACAAATGACCTGGTGGGGAAAGGAATCAGAGCAGTTCAGGAGGAGTCTGTGGAGTTGGGGAGGGGCTATAGACAAGCAACATGTAAGGTAACCTTCTCAGAGATGCTGCCTGTCTATGGCATGGGTGAGGCTAGAGTGCTCTGCACCATGGGATTCAATCAATGGTTGAAAAACTGGTGCAGAGCTCAGGGTTTTGGCTTCATTGGGGATTGGGGATCCACCTGGATTGATGCAGGACTTAACTGGCATGATGGTCTGCATCTGTTCAGGAGGGGAAACAGGATCCTATGTAATAGGTTTAAATGCTTCATTGGAAGCATTTAAACTATCCAAGGGAGGAGTCACTGAAAAGGAACAGGAAAATCCTAGCCACCCCCAAAAAATCATGGTAGTGAGGTAAACACCAAGATAGAGAAGTTGTTAAGGAAAAGGGCAGGGGTAAATGGAGAAAAAGGCAAAGGCAGTAAGGACAGGGATGGAACAAAAATTATGGTAAGGTCATCAAAAAATGGAGGGTAAAAAGTACCAATGCCCATAGTCTAGGTAACAAGCTCCCTGAACTGGTGGCCTTGATGGAAGAGGGACACTTGGATATTGTGGCAGTCATGGAAACATGGTACACAGATAACCATGGCTAGAATGTCAACATACCAGCATACACAATCTGCAGGAGGGACAGGGAGTGTAGAAGAGGAGGAGGAGTAGCTCTCTACATAAGGGAAGAGATCAAAGCAATGGAACTAAAGGGTAAACAGGGAGGAGAGGAGGCACTGTGAGTCACCCTGGAGACTGGAAATGGCACCACAATCTGCAAGGGGGTTGTATACAGATCCCCATTTCAGGGAGAGGAAATCAACAAGAAAATGATAGACGGCATCCTTAGGATGGCAGAAAAAGGGGAGATACTGTTGATGGGGGACCTGAATATGCCAGATGTTAACTGGAGCACCTTTGCTGCAGCCACATCCAAGAGCAGGGTCATTCTAGATGCCCTACAGGAGGCATGCCTCAGACTGCTAATGTTGGAACCCACTCGGGAGGGAGCAATCAGAGACATGGTACTTGCAAACGGGGATGGAGGGAGGTTCTCAGATCTAGAAGTTGGTAGCCATCTGGGAACAAGTGACCACCAGTGTGGTTCATGATAAACACAGCCGCAGCATCAAGCCATACAAAAGTGAGGTTACTGGACATTAGGAGGGCTGACTTTGTCAAAATGGGAGAGTGTCTCAGAAAACTACCAGCAAACAGGCAAGAAGGAGGGGGTGGAGAAACAATGGGGAAACTTCAAAACTGCCATCACAGAGGCAACAAGCCTTTGTGTGAAGCAAATAAACAAGTTGAAATGAAAGAAAAAACACTATGATTCTCCAAAGAGGTAGCGGGGAAGGTTAGGGAGAAAAATATAGCATTCATGAAGTATAAGGAAACATGGAAGGAGCAGGACAGAGAACTTTACCAGTTAAAGCAGAAAGAAATGGGGAAGGCAGACAGAATAGCAAAGGCTGAAACTGAGGAAAATATAGCCAACTCAGTTAAGAAGGGGGATAAAGCCTTTTATAGGTACATTAGGGAGCAAAGAAAGACCAAGGGAGGGATAGTGAGGCTTAATAAGTGGAGAGCGGGTGGGCAGAGAGGGACAGTGAAAAAACAGAGATACTGAATGAATACTTCTGCTCAGAATTCACAAAAAAAGAGGAGGGGGTACCTAATCTAATAAACAGAATCACTGTTGATGGGGGGGGGGGTCAATACCAGTCCTTTCACAGAAGAAAGGGTTCTGAAAGAACTCCTAAAACTGAAGGTGGACAAAGCAATGGGGCCTGATGGGATTTACCCCAGAATTCTAAAAGAACTAAGAGGAGAACTAGTGACACCACTGACTACCCTTTTTAATAAATCATAGGAGGATGGTGTGGTACCTAAGGACTGGAGGAAGGCAGATGTGATTCCTCTTCACAAAAGTGGAAGCAAAGCAGAAGTAGGAAACTCAGACCTGTTAGCTTGACCTCAGTGGAAGAGAAAATGATGGAATCACTTCTGAAAGAAAGAATTGTTGAGTACTTAGAGGCCAGCAGGGCACAGGACCCAAGGGAACATGGATTCATAGTGGGAAGGTCATGTCAGATGAATGTAATTGACAGGGTGACCAACGTAGTAGACCAGGGAGGGGCTGTGGACATGACCTGCCTAGACTTTAGCAAGGCATTTGACCGAGTCTCACACAAAAGATAAAAAAAACAAATTAGCCAGCCTGGGAGTGGGTCCCAGGGTGGTAGCCTGGGTAAGACACTGGCTGGACAACAGAACACAGAGGGTAATAATAGACAGAATCTACTCCGAAGAAAGAGGGGTTACTAGTGGGATACCGTAGGGTTCAGTACTGGGTTCTGCTCTTTTTAATGTCTTTATAAGTAACATTGCAGAGGGACTAGAAGTAAAAGTATACCTCTTTGCAGAATATACAAAGATCTGCAACAGGGTTGATAGGACAAACTACTAATGATTTGGGAGGAGAGAGTGGGCTACACGCTAGGACACTGAGCAGTAATGTCCATAACAGGAGTCTGTGAACGCTTTTGTTGTTTTTATCAAAGGTATGCCATCATCGCCAAACTTCATATTTTAATTTCACTGACCTTTCCAGACTGACTTAGAACCCATGACTCTTTGAGCGGTTGATGTGGAGCAGTGGTTGCAGACCTCCAGGCCCCCGGGAAACAGTGGGGAATACTAGCGGTGGAGCAGCCAGCTGTTGGAGCAAGACAGCCTGGTGGACCCTGCAGAGGATTAGTGGCCTGCAACACTGGCCTGAGAGGGAGTCAGAGAGAGTGAACAACTGCTCTTTTGCTCTGTGAGCCACTGAAGTCACTGAGAAAAAGACTGAAACAGGAACTTGCCTTCAGTGGCAAAATATATTTTTTTTTAGAGTTTAAAGGCTATGCTATGGGCCTTGATCATTTGAATCTCAGCCGATCATTATTTCACCCATGTTTTATGTATTGTTTTGTGTTTTGTGATATCTTAGCTATGCAGATCTTGGTCAAGCACTGGACAAGCGCTAGACAAGTATATTTATTTATCTATAAAGTGAGGTCTATGTCCATATATCTCTTATTTGTTAAAATATCTAAAGGACAGCCGATTTATAGAAAAGGTTTTTTATGGGGCTTTTTATGGTCTATTTAAACAGTATAACCAGTATAAATGGTCCAGAAGGTACAATTATAAACTAGAGGTGAACTTAAGTTTATAAAAATAAGTTAAAATTTTAGATGTTAATCGGGAAAATGAGGAAGTAGAGGCTTCATTGGATTACCAACGCATGTGACAGCAGAGTCTTTAGCGCATGTACGGGTGTCTTGTGACAGCAAGTCTCATTTTTGCCTAGGATAACCTCAGAGAAGCACAGTGGCAGAGGAACTGCATTGCTTTAGCGCCAGTAGAAAACTTGAATTTGGCTGGAATTGCTTTTAAATACCCCAGTATTTTATTAGTGTATTTTGCAAATTTGTGTACTCTTAAACTTTTGCTCCAGGTGTAAACTTTTTTTTTGCTAGATAACCTACTGCAAAGGCAGGTAAGCACTGTAATATATTATTAAGAGTGTGTATATTGAGAGCAGTCTTTGAGAACACTGTACTGCTTTATTTCTGTATCACTGTATCATTCCACTGTTCTACAGCTTCATTCCTTGATTGAGATTTAAGGGAAGTTCCAGTGAAGCTCTACCTCCCTGAAGGAAAGGATAATAGGATATCTGCTACAAGGGGGAAAGTAAGAGAAATCTATGTATATATATATATATATATATATATATATATATATATATATATATATATATATACACACACACACATATATATAGAAAATATAAAGGACATAAGGAAGATTTAAAACATAAAAGTGGGAAATAGCAGCAGTAAAATTCAGCTTAGTTTCAGAATATTAGGTGGGGGTAAAATATAAAGATATAAAAGATACAACAATATACTTCTTGCTGTTCATTTGTTTAAGTGGGTTTACCCTGTCAATCAGCATATCTGAAATTCCATTAAACTATTAAGTTATTAAGCTATTAAGCTGGCAAGAGCTGGTAAAAGTTCTGTAAGAGCAGAATAATATTTCTTGCTTATACTTCTATGCTACATAGAGCTTGTAAGAGCTACAAAAGTTGCGTAACCTGGTAAAGGGATAAAGAGCAAAACATATTTTTGTCTAATATTAGAGTTTTAATTTACAATTGCAGTGGAAAGAAGACACCAGAGACATCAGAAGAACAGAAGTCCTGGGGTGTGGAGTGAAGGAACAGGGAATTCCGTTTGATTTGGGTTTGGATTTAATGTGGGTCAAGAACTTTTTGGGACATTTTCCAATGGGTAATATAAAGCCAGAAAATCAGAACTTATATAGGTAAAACGAGGACAAGGGTCAAACAATGGATATTGAAAGCACTTTTTGTATAAGATCAGGAGGAAAGTGTGAAAATAGAGAAAGGACAGAAACTTTCTAAGTATACAACGGAAAGAAGAAAATAAGATTTATAAAGGATAAAACAGGAAGATCGAGCTCTGGTTATTAATTTGGGAATCATTTATTAATAACTATAATTGTAATGATTGTAATAAGCATATGAAAGGCATGAAGTGGTGTGACTGCCTAAGATCCCTTTTAAATAATTATTAAGAATAGTACCGATTTTCCAGCCAATTAGTATATTGTTGGACTGATTGGCTGATTAATTATTTAATTGATTGCTACAGAATTAACCAAGTATATTGCTGGTATTTTTTAATAATTTTTGAGCAGTGAAGTTGTATACCACAATGCCAGCTGTCACAAGGAGTGGGAAAAAACAAATGAAGAATGGAAAAAATAAAGAAGATAAAGAGGGAAGATGGGTAGGGGTTGGGGATGGATGGGGTAAGAATGGAAAAAGATTTAGGACAGTCAGTAATGGCAGAATCTCAAGAAGAAATTAAACAGGGTAAATATGATTGGAAAAAGAGTACAAAGATAGAGATGAAAACACTCAGTAAAGGGGATAATAAAACATCTACCACGATTGGTTATAATGGAAGAAATAAGGTGGAGAGCAAGTCAATAAGACAGCAAATGATTTGTGAAATGTTTGATAGAACTAAGGAAAGATTAAGTAACACTCAGGAAGGGAAAGTAATAAGAAAGGTAATAGACATTACAGTGGATGATACAGAGACTGATTCATTAACGAATTCTAAGAAAACAGATGAGTATAATTTAGATATGGCTGACATTGTAAACAAAGAAATAAATAATACAGTTGAAGAAATGAGGGGAAACAATAGAGGCTATTAAATTGATAGAGAAAAAGATCATGGATTTTAAATTGGGTATGATGGATCAATATTCTCCCCAACTGAAGAACAACACAGGCAAGAACATGCAGCCGATATCAAAGGGTTAAGCAGGGAAAAGAATAATTCATTAACTGAGGATATAGAGAAAATTTAGAGGTACACTCAGAAATCAACAAACACGTTCATAGATAATGAGAAAATAGAAGACATTTCAATAAGAGAAGAGACCTTGTTTATGAGTCCAATGAGTTTAACTGACAAAGAGGAATTCCTTACAGAAAATGTAACAGAAGTCATATGCACAGTGTTGAGAGATCCCTTTACTGCCGATATAATGATGTATGAGCAATTAATGGCAATTAGAAAAGATCTGTCCTTTGTCAAAGGAGTATACATAAAGAACAGTATTCATATAAAGCAGATAGTTGAGATACAAGGGATTGGAACATTCAATCAAAAGAAATATGAAAAAGGAACAACTCAGAAGTCAGGAAATTACCAGGAAAATATTTCCCCTGACAAACAAAGTTATTCATGTAGAGGGAAAATTTTATGCAGAGTACATAGAGGGAGGTAAAATAAGTAAAGAAATCGAATATAATAAAGAGAATGAATTAAGTAAGTTAACAGAAGGAACATCAAAGGATCGTATGTAAGTAGAGGGAGACAGAGTAGAGTGTGACTGGAAATCTTTGACTAGTACAGAAGAGTCAAGAGAATTCAAAACTGAATCAGAATTAATTATGCTCCCAGATGTAAGCTGGAGACAATATAGTGTAGTAAAGGACATAAGAGAAGGAAATACAATGTTATGGGACAAAGGACTGCAGCAAGAAGAAAGGTGTAAATTCAATGTAGAATGGAAAGATAATAAGGAAAAGGTTGAACAAAGAATGGTTAACAAAGAAGAGAATAAGAAGGAAAGGGAAAAAGAATTGGATGATAAAAAAAGAAAACAAAAATATTAGGGGAAAAGCAAGGAAAATAGATTGTTCCTTAGATAAAGACATGACAGATAGTGGGGAATGTGATAAAGGCATGACTAAGATGGGAAGGACAGAGGACAATACAAATGAAAATAAGCAGATAGGAAAAACAAGAACAATGGAGAACAGCAAAAGGAAAGGGAGCGGAATAAAAATGAAAGGAAAAGGGAAAAGAAAATCTAAAAGTAAACAGGAGTCTTTGAGAGAGAGAGGGAAGGAGAAACAGATGGACATAACACAGATGAGGGAACTATTCTGACAAACCAGCAAAAAGATGCAAAGGCATATTTAGGAAAAAAGGAAAAATTGAATAAGAGTGAGGAAAAAGAAAGATTAAAGAAAAAGGGCAATGAGAGAAATACTATAGAAGAAGAATCTGGATTGTTTTTGAACAAAACACAAGCATAGATTATGCTTTACCATTATATAAAGTTTCATACATGCCTAATGAGACAAATGACAGCTTGTTAGCAATGATTAAGAAATTATTCAAGTCCATAATTGGATGCACATACATGTTAGAATTCCTGAGTGTTATTAGACCATCAGTAAATTCAGAACTAGTGCTGATGGTATGGACCAATTTTTTCTGACCAAGGCATTAATAAATAAAAAAATGAAATAGTGGGAGTGGGTATTGAAATGGGGGAAGTCACTACATTGGACAACCATTTCCCAGAATATTAAAAAAATAAGAAAGAGGGAACAAACAAAAAAGAAATAATAGCATCTATATTTGGCCTAATACAAAAAGGTTGGGAAAATAAAAGCAATGTTTGAGGTACTGTATTGTATTGGATACTTTGAATAAAATCCTCAACTATAATGTGTGCAGCCATGAAATCACAAAGGTCATCAGATGGGAAAATAATGGACAAGTTACAATATGGTTGAATAACGAAAGAATAAGGGAAGTATTGTTGACTAAACAAAGACTGTTGGATGAAATGGGTATATATATATATATATATATATATATATATATATATATATATATACATACACACATATATTATGGTAGTACGGTAGTGCTACCATAGTTAGAGTCGAGGAGCCATGTCTATGTTAAACCCCAAAAATTTTCACCTTAATAACTTTACAACTATTTCACGGATTTGGCTGAAATTTGGAATACATAATCAAGAGCTATAGGCCTTAGGATCTGCCAAGTTTTGTACTGGTCAGATATACGGCTGTGGAGTTATTAAGCATGATCTGTGCACACATTTACGCTTTTTCTGGAATTCTACGGTCGCACCTACAGATCGTACGGTTTGCGCGACCGGCCCAGAATCTTCAGGGAATGTGTGGCCAGGGTCCCCGATGTGCCTTTTGAAGATTTCATGAAAAAATATTAAACGGTTCAAAAGTTATTCAAAAAACAGTTTCCCATTACAAGTCAATGGGAAAAGTTAACAAAAAGTTCGACAGTGTCGCAAATGCATTTTTACTTTCGCAAATGGGCCTGTTACTTTCGCAAATCGGCCATTTTGTTTTCAGTTGGTGATCAGAAAAATGGTTGGCATTTAAATTTGGGACCCTCTAGCAACCTAATTCTTATTGTATTCACCTAGTCGGACCCTGAGGATGCTTGCCATGTCTTTATTTTGTGGTAAAACACCCCAGAAATATGTTTTTCACATTTCTGGAAAAAGTACTTTTGCAAATTACTTTCGTGCTCACGAAAGTGTACAACTTTTTTGCGAAAGCTTTCGCAAATTGCGACAGTAGTTTTCCATCTGTGGGAAAGTGACAGTGATTCTTTGGCACTGCGCTGCAAAAGAACCGTTGGGAGTTTTGGGCTGAAATTTGGAAGGAACAGAGCCGACATCTCACAGATGTGCCTTTCAGTGTTGTATTGAAAAAATATTATATGGCAGCAAAGTTATGGCACTCCAAAGTTGACAGTTTTTCCCATAGGATAACATTATGGCGCCCGACGCATTACAGAAATCCTTTGGATCTCTGCTGCAAAATAATGGTTTGGTCTTTTTTCCTGAAATTTGGAGGGAAGACAGCCAACAGCCCACCAATGTGCCTTTCAGTGGTTTGGTGAAAAAATATTACAGGGAGGCAAAGTTATGCTGCTCCGAACTTCTCTTTTTTTCCCCATAGGATAACATTACGGCGTTCACTGCGCCTTTCAGGGCCCGTATCTCGGAAACGGTGCGAGATACGGACTTTTCGTCAGAAATATTCTTAGCCCCCTACCAGGGGCTAAGTACAAAACTAGCCAGGACAGTCATAAATCATACGACTTTAAAAATTTTTTTCTACATCGTACGGTTCGTGAGATATAACTTATTTAGTATTCCAAGTCCTCATTTTCTGCTCCGATACCCATTATTATGCATACATTCTTTGTACTCACTGTCTTTCTCTATCTAGCTTTTGGGGAAAACCAGCCTGTGTGCTTACATTACTGTTACCATTGCCCTTTCCGCTTGTGGTTCCATGCCTGTTTCACTTACCGTTGATGTCTATGCCACCACGTGCATCATCCTTTGTGTTTTCATTTGCGCTTGCATTTCTGTTACTTTTTTGCCATTTGTGTGTACCGTACTGTTTCTCTTTCTGTTTCACTTTGTGTCACCATGTCCATTGACATTTCCATTTACAGGCATCATGTTACTATGTGACAAGACATCACGTGGCACACCGTTCCCGTCTATGCCACCATGTTTGTCACCCTTTCTGTTCTCATTCGCGCTTGCGTTACCTTGTGCGCCACTGTTAGCGCTTCTGTTTGCGTTGCTGTTCCTGTTACTATGCCACAAGACATCATGTGGTGGGAGTGTGGGGCCCTTTGGGCCCCGCAATCCCGCTGCTGCATTACGTGTCAGGAGCGTGGGGCCCTATGCGCGTTATCCTTTGCGTTTTCATTTGTGCTTGCGTTTCTGTTATTTTTTGCCATTTGTGTCTACAGTACTGTTTCTCTTTCTGTTTCACTTTGTGTCACCATGCCCATTGACATTCCGTTTGCAGGCACCATGTTACTATGTGACAATACATCATGTGGCAGACTGTTCCCATCTATGCCACCATGTGCATTACCCTTTCTGTTGTCATTTGAGCTTGCATTAACATGTGCGCCACTATTAGCGCTTCTGTTTGCATTGCTTTTCCTGTTACTATGCCACAAGACATCATGTGGCGGGAGTGCAGGGCCCTTTGGGCCCAGCTCCGCTGCTGCGATACGTGCCAGGCGTGAGGCCCTATGTGAGTTATCCCTTATGCGTTTTCATTTGCGCTATGCTTGTTATTTTTTGCCATTTGTGTCTACAGTACTGTTTCTCTTTCTGTTTCACTTTGCGTCACCATGCCCATTGACATTTCCGTTTGCAGGCACCATGTTACTATGTGACAACACATCACGTGGCAGACCATTCCCATCTACGCCACCATGTGCATTACCCTTTCTGTTCTCATTCGAGCTTGTGTTACCATGTGTGCCACTGTTAGTATTTCTGTTTGCATTGCTGCTCCTGTTACTATGCCACAAGACATCATGTGGCAGGAGCGTGGGGCCCTTTGGGCCCGTATCCCTCGCCACACATTACATTCACTATTTCTCATATCATTCTCAAGAAGAGATTAGAGGCAAAAAACTCCATTTAATGCATTAGTTAGGGTTGTTCCACAGCGACAAAAGTGAGGAAATTCGCTGTTAGGGTTGAAAACCCTAACTCCGAATTCACCCCCCCAGCACCACACACACACAGACACACACACACACACATTCAAGTATGGGGGAGGACCAAGTCAACACAACCAATGACAGACATCCAGCAGCAGGTGACAGAAACAATTGTCTAAATGTACTACGAGACATCCCCACCCACCTGACCAGGTACTGCATGCACAGTGGAGATCAACAGCAAAACTGAGGCCATGTACACCAAATGTACACATCCTTGATTGCAGCTGCACACAATGT
The DNA here is from genome assembly GCA_016271365.2 of Neoceratodus forsteri. Taxonomy (NCBI): domain Eukaryota; kingdom Metazoa; phylum Chordata; order Ceratodontiformes; family Ceratodontidae; genus Neoceratodus; species Neoceratodus forsteri. The sequence continues at coordinate 1,060,098,485 of CM028132.1, read as the reverse complement.
ACCACACTTAGTAGTTGCATGGCCTTACCTACCGATGCCCCACACCACACCACAACTGGTACTGTGCTATTAGTCAATATAAATGCTGAATGTGCATGATGACAGTTGTAAGGCAAGGCAAGGCAAGGCAAGGCAAAATTTATTTAAAAGACGCCCAATCCCTGAGGCTCTGGGTGCCGTACAGTCAATTAAAACAAGCATTTTAACATAATAAATATAAAAGTAGACATATAAATACAAATGATTTCAAAGCTAAATATTTAAATATAAATCTATATCAAACCATAAATTAAACTAGATTAAATGCCTTAGAAAAGAAAAAGGCCTTTAACTGAGCCTTAAAAACATCCACCGATGAAGCCTCCCTGACCATAGTTGGTAAGGAGTTCCACAGAAAAGGGGGCCACGGCACTAAATGCCCTATCACCAGCTGATTTCAACCTAGTTCTGGGAATGGTCAGGAGGCATTCATTGGAGGAGCGAAGAGGGCACATGGAGAGAACAGGTGACAGAAGATCTGACAGGTAACCAGGGCCCTGTCCGTGTAGGGCCTTATAGGTAAGAAGACCTACCTTAAAGAGGACTCTCCACCTGACTGGCAGCCAGTGCAATTCACACAGAACAGGTGTGATATGACAAAACTTTTGTTGCCCGGTCAACAGCCGGGCAGCTGCGTTTTGCACCAGCTGCAATCTGCGGAGAGATCCTCCCGTGACCCCGAGATAGAGCGCGTTACAGTAATCAAGCCTAGATGTGACTAAGGCATGTATCAAAGTAGGGAGGTCCAGAGGCGGAACAAGAGATTTAATTCTGGCAATGTTTCTGAGATGGTAAAAACAGGTACGAACCACAGAGGATATTTGAGCCTCCATGGTTAAATCCTGTCCAGAATCACACCAAGATTTCGCACCAAAGTGGAGGCCTTCAATGGCACAGACCCTAGGACAAGCCCAGTTTCTGTGTCAGAGGCCATCTTATCATGAGCTCTGTTCGACTCCACTACTAATACCGCCGTCTTATCGGGGTTCAGCCACAACCAGCTGGAGGCCATCCAGTCGTTAATCTCGGTCAGACAGATATTAATCACATCCACTGCATTGGATGTTCCTGGGGCAAAGGAAAAATATAGCTGAGTATCATCAGCATAGCAATGAAAACTCAAGCCATATTTCCTAATGATCCCACCCAGAGGCAGCATGTACACTGCGAACAACATTGGAGCCAGTACTGACCCCTGGGGAACTCTGCAAAGAAGCAGACCAGGTGTAGAAGAGAAATTTCCCATCACGACCCGCTGCCTCCTGTTAGTAAGAAAGGACTCGAACCATTTGATGACATTACCGGTGAGTCCGCATAGGTCCCCAAGGTGAGCAAGCAGCACAGTGTCAAATGCTGATGAGAGATCGAGGAGAACCAGAATTGTCTTATCTCCCCAGTCTCTAGCCCTGAGAAGGTCATTCTGCACCCAAACAAGTGCAGTTTCGGTGCTATGTCTGGCACGAAATGCTGACTGGAAGGGTTCGTATAACTCATGAGATGTGAGGTGCTCTTCCAATTGAAGCGCTACCACTTTCTCAATAACTTTTCCTTAAAATGGAAGGTTAGAATAGGGCCGGTAATTTGCCATGATCTCCGGGTCCAAAGATGGCTTCTTTAAGAGGGGTCTCACCAGAGCCTCCTTCAAGGCGTCCGGAAAGACACCCTCAGAGAGGAACACTGTACAATCATGGCAAACACCGGGCCAACAGAGTCAACACATCTCATTAAAAAACGCGTCGACACCGGGTCCAGTTCACAAAAGGTGTGCGACATTGGTTGCTACCTCAATGACCTCACTATCCTCCACTGGTCTAAACTCTCCCCAACCAGGGAGTGCACTCAGAACACATCAAGCGTCACTGCCAGCTGTATCATTTCTGGCTGAAGGAGCCACCGCCCGATCGCAGACACCCTATCCGAAAAGAATCGAGCAAAATCCTCACAGTCAGTATTAGAAAAAACCTTCCTGGGCCGTAGACAGACAGGATGTAAAAGTCTATCAACGGTCCGGAAAAGTGAGGCTGGTCGATTCCTTCCGGCAGCAATCTCCCTAGACAGAAACACTGTCTTCTTACGGTTGATTGCCTCCTGGTACCTCCCATAGTGGGTACGCAGGGCCAGTTTGTCCGCATCCAGACGGGATCTCCTCCAGCAGCGCTCCAATCTCCGACCCAGTCTCTTCATCTCCCTGAACTCACCATCAAACTATGGCGACCTCAGGTAAGAAGTCCTGGATCGTACACGGACAGGTGTGAGGGAGTTTATGGTGTCAGATAACACCTTATTATAGGCGTCAACTCCGACCACCACTCCTCCCACGCATGCATCACCCACTCTAGATAAATTCGCTGCCGCCAGAAAACCCTCAGGGGTCAAACCCCGTAAAGGGCGACAGCGAATCATCTCAGCAGGGGAAGGGCTTATGGCGGGAGCCCCAAGCGTGAACTGAACCGTGCAGTGATCAGACCAGAGAACTGGATCGATCTTAAGATCACTAATATCAAGTCCCAGTGAGAACACCAGGTCCAACATGTGGCCATCCCGATGAGTCGGTAAAGTAACCACCTGCGTCAAACCAAGGGAGGACATGATCCGGGAAAGCTCACAGCCATGTCCATGATCTACATCATCAAACCAAACATTGAAATCCCCCAGAAAAACACATCTGGGGGATTCCAACGATGCAACCTTGACAAAGTCTGCGACCTCCTGCAGGAACTCCCCCATCAACCCAGGAGGGCGATAAATAAGAAAGATCCTGCAGCCCGCATCAGGTCCTCCCCGGACAGCCACACATTCAAAAGAACCCGGGGCTCTCACCGGGTGCATGGTAAAGTTCAGGCTGGATCTAAAACAGATGGCTACGCCGCCACCCCTGCGCTCCACTCTGGGACAGTGTACCACGGTATACCCAGGGGGGACTGCAGCCTCAAAAATAGGGCCCGCATCATCACCCACCCAGATTTCGTGATAAAGCCAGATCGACCGATGAAACCAAGGCAGCAATAATTGCTGCCTTATTCTGATCGATCTGGCATTACAAAGAACTGCCGTCAGGGGATTTTGGGGTGATGCAGCCCTACAGGTTACCTGGCCATTTGATCTAATAGGCTCACTGGGGATGGACACCAAACACAGTTGGCCTCTCCTATGTGCCCGTCGCAACCCAGGGCATCTCCTGGACCTGATAACTTCAATCCCTGCATAACCCGAATTAAGATTTCTTGGTAGTGCACGACCAACACTATCCCTGCCAATCCCCACCTCCTGGCAACGTCTGATAGTAACATCAGAAACCGGAAGGGGGATGAAAGGGCGCAGGTCGCGCAACATCAAGTCATCGTACACAATTCTAGCCCCTCTCAATCCTCCCATATCATATATATGTCTCCTAGAAAGGTTTTAACACTAGTGAGTATACATTAATTAAGAGAAGTACATAAATTAACTACAAGACACTAGCATGCTCAAGATAAAAGTAGTGTTACATTTAGTAGGTGATTTACATAGTAGTACATTTACTGCAATGGTTTACTTAAGATAGAGAGGCTGATGTAAGCGTATGGAAAAGCATTGCCTGTTCAATGCTGTGAAATTCATACTGCCAGTATCAGATGCATTCTTACTGATGAAGGTGTACTGCTGATGTACATACATAGACCTTCAGTGTGTTTCAATACCAAAGATGCAGTAAGTATTCTTTGTAAGAAACAGTGTAATTGCATGGATCAGGCCAAGCAACTTCTAAATATCATAGCACTACTGAGCCAACAATGACGTACCTGTATCGGAGATGTATATAGGATAGATTTTCCTGTAGGCACTTACTGAGTATGTTGTACCTGATAAAGACAATCTCATTGCATCTGTGATGACTAACTTATTGAAATAGTAATACATTTACTATTGTTGCAATGAGTGACCTATGCCACTTATGGACACAGTGTAATTTTATTTAACAGCTGTTTCATACTCAGGCTGTATGCCTAGTGTTTGGGTTTAACACACTTCTGTCACTGATGCTATCAAAGTGATAACTATGTTAATTGTGGTACAACAGGAATCAAGTAGATATGGTGTAGATATAAACAGAATGTCTTTTAGTATTGATTTAACTCACAATGGGGTAAGTGTACTAGGACAGCAGGGGTTATTCTCTATCACTGACTCTGTCAGTTATAATCACATTAAGGTTTTGATGACTGTAATGATCAAGTTACACTGTTCATCTTCATGAGTTCATATTCACAGCCATTCTCCAGTAACTAGACAGTGTATGGTGTAACTGGGTGGGACACTGTGTTGCAAAGCTGCTGCAGTGCCTAGCAGAGGGAGAGTATCTACTCATAAAGACAATTAAGCAATAAGGCATAACCAACAGTTATGTTAAATGGTCTGTTAATCACCCTGTAGGGTTTAATGTTGAATGAGGCATAGCCGAGTGCCACATGTCGCTAGACAGTGATAAACTGACCATTAACATAATACCTGGAGTGGCTTATTGCTATCATAATAAACTGTTTTTAAACAACATTAAACCATTTTCACCATATGGTTAGGCTCTACATGTATGTTAATAAAAACTAAACATAAGGCTGTTACAATGTTTACAGTCAATTAGAAAGCTGCATTTCTCAAACCCTTGTTATAATCAGAGATATTATACCTGTACAACTCCTTGGTTTTGCTGAACTCTATTGCTCAGGTGGCCCACCACATGTGGCATGGTCTGGTGTGGGGTATCGGTAGGTAAGGCCATGCAACTACTAAGTGTGGTACGTTGTGTGCAGCTGCAATCAGGGATGTGTATGTTTGGTGTACATGGCCTCAGTTTTGCTGTTGATCTCCACTGAGCATGCAGTACCTGGTCAGGTGGGTGGGGAATGTCTCGTAGTACATTTAGACAATTGTTTGTTATTTCTGTCACCTGCTGCTGGATGTCTGTCATTGGTTGTGTTGACTTGGTCCTCCCCCATACTTGAATGTGTGTGTGTGTCTGTGTGTGTGTGTGGTGCTGGGGGGGTGAACTCAGAGTTTGGGTTTTCAACCCTAACAGCGAATTTCCTCACTTTTGTCGCTGTGGAATAACCCTAACTAATGTATTAAATGGAGTTTTTTGCCTCTAATATATATATATATATATATGTGTGTGTGTGTGTGTGTGTGTGTGTGTGTGTGTGTGAAGAGCAGAATGACATGAGGAATCCAAAACCTATACCAGAGGAAGGAAAAAGTGTTGAATGGGAATAAATTGTGGAAACCTCAAATAAATGTGATATTCTGACTAATGTAAATTTGTGACCACCAAAAAAGGAAGTAGAGTCAGGGGAGAGTTATAAAAGGAGAGAAGTAATAGATACAAACAAAATACAAGAAAGAATAGAGATAATGAGATATCCTGTAGATAAGCCTGGAATATTATTATAATGGAATATCTCTGGATTAGGAGATAAGATGGGAGACCTGGAAGTAGTAGGTTATCTAAATAAATGTGACAGAATATGCATTCAGGAGACATGGACTGTTGGGGCTATTTATTTAAATGGTTTTAAAGCTCACTGGAAAAGTGCAATAAAAAGGAAAAAATATCATAGAAATATATGACGTTTGGCAGTTTTATGAAAATTAAATAATAAAGTGCAAACAGAAGAAATAACAATGGAAAGTGACAGTATTTTGATAATCAAAATCATGGGGGAGAACACTGATAATTTATTTATAATCAACATTTATGCACAACCAGAATCAAGTAAATTCAGTGACACTGATTGGTTAATTCATACTGAATCTATGCTAAGAGAAATTCAACAAGATTATCCAATGGAAAAAATAGTGATTACAGGTGATATGAACATAAGGATAGGCAGACTGTCAGGGGGTAGCTAAAGATATTAAGACATATATTGATCAGGGAGATATGATACTATTAAAAGGAAAGAGAAACTCTTTAGATCAAAAGATTGGCAGTAATGGAATAGAAGCACATAGTAAATTTATAAACAACAATTTAGTATTATTAAATGGTAGAGTAACTGGAGACACAAAAGGGAAATTTAGCTTTATGGGGGGGTGTGGATCCTCTGTAATAGATTATATTTGGTTACATTTTCAAATGTTAACTCTCTGTTTAAGGATGGATATACAGCTTAGGCCAGAAAGCCAACATCTTGCTTTAGAACTTAAAATAAATTATGTGACTATAAAAAACAGAAAGATGTATGGCTCCAATTGAAATCAAAAATAAAAATTGCCTAGGATGGTGTATAATCCAGAATGATGACTTTGTACAATTCCTAGAAAGCCAGGGGATTCTAGCAGAATTACAAGAATTAGAAGAAATAGAGGGTGAAGTTTTACTCAGTCATTTTGGTGCCATATTAGGGTCAATTTCAATACTGATAAATAAAAAGATCAATATTTACAAAAAAGAAGGATACATATGGTACAATGGGGAGTGTAAAAAGGCTAAGCAAGTATTAAATAAACAGCTCAGGAATCTGAAAAGTAACCCTACCTTAAATAACAATAGAGTAATGAATAAATTAAGGAAAGAATACAGAGAAATTCTAAAAAGCAATAGACTAAAATATATTCAGAAACTATGGACAGATCTGGAAATGGCAGTTAAAATCAAATATAGTAGGGCCTTTTGGAGACTAGTCAATAAAGGAATGAATAGCAATGGATATGAACCTGAAAATTGTATAGAACTAGATATATGGATGAAACACTTTAGTAGATTATTTTGCAGAAGAGATGACCGCTGTTTACAAAAACTCTCCAATAGTTCACCAAATATTTGGATAGAACCCAAAGTAAGATTAACAGAGAAGGAAGTAGAACAAGCAGTAAATGCCTTTAATAAACATAAAGCACCAGGACTGGATGGTGTACCTATAGAAGCAATTTGGAGGACCAAGACATTATGAATCCCAGTACTATGCAACTTATTTAATCAGATATGGGATAGTGGGAAAATTCCAAATAGCTGGCATGTCAGTGTTATTTTACCAATTATTAAAAAAGGGAAAAAGATAAACCAGAGTGCTACAGACCAGTAAGTCTAATTAACAGTACTGCCAAGATATTTACAAGAATTCTAAACAGCAAAATCGATACATGGGTAAAGAAAGAAGGGATATTGGATGAAGCCCAAGCTGGATTCAGGATGGGCTATGGAACAGGTGGATCAGTGCTTTACACTTGCACATCTAGTATATAAATATAAGACAATTAACAAACAAAATTTATATTGCACTTTTATCGATTTAAAATCAGCCTTTGACTGGGTTAATAGAGGTTTATTATGGGAATGACTAGAAAATAAAGGGATGGAAAAATCAGTATTAAACATAATTAAAATACTGTATCAAAATCATTTCTCCAGTATTAGATATAACACAAAAGGATAAATTAGCAACTGGTTTGAGACCAATATAGGAGAAAAACAGGGCTGCACTTTATCAACTATTTTGTTTAATGTCTTCTTCAATACTGTCCTTAATACATTGTACAAATCAGAGTTTACAAGAGAAAAAAGATGCCTATATTTGGCATATGCAAATGACGTTGCCTTACTTTCAACCAGTTACTTGGGTATGAAAAGAATACTGGAGAAATTCCAACAAGAATGTGCTCAAGCAGAATTAGAGATTAATCATGAAAAAGCTAAAGTTTTAGTATTTGGCAGGAATAGTAATAGATATAAGTATATGATAAATAATAACAGAATATAAGTAGTAAAGGAATTCTGTTACTTGGGAATAATATTCTCGGAGGAGGGCACCTGGAAGAAACATATTTTATAAACTCAAAATAAAGTATGAAAACTTACTCCTATTATCAATACATTTCCTATAAGTATGGAGGGAAATCAGTGAAAGGAAATAGCGATGTAATAAATGCAAAAGTTAAAAACCAGATACTGTACAGAGCAGAGACATGGGGCAGTCATTCCAAAACAATGATTGAACCTTGTTTAAATAAATTCTACAAGAAAGTGTTAGGTTTACCATTAAATGCACCATCAGCATTGGTTAGGGCAGAATTGGGACAGGTACAGATAAAATGTCAGATCATACAAAGATTAATCATTTACTGGTTGAAAATATATGGTATGGAAACATACAGGTATCCAAGACTATGCCTGGATGAGGCAATTCAGTACTTAAGTAGGAAAATAGTCCTTCTAAGTATGAAGACTGTAGAAGAATACATTAGACCATATGGTTTATTATCCTGCATCCCAGACACCCTTAGATATCCAAATGGCTACTTAAATATGAAAATCAAAAATAGAATTAAAGATGTTTTTGTGCAACAGGATTTAGAAAAGTGCAAACGATATAAGATTTGTAAATTGTTAAAACATAACAAGAGAAATCACAAAATGGAAAAATACTTGTATTTATTTATTTTTATTTATTTGTTCTAGGATTACAAATACCTTTGAGCCGAGGCTCTTTTACAAAGGTTCCACGTCATTGGTACAATTGAGACAAACATAAACAAAGATAACATTTTATAAAATAAAAAAAACACATAGTCTTGTAGAGGAAAAAAGAACAATAAGGTGAAACTTTGGGGAGGGGAAAGGGAAAGGGAAAGGAGGAGGGTGAAATCAGGGAGACTAAGTGGATGGGAGAAAAGGGGAGGTAGGTGGGGGGAACAGAGAGAGGAGAGGTGGAAGGTAGGTAAGAATAGAGGTAGTGCAACCGGGTGGCATTTGTCATGGGCCAGCAGGGGAGGTGAAGATAAGAGGGGGGTGCTGGCAAAGTGCAGGTGTAGATGTGGATCCAAAAGGGCATCTTCAGCTATGGAACCAAAAGACATGTTTAGCCACAACAGTCACAGAGGTTGGAGGAAGTGAGTGTTAGGCGGAGCTGAGTCTTAAAAGTTCTAAGTGATAGTGAGGATGAGATGTCACTGGGAAGACCGTTGTACCAACTAGTGGCCCGGTAAGCAAAGGATCTTTGGCCTTGTGTTGTGCAGCAATGCGGGATTTGCAGGAGTTGAGATTTCGGTCCCCTGGTATGGCGGGTGTGGATTCTCGGTTGTATGAGGGCACAGACTCCGGGGGGGGCAAGGCCCAGCAAGATTTTCTTAGTAGTAATACAAGCTTGGTGTTTTATTCCATTGCAAGATTCAACCATCCAGTTTGAGAATAGAGGTCACAGGTGTGAGTTAGCCATTGGGAGCCAGTGACAAGTCGACAGGCCTTGTTGAGGGCGGTGGATACACGTTTGAGTACGGTGGTTGTAGCAGAGCCATAAATGATAATGCCATAATCAATAATGGATGTGATGGAGCTCTGGACAGCGACAGCGAGGGCTTCAGGTGTCAGGTGTTTCCTATGATGGAATAGCAGACCTAGCCAGGAGTTAATGGCTTTGGTGACATGGTCGATGTGGGCAGTGTAGGAGAGGTGAGAGTCAAGGGTGATCCTGAGGTATTTAAAGTTTTTGACCTGTTCCAGTGCGGCACCTTGTCTGGTGATAATGGAGAGTTGGAAGTGCTTATGTTTATTATGGGAGCTGCTGAAGATCATGACCTTGTTTTTTTTTGGTTTTTTTTGATTAAGGATCAGTTTGTGCTTTGTGAACCAATTCTCAAATGAGGAGAAACCGAGTTGGAGATTTTCTTGCAATTTCTTTGGGTCCTGGTGTGTGGCAAGGATTACTGCATCATCAGCATACAGGGTGATTTGTTCAGTGCAGGAGTCCGGTAGGGTGTTAAGGAACAGGCTGAAGAGTAAGGGGCCCAGTATTGAACCCTGGGGGACTCCAGAGAGGACAGGTTTGTATATATTGACAAATCCTGGTCAAAGGCTGATTCTTACCTGATTTAGATTTGAATGTTTTACCAGTCAGAGTATCAGAAATAGGTATGTAAAAACTAAAGATGATATGGGTGGCCTATGTAAATGTTGTTATGGACAGGATAATTTGATACACTTACTCATATTACATCCTTTGTACAATGAATACAGAAAGAAATTCTTGGGAAACATCATGGGGGACTGAAATATGAATCTGTACATTTGACAACCCCATCTCTTAAAAGCAAGTACTAAAGACATTTTAATATATGTGGCTTTCCTATTGAAAGTAATTGAAAGTGAAAAACTTCATATGTATCAGGTTTAAGATGTCTATGCCTGATAAAGTGAAAGATAAGCCTAAAAAGGAAGTTTTATGAATTTTTGTGGTTTTAAACTATTATATGGTAAATTGTAATACGTGTATATATATATTTATATAACACATGTTTTGGGATACATGAATGGATAAAAAGTGATATCTCAGACAGGCAGTGATATCTCCATGTTCCTATACGTCATAGTGATATCTCCATGTTCCTATACCTCATGGAGATATCTCTATGTTCCTGTACATCATCCTAATTAGTGAAACTCTTTCACTTTCCAGCGCTGTCACCTGTAAGCATCCCCCGACCCCAACGCTTCTCAGACATCTATCTGGTTGAGCCTGCCATTATAGAAGGCATTTAAAAAGTGTGTGATCCTGGCATCACTTTTAAACAAAGCAGTAGTTTTAACATTTATCTGGTTGATCATGCCACTTACTGCACTTTCGTTTTCTCCCCTGAAACATATCGCAAGGTGACCGAGTGTAATCAGCATTAATACTTGACATGGTGCCAGACGTTTACTACAAGGCACCCTGTGTTACCACTTTCAGAAAATCATTACTTTTATCCTCATCATGTCACTGTTTGTTTGCCTTGCCATCCTTTAAAGACTGCAGAGTGTAGAGACTCTTGAGTGTCCCCTGCTTCAGAACAGCAGACAGAGCGCGAGTGAGTGAGAGTGTTGCGCCCAGCAACACTGCTCGTGCTTCCTCTGCAATGCTGAAGCTGAAGCGGTGAACACTCGCTGTGCAGTCTCTACAGTATGCACTTACTTTGAAAAAAACAACAGTAAGAGTTGTTTTTATCTTCAGTTTCTAAATGTGGTAACCCAAAGTGCCTTGTAGTAAATGTCTGGCACCACTTAATGTATCAGTGTAGCTAGCGCTCTGTCATGACGGTTTGGGGGAGAAACAAAAGTGCAGTAAGTAGCAGGATCAATTAGATACGTGTGGTCACGTGATGGCATCCATCTGAGCAGCAGCTGAGATCCTGAGCTCCCCCCTCTGGCCGCCTCATCTGCAAATTTAAAGTGCATTCTGACTTTTTTTGGGGGGAAATCTACTCAAATAGCAAGTCTTTTAACACTCCGTCATCGATAAAGAGCCTTGCTTTGGAATTTTAAGCCCTAGCTGGGTCGCGATGGAGGCGGATTCGAAACAGGCCCTCACCAAGCACACCCCTCCAGCCTCCCCTGAGAAGGCCGCAAAAAAGCAGAGGAATCAGGCCCCAGCCAGGCCGGACACGGAAGTGATAAAGCAATACAGCCTACGCCGCTATCGGAGGATAAATTCCTCCAGGAGCTTGGCCCTTTGAAGGAGCTTCTTGTGGAACTTACAGGGGAGCTCAAATCTCTACGTAGCGACCTCTCTGATGTTACTAAAAAAGTCTCAGATGTGGAGGTTAAGGTCGCTTCTGTTGAAAAATGGAGATCTAGGGCTGAAATGGAGATAACAGAATTAAGGCAACAGGTGAAGAGACTCCAACTTAAGACTGAGGACCTGGAGAGGCGAAACCGCCGAAACAACTTGTTAATAATTGGCCTCCCGGAGTTGGAAGAAGGCCCAGACCTTATGGCTTTCCTGCAGAGGTTTTTTGTGAAAATAGTAGGCCCATCTCCCATAAATGCCTCTTACCATCTCGAAAGGGCCCCCGCTTACGCGCCCTCGACCTACAGTTGGATCCCCCGTCCGATCATTATTAAATTTTTAAGCTACCTGGAAAGGCAGCATGTGTATTTGAAGGCCCGGGAGCTTAAAGAAATCCTGTGGGGTGCTTCCAAGATCCGGATCGCCCAGGACCTTCCCAAAGAGATTCGGGAAAAGAGAGCAGCGTACCACCAAATAGTCCAGAAACTTATAGCAGCAGCAATCCCGTTCAGGATGGTATATCCTGCAACCCTGAAAGTGTTTGTTGGAGGCTCAACCACGAGGTTTAGTACCCCAGAAGCGGCTCACAAGGAGCTTACTAGCAGACTGCCCAACCTGTTTAAGGGATCCGGCTGAAGATTATGTGATGGACTTTCAGAAGCTGTGTTAATGCTTGTTTGAAGTATTATTGTACTTGTAGATGGTGTCTGTGTTTACCCCCTGTTGGCTGTTGTATACCCCTGGCCTTCATGTTTCACGCTTTGCCTACCCTTCTTGTCACCTACCTTTGTGTTGTGCCTTGTGGTGGTGTTTTTCTTTGTGTTGTCTGGCTGTTCTGGCTTTTCTCCTGGGTCCTTCTGGTGGGCTGACCATTGAGGCAGCGAGGCGCAGTGGGCGGTTAGGTTTGGGCCTGGGTTTGGCGCTTTCTGGTCCTGTTTTTTGATGCCAGAGTGCCGCGGCGGAACGCTTTTTCAGGGAGTTGTTTCCGGAGGAACTTCCTGAAGACGGACCATTTAGGGTCTGCGGTATTATAGGTCCTGGAATGGCAACCTCTATGGTGAATCTCGGTCTGCTTCCCTTTCCTCCGGTGGAATGGCGTGTGTTGGGACTGCTTTCCCAGTTCTCGACTGGAGTGGATTCAGGTAGGTGGCCCATTTCTGCTATTGGGGTGAGGGAGTAGGAGCATTGGGGACCGTCCGGTGGAAGAGGCCTAAGGGATGTTTCTTTATTGGGGCTTATCTATCTCTATGTATTTGCCTTTCTCCTCCCCTTACCTTTCTTTTTTTAATGTTCTTCAGTCTCCTGTTTTATTGGTATGTGGGGAGTGGGGGTTTGGGGGCGGCTATGGGGGGAGGGGGCTTGGTGAATCTGCGTGCTGGATGTGGGATCGCGAGCCGTGCATAGGGGGGGTTGCTAATCTCTGCCCGGGGCTGATTCGTAGTAGATGCTGGTTGGTAGTTACGGGGGTCATATTTTCGCTGAGGGAGTTTTGGTTTTTGATAGTATATGGTTATTGGCTCTTAGCTCTGGGGGATCGGAGATTCGCACGGGGATCTGGGGGGTTCGTAATCCGAGGTAATAGGCTGTATTTGGGACCACTGTTGTACAGACCCCATCTGTACATAGTTTCTGCTGGGTTTATGTTTTGGGGTGTTTGGGGATTTCCATGCCATTGATTATACTATTGGCCCTATAGTCTTGTTTGGGGGCCCTTTTAGGTTGTTTGTTTGTTAATTAATCTCAGAGTTTGGATTTGGGGATGGGGCATGTGGGGGGTTACAGACTGTCGTTCCATTTAGCTTCCGATCGGGTTGGGGTTTTGTAAGGGGAGGGTGGGAGGGAATTGTACGAAGGGGTCTCAGACTTATTATAAGGGAGGTGCACCCTGCTATAATATGTTGGAAATATTCTATCTGGATATCCAATTGCAGTGAGATATTTTTAAAATGGCTATGAGTATAGTTAAAATAGTATCCTGGAATGTGAGGGGCTCAGGGATCGGGTTAAACGTTTGCAGGTTTTCAATCACTGCTCCCTGCTCCGCACGGACATCCTTTTTTTGCAGGAAACACATTTAGGCCGTGATGAGGCCAAGTTGCTTTCTCGGTCTGGGTTCTCTCAAGTTTATCTTGCTGGGAATTCTCATTTTAGTAAAGGGGTGGCGATTCTTGTTAAAAGACACGTCTTATTTACCAAGGACCTGGTCTGCTCAGACCCAGAGGGGAGATTCATTCTAGTTAAGGGTAATCTAAACGGAGAGAGTTTAGTTCTGGGTTCGGTGTATGGACCGGTGGGAGGTAATCCTGAATTCTTCATGAAGTTGACAGATAAATTGGCCGGTTTCTTGCCAACTCAATATGTACTGGGGGGGACTGGAATGTACCTTTCCCCTCATCGTTGGATAGAGAGCCCCAGGATAGGCGTACACCTTCCTCGGCCCAGAAAGCCCTCTGTGAAATGGTCTCAATGTTAGGTCTAGGAGATCCGTGGCGTAGTGCCAATCCTTCTTGTCGGGCCTTTTCCTTTCAATCCCAATCACATGGTACTAAATCAAGACTGGATATGATATTAGTTAGTCTCTCTTTTCTCCCGAGTGTATCTTCATCTGGTATAGAACCGATCATTGTGTCAGATCATGCTTTGGTTTGGTTACACTTCTCTTTAAGTCCTGATTATTCTCAAGACTCCATGTGGAGATTAAATACTCAACTATTAAAGGACCGAAAATGTGTTTCGGAGATCAGCTCTAGAATATCTCTCTTCTTGGCAGACAATATGGACTCCACCCCTAGAGTGGATATGATATGGGGAGCGTTAAAATGTTATCTTAGGGGTGACTTTATTAAGATGGCTTCCCTTAGGAAGAAGGCACGATTAGCTAGGTCGTTAGAGTTGGTGGGTAGGATTAGGGAGTTAGAAGGTAGGCATTCATCAACTTCTTCGGTTTTGGATCTTAAGGAGATCCTTTCAGTTAAGAATGAATACTCGGACCTCCTGAAAGAAAAGATAGAGTACTGTCTGGTGAAAACCCAGGCTAAGTATATTGATCTCGGTGAGAAATCCGGCAAGTTATTGGCTCTGCATTTGCGTGCGCTTGAAGGTTCGAGGATCATTCCTTCTCTGGTTTCCTCATCTGGAAGCATTGTCTCCTCGCCCAGAGAGATTGCTCAGGTCTTTAGGGAATACTATTCTAGTCTTTACAGTCCCTCTCCGACATCCCATTCGACAGCAGGCGTCAGAAACTATATAAGAGAATTGGTGTTCGAGCATATTGGAGTCCCAACAAAAGCGAGCTTATTGGCTCTATCTCAACCGAAGAAATCAGAGCACTATTGCCTCCTGCCCCGGACAAAGCACCGGGCCCAGATGGATTCCCAGCAATTTTACAAAGTTTTGCTAAAGACTTAATTCCTATTTTGCTTAAGCTATAATTACTTCCGGTTGCATTGGAACTTGACCCGGCTTTATTCGAGGCCACTATAGTTTTAATTCCTAAAGCGGATAGGAGCCTTCTGATCTGGCTAGTTACCGTCCTATCTCTCTTCAGAACTACGATGTTAATATACTAGCCAAAATACTTGCTGAGGATTAAAAGATCTGGGCGGAGCTTTTGGGCCCTGAACAGGCAGGTTTTGTCTCCGGGAGATCAGCAGCTGACCATCTGAGGACCCTATCGCATATTCGCAATGCGCCCGGTCCATCTCAGATCCAATTGTATTAGTTTCTTTAGATGCTGAGAAAGCATTGATCGGGTCGATTGGTCCTTTTATGGACCGTCATGGAGAAATGGGCTTCCGACTTCCTTTCTGAACCTGATACAGGTATTCTATAGGTGCCCTCTGCAAAATCTATTGCAATGGGGTATTATCCCCTCTTTCAGTCTTCTTGCCGCACTAGACAAGGTTGCCCCTCTCTCCTTTATTGTTTAACTTATACTTGGAGCCTCTACTGATAAATCTTAAGGCTTCCCTCGGGTAAGAGGGGTCAGGCTCCAAAGTCGAGAGCTAGTTCTTTCTGCATATGCAGATGATGTTCTGTTACATCTGTCAGACCCAGTAGCATCCTTAGAAGCAGCCCTGGATATTATTAGGCAGTTTAGCTCCTTCTCTGGCTATAAGTTAAACACTTCGAAATGTGAGATCTTTCCCTTAAATAATTATACCTTTAAGAGAGGTTTTCTTCCTTTTGGAATGAAGTGGACTTCAGTTCAATTAAGTATCTGAGGATCTACTTCTCTACTGATCCGTTCTTGCTTAGAAATTAAATTTAATTAAGATCAGGGACTCGATTAGTCAAGATTTGCAGCGCTGGGCATCCCTTCCTATTTTCTTGTGGGGCAGAATTAGTCTCATTAAGATGAATGTTCTTCCCTGGATTTTTTACCCACTGAACCTTACCAACCTCTGGCTCCCTCTTTCTTTTTTCCAGCAGCTCCATAGTCTGTTTTCCACTTTCATCTGGAGAGAGAAAGGGGTACGTTGCTCCTATGGCTCCCTATCACTTCCCAAAGAAAGAGGAGGCTTAAGACTTCCGAATTTTCAGCTATATTATTGGGCGGCCCACTTGTCCAAGTTGGGAAGGTGGTTCTCTGCGATTCCTGAGAACTCTTCCCCAATCTGGCTTCAGTTAGAATCGGCCTTCCTCTCGAGATTAGATTTGACAAATCCACTCTACCTTATCTCACCCGAAAACACTCTCACAACTGATTTCTGATGATACGGTGGCAGTCTCTTAAAGTGTGGGCCCAATGTCTTAGGTTTTCGGTTTCTAACCACGGATTTAGGGCAGCCGATTATTCTCAATCCCAATATTACTTTAGGAGACTCTTGGTTAGGATTAAACTGGCTCCCACAACTTAAAGATTCCAGGGTTGAACATTTGTTCGACCATGCTTCACTTTTCACATCAAGTGATATCTTAACCAGATTCGATATCCCAGCCAGAGAGACTTTTAAGGTGTTCCAGCTCCGGCACCTGGTGAGTAGTAAATTCGGATCGGTGTTTAAGCAATCCGCGGTACATCCCTTTCTCTCCAACATTACTATGCTGGCATCCCAGCCCCATTCCATTTCGCAGATTTACTCCTACCTTTTGACTTTTAACTTGGGGGAGGAGGTTGGTGGTCCCTCAGTCTGGACAAATCTTCTTCCTGATGAGGTACCATTGTGGAGAACTTTTTGGCCTAACCTACATAGATATCACACCCAGGACAGGTTTCGTTTAGTGCAATATAATATTGTTAACAACTTATACTACACCCTGGTCAAGCTTTTTCAACGTAAGCTGATCCCTGTTCCAGTGTGTTTCAGGTGCTCACAAGGTGAGGGCACCTTGATTCATGTTTTTTGGGAGTGTGCTAAAGTTGCCCCACTGTGGTCCTTGATTCAGGATAATCTAGATCCCCTCTGGGTCTGAGCAGGTTTTTCTCTCCAGGAATTTGTGTATTGGGTGATTTTTCTCTGATAGATAGTGTGGAGCGTAGGTACCATATGGCCCTGATATCTATGGCAGTCAAAAAGCTGGTCTTAAGGCACTAGAAGGACCAGTTGGTTCTATCCTTTGCGGACTGGTTAAAGGAGTTGATGTCATATCTCCAGTCCGAAAACTTGATTGCCAGTTATAAGAACTGTATGGACTTATTTCATAAAAGATGGGGTAAGCTCCAGTCTCTTTGCCTACCTTAATGATAAGGT
The DNA here is from genome assembly GCA_016271365.2 of Neoceratodus forsteri. Taxonomy (NCBI): domain Eukaryota; kingdom Metazoa; phylum Chordata; order Ceratodontiformes; family Ceratodontidae; genus Neoceratodus; species Neoceratodus forsteri. The sequence goes on along the minus strand of CM028132.1, from coordinate 1,060,081,237 downwards.
TGGTGACCCGATCCCTGGACCCTCATACTATATAGCATAGTAGTTGTTACTTTTAGTATACGGTCTTATTGTGGTTTTAAGATCGTTCCTTTCACTATAACTTGGACTGTTGGTCAGGTTATTAAATAGGTTGTTTAATAGGTGTGAAATCCAGACTTTAGAAGTTGTAAGTTTATGATTTTAGCGGTGCACCCTGGGAGGGGAGGGAGGGGGTGAGGGGTATACACTTTGGCGCTATGATTGATAGACAGATATTTTATGTTGTTTTACTCTCAAGTGTGCCTTGTTATTTATTATATTTGTTATGGGGGGGGTTTGGTCTGATCTAGGATTACCAGTTTGTTTCTTAATCGTTATGGTTTTTGGTTGTATTACCTTTGAAACCAATAAACTTAAATTTAAAAAAAATAAAGGATCAATTAGATACGTATTAAAAATACTAATTTGATTAAAATTAATGGCAGGATCAACCAGATATGTTTTTAATCACTTCTACAATGCCAGCTTCAACCAGATATGTTTTTTTTTAATAACTTGAACATGGCAGAATTAACCACATAATACATTTAAATACCATATATACTCTGTGTTTGTGTGTGTGGGGGGGGGGATATGAGACATTGCGTTAGGAGGGAGCATGGCAGGGTCAACCAAATAAGGTTTTTAATGACTATGAAATTGCAGCATCAAACAGCTATTTTTAAACTACAACTGCCAGAGGGTTATGTTGGCATTGCCATCACCTCTATGTGGTTGATTGTATTGAGGGGGGTCATGTGGGGGGTTGTGCTGGATTGGACCCAAAACATATGTTGTATAAACAGAATATGACATGACCTGACTAAAGATATCATATTTATCTTCACTCGAGGCCAGTGACATCAAGATATCTCACGAGTGGCGTGATATCACTGGCCTCTCGTGAAGATAAATATGATATCTTCAGTCAAGCCATGTCATATCCTATATATATATATATATATATATATATATTATATTTATATTTGTATTTGCATCTATTGTTTGTATGACTTAATGTAAGTCGAACAATAAAGTTGAATTGCATTGAACAGGGTTGATACAAAAGGAGGTGGGGTGGAAAGGATGAGAAGGGACTTGGCAAGGTTGGAGGAATGGTCAAAAGTATGGCAGCTCAGAGTCAATGCAAAGAAGTGCAAAGTAATGCAGTTGGGAAACAAAAATCCAGGGGAAGAGTACACAATGTGGGGGAGATATTAACAACAAAAATAGAAAGGGACCTGGGTGTAGTCATATCAGATGACCTAAAGGTAAGCAAGCAATGGGAGAGGCAGTAAGGATGGCTGGGGGGATACTGGGATGCATAGGGACAGGAATCACCAGTAGAAAGCAAAATGTTGTTATCCCTCTGTACAGACAGTTGGTGAAATCCCATCTGGAGTACTGTGTGCAATTCTGGAGACCCCATCTCCGCAAAGACATAGACAGGATGGAGGCAGTCCAGAGGAGGGCAACTAAAATGGTGCATGGTCTGCAACAGACGCCATATGAAGAGAGACTAAAAGAGCTTATGTGGGCATGTGTGATTTTGTATTTTCTTGAAACTTGTATTCCCAGCCAAATCCCTTTGGGGTAACCCTTGCCTCAGTGTTTGCACACAGAGGTTCTTTGTCTTTTAAATAGTTTTTTATTTTAATGGGTTCACCACAACATAACCCAGACAGACCGTCTTAGGGTACCTGGTTCATTCCACTGGGGTGTCAAACAGATGAGTCATACTGATGAGTCCTGGTAGGATGAAACACGTGTCTATGTCATCTGTTAGCACCCTTTGCAAACTGTGAAAGAGGCCTTTCGGCACCATGCAATTCTGCTTAAAGTTGAACCAGCATAACATTCTGTGGTAATTTGCATATGCAGCCCATGATGCTTTGCATTGTGTGGGCATGTGTGATTTTGTATTTTCTTAAAAGAGCTTAATATGTATACCCTTGAGGAAAGGGGGGGCATGATAGAAACTTTCAAGTACCTCAAGGGGATCAACAAAGTCCAAGAGGGTAGCATCTTTCAGAAAAGGAGATGTGCAAGAACAAGGGGACACAATTTGAAGATAGAGGGGGAATGGTTTAGGAGCAATGTGAGGAAGTATTTTTCACAGAGAGAGTGGGGGACACATGGAACGGCCTTCCTGAGGTGGTTGTGGGGTCAAAAACAGTGGGGGAATTCAAGAATGCATGAGACAGACAGATATAAAGCCTTTTCCCAACCTCTGGGTTTGCTCATCTCCTCATTGATTGTTAACAGCCCACAAAGCATCTGTGACCCAAGCTGAGCAACTCTACCAGTAGGTACTGCAATCTTGCTTTAGGGAAATTCCCAATTGGAGGTCCCAATTGAACTATATAGGTAGCTAATCCTAACATGTCCCACATACGATTATGTCCCAGTGAGTGAGTGGAACAGTGAAGGAGTGGAAAAGACCTAAGATTGGTGTCTTAAGTGTCATCATAGAAACATAGAAACATAGAAGTTGACGGCAGATAAGGACCGCAAGGCCCATCCAGTCTGCCCAAATCATCAGGCATCAGCAAAAGGAAGCAGGGAAGAGGAGGACTTTGCTGGTCAACTAAGGTAAGGCACCTGTTCACTCCTGTTGCTGCATTCACTACCAGAATAGGTGGAGGATAAAGTGTAGACCAAAAAAGGGAATAGGAGCAACACCCTATATAGGGTAAGTGTACAAAAGGGAACAACAACCATCAAAAAGGGTAAAGCAAAAAGCATGCTACCTGGGGTAAAGAATATACAAGGGATGGGTTGAAACAAAAGGGAGGCCAAAACCAGAAATAGAAGAAACACCCTATCTGGGGTATGTGTACAAAGAGGTATAAAAAAAACATAATGGGAAAAACAAGAAGCACCTTGTCAAGGGTAATGGTGCAAAAGTGTTTCTAAGAAAGACAGGGAGAGTAGAAATTGGGAATGCTGGGAAGTAGGGCAGCGCAGTGGCTGTGGAGCAGCAGTTTTCAGTGAGTCCTTGTGGAGAGTGCTATGCTTCCTCATCTGCATGCATCTCTTTGGGTTGAGGGAGGAGGCCACTAGACTTCAGGTAGAATTAGCAAGGATTAGGGGGACCTTCTCCCCTAGCAGAATCCCACGAAGTCTACCACCGCTGCCACAAAACATGCCAGGGGGAAGAACTTCTGGACTATGGTAGGCTCTAGAATGGACAGAGTGATGGGTTCTGGATGAATAAGGATGGTGGGTATGTTCTTCAACTGGTACCTTTACAAAATTCCTGCACCGCTCTGGTGGGGTGGGCTACCATATGGAGGTACCCGTGGTAGTGGCCAAGGAGGATGTGGGGGTCCACTGTAGTTGAGGGTGGGAGCAGACCACAGAGGAGATGAAAGCAACTTCTGGTGGGGGTCTCAATTCTCAGAAGATAGATTTGGGGGTGGAGGGGGGGGTCAGGTGCCTACATGGTGCCATGGCCCAGAGGAATGGGAAGGAGATCCTGGGAATCACTAGGGCAACAGGACAGATAGGAGAGCTGGATGTCATTGTCCACCTGGCTATGGATGTGGCTGTGATAGTGCAGGGGGAGTCTAGGGAGCTGTGGAGGGGTCTTCTAGAGGCAGTACACTCAATGGCTTTCTCTGAGGTGCTTTCTGCCTCCAACAGGGAGGAGGAAAGAGAGATCTCTGCACCAGGAGTCTTAATGCATTGTTGAGAGAATGGTGCAGAGAAGAGCAGTTCAGCTACACTGGAGATTAGGAATCCATCTGGATGGATAAGGGCCTACACAGAAGTGATGGCCTGCATCCATCTGGGAGGGGAACCGCAGCCCTCAGTTTCAGATTACATATTATTTTGAACATTTAAGCAAGATGAGTGGGGGATATAATCAAGGAGTCAAAAACTGCCCCCCCCACACACACACACACTTACAAGCAAAGGTAGAAAGTTACGAGAACCTGAGAGGAGAGGAATCCCTGAAGGTTCAGAATAAGGAAGGAGGCGGGGTGAGAAAGACAAAGGGGGTTGGGAACAGAAGTATGAAAAAAGGAGGGGTCAAAAAAGGAAAAAAGAGAGGTAGAAGAGTGCTCACAAAATCTGGAAGGCCAGATGTGCGAATGCTAGAAGTCTAGGATATAAGATTCGGTATGAAGGCACTATTCTTACTGGCATGATCTGGGGAGTTAGATAAGGTACTGGTAAAAGCCACTAGAAAAATGGCAGAGAAGGTGGACTTCAGTCTGCTGGATGTAGATTGGAGCCACCCAACTGTGGGCATCCTGGATTCCCTGCAGTGGGCATTCCTGAGGCAACTAGTCAGTGAAACCACTCATGATGCTACAGTACTGGACCTGGTACTTTTAATAGGGACAGTGATGCAGACATCAAAGTGGGAGGCCATCTGGGGAACAGCGATCACCATGCAGTGTGGTTCAATATAAGGACAGCAGCGGAACTGAACCACACAAGGGTGAGGGTCTGGACTTCAGGAGGACAGATTTTATAACGATATGTGAATGCCTCTGGGATGATGTTCTAGGGGTGATGACATGGATGGGGTGGAGTAAATGAGTGGCTGAATTTGAATCCCCCTAGAAGTGGAGGTTTGGAGGTTTGGAAGAATAAAATAAGATACATTTATGGGTATAGCATTAGCAAATTGCCTCAAGAAGGGTTTCAAATCCCAGTTCTCATTCAGACACCCTAGATTAACTATTGTAAGTTTATAAATCCAGAAACTTTTTCTTCAAAGAAGACTGATGTGATTCCCACTATGTTTTGGTGGTTTTTACAATGGTTCCATATGATAATGGCAAGCATAAAATGCTAAGGATGAAAATCGCAAAAGGCAAAACAGCACGGCCACATAGGGTGAGTGGCAAAAAACAGTGATTGCTGAAATGGCAACAACAGTGCCACAGTGACTTTCTGAGGGGGGCTTAGCCCCCTGCACCCCCCGTACTAAATATAATTAACTCCAGAAGTACACATCTCAGGTAGGGGGAAAAGCTGTAGGTCGCTGTTTCAGCGATTGCTGTTTTTTGCCAGTTGCCCTATGTTGCCATGCTGTTTTCATCGCCATTTTCATCTGTGCCCTTTTTGTAATCGCCGTCTTCACAGGATATATTTTACAACTGCCAGACCCATGAATTTCAGTTGTTTGGGGTCTGAGTTGTGCATTTCAGAAAAATGTCTACCTACTGGAGTATTCTTTTAAAAATATATCTTAGATGTTCCTATATTTTTATTTCAGCATTCATACAGTTCTCCCTATGTAACGTTACTTGCAGGTACACTGCCAAATTTAAACTACACAGTTGGTGGAACAGAAAATAAAATCCCTGATCTATATTCTCTGAGAAGTGCTAGGGCCATCAAAATATTTAGCTTGATTAGAGTGTTAACAGACATTACACTTGTGACATTTAAAATGTCCAAGTATGGGTTGTAGTAGCTAATTTGCCCTCAGAGTCTGTGAGGTAGAAAACTGACTATGGACTTACTTGTCTTTAATACCGGGACTTTCTCTGAAGATAATTCTCCCTCATAAACGGACCTCACACTATCATCATGTAAATTAATAGGCCAATTCCAGAAGATAATATTACCTATTCTTCCTGCTACATGGTTGTAATCTGTAGAAAAAGTAATAGGACCAGCAATCATAAGTTTTTAAAGTTGGTTTGCTTTGCTTGCAGCATGTCTGTGATGTTTTTTGCACTTACCACCAAATAGACTTTGTCAAGTAATATATCCTGGTACCCCACTCCCCATGCCTTGAACAGCTTTTAAAATTCAGAAGCTTGAAAACTGAAATCCTCTAAATCAGTACAGTTTGTCCCTTGACCCCCGCCCCCCCCCCCATGAAATGAACCACAGACACACCATTTTGAAATCTTTGGATGTTCGTTGGCAAAATATTTATTAATTACTATTGGCACAATCCATCCATCTACAGTTCAATTGTCATGTCCAATCACATACATTTATCATAACATAATTTAGTCTTCCACATTCTTCTCCTTCTGGTCTCATCTTCCTCCTGGTTGTTATCTTCCTTTCATTCTTCCGAGTCAGAACACTGAATCCGGCACCCTCCTCTGTCACCAGAACCAGGCCGGTTCCCTGTTGAACCCAGGCCTCACCTTCCAGGCTCAGACACCCTGTATCTGGCACCCAGACCTATTCCCCCTTCCCCTTTTAATCCACGCCTGGGCTCCTTGCCCCCAGCCCGTGGTCCTACCCAACTCCCCCCACCTCTAGCCCTCCTCCCCACCTTTTATTTCTTCCACTGCCCCGCCTTCCCCTTGCACTTGGATGGCAGGGCTCCCCCCTTGCAGGTTAAAACCTCAGGCCTCTTTGGGCTATCCTTCCCACTAGTTCACTAATCGGCCTTAGGAATAGACACATCCCAAACTTGGTCAGGTGCACCCTGTAGATCGCTGCCTGCTCGTACATTATGTCCCTGTGCTGGATGTGTACCCCCCCATCTTTATGACTGCTCTTGCCCCCTTCTGTTGAGCCACTTCCTTACCTTTTCTATAAGCTTGATGTCATTGGCTCCCCTCCATACCTTCCTGGATGTGATCTCGGAGCAGCTGATGGTGACGCCCAGCCACCATCCTCAAATGGCTTCAAAAATCCCCCAACATTTTTTGCCCTAACTCCCCCCAGTGAATCCCTCCCAGGTCATTGCCACCTAAATGCACAACTATGCAATCTGGCCTGTCCCATTGCCCCTTCACTTCCTGCAGGAGAGGCAACAGCTGTGCCAATTTCATACCCCTGAAGCCTTTCCATTGTACTTTGGTGCAATTTGACTCTGGGTGCAGTTGGGTCCTTCTGACTGTGGTAGTTGCAACCCATTCTGCTCAGTACATAAACAAATGCCCCATGATCCACACCTTCCATCTGGTACATGCCACGGGAATAAAATAAAATAGTGCGAGTCATCATTTTTTAGCACCTCACATACCATTTGTAACTGTCTGACCCTCAGCAGCTGATTCCCTATACTGTGTCCCCCCTTTTTGCCACCTCCAAGGCCGCCCCAATCCTGAAAGAGTGTGGTGGGAATTCTCCTAGCTCTTCCCCTATAAAAGCTAGCACCTTCTTCATTACTGCCCCCACCTGGAATGCCATGACTGGTGTTCCATCCCCATGCTGGAATATCACCCCTCCAGAGCTGCCCCTGTGTTTCTCATATTCCTCCCATGCAGCCACTGCACAACTTGACACCCCAGGCTTCTGGTGCAGGGTCACTGTGGTCCCCCAACCATCCTGGTCCATTTTTGACCTTGCCAAACTGATGGAGATGGCATCCCCCTCTATCCGTACCCTTTCATGTCATAATAAGAGTTTGGGCTCCCCTTTTCCGGGGCCACCACCTCCAACACCCTGAATGCCCCAGCTGCCATTACTGTGAAGACCACTCAGGAAAAGGCGGGCCTCTTGGGCCAAGCTGCACACACTCCATGTGGCCCCTAACACCTTCTCCAACAGCTGGCCCCCGATCGGGTACCTGCCATCCTTCCTGCTCCCCTGTCCCCTCCACCATCCGGTGAGCATCATCTTGACCATCTTCTCCACCATCTGGCCACCTTCTGTCCAGGCATACCCAGCTCAGTTCTGCTAATTGAACCACTATCATGGAGTGCGCCATCCCTGATTCCCATTTTTCTACCACAAATCTCTTGACCTGCTCATCCCGGACCAGTTTTGTTATGTCCCACCCCTGTCTAGCTCTGAACTCCTGGAAGCTGGCTCAAGCCCCTAAGTACACCCTCCGGGTCCTGGTTGCCCAGGAGCCCCAGTACAGAGTCCTTGCAGTGGACCTCCAATCTCCCACATCCGGTCCAGGGCCCTGGTCTGGTGTGCCACTGCTTGTGGTGCCAGACTCCGGAACCTGTCGAGCTTTAAGCGGGAAAGACTGTCATCCAATTTGTTCTTGATCCCTGCAATATGCTACGCTTTGAATTACACATTCGGCTTTAGCCCCAATAGTACCAACCTCTTCATTACTCAGCCCACTGTCTGTTTTCACGCCCTACCTGTTGATGACCTCCACCACTCCTTTATTGTCACACCACAGCATGATCCATTTTCCCCCTCATCTGCTCTACCCAAACCTCCATAGCCGCCCAAATTGGGAATATTGCCCAAAAATGATATCTCCCAAGAGGCCTTTCTCCCCCCGTTGGCTTGGCCAGGCCTCCACCATCCATTCCCCTTTAAAATATACTCCCATCCTGAGTGCCCCAAGGTGAAAGTGTATAGCTCTAGGTCCATGTTGCACTCCCATTCCACCTGCAAGAAAGTTACCCCATTGTACAGGTCTAGGCATTCCTCCCAAACCTTGAGATCCTCAAGAATGCCTTTGAGATGTCCACCCAGTGGTGCGGCTTCTTTGCCTTCCTGGTCACCCTTCCAAGACTTCTCATAAATGCCCTCCCCAGGCTGATTGCCTTGCATGCAAAATTAAGGTACCCCAGCAGCTGCTGTAGCTGTACCAGTGACACCCTCTGCCTCCCTATTACTTGTGCCAGTAGCCCCCACACCCTGGCTACTTTGTCACCTGGAAACCAGAAACAACCTTGTTCTATGTCCACCTCAATCCCCAGGAACTCCAGCTTATGCGCAGACCCCTCAGTCTTCCCCTGTGCCAACAGGATACTAATCCATTCACACATTGCTGTGAAGTCCCTCAACATGCCCTGCATCTCCACGCGGCTCCTCCCAATGATCAGAAAGCCATCCAGGTAGTGCACGACCCTTTTGTGGCCATATTTCTCCCTGAACACCCACTGGACCCATGAGCTGAAAGCCTCAAAAATCAAGCAGGCCACTGAGCAGCCCATGGGCATAGTCTTGTCAATGTATAAGTCCCCTCGAACTGGAACCCCAGCAGGTCCCAGTGGGCTGGACTGACCAGCAACAGCTGGAATGTGGACTCTATGTCTGTTTTCACCAACCAGGCCCCCTTTATTGCCCTGACCAGCTATCCCACTTGATCTAATGAGGTGTAGGATACTGCTCGTTGGTGGTCTGGAATGCTGTCATTCATTGATTGCCCTTCTGGGTACGACAAATGGTGAATCAGCCTGTATTCACCTGCCTGCTTCTTTGGGACCACCTCCAAGGGGGATACCCAGAATTTAGGGCACAGTGGTGCCACTAGCAGCCCTTCCACCTGCTCTGCCCTTATTCTTTCACTATCTTTTCTCTGACGGCCCCTTCCTTTCCTCTCACCAACCCCAGGTTCTTGGCCTACATCCTTTTTTAAGGCCCATGAAAACCCAGTGGGAAACCTACCTTGAAACCAGCTTAGAGGCTCTTGCCTGCCTCCCTGTCTGGGTTCTCCCAGGTCCATGCCTCCACCACCTCCCATACAATGGGGGTGCTGGCCAGCGAGAACCCCCACCTCCCCCTTTCCTGTTCCTGTCTAATAACTGTAGGTGGCCCCAAGGCCTTCCCTGTTATGTCCCCCGACCTCTGTTGGAGCCCCCCTCTCCCTCAAAAGGGGAGGTCTTGTTGATGGCCACTCCCCTGTCCTCCCCTCTCCCCCCTTACCTGCAGGTTGTCAACGGGTGCGATCCCCTGCATCTGGAGCAAATGTGCTTGAATTTACAGTATGCCCAGTTTCTGGATGCCTTGTTGCACCCCCCAACAGGTTTTTGAGCTTGTGGCCGGCCTGGTCCACCTCCCGGTGTCCCCCCTGGTTGGAGTCCCCTGGCCTGACATGGACATGGTCTTCACCCACAACTCAAAATGGGTACTGAAGTGTGAAGCAAATAAACAAATCAAAACGAAAGGAAAAGCCACTATGGTTCTCAAAAGAGGTGGCTGTGAAAGTCAGGAAGAAAAAGATAGCATTCCGGAAGTATAAGGAAACACAGAAGGAGCAGGACAGAGAGCTGTACCTGTTAAGGCAGAAGGAAGCAGGGAGGGAAGTCAGAATAGCAAAGGCACAAACTGAGGAAACTCAGTTAAGAAGGGGGATAAAACCTTTTATAGGTACATCAGTGAGTGTAGAAAGACAAAGGGAGGGATAGTGAGGCTGAATAGAATGAACGGTGGGTGGGCAGAGGGAGACAGTGAAAAAGCAGGAATACTGAACGAATATTTCTGCTCAGTATTCACAAAGAGGAGAGGAAGTGCCTAATCCAATTAACAGAAGCACTCTTGATAGGGGTTGATCCAGTCCTTTCACAGAAGAAAGGGTTCTGCAAGAACTCCTAAAACTGAAGGTGGACAAAGCAATGGGTCCTGATGGAATTCACCCCAGAATTCTAAAAGAATTAAGGGAGGAACTAGTGAAACCACTGGCGACTCTTTTTAATAAATCATGGGAGGATGGTGTGGTACCCGAGGACTGGAGGAAGGCGAATGTGATTCCCCTTCACAAAAGTGAGACCAAGACAGAGGCAGGAAACTACAGACCTGTCAGTCTGACCTCTGTGGTAGGAAAGTGATGGAGTCACTTCTGAAGGAAAGAATAGTTGAGTACCTAGAGGCCAGTGGAGCACAGGACCCAAGGCAGCATGGGTTCACAGCGGGAAGGTCATGTCAGACGAATCTAATAGATTTCTTTGACTGGGTGACCAAAGTAGTAGACCAGGGAGGGGCTGTGGACATGGCCTACCTAGACTTTAGCAAGGCATTTGACACAGTCCACACAAAGATTAATAGTCAAATTAACCAGCCTGGGAGTGGGACCCAGGGTGGTAGCCTGGGTAAAACATTGGCTGGACAACAGGACACAGAAGGTAATTGTAAATGGAGTCCACTCTGAAGAAAGGGGTTACTAGTGGGGTACCGCATGGTTCAGTATTGGGTCCAGTCCTTTTTAATGTCTTCATCAGTGACATTGCAGAGGGACTGGAAGGAAAAGTATGCCTTTTTGCAGATGACACAAAGATCTGCAACAGGATTGATACACAAGGAGGCGTGGTAAGGATGAAAAGGGACTTGGCAAGGTTGGAGGAATGGTCAGAAGTATAGCAGCTAGGATTCAATGCAAAGAAGTGCAAAATAATGCACCTGGGAAACAAGAACCCAGGGGAAGAATACACAATGGGGGGAGGTAGTAACAACAACAAAAAAGGAAAGGGACTTGGGGTAATCATATCAGATGACCTTAAGGTTAGCAAGCAATGTGAGAAGGCAGTAGGGAGGGCTGGGGGTATACTGGGATGTATAGGGAGAGGCATCAGCAGCAGAAAACAGGAAGTTGTTATTCCTCTGTACAGACAGTTGGTGAGACCCCATCTGGAGTACTGTGTCCAGTTCTGGAGACCCCATCTCTGAAGGACATAGACAGGATAGAGGCAGTCCAGAGGAGGGCAACTAAAATGGTGCAGGGTCTGCAAGAGAAGCCGTATGAGAAGAGACTAAAGGAGCTTAATATGTATACCCTTGAGGAAAGAAGGAGAGGGAGGACATGATAGAAACTTTTAAGTACCTCAGTGGAATCAACAAAGTCCAAGTGGGTAGCATCTTTCAGAAAAAGAGACTTGCAAGAACAAGGGGACACAATTTAAAGATAGAAGGAGGGCAGTTCAGGGGTAATGTGAGGAAGTATTATTTCACAGAGAGGGTAGTGGATGCATGGAACAGCCTTCCTGAGGAGGTTGTGGGATCTAAAACTGTGGGAGAATTCAAGAATGCATGGGACAGACATAAGGCAATTCTTGTGGGGGTAGGAAGAAATAGGCTGTTGGTTAACTAGGATCTGCGTCCTATCCTGTAGGTAGGGAAATGGGCAGACTTGATGGGCCTAGCGGTCCTTATCTGCCGTCAAAGTCTATGTTTCTATGTTTCTATACTGTCCCACCTTAAATCTTCCCTTACTGCCATGCACCTCCAGAAGGCCTCATCATATTTGAGCCATCTGAAACCCAACTTGGTCTTGTATGCATCCCTGATGGTCGCCATGTAGGTCAGTAGCGGGATGGCCAGTTTTAAGAATTGGCCAGTTTCAACCTCTTTTTCAGGACTATGGCACTATATACCATGAACCCTGCTTGCCAATTATCAAAGGTTTTCCCTTTCCATTTTGCCTTCTTTGCTTTGTGGCTCATCACTGCGAGTGCCATGGCCATCTTAGACTTTCTCACTGACTCCTTCTGCTCATACTTCTTGGCAGTATCCTCATCCACCAATCTGAATATGTCCATGAACTCCCCTTTCCATATCTGCTCCTTCAGTGAGGCTGACATGTGGTCACCCAACGTGAGTCCTGGGGGTCCATCATATTTCTGGCCCACGGCTTGTGCCTCCTTCCCCCTGCCCCCCTTTTTTCCTTGTATGTCCAGGAGCGCTTTCTCCATTTTGTCTATCCCTGAATCCCCCCCAAGTACTCCTTGAGGTTGCCATCTTTGGTGATATCCACCACATCCTTACCCCCATCTGGGCTTCCATTATCCGGCTCTAGCTCTGGCCATGGAACCACCGTTGGCTCGGGGTTGGCCCTCGCTCATCGAGTCTTCTTGGCTGGTTGCCCTTTCCCCACCAATTTGTCCCACTCCTTTCATTTCCGCTGTGCCTCCGCTTTCCATTTTGCTGCTGCCATGAGCTCTGACATCTGTCCCATCAGTTTAGTGGCCTCCTCCATCATCCTCTTGCTAGTCATCTGTTTTTTCTTGGGCGCCTTCTCTGTGAAATTACTATGGGTGGAAATAAGAGAACATGTACTGGCAGTGGACTTCAGGGGGCAGACTTTATGGGCATGGGAAATATTCTCAAGGATCACTTGATGGGGATTACCTCAATGACAAGTGTGGAAAGGAGATGGGAGGTCATAAAACGGGGACTTCATGAGGCAGTCAGGATCTGAGCTAAGTTGAAACGTAAGGGAGCAAGGTCACATAAACCATGCTGGTGGTCCAGTGAGGTACAGGTAGCAGTCAGAGAAAAGAAGGCGGCCTACAAAAATATAAAACAACAAGAGGGATAGGGATAAGAAATGTACCAGCTTGCATCTAGAAAAGTCACCGCATGGTGAGGGAGCAAAGTCAAGTAAAGAGCAACGCTGGCACAGGGGATACATGGAGGAGAAAAGGGTTCTTCGGTACATTGGGAGGCGGAGAAAACTAAGAGCCATCTCAGCAGATTGAGATCAGAAGGAGGGTGGGTGGAAGAGGCGGGGACCAGGCAGAGGTATTTAACAGTACTTTGCCTCTGTGTTCACTAGGGAGGATGGGATATCTACAAAGCAAGGCTCGAAGGGGATAGAAACGTCAGTAAGTGGGATCAGGGGAGCAACAGAAATGGAGCAAGAGGGAGAGAGAGGTACCCCAGGGGTGTCACATCTGGGTAAAGATAAAAAGGCCAGTAAGGTGGAGGGGACGGATGATGCTATCTCCGCCAAAAGGGTGTGGTTACCCCTCAAGGCCCTAAAGAAAGACAAATCTCCTGGGCTGGATGGCATGCATCCCAGAGTACTATGGGAATTGGCGGACATACTGGCTGCACCCCTGGTGGAGCTTTTCAGCAGGTCACTTGAGACAGGGAGGGTACCTAGGGATTGGCGAGAGGCACATGTGGTACCAATCCATAAAGGGGGTCGAGGAAGTACCAGGTAACTATAGACCCATCAGTTTGACCTCGGTGGTGGGAAAATTAATGGAGAGTATACTAAAGGACGATTGGGGTGTACTTGGAGGTGGGAGGTCTGGATAGTCGGCAACATGGGTTTGTGCCAGGTAGATCATGTCAAACCAACCTTGTGGAGTTCTATGAATGGGTAACATCAGAACTGGACAGGGGTAAGCCTGTGGATGTATTATTCTTGGACTTCAGCAAGGCGTTTGACTCTGTCCACAATGGTCTGGTGGAGAAACTGATGGGGTTAGGAGTAGGCCCTTTGATGGTCAGATGGATTGAAAACTGGCTAGCTGGACGCACTCAGAGAGTAGTGGTCTGTGGGGAGCTCTCGAACCCTAGAGAGGTTGGTAGTGGGGTACCGCAGGGCTCAGTCCTGTGTCCGATCCTGTTTAATGCATACATATCGGACATCAGGGAGGGTATAGGGTGTGAAATGAGTCTCTTCGCGGATGACTCCAAGATGGGAGCAGTAGTTGAGGGAGAAGAGGGGAGGTTGGCCCTGCAAGGGGACCTGGACACCCTGGAAAGCTGGGCTCACACATGGAAATTAAATTTCAATATCACCAAGTGCAAGGTGTTGCATCTTGGTGGAAACCTAAACACAGGTACACCCTGGGAGGGAGGCGCTGGAGGCCTCAATAGGGGAAAAAGACCTAGGGGTCATGGTGGATGCATGTATGAATAACTCTGAGCAGTGCAGGAGAGCGGCTAGCAAGGCAAACAGGGATGCATCATAAGGGGGATCACCTCTAGGAGCAAGGAAGTGATTCTGCCGCTGTACAATGGACTGGTTAGACCACACCTTGAGTACTGTGTACAGTACTGAAGACCACACTTGAAGAGGGACATACAGCTCCTGGAGAGGGTACAGAGGAGGGCAACAAAGATGATACAAGGGCTAGGGGATTTGAGGTATGAGGGCAGACTTAAGGAGCTCTGCCTGTTTTCATTGGAGGAGAGGAGAGACAGGGGGGACATGATTGAGGTCTTCAGGTACCTCAAGGGAATAAATAGGGTAAACATGGAGGGTATCTTTAGACTAAAGCAGGGAGGTATCACCAGAGGGCATGGTTTGAAGTTGGAAGGTGGAAGGGTGAGGGGGGAAAAGAGGAGGAGGTTTTTCACTGAGAGGGTGGTGGACCCTTGGAATGCACTGCCTGGTGAGCTAGTTCAGAGATCCACAGTGGAGGGCTTCAAGAGAGGATGGGACAGACACAGAAAGTGGATGTATCAGATGATGGCCTGTCCCAGGGGGGTGGGGATGGATGATACGGGTTTCTGGAGCACAAGGGATGGGAGGGTCTCGGCACCCAACTAAGGATCTAAAGTTCGAGCAGACATGATAGACCGTAAGGCCTAATCTGCTGGCAAATAGTATGTTAGTATGTCAAACCACGGTCCTACTGGTTCTCTCTCTACCAGCCCACCCCGGCGTTATGCCTCTGGCTGCAGCCAGGCTCACCTCACGGTGGGGGTTGTCCACTATTCACCACAGTGCTATGCCTCCAGCCATTGCCAGGCTTGCCAGATTCTGGGGGTTGTCCACAACCAATGATCAGCCCCCCCGAAGCTTGTCTCATGGCACACAGAGCCTAGGCCACCAGCCCAGGGCCTTTCCATGTGACCAATGCCTAAAACCCACAGCCCAGGGGGACCAGAGCTCACAAACTACCTGCGTATGACACAGATTTGACCTGAAGACCCCCCAGGCACTAGGACTTCTACCCTTGCGCTGGCCCGATTAAAACTGGTACTAAAGCTCCTGAAAGGCATGAGAGAGGCCCATGTCCCCATCACCCCACCTGCCCATCTTCCGGTAGAACCACAGGCAGGTAGAGAAATAACAAGTGGGAACCACTACAAATTCCAAAATAAATCCTGCAGCTGCATTCAAAACATAAACCGGGCAAGATATGCTTCACCAACTGTCCCCACGCTAGCATCACCACACTAAAGTCCCATCATAAAACAGTATCAGTCTCTAAAAACAATCCCACTGCTCAGCTTCAATGCAAAATGTTAAACAAATGCCTAGCATGAGCACCTTTTTAAAGCGTAAATGCTACTAAAATGCCATTCCATTTAAAATGCTAGCATACCAAGAACGCCTTCCCAAACTCTGTGAAAAAGGAATGCTCCATTTTTTTAGCCAGCAGTAACCAACTAATAAGTCATTACAAACTTGAATATGCTTCCCCAGCCCCTAACTCCTCATCCTAAATACCCCCAAATGTTATATATATTTTTTTTAAATGCCTGTTATTGTGAATCTTTTAAAATGCTGAAAATAAACATTATTTTTGATAAACCCAATTCTTAAAACCAGTCGAATGCCATACATACTTTACTGGGCCTGGTGTGCCATGTGGTCAGCAGGTCCAAAGCCTATAGTCTCTTATTTATCTTTATTAATCCTTTAAATAATTTACTTTCTAGTCTCCAACAGGCAAGACAAAACCTCTCAGCAAACCCACTTGTAATTTGCCTGTCTCCAGTGCCTTCTTTAACCTATTAATCAGCAAAACATAAATTCTTAAATCATTTGTTTTTTTAACAATGGCTAGCAAGCGGTGGCCAGTCTTCCAGCATATCTTTTCTTTTTTACAAATCTTTGAAATAAATGCCTTAAACCATGAAAAATTCATTCTGTATTAAAAACTGTCTCTCTCTCTCTCTTGCTCTAGCAAAACTCCCTTACAAAAGGACTCTGCTGGCTACCTGAACCAGAGTACTAGGCCCTAAATTCCATGTGATTGGTCATGTGACCAGCAGGCCAAGACAAAAACCTCTCACCAAACCAGCCTGTAATTTGTCTGTCTGCAATGCCTGCTTTAACATACTAATCAGCAAACCATAAATTCTTAAATCATCTTTTTTTTAACAACAGCTAGCAAGCAGTTGTTAATCTGACTTTTAAAGCCCTACACGGACAGGGCCCTGACTACCTGAAAGAGCTCCCGGTTCTTTACCGGCCCGGATGATCTCTCTGCTTGGCTGATGAGGGGTAGCTAGAGATTCCAAGGGTATGTCTGAAAACATCTGGGGCAAGAGCTTTTGAATATGCTGCTCCTACTCTTTGGAATTCTCTACCCCGCTGGCTTCGGGAGTACACAACTGTGGAGGGATTTAAACAATCCTTAAAAACTTATTTGTGGCTGTAGGCATTTGGAAATTGAATTAGTTGATTTTATTAACTTCTGATCTTTTAATCATTATTTTATTATGTGTTTGCATTTTTAGTGTGTGTATTTATGAATTGTACAGCACCTTGGTTTTTGATAAGGCACCTAATAAATAAATTGATATTATTATTAATTTTACAGTGTATCTTTTATTAAAACAAATCTTAGAAATAAATGCATTAAACCACAAAAATTCCATTCTCTATTAAAACTGGCCCCTACAGCCTGCAGTCAGGCCATGCTCTAGCCTCTGGCTGGCTTAAAGGGGCACTGTCAGCTTTGGTCATCCGTTTTTGTGCATACGCAAGTAGTGTGCCTCTTAGCACACAAGTATTAAAGACCGATTCTATTATTCCCTCATACATCATAAACGGATGAAAGTTTTCTAGTAAAGCTTATTTTTAAACGATTTGCTTGCTGGTCGGGCCGACATAAACTCACCCACCACCCGGAAGCACATGATGCATGAGTCCGAGCATCTGGAACAAGCGCGGTCCCAAAGTGTAATTTTTGGGCATGCAGCATGGAAAATTAAGCTTCACAGCAGCATTGCAGTCTTCCAAGGTGCTGGTGGTGTGCGCAAATAAAAAACGAGCACCGAGAGTCAAGTAATTCACTTTTTTAAAACGGGGCTGAAATCTCGCGCATGCGCAAGGGCAGCATGCTGGTACTCATGTGCGAGATCTATACTCATGCTGCCCTTGCGCATGCGTGAGATTTCAGCCCCGTTTTAAAAAAGTGAAATACTTGAATCTCGGTGCTCGTTTTTTATTTGCGCACACCACCAGCACCTTGGAAGACTGCAATGCTGCTGTGAAGCTTAATTTTCCATGCTGCATGCCCAAAAACTACACTTCGGGACCGCGCTTGTTCCAGATGCTCGGACTCGTGCATCATGTGCTTCCGGGTGGTGGGTGAGTTTATGTCGGCCCGACCAGCAAGCAAATCGTTTAAAAATAAGCTTTACTAAAAAACTTTCATCCGTTTATGATGTATGAGGGAATAATAGAATCGGTCTTTCATACTTGTGTGCTAAGAGGCACACTACTTGTGTATGCACAAAAACGGATGACCAAAGCTGACAGTGCCCCTTTAAGCAACAAAACCAAGCAGTTGCTAACATACTTCTTAAAACCAATCTTGTATCTGCATGGCTAGCCCTTTTGAAAAACACACAATTTCCATTGGGCCTAGCCATGCTACTACCACATAGCTTGTAGTGGCCTCATTAAACAGATTGTGCCTTACCTTGTTCGCCAATAAATGTGATGAAACTGTGAAAAATTCCAGCAAAAGAGGGGGTGTGAGCTGAATGAGAGCTGTTGAATGCTTCAGAATTTTTTCTCCGCTGGACTGAGCAATATTACCTCTGAGGTGTCTCCCAACTTTCCTTGTTGACAGCCTCCTAGTGCTTTTCTGGGTACAGTTTTCCTTATAAATTATTTCATTGAATGTGCTGAGTGAAAGTTTTACTTTTTCATTAGCACTGTGCAAACTTTTTGTTTTTAGCAAGATGGTTTTATTTTGACTTTATTTTATTGAGACTATTTATTTTAAAGCTTAATTTTATCGCGGATGCTTCTTTTCGATGGTTTCCTTCACTTGTGAGGCAAATTCTTGTGGTAACTGTAGAATTAGGGACAGTTGCCTTGCTTTTTACTTCAGACCTCGCGGGGTTTACCATGAGGCACCTGCAGTAGATTTCAAATTTAAATAGTGCCTGTTGGTTTTCTCTCTAGATTGGCAATTACAAGAAAACCTTTTTTGTTATATTACAGCATGCTGGTATCATCTGTGTCAAGACTGTCCATAAGGGTCCAGCAGCCACCTGTGAACAGTTGAGTATTACTGGGTTTCTATTAAGATTGGCACTGGTATAGATCCCAGTTTTACAACAAAAAAAAATTAATTGGCAAGCTTAATTGTCCTGGTTCGCAGGAACTGACAGTAAGGTATTAACTTCTTTAGTGACTCGGGTGAGAGTTATCGAATCTCATTAATGAGTTAGTTGAGATCTCTTTACTGAACCCCTAAGTTTTCAATTTTTTGCTGGTTGCATCTCCCAAAAGTGTAATGTTCAAGTAATCAACAGAAGAGGGGCTGGCCTTGGTCATAAATTTCTGGTTAAATTCATTGTTGTTAAGCCAGTCTACAAACTGCCAAGTCCTTTCCTCTGTTCCATCCCCAACACATATGTAATCATTTATGTACCAATGCCAGCACACCAAACTGTCCAGGAAGGGATTCACCTCATTCTTATAGGTAACCTGTTCTACCCAGAGACCTAGAAAAATGATAGCATATAAAGGTCCATAGAAACACCTATAGCTGTCCCACAAACCTGTAAACAGTAATTCTCATCAAATTCAAAAGCATTGTGGTAGAAAACAAAATGTAAGGCCTTAATAATGAAGTCAGTAGGGATGGAGGGACCTACAGAGATTTTTTATCAAGAAAGTGTCTACGTTATGCTATACCATCAGAGTGATGTATGGATATGTGTATAAAGCCTCAATATCTATACACAACCATACAGTAGATAACCTTTTTTTCCCACTGGAAATCATTAAGCTTTTTTAAAGTGTCAATACTGTATTTTGAATAACATTGTAGCTGTTGGGCACTTTCTTATAAGAAAAAATCCAGAAAGATTTAAAAATTGTGTACAGGGGAACCCAATCCTGAGACAACTGACTTTCCAGTGGGGCTTTCCATATTTTTATGGATTTGGGAAAGAATACAAAAAGTAGGAATTACTGGAATTTCACACCAGGGATACTCAAACTCATCAACAGTAAGTGACCCATCTGATACCCCTTCTTGTAAATGGTCCCACAGCTCCTTTTCAAAGATATTAGTGGCATTCCCTGGCAATTTCCTGTAGTTGTTTTTTTTTTGTAGCATTTCTTTATGCTCCCTCTGGGCCGAGCATCCTTCCAAGGTGCACTCGCAGCTAGAACTGCTACTCCCTGCATGAACTTTGCTAATCCGATGGCACTCCCCCGACAACCGGGCAAACCTAGTGCTCCGGTTCACCCACCGGACTGGGCCCACTCACCCTCAGTGACCTACCTGTAGTTAGAGAGGGCTTACCGCAGCTGCCAGGTTGACCAGGAGTCCATCGCCAACTGGGCTGGCTGTGGGATGTAAGTCCTGCCTCTGGTGCCCCCATCAACTCCATGGTCCAGGGCGGGGTTTTTCCATTGTGTTTCCCCTCAGGAGTGCAACGTGCAGTGACGTCCGAACACGGCTCACCTGCTGACATCTGCCGCTCTCCCACCCCCTTTCATTCTGTCGGGTGTGCCTGTGCTGCCCCCGATCTCTATCGGGGGTCACTAGGACTCTGAGCTGTCCCGGAACCCTCCCCAGAGAGAGGAGAGCAGTCCTCCGGATGCTCAATCCTCTCCCTCCCCTGCCAACCCCCGGCGCCCCGGGCTCATTCCTGAACTTGGGTCACCGGTATGGTGCGAGGTGTGGCATCCAGCGCCTCAACCCTCAGCACCACCAGGCTGCTTCCTGTAGTTGTTTTAATCAGACAATAATTTCAGCACAATGTTTTCAAAATAATGGCTGTCTAAAATAATATTTCACACCTTATCAGCTGGCTCTGAACTAATATATTTCAACTCAGCTAAATCCTTCAAGGCTTATTGCTCAGGTAAAGATACGTTATGAGTAATATTCTTGTTATCAGATCAATAATTCATTCACCTGTTTCATCACAGCCTGTTAAAATAAGCCGATGGTGTTATTACTGACAATAGGGCAAATATCAGATTTATATTCAAATAGCTGTTTCCTGACTGCATTAACATGTTTTACTGTCTCGATTTCTGAGCAATTATCTGCTTGATTCACAATCTCATTTTCATTCCAAAGGTCCGTTAGACAGTCTGAATTTTATATATCAAAGTTGTCTCTGGAATATTTTCTTTAGGGTCCATCTCCCTTTCTCCCACTGACACGGCTCCATTTGCAGATATGAAGAAATCCAAGTCCTCCACAACATCTGCATTTTAAAAAATTGTTGAAACCCATAATGTCCACACTTGTTGGATTATCATTCTTACTTCAAAAAATAAATAAATAAAATAAAAATAAAGTAGCTTGATTTTTCAAAAAATGTATAAAGATCTGCATTAATCTGGAAATCGTTCTTATAGGGGGTTGGGACAAAATGCAATCCTTTCAGTAACACTAATATTTCATTCCATGTAGGATCCTTCTGTGATAAATTGACTGTTTGCAGTTCTGAACATTTTTCTCCCTGATTTTTTGTTGTTACTGTGGTTACTTCTACCTCCTCTCCCCCCTGCCTTGTCTTGCATTATTTTTTTTGTACCTGTAATTGGTTTTTATCCTTTCTGACTTAAAAAAGAGATACCTTTGTTGTTATGTTGACTACCACTTTCAGTACTGCTTTCCCCATTTGAACACACCACCACTTTTTTCTGGTTCCCTCTCTTATTTTGTATGATAGGGTCACCTTTATTCTTAGATTATGTGTGGTGCCTTGGCTTTGCCCTGGACCTTGGGTGATGTATGCTTAGTGAATGAGATTTTCTCTCTGCGTTCCAGCTGAAAAAATGCCCCTTTTCATAATCACCTTGGTTTCTAGCCAATTTAGGTTGCTTCCTGGCAATTAGATCACTTTCATGTTTTGCTATTTTATTTTTCAAGGCTTGATCATATTTTTAAAAATAAACAGATTAACAAACTTCTCTATCTTTTCTGTTGCTTTTTGTATCTCTTCAATCAGGGTTTCATACTCTTCAATGTCCTCTTTAATCACCATTTTGGTAAAGTTGATTGAATTTTAAACTTTTAATCTCTAAAGTTTTAATGTTAAAGTTAAAAAGCCCACATATGTTTTGAGTGTGATTATACTATATGTGACATTGAGTTCTTGAACAAACAGTTTCTAACATTTTAAAGAAGAGCTTTTTTTATCTCATCTTTATTAAGAGCCATGGTTCCACTGTCCAGATTTGCCTAGGCTCCTCTCAGTCTTCCAATGGATATCTGCTTTCTCGATTGGAACTAAGTTGCTGTCACCAAGATGAAGCTCTTATGTTCTCTGCGTGTAGTGGCTTCACTCTCATTCATGCTTGTGCTACTTCTCCATGTGGAAAAAACTTGTAGTTCAACAATCAGGGTTTAGAGAGATGTTAAAAAAACTAGACTTGCAGGATTCTGTGGCACAGCACAAGAGCCCATATTTGAAAGTCTGTCTTGCAACTCTTCCTGAACTTGGTGGTGGGGGGGGGACTACCACATTTTTAGAACTACTACTGGGCTTCATAGGTGGCTTAAATTCCAAAAGGAGTCAATGCCAAACCTGTGGTCTGGGCCAAATTGGAGGAGGACGAACTGGGCTATGACATATGTAGGGGACTCTTATACCCTGCCCTGGGCCAGTTGGCACCATGGCATATAGTTCACCCCTTCACTAGAACCACAGCCAAAATTTGGCAAGTGGTTCATAAATTTCTAGACACCGCAGAGGAGTTTTCTACCTGTTGCCCCATTATTGCAACACTGAAAGCTTGATCCCAGTACTCCCCTCATATAAGAAACCTGTAGGGATGTGAAAAGAGGGGTCTGGGCACAGTGGAATAGTTCCTTATAGGGAATAGGCTAAAATCTTTCTTGGAACTCAGAGATGAGTGGGATCTTTATCCAGTGAGCTCTTCATTTATCTAAAAGTGGGTCTGGGAGTGCCAGTCACATTGTTTGACTCAGTCTGGTTAGGACACAGAGCCACTTAGAGGAGGAGCTACAGTATATAGACCCCAACCATGTGCTAAGCACCTCTCAGTGCATTACAGCATGCTTTACATGGCCAAAAGGCACCCACCCTGGATATCCAGAAAAAGCGTGAGAAGGACCTGGGTGTCAACTATTCCAATGAAATTTTACACAAACAAAAACTTTAAGCTAATGTACAGTAACTTTTTAAAAACTAATAAGTAGAGGGTAGGAGTTAAGTATTTGTGAAGGAGGGGTTCTACATGGTAGACAGTGCAATTTCTTGTTTAAATAAACTAATTAGTATTTTTTTGTAATTAAGAATGAAAATGTTTGCAAGGTAATACTCTACATTATACTGTACATTATTTTTTTACAAAATGCAACACCTTCAAAGTTATTAAAGTGCAAATATCAGGGAATAACATTAAGCAGCCTATTCAGCCTAACTATAGAGGTGCTACTGTGCCCCTATAATAGGCATTTTACAGGTGCAATTGCACCTGTATATTTGGGTTGTGTTGGTGTTTCATTAAAATTGACCACTTTGAGAGAGTCATAGCTCAGCCATTTAAGACCCCAGGACTGTGATATTTGGAATGCAGCTTCTCAGTCCTAAAGTCTCGTAGCCTCAAACATTTCAAGATGATCAGGTTTGTATTTTGGGTGATAGTAAGGGCAAGAATGATATATTTCTGTCCAATTTACTGGCTAAATTATTGTGCTCAGATAACTAATAGAGGCTTAGAGTTGAGTTATGAAACTTACAGGTTTTGTAGCTATCATATTGAAATCTGTCCTTTGGGGATTTTGTTAAAAAGTAATGAATTTTAAAGGTAATTGCAATTAATTAGTTATGCATGCATGCTAAAATAAAATCACTGAGAAAAATAATTAAAACTACAAGGACACTTTTTCCATCTTAAAGTTTTATACTAAAAAAAACTTTAAACTAATGTACAGTAACATTTTAAAAACTTATAAGTAGAGGGTAGGAGTTAAGTGTTTGTGAAGGAGGGGTTCTACATTGTAGACAGTGCAATGTCTTGTTTAAATAAACAAATTAGTAATTTGTTATATATAATTAAGAATGAAAATGTTTGCAAAGGAATACTCCACATTAATTTTTACAAAATGCAACCAAGATATCAATATTTTTTTTAACCAGGAGAGACACACTAAGCTGAAAGCTTATTTACAGGTGCAACCTGGGAGCACAAGGAGGTTATGTGACTTGCTCAGGGTCACACAGTATGCAATTGGGGGCTGTGGGATTCAAACTCAGGTCTCCAGCTCAGAGCCTTAAACCACTGCGCTATACTGCCTCCCTAATAGTTACACTACAATGGTTTTCCTACTTTGTAGGCATTTTAAAAAGTGTCCATAATTTTACAAAATGTACTCAAAATATCAATATTTTTAAGATTTGCAGCTAGATGGTTTTCCTACTTTGCATGCACTTCGGAAAGTGTTCATAAGAGCCCTTACAGAAAAATAGGTGTGCTGTGTACATACAGAATGAATGCCATATGCTTAATTGTGCAATGCTTGCATGCAGTTCACATACACAAAGTGATCCTAAGCAAACCAGGTCTAAAAGCAAATCAGGTTCGCATGCTGCAAGCTTGACATGTGTGCAGCAGGCAAGCTGGAGTGAACATCTTCTAAAAATTACATCAGGTGTGCACGCTGCATGCTTGACATAAATGCAGCAGTTAAGCTGGTGTGAAGATCATCTAAACATCATATCAGGTTCACATGGTGTACACTTGCCATGTGTGCAGCAGCTAAACTGGTGCAAATCTCATCTAAAAACACATCAGTTTCTATTTCTTATACTACTGCTAGCAACTAGAGTCATTAAAATACATTTTTATTTGAATTCCCATAAAAAGTTAGGCAAACTAATTAATTTTGATCCTTTTACAAGTTGTTTAATTGCTTTTAATTTTTGTCATTAAATCACCTTTAATTTGTAAGGTATTGTTTGCTTACTGCATTAAATGTCCAGGATATAGCCAGTCAACATCCCCTATTCCAAATGTCTGAAAAGGGACCTCTGTGTTGTGAAGCCAATCCTCTTTATTTTGGACCATGCAAATCCCTTATGCATATTTTGTGCTACAAATGTGTTTCTCCATCACTGTTTCATCTGACTTACTGTACCTTCCCTTTGTCATTCTGTATTACATATATACACTATGGCCATGCTCATCACTCTTTGTGCTGAGTAGGATCTTGGAAACATGCACCATACATCACATTTGTCACTGAAATGAGGGACATGGACACTCAAAATGAGGGACACTAACCCTCATGATGATCAGGAAACATCATGAAACATGGAGATACATTACCTCAGAACACAGTGGAAACTGTTGTATTTACATGTACCAGTATTAGCACCTGAGAATGAATTTCTACCATTAAGCAGGGGTGCCATTTAGGTAGAGCAGAGGGGTGGGCATTTGCCCCCCCACCCCATATTTGTGCCTAGGTTGTTCTTATGGTGTGGCAATAATGGAGTTTGCTCTTTAAGGGGCAGACCAGGTTGTCCTGGTGCACCCCTTCCCTTTCATTAGGATGGTTGTGCTCAGAAGGAGAGGAGGAAGGAAGGGGAAGGGACAAGGGATAGAACAATGGTGAGGTAACAGGAAGGGGAGGGGCAAGTGGAGGTACATAATGGACAGCACAGAGGGGTTTCAGCCACTTTTTGCTGGAATTTTGATCATAAGAACTGCAGCACATCAGACTGGTGGCTTTGTTCAAAGGTTTGTGCACCAGGTACAGCAGGTAAGATAGCTTCCAGTGGATAAAGTTACATGAATGAAGTTAATCTTTAAGATACATTGTTTGTGACTGCTTTACAATAATCTTTTGTTTGGAGGAAGTTTTTTAGCATTGCTGGCCTGGATGAAGGTGTTGCTAGTGGTTTAAGGAATACTGAGGTGATGTGCCTTCTTTAGTAGGTGACTGTTTCATTAGGGTTTGGCTTGAGAAAGAATTATAGTATTGCTGGTACAAGGACATGCATTTTAGGGGTGGTAGGAATTTTGCAGCCGCATTAAGGTTATAATTGTTTTTAAATCGCAAGGCGATTAGGCACAGACAAGAGAATTTGGTTGAAAAGTGTGGTTGTACAGGGCCTGCAAAAGTTTGTGAAGAATGCAACAGTTTTGCCCGGTGGGGGGCCTAGCAAGAGAGAGGCATTGGGACAGTCGGTAGATCAAGAGTTTGGAGTAGTGGGCAACAAAAGCTGCAGCTTTGAGGCTGGACTGGTAAGCCTGGTGACCTTGGGTGGTTTTATCACCTCAGAGGAAGGGAGTTTGTGTAGAGGAGGCCCGAAATGAGAGGGAGCATGAGCCCGACACTGGCGGCCATGTGGCTTGACATCACACGCCGCGCAGCAGCTGCGAGGTGAGCAGAGCCTGGAAAAGACTAAGGGAGGACAGGAAAAGGGCTATGGGGTGGTGAGCCCTGTGGGAATGCAGGAGAGGAGGAAGGCATGGATACAAGGGGAAGAGGCAGGTTTGGAAGTAGGGGAGGCCTCAGAAATCCAATTAGGGCAGTATGGTGCTGTGGAGTAAGGCTCTGAGCTGCAAAGCTAGAGACCTGGGTTTCGGGGGCTCACATCTTTGTGCTTGGCAGAAGGGGGGAGCGCAGAGCACAGAGCCTGACACACGCCAGCAGGACCGCGTGGCTGAAAAACGGACTCCTTGGGTCCTCAGGAGGAGCTGACACCTCCCCGTTTCCTCTAAGGGATCCATGGTTTTCCCATTGAGGAGGAAACTTGGGGGGCCAGCAGCAATGTGTGGGGGAAGGGAAAGGGGGTCTCGCTGCCCCATCAGGATGGCGCGGGGAGAGCCAGGGAATGAAACAGGGCCACACATAGGGATAGGTGAATGCCGCTGTGCATTGCGGCAAAAAGGGGCAATAAAGCACTGCAGACCAGGGCAGCAGGGAACAAGTGAAGGCTCAGAGGAACCAGGATGACAAGGTGGGCCAGCAACAAGGCCCAGCAGGGGGGGGCAATGGGCCACCATGTGGCGTGACATCGCAAGCAAAAGGAATAGGCCAAAGTGAGCAGCTAGGCCATTTTCTGAAGCAGGGGAAGTTCCTTGGTTGGGATAAGGGTGGTTTGGTTGGGATATTGGGCACATGGGTGCCACGAGGCAAAGGAGTGGGACAGAGGCCTGGTACTGATAGGCCTGGCCATGTGGCATGATGTCACACTCCAGAAGGGCAAAAAATAACTGAAGGAGGCCCAAGAAAAGGATTTTTTATTGGGAAACAGGTTTCACGAATGGGAGGAAGGGATCAGTCATGGAAGGGGACCGTGGCCTGGGGTGGAGGAGGTAACAGTTTGGGGACAACCAACACCCGGAGGATGACTGGGGGGGCAGAGCAGGGGAAGGGGAATAGAGATGCAGGGAAGGCTTAGCAGCCATACCATGGTGGGGCATGCAATGGGAGTAGATTTAGGCCAGGACAGCCACAGGAGACAAGGTTTGAAGCGTTTCAAGGCCTAGTGGGGGGGGCAACAAAAACCAAAAAAACACACAAGGCCACATTGGTTGTTTTTCTGGAAACAGGGCTGGGTCACAAGGAAGTATTACAGGCTAAGTTGCTTAACGGAAATGTCATTTTTGACTACGGGGGGGCCCCTTCCACATGAAGCCATGTGGTAAGCATAAATTAACATCGGAATCCTGTTTTCTTCCTGTCATTTGTCTTCACAATTAAAAGGATCGAAGGACATGGCACCAAAGAAGAGCAGGCCATCAAAGAACGACGCTTATAGGGCTATAATCGAGCTGGCAGAAAAAGCCAACAGAATGTGGGAACTGGTGGAAGGGGAGGAACCAGGGAGTCCTGGGGAGAAAAGGAAAGCAGGACCGGGAAAATGGGGCAGAGGGAAACGACCAGCTGAAGGGCCAAACAGTTCCACTAGGGTACAGCTGCTGGCAGTGGGACCCACCAAGGTGGCTGATCCAGTACCTCTGCAGCCTATAGTCCCGGTACCACAAGTACCTCCCCAAGATCATGTCGGGATCCCTCCTGGGGAACCCAGACCGGATCCCCAGAACATAGTGTTTCCTCCACAACCCCTAGTGGTTCACCCACCCCCTCAACCACAGGGTGCCATAAGGGGGCACCAGGAAGACACCAGGCAGCAAGGCTCGGACAAGGACACAGGTAACACACACACCGCAGTGGGTGACAGTATAAAAGAATATATAGGTCAAACTGTGTCAGCACTGGGAACAGAAGGTATAGGGCAAATGGAATTGGTTCTGGCAGAGATTAGGATGGAGAAAGAGGTGCTTGAAAGAAATGAAGGGGGTACAGAGAAAGAAAGAAAAGGTACAAGGGAGATAGGTGCCCCTGGGATGAGGGTAGGCGAGCATGTTCCACTGGCCACAAAGGAAAAAATATGGAAAGGAGAGTATGTGGATATATTCGCTTTGGTGAGCCAGGAAGCAGCAGCAAAGTACAAGGAAGCAGAGAACATAGGAAAGAGTGAAATGGCAGCAGCGGTAGTGTTGTTAGGGAAGAGGGATGGGGACAAATTCACAAAAGGAAAACTTGGGACGGGTGGTTCGTAGGTTTTGCCACCTTCTCAGCCATTGTTCTGGATAAGAAGCCGGAGTTGGGCATCCCGCTCATCACATATTCCCTAATAATAAGGCGGGCAAAAGCAAAAGGGGGATGGGGTGGATATACTATGACGAATTTTTTCGGCAGAGAATGGCAACATACGAGGATGTAAGATGGGATACGAAGCAGCTAGACTTATGGACAGATTATGTAATGGATCAGTCCACACCCAAAGGGGAGTGGGGGAGTAAAGGAGTTATGCCCCAGAGGTGCTGCTGGGCTTACAACAGGGCCTTTTGTTCATAGCATCAATGTCGTTTTCGGCACGCATGTTCAAAATGCGGGGGGACACACCTGGCAAGCAGATGCAGAATGACATGGGCCCAAGGAGCACAGGGACACTTGGGGTCAGAGTTCAGGTCAACAGTTTTTTCAAGAGGGACGGGGGTTTAAAGGGCAGGCATGGAACAGGGGAGGGGTAGGGGGAACACGAGTAGAGGAGGTCAGAATCACTGACCGGGAAAACCAAGCACTGAGTGAGAGGGAGGGACTGGGGAGGGTTAACGGGAGGAAAGGCAGAGAGCAGTTTGGGGTGGCCAGAACCTCCATCAGGTTAGAAGCATGGACAGTTTGGTTGGACAGATATCTGAACAAAAGAGTGGCGGATATGATCATAGAAGGTTTTTGCACAGGTTTTTCACTACAGTGTGAGGATCTCAGACAAGCGAGAGAGGCGAGCAACCTGGGGTCGGTCAAAGGGAGGGAAGAGATGTTAAGACAGAAGAAAGAGAAGGAAAAGGCAGCAGGGAGAGTAGAAGGCCCATTTGATACCCCCCAATTGTGGAACATGTGGATTTCACCATTGGGCTTGGTACCCAAGAAACAAGAAGGGGAATACCGGGTGATTCACCACCTATCCTATCCAGAGGGGGATTCGGTGAATGATTTTATCAGGGAGGAGTATAGTAAGATGTCATATGCGACACTAGAGGATCCAGTCCAGATAATCTGGGCTACTAAGGATGCATGGATGGCAAAAATGGACACTGAATCCGTGTTCAGACTGCTGCCAGTTAGGAGAGAAGACTGGGACCTATTGGGTTTTAAAATTGGGGGTCAGTACTATTTTGACAAAGCCATGCCCATGGGATGTCCTATAGCATGTGCAACATTTGAAGCATTCAGCACCTGTTTGCAGTGGATATTTCAAGAGAAAACTGGTTATAGAATGGTCATCCACTATTTGGATGATTTTCTTTTCATTGGTAAGGGGGAAGGGAGACACAACATATGCTGGTCAAGTTTCAATTACTGTGCAAAGAATTAGGGGTTCTGCTGGCACCGGAGAAAACAGAAGGTCCCAGCAGGGTGCTTGAATTCCTGGGTATTGAGATAGATGCCCTG
This sequence comes from Neoceratodus forsteri, assembly GCA_016271365.2. Classification (NCBI taxonomy): domain Eukaryota; kingdom Metazoa; phylum Chordata; order Ceratodontiformes; family Ceratodontidae; genus Neoceratodus; species Neoceratodus forsteri. The sequence goes on along the minus strand of CM028132.1, from coordinate 1,060,051,703 downwards.
AAGGAAATATTCATGCTGCCGGACAAAAAAGTGGAAAAACTGAAAGAACTGATCCAGGTACATACCAGCAGGAGAAGGGTACAATTAAAACAAGTACAGCAGGTACTGAGGCACTTGAACTTCACCTGCAGGGCTATTGGACCAGGGAGGACATTCACACAGAGGTTAGCAAGGGCTACAGCCAGGGTCACTAGACCACACCATTGGGTAGACCTGACAAAAGGTGTCAGGGAGAATTTTAAAGTATGGGAGGAATTCCTCAGGGAGTATAATGGCTGTTCTTTCTGGCAAGAGGAGTGGGTGTATAACACAGACCTCGATCTTTACACAGATGCTGCCAGGGGGCTAGGCATGGGGGGCTACCTGAGGGGCAGGTGATTTGCAGAAGCATGGCCTGCTAATTGGGTAAGGGATGGCAAGGTAAGGGATATAACATTGCTAGAGATCATGCCCATCCGAGCATGTACCCTGGTTTGGGGGGAAGAGTTACAGGATCAGAGAGTGACATTCTGGTGTGACAATAGAGCAGTGGTGGAGGTCCTAAACAACAGGGGGGCCAGATCAGAAACGGTCATGCAAGTATTGCGACATTTAGTGTTAACGGCCTTGCAGCTGAACATGTCATTCAGAGCAAAACACATAGAAGGGTTGCACAATACCCTGGCTTACAGCCTTTTCCATCTGCAGCTGGACCGTTTGAGGCTGTCGCCAACAGTGGAGGAGCAAAAAACGCCTGTACCAATGAACATCTGGGAAGTTGGCAAGAAGGAGCAGAACTGTTGTTTCGCAGCTCATGGGCACCTAGGACTCTGAGGGCCTACAATGGGGCCTGGCGAGTGTTTCAAAAATTCAGGGCAACACACCAGATGGAGGTAAGTAGGCCACTCACAGAGGAACAGTTAGGAAAGTTCACCATGGAGCAGTGGCAAAATGGAACAGCCCACACCACAATGGGGGACTACTTGGCAGGGATTAGTGTTATGTGCAGTCAAAAGGGATGGAAGGACCCAACAAAATCATTGTTCATTAGAAGAATGATGCAGGGATGGGGTAGGTGAAACAAGGGCCAGTAGACAATAGAAGACCAATAGGGGAGCAGCAGCTAGCAAAACTAAAGGATGTGCTCCTGGCAATATGCAGATCAAAGACTGAGGCCCAGCTATTTCACAGAATTTATGTTGTAATGTTTGCAGGGGCCATGAGAGTGAGTGAAGTGGTAAGCCATGGCAAAAAAGACAAGGAAGGGGGATTAGAATGGGAAGACATAAGTTGGGGTATGGATCAAAGGGGACAGGGTTGCATAGTGACACTAAAGAGACAGGTAGAGGGCGCAGTATGCCCAGTGCAGACTTTGTGGGCTTTCGCCGGAGAACATGGGACCAGAACAGGGAGATTGTTTGTGCATGGTGATGGGAGAAGGGTCACCGGTTATCAAGTCACAGCATTGCTCAAAAAAGGCATGCAATTCCTGGGGGAAGGCCCAGCTAATTACTCGTCCCACTCCTTGTGGATTGGGGCTGCCTCACAGTGGGCAGCAGCAGGCAAAACTGTGAATAACATTTGGAAAAAGGACGCTGGTGGTCTACCAGTTATAAGAGATTCATTCGAGCACTGAAGTAAGAAAACTAACGTATTACCTTTGGTTTTTTCGTTATAGATGTGGAGACAAATGGGGATGGGAGAGGACAGGGAGGGGGATACTACGATGAGGAAACTAAGAGCATATATAAGATTATTATTTTTGCGAAACCCCATAGGAAAAGGGAGGGTCATAGAAGTTTGGCTCTGCGGCCACTCCTACATTTACTGGGCAGAAAGGAGAGCAGAGAAAAAGGCTGGGGGAAAGCAGCTGTACCAAGATGTGAAACAGTGTAGGTTGGTTTGGCGTGGCATCCAGGGGATGAGATGGGCACAACTGCTTCCCACCTTGAAGGAACTTAAGGAACGATGACCCAGTCCAGACTTAATTATTATACATTTGGGGGGCAACGACCTTGCGGGCAAGCTGTGGGTAGACACATACTTGCAGATAAAAAGGGACCTAGGAACAATACAGCAGTGGTGGCCTCGGGTAAACCTTGCCTGGTCGGATATGATACCAAGGAGGGTTTGGAGGTAGGAGCACAGCCATAGAGCTGTGGATAGGGCCAGGAGAAAGATGAACAGAAGGGTAGGGACATGGGTAAGGAATATTGGAGGACAGGTAATACTGAGGGAAGTGGAAGAATGGGTAGAAGATTTCTACAGACCAGATGGAGTGCACCTGTTGGATCTAGCCACAGACATGTTTAACACAGAAACGATGGGTTTATAGAAGCATGGAGGAGACACACAAAAAATGGAATATTAACAAAAAAAAAGAGGAAAAGAGAAGGATTAAGAAGGATCTTCCCTGAGGTAAAGGAGAATAATACCTTAAGTGAGGGGAAAGCCAGTCATCCAATGCAAGCTAGAGACTGGCTAGTGGGGAAAAGGGAGGGAAGAAAGGGTGGGGGGAAAAGGAAAAGGAAAAGGAAAAGGAATAACACCAAAAGAGGAAGAAGATGAAGCAGAAAGCGGACTCGGTTTTCACTGTTGCCTAACAGAAAAGGAGAAGAAGAAAGCACCCAGGTTTTCACCTGGGGGGAGAAAAAGAGGAAGAAAGAGGGATGATCAGAGATTGATATATGGATGAAAATAAATGAAATAGTGAGAGATATAACAATGAAAGATGATGAAATGGAACATGGAATTATGATATACAAATAAATTAATTGCCAATCTGAGCACAACAACAAACAATGGTCTCTGTCTCTTTGTGAGGGGACAGGGGGGAATCCGGGACAATGGAGTTTGCCTTTTAAGGGGCAGACCAGGTTGTCCTGGTGCACCCCTTCCCTTTCATTAGGATGGTTGTGCTCAGAAGGGGAAGGGGGAAGGAAGGGGAAGGGACAAGGGATAGAACAATGGCCAGGTAACAGAAAGGGGAGGGGCAAGTGGAGGTACATAATGGACAGCACAGAGGAGTTTCAGCCATTTTTTGCTGGAGTTTTTATCCCTCCCACCCACTCTATAAGGCAGAGCAAGAGGGGAAGACAGTCAAGAAGGGACTGTATGGTGGGTTTTTTAAAGGTGGATGACAGACGCTTCCGGTCAGACAGTTTGGACTGCCAAAGGTGAATGGCAGATAATAATATGGTTATGGACTGCCAAAGGTGGATGGCAAGAGAAAAGAAGAAAAAAGGGGGGGAAGTAGGGGAAGGGGAAAAGGAAAAGGAATAACACCAAAAGAGGAAGAAGATGAAGGAGAAAGCGGTCTCGGTTTTCACCATTACCTAACAGAAAAGAAGAAGGCACCCGGGTTTTCACCTGGGGGGAGAAAAAGAGGAAGAAAGAGGGATGATCAGAGATTGATATATGGATGAAAATAAATGAAATAGTGAGAGATATAATAATGAAAGATGATGAAATGGAACATGGAATTATGATATATAAATAAATTAATTGCCAATCTGAGCACAACAACAAATAATGGTCTCTGTATCTTTGTGAGGGAAAAGGGGGGAATCTGGGACAATGGCTTTAAATTTGTATTTAATATTTTGCATAATAAGTGCCCACCTGGCCTGTGTGTTCTCATGCTGCAGGTATTCTCCAGACTCGACTGTGTCTGTTTTGTGTTATCCACTCTGTCCACCTATTAGTGGCAGCACAATCACATGTGATGTGGATGAGCTCCAGCCAAGGAAGAGCACACGAGTCATGCAAGTGTGACACTGTCTTTCCTGCCACAGAGTAGACAGACTGCACACTACAGCTTGGAGGAGTCAGTGAGCACTGAACTCTCAATAGCAGTGTTGTGGCAGCATATTTGTATTAGTCTACTCTTAGTGAGTCTCTGTCTCCCTCGTGGCTGTAGGGGTGAGCAGAAGCACCCCTTTAGACTAAGCTACTTACTTGCACTTAGCTGTCTTGCACAAAAACAGCACAGACCCCCACAACAGCATGATAGGCTTAGCTGCAGTGGTGACAGCAGTGTGGGTGGCCTTCATAGGCCTTGATCAGTGCAGTGTGGCAGCAACCACAGCAGCAGCATCCAAGCAAGAAGCAAGCAACCCAGGTTGGGTGGGTTCAGTTGATGTGGTACCCTTGGTCGCTGATCATGTTGGAGATCTGTGATAGTCGGAGCTGGCATCCAGCTTCTGGTGGAAGAAGAGAGGGGGAGCAGACTGAAAACTGGGCTGGTGGCACTCTATGCCAGGTTGCAGGTTCTGGCCATATGGCCGGGTAAGTAAAAGTAGATATTTTTTTTTTACAGGGGGATTGAGGAAAGAGGAAGAACTAAAATATTGATGTGTTTTTCATGTTTCTTCACTTTTGTGTGGCTTCATGACCCATAGGATAAGGGTATTGAATGGAATGGAGTCTGGGAGAAAAATCAGGACAAAGTTCTTTTTGGGGGCAGAACTTCAGGCAGGAAAAAAATTGGTTTGTAACTGGGTGGGTTTAAGCCTACATCTGATGCACCGCTCCGTGGTATATACAGATGAATCTTACATATTTGAATTTTTCCTGATATTCATTTCATTTTTTAGTCAGAACAAATAAGTTGTACCTTTTAGAGATGTTATAGACATTCTAGAGCTGTCCATTGCATTCACGGACAGTTGAGTGGTATGGTATACACAAACTATTGCAGCCCCACTATAGTCAGGCTTATGACCCACCCTCCAAGTGAAGCTGACCTCCACGCTCAAACACATAATGACAAAGGACAAAGAAGACTGCATGGGTGTGTGCCATTGAAAGGGGAGGGCTTTCATAAAATTTAAGATGACACTTAGAGAGGAGGATAGGTAGAAGAGGAGTCTGGCAGGGAGAGAGAGATCAGAAGGGCAAAAGGAGCCACTGTGGCGAAAATAGCCAAAAGGGCCAGGAGGGGGGATAAAATGTTTTTCAGATATGTGAGGGAGAGGAAAGAGAAGGGCAGGGAATTACTAGACTGAGGGGGGAAGGAGGGATTCACTTGAAGCAAGACTACGAAAAGGCAGAGGCACTAAATGAGTATTTTAGCTCTGTTTTCACAGAGGAGGAGGAAGGCAGGGGTCTGGTACTAGTGACTAAGGGGAAGGAGGGCAAATGGGTGGATCAGAGCCCATTCAATACAGATAGGGTCAGGGCTGAGCTGGATAGACTAAGGGTGGACAAGACAATGGGTCCTGATGGGTTGCACACCAGAGTGATCAAGGAATTGAGGGTGGAGCTGGCTGCACCCTTGACAAAGCTCTTCAACCCTTCCCTGGATACAGGGAGAATGCCAGAGGACTGGAGTAAGGCTGACATAGTGCCCTTGCACAAGGGAAGTAGCAGGGCACTGAAGAAGAACTACCACCCAGTCAGCCTCATGTCTGTGGTAGGAAAGGTAATAGAGGCATTAATCAAGGAGAGGGTGGTGAATTACCTGGAGGAGTGTGACTTTCAGGATAGCAGACAGCATGGCTTCACCAAGGGGTAATCATGCCAGGCCAACCTAATTGAGTTCTTTGACTGGGTGACTGAGGTAATCTACCAGGGAGGGATGTAACCTATGTGGACTTCAGTAAGACCTTCAACACCATCCATCATAGTAGGTTGGTGAGCAAGATGGAAAGCATGGGGTTGGGAGGGAAAATAGCAGGTTGGGTGGAGGCCAGGCTAGCAGGGAGTACTCAGAGGGTAGTGCTTAATGGGGTGCACTCTGAGATGGCAAGGGTAAGGAGTGGAGTGGAGTGCCACAGGGGTCAGGTTTGGGTCCGCGCCTCTTCAGCATCTACATCACTGATATTGCTGAGGGTTTGAGAGGGAGAGTATGTGTATTTGCCGATGATACAAAAATCTGCAATAGGGTGAACACCCTGGAGTGGTGGAAGACATGAGGAAGGACTTCAAGATGCTCAAGGAGTGGGCTGGGAAATGTCAGTTGAAAATTAATGCCAAGAAGTGCGCTGTGATGCACCTAGGGAGGAAAAACACACGACAGGGTACATGCTGGGGGTTGGGGAATCAAAGAATCAGAACTGGAAGGGAATTTGGGGATCATAGTCTCCTCAAACCTTAAGGTAGGTTTCTAATTTAGTAGGGCAGTGGGAATGTCCAGTGGAATGCTGGCATGCTTAGGCAGGGGCATTACTAACAGAAGGAGTGAGGTAATAATGCCCCTCTACAAAGCCATGGTGAGGACACAGTTAAGGGTATGGGGTTTAGTTCTGTAGACCACACCTCTGAAAGGATATAGATGCATTGGTGAGGGTTCAGAGAATGGCAACTAAGATGATGCAGGGTATGCAGGGGAAGACATATGTTCAGAGGTATAAGGAGCTGAATCTGTACATGCTGGAAACAAGGAGAGAAAGGGGGAAATGATTGAAACCTTTAAATATGTAAAAGGTCTCAATAAAGTAGGTGAAGTGGGGGTCTGCTGAGGAGGAAGGAGGGAGCCAGAACTAGAGGGCACAGCCTCAGGTTGCAAGGAAATACATTCAGGGGCAATGTGAGGGGGTGCTTCTTCAAAGAGAGGGTAGTGGAGCCCTGGAACAGACTGCCAGATGGTGTGGTGAGGGCTAAGAAGGTAGAAAAATGTAAAAGAACATGTAACAGGCATATGGGACTGGGTATTGGGGGGAAGGTGTGGGCAGGTGGGGAAGGGATATGTGAAAGGAGATGGTTGGGCAAACTAGATGGACCAGAAGAGTTCTTTTCTGTCATCAAATTTCTATGATTCTATAATTTATCTTATGCAAGGGTAGGAGAAGTAGGATTTTTTAAGGGCGGTGGCAGGCTCCAGATATACGACCTGTGTCAGTCACTACACTTCTACTATTATTTTATCTTAAGGAAGAGTGAGAGTAGGACAGTTCACTACTAGATGAGTTGGGTGTTTGTTTGTTTTTTTGCCCTGATATGAGGACGGGGGTTGGGGGACTTCTTATATATAGTGAAAATTTGGGGAAAGTAAAATTTAGCAAGGAGGAGGCATCAGATATCAATTATTTTCAGGAGGGAGAAATTTCAGATTTTAGGATATTGTATATCAGATACTCCGATATCCTACATCCACTTTGAGATCTGAGGTGTTTTTTAGGATATTGAATTTTAAGAACCAATATCCTAAAATCCTAATATCCTAAAAAGTACCTACAGTAATTTCCTGTCTCTTTTTTTAAACAAATTATCTGAGCAACCCTACTTTTGATTTCTGCTAGCCGCATGCATTCGGCACAGTTTTAACTGATATCAACAAATACCATCTGAAATAAATATTTCAAATGTATAAAGCACATACCATAAAAGAAAATGTGTTAGGGCACTTGGCTTTCAGTTTGAAGGCCCAAATGGTCCCATGGCTACTGGAAGCAGAGGATTGTAGTGCTAAACAGTCCATGAAAGGACTGTTGTGTCTCCATTCACAGAAGTCCTTCTGGCTTTTCTCAAGGTTTCAAAGGGCAAGAGTATATGAAGTCACTGCACAAGTTTCTTAAAAAGTAAGACAATGTATAACAAACAACTATGTTAATGCTTGTTAAGGTCATTACAGCACAAGATGCAAGCTACACAAAGGTTGGAAATAAACTAGCAGAGTTGTAGTGTAAATGTAATGCCCACAACATTTGGAAATGACATATTAGGGTTAATATGCCTACCTCCCATCCACCTACAATGTCCCCAACTCTCATGACCCAAATAAGGTCTACAGGTACAAGGTCATAGATCAATGATATGGCACCCCATACATGGTCAACATTTTACAACTGGTATATAGCAGCCCTAATCCCCACTCTCCACCCTCCCCAACCTTTGTGATTAATGTGAGATAAATCAGTTACCCGGATTGCCAATGGGTAGAAAAACAATTGGTTTTGCTACAACATGCTACCCAACTGAGTACCTGCCCATGAAGAGATTCTTTAGCTTTAGAAAATGACGGCCACTAAACTTCCTCCACAGTGGTGGTGACAGAAAGCCAAGCTGCAGGTCTGCCACCATCCTACATGACTGTGCTGGGGGTTTGCTAATTAGACCAAAACAAGACCCCGTATAAAATAATATCCATGTCCCAAACACATAACTTGCTTTGACTATTTTTATGTTCAGTATGCGTCTTAAAGAAAGAAACTCACAATTATGCAAGGTGCATAATCATTATAAATTTGTAACAATTCCACTGTTTTGTGGAGGGTGTGCAATAATGTATGCCAAGTAAGGCACAAGTTATAATGGATGTAAACCTTCACAGGTATGTATTTAAAAGTATTCTAATTATAGATGTACATTTATTTATTTATTGTTGACCGGGTAAGTGCACTAGACAAATCCTGCCTATTTTCAAGCACAACCCAGGGGAAGGGGAAACAGATGAATGCCAACTGACCTTGAACCAGATGAAACTGTTGGTGGTATTTTTAGTGAATGAGGGAAATTTGGCCAGGACACCAGGGAACTTCCCCTACTGCATTGCTGGCAGTAGGGGGCTAGTGGCTGAATCGAGTCATTTTTGGCTTGTTTCAGTGGCGAGCTGTCAGTATGGAGCTGGAGGAGCAGTGATGCGGAAATGGTCAATCTCAGGATTTAAACAGGATGACAGACGTGATATTTTTGGATTCTACAATTTATGTCAGCGATGATTTGGTTGCAGCGGACGACTTGACAAACTGTGGAAACCCCTTGGCAGTGGGAGCTACTACTGTTGTTGGACTTGAACAGCAGGTATTGCAGGAGACAAACTCACCTATCCTTCCTTCGGAATCTGAACGAGCGAAGTCACTTTTCCCTCCCAATGGTACGGGAAATCTGTCTATGGCTGTGGTCTCTGCTGTGAACCCCTTATGTGAGCTAGCAATCTCTAATGTGCCGAGTACAGTCAAAAAGCAGGAGATGTTGAAACTTGGAATTTTGAATTGCCCTAATTCACAGAGTTTGGCTGGCAATGTTGAATCTGTTTTGTTGTGCCAAAAGCCAGAATTAGGAGGCCAGTCAGCTATGTTGATTTCTTCTGTGTCTCCGGTTGCTATGAGAACTGGAGGGAACCCGGAATTGTCTGAAGCATTGTCTGAAGGCTCCGTGAGTGATACTCAGGGGTCAGAAGCTGTCTAAAGATTCAGGTTATGTTTTACAACCCCTTGCACCTACGATTCGCGTGATACCTCAGCAGTCAGAGGTAAGATGTGTTTTCCAGTCTGACCCTATGATCCAAACTGGGGTTTCGGAGTTTTCCTTTTTAAAACGTGTACCTGCACATTATGATAAGGTGGGTGAGGAAGGAAAGGAAAAATGAGCTGCAATTTTTTCTGCCAAACGGAATTTGGAGGGTCATTTGGGGATGCAAACTGTTACGATAGACCCACGCCCTATCTCTGCCCCAACTGTTGCTGGAACTACTACTACATTAAAACCCTTATCTGAGGATGGCTGGACCCCTCAATCTGCACTAAGTGTGGCTGGTTGGTCATTTAAAAAAAGGCTCTTGGTGTTCTACGCTGGATTGGGACCCCAAACTGAACTTTTCACAAAATGAGCCTTCTTGGCGTCTAAAGGACTGTTCACTAATTACAGCAATTGAGCCAATAGAGATAGAACAACAAAATAAGAAACAAGAACCCCCCCAGGACCAGATTCACACTCTTCCTTCTGAGGTTTTGATTGACTTAAATGCTGAGCCTGATACCAATATAGACCAGAATGTAGAAACACATAAACCCCTAATGTCTGACTTGTTTTCAAAAATAAAAAAAGAAGCAGCCCCTCGAAGGAATGCAGTCAGGTTGAGGTATAAGGGTGGTTTAGAAGTGAGACCTGATAGGAATTATGTGGGGAAATGTTTGTTAAAGGAATCATTGCATTTTTCTCCTCGAGAGGTTTCTGCATTTATTAATATCTCTGGAGAGGATAATTTTGATGTGAGCTTTCGCTCTCCCCATGCTTTGGATCTCTTTTGGGAACGATACACTCAAGTTAAATTTTCCCCTTTGTGGACTCCATTTATGGTCATTCCTCTGACTAAACCTTTAGTAAAATTTGTTACTATTATGTTCCGAAATGAAGGAGTACATGTTGACGATATAGTGTATTGGTTATCAAAAAAGTGTGATGTGTTAAGTACCCCAGAGGCTATTTTAGATGATCAACAGTTTTGGAAGGGGGGTTGGAGATTCAAGGTAAAACTCAGACAGATGGACTCTGGAATCTTACATATTCCAAACTCCTTTTTGTTGGGTCGGGATAGGGGGGTCTGTTTTTATGCTGGGCAACCCAGGGCATGTTATAAATGTGGCTCTTGGATGCACTTGTCTAACTCATGTGACAGGCCTCACTGTGACAACTGCGGTGAGACTGGTCATATAGCCTTTGAATGTTTAAACCAGACAAAATGTGATCTTTGTGATGACACTGGCCATGTGTTCTCGGAATGTGGATGGGCAGCTAAAAATAAAACATCTATTAGCAGTCCTGATACCTTTATACAAAAAGCACAGGATTTGGCAGCCGAGGCTGATCTGACTAAGTATGGTGAGGGTGGTATGATAGATGTCCCCGATTCACAACCTATGATTGAGAGTATTGAGGTTCCTTTACAGAAGACTCCAGCAGTTTTGGCTGTGACATCCCCTGTATGTTATACCCAACAAAAAGAGAGTGGACCTCAGGAGTTGGTTCCAGTGGATTTGCCTCCGGTAAGAAGGTCCTCTAGGATTTTAAAACTTCCTTTTGTGACTCCTCCTTCCTTGGTAGAAACGGAGACAAGCAGCCCTTTCGAGGTTTTGTCTTCTCAATGGGGTGATTCAGCTATGGAATGCCAAGATTTAGACTCTCAACCCTTAAGGGAGGACCCCCCTTCCCCTTTTGGGGTACAGGAAGGTTACAAGAGTAAAAAGAAAAAAAGGCATAAAAAAGATACTTGATTATCAAATCCTTACCTCTGGCCTACTTTAATTGTGGTTCGGTAAATGTGCATAGTTTATTAAATTTCAAAAAAAGGCAGGTTATTTTTGATTATGTACATTGCACTCCTTTCAACGTTTGTCTCTTGCAGGAGACCTGGGTTTATACTGATACTCAGGCTAGGGGTTTTCAAAAAGAATGGGGTTGGGGCCCTTCGTATTGGTCATTTGGTCAGCAATCAGCTGATGGTTTGGGTTTTCTTGTTAACTCTTATTCATTTTCTTTATTAAAAATGATGGATTTGATTCCAGGGCGGCTGATGATTTTGGATGGGGTGTGGAAATCTATGACTTGTAGATTTATTAATGTCTGTTGTTCCCAGGTTAAGGCTGAAAGGGTAGCACTATTTCAAATGATTAAACCCTTTTTAATAACTTCATTCAATATTTTTTTTTGTGGGGACTTTAATTGCAAGCTGTACCCAAGTGGGAAATCCTTAACGGATTTGAAAAAAATACAGAAAATATATTGTGATACTCATGCTTTTCAATCTTTAATTCACTCATCTGGGTTGGTGTTAGGCAGTACTCACCAGCAGGGGGGGTCCTAAATTTACTTTTCAAAAAAAGAAGTATACATCAGTTTTGGATTATATGTTTTTGTCACAAAAATTACCTTTTTCATTTTATACAATTCCAGTGTCCTTTTCAGATCATTTATTACTTAAATGTACATTTTTTTCTGGTCAGGCCCCTAGGTGGTAAAAACCTCATTGGAAGCTGAATGCTCTTTTATTACAGTCTCCTACAGAGCTTAATAAGATTTGAGTATTACTGACAGCACGGATGTCAGTTTCTTTTTTATATGATGACGAAGGGATATGGTGGCAGGATACTAAAAATGATCTGTGTAATTTATTAAAGACTCACGGGAAGTCTGAAGAAAACTTTAGACAACTTAACTATCAAAAGCTGAGACAGCAATTGTATTATTTATTCTCCGAAGCCAATACCTTTACACATGATTATTCTTTGCAAATTCAGGCGTTAAAACGGGATATGTATCTGGCACAATATAATAGAGCAAACACTTAACAGGTTCTGTTACAATTTGGTTTAAAACGACAGCCTCAGGGAGATTCCTTCGCAGCCTTTAAAAAATATAAAACTAATACCTCCTTAATTGCATTACGAAACCAGGAAGGTAGCTTAGTGGAGGATACTGTGGGTTTACATCTTATAGTTGAGGATTTTTTATTGTCTCAAACTCCTGCAGCTCCCCCTAGTGTTGAGGAAATGTCACAATTTCTATCCTCAATAAAAATACCAGATTCTTCTTTTGATAAATCTTTTTTATCTAAAACTATTTCCAGTTCTGAAATTGAGGAAGCCATTAAATCCCTAAACTCTGGAATTTCACCTGGACAGGATGGTTTAACTGCAGAGCTTTATAAAGCTTTTCCTTTGGAATTTTCCATCTGTTTGAACTGGGTTATTAATTTTTTCTTAGCTACGATGGTTTTTCCTATTTGGTTCTCAGTTGGGCTAATGATTTTTCTTTATAAATCAGGGGATACAACATTAATTGATAATTGGAGGCCGATTATGATCTTAAATACGGATCATAAACTTTTTACAAGAATCTTGAATAACAGATTGAAGCATTATGCAGTCACAGTTTTCTCCCCATATCAATGCTGTGGATTACCTGGAAGGAAAATTCAACATGCTCATATGATCCTTCGTGATCTAATTGAATTTTCTGGTATAAATCAGAAACAAGGTTGTGCTATATCATTAGACCAGCAAAAGGCTTTTGACAGAGTGTATCACCCTTTCTTATTTTTAACCTTGGAACATTATGGTATTCCTGCTGTAATCGTTAGTTGGCTGAAAATAGTCTATGACGGGGCTGTGATTTACCCAATTGTAAATGGTATTAGTGGGGAGGGTTTTCATATACCTATTGGAGTTCATCAGGATTGTCCCTTGAGCCCTTTATTATATTCCTTCATAATTGATACTCTGATAAAATCTGTTTCACAATACCAAAATGGGACTGTGTTGGGCCCTTCCTTGTCAAAAGATCTGTACATCCAAGCTTAAGCGGATGATCTTTGTGTCTTCTTTTCTGATGTTGAACAAGTTTCTGGGTTCTTAGATTTTATGGATTATTACTCAAGGGTATCTAACTCAAAAATTCAAAAAAAAAAAAGTCAGGGATTATTTATAGGGCTTGGGGAGATATCGGACAGGATTATAAAAGGAATCAAAATCTCGTCAGATCCGATAAAAATATTGTGTTTGTTATTTGGGCCAAAGAATTTACCAGAATTGAACTGGGAAAATGCTTTGACAAGGATTGAGGGAGATTAATATATGAAACGTGGAAACTGTCAAAATTAAAAGGGTACAGGTATTAAAGAAATATATTATTCCCTGTCTGTTGTATACAGCAATGGTATTTCCTTTACCTATGAATCTAGAAACACGACTTTATAGTTTATTTTTCAATTATTATGGGGTAACAGGCTCAACCTATAAAGCGACAATATACATATCTTGACAAGAAATCAGGAGGCCTTGGGATGGTAGATCCGATTATATTTTTAATACACTGTTTATCTCACAAAACATTTATTTGGGATTTACTCCAACTCGACCTTACATGGTTCATTATTTAAACAGGTGTTGGCCCTTATTTTCGGCTATGGCAGGCTTTTCCTCCAAAACCTCTTAAGAAACTGGGTTTGCCTCATTATTTTTTGCCAGTTGCAAAGAAACTTTTTAAATGGAACCTTTCAGTTCAGATGGTTGTAAATAACTCAGGGTCTCAATTATATACTATAGTAATGACATCACTCTATCAAGCGGTACCAGCCTTTAAAAATTGTCCCTCTTCTAAAGTTGAGATGGTATTTAAGAGATTGAATAATCCCCGGTTACCAGATTATATGTGGGATTTTGTGTGGCTATCCTTATATGGTCGTATAAATGTAAGGGGGAATGTAAAACAAAAGGCCTTGATTGATAGATACTGTCCTTATCCTGAGTGTATTACCCAAGAAGAGACAGTGGAACATTTTTTATGCTTTTGCCCCATGCCATATTTTTGTGGAAATTCCTAGCCAAAAAATGGAACATGTTATGGTTATTACATTTGGGCTATGATACCCTGATCTTGGGTATTAATTTTCAGTTGAGTAGTGGGTATGATAGTGAGACATGGCAAATTTTTGTTGTTGTTTATCTTATTATTTATGCAGTTAGATGTCAGTGGTTCTGTATCAAAAAGAATGTCTTATGAGGCAGTTGCTTTATTAATTCAAGGGGCTATGGAACGCATTTATCTTAAAGACTGTGAAAAGCCTACCACATGGAAGGTGACTAGTTGGTGGAGGGGATTTACAATGTTTATCAAATATAAATAGGTTTTTAGGAAGTCTTGAGGAAGGTTTTTTTTCAGATTTTTCTTTAGGTCTGGGAATATTTTGGAAATGGTTTGTAATTCTTCTTTTTTGTTAGCTCACATTTGTAAGAACTGTGATTATTTTTTTCTTCCTTGGCAAATGATTTGTGTGATTTAACACTATGTATGAGTTATTTGTGATTTGTTTTTATGTGATTTAATAAAAAAATCCCCTACTCTTTTCGATAAGTGCCATGGGGTCTTTAACATCCACCTGAACTACCACCAATCCAGGCAGATGAGACCTCGGTTTAACGTCGAAAGACTGCACCTCAGAAGTGCAGCACCCCTCTCATGCTGCACTACAGTGTCAGTACTGGGATATTAACCCAAGTGCCAGATGTGGGAACTGAACCCACAGCCCTCTGATCTCCCGGCTTCAGTGGCGAGTGTGCTACCTACTGAGCCACTGACACTGTGTATGAAACACCAAACCTGTTTGCCATGATTCTGGTTGTGTACTTTGCCAATGGATCACAGGAGTAGGGAAGGGGGTGGGGGATGGATTAGGATTGCTATACCAATTGTAATATGTTGACTCTGTATAATGTACCATCCATTGATCTAGGCCCCAGTACCTGTAGACTGCCCTAAGATAATAAGGGTAGGGGGCATGGTAGGGTATGTGGGAGTATAACATTGAATTCTGATAGACATTTCCAAACATTGTGGCATTGTGTTTGCAACCCTAGTACTTTAGTTTCAAACATTGTGTGATTTGTGTTTTGTGCAGTAGCAGTGCTAATGGAGCACTGACATGATAGACAGACAGACAGACAAATACAGTAGATAGATAGAGATGGTCATGTGGCAGGGCTATGAAACTGAACTTGCTTTTACTTACTGACCAACACCTCAAATTTGCTATCACTACCATTAAGACATCTCTATTCACTCGTTGGACTTGCATATCTGCAAAAAACACTGATTGTAGAGTTAGTACAGACCTCTATAGGAAGACCACCACCAATCATAATGCGTTTCTTTGAATGACTATTTGCCCCCCCCCCCGCTACATGCTCAGTTATAGTCCTAAAAAATCCATTGCTGCATTTTAGGCACTATCTTAGTTGTGATTCTAACAGGAAAAAAGTCCTTCAGGGGTTATAGTTATAAGGTAATGGACATGGCCAGGCATTGAACTGAGTCTACATACTGACAGAAATTAATTACAGGGAAAAAGCAACATCCATGTTATTCAAGATGAAGTTTGTAACTAATGTCAAATGTATTGAGTATAACAGATCTTAAATAAAACTGCAATATTCTATGTACTGATTTTTGACAGCAAGAACATATAAACAAGCACCTAGAACAGTCTAGCAAAGGGCAACAGATGTTATGGATACTCAGTTCTTCAGCATTCAGTTTTCTGCATGACTGCTATTATGGTTTATACCTCCACCAGCAGACTGTTTCAAATGTAGACATTACAAACAATGCACTATTACAGGTAATTTTTTGTCCTTTGTAAATAATTAAAAATGTCTGTCTTCTAGACATCAGGAAATACATTCATTGAGAGACAATTAGTGAGACAATTAGTTTACTTTTCTTAGTAGCCTGTATATGAATGGGTGAGCACAAAATGATAAAACAGACAGAATGATAAAATAGAATAATAACAACAAGGAGTATGCCCTAGCTAAACACATTAAAGACTCAGGGAATCCAGTTATTCACAAGCAAATATTTATTTTTATTAAAGCAACAGGGCATGGTATGGTAAAAATTTAGACTTATACTTTGTATTTACTTTTAGAGTTCCCCTTGCCTTCTGTCTTGCACAATGCCGTTTTGCCTCCATCATGAGTCTGCTTTACCACTTGGTTTTGTATTTAAATTAATAAAATATGTACTCCTTTTAAAGCAGCAGTATTTGTCACCATATATTTTTCAGCTGTGATGTCTGTCTTGCTAGACTATCAAGATAACCAATTTTCTTTTTGTTTCCTTCATTCCTGAACCAAGATATGGGATTTTGAAGATTTTAAAATGCCCCTACTGCTGTACCATGCCCGCCATGAAAAAATGAAATATCCTGGTAGAGTGTTTTGCTATTTATCATCAGAAATGTGGTAACATTATCCTGATACATTCCATATTAAGACTCCAGCATGTACATTCAACAGGTAACCTCAATGGAAGAGATTTTTTTAAATTGTGAGTGGTGGACATTTTTAATGATGTGAGTCATTAATTACAAACTTAGCTATAAAAGCAGTTTAAAAAATATCTGAAAACTAAAAATATATAGAGGATGAACCTTAATATGTCAGAAATGTACTACTGTAAAAACCAAAATTATTAGACAGCATTTTTTGCTGACTAACAAATAATTATGTTTTAATGTAGCTTGGACAAAACTTTCATAAGTATTCCCTACAGTTTTTGTTCACCTATTGTCCCATAAGGCCAAGGAGCAGTGTCTCTTGTATGCTACAGAAGTTCACTTTAGTCACTTAAAAATTGATGTGAAACAATGGATGTTCAAGAAGACTGATTAAAACCAAGGGCTCAGTTTTTAGTGGGCCCTTAGATTGACACAAGTTGCATCATATGGCCACTTGAAGCAAATCACAACATGCTAGGGTCCCTGTGCCAGATTTGAAAGATCTCAGGTCCTGGCAATAAAGTCCCCTCAGCTGCCATAAGCCAACTGCTGTGTCAAGCTGATGGTGCATGGAAGAGGTTTCACAGAATCCCCCGAAGTGGTATACACACAGACCACTGATGGCATTCTCCTAGCACACACACCTGCATGGTCATGACACAGGAGGAGCTACATCAAATAACAGTGTACACTGCATCAGACAGCACACCAACCAGATGGGACAACATCAGTACAATAGTGTGAGGGGTACCAATACATGGCACACAGCAACATATACCATGCAGGTCAGGTACTGTACAGTACAAATGCATGCTGTCCATGAGGCACACATGTACTGCAGTTAAAGAGCCACACACACATATGACAAACCAGGCAATGCATCACACTGAAGAGGTGTTGCAGTGATAGTGGCCAGAAGTGCGACTAGTAGATCACTATACACATCCCATGGCAGACAAGCAACACTGCATGCTGCCAGTGCCCTATACTTCTGCATATGACAACGACAATCACACTCATGCAGTGGGTGTACCCCACATGTGTTATGGCATCCTGGGGTGGCATAGCAGAATACAACTCCCCAACACACATACCTCACAACACACTGCAGCCCACACATCACACAGATGTGGTGAGTGCCAGATGTGGGGGTGTGACTGTGGTGCTGATTGCCCATGTTCAGCATTGTCTGCTAACACCACATATACATGTTGTCAATTACACCACTTGCATCAGTGCATCAGCAGCCAATGACACCCAGCACCAACAGTAACAGCCATCTGCAACCCCGCATGTTGTTAATCAGCACTCTGAGGATGTTCCTTGCATCCTGATTAATTCTGTTCACTCACTCCATCATCATCCCTCTGGTGTCAGCACTACCAGTTAGTCCTGTAGTCCAGCACCTGCAGACCCTACAGAACAAACCCATGATGTGTGTAGTGCTCTCTGATGCTCCCACACCAACTAAAGTGTCAGACGGTACCCATGATTATGGATACACATGTCCGCCACATGTCTGCAACCCCAGATTCTACAATGAGACCATCCAGTATGCAACAAGTCAGACTGGGTGGTGCTGCCGGCAACACAACACAGCCACCCTCTCATCTGCACATCCACAGTGTAACATATGTTTACCCTGAATGGACCATCCTTGTCATAGCCTTCAAGACGTGGGCTTGGACACTCATAACACTGCTAGCAAAAATACCCTACAACAATTCCTACTGGATATATGCCATCAATTGCCATCTTCCTATGATTCACCAGTAAAGTAATCCCTGCCCAACACCCCCACCCTAACCTCCCTAAACAGCTTGTTCCTACCCCACTGAACAGCCCTCCTGACTCCACCAACTCAACAGCACAAACCACTTTTAACAATCCCTGACTGCCACACTGGTACTACCTCCACCTGACTGACTTGTTCCCCTTAATCTCTGCATGTAGTGGACACTGTAAAAACTTACAAGCCGAGAGCAGCTACACATACAATTTTTAATCATGTACCCTCCTTTGCATTGTCCACAGTAGCACAAGCCCAGTTCACTGCACCAGTAGCTCCTTCTTCCTGAGCTCCACTCATAAGACCCATTTGAGCAGTGCCATGTGATGTCTACATTGCTTGTTGCCCCTACTAGAGGTTGCCTCAGTGGGCTACATGATTAATGAGTGTCATATTTGTGCCATGTTTCTGGCTTGCCTCCATCTGTTGGTTGTTGTCCTGCATTCTCACCTTTTGTCGTGGCACTTCCATATCTACCACAGCTCTGGAATGGTGCATCCTCCTATGCTGGTGGAGCACTCTGGATCTGCAAGAAGAACTGGCTCACCACTGATGTACCACGGACAGTAGGTGTCTGCAACTGGCAGTGACAGCTGGTTATAGTGAATGGGGCATTAGATGGCTTTGACTGGTCTAAGAATGGAATGGCCATGATAGTTTAGAAAATCCCACAAATGAGGATGCTGCAGCCCAGTAGTGGTGCAGGTCCCCCTCCGCCATGGCACAGCTGGAGCATTGGTGCAGGCCTGGTGCAAGCCAGTTTGGTGCAGGCAGCCTTGCTGTGGCTGCAAGCACTGTACCAAAATTGGGAATGGCACATGGTGTGGCACTGGGTGCCCCCTGCATCATTTCTGTTTGGCACAAGTACCGTGAGTCATTCTCAGAGCTTTGAAAATCAAGCTCCTGGTTTGAGTCAAATTAAAATGTGTGCTTCTTTCACTATTTCAAATGCAAAAAAGTTCTAAAACAGACTCAAAGTGGGAAAAAAGAACACCATACAAGAAAGGAGTTAAGGGGCAATATAAAACAGGATAAACAAGAATAGATCAAAATTTTCACTGCTAGCATGCAAAAAAGGTCAAAATACTGTAGGTGACAGAATAGGGAATTTGGACTTACAATTAACCTGTAGAAAGTTCTCTTGCATTTCTAAACAGGGAGTTTATAACTGTTAAGGTTATAATGTCCCATTTAAACTTTCCTCACTCCTACAATAGGATGTTTGATTCTAAAGATTATCTCTGTCATGTTGTATAAATTGTTCTGCTTCTGTCTTTCTGACATGAATTTTTGATCCTAATGTTTATTCAATAGTACGTTCTATCTTCCATACAAAGATTCTGTGAGGGAGCTAAGCATTGTAGCTAGCTTCCAATTGACTCATTGAATCCAGCATACTGTGGTTATGGTAGGCATACCAAATATGTTGGGATTCTGTTTCAGTATAATTTCTTTTTTAACTTTTCATTTATGAGATTTTATCACAGTATATACCAGTCATATTTCCTGAGAAAGTATAAATATAAAACGTGAGCTGAAGTACTTTACTTAAGGGTGGTGACTACCAGCTTCATAGACACCACATTGAGGAGTGACATTTAGTTATACATAAGAAATAGTATAGTCACTTCTGAGCTATAGTGCAGTCAATGCCCAACACATGTAATTAAGATGGGTACAGTCCATCAATTTGTATGAAACAACCATCCTGATCCTATATTTAATGTCAGCATGAATTACTGTGTAAAGCTCCAAGAGTCCTATATAGTAAAATGAAAACTTCAGATCTTAAAACATAACTCTATACACAATGTTTAATTGCAGATGTAGTGGAACAACACCCAACAATGTGTACCTTGAGGAAATGTATCCCAATTTTATATGCTTGAGCTGTCATGTCCCCCACAGGTGAAAGGTCATCAGAGTCAGGGCACCCCAGCTACTGTCTTGGGTTACAACCAACTCAACTGAACATGACCATTAATGAACTCACCCATGCCGGATGTACCAGAATAACAAAATACAGCATGGGTGTCCCCCATTGAGAAACAATTACAGGACCTGCTAATCCAAAACACAACATTATAACTTTCATTAAAGTGAACTTTTTGTAGCTTAAGATAAACCTTGCCCTTCCCCCACTCTCCTTACTCCAAAAGGGTGGAAATGAGGGAGAAGGAGGTATGTATGATTTTATTTATTTATTTATTGAAATCTCAGATTAATACTTTGAGCTAGAAAGCTCATTTACAAATGTTCTACGTTTAATTGATACAGACATTTTATAAAAAATAGATACAATATAAATACAGAGATAGAACAAACTAGGTTAACAATATTGAAGGGAACAAAGCAGTAGGTACAAAAAGCAAAAAAACATTGTGTTAACAACTAACTACAAGCTGAATCTAAGACAGTAGTAGAGTTCCACAATGGAGTTTCAAGGAGCTGAATCGGTAGTAACCTAGGGGCAGGATAGCCTGGAACAGGTAGGGGATAATCATACTAGGGGGGTAGATGGGTCCATAAGTTTAGAGAGAGGGATATAGGATAGTTTAAGAGGGAACTGGCCAGGAGGCAACATGGGTAGAGAGGCAGGGGTTGTGAGGAATTCACCCTTTGGGTTTCATTAGTGAAAGTTGGGGGCGAAGATGGTATAAGGTGTATGAGTATGAGAGGTGATTGTAGGTGAAAAATGAAGGGGAGTCACAAGCAAGAGAGATAGTGAGGAGAATGGGTTATAAATGATCTAGGGGAATTCAGGAGGGGATGGGGAAGAGGGAAGTTAGTGCTTGGTAGAGCATAAAACTGATGCATTAGGTTAATGCGTTTCAGTCGCATGTGCTAAGAGTGGTCAGATGCAACTGCAGTTTAGATTTCAAGGGGATGAGTTTTGGTTCCAAAATCAGTTAAGTGCTGAGACAGTTTAGCCAAAGGGGGGGACCCTGTACTCAAAGGATCTCTGCCCTTGTGAGTTCCGGTGAAACAGAATGTGGGAGACAGCTTTGCTGGATCCCCTGGTTTGTCGGGAGCAGGTGGAGTAGCTGATGAATTTCTGCACACCAGTGGGTACAAAGCCAAGAGTCTCCTTCTTGGAGATCCTGCTGGTCTGGGAGAGGGGGCAGCTGGACTGAAGGTCAGAGAAGGGGATATAGGGAGGCTAAACATGTGGCTCAAGGGCTGGTGCCAGGAAAAGGGACACAAATTTGTAGGTAACTGGCAACAGTTTTGGGAGCGAAAGGTCTTTAAATTCGATGGACTGCATCTGACTAAGGAGGGAGTCAGTGCATTGGGGCATAAGTTTGATGTCTTTGCAGACTATTTAAATTAGCAAATGGGGAGAGGGGTGCAGCACCCAATACATCGAACTGGAAGAACATCCCTCCCTGCTCAGCTAGTGATCAAACAGGAATTCAGTATGTTTGTAGTTCATTTGCATCACCAGGTAAGGAAAATGGTTTAGCTCCCCATATGACACGGAGGGTAAAAGCTGGACCTTGTCCCACAACTACCGCACTAAAATCTGGCCAATGGAAAATCATCTACACAAATGACCGCAGTCTGGGAAACAAGATTCCAGACCTGGAGGCAACAATGACAGAGGCTAAACTGGACATAGTAGCCATTAGCGAGACATGGTTCACCAGTAACCACACTTGGGAGACTTCAGTACCTGGCTATTGTTACACCTGGATTATGCACCCCTATCATCCCATATACACCTCACACTGTATTCCTGGTCTCTTATACTGTGATATTGCTATTTTGCACTAACATGTAGATTTAGGTACCCATCGTACAAACATGGGTGCCAGGAATGTGCTTTGCTGCTAATATATGCTAATATATATTATGTTTACATCTTTTATAGGATTATATCATGCATCATCATTATACCTCACTATAATGCATTTACCTAGATTATGTTTGTCTAATATGTGTTTTTATATATATTCTATAAATAATCTATCTAATCACTAGTAAGATGACTCTTATGGATCATCAGTGATTATTGTATATCTTCATATACTTATATTTTCATATAATCATATGTAGTATGTGTTTTATACTTAGTTAGCATGCCACGTGTATTTCTGGTTATTCAATATTTCTCCTTGTCTAGGTTTCATGCTGACAGAGACAAATCCTTTGTCTCACATTATACTCATTAGTAATTCTGGTACCTAAGTCATTACCCAAGGGAGATGCCTTGTTTACATTTTATACACCAATGCATTATGTTCCTTATATCCGTAACTATGCTGTAATCTAAGTTGCCATGTTCTTAACATGGCTATATAGTCTTCTGTAAGTCATTTTCTCCACAGAGACTTGTACTTTCCTATAGGACTGGTGAGAAACCACCTCCCCTGTGATTTTCTCTGTCACATGCTTGGTGTGAGTATAATGATAAATTATCATTATTACTTCTGCTTGTGTTTGTTCTTTGGCTCACACTGTAGACATACAAGAATCTGATTTTTTATTCCCAGAACTGGCCTCTGGGGCAACACATGGCGACCGTGGTAAATGCCTGAGTGCTTGTCAAAGGTGACACTTTTATTTCCCTTGTGGACTTATGGACTGGGGTGAGAAATCCCTCAGTGGCAAGCAGCTTTTAGCATCTGCTGCATAAATCTTGATGGTCTGCTGTTCCCCACTGTATGGAGCTTAGGCATATGGACCTCCTGCCAGATATTTAAATCTATGCTATGAGCTGCCTCCTCCCTGTGGGGAACACAATTGCTGTAAAGTGTTCCATGAAGACAGATTGCTTTCATTTTGTAGGTTCAAATCCTAGTGGATTTATACTCGTTTAGAAGTCCACATTCACCAAAGGCTGGTTGTGTGCTCTCAGTTACTGTGGTTGCAAACAGAGTCCCTGATCCACAGACAATAAAGGTTTCACCATTAATTTGACATGTCTAAAAAAATCAGTGCTGAGTTGAAGTTAAATTCCTCACAATACCTCACTTCCCATGATGATTTTAAGGATTTTGCTACTATAGCAAAAGATATACAGGGTCCACAGGATACTGTGAACACTTTCTTTAATCACTATGTTGATTTAAAGTATGGTACCTAGGAAAATATTCCTGAAGAACAGTTAGTTGCAACATTTTTCACTTACTTAAAATCTTCTATAAAGAAATATACTGCTCTGAGAACAGATTTCACTGCCTACAAGCAGGAGATGGCTGTAGTAAATGATGAAGCTGCTGAAGCTGCTAAAATACTAGACAGGCTGATATCTCAAAACCAGACCTTGTGTAAGCAGCAGGATTCATTGTTATGTGATTATGATAACAGCAGACAAGAGTTACATGCTTTGAAAAAGAAATGTAAAAGGGCTTCTCTTGATAGAAGGCAAGTTTTACACAATGAGAAAATCTTACAATCTGAAATTAAGATACTTAGCAGCGTGTTCACTCATGTATGTGAGGAGCTGAACTGTAGGAGCAGGGAAAATGGTCAAGTTACCACCATGTGTAGGAGCTTGGGGAAAGAGGTTGTGCATAGTTTGTGTGTTACCAACTGTGAGATTGATCATGTAAATTGCAAGGCAGAGATGGTAAACTTGTGTCATTAGCCAGAGGTACTGGCAGGGCATACCACCTTAATGACTCTGGTGCTGACAGAAATACACATACCTGCACCCTATACGCACTCACCAATATCCTCTCCTTTGAGGAAAGACAATTATACCAGACCTGTCTCTTCACCAAAAAAATCCACCTGGGTTTAATCCCAATAGGTGTCATGGCTTCTCTTCAGGCAGCCACCATCTCAGCATCCACATGTCCACCCCAAAAACTATCTGGAAGGTGCCTAGGGTCAGGACCACCCTGGCCCAGTGATCCTTCCCCCTTAGAGCTCCATCGTGGTACAATGCCCTCCCACCAGCCATCACATCAATCACCAATCTAGGACCTTTTAAAGCTGCCTTAAGATCCCATATCCTCTCCTCACATCAATGTCAGTGTAACCAGTAACCTGTGGATCCTGCGCCATGCCTCTAGGCCACGCATCCACCCTTGGCCTGGCAGTGGAGAGCCCTCACTATTTCTAGCCCACAGGCTCCTCACCTCTCTTGGTTACCATATAGTTGCACTGGACTATGAATGCATTGTATTATGTATAAGAAAAAGGCCACCCTGAGGTAGCTTACTACCAACTCATATCATTCATTGCTTTAGCTACCAGTTGTATAGGTCTTAGCCACTCATTAGGTAAATATGTCGATAGCTCTGCCCTGTTTTAGCTACTAAATGTATAGGCATTAACCAGTGCTCATTGTACTTATACTCTGTATGATTGCTCACCCACATTTATTCTATGTACGTACTATATGAATGTCTATGTTTTATTCTGAAGTGGAGCCTTTGGAAACAAGTCTTTGACTCAAAGGGTTGTAATTCCAATTTCTAAATAAAAAAAAATGCCCACAGACCTTGCCTCTTCTGCTGTTGAGTTTAATTTTAAATACTCACAGAGTGCTGTGTGATGGACTAGAACAAAGGCTAGCCACTCTTTTTTCTGTGTTTCACAAAATGGAGAATTGTTAGAGTCTCAAAATGGAGGACACACGTGTCATCACATTGTGTCTCCATGCCATCCCCAAGATGGCCACTCATACACATGTGATGTTGATCATGTTACCATACAGCAAGATGGTGGCACCCATGAGGTAATCCAAAATGGCCAACCACCACATCACAGAGGTCTTATCATTCAGTCACAGGGACCTGCGATTGCTGCCTTAACCAGACAAAACAACCCAGAGGTTTTAGGCATTATTCATAATGTTATCAGTAAGACTAGTATTTCTGAGGAACAGAAAAATATAATTGAAATGAGGTTGATGTAATTTTGAAAGAGGCTGGTACACAGCCTAATGTTATGATGTCAGTGGCAGATGCTGCAGCAGTAGCTGCAGTTAGCAATGATTACACCACTAGCGAGTCCTTGGTTAAGGTACAGATTGCTGCTGATAATGTGGAAGGTGATGATTTTCCTTATGTAATATGATACCAGCCCTCCATTAGAGGACTGAATGTGCTGTTTTTCCTGACGTTGACAGTACTGTAACCCTAAAAACATTGCTGCTTCTATCCAGCAAACTTATAGTGGGGAAACCCACTATGCATTTGAAGGGGGGGGGACAAACCTGATTCTGAAAGCCCTGTGGCTGTGATATTTTCAGAATCACAGGCCATGTGGGGGGGGGAATACAGGTTTGATTTCTGAATCTGTCCTGTCAGCTGTTCCAGTACTACGTTCTTCACTCCTGATGGTTACTGAACCACAAACCATAGCTGGAGAGCTATATGCAACTTGCATACCACTTTTCTCCACTGTGCAAGCACCTCCCATAGTGCCAGCACAGCTTCAGGACCCCTTCCAACAGTGACACCTGGATCATCCCATTATGTGGCTGCAGTAGCAGGCACAAGCCAGGAACAGTCTGGGTTATTCCCAGCCAGAGAATAGCAGGCACTTCTGGCAAGAAGGTGCAAAATAGTGTACCTTTGATGTTATTGTTTTTTTCTTTTAGGATCACTGACCATATTTCCAGCAATAGTTTATCCTAACCCAGCTTTACCATACCATCTTGAAAGTGCTGCATCAGATTTAGCCATCTCAGCAGTTGTAGCCAAAAAATACAATGGACACATCAGACCCATTTCTTATGCATCTGAGATGCTCTCTCAGTGGAGCTGAAATACAACCTTTGTGGAAGAAATCTTTTGGCAACATACTGGGCAGTGAGACACTTTATGTACATCATTGGATATGCCCCCATTGTGCTACATTCCAATCATTTGCCCACTAACTTTCTGTTGTCAGACAGAGTAAAAGATGACTCTGTCTCCAATACCAGACTTACACACTGGTCTCTCCTTTTACAGGATCATGACATCATTGTTCTTCCTACCAAAACTCTATCCTTGTTTGCCCATGGGCTACAATTTACAGGTGAGCCTCATGATTGTTCATTCCAACCCCCTTACCTATCTGACCCAGGACCCTTCCTGACAGAACCCAAGGAAGTGTTAAATAACATCACTGTGTGTTATGTTTTTACTGATGACTCAGCCTCACATACCAATGAGGGTTCAATAGCAGGGTTTGGAATTCTTATTTTACATCCTAGTGATGACAGAGTGTGCATTGCTCGAAGGTGTACCATCATTTATGTACAGTATCCAGGCATTGTTAAAACATGCCTGGCAAACAATGTAAAGCAGAGAGCCGAGGAGTCTCCTTATAACTACCAGAAATGTTTGTGGATGGCTTACAGCACTGGCAAATCCTTGGCAAATCAACTGTTTGTTATTGATAATGTGGAATACAAAGATCTTTCCCTACGTAACATGACACCAGCACTCCTTGAGAGGGTTAAGTATGCTGCAGTCTGACAAACATCCCTGTACTCTGGAATTGCTTAGCAAGGCACTGCAGACACTGTCTTTATTATAGATTTTGATTGGGTCTGTTCCTGTCTGATTGAATTTCTACCAATTTGTGAGAAAACAAATTTCCAGTACTCTGATGGTACTCCTGTAAAATACAAAGATTTGTTTGTGTACATCACAATGTTGACCAGACAGTTGAAATATAAATGGTGGTTTCATAATGTTTAAGCACACTTTAAGAGTGAACCTTATTTCCTTAAAAAAAAAAAAGAACAAGGACTGGGATTCATTATTGTCTTTACTCCTTATGGCAATAAGAGGGACACCCTCCACAAGTACAGAGTGTACCCCATTTAAAGTGATGACCGAACAGTCCATGAGAATACATGAACACCTACTTCTAGACCTGTGTACTTCCACTGCTGATAGAGAGTTAGTAGATAAATATGTCAAACAACTCAAGCAAGACATCCAAAAGGTACAATTGTTTGCTGCACAACATATGAGAAAAGAGTAACAACAGGCCCTACCCCTTTGTAAACAAACTCAGTCCATCAGTCTACCAAGTTAGACTACCCCGAACAATACACTCACTGATAAATGCTATATGCCAATCAGTTGAAACTGTTTAAAGGAGACTGAATTACTTTTCCTTAACCTCAATGGGCAGAATAGTACTGAACTATATTTTTCTTTTCTCTTTCTTTTTAGGTTCCAGAGAGAGATGCTTGCTTTATGCCTATTTTTCTTTTTAGAAGTATGGGTCTTCTTACAAGCCCATACTCACATCGTACTGCAGATGAGACCCAGTGACCTAAACTTAAACAGCTTGTTGAGGCAGAGTACCTCACAAGCCCACATGATCTAATTGCATCCTGTGGAGTTCACATTGAATTCCTAGAAGCCATGTTCATCATCCAGGAGGGCAGGGAGGCCCTCCTGAATGTTATGATCATTGTTTTGGATCAATCCTAGCAGCTAGACTTGATCTGGACTCCTGTTTATATTTTATTGATAATCAGGAATTTTGCATCCTAAATTTATATGGCAACAAAAGCAATTGTCCTTAAGATTTTACCCTATGATGCTCCAGAATTTGAGATGCCAGATACTGAGTGCCAACCATCTTTATTTTACACCCTAGTTAATGATGTGCAGTTCATGCACATCTCAGCGATTTTAAATCTTACCCACTGGAATTTGAAGAAATTTTGTTTATGTTCTACAGCAAACATTTTCCAGCTTTTTCCAAATTATGTTATTTGATACCCTGGCAGCATACCAGGTACTCAGTAATGATCCCTATAGAGGGACTGATAGCATCACACACAGAGGATTTTCATCATACACCTAGTGGTACATCTAATAACTGTAAAGCAACCCAAACACACTAGGTCTTTTGTTTTGTTTATTTTCAACAGGTTTAGCTTCTGGTCTATTTGGCTCTGACATGTCTATTTGAAATAGGACTGATGTAGCCATTATTCAAGCACATATGTTAAAGGTTCATGATATTATGAAATATAATCTCATTCCTTTCCTACTGCATGGTGTACATGGTCTTGTTCATGAAGAGTGATTTACAATTTACAATATAAATGATATTGTGAAGGGATTTGACCTGACAAAGGTTAATATTAATGAATTAATTTCTGCTTATATCAAGGAAGCAGAGGAGCATTACATAGCTAGGGAAGTCCATTGCACTGCCTATAGCTTTTATGTTCTTACATCCCTTTGGTAATCTCTTCCAGGATCTGGAATTGGGACGTATCCCAAGATCTCATACATAACAGAAGTATGGGTCAGTGGTTTTGCACCAAATGCACGTCTATCGCATGTGTTAACAAATGTTTATTTGAATCTAACACTATTCCCTTGTCTACGGTAAGGAACCTTGGGTATGTCACCACACACACCACTATTGCTCCATGCTTTGAAACTTATTCCTTCACAATCAAGGAAGCCATGTTTGCAACTTGCACGTGTCATTGCTGCAGTTCGATCCAGCAACATCCATCTCTGATCATCTGACAACTGTCCATTCAATTGGTCAGCTTGATGGAAACTTTTATCGTGAAAGGATGGAACTACCTACTTTGTTTGTTTATTTACCATGAGGTTTTGATATTGTGACTGACTCTGAATTTTGATTGTCATACCTAGAAGGATTGTCACCTTTTATGTAGATGTGACATCTTCAAACTTGTCTTACTAACTTGTGAACTTGTGAATACTGGCCTTATAATTTAAATTAGGCTTCCTCTTGTGAACTCTCACATAAACCATAACCGGTCCATCCCATTCAGATTCTAAAATCAATCTCATTGTTCTGCATACTATAAAGCCAAGCCTGGGTTGGGGGCAATCCCCTAACTTCAGCAAGAAGACTCTTCCTCACTTGATCTTTGAGCAAGACGTCCATTTCTTCACTGCTTGTTTTCCAAGCCTGGCTGGCACCTCATACCAACTGAGTATTGTTATGAACTTTTACACTTTGTGTAGCTGTGTGATCAACTTCCACAACAATGTTGCTATTCCATTGTAAAACTTAATGCACAATCTACTCCATCCCTTGATGAGGCCTCTGCAAATACTGCAGTCTCCTGAACATTTGGATCTACCTTTGGAAAATCTAACTGCATCTAATCTGAATTATAAATCTTCATGTAACACTTGAAGAAACCCTGGAATTGTTCGTAGTTTATGACTTGCGGACTTGGATATTTTGTGTCCTGTTCAACATACCAGCTATAAATGCCATCCTCCAAAGTGGTATATTCTACTGATGAAGAACATTGTGTGGTGAACAACTGTAAATTCTACTGATATGGACTAAAGTTATGCAAAGTAAACTTTCCAATTTTTTTTTTTTACTCCCTAAACAGGTTATAGGACATACTGTGTTCACACCTGTTCCCATCCCAGAACCAGATACCATCCATTGAGTATAGTCCTGACTATCTTGATGGTCTAGTTCATTTTTTTATCTATTTTTAATGTCCATACAGGCAACTTAAATTTGTCTCTCCAATCTCTTCTCAATGGGACAGATACACACCTGATACATATCAGTAATGACATTGTTTTGATATTGAAAACCCCCATTGTGAAGTTTACATTTCAAATTTTTGTACTAATACAAGGTTTACTAACATTTTCCCTTATAGCTAAAATGTATTGTTTGATGAAAACCCTAAAACACCACCGTGACCTGTCCAAAATTCCTTTCCAGGCTCATGCCTCGGGTCTGTAAATGAATGGTGCTAACCATTTTCTTTTTTTTGTGTTGACACTTTTGCTATTAGTGCAACAAAGAGGGGTCTGTTACACCTGAGTTATGCACCCCTATCATCCCACATAAGCCTCATACTGTATTCCTGGTCTCTTATACTGGTGATATTGCTATTTTGTACTAACATATAGATTTAGGTACCCATTGTACAAGCATGGGTGCCACAAATGTATTTTACTGTTAATATATGCTAATATATATTATATTTACATCTTGTATAGGATTATATCTTGCATGATTCATTATACCTCACTATAATGCATTTACATTTGTCTATTTTGTGTTTTTATATATATATATTCTATATGTAATCTACCTAATAACTGCTAAGATGACTCTTATGGATTATCAGTGATTATTGTATATCTTTACTTACATTCTAAAATAATTATATGCAGTATGTGTTTAATACTTAGCATGCCACGTATATTTCTGGTTATTCAGAATTTCTCTTTGTCTAGGTTTCATGCTGGCAGAGACAAATCCTTTATCTTACATTATACTCATTAGTAATTCTGGTACCTACGTCATTACCCAAGGGAGACGCCTTGTTTACATTCTATATACCAATGCAATCTGTTCCTTATATCCATAACTATACTGTAATCTATGTTGCTATGTTCTTATCATGACTATATAACCTTCTGTAAGTCAATTTCTCCTCAGAGACTTGTGCTTTCCTATAGGACTGGTGAGAAACCACCTCCCCTGTGATTTTCTCTGTCACACACTTGGCATGAGTATAGTAATAAATTATCATTATTACTTCTGCTTGTGCCTGTTCTTTGGTTCACACTGTAGACATACAAGGATCTGATTTATCTCCAGAACTGGCCTCTGGGGCAACACTATGTGCTGTTCAGAAGGGACGGAGGTGCAAAAAGGGGGGCCATTATGTCAATGAAAATATCAAAGCTACAGAAATTCAGAATACACATAAGGAGCCACAAGAACTGTGGGTCACCATGGAAACAGGAAATGGGACAGCCAAATGAATTGGGGTTGTCTACAGGCCTTCAGACCAGGGAGAGGACATAGACACATTACTGTTAGAAGATATACAAAACATGACAGCCAAAGGGGAAGTTTTGATAATGGGAGACTTCAACATGCCAGTTATAAATTGGTCAATACCAGCAGGAACATCCACCAAAACTAGACACATAATGGATTCCCTGCAGGGAGAGAGCCTCAAACAATTGGCACAACAACCCACAAGAGACAGGGTTATCCTGCATCTAGTACTGACTAATGGGGAAAGGATCACAGATCTCCAGGTAGAAGTTCACCTGGGAGCCAATGACCACAACATAGTATGGTTCAATTTGGCTGCTAGAACTAAATCATCCCATTCCAATTCAAAATATGGGACTTCAGTAGAGCTGACTTTGATAAGATGACCAACAGAGATAAGTTAGCCCTGGCAAGAAGAAATACAGATGAGGAAGTACAGGCAAAGTAGGCAAGCATTAAGGATGCAATACTTGAAGCAATATCCCATTGTGTTAGGTAGAACAACAGGAGCAAAAGAAGGAGGAACTAATTTTGATTTTCAAAAGCAGTAGCAGAAAAGATCAGAACAAAAAGGTTGACCTTCAGGAAATATAGGGCACTGCAGTGGGGTGAAGATAGGGAGGCATACCAAACTTCCCTAAGGGAAGCAGGAAAGGCAGTAAGGCAGGCAAAGGCCCAAACCGAGGAAACACTAGCATGAACAGTAAAAGAAGGGGACAATGCTTTCTATAGATACATTAGTGAAAGGAGACAGTCCAGAGGGCGTATTGCTAAGATCAATGAGGATAAGGGGGAGTGTGTGGTGGAGGACCAAGGAAAAGCATCTATCCTAAATACATACTTCTGCTCAGTATTTACTGATGAGAAGGTAGGGCAGGGCCCACAGCTCAGCACCATGGACACAGGGGAAAGGGAGGTGTGCACAAGTCCCTTCACAAAAGAAAGGGTCCTAAAAGAGCTCACTAAGCTCAGGGTGGACAAGGCAATAGGACCTGATGGCATACATCACAGGATACAAAAGGAGCTAAGGGTGGAACTAGCAGAGCCATTAGCAGAAATATTTATTGAGTCTCTGAGCACAGGATAGATCCCAGCACACTGAAGAAGGGCTCATGTGATCCTGTCCCACAAGAGTTGCAGCAGGGAGGAGGCAGGGAACTATAGACCAGTCAGTCATAACACAGTAGTGGGCAAGATTATGGAGACACTCCTTAAGGAATGGATAGTGCAACACCTGGAATCCATAGGGGCACATGATCCAAGACAGCATGGGTTTACAAAAGGAAGGTCCTGTTAAACTAATCTAATAGATTTCTTTGATTGGGTAACCAGAGCGGTGGATCAATGGGGTGCAGTTGATGTCACCTACCTTGACTTCAGCAAAGCTTTCGATACTGTTCCACATAGAAAACTGATTAATAAACTGGGTAGGCTTGTGGTGGGTCAGAGGTTGGTCAACTGGGTGGCAAACTGGTTGACGGGCAGAAAACAGAGAGTGGTGGTAAATGGTATATTGTGAGAAGAGACGCAAGTTATAAATGGGGTACCTCAGGGATCAGTTCTGGGGCCAGTCTTCTCCAATATCTTCATCAGTGACATTACAGATGGACTGGAGGGTAAGGTTTGCCTGTTTGTAGATGACACCAAGATCTGCAACAGAGTAGATGATCCAGATGGGGTGGGCAGAATGAGAAGAAAGGTAGAAAAACTGGCAAAATGGTCTGAAGAGTGGCAACTGGGGTTTAATGCAAAGAAGTGCAAGATCATGTACATATGGAAGAGAAACTCTGAAGCTACCTATAGGTTGGGAGGGGAGTTGCTGGCAATCACAAGGGAAGAAAGAGACTTGGGCATCATCATCATCATCACAGATGACTTAGATTCATCCAAGCAGACCACTAAAGCAGTAAATAGGGCTAGAGGGATGTTGGGGTGTATTTGTAGGGGTATCACAAGATGTAAGAGGGGGATAATAATCCCTTTTTACAAGACACTGGTTAGGCCCCATCTGGAGTACTGCATGCAGTACTGGAGGCCACACCTGCACAAGCACATTAACAAAATGGAGGCAGTCCAGAGAAGGGCAATCAAATGATGCTGGGACTGCATCAGAAAACATATGCGGACAGATTAATGGAGCTCAATATGTATACCCTAGAGCAAAGGAGGGAGAGAGGTGATATGATCAAAACATTCAAACATCTTAAGGGCATTAACAAGGTGAAAGAGTCTAACATGTTTCAATATAATAAAAATAGCAGGAAAAGAGGACACAACATGAGATTAGAGGGAGGCCAATTTAGGAGTAATGTGAGGAAGTTCCTTTTCACAGAAAGGGTGGTGGATGCATGGAACAGCCTACCTCAGGAAGTGGTGTATATGAATACAGTGCAGGGCTTCAAATAAGCATGAGATAGGCATAAGGGAGCAATACAGATGAGTATGAATAAATAGATCATTGACAGAGTTAAGGCCTATGGCACATTCATAAGGTAGAAAAAATGGGCAGACTAGATGGGCCTTGTGGTCCTCATGTGCTGTCAACTTCTATGTTTCTATGTTTCTATGAGTGATTTGTTTAGCTAGCAAACAAGCCTGGTATTGGATCCTGTTATTCAAGTTTAGCCATCCAGTACTAGAGTAAAGCTCATAAGTGTGACTTAAGCAGTGTGAACCCAGAACAAGTCTGCAGGCTTTGTTATGGGTAGTCTTAATTCTCTTAAGGGAAGGGTCCATTCCTGTTCCATATATGACCAGTCCATAATCTATGACAGAGCACCAAGCTGTTGACTGTAAGTTTTATGGCACTCTCATTAAGACAGTGTCTGTGCCAATAGAGCTGGCCAATTCTAGCACTGGCTTCCTTGGCAGCATTGTCTATGTGTGTGCTATATGAGAGAGAGAGAGAAATAGAAAATGACCCCAAGGTACTTGAAATTATAGACCATGTCAAGTGTCTCATGATTGTTATTGTATTTTTTGAGGGGGTAGAACTTATGGTGGTTTTGGTGAGAGGTGAACAACATCAGTTTTGCTTTTTTGTAAGTAAGCAGGAGCTTGGAATTTAGGAACCATACTTCCACGGCATAAAAATCGAC
The DNA here is from genome assembly GCA_016271365.2 of Neoceratodus forsteri. NCBI lineage: Eukaryota > Metazoa > Chordata > Ceratodontiformes > Ceratodontidae > Neoceratodus > Neoceratodus forsteri. The sequence continues at coordinate 1,060,017,616 of CM028132.1, read as the reverse complement.
TTGCGTCATTTCTTCTAGTGCTTCTGGGGCTGCATAACTAAACTAAATCACAGCATCATCTGCATAATGGAGGATCTTGTACTAGTATGTTTTTGGTAGATCATTCAGAAACAGACTGAATAACAGGGGGCCTAATATGAAGCCTTGGGTCACCCCTGTGGTGACATTTCAATCGTCAGATAAGACATCTAGGATCTTAACCTACTGTGTTCTGTTGAAAATGTAACTCCAGAACCAGCCCAGTGAATCAGTGGATATCCCAATACTGGTCAGTTGGCTAAGAAGCAATTCATGATTGACCATATCGAAGGCATTGGTAAGGTCAATGAACGTAACCCCTACCAGAAGCCCACGATCCAGTGCTTCATGAAAATAGAAAGTAAATTCAATCAAGGCCACAATAGTGCTGTGCGCCTTCCTGAATCCATGCTGCTGCAGACATTGAAGGTTATACTTATCAAGATATTCAAACAACTGGTCATAAACTATCCTCTCTAGAGCTTTGGAGAGAGGGGGAAGGATTGAGATTGGCCGGTAACTGGTGAGATTAGTTCTTTCACCACTTCTGAAGATCAGCAAGGCCACTGCAGCTTTTCAGATTAGGGGGAACTTGCCTGTGATTAGTGAGACATTTAGGATTTTGGTTAAGAGGGAGAGAAGAACATCAAGGGTGAGTGCTAAGATATTGAGGTCACGTGAATCACACTAGATGTAGTTTTAGAAAGGACTTTTACTAAGTATTTTTTTTTTGCCTCAGCTGTAGTAAGAATCCTAAGGTAGAAGGGTGGTGTTGAATTTCCTGTTGGGGCAGTGCAGCTGCTTCGGTTTGTTCAAGGCGTGGGTAGAAGAAAGTCCAGGGGGAGTACTCTGTTAGTGTCTGTGAAGGCCTTATTTAAGTCACCGGTGATGTGTTTAGGATCTTGGGTAATTTCTCCATCTATACTGAGTAATGATCTTAACTATCACATTTCAAGGAATACAGCATTATTTTCAGTATTGTTGGAGGTGCCATTTAGAGTCCCGAATTGTCCAGTGGCCCTATTTTTGCATTAAATAAGCAATCCCACAACTTTCTCATCAGGCTCCCCAGCTGAAAAAAATCCACATCAGACTCCCCACCCAGACAAATGACCTTTGCTCATGTTGCTGCTACTACTTGGAACTCTTTTTCGCCAAAATTGGAAAACTTGGTTACACCTCACAGTTTCAATGCTGCTCTATCTACTTGGAAACCATTTTCCTGTCATTGTTTTTAATTGTATTACTTCTAGTGTTTTTATGTTATGCTATGTAACTTATGTACTATGTGTATTTATAGGACGGCCCTGAAAACAGGCTATGCCTAGTGCCTTATCCTGTCTAAATATGAATAAACTTCAAATAAACTTCAAACGTCACCTGAATGATGCAAGAAGTAGAAAACAACAACATTTTAAAGGTCCATTTGTTAACATATGGGGAAAGCAGACTCGGTGAGGCGGGTCTGTTTAATAGTGGCCCAGTACCTGCAAAAAGTCCTCTGAGAGAGTACCTTCCTTTCTCTTGCCCTTTCTTTGAGTTCTGATTTTTTCAACACAATGACCTGCTTCTCCTAGGCTGGTAAACCAATGTTGTTTGCATCCCATGCTAAAACAGAACCACACTGGAAAGGCCAGGGAGTATGGGATTTACAACTCCCAGTCCTCAGTTTCTGCTTTGCACCATCAAAGGCTTTATGGAGTGTTATTGTGGCACATTATGTGTTGGCAAGAGGAGGATTATTTCCTCTTTAGGTGGATCAGCCCTCTCCCTCTTCTGCTCCATAGATATTGTCTCATTCCTAGCCAACACTAGCAGCGGTACAATTTTTGCTATCTCATTGTATTTGCATTAAGCACTTTATTTCCCAGCCATGTGTTTTTTGTTTTGTGTTATAGTTTATCTGCCTTTACTGTTTTGTAATACCTTGCAACTGCACTTTTATAGTACCACTTTGTTTGCTGCTCTGCCCCTTTAACATACTGCTGTTTAATGGAACTATTAAAGGCAGCACCATTAAGAAGGCTTTGAGGGGCAGGATTTGAAAGTGGATCCATCATGTGTCTACCAGCCCTGTTTTCCAAGCAGACTTATGTATGAACTAGTGGACAAGCAGTTAGTAATTAGCAACAGCAATCAACAGGTCTATGTGCACACACAGACTTTGATAAGATGAGGAGGATAGTCAAGGGAAAAATGGAAGGTACGGAGGAGATGGGGCAGTGGAGGAGCTATGGGAAGTCATCAGGGGAGGGTTTTGGGAGGCAGCAGAAATGTGCATAAAGAAGGTCAGGAAAAGCAAAAAGGGGAGGGGACTGCTCTGGTTCACTAGGGAGGTGGCGGAGGCAGTCAGGAAAAGGAGGAGGGCTTTCAGAAAATTTCAGAGGACACTTAGAGAGGAAGATAGGGAGGAGTATAGGGAGAAGAGAAGTCAGGCAGAGAGGGAACTCAGAAGGGTGAAAGCAACCACTGAGGAGAAAATAGCCAAAGGGGCCAGGAGGGGGTATAAAACATTTTTCAGATATGTGAGGGAGAAAAAAGAGCAGGGCAGGGGATTGCTAGACTGAGGGGGGAAGGAGGGATCAACTTGGAACAGGACTGTGAAACGGCAGAGGCATTTAATGAATATTTTGGTTCGGTATTCACGGAGGAGGTGGAAGGTAGGGGATAATACTAAAGCCAAAGGGGAAGGAGGGTGCATGGGGTGGATCAGAGCCCATTCACTGTGGATAGGGATAGGGCTGATCTGGATAGACTAAGGGTGGACAAGGCAATGGGGCCAGATGGATCACACCCCAGGGTGATTAAGGAATTGAGGGAGGAGCTGGCCGCACCCTTGACAAGGCTCTTCAACATGTCACTGGATACGGGGAGGGTGCCTGAAGACTGGAGGAGGGCAATCATGTTGCCCTTGCACAAGGGAGGTAGTAGAGAGCAAAAGGAGCACTACCGCCCAGTCAGCCTTACGTCTGTGGTGGGGAAGGTAATGGAGGCATTGATCAAGGAGAAGGTGGTGGTTTACCTGGAGGAGTTTGTCTTGCAGAACAGCAGAGAGCACAGCTTCACCAAGTGGAAATCATGCCAGACCAACCTAATTGAGTTCTTTGATTGGGTGACTTAGGAAATGGACCAGGTAAGGGTGGTGTATGTGGCCTATCTAGACTTCAGCAAGGCTGGGGGGGTTGGGGGCAAGGACTACATCCCGATAATCTGTTCTTTAATGACAAGTATTTTCGATGTTATCCTGTTTCCCTTCTGGATGTATTCCTTTATGGTGTCAAAATTTTAATAAAAGTTGAATTAAAAAAATAGACTTCAGCAAGGCTTTCAACACCATCCTTCACAGGAGGTTGTTGAGCAAAATGGAAAGCATGGGGTTAGGAGGAAAAATAGCTAGTTGGGTGGAGGCCTGTCTAGCAGGGAGAACTCAGAGGGTGGTGCTAAATGGGGTGCACTCCAGTATGGCTAGGGTGAGGAGTGGAGTGTCACAGGGGTCAGTTTTGTGCCACTCCTTTTCAACATCTACATCAGCGATATTGCAGAGGGTTTGGGAGGGATGGTGTTCCTATTTGCAGATGACACAAATATCTGCAATATGGTCTACACCCCAGAGGGGGTGGAGGACATGAGGAAGGACTTCAAGACACTTGTGGAGTGGGTTGGGAAATGGCAGGTGAATTTTAATGTCAAGAAGTGCATGGTGATGCACCTAGGGAGGAAAACATGTAAGCAGGGTGCACGCTGGGTGGGGAGGAAATCAAAGTATCAGAACAGGAAAGAGATTTGGGGCTCACAGTCTCCTCAAATCTTAAGGTAGGTTTCCAATGTAGCAGGGAGGTGGAAAGGGCAAATGGAATGCTTGCATGCATAGGCAGGGGCATTACTAGCAGAAGGAGGGAGGGAGGTGATAATGCACCTCGGCAAAGCCATGGTGAGGCTGCAGTTTGAGTACGGGTTCAGTTCTGGAGACCACGCCTCCAGAAAGATATAGATGCATTGGACTGGGTTCAGAGAAGGGTGACAAAGATGGTGCAGGGTATGCAGGAGAAGACATATGAGCAGAGGTGTGAGGAGATGGATCTGTACTCACTGGAAACAAGGAGGGAAAGGGAGGATGTGATTGAAACCTTTAAATATGTAAATAGGCTCCATAAAGTCAGTGAAGGGGGAACGGCTAAAGAGGAAGGAGGGAGCCAGAGCTAGAAGGCACAGCCTCAGATTGCAAGGAATTAGATCCAGGGGCAATGTGAGGGGGTGATTCTTCATGGAGAGGGTGGTGGAGCCCTGGAACAGACTGCCAGACAGTGTGATGGGGCTGGAACACTGGAGGAATTTTACGAGGGCATGGAACAGGCACATGGGACTGAAGTATTGGGTGGAGAGTGCTAGCAGGTGGGGAGGGAGGGTGGGCAGACTGGATGGGTGGGAAGGGTCCTTTCCTGATGTCAAATTTCTGTGATTCTGGCTGGCCCATTGATGCAGAGGTTGGATTTCCACTTGCGATGCCGGCGACCTGGGTTTGGGAATGGGCCCGGGTTGCCAGTGGGCTGGCTGGGGGGAGAAGGATACAGCATCTCTTGGAGTGCTCTCCTTCTCCAGGGGGAAGGTGTGGAGTACAGTGGCGTGAAAAAGTATTTGCCCCCTTCCTGATTTTCTCTATTATTGCATATTTGTCACACTGGATGTTTTCAGGTCTTTAGAGAAAATGTAATATTAGATAAAGGGAACCTGAGTGAACAAATAACACTTGTTTTTTTTTTTAATTTCACTTATTTAATGAAAAAAAGTTAATCAACACCAACTGGCACTGTGTGAAAAAGTAATTGCCCCCTTACACTTAATAACTGGTTATGCCACATTTAGCTGCAATGACTGCAACCAAACACTTCCTATAATTCAATATCAGTTTTTCACATCGCTGTGGAGGAATTTTAACCCACTCTTCCTCACAGAACTGCTTTAATTCAGTAACATTTGGTAGGTTTTCGAGCATGAACTGCTCGTTTCAGGTCCTGCCACAGGATCTCTATTGGGTTTAAGTCTGGATTTTGACTAGGCCACTCCAAAACTTTAATTTTACTTCTTTTAGCCATTCTGATGTGGACTTGCTTTTGTGTTTTGATCATTGTCTTGCTGCATGACCCAATTACGCTTCAGCTTCAGCTGACGGAAGGATGACTGGACATTCTCCTTAAGAATTTTCTGGTACAGAGCAGAATTCATGGTTCCTTTAATTATGGCAAGTCATCCAGGTCCTTAGCAGCAAGCATCCCCACACCATCACACTACCACCACCATGTTTGACTGTTGGTATGGTGTTCTTACTGTGGAATGCTGTGTTTGCTTTATGCGAGACATTATGGGATCCATGTTGTCCAAAAGTTCCACTTTGGACTCATCTGTCCATAGAACATTTTCCCAAAAGGCTTGTGGATCATCCAGGTGCTTCTTGGCAAATGAGAGACGAGCATTTATGTTCTTCTTAGTTAGCAGTGGTTTCCGCCTCTGCTACTCTCATGAAGCCCATTTTGCCCAGTCTCTTTCTGATTGTGGAGTCATGAACACTGACCTTAGCTGAGGCAAGAGTAGCCTGCAGTTCTTTGGATATTGTTTAGGATCCTTTGAGACTTCTTGGATGATTTTACTCGCCCTTGGAGTAATTTTGGCAGGCCGCCCACTCCTGGGAAGGTTCACTACTGTTCAAGTGTTCTCCATTTGGAGATTATGGCTCTCACTGTGGTTCGATGGAGTCCCAGAGCCTTAGAAATAGCTTTGTAACCCTTTCCAGACTGATAGAGGGCAACAAATTTTTTCTGATCTTTTCAGGAACTTCCTTTGATCATGGCATAATGTGCTTGTTGAATCTTTGTGCTGGCAACGTGACTCTGATGGTAAGGGCCAAAATAAGTGAGGTTTATATTGAGCAGGGCTGGCTGTAATCAAGCCTGGCTGTGTTCAATCAGCTGACTCTAATTATCCCTTTAATTGGGTTGATTTAACTAGGGGGCAATTACTTTTTCACACAGTGCCAGTTGGTGTTGGTTAACTTTTTTCATTAAATAAATGAAATAAGTAAAAAAAAAAAGTGTTATTTGTTCACTCAGGTTCCCTTTATCTAATATTATATTTTGTCTAAAGACCTGAAAACATCCAGTGTGACAAATATGCAATAATAAAGAAAATCAGGAAGGGGGCAAATACTTTTTCACGCCACTGTATGTCCAGCACTCTACAGACTCCTGGTGGAGGCCGGGGGTACCGCAGTGACCAGATGCCAGCAAGTGCCAGGGGATGGGGTGGATGCAGGACATCATTGCATGTCCCCACCCCTCCAAGGGGAGAAAAACTCCACTTCTGATGCCTAGATGATGTTTTCCCCTAGTTCCATGGCTTCAGGCCAACTCCTCAACCTTTCTGGTGTCTGTGGCACTTAAAATACCACCAACAGCTTAATCTGGCTCAAGGTCAGTTGGCATTCATCTGTATCCCCCTTCCCCAGGTAGTGCCTGAAAATAGCCAGGATTTGTCTACTGCACTTATCAGGTCAACAAAAGCTAAATAAATAAATAAAAATAGGGGAGCCAAGTGCTGCAGTCCCACCCTGGGGGGAAGCCAAGGGATATCGAGGAGGGTGGCCAATCTGAAGTGGAGTGAGGGGTCCGTGACCGGACCGAGGTACTTGCACAGCGGGTGACAAAAAAGAATGTAAAAAAAAAAATGTCTGTGATTCTATGATTCACCCACTAAGCATCCAGTTGTTGGATGTGGATTTTCCTGTACTTGTGTCAATAAATGATGCAAGGGGCAGCAAAACTCAGTTTGCTTCATTCATTGATGCAAGATTTTACAAAACAGAGTACACTTGTAAACTGCTCACAATCTTTGAAACAAAATTGCAGGTAACAGAGGCACATGCCCCTCAATGCAGATGCAGGCATATATTGATTCTGTGTCTGTGTCAAGAGCTTTGAAAATCCCCAACCAGCTGTTTTAGTAAGGGACTTCACTGTATCTGCAGAGCTGCTGCAATTGTGCTTTGCATCTTTTCAGCATCCGTATCAGTGGACATGTTTCTTGGCATTAGTTGACTGATCTTACATTAGCCATGAGGGCACCTTTGTGTCTTTGAAGCAATGCTGTCTGTTTACATAAAATATCATAGCAAGTTTTTTTTGTTTTTTTTCAACAAAACAACTATAGTCTCATCAGCTGTAAAGTGGTTATATAGCTGTAATACTCAAGTGACCAATACACAAAGCCTTACACTGAGCATTGGGTGGGTAAGGCTATTCTGACACCCCTCCCCACAGGTAATGAAGTCTCTACACAACCAGAATGATAATTCCATGACCTATTCAAGGGATCCACCAGGATGGTTTGAGTCAACCAAGATGTCGCAGCCTCACTCCATGGCAACACATCATGATTTTCATTCTGTGTAAGCTTTAGGGAAAGTACACAAACTACAACACAGGGACTGCTGCCATGTGTCTTGATCATGTCCAATGTGCAGTTCTTCCCAAATGTTCCAGGGCCAAAACAGCCCCCATCCAATTATTGTTCCACCCTCTGATGTTTACAGAAGGCTAGAAGGAATGTTGGTGATTTAAAAAAAAAAAAATACCAACTGTTTAAAAGGGGATGTGCAAACCATTGATCATGCAGAGCAAAAAATTCACTCTCTAGCCAATCCAAGCTTCCTTGTGGAAGCCTATTGTTCTGACTAGCTTTGCCCTTGGACTGCCCTCTCATGATGCTCTATGTTCATGGACTGGTGCATCCATGGGCTAAATTTACCATTGGGTAAAAAGTGACATTGAGATGGAGGTGTGAGAGCTGACAACAATGTGTGAATCACACATATGCCAGCCCCACCATGGATCAAGCTTTAAGTTACTAATAATTACTCTTGAAGTCATTTTAAAACTGTCACCTAAAATTAAAAATTTTTGATTAGCATGCCAAGTTTTATTGTTAGCTGCATAAAATCCTCATTAAAAAAGAAACAGTAAAAAAGGCTGAGTTGGTAGTTATACAGACATTGATATTTAGTATTAGAGCAGTTACCTAATAGCTGAAACCTACCTGATAAGATTTTCAAAGATTAGAGCTGAAAGAAGGTACAAATTGCTTTCAAACATGGACTATATGGCCTAAAGGAAGCAATGCCCTTCATGTTTAAATTCTAATTTTAAATTAAAATGATCTTTCATCTACCAGAATGATGTACTAAAATAGAAATGTAAGAAATGATAGTGCTTGAAACTACTAAACATATTGTACAGGAAGGTATATACTGTATATTTCAGCAAATTTTCTTTCAGTACAGTGCTAAATATATTTGTCTAGAAACACTGATTTGAGGGAAGTTTGTATGAATGAATGCAACTGATGCTTCTGTTGCATGCCAAAAGAGAATATGCACGTTGAGCACATTGCAGATTATACAGTATTTAAGCATTTTAGTACCTGTAGATGTGACCCTCCTAGTAATCAGTAATGTTAATATTCCATTTCTTATGTATGTATTCATCAAAGTTGCTGCAGCTTGTCTGCATTCAGGAAGCATCTGGAGAAGTACATTTGCCTGTGCAAAAGAACTTAACAAGAATAAATAACTGACAGGACAGTCAAATTCATCATAATTTGAGCATCAGAGAACAAAATATGATGAAGTAAACACAATATTAAATATAAGAATTTTAATTATTCAGACTATTCATATAGTATATGTTTTACATACATTTACTGTGCCTCTTATGTTTATATATGCACATTCTTGAGTTTGTTGGCTGAGAGAATGATAAAGTAAAGCTAAACAGTTCTGGCACACAGGATTTGAAAAGAAACTGGTATCCAGTGATGATGGCAACTGTAAATGAGTGACTGTCAAAACAGTAACTCATTTTCAGTACTACCCTTTTGGGCTACCCTGTAATGGTAGTGACGGAATACAAAAGTGACCATAGGGATGAGTGAGGTAGGATGACCAGAAAGGGAGGGATAGGGAAGAGAAGGGGAAGGATAGGGAGAAACGGGTTTGTGTGGGGTTAAGTGTTGTGCTGCTAATGAGCTAACTGTGTGGTGTGGTGTTGAGGATGGCTAGCTTCAGTGCAGTAGGTACTGGGTCCAGGGCTGGGGCCTGGGGAAAATTTTACTGCTGCCATCATTTGCTCTTTTTTTGTCAGACTATCTGACAGCAGAGAAACAAGGGAAAGCAATAGAACAGCAGCTGATATTTTTTTCTGGGTATATTTTCCTTTAAATTGTTGTGCAGGTTGTCTTACTGAAAGGAAGGAAAGCACTCACCAAGGTGGTGGGTCAGAGCCGTAGCTGATTGTTCCTGGATGGCACGGGCTTAGTCCAGTCCAACTTGCCACTCCCCCCACCCACCCCTAGGGTATAATTTCCTTTTATACCAGGGGTTCTGACATCACTTCCCCAAAAGGGCAATGGACATACACTTTTCAAATCTTTAGCAGTCCAACACACTGTGTAGGGGATAAATGCACGGACACTCTTGCACACACTAATAAAAAAACAATTAAACAGGAAGGGAAAGAGACATGTGGGGAGCGGTGCAATGCACTGGCTGTGGGGCAGTGATCTTTTGGGAGACATTCTGGAGGCTGCAATGCTGCCTTATTTACAGGAACCTCTCTGGTCTGAGGGAGAAGGTTGCCTGTCTCCAGACTGACCTGGTGAGGATCCAGGAAACCTCCTCCCCCACCCAGGGACCACCAGAGCCACTACCACTGCCTCAATGGTTGCCAAGAAAGAGGAGTGGTTGGACCAAGGGTGATGGTGGTGGAAAATAGGTGTGTCCCTTCAGTTGTACCTCTTCACAATTCATACACCATTCTGGTGGAATGTGGTTCCTCTATGGAGGCTCCCAGAGTGGAGCCCAAGGAGGATGCTGGGAACCTCCACAAAGGAGACCCACAGTGGGGTGGCATGGGACCTATGAGGGGAAAGAAACAACTACTGTTGGGGTACTCAATCATTGGGGGGGCAGAACTTGGGGAGGGATGGAGAGGGAGGTAAGGTGCCTGCCTGGTGCCATGGCTGGGAAGGACAGGAAATGAATCCTCAGGATCATGTCAGCAGCACCATGGGAGAGTGAGCTGGATGTCATTGTCCATCTAGGGACAAATGACCTGGCTGGGAATGGGATCAGAGAAGTCCAGAAGGAGTCTGTGGTGTTGGGGAGGGGCCTTAGACAAGTAGCATACACAGTAACCTTCTCAGATGTGCTGTAAGTCTATGGCATTGGTGAGGCTAGAGTACTCTGCACCATGGGCTTCAATGAATGTTTGAAAAACTGGTGCCAAGCTGAGGGTTTTGGCTTCATTGGGGATAGGGATTCCACCTGGAGGGATGCAGGTCTATACTGGCACAATGGTCTACAACTGTCAAGGAGAGGGATACATCACTGGCAAGCATTTAAACTAGCTAAGGGAGGAGGCACTGAAAAGGAGCAGGGAAATCCTAGCCCCCCCCCATAAAACAGGGTAGTTATCATGGTAAATACCAAGGAAGAGAAGTCAATAGGGAGCAGGATAGGGGTAAATGGAGAAAAAGGCAAAGGTAGTAAAGACAGGGAGGGAGCTAAAAGGGGTAAGGCCATCAAAAAATGGAAGGCATTGAGTACCAATGCCAATAGTCTGGGTAACAAGCTCCCTGAACTGTTTTCCTTGATGGAAGAGGGACATCTGGATATCATGGCAGTCACAGAAATATGGTACACAGAGAACCATGACTGGGATGTCAACATTCCAGGGTACACAATCTACAGGAGGGACAGGGAGGGTAAAAGAGGAGGTGGAGTAGATCTCTACATAAGAGAAGGGATCAAAACAATTGAACTAAAGGGTAAACAGGGAGGATAGGAGGCACTGTGGGTATAGGAGGTGATTTCATGGGTGATTGGGTGCTCAAGCACCCACAAAGTTAACATAAGCACCCTAACTTTTTCAAGAGAATCCTTCAACAGAGGATTACTAGAGAACCAGGTCACAATAAAATACTATCTACTGGCAATGAGCACCCACAAAGATTCCTAAAAGTTGACATTACTGACTGTGGGTCACCTTGGAGACAGGAAATTGCACCACAGTCTGCACAGGGGTTGTATACAGACCCCTGTCTCAGGGAGAGGAACTGGACAAGGAAATGATAGAATCATCATTAGACTGGCAGAAAAAGGGGAGAAATTGTTGATGGAGGACCTGACCATGCCAGATGTTAGCTGGAGAACCTTTGCTGCAGCTACATCCAAGAGCAGGGTCATTCTCAGTGCCCTACAGGGGGCATGCCTCAGACAGCTAATGTTGGAACCCACTCGGAAGGGAGCAATCTTAGACCTGGTACTCTCAAACAGGGACAGAGAGAGGATCTCAGATTTAGAAGTGGGTAGCCATCTGGGAACAAAGACCACCAAACAGTGTTGTTCAGGATAAACACAGCCATAGAGTCAAGCCATACAAAAGTGAGGGTATTGGCCTTTAAGAACTCTGACTTTGTCAAAATGGGAGAGTACCTGAGAAAAGCACTAGCAAATGGGCAAGAAGGAGGGGTGGAGGAACAGTGGGGAAAATCAGAACTGCCATCACATAGGCAACAAGCCTTGTGTGAAGCAAATAAACAAAACTAAACAAGGAAAAAAAATCACTATGGTTCTCAAAAGAGATGGCGGGGAAAGTTAAGGAGAAAAAGATAGCATTCAGGAAATATAAAAAAACACAGAAGCAGCAGGACAGAGAACTGTACCAGTTAAAGCAGAAGGAAGTGGTGAAGGCAGTCAGAATAGCAGAGGCCCAAACCGAGGAAAAGATAGCCAAGTCAGTTAAGAAGGGGGATAAAACCTTTCATAGGCATATTAGGGAGCGAAGGAAGACCAAGGGAGGGATAGTGAGGATTAATAAATAGGAGGAAGGGTGGGCAGAGGATGACAGTGAAAAAGCAGGGATACTGAATGAATTCTTCTGCTTAGTATTCACAAAAGAAGAGGAGGGAGAGGTACCTAAACAAACAATAAAAGTACTCTAGATGGGGTCAATACCAGTCCATTCACAGAAGAAAGGGTCCTGAAAGAACTCCTAAAACTGAAGGTGGACAAAGCAATGGGACCTGATGGGATTCACCCCAGAATTCTAAAAGAACTAAGAGGAGAACTAGAGACACAACTGACTACTCTTTTCAAGAAATCAGGGGAGGACGGTGTGGTATCTGAAGATTGGAGAAGGGCGGATGTGATTCCCCTTCACAAAAGTAGGAGTAAGGCAGAGGCAGGAAACTACAGACCTGTTAGTTTGACCTCAGTGATAAGGAAGATGATGTAATCATTTCTGAAAGAAAGAATTGTTGAGTACCTAGAGGCAAGTGGGGCACAGGACCCAAGGAAACATGGATTCACAGTGGGAAGATCATGTCAGATGAATCTAATAGATTTCTTTTGACTGGATGACTAAAGTAGTAGACCAGGAAGGGGCTGTGGATGTGGCCTACCTAGACTTTAGCAAGGTATTTGACACAGTCCCACACAAAAGATTAATAAACAAGTTAGACAGCCTAGTAGTGGGTCCCAGGGTGGTAGCCTGGGTAAACAATGCCCTGGACAACAGGACACAAACTGTAATAGTAAACAGAGTCCACTCTGAAGAAAAGAGGGTTACTAGCAGGGTACTACAGGTTTCAGTACTGGGACCAGTCCTTTTTAATGTCTTTATAAGTGACACTGCAGAGTGACTGGAAGGCAAAGTATGCCTCTTTGCGGATGACACAAAGCTCTGCAACAGAGCTGATTCATCAGGGGGTGAAAAAGATGAGAAGGGATTTGGCAAGGTTGGTAGAATGGTCAAAAGTATGGCAGCTTAGATTCAATGCAAAGAAATGCAAAGTACACCTGGGAAACAAAATCTCAGGGGAAGAGTACACATAGGGGGTGGGGTACTAACAACAATGAAAATGGAAAGGGACCTGGGGGTAGTCATACCAGATTCTATAAAGGTAGGTAAGCAATGTGAGAAGGCAGTAAAGGAGGGTTGGGGAATACTGGGATGCATAGGGAAAGGCATCACCAGTAGAAAACAGGAAGTTGTTATCCCTCTGTGCAATATATTGGTGAGACCCCATTTGGAGTACTGCATGCAGTTCTGGAGACCCCATCTCTGCAAAGACATAGGATGGAGACAGTCCAGAGGAAAGTAACAAAAATGGTGCAGGGTCTGAACCAGAAGCCATACGAAGAGAGACTAAAATACTTTAATATGTATACTCTCAAGGAAAGGGAGGGGTGACATGACAAACATTCGAGTACCTCAGGGGAATCAACAAAGTCCAAGATGGTAACATCTTTCAGAAAAAGAGATGTGCAAGAACAAGGGGGCACAATTTGAAGATAGAGGAGGGACAGCACAGAGGCAACATGAGGAAGTATTTTTTCATGGAGAGGGTGGTGAACACATGGAACAGCCTTCCTGAGGGTGTCATGGGGTGAAAAACAGTGGGGGAATTCAAGAATGTATGGGACAGACATAAGGCAATTGTAGAGGAGAGTAGGAGGTATTAGGTTGTTGGTTAACTAGGATTTGTAGTTTATCCCGTAGGTAGGGAAATGGGCAGACTAGGTTGGCCAAGCTGTCCTGCTCTGCCATCAAAGTCTGTTTCTATGTTTCTATGTCTCCTCCTCCCCAACCTGCACCCCCCCCTTGAGTTGGTTATATTTAGTCAGGTGGGTGTGGGGATGAAGCCCCCATGAGGGGGGTGCAGGGGGGCACAGCCCCCCATAAATACTATTTTAAGTTACTGAATGTCTTGTTGCTCACAAGTGTACATTGCCCATTTGCTTTTTGGTGATGTACACTCTCTGTAACAGCGATCGCTGTTTTGTGATTGCTGTTATGACATGGAACCCTTATAAGCACATTAGACACAGTAACTACAGTATACATATAAAAATATCATAAGTCATGTTGGATATTTAAAAAAAGCAACAGTGTAATGAAAAATGCTTTTCCAAAAAAACTGTTGCACCTGTAAACAAGCTTTCAACTTACTGTCTCTCACCTGGTTAAACAACTGGAAAAAAATTGATTTTAGCAATAATTAATATAAATCTTACCTGTCAAATCTCCTTTTCTATGTACAGTACATTCTATACCACATATCTTGAGCTTTTTTATTTATTTTTTTTATTTTCTCAGTCCTTACCCTTGCCAGGTCTCCAATGCTTTTTCAAGCAAATGTTGTGGACATCTTTTTTCTTGAGAAAACTAAATTAAAACATTTATAACATTCTCAAATGTTGGTGAAACTAAACAGTTTTATCATTAAATAAAACTGGAAGGTGCTGGGAACCTTTTATTGTGAAAAGAGGTGGGGTCATTATTTTGTTTTTTGCCCTATTATGTTTTATTGCTGTATTAAATCAAAATGTTTTATCCTGCAGTAAGTAAGAGAATTCCCTTATAGGAAAGAGACTCTGCCAATTGATCACAGAATTTTAGAATTTCAGAACTATTGCATGCAATGTTGATGTTATAACCTCCTGGAAGTTTTTGTTGGCTGGGGCTGCCCATGTTGATGCACCTCACCAGTATTAATATAATGTGGGCAACCTCAGCATACCTCAGTTCTTTTTCTCACCATCAAGTGCTCATTGGTCCACCACTGCTGAAGAACACCATTGAACTTTAATAAATTTGCTGATGCTTCTGTTTCTCAAGATTTTTTTTCTCAAATTATTATGCTTTATTGAAATTTTCAAAAAACAAGGAAAATGCATACAACCCATATGACAATAGTCCAAACCAGCACAAAACCAGAAAAAAAAAACATAAGGAAGTAAAAGAGCCCAAACAAAAAAACAAAGAACAACCCCTCCAAAGACAGAATAACTCCCCTAGTCCCCCTTAATCCCTCCCCCTCCTTCTGGAGCACAGCAGAAAGAGCATCTAAGTGTGAGGCAAAAGAGAGTCACAAGATGTCAGACCATCCTCTGATATGTATCTTGATAGAAGAGCCTCAAGGGGTTCCTAGCTATCCCTGTATCATTCAAGTTTGTCCTCTCGGTGAGCTATATGTTTTTCGACCACCAAGGCCTGTAAGATCTCTTGTTGCCATTCATGATATTTTGGTACAATATTATCCATCCAGTGTTGAAGAATGGCAAGCTTTGCAGTAATAGAAATTAAGACCATATACACCTTATGAGAGACAAAAACAGTCTGTGGAAAAAGGCCTACAAGACAGACCTGTGGGGTAAAAAAGGATCCTAAATCCAACAAGGGGTCAAAAGAGTCAAGAATGATGGTCCAAAAAAGAACAATCTTTGGGCAATCCCACAGAATTAGATATGCATCAGGGAGCCTTCTCCAGAGCCACACCAGGAACACTCTGCTGAGGGAATATGACCCATCCTAATCAACTTCTGAAGGATGTACTAGATATGTAAAATACAAAATTGTAAGAAACAGTACTTATCCTGTTTAATATATTATTAGAGCCGCTTCCATGGCAGTGCCACTCCTGAGGGACCAATTGTAAATTCAGCGCCTGTTGCCAGAAGAAGCAAACCCCTTTTAAACTAACTGGATCTTTATACTGAAAACACGTGTAAAAGTTTGACACAGACTGAGGCTGCACAGCAAGTGAGAGAAATTCTGACAAAAGAGGGTTAGAGTGGGCTATTGAGATCTATGGGCCCTTGAAACTAGTAATCACTCTGTCCAATTGAAGGTGCTTAAAGGGGTGATAAACCAGAATAGAAAATCTGTGTTGCATTGTGGCAGTTGAAGCCATTTTGCCATTGTATAAAAATGACTCCAAGGTGGCATGGTGAAGTTGAAAGGGATGGGATGGTTAGCCATTTGAATATTGCGGTTTCCAACAATAGGCTGTGACAAGTTCTTAGCCCAGTACACTCTGAGATATGTCAAGTTTGTTATTTTAAATCTTTACTTTTATGCTGCCACTGAAAGACAAGGAACATCTGTTCCAATACTGCTGATGTGACAAAACATTAAAATCTACAAAGACAACAGTACTCCATGTGTAATCCTTGCCTAGGCATAGACCATGATATTAACATTTGCACTATAGGCCAGAGTTTTAACCAGGCAGTCAGGAGGTGTTGCAAGATGACTTTGGAAATTCATCTGAAGTGGAAAAAAAATATGGGGTGGAAACACAGTGCATTGCAGGCATCATCATCATCAACATCATCAACTGCCTCTCTCTTCCCAGTTTGCCATCAACCTGCACCACTCCCTGTGGTCAATGGCATCTGTTGTTGCTTCAGCAAAGAAGAAGGACCAGTCCTTCAAGTCAGCAGACAAACACTGCCACACAGTGAAGGAAAAGTGGCATGGAGAAAAGACTGCTTCACCAGACCATTCAGGCTCTTCTTTGGAAAGAGGTAGTAATCTAACCAATACAGTTCCTAGGCCAATGCTTTGGGTTCTGCACCCCTTCAACCATCTCTCAGCTGTGAAGTTTGGCGTGTGGCACTGGCATGCCTTCCCCACTGGGGGATTCATAGCCCATACCATCATTGGGCACAGCTTCATAGATGGTTCTACTGTTGTCGATTCCTTTGGTGCCATTCAATACGCAGCTCCTTTATCAAATGATGTCAGAGCTCTTTTAGTTTCTTATGCCTCTGCCACTATTGTAGAAACTTCACTTGGCATCCTTATTGACGCTGCTGTTGACAATACTGTCCATGCAGCTGTTCTCAGTCCCTGCCATCAAGCCAGGCTCTAACAAGCCGCCATCAATGGGATGCCTCTCAATGATTCCTCTTCCATTATCTTCTTGTTCTGTTGGCCCTCTCCCAATGATGATCAACATCTGCAATCTGCAACAAACTGGAGTGCAATCCAGAATATGTGGAAGAGGAGGAGGAGACATGGATGATGATATAGAAGTGATAGATGTGGTTTGCTATAAATCTACTCCATCTTCTTGGAAAAAAGTGTGAAAAACACTGCTACATCTCCCCCTATAGGATGCCTTATTTCAGGATTTACTCAAGCTGGTCCAGGCTGAGCTAGGTTTTGATGCAGAGAAAGATTCCTCCAAGAAGAATCTTCATGAGTTCTTAGAGGTGTCTACCTCCCCTTTTGTCATCATCCCTCTTTAACATGTATACTCAGAACTTGGGCATGCTACATTGGCTGCATGACTGGCATAGACCTGCTTAATTGCAGACTGTCCCTAGAAAGGCATACAAACAATTTATTTTATGCAAAACATATTTTACTGATTAAGCAAAAAGAGTCTAATAGTTGCAACTGGGGGGTGGGGTTGGACAGGAAAACATAATCGGGGAATACAATACAAACTATTCCAGTAGTAAAGTTACAAATGCATATAGCATATAATATATACTGTATATATATATATATATATATATATATATATATATATATATATATACAGTCTCCACTGTTTATAACGGGCACATTTGTCAAAACATAATTTGCCCATTATATGCAGTGGACAGTTTATCATTTTCTTGAAAAAAAAAATTAGACAACTCTGCAGTGAAACCGGGACATTTACTGCTTGATCAAATGCACAAATTGCATACAGTACATTAAATTAAGGACATTACTCAGCCAGGTGCAAGGCAGGATATAGTACATGGCATTGAATTCAGCACCGTAAACAAAGACAGTTAATCAAACAGTTTGCTAAACAGCAAGATACTGTACATGGCAAACAGAAAGTTAGCTAGACAGATAAATGGCATTGACAGAGAAGCAGAAGTAAAGTTCAGTACAGTATATTACGTAGCAGAACTTCCTCTTTACTGTCAGCACTTTTAGGCTCATCTTCCTCTTTTTCAGTGTGACCTTTTGCTAATCACAGCACTAGGTTTCCCAGAACACACAACTGTTTTATGCAGCACTAATCACCTGTGATCACTCAGGTGCTCGAAAGTTGAAATGAGTGCTGCACTACATATGTGCTAATTAGTTGAGATGAACAGGTGCTAATAGGTGCTAGAACTTCATTGATGTGCTTTCTGAGCTGCCCGGAATAGGCGGCATGTAAAGATCATTTCATACAGCATGGTTAACATTGGATCAATAGAATATGGCAAATGGATTCTGCTTTCTCACTATTTTAACTGACTGCTCACATTATGCATCAGCTGTATAAGTGGAGTCGACTGATAGTGTCACAATTCAGCAGAAATATAGAAAAGAGCATATGATACAAGTCACTAATTAACAGTGTATATACAGAGTTTAAACTTTCAGATACAATGGTTCAAGGAGAATGCAGTTACAGAATATGAGAGAGGGTACATATACAGTAGTAGTTGTGTGGCAGGCCCCAACACAGACCGGTCAGTATAGGAGCAAGTGGACCGGAACCAGGCACCCATTAATAGTTAGGAATACCATAAGGGCAATTTTGGCAGGGAGAAGAGGCCTTGTGGTGCTCCTTGAGCTTTGTCTTTGCAGTCTGGAGGTTGGTAACAGTAGTAAGGGAAGAGAGAAGAGTGTTCCATATATGGGGAAGTATGTACCTGATAGATGCTTGGCCTGCAGTGAGTCTACACCTGGGAATTTGTAGCCTTTTTTCCCTCTTTCAGCCTTAAAGAGGAAGACAGATTGGAACAGGGGGTACATAGATCACTGATATATCCCAGTAGTTCCCCAGACCAATATTTAGCACCTAGCTGAGCAATATGGAGGGATTGCCTCACTGGGATAGAGGACCATCTTAGGTCATTAAACATTGTGCAGTGATGGGTGTGGGGTGGACACGCCAACACAAATCTACAGAGTGAGTTGAATAGAGTGGTAAGCTTTGCTAGAGCAGGGGAGGAGGCTCTGGAGATATCTACGTCCCCATAATCCAGCAATGGGACGATCGAGTGCTCCACCATAATTTTTCTGGTTTTAAAAGGGAAACAGTTTTTAGCCAATAGAGAGCCCCTAATTCAGCAAAATGTTTATCCACTATATAATTTATGTGGTGTCGCAACAAGGACATGATGAAGGGGCATGGATAACCAGACTTTTAAAAGTGAGGCTGCTGTCAGAGACATTTACACATCCTGTGACTGCATCATGACTGTGTTCTGACACTTGCAGCTCTACCTACCTTTTGCTTGGTGGATTACTGAGCCCATATCCATCTTTCTGGATGTCTTTTTTTTTTTTTGCAGCCCTTGGTGAAGGACTTCCATTCCAATGCATGTAACTTCATGGAGGTTGTAAGCCATGTTGATGGCCTCAAGATGGAAAGCAAGTGTTTTTTGCTACCTTGGATGTGACTTTGTTTTATATCAATATTCCACACGATGATGGACTGGATACCCTTACTTTTTTATGGATAAAAGATCAGATCATTCTACTGTACCCACACTGTACATTATGGAATTAGCTAAACTGGTGCTAGATTCTGATATGTTTTTCTTTCAAAATGAATATAACAGGCAAGGTAAAGGGATGGCAGTGGGGGCAACTATGGCCCTCAGCTATAATTGCTTCTTTGTTGGGAAATGTGAGATGAAAGTACTTTATAGCAACACAACAGATCCATATTTTCAATATTTGTATTTCTGACATCACTATATTGATGATATTCTTATAATACAGTAAGGGAATGAAACTATTTTTTTTGCATATGTCCTGGCTTGACTTTATCAACCCACGTTTGCGTTCTAAAGTTATAATCCAGAAAAATGATGTTACGCTCCTAGATTTATTAATTTTCAAAATGGATATTGGCAATGTGGGCACAAATTTATTTCAGAAACCTACTGATAGGAATAGCCTATTACTATCAAGTAGTTCTCATCCTCCTCATGTGGCAGAAAATATCCCAAAGGATCAACTTATCTGCACTCTTAGAAACTGTACTAGACATGAGAATGTTGTAGTTAAACAGAATGACCAGATTACAAGTTTCCAGGAAAGAGGGTGCAATTCTATGGTCATAGATTCAGCTTCCAAATGTATTCATGATATACTGAGGGAAAGCATTCTTGTCCCAAAACAGAGGCCAACTACTGGTTTGACTAGTTATCAGTGTAGTTGCATAATTACATATAGTGGTCACTCCAAAGATGTACAGGAACTATTAACAATGAATTGAGGCATTTTGCACACTGATGACAGATTTTTAAATGTAGTTGGCAATGGCCCCATGATGATATATTGTCATCCCGCTACAGTTAAGGATACTCAGTAAGAAGAAAACAATTCAGAGTCACACCCAGAATGTAGCGCACACAGTCAAATAATATACAGTTCCAAAACAACAAACTGTGGCACTCACTTACATCTGGAAAGAATGCATCATGGAAGTCCAAAACATGGTGTGGCTATGGTGAAGACATTGGAGTGCTGATTTTTCAGTAACGAATTTTAAGTATTTCTTTGAACTTCCATGATGTATTCTTTCCAGGTGTGAGTGCCACAGTTTGTTGTTTTGGAGTTAAGGATACTGTGGTTTCAAGTTACTAGAAGGTCCAAATATTGAACATTATCCCCTGGTTACCACTGTTAACAGTGAGCACACACAAATGTGTTTGATGCAAATATTGCCCATATGAAAAGAATGCCAGGATATTTCAGTATCCCAGTAACTGCAAAGTTATTAAAATTTACGATTATTTCAATTGTAACACATTTGATGTGATTTGCCTTCCAGAATGCATCTGTGGTGCTTTCTATGTGGGTTGTAATGTTCACTAATTTAAGACCTGATTGGTGAACATGTGAATACCATTCAGAGAGGGGATGAAGCCTATGCAATAGTGCAACATCTTAAGCATGGTGTGGGGTGGTACCTATAACATCCACTTCACGTGTATTGATAAAGTGTCTTTCAGCCCTAGAGATGGGGATTGGGAGAGATGATTTGGCCAAAGGGAGAGCTTCTGGATATTTGCACTTGGGAAAGGATGCCACTTTAATAATAGCATCAACCTTGCTGCATTTTTTAAATTAACTACCCTATCCTTACTGGTCTTCTCCATGCTGAGAATTCCCTGGTTATTCATCTTAGCACTTGCCCTCCCCATTACACACATATTTAATCTCTTTCTAACCTCTGGTGTTGTCACCTCCCAGTAGAAGATTGCTAAAATAATCCCTATCCCTAAAAAGGGCTACTCTAAACTGTGGTGTTCGTGGATCTAGCTGGCGCCTTTGATACCATGGACCATGAGTTGCTCCTGCATAAACTTGGTAAATTAGGGGTATGAGGGAAAGACACTGAATGGTTTGGGAGTTATATTGCCAATAGTAGTCATAGGTTAAAGATTAGGAAAACACTTTCAGAACCTGTGAAAGTGAAAGCTGGTGTACCTCAGGGATCAGTGTTGAGGTGACTGATATTTTCAGTGTTTATAAATGATCTCCCTAATTCATTTTCCCTCACAAACAGCATAGTTTACACTGATGACAGAGTGATTTGTGAATTGGCACCAACAAGCAGTGCCATACAGGTGTCCTTGCAAAACTTTTGGCCCAATGGCTTCAAGAGAATAAGCTGATATTAAACAATTCCAAAACAACAACCAATGTTATTTGGAACTTCACACAAATTGCATGTGGAGGGGTTTTGGGATAACAGATGGACCAGATGCTAAACTTCAAGTTCAACACACAATCTCTGTGTGATGTTTATTCAAAATACAGGAAATACGCTTCTGCAATGCCATATTCCTTCTTCAGTACATCAGTTTACAGCAACAGACTATGTATGTCATTTTTCTCCACTTAGCTAGCACCTACTGTTACTGATCTCTGATCTAAACACTTCCAATTAAAACCCTTCACCCCATGTGGACCCCATTTGCTTGGGTTGTGGGGGCCCAAAAAGAAAAAAAAAAACAAATCAAGCTATAGACAAAGAACCTCAATGCAGAATCACTGAAAGAAAGGTTACCCCAAGGACATTAGCAACAAATCAAGTTTCAAAGAAATACAACATCATACATACTTCCATAATGCAAAGCATCATGGGATATATGCAAATCACCATGACATTTAGACTTGTTCAGTTTACAGCAATTTACATGCATTTTAAACAGCACAACTAACTTTATTTCTGTAATAGTCACCTAGTACTTTTTACCATTATCAAAAACACCTAGTGCCAATGTATTTTCAACATTTACAGGTTTCATAAACATAAGATATATGCATCAAGGTATTTTATGACATAGTGCTATTACATACTAAATCCAACAACAATAAATACAACCTGTTTTACATACACTTGGAGGTCACCACAAAAACCTCCCTGTATGAGGACCTGAGAGGGAAAAGGAAAATTAAAGAGGACACTATAGCATAGTTAAGAAATGGGAGGGTGGTGCCCATAGGTGGCCAACCTTATGGAGTAGAAGTTGTAAAAGATAGAATAGACTAAGAAATAGAAGAATTGTTGTGATAGATTTAAGAAAAGGTTGGTCCTCAAGAGTGTCATGAGCTCCCTGTCACATTGAAAAAAGAAAATATGTTACAAATATATGGTCAAAATTGGCAATGCCTTCCCCGGTCTCTTCCTTTGTATATTTAGGGGTCCTCCTGGATACCTGTCTGAGATTAGTTCCACACATTGAAAAAATAGGAAAGAGGATTAATCAAAAGTTGGGGGTTCCAGTATAGAAATCTGAACTCACTGACTGATGAAGCTAGGATAGTCATAGCAAAACAGGTACTGATGCCTACACTTACTGTAATAAAATGTTCATACATAGTAAGGGGTGTTTGAATCAAAAATATAGGACCTTACTTAATAATATTTGCAGATTTGCACTTCGAGCCCCACAATGGATGCATCATTGCGAGCTCTATGAGAAACTAGGAGTATTATCACCAGAAAGGAGATTTGGATTACAAATAGGGAACTTTATATTTAGGGTATTGAGAACTGCCTACCCCCAAGTGCTTATTAAGGTATTGGTACCGGCAACTAGGGAACAAATTACAAGGAACAGTTGGGCATCAGTTTATGTTGTTCCTAGATTTAAATTACAGATGAGTAGGAAAGCCTTCTCTTGGTATGTGCCAACCCTCCTGAATGAATATGTTCACCTAACAAAAGGGGTACAACACCGTAAAGCACTTTAGGGAAAGGCTGTTCACATTTTAAAGCATGAAAATGTCTGTAACTGTATGTGAATGTAATTGACTATACGTCTGGCTGTACTTGTTTAAATTTTGTTCCGTGTTAAGTGTGGCTGAAAAAAGGCTATGTCCAGTCCACTTCCTGGTTAAAAATAAAAAATGAAAAATGAAATGAAAATATATTTTACAGTATTGCCCTAGTGCTCTACTACTCATCCTCAGCAAATTACTTGAAAAGGTGGTTGCCTCCCTGCTAAATGACTACCTGCAAACCTATTTCCTCCTTACACCTTGTCAGCATGGCTTCCACAAAGAACACAGTGCCACATCTGCCCTTGTCAAGGTCAATACTGACTTTAAAACTGCCAGTGACAAAGGCTCAGTTACTGAAGTGGTTTTCATAGACTTACTCATGGCATTTGAATTAGTTGATCATGCCCTTTTATCACAAAAATTAACTAATATTGGCATCTTTCCTCATGCCTCTGCCTGGTACTCTAGTTATTTCAAGCCAGGCAGCAATTTGTCAAATTTGGTGATGCCTTCATCAGTCTAATGCCTATGACTTATAGTGTGCCCCAGGGATTCATTGTAGGATAACCCCTCTTGTTTAAGCCTATCCTGAATTTCTTTGATTTTATTGGTATTTATTGTATTTTCTGTTCTTATTTAACTGTGTAGCACCTTGATATTTGAAAGGCTCTATATTAAATAAAGTTTATTATTATCTTCATTAACAACCTCCCCTCTGTCACAACTAAATGTTCTTTTATTATATACGCTGATGATATTTCCCTTTACTTTAGTTCTCATAAACACTTTCATATTAATGACCAAATTAAACTTGACTTCACTCACATATAGAACTGGCTTTTAGTCAACAATCTGATTATCAGTGCTTCAAACACCGAAGTATTGTTGTTTGTGTCTAAGGTGCACAGAGTGTTTAACCCCAGTTCTCTGTCCATCCAGTGTACTGACAGCTCTCATCTCTCCCTGTTGGACACATTTAAGTACGTGGGAGTGACTTTAGATCTAGCCCTGGATTTTTCCTCACACATTTCCACCATTAGCAAATCCATTAATTCCAGGCTTGGCCTGGATTTCCACCTCAGTCACTTACCCACATAGAAAGCATTTACAGTATAGCCATCTCCCAAGACATCCTTCTTCTCTGCCTACAGTATAGCTCACTCATCTTTACAAATGTCACCAAAACATTGCTACATAAATGGGATGTTGCAAATAACAACATCTGCCATTTTGCCTTGCCCTCCCATCTAAATCATCACAGCACCCTCTACTCCTCTCTGGGATGGCACTCCCCCTCTGCCTCATGCTCCTTTGTGCTAGGATGCTTTCTCTTCAAACTACATAGTTTGGCTTTCTTTGTTGCCTCTATCTCTAATACATTCAGTTCAACCTACCTACTTACTCCAATCTACTGATTCCACCTCCCTAGTCATTCCAAAGTGCTTAACCAAAATGGGTGATCAGGCCTTTTCCTAGCCTGCCCCAGGGTATGGAACTGCCTTCCTACAGAGGTGCCAGCCAAGATTCAATGCAGTAATGTTGTAGTATATCACAAAATGCTGCAGTATACTTCAGGAAATAGAGTAATTCAATGGCAATTAAGCCCTTTTGTCATGCATTATTTTGTGACATGTCACTTACTGCAAGTTGCTGCATTGTATTGTGGCTGGCTCTACTGTACTAAGATTCATAACTTTCCCACCTTGTCATCCATCAGAGTTGCTATTAAGGCACAGTTCCATTATCCAAGCCAGCAGTGGCTTCTAACCTGAACCCCTACTCCTTACAGTTCTACACACTGTCCAACTACATGGCCAACCTGTCTAGGTCTGCATTCATTTTATTGTCTATGCTTCTTTTTAATGATACTTTACCTAATTGTTATAATGCTGTAAGTATGCTCTAACACTGAATTTGTTCCTGATATTCTGTCTCAGTTGTTATACCTTTAGATTGCATGCATCTCACACTGAATTTGTTCAGCGTATTTTGATTCTGTCCAATATTTGGATTGTTGTACTTTTTTTTGTATCCTCCCAGGTCACACCTGAAAATAGGCATTCAGTTTTCTAGTGTACTTTCCTGAACACCAGAAACAAAATAAATAAATAAATCTTGTATGAATATGATATATTTGTGTCAATGCAATAAAAGCATTCTTTGAACTGCATCTGTGAAATATTTTTGCCATATTTGCAGTTCCTTAGACTTCACAGGTTATGCAATAGAGATAATGATTTTGCTGAGCAGGCTCAAATAATGCATAGTTTTTTTTCTTTTATTAACAGGGGCTACCCTAAAAGCACAGTGGACAAGGCACTACCCTGGGTCAGTGATATGCCCAATAACATTGACCATCATAGGAAGGTTACTCTCACACAACAATGATGCGTTCCACTAGTGCTTTCCTTCTATCACAGTACACCTTCTCTTTATAGGATCATCACTAGGAACTTCCCTATTCTGCAAACTAACCCTTATATCAAAGCTTCCTTTACAGAACCAACTATTGCCTCCTACTGCTGATCACCCAACCTGTAGAATCTCCTGATATGAAGTTGCCTACATACTCTTAACAATTCATCCTTATCAGGTACCAAAGCTTGCAATAGAATTTGCTGTTATACTTGCAGATTTATTTCTAGTGTCACTGAAATCTGAGGTCCCACGGGTGTTTCTCACATCACCAAGGAGTTCCCATGCACTTCCACTAATGTGGTGTATTGTATTCTTTGCAGGGAGTATACAGATATCTACACTGGAGAAACTGGCAGATGCCTGACTGATTGATTCAGCGAACATCACAGGGTGTCAATGATCTTTCTGTTTGTGTCCTTCAGCAGGGTTTCTGGGATGCTGGCCAAAAAAAAAACATGGAAACCAAGCTGATCATCCACCTAGGCTCAATGTAGCCCTCCAGTTTAAATGATAGATGTATTTTCTACTAACATCTTTCAGTCACCTTATGATTTTCCACCTCAGTCAGTCTTTTTTGCCCCTACCCCTGTCATATATTTGATTGCATATGTGCATAGTACATTTGCATGTGAGGGGATACCGGCACACACTCCCATTCTGTGTGTGTGTGTGGGGGGGTCATCCTCACATGGGCATTCCAGCTATGTGTGCACATCTATTTTCATTCCTCAGATGTCTCCATCTCTGTCTCCTTCCTTCATATTTGTTACCTTTCTGCCTTCTTACTAAGCCCTGTTTATTAGTCTCCACTTGAGGACTCTCTACTCATTCACTCCTATGATGCCTTGTCATACCCATCATCACATTTTTGTTTTCAAGATTATTTTCCTACCTTGCCTATTATCACTTTTTCTCCTAGAACCTCCCCCTTTTTTGCTTCCCTCTGTATATATTTATATATATGTATATATCCCTTATTTCCCCTTACCTATGCAGTAACTTTTCTTTTTCTCTTTTAGATAATTCCTGAAGACCCACAGTCAAAACATTGATTTTGATTATTTTCTATTTTCAGCATGCATTTAATATTACCATTTTATTTTGTGAAATATTTTGACTTGCATCCTATAATATTAATATATTGTGCCTTTTTGATTTTTCAGCAAAGGGGATCATGCGCCTAGAACAAGTTCATGTGCAACCAGATGCAAAACAGCTTGGCTTTAAAAAAGGGTTTTCATGTACTACGAATCTAGTGTCATTTTATAATCATGTTAACTTATGCCTTGTTATGGGTACACCTGTTGATGTTATTCTACTATACTTCAGCAGAGTATTTGACACCATCTCCCACAATATCTTGGTTAATAAACTAATATCTCTGAGATTTAGTCAGCGTTTGGTCAAATGGGTGTAAAGCTGGCTTTTACAAAGATCACATCATGCAAAGATCAATGTGAAGATTTCAGATGTAGGATGCATCAGCAGTGGGGGTGTCCCAGGGCTCTGTCCTGGGTCCAGCACTGTTTAATATTTTCATAAGTGATATTAACATCAACTTAGGGAATTTTCTTTCCAAATTTGCCGATGACATGAAGCTGGGAGTAGAGGTCGACACTGATATCAAATATCATTCACTATGTAAGGACTTGGAAACTATTGAAAAATGGGCAAGATCTAACAAGAGCTCCTTCAACCTCAACAAGTGCTTCATAATGCATTTTTGGAAAAATAATCCACTGCACCCAAATTCACTAAATAACATACATATCCGGTCCATTGACAAGGAGCAGGACATTGGTGTCATTGTCAATAACAAATTATCTGCTTCTGATCACTGCAAGAAAATAACAACAACAGCTAATGGGATGATCAAAACAGTCCAGAACACCTTTATGTCAAGAAACGAACAATGTCTGATATCTCTGTATAAGACTTATGTTAATCCCTATTTAGATCATGGGACCCCTTTCTGAAATCCATACTTAAATGGGGATATTGAATTGGTAGAAAGAGTGCAGAGACATGTTACAAAGATGGTGCCTTGAATAAAAAGTAAGTCATACGAAGAAAGACTAAGGGAGACTGGTCTGCTCACCTTATGGAGTAGAAGGCATAGGGGTGACTAATTACTCATTTGCAAAATCCTTTACTTATTTGAGCTGATGTCTAAATGTGGACTGAAATTTTCCACCAGAGTCAATTCCTTGAGGTCTCAAACAGTTAACTTGTAGTGCCATGGGCAAACACTGTGAAAAGAGACTATTGTTTCACAGTTTGATCAGTGAAGGCCTGGAATGGACTGATCCAAGAACTAGTCAACCAAAACACTGTTGCCAAGCTGGCCCATCAGTGCAATGGTTGGATTTCTGCTTGCAATGCCAGTGACCTGGGTTCAAGAGCAGACTCAGATCGCTGGAGAACCGGCCGGGGAAAAGGCTTGCGCGTCCCACGACTGCTCGTCTTCTCTGGGAGGAAGGAGGAGGCTAAGGTCCACAGTTTGCCTGACCCCAAGTGCAGACTTGGGGTATGGCAAGTCCTGTTACCAGGAGGGGCCAGCTGAGATGGTGGTGGACATCGGTGCATAGTGCCTTGACATCAGGGACGTGCACCATGTGAGGTTGAAAAAGGAGGAAACACCAGTGGCAGTCTTCTAGGTGATGGAGACTCAGAAGAGACCCTGATTGTCCACACCTCCCTGATGTCCGCAGTAGATAAAACACTTGCAAGATTCTCAGGGTGACACCGCACCACCCCATACCCGCCTGGGGGGTATAGCCATGGCTCGATCGGGAACCACCAGGGCAGAATCGGGGAGGTTGCAGAGCACAGAGAGACTGCCATCTGTGTCTCACAAAGGAGTGGGTACTGGCACTGGAGGAAGGAGTTATTCACAGAAATAAAAAAAAAACACCATTGCCAGTTTTAAAAATGGCCTCAATTAGCTCTTTTATTTCAAACATATTATGGTATAATTCACCCACATGGTGTGGGATACAATCTCTATGAGCACAATTGCCTACTTTTGTATTTCTTATCCTAGTAAACCTGACTACATATGATATAAGTAGACAAAAAGGAATTTCAGCAAACCAGTCACACTTCTTTTTTCATAAAATTTTTTATTTTAAGTTTTTTCTTGAACACAACGATCCACTGGTGTGCCCAACATTTCACTCAAACCTTGGACTTTGTCAGGGGCTAGGATCTTGTGTTCTTACCCATGTAATGTAATGTAAGACCATTACACTATAAGATTCACTTTCCAGGCTCCCCCTATAGGTCTGCCCCTATGGAGATGGTCCAGTACCGCCCTTTGAGGGATGTGACCCCAGATGGTCTATTGGCAGTGCTAGGCCTATTGGGATTCCTGCTTGCAAGCATGGGTCCACAGAACCTGGTACAAGCCTGTAATATGGCTGTGACAGAGGCTCTGGATTCCATTGCTCCTGTCTGGGTTTGTCCCCTTATCCTTCGCCCTCGGTCCCCATGGTTTGATGGGGCCTTGAGGGAGCTGAGGTGGGTGGGTCAAAGGATGGAGCATTGCTGACAGAAATTGGGCCTTGGTGCTGACAGGCTTAGATTGATGGAACACTATAGGGACTATCAATTGGCTATCTCATGTAAGAAGGCAGAGTTCTTGTCCAATGGGATTGGTGCAGCACAGAATCGACAAGCCCAGCTCTTTCGAACTGTGAACAGACTGTGCAATCCAGTCTGTCTGCAGGTTTGGAGGGCATTTTCACAGAAAAAGTGTGACGAGTTTGTTTGCTTCTTTGCTGATAAGGTGACCAACATCATATCAGAGATTTCTTCAGCTCACTTTAGTGGGGGTGGCAGTGGTCGGTGAGAGGTTGATACTCCTTGGTTTGGTTGGTGCAACTTTGACTGGTTGAAGATCATGGAGGTCATACAGATTGTCCAGAGTATGCAGTCAATCTGCTGTAGTCTGGATCTGGGCCCAACTTGATGGGATGTGTTGATGTCATCTGCCCAGTCCTAGCAGAGATAGTCTGGTGTTCATTGAATTCAGGTGAGTTTCCAGACTCTCTGAAGGTGGTGGTGGTGACACCCCTACTTAAAAAAAAGGCTTTCTTGACCCAGATTGTCCTGCCAACTACAGAGCAGTCTCTAACCTTCCCTTTGTGGGGAAGGTTATTGAGAAGGTAGTCACGCAGCAGCTGGAGAATCATTTAACCATCCATGATATCTATGATTATCTCCAGTCTGGATTTCAGAAGAGGTATAGCAGACAGACTGCCCTTGTTTGGGTGCTCAGATATCTCCTCATAGTGAGGGATCGAAAAGACATCCCATCTTGGTTCTTCCAGATCTCTCTGCAGTGTTTGACACTATGAACCATGGGGTGCTGCTGGAGTATCTGCGGTTCATCTGTGGCCTGTCTGGTACAGTCCTCAATTGGTTCGATTCTTTTCTCACTGGCAGATCTCAGAGGGTGGTGTAGGGGGTGTATTCCTCTGACTCATTCTCTCTGCCATGTGGGGTGCCACAGGGCTCTGTGGTGTCCCCTATGTTGTTTGTGGTTTACATGCTGCCATTGGGAGACATTGTAAGGTGGTATGGTTTGGGTTTTCATTGTTATGCAGATGATACCCAGCTCTACCTGTCTTTTTTGCCTGAACAGCATAGTGTGGTCTCAGTGTTTAATAACTGCCTTGCTGAGATCCAGGGCTGGATGACTACCAGCTGGTTGAGGTTGTATATTGACAAGACTGAGATATTGATAGTCGACCCAGGTCACTGGTTAGAGGGGTCGGCTGCTGGTCGGGCCTTCAGGCTTTGGCTGGGGAGGCAGACAGTTGCTGATCTCTGAGCAGGAGTAGAATCTGGGTGTTATTTTTGATGATAGGCTGATGCTACATTCTCAGGTGTCAGCTGTCATCAAAACCTCTTTTTACCATCTGAGGAATATCTCCTGGATTAAGCACCTTGTTCCGCCTGACGATCTTCCAACTCTTGTTCACACTTTTGTGACATCCCACCTTGATTACAGTATCTCCCTATACCTAGGGCTGCCGGGGGTTGATATCTGCTGCTTGCAGCTGGTGCAGAATGCAGTGGCCAGGTTGCTGACTGGGTTGTCTCGATCCAGCCATGTCACACCTGTGCTGTGCAGACAGCACTGGCTGCCAGTTCAGTGGTGGATCACCTTCAATGTCAGTTTGCTGACCTATAAAGCCCTACATGGACAGGGTCTGAGTTACTTGCAAGACATCCTTCATCCCTACTGCCCCCTCCAACTGTTCTGCTCCAGCAATGAGAGATTGTTAGAGGTGTCCAGGGTCCGGTTCAAGACATCTGGGGCAAGGACGATTGAGTTTGTGGCCCCTACCCTGTGGAA
The DNA here is from genome assembly GCA_016271365.2 of Neoceratodus forsteri. Lineage (NCBI taxonomy): Eukaryota > Metazoa > Chordata > Ceratodontiformes > Ceratodontidae > Neoceratodus > Neoceratodus forsteri. The sequence goes on along the minus strand of CM028132.1, from coordinate 1,059,986,680 downwards.
TTCTTTACCTCATCGGATACAAGAGTGCCTGACTGTGGAGGGCTTTATGATGGCTTTAAAAACATACCTTTTTGAGCTTGATTTTCCTGACTGTATTTGTTAAAGTTGGTTTATGTTTTGCTGATTGTATGATTTTAGTATGTATATATTGAATTTTAGTGTAAAGGCACCATGATCGTTTGGAATAGTGCCTTTTTAAAAATAAAGATGAATTGAAAAATGTAATTGAATGTTCATTTTTACTTCTGAATGAAATAGGTGTCTCATATTCAAATTTTAAAGTCTGTTTATACTTGTTGCAGGCAGCTGCTTCCAACCCGAAAGTGTATACAAGCTACTGGGGCTGTTTTTGCAAAGCACCCTTGTCAAGGGGTAACTGTTCTGTAACTCAAGCTTTACTTATGCTTTTCAGTGAGTGTCACATTTTCCAAAGATTCTGTGCTGTTTGGAAACTGTGACAGAAGCTGAATAGCTTTGGAAAAGCTTGAATTACAAGAACACTTATCCCTTGACAAGGGCACTTTGCAAAAACAGCCCCTGTAGCCTCTAGAAACCTGTGGGTCAGAAGCAGCTGCCTGCAACAAGTATAAACAGACTTTAAAAATTTGAATATGAGGTACCTATTTCATTCAGAAGTAAAAATGAACACTACATGAGTAAGAACACAAGATCCTAGCCCCTAAAGAAGCCCAAGGTTTGGGTGAAACATTGGGCACAACAGGGGATCATTGTGTTCAAAGAAAAACCTAAATGCTTTAATGAAAAAAGAAGTATGGCTGGTTTGATGAAATTCCTTTTTTTGTCTCCTGATATGATCCGTTTCACCAGCACTGAATACTAACCTCTTGAACTTATAGATCAAAAAAGGGTACCCACCTAAAACCGCCTCTGTACATATGATATAAGGCTTTTTACTTGCATACTATAGTCATTATGTATGTTGACAGTGTCCTTAAAAGTGGTTCTCTTAAGTTATTTACCTGGTGTGTTTCTCATACCATGCTGCTTTTCATTTTCACTATTGCACCTTACTGATTATAGATATTTCTTAGCAGATGCACTTACAGTATATCTTTAAGAAAGGGCATTTAAGAGACAGTTCACAGCCAGCATGTTGTCTCTGACAATGCCCAGTAGAAGGCTGGGTGAAAAGTGCTGGCAAATTTTTGATACCTGTTCCACTGCCACTGTGTACATTGCAACAAACCTGTAAAAGATATTTACCTGTTTTGCACCAAATACATTGTTTTGAGCAACATATACAGTACTGTAACTGCTCTTTAGTCTCTTTTTGTACGCTGAGTGTTTTACTCCTGGTGTCCCCCCCCCCCATATTTGCAAAGATATCAAGACCAGTAATCTCCCACAAATAGAAGAGCAAGCGTCCAATAAATAATGGTGCAACAGTAACTTGAAGTGAAACAGGTAGATTACACTGATAACTCAGTTCTGTCACAGAAAAGGCCTTTGAATTCATCTTGGTTTTATAATAATGAATTACTAGTCTAATAAATTAAGACAAACAGAGATTAGTATTTGAGTTTTGAGCAACTACTAAATCCTCAAGGGCAGTACAAACAGAGTAAAAATAGCCTGAAGGATAATGCACCTAAAAATAATTCATCTGAAAATATGGAGCCAACCAATTCAACTGGGCATAAAGAGAAACATGATGGTTTCTGGCAGGGGCAATAAATGATGAAAGCAACATATATTATTATAAACAGCAGGAAGCTATATAACACAGTGGACCCAATTTTAAAGAACAAAGTGGAAGCAAAATCAAAGAAGAGGATTAATCAAATTATGGAAATCACCTTATGGGTTTCCAGAGAAAAAATAGTAATTTAACTTATAAGCATCACTTAGATTTTAGTGGATAATTTCTTGCGTGACACCCCTATGTGTTCAGAGTAAGTCAACAAAGGGTCTAGATGAGCACCTAAATATCTAAATGAATGTAACTTGTTCAATTACAGTACCATATGAATGACAACTAGATAAAGTATAACTTTTCTTCCGAACTCTATTCAAGCCAAATAACATGTATTTTGTTTTAAGTGAATTTCAAACCAAATTACAACTAAACAATTTATTAACTGTAGAACAATTCTTATTCAGAAATTAAAGAGGCTTGCTTAGAACTTTGAAAAATAATTAAGTAATCTGTATATAAAATTGTGTCACAGTTTGAGCAAACTGCTGAGACAGACTTTTGAAAAAGCAAAGCAGGGGTTGTAAAATGGATCCCTGAGGAACCCCTCTGGTGATTGTCTTTCAAGAAGATAAAACTGTGTAAATTCCAGCTGACTGTGTAAGGGCAGAAAAGTAGTCCGCAGTTCATAAGAAAAATTTGAAGACATTCCCATAGATTCAGATTTTCATATAGAAAACTATAATCAATAGGATCACATGCTTTGGTCAAGTCCATGAACACAGCCCCACTGGACCTCTACTCTTCCATACCTCTGAGAACCATGCTTGTAAACTTGACCAAAGCTGTCCCTTCACCTCTCCCCTTCTTAAAATTGTCCTGCTGAGTACATAACAAGTTCCACTGATCCAAGTAAATACTAATCTGTTTTGCTGCAATTCATTTTATTATTTTGCTTACAGGATTTAAAATAGAAATTGGATGGTAGTCATCTATGGAGACAGCATTCACCTTTCTTGATCAGGGAACCACCTGATCAACATTCCAATTCATAGGGAACATTTGAGAAATAAGGAAACCATTGTAAATAGTGCACAATGTGGTAGCAATCTGGTGGCAATGAGTTTCAAAAAGCATGAATCCAGGCCATCTTCATTATCATCATTTTTATCAGGGACAGTGTAGACAGATTTTAAGGTACCCTGAACAATGAACCATTCAAACTAAATGGTGAAGCAATCAATGAAAGCTGGATTTTCATGCCCAGTGAGAGTACTGTGATCTTGTTTTAGAAGTTGCGGATGTCAGATACAGAAAGATCAATGAATTTAACATTTAACAGATTGGCAATATCACTGGGATCAGTAATTTTAGAGTCACCAATAACACATTTTTTTAACTGCACCACTAGGTTTAGCATTGGTCAGGGCAGTAACATTAGGCCAATGAGTGTGTGTGTGTGTGTGTGTGTCGGGGGGAATGTCCAGCTACTGTGAATTTGTTTTTTGAAAAATGTAGCCTTGGGTACCTTAATCAAGTGCTTGCAGCTGTTTCTAATTCAATGGAACTCATACAGTAAGATGAGAGTTTGAGAGCATGCATATTTGTACTGACATCTTGTAGTACATTTATTTATTTTAGGGGAAACCCAGCTGTTATTTGAACCTCTCAGTCTCTTTTTTGAATAGGAAAACTAATTCTGAATAGGGACTAATTGAGAGTAAAACAAAATCAAGTGCATAGTGAACCTTAGTGATACATTCAAGAAAAGACCAATTAATCAGTTTTACCTTAAATCTAAGTAATTCAGGATTAACCTTATCAGAACTCCAGGATAACAACATTTTAGGTGGCATTTCAGGGGGTTTAAAATTTAAGGCACAGTACTTAAGAAAATGGTAATGTATAGCTTCCTCCATGACCCCTGAAAATGTTATTCAATAGACATGATTGGTTAAGACCCAGTCAAGAAGGGAATGATTAGCATTTGATATATTTAGCCTTGTAGGAGACAAAATTATTTGGGTTAACTGAAACTCACAGAAACAGAGTTTGATGGCAGATACTGTAAGTACCACTTGGTTCACCCAGTCTGCCCTTTTTTTCGTAGCTACATTGTTAATGCAGACCACACTTGATCTACTGCTCTTTCTCCCTTCACCTTCCTTTCCACTATGATTCCCTTGTGCTTATCCCATGCATTCTTGAACCCCGCCACTGTATTCATCCCCACCACCTCTGCTAGAAGACTGTTCCAGGAATCCACCACTCCTTCTGTGAAGAAGTACTTCCTAACATCTCTCCTGAATCATCCTTCTCCAGCTTCATAGCATGCTACCTTGTTCTTGAGCACCTTTTCTTTTGAAAAATACTTCCCTCCTGAACCTTATTTACCCATGTGAGGTATTTAAAGGTCTTTATCATATCCTCCTCTCCCTCCTCTCTTCCAGGGTGTGCATATTGAGGTCCTTTACTCTTTCCTCATAAGTCTTTGATTCACACCATGCACCATTTTAGTTTCCTCCTCTGGACAGCCTCCACTCTGTCTATGTCCTACCAAAGATGTGGTCTCCAGAACTCCACACAGTACTCTAGGTGGGGTCGTCAATCAATCAATCAATCAAAATCTTTATTTACCCAGGCGATCACCATTGAGCAAGCTCATTTACAAGGTGGACCTGCAGTTTGCAAGGATGAGGGTACAGAATAGAGTACAAGTAAAATACACATAAAACAACAGTAGCAAGACAAATATAACAAAATATATACAGTGTAGAAATAAAGGTAAACGATATATACTGAGATGCCTTTATAATCCTATCCATCAATAACATGTTCATATCCTGTAAAGGAGTGCCTAGGATATGGAAAAGCACATGCACAGAAGGCAGGGACACTGGCAGAAAGATTATGGGATACTAAGCAGGTGGTATCAGGGAATAAAAGTAGGCGATTGGGTGGGTGTTGCAGTGAGTACGTAGTACCGGTGGGACTGGAATGGACTGAGGTGAACCGGTAGTACTGATGGGACTAGAATGGACTGAGGGAGGGGGGAGGAATCTTGGTAAGGCAACACTTAGTTTGAACAGGAAGGACTTAGTTTGAGCAGAAACGTCAGCTGGACAGCTAGGAATGGTGGAAACAGTTACAGAGCTCCACAAATGTTTTGGTATACAGGGTCTTGAACATAGCAAGACTAACAGGGGAGCTATGTCTCAGCGATTTCTGTATCCTAGTCCAAAGCGTGGGTAGGACAAAGCTTACAGCTGCTCTTCCAAAGCAGGTACCAACCCTAGGTACTTTCAGGGAAACCAGCGAGTGACTTCTCAAGGCATAATTCCCAATCAGGCTTAGTGGGAGACAGTCAGCAATGTATTGCGGGAGTTTGTTGGTGAAGGCTCAGAGAGTCCAGAGGGCTGCATTTCTATACTGCCTGTGTTGAAGGGAGGGCCAACCCACAGCTGCATATAGTGAACAGGGGTGGGTGGAAAAGGGGAGGCCTGTTATAAATCTCAGAGCTCTATGATACAGTACATCCAATTTAGCAAGGTGTGAGGCTGGGCACTGGCCATATATGAAGTCAGCATAGCAATTAGTGAGAGGCACATGGATTGGACGAGCTGTCTTTTGGTGTCTGTTGTCAGGAGGCGATTTATTCTGAGGAAGAGTCCAAGCCTCTGCCTCAGCTTTTTCAGCAGTTCTTCTATATGATCCACAAAGGAGAGTTTATTGTCTATCTAGACACCCAAATAATTGAATTTCAGTACGTATTCAAGATGTTCACCTAGTAAGGTGGAGATGGAAGGTAATGGACCAGCAGTGTCAGAATATGCCCTCTGGCCAGTTGGTGAGAATAGCATTGCTTTGGTTTTCTTGGTGTTAAGTAGTAGTCTTTTACTGAGGAGCTGGTGCTGCAGGATGTTAAAGTCAGTTTGCAGGTCGCCACAAGCAGCTTCAGGAGACTCACGGCTTATGTAGAGCACCATGTCGTCAGCAAACAGGTGAATGCTTGCTTCCTTAATGCCTACATCCAGGCTGTTGATATAGATAGCAAACAGTAATGGTCCCAATATGGACCCCTGAGGGATACCTCTTTTTATCAGTTTAAGTGAAGAAAGCTCCCCTTCAGCCTTGATTTGTTGTTGCCTACCAGTGAGGTAGTCATGGAAACAACACAAGGAGGTTCAGTCATGGCCTATTGTTTGTAAAGTAGAGAGGAGCAAACAGAGGTTGACGGTGTCTAAGGCCTTACTGAGATCCAGGAAAACTGCATATATGAATTTTTTGTTGTCTAAGTCCTGTTGCCAATCTTTAGTTACTTTTGCCAGGGCCGTAATGGCACTGTGCTTTGCTCTGAAGCCTGACTGCATAGGGTGTAGTAAGTTTGAGTTCTCTATGAAAGATCTCAGCTGGGTAGCCACAATTTTTTCTAGGAGCTTGGCGAGTATGGGGAGGAGGGAGATCGGCCTATAGTTATTTAGGTCATGGGGATCCCCTGATTTAAACAGGGGGATGATGTGAGCAACTTTAAATAACTCAAAGAGGGAACCTTGTGATAGGGACAGGTTGAATAAGTGAGAGATAGGTGCGGCAAGAATGTGATAAGCAATTTTCAAGTAATATAGGTCGAAGAAGTCAGCCCCAGCACTTTTTTTAGTGTCCAATTTTAGGAGAAGATCTTCAACTTCCTTTACAGAGGTGGGAAAGAATGAAAAGGTTATGATATTGTTACTCGGTTCCGGGAGCTTAGTGTTGATCTGTGGGTGTAGTCTGCTTACTGGTGCTAGGCCTGCAGTGGCAAAATTATTGTTGAAGGCTTGCAGGATCTCATTTCTGTTATTGTCGGTCTTACCAGAGATCTATACAGAGGTACAACCACCTCCCTCTTTCTGCTGGTGATACCCTCCCTATGCACACTGGCATCCCACTGGCTCTCCCAACAGCCTTGTTGCACTGCCCAGTCACCTTTAGGTCATCCGATATGATTATCTCCAGTTCTCTTTCCTGTTTGGTGGATATCAATACCACTCCACCCATTTTGTACTCTTCCCCTGGGTTTCTGTGCCCTAAGTGCATTATTTTGTACTTTTTCACATTGAAACCCAGCTGTCATACCCTTGACCACTCCTCTCGTTTTCTAAGGTCTCTGCTTATCCATTCCACTCCCTCTGGAGTGTTCAGCCTATTGCAGCTTTTGGTGCCATCTGCAAAGAGGCAGACCTTCCCTTCCAGCTTCTCTGCAATGTCACTGATAAAGACATTAAAGATAACCAGTCCAAGCACTGATCCCTGAGGCACAACACTGGTCACTCTCCATTCCTCAGAGTGAACTCCATTTACCACCACCCTCTGTTCCTTATTCACTAACCAATTTCTTACCTAGTTTACCACCTTTGGACTCACTCCTAAGCTACCCAGCTTGCATACTAGTATCCTTTGTGGAACAATGTCAAAGCCTTACTGAAATCTATGTAGGCCACATTCACCGCTCCACCCTGATCTAACTCCTTGGTCACCCAGTCAGAGAATTCTATCCAATTCATTTAACATGACTTCTCCCCTGTGAAACCATGCTGCCTTGGGTCTTGTAACCCACTGGATTCAAAATATTCCACAATCCTTTCCTTCAGCAGTGATTCCATTAATTTTCCCTCCACTGGTGTCAGGCTGACTGGCCTATAATTGCCAGCCTCCTCCCTGCTATGACTTTTGTCTAGTGGGACTTCATAAGCCCTCAACCAGTCCTCCAGAACCACTCCTTTTTCCAATGAGATGTTAGACAGGACTGTCAGAGGTGCAGTTAGTATTTCCCTGAGCTCCCTCAATATCCTTGGATGCACCCCATCTGGTCCCATTGCTTTGTCCACCTTCAGATTAGCAAGTCGCTTCAGGATTCTCTCCTCCAAAAAAGAACTAGAGTCCACCTCCCTCCCTCCCATGCTTCTGTTACTTTTTTGTGGCCCCTCCCCTTCTCCTTTCTTTGTGAACACCGAACAAAAGTGTTTGTTCGGGATGTCTGCATTTTCCTTGCTCCCCTGTACACAGTGCCCCCTACCCCTTTTAATCATATGATCCCACCCATGGTCTTCCTCTTTTCACTTATATTCTTAAAGATCAATTGCAGTGTTTTAAAATGTTTTTACTGTATTTTATTTGCTCACCATGAGAACGACCACTCCATATATATTGCAAGTAATGTGCAGGAACAGTAATTTCTCATGTTCAGATGTTATTTTACTGCCTGTCTTTTTTGAAGGTGTCACACAAAATCCCTCAGACATTATCAGACAAGTTGTCGAAATCTTGGGTGAGTGCTTATTCCATTCAAGCAGCAATGACATCATTTTCCTCAAGGTTCTGGCAGCTCAATACATCATATTACGACATTGAAAAATCAGTCTTTGCTTCCAATTTTCTGGTGATGGCCTGTATTAATCAAATTATTCCAGTAAAACACAATGAGTAAATATCTGTCAATTTCCCTAAGCTGATCAGTACTTGGTGCACAGTATTACCCCCCTCCAAAAAAATTAATCATCAACAACATGACAGGCTCGTAACATGAACATTTTTGTTTCCTTTGTTCTCTTCCTGCCCTGAATGAAGCCCCAACAGTTTCCTCCTTTTTTAAAGTATTGTCCCCTAAAACTATTGATTAATCTGTGAAAGTAACTAAATATTTATCTGTAACGCTGTATCAAAAAAAATTCAATAGGCAAAGATCCTCAGACAATTGAAAGAGAACATGAGTTGTTGCCATTTTGCAATCTGTTGTACACTAGTGTGTGTGTGTGTGTGTGTGTGTGTGTGTGTGTGTGTGTGTGAACTGCCAGAACATTGAGGAAAATGATGTCATTGTTACCTAAATGGAATGAGCACTCACCCAAGATTCCACCAGCTGATTTAAAAATGTCTGAGGGATTTTCTGTGAAACCATTAAACAGGAGAGCATTAAAATAGTATCTGTACATGACAAATGGCAATTTCTTAATTTCATATGTAATAAATAAGTCCTGGTTGTCCTTATGTTAGGTAAAAGGAGTAAAGTTTATAATATGTTTGTAATACATCTGTAGTTCATCTTTAAAAAATGTATCGTCCGCTTTTGTTACCTGCTGGGCTATTCTCATTTCCATTTGCACCTTTGCACTCCTTACTGCTTTCCCTGCTTCCCTCTGTTTATCTTTTTATTTTTTTTATTTTGATCTTTGGTAACCAGGTAAGGCCCACTAGGCACTAGTGCCTGTTTTCAGGGGCAACCTGGGAGCACTGGGGAGGTTAAGTGACTTACTCAGAGTCACACAGTGTGCAAGTGGAGGTTGTGGGAATCAAACCCCAGTCCGCTGGTTATACCAAGCTCGCTTACAGCTTATTACTCTAACCTCTAGGCTATTCTGCCAGACTCTGATACCCTGATAGACCTCCCTATCCTCCTCCCTCTGCAGCTCCTTATACCATCAGAATGCTACCCCTTTTGCCTTTACCTTTTTAACTCCTCTTTCGAGAACCATAGCAGTCTTTTTTTCCTCTTGCTTTTGCTCACTTGCTTGATACAGAGGTTTGTTGTGTTTACTATGCTCCTTTTAGCTTTTCCCACTGTTACTCTACCCCTCCCAAGCCATGCCCCCATGCCAGGTCATCCTTAAGGAATTCACCCATCTTCATAAAATCTGCTCTCCTGATGTGCAGAACCCTCACCCTTGTGTGGCTCAATTCTGAAGCTGTCCTTATATTGAAATACACCGTATGGACATCACTTGCCCCCTGGTGGCCTCCCACCTTGACATTTGGAATACTATCCCTGCAAGGGAGCACCAGGTTCAGTATTGCCCCCTCACAAGTAGGTTCACTGACTCGCTGCCTGAGTAAAACCCTTTGCATAGAGTCCAGGATATCCCTGCTTCTAGCTGAAGCCACTGCTGGGAGGCTACAATCTACAGCACATATGGCAAGTTGAATTTTCCCACCAGTAGCACCTCCCCCTTTCTGTCATCTTGCCAGTGACTTGCACCAGTGCCTTTTATCATGCCTCTCGCTGTGCTGGAGGTCTGAAGATCATTCCAGTGTGAATAGTGGCTCCATTCCCCTCTCCAGGGTGACCCACAGTATCTCTTCTTCCCCTGTATCTCTGTTGCTTTCATGATTTTCCTCGCATAAAGCACCACACCCCCTCCTTTCATTGCAACACAGTCCTTCCTGAACACAGTATAGGCTGGTATGGCCATGTCCCAGTCATTGTTTTCAGTGCACCATGACTTGGTAATAGCCACAATATCCAGATCAACCTCTGCCATGATGGCCTCTAGGTCTGGAATCTTATTCCTAGATTTCTAGCATTCGCACACATGGCCTTCAAGATTTTTATCAACTGAGCTTGTTGCCCCCCTTTTTTCCTTTTTGCCCTCTCTCCTTCTCCCCTCTTTTTGATGCTCCCATTTCCATCCCATTCTACCTCTACCACCCTGCTTCCTTTATTAATTTGCACCCTGGGGGATTCCACTCCCATTAGGTTCTCCTTAATCCCTAGTTTAGCCTTGGAGGGGTGCAGTTTCTGACTCCCTGATTCCTTCTGCCACACCCCTTGACTAGTTTAAATGTTTATCGAAGTAACATTTAATCTGTCCACTAAGAACTGCAGTTCCTCTCCTAGGATAGAGACAGGCCATCAACCCTGTATAGGCCTTTATCCTCCCAGGTGGGTCCCCTCTCCCCAATGTAGCTGAACCCTTCTTCTCTGCACCATTCCTTCACCATAACTTAAAGCTCTTGTTGTGGAGATACCGCTCCTCACCCTTGTTGTAGATAGGCAGTACCTCAGTGAAAGCAATTGAGCAAGCTACCTATCTAAGACCCCTCCCCAACTCCTTAAGCACCCCTTGCACTATCCTAGACCTGTCTCTAGCCAGATAATTAGTTTCCAGGTGGAAAATGACATCCAGCTCTCCCTCCTGTCCTGCTGCACTAGCGATCCTTAGGATCTTCTTCCCATCCCTCCAGGCCATGGCACCTGGTAAGCACCTAACCTGCCTCTCCTTCCTTTCCTATTCCCAAATTTATCCCCCTCACAATCAAGTCCCCCATCAGAAGTTGCATCCTCCTCCTCTGGGGTCCTCTACTACCCTACTTGGCATCTCCACTATGGAGGGCCCCCACTTCCTTCCTGGTCACTACCACGGGTGCCTCCTTTTGACAGTCCCACCCAGCCAGTGCAGCATAGGATTATGTAGTGGTACCAATTTAGGAATGTGCTTCTGTCAAACCACCCCACCCTTCCTGAGCCCAATCACAGTCCAGTTGATCCTCTTCTCTGGCATCCTCTGAGGTAATGATGGCGGACATGGTAGACCCTGGGTGGGAAGGAGGTCTTTGAATCCTAACCAGTTTGGCCGTGAGTCCAGCAACCTCCTCCCTCAACCCAGAGAGGTTTGTGCAGATGGGGTAGCAATGCAGTCTCCAGAAGGTCTTTCTGAAACCTGCCATCCCACCGCCACTGCACTGCACCACTCCTAGCATTCTCAGTTTCTATTCTTCCTGTTCTATCTGGAAATACTTTTGTACCCTAACCTCTGATAGAGTGTTTCTAGTGTTCCCCTTTATTTGTTTCTTTCTATTTGTCTTTCCCTGTGCCTTGTTTAAATCTCTTTATACTCCTATCCTAGACAGGGTGCTGCATCCATTCCCAGTTTTGGCATACCCTTGATCTTCAACCCTTCCCAGCAGCAACTGTCAAACAGTAGTAAACAGGTTCCCTGCCTTATTTGACAGGCAGAGACCTATGCTTCTCCACTTTCTTCTGCTGATGCCTGCTGACACCTATGATGTCAGTCACCTGTTCCACTCCTTTACTGTTCCATTCACTCACTGGAGCATGAATGTGCTGGACACATTAGAGTGGAAGTACTTTTATAGTGCTCTTGTAAGAAGGCACTAAGCTTCTGAGCACCCTCCCCTTCCCCCCCTCACAGTTACACACCTGATACACAGGACTTCCTGAATCTACTCACCCCAAGGTTAAGCTCCTGAGCTAGTATCCCCACATCGCCTGTTACAATTTAAAACTCGATTTTCAAGGTATACCAAACACTGCCTACCAAATTTCAAAGTGTCCCAAACACTGCTTATAGATCTGTTCTGTTCTCCCCACTTACCCTGCTACTTTCAAAAGGAAGAGAAGTATAAATAAATATTAAGATACATTTAATGTAAAGCTAGATGCTTTCACTCAACTCTGTCAGCAAAGTCTTGGAGCTGAGACTTATAATGAGGTATGTTAGGGCTGTGCAAATACCTTTTTCTATGGTCTTTGCCCTCTTAGCTCCTTCGGCCCTCAAGCAGGCCTCAATGCTGTAGGCCTCCACACTGCAGGAAGAAATGCAAAGGGTTTCACACTGCAGGTGTCAGCTGTGGACTCAGCCTTTGACTGGCCATGCTGCGCAGCAGTGTTCATCCCCTCTCGGCACTTGAACCTGTTTTCACTACAATGGACATTTGCACTCTCACAACTATTAAGATGTAAATTGCTCATAACCACAGTTACTGTACATTCTGCATTGTTACCTCTCCATTCGGAGTTCCACTGTTAACTACTTGCTTCTGCCTACTTCCCTGGGGCTCCCTGCTCCTAGTAAATAACCATAGGTTGTTATTAACTAGACAGATTGATGCTTCCTATATAATAGGAAAGGGTGAACTACTCACTCTCCCAGTTTACTGGCTAGCACATAATTTTGCTACCTGTTATTAGCAAATAACTTAGGTTGTATTACCTAATCCTATACCAATTGTTGTTTCCTTAAACTAGGAATAGCCATAGATTGTATTAACTCATACCTCTCAACTGTCCCTGATTTTCAGGGATATCCCTGATTTTGTCTCAAAATTTCCCTTGGTCTCTCATAAAAGTTCTGTTTTTGTAACAGAACAGTGGGGGAATGTAAGCAAAAATTAAGGTTAAACATTAAAGTTACAGACTAGTTCTTCATCAGAAAATGCTCCTTACACTAATCCCTTATTCTGTCAGCTTCCGGAGGGAATATTACCAATTTTTAAGATGTGTCCCTGATTTTGGGTCTATGTCCCTGATTTTTTTAAGCTTTGTCCCTGATTTATGAGGTAAGAGGTTGAGAGGTATGTATTAACTAGACTGATTGCTGCTTCCTATATACTAGGAAAGGGTGAACTACTCACTCATCCAGTTTGCTGTCTCCCATGCAGTTTCACCACCAGTTTCGCTGCCTGCTATTAGTAATTAACAGAAGTGGTATTACCTAGACTGATTACTGCTTCCTAATAGTAGGAAAGGGTGAACTATGCATTCTTCCAATTTGCTGTCTCCCACATGATTTTGCTGGCTGCTGATCTGTTCACTGCAGCTTCCAATCTGGGTCTGTTAACCTGCCTAGGGGCTAGATGTTATTCTATGTCAACACATCAGTCCTCCTCTGGTTATAATTTGATTGTTGTATTGTAGTTAACTGCTGCCTGCAAAACTGCTTCCCTGCAGTTTTCTCTGGGACTTGTTAACAAGTACTGTAGAAGCCAAGGAATCAGGTTGTGAATAACTGGGATGTCCACTTTATTGGTACGTCCTGCTAGGCCATTCAGTCCTATGATGTCACTTGCTACTTAGTGGAGATGAGATAGCCATATATTTGGTACAATTCTGTCCCACTAATCCCACTTAGATGTTGCTATCACCTTGCAGAGCTGGCTGGTAATTCTGTTTCAGAAATCTCCCTAATAACATTAACACCTGCTTATCACCTTTGTGACAAAGCTGTCTTCAGTAATGGGTGCTGTCTCTTACTTTTGGCTGCAAAGTCGGGTAGTGTTCACAACAATTTGCATCAGTGAGGACTCAGAATGCAGACAAGAAGCTAGGTTCACTAATCAGCACTCTCTTACTGCTCGCCCAATCAAAAAAATCCACTCCGAATGCTCAACTCAATAACTCAACTTGTTTCTCATCCCTTCATCACAGCTCAGTTCCTCATTTCAGCCAACTCCCCTCCCCTCCCTCTCTCTGTCTCCCTCAGCTCACATCTCTGTCTCTGTTTCCCCCTGCTCACATGTCTGTCTCTCTGTCTCATAAAATAAATAAAAAACACATGTTACAATTTGCAATTGAGCGAGAGAGAGACTGACAGAAAGAGATAGAGAGAGAGACAGTGAGACAGAGAGACAGGACTTCTTGATGCAGCTTGAAATGCTCTCACTAGTTACAGCTAGTACTAGTAGTAAAAAATGTCATTTCTTTTATCAGAAACAGGATAACCCAGTTTAGCTGAAGCACATTTTCAATTGGGTCCTACTATACTAAAATATCAGTTACACACTAAAAAATGCTATAACATACACATAAGTAAGCTCATACAAAAACAATAACAAATATACAATAAATATACATCACTCAGTTACAACAACCTTTTGGAGAAAATGCAACATTTTCAAGCCATGATCTTAATACATTCCAAGGTATTTTGTTATTACACAAACTCAAGTGGCCTGGCAAGGAATTCCACAGCCATGGACCCTCACGTACATAACAATCTTGACCCTTTACTGTTTTCATAGTTTGCACTCTATAATTTATCCCCCCTGCTGAACGCAGCCCTACCTTAACATTTTGCTCCTCCAGTAGTTCTATCAAATAACCAAGTACTTTTTTAAGGTAGCAGCAGTGGGTCAAATGTAGCACATGTATATTGCACTGTCCCATCCAGCTATGCTCACCCTGACGCATCATGCCACCTTGAGGCACCATGCCACTCCTGTCCTGTGTGTTGGGTAACATAGTTATTGAAAAACACTGATGCTTGCACAAGGTTGGGGGGGTGTAAATTAATATGGTACAGTAATGAACAGTACTAAAAGTTAATAAATTACAGTACTAAGTAGTGGTAAATAAATATAATGGCCCAGATATTCAAAAGGGTTGCGCATGGCAAAATGCACCCCGGCGTGATATTCAAAAGGGAAAAGTACACGGCACAAGTCCTGATGCCCCGGAGTGCATCAGTAATGTATGCAGGCACAGGTGGGGGGGTGTGCCATGCATAACCTGCACAGCCCAATATTTAGCCCGGGATGTGCAGAGCCATGCATGTGCAACCCCTACCTGTGCCAGCACAAAGTTAAGCCAAAAAAATAGGAACAACTGATGGCCACCCAGAGGTGAGCTGCGCATTGCAGGGCACAACACGGCAGCTGCCACCTGTGGGTGTCCACCCGAGTTCCTGGCTGCACCTGGTGGTGCCTCTCCATGCCTGATCATGGGCATTTGTAAAAATAAGACTTCATCCTATATCCCTGGTGGTCCAGTGGACCACTTTCTGCTATCACCCGGGCATCTGTAAACAAAGAAGGTCCAATATCCTGGTGGTCTAGTGATACCCCCCCTCCCCCACCCACTGGGCCCCACCACCCGCTCCCCGGTCAGCCAGCGGGCGGCAGCACCACCCATCTGCCGCCCTGCCACCTGCCGACGACACCTCAGTGGGGCTGCCGCCCATTAGTTCCAGAAGTAAGCCAATGGGCGTGCAGCCCATACTACTACACATTCCAGATATGGGATTCATTCACATATCTGGAATAATAATGAAATACAGCTATGCACCCATTGGCTCATGCTGTGAACCAATGTGCGTGCAGCCCCACCAGGTGTCAGTCAGCAGGAGGCGCATGCGCAGGAGGGTGGGGTGCTGCCACCTGCCGCTGACTGGGGGAGGGGTGGTGGGTCTCAGAGGGCAGGTGGGGAGGTGGGTACCACTAGACCACCAGGGATATTGGACCTTTCTTTGCTTACAGATGCCCGCGATAGGGCAGAAAGCGGTCCACTGGACCACCAGGGATATTGGATCTTTTTATTAATACAGATGCCTGCGATCGGGCAGAAAGCAGTCTACTGGACCACCAGGGATATTGGACCTTTCTATTAATACAGATGCCAGCGATCAGGCAGAAAGCGGTCCACTGGACCACCAGGGATATTGGACTTGAACTATTTTTACTACAAATGCCCGCGATCGGGCTGCAGAGGGCGTCGGTCCCCGACGGCTGCTGCCTGGCAGGGCACCAAGTGCAAGTCGTCGGGGATCGGTGCACCTGCATGCAAATTGGGCCATAATGACATGAAAATGGCCCCATGTGTGTCTTGCATACATTATAGCCCCATTTGCATGTTCAGTTTTGAATATCGAGTTTGATGTGCATGGTGCAATGATACTTGCGCTAGCGCATCCCCATGCTCCACTCTGGCCACTTGCACTGGCACAGTGCCACTGCACCATGAACACTGGGGTGGCCAGGGTGCAATATTCAAAGCTGCTGAGCCATGGTGCAGCTCCTTTGAACATCACTTAGTCCACACCCCTGCGCTGCCAAGTTGAGCTGCGCCCAAGCTTGCACCACAGTCAGGCGCAGTTTGAATATCTGGGCCTATGCATACTATAGAAAGTATTTTAATATGAGGGTGTGGCTAGCCATCATGTTGAGTGGCAGCATTACAAAGCAGCTCCTGCACGACTTATATAAATCTCTATTCCGTTAAGCCAAAACTTTAGAAACCTTTGAAATACTAGCAGATTCATATTGATGGATTATTTGGAGCATTTTGATATCCAGCTTTGAGGGTATCAACAATGGGAAATCCTAGGAAGGCAATGGCACAGGAACAAGAGGCCCAGATCTTCTTCCAACCATGAGGTGCCAGCATAGATGCAACAAAGGCCTCAAGCTCCAATACCTCAGAGAATCACACAGGTGCAGCCTTGGAGGCATTAGAGAAAACAATAGCAAAATTATGCTCACCTATATCCACAATGGATAAAAAGTATTATACCATCATCTCCAGACTTGCCGCTAATGATCAAACTGTGGAAATTATCAAGCTAAACACTGCAGAGGCCACAAACACTCAGACAAAGCACTGGCAGTTGCTGATGTGTTAGTGAAAGAAAACACACATTTGCAAGTTCGGCTGAAAACTTTTGAAAATTTGTTGAGGGCCCAATATTTTAGACTCTTAGGATTAACTGAGGGGTTGAGGGGATTATCCCTTGGGCTTCATGGACTCTTGGCTACACAGAGACCTGCACCTTCCAGACTATCCACGGTTGGAATGTGCTTACCAAAACACACTGAGGAGAGTCATAACTAGGACAGAGCACCACAGGGCAATGTTGATTTCATTCTCATCGGTTCAGGATAAGGACCAGGTCCTCTTGGCCACAAAGAAGACTTCTGTTACCGTGGATGGGCAGAAAATACTTTTCTTTCAGGATTGGTCCTACTCTACATGACAATGACATAAATCCTTTGATGGAGTCAAAAGGGAACTACATCAGCATAAAATTCCATTTGCTTTGTTGTCTCCTGCTCGACTCCACCTTACCATTCAGAATAAACCTTACTCATTTTCCGATTACAAGGAAGTCATGAAACTGTTGGAACACTTGGAAAAAACACAGTTGGTAATCAGGGAAGATGAGTGGGAGAGGGGAGCAATGGAAGCTTTGGAGAAGGAGTTGTCTTCGGAGGAAGAGACTACTTGAAAGGACACATGAACAATAGATAATTATTACTATTTTCCAGTTTCAGTGTCATTCCATAATCCACTATTCTGTCCTACGACTTGGCTTTTATTGTTGTGTAAGAGTTAACTTTGCTTATTGAATTTTGCTTATTGCTATGCATATCTCCTCTGCCATGGGTGAGTAACACAGCCTTTTCTTATCTGTAATAAAGACATGATGTATGACAGAAGTGTGAGACATTGGACTTCTGTTAAATGGGATGGCAGCTTAATTGAGATGAAAAGCTCTCCACTGGGACATCTCAATTAAACTGGGGACTAGGTTTTCTTTTCAACTTCAGCATAAATCTAGGTGTATGGTCTTAGATAAATTGTTGTCTTGAAGCTAATTTTGCTGTCAGGCAAACTGGTACCAGGCCACTTCCAATTTGGGGGGCTGCTAAGTAACAGGACTTGGTGTGTCTGCTACTGCTAGACCATGCTGGAAATGCTGTTCCCCAGATGTAAAGCTTCCACTGCCAGATTCTCTGTCAGCATGAGTAGCTTTCACAAGAAGAGGAGAGATGGCCATTGCCACTTGGGGACTAAGGGTAGCCATAGCCACGGGGAGTAATGGTGGCAGGAGCCTCAGGGAAGCAGACCGGCTATAGCCACAAGGACGAGAGGTGGCTGTCGATTTGGGGAGAAACAGCGATCATTGTTGCCACAGGACTAAACTGGGCTCCCTTCTGAGGGGGAGCCAATCAGTGCACAGGGCACCAAATTTTGAACAGAGAGCTCTGCTATATAAGAGGAGCCCACAGGAGCAGTCTGGAGTTGCTTTAAAAATATCACTTGCCCAGCACCACCTCCATTAATTAAATTGGCTGCCTGGGATCCACACAGAGGAAGCTACCAAGTAATAATTGGTGGAGAAGGTTTTTTTTAGCTCTTAGGGATGGGACTTAGTATATCTATGACTCTTACCTAAGGTTACCCTGCAAAGTGTATATTACAGAGGGAGGGGCTTTGAAGCACTGGGGTTTTATCTTTTAGCCACCTTACAGTGTCTATGGAATGGATTGTTATTTTCAGTAACATAGAGTGATATGAGATAAGTAGAATCTATGCAGTATCTATGGCTCTTATCTAAGGTTACCCTGGAAAGTGTATATTACAGAGGAAGGGGCTTTGTACCGATGGGGTTTTATCTTTAAGCCATTTTACAGTGTCTTTTGGAATAGATTGTTGTTTTCACTAATATAGAGGGATATGAGATAAGTGAAATCTAGGCAGTTTATCCGATAATATTTTGTAGTGCTGGGGTTTTAGCAAATAGGTATCTTATGGTGTCTTATGGTGTCTTATGGTGTGACTGTGATTTTCACTGTTCTAGAGTGATACGTGATATGTATTAAGTGATATCCCTGGAGTTTAGCCTACAGTATAAATTGTACAGGGTGGAATGTAATAGGTGAACTTTAGGGAGCTTACACACAGGGCCAGGAATTACTGGAGGGCTGCAGAGTGGGGGACTGTGTGGTACAATAAGTGCTAATTAGTGTCTTCTAGTAATTCTAGTAATATAATTTGATCCTAGTATTTAAAACTACAGCAAAATTAAGGAGGTACTCTTTTACTATACTGAATTTAGGACTAAGGAGATTTAATGAATATTAAGGAAACTTATGGGGAAATCTTTTCACTATAATTAGAATTAAGGAGATTTCAGAGCAACAGGGAGGAAACTAGAAGTATGCAAATGGGGCATGCTAGTGAAGGTTACAATAAGAAGAGGAGTGGGCATCAAAAGGGGGGCAGTGGCAGAGGAAATGTAAATGGTACGGGGCAGCAAGATTGTAGGGGGCAAGAATGTGTAGAATAGTGGGCTGTAATGGATGTGGGGTGACTGTTTGGATGGATACATTATGGAAGTCAGGAGGTATTCAATTTGTCACAGGCTGAGGAGACTGGAGGCGGATGTGCAGTGGCTTGGTAGGGAATTAGGGAGGGTGGAGGGAGGAGGAGAAACTGAAACAGGACGGCCACTTCCAAGGATTAACAAGAGTTCAGAACCAAGGAGTAACATGAGTTCTGAATCAGGGGAAGGGAAGAGGTTGGGTACAGGGTCAAGAAGTACAGGAAGGCCAGCAGCAAGGGGGAGTCTTGGGACAGTTGGAAGAAACCAATGCACAGCAGTCCATTGGTGTCAGGAAATAGGTTCATGGTGCTGGCTACAATGGTGGATGAGGAAGGAGAGGATCTTCAACCTGGAGAAGGAGGAAGGGGTAGTGTATTTCCAGGTGACAAGATTCAACCAGAGGAAGGGGCAAGGGTGTGGAGAAGAGGGGTCCAGATAAAAAGGAGAATGAGGAAGACAAAGCAGAGGAGGGTGAAGAGAAGATGGGTCCTAGTGCAGAGGGGAGGGAAGGTGATGATGATAATGGGAGAGCTTTGGGAGGGAGCTGAACAAGTCAGATACAGGGGGCATTAGGAGAGGGCCAGAACAGGGGTGGAGGCTTGGAGCATGTCAATGGGTAAGGCCAGAGTTGCTAAATCACATGAGAGTGGATTTTCAAAGCAGGTACAAGGAAAAAGGGATGGGGAGAGAAGAGAAATGAAGAGGGGGCGTACTAGTGCTGGGAAACTCCACACTAAAAGAAGTAAGATGAGGAAGTAAAGGGGAAAGGCATAGTCGCATATGGGTCAAGTCTGTACCTGGCTTGACAGCAGGTAAGGTGGGATAGTTTATTCTCAAGATCGCAAGGAAGGGATAGCTGAAACTGCACCTTGTGGTACACTTGGGTATGAATGACTTAGCAGGTGAAATGGTAGAAGTAGTAAGGGAGAGGTTTGAGGAACTGGGAAGGTTGTGTGAGGAGGTAGGGGGATCAGTGGCCTTCTCTGAGGTACTCCCAGTACCCAGAGCAAGTACGGTGAGGAAAGCAAGGCTAGAGGAGTTCCACACTTAACTGAGGGGATGGTGTTGATCCAAGGGGTATGGCATAATGGGAGACTGGGGCAGGATCTTGGACAATAGTGATCTGTTTGCAGGGGACAGGTTACACTTGAGCAGGGATGGGCATGGGGTGTTAAAAAGGAGGTTAGAGAAGTACATAGCAAGAAAGGTGGATTTAAACTAGGCATCGGCAGAGTGGACAGCTTCAATGCAGGATCTTCAGAGAGGGGAGCCAAATAAACTCACCCCCATGCAATCAGGGATGGAATCAGGGAAGGGTCAAGATGGTAAGAAGGCTGGGGAAAGGAGTAAGGAAGGAAAGTGAACAACTTGGAGAGTTGTCTCCTTGAATGCAAGAAGACTGGGGAACACAATTGTTGAACTACAGGCTCTATTGGCAGTGGGGGGTGGACATAGTGGCCATCACCAAAACATGGGCCAACCAATACCAAGACTGGGACCTGATTATTCCAGGGTCTAGGATTTACAGGAAGGAGAGAGGCAAACGGAAAGGGGGATGAGTGGCGTTTCACATGAGGGAAGGGATTAATTGTGCAAGGGAAGAGGGGGAAGAAGGTAGAACAGAGGCCTTGTGGAAGCAATTCCTTGACATGAAAAATAGGAGTCTCAGGATGGGGTGGTATGCAGACCACCGGCTCAGGTGGAGGATGTGGACTGGGAACTTGCTGAGCAAATTAGGAAGGTGTGCGAGAAAGGTAATACAGTGATTGTGGGGGATTTCAATCTACCATAAGTAGATTGGAGTATCCCAGCCACCTCAAGTGCTAGGGAGCAGATACGCTGGGAAACCTTCCAGGACAGCTTTCTGGCACAGATGGTTACCAAGCTGACTAGGATGGGAAATATGCTGGATCTAGTAATGTCCAATGGTGAGGCTGTAAGGGAGGTGGGAGTGGAGGACCCACAGGCAAGGAGTGACCACCACTTGGTGTGGCTCATGCTTAACTTGAGCACGGAAGTGGTGGGTACAAGAGCCAGGGTGGTTGACTTCAGAGAGGCTGACTTTGGAGGATGGGAGTAATCTTAGAGGGGCACCTGATACGAATTCAGCCACACTGGGATGCAAGCCAGAAATGGGGAAAAATCAAAATGGGGCTTGTGGAGGCTACTGAGACATGTACCAAATCACAGAGCAAGAAAGGAAGGGCTAAGAAAACAATCTGGATGAACAGGAAAGTCTTAGAAAAAGTGAGGGCAAAAAAAAGCAGCATTCAGGAGATGCAGAAAATCCAAGAGGGAGGAGGACAATGAGGAGTACATGAAGAAGTCCAAAGAAGTAACCAGGGGAGTCAGGGTGACCAAGGCTTCCAGAGAACTGAGGCTGGCACAGGGCATCAAGATGGGGATAAGGAATTCTTCAGGTACATATGGAAGAGAAGGAGCTGCAAGGACCAGATAGTAAGGATTAGGAAGGAATGGGGTGGGCAGAGAAAGGGGCAGAAAAGGCAGAAGCACTAAATGAATACTTCTGTTCTGTATTCACGAGGGAGAATGGTGGACAACTACTGCAGGGGTGGGCAGGGTGGGTGAAGAGCAGAGGGTGACAGATGGGGTTATAACTGATGGCAGGGTGTTGGAAGGTCTAAGGGCTCTGAGAGTGGATAAGGCACCAGGACCGGACAGCATACACCCCAGAGTGCTGAAGGAAATGGCGGAAGTCCTGGCTGGGCCATTGGCAGACCTAATCGATACCTCCCTGGACATAGGGTGCCTACCACAAGACTGGAGTATGGCCCACATGGTGCCCCTACATAAAAGTGGCCCAAAGGACGAACTGGGCAATTACAGACTGGAAAGCCTCACATCCATTGTGGGGAAGCTAATGGAGACAATCCTGAAAGAGAGGCTAGTGACCTTTCTGGAAAACAATGGGCTCCAGGATGGTCAGCAACATGTGTTTGTCTCAGGAAGATCCTGTTAGACCAACCTAGTTGACTATTATGTCTGGGTGACAAGGGAATTGGACAAGGGACATGCAGTTAATGTCCTGTACTTGTACTTCAGCAAGGCCTTTGATTCAGTGCCACATGGGAGGTTGGGAGGAAAGTTGAGATTCGTGGGGGTGGAGACTAAGATGGTGAACTGAATCATTCACTGGCTGCAGGGGAGATAGTGGAGGGTGGTGGTGGTGGGGTGAGGAGCTCTCATCTCCAAGGGCTGTGATGAGTGGGGTTCCACAGGGATCAGTACTAGGGCAGGTGCTGTTTGGATTGAACATAGCTGACATTTCACATGGCATCAGGAATGTAGCATATTATTACAGTGATGCAATTATAGTGATGCAATTATGATGACTGCAATACAGGGAGTACAATAATAGCACATGGCACATAATAACGACTGTCAATATGGTGATTAAACTTCTCAGTGACAGCAAAACAGAGTGACTACCGATCAGCTACTTACCCCGTGTGTCCAAGTGCACCATGGTGTTAGAATCCTATAAATAGAGGGGTCTGGGGGGGGCAGACCCTAGGAGTGCAGCCCCCCTACATCACCAGGATCAATTAGCAGCATTAATTGGTGGCAGCTGCTCCTTAATGATAATCGCTGACCATGGTTGCAACCATGTGGCTGATGCTGCCATTATTGGTGCTCACTGTGTAATGGCAGATTTGTGGAAGAAGGCGAGGAGCAGTACAGAGAATACTGCACAGGTTGTCCTACAGAGTGTAACTGCCACCAATGATGCTGTTGCAGGATCCCTAAAAGATGTGCATTTGATCTGCCGCACAGTTCAGTGGATCCGGAAGTCTGAAAGAGTGTGTCCTGTAATGCCGGTGAGTGTTTCCAACCTCATAATTCCACCTGAGAAATTCTGTTACTGAGATAACTGAAAATCACTGATATTTACAATCACAAAAAAATACATTGCTAAAATTGACATCTCCAAAAATTGATTTGCTGTAATTATTCGGTGAAATTGCATCGCTGTGATGACATGGAGCCCATCAGGAATAAGATCAGTCTGTTCGATAGATAGGGGTGATGTTGGATGACATAGCAAAAAAGGGGTGGGGAGTGGATGGAAAAGGGGGAGAAACAGACAGAAGCACTGAATGAGTATTTTTGTTCTGTGTTCACGGAAGAAAAGGGTGGACCACTACCAGCGTGGGTTGGGAGGGTGGGGACAGGAGGAGAGGAGGCAACAGATGAAAGAATTGAGGCAAGTAGAGTCCTAGAGGGACTGAGGGCACTGAAGGTAGACAAGGCACCAGTGCCTGATGGTATCCACTCCAGGGTGCTGAGGGAGATGGCGGAGGTGTTGGCAGAGCTGCTGGCAGATCCGTACTGCACCTCACTGGAGTCGGGATGTGTGCCACTGGACTGGAGGATGGCACATGTAGTGCCATTACACAAGAGCGGGCCAAGGAATGAACCAGGTAATTATCATCCAGTAAGTATCACCTCCATAGTGTGCAAACTCATGGAAACGATACTAAAGGAAAGACTTGTATCGTACCTGGAGGACAATGGCCTCCAGGATGTGAGGCAGCATGAGTTTTTTTGGGGGGGAAGTCTTGTCAAACCAACCTGATACAATATTATGACTGGGCGACAGGTGAACTGGATAAGGGTCATGCGGTGGATGTTCTTTACTTGGACTTCAGCAAGGCCTTCGATTTGGTGCCTCATAGGCAGCTTGGGGGGAAGCTAACTGGTGCAGGAGTAGGGGCAAAAATGAGGAACTGGATTACAAGCTGGCTGAGTCGGAGTCTGCAACGGGTGGTGGTGAGAGGGGAGCTCTCAACTCCAAGGCTGGTAATGAGTGGGGTGACACAGGGCTCTGTGTTGGGGCCAGTATTGTTTGGGCTCTTCATATCAGACATTGGACATGGGGTGGTGAGCAAGGTAAGTCTGTTTGCTGACGACACCAAAATTGGAGCAGTGGTGGATGGAGAAGAGGAGTGGAAGCAGCTGCAGGGGGACCTACACAAGCTAGAGGAGTGGTCAGAGAGGTGGCAGCTGGGGTTCAATGCAAAGAAGTGTAAGGGTATGCACCTTGGGATGAAGCACCCAAGGAGAGAATACTGGCTGGGGGGGTTAAGCTGAAGATCACTGAGGAGGAGAAGGACCTTGGGGTAATGATAACAGAGACCATGAACAACATTGCCAAGTGGAGGAGAGCAGCTTCAAAAGCAAACAAAATGCTGAGGTGCATAGTGAGGGGGTTTTTGTCCAGGCAAAGTGAGGTGATCTTGACCCTCCACAGGTCGCTGGTAAGGCCGCACTTAGAGTATTGTGTGCAGTTTTGGAGGCCATACCTAAAGCGTGGTATTAGGCTGCTGGAGTGGGTGCAGAGGAGGGCAACAAAGATGATATATGGAATGGAGGGGAGAGACTATGACAGCAGTCTGGGAGGCCTGAATATGTACACCCTGGAGGATAGAAGGGACAGGGGGGGACATGATATAGACAGTCAAGTATCTGAGGGGAATCAATAAGGATGGGGCAGATGGGGCCTTTAAATTAAGGAGGGGGAGGGTCAATAGAGGCACGGGCTAAGAATTGAGGGGAAGATTAGGATGGAAATGAGGAGACAGTACTTCACAGAGAGGGTAGTAGCAAAATGGAATGCCCTACCACAATGGGTGGTATCATGTAAATCTGTGAACAGCTTCAGAACAGCATGGGACAGGGAACAGGGGAGGGTGAGGGTAGGGGGTAGCAGTGGAATGACAAAAGGTGGGGGTTGGGGCAGCTGCAGACTAGGGGTGTTGGCTGCACACTCGAGCAGACTTAGATAGACCTGGTGGTCTGTTTCTGCTGGCACATTCGAATGTTCGTAGCAGGATGGCAGGGGCTGCAGGACAACTTGACCAAACTGGAGGAGTGGTCGGAAAAGTGGCAGTTGAGGTTCAATGCCAAAAAAGTGCAAAGTGCTTCACTTTGGAGCAAAGAACCCAGGGAGGAGTTATCAGCTGGGAGGAGCTCAGCTAGTTAACACTGAGAAGGAAAAGGCTCTAGAGGTGGTCGTAACAGGGAAAATGAACAACTCAGAGCAGTGCAGGAAGACAGCAGCAAAGGCCAACTGAATGCTGGAAAGTATTGCGAGAGGAATCTCCTCCAGGAGCTGGGATGTGATCCTGCCTCTACAGGTTGCTGGTCAGGCCACACCTGGAGTACTGCATGCAGTACTGGTGCCCATATCTAAAGAAGGATGTCTGATTACCAGAGGGAGTACAGCGCAAAGTGACAAAGATGATCCAGGGAGTGGAGGACAAACCATATGAGGAGAGGCTGAGTGAGTTGAATATGTACTCCCTGGAGGAGAGGAGGGATCGGGGGAGATAAGATTGAGATTTTCAAGTACTTAAAGGGGAAAAATAAAACAGGTACTGAAGGGATATTTAAGCTAAGGAGGAGGAAGGACATGAAGGTTCATGGGCTTAGATTAGATGGGGGAAGATATAGGAGGGAAAAGAGGAGACACTTTTTCACAGAGAGGGTTGTGGTGAAATGGAACACTCTGCCGGAGGAGGTGGTATGCTGTAAGACAGTGGGTAGTTTCAAAAGGGGATGGGACAGGGTGTGGGGGGATAATTGTGAGGGAGGTGGGGGAGTGGAGCAACTGCAAGATAAGGGTGCCAGCTACACATTCTAGCAGACTTGATAGACCTTGTGGCCTGTTTCTGCTGGTGGATTTGTATGTTCATATGTTTGTAAGAGCCAAGTGTAATGCAAAGCTTGGTGCCCTCTAAAGGGTGAACAGCTACCTCCAGCTGCACATCAACAAGCTGGTGGATGAACGCTCCATCTTCTCCCATGATGGACTATGGGAACACTGTCTACACAGGAGTCAACTCCTGAGCTCACGTGATGCAGAGTGTTGAGTAGCAGCTCCCTCAAGCAGCTCCCGCTTCCCGTCTCTTATTTAGCTTATTTTGGTGCTCTATTTTATTATTTTCTCTCGTTTCTAAGTTTCCACGCTGTACAATAGCTGTTGCAATCAGGTCTGGTTATCTTTCGAATGGATGGAGGCTTATATGAAGAAGGCCCCACAGAAGCATACCCCTCCAGCAACCCCCAAGAAGCCTCTAAGAAATCCAGGGCCTCGGCTGGTTCTAGCTCTGATCTCTCTAGCCAAAGTGGTGATCAGGAACTTCTAACGCTGGTCAGATTTCTCAAGGAATTCAAACCTTTTCGAGAGGAAATGAAGGACATGGCAACAGACTTGAAGTCGTTATCCAGAAAATTAGACAAGCTCTCATTATCTGTTTCAGACAACGCAGCCCGCATTGTTTCTATTGAGAAAAGAATTGGTAGCCTTGACCCTGAAGTGGTCTCAATGCACCAGAAAATGTCTCGCCTAGAAGCCAAGCTCGAGGACCTTGAGGGTCGGAGCCGATGAAATAATGTGGTGGTTCTCGGTTTACCAGAAGGAGAGGAAGGCCAAAATGTCGAGGCATTTATTCGGAAATTGGTGGAGCAGGCGGCAGGCCCATCCCCATTTGGATCTGGCTACAATATAGAGCATCCCCACAGGGCTTTATGGCCTAAGCTACCCCCGAGGAACCCTCTGCCTCTATCGTATGCCGGTTCCTGAATTATCTGGAGAAACAACATTTGCTACTAAAAGTGCGCGCCCTACAAGAGGTTCGCTGGGAACACATAAAGCTGAGAATCTCCCAAGATCTACCCATCTTGGTCCGCATGAAACGCAAGACATTTCACCCTATTGTTTGCAAATTAATTGCTGCAGTCCTGAAGTTCAGAATGAGTTATCGGGCTAGACTACAGATTTCAACTAACGAATCCTGGAAAAGCTATGAGGACCCTGAAGAAACCCTGAGGAGCCTTAAGTCCATGTTGCCTGATCTCTTCAAAGACCCTTGAATGGCTGTGGCATAGTATCAAGCACTGCACGGAGCCAAGAACTTAAACTTTTTTTTTCCTTTGAGAAATCTTAGCAATGTAAAGACTCAGGCGACTGCATAGTTTGCAGTGAACTTGGGAGGGTCACCGCAGGCCTCCCCGTTCCTTCTTTTCTTTCCATTTCATAATGGGTATATAGTGGCCCGATGTAAAGGTCACTGGAGTTTCGAGCCTTCTGGGGGGTTTGCAAGCCAGGGTTTTTTGGCGACAATTTTTCTTGGGGGTTGTAAGGGCCCAGTTTGGTAGTGGGCTAGTTTTTTTGTTTTCTCCTTTGGGGCTGTTGTTCGGATGGTCCTGGGCTTTCTCCATCTCACCCTCCGCTTGGGCTGGGTCTGGGAATTGACCGCTAGAGGGTGCTCCTACCTTTAGGGACTTGTGGAGAAACGCCACTCGCGAGGGCTTTAACAGGAGCATTGACTAGCTGGGAGGCAGCACTCTCAATTTCTCACAGAGGCGCTGTTTACTGGACTTTGGCTGGGAGTGGGGAAAGGTAGTTTTAATGCCATTCTCCTCTGGTCTAAAGTTTCCAGCTTTCCTATATTAACTCTCACCTTTAATGCGAGCTGGGGCACTTCTCCCTCCAGGTGTTGCTGAAACCAGCACCTTCAATATTAATATGGGCTACCACGAGTGAGTGGACATTGGGACTGCCTTATCATAGCCCCCCTATGTTATTCTTTGTCATGCACATACTTTGGTCGGATTGAGGTGAAGACCCAGGACCACTCGTTCTCGTTGGGGATATAACTGGTAGGGCTTGATTTTTGAAGGCTGTCCTTAGTGTGCAACAATGCTAAATAGCAAACCTTGCTATTGGGGGGTGGAAGCAGAGGGATTAGAACCAGTACTGTGTTGAACGTAGCTTGCGACAGATTGGGAGGGAGATGGGGGCAGGGGTGCAGTCGAGGGGTGGGGGAGTCATAGGAGATGGGGGGTATCTACTTCTGGGTGGGTTAGGGAGGAGTGCGGGTTTTACTGCAGTAACCCTGGGGATACAAGTAATTGAGTTTTGCATCTTGTGTGCTGAGTATATTTATTTCGGTTTGATATCTCTTCTGAATGGTAAACGAGTTAACATTTGTGTCTTGGAATGTTAAGGGGATCAGAAAGCAACATAAGCAATTTCAGGTTCTTAAACACTTAAGCTTGTTTAATTCACAGATAGCTTTCTTGCAAGAAACCCATTTATTAGAAGGGGAAGCTTTGCAATTAAGGAGGCAACAAGTGGGATCGATTTACAGTGCCCAGGGCACAACAAATAGCTGTGGGGTCATGCTCATGATTAACAGGAGTATCCCTTTTTCTCCTACACAAGTGATCAAAGATACCGAGGGTAGGTTCATTTTGGTCAGAGGTACCCTCTGGTCTGTCCCAATTTTATTGGGCTGTTTTTATGGCCCTAATCAGGACAACCCCAGATTTTTTGTGAGACTTATGTCTATCATTCTCCCAATGATTCCCATTAAAATTATTTTAGGGGGAGATTTCAATCAAGTATTTGATTCTCACTTAGATAGACTGGGTAGTGGCCCAGGTGGAGTTAACCCTGGACAGAAGGCACTCAGGGAGCTACTAGATCAATGTGGGCTCTGTGATGTCTGGCGCGTCTTACACCCTGACTCCAGAGAGTTTACTTTCAGGTCCATGGCGCATGGCTCGCAGTCCCACATTGACTATTTACTTATTTCCCAGTGCCTCCGGCCCGGGGTGAAAACCTCCTCAATTCAACTTCTCCCAATCTCCGACCACTCACTGGTGGTATGCAGTTTGGTACTGCTCAATTCATTTAACAGGGAAACTAGATGGAAGCTCAATGATCAACTTCTTAATGATGCTAAATACTGCAAACTTATTAGGGAAAAAATAGAATACTTTTCCTCACTAAACCCCTTAGAGGGTGTAAAACCTGATATCTGGTGCGGGGCCTTCAAAGCCTTCATGAGAGGGATACTGATTAATATGGTGGTTGGTAGGAAAAGAGAGTGAGAGACAGACCTTAAATCCCTATTATCCCAAATTAGATCTCTAGAAACAAACCTTCTGACTAATCCTCTAGATGAGGATACTCAGAAACTCCTGAAATTAAAGGATAAATACCTGGGGTTACTTCAAGAGAAAGCAGAACTAGCTATTATTCATACCAGAGCTAAATACACAGATCGGGGGAAAAAGCGGGACGTTTACTGGCATTGCGTATTAAACAGCAGGAGTCAATAAGATTCATCCCGCCTATCAGGTCAACAGCAGACGGAACTCTCAAAGTGTCTCCCAATGAAATAGCCCAGGAATTTGCTGCTTATTATTCTAAACTGTATAGTGACATGGAGCACCTTCCCTGCCTAGAAGACATACAAGGTTATTTTAGAGGTTCCCACTTGGCCCTTCTCCCTGACAGGTGTGGTGAATCTCTGGTTGTCCCTATTTCTCAGGAGGAGATTGCCAAGGTTATTAGTGAATTGGCTGCCGACAAGGTCCCTGGTCCAGATGAATTTTCTCCTTTATTCTATAAGGTCTTTTGAGACCTTCTTGTACCAATACTTGGTCGTTTATTTCAACATATCCTATCTGGGGAGGATACAGATCCATATCTCTACGAGGACCTGATTGTTCTGCTTCCCAAACCTGATAAAGATCTTGATAAGGTTCAAAGTTATAGACCTATCTCCCTTTTAAACCGAGATGTCAAGATTCTCTCCAAAATACTGGCCAACAGGTTAGCATTGGTTCTTCCTGGGTTAATAGGTACAAACCAGGTTGGATTCATGAAAGGGCGATTATCTTCTGATCATTTACGCACTTTGTCGCATGTCTTCTCGGCTACCAGGGACGCGGGGTTCCCAGCGGGCCTAGTCTCCTTGGATGCCGAGAAGGCATTCAACCATGTGAACTGGAATTTCTTGTTTCATACTTTAGAGGCTTTCCATATCCCTTCTCTGTTCATCTCCTGGATTGCCACCCTTTATAAAAAACAGTCGGCAAGGATTTCTGCGAATGGGGCCTTCTCCCTCTTTCCACTTTACTCAGGTACTAGACAGGGGTGCCCCCTCTCTCCTCTATTATTTAACTTATATCTGGAACCTCTTATCCAAAACATTCTCAATAATGACTCCATACAAGGAGTTAGAATTAGGCGGCATGAAGTGAAGGTTACCGCATATGCTGATGACCTGCTAATACATTTGTCCCATCCGGTATCCTCAGTTCCGGCCTTACTAAGTGAAGTGGCAAGGTTCAGTGTTCTGTCTAACTATAAATTAAATGCCAATAAGTCCCTGTTTTTTCCAGTAAATCACAAAGTCTTCAAAACTGATATTAGTCCCTTGGGGCTATGCTGGACTCTCAGGTCTTTCAAGTATCTGGGTATTAAACTTTCACATAACCCCTTAGTATGGTTCAAGGAAAACCTAGATCCTTTACTGCAGGGAATTACACACGATCTAGAGAGGTGGTCCAAACTCCCTATCTCTCTATGGGGCCAAATCAATATAATTAAAATGAATGTATTTCCTAAAATTTTTTAACCGTTGTCCCTTCTTAATGCTTTTGTTCCCTTAGTCTGGTTCAAAAAGGTTCACGGTATTTTTACTAAATATATCTGGGCCGATAGGTATCCCCACCTGGTTTACCATAAACTGGCAGCTCCTAAATTTGAAGGAGGGTTACGAATCCCCCACCTGGCTATATATTATTGGGCTAGTCATCTTGAGAAATGTTTACAGTGGGTATCTCCCGGCCCAGAGGAAGCGCAATCCATCTGGCTTAAAATAGAATTGGATGCAATTAAGGCCAATAATCTGGCCCCTCTCATGTTATTTTTTCTTAAGTTATCTCAAGTAAGTACGGCTGTAGACTGTCCCATAATAAGGTCCTCTTTAAAGGTCTACCTACAGTTGTGCTCCTTTTTGCAGTACTCTCCCCATCTGGACCTGACCCAGTCTATATGGAACTCTCCGTCATTTACTATTAACAAGAATCAAATCTCCCATTTTTGGTTGCCTCAACTCAAAGAGGGGAAGATCTTGACCTTTACTGATGATAAGGGGAATTGGCTATCAGTGGAGGAGATGGTTAGGAAATTTCACATCCCGATTTCTTCTTTCTTCAAAGTTTTGCAATTGAGACATCTACTAGTAATCTCCCTGGGGAGTATTCCTCCCTCACAGAGCATCTCCTCTCTGATACCCAAGTTATCCCCGCTCTCTGGGGCCTCTGGCTTAATCTCTAAATTATATCAGGTTTTGTTTCACACAAAGTTCGGGGGCCCATTTGGGCCAACAAGATTTTGGAGCAACTTTTTCCCCCACCTGCAGTTAGATTGGCATTCTCTCTGGAAGTCATGTCACAAATTTATCTCTCAGGATAGACTGCATCTCATGCAATATCATGTATTACACAATCTATACTATTCCCCGGTTATGCTCCACAAGTGGGGCTACTTAGATTCCAATAAATGTAACAAATGTTTACTAGATGAGGGCACGCTTTTTCACATGCTTTGGTCTTGCCCAAGTATTTCCACCTTTTGGGTCTCAATCCAATCCTATCCTCCTTAGACCCCATGCTGGGCCTCCAAGAATATTTTATCCCTGAGGTATGTGTCTTGGGGGATCTGTCTCCCATTAGAGTCAAGGGGCGTAAGTTTCACATATCCATGGTCGCCTTGTCGGCTAAGAAAATAATTCTCCGTCATTGGAAAGACAGGTCCTCCCCTTCTTTCCAGGAATGGGTAAGAGAAGTTTTATCCAACTTGCACAGAGAAAAAGCAATAGCTAGCCTACAGAACAGACTGGTAACTTATGCTAGAATCTGGGATCCCCTTCATTCATTAATCTCTCTCTGGTTCCAAACTAAGTTTACAATAGGCTCAAGGCTTTTACAAGGCCTTTTGATTAGAAGCTCAGCAGTTACAGGTACTGTGATGGGTTACTGCAGTAAGGGGAGGTGTGGGGGGCAGCATCTTTTTACTATGTATCAATGTCTCTCTGTCAGCTTCTTTGTATGCTGCCTTTTACGGTGGAAAATGTGTGAATAAACTTTAAATAAAAAAAAAAAGGAGTCAACTCCTCTGTTCTGTCTAAACTGACAACACTGTTCAATGCACTATGCAGACTCGTATTGGCCTGTCCACCCAGAACCCACCGCTGTATATTGTACAATGAACTCAGATGGTTCCATTCCCAAAGAGGCACTCTCTTCACACTTAGGGACACAGAGAAATTTTATTTTGCCGGCGAAATTGCTAATTTCGCAGCACAACATATTTCCCATAATTTTGACTACAAGTCAAAATTTCGCTAGTAGATTTTGCAGGTAAATTTCGCCTTGCATAACTATTTGGCAAAATCAGGCAAAATTGGGCTTTCCACATGACTTATTCTCAGCAGGTCACATTGGGTGACTGTATACAGGCAGGAAGTGAGTGATTCATTTCCTTTCTGTGTGACTGGAGACTTGGAGAGTAGAAGCAGGCAGCCAGCAACACAGACTTTAAAATCTTTACTTGGTCTGTGTGCCACTGTTCCATTGTGTGTGTTTTTTCACAAACTATTTCTGTTTAAAAAGAATATGTTAGATTGTGTTTCTGTTCTTTGCTTATAGTTTCTGTTTGATGTCTGTAGTGTACATTGTGTGTGTGTGTGTGTGTGTGTGTGTAACTCCCTCTCTCTCCCTTTCTTTTAAGAATCTTTATATATATATATATATATATATATATATATAGGATGGAAGCTAAAACAGCAGGACAAGGTGACTGGGAGTAAGGCACCCACTGTTCGCCTTAACAGGAGGGTGTTCCACCAGGAGCATGTACCCCCTCAACAGGAGCATGTGTCCCCCACTCCACAGCAGCAGCAGCAGCATGAGCCCATTGCCCCCCCTGCAGCAGCATGACCATGAGGATGATGTGTCCCCCAGCACCAGCCAGCCGCAGAATCCTGTAGCCCCCAGCAGCAGCGGCAGTAGCATTTAGCCGCCATCCCCAGCAGCAGCCAGATACTAATGCCCTTCCCAGCAGGAGCATGTGCCCTCCCACCTCCCCCAGCATAAAGGGTCAGCCGTATGGTGTTTCTTTGAGTGAAACACCAGCGACAGCACAGTGGTCATCTGTAAGCTGTGCGGCAGATCCATGTGAAGGGGCAAACTAGGGGTCCATTTTGGAACTGGTGGCCAGAGGAGCCATCTACAGCATTTCCACCCTGCAGAGTGGCTCCAGAAACAACAGGATTTGGCAGCAGCAGGAGGCATTGGGGCCCAAGAAGAAGAGGGTCAGCAGGAGGAAGGGGCCAGTGGTCAGATGGAGCCAAAGCAGCAGGAGGCAGCAGCACCCCCACCCACTTCAAACCACATCCACCAGCGGTGTCGGGTTCATGGTGGTGGTAAACCCGCACAGCCTGCAGCAGCCCCAGCTGCTCCTCCAGTTAGCCACAAAGATCTGGTGGCTATACAAGCAGAGATGTTGGCTTTCTGCCGTGATTTCGATGAGTTCTGCCAGGATGTGGGAGGGACCTCAGAAAACTAATGGAGGATCAACATAAAGTGCTGGACCTCCTTGTGGAACTTTTTCATGGGGGGTTTGGTGGTGGCAGGTCAGAAGAATCTGTGCCTGGTTCCGGCACTGTTTAATTACTGTCTGGAAATTGTAAAAATGTGCTTGCTAATCTGCAAGTCAGGCAGGCAGTGCAGCACCTAAATTTTCTTCTCTTTTCTTTTTCCTGTCCTTCCTCTTTCTATATCCTCATGTTTCTTTTGTGTCCAGATTTTGCATATTATGTAATGTCTATGCTCCTTCTCTTTCCCATTTTAGATTGAGTACCCTGCTCTTGCACTTACACTTCATGTCCCCCCATCGTGTGTGTTACTCTAACTTACTGTCAGTCTTTTAGTCTGTACCCAAGTGTACCTTTCTTCTTGATTTATGTTACTCCTTCAATATTTCCTCCTACTTGTAACATGTTCATATGAGCAATTTTTTTTCCCAAAGCTGTGTGGCTCAGACTAATGTTGTGGGCTTCAGTTGTTTTGGCTGTGTGCAGCATCAGTCTGAATACGTACACAACAATCATAGAAACATCAGCACTTTTATTGAAAGTTAAACATAAATATGTTTTTTGTGCTTCACACATGTCCCCTGGCCTTACCACCCACAAATGTTAACTTTGTGTCCCTCCTCTCCATTTATGATGATGTTTATTGCCCCACCACCACCACCACCACCACCCGGGTGACCAGGTTAAAATGTGCACTTTGGCCACAGTTTAGCACAGCCTTTGACTGTCATACTGTGCAGAGCAAGCATGCTAAGATGAGAAATATGACAGGAACAAAGTTTGATAATATTGAGACAGAAATATGGTCTGAGTCTTGACATAATGTGGTGCCCCCAGCATCCAGACATTAAATTGCTGTTTTGGGCCCTGTTTAACAAAGGTTTCAGCCTGACTCTCGGTGCTGCTGGTGCCAAACAGGGCCTACAAGTCCAGAAATGTTTCCAAAAACATTTTATATCAAATTGAGACTGAAATCTGGTGTCAGTCCTAATGTTAAATGCTTTGACACCACCTCAGGGACCTAAAAATGCAGCTTCTGCCACTGTTTACCAAGAATTTCATTCTGAATCTTGGTGCTGCTCATGCCAAACAGGGCCTACAAGTCCAGAAATGTTTCAAGAAAAATATTACAGAAAATTCAGACAGAAATCAGGTCTCAGCCATGTTGTTATATGGTGCCCAAGCCACCACCCGAACCAAAACATGGTCTTTGATCCACTATTTACAAGTGATTTCATGCTGGATCTTGTTTCTGCGAGTGCAGAATAGGCTGTACATGTCCAGAAATGTTACAGGAAAAATGGTACATAAAATTGAGACAGAAATATGGGCTGAGTCATGATGTGATGTTTTGCACCCACCATCCAGACATTAAATAGCTGTTTTGGGCCCTGTTTACTAAGGATTTCATCATGAATCTCAGTGCTGCTGGTTCCAAATAGGTCCTATAAGTCCAGAAATGTTTTAAAAAAAATGTTGCATCAAATTGAAACTGAACTCTGGTGTCAGCCCTGATGTTAAATGCTGTGCTACCATCTCAGGGAACTGAAAATGCAGCTTCTGCAACTGTTTACCAAGGATTTCATGCTGAATCGTGGCGCTGCTCGTGCCAAACAGGGCCTACAATTCCAGAAATGTTTCCAAAAAAATGTTGCATTAAATTGAGACTAAAATCTTATGTCGGTACTGATGTTAAATGCTGTGCCACCATCTAAGGGACCTGAAAATGCAACTTCTGCCACTGTGTACCAAGGATTTCATGCTGAATCTTAGCGCTGTATGTGCCAAACAGGGCCTACAAGTCCAGAAATGTTTCCAAAAAAATGCTACAGTAAATTCAGACAGAAATTAGGTGTCAGCCATGTTGTTATATGGCACCCAAGCCACCATCCATACCAAAACATGATCTTCGGTCCACTGTTTATAAGTGATTTCATGCCGGATCTTGTTTCTGCGAGTGTAGAACAGGCTGTACATGTCCAGAAATGTTACAGGAAAAATGGTACATAAAACTGAGACAGAAATATGGTCTGAGTCATGATGTGATGTGGTGCACCCACCACCCAGACATTAAATAGCTGGTTTGGGCCCCGTTTACCAAGGATTTCATCCTGAATCTTGATGCGGCTACCTGCTGTGGTGAGCAGAAGTCAGAACATGTATTATACAATAACTCCAGAAAAAACACATGGCAAAATTGTGAGAGAAGGGAGAAACAATTATGGTGGGATTTATTAAATAGCTAAAATGGGTGCCATGCTGAGAAAATGAATTCCTCCTGCAAAATGCTGCTGCTACTTGCAAATGTTTCCTCCTGCTGCTGCTTTTCAATTGATTGAGAAATGTAGAATTATCATTCCCTATGCTGCTGTCCTGATGAGCTTTGTTGACTGATTCTGGTTGTAACTTGCCTGGCGATGGGGAGTGAATGACATTTTGTGGCACTGTAGCTTGCTTCCTGCTGCTGTCTGTCTACTACTTGCAAAGTTGCCACATGAAGTATTGTTTTAGATGGTTGATGGTGGATCATCTTCACAGAGTCCTTACTGCTGCTGCTGTACATGTAAGTATCTGTCTTTATTTTCCTGTGCAAGATAAGAGTGTTGGTGGGTTAATATTGTGGCGTCTTGAGTTCTAATATGTTTGTACTGCTTTTATATTGTTTTTCAGTTTACTGAGGATGACATCATGTCAGGTTGGGATTAGGATCTAGGGATGTTAGAATGCACCACATTTCCCAGCATAGACGGTTAGTATTTAATTTTTCATTACTAGTTCGGTATGTCTGTTACTGCCATCTGGATGTCTGAATTTGGTAGTAATTGTGCTCTTTCTTGCTTTTTCAACATCAGGAATTCCAGCGAAGTTAACTCCAGCTCCTGTTGCTGCTGCTCAACAAGATCTCGGGGATTTATTTAATTGTGCAATGATTCCATTTTCACAGTCCCTGAGGTAAGTATTTCTTCATTTTTATGGTCTTCTGTGCCAGTAGAGGACGTGGGGGGCTGGAACATTTTACAAATCTCAAAAATGTGTTCTTTTTATCTTATTTCCAGGTAAGCAGTACTGTTAGGGGAAGGGGAATGTCTCTACTGTGCTTCATCATGGTCTGGAATCTTATGCCCCACCCAACATGTTCCTTCTGGGGGCAATTTCCACAGTTTAATGATATAATTTGGTATGATAAGTACACATTTGTTTTCTTTGTTTGTTCTAATTTGCTTGCTAAAACCAGGTTTGCAGATTGACAAATAATCATTTTTTCTTATTTTTGGTCTTGCTTAAGTCATTTTCCTCTGTTGAGGTTTCATCCTACCTCTGTGTGATGACTACATCCATCCAGGTCCTGCAGGAGCTGTGTTACATGGAAGGCAGAGGGTGCTGCTTGAACTGCGATGTTGGCCACTGCTGTCCATACCATTAACCAGTAAACACCACCCACAGCCAGGGAGGAACTATATGTGCAAATGGATGGTTGAGATAGTATTTAGTAAATAATTAGGTGGAGGGGGCTAATGTCTTTTCTAATCATTTGAGGTGGCAGAGCTGCAGTAATCATGAAATTTTGGAATACAAACTGAGGGCAGCAAACACCTCCCCCTGCCCTGACCCCCACCCCCCCAGGAACCATCGCAGTTTTCGGTACAATAACTTTAACCTGGTAGTATAGCATAAGTAACCTTTTTGGGGGGAATTGGTTGTTGTAGGTTGCTAAGTCATTTCATAATTACTTTTGTAATTAATGACTTGTATCACTAAAGATGGCCACCATTCATCATTTCTCAAAATTTGTTGAATTTGTGGTGTTAACGGTTGAATGAGTGTGTTACATTCATACATTACTTGTACTAGGAGCCAAGGTTCTTCAACATGTTATAGATAGTAAGTGGCAGTAAATATTTTTTTGGTTGCATGGAGTGCATGGGTGTGTCAGGTGGTGGGAAGGAGGGGGGTGGTGTGGCATGTGCCAGCATGGGCACTTTTAAGGACATCAAGACAACATATCTTGCTATAAGATAGGGGTTAATAGTCAAAATGAAAAGTAAAATGTGTATCTTGATATTTTTGGCAGCAAAACATTATACCTGTAATCATGCAAAATCTTTATGGTTATGGTAATTTGATTGCTGCAGCTTTATATAGGCTGGGGGACTGGGGATCAAATAATGGTTTATGGCAAAGGGTGATCAAATGAAACTGATTCACACTGCAGCAGATAACATATTACCATAACCAATCCAATGGTACATAGCTAAAAATAAGTTATAACACTATACTGAGCTGAAAGTGATTGGGGGGTGGTAGCCTTCAAGTAAACTCAGCCTTTTTTCACTTCCACATCATCCAAGAAGTACTCCTCACAGTCTTCAAGACTGGAACTGTCACCAGGTGCGAATTCTCTCATCATTGCTGATTCATCCCCCTCACTGCTGGTGGATGCCTTAGTCGAAGGATTGTCATCATCCTCTTCACTGAGACACAGTTCCTTTGGCAATATCACTGACATTACTGTGTTGTTTGGAATGTGCCTTTCATTCATTTTAATGAATGCTAGTATGGACACATTCTTGGGTGACAAATTGGTCCTACAGTCACTCACAATGGCCCCAGCTGCACTAAACACTTGTTCCACACTGACACTGGATGGTGGACTGCTCAGGTATTTCACAGCAACTGATGTTAGTGCAGGCCACTCAGTCATTTTGCTGCTCCAGCACAGCAGTGGCTCATCAGTAATGGCAAGGTGCTTTGGCTCCCCCATGTAGGCCTCCACCATTAGTTCTGCTGCCCTGAGTCCTGCTGCTTCATCTGTCTCCTCCTCCTTTTCCTCCATATTTTCCACTCCCACCTGAAAGAGAACATCCCAAATACGATTGCTTGATGTTTTCTGCTGTGCCTTGCCCATTTTCTCTGATTGGGTTTCCTGTGAGCCACTGGTGGTGGTAACAACACCCGTTTTCTCTGCAGTGCATGCCTTTTTCATGTGTGCAGTATATACCATTCTAATGAGGTTCTCTGTCAACTTTTGTACTCGCTGACAACCTCCTACATTTATAGAAGGCAGCCCGCATTTGTAGCATAGATCCAGCATTGTGACAATTGCAAAGTCAGCAGACTGTAAAATGCCAGATACATGGGTATTTGTGTCCAGCACATGGAGCATGTGATCCGCTACATCACAACTGACATGAACCCCACTTGCCTCCATCTGGTGTCGCACATTAACTAGTGTCTGCCTCAGCACATGTATGAGGGTATGGATTGACTTATACAAGCAGTGTCCCCCACTTGCTGCCCATGTAGCATGCTCAAATGAACAGAGAATGCATATTAGCCCATCCATTTGGTGCCACTGTTCTGTTGTTAGAGCGATGGACACTCCAGCACTTTCACGGCTGGTGTGCACCAGCAGGTATTCTGAAACAGCCTTATACTGTTCATACAGCCAGTCAAGCATGTACAGTGTGGAGTTCCACCTGGTCACAACATCAAGCTTGATCCAGGGCTGAGGCAGGTGGTTATTGCAATGTAGCTCACGTAGATGGTCACGTGTCTTTGCAGAACAGGTGACGTGGACACAGATGCGACGAGTGACAGTAATGTTTCCTTAATGTCCACATGGTTGAGAAACTGCTGAACAACAAGATTAAGGCAGTGTGCCAGAAAGGACACCCTGAAAAAAACACCATTGCTAATGCACTTCACTACATTGGAGTCATTATCACTTGCGATGAATCCTGCTATGAGTGACTAGACTATGTGTGTAGCCACCCATCAGTCTCCAACAGCAGAACATTAAGCATTTTCTCAGCCATGTGAGAACCAGTAATACTTGTCATACTCAGGTTCGCATGCTGTTAAATACCAGGTGTGTTGTTACCACCACAATTTTACTTTATGCAGGTTCTTCCAGGCCCAAAAGCAAGTACCACTGCAGGCAACTGTGCCCAGTGTGCTGTTATGCATAGATATGAGCTTGCTGCTGTTTGTCCACTGGTCCGCATATCCATGTTAAGATGGATAGAATGAATATATTCTGATACACTATGCTTCAATGCATATCTAATGGAATCAGCCCCTCTACCATTCAGCTCTGGCATGGCACGCTTAGAATAATAGGTTCACAATGGAACCTGCCATTTGGGAGAGGCAGGGGCCATCAACCTGTGGAAACCAGCATTCTCCATGAACAAGAATGGCAATAGATCGATGGGCAGCATTTCAGCAGTGGCAGCATTTAACTCTTATGCAGCAGCATGATTGTGGGAGTACTTTGTGTGCTGCTCAAGGATGGTCTTCAGAGTGAGCTGCATCTTTGGGGCAGTTCAATCAGAACACTGTACTTGTGGCAGCAATGCTGTTCTTTTCGGGGTAACACTTGACTCTGGGAGCTGTGTAGATCACATGAAACCAGTTATTTTGGTTGTTTGTGGGTGTGGTGGTGTACTTTTCTGACTCAAGAGCCTTGGACTGGCACCTCCACTGCTATGCCCACTACTTGAGAGAGCAAAGAATTGCTTACCCTTCTTCTCCACCACCGACCCACTCTACCCTCCCTCCTTCTCCTCCTCCTGCTCTTGCTCTACTACATTTATGTTACTGAGGTAGATGCCACCAACAACTCTGGCACCCTTCTGGTGTTGTTGCCATCTCAGCAGGTGCTTGTTTTTCAGGTGGGCGTGTTGGCCACCGGTGCTTATGTGGCTTCCCTTTCCCTCCCCCGACTAACACTTGCGTGACAAAGTTAGCATATTGCTGTGATCTCATCAGCAGGATCAAGCACGTAAAAGTCCCAAACTAGGGACTTTTGACCTCTGGACTTTAGATGCTTCTGGGACTGGGATTGTTCAGAAACAGGTGTGGAAGTGTGTGTTTTTTGGGCTGCTCTCATCACTTCCATAAGAATACTTTTGGGAGGAGGGTAACTTGACTGCTTTGAGGTTTGTTAATAGGCTTGGTGACAGACTGATCCATGGGTTATGCAAGTAAATGGCCTACATCACCCCTGACCATTTTTAATTCAGGCTCCCGAGTGGGATCATCCCAGTTGTCATCTTCACCACCAATAGCAATGATGTCCTTGTCCTCCTCTTCCTTCCTATCTCTGTCTTCATGCAGCATTGCACCTTTTGCTTTCTCTACAACCATCTCAGAGGACTGACTATCCCTATCTCCAGGATTATCTGACTCTGGTTGAACACTATCATCACCAGCTCCTGCAGGAACAGGGTCAGTCACACAGACAGACTTATTACCCTCCTCCTGAACCACTGTTCCTGTGCTGGTGTCAGTGCCTCCCTTCTTCTCACTGGCATCATCCCCCACCAACATGGATGCCACAGTCTAAGCCTTAAAAAAGTAAGACACAGGTATGCCAGTACTTCCAACAACTCCTTTGCTGGTTCCTGCCATACCACCAGAGCTCAAAGAGATGACACTGATGCAGACATATGTGTGCTTTCACTGCTATGTGGAAGCAGTCCAAGTCAAATTTTGCTCCAAAGACTGAGGGATGTGGGACTGTCATCTACTACTTTAAAATGGTTTGTTTCCTATTTGGGAGGGATAATGCAGGTTACAACTGTAAACAAAGTAAATTCAGTCCATTTGCCAGTTGTGCGTGGAGTCCCCCAGGGCTCAGTACTTGGGCCACTATTATTTTTTATATATTTGAGAGGATTTTAGAAAACTGTAAATATCATTTATTTGCAGATGACACAATAATTTGCACCTTGGCCAGTATTTTGAGGGTGTTACAGGAGAACTTACAGCAGAGTTTTGACAATATCCAATAATTTTTTATAACTTCAAGATTAAAAATGAACATTAGTAAAATCAAATGCATGGTGCTAGGGTCAGTAAAAAAAGCTGAAAAGTTGTGAAAATCTGCTTATTGTTGATACAGAAGGAATTAAGTTAGAGCATGTGCCATCATAAAAGTACCTTGGCTTTTGGGTGGATTCAACAGCAACTGGCAATACTCACATGGATAAGCTCATAGGTTTAATAGGGGAAAGAGTGGGGATGTTAAATCAAAATAAAAACTTTCGGAGGAAATGCATGATGAAGAAAATAGTTGAGACCCAGGTTTTTCAATTTCTTGATCATTGTCGTATATTGTACAATTACTCTAGTAAAGCTAAATTGCAGAAGTTGGATGTGTTATACAATAGATTGGCAAGATTAATATTTCATTGTCCTAGACAAACTCATCATTGTTTAATGTATTTTGATTTAGGTTGGGTTTCATTGCCTGAAAGGAGACAACTCCACAAAATATCATTTGTTTATAAAAGTGTGACGGGTAGTATACCAGATTATTTAGTGGTAAGAATAAAAACTAGGGATATAAACAGCTTGTTGTCCCAAAATCTAGAGCCCAACATTCTGAGTTTTTTTTTTAGCTGTATGATTCCCTTGGTTTGGAATAATCTTCCACCTCTGTTTCGCCAGGTTAATGTTAAACCTTCATTTCTAAAAGTAATCAAACAATGGTTTATGAATACTGCAATTACACAGACTAAGCCTTGTTGTGTTCATTAATGTTTTAGTATGTATTGTACTGTTATATAATTGATGTAAGGATGTTGTTGTCATTGTCACTTATGTTAATAGATGTTGTTTTGAAACTGTATTTATTATGTGATGCAATGGGTCACCATTTTAAATGAATTTTTCTCAAAGATCTAACCCTTCAACAAAAATGAAATGAAAATGAAAAAACTGGAACTGAAGCTGTACTCTGTTAAGCAGACTTCTTAGTTCCCTCATCTTTCCCGCCATGTTTCCTCTCTGTACTGAGTCATCTCTTAGCAGGCATTTTTGCTGGCTGCTGCTTCAAAACTTTACCTTTCCTTGGGGGTATATCAAGAAAGGATGTATTACTAACTGTGTGAATAACACCTCACATGTCACACCTGCAGTACTGGCTTCCTTACAAGTCCAAACACAATCAGAAAAGGTAGCAGCACTCTAGAGTAAAACTAATACTGTATATGGTAGGTAGCTTATTCTAGTAAAATCAAAAAGGTAACTTTTTTCTTTCCCCAAATGGGAATTAAAGCAACATACATAGGGAAAAAGGGCACTAGTGACTGACTTTAAATACAGATCACCTGTGTCTGGACAACTAAGGTACTCTAATGTGTTAGTGTCTAGTTACTACAGTATTTTTTTATATAAGGGCAGAGATGACCATATAACATTGACAAAGGTAAGTACCATGACATGGTAGTAGTCTGGATGGGAGGGATCAGCAATCTCTTGAAAACTACTATATTAATATATAACTTTTTATACTGTGCACGTCAGGAAGTAAACAATGCTGTAACAGAGAAAAGGTAAGCAAAGTCAACTAAAAGAGGAACAAAACGATGTGCAGAGGCAAGCTCCAGCAATACAATGCAGGGGAGCAATTCACCAAAGCAGTGAAACTGTAAATGGACAAGTTCAAGTGATCAAGTAAAAATACTTAAGTTTCCGTACAAAAAAAATATATAGAACAGTTGATTTTCACAGTTAAAGTGACACAAGTTAACACTCCAGCATAGAACTAACCACAAACAAAAAAATTAAAATAATAGATTGAAGCTGTGTTTTCAAAACTTTAGAATTCACAATTACAACTAAAAGCAGAAGAGTGGTATATAAAACAGGCTAACAATAACACAAACTCTCAGACAGGACTGAGTAACGTTTCAGAGAAATAAAAAAAAAATTTCAAAATATAACAAATTTAGTAAGAAATAACAGTAAACCACTCACACTTTGTGAAAATCTTTTTGTAAAAGGCTAGAAATAGCCTGCACTGGTTTACACTCTTACCCTATTCCATTCATCTCCTTCAAAGACACAGACAACAGTAAACCCTAATTAAACTAAGTATTATGCAAAAGTTCACAAAATTAGAAAATGTTCCCTAGCAGCACTAGGAACAAACTGTTTATTTGGGAGCAATTAACTCTCAAAAACAAGTTTTATAGATGTCTTAAAGAGCTTTATTGGCTCTGATGTACCACAACAGACTGCTGTCTGACTCAACATGCAGCAGAATGAGCTGAAAACAAGTTGCATGTGATATTCGCAAATTTCACTTTTGGAGCAAAATTTTGCTGGCGAAATCAAAAGTTACATTAGAGAAATTTTCACCACAAGGCAAAATTTTGAGCATGAATGGGTGAAATTTGCCAACCAAACCAGTTTACACAAAATGTCGCTATTATATGAAACCAGAAAACCAGGTGAAATTGTATTCGCCTAGGCGAAAAATTTTACATAATTGTGGAATTACAAGAAATATGTCACCAGGTGAAATATTTCAGCTTTTTACAACACTATTCACATTGCACTAGTGGGGCTAAGTACTGGACAAGACAACTTCCTAGTTTCCACTTGGACCTTTTGCACCAGTTTCAGATTTATTTTTATTTTTTTAACTTTTGTTTACCAGGTACTCAATATGAGCCAAGGCCCGTTTTCAAATATGAGCTGGGACCTTTATTAAAATACTGTCAAGTTGTTAAATACAGTACAAATACAGTAGAAACATATACAAATAATATAGATAATGAAGTGAATTAATAATCACATTTCAACATATTTAAAAAATGCTGAGTTACATATAATTTAAAAAACATCCTGACTAACAATTTGCTGCAAGGAAGAAGGTAATTTATTCCACTATACTGTACCATAGTTGGAAAGAGCATGCATTCCCAATTTTAATTTAATCTTGGGGGTAACTAACTGTGTAGATTTTGCTTAACGCATATCTCTATCAGAAGTCTTTAT
Organism: Neoceratodus forsteri; assembly: GCA_016271365.2. Classification (NCBI taxonomy): domain Eukaryota; kingdom Metazoa; phylum Chordata; order Ceratodontiformes; family Ceratodontidae; genus Neoceratodus; species Neoceratodus forsteri. Next base: position 1,059,942,323 of record CM028132.1, on the reverse strand, counting down.
ATCCATTAAGGCAAATAAAGGAGAAACTGGGCCCAAGGTCAGGGTATTATGGATTAAACAAATTGAACTATAATGTGAATGTAAACAAGGAGGAAGCCAAACTGTCAAAAAATAAAGGTTACAATGATGAGTCCGAAATGGGAATTTTTAAAATAAACCTACAGATTGCATGAAAAGTAGTTGTGAGCAGGGTAGTCTCAGACTTTGCCAGATTTGAAAACAGAAATGATTTGTAATTTAATATAGGCAACAACACACTTCTGGCTATAGCAAATCTGACATCCTCAGACAACAAATTCTTCAGTTTAAATAGTGCACCCAATCTTTGGTTAACACTTCTACAGATCATTCCTACATGCAGTGCATATGATAAACAGGGATCCTGTACAATCCCTACATATCTAAATTGGAAAACTTGCTCCAATAAAAGACCACCTGACTCACAATTTCAAGAGGTTTACATCTGTTTAATCTATTTTTAGAGCCAAAAAACCTACTCTTGTTTTTTTTACATTCAAGAGAGGATGATGTTTATTTAGTTGATAGTCAAGAGCCTGAAAATCAGCAGTTAAATTTAACTTTATTTCATCCTCTGAGGATTAGCTACTAAAGAGTATAATGTCAACTGCATACATCAGTACATCTGTACAAGTCATGTAAGATGGCAGCTTATCTATAAACAAGTAAAATAGAAAGGACCCCAAAATGGACCTCTGTGGTACTCAGATTCCAACATCTTACTGACAGACAAAACTCCCTGGTGCAAACCTGCAGTGGTCTATCAGTAAGGTAATTATAAAGCCACCTTAATAGAAGATTACAGACTCCAATGGTCTTCAACACCACCACCCCCAAGCAGCAGGTGTTGATCAGCAAGTTTGAAGGCCTTGGACAGGTCCATGAATACAACACTAGTGAGCCTACCACCATCCATTGCACACTTACTCCCTCAAATCTGAGAATGGTTACCATTTCCAGACCCTGCATTGCATAAAAAACTTAGGAGAAACCTCAATCACCTACAGGTTTCCATCTGTTTGTGCCAGCATGTCTGCCAATATCACCTCAGATGATTCCTTTATGTGATGTAAGTGGCAAATCAAGGTTCATCATGCCTCCTTGATTACATACCTTACTGACCCAGTAATTTCTCCTCTGGATGCAGCAGCCATGGTTCTGATACCACAGTGGGTCTGCAGGGCCACTAGTAGAAAAGTTGTGAATTTTTAATTCACAGGTGAAGGTAAGGCAAAGTCACCAAATTTGCCTCTGTGGATCATGTCACAATGTTTGTTCTATTAAAAAGGAAATTCTCCATTGGTAACTTTGCTTTGGCCCTTCAGCTGTAACTTCTCCTTGGGGTACACCAGTGTGAAGTTGGATCAATTTGTCTTGTAACATCACCTGAAACGTCTCCTTAGGGTACACCAAGGTGGAATTGGTTCAAAATAAAGCTACTGATACATGAAAGTCTCAAGGACAGCAGTCCCCTGCCCCACACTCCATAGTCTGAAGACCCAGTGCCAACGCCCATGGTACCACTGGAGCAATTCAAACATTTTCTGACCATGTCTGCAATCCAGTTACACTCTTCATGACCAGTGTGACATGCTGGCAAATACCCAGCATGTTATTCTCACTTCAATTGGTCTTAATACAAATTTTTCCTCCTGCCACAGTTGAATACTACCACAGGTACTTGTGCTCAATGTGCTGTAATGCATAGAAAGGAGCTACCAACTGTATGGTCATGGGTACATATGTCCATTGGAGACCTATGATCCACATCAGACTCATTGCCACCACACCACCAGCAGTTGATGGAACACCAACCACCTCCTCCTTGACCACTCTTCCTGAGTCAGAGATTTTGCCACATCTCAGGTAGATCCTCCTGTTGCTATCTACCCCAGCACCAACCTGCATGTATGCCTCAGATGTGGCAAAGAAGACATTGGCAACACGAAGGCCACTTCCCCACTTCCTTTAATTACTCTTTATTTATTTTAGGCATATCTTGATCAATTTGTACCAAATTTATCTGAAACGTGGAATGGTTCTGGTCCAAGAGGAGATGCATATTCTGTGCATTTTTATGTTTATCCAACTTAAATTGTAGATTTGGCACCATAGTGAACTTGGGAGGTAATATTGAGGTGCTGTACATACCTCATAAATATTCCCAGGGGTATTATGTATGACTGTTGTAGTACTCTTTGAGATGCTTATTTAGATATATAGAGTGTCCCTTATCTCCAAAGACTGGTGGGGTTACAACTTGTTACAGTTGCAAAATTATTCTGTGGAACATTAGGGTTAGGGTTAGAATTAGTGTGGTCACATGTAACCTATGCAATAATTATGTCACCCATGGCAGGCAGGGGACCCACATGGCTACTGAAGGTCATAGGACCCATCTTATGGCAAATCACTGGGCCAAGTGGGAGGAAAGGCAGAGGGAAGTGGCAAGTAGGGGTGGAGGAGGTGGTGGCCCATCCATGTTGGGAGCAGTTCATGGAGGATGTAAGGCAAGTTACCATGTCATGGTGGGGCACTGGGCAGACCCTGTGGAAGCAGCAGTACCCTGTGTTGAAGTTCAAGCTTCTTCTGAACCAGCATCACAAGAAGCAACCACACTGGCATCAGATGTTTCTCTTTTTTTAACAAAAAATATACAATGGATTTCAGGTACTGAATGGACATACCCAAGATGCAGCAACTCAGGTAATTATAATGATGTTACTGTGTACATGAAAAACTGCTAACTTCAATCAATAAACAAAAATGAAATTAATATAGTCAAACTTTTTTTTTCGTAGATTCTGTTTATGCTCCTACCTGTTGGGGCATCTCTCTGGAATCCACTCTCTGCACTGTGATCCTAACCACTCATCTGAACCACTTTTGCCTGACAACTATATTGTGATCAGGACTTCAGCCTCTCCCACCTCCTGGAGAGGCCCAGAATCCCCAAGAGGTTAGTTGAGTATCTACAGCCGACATTGGGCATTTGGACCCAGGCCACTGGTGGTTCCATTGCCTCCGCTAAGGTAGGGGATTTTTCCTTGTTTTGTCCCCGGTCCCGTCCCCCCAGATCTCAGTCATGCAATGACATCTCAGGGCATCTGCTGCAGGAAGAAGGGAACAGATAAAAACAGAGCAGGCAGGAACTCAGAAAAAAAAACATTAAAAAGAGAATTACAGTGTACCATATTGTGTCATAAATCCAATGTCCCAATTCAGTCCACAATAACAAGAAAATTACAATTTACCCTAGTGTGTCAAAGATCCAATGTCCTGATTCAGTCCACAAATGTTAGATTTAAATTGTTTTATATATTTCAGTTCCCATTTACATCTGTTCTGTGTGTTTTTGAAGTTGCCTCTTAGTATCAAGACAGATAAAATCCAAGAGAGAGTGATCTGTTTGTGAAAAATGGTTTCCTTCTGGTGTGCTGCTAACCTGATTTACTATTGTGTGTCAGTGGTAATTCATCCTGGTTTTCAGTGGTTTCCTAGTTTCCCCAATGTAGCATCCATTTGTGCACTTTTTGCACTCAATTAGGTAAACCACATTGCTGGATTGATATGTAGGATCCATTGATCTTTACTGTGTTGTTTTGGCTTGTCTTGATGGTGGCCTGAATGCATATGTGGGTACAGGTATTACATCTTGCTATGCTGCATGATGTTGTCCCTATTGTTTCTTGGTTATTATGATCTGCTGGGAGTCTGTTATGAATTATTATGTTCAAAAGGCTGGTGGGCTGCTTATAGGCAATGTCAGATGGTTCAGGGAAGATGTCCTTCAGTGTTTCATCTTCTCTCAGCATGGGTTGTGGTTCTTTATTAATTTCCTGAAGGGGTTTTAACATGAGACTATAAGTGACCACTAGGGGTGTGTGGTCAATTGATGTTTTTGCCTGTATTCCAGCAGATTGTCTCATGGTATTTGTGTGGCCCTTTCAAATTCTCTGTCAATTTGTCTTGCAGAGTGGCCCGGCTGGATTAAGGAATTCTGAAGTGAGGAGAGCTGTCTGTCTCTTGTTCTCTCATGAGAGCAGATTTGATGGTATCGAATTGCATGACTGTAGATTTTATATTTTTTTGAATGATTTGGGTGGACACTGGAATTATGCAGGTAGCAGTATCTGTCAGTTGGTTTTCTGTAAAGAGCAGCTTGTATATTTCCATTTCTAGCCTGTAGAGCATAAAGCAGCTAACTAAAAGAAGCTATCATTTTCTTACTAACTTAACACTTCCAACTCAGCAGAAATCAATGCCTGTTGAGATTAAGCAGACAGATACTTTATTAGAAGTAGAAGGGGTCTTACTTAGGGTTAAAAAAGAAAATCATTGTGTGTTCAGTACTGGGAAGGGTACTGTATCAACTCCTTTGCTAAATCAGGAGGTGGAGAGAGATCTTAATTGGGGTGTGGCTTAGACAATATAAAAGCAGGTGACTCCAATTACCACTTCCTGTTGCTAGCCTGTAGAGCAGAAAGCAGCTAACTAAAAGAAGCAACCATTTTCTTACTAATTTAACACATCTATCTCAGCAGGAATCAGTGTCTGTTGAGATTAAGCAGACAGATACTTTATTAGAAGCAGAAGGGGTCTTTATTTAGGGTTAAAAAGAGAAAAAGCAAGTCAGTGTGTGTTCTGTGCTGGGACTTGTACTATATCAACTTGCTTTGCCAAATCAGTAGGTGGAGAGAGAGCTTAATTGGGAATGTGACTCAAACAATATAAAGGCAGGTGACTCCAATAACAACTTCCTGTTGCTAGCCTGTAGAGCAGAAAGCAGTTAACTAAAAGACACTATCATGTTCTTACCAATTTAACACCTCTATCTCAGCAGGAATCAGTGCCTGTTGAGATTAAGCAGACAGATACTTTATTAGAAGTAGAATGGGTCCTATTTAGGGTTATAAAAAAGAAAAAGAAAAAGAAAAAGAAAGTCAGTCTGTGTTCTGTGCTGGGAAGGGTACTGTATCAACTTACTTTGCTAAACCAGTAGGTGGAGAGAAAACTTAACTGGGATGTGACTTAGACAATATAAAAGCAGGTGACTCCAATAACAAATTCCTGTTGCTAGCCTGTAGAGCAGAAAGCAGCTAACTAAAAGAAGCTACCATTTTGTTACTAATTTAACACTTCTATCTCAGCAGGAATCAGTGTCTGTTGAGATTAAGCAGACAGATACTTTATTAGAAGTAGAAGGGGCCTTATTTAGGGTTAGAAGAAGAAAGTCACTGTGAGTTCTGTACTGGGAAGGGTACTGTATCAACTTACTTTGCTAAATCAGTAGGTGGAGCTAGAGCTTATTTGGGGGTGTGGCTTAGAAATATAAAAGCAGGTGACTCCAATTACAACTTCGTGTTGATAGCCTGTAGAGCAGAAAGCATCTAACTAAAAGAAGCAGCCATTTTCTTACTAATTTAACACTTCTCTATCAGCAGGAATATGTGACTGTTGAGATTAAATAGACAGATAATTTATTAGCAGTAGAAGGGGTCATATTTAATGTAAAAAAAAGAAAGTCAGTGTGTGTTCTGTGCTGGGAAGTGTATTGTATCAACTTACTTTGCTAAACCAATAGGAGGAGAGAGAATTTAATTTGGGTGTGGCTTACACAATATAAAATCAGGTGACTTCAATTATAACTTCCTGTTGCTAGCCTACAGAGCAGAAAGCTGCTAACTACACAAGCTACGATTTTCTTACTAATTTAAAACTTTTATCTCAGAAGGAATCAGTATCTGTTGAGATTAAGCAGACAGATACTTTATTAAAAGTAGAAGGGGTCTTATTTAGGGTTAAAAAAAGAAAAAGAAAGTCAGTGTGAGTTCTGTGCTGGGAAGGGTACTATGTCCAGCTATTTGGCTAAATCAGTAGGTGGAGAGAGAGCTTAATTGGGGGGTGTGGCTTAGACAATATAAAAGCAGGTGACTCCAATTAAAACTTCCTGTTGCTAGCCTGTAGAGCAGAAAGCAGCTAACTAAAAGAAGCTACCATTTTCTTACTAATTTAACACTTCTACCTCAGCAGGAATCAGTGTCTGTTGAGATTAAGCAGACAAATTCTTTATTAGATGTAGAAGGGCTCTTTTTAGAGTTAAAAAAAGAAAAAGAAAGTCAGCGTGTGTTCTATGCTGGGAAGGGTACTGTATCATCTTACTTTGCTAAACCAGTAGATGCAGAGAAAGCTTAATTGAATTGTGTCTTAGACAATATAAAAGCAGGTGACTCCAATTACAACTTAGTGTTGCTAGCCTGCAGAGCAGAAAGCAGCTAACTAAAATAAGCTTCCATTTTATTACTAATTTAAAACTTCTATCTCAGCAGGAATCAGTGTATGTTGTGATTATGCAGACAAATACTTTATTAGAAGTAAAAGGGGTCTTATTTAGCATTAAAACAGAAAAAGAAAGTCAGTGAGTGTTCTGTTCCGGGAAGAGTACTATATCGACTGATATTGCGCAATCAGTAGGTGGAGAGAGAGCTTAATTAGGGGTGTGGCTTAGACAATATAAAAGCAGGTGACTCAAATTACAACTTCCTGTTGCTAGCCTGTAGACAAGGTCCCTGGAATTCTGCAGTTCTGCTGTTGTGGAATTTGCCGCATGATTTGCATCATGCTGCAGAATATATATAGTGCCACAGAATTCATTGTTTTTGGTGAATTTTCATATAAATATACTGTTTTTCCATAGTGTCAGGCTTTCCTTCCCACCTTGTTTATACTGAAGCCCCTCCTCTATGCTCAGCATTTGATGTCATCAATGACATCACATACTATTTAGCCAATGACAGGACTGCATTCTGCCAGAGAAATTAATAAATCATGCCACAGAAATCAGAAAATGCTGCTGCAGAAGTCAAGGAGCCCTGCTGTAGAAATCAAAAAATTCTGCGTAGAACACCATGGGCTCTGCCTGTAGAGCAAAAAGCAGCTAACTAAAAGAAGCTACCATTTTCTTACTAATTTAACACTTCTATCTCAGCAGGAATCAGTGTCTGTTGAGATTAAGCAGACTGATAATTTATTAGAAGCAGAAGGGGTCTTATTAAGGGTTAAAAAAAAAGAAAGTCTGTGTGAGTTCTGTGCCTGGAAGGGTACTGTATCAACTTACTTTGCTAAATCAGTAGCTGGAGAGAGAGTCTATTTGAGGGTGTGACTTAGGCAATATAAAAGCAGGTGACTCCAATTACAACTTCCTGTTGCTAGCCTGTTGAGCAGAAAGCAGCTAACTAAAATAAAGTACCATTTTTTACTTATTTAACACTTCCACCTCAGCTGAAATCAGTGTCTGTTGAAATTAAGCAGACAGCTACTCTATTAGAAGTAGAAGGGGTCTTATTTAGGGTTAAAAAAAGAAAAACAAAGTTAGTGTGTGTTCCATGCTGGGAAGTGAACTGTATCGACTTGCACTGTTCAATCAGTAGATGGAGAGAGAGCTTAATTGGTGGTGTGGCTTAGAAAATATAAAAGCAGGTAACTCCATTTACAAATTACTGTTGCTAGTCTGTAGAGCAAAAAGCAGTTAACTAAAAGAAGATACCGTTTTCTTACTAATTTAACATCTCTATCTCAGCAGGAATCAGTGTCTGTTGAGATTAAGCACGATATTTTATTAGAAGTAGAAGGGGTCTTATTAATGTTTAAAAAAGAAAAGAAAGAGAGGGTGTGTTCTGTGCTGGGAAGTTTATTGGATCAATTTACTTTGCTTAACCAGTAGGTGGAGAGAGAGCTTTATTGGGGGTGTGGCTTATACAATATAAAAGCAGGTGAATCCAATTACAACTTCCTTTTGCTAGCCCGTAGAGCAGACAGCAACTAAGTAAAAGAAACAACCATTTTCTTACTAATTTAACACTTTTATCTCAGCTGGAATCAGTGTCCATTGAGATTAAGCAGACATATACTTTATTAGAAGTAGAAGGGGTCTTATTTAGGGTTAAAAAAAGAAAGTCACTGTGTGTTCTGTACTGGGAAGGGTACTGTATCAACTTACTTTGCTAAATCAGTAGGTGGAGCGAGAGCTTATTTGGGGGTGTGGCTTAGAAAGTATAAAAGCAGGTGACTCCAATTACAACTTCATGTTGATAGCCTGTAGAGCAGAAAGCATCTAACTAAAAGAAGCAGCCATTTTCTTACTAATTTAACACTTCTCTATCAGCAGGAATATGTGACTGTTGAGATTAAGTAGACAGATAATTTATTAGCAGTAGAAGGGGTCATATTTAATGTAAAAAAAAGAAAGTCAGTATGTGTTCTGTGCTGGGAAGTGTATTGTATCAACTTACTTTGCTAAACCAATAGGAGGAGAGAGAATTTAATTTGGGTGTGGCTTACACAATATAAAATCAGGTGACTTCAATTATAACTTCCTGTTGCTAGCCTACAGAGCAGAAAGCTGCTAACTACACAAGCTACCATTTTCTTACTAATTTAAAACTTTTATCTCAGAAGGAATCAGTATCTGTTGAGATTAAGCGGACAGATACTTTATTAGAAGTAGAAGGGGTCTTATTTAGGGTTAAAAAAAGAAAGTCACTATGTGTTCTGTGCTGGGAAGGGTACTGTATCAACTTACTTTACTAAATCAGTAGGTGGAGAGAGAGCTTAATTGGGGGTGTGGCTTAGACAATTTAAAAACAGGTGACTCCAATTACAACTTCTTGTTGCTAGCCTGTAGAACAGAAAGCAGCTAAATAAAAGAAGCTACCATTTTCTTACTAATTTAACACATCCATCTCAGCAGAAATCAGTGTCTGTTGCGATTAAGCAAACAAATTCTTTATTAGAAGTAGAAGGGCTCTTATTTAGGGTTAAAAAAAGGAAAAGAAAGTCAGTATGTGTTCTGTGCTGGGAAGGGTAATGTATCAACTTACTTTGCTTAATCAGTAGGTGGAGAGAGAGCTAAATTGGTGATGTGGCTTAGGCAATATAAAAGCAGGTCTCTCCAAATAGATCTTCCTGTTGCTAGCCTGTAGAGCAGAATGCAGCTAACTAGAAGAAGCTACCATTTTCTTACTAATTTAACACTTCTTTCTCAGCAGGAATCAGTGTCAGTTGAGATTAAGCAGACAGATACTTTATGAGAAGTAGAAGGGGTATTATTTAAGGTTAAAAAAAGGAAAAGAAATTCAGTGTATGTTCTGTACTGGGAAGCATATTGTATCAACTTACTTTGCTAAATCAGTAAATGGAGAGAGAGCGTAATCGGGATTGTGGGTTAGACAACACAAAAGCAGGTGGCTCCAATTACAACTTACTGTTGCTAGCCTGCAGATCAGAAAGCAGCTAACTAAAATAAGATACCATTTTATTACTAATTTAAAACTTCTACCTCAGCAGGAATCGGTGTATGTTGAGAGTATGCAGACATGTACTTTATTAGAAGTAGAAGGGGTCTTATTTAGGGTTAAAAGAAGAAAAAGAAAGTCAGTGTGTGTTCTGTTCTGGGAAGCATATTGTATCAACTTACTTTGCTAAATCAGTAAATGGAGAGAGAGCGTAATCGGGATTGTGGGTTAGACAACACAAAAGCAGGTGGCTCCAATTACAACTTCCTGTTCCTAGCATGTAGAGCAGAAAGCAGCTAACTAAAAGAAGCTACCATTTTCTTACTAATTTAACACTTCTACCTCAGCAGGAATCAATGTATGTTGAGATTAAGCAGACAAATTCTTTATTAGAAGTAGAAGGGGTCTTTTTAGGGTTAAAAAAAGAAAAAGTAAGTCAGCGTGTGTTCTATGCTGGGAAGGGTACTGTATCATCTTACTTTTCTAAACCGGTAGGTGGAGAGAAAGCTTAATTGAATTGTGACTTAGACAATATAAAAGCAGGTGACTCCAATTACAACTTACTGTTGCTAGCCTGCAGATCAGAAAGCAGCTAACTAAAATAAGATACCATTTTATTACTAATTTAAAACTTCTACCTCAGCAGGAATCGGTGTATGTTGAGAGTATGCAGACATGTACTTTATTAGAAGTAGAAGGGGTCTTATTTAGGGTTAAAAGAAGAAAAAGAAAGTCAGTGTGTGTTCTGTTCTGGGAAGGGTACTGTATTGATTGATATTGCTCAATCAGTAGGTGGAGAGAGAGCTTAATTAGGGGTGTGGCTTAGACAATATAAAAGCAGGTGACTCGAATTACAACTTCCTGTTGCTTGCCTGTAGACAAGGTCAATGGAATTCTGCAGTTCTGCAGTTGTGGAATTTGCCGCATAATTTGCATCATGCTGCAGCATATATATAGTGCCGCAGAAGTCATTGTTTTTGGTGAATTTTCATATAAATATACTGTTTTTCCATAGTGTCAGGCTTTCTTTCCCACTTTGTTTATCCTGAAACCCCTCCTCTATGCTCAGCATATGATGTCATCAATGACATCACATACTATTTAGCCAATGACAGGACTGCATTCTGCCAGAGAAATTAATAAATCATGCCACAGAAATCAGAAAATGCTGCTGCAGAAGCCATGGAGCCCTACTGCAGAAATCAGAAAATATGCCGTAGAACACCAGGGGCCCTGCCTGTAGAGCAAAAAGCAGCTAACTAAAAGAAGCTACCATTTTCTTACTAATTTAACACTTCTATCTCAGCAGGAATCAGTGTCTGTTGAGATTAAGCAGACTGATACTTTATTAGAAGCAGAAGGGGTCTTATTAAGGGTTAAAAAAAAAGAAAGTCTGTGTGTGTTCTGTGCCTGGAAGGGTACTGTATCAACTTACTTTGCTAAATCAGTAGCTGGAGAGAGAGTCTATTTGAGGGTGTGGCTTAGACAATATAAAAGCAGGTGACTCCAATTACAACTTCCTGTTGCTAGCCTGTAGAGCAGAAATCAGCTAACTAAAATAAACTACCATTTTTTTACTTATTTAACACTTCTACCTCAGCTGAAATCAGTGTCTGTTGAGATTAAGTAGACAGCTACTTTATTAGAAGTAGAAAGGGTCTTATTTATAGTTAAAAAAAGAAAAACAAAGTTAGTGTGTGTTCCATGCTGGGAAGGGTACTGTATCGACCTGCACTGTTCAGTCAGTAGGTGGAGAGACAGCTTAATTGGTGATGTGGCTTAGAAAATATAAAAGCAGGTGACTCCATTTACAAATTACTGTTGCTAGTCTGTAGAGCAGAAAGCAGTTAACTAAAAGAAGATACCCCTTTCTTACTAATTTAACACCTCTATCTCAGCAGGAATCAGTGTCTGTTGAGATTAAGCACAGATATTTTATTAGAAGTAGAAGGGGTCTTATTAAGGGTTAAAAAAGAAAAAGAAAGAGAGGGTGTGTTCTGTGCTGGGAAGTTTATTGGATCAACTTACTTTGCTAAATCAGTAGGTGAAGAGAGAGCTCTTTTGGGGCTGTGGCATATACAATATAAAAGCAGGTGAATCCAATTACAACTTCCTTTTGCTAGCCCATAGAGCAGAAAGCAACTAAGTAAAAGAAACAACCATTTTCTTACTAATTTAACACTTCTATCTCAGCTGAAATCAGTGTCCGTTGAGATTAAGCAGACAGCTACTTTATTAGAAGTAGAAGGGGTCTTATTTAGGGTTAAGAAAAGAAAACCAAAGTCAGTGTGTGTTCCGTGCTGGGAAGGGTACTGTATCAACTTATTTGCTAAATCAGTAGGTAGAGAGAGAGCTTAATTGGGGGTGTGGCTTAGACAATATAAAAGCTGGTGACTTCAATTGCAGTTTCAAATTGCTTGGCTGTAGCGCAGAAAGCAGCTAACGAAAACAAGCAACCTTTTTCTTTCTAATGTAACACTTCTATCTCAGCTTGAATCAATGTCTTTTGAGATTAAGCAAACTGATACTTCATTAAAAGTAGAATGGGTCTTATTTAGGGTTATAAAAAATAAAAAGAAAGTTAGTGTGTGTTCTGTGATGGGAAGTGTACTGTATCAACTCACTTTGCTAAATCAGTGGGTGGAGAGAGAGTTTAATTGGGGGGTGGCTCAGGCAATATAAAAGCAGGTGACCCCAACTGCAAATGTCTGTTGCTAGCCTGTAGAGCAGAAAGCAGCTAACTAAAAGAAGCTACCATTTTCTTACTAATTTAACACTTCTACCTCAGCAGGAATCAGTGTCTGTTGAGATTAAGCAGACAAATTCTTTATTAGATGTAGAAGGGCTCTTTTTAGAGTTAAAAAAAGAAAAAGAAAGTCAGCGTGTGTTCTATGCTGGGAAGGGTACTGTATCATCGTACTTTGCTAAACCAGTAGATGCAGAGAAAGCTTAATTGAATTGTGTCTTAGGCAATATAAAAGCAGGTGACTCCAATTACAACTTAGTGTTGCTAGCCTGCAGAGCAGAAAGCAGCTAACTAAAATAAGCTTCCATTTTATTACTAATTTAAATCTTCTATCTCAGCAGGAATCAGTGTATGTTGTGATTATGCAGACAAATACTTTATTAGAAGTAAAAGGGGTCTTATTTAGCATTAAAACAGAAAAAGAAAGTCAGTGAGTGTTCTGTTCCGGGAAGGGTACTATATCGACTGATATTGCGCAATCAGTAGGTGGAGAGGAATTAATTAGGGTGTGGCTTGACAATATAAAAGCAGGTGACTCAAATTACAACTTCCTGTTGCTAGCCTGTAGACAAGGTCCCTGGAATTCTGCAAGTTCTGCTGTTGTGGAATTTGCCGCATGATTTGCATCATGCTGCAGAATATATATAGTGCCACAAATTCATTGTTTTGGTGAATTTTTCATATAAATATAATGTTTTTCCATAGTGTCAGGCTTTCCTTCCCACCTTGTTTATACTGAAGCCCCTCCTCTATGCTCAGCATTTGATGTCATCAATGACATCACATACTATTTAGCCAATGACAGGACTGCATTCTGCCAGAGAAATTAATAAATCATGCCACAGAAATCAGAAAATGCTGCTGCAGAAGTCAAGGAGCCCTGCTGTAGAAATCAAAAATTCTGATGAACACCATGGGCTCTGCCTGTAGAGCAAAAAGCAGCAACTAAAGAAGCTACCATTTTCTTACTAATTTAACACTTCTATCTCAGCAGGGAATCAGTGTCTGTTGGAGATTAAACAGACTGATAATTTATTAGAAGCAGAAGGGTCATATTAAGGATTAAAAAAAGAAAGTCTGTGTGAGTTCTGAGCCTGGAAGGGTACTGTATCAACTTACTTTGCTAAATCAGTAGCTGGAGAGAGTCTATTTGAGGGTGTGACTTAGGCAATATAAAGCAGGTGACTCCAATTACAACTTCCTGTTGCTAGCCTGTTGAGCAGAAAGCAGCTAACTAAAATAAAGTACCATTTTTATACTTTATTTAACACCTCCACCTCAGCTGAAATCAGTGTCTGTTTAAATTAAGCAGACAGCTACTCTATTAAGTAGAAGGGGTCTTATTTAGGGTTAAAAAGAAAAACAAAGTTAGTGTGTGTTCCATGCTGGGAAGTGAACTGTAGACTTGCACTGTTCAATCAGTAGATGGAGAGAAGCAATTGGTGGTGTGGCTTAGAAAATATAAAGCAATACTCCATTTACAAATTACTGTTGCTAGTCTGTAGAGACAAAAAGCAGTTAACAAAAGAAGATGCAGATTTTCTTACAATTTAACATCCTATCAGCAGGAATCAGTGTCTGTTGAGATTAAGCACTGAATATTTTATTAAAGTAGAAGGGTCTTATTAATGTTAAAAAAAGAAAAAGAAAGAGAGGGTGTGTTCATCTGCTGGGAAGTTTATTGGATCAATTTGCTGCTTAACAGTAGGTGGAGAGGAGCTTTATTGAGGTGTGACCTATACAATATAAAAGCAGGTGAATCAATTACAACTTCCTTTGCTAGCCACCAGAACAGACAGCAACTAAGTGAAAAACAACCATTTCTTACAGCTAACACTTTATCTGGCTGAGATAATGTCTTTTGATTAAGTAAACTGATACTTTATTAAGTAGAAGGGTCTTATAGGGTTAAGAAAAGAAAACCAAAGTCAGTGTGTGTTCCGTGCTGGGAAGAATACTGTATCAAGTTATTTACTAAATCAGTAGGTAGAAGAAAACATTGAGGGTGTGGCTTAGGCAATATAAAGCAGATGACTTCAATTACAGATTCAAATACCCAGCTGCAAGGCAGAAAGCAGCTAATGAAAACAAACAACCATTTTCTTTCTAATTCACTCTTCTATGTCAGCTTGAATCAATCTTTTGAGATTAAACAATGATACTTCATTAAAAGTAGAATGGGTCTTATTTAGGGTTATAAAAGAAAAAGAAGTTAGTGTGTGTTCTGTGCTGGGAAGTGACTGCATCAACTCCTTTGCTAAATCAGTGGGAGGAGGAAGCTTAGTGGGGTGGATCAGGCAATATAAACACAGGTAACCAACTGCAAATCGCTATTGCTGGCCTGTGAGCTGAAGCAGTTAACTAAAGCTACATTTTTCACTAATTTAACACATCTATCTCAGCATGATCAGTGTCTGTTGAGTTAAACAAACAAATTCTTTATTAAGAAGAAGGGGTCTTATTTAGGGTTAAAAAGAAGAAAGTCAGTGTGTTCTGTACTGAGAAAGGGCTGTATCAACTTTCTTTGCTAAATCAGGAGGTGAAGAGATCTTAATGGGGGTGTGTAGACAATATATGATGCAGGTGACTCCAATACTGGCAACGTGTTGACCATATAGAGCAGAAAACTCTAACTAAAACAGCCTTTCTTACTAATTTAACACTTCTATATCAACAGAAATATGTCTGTTGAATTAAGTAGACAGATCGTTTATTAGCAGTAGGGGTCTTACTTAAGGTTAAAAAAGTCAGTGTGTATTCTGCAATAGGAAGGGTACTGTATCAACTTACTTTGACAAACCAATAGAAGGAGAGAGTTTAATTGGGATGGCTTAGACAATATACAATCATGTAACTAATTATAACTTCCGTTGCCAGAGTACAGACGAAAGCAACAACTACAGTACCACTTTCTTACTAATTTCTTTTATCTAGAGGAATCAGCATCTGACGAGTTAAGCAGACAGATGCTATTAAATGAAGGGTCCTATTTAGGGTTATAAAAAGAAAAAGAAAGTCAGCCAGAGTTCTTACAGGGAGGTACATCAACTTACTTTGCTAAACCAGTAGGTGGAGAAAACTTAATTGGGGTGTGACTTAGACAATATAATGCAAGTGACTCAAACAATTCCTGTTGCTAGCCTGTAAACCAGAAAGCAGCTAACTAAAAAGCTACCATTTTGTTACTAATTTACACTTCTATCAGCGGAATCAGTGTCTATTGAGATTAAGCAGACAGATATATTGATAAAAGGGTCTTATTGTATTGAAAAAGAAATTCACTGTGGTTCTGTACTGGGAAATACTAACTTACTACAAATCAATAGGTGGAGAGAGAGCTTAATTGGGGTGCTGAAAATATAAAAGCAGGTGTTCCAATTCAACCGTGTTGAAGCCCATAGAGCAGAAGCATCTAACATAAAAAGCAAATTTTCTTTAAATTTAACACTTCTATATCAGCGAAATATGTGTCTATTAGATTAAGTGAACAGATAATTTATTAGCAGTAGAAGGGGTCTTATTTAAGTTAAAAAAAGAAAGTCAAAATATGTTCTGTGCTGGAAAGGTACTGTCAACACTTTGCTAAACCAATAAGGAGAGGGATGGTGCGGATATGGCTTAGACAACATACAATGTGACTTCAATTATAACTTCCTATTGCTGCATGCAGGCAGAAAGCAGCTAACTACAAGCTACAAATTTCTTACTAATTCAAAACTTTTATCTCAGAAGGAATCAACATCTATTGAGATTAAGCAGACAGATACTTAATTAGGAGAAGGGTCTTATTTAAGGTTAAAAAAAAATTAAGTCAGTGTGAGTTCTGTGCTGAGAGGCACTATATCTTTGCCGAAAATGCAGAGGGAGAGGCTTAATGGGGGGTGGCTTAGACAATGTAAAAGCAGGTGTCTTCAATTACAATTTCCCTGCTAACCTGTAGAGCAGAAAGCACCTAACTAAAGAAGCATAGTTTTCTTGCTAATTTAACATATCTCAGCAGAAATCAGTGTCCCTTGAGATTAAACAAACCGATACTTTATTAGATGTAGAAGGGTCTATTTAGCATTTTCAAAAAAAAAGAAAGTCAGTGTGTGTCTGTGCTGGAAATGGTACTGTATCAACACGTTACAGGTCAGTAGGTGTAATAGAGCCTAATTGTGGCATGGCTTAGACAATATAAAAGTAAGGTGACTCCAATTACAGCTTCCTCTTGCTTCATGTAAAAGTAACTAACTAAAAAGTTACCATTTTCTTTTAATTTAACATTCTACCTCAGCAGTCATGTCTATGGATTAACAGACATCTACTTTTTAGAAGTGAAGGGTCTTATTTAAGTTAAAAGAAAAACAAAATTAGTGTGTGTTCCATGCTGGAAGTGAACTATGACACACTGTTCAATCAGTAGATGGAGAGAGCTTAATTGGTGGTGTGGCTTAGAAATACAAAAAGCAGATAACTCCATTTACAACTTCCTGTTGCTAGTCTAGAAACAAAAAGCAGTTAACTAAAGAGATACGTTTTCTTTAATTTAACATCTCTATCTCAGCAGGAATCAGTGTCTGTTGAATTAAGCACAGATATTTTATTAGAAGTAGAAGGGTCTTATTAATGTTTAAAAAGAAAAAGAAAGGAGGGTGTGTTCTGTGCTGGGAAGTTTATTGGATCAATTTACTTTTAACCGTAGGTGGAGGAGAGAGCTTTATTGGGGTGTGAAGCATACAATAAAAAGCAGGTAATCAGTACAACTTCTTTTGCTAGCCATAAGAACAGCAACTAAGTAAAGAAACAACCATTTCTTACTAATTTAACACTTTTATAGCTGGATCTGTCTTTGGGAAGATAAGTAACTTTATTAGAAGTAGAAGGGTCTTATTTAGGCTAGAAAAGAAAACCAAAGTCAGTGTGTTCCGTGCTGGAAGGGTACTGTATCAAGTTATTTGCTAAATCAGTGGTGAAGCTTAATTGGGGTGTAAAAAAGCGAAAGCATAAAAGCTGGTGACTTCAATTACAGTTTCAATACCCAGCTGTAGAGGAAAGCAGCTAATGAAAACAACACCAACAACTAATTAACTCTTCTATGTCAGCTTGAATCAATGTCTTTTTGATTAAGCAAACTGATACTTCATTAAAAAGTAGAATGGGTCTTATTAGGGTTATAAAAAAGAAAAAGAAAGTTAGTGAGCATTCTGTGCTGGAAGTGTACTGTATCAACTCCTTTGCTAAATCAGTAGGTGGAGAGAGAGCTTAGTGGGGGTGGATCAGGCAATATAAACACAGGTAACCCCAACTGCAAATGTCTGTTGCACAGCCTGTGGGCTGAAAGTAGTTAACTAAAAAGCTACCATTTTTACAATTTAACACTCTATTCAGCAGGATCGTGTCTGCCGAGATTAACAGACAATTCTTTATTAAAGTAGAAGGGTCTTATTTAGGGTTAAAAAGAAAGAAAGTCAATGTAGCGTGGTGGTGTTGTAGGTATTTAACTTGCTTATTTTTCTTTCTCAAATTTATTTCTTTTCATAAAGGGAGTTTCTTTACTAGGATGGTTTGTTTCTTTGTTGTTTTTGCTGTTTTCTTTGAGGGATTTATGGTGGTTTTGGCATTTTCTATGTTATATAAAGGTGTTTCATGGGATAGTTCTACTTCTAACAGGGGCAAGTGGAGTGAATTTGTGGGTAGTGGTAAATAGGAGATGTGTTTGTTTTTGCTATTTTCTTTTTTGAGTTTGGGTGTTTAGTTGCTTTTTCTTGGTACTTATTTGAGGTAGTAGTGGTGGGTTTGTGTTTTTTGGTGGGGAGAGAAGTGTTTTTAGAATTTTGAAGTATTTTATCTTGGAGTCTAAATTTTTCTTTGTGCTTAGAGATGTACAAAGATGGGGTAGTATTGTAGCCTTGTGAAAGTTTCTAAATGTTTTGTGCAGGCTGTGGCTGTACATTTTGGTATGTTGAGACATTTTGCTTGTTTTGTTTTAAGTGATTGTTTGATTTCAAATTTTTTTATTACTACTTTTGGGAGTGGGATAAGCTTACTTAGTTTGCTGTATTTTTACATTGTTTATAGGTGTTTTATTTGTTTTTATAAATTTTATTTTGGTTTAGATAGGATGTTTATTTGTTTTATTTAAATTTTTATATTTATACTTGATAAGTGTGTTTTAATTGGTTCTTTGTTTTAAGTTTTTTATTCTTTCTGGATAGGATGTTTACTGTTTTCCCTATTTACTTTTGTGTGCCTTAACTTTCTCCACTCCTGTGCAGTGTAAGCTACACTAGTTTTCAGAAGGCACTTATCACACTAGTCAGGCTAAACTTCCTAGTCCCCTTCTTCTTCCTGCTGATGCTCTTGTTTCACTCCTCCAATGCTCTCCTGTGTCCTTGCTGTGGTGTAGAGTGCCTGGGTGCCTTGTTTGGCTGACTCCAGTGGGCAGACTCCAATGTCTTTAGCGCATTGGTCCTTTGTACTGGGGACCACAGCATGAGGGAGGCAGCTTGATGGCTTACTTTTTACGTAGGTCTTGGCTACTACCTGGTCATAGCAGGCAGCCCTCTGATTGTCTGCTGGTGTGAGGAGAGGCATGGCTGAGCCGGGGTTGGCTCCCTGTGTGATCTGCTATGGTTCTGCTCCTCTGCCAGTTCCTGGTGTTTTTAATTTTGCCCTCTCTGATGTGGGGTGACACTTGTAGCTCCTTCCCACCAACAAGGGACTGCCGCTGCTGCAATCTATTCTTGGCTATTTTTAAATCCCTGCCCCAATTTTCTCTTTCTTACTCTTTGAAACAGTCAGCCCTCTGATTGGCTGCTAGTGTGGGGAGAGGCATGGCTGAGTCACAATTGGCTCCCTGTGTGGCCCACTATGGCTCTGCTCCTCTGTCACTCTCTCAGGGTTTTTAACCCTCTGTGTTGTAGGGGGCCGCTCCTAGCCAACAATAGATTTCCACTGCTGGGATCACTTCTTAGGATTTTTAAAGCCCTGGGTAGATTTTTGCCACAAAGCCACTAATTCAGGCTCCAAGCAATCACACCACTCCTCTAAAGAGCTGGTCCAGGCTTTGTTGTCTCCAATTCACCTGGTGAGTCCTTCCAGGGATACTGTCACCACTTTAAGATCTTTTGTGAGCCCGGTTAACATATCTTTGAATGGCCTAAGCTCTTGTAGAAACTTCTTCTCTGTGAGAGGTGACGCCGATGAAGGGGGTCATGAAGAGGATGCAGGCTATGCTTTCCCATATTTTGTGGCCTTGTCAGGAGTTGCGGGCAGCATGTGTTGGGGAGGCACAGGTTTAATTTCTGCCTCCAGTGTCAATATTAAACCACTGGAAGATGCAACAGCAGGTAACAGAAAGCACTGAGTACAATATATTCTGAGTTTGAGCAAGAAAGTTAGATAAAAATTCAATAATTTCAAGGAAGGGGTGGGAGCAATCTGAGAGTGAAGTTAACTGGAGTAGTGCATCATGTGACTCCTCACAAAATAACATTTTATACAAGTTGCTCTTGAGCTGGTTAAGTGTTGAGAAACTCTTCATGCTATACTCCAGTGTTCCTTAGTTTATGGTTAAATGTTTCAAATGGGGAAGTCTGAGTTAGTTTATTACAACCAGGGACTACCTGAGAGTAAAGCATCATCAGCTTAAAACAATGCTAAAGTAACTAATTGATGTGACAACTTATTGAAAGTTGTAGAGTAACTGATTATTTGCCTCCTCATAGCAAGTCTTTTAATGCTTGGATTTTTTATTTCCTCTTCCCACATATGGGATTACCATTGTTGAAATCTTGCCTAGCCAAGATGATGAAGACATGAGTAACTATCTTCACAGATAATTTTAATGCTGCTTCTTGATCAAGCAATTTGTGCTGCTTGAATTTCAGGCAGCCTGTACCCTTCCTTCTGGGAGTCATCTGCTGTACTGTTCTTCCTTGTCCCTATCTATCCCCAGTATAATGAACGCACATGCTAACCTTAGTTTCATTTATGACAGCAAAACTTATTATTTTATAAAGAGACAGGATAGTTGTGCAAATCATATCACTATAGGGAACTATTTTTTAATCCAAAGTATAAATCTCTGTACCATATACCAAAAAATACTTGCTTTGTCTTGATTTACCAATCATACAAACACAGGCTATAGCTTTATATATTCAGGCTGACACATTTATATAACACAGAGAAAAACTGTTGGTAGGTTTTACAGTGTATTGAAGGTATTCAAACATAATGAAAATAAAAACACAGTACAAACATGTTTCCTCTGAAGGCCAGACCTTTGTAAAGAGTGGGGAAGAGGGATCACCATTGGCAGGATTTTCAAAATGAATGCATCATTGGTCCACCTGCCCTATTTTCACATTGAACTTATGTCCACACTGGCATTACATGTGCCCAATGAGCATACATTCATCAGGAATATTTTTTTCTCACACTTACATCAATAAATGATGCAAGGGTCACAAAGTCTGATTTGTATCATTTATTGAGGCAAGGTGCAGCAAATTGTGATGCACTGTCTTAAATTACCCACAGCCTTTGAAAATAGCCGCTTGTAACTTGGGTGCACTCTACATGATGCAGAACTGGGCTTTTCTTGCTTCTCCTTCTGAATTCAGAGTTTTGAAATCCCCCCTCTAGAAGTTTAAGCAGAGCAACTTGAAACAGAAAAAAAAATAATTTGAAAACTAATATGTGCAATAAATTCTAGCCTAGTGGATTTGTGATGATTACCACTCAGAGTCAATAACATCCAAAATAAATTAAATAGCCTTCAAGAAGGAAAAATGGAAACTCGTAAAGACAATATCTACATATGAATTGTGAAGTGATGGCAACAAAGCATGTAAATTATGTACAGGATAGTGTATTCAGGGCTTCATGAAATTTTGTGGTTTCACTGCTGCAGATCTGACCACAGAACATGCACCAGCTGCTGAATTGATCACAGAACAAGCAGTATCTGAATTAGCCTGCACTCACTGGATTCCACTGAAGAGCGAAGATCCCTGGGCAGACCTGCACTTGTGTAGAGAAAAATAATTTTGCAAAGGCAGCCATTTGCAATCGTGGCTAAGTGACTGTCAGAGCCTTTGCAAAAGTACTGTGCCCTACACAGCAACTGCAGGTGTGGTGCACTGGCAGATAGGGGGAATCTGTCATCTCTGCTGTATCACCAGCACCATATCTGTGTTGGCCTTGCCACCCACCCACTCCACAGATCACCGGGTACCGCACAGTCACTGCAGAGAGGGAGTACCTGGGAGTGGCATCACATTTTCTGAGATAACTATCAGAGTAGAAGAATGGTGGTTTTCATCTGCCTAGTAAGGCTAGAGTGTGTGGGCATCCTCCATGCTTGGTTGGTTCCACAGCCCCCCCCCCCCACCAACACAACCTGCAGCAACAGTCTCTTGCCCAGCAAGAGAGAGAAAGACAAACACACTGGGAGTGGCACAGTGAATGAAACCTTGCCACATGCTGCAGTCTGTGTCTCTGTGTTTGTAATTGAAAAATACTGTCCTCTGTCTCTGCAGTGAGATAGAGCCACAGGGGTCACAGATCTAGACCCAAAGAGCCACAGCTGAGCAACAGACACAGAGAGAGCACAGACAGAAACTCCCTGCAGCACTGCTTGCTTAACCATGTGTGGCAGGAAAGCGAGGCAGTGCAGGCTCAGCTAGAGAGTGAGAGACTGAGAAGCAGCACAGTGAGTATGACCATCTCTGTCTTTCTCTGTGTGGCTGTACTCTGTGGCTGTGATACATTGTTATTCTGGCATCCACATCACTACACGGCTCCCCATCCACTCATCTTGTGGGTTTCCATGTACCGGCACTTGCGGTCTCTGTTAGCAATGTACAGAGAGAGAGAGAGTCCTGGCATGATCCTGTCATCCATTCCCGGTCCCCCGAACAGGGTGACAGAGACACCGGAGACAGAGATCCCCCCAACAGCATGAGACATTGCAATACTTGGAGATGGAGGATGGGTGCACAGAGATGCACGGAAGTGAGATAGAGAGAGCAACAGGCTGTTTCATTGACAGAGAGAGAGAGAGAGAGTGGCACAGTGAGTAATGAAAGCCTTGTGCACTGTCCTCTGGTGTGTTCTCTCCTCTACTGACTTCCATGGAAGCGTACATGGCTGTGAGCATACATCAAAGTGAGAGTGAGTGAGAGAGAGAGTATGTATAGCTGTGGCCCCCTTACCCAGATTTTACTTCCCATCTGCACCTCTGTGTTGTTCAGGGAAAATATGTGGCAGCAAGGGGCTGGTAGAAAGGGATAGAGATGACAGGTGAGGACTGTCCCATGGCAATCCTGTCAGCTGCTGGTGAATGGAGTGTGGAGGAGAGACAGTGATAGTCTAATGAGCACCACAGAGATGGACAGAAAGAGTGAGACAGACAAGTCAGAGATAATGCTTTAGAGGAGAGTAGGAGAGACTGTGCTAGTGGCTGCACTGTGCGGTGCTAGGTGGGTACACAGCAACCTGCAATGTTTTCAGTGAGAGCAAGGTGTGGCATGAGCGCACACAGAGACATGTGACATATCTTCTCCCTTGTGGTATATTGGACCTGGTTGTGGTTGTGGGAGCAGAGCGACTGTTTCTCAGTGTGCAGCTGAGCTAGTGACAGTAATGTGAAATGTTACCTGAAATGGGTGAACTGTCAGTAACGAGCTGCATTGTGTGGTTGTGACAGCTGCCCATGAAACTGAGATCCCTCCCCTCACACTGCACAGTGCAAGCAGCCGGGAAGTGCAACCGGTGGTAGAACTCAGCGGTCCCCCTTGCAGTAGCAGTAGATATCATTGAGTAGAGCGGCAATCTATGCGCTTTTAGGGAGAGAGTGACAGCAGGTGGAGAACACCACCTGTCTAACAAATTCCTGCAACATCCAAACATTGGCCAGATTTTGAAGTTTATTTTTGTTTTCATTGTGGACATCTGAATTGCTGCACTGTGTAATTCCTGTTGCTGCTTGTACTTCTCCTCCCTTTGTGTCCCCTCCAGCACACACTCAGCACTCACAGAGAAAGAGACACTGGAATTCCTGCACTTTGTACATTCTGTGACTCAGGGAGCAAGTGGGGCCGATCCACTATCTGTTGTCACCCTTTAAAGGGAGAGGGGTGCCTGGAGACAGAGGACAGCTGCAGTGTGCAAGCTGTGCTGGGGTCACAGCATTCAACGGCAGAGTGCAACATTGCTTGTCCAGTTAATCAT
Organism: Neoceratodus forsteri; assembly: GCA_016271365.2. Taxonomy (NCBI): domain Eukaryota; kingdom Metazoa; phylum Chordata; order Ceratodontiformes; family Ceratodontidae; genus Neoceratodus; species Neoceratodus forsteri. Next base: position 1,059,919,046 of record CM028132.1, on the reverse strand, counting down.
CTGTCTCTGTGTCCTCTCTCTTTCTATCTCTCTCTCTCTCTCTTCCCATTTAGCCACATTGTAAGCACATCTAATCAGCAGGCTAGGGACACAGCACACAGTAAGCAAGCAGGGAGAGGGAGAGAGTGAGAGAGTGAAAGAAGAGAGAGAAACAGAGACAGTGAAGAATACGGCAGCGATAGCATTGTGTTGAACTGTATTATGCACATCAAATGTCAGAAATCATGCCAGTACTGTATTTCTAACATTTGTTTCTGCATAAAACCACTGAGAAATGCATTATTAGTTGGGGAACATTTTTTCTGTATGGCAGGATACAGTCCCTTTGTTGTTGTTTAATCAGCAGAAAAACACATTTTTTGATATTTTTTGTTGTTTAAACATAACCCATGTTATAAGTTAAGACATGACAGGGTATGCTGATAATGTGGATTAATGCACACCCTGGGGATGTGAGGGTTCTCAGCCTGTGGCCTCATACTTCGCAATGCCCCCCAAGGTGTGCATTAATCCACATTATCAGCACACCCTGTCATATGTTAATGCTTACTGAATATCAGATACCATAAATGACATCAAATGGTATTGCAGTCACTGGATGGACAAACAGGTGCTGAAGGGTTAAATAATTTATGCTGTAGAATCAAGCCAAATATAAACTGCAGAACATTAGGAGACCTGTCTCAGAAGTTAGGGATGGAGTGTAGAAGAAAGGCAAGGGTCATACATAAAGTCCACATGATAGATAGATATATAGATAGATAGATAGATAGATAGATAGATAGACAGACAGACAGACAGACAGACAGATATGAAAAATCAAGTCCTTTATTACTCAACTATATTTTTGATAAATAGTTTAAGGATTTTTCAGCTGAGTGATCTAATACAGTTACTGATAGTTAAGATAATTGTAAACTCGTGAGGGATTACTCTTTGATTGCTATAAGGAGAGAAGGTTCCATATTTCCTTAATATCCCTTGTGGTTAAAAGGTTGGTGTTACGTCACTGGCTGGATCAGGAAGAAATCTTGTATTCAGAATGGCTACAAGAAATGTTATATAACTAATGATTGAAAAATAATTGCCTCTTAGTGATCAGCCTAATAGATATGCTGAAAGATGGGCCAAACTGGAACAATGTTAACAGTGTAATTGTTTGTCTTGCTAACACCATTAAAGGACTGTATAATTTATTAATATAAGGTAGTATGAAGGTTATGTGATTACACCTAGAAGTTAATCGCATACATACAAGACAAAGCCTTCTCATACTGTCCTGGTATTGAATTTATTTTTACTTGGGGTTAGGTATCTTGGGGGAGGGAGGGTTATTAAGGGGGGGAATGTGTGGGAAGAGATATATATATATATATATATATATGTTTGTTTATATGTTTGCTTGTGCAGATACAAGATGTCTAGTTGCATATGTCATGTACGGTTTAAATCACTGTGCAAGTGAATACAATAAAACCTATTAAATTTAAAAAAAAGATAATTGTAAACTCAACATATGTTATTAATTTATTTATTATTGCTGATAAAAAAAATGTTTATATACCACTCTGTCTGATTTCTTAGCATTGTGTTTATATGTTTCTTATATAATATCCTGAATGAGTACTCTGAACATATACTTTACATTATAGATTACATTATTTTCATCTAATTAGGTTAATCACCGATTCAGTTCCCGTCAGTATTGATATTAATCTGTAATGAGCTCCACTGGATGGACTTTGAAAAGTGTCACTTTCATTAAGATAATGGCATGTGAAACATATTTTATATTTCTGTTTAATACACACAGGATGGTGTGCTGGTGAGTAATAGCAAGGAAAATGGCTTAGGTACTTATAGAGCAAGGCAGGAAGCTAGTATAAGCAGACTGACATCAGGCTGAGAAGGTGTGAACAGTATACTCCTGTAGGGCTTGATCCTGTCACCACTGCTATTCAAAATGTATGCCAGGGACATGGATAGGTATGTGAAAGGTTGGATAACATTTGCAGTTGACAGAAAACTATGTGTGATAGTTATAACAATGTATCAAATGGAGGCTTTGCAGAGAAACTTGGGCAGGCAACTGGGATGGGCTGACAAATGTAAAATGAAATTTAATGTAGACAGCCATATCCTACTTTATTTTGGAAAAAGAACATGATGGCTGAATACTTTCTAAATAGTAAGTTGCTTAGTGTAATGGAACAGGAAAGTGATGTGGATTTGATTATAACAAATGCATTTAGTCATGAGGTACATGTTGGACAAGTAACTAGAAAATGTAATCAGATAATGGCCTGGGGGTATAATAAAAATGTTTATTAAAACAGCAGTGCAACGAAAATCATTTTCCAAAAAGCTAGTTTCAGTTACAATTAAGAAAAATATTAGCATACCAGTCAAATGTACTTGTCTAGCTACTGCCAACGCTGTGCATCATGAATCTTTTTTTATTGTCTCGATTCTAACCCTTGTCAGGTCTACAATATTATTTCTATGCAAATGTGGCAGAATAGAATAGAAAATGTACAAAGAAGAGCAACTAAACTATTTTGTGCATTAAGCTATGCACCTTATCCAGAAAAACTGCTCACTTTAAATTTGTACTCAGTAGAGAACAGAAGAAAAGAGGGACATATTACTAAATGAGTTAAATTTGACATTTAAAGATCATAGTAAAATACAAGAGGTCATCCCATGCAATTTGTTTCAACTAGGTTTCAAACTGATGGGGAAATTTTATTTCTCAGAATGTATAATCAACCCCTGGAATAATCTACCAGGAAGTGACATGAGTGAAAACAAAACCAAATTCAAACATAATCTTGATAAGTGTATTCTGAAGGGTGTCAGTTTATAATACAACACATAATTTACAGGAGCAATCTTGGGCAAATAGCCATTTTAGCTCCTAAAGTCTTTGTGAATCTTTGTGAATGAACTTCCACTATTTGATTGTTAGCACACTCTCTTTGGCAGTGCTTCAAACATGTAGAAGCATCTACATTTATATTAGATTCATTAAATCTTCAGCCATTTAAAACAAGGCATCTTTTTTTTTCTTGAGAAAAAACTCAATTAAAACATTTATAAAATCCTCAGATTTTGGTGGAATTAGAAAACTGTACCACCAAAATGTTTGGTCTGTGCAATCACCTTTCAGGACAACTGAACAAAATGACACAGGCACTATTCATGAGGAGGGGCCAAAAAATGGCATGATAAAAATTTGGTGAAAAAATTCAAAAATATGACTGCGTTATGAGCGTGCATTGTGCTCTTTCTATGCACGCTCCTAACGTCACCAATTTTTAATATTTTCACTTCACATTTTTAACTCTGCCATTTTTGTACACCTATTTCACAACAGTACATGCATCATTTTCCACAACCTCCCCAAAATGTGTTTTTGCACCTGTGGCACAGAATAGCATGTTTGGTCTGTGCAGTCACCTTTTGGGACAATTGAACAAAATGACACTGACACTGTTCATGAAGAGAGGTCCAAAAAAGGTCATGTTGAAAATCTGGTGCAACACCTCCAACATATGGCCAAGTTACACTTGGGTGTTGAATAATTTCTATGCACATGTGTAACTTTTGTCACTTGGTAGCACTGCAAAGCCCTATTGGCTCTGGCCAGAGTTTGTTATAATGGTTAAAACCTTTATTGGCTTTTGCAATTGCTTCCATGCAGTGGTCCTCAGAATCTAAGGTGCTATTAAGAGTGATACCATTTTCAGTGTTAGAGCTTTTTAAATATTGTATTACATAAAGTATACTTATGCAGCCAATTTCAACCTCCAAGGTGAATTAATCAGCACTTTGCAAGATTACAGCTCATGTCCCATTTAAATGCCCAGTTACAGTAGTTATTTTATCTAAATCTTCCTATATACTTTTTATATTGTCATTGCCAGTTGGTTCACCAAGCTTGTTATAATCAGCATATTTTATCATCCAGTTACTAAAAATTGCTGTTTATATCTGCTATAAAGTTTTAGAATATGATTGGCCCCAGTACTGATCCCTGCAGTACCTCACTGGTGTCTCTACCTGTATGAGATAGATACCAATTTATAGACCCTATCTGCATACAGTTGTTAACCCAATTATTTTTCAGGTGTACCACATGATTATTAATGTAAATTTTTGTTAATTTTGCAAATCCCTAGTGTGGGACTGTATCAAGTACCTTGCAAAGTCTAACAAAATTACATCAGCTGATCCCTTGTCGTCAAGATGTTGACTAATTATTTCATAAAACACTAGCAATTTATGGTACAGAAGCACCAAACTGTGAACCCATGTTGGTCCAGATCAACAATGTTATTTGTCTGCATATATTCTATTATAAAGGCTTTGATAATAGTCATAGATTGTACCTAGTATAGATATGAGATTTATTGGCCTATAGTTTTATAATTCTTGGGTATCTCCTTTTGGTACAGGTGCCACATGGGCATTTGTACAGTCCTTTGGGACCATGCTGCTGTGCAATGATTTTTCAGATAGGATTTTTAATGGGTAACTAATGCTTTTTTCATGACTTTTAGCATCTTTCAGGGTGTTTTTGTCTGGGCAAGGGGCACTGTGCTGTTTTAAACTATTAACTTTATCCATTATGCATTTGTCATCTATTATATTCTGAAGAGCTTACAGAGATAGTGTTATTATTATTATGTATATTTTCTGAATATACTGAGCAAAAACAGTTATTAAAATATCTTTCATTTTAAGTGGTTCATTGATTACCTTGTCGTTATCAGCAATGCTGATAATGCCTGCATTAGATTTCCTCAATGAGTTAATATACCCATAGAATAGCTTGGAGTTTTCTTTGCAGTTTTTGCCAAATTTATTTCTAATTTCTCTTTTGCTCTTCTGATTTCTTTTTTACACTGCTTTTACAGGGTCTGAAGCTTTTCCCATGTGGCAACAAATTTAGTCGTTTTATGTCTTGCTTATATTTTGTTCTTCTTTTTAATAAGTTTAATTATTTTTTAGTTTAACCGTTTGGGCTTTAATCTTTTAGAATTATGTTTCTTAACTTTCTTAATGTATTTCTTACATGTGGAAATTATTCTTTCATTACTGTCCAGCATTGTTCAGTAAATGTGTTATTCAGTATATTATACCAGTTGATGTCGTTAATTGTAATATTTACTCCTTCTATATCTACCATACAATATGCAAGTACTACTGTATGATCCATACTTTTTTTTTATGGTTTCCCATGATGGTAAATCAAGTGCATGGATGATCACTGTTACCCAGTGGTAGTGTGGTCTGAGAGTTTATTACATTAATATTTTCTGAGTTTAGGACTGGATGGAGAATATTATCACTTCATGTTGGAGTGGTTATGTTTCGTACTAAATTTAATTCATTGCAAGCTGTTAAAAAAGGAAGAGCTTTGTTTGCTGTTGGCTGTCATGGAAAGCCAGTTGATATCACAGTAATTAAAATTCCTTACAATGATCACATCACCTTTTTCACTGGCCTTTTCCATTTCTCTTAGAGGTTAACTTCCATGCTAGTATTTGGTGGTCTATAGCAAAAACCTATTATTTTACTATCATTATTTCTTTCTTCTATGTTGAACCATAAGTTTGCTGTTCTTTTATTCTGACTGCTTATGTGTTCTGATATGTCAGTTAATGGTATGTCATTCTTGACATAGATAGCTAGGCCTCCACTTTTTGTGTTCTGTTCTGTCTTGTCTTAATAGATAATACCCTTCTAGATGTTTCCCTCAAGCATCTGATTCTTTCCACCAGGCTTCTTCAAAAAACATAATATTGATGATGTGTCCAGTATTCAAGAATACTTGTAATTCATGAATTTTGTTGTTCAAACTTCTAGCATTACATACTAGGGATCTGAGTTGGTTATTAGTAGCAGTTTTTTTTTGTTTGTTTTTTTGGATACTTTATGAAGTTTAGTTAGGCAGTTTGAGTTGTTATAGTGAAGGTCCTGGTCCCCCACCAAATTTAGTTTAAATGGACATTCCCAATGTGTGAATTCTGATGCTTTACCAGGACCTTTGCATCTTCTCTATTAAATTGCAGTCTATATCTAATGTAGAGATGTTTTTTTGTTGTGAAATAGTCCCCAAAAATTAATAAAATTTATACCAGCATTCCTACTCCAGTTAGAATTGTCTAGTCCTCAATTCCCGGTCAAAAAATAAATAAATGCATTTACCCTAGAATTTATTTTCACGATGGTCTGTTTTTTATTTCAGTATCTGTTTGAATAGTGAGAATCCCAGATACATACACAGTACTGCCTCAATTTTTCATGTATTTGCCTATTTCAAGTAAGTCATAACAAATGTCCTTGCCATGATGCTTGCCTACATTATTGGTGCCTGCATGGGGAATTACTATGAGGTCTCTACCACAGTTTTTCAACATTTTTGGTATTTTGGTTTTAACTTACAGGAATACTAAACCATGTATGTTGTTGTATCTGGTATACATTTTTACTGACTTGCTACCCTATTGTTATGTATACCCTTACTGACTGTCTTTTACCTGAACCCAAATGTATTTTTACTTATCCTGTCTATTGCAGGCCTCCTGTACTGTTGTACTTTTGCATCTACTGTCTATTTGTCTGTATATAAATGCATTGTTACTTGACTTGTGTAATACAGGTCCACCTTGTAAATGAGCTTGCTCAATGGTGTTCGTTTGAATAAATAAAGAATTTGATGGATTGATTGATTGATTTCTGAGAGTTTTCCACCAGGGAGACATGTAAGAGTAGTACTTATTTTGTCTTTTGTACATATACAAGTCACAGAATCTAATTATAGAGTCTCCTATCACAACAATTTGTCTGTTGTTTACTTTAGCATGCTCATCTGTTTTGAGGTGCTTAAAGGACACATCAGTGATGTTTAGACTTTGATATCTGTTTGTCAATTCTATATGACCATCTCTATCTCCTTCAGCTCTTTTGTTTCTTTTGTTCCTTTTAGATGTTTAATAGTATACCATTGACTTTCACTAGAGCCATTTAAATATTATCTTCCCTTCCTGTTTCTGTTTTCCTGAGTTTAAGATGGACTATTGTCACCATCCTCTTCACTATCTCTTTTTGTTATTCGTTTGTTGAGTCTCATGAAATTGGCCTGAGTCACTTCAAAATGTTTAACAAACTCTTTGATAGTGTTTATTTCAAGTGTGTTTTGTAAGTCATTTTGAGCCATAGTTAATTAGGCTCTTATTTCAAAATGTCATGTGCCTGTTCCATATAAACATGTCCTTTGGCATTAGGGCTAACTTTTCTGTGTATGTATAACATTTTGTACATTGAATTAGTGTGCCCACTTCACATTGTGACTTTAGAAAATCACCAGTAAGGTCCAGTGTACTAATCTGCTGCCAGAAATATATTAAAAGAGATGGATTTTACTTACTCAAAAATATAGAATACCTGGCCACCATCCCTGCTTGACGCAAGCAGATTCATGCTTGCTTCTGCAACATGTTGCCTCCACCCATGCTTTGGCTCCATTCATGCTAGGGGCTGAGCTTATATAGGCTCCAATCTGGAAGTGGTACTGCACAGAACTCTATAAGTGCCCAAATAAAAAATACATGAAAAATGTTAAAAAGGTACTCACATAGCCTTCCTAGCCTGCTGGACATTAAAATTGTACAAAATAGCTAATTTCAGCCCTTTTGATGAGTGTGTATTCCCTCTGGCTCTGCTTGAGACTACACTTCCCAGACTACCTGAACAGTCAAAATATATATTTAAGTTACTTTTAAAATATACCAGCAAGTATAAATACACCAACAATTAAAATAATATAATGTACATACAAAAATAAGTTATCACATCTAATTCCAGTTAGACTCAGGTCCTGGCAGTGTGTTCATGTATTTTAACCATTCTCTTTCTAACTTGTTGTATTGTCACTAAGTAATGTGTGACTCCATTAAATAATTAGAAATGCTGCAATGTTTTACTTTGCTGGGGAAGTTCTGGCAAAGTTGTGAAATTTGCTTTTGTGAATTACTTTGTGAATATCCCATTTCATAGCTTCACCTAACTTCACCTAGAAAAATGGCAAAGTTAAGGAGAAGTTAGGTGAAGTTAGATTAATTTAGGTTAACTTGTCTAGAAAAAAGACAACTTCACCTTGTAAAAACTTTGCGAAGTCGGCCATTCACACTTCACAAATTTCACCAACTTCTCAAATGTTATCCACTTTGCCCATCTCTATTAATAATATATTTATCATCTACAGCAAATAGAATTTTTAAAATATAATTATCTTCTGCATATTTCAATGAGTTAAGTATTGGAGCTATCAAGTATTTCCTAGCTTTACTGTACCACTGACATAGCAACATTACGTGAAGCAGGTCTTCCAGATTTATTATTGCATTTACAAAACCCATTACCAGAGTTGGAGGATTTATTAATACTAGCACATAGAACATTTGAGTCAAACATACCAGTTCTAAACTGTGAAAGGATTTTCCTTTCAATGGGGTCCTCTAAAATTTCCTAATAGTGCCAAAAACTATGCCTGCAATCATTATCACTATACCATCTAGAAAATTTAGACCATGTGATAGCATTCAAATCACTAACCCTATGACATTCTGTGATTTTCTTAAGAATGTATGATTTATATTTATTACTTATAATAATATTCTTATTGACATATCTCATTAGAAAGTAAATTCCATAAAATTGTAGAAGTTTGTAGACATGCCCCAGCCAGTAAGATGTCTTAAAGCCCAGATCTATCCAATGATCCTTTTCATGTAAACATTTCTTTAGAAGTCTTTCCTCTGATAGCCTAGAAAATTAGCTATGTTGCCACTTGACAGGATATAGTTTTGTGGGGAACTGGATGCATACTTCTATAGACTAAGACTTAAATAATTATTTCACAATTCAGAAGAAACCACAAACAACAACAATTCAGTGGATAAGATAAAGTAGTCATCCAATCCCCCCCACCCAAGTGGATGTAATGTGAAACTGGACAACTAAATTCATTGTCTTCACCAAAGAGTTAACTGTCACATCCTTGACAGGCAAAAACAGACACACTACAACCTCTTTCCTTTGGAAAGGAGGGCAATACAATCACTGAAATCAAACACAACAAAATTGTCATAACAAAAGTTGATAAAGGTTCTGCTATGGTGATCCTAAACCATGAGGACTATGTTTATGAAGCTAACAGACAGCTAACAGACCATACCTACTACTGGGAACTGCTGAGTGATCCCACTACACAATGTACAAGGGACCTATGGGACTTAATTGGATATTTTCCTAATCATGTCCAAAACAGGCTAACTGTCCTTATCCCTGTTGAACCTGAGCCATGGAATTTCTACATGCTGCCAAAGATCCATAAGCCTGGCAATCCAAGGAGACCCATAGTATCTGGTAATGAACCCTGACAGAGGGGATCTCAGGTTTTGTAGAAACCATTTTAAAACCACTCATTGTAGAAAGGGACAGCTACTTCAAGGACACTACACACTTCCTGATTATAAGGTCTTACCATGTAATACCATATTAGCCACTATGGACATAACATCTCTCTATACTAATAGTCAACACACGGATGGCATTTCAGCCTGTTTTAATGGCTGCATGTGAAAGGACAGAAAAAAAAAAAACATTGACCCTGAACTGGTAGGGAAACTTGTTAAATTTATTCTGACACACAACAACCTCAGCTTCAATGGTAAACATTATGTTCAAACTATGTGGATGGCAATGGGCACCAGGATGGCTCCACAATATGCCAACCTCTTTATGGTGAATTTGGAGGAGAATGTTTAAGGCACTGCACACACAAACCACTCTCTTATTTCCATTACATTAATGATTTGTTTATAATTTGGATAAAGGATGCAGGCACACTCAAGGAGTTCCATCAGGAACTTAACAACCCCACCCATCCATAAAACTTTCCCTGGAATATTCTGCCACCAGTGGTAATTTTCTGGGCACCACAGTCACCATCAAAGATGGAACCTTGCAGACTTGCATTTATAGGAAACTCACAGACAGACAGATACCTGCATAGAAATAGTAATCACCTGAGCCACAAAATATCTGCAATGTACACTCAGGCATTTTGCTATCACCATATCTGTTCAAGTGAGAAGCATAGAATACTTATTTGCACGTTGAAAAAATTTTCATTAGGCAGGGACACTCTTCAGAGAATTTGACAGAGTGGCAGAACATGTGATGGTAATAAAGGAACAACTACTTCAGTATAAAGAAAGGACTACCACCAACAGAATACCCCTAGTAGTCACATATCATACTGACCTTGAGCATCTACATAAAATCATTAAAGATCTCTAACCAATATTCAGGAGTATGAGACCCTAAAATGCATTTTTCAAGAACTATCACTCTTGTCTTTTAAGCAACCACCTAATTAAAACAACCTGATTGTTAGGAGTAAACTTACAACAGAGCAAAACAGCACAACACTAAATGGTACAAGACCCAGTGGTCTCACTAGATGTAAGACTTGTGAGCACATTTTGACTTCCGACTGCATCAATACTCCACAAAACAGACAATTCTGGATATAGGGGAATTTTACATGTGCATCTTGGGATGTTGTTTATTTCATTCAATGCAAGATATGTCCACAAGCAGGTTACATGGGAGAGACAGGACAACCTCTCTGCACCTGAATGACCTCACACAGACATACTATTGAAATGAAGATGGCTAACAACCAGTGGGAAAATGAATATATTGACACATGTTGATATATGGACATATTAGGATAACAGCATCTCAATTACAAGGGGGTCTGTGTTCGGTTAGGTGTGTTGAATGTGCTGCAATTCTAATCACTTGTTACAGAATTACAGATAGATCATATTTAAACAGTGTAAGCTTAAATATGTATGAATACTATTGACTTTGACTTATTGTACATTGTTTTCAAGTCAAACATAGTTGAATAGCACCTACACTGTATAAATATGGGAAACGGTTAATGCTTAATTTACACTGGGACAGGTTGTCTTTAAACCCGCATTTTTGTCTAACACAAAGATATTTTGTTATTTAGAAGACTTTTGACATTATATAGCATGTATTTATTCAGCTTATTTCATCTGTAGGTTTCATGGCTTTTCTCAGGGAAGAAACTTACCAATTCAGTTCATTTGACCTTGACATACCTTTCTTGTAATAGTACTCTGTTATTCCATCCATGTTGATTTTTAAAAGGCAGTTTAAGCCAATGGGATTTTAACCATTTTTTTATCTGTTTTTTTTTTTTATTATGCATGATCTCTACTTCAAGAAAGTTTACTCTTTCAAACCAACTGTTATTGTTCTGATGATAAATTCTATCTAATTCGAAAGCTCAAGCTCCTATTTTCTTTTGTAACATCTATGTTTGTCCATTAAAAGTTATCCCATCATCTTTTTTCTGGATCTCTGACAGACTATTTATTCTGAGCTAATTTTTAAATTATTTTACTATCAATGATTTATTGAATACCATTTAGACCCAACTCATCCCTGATAAAGTTCCTTGGGGAAGATTTATTAAAACCCAGGGCACACCGTAATATTTGTATAACTGGATTTTCCACCTTCTCAACAGGATAGAGAGCCCAGACTTCAGCACCATAAAAACTTATGTTATATTTTAGATGAATCGCCTTAACTAGGGGCCAGATTGAGTGTTCACCATATAAATAGTTGAATCATTTTAAAGCAGTAATATATACTTTGCATTAGACAGAATATGATCAAGATGATTTTCCAAGAGAGTTTTCAGGAGTAAATTATGTCTAAGTAATAATATGATATAATTGTATTAATTGTCAGAGAATCCAAGTTACACTGATATTTGTTGCTATAGGCACAGAATGCAATAATCTTACTCTTGAATATGTTGGCATTTATTTATTTATTTATTTATTTACGAAGTTTAACCAGGAAGGCATACTGAGCAGGGTTGCTTGATTCCAAATGCGACCTGGGGGACAAGTCCCAATAAAATATTACATCACAGGACACAGTAATTGTACATCACAGCGAGGGGGCCACCTGCCATTACAGACAATCAGCAGGTAGAAACAAAGGAAAACAGAGGAGGGGGAAATACAAATGGATAAAATTACACAAAATACTATCTGAGAACACAAAATACATGCACATAGTGGGAACTAGCTAAAAGCATTGGCAGCTGGAGGAGAAGTGTGTGCTGAGTAGGAGATTGAGGTGGCAGGGGTTAGATGAGTGTCTAATATCAGCTGGCAAGGCATTCCAGAGCTGGGGGATAAGGAATTTGAAAGCTGCTTGTCCTTTGATTGTACTCATGAAGGGGACATGGAGGAGCCTCTGGTCTGTGCTTCTGAGGGAGTAAGCAGGGGGAGGTTGTGGGGAGAGGACAGAGACCAGGTAGGGGGAAAGGGACTGGGACCAGAATTTGGCTGCGGTCCTAGTGCAGTGGGTTAATCTGCAGTCTTGGAGGGACGGCAGGCTAGGGAGCTGTATAAGGCAGTGGTGGGTTGTTTGCGCAATCGAGGAAAAGTGACAGAAGGAGGGAAAAAGTGTGTCAAGGCTGACTATGGAGGAGGAGGAGCAGTGCCATAGATTATGTTGCCATAGTTGAGCATTGGGAGGATCATCTTTTGAACAATAGGTTTCCAGGCTGGAAAGGAGGCAGCCTTTGTACCGATATAGGGCGCTAAGTTTAGGGAGTAGTTTCTTATGGATGGAATCAATATGAGAGGAGAAATCTAGGTGATGGTTGAGCTGGATGCCTAAGTATCTGAAAGTGGTGCATGCTTCAGGAGGATCCCATCCAGTGTTTGGAAGGGGAAAAGGCTGGGTGGAGAGAGTCTTTGCTGTGATCCGAAAGTTAGCGACATAGTTTTCTTAAGGTTTTGGAATAGTTGGTTTGAGCGGAACCAGTGCTGGATGGTGTTGAAAGCTTGCTTTAGTAGATTAGCTGCATCACTTGTAGAAGGGTCTGTGGTGTACAGCACTGTGTCATCTGCATACATATGGATGGATGAGTAAAGACAGGCCGATGGGAGGTCATTTAAAAATATGGAGAAGAGCAGTGGGCCCAAGACTGAGCCTTGGGGGATGCCGGCAGTAACTGGTAGGGGGCTAGCTATGTGGGAGGCAATTTTTACTGACTGGTGCCTACCTACCAGGTAGTTGTGAAACCAGTTGAAAGCTGGCTTGAGGCTGACATCTTTCAGTTTAGAAAGCAGCAGAGCATGGGAGACAGTGTCGAGTTCTGGCCAAGTCGATAAAGATGGCTGAGGTGATGGCCATTGTCTTGTCCGTGAGTATGGCATCAGTGTTTCTTAGTAGGGAAGTGACAGTTGAATGCGATTTACGAAAACTGGATTGGTATGGGGTGAAGAAGGAGGATGCGTCCAGATAGGCAGAGAGCTGGGCAAGGACAAGACGTTCCTGTAGTTTGGCCAGAATCGGGAGGAGGGAGATGGGGTTGATAGTTACCTGGTGAGGAGGGTCACCCCTTTAGGGAGAGGTATGGCGGTAGCCTGCTTCCATTGGTTGGTAATTTGCCTAATGAGAAGAAGAGGTTGAAAAGATCGCTAGTGGGCTAAGCAGGCGTGGGAGCGGACAAGAATAACATCTTGGCATCCAGGGCCATGGAGCATTTACCTTTATTAGGGTTCAGGAACCATAGGGATTTGAGTACTTTGGCTGGTGATACAGGGTGAAATGAGAAACTGGACAGTTAGTAGGAGTGCTCTTGGTGGAGGTGGGAGCCTGGAGTGAGTGGGTGCTGGAGGGACGATAGGAGTGAGTCCGCACAGCTGGAGAAATAGGTGTTGAAAGCATCGGCTACCTCACAGGGGACAGTGATGGTAGTGCCCCATAGTGATAGTGTTGGTGATGGCAGCTGGGTTGGGGGGGAGAAGAGGGATTTGAACAATTTCTAAAAGTTTGTTGGGTGGTTAAGGTTTGCGCTGAAGGCTGATAGGAAGTAGTTATTTTTAGCCTGCTGAATGAGTGAGGTACAGGAGTTGTGGCGGGTTCAGTAGCATTGGAGAGATGCTTGGGTGCCCAGTTTCTTGTGAGTTTTCCAAGCGTGGTCCCTGGAGTGGCATTTGTTGATGATATCAGTAGTTATCTAGGGAAGGTGGGTGCTTTTGACCCTTTTTGTGCGCAGGGGGGCATGGGAGTCCCACACTTTTAGGAACCTAGCCTTGAAATTTCTGAATGCGGCCTTGATAGATGGGGCCACAGGGATGAAGGACCATTCTACTTGTCCTAGGTCGCGTAAGAGAGATACTAGGTTTAAAGAATTATATGACCTTGTAAGCAGTATCCTGGGGGGTGCAACGGGCCTGTGCACTTTCCTGATCATGTAGATCATGTGGTGGTCACTTAGGGAGTCTGGGAGCTGGCCTGCACTTAGGATCTTGTAGGGGTGGGAGGCTAGGACCCAGTCCAAGAGTGAATGATTTTACGTTTTGTTGTTTAGCCAGGTGGGGTCCATGATTAGTTGGGTGAAGGTTAGAGCCTTGATCTTGGTCTTGAGGTGGGCATTATCTTTGGCTAGCCAGTTGTAGTTAAAATCACTGAGGGTGTGAAGCTCACCTCCCAAAGTTAAGGTCTTTAGTGTGTCAAGGTGGGCTAGGATGTTAGGCAGGGGGGTGCCAGGGGGCAGTAGGTAACTGCAACTACACTTGGGTGGTAAGAGGGAGTGAGAGTTTGATTAGGAGAGAGTCGATGTAAGCTGGTAGGGAGGGAATTTGCACCATGGTAAACTGCAGCCTAGAGGAGATGTACATGGCTGTTTCCCCCACCTCTTTTTCCTTGTCGATCATGTCTGATGATTGAGTAGTTAGATGGATACCTCAGCATCAGTGTGCTGAGGCTCTAGAGGTTTCAGTTATGATCAGGATATCAGGCTAAGAGATAGGGCAATGGGTTGTAGCATGGTTATTTTGTTTAGTAAACTGCAGGAGTTGAGGTGCAGGAGCCTGAGGCCTTTTGGGAATGAAAACGGGTGGAATAATTTGGAGTGGTGGGTCCTGTCGTTTCAATATCCTCATTAGGAAGAGTAGCAGTATGATATACTGTTTGGATTTATGCCAGAGGTATTTGGCTTGGGGCTGAGGTGGGACCTGTGGAGGAGGGCAGAGGACTACATAGGGCTGGGAGGTGGAGAACTGTATGACCTGGGTGAAAAGAGGGGTGCAGGATGGTAGCACTAATGGCCCAGTTGTGAACTTTGGCATGGGATTGCTGTTGGTGGGTGTTTGCATAGTTGGGCTGGGGGATAATGCAGGGGGACATGAGTGGGGCTGGTTGCCATTTTGGGAGGACAGCTGGGGGAAGGGAGGCTAGTGGGGCAAGTGAGAAAAATAGCAGGGTTAGAAAAGGTGACATAGTGGCAATAAGTAGCGTAATCTGGAGTAGAGGGATAGCAGCCACTAGTGGTTGCAGCTGATAAGATGCAAATGGGAGAGTGGGCTGATAGGCTGTGGAGTCACGTGAGTGATCGCTATAAAGCTAGGAGCTCACCAAGGGCAGTGGTGGGGGTGGCTGGGCTCTCACAGACTCAGATTCAGAGCCAGTCCACAGGGAGAGAGTGTCCATACCTTCAAATCTGCAGCTTCATTGAGGGGGCATCATCGGATGCACTGGCTGGGGAGGGCAGCTCCTATCTGGATCCTCGTGACCCCACTGTGGAAGGAAACAAGAAAGATTTATATAGCCGACTGAGAGGGAGGAGCAACAGAAAGGTAAGTGTACAGGCAGTCAGTAGTAAAAACATGCTTAAATTAATTAAGAATCAACTGGAGAGATGCAGACCATTTGGCTGGAGCAGTAGCATGCATCATTTACCAAACTGAAGTTAATTTAGGACTAACTGCATTAAATAAAGCTAGCAGCTTTAAATAAAGCCAGCCTGTGTTTTTGTAAATACTGGGGAGTGAGCTAACTTCTTAAGGGTCTTATTGGATGAATCAGAAATACAGTAGAAAGTGTGTTACAGCTGGCATTAATGGACAAGATCTTATACTCCTTACTTAAAATATCAAGTTTCTTTTGTACCCACTACAGGAGTGTAAAAAGAGGACTAAGTCATACACATGGTCAATGTAGGGCAAATTATTGAGCCAATTGTTGGAGAATCTGTATCAGGAGCTTCTAAGGCTTTCAGTAACTTATTGATATAGATTGAGAAGAGGGCAGGGGCAAGAATGCAGCCCTGTTTAACATCTTTGTAAGTAGGGAATTTATCTGAGAGCTGGCCTTTAGTCTCAGCCCTTACCTGGACCCATGTATCTGTATATGACTCTTTGACTATACTAATCAAAATGAGCATGTCCCCTATTCCCTCACAATGTCCCATAATATACTGCTGTCAACATAAATGAAAACTGAGCTGAAATCAATGAAGGCAGTGTAAAATGTCTGTCCTTTTATTTTAGCATATTTTTCTAATAGATGTTGTAAGATAAAGTAGTTATCTAAAGTTGGGTGGTCATATCTATAGCCAGCTTGCAATTTAGAAATGTCACCCACCTTTTAAGGCTCAGTTTTTTACATTTCTAGGATTCTAGTATAAATTTTAGATATAATGTCAAGCAAACTAATCGGTCTGTACATTTTTGGATCATAATGATTCCTTTTTTAAAAAGTGGGATAATTTCTGAGCCTCTCCATAAATTAGGGATGCTGCTTTATATAACGCATTTGTTAAAGAAAATTGTTAAACTGTTTAACCATTGATCCCTTAGACATAAGTACACTTCAGCAGGGATCTTACTATGTCCTAGTGCTTTTTTGGGGTTTGAGAGAAGTTGTTGCTAAAAAAAAACTTAATGCCACGCAATCATCTTAAAAGCTTGTCTTATATCTATTGGGTTGCTAGTACTTGAAGTTATTTTAACTGTAGGATCATAGAAAATATTCAAGAAATATTGGACCCAAACCCTTTCATAGATGTAGGCATCCAGCTCCTATTTATAATCATTAAACGTCCCTTGCTACTAGGGACCAAAAATACTGTTGATTCTTTTCTGAGATGGTTGATGACATACACTGCCCTCTGGTCCTCATAATATTGCCTTTTTATTGTCCAGTAACATTGTATATTGCTTCTTGAAAACAATAAACTCGGCATCCTCCACTGGGCCAAACAGGCATATTTTATTTAGTGAAAAGCAGACATTAATTGTCAGTAAGGTTTCAAACAGCAAGTAATCACCCCTGATGACGCAGCGGATAGTACAAAACTGGTGGATTATTTGCTGTTTGAGCCCTTGGCTCATTAAATAAAATATGTCTGTTTGATGCCCAGTGAAGAATTGCCGAGTTTGTTGTTTCTATATTTATCATTATTTGAGCACCCTCTCATGACAGTTTGAGCTGTTTTCGTCTGGATTTCTAGATTGCTTCCTTTCCTATTTTAGTTCTTGAAATGTGTATTATTTGGACATTTTTAACAGTTCATATGCAGGCCATCAGTTTTTTCTTTCTATATTTGCATTCTTGATCAAACCATCCCCTATTCCTTGTATCTTTATTTTTATGGATCCCTTCTTTGTAAAGGAGTGTTTTTTTATTTCTTTGAAAAATTCCCCCAGCTCCTATACTAAAACCAAACAGATTTCATTTTCCCCCAGGTTAGAAGTTCATTGGTCCAAGAAATCTTGAATCTTATTCTTTATGTCTGT
Source organism: Neoceratodus forsteri (assembly GCA_016271365.2). Taxonomy (NCBI): domain Eukaryota; kingdom Metazoa; phylum Chordata; order Ceratodontiformes; family Ceratodontidae; genus Neoceratodus; species Neoceratodus forsteri. The sequence goes on along the minus strand of CM028132.1, from coordinate 1,059,901,323 downwards.
CTCTATTTCATCACTCCATCTAACCCACTTACAATATTGTATCTCTAGTTGAGGGGAGATCAACTTAATCAAAGGGATCTTACTATGATTTTGATAATATTCACTATTCAGAACAACTGCCAAATAGTCAATTTCACTACTGATCAGGATCAACAACTGGCCATAATTCAAGGTTGCCATTCCATAGTGCTAAATACAAAATTGATGCAGCCTGGTGAGAAAAGAAAGTTGGGTGTCCATTAGTGTCACCCTTTATTCTCCCATTCAATGGATGAAAGTGATTGCTTTTTTTTTATTTCAATCAATCTTTGTCCATTAGAATTGATCATATTATCAGTGGTCATCCTTGGGAAATTACTAGCATCAGTGAACATCTGATTTAGATTTGTTTCATTAGAAAGACCATCAAAAGACCCAATTCTGGAGTTTAAGTAACCAACTAGAAGAATATATGAATCAGGAAAATTAATCTATACATCCAAAATCTCATGCAAGAGACTCTCCCATATTTTATCTGTACAGAATTTGGAGCTACTTGGAGGGATGTAGATGTTAAATAAAATCAGGGTTTTCTCATTCCTTTTTACCCCAAAGACCAAAACGTAATCAGATTTGCTTGCACCTTCAATAGCATCAAAGGCCTCAACTTTAAAATACACAGTCAAACCTCTTGCTCATCAATCAGAAATTGCCTCCCTTTTCACTGCTCTGTGAAACAATTGATAACCATTTAGTTCAAATACTTGATGAGAATTATGCTAGATCTCTTGTAAACAGATAATATCAAATTCCATAATTAAATCAACCAATTTCTTTTCCACAAACTTAGTACCAATAGCAGAGATATTCCACAAAACAATAAATCCATTTCTTATCAGCTGGTTATTTGCAGACATTTTGTGATCTCGATTTGAGGTATTATCAGGTAAAGGAGTTTCAGGTTCTTCTACATGACCTAGCCAACTAGTGTAGTCAGCAAGTATTTGAAATCTGTTTGTTATTGGAATTTGATATACCATATTAGTTACATTTGATGTTTCATTACCAGACACCAATACCCCTGAACCATTCTCAGTCTGAGTATTTTTTTGAGAAATCCATACCGAATATTCAACCAGATAAAGACTCATATTGTCTAGGATTCCTGCTTTCTCCATAACTCTGTTGGCAGTCTCATTATTCTTAAATAAAATATCAACCTGCCCTCCATCAAAAAGATTTCTACTTTGAGCATTAAGAATCCCATTTCGAGACGATCTGAAGAAATGGCTGAGAAATGACACAAAATGAGAGTTAATTTAAATTAATTTTTCATATACACTTTCTGAAAGCCAAACAGACTGAGATTGATGGGTACGGAGTCAGGATAAGCACTATGTGGGATTTTACAATGCATATAGTCATTATTAATAAATTCTGCATTAAAAGCAATGTGTATCAACATATGACTATTAATCCATAGATAATTTCCTCCCCCTTGTAGACACACAGTAGACATCAACACAATCAGATCCCAACTCATTTGTGTTCCTAATAACATTCTGTATGTTATGTTCAGCAATTGATAGGTCCAGGTTTGTTCTATATAAATTCAATACCTTTCCTTTCAACATCCTGGAGGTCTCATTTCCATCTGTTTTTAAACCATAAAGTCTGATAAAAGGTTGAGCAGCGTAACAGTCAACATTCACTTTCACAGATTTACCATTACTATATCCCTTTGAGTTGTTTTTAGGCCCCTCTTTACGGGATTCCTGAGTTAAATTCTTGTGTGATCCTTCCACCCCCCGCTAACTTGTTCATATTTCCAGCACCACTTGTTCTTTATTTATTAGACTTTAGACCATCAGTTCTCTTTAATTTCTCCTTATCTGAGTTTTAACACCCTCTTTGAACCTCTTTCCATGACTGAGTATCTCCCATATCATTCTCTGTCCTTTCTTTCTCTCTTTTCCTTTTCAAAGATACCACCTCATTATTAATAGCTAAAATGGAGATATAATCAGGGTTGCTAACATTGGTCTGAACTTCCATTCTGAGAAGTTCTAAATAAGATGAGACTCTCAGGGCATGGGTAGCATTTAATAGTCTAAGGGCATCATCAATTCTAGCCCCATTAGAAGCTATATCCTTTCACCAGTTGTTCCATTAACATTAAACTTCCAGCATATTGATTTTTCATTACTTTAATACTAATTGCACTTAAGTATTTATTTATTTTAATTTATTTATTTCAGATTTAGATTAATAACTTTTAGCCATAGGGCTGTTTTGCAAAGGTCCAAGTCAGCTGTTATACAATACAAGACAATTGATACAGGGAGGATTCAACAAGACAGAACAGCAAATTCACATTAATACATTGCAAAGACAATATCTGTCATGTGAAGGGATTAAAAGAGAAACAATGTGTGCAGTACACAAATTATAATATGACTGGATTAATTGGTTACTAAGTGCATTATAGTTTGGGATAAGCAGCCTGAGTAAACTTTGTCAGGAGGAAGAGAGATGGTGATGCAAAAAAAGGGAGGTGAAGAGGAAGCCAGTAGAGAGATAGGTTAGTCAGTCATAGGTACGGCATGGGACAGCATGTTCTGACTAGGTTAGGCAATCACAGTGATTTGTTTGGGACAGAGGGAGGTGGTGCTCTCTTTTAAATTGGCCAATCTTACCACATTCTGTAAGGGAGGCTGGTTGTGCATTTAATAAATGGGGCCCCTGGTAGGCTAAGGCTCAATGAGCAAAGGAGGTACATTTGAAGGGGACATAGAGTACACCCTTAGTTGTACTTCTCTATTGTTTTGGTGGATTGAGTACATTGGAAAATGTGTGCTAGGGAGATGGGGGGGGTGTCTCTAGCAGGCATTTTTACCAATAAGGCAGGCCTGGTATCTAACCCTTAGGTGCAGAGGGAGCCATCCTGTGTCTGAGTATAGCCTGCAGGTGTGCATCAAGTGATGTGCCCCAGAACCAGCCTGCATGAAGGAAAGTATGTCAGGAAATTGTTAAAAATAATTTCTTCACTATCTTGATGCTGAATAACTGAAACATCTGCTCCATTTGAAGGCTGAATATCAGAATGATCTACCTGGGAGAACCTGTATAGCCTTTTTTCAGTATTATGCTGTTTTCTTTTGTTATATTAATCCAGGTCCTTTAGGCCCAATATTGTGTTGTGAATATCTCTCAATACCTCCTTCAAGTCAAATTTCTTTACCACATCTGTGTCTAATTCTTTGTCTATTAACTTACCGTGAGAGGTATCAATATGAGGCTAACCGTTGGAAGAGAGATAAAGCTCATAAAAGCCTCTCAGTTATGCCAAAGTTGACAATTTTACAGTCATCCTGAGCTTCTGGAGAAACTACTGCTACATTTGCATCCAAGATCCCTTCTGTATCTGCAGCTTTCAATGAGTTATAATTTTTAGAACCCTTCTTACTATTCTCTGTTGAAAGAGCCATTACCCTAGTAGGTGGCTTTGGGTTCTGCAACCAAGGAGTCAAAGTCCAAGTTTGAGAATTTAGGGGCAAATCTACAAGATTATATTTCTTTTGGGCACATCTGTTATCGTCCCCAACCTGGCCAGTGTAATCAGAATTTACCATACTTGTGATCTTAGATTGATTTTTGCCAAATATATATTTTTTTCTTGTTACTTTTTGCTTACTTTCTTTTACTTTTAGTTTAGATTTTTTCTTGGTCCTGACTTTCCTCTGACAATAAGGAATTCCCCATTGGTTGATTTGTTTTTGTCTCCTAGTTCTAACCATTTTTTATAATAAGTAGCCTCAACCGGCTTAACCCCCTGCCCCTAGATTTATCAGGAGTAGAACCACAGTATTTAAGCACAGTCAAAATTACAAACAGAATTCTTAGTACAGGAATTAGAGTAATTGCATCACTCCCATCAATAGGGAGAATTAGCAATGTCCACAATGTCTGAAAAGTCCAAAGTGTTAACAAATCTATTGGACTCCTTCTTCATTCAGTGTTGAGCATTATAAACAAAGAGCTCAGCAGATTTGTCCAGCAGATGACATACTAGCTACAGGAATTCTGGAAACCCACTCCACCAGTTACTCAAAGACAACACATAACTTCAAATGCACATGTGTGAGGAACTTCAGAGGCTGCTGCAGAGTCTGACCTACAGGTATAAAACTGACAACTAATAGTAATATTAAAACAACAATTTCAACAATAAAATACAGCCCTAACTTTTGCAAACTATAACACAAACTATAAAACAAATTTCTAAACCAGATTTAACAGATTTAATAAGAACCACCACTTAATTCACATGGCGATAAACAACTATCTTTCAAGAGTAAACAGTCAAATATGCTCCCAACGTGGTCAAATAAATGAAAAAAAAGGAGGAAACTCACTTCATCTCTTTAAACAGGGAATATTTCAAGCCAAAATAAGTTTCTGGCATCTTTCAAACAAGGCAGCCCACAGCACCAGCTTATATAATAATAGTAATAATAATAATTTTTATTTACATTGCACCTTTCAAATGTCAAGGCACATTCCAATAAAATGAAATACAATACAAAATACAAAACAACAGTTTTTGGTCTTCAATAACGAAGCTTAGCTCTAGTATGTTCTGCAATTGGTACCATTATTTAAAACGCAGTACTGCTAAACTTCAGTATCTGCTTCAGGTGCTGCAAGCACCAAAGCAGGGCTGTCTCATATGTGCTGATGTCCCTGCTTCATACACATCACTTCCATGCACACATGGTGGGTGAGAGGTCAAAATGCCATTGAAGGCCCTCAATTTTTATTTGAAATGAAAACTGTAATTTAAATTATGAATAAAATTATAAGTAAAATGCTGAATGGGAAGTTAAAATATAATGTGTCAAAATATATTAAAAGAAAGAAACAGGTGGCCAGTCTGGTAGCATGGAGAGTTGAGGCACCCTGAGTTACCTCCTGCCACACCAGTGACCTGTGTTCACAGTGCAAGCAGGTTGCTAGGGTTCGGCTGGGAAAGAGTAGTGTTGAGCATCCCAGGGACAGCTCTCCTTCTCCAGAGAGGGTGATGAACAGTGGTTGGTGCATGCCTGGCTCCTAGTGGAGGCTGATGACTGGCACACCGATGCTATCCATAATGGGCAAAGGAGGCCCAGATGCCCAACGGGACACACACAGGAGTGTGTGTGGCACCATCATTGGTGTCATTGCATGCTCTACCTCTGGAGGGAGGAACACTTGGAAAAAAAGATCTATGATGGCTGCATGAAGGAGGGTCTCGCAGGTCCCACTTCATGACCAGCCATGGCACTGACCAGAACTGGATCCAGAATTTGGTGGGGCCTGGGGTATCCCTCCTGACTCTGCCTGGGGGGGCAAATCCTAGGGAAAGATGGTCAGTGCCAGCTGGTGGACATCAGGGAGATGGGGCAGGGGCTCCCTCCTAAATGTGGGCTGTTGGAGAAGGGGAGCAATAGAGAGTATGAAAAAAAGAAAGAAACAAGAAAAAATAAGCAAAGCAATCCCCATGTGAGCACTGCCCAGCCTTTATGAATAGACCACACAATTTCAATCTATGTGGATCCCACAGAGCATCAAACACTGACAGCATTACATGGAAGTTTGACCATCAACACACTCTTGAAGTTTCTCTAAGACTAACTAACAGCCCCACCAAACAATCCACTGAAACAAAAGTAAATAGCATTATCACAGTGAAAAATACCAAACAGGTAGCCACTCGTTGCAATGTGGGTGCCACAACAAAAATACACCACGAAACCAACTGTAGCCTTTAGTATTGTTCCTTTTTTAAAAGATAGATAGAAGTCATTATTGATTGCTCTAAGTCATATGTATGACTGGGCTTCTTAGGTTATGTCAGTGCTTTTCTTGTTTTTGTTTTAATTCTCCTTTTGGTTGTTTGTTTTTATTTGTGTGCATTTATATAAATGTGTATAATGTGGGTAATAAATTGTTTTTATACAATGTATGTGAAAATTGTTGTATTAGCACCTGGATGGTGTTTGTTATAATTATAGTATGATTAGAGTTACCTGCAGATTAATTGTTATGTCATTTTATTGACTTTTTTTATTGGGGCTGGTCCTTGTAAAGGATACCCTATAAAATGAGGTCCCCTGCATTCAACATTTATGGAATGATAAAGCATCTGTTGCCATGAAACATACGTCTGCAAGTGTGCGAGGGGTGCTGCTATTTGGCTTATTCACCTGTATGGAGCTGTTTATGTCTAATAAAAACCTTTTTATTGTGACCTAACTTAGAGGTCTTTTTGTTCCACTTGGTGGGGTGGCCCAACTTTACAGCATTATCACAAAGTCAGCAACAGCCGTCAGCCTGACAGCAGTTCAGCATTTCAAGTTCTCAACACTCTAAGCTATTTTCAAACACCACTTCTATTTCTTTTCCAGTTTCCTTTAAAGTACAGCTCTTTCATTTATTTTGCTTCTTTCTTTCTGTTTTGGGAATCTGTGTTTTTCTATTCCTCCCATTATCTGCTTCTCTTTCCACCTTTGGTAGCTCAGGTCTCCATTGCTGGCTCTACAGTAGATTAGCTCCATTTTCCTCAGCCCAACTTTCTCCTCATCAGGCAAAGCGCACCCCAAAGCACTCCTTTTATGCAGTCTGCCAAAATCTGGCCAATCAAAGTCAGCAGGCTGCTTCACCAGAGGTGATCTTGAGGGATGCTGTTGCTTTCAGTGATGAGTGTGACGACTGTGCCTTCCTTATTTCTTTTTTCAGGAAGTCCAGGATGGGAACTCTGCTGTGGCTTTGCCTTCATGTATGGTGTGCAAAGTCACTCTGTTTCTTCAAGTTTCCTCCAGTCTAGGTTGATTTAATGCTGTTGCCCTATCACTCGCCAAAGTGTTGTCAAAGTCTCACGGATGTTATGTGTTAAGAATTGTATCTCTGGCTTGGGCTTCTCTTCTGTATTTTGGTGCTAACAGACAAAACACTGTTGATTACTCAGTCTATTATCCTGATAACATTGCGATATTTGATAGATTGTTGCCAGTGCGCAGGAGTTCTGTCTTTGGGTGGGCTCAGATGTTGTGCCTTACATCATCATTTTAATGCATGCTGTTGTCATGCCAGTCCTAATACATTGATTAAATCTTCAGACATGTAAAAGACATTTGCAAAAATGTTGTAATGTTCTTAAACTGATGGATTTTGTATCAGTGAACCTAGTATATGTTTGCAGTATGGACTACGTATATAACTAATATGTATGAGATGATGCATTTGAAAAGGACCTGTCTTCTTTGTAACCATGCCCCCACAACCTTATATATGTTTGTAATGTGGCCACATATGTAATTAATATGGTATGTATGAGATGATGCAGTTAAAAGGGTCCCATCTTCTTTGTAACCTCACCCCTAATGAAAACTTGCTCAAAGTTGAAGTGCTGGGGCTAGTGGCAGGTAGCTCTGATTGCATTTGTGAGTTTTTTACAGCAGTTGATATTTTTTGCACAATTGATGATTGAATATTGAAACTTTTTGGTTTCGTTGTCATTTGAAGTGGGTGTTCCAGAGTGCCACAGAATCCTCTGTTTTGTCACGGTGTAGGGTAGGTAATCACCTTTTTTCTGCACCAGCCCAGCACCAATGATTGCTTTTTCTCAGCCTGGTAGTGTTTCTGCCTTACAGTTGGGGCTGCTGACACTGGGCACCTGAGTGAGGCATTATAGGTTGGGGAGACAGTGTGACAAAATTTGGAGCTTTTTTTCAATTGGAGATTTGGTATCAGACCTTTTTCTTACTTTTTCTTGGTTTACTATTGAATGAATTTATGCTATTGGATTGTTGCACATTCTCTTTAGCAGTCTGCAAAACTGTAAAAACATTTAAATATATATTAGATTGAGATAATGCTTTTGAAAGGGGCCTGTCACCCCATTTACAGGGGTATAGGATAATTGTTTGAAAGTGCCATCCTGAGAAATTACCGTAATTGAATGACAGGTGAATGATCACAGCCTATCACCACATCACAAAGTTATCTAGTCTGCAAATCTTACAGCAATGTGCTATGACTCAACCTCCAGCAACCCTGAAGAAATGGACCACACCAAAAGGCACAACAAATAGGAATTTTTCAATTGTGTTACAAAAGATGAAACACACACACAGTTTTTAGAGCACAATGTTTATTGAATGGTGCTGCCTGTTTTACTTCTGAAAACCATTGCACGTGATATTTAAACTTTGGAGAAGCAGGTCCTATAAACTTGTTGACAGGGAGGACTAGACTGTGAGTTCAGGTTATGACATCAGCAGCAGCTCTTCACTAAAACTGGCTTTTTTGAACTGGCAGTGAATTCAGGGTTGTAAAATAACCTGTAACTTTTAAACAAAGTAACTTAGAGATCTTATTTTTGGCATGAAGTTCATTGGGGATATGCTGATCCACCTTCTAAATTTATTGATGCCAGAAATTTTGACCAGAGTCACTGTCTAACTCATTTCATCCAAGGGTATAGAAATTATATATAATAAAGAACAACTTAACAGGAAACATTAATGTATATTGTCATTGTAATCTGGGCCACAAAGAACATCTATATCATGTGGTTTTCAACTGCCCACTATATCAAAAATGGAGAACCAAATATCTAGGAAATGTTATCGAGATTTTCTCTAATGCATTAAACAATTGTTTAATCATGCTCCTGAACTCATGGGGTGAGACTGTAGCAAAGAAAACTGTCCTTTTTTTTAAAATGATAGCTCACAGAAAAGAAGAATACTGCAATGTGAACCTCCTCTGGATGTAAAGAATCAACACTATCACTGGGATGAAGAAAAAAACTTTGTATGTAATTTAGCTGGGCTGCTGTTTATTTGTCGCACTTATGCGGTTTGTTGTTTGCAATAATGTATTTAATCCCTTACAGTGCTCAGAGCACTGGCATTATGATGCAGAGCAATTGGGGTGCCATATGCAAGATGTGCCCCCATTCCCTGAGGTCTGCCCACTCCCAGAGTAGGAATCTATCAGTAGGGGGTGTATGGGGAACACAGCCCCCCACAAGTGGAGGTGTGGGGGACACAGTCCCCACAATCAATCAATATCAATCAATCAATATCTTTATTTATCCAGGCAGGCACCATTAAGCAAGCTCATTTACAAGGTGGACCTGTGGTCCTACAGTAATAATACAGAAAGACAAGATACAATAGTACAAAAAGTAAAAATAGCTGCTATTATAGTAAAAATGCACATTTACAGGTAATATACATTGAACATAGATCTACAAGGAGTCATGGATAATGAACATGTGCTGGGTCCAAGCCCAAAAACTGTGCATTTTGTAGTGGGAAATGATAGGGAGAGGCTAGGCATACCAGATAGAAGATATCAAGCGCATAATGTAGGGAGAGGTGGGGAATAGGGGCGCAAGCGAAGAGGACCCAATTGTTAGTAAGTAAGTAAATAAAATTTTATTTATAATAAGTGCCCTTCCCAAGCTCAGGGTGCTTTTACAATAAGTCAGTCAAAATCACATTTCAAAACAATTAATCCGCCAATCATACAATACACTTATTATGTACAGGCAAATGCTAGGGCCAAAAGGAGCATTTTTAGTTGTTTTTTAAAACTTTCAACAGTTAGGCATTCTCGTATCTGATGAGGTAGAGAATTCCACAGGGTTGGTGCCATATAGGCAAAAGATCTACCTCCAGACATCTGTAGACGTTCCTGGGAATCTCTAGCAATCCCTCATCAGAGGAGCGAAAGAACGGGCAGGACAGTGAGGCACCAAGAGCTCTTTCAGGTAGTGAGATCCCAAATCATGTAGGGCCTTAAAGGTCAATAAGTGACCTTGAAGGTGATCCACCACTGTATTGGCAGCCAGTGCAGATCCACACAGCACAGATGTCATATGGCTAGATCATGAAACTCCCATCAACAACCTGGCCGTCACGTTCTGCACAAGCTGCAAGTGGCAGATATCCACCCCCGGCTGCCCTAGATAGAGGGCATTGCAGTAATCAAAACGGCTGGTGACAAAGGCGTGGACCAAGATGGGAAGATCTTCCCGTGGAACCAAGTGTTTCACCCGGGCGATGTTCCTCAGATGAAAAAAGTCAGATTTGACTACGGCCGACACCTGCATCTTTATAGTCAGTCTTTCGTCAAAAATCATGCCAAGGTTACGTACTTGGCCAGAGGCAAGAAGCTGGGCCCCCCCCCAAGATATAAACCCTAGGGTTTCCCCATCCAAGCCCCTGTTGTCCTCCCTCCAGGGTCCACAACCAACACCTCAGTTTTCCCTGAATTCAACCTAAGTCAACTAGCCCTCATCCAATTCTGAATCTCCAGGAGGCAGTTATTAAACATCGTGATGGAATCCGATTCCTGATCAGGCATAAAAGACAGGTAGAGCTGAGAATCATGAGCATAACAATGAAAACTCAGCTCATGTCATCTTATAATGCCTCCCAATGGAAGCATATACACCACAAATAACATAGGGGACAGCACTGACCCCTGCGGTACCCCACAGGGCAGCCGATGAGGGGCCGAGGTGTAAACTCCAGACACCACTCTCTGAGACCTGCCCTCCAGAAAAGATTGAAACCAGCTGTGGACTGCTCCCCAGACCACAGAAAACCGCAGGTGGTCGAGCAATACCCATGATCCACAGTGTCAAATGCTGCTGGAGATACAGGAGAACCAAGATGGAACAGGTCCTCCGATTTCTTGCCATCGGGAGATAATTCAATACCAGAACAAGAGCCGTCTCTGTACTATGCCTTTTCCTGAAGCCAGATTGGAGAGGGTCATAGATATTGTGGTTGGACAAATGATCCTCCAGTTGCAGAGCAACCACCTTCTCAATAACCTTCCCTACAAAAGGGAGGTTAGAGACTGGTTTATAATTTGCTGGGCAATCGGGGTCAAGAGAGGACTTTCTCAACTGGGGGTGTACTACCGCCTCCTTTAAGGGTTCTGGAAAGATCCCTCTCTCTAATGACACCACCACTATTCCAGCCAGGACTGGGCTGATAACATTTACACACCCCACCACCAGGTGAGTAGGGCCTGGGTCCAACATACAGTAGGTAGGTCACAGAGTCTGGATAATCCTCACTGTATCTATTGCTGCTGGTAGTCTAAAGGTAGACCACTACAACTGGGCATTAGTACCACCCATTGATCAGTGCAATATCCAATAGAAGTACACTGGCGGATCTCATCCCTGAAGGTGGATACCTTGTCAGCAAATAATTTTGCAAACTCCTCACACTGTACCTGTGATAATGCTCTACCAGTCTGGAGACTGGATTGCACAGTCTGTCTACAGTCTGGAAGAGCTGGGATGGTCTATTCCTTGCTGCTGCAATTTCCCTGGACAGGAACTCTGCCTTCTTAAGGGAAATTGCTGATTGGTAGAATTTATAATGTTCTAACAATTCAAGTCTATCCACCTCCAGTTGAGTTTTCCAACAGTGTCTTTCCAATCTTTGTCCCTTCCTCTTCCATTCACGGACCTCCCTATCAAACCTAAGTGAAGAGTACGGGGACAAACACGAATTGGAGCAATGGCATCCAGGTCCTCAATCAAAGCCCTATTATAGGCTAAGAGCAAATGCCCTGGATCTATGCTATCCCTTGGAAAATCCGAGAAGTCCAGCTCTGTCATTAGGCCTTCTGAGGTAACCCCTCTTAAAGGACAGAACTATACTAACTCCCTGGGGGCAGGCCTATTTCGGGGTTGCAAATCTAACCTCAGGTGTGTGATGGTCAGACCATCTGACTGGCTCCACCACCACATCAGATATCTCCATCCCAGATGGAACACTAAGTTCAATGTATGCACCTCATGGTTGCAGAGGTAATTACCCGTGACAGGGCCCAATAAGTCCATTAATTGGAGGAGGTTTTGACCAAATGGCAGAGTTCATCGTTGACCTAGGCACTGAAATCTCCCAGAATTAACCATCTGGGAGATTACAATACCATATCGGCAATGAAGTCCACAACCCTTCAGGAACTCCCTCTCATCCCTGGTGGATGGTAGATAAGAAGGGTCCTGTAGCCTGCACCTGCACTCATTATGCATTCAAAGGAGTTGGTATCACCAACTGGCACTTCCCTGAGATCCAGATCTTGTCTAAAACAGACCGCAACCCCTTGACCCCTGGTCCACTGTCGGGCAGTAAATCACCAAAAACCCAGCTGGAATCATGGAGTCCAACACAGGACCAGCATTTCCATCTAACCATGTTCTTCGATGCAAGCCAGTCGACTGAAGAAACAAGATCTGCAATCACTGCAGTCTTATTCCTAATCGACCTGGCATTGCTTAACCCCTGATAGGGATGGAATCCAAGGTGATCCCACTTCCTGCCTGATCTGCTCCAAGTCAGTGCCTTGGGTATGGGAACTAGGCAAGGAGGACCTCGCTTCAGTACTCATTTTGCCCCAGGGCGCTCTCCAGCCCTCACTGCCCTGTATCTGTTCTCCTCCGTCCCATCCCCCCAAGAGTTCCAAGATCCCCGTATCTTTCTGCCTTTTGATCTCAAAATGCTGAGGTATCGACATCTAGCATAAACCTCCCCTGTAAGTAGGGTTAATTCAAATGGATGGAGATCATGAAGTCTTGAGGGGGAGTAGAGTGAGGGATTGGGAGAGTGGAGGACCATACGAAAGGCGATGAAGCAATTTTTGCCCCCAAACGCGGTGACATATGGAGAAGAAAAGCTGATGTTGTACTAAGTATAAGAGGAGAAATATAGTAGCAGGGGCATAACTGGGTGGGTCCTGGAGGTTGGGGCAGAGGGAGGTGTTGGATGGATGAGGGACTGAATATTTTTTTGGGTGAAAGACGATAATTATCCCCAAGTGTGGTAGCATGTGCTAGGATCAGGCTGCAGCTGTTCAGAGCATCAAAGAATAAGATATGGGAGTTTGGCAATATTACAGTGGATCTGTTGGTGGGCATGCTAGAGGGAAGCACACATTTCAACAGAGGGCCACCGTTTGTGGCCCTGTTTGAGGAGGAAGGTTAGTTAGTGTCTAGTAAAGCAGTTGCAAATTTCCATAATGTCATCACGGTAAAGCCTTTTTAACAAAAGGGTACTTACTGGGGTTTTCAGCTTAAGTATTGTTTGAGTTTTATTCCATATTGATGGAGTGCTAATCCAAAGGTGGCTCTCCCAACTTGTGAGAGTGCCCTGGTATATTTAGCAGGAGCTTGTGAGCAGCTGCTAAGGGAATAATTCCTAGGCACAATCGGAGACAGACAGTCGATGATGTATTGAGGAGTTTGCCACTGAGGGCTCTAAGTGTCCAGAGTGCTGCATTAAAGTTGTACCTAAAGTGAAGTGAGGGTCCAGCCCGTAACGGCATATAGTGCGCAATGATGGGTAGAGAAGGAGGTCAGTGATGAAGCGATAGCTCTGTGGTAGAGCGTATCCAATTTTCCAAGATAGGAAGCCGCACAGCTACTGTATATGAAGTCTCGTAGTCAATTAAGGACAGGAACGTGCTTGGACTCATTTCTTTGCGTCTGCTATAAGAAGTCTTCTTATCCTGTAAAAAAGGCCAAGTCTTTGCCTTAATTTTTTCAGCAAGTCTTCCAGGTGGACATTGAAGGAGAGTTTACAGTCGATCCAAACCCCAAGATATCTGAATTTTGGAATGTACTCTAAGCACTCTCCCAGCATCGTGGTTGTTGGGGGGAGGGAGTCAGTAGCGCTTGTGTAGTTTGCGGGGGAAAATAACATTGCTTTAGTTTTCTTAACATTTAATAGCAGTTTTTTATTGATTAGTTGGAATTGCAGGAGGTTGAAATCTTTTTGTAGATCAGTACAAGCTTCTTTTGGTGTGGGACAAATCAGGTACAGCACTGTATCATCCACAAATAAGTGAATACTTGCATCCTTGATTCCCTCATCAATGTTGTTGATATACACTGTGAAGAGGAGGGACCTAATATGGATCCCTGAGGACACCTCTTGTAAGAGTTTTAGGGCAGATAGTTTGCCATCCGCTTTCACCTGCTGGTATCTGTCTGTCAGATATTCAGAGAACCAGTTTAGAAGTAGCATCCAGTCCTTGAGTTTTTAACGAGTCGAGGAGCAGGTCGTGGTCAACGGTGTTGAATGCTTTGCTTGAGATCAAGAAACACAGCACATACTGACTTTTATGCTCCAACTCCAGTTGACAGTCGTTGGTTACTTTAGCTAATGCTCGAGACTGTACTGTGGTTGGCTCTGAATCTGGATTGAAGGGGGTTTAGTAATTTTCTCTGTTGATGAAGGATCTTAGCTGGCCATTTACCATTTTTTCCAGTAGCTTCAAGAGTGTGGGTAGGAGAGAAATTGGCCTATAGTTGTTAAGATCGCAAGGATCTCCAGATTTAAATAGTGGGATAATGTGTGTGATCTTCCATATTTGAGGGAGGGTACCTTGTGTTAGGGACAGGTTGAATAAATAAGTAATAGGCACTGCCAATATGTGGCATGCTATCTTTAGGAAGTATGGTTCAAGTGCATCTGCGCTGGCACTTTACTTAGTATCCAGGTGGAGAATCAAGTCTTCCACTTCCTTGAGGGAAACCAATGAAAATAAGAAATGCTGACTAACAGAGCCAACATTTGGTGGGTCATGCCAAGTTGGGTGCCAGGCTAACTTGCAGTATCTCTTTTGTCATTGATTACTGTATTGTCAGAGGTAATTTTTGTAGGTAGCATATTTTCTGACATGGCTCACACCAGTTCTTTGATTGTGGCCCAGAATTTGGAGGGACAATTGACTGCAGTATCTAGTTCTGCTTGGTAATATCAGGCTTTAGCTTCCCTAATCAGTTTGGTGCAGCGATTTCTGGCTGTTCTAAAGAGGCGCCAGTCTTCCTCTTTTTGGGATTTGCGGGCAGTTTTCCAGAGTTTATCCCTGGGCTGTAGTGCAGCCTTGAGATCTTGAGTGAACCAATGGCATTTCCTAGCCTTTATGCATATTTTTGACAGAGGCGCATGTAGATTCATGGCGTATGTAATGATTTCTTGTAGTATAGAATATGCAGTTTCCACTGTTTTGGCAAGGTAAAACCTCTGCCACAAGAGGGATTTTTTTAGGTCAAGTAGGTATGCCTTTGGGGCGAATGACCCAGTTGATCTTTTGGTGGAGAATTTGGTCGAAGTTGGCACTTTGTTGGCTGCCCAAACTCCAGCTATTAGGCAATGGTCACTAATATCCAGGTCAAAGTTTCCAACGTGGGAGAAGGAATGGGGTTTATTCACAATCAGGACATCCAGTAGGGTACTTTTGGCTGTATTCTTTTTGTTGATATGGGTGGGCTCTTCGTTGAGTAGGGTAAAACCAAGGGAGTCACAGAAAGATTTAAATGGGTGACAGGCTTCTGACAGCCAATCGTAGTTTAGATCCCCGAGGATAATTGTTTCCAGGTGGCTAGTGTCCAAGATAGTTGTAAGATAGGACAAGAGCTGAGTACCGGCAGATGGTGGTCTATAGCATCCTATGATTCGGAGTGGTAATGATGGAGATAGGTCAATTTTTATGTCCAGGCACTCAAATACCGCTACCAGTGTGTTAGAATTAAGTGTTGTGATTGAATTGTGATTGGTGACATTGCCAATTGCGCCCTAATTGCCCAGCGCCGACCACGGGCAATGCCCGATGGTGGAACTGTATTTAGTACCTTGAATATAACAATTAAAAGTGTTTCTAACTGTATAAACAAACAGCTGGCAAATAGCTGTGATGTTCAGCTGAGGAAATCACCTCTGTGGCTTATCTTTAAGCCTTTTTGGTCTCAGGGGTGTAAGATATGGGGTTATGAGTTGTAGTTCATTAAGAGGGTATAGGTATGCAGATCCAAACCCTCTATGACCTGATTCCATTCTGTATAAACTTCAGGAATTAGCTACTGTAAGGTTACCTCAGTTGCCAACCCAGCTTTATAAAATGTATTTTACCTCTGTTTACTGCTGCTATTATAACTGTTGATTTTTCTTTTATTCTTATTTTAGTACAGTATGTGTAATAACAACCAATGTCAAACAATAAAATTAACTTGAACTATCAAAGTGAATGAATAACATTCCAGTCAAAATGTGAACAAACAGGGATCTGCAAGTGACCAAAAAAAAAAAAAGAATTACAGGATATAAAAAAACTAAGGTATTTATTAGTTGGGTCCAAGTAATGAACATCAAACCATATTAGGGGCATTCATGCATGTGATTTAAAAATATATATATTAAAACATAGAGCAACAAAACCTTTAGCCCTCTGCCATTGTCCAGGGGTAGTGACATGGCCACCCTACATTCTCAGTCATCTTCCACCCAACCCACCCCTTGGATCTTATGTATCATACAGTCAATATCAGATATCTTACTAGTCCTCACACAACTTAACAATGTCTTTTGAAACCCACTTATCCTAATCTGACCACAAGCCTTTTATGGGCAAAAACTACTATTTAATCAGTCCTCCAAAACCCCAATCCAAGATGAGTAGCTGAAGGTAACATCCAACAGCTCATTCAGGTCCACCTGCCAAACACTTAGAAACATAATAAACTTGCTCACCCCCGACACACACACACACACACACACACACACACACACTCTTTTGGTAATATACAGCAGTGGTTGTCAACTGGGGGTCCGTGGTCCAAATAGGGTCCATGACTGCCCACCAGGGGGTCCATGAAGCTCTCCTTTTAAATGATAGTATGATAAAATTCCTGAAATAGCAACCGAGCATAAGCAAGTGAGCAGTGCTGTAATCCCTAGTTAAATGCACTCAAAACATTCTTTCACAACAGTGAGTAAGCCTTTGTGTATAATTAAAAAGTATTAATCCACCACTTAAGTTCTTAATTGCCTGGCTTGTCCTTTAATCACTCGTTTGTGATGTTTAATCAAAGCATTGCCTCATTGAATGTGATGATTAAGGGTGGAACTGCTGAGATTACCCCTTGAGCTGCCCTATTGTTTTGCGAATTGGTCTATGAGTCCGTGAGTATGTGGGCTAATTAGAGTCATTGCTAGCCAGTTGTTTTAAGTGAAAGTACTTGCCATGTCTATCTGGTTATGCAGTTGCTCCTTTCCTTGATGCTGATTACAGCTCTATGCTGCCCACTTGCACCAGTTTCTTTGCTTCACAGCACCAGACCTGTCTCTGCACTCCTCGGTCACTCCTTCAGTTGAACAGTTCACGTGTGAAATAAATTTAATTTATCCTTTCACCGCATAAGTCCCATTTCCCACTACATAGCTTTGCCATTGAGCCATCTACTGTTCTTGTCTGCTCTCGACTCATGGACTCACGGATTCATGGATTCTCGTAATCACCGAAATACATGGCTTCAAATACGTGACTTGATAAGCATGTATTTTGTGATTTTAAAATGCAGAGCTGCAATGTTTTACCAAGTTCAGTAGCTCAGTATGTGTATCTATGTATATTTAGTGGCAGAATAATGTGGTGCTCACAGTGTGTGTTCATTTTTTGTCTGGTTGCCTGGTTATTCAGTGGCTTATTTATGCCCTCCACCCTGAGTATTAAGTTAGAAGCAGTGTGTCCCAGTAATGTGCTACTTTAGTGCTGTATAATTCTGGTTATTCAGTACATTATTCATGCTCAGTTAGGAAACATCCCCTCCACCTTGAGTATTAAATTACTTGCAGTGAGTCCCTGTAATTTGCAACTTTAGTGCTGTATAATTCCAAGGATTGACAGACTATGCTCAATGCATCAAGCTCAAGTATCACACTAGTTCAGTTTGTATGGACATTTAAGTGAATTTGTTAATTATGATATGTTTTTTATATTTTTATTTAAATAAAACATTATTGTTTTATCATTTTTGTTTTCTGTCATTATTATTGACTTATTAATTAAATTATACTGTTGGGTGAAAAACTAGTGTTAACGTGGTACTAAATGCATAACTATGTATACTCAGTTTTGGTAGGGGATCCCCGACATTGCTGATAGTTTGCCAGGGGGTCCCCAGACCAAAAAAGGTTGACAACCACTGATATACTGTAATTATTTTCCCGAAATCCATGATATGAAGGCAGTAAGTGAAAAAAACAGCAGATCTGTCTGGTCCATCTCACCACAGTGGCAACTGTCACCTAATGTTAGCTGACAGCAGTCTGAGGCTTGCAGCATGGAGGTTCACATTCTGACATGCACCACTGAGTAACAAAGAAAACTACAATTGAGGAGCACATTAGAACTCATTATTATATTTATGAGTGTATATGTTAAACACAGTCACAGAAACATGGTACACAGAGAACAATGACTGGGATGTCAACATACCAGGGTACACAATCTACAGGAGGGATAGGTAAGGTAGAAGGAGGAGGAGGAGAAGCTCTCTATATAAGGGAAGGATCAAAGCAATGAAACTAAAGGGTAAACAGGGAGGAGACGAGGCACTGTGGGTCACCCTTGAGACAGGAAATGGCTCCACAATCTGTACAGCAGTTGTATACAGACCCCCATCTCAGAGGGAGGAAATGGACAAGAAAATGATAGAAAGCATCCTCAGAATGGCAGAAAAAGGGGAGATATTGTTGATGGGTGACCTGAATATGCCACATATTAACTAGAGCACCTTTGCTGCAGCCACATCAAAGAGCAGGGTCATTCTTGATGTCCCACAAGGGGCATGCCTCAGACAGCTACTGTTGGAACCCACTCAGGAGGAAGAAATCTTAGACCTGGTACTCTCCAATGGGAATGGAAAGAGGATCTCAGATTTGGAAGTGGGTAGCCATCTGTGAACAAGTGACCACCAAACAGTGTGGTTCATGATAAACACAGCTATTGAGTTAAGCCATACACAAAAGTGATGGCATTGGATTTAGAAGGGCTGACTTTGGAAAATTAGAGAGTGTCTCAGAAAAGCACTAGCAAACAGACAAGAAGGAGGGGTGGAGGAACAATGGGAGGACATCAAACTGCCATCACAGAGGCAACAAGCCTTGTGTGAAGCTAATAAGCAAATCAAAAGAAAAGAAAAAACACTATGGTTTTCAAAAAGGTTGGCAGGAAAAGTGGAGCACAGAGAAGTTAAGTGACTTGTTCAGGGTCACACAGTATTCTGCTTGGTATTCACAAAAGAATAGGAGGGAGGTACCTAATCCAATCAATAGAAACACTCTGGATAGGGGTTGTTATCAGTCCATTCACAGAAGAAAGGGTTCTGAAAGAAGTCCTAAAACTGAAGGTGGACAAAGCAATGGGACCTGGTGGGATTCACCCCAGAATTCTAAAAGAACTAAGGGGAGAACTCATGACATCACTGACTACCATTTTTAACAAATCATGGGAGGATGGTGTGATACCTGAGGACTGGAGGAGGGCAGATGTGAGTCCCCTTCACAAAAGTGGGAGCAAAGCAGAGGCAGTAAACTACAGACCCATTAGTTTGACCTCAGTGGTAGAAAAAATGATGCAATCACTTCTGAAAGAAAGAATTGTTGAGTACCTAGAGGCCAGCAGGGCACAAGACCCAAGGCAGCATGGATTCACAGTGGTAAGGGCATGTCAAATGAATCTAACAGAGTTCTTTGACTGGGTGACCAAAGTAGTAGACCAGGGAGGGACTGTGGACATGGTCTACCTAGACTTTAGCAAAGCATTTGACATGGTCTCCCACAAAAGATTAATAAAAAAGTTAGCCAGCCTGGGGGGTGGGTCCCAGGGTGGTACTGTAGCCTGGGCAAAACATTGGCTGGACAACAGGACACAGAGAGTAATAGTAAATGGAGTTCACTCTGAAGAAAGGGGGGGTACTAGTGGGATACCATAGGATTCAGTACTGGAACTGGCCCTTTTTAATGTATTTATGTGACATTGCAGAGGAACTGGAAGGAAATGTATGCCTCTTTGCAGACGACACAAAGATCTGCAACAGGGTTGATACACAAGGGGTGGAAAGGATGAGAAAGGACTTGACAAGGTTGGAGAAATGGTCAAAAGTATGGCAGCTTAGATTCAATGTAAAGAAGTGCAAAGTTATGCACCTGGGAAACAAAAAAACAGGGGAAGAGTAAACAATGGGGGGGGGTTACTAACAACAACAAAAATGGAAAGGGATCTTGGGTAGTCATATCAGTTGACCTAAAGGTAAGCAAGCAATGTGAGAAGGCAGTAAGGAAGGCTAGGGGGATACTGGGATGTACAGGGATAGGCATTACCAGTAGAAAACAGGAAGTTGTTATCCCTCTGTACAGACAGTTGGTGAGACCCCATCTAGAGTACTGTGTGCAGTTCTGGAGACCCCATCTCCACAAGGACAGAGACAAGATGGAGGCAGTCCAGCAGAGGGTAACTAAAATGGTGCAGTGTCTGCACCAGAAGCCATACGAAGAAAGACTAAAAGAGCTTAACATGTATACCCCCGAGGAAAGGAAGGAGAGTGGGGGCATGATAGAAACTTTCAAGTACTTCAAGGGAATCAACAAAGTCCAAGAGGGTAGCTTCTTTCAGAAAAAGAGATGTGCAAGAATAAAGGGCACAATCTGAAGATGGGGGAATGGCCTAGGGGCAAATATGAGGAAGTATTTATTCAAGGAAATGGTGGTGGACATGGAATAATCTTTCTGAGGAGGTTGTGGAGTAAAAACAGTGGGGGAATTCAAGAATGCATGCAACAGACATAAGTCAATTTTGGTTGGGGTTAAGAAGTAGTAGGCTATTGGTTAACTGGGATCTATAGCTTATGCAATAGGTAGGAAAATGTGCAGACTGGGTAAGCCAAGTGGTCCTTATCTGCCATCAAAGTCTATGTTTCTATGTTTCTTTCATGAGATTCTGCCTAGTGTCACTCATTGCATAATACTAGGAAGACCTTACTCCAATACCCAAGCAACTCAAGGAGCTGTCAACTGACAGCAGGAGACAGCTGGTGATGTGGATGGGGTTATCTGACTAAGCTTCTTTGATGTTCATATTGTATTTCCCACATCATGGATTGGGTTTGGGGTCAACTAAATAAATTACTGGGGATGCCCATAGAGGTTGAGGGTGCTAAGATACGGATGGGATTGATTTTGCAATATGTTGATTGGTGAAGATCTGGATCTCAGATATTGATTTTATGGTTCAGGAGGAAAAGGAGGGGTAGAAATGACAGGAGTTGGAGTTACTCAATGGATTGGCACTGGCCTATTGGGGGATGACGAAGGATTTTAAGGTTATAGTTTACCTATTTTGACCAAAAAGTGTGTTGACTAATGAATACTGAATATGCTTTGGTCACAAGTATAAGCATTTGTTGAGTACTGTTTGTGAGAGAGGATACTCACACAATCTTATCAGATATTTCATAGGTGGGTAGTGCATTTGTAATCACACAAAGGCAAACTGCTTGAAGTGATTGTCTGGGAGACTGTTCCAGACTGAGAGGAGATGCATACAACACATATTTAATGCCCATGCAGCATACAATTTTTTTTGGTCTTTGGTAACTGGTAGGTCCAATAGGCACAAGTGCCTGTTTTAGGGAGACCTGGGAGCACTGGGCAGTTAAGTGACTTTCTCAGAGTCACACAGTATGCAAGTGGAGGTAGTGATAATCAAACTCATGTCTGGTCTACTGGGTGTATAAAGCTCATTCACACCTCATTCCTTTAACTTCTAGGCTATACTGCCAGCCCATTTGAGACTGCTCAGTCTGTCATTCAATTTATTAGTGTTTGTTTTTCAGATCCTGATTACAATGTCTATCAGGGCACACAGGTTGGCAGACAGTAGGTTAACTTATGAAATGGGCACAATAATGATACATACTTGCAAACCTCTCAGTGATGGAATTTCCATTTCCAGCATGTCAACCATAAACTACAGTTCCAATAGATAAACTTCCTGGTGATTTTTCATATGTACAGAACTATGATATGCAGTAGTTTTTCCACTTTACAGATGCCGAGTAAAAAACACAATTTGACGCAGTTTTGTCTAGTAGTCATATTAGAAGCTTATGAACCAAGCAATCCAAGATCATAATCTAACAGTGTCAGTTACTGCATGTGTTACCTTGAGTAAATCACTTGATCACTTTGCACTTTAGTCCACCCAGCCATATCAAAGAAAAGAAAAGCAGGACTTCATTGTAAATGATATGCTATAGCTCATGGGCTATCTCTGATGAATACATTGTCATAAACATTCAGATAGATGGTTAGATAGATAGATAGATAGATAGATAGATAGATAGATAGATAGATAGATAGATAGATAGATTGATCAATCTGAATAGCTAAGAACTGTCACATGAATTCCAATACAATGCCACTATACTTAGTGTAAGAAAAGCACTTCTGAATAAGACCTCAATTTTTGCAGGTCCTATCTTGTCCATCTCTTAATGTGCAAGCAAAAAAATTAAATTATCATAGAAGACACACCATCAGCATCAGTGTCTTAGCAAGTTGCATACTTTCCTCTGAAGCAAGAAGATCAGAAAGGTGCAGGTTCCATCCCCACACCAAAAACTTTGGTTAAATCCCAATGCCAGCGGCATAGCGCAGCATGGGTGAGCACCACACTCCAAAGTTGTTGTCTTTTTGATGAATGTTATACCAAGGTCCCATCTGCCTGTTCTGTTGTTGTTCAGTTGGACGTTACAGATCCCATGGTACTTCTCAAAAGATAAGTGGAATTTTCTATTATGTCCTGGTCAAATCTCCCCCATTCACTAAAAACACCACCAACAGCTTAGTGTGGTTCAATGACAGTTTATTTCCATCTGTATCCCCCCACCCGTCACCCCAAGGATGAGGCAGAAGTTCAGCAGAATTGTCCAGTCCTTCTTTCCTTGTCAACAAAAAATCAATCAATCAATCAATCAATAAATAAATACTAGGCCAGGATTGCAGGACCTGACAATTTTGGTAGAAATTGCTTTTGTGGTTTTTGTGTTACAAGTGGCAAATGATGTTAAAAATATAGTAAAAGTGAATATTTATTTTCTTTTGGGGGGGCTCATGAATATATGTGAATATCGTTTTTGTGTAAATTAAGATATTGACTTTCTCATCATCTTGGTTATTAAATGGTGACTGGCTGATGTTGGGGAGGAGGTCAATGTATTTTTTTAACTACTGGTTGAAAGAGAAGGGTGGCAGGGGATGCTAATGGGCTGGGAAGGGAGATTTAGATAACAGGTGTGAAGTGAGGAAAAGGGTAGGGAAGATACTAGAGCGTGGGGAAGGGAAACTTTTTTTATTTAATTTACAGCACTTATTTATAATTTCTGACTCTGGCATCTGGCACCCAATATTAAAATGGAAGGTATTCAGTGTTGAGCTCTCAGTTGCTACTTTACTTAAACCGTGGGTGGTATGGGGAAAAGAGGGTGGCAAGAGGTGCTAGTAGGCAGGGTGGAAGGGGGGTTTATATAACTGTGGCAGGAATGAGGGGTGAGTGTCAGATGGGTGCTATTGGGTGAGGGAAGAGAAACTGTATGGTTTTGCTTTTATTGCATGGGGGCAGTGATAGGAGTTTGGCTCCTGGTGGATAAATAAAATTGTGATAAAAAACATGACAAGAGTGGGGTACACCACTGGACACCAGGGTGAAAATATTTTGATTGCTGAGTAAATGGGGGACCACTGGATGCCAGGGATGTTTGAAGTGAATCAGAGTGTGTTATGGAGTACCACTGGATGCCAGGAATGCTTATAATGGACAGGTTGTAGAACGGCATGGCACTGTACATGGGACAGGGTGTCTTAAGGGTGCCACTGGATGTCAGGAATTCTTGGACTGGGTCTGGATGGTTTGATACCGCAGTACACCAGGGACTGTTTATTACAGGGGTTGGGTGGAGGATTTAGGAATGATTGAATGCCAAGGATTGCTTGGTACAGGAATGAGATGTAGGTGAGTAAGTCTTTGCAATACTGTTACTCTTTGACACTGGGTGGGGGTAAGGCTTGGGACTGGCACTGTGAAAGGATATTGCTTGCCATTAAAAGTATTGACAATGCCAGCCTAGAAAATAGTGTGCATATTTTTATTTTAAAAGTAAAGGCATTCATGAAAAAACCTAAATCCAGGCATCAAGTTAGAGTTCACACTTAATACCTCAAAAGTAAGGAAACTGAACATTAGTATTAAAGAGTTCCCCCAAGCACTGGTGAATCTGTGGTGTAGTGTTTCTCAGGACTTGAATGATCATAGAATGCAGCACAGGAATATCCCTAACTTAAAACCTTCTCACATACGTTAGTGCCTGAGTATTTATCTCTGCTTGAAAAGACAGTGCCCAAGAAAGGACAATGCTAGTGCTGACTGCATCATATGATCATTCCCACCCCAAGAGACACAATGCCAAAGATTCACCAAGGCTCAGGTGAATTGTTTTTACCCTAATGTTGTATTTCCTTACTATTTGTGACATTAAGGGTAAACCCTAATTAATGCCTTCTGTAAAAATTATGTTTTTGCAATGAATTTCAATATAACAGACATCTCCGCTCTTGCAAGACAGTCTTAAATACAATAGCCCTCCAAGGTGTCTGGACAACTAAAAGTCTATGAATTCTTGGGTGACTGAAGGTTTTACCTTTTGCCTCAGAACACACTAGATACATCCCAAGGTATTTGGACATGGCATTATGACTCCACTATTTGTATTTTTGTAACCAGTTAGAACAAATTCACCCTGTCATGAAAAAAATAATTAAAAAATATTGTTATACATATATATATATATATATATATATATATATATAAAATGCATAGTTAAATATATCTTTAACAGTTACACAAAACAGATGTGAAAATCGAAACGATCATATTTTTATTACTGCAGTAAAGTCATTTAGTTATTCAGTATCCTAACTATGGTATTTTGAAAATTTCATTTTGGATTGCTTTTTTTTACTTGTCTAGCTTCGACATTTTCAGAAAGGTACCTTGGTTTCCCATCAAAGGAAGAAAACTTATATCAAGTAAGTTCATTTCAGAAATTTGATTAAATGCAATGTCATTGTCCTTACCTTTGCTGAATTAATGAGAGCTTTACACTTTTGTGAACTGCTACAAACACCCTAATACAGTCGGGAAATTCAGTTGAGCAACAGAAAAAAAAAAACACAAATAGGCACCACTCTGTCTTTAGGTATTGCAGTCGGATTCCAGTGTTTGGAAACTGCTAGTTGCATGGGATTTCAAAGTTACAGGTAGGCTGAGTAAAGTACAAAAAATTCACAAGTTGCAAGTTTCACTACAAAGTATGAAAAAAATGCATTGCAAAGTACTTCACAAATTTTGCACTTCACTGAACTGCAAACTGTGAAGTTCAGAATTCGCGTGGTGAAAATCTGTGTGAAGTGCAACCTTTGGCCCCAGCTCTGGTGCTTTTTCTGTGTAAGGGTAAATTGAAGCATAGCACAAAGTATGAACATACAACAACGCCAGCAGAATATGACCATATAATCTTATTGAGTCTGCTCCTACTGCAGAAACCTCAGCATCAGGTACTGACCTTACCTCCTCTCCCCGATACACTGTTCCCCTCTATCCGCCTCTTCTTCATTTTTATTTTCCCCCTTAACTCTATCCCAATCTCTCATAAAGCTGCCTAACATTTCCAATGAAACCACCTCCTTTCAGGAAGCCCATTCCAACCAGCCATCACCCTCTCTGTGAAGAAGTTTCTACTAGCCTTGTCCTAAACCTCCCTACTCCAACTTGAGACTGTGTCCCTCATGTTTTGGTTTCCACTAAGCTTTCCATCCAATGTATTCCTTTCAAATACTAGAAGGACTCAATCATGTCCCCTCTCTCTTTTCTCTCCCCTTCAAGGAGTACATATTCTGGGCCTCTATCTTTTTTTCATATGTCCTGCCCTGCTGGTCCATGATCATAATAATCATCTTTATTTGCCCTCCATTGGACTGTTTTCAGCAGGTTTACTGTATGTCCTTTTTAAGGCATGGGCAGCAGTACAGTACACTGTAATTTAAATGAGGCCTCGCTAATGACCTGTATAAGGGCACTGTTATCACCTCCTGCATGCTGCTGATCCTCCTAGCAATACAGCCCAACATTTTATTTGCCTTTGTTGCTGCTTTCTTAAATTGCATTGTGTGTTTCTGTCCACTAGTGATCATCAGTTTCAGATCCTTCTCCTTCTCTGATGCAGATAATCGGTCCGTTCCCAGGCTATACTCAGTCCTTGGGTTCTTGACTCCAATGAACACAACCTTGCATTCTTTGCATTGAAGACAAGTTGCCATATGATCACATGATTGGCTGGTTTTACAATACAGAGTTAGAGTGCTTTCATTCACGAGACTGCTGCTGGCCATCGAGGAGAAAAGGTTGTGCCAGTCACCTTCTCCTCCGATGACAGTTGGGTGATGGATGGGATTGGATGATGGATGGGATTGGATGATAGGAGCTGGGTCCTGCCAGGGTGGTAGAGTGGTGGGACCAGCAAGTATTTTTTGCTTAGTGCAAATAGGTGCATTTTAAGTTAAGAAATACATAGGCTGGCCATGGAGGAGGGTGTGTTGTGTCAGTCGTCCATGGTGGGATGTTACTTTAAATATTAAACATATTTTGGGTTCTGAGTGGAGTAGGGTGGGATGGGACTTCTCAAAGAGGATGGGAGACAGTGGGTAATATTTAACTGGATTTTGGATGGGGTGGAGGGTAGGGGGATGTTTCTTTTGACTTTTAGTTTTTTACTTGATTCAGATGAATATACGAATACGAATACCTTTTCTGGAATATTTGGCTTCTGAACGCCAAATATTCGGCTGAATATTATGGACTAGGTATTCACACA
This sequence comes from Neoceratodus forsteri, assembly GCA_016271365.2. Classification (NCBI taxonomy): domain Eukaryota; kingdom Metazoa; phylum Chordata; order Ceratodontiformes; family Ceratodontidae; genus Neoceratodus; species Neoceratodus forsteri. The sequence continues at coordinate 1,059,874,499 of CM028132.1, read as the reverse complement.
ACCCTAATACATATTATAAATGGTACATAAATGCATAATAAATAGTACAGAGAAGATAATATGATGGTGAAAACATTTACAAATGGTGCATGAATACATAATTATAGTACAGGGAAGTTATAAATTGCTAATGGTCCATGTGGACCATGTTTGTATTCACTAGAGACTACTGCACTCTGTGTAATAGGATGCTACAGACCACCGTCTGCTGGCCTACAGCTTGTGTCATATCTAAGTGACAAGTTGGGACAGGGGCTGCCAGAAACTATTATTTTAGGAGACCTCAACTTTGACTGGCTCTCTAACACAGCTGCCCCCCTTGCATCCTTCTGCAATGAACATGGGCTGACGCAACTTATTACTGAACCAACATGCCCAAACGTGAAAAACCCCAGTAAAAGTACACTTTTGGAGATGCTAATGGTGAGCAAACCTCATCTCTTCTCCCACACTGATATCTTCTTCTTAGACGCCAGCGACCATTGTTTTATTGCGGGAGTAAGATCCACCAACAACCCAGCACCCATCAGCAAGTTCTCTATGAAGATATCCAGGCGCAACTTCAATGAACATGCCTACCTAAATGAGCTAGTACTCCCTCAGTGGCAAGATTTCTATCTGGCCAAAATGATTACGTCAGCTTACAATATCTTCCACAACATTCTATCAAGGGCCCTAATAAGTATGCTCCCCTGATTGAAGTTCTAACTAGGACCAAAACCTGTAAATGGTTCACCCTCAGATCAAGTCCTTTCTTTTAAAGAGATAAGCTCTGAAAAAGCACGCAGACTGAACACTGCAGAGGATTGGAACCAGTTCAGGAGACTACGAAATTTATGTACCAAAACAATCAGAGAATCGAAGGCCACCTTCTTCAAATCCGAACTCGACTCTGCCACAAAGAGTCCAATCAAGCTCTGGAACACAATCAATGATCTGCAAGGCCACTCCCCAGGAAATTCACTCCCGACCAAGATTACCTCTGGCAACTTGACTATAACCGAAAAGATGGATATACTTGACACATTCAGTAACCACTTTGCTACTGCAGGCATGGCATTTGATAACTCCCCTGCAAACATAATTCACTCCCAGACTGCTAGCCAACTGCCTAAAACTCCGATAGCTTCGCTGCCTTTCTCGCTTCAACCTGTCCCACTGAAATCTACTGAGGGACAAAAGGTTGCTTCCACATTCTCCTTCAAATCAATACTCTTAAAAGAAGTAGAAGACCTTCTATTCCAACTAGATACAACTAAAAGTGCAGGTGCAGACTCCCTTGATCCCTACTTTCTAAAAGTAGCACGGCACGCCTTAGCTGCCCCCCTCACCCACCTCTTCAATCTGTCCCAAGCCACTGGTTCTATCCCCTCAATATGGAAGACAGCTCAAGTGTTTCCACTACTTAAGACAGGTGATCCCATGGACCTCAACAACTATAGGCCCATTTCCATCTTACCAGTACTGTCCAAGATGCTTGAAAAGTTAGTAAACTCTCAGTTAAGTGCCTACCTTGATACCAACAATCTCCTTAACCCAGCTCAATCTGGGTTTAGATCTATGCACAGCACCATCTCTGCCTTAGCAAAAGTTACAAATGACTGGCAGACTGCTCTTAGATAAAAGAACACCTGTGCTGTGTTTCTGGATCTAAGCAAAGCCTTGACACTGTGGACCATGAACTACTAATCTCCTCTCTGAACTCCATAGGCCTTGACTCACTCTCTCTTAAATGGTTCAGATGCTATCTCCGGAAGATTACAACTGGTAAAAATGAAGGTGACCTATCTACCTCTAAACCACTCCTAAGAGGTGTACCAAGGCTCCATCCTGGGCCCCATCCTCTTTGCCATTTACATCAACAATATTGACTCCAATCTCTCACAATCTAATATTCACCTTTTGCAGATGATACTGTACTATATGTCAGTAATCCTCACCATCAAAAGCCTGTGAGCTTTTACAGTCTGAGTTCTCCTCCTACAGCACAACTTATTAGAAAAGAAATTACTACTAAATGCCAGAAAATGAAAGCTATGTTCTTTGCCACCAGGAACTGCTCTTCCACTGTCCCATCACTCACCCTCCCACAATTATCTACCATCCTTGTAGAAAACCTGGAATATGTGGACAAATTCAAATATCTTGGAGTCTGGATTGACAATAAACTTGATTACACTAGCCACATTGAAGAGCTACTGAAAAGCTTAGACAAAGACTTGGCCTATTTTATAGGATCAAACACTACCTGACCAGAGATTCCAAACAAAGGCTAATCCTGGCATCATTCCTATCCCTCATTGACTATGCTGACTTCCTCTATGGCCACGCTGCCCTCTCCCATTTAAATAAATTAGACACCTTGTATCATAGAGCTATTAGATTCATTACAGATCTTCCTCCAGCACCCATCATTGCTTCTCTACAATGCAGTCAGTTGGACATCCCTGCAACACAGAAGAAACAAAAATGCTGCTGTCTGGATCTACAAAGCTCTGACAAACAAACTCCCTTCCTACATCTCAGACTGTTTCAATCGGATCACATCAGGCCTTACACCCTAAGGATCAATAAACTCATCATGCTGAAGATTTCTATCACCTGCACCAGGTATGGAAGGGCTGCAATCAGCTATTCCTAGCACTTATCTGGAATTCCTTCAAAAGACCTTGAAATTGGATACCCTCATTCCTTTAACAACATCCTTCAAAAACTGTACATTAGTCTATTGCCAGAATCATGCAACTGCTTCCATAAGGCCTAGTCCTCCCACACCCCTCCTTCCCCACCCCTTTTTATGCTACCCTATTTTATCGTTCTTCTAGCTGTTCTCCAACCAACTTCATACAAAATGCCCACCCAAGTCCAACTATCCGAGCTTTATCCCTACTATACTGTTTGTTTCTTTCCTTTTAATATGATTTAGGTTTACTGTCATTTTGCCTTGTATATATGTAAATATTTGTATATCTGTCTCATTCATAAATCATTGTATCTGTGTTTATTCAGTACCATGTTTTTTGTGTAAAACTTGTAACCTTATATTGTTATGACCACTCAGGTCCATCTTGTAAATGAGCTATGCTCAATGATGTTCGCCTGAATAAATAAAGATTTTGATTGATTGATTGATTGAAAGAGGTAGAGGACCTCTTGCTTCAGTTGGATACTAGAAAAAGTGCTGGGGCCGACACCCTTGACCCTTACTTCCTAAAAATTGCCTACCACATACTAGCAATAGCCGTCACCCACCTTTTTAACTTATCCCTGTCTCAGGGCACCTTACCACCTATATGGAAGACAGCACATGTCATACCACTGTTCAAATCAGGTGACCCTGGTGATCTCAATAACTACAGGCCAATTTCTCTCCTTCCAGTCCTGTCCAAGCTCCTAGAGAAAATTGTAAATGCACAGCTGAGGACTCACCTTGAGTCTAGGGAACTGCTAAATCCTATGCAGTCCGGATTCAGAGCTAAACATAGCACTATCTCAGCCCTCGCCAAAGTTACTAACGACTGGCAGCGTAATCTTGAGAGCAAAACTTTATTTGTGCTGTTTTCCTTGATCTAAGCAAGGCTTTTGACACCGCCGACCATAGTCTGCCTCTCCTCCTCAAACCATAGGTGTGGACCCCTCCTCTCTGCGTTGGTTTACTGACTACCTTACAGAGCGCCTTCAACAAGTTAAAGCCAAAGGAGGCCTGTCCCCCTTAAAAACTCTGCAAAGAGGGGTACCTCAAGATTCTATATTAGGGCCCTTACTTTTTGCAATCTACATTAATAACATCGACTACTGTATAAAAGAAGCCAACATCCATCTGTTTGCAGATGATACAGTTCTCTACGTGAGTTGCCCAACACCTGAAGCTGCCTACAATGACCTACAGTCAGAATTCAACCTTTTGCAAAGCCAACTCCTCCAAAAAAGCTACTCCTTAATGCCAAAACTAAAGTGATGGTTCTCCTTTTATCCGTACAGCTAACCCTGCGTCCAGTGGGACAGTTCCCCAAATTACCACAGTTCTAGGTGAAAAACTAGAATTTGTTACAAAATTCAAGTATCTGGGAGTTTGGATAGACCAAAGACTCTCCTTCATTGAACATATCGAGGACTTGCTAAAACGACTTCGGCAAAGGCTTGGATTGTTTTTTAGAGTCAACTAATTTCTCACCAGAGATGCCAAGAAACAACTGGTCCAATCCATTTTCCTATCATTGGTTGATTATGCTGTCTTCCTCTACAGCCAATGCCCCAACTCTTACATGGCTAAACTGGACACACTCTACCATCGAGCACTGAGGTTTATAACGAGACTCCCCTTTGACACGCATCACTGCACCCTATATGCGGCAGTGGGGTGGACATCACTAAAGTTCAGGCGCCACAGAAATGCTGCTCTCTGGACCTATAGAGCCATCTCTAATAAGCTGCCTTACTATATCTCCTGCTGTCTTCCCCTGAGTATAATTGGGAAATACGCGTTAAGAAGTTACTCAGCTATTACACTTAAAGTACCCAAAGCAAAATCCCACTTCGGCAGGGCAGCCATAAGCTTCGTGCTACCTACCTTATGGAACGATCTACAAAAACCCCTCAAATTAAGCACTCTAATCGGTATAAACACCTTCAAGACACTTTATTTCCATACAATCAGAGAAGTATGTAACTGCTTCACCCACTCAGACCCAGTACCGGTGTCTGCACTGGTATATAGCCATGACTAGACCCAATTTTTAGTACTGACCCCCCAGCTTGATCCTCACCAGCCTAATTGTTCTCTTTCTCTCTCTTATCCCCCTGTCTTATCAACACTAGGCCCGTTGATCCCCTTATTCTTCCTTTCCCAACCTTGGATAGGAGCTCACTACCCTGGGTTGTGACATCCTACCATGCCCCGTACTTTATAGCATTCAATCCCGGGGCTCACACATACTCCTTTTCTCCATCCACCTTCTCTACATCCCATTTTACCAACTCCTTTCTGTGCACCATGCCTCCTAGCTTTCTTCCCTACCTCCTCCCTTCCCCTACCTTCACCTCTACCTGGTGTATATTTTATTTTTCTTCCATACTTCCTCCTGCAACCTTAGATAACCTGCTTTATCTTCCTATAGACACTTCTATGTATGTAAATACTGTGTAATCTGTACAATATCTGTATAATTCTATGTACATATGAACTTCTTTTTCTTCCTCTCTGTAAAGAGTATTATCTGTATTGCCTTGTAAATACCTGTGTTGACCTGTATATACAATTGTTCATGATCCACCCAGGTCCATCTTGCAAATGAGCTTCTGCTCAACAATGAACGCCTGGTTAAATAAAGACTTGATTGATTGATTGATTGACATGTCTGTCCCATTCTATCTATCCTCATATGATTTTGCCTTCTGTCACTTTATCATATTTGCTCCTTCATTGGACTGACTTATGTAGTCCCTATTCTTGTTAGGAGGATTCGAGAACTGTGCTCAGTATTCCAAAAGCAGCCCATTAGGGATTTAAAGATGGTCAATATCAATTATTTTTATGTTGTAGAAACCTCTAAGTATGTTCCCAATATTGTTTTGGTCTTTGTTTTGTAATTTATTTGTAATTTTGATCAGGAAAGGCACATTAAACTATGATTGTTTCCAGCTGTGTCTTGTGGGGGAGGCTATATGGTTTGAGTACTTGTTTACCTTCAACTCCTTTAGACTCTTCAGAAAAAAACAAAATATTCCACACTCCAAAGATGAACTACTACAGTATATTAGTTTACAAAATCGGCTTTTTTTTCTGACATCTGATTGGCTGGTACCCTTGCCAGGGGGTACATTACTCGACAATACATGCCCAGGAAATAACAGGTCCCTGACCAACCTGATCCATGCTCAGCCCTCAAATGGTATCACTGTACCTGTTTAATTTTCAGAGTTACCAGCAGCCATTTTTTCCCACTTGCTTTGTGGGAGACCAAGTGTGAGACCCCCTCAGCCTTTAAATCAGACACACCACTAATGACAGCAGTGTTTAAAAAGAAGGAACATAAAAACAACTTTTTTTTGTTTCGGAAACCCAGGCCTACCTCTGGCACTGCAACTACCCATGGCCTCCGATTCCCTGCCTGCACACATAACTGCTGTAGTACTACTCCATAAAGTCCCGCTTCTGGGTTAAGTGACCTCTCAAAGGCTGCACATGCTCTTCTTACATTACAGGCTAAATCAGAATTGGGGCTAATCTTTTCACCACCAGGTGGGAACCATGAATTAATTCCGAGTCAGGGATAATCTTTTCACCATTTGGTGGGACGCAGGAGGGGATTATCACCCGCTCGCTTGCTGATGCCCACTTCACATACCCTCCATACTAATCTGGCAAACACTCTGCCAGTTTTACCACAGTTCTCCTTTAGTGGGAAACAAAAGTTTTATTTTTAAATTAATAGCGCTAGCACTTCACATGCTCAGTCCCACTTGCAGTCAGAACTCCCCTAAACTCGGTGTCTGACTCACCCCAGCTCCACTCCCACTTCATCAAAACAGTTGCACATCTGATTGCTTTTCCTTTTTTTAACAATAATCAAGTTCTGGTAAGCCATTACCTTTTAACTTTTATATTCTGTTTTCTATTAGCTGTCAGTATCCTAAAGCTAAAAATAAAGTGACAGTCACCATGACTAGTGGGTTAGACCATGGTCTCCTATAACACTACCCTCTACTGATAACTTTGCCAAGCAGGCAAAGCAGGGACTACTTTACTATAAAACTGCTTTTTCTTATGTTTTAAAGATTTTTTTATCTTACATCTATTTTTTTTTTTTGACTATGAAAAAAAAAGTTGATGGACATTTTCTAAGCACAATAATACCCTCAAGGGTGTGCACTATGGGCAATACTGGACATTCTAGGGGCTATAAGACCTTCTGCCTGCAGCATTGGGCCTCATTACACACCTGGGTGGCCTGGTATTGCCCAATACTGCCTATCCTGTTGGGTATTCTTATTTACATGTCCAAGAAATAAATGAGCGAGGCAGAAAATCTTCAACTTGCTTGTCATATTTATTGACTTCTGGAAAAATTTATAGTGTAGTAAACAAGCACAAAACAGCACAAGGATGCCCTAGTGTTTCATTTGCTGGAGCTTCATCAATGAGCAGGGTTTAGGGCCATTGACTCCTCCATTAATACCTGTGTTCTGTACCAATGGTCTACTCAGTGGTTGAGAACAATTTACTGAAAAAAAGGATGTACTGAACTAATGGATTTGAAGGGAATCAAACACAAGAACACATATGGTGAAATAGATAAATGTTAACCATCACCCATCAAATAATGGTACTCAACACAGGACCTAAAGGAGGAATCAATAACCCTAAACTCTGCCTCCTGATGAATCTTGAAAGAGCAAAACTCTGGGGCATCCCTGGGTTGTTTGGCATTTGTCTAATGCGCCATCAAGTTGTAGAGAAGTAAACATATTTGACAAGCATTTTAAAGATTTTCTGTCTCCAGTATCTACATGTATCTTTGGACATAATGATATAGTGGTTCTCTTGGAGTGCGTCTGTTTCTGGTTTTTGTGCTTGTTTTGATAGAGCTGCCCAACCTACTTCTTCACCCCAGACCTGCACTAGTGAGTGTACATACTTCCTTGATTACATTGCTTAGACTGTTATGTATCCTGTCTTAGGAGACAGGTCCAGTCACTAGCTTCATCTCCTGCCTGGTTTAAGCTTGCATTTCTGAGAGGCCCATCATCTCTATTGTAACTACTGAGCTGATGTATTCATTTAAGTTGTCTGTATTCCCCTTTTCTCTACCACACATTCACCATATTTTTAAAGCTCCCTATTTCCCCTTTAGTTTTCTTCTTTTCACTAATATGATTGAAGAAGGCCTTGCCATTTATCTTCACCCATTTCACTGTTCTGCACTCTGGCTCCAACTTAGCCTTCATCACTACAGCACTGGCCTCTTTTAGTTTACTGAGGTGGACCTCCCAATTCTTCTGCTTTTGGTCTCCCTTGTTTATTCAAAATGCTGACTTTTTATCCCCTAATTGCTTCACTTACTCACTTCCCTGAAAACCTCCATTGGCCCTTTGTACTTTTATTCTTCCCAACCTGTCTCAGGCATCATTTAAGTACCTCCTAGACTTCCAATTTTTATGGCATCCCATTTCTTTTTAGCTCCAATATCTGCCCTGTTACATTGAGTCATTCTATAAGAGCATCTCTCATCTTCCCAAAGTCTGTCCTCTGAAAATCTAGAACCACTATCTGTATTTTATTGTGCTGAGTGTCAAAAACATGCTGAACCTGACTGAATTGTGATAGCTTTTCCTTAGAGGATTCTCCATCCTGACTTTCCCTATAATGACAGAGAGAACCAGATCCAGTATAACCTTTTCCCCTGGTTGACTTTGTTATGCACCAGGAAATAGTCCTAATAGACAATGATATACCTAGCCAGCATCCACAGCTCATTTAGACCATCAGAGTTAAGGAACTGTCCAGACGGAAGCAGCGCTCGGAGCCCTCGCCAGAGTCCCCAGGTAGGAATTAGATCCCTGGTAGGAGCATCATTTTGAAAATGCTACCACTGAACACATGATCCTGGAATATCTGAATCAAGCAGAACCAGTGGTGAGCCAAACAAAACTGATTGTTATTCAGGGCACTAATTTTCTGGACAGTTTACTGTGCTGTTAACCTTTTCCAAAATGTGCATTTAGAGCAAAGTGCTCAGTTAGGGCATTTTCTCAGTTCCAGCCTTCATGCAGACCTAGCTCTTTGCCCGTGTTAAGAATGAAGCACTGCCTGTGATTTCAGTTGGTCTTGTTACTCTGCTCAGTTGTAATAGCCAGTATTTCATTATGCTTTTAAAGCTTTATTCATTAACTGAGACCTGCCCGGTTTACATCCATTGCAAAAAGCTTTACTGCTTACTTTATGCCTGTCTGAGTTACAACCATTGAATTTCCTTTAATGACTAAATGCTGCCTGTATTATAAATTTAGTTGTGCTTTTCTGCTCTCTACTGTCCCACTCCTTGCTGCACGCTAACAGCCCCCCTTCCTCCTCTCTCAGATTTCAGCCTGTCTATCCTGGTTTACCAGCCCACTCACCTTTAGACTTTTATTTCTCTCCTTAGTGCAGTCAGACACTCAGGGTTAAGGAAGGCTCCAGAGGGCAGCAGTGCCCAGAGCCCTCTCTAGCATCCCTAAGTAGGAACTAGATCCCTGGTAGCAGCACCATTTTAAAAAATGCTGCCACTGAACACATGGCACTGGAGCATCTGATTCAGGCAGGACCAATGTTCAGAGAAGTGCTGTGGCACTGATAAACACTTTCTGCCCACCCTTCCCAGCCACCCTAAGGTGGTCTTTCTTACATAGGCATGGTACACAGGTAAAAACAATCAGTGTACTTTCTCACCCCTACAAGAGTGCAAATTTTGTCTGCCCCAATTTGCCCCTACTGGCTTCACATAATTCGGAACTCCTCTCCAGTAGCACTGTTAGTCTCAAATAAAGTAGACTGAAGCCAGTCTACACTATTAAATTCTGTAGCCCAGTTCTTGCAGCTGTTCATAAAACTTACACCACTCAACCTTTTCCCTTGAAGGACTTGAAACTCCAGCAGGTGGTAGTTTCTGTAGATAATAGCTTCCTTCACCATTGTGTACTTACTAACAAGTCCCAGAATTAACCACACATTGCAACACCAAGAATGACCTCACAAGCCCAAATTCAAACCATCTACCCGCATTTATGAACTGCTCACATACCCCTTTCCTACACCACAAGTACTCTAATAGGAACACACAACTTCCCTCCCTCATAATCCTTTTGTCTCCTACCCAGCACAGGTGGATCACCACTATGACCTTGAAAGGGCACTGTGCTGTCAATATTTCCTGATACTGTTATTATTACTCAAGCATGGCTTCAGTCACCAAACTTCCACTCCTGTAACTACCCCTACTTCTGCCACTCATTTCCAGATATCCTCTCAGCAACTTAGCATCCCTGTTCTTTGTCTCCTCCCAAGAGACTCACTCATGCCATAGGACACCACATTATTATCCTACATTTAACATGCCCCTCTAATACTGTCTCCCCATGCTCTCACTTATTATGTACCCTCCTACTATTAGCTGGGGACATAGAAATTAACCCAGGACCCATGGCAACCACTCTCACCCACCCCCGATCTGGTCCAGCCACTATGGCATTCGCATCTTGCACCTAAAAGTGAGAAGTGTCATCTAAAATGCAAGACCATCAGGCCTTCTCCACCCCTTATAAACCTCACATTGTACCAGTCTCAGAATTCTGTCTCTCATCCCTTATATAAAACTCTGAAATCTCCCTCTCAAACTATAACATCTTCCACAAGGACAGATACCCAAAAAAGGAGCTGGCATCCTGATTTACACTGACAGCAACCACAAAGCTGAAATATATGACCCTCCCTATTCACCCAGCACCTTATGAGAATGGCTTTCCATTAATATCACCCTAGGCCCAAAACCCCTATGTATCACCTGTGCACATAATCCACCCAAAGTAGGGCTCAATGGCATTTACCACCTAACCCACATGCTCAATAAACTTCCAGCTTCTGAACAAATTGTATTTGGTAATGTTAATCTGAATTGGCTAGATAAGGCACCTGCTTACATGGACACACTAAATTCAGGTCAGCTTCAGTAAATCATATAGTCCCCTACTAGATCAAATCATAAGTCAGGTAAACATACCCTTCTGGACTGGATCATGGTTAACAACATAGAAAGAAGCCTTACTTCAGGAGTTTTAAGTGACTCAATCAGTGATCAACAAGCCACATACTGCCAATTGCACAATAGTGCCCCTAAACATTCCATCCCCAGGATAATTTCTTATAGAAATATTTCCTACCTTAACACTGACTCCTTCCTGTGTGACCTGCACCACATCAGTTGGTCCCACCTTGACACAGTCCCTAATGTCAACAGAGCCCTCAAATTCTTTATCCATGCCTTCTCGTCAGTGCTTGACAAGCATGCCCCCCTGTGCACTCATAGAGTTAAATCCAAAAAATCCCTGTGGCTCACAAATGACACATTCACCTTCATGCACAACAGGGATGCATCATGGGCTAAATATAAGGCTATAAACAACATTTCTGATTGGAACACTTACAGATATTTATGCAGCAAATGTAAGCATTAAATTTACAGTAATAAGAGTCAGTACCTAAAATCCCAACAAACACAAAACCTGCATAACCCTAAAAGGTTCAGGCAGTCAGTCAACATACTCCTTAACAGCCAGTATCACCTAACTCTATCTCCATTGAACAGAACAAAATCTTGTTCACTTACCCACTTAAAAATTGCCACCCTCTTCAATGACTTTTTCTGTGACCTGTCTAAATACAGATCCAATGGGCACACTGATCCTTGCCCTGATAAGATAGAATCTGACTCCAAGCAGTGCACTTTCTACATCAAAAGGGTTACACATCAATAAGTGCACAAACTACTCCTCACTCTCAAAATTGACAAATCAGTCACACCTGATGGTCTCATCCCTAGATTTCTCAAACTCGCTGTCCACCAAATTGTACTTCCCATCTCAAAAATCTTCAACTTATCCTTCTTCTCCGGTACTGTGCCATCTCTCTGGAAAACTTCTATCATTGTCCCCCTGCACAAGAAAGTAAAAATTACCTCCAGTAAAAACTACTGCCTATTCTCAAATCTCTCAGCCCAAGCCAAAGTGCAAGAGAAAACTGTCCACCACCAGCTCACCGAATGCCTGCATCTATGCAACCTCACCTGCACAGAACAACTCGGCTTTCGAAAAGGTCATAGTGCAGTCACTGCCTTTTCACTTGTGCCAGTTACCATGCAATAGTTATATGTCACATAACAGGAGCTATGTTCATTGATGTGACAAAAACCTTCAACCTTGTTGACCATAAACTACTCATCTCAAAACTCCTACCACTCAGCCTTGGGACCCCAGCCATAGAATGATTCAAAGATTACTTGCACCATTGCCAGCAGGCCATTAATACTGGTACATCCATTTCAAGCACACATTTCATCTCCAGTGGAGTTCCCCAAGGCTCTATTGTAGGGCCTCTGTTGTTCTCAATTTTCATTAATGATCTGCCTAAGATCTGTAGACCACTACAAACACTTCTCAATGCCGAAAATGGTGTCCTCTATACCCATAGCAACCATACTGCCTCCATCAACAAATCTCTTGGCAACTAATTTGCCAGACTGTAAGCTTGCCTCTCTCAAGAAAAAATGGTTCTAAATCTACCAAAAACACAGTCGAGGCTGTTTGGGTCCAAGCAAAATCTTTCCAAACTATCTCCTCTGTTTAGTGTCAAGACTGTATACAGCTCTCCTCTTGAAAAGACAATCTCCTTCAAGTACCTTAGAATACATCTTAGCCCCTCCCTTCCTCTCTTTTGAAACTCACCTCCACCACACCATTTCCTCAGTTCACAAAAAACTGGGATCACTCTACAGAGTCTGCCACTTTTTGTCTTCTGACACCAAGGTCAAAATGTCTCAGGCGAATCTTCTTCCCATGCTTGACTACGGCTCTGCAGTCATCAATGTTGCTGGTAAATCTGCTCTACAAAAAAAGCATACTCTTCATTATAATATAGCTCAATTTGCCTCTTACACAGTGCTAAACAACCTCAAATGGCTACCTCCTGAACTCAGAGCAAACCTCCTGCCTCCCTCATTAGCAAAAATTTGCTTACTGCAGCCCTCTATACCTAGCCAGGTTGATCCCTCTTGTTAATTTTCATGCCTCCCGATCTGCCTCTCACAACAACTTTGTCATCCCCCTGTTTCACACCAACATGGGCCAGTGGTTCTTTTCCTTCCATGCTGTCTCCACATGGAACTCAATACTCCATCCCATTAAAAAAGATCTCTTTCCCTGCCATTACATATCTTCTGAAATGCCATTACTCCTCCTCTGTCACATGTTAATGCTTCTACTAACCTCACCCCAAATCCGCCCTACCTCACCCTGTTACCTTGCCCTACCTGTACTCTTTTTCACTTGTATTCCTTTCCATTCTTCCAAAAATGAAACTGCACTCCAACATATTGCCTCACCTTTTTGTACTTTTTGTAATTGAATCATGTGAATATCGCCCTGTATATATTGTTACTTCTTCTGCTGTATATGACAACTTGCTATTGAATCATATATATATACACTCCTCTTTTTATCTGTGCATTTGCACCAGAGTCATGCCTGAAAAAAGGCTTCTACTGACAGTGTTCTTACCCAGTCAACAAAGTTAAATAAATACATATTTAAATGGAGGAGAGAAAGAAGTAAGTGCCTCAGCTGGGACTTAAACCCAGACTGCCAGGAATACCATTCCAGTTGTGCTACCAGCAGTGCCATCAAGGCAACTGGAAACTAAGCTGTCCCATAGCACATTACTCTTTCTCCAATGCACAACCTCATGCTGCACAGATAATTACATTTTCCATCACAAGAATGTGCTGTGCATATTTATGGAACACATCCAAACAGAGGAGAGAAAGAAGTAAGTGTCTCAGATATGACTTGAACCAAGGCCATCTGTAATACTGTCCCACTTGCACTACCAGCTGTGCTGCCAAGACAACTGGAAACTGGGCCATGCCAGAGCACATTATTCTTTCTCCAATGCAAAACCTGGTGCTGCACAGATAATTACATTTTCAATAAAATAGTGTCGCATGCATATTTATGGAACACATACAAATAGAGAAGAGAAAGAAGTAAGTGCCTCAGCTGGGACGTGAACCCAGGTTACCCTGGTGGTGCAGCTGGTAGTGCAACCAGAACAGTATTCCAAGTGGCCTGGGTTCAAATCCCAGCTGAGGCACTTACTTCTTTCTCTCCTCTGTTTGTATGTGTTCCATAAATATGCACACGACACTAGTGTGATTGAAAATCTAAAAGACAACCACCAGAGCTTAGTTCCTTTCACTCTTTTCCCCAAAGACATTTCAATGTGCATCCAGCATGTTGAAATCCACCATTAGGACTACTCTTCCCAGCAAAGCAAGTTTTCTAATCCCTACCTTAATTGTCATGTTTTCTTCTTCTTCTTCCAACTGGTTTTCTGGATTGTAAGCCACCAGTAACCTAAGGTTCTTACACTCTTCCCTAGGCAGACTCTGCCTCTCCCCTAACCCCAGCTTCTAGTGCCTTTTTCCCCATTGCCCTTATTATTTATTTATTGAATTTTGTTAATCTGGTAAACTCACTGAGACAATGGAGTCCCTTTTCAAGGGGTGACCTGGGTTACTTACAAAGCATAGAAACACACAATTTCAGAACAGTACTAGATCACACAGGAGGTGAAACAAGCACAGTATTAATTAGTTATAGACTTTCATGTACAGCAATGCTGTAGTTAAAACTCATGGATGAGAATGACATTGACAAAGTGCTGGGGTCCAAAGGGGAGTTGTAAGCCTCCTTTAAAATTGCAAGAATGTTGGATTCATATTGATATCAAGGGGAAGGGAGTTCCATAGTGCTGGAGCAACTACATCAAATGATCTACTGCGAATAGTAGATCGGACTCTGGGGGTGTCTAACAAAAAATTGCAGAGAGATCTCAGTGACCTGGCAAGCTGCTTAAATTGAAGTAGGGTTGTGAGGCTGGGAGGAGCAGTAGGTTGCAGTAGCTTCTAGGTCAGACAAAATAGTGGGAATGGCAATCTTGCCTTGAATGAAGGCCACTCTAGTGAGACAAGGACATTGCAGTGGTGCTCAGTCGGGTGTGCACCATCAGCAAAGCATGCTATTTTGTTGTAGAGGGGCCTTAGTTTGGCCGAGACAGCATCATGAGCAGATTGTATTATTGGGGCAGCATAGAAAAGAGTAATAATGTGCATCTTGTTATTGTAAGCCACATGGGTGTCACGAGGCAGGTGGGGAGAGTCTATAAAGTAGCCCACATTTTTAATTTAAGGATTCGGAAAGGGCATCTGCATGGGGTTCAAAGGACATTTCCTGGTCAAACACCATGCCTAGGTATTTGAATGACTTCACTACTTCCAGGTTGGCATCTGATTTAGTGGAGAGCCTGTGAGGTCATCTCTGCGGGGTCACAACCTTTTACTACCAAACAACATGATTTTTTTTTCATGTTGATTACAAGTTTTTTTTTTCTGAGAACCAACTGTCCAAGAGCTGGAAGTCCTTACCTAGTTGGAGGCTGATCCAACTGACATCAACCCTAGACCTGTAAAGAAAGGCATCATCAGCATATAGCTATAAGGAGGTGTTTCCACAGTGAAGAGGTAGGCCATTTATAAACAGGAAGAACAGTAAGGGACCAAGAGTGGAACCTTGGAGTACCCCTGCAGTGATCTGTTTTAGGGCAGATGTGTTTCCCTGCCAAATAACAATTTGCTTCCTCTCTGTTAAGGTGTTTGTAAACCATTGGTAGGAGAGGTAATCTAGCCCAAAATTCTGCAACTTCGCTAGTAGCAGGTCATGGTTGACCAAGTCAAATGCTTTTGTCAGGTCTGCCAAGACTGTTCCTGTTGCCATGCCTACATCCATAGCCCAGAAGATGTCTGTGGAGACTCAAGTCAGGGTAGTGTTGGTGCTGAGGTTTTTCTGAAAGGGAAAAGGAGTTGTTATGATTGAGATATTCTTGTAGTTGGTCAAATGCCAGTCTCTCCTAAAGTTTTCCAAGTATGCTAAGCAGGGAGATTGGACTGTAGTTTTTGACAAACTCTTTCCGACTGTTTTTGTGTACCGCAGTGACAATTGCAATGTTCCACTTTTCTGGGACAGCCCTTAGTGAGAGTGGATTATTAATGAGGTGAGTAAGAGGTTTAGCAATAACAGACGCAGGATTTTTGAGGAATTTGGATTCCAAACCATTGAAACCTGGAGTGCCGTTGGCTCTTAGACTACAGAGTTTCTTAAAGACATCCCTTCTATTGACTAATCTGAAGTGGAAGTTGGGGTGAGATGGGTGAGTCAGAGGATAGGGTAAAGACTGGAGACAGGTTGAGGTGTAAGTAGGAGGGGCTTTGTATTTTTCTGGATCTGTAAAGAAGTCATTGAAGCTATGTGCAATAGCCATGGGGTCAGAGTTGACTTGACCATCAATGAACAACACTCCTGCTGAGACATCTGGACAGCCCTTTAATAGGCAGTTGATTTGAGACCAGAAAGTCTTGAGGTTGGATAGGTTGGAAGTTTGTAGTGGCTTTAGATATTTCCTTTTGGCACTCCTAAGGCCATTCTTGTAGTTGTTCCTTAAACTCCTATGCTGTAGGTCTGCCAATCTGCTAGCTGGCCAGGTATTTTGAACTTTTCCTGGGTACTCTCTTAATGCCTCATTTGTTTCCTAAGGTCCCTAGAGATCCATTTGGCACAACATCCTTTTGTCTTGTGTTTTCTCATGGGGCATATTTATTGACCATACTGTTAAAGTTGTGAATTATTTATTTATTTATTTATTAAGTTATTGAAATGTTTCACCAGGAAGGCACACTGAACAACAAGCAGCTAGTCTCCCAGTGCAACCTGGGGGGAAGGGGTACAATTGGATGAAGAATTAGACATATAGTTTAATATTTAACATATTCAATAAATTAGACATTCAATTACATTTGTAACAAGATATACAGTTAAAAAATATCATAAATAATCATACAGTCACATTCACGACATAACATACAGTTAAATACATCACACCTGTAGAATATGCATTTAATTACAAGTTTCATATCTGAGGAACATAGTGCAGAAATTTAATATAGTTTGGAGCCAACTCCTTGCAGGAATGGATCACAGTTAAGAGGCAGATTATTTAGCAATTTTTGAATGAATGAAGTGCAGTGAGAAGACATCAAGGAGTGCAGAGGGGTAGACATGGGAAACCAGCTGGGGTAAGGAGAGGATAAAGAAGGGGGGGACATTACTGGAGCAAAGTGAGCAAAAAATCAGTTGTGAGGGACAAGTTAACACAGGGCTAGTGCAGTCTGGGAGCACCTCAGACAAAACAAAAAGTGCAAGTTATGAGCTCAAGTGAACTAATTCCTTTATTTAAGTGCCAGGGATAGAGATGGGGTGGGAGAGAGGTGGGAGTAAGGGATAGGGTGGGGAAGGATGAGTCATACCTGGAACTAGCCCCTTCAGAGTGTGGAGATCACTGCCAGTGGTGGAATGAGGTGAGGACTTAGAATAAGGGGCAGGAGTAGGAAAGGACAAGTTGGGTAGAGATAGTAGAGGAGATGATAAAGGGAAGGAGGAGGAGGGATGGGAGAATTAGGTAGTTTAAGGCTTGGTTAACATCTGGGAGGTCTTTTATTAGTAACCAATTTACTGCCTTTTGACTTTCTATGGATGTGTTCTCATTGAAGCCAGTTAGGTCCCTGAGAGAGTGCTCTCCATAATATCCAGAACTACCCTCTTCCTTTCTCTTATTACTATATTACCTAAAAAGGGCATAGTCATGTTTTGGAGTTGCTCCCGTGTCCACGATGGCCATTATGTCTAGCCTTTCCTCTGCTGCTATGGCCTGTAGGTATCCCATTTTGTTTCCAAGGCTCCTGGTATTTATACATACCACATTCCATGAAAATGTTTCCTTCCCTTACTCTGTTTTTTGACTAATCTCTTCCCAGTATTATTTACCCCTGTTCACCACTTATTACCTCTTCTTTGCTGTCATAGTCCTGGATTACCCAACTAGTAGGGAAGTGCTACCATGTCCTTATATGACTGAAGTAGA
Source organism: Neoceratodus forsteri (assembly GCA_016271365.2). Lineage (NCBI taxonomy): Eukaryota > Metazoa > Chordata > Ceratodontiformes > Ceratodontidae > Neoceratodus > Neoceratodus forsteri. The sequence continues at coordinate 1,059,856,720 of CM028132.1, read as the reverse complement.
GACCTGTATTATGCTAGTCTCAGCCACCCTCACTAGTTTAAAACCCTAGAGGTAAATATATCATTGTTTTGCCAAAGCACTTTCTTTTCATTGCTTGGACAGAGACCTTCATTTGCAAAGGACAAGTAAACAAGCTTTTTACACATTTTTTTTATTGACTACATAAGCTTATAAAGGAGTGGCAATTGTTTGCATTTATACTGAAATGGCATTTATTAAAGTAGGAGAAATGCAGTTTCATAGTATTTGAAAATTTTAAACACAGCCTCTCCTGAGTCAAAAATCCTGCTCTGAGAATCCTAAAATAACTGTCTTGATGATGTCAATGAAATGAGAGATGCCAGCTGTGTAGATGTATTCTAGCTGCACTAACTGTATTTAAATGAGAATGACTTTAAAATGAAAAATGAAAGCATGGTACTTTGAGCACAAAGGTTGTTCAGCACAAAATGATCTACACAGTGAGAGGTGTTTCATTTATGGACACCTTTTAATTTTTTTTTTAAATTAGCAAAAAAAGTTGGCCCAGTGATGCTGAGGGTTGAGATGCTGAACACCACAACTCGTGCCATGCAGGTGACCCAGGTTTGGGAACAAGCACAGGCCACCAGGGGCTGGCATGGGAGGAGAAGTATTGAGCATTCATACAACTCCTCTCCTTCTCCAGGAGAGGGGATGCCAGTGTTCAGAACTCAACTGGCCCTAGTGGCAGCTGGGAGGCAGTGCACTGATGCTGCAGAAAAAAAGGAGATGAAATGGGGCAAGATGTTTGTAGGAGCATGTGCAGATGCATGTGTGCTTCCTCCACTGACGTCATTGCACATCTCATCTCCAGGGGAAAATGGAGGACAAAAAGCATTGCCATGGAGCATGATAGAGCATGATAGAGGGCACCTCACAGGCTCCACTCTGGCTTCATTGGGTCCGGTCTCCAGGTGGGGGTTGGGGAACCCTGCCAGCCCCAACAGGTGGGGGTAAGTCTTGGGGGGCAGAAGTCGGCACCGGCTGATGGATGCTGGTGAATGGGGCTGGAGGCTCCCTCCAGCGATAGGACTGTGGCAACAGGCATAGAAACAGAGTATAAAAAAAATAAATTAGCAAAAAAAGTAGCAGAAAATTCCATTTTGCCATTTTTTTGTTGTTTTGGCAACAAACAGATGTAAATAACTTTAAAACTAAACATGATAGCATGGTACTGTGAGCACAAAAGTTGTTCTGCACAAACATATCTACACAATGAATGGTGTTTCATTTATACATACTGCTTAGCTTTTTTATGATTAGCAAAAACCAGCAGAAAATTCAATTTTTTGTCACTTTGGCAACAAACACATGTAAATTACTTTAAAACAAAAAATGATAGCATGGTACTGTCAGCACAAAAATATCTACAAGATGAGTGGCGTTTCATTTATAGATACCTTTTAGTTTTTTTTATAATTGGCAAAAACTGCAGAAAATTCCATTTTCTTTTTCACTTTTGCAATAAACAAATGCAAATAGCTTTAAAATGAAATATGATAGCATGGTACTTTGAGCACAAAAGTTGTTCAACACAAAAATATCTGCCACATGAGTGGTGTTTCATTTATAGATACTGTTTAGGTTTTTTATAATCAACAAAAAATGGCAGGAAATTCCATTTGTTTTTCTCTTTTTGGAGATATGGCATAAATGGAATATCTACCTCCCTGCTGGAAATATTGTTTAAAATCTTGCCCATTAAGCGTACAACAGTTTTGCCCCCATTCAAAAGGCAGGAGGTGGCAGCTATTTGAAAAGTAATTTTCAGTTTGGTTAATTGAGAAAGGCACAAGAAAAAAAAAATATCAACAGTATTTCCAGTAGAGAGGTACCATATTCTATGTATGCCATACCTCCAAAAGGGGAAACAAATTGATTTTCCTTCCAATTTTGCTGATTATAAAAAAAAATCTAAAATGTGTCTATAAATAAAAACACCACTCATTGGCAGATATTTTTGTGCTGTACAACTATGCTGCAAGTACCAAGCTATCATATTTTGTTTTAAAAGCTATTTGCATTTGTTTGTTGCAAAAGTGAAAAAGAAAACTGATTTTGTCTGCCATATTTTGCTAATTATAAAATAACTAAAAAGTATCTATAAATGACACACAACTCAATTCATAGATATGTTTGTGCTGAACAACTTTTATGATCACAGTACTATGCTATAATTTTTTTGTTTTAAAGCTATTTGCATTTGTTGCCAGAGTGACAGACAATTTAATTTTCTGCTGCTTTTTTTGCTAATTAAAAAAAACTAAAAGATGTCTATAAAATAAATACCTCTCATTTTGTAGATATATGTGCACTGAACAACTTTTGTACTCAAAGTACAATGTTAATATTTTTCATTTTAAAGTTATTCTCATCTGAATACAGTTAGTGGAACAAAAATGCATCTACACAGCTAGCATCTCTCACTTCATTGACATCATCAAGGCAGCAATTTTATGATTCTCAGAGCAGGATTTTTGAACCAGGAGAGGCTGTGTTTAAAATTTTCAAATGCTATGAATCTACATTCCTCCTACTTTAATAAATGCTGTTTCAGTATTAATGTAAACAACAGCCTCTCCTTTACAAGCCCATGAAGTAATTAAAAAAAAGTGTAAAAAGCTTGTTTACTTGTCCTTTAATTAGCCTCCAGATCCTTCATTAAGTGCTCCAGTTCTTCACAATGCAGAAACCTTTCAACCCACTCCACACCATACCTTCAGCCATTTTTTTAACATGAAAAATTGTAAGCTACCTGGCCTTCTACTGTCCAACTACTAGAAGGACCTCTGGGAAGGTCACAGTGACTACCACCCTCCTTAGCTTACTACCCATACCCAGACACTAGTCTTCAACTCCATGGGAGACCATCCAGTCTGGCTATTGAATCCCAGGTGGCCAATAATGTCTGGCTTCAACCCTAACCCCACATCCAGTCTCACTACTTTGTGAAGCACCCTCTCTGCTGTTTCCCCAGGAGACACTTTACCAATCTTCCCACTGAGTCTGCTGCACACATCACCTTCTCTGTCCCCATACCTATACCCAAAGCAGTAGGCTATTCTTCCTTACTAACTCTTTGTTGTTCCTCCAGCTGCCAGGTGGCCCATCCACTGACTGCCCTCTCACCTTCATTACCCACCTTCCCCAGGTTTTTTTTTTTTGCCTCCTTCTACCCCCCCATTGCATACCCTCCATGGCAGGGTCACTGTGAAATAGGATATCCCTGACTGGGTAAGGATTCAGTATGTAAGGTAGGTGCCTGGTCAGCAGTGCCAGGCCTGTAGAAGCTTGGTCTTTATGCTGCCATCCAGGTTTTAGCATCTTTTATTCTGTTCACTCCTGTGCTTTACCCCCCGAGTGATGTAAAACAGACAATCACATGGACTTGGATGGCAAAGTGCACACTGGGTGCATACACAAATCCTTGCATCAGAGCATTACTTGGTGCTTGTTGTCTTCACCCTGAGCTGCTGGCTCAGAATTCCCCACTTTTGGCCTCCGCAATGCTGTTTCTGTGAGCCCATTTCTGACCAGAGTCACCAGCATGGAAACATATTGTGCTTCCGTTGGGGAATTAAGTGACTCCAAGACCCTCCTTCATGATCTCTGATTGCTCTGCCTCACCACTTGGTTTGACATCATTGACTCAGTGGATTCAGTAGCCCTGGAGTGCAACAGATTCTACTCCCTGTGTTTGTGATGAATCCTGCTCTGTTTCAACTAGTGCAGTGAAGCAGCTTCTTGTTTCATCTGTATGACTTTCATAACCACCTGGTGTTAACAATCTGTCTCTGCTCCCTTCACAACACTCTCCAACCTCCATTTGGAGACCTGGGAGTCACTGAGGAAGAGGAGCAGCAGTAATCAATTTGGCCCCCACTCTGGCCTATTGAACTGCTGGCATATTTCAGGCTATGCCTAGGTCTGTGATAAGCACTGACAGTACTGTATCCTGCAAACAGGGTAGCTACCAAACTTCCATAATGTACCCCAGAAGACTGATAGGTGACAACCCTGAAAGGTTCCTTTTGCTTATTTTTCCTGCCTGATATTTATTAATAATGTGTGCAGATCTGTTCCAGAACCTATTAATTGATTGGAAGCTCCGTATTAGAACTTACAGTGTGAGTTTCTACTCAATGGCTGATACTGGGTTCCAGACATAATCAGTAACTAAAACATGAATAACAGTTGGTGAAAAAAAAGCAGCATAGAACAAGGGCCACACAGAAGGAAATGCTGAATATTTCAAAGTGAACAAAAGGAAAAGTGCAATAGGGAGAAGATTAAGGATGTTACAAATCCAGATTTCACTTCTATTAAAAAACAGATAAACAATTGGTTTATATTCCTTTTAACAAAGTGCTACCATTTATAATTATACACATGGAAGCAAAGAAGGTTATGATTTGGTAGTTCTGCTGTACTTTCCACTCTTGTCTTCTCCCTCAACAGGATTTCTGACTCCTTTTCAAATGATATGGATTAGAGCTTGGTTACTTCTATAATTTTTGTCAAATCAGCCAAGACATTCAGCTCAGTTTAACACTTCATCCTACTGAAAATGATTGCTAGACATGGCTACAGTGATCTTGTGTTCATGTGGTTCTTTTCCTACTTATCTGATCACTGCTATTTGGTCCTCATAAGTGGCTCTCTGTTTTTCCTCTCACAATCTGATCAGGTGTTCCACAACTCTCTGTCCTGGGCCCTAACTGGTTTGTGATATTCCTCAAAGGCCTACATAAGACCTGTGTATTCTCACACATTCACATGTAGTTAGATGACGCAGTGCATTTTTTCAGTGGACCCTCATCCTTTGACTAGAAATGGAGCTTTTATGGGACTTTAATAATATCCAGCATTGATTCTGAGCCAGTCAGCTCACTCTGAATGCTAAGAAATGGTCTCTATAATCTTTGATGCCATAGGCTCCACTCTATACAGGTGTTAATGTACATTTGCATCTAGCCTGAATGTCACAGTGACATCCCCGGTTCTATTGATACCATTAATTCCAAACTCCTTGCCAAACTGGATTCACTGTGTCATGTAAAATATTGCCTTTTTCATTCCTTGAACTCTGAGAGACCAAGACTGAAGAAAAAAATCCTAGTATTTGACTATGGGGATGTGGTTCACAGTCTTGTCCCTGTCCACACTTTAGTGTGTATTAAAAACCAATTTCAAAACCAGTTCAGTTAAACCAGTCCAGTGCATCCACACTATACAGCAACCATTCCTGATAATGGTTTAGTATGTCTACATTGCTGGTGTTTAACCTGTTTGCCATGTAACCATAATTTCTTCCTTTTGTATTACCTGTTTTTGTTTTTGTGTACCTTGTTCTGTTCATATGCTATGTCACCTGATAATGTATTGTCCAGTGTCCTCTCCATTCATTGCATAGGTAGGCACCTATGAACTTATGAATGGTCTACTCTGTATGCCTCTGATATATTGTATCCACTAAAACTCATTGTATGTAAAGCACTTTACTTTGTATGTTTTGATTTATTGTATCCTCTTTAACTCATTGTATGTAAAGAACTTATAAATTGCTATCCTGTTAAGTATCTGCATGTCTGTACTCTCCCGGGTCATGCCTGAAAATAGTAATTTTATGGTTAGTGCACTTACCCGGTTAACAAAACCTAAATACACAAAATAACATTTCCTATTAAATCTTAATACAAAGAACTGTGTTTGTCTGGTCAAACTGCAGGTGAAACTATTCTTTTTAACCTGCTACAGCTTAAACAATTTTTGAGACTAGATCCCGAGGTGGTCTCAAAATTGGTTTTCAAAAAACTGCTCTACCACAGCAACTGTGAGAATACGAACCTCAGTAAGCCCTGTTAAACCAGATTTAGCTTAAATTGGTTTCAAAACTGCCATGTGCAGTAGACAGGGCCAGATTCATACAGTGTAACCTGTCTCTGCCCTCCTTGAAAGGTTTATGCCTTTCTCAATGTGCCTTCTTTATCTCTAAATTCTAGCTTGATGCCATCCCCTGCAACCTTATTGCATTCCTCATACCTTCTCCCCCTCCACTTACACACTCAGAGATTCTGGCGTCCAATTCTTAATCTCTCCCATTTGAAGATCACAGTAGGGCAAAGTGACTTCTCCAATAGAACCTCCTTTATTTTTCATCTTCCCTTCTTTTTCTCTGAAAGCCCAGGTCTGCTTACTCACTACTGTACCTGCTCTGTGTGTAGTCCTATCCCTCACTAAACTTGCCTTCCCATCCCCCCATGGCAGTTACCTTCTTTTCTTTCTCCCCCTTACCAATCAGTCTTATGACAGTCTTATCACAGTCTTGATTTGTGTCCATTTTGGTCTCCAACTGTCTGTCCAAGCTTATTTGTGTTCCAGTCAGTCCCTTTACCATGCTCTTTACAGCACCTACATCTACTGGTTCTCACATTCCCCCTTTTAGGAGCACCCACTGTTACCTCCTGCTCCTTATCTTACCAAAGTTAGCCAAGTTACAGTATGATCATATCAGTACAGTTCTTACACATTGTTGCAGTCATTTTTCTCAACACTATAGCATGTATCAATATCACAGCATTTTGTATGTTTATATATTGTATTTTTACTGCTGTGCAAACCTTACCTCCCGGAGTCCCTATCAGTCATCCATCTATAACACCTGGAAGTAAGCTTTTCCTTAGTGTCTTTCCTGCACAAAATAGCTGATCAAATAAAAAGACTGTACTAGCACAGAATCACACAGTCATACTTGGGAGAATGTTGCAAAATTAAATATGCTTCTTGGCTTGTGAAACACTTGTCCATTTTAAAGGCAATCTTCTTCTCCTTACCGTTAATCAAATTGTTGTTAACCCTATGTTTATCTGGCAGTCTGCTATTTACTGTACTATGAAATATAATTATTTTAGCAGATGCATTGAAAAACCAGGAAGAGTTTATGTCTGTGAGTTAGTGGTGGTGGTGGTGGTGGTGGGGGGCTAAAAGCACAGGTGTTCTTTACCAGGATCCAACCACCACTAACTGCCAGAAAGTAAAAATATCAAGTTTCAGATTGTTCTGTGCAGGGCTGCATGCACTGGGTTTATTAAGAATTACATATATTTAACATGTATAGCACATATTACTGGAATTACATGACAAAATGAGCAGATTTCCCAGAGATCTGAAAGGTGTTACATTCACCAGGAATAATAAGTGCCATAATACTGGTTCTTTCTAGCCCAATTCCACAAAACAAAAAAGTGTTGTTTGTGGCTGCTTGCAGTTATTTTAATACAACTAGTGTCAAAACCACCTCAACTGCAGAATAATGCTGGGCCCCCTGATGAAGACTGGTAAGGTCGAAGTGCCAAGGCTCTGTTTGGTGGCCCATCATCCTTATTGCTATTTATGTAGCTCAATAAAATAAAATAAATGTGTTGTACTGCAATTTATTGGTCATATTGTTTTCCTTAAGTGCTGCTATGCAATACTTTGGGCCACCAAGATGATAGCCACCACATTTACTCATTTTGAAAAAAAAAATTATCTATTCCCAAAAGACACTTGTGTAATAAAATGGGGACTGCAAGTCCACTGATTAAGAACCTGAAATCACAGTTCTCTCCATTGAAAAATAAACGTTCAGTAAATGGAATCCCTGCTTGATCCATGTCCTATACACATGGACCACAGTACCATTTATTCTGCAATCTAGCCTTGGATATTCAGTCAACATTATTGCAAAATGAGTCTAAGTGAAAAAGATGTGCAAGCCACAGGATATTTGCCCCCCCCCCCAAGAAAAAGTGTAAGGTCTCACTATGGCAAAATGGTACTACAAGTTACACTTTGTTTTTGGGTCCAAGAAACCTGGCCTCTAGTGGTTGCTGGTTTATATAGGAGAACATTATACAGTATGTTTGATTTAGAATGTTATTGTGTTGCCCTGAAATGTTTTAGGTTACGGACAGTCTTTAACAGTACCTTAACATAGGTTTATTTTATAAGTAATTCATTATCAACTCTCGGCCTGTGTTGTTTACTATTGCATGGTAATAATCCCAACAGCAAGTACAGGTTAACAACTTGCATAAAGGTTTACTGTATATCTGCATCACCTATCTATTGACGACTTTCAAATTAAGGTGATTGCATCTCAACAAAATGTAAAGTTTCCACAGTCCTTGATCACACTCTGATGGATGGTATTGTTTGTGCACATTTTTCTTTTTTTTTGTATGAGCTCATGAGTTCTACAGAATCTGTAAATCTTTTATTTTACTTAGCTTCATTTCTGTTATGAAAATTATACAGTTTCATTCCCAGAATCAAACACTCATTACAATTTCTGCTGAGATATCATACAGGATAGTAAGAACTCAAAGTACTCTAAAGGCAACTGCTCCAGTTTGTCATGCAGTAAACTATGAAATCTCACATTGAGTAGCTGATCCTGCTGTACAGTACTATACATACATATGTGGCAAACTAATTAACATAATGCATGCACTAAATGTAGGCAACTATGTAAATATGCACAAAGAGAAGACATACAGTACAAGCTGCATCAGATTAAGGCTTCTGAGCAAAGTAGTTACCTTGCATAAGAAAATCCAATTTTTTTTTTATAAATGATGTTCACAACCAATTGCTGTAGACAAGATCAGAAAGTCATATTTAGTGGACTATGACCTCAAATATAGAACTAGCCTAAGTGAACTGTACAGGTTGATGATCATGATTCTGTGTAGCTATCATTATAGATCATGAATAAATAGCTTGAAATGCAGATGTTATGGAAATGATACAATGCCATCTACCACGATCAAATGTGCATCACAATTTGTGCTGTCATATCCTTCAAGTTATTGAGAATGCATTGTAATTGAGTGTGACTTATTTCTATTTGTCATGCAGTAAACAGTGAAGTCTCACAGCAGCAGTTGATCCTGGTGGACAGCACTGCACATGCATATATGAGAGAATTAGCATTGTGTGTATATATATATATATATATATATATATAATTTAATAAATGTAGCACAGTACATGCTGCATCAGAGTAAAGCTTTTGAACAAGGTAGTTATTTTGCATGAGGAAAGCCTATTTATTTTATAGGCAACAGCCATGATAAATTGTCATGGACATGATTGAAAAGTCAGTATGTGGACTATGACTCCAAGTACAGAATTACTTTAGTTGAACTCTATGAGCTAATGATACTGACTTCATGCAGATATCTTTAGGATAAAGAATAAATGTTTTGAAATTTAATTACAGTAGCTTTGGAATTCTGTGAAATCAGCTTCTGTTGATACAAACTGAAAACTAAGTTTTCTGATGGCTCGACAATTGTTTAACAATTTGTGCCCCAGCCTCCAGAAATTATGTTTAGAAATTGGTAAAAACAAGCAATACATTTTGAGAACAAATGCCATACAAAAGTCTAGCTTTGCAAAGCAAATCATCATTTTGTTAAGTATTTACAAAGAAGCACCTTAAATGCTGAAATCTTAAAGAAACTTTGAAAACAGATCTTTTTTAGATACATATCTGCTTTCTCATAATAATTTCTGTTTGCTTCCCCTTTTTCATAATTGTTTGTACCTGATCATGAAAAGGGGGGATTGTATTAGTAGTAGAAATAGTAAATATGTGTATTAAAATCAGTTGGAGAAGTACCAATGAGTTGGGGCTAATTTTCAATGAGTTCCTTGAGTACAACATTAAGATAGCTGCAACATGAAAAATAATTTTAACAATAACAGCAGAATGCATCAGTTAAGACAGAAATTATATTTAACAATATTTTTTACTGTGATGCAGTACAGGCTTTCATGCTCATAGAGTCTCAAATTCCTTATTTGCATGTGTTACAATGTAAGGGCCATAAAAGTGTAATTTTATACTTTTTCTTGATTAACATTTTATAATCTGCCCCCTCGGTGTGACATTGGATGCAATAGTTATGAACTATGCTTTAAATGATTTGAAAGATGGTAAGCAGGCAGTTGTTCCTTGGACATTATCATTTCTGAATGCTTGTCTACACTTGACATCATAATCCTTTGTTTATGACATCATCATAACTTCTACAGCAATAAACTGTGATATTGCAAGAAGGATTGTGATGTAAGGTGCAACAATCATCCAGAGCAGATGAAGTCAAGGGAGACAATGTTCCTCAATTATATCCATTGTAAAGAAAAGGGGGGGGGGGAGACCAAGATAAATACAGAAAACTATCTGAAATATGAACTAAAAAATATCTTACATTTACTTGTTATCAACATTTCCTCTGCGTTGTCAGGGGCAGATTAAATTCACTGCTTTATTTTTATTCATATTTAAAAGACTAGTGATACTATTAACCAGATAATAAGGACAACATGTATTAATATTTTAACACACAGGCTACAAATAGCAAACCATACTTTTCACATTTATATAGACACTCTCATGAAAGCATCTAAAAGTGTTTTGAAACAATGTAAAACTCAATGTTGAGCAATCACTGAAGTGCAGTCACCTCTGTGGTGAAATACAGTAGCCATTCTTGGTCAGCACACTATGCACCAGCTTTCTACTCTCCATGCCCAGATGTGAACTGATAATGAATCAGAATGTCAAACTCAGAACTTAAGAAAATAAATAGAGGTAGGGTCTGTTTCAAAGAACTAGTTATCAGAAGACTGGACTGCAGTCCTTTAATGCAGTATTAAGACAATAAATCTATCAGTGGGTTATTGGCCACTACACTGGAGACATTGACAGGTACACTGGAACCATTGCCCATTTTGTTTAAGAATCACAATGGGAATATTTAACATCCTCAGAAACATGCACAAGAAATGTCATATTCAACTTCAGTTTAGTAGAATCTGAAAGACAGATTAATATCATAGTATGAGACATGATAATTCTTGATAAGATGTTACACTGTACACATCCTTAATTATAAACTCTGGCAGAAAAGTAACCAAATTTTAGTAATACATAGTTGCCTTTAAATATAAACAATGTAATGTTTTTAACATTTTAGGTATCGAGTGTACTGCACAATATTCATGGACTGAGAGATGATAAATTGCTAATACTTCATGGTACAGCTGATGGTAGGTATATATTCCCAGTAATTGTTGGGTCATACTTTCTTTTACTACAATAACTGAGCAAAGGTGTGGTTTAGCAGGCAATACACAAGGGCCATTAGTGGATCATGAACAAGTCAAGGTGCTCTATGGTCCATGAACTATGATTATTATATACAGTTCTACTGTAGTCTACAAATACTCTTACCCCATTTGTGGATTCATTTTTTTAACTGATTGAATTACTATAGATTTAGTTAGATATGCTAATTGTTTAGTTAGATCAAGCACAGGAAATGCAGCAGTCTTTTTTAAATTTAAATTTTGATTAAATGGGAGAAGGAGAATAATGTAAGCTTATTCTTTGTCAGATTATGACATAATTGACAGGTTTCCTGTATTTGTATTGCCAGACACATATGTAAAAGAGCAAAATTTAGTTTTAGTACATGCAATCATTAGCTATTACTTGCAGGTGAAGTAGAGGGCCCAGGTCACAGTTATAGAATCCTCTGGAAAATAAGGTTAATTGTAATTGTAAACAAACTGTAGCCTGATGAATCAGATCAAAGTCAATCAACATATAACAAAAACAAAAACAAAAGGAAAAACCTGTTACTTTTTTAATATGACAGTCACCAAGTCTTCAGTGTTCTATAATACAATACAATGAATGAATAATGGCATCCTCCTATAGAAAGACCTTATTGGCTGACAAGTGGTCAGTCATGTGTTACTATAGAATGATGCAGGACACCAAAGACTTGGTATGATCAATCCACTATGGGATGTTTTTCTGTTTTAAAAATGTCACAGTATTCTTATACTTTGAAAGCTTGGTGGAAGAGGGAGTTTGTGTCCTGTGCTAGAGGCTGGGGGGAACACTGATGAATTTGAGTGATAGTGGGTGGGATGAGTTGGGTGGAAATTACAGTTACGTAACTTGGCATAAGTAGGCGAAGGGACTGTTATGCCCAACTAGCCTCCTATTATTATTATTTAATTATAGGAAACATTGCCATGACTTGTGGGGAGGGGGCTGGGTCCTTGAGGGTTGCAGGGTTGTGGGATGGTATTTTTAAAGGTCTAGTTGGTGGGAGGGAATATTTTGTACAGTGGGTGCGGTGGATTAAATGTAACAAAATCTTTTAATAACAGAACTTTGCCATGTAAAGTTGAGATGAAGTCAGGAACATTTGTCCTGCTATATGTAGTACAAAGTTCCCAACTTCACACTAATTTTGACAGTGAATTCAATTCAATTCAATTTTATTTATCGGCTTATCTTAAGCCATTATAATTTAAAATTACATTACATACAGCATATATAAAATACACAAAGCAATTTATCATTAAATACCAAATCAGGCTTGACATAAATGTAGTTTTATGTTTTCAATTATTTTCAGAAAGGAAGCAACAGTTTTTAAAAGTTCTTTATCATTTGTTTTCAAAAGACAAGATGTTAAATGTATTGGATCGTATTCCATTTCCCTAATAATGTTACCTAGTAATTTCTCCCTATAGGTATTATACAGGGAACATAATATAAGTAAATGTTTCAAATTGTCCTGTCCTTTACCTCACTTACATAGGATATCTATTTCATTCTTATTTTTTGCACATCTTTTCATATAAGCCTGACTAGTAAAACATTCAAATCTAAATTGAGTTAAAATCAGCCTTTGACTGGCATTAGTCAGTAAGGATAAATAATTCTCCATGTTATGGTTCCTTTTGTTAGTTTTTAACCAATCACACATTTTATATTGTTTACATTTGCCTAAGTCCTGTTGTATAAAGACATCTCTTATTCTATTTTTGATCTCAAAATTTAAGTTTACCACAACAATGTATGGTGGAGTCTGGAATATAGGTTAATAAACCAAAGGGTCTAATGTATTCCTCGACTGTCCTCATACTTGGACAAAACAAGTTTCTGTTCAAATACAGAATTGCCTCCTCCAGGCATAATCTGGGTTATCTATAAGATTCCATACCATATACTTTTAACCAATAAATTATTAATTTTAGAATAATATGACATTCTATCTGTATCTGTCCCAATTCAGCTCTATCTAAAGCTGATTGGGCACTTGGAGGTAAGCCTGGCAATTTCTTGGGGTTCAATCATTGCTTTTGAGTAACTACCCCAAATCTCTGCACCATACAATATCTGTTTTTTTAATTTTTCATTTATTACATTTAAGTTTCCTTTTATCAATTTACCTCCATATTTGTAAGAAAATGAGTTAATGCAGGGAACAATTTTTGTAATATTATTTTGAATTTCTAGAATTCTTGTGAAAATTTTATGCCTAGATAACTAAATTCCTTTACAACTTCTATATTATTATTATTATTGTATATTTATACCTACTATTGTTTCCTCCAAATACCATTACTTTTGTTTTTATATAATTAATTTCTAGATCAGCCTGGACACATTCTTGATGAAATTTCTTTAATAATCTTTTCATACCCAGGTAATTGGTAGAAAGTAGTGCCAAATCGTCTGCATATGCTAAATATGGACATCTTTTCTCACCTATTGCAGGCATATGAAATTCTGGATCATATAATGTATTAAGGACCATATCGAAGAATACATTAAATAAAATTGGAGATAGAGTACAACCTTGTTTTACTCCTATATTTGTCTTGAAGCAATCACTGATTTCCCCCTCCTTTATTATATTGAATACAAGAGAAGTTATTCTGATACAATATTTTAATTATATTAAGTATAGATTTTCCATCCCTTTCTGTTCTAAACGTTCCCACAATAAACCCCTATTGATCCTATCAAAGGCTGATTTCAAATTGATAAAGGTGCAATACAGCTTTTGTTTTTCAACTATTCTGTATTTATATACTTAATGTGAAAGAGTAAACATTGGTCTATTGTACCATAACCCCTTCTAACTCCTGTCTGGGCTTCATCCAATTTCTTTCCTTCTTTTACCCACATTTCAATTCTATTATTTAAATTTTTGTAAATATTCTGGCAGTGCTATTGATCAAACTTGTCTATAGCACTCTGATTTATCTTTTTCTCCCCTTTTTAAAAAATAGGAATTATAATGCTTAAACCCCAGCTATTCAGAACCTTGCCAGTCTCCCATATCTGATTAAATAATTTAAACAATACTGGAATCCATAGTGTTTTAACCTTCCAAATTACATCTATAGGGACACCATCAGATCCAGGTGTTTTATGTTTATTAAATAAGTTTATTGCATAATCTACTTCTTCTTCTGATATTATCACTCTGGGTCCAATCCATTTAGTTTTTATACTGTTATCAAGATTATAAATATATTCTTTGTTTTCATAAAGAATAATCTGCTAAAGTATTTTATCCAAATATCAGGCTCTACATAGTTTTCTGGTTCATAGCCATTTTTACTCATTCCTTTGTTGACTAATCTCCAGAAAGTTTTACTATCTTTAGTCTTTACTCCCAGTTCCAAGTCTGACCACAATTTCTGAATGTGCTTTTGTTTATTACTTTTTAGGATGTCTCTGTAGTCTTTTCTTAGTTTATTCATTTTTCTATTGTTATTTAAAGAGGGATTGTTTTTCAACTTCTTAAGTTGATTATTTAATATCTGTTTAGCCTTTTTGCAGTCTCTATTGTACCACATATACCCTTCCTTTTTATAGATGTCAATCTTTTTATTTATTAGTAAAGAGATGGATCCTAATAGAGCCCCAAATCAAATCAGATCATCAATCTCCATTTCTTTTTCTAATTCTTTTAATTCAGATAAAATTCCCTGACTTTCCATGAGTTGTATAAATGTATCATTTTGTATGACACCCCAGCCAATACAGTTTTTGTTTTTAATTTCAAATGGTGCCATACACATCCTTCTATTTTCTCCTTCAGTATAATTTATTTTAATTTCTAATGCAAGATGTTGACTTTCTGGTCTAAGTTGTATATCCAGTCTGAAACATTGATCTAACATACAGTGATTGACCCAGATATAATCTATCACTGAAGATCCACCCCCCCAATGTAAATTTACCCTCAGTGTCACCTATAATTCTACCATTTAGCAGGGTTAAGTTCTTATTTATAAATCTATTATGTATTTCGATACCTTTGGTACCAATCTTTTTGTCAAAAGAGTTTATATTACCCTTTAATTGTGTTAGTTCTCTTAAATTGACATAGGCTTTAATATCCTTGTCTATTCCAGCAAAGTCCCCAATCTGGTGGTCATATCACCTATAACTATTATTTTCCCTTCTGGGTAATCTTGTTGAATTTTTTTTTATTATAAAATCAGTTTGTATTATCCAATTTCTATCACCAAATTTATTGATTGTGGTTGTGCATAAATATTTATTATAAACAGATCACCTGTATTTTCCTTAGTGATTTTAATTATCAAAATGCTGTTACGTTCCACTTCAGTTTCTTCTGTGTGTACATTATCTTCCAATTTACATAAAATTGCAAGCCCTCCTATATTTCTTCCATATTTTTTTTGATTGCACTCTTCCAGTGAGCTTTAAAACTGTTTAAGTAAGTAGCCCCAATTGCTCTTACATCATTATATTTGCAATAAAAGTGCCTCGCAGTGCCATACATAAGTCTTCAGTTATATTATCTGTAATTAATGCCCTTTTATCAGTGAAACTTATAGGACTCATACACATAGTAGCTTCACCTGATTTCTCATTATTCATCAATGTATCAGTCAGTTTTTGTGCTTGCCTGTAAATTTTCTCAGTATCATCAGATATTGAGTTGCTCTGCTCCACATTTGACTTTTTAGTATCAAGTTCCTCATCTTGCACATTTTGCTCTGCTATGAGAGGTGATACTGATCTAATCATGCCTATTCTTAAATCCCTGATCTTTTCCTCAATCAACCTATTGATCCATATTGTCCACCTGATTTCTTCAATTGTATTGCTAACTTCTTTATTTATGAATTTGATAATATCTGAATTGAACACATCTGTTTTCTTAGGGGCATTACGTTCAGTGTTATTGAAATCACCTTCTGGGATTTCTATTTCCTTCTTTTTGTTCTTATCATCAGGAGTCTTCATTGATTTTTCTTTATTCTTTTCTAGTATTTCACATCTTGTTAACTGAATAGAGGGTAAACTCCTCCTGTTATCTTTTTTTATATGGCCACTAGGAGTTGAGGTCTTATTATCCCCTTTACTCAATGCTTTCCCGTCTATTAAAGATGTCCTTTTCCCTCACTATTAGTTTCTTTTTCTACTTCTGTAGTTAATGGTAACCTTAAATTAGGTTTCCTTCTTAATTTGATATCATAATTACTAAACTTAAATTCCCTATTATTATCGCTTTTGTCCTTCTTTTTCCTTTGCACTCTCCCACTTCTGTTAGCTGCTGGCATAATGAGAGAAAAAGAAGGACAGTCTAAATCCAGTAATCCCTTTCACAACTTCAACTTCAACTGCAAACTTATAAATAAAAATAAATTAAAGTAATAGCTATAATAGTTATAATAAACTGGTTAATCAAAAATTGATTATTCAGCAACAGTCCCAACAACTGAACCAATCGACCAAAAGCACTCTACTGATATTTTGTGCAGATTTATGACTTATAAGAACAAACATAAAAATCAGCAAATCAGGAAAAAAAATCAACAATCAACAGGTAATCAAATAAAGTAAAAAGTCCCAAATGGTTAATCTTCCAGTTGATCTTCTCGGTCTCTTTAAATTCAATTTCAGATCAATTCAGTTCAATTCCTTTTCCATATAATGATCTTTCTTTTGGACTCTAGTCTCTAGTCTCTGGTCTTTTAAACTCTTTGCTTTAACCCACTTATTCAGTCAAGTTGTAAAAAGGTACCCGTTGATAAATTTCCAATGTGGATATCCCAAGAATGACCAAACAGTAAATCGACACCACTCTTGATACAGTCCAGACCAATTTCCTTGTTTTCAATTCTCTACACCACCTCTTGTCAGCGTGGCTCAGTTGGTAGCATATCCGCCTCTGGACCAGAAGGTTGTGGGTTCTCGTCCCACACCGGGATTGGACTTGCACCTAAAAATCACTGGCATCTGAGTGCAGTATTGGGGGGTGCTGTACTGCTGGGGTGTGCCATCCTTCAGATGAGAAGTTAAACTGAGGTCCCTTCTGCCCATCCTGGTGTTGTCCTGGTGGGTGTCCAGGTGGAAGTAAAAGAACCCAGGGCACTCTTTGCAAAGAGTAGGGAACATTCCCGGTGTCCTGGCCAACATTCCCCTTCCCATAAACCGGTTCATGCAATTATCCAGGCTGTGTGTGGGTGATGATGTGCGATATGGCCGCCACCACACATTCAGTCACTTCACTACCAGTCTAGCATTGCTTGTAAAGCGCTTTGGATGTATGAAAAGTGCTATATAAATGCTGATTCTTCCTCTTCTTCTTAAGTTCATTAAATTTCAGAATAATCCATCGTAATCGTTCCACTGCGGGTACAAAATAAAGAACACTAATATGTGGAAGAACACAATAAAGACAATATAGATAACCCCTAATGGTCTAAAAAAATAAACAGCAGATACCAAACAATTTTTTTTTATAACAATCTTTATTGTCCTTTTATTATTCATACAGACAAACAAACATTGATACCCAGGAAACTCCTGGGTCCCCACCCCTCAAAATAGGTGAGGCCACTATATACATTCATAACTATATACATACACAGCTGCAGTGATTACCCCCCTCCATTGCCCTAAAAAAAGTACTAACCAATCAATAAGCAGGTTTTTATACTTAAGCATAAGCAGTCAAGCCTTATAATAAATGACCAATGACTGGATGGGAACCCCACCCTCTATCCTAATCTCCATATAGGATCCGTAATTTGGGGTGTATCCTGCTGCTGTGTCCCAAGGAAAGAGAGAGAATCTCCCAAGCACCAATACTTGGCAGATAATAACCTTCGTGCTATAAAATCGTAATAATGCCCAACACAAGTATACCTAATCCCTTGCAGTAAGCATGAGAAAAAAAAATACAAGTCCCTACTATGCATCTACTAATTACCTATAAACTTAGACTAACTACACTCACACAGACAGATCCACGCCTGAGGGCCTTTGACTTGGATTAAATAAACTGCCAGATAACAAACAAATTTAAAACACTAAATTCTGGTAACCTGATTACCTGCTTCTAAACTGCTGCAGATAGTTTGCTTTATTTTCTTTATTTACTTTGTTATTTTGATTGAGTTTTCCTAAACCTTAAATCCTTTGATTTAAATTTTCACGCCCTTAACACCCTTATAACAACATTTAGTGTAAGTAAAATATTGGATCTCTTACTCTTTTTCCTCATAGAATTCTGAAACCTCCTCCCCCAGAAGAATTTGAGGTGAAAATGCAGTAAGTGGTAAGCAGGGAAAATGAAGCAAAACCCAGTTGACTTATTCATTGGATTACTCTCATGGAAGAACGCACACACAGCAAATCATTAAATCCCAAAATGACAGAGCTATCAGGTTTTAAACTTAAGACTTGGAGCTTAAGAAAATAAACTTTGGTTGGGTATCAAATTCTCTCATAAATAACTTTTCAGTGCTTGCTCATATAGCTCCTCACTCATGGTGACCTCTCCGTAAGTCATCCAAACTGGAATGGCTCATCTGTTTGAGAAGCACTCGCATATGTGCTTTTATGCTCAGAGGTCATGTGCAACCCTGTACCAATAGAATCCCTGCCTCCTCGTATTTTTTCAAATGTGACCAAATACAGCTAAATACGACCAAATATAAAATAAAATATAAAATAGTAAAATAGTGCCATCCCTTTTATCAGTTGTTTTATTGCTTTAACACTTCCCGCTAACTGGGTGTTTCAAGCCAGATTATAGCTAAAATCTGCAACTAAAGCAGATAAAGCAGATAAAGCAGCTAAAACAGAACTGCAATAATTCACCTTCTAAGCTATGATAAAATTTCATTTCAGGTTAAAATATCGCAGTATAAATACAATACAATAGAAAAAAAAGAACAAAACAGATGATAGCTTTAACGTTAATAGCTAGTTTTTAAACAGGCAAAGCAATGCAGCAAATAACACACAATTCCTCAATGTGGGCATATAGACAAATTGAGTTGGATCAGCAAACTCTTCAATGGATTCTTCATAAAACTCAAAGCTCTTTCCATTCAGCTGGAAAGCAAACCATTAAGACTCCGCAGACTCCGCCAAGCACTCCTCCTCCACCGGCAGTAGCCTACTCCACCGTAAGAACTCCTGCTGTCGCAGGGTGAACAGGAGGCCTGAAGGCCCACCACACTAGAACCAAGATCAGAGCACTTTGAGTGCCTTATCGGGGGTTCTAAGACATACCGGAAAGGTCAGTGAAATTAAAATATAGTGTGGCAACCAGTGGCATTCCTTTGATAAAATAAAATGTGCTTTCACTGACTTCTGCTACAAATGTTGCCCCTCAGCATTCTAGCATGTAACTCCCAAATGACGCCTCTCTCATGATCCACCAACTGTATGAACTGTGCTCCAGTGAATTAAAAATTTGATGCATCCTGACCTAGATGTCTGCTTGCAAGAGTACCCATAATACACTGACATTTTTACAGTGCTTGCATTATAATACATACAGAAACAGAAGAGATATAGAAAAGGTGTAGTTCGGTATTTGTTAGATTAAAGAGATACAGATTCAGAATTTTACCCTATTATTTTTAAAACATGCATGGATTCATTAGGTAATTTTTAATAAGGATTTTGAAGCTGATTACTGATGTCCAAGTTGTCACTTTCAGAGTTTCATTTGTCTTGTTCCAATGCCTGGAAGCCAAGAAGGTTCACATAAAATACAAGCTGTGTTAGTATCCTTTACTAAAATATCATTATAATAAAAGCATCTATAGTTGTGTAACTATATACATGTCAAAAATTAAACTGATATTTGACAAAAGACACATACCTGAATTCTCAGAGTGTCTTGAAATTGAGAAAACATTGTGGAGAAAAAGCAGAAATCTTGGCAGGTCCATAGGCACAGTGGTAAAGTTACTGCTAACTGCTAATGGTGACCTGGGTTCAGAAATTAGTCAGTGTCATTGGGGACCAGCCAAAGGGGAGGAGTATTGTGCATTCCAGGAACTGCTCTCCTCCTATGTGGAGGAAGGGGTTCTGCCTCTGCTGCACTGCTTCCACCTATGTGATGATGGGTGAAACTATGATGTAGGTAAAGCAATTGGATTCAGGAATACTACTCTGTCAAGCACTTGCTTCAGTCTTGAGGAACCTAAACTTAGAGGTCTGTAAACTCACATAGACTGGATAGACCATAAGGTATTTTTTCTGCTGGGTATGCTCATATATTGGTATGTTCATATAAGCCCCTTGCATACCTTTGTCCAAGAGGGGTGAATCAATTAATAAAAGCCACCCCATTCATGCAGAATTAAGGGAAGCTCCCTCTAAACACTCTTCACCATCAAATGTGGCACCCACTTTCAGAGACTGGGGGAAGTTGATTTGAGAGGCAGGGGGCAGGACCTGATGACTACAACCCTACTGTTAGAAAAAGCCATAGGGACCAAAGGAGGGAAGAGGAAGTCCCAAGTAAGAGTGGTGACAGTTCTAGGGGGACACTCATAGAAGGGGGCTGGTTGGAGTAGAAAGGTCCTAAACAGGAGTTAAAAAAACAGAACTGTGGTATGAAGATGTCAGCAGTCTCCACAATAAAGATCACCTGAAAAATATGGAACTATGTACAGTAGTCTCAATGGCTATAAGCCTGTGAGCTGAAATGTATAAGTTATTTTGATTGTGCCAATATAAGGTCTCAGGTAAGATAAATTAGCATTTGCTTGCTGTTTGTATAGCACTACTGCATATTAATACAAACGTAGGCCAATGTACTAAAGCATAAAGTCCTACTGGATTACAGGAGCATAACACTTGATCATTAAAATAACTTAATTCGTTTTTCTTTTTGAGACACATGGAGGTCACTCAGAAACAATTTTACTTTCAGGTTATCAAATAATTTTGGGGGACAGGCTTATTTTTTTTCCTAAAATAAACTGCTGCCATGCTGTATGAGACACAGCAGCAAAACCATGGCCTGGAAGTGATTCCTCCTCCCTGACATTGTGCATCATCACAGTTGGGAGTTAAGACATCCTCTAGCTGACCATTACAGTGTTGGTGGAAGCAGTTGGTGTATTCTAACCTCATCAACAAATACTGCAGACACTGATGGCTTCTTTTGTAAAGAACCAGTGGGAGATGGATTGATTAATGGAATGAGTTGGAGCTGTTACACTACTGCAGTGCATGCTGTACTCCACCCCCTCTCCCTGCCTTGACATCCTGGATGATGTCCTGCTGCTACAGGCCCAGATTCAACCAGTGGGATATCATTGGCATTAAAAAATCATATTTTTACTGTTTGGCATCTTTGTATTGGAGTCTCCTGGATAAAATAAGTGATATTTCAAGTATTACACTTATATCACTTAGCTGAGATGTACTAAATAGAAAGCTTGATAAATCTTTTTAATATTATTCAGTATCATTATCCAAAAGAACTTTTTTACCACAACGTATTAAAAATGTTAACAAAATGAGATGGTACCGCAAGAGTCTGCCAAAAGAGGCAATTAAGTTATTTTCATTGCAGGAGACACTATATAAAAAAATAACCTACAGTATAGCAGAGCCAGCCACAATGCAATGCAGTAACATATAATACATAATATGCCACAACCAGCATGATCCCAGTTTGTGAAGACACCATGGTGGCAAGAGTAGTTACGTTACAATAGGAAATGACTGCTGTGCTGAAAGATTTAGATCCATTTGGGAAATGTGTGGCAAATTAGCAGTGTGATGACCTTCAATTCTGAGAAATTAAAGGTGATGCATTCAGGACATAAGAAGAGGAAGGAACATTTAGATGGATGCAACAAAAATGGTATACAGGTTTCATAATCCAAGAAGGACAAAGAGTTAGTATTTGATTGGCAGCAGCAAGCAAGATAAAGTAAGTAATGCTATACATTAAGAGTGCATTTACAAGCAGACCAAGAGACATTATAATGCCCAGAAATAAATTTTTTGTCAGGCTCCACCTTGAGTACAATGTGCTGCTCTGGTCCCATATCTGAGGAAAGATATTGACATAATGATGTAAGTACAGAGTGTGCTACTCTGGTCCTATAACTGAGGAAAGATATTAACATAATGATGAAGGTACAGAGGAGACAAACCAAGACAATACATGTCTTGAAATCAGCCCATTAAGGACTGATTGGCAGAATTGGGACTGTTTTCCATGGAAAAGGCAAGCCTTAGATGACAAATGGTTATGATATTCAGAATCTAAAGAGAGTAATGCCACAGACCAAGTGTAGGTCTTTAAGGTGCTAAGAATGCAATGATGATGGAGACAATCAATGTTACTAAAAAGAATAAAAAGTTTTAAGGAAATTATCCAGAAGAAGTACTTCACCGAAAGTGTGATGAACATTTAGAATAGTCCACCAATTTTAATAAAGCTTATTCAGTTTGAAAAAAAAATAATAATAATAGTCTGCCAAATCAGGTAGTATCAGTGATGCTGCAATGTCCTTCAAGATCAGAGTTGATTAGTGCTTGAAAGAAGAAGTGACAGGGTATTCCTACTAAAGTGATAGGATGGAGGAGCTAGATATTCAAATGGTCTTCCTTCCTCTCTAAATGTGTATGTACAGTGACATCCACCAGGATGAAGCACTCTGTAATTAGATGTCACAATTTTCTGTGTGACACTATAGATTGATTAATAGTGGATTATATTGGTCCTGCAATATCCTGCAAGATTTTACAAGGTGAGACTGTGATACTGTGCTTCAGCCTGGATTTTCTACTGTATGTATGTATGTAAGTGATTTCTTCAATGGCAAATTATTGGAAAATGTTTGTGATTCTACAGTCAGTTGCCCAACTGTCTGATTCCATACATGGGATGACTATTTAGCAAGACACGGAGGCCATCAGTGTGCTCTGAATTCTTGAGGAACAACCCACTCTCATTTAACTCAAAATCTATTAAAGTCCAAACACTTACTAGTTATTGGTTTGAAGATTATGTTGATTCATTAGCTTGAATGTTCAAAACAGTATGCTAAGTTAAAAAATGTCAGAATACACAAGGGATAATATGCATATGTTTATTATCACTCATGTATTATCACTTGTGTCATAATACATGAGTGATAATGTACAGGTAATTTATTATACAAATATATTAATCAGTTCTTTTAATTTCCAGGATTGTGTCACATAGAGCACATGCATAATAATAGGTAATTCAGACCTTACATTACATCCAAAGGAAAAGCATACTTTAGTTTCATTTGAAATATGGATTATTCTTCATAAATTATACATTCTGATGTTTCTACTATTCAGTTTGTATACTGTATTTCTTTCAGATAATTGTCAAATGATGGTTATTTTCCATATCAACCTGCTTAATTTAAAACAATTATTCTACCAGAGCCAAGTTATAGATGGAAGTTACTGTATATGCCTTTTAATCTCTTTTAGCAAATGTCCATTTTCAACATTCAGCAGAATTAATAAAGCACTTAATGAAAGGTGGAATGAATTACACTATGCAGGTATGTTGACTGAGTTGCACCACTCTAAATACTTTTACTAATAATGGAAACAACTCTTATTTTCTTGCTAACAAGTATTAGAGCAGCGAATTGTTGCAATACGGGTTCTTGTGTTTTTACATGCAGTTACTGACCACTTGGTTAACATTTTTTTCTTATGTTTTCAGAACAATGTGGTACTTTTATTTTATTAACTTTTTAATATTTTTTTTTTAATTTGTTAATATCCTAGGGCAGCAAATGTTCATTTTCATGGGATACCCAACAAGTACAGAACAAAAAAAAAATTTGTAAACAATACACAATACATCATGGATCATAACATGAACATTGGGAATGATTCAGACAGTGTTGTTTTAAATATTTCTTAAAAAACAAACAAAGAACTAATAGACAATAATGATTCAGGCAATGTATTCCACAACTTACAGTAATAATGCAGTACAAAGAATGTCTTACAAAAGGGAGTATGTAAAACATGGGTTTGCACAGACCTAGTAAGATGCACATTAGTACATTCATGAAGCCAGACATAAAAGAAAATGGAACCTGAGAATTATGAAACCTTTTGAATGTTATTAAAATGAAATGGTTAGTCCTTTGTTCAAAGTACAGCCATTCAAGTTTACCATACAAAAAGTAATGATGGACTGAGCAATGAGTAGAACCAGCAAAATGACAAACTGAGTGAAGGACTTTTACTCAGTGGAGAGTACATGTTGGAGAACAGCTAAATGAAAAACTGTTGATGTTCTTTCACAAAATAATCTTGATAAAATATTTAAAAATGTTTTTCCTGTCTTTACTTATGGATTCTACTACAACAAAACTGATGAAATAGTTTTCTTTTTTTAAAGTATACACATAAAAGGTGAGCATGGCATGTTTTTCTCTCTGACAGTGGCTTTCAGTACCATAACATTTTTCCTCTGCAGAATATACTAAGTGAGAATATTTGATTCTTTCTGCAACATTTTGTTGTATCTCCATAGGTAGAATCCAAGTGAAATCAAAAAGCTGACGCCAGTCAGATTTTGAAATTTGCATGGGAAAATCTGTTTTTATTTATTTTTTCATAGAATACAATGCACAACATGTAGAAAAAATTCAGTATCACTTTGGAAATGTTGTAAAGTAAGCAGTAATACATGACAGAGTATGCACTGAGCTGGAGTAAACTGCAGCTGGTGTTGAAGTCACAATGCTTCAAACACCCATAACCGTGGTTTCTTCCAGCACGACCCAGAAGCCCAATATGTGTATCATCATACTTATTAAAATCTCTGGTCAGAACCACAATGGCTGCTAATTCAGTGGTATTGGTATGATGTGCATACACATGCTCCAAGCTTAGTGTGTCCTGATACACAAACATGCCTTTGCATTTTAGAGGGAAGGGACTGGGTAGTTTGGAAAATGGCTATTTTGAAAGTTTGTCGTTTAAATTAAAATAAAAATTAACAAAATTAGGGTGAACATTGAAATACTGCAAAATTTAGTCATACCTGGGCATTTACGTTATTTGTATACCAAACGTTCAGCATATGCCTTCTTACTTCATACTTTATTAGAAGTAGAAGGGTCTATTTAGGGTTAAAGAAAGTCACTATGTGTTCTGTGCTGGGAAGGGTACTGGACAACACTGCTAAATCAGTAGGTGGAGAGAGCTTAATTAAAGGGCGGAGACAATTAAAACAGACAGAACAACAAACTTGTTGCTAGCCTGTAGAACAGAAAGCAGCTAAATAAAAAAGCTACCATTTCTGTACTAATTTAACACATCCATCTCACAGAAATCAGTAATCTGTGCGATTAAGCAAACAAATTCTTTAATCAGAAGTAGAAGGGCTCTTATTTAGGGTTAAAAAAAAGAAAAAGAAAGTCAGTATGCAAGTTCTGTGCTGGGAAGGGTAATGTATCAACCTACTTTGCTTAATCAGTAGGTGGAGAGAGAGCTAAATTGGTGATGTGGCTTAGGCAATATAAAACAGGTCTCTCAAATAGATCTTCCTGTTGCTAGCCTGTAGAGCAGAATGCAGCTAACTAGAAAAACTACTATTTCTTACTAATTTAACACTTCTTTCACAGCAGGAATCAGTGTCAGTTGAGATTAAGCAGACAGATACTTTATGAGAAGTAGAAGAGTATTATTTAAGGTTAAAAAAGGAAAAGAAATTCAGTGTATGTTCTGTACTGGGAAGCATATTGTAACAACTTACTTGCTAAATCAGTAAATGAGAGAAGGCAGAATCAGGATTGTGGGTTAGACAACACAAAGCAGGTGGCTCAATTACAACCACTATTGATAGCCTGCAGATCAGAAAGCAGCTAACTAAAATAAGATACCATTTTATTACTAATTTAAAACTTCTACCTCAGCAGGAATCGCGGTATGTTGAGAGTATGCAGACATGTACTTTATTAGAAGTAGAAGGGTCTTATTTAGGGTTAAAAGAAGAAAAAGAAATCAGTAGTGTTCTGTTCTGGGAAGCATATTGTATCAACCTACTTGCTAAATCAGTAAATGGAGAGAAGCGTAATCGGGATTGTGGGTTAGACAACACAAAAGCAGGTGGCTCAATTACAACTTCCTGTTCCTAGGCATGTAGAGCAGAAAGCAGCTAACTAAAAGAAGCTACCATTTTCTTACTAATTTAACACTTCTACCTCAAGCACGGAATCAATGTATGTTGAGATTAAGACAGACAAATTCTTTATTAGAAGTGAAGGGCCCTTTTAGGGTTAAAAAGAAAAAGTAAGTCAGCGTGATGTTCTATGCTGGGAAAGGTACTGTATCATCATATTTTCTAAACCGGTAAAATTGGAGAGAAAGCTTAATGAGTGTGACTTAGACAATATAAAAGCAGGTGACTCAATTACAACTACTGTACAGCCTGCAGATCAGAAAGCAGCTAACTAAAATAAGATACCCTTTTATTACTAATTTAAACTTCTACCTCAGCAGAATAGAATTGTATGTTGAGGTATGCAGACATGTACTTTATTAAGAGAAGAAGGGTCCATATAGGGTTAAAGAAGAAAAGAAAGTCAGTGTGTATCTCCTGTTCTGGGAAGGTACTGTATTGATTGATATTACTCCAATCAGTAGGTGGAGAGAAACTTAATTAGAGTGTGCCTTAGACAATATAAAGGCAGGTACTCAATTACAACTTCCTGTTGCTTGCCTGTAAACAAGGTCAATGGAATTCTGCAGTTCTGCAGTTGTGAATACTGCATAACTTGCATCATGCTGCAGCATATATATAGTGCCAATAGAAGTCATTGTTTTAGTGAATTTTCTATAAATATACTGTTTTTCCATAGTATCAGGCTTTCTTTCCACTTTGTTTATCCTGAAACCTCCTCTATGCTCAGCATATGATGTCATCAATGACATCACATACTATTTAACCAATGACAGGACTGCATTCTGCCAGAGAAATTAATAAATCATGCCACAGAAATCAGAAAATGCTGCTGCAGAAATAACAGACCCTACTGCAGAAATCAGAAAATATGCCGTAGAACACCAGGGGCCCTGCCTGTAGAGCAAAAAAGCAGCTAACTAAAAAGAAGCTACCATTTCTTACTTAACACTTCTATCTCAGCAGGAATCAGTGTCTGTTGAGATTAAGCAGAATGATACTTTATTAGAAGCAGAGGGTCTTAACAAGGGTTAAAAAAAGAAAGTCTATGTGTGTTCTGTGCCTGGAAGGTACTGTATCAACAACTTTGCTAAATCAGTAGCTGGAAAGAGAGTCTATTTGAGGGTGTGGCTTAGAACGAATATAAAGCAGGTGACTCCATTCACAACTTCCTGTTGCTAGCCTGTAGAGCAGAAAATCAACCTTCAAAATAAACTACAGTTTTACTTATTTAACACTTCTACCTCAGCTGAAATCAGTGTCTGTTGAGATTAAGTAGACAGCTACTTTATTAGAAGTAGAAAGGGTCTTATTTATAGTTAAAAAAGAAAAAAAAGTTAGTGTGTGTTCCATGCTGGGAAGGGTACTGTATCGACTTGGCACTGTTCAGTCAGTAGGCAGGGTACAGCACAATTGGTGATGTGGCTTAGAAAATATAAAGCAGGTGACTCCATTTACAAATTACTGTTGCTAGTCTCAGAGGCAAAGCAGTTAACTAAAAGAAGATACCCTTTCTTACTAATTTAACACCTCTATCTCGAAGCAGGAATCAGGTCTCATGGAGATTAAGCACAGATATTTTATTAGAAGTAGAAGGGTCTTATTAAGGAGTTAAAAAGAAAAAGAAGAGAGGTGTGTTCTGTGCTGGGAAGTTTATTGGATCAACACTTTGCTAAATCAGTAGGTGAAGAGAGCTTTTTGGGGCTGTGGCATATACAATATAAAAGCAATTAGTCAATTACAACTTCCTTTGCTAGCCATAGAGCAGAAAGCAACTAAG
Source organism: Neoceratodus forsteri (assembly GCA_016271365.2). Taxonomy (NCBI): domain Eukaryota; kingdom Metazoa; phylum Chordata; order Ceratodontiformes; family Ceratodontidae; genus Neoceratodus; species Neoceratodus forsteri. The sequence goes on along the minus strand of CM028132.1, from coordinate 1,059,828,556 downwards.
TAAAAGAAACAACCATTTTCTTACTAATTTAACACTTCTATCTCAGCTGAAATCAGTGTCTTTGAGATTAAGCAGACAGCTACTTTATTAGAAGTAGAGAGGGTCTTATTTAGGGTTAAAAAAGAAACCAAAAGTCAGTGTATGTTAGAGCTGGGAAGGGTACTGTATCAACTTATTTGCTAAATCAGTAGGTAGAGAAAGCAATTGAGGTGTGGCTTAGACAATATAAAGCTGGTGACTTCAATTGCAGTTTCAAATTGCTTGGCTGTGGCGCGAAAGCAGCTAACGAAACAAGCAACCTTTTTCTTTCTAATGTAACACTTCTATCTAGCTTGAATCAATGTCTTTTAGTTAAGCAAACTGATACTTCATTAAAGTAGAATGGGTCTTATTTAGGTTATAAAAAATAAAAGAAAGTTAGTGTGTGTTCTGTGATGGGAAGTGTACTGTATCAACTCACTTTAACCAAATCAGTGGGTGGAGAGAGGTTTAGTGGGGGGGGCTCAGGCAATATAAAGCAGGTGACCCCAACTGCAAATGTCTGTTGCTAGCCTGTAGAGAAAAGCAGCTAACTAAAAGAAGCTACCATTTTCTTACTAATTTAACACTTCTACCTCAGCAGGAATCAGTGTCTGTTGAGATTAAGCAGACAAATCTTTATTAGATGTAGAAGGCTCTTTTAGAGTTAAAAGAAAAGAAAAGTCAGCGTGTGTTCTATGCTGAAGGGACTGTATCATCGTACTTTACAAAACCAGTAGATGCAGAAAGCTTAGTTGAATTGTGTCTAGGGCAATATAAAAGCAGTGACCTAATTACAACTTAGTGTTGCTAGCCTGCAGAGCAGAAAGCAGCTAACTAAAATAAGCTCCATTTATTACTAATTTAAATCTTCTATCTCAGCAGGAATCAGTGTATGTTGTGATTATGCAGACAAATACTATTATTAGAGTAAAAGGGGTCCTATTTAGCATTAAAACAGAAAAAGAAAGTCAGAGTGTTCTGTTCGGGAAGGGTACTATATCGACAGATATTACGCAATCAGTAGGTGGAGAGAGAGCTTAATGAGAGTGTGGCTTAGACAAATATAAAAGCAGGTGACTCAAATTACAACTTCCTGTTGCTAGCCTGTCAGACAGGTCCCTGGAATTCTGCAGTTCTGCTGTTGTGAATTGCCGCATGATTTGCATCATGCTGCAGAATATATATAGTGCCACAGAACTCATTGTTTTGGGTGAAGTTTCATATAAATATAATGTTTTTCCATAGTGTCAGGCTTTCCTTCCCACATGTTTATACAAACCTCCTCTATGCTCAGCATTTGATGTCATCAATGACATCACACACTATTTAATAATGACGGACTGCATTCTGCAGAGAATTAATAAATCACAAACAGAAATCAGAAAATGCTGCTGCAGAAGTCAAGGCCCCAGCTGTAGAAATCAAAAAATTCTACGAAACACCATGGGCTCTGCCTGAAGAGCAAAAAAGCAGCTAACTAAAAAGGCTACCATTTTCTTACTAATTTAACACTTCTATCTCAGCAGGAATCAGTGTCTGTTGAGATTAAGCAGACGATAATTTATTAGAAGCAGAAGGGTCATAATAAAGGTTAAAAAAAAGAAATCTGTGTGAGTTCTGTGCCTGCAAGGTACTGTATCAACTTACTTTACTAAATCAGTAGCTGGAGAGGAAGTCTATTTGAGGGGTGACACAGGCAATATAAAAGCAGGTGACTCCAATTACAACTTCCTGTTGCTAGCCTGTTGAGCAGAAAGCAGCTAAACTAAAATAAAGTACCATTTGAAATTATTCAACACTTCACCTCAGCTGAAATCAGTGTCTGTTTAAATTAAGCAGACAGCTACTCTATTAAATAGAAGGGGTCTTATTTAGGGTTAAAAAAGAAAAACAAAGTTAGTGTGTGTTCCATGCTGGAAGTGAACTGTATCGACTTGCACTGTTCAATCAGTAGATGGAGAAACTTAATTGGTGGTGTGGCTTAGAAAATATAAAAGCAGGTAACTCCATTTACAAATTACTGTTGCTAGTCTGTAGAGCAAAAAACAGTTAACTAAAAGAAGATAACGTTTACTTACTAATTTAACATCTCTATCTCAGCAGGAATCAGTGTCTGTTGAGATTAAGCACAAATATTTTATTAGAAGCGAAGGGTCTTATTAATGTTTAAAAAGAAAAGAAAGAGGTGTGTTCTGTGCTGGGAGATTATGGATCAATTTACTTTAGCTTAACCAGTAGGTGGAGAGAGAGCTTTATTAGGGGTGTGAGCATACAATATAAAAGCAGGTGAATCCAATTACAACTTCCTGCTAGCCAGAAGAGCAGACAACAGCTAAATGAAAAGAAACAAACATTTTCTTACTAATTTAACACTTTTATCTCAGCTGGAATCAATATCTTTTGAGATTAAGTAAACTGATACTTTATTAGAAGTAGAAGGGTCTTATTTAGGGTTAAGAAAAGAAAACCAAAGTCAGTATAAATCGGTGCTGGGAAGGGTACTGTATCAAGTTGTTGACACAAAATCGGTAGGTAGAGAGAGAGCAATTGGGGTGTGGCTTAGGCAATATAAAAGCTGGTGACTTCAATTACAGTTTCAAATTGCCAGGCTGTAGAGCGAAAGCAGCTAATGAAAACAAGCACCATCTTCTAATTTAACGCTTCTATGTCAGCTTGAATCAATGTCTTTTGAGATTAAACAAACTGATACTTCATTAAAAGTAGAATGGGTCTTATTTAGGGTTATAAAAAAAAGAAAAAGAAAGTTAGTGTGTGTTCTGTGCTGGGAAGTGTACTGCATCAACTCACTTGCTCAAATCAGTAGGTGGAGAGAGCTTAATTGAGGTGGATCAGGCAATATAAACACAAGGTAACTGACTGCAAATGTCTGTTGCTGGCCTGTAGAGCTGAAAGCAGTTAACCAAAAGAAGCTACCATTTTCTTACTAATTTAACACATCTATCTCAGCATGAATCAGTGTCTGTTGAGATTAAGCGAACAAATTCTTTATTAGAAGTAGAAGGTCTTATTTAGGGTTAAAAAAACAGAAAGTCAGTGTGTGTTCTGTGCTGAGAAAGGTACTGTATCAACTTTTGTACTAAATCAGGAGGTGGAAAGAGATCTTAATTGGGGTGTGGCTTAGACAATATATAGATGCAGGTGACTCAATAACAACCGTGTTGATAGCCTGTAGAGCAAAGCATCTAACCAAAAAAAGCAGCCATTTTCTTACCTAATTTAACACTATATCAGCAGAAATATGTGTCTGTTGAGATTAAGTGAACAGATCATTTATTAGCAGTAGAAGGGTCTTACTCAGGTTAAAAAAAGAAAGTCAGTGTGTGTTCTGTGCTGGGAAGGGTACTGTATCAACTTACTTTGCTAAACCAATAGAAGGAGAGAGAGTTTAATTGGGATGTGGCTTAGACAATATACAATCATGTGACTTCAATTATAACTTCCTGTTGCTAGAGTACAGAGCAAAAGCAGCTAACTACACAAGCTACCATTTTCTTACTAATTTAAAACTTTTATCTCTGAAGGAATCCAGCATCTGTTGAGATTAACAGACAGATACTTTATTAGAAGTAGAAGGGTCTATTTGGAGTTATAAAAAAAAAAAGAAAGTCACCTCGTTCTGTGCTGGAAAGGTACTGTATCAACACTTTCGCTAAACCCAGTAGGTGGAGAGAAAACTTAATTGGGGTGTGACTTAGACAATATAAATGCAGGTGACTCCAATAACAAATTCCTGTTGCTAGCCTGTAAGGCGAAAGCAGCTAACTAAAAAAGCTACCATTTATTTACTAATTTAACACTTCTATCTCAAAGGAATCAGTGTCTATTGAGATTAAGCAGACCAGATACTTTATTAGAAGTAGAAGGGGTCTTATTTATTGTTAGAAAAAGAAATCAGCACTGTGAGTTCTGTACTGGGAAGGGTACTGTATCAACTTACTTTGCTAAATCAGTAGGTGGAGAGAGAGCTTAATTGGGGTGGCTTAGAAATATAAAGCAGGTGTCTCAATTACAACTTCGTGTTGATAGCCTGTAGAGTAGAGAAGCATCTAACTAAAAGAGCAGCAATTTTCTTACTAATGAACACTTCTATATCAGCAGAAATATGTGTCTGATTGAGATTAAGTAGAGACAGATAATTTATTAGCGATAGAAGGGGTCTTATTTAAGGTTAAAAAGAAAGTCAGTATGTATTCTGTGCTGGGAAGGGTACTGTATCAACTTACTTTGCTAAACCAATAGGAGGAGAGAGAGTTTAATTGGGATGTAGCAAGACAATATACAATCATGTGACTTCAATTATAACACCTATTACTAGCATACACAGAGCAGAAAGCAATAACTACAAACTACCATTTTCTTACTAATTTAAAACTTTATCTCTGAAGGAATCAGCATCTGTTGAGATTAAGCAGACAGATACTTAATTAGAAGTAGAAGGGATCTTATTGAGGTTAAAAAAGAAAAATTAAGTCAGTGTGAGTTCTGTGCTGAGGAGGCACTATGTCAGCTATTTTGCTAAATCAGTAGGTGGAGAGAGGCTTAGTGATGTGGATAATAGACAATGTAAAAGCAGGTGTCTTCAATTACAATTTCCTGCTTGCTAGCCTATAGAGGCAAAAAGCACCTAACTAAAGAAGCTATAGTTTTCTTATAATTTAACACTTCTATCTCAGCAGAAATCAGTGTCCATTGAGATTAAACAGACCGATACTTTATTAGATGTAGAAGGGTCTTATTTAGCATTTTCAAAAGAAAAAGAAAGTCAGTGTGTGTTCTGTGCTGGAAATGGTACTGTATCAACTTAGGTGCTGAGTCAGTAGGTGTGACAGAGCCTAATTGGGGCATAAGCCCAGACAATATAAAGTAGGTGACTCAATTACAGCTTCCTGTTGCTCCCTGTAGTGCAGAAAGTAACTAACAAAAAGTTACCATTTTCTTTTAATTTGCATTCTACCTCAGCAGGAATCAGTGTCTAATGAGAGATTAAGCAGACATCTACTTTTTAGAAGTAGGGGTCTTATTCAGGGTTAAAAAAAAAAAACAAAGTTAGAGTGTGTTCCATGCTGGGAAAGTGAACTGTATCGACTTGCTGTTCAATCAGTAGATGGAGAGAGAAGCAATTGGTGGTGTGGCAAGAAAATATAAAAAGCAGGTAACTCCATTTACAACTTCCCTGTTGATAGTCTGTGAGCAAAAACAGTTAACTAAAAGAGATGCCGTTTTCTTACTAATTTAACATCTCTATCTCAGCAGGAATCAGTGTCTGTTGAGATTAACACAGATACTATTAGAAGTAAGAAGGGTCTTATTAATGTTTAAAAAAGAAAAAGAAAGAGGGTGTGTTCTGTGCTGGGAAGTTTATTGGATCAATTTACTGTATACCAGTAGGTGGAGAGAGAGCTTTATTAGGGGTGTGACGATACAATATAAAAGCAGGTGAATCAATTACAACTTCCTTTGCTAGCCCGTGAGCAGACAGCAACTAAGTAAAAAACAACCATTTTCACTAATTTAACACTTTTATCTCAGCTGGAATCAATGTCTTTTAGATTAAGTAAACTGATACTTTATTAATAGAAGCGTAGAAGGGGTCTGTTATTTAGGGCCAAGAAAAGAAACCAAAAGTCAGTGTGTGTTCCGTGCTGAAGGTACTGTATCAAGTTATCACAAACTGGGTAGAGAGAGCTAATTGGGGTGTGGCTTAGGCAATATAAAAGCTGGTGATCAAACACAGTTTCAAATTGCTAGGCTGTAAGCAGAAAGCAGCTAATGAAAACAAGCAACCTTTACTTTCTAATTTAACTCTTCTATGTCAGCTTGAATCAATGTCTTTTGAGATTAAACAAACTGATACTTCATTAAAAAGTAGAATGGGTCTTATTGAGGTTATAAAAAGAAAAAGAAAGTTAGTGTGTGTTCTGTGCTGGAAGTGTACTGTATCAACTCACTTTGCTAAATCAGTAGGTGGAGAGAGAGCTTAATTGGGGTGGATCAGGTAACATAAACACAGTAACCCCAACTGCAAATGTCTGTTGCTGGCCTGTAGAGAGCTTTCGAAAGTAGTTAACCAAAGAAGCTACCATTTTCTTACTAATTTAACACATCTATCTCAGCAGGAATCAGTGTCTGTTGAGATTACAGACAAATTCTTTATTAGAAGTAGAAGGGGTCTTATTTAGGGTTAAAAAAGAAAAGAAAGTGCAGTGTATGTGGTGCTGGGAAGGCAATGTATCAACTTACTTTGCTTAATCAGTAGGTGGAGAGAGAGCTAAATTGGTGATGTGGCTTAGGCAATATAAAAGCAGGTCTCTCCAAATAGATCTTCCTGTTGCTAGCCTGTAGAGCAGAATGCAGCTAACTAGAAGAAGCTACCATTTTCTTACTAATTTAACACTTCTTTCTCAGCAGGAATCAGTGTCAGTTGAGATTAAGCAGACAGATACTTTATGAGAAGTAGAAGGGGTATTATTTAAGGTTAAAAAAAGGAAAAGAAATTCAGTGTATGTTCTGTACTGGGAAGCATATTGTATCAACTTACTTTGCTAAATCAGTAAATGGAGAGAGAGCGTAATCGGGATTGTGGGTTAGACAACACAAAAGCAGGTGGCTCCAATTACAACTTACTGTTGCTAGCCTGCAGATCAGAGCAGCTAACTAAAATAAGATACCATTTTATTACTAATTTAAAACTCTACCTCAGCAGGAATCGTGATGTTGAGAGTATGCAGACATGTACTTTATTAGTAGAAGGGTCTTATTTAGGGTTAAAAGAAGAAAAAGAAAGTCAGTGTGTGTTCTGTTCTGGGAAGCATATTGTATCAACTTACTTTACAATCAGTAAATGGAGAGAGAGCGAATCGGGATTGTGGGTTAGACAACACAAAAAGCAGGTGGCTCCAATTACAACTTCCTGTTCCTAGCATGTAGAGCAGAAAGCAGTTAACTAAAAGAAGCTACCATTTTCTTACTAATTTAACACTTCTACCTCAAGCAGGAATCAATGTATGTTGAGATTAAGCAGACAAATTCTTTATTAGAAGTAGAAGGGGTCTTTTTAGGTTAAAAAGAAAAAGAAGTCAGCGGTGTTCTATGCTGGAAGGGTACTGTATCATCTTACTTTTCAAACCGTAGGTGGAGAGAAAGCTTAATTGAATTGTGACTTAGACAATATAAAAGCAGGTGACTCCAATTACAACTTACTGTTGCTAGCCTGCAGATCAGAAAGCAGCTAACTAAAATAAGATACCATTTTATTACTAATTTAAAACTTCTACCTCAGCAGGAATCGGTGTATGTTGAGAGTATGCAGACATGTACTTTATTAGAAGTAGAAGGGGTCTTATTTAGGTTAAAGAAGAAAAGAAAGTCAGTGTGTGTTCTGTTCTGGGAAGGGTACTGTATTGATTGATATTGCTCAATCAGTAGGTGGAGAGAGAGCTTAATTAGGGTGTGGCTTAGACAATATAAAAGCAGGTGACCTGAATTACAACTTCCTGTTGCTTGCCTGTAGACAGTCAATGGAATTCTGCAGTTCTGCAGTTGTGGAATTAGCGATAATTTGCATCATGCTGCAGCATATATATAGTGCCGCAGAAGTCATTGTTTTTGGTGAATTTTCATATAAATATACTGTTTTTCCATAGTGTCAGGCTTTCTTCCCACTTTGTTTATCCTGAAACCCTCCTCTATTTCAGCATATGATGTCATCAATGACATCACATACTATTTAGCCAATGACAGGACTGCATTCTGCCAGAGAAATTAATAAATCATGCCACAGAAATCAGAAAATGCTGCTGCAGAAGCCATGGAGCCCTACTGCAGAAATCAGAAAATATGCAGTAGAACACTAGGGCCCTGCCTGTAGAGCAAAAAGAAGCTAACTAAAAGAGCTACCATTTTCTTACTAATTTAACACTTCTATCTCAGCAGGAATCAGTGTCTGTTGAGATTAAGCAGACTGATACTTTATTAGAAGCAGAAGGGTCTTATTAAGGGTTAAAAAAAAGAAAGTCTGTGTGTGTTCTGTGCCTGGAAGGGTACTGTATCAACTTACTTTGCTAAATCAGTAGCTGGAGAGAGAGTCTATTTGAGGGTGTGGCTTAGACAATATAAAGCAGGTGACCCAATTACAACTTCCTGTTGCTAGCCTGTAGAACAGAAATCAGCTAACTAAAATAAACTACCATTTTTTACTTATTTAACACTTCTACCTCAGCTGAAATCAGTGTCTGTTGAGATTAAGTAGACAGCTACTTTTAGAAGTAGAAAGGGTCTTATTTATAGTTAAAAGAAAAGCAAAGTTAGTGTGTGTTCCATGCTGGAAGGGTACTGTATCGACTTGCACTGTTCAGTCAGTAGGTGGAGAGACAGCATAAGTGGTGATATGGCTAGAAAATATAAAAGCAGTGACTCCATTTACAAATTACTGTTGCTAGTCTCTGAGCAGAAAGCAGTTAACAAAAAGAAGATACCCCTTTCTTACAATTTAACACCTCTATCTCAGCAGGAATCAGTGTCTGTTGAGATTAAGCACAGATATTTTATTAGAAGTAGAAGGGTCTTATTAAGGGTTAAAAAAGAAAAGAAAGAGAGGGTGTGTTCTGTGCTGGGAAGTTTATGGATCAACTTACTTTGCTAAATCAGTAGGTGAAGAGAGAGCTTTTTGGGGCTGTGGTATACAATATAAAAGCAGGTGAATCCAATTACAACTTCCTTTATAGCCCATAGAGCAGAAAGCAACTAAGTAAAAAAACAACCATTTTCTACTAATTTAACACTTCTATCTCAGCTGAAATCAGTGTCCTTTGAGATTAAGCACAGCTACTTTATTAGAAGTAGAAGGGGTCTTATTTAGGGTTAAGAAAAGAAAACCAAAGTCAGTGTGTGTTCCGTGCTGGGAAGGGTACTGTATCAACTTATTTGCTAAATCAGTAGGTAGAGAGAGAGCTTAATTGGGGGTGTGGCTTAGACAATATAAAAGCTGGTGACTTCAATTGCAGTTTCAAATTGCTTGGCTGTAGCGCAGAAAGCAGCTAACGAAAACAAGCAACCTTTTTCTTTCTAATGTAACACTTCTATCTCAGCTTGAATCAATGTCTTTTGAGATTAAGCAAACTGATACTTCATTAAAAGTAGAATGGGTCTTATTTAGGGTTATAAAAAATAAAAAGAAAGTTAGTGTGTGTTCTGTGATGGAAGTGTACTGTATAACTCACTTTTGCTAAATCAGTGGGTGGAGAGAGTTTAATTGGGGGTGGCTCAGGCAATATAAAAGCAGGTGACCCCAACTGCAAATGTCTGTTGCTAGCCTGTAGAGCAGAAAGCAGCTAACTAAAAGAAGCTACCATTTTCTTACTAATTTAACACTTCTACCTCAGCAGGAATCAGTGTCTGTTGAGATTAAGCAGACAATTCTTTATTAGATGTAGAAGGCTCTTTCAGAGTTAAAAAAAAAAAGAAAGTCACGTGGTGTTCTATGCTGGGAAGGGTACTGTATCATGTGCTTTGCTAAACCAGTAGATGCAGAGAAAGCTTAATTGAATTGTGTCTTAGGCAATATAAAAGCAGGTGACTCCAATTACAACTTAGTGTTGCTAGCCTGCAGAGCAGAAAGCAGCTAACTAAAATAAGCTTCCATTTTATTACTAATTTAAATCTTCTATCTCAGCAGGAATCAGTGTATGTTGTGATTATGCAGACAAATACTTTATTAGAAGTAAAAGGGGTCTTATTTAGCATTAAAACAGAAAAAGAAAGTCAGTGAGTGTTCTGTTCCGGGAAGGGTACTATATCGACTGATATTGCGCAATCAGTAGGTGGAGAGAGAGCTTAATTAGGGGTGTGGCTTAGACAATATAAAAGCAGGTGACTCAAATTACAACTTCCTGTTGCTAGCCTGTAGACAAGGTCCCTGGAATTCTGCAGTTCTGCTGTTGTAGAATTGCCGCATGATTTGCATCATGCTGCAGAATATATATAGTGCCAGAATTCATTGTTTTGGTGAATTTTCATATAAATATAATGTTTTTCCATAGTGTCAGGCTTTCCTTCCCACCTTGTTTATACTAAGCCCCTCCTCTATGCTCAGCATTTGATGTCATCAAGACATCACATACTATTTAGCCAATGACAGGACTGCATTCTGCCAGAGAAATTAATAAATCATGCCACAGAAATCCAGAAAATGCTGCTGAGAGTCAAGGAGCCCTGCTGCAGAAATCAAAAAATTCCTGAGAACACCATGGCTCTGCCCTGTAGAGCAAAAAGCAGCTAACTAAAAGAAGCTACCATTTCTTACTAATTTAAACACTTCTATCTCAGCAGGAATCAGTGTCTGTTGAGATTAAGCAGACTGATAATTTATTAGAAGCAGAAGGGGTCATATTAAGGATTAAAAAAAGAAAGTCTGTGAGTTCTGTGCCTGGAAGGGTACTGTATCAACTACTTTGCTAAATCAGTAGCTGGAGAGAGAGTCTATTTGAGGTGTGACTTAGGCAATATAAAAGCAGGTGACTCCAATTACAACTTCCTGTTGCTAGCCTGTTGAGCAGAAAGCAGCTAACTAAAATAAAGTACCATTTTATACTTATTTAACACTTCCACCTCAGCTGAAATCAGTGTCTGTTTAAATTAAGCAGACAGCTACTCTATTAGAAGTAGAAGGGGTCTATTTAGGTTAAAAAAAAAAACAAAGTTAGTGTGTGTTCCATGCGGGAAGTGAACTGTATCGACTTCACTGTTCAATCAGTAGATGGAGAGAGCTTAATTGGTGGTGTGGCTTAGAAAATATAAAAGCAGGTAACTCCATTTACAAATTACTGTTGCTAGTCTGTGAGAGCAAAAAGCAGTTAACTAAAAAGAAGATACCGTTTTCACTAATTTAACATCTCATCTCAGCAGGAATCAGTGTCTGTTGAGATTAGCACAGATATTTTATTAGAAGTAGAAGGGTCTTATTAATGTTTAAAAAAGAAAAAAGAAAGAGGGTGTGTTCTGTGCTGAAAGTTTATTGGATCAATTTACTTTTGCTTAACCAGTAGGTGGAGAGAGCTTATTGGGGTGTGGCTATACAATATAAAAGCAAGTGAATCAATTACAACTTCCTTTGCTAGCCCGCAGAGCAGACAGCAACCAAGTAAAAGAAACAACCATTTTCTTACTAATTTAACACTTTTATCTCAGCTGGAATCAATGTCTTTTGAGATTAAGTAAACTGATACTTTATTAGAAGTAGAAGGGTCTTATTTAGAGTTAAGAAAAAGAACCAAAGTCAGTGTGTATTTCCGTGCTGGGAAGGGTACTGTATCAAGTTATTTGCTAAATCAGTAGGTAGAGAGAGAGCTTAATTGGGGGTGTGGCTTAGGCAATATAAAAGCTGGTGACTTCAATTACAGTTTCAAATTGCCAGGCTGTAGAGCAGAAAGCAGCTAATGAAAACAAGCAACCATTTTCTTTCTAATTTAACTCTTCTATGTCAGCTTGAATCAATGTCTTTTGAGATTAAGCAAACTGATACTTCATTAAAAGTAGAATGGGTCTTATTTAGGGTTATAAAAAAGAAAAAGAAAGTTAGTGTGTGTTCTGTGCTGGGAGGTGTACTGTATCAACTCACTTTGCTAAATCAGTAGGTGGAGAGAGAGCAATTGGGGTGGATCAGGCAATATAAACACAGGTAACCCCAACTGCAAATGTCTATTGCTGGCCTGTAGAGCTGAAAGCAGTTAACTAAAAGAAGCTACCATTTTCTTACTAATTTAACACATCTATCTCAGCATGAATCAGTGTCTGTTGAGATTAAGCAGACAAATTCTTTATTAGAAGTAGAAGGGGTCTTATTTAGGGTTAAAAAAGAAACAGAAAGTCAGTGTGTGTTCTGTGCTGAGAAAGGGTACTGTATCAACTTTCTTTGCTAAATCAGGAGGTGGAAAGAGATCTTAATTGGGGGTGTGGCTTAGACAATATATAGATGCAGGTGACTCCAATAACAACTTCGTGTTGATAGCCTGTAGAGCAGAAAGCATCTAACTAAAAGAAGCAGCCATTTTCTTACTAATTTAACACTTCTATATCAGCAGAAATATGTGTCTGTTGAGATTAAGTAGACAGATCATTTATTAGCAGTAGAAGGGGTCTTACTTAAGGTTAAAAAAAGAAAGTCAGTGTGTGTTCTGTGCTGGGAAGGGTACTGTATCAACTTACTTTGCTAAACCAATAGAAGGAGAGAGAGTTTAATTGGGATGTGGCTTAGACAATATACAATCATGTGACTTCAATTATAACTTCCTGTTGCTAGAGTACAGAGCAGAAAGCAGCTAACTACACAAGCTACCATTTTCTTACTAATTTAAAACTTTTATCTCTGAAGGAATCAGCATCTGTTGAGATTAAGCAGACAGATACTTTATTAGAAGTAGAAGGGGTCCTATTTAGGGTTATAAAAAAGAAAAAGAAAGTCAGCCTGCGTTCTGTGCTGGGAAGGGTACTGTATCAACTTACTTTGCTAAACCAGTAGGTGGAGAGAAAACTTAATTGGGGTGTGACTTAGACAATATAAATGCAGGTGACTCCAATAACAAATTCCTGTTGCTAGCCTGTAGAGCAGAAAGCAGCTAACTAAAAGAAGCTACCATTTTGTTACTAATTTAACACTTCTATCTCAGCAGGAATCAGTGTCTATTGAGATTAAGCAGACAGATACTTTATTAGAAGTAGAAGGGGTCTTATTTATTGTTAGAAAAAGAAATTCACTGTGAGTTCTGTACTGGGAAGGGTACTGTATCAACTTACTTTGCTAAATCAGTAGGTGGAGAGAGAGCTTAATTGGGGGTGTGGCTTAGAAAATATAAAAGCAGGTGTCTCCAATTACAACTTCGTGTTGATAGCCTGTAGAGCAGAAAGCATCTAACTAAAAGAAGCAGCAATTTTCTTACTAATTTAACACTTCTATATCAGCAGAAATATGTGTCTGTTGAGATTAAGTAGACAGATAATTTATTAGCAGTAGAAGGGGTCTTATTTAAGGTTAAAAAAAGAAAGTCAGTATGTGTTCTGTGCTGGGAAGGGTACTGTATCAACTTACTTTGCTAAACCAATAGGAGGAGAGAGAGTTTAATTGGGATGTGGCTTAGACAATATACAATCATGTGACTTCAATTATAACTTCCTATTGCTAGCATACAGAGCAGAAAGCAGCTAACTACACAAGCTACCATTTTCTTACTAATTTAAAACTTTTATCTCTGAAGGAATCAGCATCTGTTGAGATTAAGCAGACAGATACTTAATTAGAAGTAGAAGGGGTCTTATTTAGGGTTAAAAAAGGAAAAATTAAGTCAGTGTGAGTTCTGTGCTGAGGAGGGCACTATGTCCAGCTATTTTGCTAAATCAGTAGGTGGAGAGAGGGCTTAATTGGGGGTGTGGCTTAGACAATGTAAAAGCAGGTGTCTTCAATTACAATTTCCCGTTGCTAGCCTGTAGAGCAGAAAGCACCTAACTAAAAGAAGCTATAGTTTTCTTGCTAATTTAACACTTCTATCTCAGCAGAAATCAGTGTCCCTTGAGATTAAGCAGACCGATACTTTATTAGATGTAGAAGGGGTCTTATTTAGCATTTTCAAAAAGAAAAAGAAAGTCAGTGTGTGTTCTGTGCTGGAAATGGTACTGTATCAGCTTACGTTGCTGAGTCAGTAGGTGTAATAGAGCCTAATTGTGGGCATGGCTTAGACAATATAAAAGTAGGTGACTCCAATTACAGCTTCCTGTTGCTCTCCTGTAGTGCAGAAAGTAACTAACTAAAAGTAGTTACCATTTTCTTTTTAATTTAGCATTTCTACCTCAGCAGGAATCAGTGTCTATTGAGATTAAGCAGACATCTACTTTTTTAGAAGTAGAAGGGGTCTTATTTAGGGTTAAAAAAGGAAAAACAAAGTTAGTGTGTGTTCCATGCTGGGAAGTGAACTGTATCGACTTGCACTGTTCAATCAGTAGATGGAGAGAGAGCTTAATTGGTGGTGTGGCTTAGAAAATATAAAAGCAGGTAACTCCATTTACAACTTCCTGTTGCTAGTCTGTAGAGCAAAAAGCAGTTAACTAAAAGAAGATACCGTTTTCTTACTAATTTAACATCTCTATCTCAGCAGGAATCAGTGTCTGTTGAGATTAAGCACAGATATTTTATTAGAAGTAGAAGGGGTCTTATTAATGTTTAAAAAAAGAAAAAGAAAGAGAGGGTGTGTTCTGTGCTGGGAAGTTTATTGGATCAATTTACTTTGCTTAACCAGTAGGTGGAGAGAGAGCTTTATTGGGGGTGTGGCTTATACAATATAAAAGCAGGTGAATCCAATTACAACTTCCTTTTCCTAGCCCGTAGAGCAGACAGCAACTAAGTAAAAGAAACAACCATTTTCTTACTAATTTAACACTTTTATCTCAGCTGGAATCAATGTCTTTTGAGATTAAGTAAACTGATACTTTATTAGAAGTAGAAGGGGTCTTATTTAGGGCTAAGAAAAGAAAACCAAAGTCAGTGTGTGTTCCGTGCTGGGAAGGGTACTGTATCAAGTTATTTGCTAAATCAGTAGGTAGAGAGAGAGCTTAATTGGGGGTGTGGCTTAGGCAATATAAAAGCTGGTGACTTCAATTACAGTTTCAAATTGCCAGGCTGTAGAGCAGAAAGCAGCTAATGAAAACAAGCAACCATTTTCTTTCTAATTTAACTCTTCTATGTCAGCTTGAATCAATGTCTTTTGAGATTAAGCAAACTGATACTTCATTAAAAGTAGAATGGGTCTTATTTAGGGTTATAAAAAAGAAAAAGAAAGTTAGTGTGTGTTCTGTGCTGGGAAGTGTACTGTATCAACTCACTTTGCTAAATCAGTAGGTGGAGAGAGAGCTTAATTGGGGGTGGATCAGGCAATATAAACACAGGTAACCCCAACTGCAAATGTCTGTTGCTGGCCTGTAGAGCTGAAAGTAGTTAACTAAAAGAAGCTACCATTTTCTTACTAATTTAACACATCTATCTCAGCAGGAATCAGTGTCTGTTGAGATTAAGCAGACAAATTCTTTATTAGAAGTAGAAGGGGTCTTATTTAGGGTTAAAAAAGAAACAGAAAGTCAGTGTGTGTTCTGTGCTGAGAAAGGGTACTGTATCAACTTTCTTTGCTAAATCAGGAGGTGAAAAGAGATCTTAATTGGGGGTGTGGCTTAGACAATATATAGATGCAGGTGACTCCAATAACAAATTCCTGTTGCTAGCCTGTAGAGCAGAAAGCAGCTAACTAAAAGAAGCTACCATTTTGTTACTAATTTAACACTTCTATCTCAGCAGGAATCAGTGTCTATTGAGATTAAGCAGACAGATACTTTATTAGAAGTAGAAGGGGTCTTATTTAGGGTTAAAAAAAGAAAGTCACTGTGAGTTCTGTACTGGGAAGGGTACTGTATCAACTTGCTTTGCTAAATCAGTAGGTGGAGAGAGAGCTTAATTGGGGGTGTGGCTTAGAAAATATAAAAGCAGGTGACTCCAATTACAACTTCGTGTTGATAGCCTGTAGAGCAGAAAGCATCTAACTAAAAGAAGCAGCCATTTTCTTACTAATTTAACACTTCTATATCAGCAGAAATATGTGTCTGTTGAGATTAAGTAGACAGATCATTTATTAGCAGTAGAAGGGGTCTTATTTAAGGTTAAAAAAAGAAAGTCAGTGTGTGTTCTGTGCTGGGAAGGGTACTGTATCTACTTACTTTGCTAAACCAATAGAAGGAGAGAGAGTTTAATTGGGATGTGGCTTAGACAATATACAATCATGTGACTTCAATTATAACTTCCTGTTGCTAGCGTACAGAGCAGAAAGCAGCTAACTACACAAGCTACCATTTTCTTACTAATTTAAAACTTTTATCTCTGAAGGAATCAGCATCTGTTGAGATTAAGCAGACAGATACTTAATTAGAAGTAGAAGGGGTCTTATTTAGGGTTAAAAAAAGAAAAATTAAGTCAGTGTGAGTTCTGTGCTGGGAGGCACTATGTCAGCTATTTTGCTAAATCAGTAGGTGGAGAGAGGGCTTAATTGGGGGTGTGGCTTAGACAATGTAAAAGCAGGTGTCTTCAATTACAATTTCCCGTTGCTAGCCTGTAGAGCAGAAAGCACCTAACTAAAAGAAGCTATAGTTTTCTTGCTAATTTAACACTTCTATCTCAGCAGAAATCAGTGTCCCTTGAGATTAAGCAGACAGATACTTTATTAGATGTAGAAGGGTCTTATTTAGCGTTTTCAAAAAGAAAAAGAAAGTCAGTGTGTGTTCTGTCCTGGAAATGGTACTGTATCAGCTTACGTTGCTGAGTCAGTAGGTGTAATAGAGCTTTATTGTGGGCATGGCTTAGACAATATAAAAGTAGGTGACTCCAATTACAGCTTCCTGTTGCTCTCCTGTAGTGCAGAAAGTAGCTAACTAAAAGAAGCTACCATTTTCTTTTTAATTTAGCATTTCTACCTCAGCAGGAATCAGTGTCTATTGAGATTAAGCAGACATCTACTTTTTTAGAAGTAGAAAGGGTCTTATTTAGGGTTAAAAAAAGAAAAAGAAAGTCAGTGTGTGTTCTGTGCTGGGACATGTACTATATCAACTTATTTTGCTAAATCAGTACGTGGAGAGAGAGCTTAATTTTCGGTGTGGCTTAGACAATGTAAAAGCAGGTGACTCAAATTACAACTTCCTGTTACTAGCCTGTAAAGCAGAAAGCAGCTACCTAAAAGAAGCTACCATTTTCTTACCAATTTAACATTTCTATCTCATCAGGAATCAGTGTCTGTTGAGATTAAGCAGACAGATTCTTTATTAGAAGTAGAAGGGGTCTTTTTTAGTGTTAAAAAAAGAAAAAGAAAGTCAGTTTGTGTTTTGTGCTGTGCAAGGTACTGCATCAACTTACTTTGCGAAATCAGTACATGGAGAGATAGCTTAATTGTTGGTGTGGCTTAGACAATATAAAAGTTGGTGACTTCAATTACAGTTTCCCGTTGCTAGCCAGTACAGCTGAAAGCAGCTAACGAAAAGAAGCAACCATTTTCTTGCTAATTTAACATTGCTATCTCAGCTGGAATCATTGACTTTTTAGATTAAGCAAACTGATACTTTATTAGAAGTAGAAGGGCTCTTATTTAGGGTTAAAAAAGAAAAACAAAGTCAGTATGTGTTCCGTGCTTGGACGGGTACTGTATCAACATATTTGCTAAATCAGTAGGAGGAGAGAGATTAATTGCGGCTGTGGCTTAGACAATACAAAAGCAGGTGACTTCAATTACAACTTTCTATTGCTGGCCTGTAGATCAGAAAGCAGTTAATTAAAAGAAGCTACCTTTTTCTTACTAAATTAACACTTCTATCTCAGCAGGAATCAGTGTCTGTTGAGATTAAGCAGACTGATACTTTATTATAAGTAGAAGGGGTCTTATTTAGGGTTATATAAAAGAGAAAGAAAGTCAGTATGTGTTCTGTGCTGGGAAGGGTACTGTATCATCTTACTTTGCTAAATCAGTAGGTCGAGAAAGAGCTTAAATGGGGGTGTGGCTTAGACAATATAAAAGCAGGTGACTCCATTTACAACTTCCTGTTGCAAGCCTGAAGAGAAGAAAGCAGCTAACTAAAAGAAGCTACCATATTCATACTTATTTAACACTTCTTTCTCAGCAGGAATCAGTGTCTGTTGAGATTAAGCAGACTGATATTTTATTAGAAGTAATAGAGGTCTTATTTAGAAACATAGAATTTGACAGCAGATAAGGACTGCTTGGCCCATTGAATCTGCCCATTTCCCTATGCGATGGATAAGCTGCAGATTCTAGTTTATCAACAGCTTACTTCCTCCTGCCTCCCACTAGAATTGCCTTATGCCTGTCCCATGCATTCTTGAATTCTCCCACTGTTTCAGATTCCACAACTTCCTCAGGAAGGCTATTCCATGCATCCACAACTCTCTCTGTGAAAAAATACTTTCTAACATTACCTCTGAGCCATCCCCCCTCTATCTTCAAATTGTGCCTCCTTGTTCTTAGACATCTCTTCTTCTGAAAGATACTACCCTCTCATATCTTGTTAATTCCCTTGAGATACTTGAAAGTTTCTATAATGATCCCCCTCTCCTTCCTTTCCTCAAGGGTATACATATTAAGCTGCTTTAGTCTCTCCTTGTATGTTTTCTCGTGCAGACCTTGCACCATTTTGGTTGCCCTCCTCTTAACAGCCTCTACTCTGTCTATGTCTCTGCAGAGAAGGGGTCTCTGGAATTGCACGTCGTACTCCAGATTGGGTCTCACTAACTGTCTGTAGAGAGGGATAACAAGTTCCTGTTTTCTACTGTTGATGCCTCTCCCTATGCATCCCAGTATCCCCACAGCCCTCCTTACTGCTTTCTCACATTGCTTGCCAACGTTTTGGTCATCTGATATAATTACTCTTAGGTGCCTCCAATTACAACTTCCTGTTGCTAGCCTGTAGAGCAGAAAGCAGCTAACTAAAAGAAGCTAGCATTTTCTTACTAATTTAACACTTCTATCTCAGGAGAAATCAGTGTTTGTTGAGATTAAGCTGACAGATACTTTATTAGAACTAGAAGAGGTCTTATTTAGGGTTAAAAAAAGGAAAAGAAATTCAGTTTATGTTCTGTTCTGGGAAGGGTACTGTATCAACTTACGTTGCTAAATCAGTAGTTGGTAAGAGAGCTTAATTGGTGGTGTGGCTTAGACAATATAAAAGCAGGTGACTTTAATTACAACTTCTTGTTGCTAGCCTGTAGAGCAGAAAGCAGAAAACTAAAAGAAGCTACCCCTTTCTTTCTAATTTAACACTTCTATCTTAGCAGGAATCAGTGTCTGTTGAGATTAGCTGACAGATACTTTATTAGAAGTAGAAGGGGTCTTATTTAGGTTAAAAAAAGAAAAATAAAGTCAGTGTGTGTTCTGTGCTGGGAAAGGGTACTGTATCAACTTACTTTGTTAAATCAGTAGGTGGAGAAAGAGCTTAATTGGGGTGTGGCTTAGACAATATAAAAGCAGGTGACTCCAATTACAACTTCCTGATGTTATCCTGTAGATCAGAAAGCAGCTAACTAAAAGAAGCTACATTTTTGTTACTAATTTAACACTTTTATTTCAGCAGTAATCAGAGTCTGTTGAGATTAAGCAGACAGATTCAATTTTAGAAGTAGAAGGGGTCTTATTTAGGGTTGAAGAAGAAAGTCAGTGTGTTCTGTGCTGGGAAGGGTACTGTATCAACTTACTTTGCTAAATCAGTAGGTGGAGTGAGAGCTTAATTGGGGGTGTGGCTTAGACAATTTAAAAGAAGGTGACTCCAATTACAACTTACTGTTGCTAGTCTGTAGAGCAGAAAGCAGCTAACTAAAAGAAACTACCATTGTCTTATTAATTTAACACTTGTATCTCAGCAGGAATCAGTGCCTGTTGAGATTAAGCAGACAGATACTTTATTAGAAGTAGAATGGGTCTTATTTAGGGTTAAAAAAAGAAAAATAAAGTCAGTGTGTGTTCTGTGCTGGGAAAGGGTACTGTATCAACTTACTTTGCTAAATCAGTAGGTGGAGAAAGAGCTTTATTGGGGTGTGGCTTAGACAATATAAAAGCAGGTGACTTTAATTACAACTTCTTGTTGCTAGCCTGTAGAGCAGAAAGCAGAAAACTAAAAGAAGCTACCCTTTTCTTTCTAATTTAACACTTCTATCTTAGCAGGAATCAGTGTCTGTTGAGATTAGCTGACAGATACTTTATTAGAAGTAGAAGGGGTCTTATTTAGGGTTAAAAAAAGAAAAATAAAGTCAGTGTGTGTTCTGTGCTGGGAAAGGGTACTGTATCAACTTACTTTGCTAAATCAGTAGGTGGAGAAAGAGCTTAATTGGGGTGTGGCTTAGACAATATAAAAGCAGGTGACTCCAATTACAACTTCCTGTTGTTATCCTGTAGATCAGAAAGCAGCTAACTAAAAGAAGCTACATTTTTGTTACTTATTTAACACTTTTATTTCAGCAGTAATCAGAGTCTGTTGAGATTAAGCAGACAGATTCATTTTTAGAAGTAGAAGGGGTCTTATTTAGGGTTGAAGAAGAAAGTCAGTGTGTTCTGTGCTGGGAAGGGTACTGTATCAACTTACTTTGCTAAATCAGTAGGTGGAGTGAGAGCTTAATTGGGGGTGTGGCTTAGACAATTTAAAAAAGGTGACTCCAATTACAACTTACTGTTGCTAGTCTGTAGAGCAGAAAGCAGCTAACTAAAAGAAACTACTATTGTCTTACTAATTTAACACTTGTATCTCAGCAGGAATCAGTGCCTGTTGAGATTAAGCAGATATATACTTTATTAGAAGTAGAATGGGTCTTATTTAGGGTTAGAAAAGGAAAAAGAAAGTCAGTGTGTGTTCTGTTCTGGGAATAGTACTGTATCAACTTACTTTGCTGAATCAGTAGGTGGAGAGAGAGAGAGAGAGAGCTTATTTGGTGGTGTGGCTTAGACAATATCAAAGCAGGTGACTCCAATTACAACTTCCTGTTGCTAACCTTTTTTCTTAATAATTGACCTCCATCCCACCCCTCCACCCACCCACCCTAAGCTAGTTCTACTTTTATAGCCACTGGATTTGACTGACAACAGGAACTTCCTGTTTGGCAGTAGGAAGGGAAGGATCATTGAGAAACATTAGTTTTGTCAACCCTAAAGGAAAAAAGTAGCTCACTCTCCCCCCAGCTGCTGGTGGTCTGACACTGAGCAAGGAAGAAGGAGGCTACTGAAGAATATAGAAAGTTGCTGTCCCAGAACAGGAAGGGTGAGAGTTATAAGGAAAGAGAGTAAGCATACAGAGAAACAGGAGAGGGGACACAAAATAAGACATGGTAGGAGTGGTGCAGTGCAATGGCTATGATTCGGCAGTGTTCCGGGAGACATTAAGGAGGCTGCGATGCTGCCCTATTTGAATGCACCTCTCTGGTCTGAGGAAGGAAGTTGTCTGTCTCCAGGCTGACCTGGCTAGGATTCCTGAAACCTCCTCCCCCACCTAGGGACCACCAGGGCCAATGCCACTATCTCAGAGGTTGCCAAGGAAGAGAAGAGGCTGGAACAGGGTGGGCTCAGAGAGGGAGAGGATGGTGGAACAGAGTTGCATCCCTCCAGCTCTACCTCTCCACAATTCATACACTCTTCTGGTGGATAGTGGTTCCTCTATGGAGGCACCTGAAGTAGAGACCAAGGAGGATGCTGGGAACCTTCACAAAGGAGACCCACAGGAGGGTGGCATGGGACACCACAGGGGAAGGAAACAACTCCTGGTGGAGGACTCAGTCATTGGGGGGTAGAAGTGGTGGAGGAAGGGGAGAGGGAGGTAAGGTGCCTTCCTGGTGCCACAGCTTAGAGGGACAGGAAGCGAATCCTCAGGATTATGGGAGCAGCTGCAAGAGAGAGACAGCTGGATGTCATTGTCCACCTAGGGAGAAATTAACTGGCTAGAAATGGGATCAGAGCAGTGCAACAGCAGTTTGTGGAGTTGGGAAGGGGCCATACACAAGTAGCACAAACGGTAACCTTCTCGGAGGTGCTGCCTGTCTATGGCAAGGGTGATGTAGGGAATTCAATAAATGGTTGAAAAACTGGTGTGGAGCTCAGGGTTTTGGCTTCATTGGGGACTGGGAAGCCACCAGGAGGGATGTAGACATATACTGGCACGATGGTCTGCATCTGTCCAGGAAGGGAACCAGGATCCTAGGTGAAAGGTTTAAATGCTTCATTGGCAAGCATTTAAACTAGCCAAGGGGGGGCACTGAAAAGGAGATGGAAAATCCCAGCCTCCCCCTACAAAACTCGGTAATTAGTGAGGTAATCACCAAGGTAGAGAAGTCATTAGGGAGCAGAACAGAGGTAAATGTAAAAAAAAGGCAAAGGCAGTAAGAACAGGGATGAGGCTAAAAAGGGTAAGGCCATCGAAAAGGGAAGGGTGATGAGTACAAATGCCCATAGTCTGTGTAACAAGCTCCCTGAACTAGTGCCTTGATGGAAGAGGGTTGCCTGGATATTGTGGCAGTCACAGAAACATGTACAGAGAGATCTATGACTGGGATGTCAACATACCAGGATACACAATCTACAGGAGGGACAGGGAGGGTAAAAGAGAAGGAGGACTAGCTCTCTATGTAAAGGAAGGGATCAAGGACACAGAACTAAAGAGTAAACAGGGAGCAGATGAGGCACTCTGGGTCACCCTGGAGACAGGAAATGGCACCACAATCCGTATGGGGGTTGTATACAGACCCCCATCTCAGAGGGAGGAAATGGACAAGGAAATGATAGAAGGCATCCTTAGAATGGCAGAAAAAGGGGAGATATTGTTGATGGGGGACCTGAATATGCCAGATGTTAACTGGAGCACCTTTGCTGCAGGCACATCCAAGAGCAGGGTCATTCTTGATGCCCTACAGAGGGCATGCCTCAGACAGCTAGTATTGGAACCCCCTCAGGAGGGAGCAATCTTAGATCTGGTACTTTCAAATGGGGACAGAGAATGAATCTCAGATTTAGAAGTGGGTAGCCATCTGAGAACAAGCGACCACCAAACAGTGTGGTTCACGATAAACACAGCCATACAATCAAGCCATACAAAAGCAAGAGTATTGGACTTCAGGAGTGCTGACTTTGGGAAAATGAGAGAGTGCCTCAGAAAAGCACTAGCAAACAGGCAGGAAGGCAGGATGGAGGAACAATGGGAAGTAATCAAAACAGCTATCACAGAGGCAACAAGTCATTGTGCAAAGCAAATCAACAAAACACAACGAAGGAAAAAAAACACTATGGTTCTCAAAAGAGGTGGCAGGGAAGGTAAAGAAGAAAAGTATAGCATTCAGGAAATATAAGGAAACACAGAAAGAGCAGAACAGAGAAGTTTATGAGTTAAAGCAGAAAGAAGCAGGGAAGGCAGTCAGAATAGCAAAGGCCCAAACCGAGGAAAGGATAGCCAACTCTGTTAAGAAGGGGGATAAGACCTTTTATAGGTACATTAGGGAGCAAAGAAAGACCAAAAGAGGGATACTGAGGCTTAATAAAGGGGAGGGAATGTGGGCAGAGGGTGATAGTGAAAAAGCAGGGATACTGAATTAATATTTCTGCTCAGGATTCACAAAGGAAGGAAGAGGAGGGGGAGGTACCTAAACCAAACAAGAGAGACACTCTGAAGATATGGGTCGATAGCAGTCAATTTACAGAAGAAAGGGTTCTGAAAGAACTAATAAAATTGAAGGTGGACAAAGCAAAGGGGCCTGATGGGAGTCACCCAAGAATTCTAAAAGAACTAAGGGTAGAACTAGTGACACCACTGACTACTCTCTTTAACAAATCATGGGAGGATGGGGTGGTACCTAAGGACTGGAGGAGGGTGGATGTGATTCCTCTTCACAAAAGTGGGAGCAGGGCAGAGGCTGGAAACTACATACCAGTTAGTTTGACCTCAGTGGTAGGGAAAATGATGGAATCACTGCTGAAGGAAAGAATTGTTTAGTATCTAGAGGCCAGTGGGGCACAGGACCCAAGGCAGCATGGATTCATGATGGGAAGATCATGTCAGATGAATCTAATAGATTTCTTTGACTGGGTGACCAAAGTAGTAGACCAGGGAGGGGCTGTGGACATGGTCTACCTAGATTTTAGCAAGGCATTTGATACAGTCCCACACAAAAGATTAATACACAAGTTAGCCAGCCTTGAAGTGGGTCCCAAGGTGGCAGCCTGGATAAAAAAATTGGCTAGACAACAGGACGCAAAGGGTAGTAGTAAACAGAGTCCGCAGTGAAGAAAGGAAGGTTACCAGTGGGGTACCACAGGGTTCAGTACTGGGACCAGTCCTTTTTAATGTCTTTATAAGTGACATTGTAGAGGAACTGGAAGGAAAAGTATGTCTCTTTGCAGACGACACAAAGATCTGCAACAGGGTTGATACACAAGATGGAGTGGAAAGATGAGAAGGGACTTGGCAAGGTTGGAGGAATGGTCAAATGTATGGCAGCTCAGAATCAATGCAAAGAAGTGCAGGTAATGCACCTGGGAAACAAAAACCCAGGGGAAGAGCACACAATGGAGAGGGAGATACTGACAACAGTAAAATTGGAAAGGGACCTGGGGTAATTATATCAGATGACCTAAAGTTGGGCAAGCAATGTGAGAAGGCAGTAAGGAAGGCTTGGGGGATACTGGGATGCACAGGGAGAGGCATCAATAGTAGGAAGCAGGAAGTTGTTATCTTTCTGTACAGACAGTTAGTAAGACCGCATCTGGAGTACTGTGTGCAGTTCTGGAGACCCCCATCTCCGCAAAGACTTAGGCAGAGTGGAGGCTGTCCAGAGGAGGGCAACCAAAATGGTGCAAGGACTGCACCAGAAGACATATGAAGAAAGACTAAAGGAGCTTAACATGTATACCCTTGAGGAAAGAAGGGAGAGAGGGACATGATAGAAACTTTCAAGCACCTCAAGGGAATCAAAGTCCAAGAGGATAACATATTTCAGAAAAAGAGATGTGCAAGAACAAGGGGGCACAATTTGAAGACAGCGGGGGGATGGCTCAGAGGTTATGTGAGGAAGTATTTTTTTCATGGAGAGGGTTGTGGATGCATGGAACAGCCTCCCTGAGGAGGTCGTGGAGTCAAGAACAGTGGGGGAATTCAAGAATGCATGGGACAAACATATGGCAGCCCTAGTTGGAGGTAGGAGGAAGTAAGCTGTCGGTTAACTAGGATCTGCAGCTTATCTGTTAGGTAGGAAAATGTGCAGACTAGGTGGGCCAAGCGGTCCTTATCTGCCGTCAAATTCTATTTTTAATGATACTGACTGTGGTATCTAAAAAATGTATGCTGGTGGTGGAATATTCAATAGTCAGTTTTATAGAGTGATGAAAGTTGTTAAAATCATGATGGAATTTTTTGAGAGAGTCTTCACCTTCTGTCCAAATCAGGAATATGTCATCTATATATCAGAGGTAGACTGATGGTTTATAGAGGTGGTGTTTAAAAAAATCCTCCTCTAAACAGGCCATTAAAGAATTGGCATACTCTGGTGCCATTTTACTGCCAATGAATGTCCCCTTGATCTGTAAAAAGTGCTTGCCATTAAAATTAAAGTTGTTGCATGTCAAAATGAATTTTATTAGGGTGCTGATGGTGGTTCCTGGAATGTTTCCTGTGGATGAGATATTCTTTATAAATGTCTTACATCCTGCTATGCCATCTTCATGTGGAATATTAGTGTACAGAGCAGCGACATCCATTGTGGCTAGGATAGTGTTGGGTGGCAGTTGTCCAATTTGCTTCTGTTTCCTGAGGAAATCTGTGGTGTGCTGAATAAAACTACCAGTAGCTCTTACCAGTGGTTTTAAAATGGATTCAGTGAGTCCTGAAATGTTCTCAGTGAATGTGCCAATGCCAGAGATGATGGTTCGTCCTGGATTCCCTGGTTTGTGTATCTTAGGTAGCATATAGAATGTCCCTGGAGTAGGTTTCTTAGGAATTAATATTTTTAACTGTTCTTGGATGTTGTTTGGTAGAGACATGATGATTTATTTGAGTTCTTATGTATATTGTATAGAAGGTTCTTCTGTGAGTTCTCTATAATAAGCTGTATCTAACAGCTCTCTGTGTGTCTCTTTAATGTAATCCTGTGTTCATCACAACCACAGCTCCACCCATGTCAGCTTGTTTCATTACAATGTTACGGCTGTTTTTCAGAGTTTGTATTGCCATCTTCACCAGTGGTGTGATATTATACAGGAGTTTCTGCTGTTTGCTTAGTATGTGGGAGTTTATTCTTCCATGGCAGCAGTCGATGTAGGCATCCAACTTGGGGTTGTGTCCGCTCCAAGGGGTCCAGTCTGATGTTTTCTCTATGATGTTATAATGTGTTGTTTGTGTGTTGTTCTTATAAAAAAAATATTCTTTTAGATGAAGCCATCTAAAAAAATTATTCTACATCACCACAGAATCTAATGTTATCAAATTCCTGTGTGGAGCAGAAAGTTAAGCCCCTGGATAATACAGATGTTTCAGCTTGTGTATTTTCTTTATTGGATAGGTTGATCACTGGTAGTTGTTGCAGTGTATTATCTTGTTCCACAATGTTAGTGCTGTGGTTACTTCCCCTGGATGAGTTATGGTGTTGTTTGGCTGCTGTCTTGTAGTTCTCTGAGTTTCCTCCCCCTCTTTTGTGATAGGTCTGCCTGGAGAGCTTTTCAGTAATATGTTTGGTGATCACAGCTATATCCTGGTAATACATTGTTGTTGTTTTCTTGGAGGGTCTGTGAAAGTTCAGAAAATGTATTTTTCAGGTGAGATTTTCTAGCGTATATCTGATGAATAAGGTGATTCCTGAGTTTCCTAGATCTCCTACAACATAGTTGTTTTGCATACCTTGAATTGTATGGGATCCATCATGCCACATTGACAATTTCATGTCGATACGACATTTCCCCAACAACAGTACTTCACCCGGAAATGTGGTTGGGATGGTTCTGCAGTA
The DNA here is from genome assembly GCA_016271365.2 of Neoceratodus forsteri. Taxonomy (NCBI): domain Eukaryota; kingdom Metazoa; phylum Chordata; order Ceratodontiformes; family Ceratodontidae; genus Neoceratodus; species Neoceratodus forsteri. Next base: position 1,059,801,963 of record CM028132.1, on the reverse strand, counting down.
CATTACCTTTGTTTTTTTTGATGGGGGCTATGCCCCCTGCACCCCCCCATGCAGGGGGTTGTGCTCCCTGCACCCCCCTACTTAGGATTCCCAACTCTGAGTTTGAACCAAGTTGGGGATGGGGTGCAGGACCTCGGGGAAGGGTGCCGGCATCCCAGGTGGACTTTACAATGATGTGGTGATGTTATCGGTATCATCCATGTCTCTGTAAAGTTGTCCATGTATTGACAGTATACCAATTGTGTGTACTTTGCAGTGGATTGTAGATCTGAAGTCCTTTAGGTATAATGTTATGTTTTTTGCATGCAGTTTGGAAGCAGATGTCACTGTCAGGTTTGGCTTCCTTTTTCTTTGAGTTGCCATTTCAGAAGGTGAATTGTGGTATCATCCATTATTTTGTAAAAAGAGATTCTAACCGTATTGGTCCTTGGAAAACAGGAGATGATGGAAGATTTGATACCTTTTATTGGATCAACAAGTGTCTTGTGCAAAGATAGAATTATACACAGGCTTTCAGGGTCTCATAGGTCCCTTCTTCAGGTGAATAGAAAAATTGAGCAATATAAGCAGTAGTTATATCCACTGTGGAGAAATTTATAAAAAAAAATATCAGGAAGTGAAGAAAGAAAGTGATAATAAGGGACTAGAGATAAAAGTCTATATAAGTAGCAAAGTAAAAAAATTGTGAGATGAAATGGGGGGGTACTAAATAGGAACAGGGTAGTAGGAGATAAAAGGAAGTTAGAAAGGGTAATAGAAAGGATCATACAGTACCACAGATAAGAAAGATCTGAGATTAAAGGAATAGAAGGTAGGCTGAAAGGGTAAAATAGACAGGAGATGCCTAAGAAATGCATGGAAGCTAAGAAATTAGAAGAAACAAAACACCAAAGACCCAGATAAACAGAGTGTGAGGTAGTATAAACAGTGACATGTGAAAACAATCAGGGAGTTGACAAGACTGAGCTGAAGAGCTTGTAGGAGAGGTAGGGAATAAGTAGGGAACAAGTAATAAAAACAGAGCAGGAAGGAACTCAGAAAAAAACAATAACAAAAGAATTACAGTGTATCATGGTGTGTCATAAATTCAGTGTCCCTATTCAGTCCACAATAACAAGAAAATTACAGTTTGCCATAGTGTGTCATAAATCCAATGTCCTGATTCAGTCCACAAATGTTAGATTTAAATTGTTTTATATATTTCAATTCAGACTGGTGGCATAGATGCATATAGTAGCAAGCTTATTTTAGGAGTTGAAACAGTTGGAGACTCTTGGTCCTGGTAAGCATAATAGCTGGCTTGTTCCAGGAGTTGAAAAACTTGTAGAGATTAATGGGAAGGTGCTTGTGAGTTAGCTGTTGGTGTTTCTGTTTAATGGGAATGCATACTTTTTCATTTTGACTGGCCAACAATTGTGTTCAGAGACAACGACTTGAAGCAAATATTCTATCATCATGTTTGTTTCACAAAAATGCACAATTGCAGAAAATGGTCAAAAATGCAGAAAAGGGTAAAAAATGCACAATTGAGAAACAACTGATACTCATAGCAGAAGGTGATGGCCTTTTGCATAGGAATTTTGGAGTATAAGGTTAGAAATAAAACAGCATTGCAAATAAATAACAATAGTGAGTTAGATAAAAGCTTGGTTTCTTGAAAATGAATGCAACCATGTGGAATGGTGCTATGTCTTTCAATTATAAGATGATTTCAAAAACAGTCTTGTGATTAATAGCTTAATGACATCAAGTGTATTCGGTGCAAATACATAGATACATAAACAGTGTCGGCAGATAAGGGCCAACAGCCCACCCAGTCTGCCCATTTGAGCTTGTAAGTTTACTTTATGTTTTCCTAGAAGTCTGTTGCCCCTTAACCCTGACCTCCAGAATTCCTTTATGTCTATCCCATGCAGTCTTAAATCCTGTGATTGTTACAGCCCCACCACTTCCTCTGGCAGGGTGTTCCACTTGTCCATCACCCGTTCTGTGAAGAAATTCTTCCTCACGTTTCCTCTAAATCATCTTCCCTCCAACTTCATCCCATACCCTCTAGTTCTGGAACATCTTTTTCACTTACAAATAGTGTATTCCTGCACCCTGTTCCTCCATGTAAGATACTTGTATGTCTCTATCATATCCCCTCTCTCCCTCCTCTCCTCTAGGGAGTACATATTCAATTCCGTCAACCTGTTCTCACAGGACTTGTGATGCAATCCATGTACCATCTTCGTTGCCCTCCTCTGAACCTTCTCTACCCTGTCTATGTCCTTACATAAGTAAGGTCTCCAGAACTGTACACTGTACTCCAGGTGGGGCCTCACTAGTGTCTTAGATAGTGGAATTATGACCTCCCTTTTCCAGCTGATGATGCTCCTGTGCATTGCATCCCCAAAAAAGTCAATGTCTTGCACTAATTGTACAATTGTGATGTACAAAAAAAAGCAAGTAAATCTGCACCCATCATAAGGGATATGGGGTCACCACCAGTACAGTGGAGGCACTGGAGGAGAGAGCATCACCAGACACAGGGAGGGTAGAAGAACAGTCTTCAGTGGGGTGAAATCCAAAGCATTCACATGGTTGGGCATCATCAGTGCAGTACAGGGGAGAGTATCACCAGTCACAGGGTGAGTGGAAGAACAACAGTCTTGAGTGGATGGAATACAGGTCAGTTACATGGTGGGGGCACCACCAGTCCAGTGGAGGGGAGATCAACATGAGTAATGGGGTAAGTGGAAAAACAGCAGTCTTGAGTTTGGTGAAATCCAAGTCTTCACATTGTGGGGGCCCCAATAATTGTGATGGAGAAGATGGAGAAATACCAGTCTTGTTGGATCTGTGGTGGAGCTACAGCAGTCATGTGTGGTGGACAACAACAGCCCAATGATATATACTGAATTTTAAACATGAGATAATATACACATCAAGAGAAGAATTGCAGTTGATTCTACACAGTGCACTTTACAGACCTGCACTCAAAAATGAAATGCTCCTCCCTCCTCCACCTACAGATATGGACCCTCAATAACAATCACTGAAGCACAGCAGTGCCTTGAAGGAATGTAAGAATATTCATGGCCTGGTGATCCCCATGCATAACTGCTAGATTCAGCAGTGTGGATCTGCAATGAGAGAGAATGGAGGCTCCACCAGTAAAATGACCAGGACCACACACACCTGCACCTTTAATGTCACCACCAGTTACTGGGTTTGCTGTACACCATTGTGCCTTGAATGGTATATATGCAGGGTTGTAGTTGGTGCTGCTCCATATGCCTGTTTTGCAATGAAATACACTGCTCATAGCCTGTGACTGTTGTCTAAACATTGCCTTGCGCAAATATTGCAGCATCTGCCAGAAACTGCTGTCTTCAGCTACTGAAAATAGCTACAGATCCAGTGCCATTATGCTGCTGATCAACTGTGTTATCTTTTGTGCCACCAGAAGAGAGGTAGGATTTTTTGTCCTTGCATGAAAGGCCTGCATGATGGGGGCCAAGGCTGTGCAAGACAGTGATGCTGGATGATTTCTGGGCACGTGTCACTAGGGAAGGTTGTGAACCAGATTACAGGTGAATCACCAGAAGGCAAAGGGAGAGGCACAATTTGTGATGATCCTATTCTCTGACAAACCATCAGTGGCATGAAGGAAGAAGAAGAAGAAGAAGAGACTGTGTAACTTACTGTCATCTTCATCATCACCAGCACTTTGAGAATCTGCAACATCTAGATGACCAGTACCAGCAGATGTGCTCGGCACAACCCTAGGAACTACTGTTGATCCCTGCAGTGCATGGGGATGGTTCATCTACAGATTATTTATCATTGATGCAGTTATGAGGTTCAATAGATTGTTTCCCTAAAAATGATGCTCTGGCACAGTTCACACACTGTTTTAGTTGCATCATCTTTTATGATGCTAAAATGCATCCATAATGCACATTCCCCACTCTTCTTACATCAGCCCCACTTGCATCCATAGGGTGGCCATGGCTGGCACTTTTTTTCCCAACCTTTCTCACAAACAGGCCTTTGTTCTAACACCTGTTCTTTCTCCTTAGCAGATGTCTGACTAGAAAGATTAAAAATAGGTTGTGTGTCTGGATTTGGCACAACCTTTGGAAAGGTCAGGCTGGACTGCTTTTTTTTAACTGGAGGATGGTTACCTGCTTGCTTACCTCAGCAGCCACTGTCAGCACCTTTCCTGCTTTTCTCTTACATACTCTCATTCATCCCCAAAATCACTGAGGGGGAATTAGTATCACACCCAGCTGAAGATGATGGGGTCAATTCTTCAGGGTCTGGAACATATTAAGAGTGAAATGAATGATCTGCATCTTCCTCATCTACAACATCTGGCACACAAGCAGCACAAACACTGCATTTTGGCAGCATGATAGGGATAGCCATGGTCATAGGCACTAGAGAAATAGGTAGTGGTGCTGTATCCTCGGTTGTAGCAGTTGACAGTCACAATGACTGCAGTGGTTACAGTACAAGTAGGTACAGTGTCAGTGTATGCAGTTGTTGCAGCAGTGGTGGTGGTGACTGTGGTGGTGGTCACAGTAGTCAAAGTGACTGGGACAACAAATATGGTACTGATGGCACTGACTACTGAAACTCTGGTACAGGTGGTGGCAGGAAATGCATTGGCTATGAGCATAACAGCCATGGTGGGATCTGCAAAAAGACTGCTGATAGTGGTTGCTGATTCCTTATTAGGGGATTTACCGAGCTGTAATGCCTCATGCTTGTTCCATGAAAAGGATGGGGCTAGAACTGGGTAGCTGGTACTGGTTGTGGTAGTGGTAGCAAAATATGTCCAGATGATTGTCTTTCACCCTTTACATGACTGCTTGCTGCAGGCAGAGCAGACGATTTGCTGGAGATGGACACAGCTTTTTTACAGGGTTGCTGATTTATCAGACATGATAAATGTAACTAGTGGTTGCTGTGAGAACTGAGGTATGGTAACACAGCAAACTATATATTACTAATATTAGCTTCTATGTGTATGTGTGTATGTAATACACTGATTGTGGAACTACTTTGAATGAACAATAACACTCCAGACAAAATCCTGAACACAATTCAGTCCATTCAATATGCCACATGAAGCAGCAAATAAAAAAGCACTGTTTTTTTACTATTGGGGAGCGTCAGCCGACAACCACCCCAGTACCAGCACATAGAACTGAGCCCAGAACTGTATGACAAGCAGAACATACACAACAGTTCAGTGAGTCACAACTGACCCACTGAATAACTGAAGCAGTTTAACAAAAAAAAACTATGTGCATACAACCGTGCACATGAAGGGTGCAGCTTCACACATAAAATAATACTGAACATGCACAGGCTACACATGCAGTGAGTTGTGGGGAGGGAGTTAGCCATCACCCTTCTTAGTCATAGGGGGAACAGAGCCCAAAATCAGATGATGAACAGAAAAATTTGTGAGTCAAGCCTGACACACTGAAGGAAACTACAGCACTTTTACAACACAAAACAATGTATTCACACAGCCATATGCATGCAGGATGCAACCACAGAAAAAAAGACTACGTCCACACATAAGAAAGATGAGAGTGACGAGATATGAGGAGGCAGCTGTCATTCTCTTCAGTTTTTCAGCAAGCTGAGCCCACCCAGAAAACAGAAAAAATAAACCTCACAAAAACTTGATTCACAAAAAAATCACACTGGATCTGTGTGGAAGTGAAAGCAGTGGGGGTGGGGGCAGTAAGCAAACAGCCCTACTTGTTACTGAGCACAGGAAACAGGTCCCCAATAAATGTACTCAGAAAAGCCAAGACTTTCCTGGAAAAAAGCCTCTGAGCAAAAAGAAAATGTGCTTCAGCAAAAAAATCACACTGAAGTTGTGTGAAACTGAAATCAGCAAAGGGGGGTGTCAACAGACACAGAAGCACTTTCTTGCTCCTGTAACATAGCCCAGCTGTAAAAAGATAAAAATGCAGTCAGAAAAGACAGGCATACATTTTCTAATGCTGATCAGATTTTAATATTGATCAAAAAAATGCCTGTTTAGCAAACAAAAAAAAGATATTTTTTTTTGGGGGGGGGAGTGGACAAGTTTAAGTTCTTAGAAGTACTGCGGGGCTTGCTGTCAGAAACAACTGTCTCCTGCCTCTGCCAACTCAGAGTGAGGAGATCACAAGGTGTACATGGCTGTGAGCTCCAGAAACAGTCTTTGATTGGCTAATGAAGCTTACAAGACTTTGAAATCTCACCCACCAAGTTGAGCTTCCCAAATAGCAGCCAAAAATAGGCTATCTGGGAGGTCCATCCAATTATTCAGGAAGCCTAACATTATGGTATTCCTGAATAAAATATTCAATCCATGCAGAGCTCTGATGTCCATGATCCAACAGCCAGTTCAAATTCATGTCCTTGACATGACTAGATCGTGACCATTTACTGTTTCTTTCAAATAATCAGATTGCTCCTCTAAACTGACTTGAGGAGGGTAATAAAGATAACCAGTGTATTTGTTTTACCCCAATTATATCTCTTAACTCAAATCCATTTAGATACATAGACAGTGTTAGCAGATAAGGGCCTATGACCCACCCAGTCTGCCCATTTGAGCTTGTAAGTTCAGTTTATGTTTTCCTAGAAGTCTGTTGCCCCCTTACCCCTGACCTCCAGAATTCCTTTATGTCTATCCCATGCTTTCTTAAATCCCGTGATTGTTTCAGCCCCCACCACTTCCTCTGGCAGGGTGTTCCACTTGTCCACCACCCGTTCTGTGAAGAAATTCTTCCTCATGTTTCCTCTGAATCGTCCTCCCTCCAACTTCATCCCATGCCCTCTAGTCCTGGAACATCTTTTTCACTTTCTTAGTTTTAGAAAAAACCTGATCATTGTCCAAAACTAATCAAACTTCCAAATACTTATTAAAATATATTGTCTTCCACCTTTTTCTTCCAGATCTATCCAACCTAATCAAATTATACCTGGGTAAGGATAAAGCAGCATCTTGTAAATGGAGTTTAAGCCATATTTCTGATGCAATCATCAGATCTGGTTTAATTTAGAAGCCATAACCACAAGTTCTATAATCTTTTGGAGCAAGACTCCTTGCATTTAGATGAAAGCATAGACAAAGGAAGGTATAGCCTAAGCTATTAAGAAAGGTGATAAGATCTTCTTCAGCTACATTGGTGAAAGGAAAAAGACCAGAAATGGGATTGTTACAGCTGAAGAAGAATGGAGAAGAAAGGTTTAGGATGACGTAGAAAAGGCTGGGATACTGAACAAGTACATTTGCTCAGTATTCACCGGAGAAGGGGAAGGTGAGGGACAGAGACTCATTAAGAGGGTTATGCAGGGAAGGAAGGCAGAAACCAGCCCATGCATGGTGATAAGAGTCCTAGAAGAACTAAGGAAAATAAAAGCAGGCAAGGCAATGGGTCCAGATGTGATCCACCCCAGAGTACTAAAGGAACTCAGGAAAGTGCTGATGGAAGCACTGGCTGCCCTTTTGAATGCATCACTAGAGACAGGAGAGATATCTGAGGACTGGAGGAGGGCAGATGTGGTCCCTCTCCACAAGAGTAGAAGTAGAAAGAAGACAGACAATTACAGGCCTATAAGCCTGACCTCAGTAGTGGGGAAACTAATGGAGTCTTTATTTAAGGAGAAGACTGTGAAGTTTCTGGAGGATAGCGAGGCACTGGATCCAAGACAGCATGGATTCTCAGTAGGAAGGTTCTGTCAGACAAATCTTATGGATTTCTTTGACTAGGTGACCAAGGTGGTAGATCATGGAGAACCAGTGAATATGGCCTACCTGGACTTAGGAGATTGCTAAATAAACTGGAGAACCTGGGAGTGGGTCCTACAGTGGTAAAGTGGGCTAGGAACTGCCTTAGGGACAGGACTCAGTGGGTGGTTGTAAACGGCATGAAATCTTAGGAGATGGAGTTGACCAGCGGGGTGCCACAAGGGTCAGTGCTGAGACCAGTCCTATTCAATGTCTTCATTAGTGACAATGAAGAGCATCTGAAGGGAAAGGTGGGCTTCTTCGCAGAAGACACCAAGATCTGCAACTGAGTGGACACATTGGAGGCAGTGGAAAAATTAGAAAAGACCTAAGCCTATTAGAGGAGTGATTGGGTGTCTAACAGTTGAGTTTCAATGCCTTGGCCAAGTGTGTCTTTCCTGGCCACACACTGGCCACAAGATCATGCACCTGGGTCACAGGAATGCAAGGGAGGAGTACAGGATGGGTGGGGAAATTCTGGCCCCCACAAGTCAGTGGAGAGACCTGAAGGTTATCATATCTGACAACATGAAGGTGACCAAACAGTGTGAAAAGGCAGTGGGGAGACCAAACAGAATGTTGGGGTACATGGGGAGGGCATAACAAGCAGGTGAAAAGAGGTTGTGATGCCACTGTACAGATTACTGGTGAGGCCTCAGCTGGAGTACTGTGTCCAGTTCTGAAGACCATATCTCCGTAAGGACATGGACAAAACAGAGGCACTCCAGGAAAGGGCAATGAAGATGGTACATGGACTGCACCAGAAGCCTTACGAGGAAAGACTTAAGGACCTTAATATCTATTCACTGGAGGAAGGAAGGGAGAGGGGAGATAAGATAGTGACTTTCAAGTACCGTAGGGGAATAAACAGGGTACAGATGGAAAGCATATTTCAGAGAAAACTCTGCACAAGAACAAGGTGGCATGATATTAGGCTGAAGTGTGGAAGGCTCAGAGGTAATATTAGGAAGTACTTTTTTGCTGAAAGAGTGGTGAAGCCATGGAACAGCCTTCCAGCAGAAGTGGTGGGGCAAAAACAATATGATGGTTCAAGAGTGCATGATATAGACATAAGGGTACTCAGGAGATGTGCAGAGCAGGAGAGACGCAGAACAAATAGGATCCGGGACTGCAGTAATGAGTAGGGAAATGGGTAGACTCAGTGGGCCATATGGTCATTGTCTGCTGATAGATTCTATGCTTCTGTGTTTCTATCTGCCAGTAATATCAACAGCACATTCAAAGAAGTAGCAACCCTGAGCTTAAAGGAAGAAACCCTTGAATTTACAACATACATATACCACAACGTAAACCCACAGCAACTCAAATACTGTAACTTCTCTTAGAAATCTCAAATACATAAGATTGTCCATATTCAGTGGCTGTTGTTAATACTAATTACATGGACATGGAATAATCATTCTCACTGGGATGGCTCTTCTCTTTAGCAGTAGTCAATATTACAGCACAAGCATCAAAACTGCAAAGATTCACAAACAGAAGGAAAACCAAACCGGGCCCTTCATTAAGACATCCATTTTAAAAAGACCCTCTCCCCAAAAAAGTCTAAAGTATATGATAAACAAAATGAATAAAATACAATAAAACTAGAATGTAAAAAAATGTATTTAATCAAACAAATAGTCTAATTTAAACTTAAAAAATGAATTAAAGGAACAAACTGTCTGAGGGGCAAGGAGCCTGGGGATTATTATTTCAGATAACCTGAAAATGTCAAAGCAGAGTACAATGGCAGCAGGGAAGGCCAGTGGCATGCTGGGGTGCATAGGTAGGGGTATAACCAGCAGAAGGCAGGAGGTAGTGATGCCATTGTATAAAATGCTGGTCATGCCACACATGGAATATTGTGTGAAGTTCTGGAGGCTGCACCTTTGAAAGGACATTAACAGGCTGGAGACACTCCAGAGAAGGCTGACTAAGACGGTACAGGGCTTGCACCACAAACTTTATGAAGAGAGATTAAGGGACCTCAATATGTACTCACTGGAAGAGAGGAGGGAGAGGGGGGACATGATAGAAACATTCAAGTACCTCAAGTGCATAAACAAGGTGCAGGGGCAAGACATCTTCCAGTACAGGAGGAGTACAAGGACAAGGGGGCATGAGATGAAATTTGAAGGTGGCAGGTTAAGAGTCAATGTGAGGAAGTTTTTCTTCACAGAGAGGGTAGTGGACACATTAAATGATCTGCCACAGGAGGTGGTGGGAGCAAGCACTGTGGATGGATTTAAAAATGCATAGGGGAACCATAGAGGTAAAGCAAAGGGAGGTTCAGAAGCTGAAATCAAGTACAGGATTTGCCAGCAGACTAGATGGGCCTAGCGGTCCTTATCTGCAGACAATTTTTTATGTTTTCTGTGTTTTTCTATGAGCTGAAAGAATTCAAGGCTCCATGCTCCACTGCTTGACTGACTCAACATACTCGCTCCATTTTGTCCCCACCTTGCCACCACTGAAGCCATTGCTTTCAGATGCTGCCACATCTGGCCCCACACCACTTTCTCCTTCAGTTTATTCACCACCTTCTTAGTGCTGCCACCACCAATGGCAGAGTGAGTATTTATTTATTTACATTTATTTATTTCAAAAGTTTCACCAGGAAAAAACATACTGAGCTGCTAATAGCTCATTTTCAGATGTGTCCTGGGGGCAAAGGGAAAATGAAAAAGGCTAATGAGTAATGACAATATTACTATATAAAAACAGGTGTCATAAGCAATAATGCAGTTTATCAATGAAGCAAATTCATAAATAAGGCAAATCAGTAACCACTAGGCAAGGGAAACTACTCCTACAGTTATAGAAGGAGAATGTGGGGAAAAGCATGTCTAGAGCAAAAGAGGAGGAGGAAAGGAAGACAAAAGGAAAAGGGTCAAGGACAGTTGCAGGTAAGAGAAGAAAAGTTATGAAGAAAAGACTTTAGAGGGAAGCACAGGAAGCAGAGCAAATAAACAGGGGAAGGGAGGGCCAAAGTTTAGGAAAGTGCTATGAGAAAGCAGATTGACCAACAGTAGATTTTCTAGAAGTGGTAGAGATGGTATGTGAGATATTGCTTTGGAGAGGATGGGATGAAGAACAGGGAGATGATAGAATGGATTTAAGGTAGGATGGCTAGGAACTGAATCAGAATTTGGAAATAAACAAAGGAAAGGCAACTGCCATTGAGAGGAAGGGAGAAAGAGCAGTGACTGCTGGTGTGTACGATGGAGTCAATCTAAAGCAAAATGATGAAAAGAGTGAAAGAGGCGGTCAAGTCTGGCAAGGATGGATTGGGAGTAGGGCTGTGAGGAATGCTGAATTTCTGACAAAACAGAATTCTGTGGAATTTTAGAAAATTCTGCCGATTTCCATCATTTGTGGAACTTCAACATTCTGCATGCGAAATACATTTTGTGGAATAATAATCTGCAGTTCACATAAACTGCAGATTATTTTTCAACAATCTGCAGAAAATTATTCCTTGGTTTACATGATCCAGGGAACATTATTCTGCAGTTTGCACAGAAATGCTTTTCTAAATTATGCAGAATTTAGAAAGAAAATCCACAAAACATTTCAGAGGTGCAATTGCCATTCTGCAGTAAATCCAATAGTGGAATTTCACATTCTGCATAGACCTACAGTAATTGGGAATGCCAATATAGACTAAGTCACCATAGTATAAAATAGGGAGGCAGTATAGCACAGTGGTTTAAGGTTCTGAGCTGCAAATCTGGTGACATCCAGCAGACCAGACCTGGGTTTGAATCCCACAGTTTCCACTTGCATACTGTGTGACCTTGAGCAAGTCACATAACTTCCCTGTGCTCCCAGGTTGCACCTGTAAAAAAGCTTTCAGCTTAGTGTGCTACTCCTGGTTAAGCAACTTAAAAAAAAAACAATCTTTAGAACAATTTCTTGCCAGGCAGGAAGTGGGATACTCACATTATTCTTATACAGTGCACCAAGCTTGGTATGAAACATATGGTGAATGGCATCAATATGCACTGAGAAATCAAGTTGTCGCTCAAGCCATACCCATAGATCATTAAAAGAGGAAGCATTCTCAACCTTAGCATCATGAAGCATGCAAAATGAAAGTAGTCTGGTAAGCCTCTGCCAGGTACCAACAGTCAAGGAAACTATTTTTTTTTTTTGTTTTTTTTTTGGCATTGAGGGACAGTTGCTTGGACTTGAACTAGTGCTGAATGGTGTCAAAATCCAGCGGTAGATGTGAGGAAAGGTCATGGGAAGAGGAACCCAATGCAAAAAGTACTGCATTATCAGTGTACATATGAATGGATGCAGAGGAATAAACAAAGGGGAGGTCATTCAATAATATGGAAATGAGAACAGGACACAGCACAAACCCTTGAGGGACACCTCAGCAGATGGAGAGTGATGATGAAATGAAGCTTTCTATCTGAACAGCTTGAGACCTTCCATCAAGGTAGGAATTAAACCTACTGACAGAAGAGTTAGAGAGGCCCACTGCTTTAAGCTTGTTCAAAAAGTGGGAATGTGCCACAGAGTCAAAAGTTTTCAAAAGATCAACAAAAATGGCAGAAGTGATCAGTCCCTGATCAATACCTGTGAGGATGAAGTCAGTGAGCTGGATGAGGGACATATGGCACAAGTGTGATATTTCAAAAATGGAACTGTTCACCTGCAAGTAATTACAGGAGCAGGCTTGCAGTCACTTGTGAGAGTGGGCAGAATAAGTACAGAATTCAGGCAGTGGCACAATGTTCAGGCTGCAGCACTATAAAGGACATAGTCACTTAAAAAGCAGACAATACATCAGACTGCACAGATTACCATACTTGCAGGATGAACACAGGCACAGGATCAGTAATCATTGTTGGAAATGCCTGTTTCTCTCCAGTATCACATAAATTTGTAGAAAAAGTTAGCACTGTAGTGGGGATAGCATTGAGTGCTTCTTCAATAAAGTTGCATTATAATTTTCAAATTGTTTTAAATTTACTTTCCAGTACTCCAACATTTCACCCACTTTTCAAGGGGAATTTTTTTTCTTAGTTTCAAAGTATGAACAAAAAATTAAATTAAATTAGAGTAAAAGCTAGACCTTGTCTGTTCAACAACTACCTGATTGTTTTCTACAACATACAGGGAACAGTTGAGTACACCCACCCACCCTCCTCCGATCCCACCCTCCCGAGTGCTCTTGCTTTATAGGTGTGTAGCGTAGCCCGCAACACCTGATAGGAGGTAGTAAGGTACAAAGAAAAAAATTCACTGTTCGGTTTTCTTTTTGTCCACACTTCCTGCAAAGAAACAGGAATCAGCACTATCTCTCAACTAAAAACAAAAAACAAAATAAACTGCGGTGCACTGTACAATAGGATCTACAAATGGCAACTAGGACCTTGCTGTGCATGTTGCGACTTAGCAGATCTTGCAGCCCAACTACAGGATGCTTGGATTATAATATATGACCTCCAATACAGGGAACTCTATAGCACACCTCCTCAACCCCCCCACCACCCTTACCAGCATGTCGGCCATGGGCCAGGACTCTAGACAGGGTCCAGAGACTGGCAGATGGAAAGGAAAAAGAGACATAATAGGAGGACCAGGAAGGAAGCCAAAACCCAGGATCATTTCCTGGCCATCCAAACAAAAAACAGGTTTGCTCCACTGCTACCAACCACGGACAAAGTAATACAAGGTAAAGAAGTTAAACCACCAAAAAAGGCGAATACGTCAATTAAAACCAATACAAACTACGATAAAAACAAAAATAATAATACTCAAAATATAACCAACAACAACACCAAAACCAAATGCAATAACAACAAAAATACTAATTCTTAAAATAAAAACAACACAAATATAAACAAAAGCAAAATTATCATAATCGGGGATTCTATGATCCGAGGAGTGGAACACCACCTAACACAAAATGTTAAAAGTGACATTGTGATAAAGTGTCTACCAGGAGCCTCTGTAAGTAGGGACACTAATCACATAAAGACAATTGTACAGTAATCAGGGGATGTTACACATATAACAATACACCTTGGTACCAATGACTTGGCAAATCACACAATTCATGAGGCCAAGAAACACTGCTTGGACCTGGCCAACAAACTTTCTTCCCTTCCATCCAAATTAGCCTTCTCAGAAGTGCTGCCAGTATGGGAAAAAGGAAAAAGCACCAAGCAAGTCAAAGAGATTGAAGTGGGTGAATTCAACTCATGGCTGCATGACTGGTGCCAAGACAAGGGATACCACTACATAGGGAACTGGCACAACTTTTGGGAAAGAGTTTTTTTTAAATATGATGGCTTGCACCTAAACAGAGTAGGTGTGCGAGCATTTGGACAAAAATTTGTTGTCTAGACAAGTAGTTTAAACTAAATAAAGGGGAGTTTGACGTAGCTTACACCCTTGCCATCAGTGGGCTGGTCATCATTCCTAACATGCCAAATGCTCGCATACATCCTTAGAAAACAAATCAGAGTCAACATCCGCCAGAACCAGCAACCTCCATAATATTTTGGCCAAAAAGAGCAAACTGGAGCAGTCCAGGAAGAGGGTACAACCTCATGCCAAAAAGGATGTACAGTTCTGGAAGGCAATTGTTGCAAATACTAGGAACCTAACCAACAAACTTCCCAAACTCAACCATCTTGGTAACAGAAAGGTTGGACTGGGTGGCTGTAACAGAAATTTAGTTCACGGAAAACCATGGATGGGATACAGCCATTCCCAATACAATCTGCTTAGGAAAGATCGCCAGGGCAGATAAAAGAGGGGGCAGGCATAGCCATTTATATTCAGGAGGAAATAAAAGCCACAGATGTAAAAGGGCAACCTGGAGACTTCAAGTCACTGTGGCTAACAGTAGACACATGCAAGGAAAAACCCTTCAGAATCGGCATCATGAACAGGTACCCAAATCAAAGACATAAAGCAGACAAAGACCTAATAAAGGACATCCACAAAATGTCTGATGAAGGTGAAGTAGTACTGGTGGGGGACTTCAACCTACCAGATTTTAGCTGGAGCACACTAACGGCAGCAACATCAAGAAGTAGGGACTTCTTATTATCACTGCAAGGCGCGTGACTGTGCAGACTTGTTAAAACCCCAAGGAGAGATGCCATTCTCGATCTTGTCTTCACAAACTCTGAAAGGGTCAAGGACATCGAAGTGGGATGCCATATGGGCAACAGCGACCATTGCATGGTAAGCTTTAAGGTAAATATATCACAGGACACCAGTCACTCAAGGATAAGGGGGCTAGATTTCAGAAAGGTTGACCTCCAAAAAATTAGGAACAACATAAGTAGCCAGTTAATGGATAAAGAAGTTTAGGAGGTGGAGGACATGTGGGAGAGACCCAAGAGAGCAATAAAGATTGTCACAGATCAATGTGCCAGATGGGTCAGCAAAGCAAAAAGAAAAAGAGATGCTTTATGGTTTTCCAAAGAAGTGGCTACCACAATCATAGAAAAAACATAGAAGTTGATGGCAGATAAGGACCGCAAGATCCATCCAGTCTGCCCATTTCTTTTTCCGCCTTACGAATGTGCCATCTGCCTTTGATCTGTCAATGGCCTATCTATTCATACTCATCTGTATTGCTCCCTTATGCCTATCCCATGCCTGTTTGAAGCCCTGCACTGTATTCATATTCACCACTTCCTGAGGTAGGCCATTTCATGCATCCAAGACTCTTTCTGTAAAAAAGAACTTCCTCATGTTACCCCTTAATCGGCTTTCCTCTAATCTCATGCTGTGTCCTCTTGTTCTGCTATTTTTCTTATATTGAAACATGTTAGACTCTTTCACCTTGTTAATGCCCTTAAGGAGTTTGAATGTTTTGATAATATCACCTCTCTCCCTCCTTTGCTCTAGGGTATACATATTGAGCTCCGTTAATCTGTCCTCATTTGTTTTCTGATGCAGTCCCTGTACCATTTTGATTGCCTTTCTCTAGAGTGCCTCAATTTGGTTAATGTCCTTGTGAAGGTGTGGCCTCCAGTACTGCACACAGTACTCCATATAGGGTCTAACCGGTGTCTTGTAAAGAGGGACTACCTCCCTTTTCTGACTTGTGATGCCTCTACTAATACACCCCAACATCCCCCTAGCCTTACCTACTGCTTTAGTGGTCTGCTTGGATGATTTCAGGTAATCGGTGATGATGATGCCCAAGTCTCTTTCTTCCCTTGTGACTGCCAGCAACTCCCCTCCCAGCCTATAGGTGGCTTCAGGGTTTCTTTTCCCTATGTGCATGATCTTGCACTTCTTTGCATACAGCATATACCAGGAAATCAAAACTGAGAAAGACTGGGAGTTGTACAAAGAAAAAATGAGAGTCTAATAAACAAATTAGAAAGGCAAAAGCCCAGACAGAGGAAAAAATAGCATAAGGGACAAAGAAAGGAGACAAATAATTTTTTAGATGCATTAGGGAACATAGGAAGGCAAAATTGGGGGGATAGTAAAAATTGCTACTGAAGAAGGGAAATGCACCAAACATGACCCAGAGAAAGCCAAAATCCTCAACAAATACTTCTGCTCGGTGTTTACCAAAGAGGACCCAGGGGATGGCCCAGCCCTGAAAAAAAAACACAACACCCCAGGATCGGGGTAGACACAAGTCCCTTTACAGAACCCAAGGTAAGGGAGGCGCTAATTAAACTAAAAGCAGACAAAGCCATGGGACCAGACAAAATGCACTCCAGAATCCTTAAGGAACTGGGGGCAGAATTAGCAGTCCCTCTGGCACTTCTATTCATGAAATCCTTGAAGAGCAGTGTGGTACCCAAAGACTGGAAAAAGGCAATAGTGGTTCCACTTCACAAATCAGGCAATTGCAAAGAGACTAGTAATTATAGACCACTAAGCCTCAAATGTATAGTAGGGAAACTAATGGAGACACTACTCAAACAGAGGAGCATAGCATTCCTCTAAACTAGAAGCCAACAAGACCCAGAACAGCATGGATTCACAGCAAGTAGGTCATGCCAGACAAGTCTGCTCAAGTTTTTTTTTTTACTACACTACAAAAATAGTGGACCATGGTAGGGCAGTAGATGTGGTCTACCTAGTCTTTAGTAAGGCATTCGACTCGGTTCCACACAGAAGGCTGGTAAAGAGGCTTGACCACACAGGGGTTGGCCTAGAAGTAGTCAGATGGGTACAAAACTGGTTACAAGGCAGAACCCAGAATGTACAGGTTAATGGAACACAATTAATGGAAGGCAGGGTGACCAGAGGGGTGCCACAGGGCTCAGTGCTAGGGCCTCTGCTCTTCATTGTTTTTGTAGCAGACATCATTGACAGACTGGAAGGGAAGGTGTGCCTGTTCACAGATGACACCAAGCTATGTAATGGTGGACACCTCAGAAGGAGTAAGCAAGATAGGAGCTGACCTCAAGAAACTAAAAGTATGATCTGGAATGTGACAGCTGAGATTTAATGCCAAAAAGTGCAGGGTCATGCACACAGGAAAGAAAAATCCAAGAAAAGAGTATTACCTAGGAGGAGAAAGACTGGTGGCCTCAAACCAGGAATGAGATCTGGGAATCATAATCTCAGACAACTTAAAAGTTAGTAAGCAGTATGAGAAGACAACATTGAAGGCTAACAGAATGCTGTGCTGCATTGGGAGGGGAATCACAAGCAGGAGGAGGGGGTGGTACTACCACTGTATAGATTGCTGGTCAGGCCTCACCTGGAATACAGAGTCCAGTTCTGGAGGCCTCACCTCAGGAAGGACATTGACCAGGTGGAAACAATACAGAGAAAGGTGACAACAATGATTCAGGGTCTGCAGTACATATCCTATGAGGAAAGACTTAGGGAACTGAATATGTACTCCCTGGAGCAGAGAAGAGAGAGGGCACATGATTGAAACATACAAGTACATAAATGGCATTAACAAGGTACAGGCACAGGAACTTTTTCATTTCAAGAAGGGCCCTAGGACCAGGGGACATGACCTCAGGCTGCAATTAGAGAGGTTCTTTACCAACACCAAGAAGTTTTTCTTCACAGAAAGAGTGATGGATGCCTGAAACAGCCTTCCCCAAGAGTTTGAGGGGGTCAACACTGTGGAGGATTCAAGAATGCAAGGGATAGACACAAGGGAGCCCTGACTACAATGGGCAACTAGAGTGTCAAAATAGGTGTAAACAAATGGGCAAACTAAATGGACCTAGCGGTCTCCTTCTGCCGTCCATATCTATGTTTCTATGTTGCTATACAAATTAGATAGTATTCCTTATTGTGCCTCATTCATTATTGTTAGATATTACATATAATTTTCCATAAATATTATATGAATAAGGCATACCTTAGAGCTTTTAATGTTGTATTTTACTAGGTAGACTATTCATTTCAGTATTTCTCATTCTCCTTTAATCCTGTGGGAAACCTCAATAAAACATTTTAATTTTTTAACCACGTATAGCAATGTTCTACTACCCATCACCATTTGTTTGTGCCTGTGCTTTCAGCCTTGTATCTCTGTTGCACAGGTTTACCTGACTGCACAGCAACATTTTACTTACATATTTTTAGGAATGAAAGTATTTTCCCTTTGGTTAATGAATTTACTGGTTTATATTTCCACAAGTCACATTTTCTCAAGTAAGCAATTCCATTTACCTTTACAAAATTCAGTGGCTTGTAAGTGTACTCTGAATGGTGTCAATATAGATAGGGCACTAATCCATAAACTGCTCCCTTTTTGAGCATGCACCAACTAAAGACACACAGAAACAGTTGCCATATTGGTCCTTGTAAGAACAGATCCAGAAACAAATGGTTTGACACATTTTATTGGACCAACATAGATGTAACAAAAGAAAATGGTGCTTAAACATTAGGACCAACTAAATCCTTCCTCAGAAGCTTATGACAGTTGTTTGTAAAAACACATTCTGTTAACACCCAGATTACACATAAAAAAGAGAAAGAATTCTCATTGGTTTAAAATACCTTTTTTTAAAAAATAACTGAGGATTAAATGCAATAAATCAGTTTAACTCAGCTAGCTGCTCTGAAGCACCCCAAGATGAAATTCCAAGAGAGGCAGATAAGATTAATCCTTCGAGAGGCCAGGTAGTTACAATAACTTACATTATGAAAGAATGATAGTGTTACGAGAACACTCTCTTGCGTGTTATAAGAATACACTCTTTATTAAATGCAAGACCTTTCGATTTAATACTCATTTAAGAACATGTTAAGAATGTGATCATATTCCATGTTAAAAACTATAAAATAGAAATTGTCTATCTATGGCAATAGGAAGGTAAAAAGAAAAGTTTCCCTACAATGAACAAACTATTTCACACAATCAGATAGTATTAAACTTATCTGAAGACAATTTATCAACTATATACTTTACTAGAAAAAACATTTTATGAACATTAAAACATTCAGTGCTCTAACAAGATTTTTTTACAAGAAATATCAACTGTCAGAATTAGAGCACAATAAATAAACAAACCTACTAGTGATCCCCTCGAAAATGAGATCATGAATCCTAATATGTTAGTGTTTAATAATGTGTCAGTAAATAATCAATCTACTATATGTACAGTAACAGTCTTAGGAATGTGAATCAAAAACTAAAGGAATTAAACAGCCCCCCCCCCCGGCAACATCATGATATAGATAACTAATAGGAAGAAAGCATAAATTCACTATGTATGTGAACCAAG
Source organism: Neoceratodus forsteri (assembly GCA_016271365.2). NCBI lineage: Eukaryota > Metazoa > Chordata > Ceratodontiformes > Ceratodontidae > Neoceratodus > Neoceratodus forsteri. Next base: position 1,059,782,466 of record CM028132.1, on the reverse strand, counting down.
AGTCCTAACACACTGTAACATCATAATGTCATGTTGTATTTATTTATTTTATTTATTTCAAAGTTCAGAAATACACCTTTGAGCAGCCACGTAAGGGGTTGAACCACATCCTGGGCAATCAGCTGCCTTCATGGAGGTGGAGACAGCCTGCCCACCATTGCACAAACTTGGGCATGGGAGAGAAACAGAAAATTCTGGGACCTGGCAGGACCCATGATGGCCTAAGAAGACATGAGGATATACCCCCTTGAGGGAGGGGTCATAGCCTCTGCTGGGTTCGTGGCAGCACAGAAAATAATAATAATTAAAAAAAATGATCATTTACAAAGGTTTCTCATCAGAATAATAATTTGTTAACACCATGTCAAATAAAGTATTAAAAAAGGCTGGACAATATTGATTCAGTGACGCAACAAAACAGAATGAGTAACACAAGTACCATTTCAGCAATAGAGTGAACAAAAGGTAACATTCAACAGGTCAGATAATACAAAGCATAGCATAGGCACTAGGAGCTATACAAAGGTAGCAGCCCATAGGGGTATTGTCAGAGGTTAAGTCTGTGTGTTTTTATGGCACAGTGGAATGGAGGAGAGGCACATGCTCGAGGAGACCATGTGGTAGATAAGGTGCTGGCATCATGTACACATGTAAGAGAGGACCTTAGGGGGCAGAAGCACTATGATTAGATGGTGCAAAGGTTGGATAGGGGTGCAGTTAGCAAGTGACAGTGCATGAGATGGGGTTTCATTAGGAGAAGTGGCTACATTTGGAGCCAGGTAGGAGTAAATTTAGAAGTTCCCGTTTGAAAGGACCCAGCTTAGTTGGTGTCTTTTATATTACCTGAATTTCATTAAGCCAGCTTGGTGCCCTGGTTGCAAAGGAACATTTGGCTACAGCTGTTCAGTTGAAAGGAAAAGCCGATGTACTGATGGTCATGCCTCTGGTTGGATAAGGATTTTGGGCAGGTTGTAAGAGACTTTGCAGCCGGGGGTGGGGGTGGGTCATGCCCATGAGCACTTTCATGCCTAGCAGGCAGGTTTGATACTTTATTCTCACCTGCAGGGGAAGCCAGTTTGTGAGAGAGTAAAGAGTGCAGGTGTCCGTAAGTTATTCAGTCCCAGTTACAAAGTGGCAGGCTTTGTTCAAGACTAACCAGACTCTGTTTAATATAGAGTCTGTGGCACTCCTATAGACTGTTAGGCCATAGTCAGCTATGGGGAGGATGGAACTTGTAACTGCCACTTTTCCAGTGTTTGGTGATTTACTTTTTCTATTACTTTCTATTACTTTTGGAAACTTGTTCCAGAAAGCTCTGTGCTTTCACTAGCAAGGATGGAGAAGTACCGGAAAAAGTAATACACCTTACAGTTACAATTACTTATGTCATTTTTGTACAAAAGAAATACATACAGAAACTGTATCTAATTACATTTATTTGAAAGTAACTATTAACAAACCTGTTACTTTCAAAAAATGTAATCTGTTAGTTATTCATAATTATTGTGTTGTTTTTGTATAAAAAGAAATAACTATAATTGTAAGGTGTATACTTTTTGTAATACTTCTCCGTCCTTGCTAGTGACCACACAGAGCTTCCTGCAACAAGTTTCCAATTGTAATAGAAAGTAATAGAAAAAGTAACTTACCCAAAACTGCATTTTCTGGCTTCCAGCGTAAGGTTGTGCCTATGCTCCTAGTCTCCTGTTAATGTTGCAGAGAATTTGGTCAACATGTGGTGCAAATGTTACAGTCTGGTGGATGATGACCCGAGGTATTTTAAAGTTTCTACCTGTTCTAGAGGGTTGCACTTACTGATGAGGATGTTGAGCACTTGTACCTTAGTTCACTTCTGTGCACTTGAGAAGAACATTGTTTTGGTCTTCTTGTAGTTGAGCACAAGCTTGTTCTGCTGGAACCAATCCTCAAGGGATGTAAAGTTGCATTGGAGGTCCAAGCAAACAAGTCCTTGCAGGGGTTACTTGCACAGATGACTGCATCATCTGCGTAAAGTCAGACAGTGGATCTAGGGCAGGCTTCACGAATGTTATTGATGAAGAGGCTGAACAAAAAGGGCCCCAGGATGGAGCATTGCAACACACCCGATGTGACAGGCTTGGTATCAGATAGCTCCCCATTTCTCTTAACATGTTGCGATATGCCTGAAAGGTAGCTTTTAAACCAGAGCACAGTGTCTGCAGAGAGAGACCTAATGTGGGTAGCTTTGTTAGTAGGAGTGTGTGGTTTATTAAATCAAAGGCCTTGGTGAGATCTATGTAGATAGAGCCCACCAGGTGTCCTTTGTCAAGAGCCTTGTGTAGTATGCTTGTGTATTCGATCAGTGCAGTGACGGTGCTGTGCATTTTACGGAAACAGTGTTGTTGTTTACATTGCACATTATACTGGCTGAGGTATGAGATGAGTTGGTCAGATGTAATTCTCTTGATTTGCTTTGTACAGTGGGGAGAGAATGAATATAGGCCTGTAGTTTGCAACTAATGTGCAGTCCCCACTTTTATGGATGGGGTGACCAGGGCACTTTTCCATTCCTTGGAGAACTGTGAGAATCTGAGGGAGAGGTTAAAAAGTTTAGTCAGGGGGATGGCAAGCTAGTCCAGGACCAGGGCAACTAGTTTCATGCCACCTGAGTCACTTCCCATCCTTGTTTTCCCCAGTAACATAGCAGTGTCCTTTACTGAGACAGATTTGAAGTAGAATTGTGGCCTACATTGGCCTGTTTGGTTGTAATCATGGGATACAGTGGTGGCAGTGGATTTGTCTTCAGGGGGAGGATGGTACTAAGGTCGGTGAAGGCTTTATTGAATTAATTGCTTATCTCAATAGGTCAAGTGTGATGCTTCCATTTGAGTTGAGCAATGTTGGTGATATTTTATCACCCCTGCCCAGGAGATCATTTAGCAAATTCCAGAAGGCCTTCCCCTTTCTCCAGCAGCTAGTTTGCTGCTCTTCATAAAAGTCAGCCTTAGCCCGACTGATATTCTTAGTACACCTATTCCTAGCTGCCCTGTATTCCTGCCAGTGTGCCTGCATGCTGTACTCCTGGACTTTGCGCCATAGGTTGTCTGTGCCCCACATTTGAACAGGCAGTGACAGTGTAACCCATGTGGCAGAGTCCCCTTGGATGACCCGCTTCTTGAAAGGGGCACATTTATCTGCAATGGCATTAAATACAGTTATGAAGTGGTCAAGGGCTGCATCTGTGTTGGTGGTGGAATCCAGTTGGCTTCAATTTAGTTGGTCCAAGTGGGCTTTGAATGTGCTCAGTGCCCCTTTGGGGTGTACCCTATTGTAGGTTGTTTTGGGAGCTGACTGGATTAGTTTGGTGGACCAACTACACATAATTGGTAAGTGGTCACTCAGAACATTGGGCATCATAGTAACCTCCTTCAATCTATCTGGGAGGATAGTGAGAACCCAGTCTATAAGGGTTGAAGTGCCTATTTTGTAATTCATTCTGGTGCTTTCTGTAACAGCTTGTGTAAGTTAAAGATAGTGTATTTGGTCTTTCTAACCTGTGCTAGATTTTGCCTTCCAATTGACATTAAAATTACCCACTTATACAGTTTCTCGATTCTGGCTTACTTGCTTGTAATGCAAGGCAAAAGTGTCTGGTCCAACTTGTTTCTTTCCTGGGGGAATGTAAATGGTAATAATGGTTAGGTTATTCCTCCTATTCCCTAATATTAGGTGTATTGCTAGGCACTCATAGCTATCATTGGTCCCATCTAGGGTGATTTTATAACCTTGCAGGGTGTTTCATAGGTAGACTAGGCATCCACCTACCCATTTACCTATACAGTCTAACTGGAAGTGGTTATATCAGGCTTTCGACACTGTCTCCCATCCACTGCTGCTGAATGCACTCTGCCTCACTGGTCTCTCGGCTGGCCCCCTGGCATGGTGTGCTAGCTATCTTGACACTCGATCCCAGTGTGTCAAGATTAATAGCACACTCTCCGACACCCATCCCATTCTCTCTGGGGTCCCCCAAGGCTCCATCCTGGCCCCCTTCTCTTCTCGCTGTATCTGAACACCCTGCCCAGTGCATGCTCTGGCAAAATTCTGCTGTATGCAGACGACGCTGTCCTTTTGCCACCCACCGTAATCCCATCTCCTGCAGGACTCCCTACAGCAGTCTTTCAACAGTGCCGAGGCTTGGTTTAAGGAGCGTGACTGTCATCAATCTTAAGAAAACCAAAACTATGCTCTTTTCACACCCCAAAACAAAGCTAGCAACCACCCACTCTATATCCTTCCAAGCACCAACCAACCACTGGAACAAGTCTGCTCCTACAAATACATTGGGGTTACCTGATTCAGCCTCACATTCCACAACCACATCGATGCCCTAACATCCGCCACCAACACACGGCTTGGCATCCTATTCCGCCATAAAACCTGCCTTCCACCAAATGCTCTCCGGCTAGCTGTTACATCGTCCGTTCTGTCCCTTGTAGACTATGGTCTACCAGTATACAGTGCTGCCGACACCACTGCACTCAACAAAATTCACCTAACCCTGAATAAAGCGTGCAGATTGATTACTGGTGCCCCCAGGCTCACACACACCTGTCAGCTATATGTCGATGCTAACCTGCTTACCCTGGATTAACTGCTCCGATACCAGACCTGTCTCCTCACCAAAAAAACCCTACTCGGGCTCTCCCCCCCTGGGGTAACGGCATCCATCCACCAGAGCCCTCCCACCATTGCAACACGGTCTTCCTACAAGACCACTCTAAAGTTCCCCAGGACGAGAACCAGCCGTGGCCAGAGGTCCTTCAGCTATAGAGCCCCAACCTGGTTTAACTCTCTCCCTGCCACCATCACCAATGCCATCACCATCTCCACATTTCAAAACCGCACTTGAACCACATCTTCCTTTTCGTAACTGCTCCTGTCTCTGAACATAGCCTCCACCTCTTTCTCTTGACAATGCCCCTGGGCAGCTCTCCACCCTACCATCCCTCCACCACTTCCCTGTACACCATGCCTAGGTTTAACCTGGCCAGTGCCAGCTGTTTTCAATGTTTATCTACCAGAATGCTCACTTGATACCGACTTGTGTAATACCTTATAAATTACATGTACCCTGTACCCAATTGTATTTGTCTGACCACTATGTGACGTGGCACCTCTGGTGAATGCCTATTGATTTTTTGCAAATCTTTGCTATGTAACCGAAACGCAATGTATGTCTTTATGTGATGAAGTACCTTTGGAAACGAGCCTCTGGCTCAAAGGTTGTAAACTGATTCTTAAATAAATAAAATAAATAAAATATCCTTGCTGGGAGACAGAGGTTTTGGGTTTTTAGAGGATGGCCATGTCTCACTGAATGAGATGATGTCTTGCTGGTTTTGTCTCACCCAGGCTTTGAACTGAGCCATCTTTGGCAGGAGGCTGCCAATATTCATGTACCTGAACATAAGCCTTACCTCATAAAATCACAACCTCAACCCCCACCCACATGCACAACCCCCCCAACTAACACACTATCACCCATACCCCCCACAAAAAGTTTATGGGAAAATCCAACATATTGATAACCAGATAAAAGGGACACTATGACCATGCAGTATTAAAAAAAAAAACACTGAAGTCACATTGTATGTTCATCCTTTGTACTTAATGACTATGTAAGTTCAAGAAGGGTAATGTGTCATGAAACCCAAATCAATGTTTGTGCCATATTCGGTGTGCCAATGCAAGGTTGACTCTACCAGCGTGAACACCAGCACAGTGACAGATTTCTCCTGTCTGCAGTGAGTTACTGTGCTGGTGCAAGGAAGACACTGGGCTTGTGTCTCCTGGTGTTGCGCCCCCTCCCTGGTCCAACTCTGACTCGGAGTTGGGTATTTAGATACCAGAAAGTGTGGGGCCAAAGCCCCCCAATGGAAATGCACCGACATCCCCGACAGTACAATGCTTACAGTTGGCATTGTGTCTGTCACTGTGGGGGATGTCGGTGTGAGCACTGTCTCAGTGCTATAGTAAAACCACTACATTCTACCATATTGAGAAGTAAAATAAGCCTGACCTCAAAATTCCATCTCTGTTGTGTATTTTTGAAATGTACTTTTAAGACTATTACTGACATATCTGAGATGGAATGATCAGTCAGAGAGAAGTGCTCTCCCACCGGCTTTTAAGTCATCTTCATATTAATACTGTAGTATGTCTGTGCGAGTTCATTCTAGTGTGGAGAGGTTGCCTTGTCTCTCTCACATATCCTGGTTGTGGACATCTCTTGCATTGAATGAAATAAACAACATTCTGTGATGCACATGTATAATTCCCCTGTATCCTGAATTGTCTGTTTTTTGAAGTAACTACACAACTTGAAGTGAAAATGTGCTCACAAGTCCTACATCTAGGGTGATTGCAGGGTTGTGTACCATTTAGTGTTACGGTATTCTGTTCTGGTGCAAGTTTACTCCTAACAATCAGGTTGGCTAAGTTAGGTGGTTGTTTAAAAGATAGTAGTGGTAGTTCTTGAAAAATACAATTTAGGGTCTCGTCCTCACTAAATATTTGGTGGAGGCCCTTAATAAGCTTATGTAGAAGTTCAAGGTCAGGATGATATGTGACTACTTAGGGTATTCTGTTGGTAGCGGTCCTTTATTTATACTGAAGTGATAGTTCCCTTGGTATCTGTGTTGCACATTCTGCTGCTCTGTCAAATTCTCTGGAAAAGTGTCCCTGCTCAATAAAGTTTTTTTTTTTCAATATAACCAAATGTTTATCACTGTCTTCTTCACTTGAACAGATACTGCACAGTGATATTGAAGCACTTGACTGTAGATTACAGATTTAATTGTGTGGGCTGGGATGATTACTATTTGGAACCTTACACACATGTATTTACAGGAAACCAACAGACAGACAGAGATACTTGCATAGATATAATAATCACCCAAGCCACACAAAAAATCTATAATATGCAATCAGGCGTTTCAATAGCACTGTATCTGTTCAATTGAGGAAGACAGAGATGCATATTTAATGTGCAAGTTTTACAAACTAGAGCTTGTTTTTATGCACTTCTATACCTGTTGGTTGACTCAGATGGGGTCCGTGTATACCTGGTGAAGGACTACAGACCGTGGGTGGGGTTGTAGTTCTCAGGGCTGACCCCGCTGAACTACTGGTTGTATTGCACAAAGCACATTGGATTTCAACCTAGCCAGGCTGTATTTTTAGTTTCTGTTAGGCAGCAATAGCTGGGGCAGACGTATTGATTTGCAGTAAAACACAATTTTGCCAGTGTTCGAGCATGACCTCCGGTACCCTTCCGGGTCGCTTAGTATAAACTCCCCCTAGTGAGTGGGCATTTGTTTGCATTTCTTTGCTGCACTGTGAGTCAGATGCTGGAAGCTGGGAGACAGTGACAGCAGTAATATGCAATGTTTAAGCACTATTGCATGGTTTTTATGCACTTCTACATCTGTTGGTGGACTCAGACAGAGTCTCTGTATATCCAGTGAAGGACTACAAACAGTGGTTAGATTTGTAGTTCTCAGAACAGACCCTGCTGAACTACTGGTCATATTGCATAAAGCACTTTGGATTTCAGCCTAGCAAGGCTGTATTTTTAGTTTCTCTTAGTTAGCATTAGCTGGGGCAGACATATCTATTTGCAGTAAAACAAATACTTTTCCAGAGTTCGAGCATGACTACCTGAACCAGTCTGGGTCACCTGGCAAAAAGTAAATTGCCCCTAGCATGTGGGTCAAGATTGGGAAGGGCAAGTGCATGGCCCCAAGTGCAGAGACATGTGCATTGTTGCGCTTGTCAGGAGGGTTCATAGGATTCAAGGACCACCTCTCTGTAAGTGTTCGTATACTATTGTTTAATGTTTGGCCCGCATTATTAAACTAATCACACTGTATCTCTTTGCTACACATGTTGGTTGTTAACTATATGACTCTCTTAGTCATGTCTGCATGTAAACTCCTACTTGTTCAATTAAAAAAAATGGGGGGGGGGTATTTTCTCCTTCATCTTGTTCAATACTTTAAACTTTCACTGCACAATATGACTAATTTCATTAAAAGCCTCAATGAGGACTGGGGCCTGAAATGTGATTAATATGCAATGTGCCTCTTTTTTGACAATAACTATGTGCAGGAATCTTTTACCTGTAATAAATGATTGTATATCAAAAAGCTGGAGCAGGTATGTAGTGCTTTAAAAACCAAACTAAACTTAGTAGAACTTAATCAGAAGGAAATGTACCATATAATATTAATATTAAATGGCACAAACTCTACTAGCTTAAGTCATATAAACCCCAGAACTTCAGCACACTTAACATTTGGATCAACAGCTTCTGTAGTGCCCAATGTACTTACTACATCCATATATCCTCCTAATAGGGAATGGTGTCAATCCAGGGGATATGGGTTGGTGGGGGGCTGGGACAGAATCTTGGACAACAATGAACTTTGTGCAGGGGATAGGCTACATCTGAGTGGGGGAAGGGGGTATTAAAGCAGATGGTGGGGGAATACTTAGCTATGAAGGTGGATTTAAACTAGGAAGGGTGGTGGCATATTGACAAGTAGTAGGCAGGGGTCCCAGAGAGGGGAGCCTAACAAGCTTACCCCCCAGGCTAGCAGGGAGGAACTTGGAGCAGTGGCATGGTGGGGTGTAGGAGATGTATAAGTCAGGGAGGGGAGGGGTCAGGGTCAGGTTGGAGGGTGGTCTCGCTGACTGCGAGAAGCCTTGGTAACAAATCAGCAGAATTACAGGCTCTCTTGGCAATAGGGAGTGTGGACATTGCGGCCATCGCAGAAATGTGGGCCACCCAGTACCAGGAATGGGATTTGATGATACCAGGGTATAGGATTTTCAGGAAGGATAGGCCTAAGGGAGAAGGGGGCATGACAATATATGTATGGGAGGGGATAAGGAGCGTTAGGGAGGAAGGGGAGGAAGGCAGAACAGAGGCCCTATGGATGCAGTTTCAAGACTCAAAAAGTAGGACATTGAGGATGGGGGTGGTGTAAAGGCTGCCAGCCCAAGGGGATGATCTGGATAGGGAGTTAGCTGAGCAAATCTGAAGGGTCTGTAGGAAAGGGAACACTATGGTGGTGGGGGACTTCAATCAATCAATCCATCAATCAAAATCTTTATTTAACCAGGTGAACACCGTTGAGCAATGCTCATTTTCAAGATGGACCTGGGTAAATTGCAAAGTCAATAAACAAGAATTACAATGTACAAGATGAGTAACAATAGCAATAGAATAGTCAAATATATATACAGAATGTAAGGTGTATCAATATATATATACAGTCAGTACATAAGGTGTATCAAAGAATAAGGTTAATATTTACACAGTGGGCCTGATCAATGTCCTGCATGAGGGAGAAGACCCAATAATTGTTATGGGGTACTAGCCTAAACCACTAAGGTGAAGGGGGGAGGGGCAGAAGGAAGGAAGCTAATGGAGGGTGGGAGGGTGATCATGTAAAAGGGCCACAGAGTACTAGGGTTGCATGGCTCAGCCAAACAGGATAGGTACAGACTCCAGGCTGGTAACAGAGAAGGTCATACACAAAGAGAAAGTGCACGGTTGATAAGGTTACAATACCTGACACGGAATCCAAGGGCTGTAGTAATGTAGGGATACTAGGATGTGGTGGGGAGGGGAGTGAGGGTGACCAAGTAATAAACAGGGCAAACACCTAGTGGACTCTGGAACAGGGGAGAGCTGAATCATGGGAGTACTCTAGAGCAATTTGGTACCTCCAGAGTCGGGGAAGCAAGAACAAGATTCCTTGCTGGAATGTGAGTATAGTGTTTCGAATGCTGCTAAGGTAATGGGGTAGAATAGTTTCAAGGTTTTTTTGAAACTTATTCCACATTAGAGGCAGCACATAACTTATGGATGCCCTACCAAAGTGCAATTTGACCTTAGGAAATGTAGGATATAGTTCTCAACACATACTTGCCTAATTTACATAGTGATAGACAATCAGAGATATATTGGGGCAGCTTTTTAGTAATGGCTTTGTAAGTCCAGAGTGCGGCATTTTCTCTGACATCTGTAATTAAGAGATGACCATCCCACAGCAGTGTACAAGGAACAGTGATGCCTGGTGTAGGGAAGACCAGTAATAAACCTTAAAGGTCTATGGTAGAGCATGTCAAGTTTGGCAAGCACCGCAGCAGGGCCCTGGCTATAAAGAAGGTCTACATAATCTAACAGAGAAACGAAGGTAGTTTGGACCAGTCTCAACTTGGCATCCCTTGAAAGAAGATTGTTAATCCAAAAAAAAGACTGAGTCTCTGTCTGAGTTTCTTTATCAGCTCTTCAATGTGGTCGATGAAGGACAGTCTATGGTCAAGCCATATCCCCAGGTATTTGAACTTTGTTACGTATTCCAGCAGTTCACCTAGGATTGTGGTGATCTGTGGTAACGTTCCAGAGGGGGCAGGATTTGGTGCATGAGCGAAAGGCGAAAAGAACATTGCTTTGTTTTTTTTGGTGTTCAGGAGCAGTTTCTGGTTTAGAAGATGGAGCTGTAGCTGGTTGAATTCAAATTGGAGATCATTACATGCAGCACCAGGGGTAGATCTCCTAATGTAAAACACTGTGTCATCTGTGAATAGACGTATGTTAGCTTCTTTGATGGTAGCATCGATTTTATTAATATAAATTATGAAGAGCAAGGGACCCAGAATGGAACCCTGTGGTACACCCCTCAATAAGGATTTTAGAGGTGAGACTTCCCCTTCTGCCTTTACCTGCTGTAGTTGGCCTGCAAGGCAGTTAGCGAACCATCTCAGGGATAGATGATCCAAACCAAGAGAGTCAGGGATTGTCTGTCTGTCAGAAATTGTGGTAGCACCAACAGAGATTTTTGTAGGTAGAGAATTATCATTAGTGTGGCCTTCTATATCCTTTATTGTTCTCCAGAATTTGGAGGAACACTTTGAGGAAGAGTCAAGTTCTGAGCAGTAAAAGTTAGCCTTTGTCTCTCTAACCACCTTAGTGCAAAGGTTCCTCACCCTCCCAAATAGACGCCAATCATTTGTAAGTTTAGTTTTGTGGCAGTTTATCAAAGCACATCATTACTCCGCATTGCGTCCTTCAGATCCATCGTAAACCACCAGCAAGATTTATTCCTAACACTGACTTTCACCAGTAGTGCGTGCTTGTTCAGAAACCCTAAGAAAATTTCATGGAAAATGTCATACACTGTATTCACTGATTTTGCAAAGTAAAAGTCCTGCCAATGTATGGAATCTCTTAGCTCAGTGATATAAGCATGGAGATCAAAGTTACATCTACACCTCTTAAAAGGAAATTTGGATGCATCTGGTGCATTATGATTTGATCTTACACAAGCAATAAAACAGTGATCATTGATGTCAGAGAAAAAAACACCAGTGTGAGAAAATAAGTGAGATTTACTCACTACAGTAATGTCCAGCAGGGTGCTATTATTAGGGTTTCTCTTGTTTAAATGCGTACCTTCATTAATGAGTTGGGACAACCCAAGGGAGTCACAGAACATTTTAAGTGGTATGGAGGCAGTGAAAAAACAGTCTAAGTTGAAGTCCCAGAATGTTACTTAAATGCTTCAAGAGCTGTAATCCAGCCGAAGGCAGCCTGTAGCAACCTATCACACAAAGTGAGACAGCGGTTGAAATCTCAGCTTTGAGAGACAGATTTTCAAATTCATTTGGGACAGAGGTCGAGTTGATGACAGAGACAGGAAATGTATCCTTAACATATATGACCACACCACCACCTCCTCTGGTGTGCCTGTCAGTTCTAAATAGGGAGTAGGAAGGGATCTATACTTCACTGTCAATGGTTGCCAGTCTGAGCCAAGATTCAGAGACCACCAGGACATCAGGTGTGGTATGGCATATCCAACCCTGGATAGAGGTAACTTTTTTTTAACATGCTACATGCAGTGACATGCATGAAGCTCACACCTTTAAGACTTGGTAAAACAGCTGGGGGTTCGATGGCTGCCGGAAGACCAGGATTGAGCTCAACATTAGCTAAGCACAACTGTAGGAGGAGCAACAGTTTTCTGATGGCACCTAGAAGGAATGTATGTACTTTAACCCATTCTCGTATGCGAGGATTATTGGATGGAGTTGGGGGGGGCCCTAGGGCTACCACCTAGCCTACCTAGCGCTGCATAGATTAACACCCTGGCTGTAAAGGACAAAGAGAATTGGGTGAAATAGGAAGAAAGAGTTGTACCCTCTAGGGCCAACTCAGTGAGAGTTCCAGCATGCCAAGGCAGCTGTATGGACACCTGCAGATTGGGGAATTTGAGGACACCTAAAAACTGGTCGATAATGTCAAGGATATCATAGCAGTCCATCACATTATTAGAATCACACGCCCCACTAGGAGATGGCTGTGTGAATTAATTTAATTCTAATGAATATAGTAAGAGCAGGGACAAGTAAAAAATCAAACAAAACACCCGCATTTTGGGGCCTGAACACAACATGTACTATAAGAACTATCAGGCACTGTCACCTGTAATCAGGTGAGGGTAGCATATAACAATTCCTTTTTTTCCCCCAATTTTGGGGTAGTATAGACTTATTAAAACTTTCCAGATTAAACTTCCCTGTCCAAAACAATATCCAAGTGATAGTACATAGAGTTCTTGTTACAGGATTTCCGTTCAGCAAGAAGAAGGTGACCAGTTTATCCTGTACACTTTGTGTGGCCCCTTTAAGTGAAAGGAAGAAAGGAAAGCAGTGACAATAGTCAGCCAATAAGGAAATGGCTAAAGGATAGGTGGGGTTTATGAGCATTTAAGGTGGCCTAGGCAGTGGGCTGGGGGTGGGCCAAAAGCAAAGAGTTAGGAGGGTGCCTGCAGGAGAGAGGGACAGACAGGGATTAGATAGTGCACATGAGAGATGGGAGGGTTTGAGTTAAACAAAGGCACACAAAAGAGCTGTAACACTAAATGTGTCCTAAATTGGTGGGTGGTCGCAGACAGCAAGTAAGGTGCCGGCTGGGTCAGCAGGGTAGTGAGAACAAAGAAACAGTAGATGGGTGCGGGCAAAATAAAGAATTAAGTTAACAGGCAGCTGTAACAGTAATCACTGAGTAAAATCTTGCACAGAAAAAAGATAAGTTTTACAGTCTTTGGTAAATGTAGCCTAACATAGTGTTCTAAGCAATCCAAACACAGTTTACACTAAAGCAGACACAGAGATATGAAATACAATCCTAGACTCAAGGGTAGCTGTGGCGCAAAGGAGTTTGGCGCCAAGCGGAGGACTGCTCACTGCGATGCCAAAAATTGGATGCAGTACAGGGAAGGGACAGACAAACAACACAGCAGTCAGTTCCAAAATAAAGAAAATATCAAGCAGGGCTGAGATAAAAAGTTGAGGGCTAAATACAAATAGAGGAAAAGTTGAAAATGTCAGGCAAAGAGAATGAGCCAATCAGGAACCTCCAAACCGGTGAGCAGCCAATGAGAACTTGTCCCTGGTACAGTGACGATATTTTGAACAAGAAATCAAGTCTCACAAAGACTAGGAGATGCTGAGTCCACATTGAAATCCGTACCTGCTGCTGGGGCTTAGGGTGGCAGGTGTGGCAGGCTCTTTGCACTGTGGAGGCACTGGTGACTTCGATCCTAACCGAGGAAAGCAGTCTCAGCCCAAGGGAGCTAGGAGGGTGCCTTTGGGAGATAGGGACAGACAGGAACTAGGTAGTGCACAGGAGAGGTGGGAGGGTTCGTGTAAAACAGACACACAAAAGAGCTGTAACACTAAATGTGTCCTAAATTGATGGGTGGTCACAGACAGTAAGCAAGACAGGAAATGGGAACAAAGAAATGGTAGACAGGGGTGGGCAAAATAAAGAATTAAGTTAACAGGCAGCTTTAACAGTAATCAATGAGTAAAATCTTGCACAGAAAAAGGGAGGTTAGGAGGGTTCATGTTGCTGGGTTTGGGGTTGGAGGAGGCAGGCTTCTTGTGCCATAGAGGCACTGGTGACTTCAATCCTGACTGCGGAAAGTGGTATCAGCTCAAGGGGCTAGGAGGACACCTGTTGCTGGTGCTTGGGGAGGTGGATGTGGCAGGCTTCTTGCACCATGGAGGTGCTGGTGACTTCGATCCTGACAGCGGATAGCAGTCTCAGCCCAAGGGGGCTAGGAGGGTGCCTGTTGCTGGGGCTTGGGGGTGGGTGTGGCAGCCTCCCTGCACCATGGAGGAACTGTTGACTTTGATCCTGACCTCGGAAAGCGGTCTCAGCCTAAGGGGGCTAGGAGGGCATCTTTAGTGGTGGAGTGGAGCACCCTAACCACCATGAGTACAAAGGAGCAGGTCATATTAAAGGCATTTCAGGACAGCTTCATGGTGCAGTTAGTCCATGAGCCAACTAGATTGGATAGGACTCTGGACCTGGTTCTATCAAATGGGGAGGCTGTAAAGGATCTGGAAGTGAAGGACACTCTGGCTGAGAGTGACCACTGCATGGTATGGTTCATGTATAACATGGGCAGAGAAACAGGAGGTATGGGTACCAGTGTGATTGACTTTATGGGGGTGGACTTTAAAAGGATGGGGGAAATTTGGGGCAGGCATTGGACAGAAATTCAGCCACGCACGGATGCTAGCCAAAAATGGGATATTATTAGGAAAGATCTGGTGGAAGCTACTGGGACATGTACAAGAACAAGGAGTAAGAAGGGAAGGGCAAAAAACCCAGCTGGCTGATGCAGATGGTCATGAAAGGAGTGAGGGCCAAAAAAAGGTATTGCGGAGACTCAAGAAATGAGGAGGGAGGATAATGGGGAGGTGTACATAAAAAAGTCCAGGGAGGTTACCAGGCTGGTCAGAGTTGCCAAGGCTTCCAGAGAACTAAGATTGGCACAGGGAATTAAGAATAGAGAAATGACTTATTCAGATACCTCTGCAAAAGACAGAAAAACAAAGATCAGATTGTGAAGATTTGGAAGGATGGGGACTGGGTGGAGAAGGGGAAGAAACAGGCAGAGGCATTAAATGATTACTTCTGCTCTGTGTTCATGAAAGAAAAAGGAGGCAGACACCACCTGGGATAGGAGGAGGAGTGGGGGAAGGGGGGAGGTGACCGATATAGGGATTACATAGGAAAGGGTGATGGAAGAATTAAGGGCCCTGAGGGGTGGTGTTGTTCGAAATTGGAAAATTTCACCTGGTGAAATACTTAGTGGAATTTGTGCATTTCACAAAATATTTCACCAGGCGAAATGTGAAATTTCACCCTCGAACCAGTGAAATTTTCTACTCATGGTTGAAATTTCACCACCCATGGGTGAAATTTTTCAATTTCGCCACCGAGCCCCCAGCCCAATCTTTAAAAAAAACTCAATCTTCTTCCCTCCCCATTCCTAGTGTCTAGTGGTCCCCCCAGGTGATCACCGGCTGAATTCAAGACCCCCCCAGTCACCCAGGTTAACCCTGGGCACCAAGCACCCAATCTTTTTTTTACATATGTATTTCTTTCTGGTCCTGGTTGGCAACCATCCTCTGCCAACAGTCCAGCCCCACACCCTGACATCGGGCAGCATCCCTTCTTCCCCCATGGTTTACCTTCCATGGCAAGGTAGTGAGGAGCCCCCCTAGCACAACTCACCTTGATCATGATCCAGTTTGGGGAGTGCCATTCAGAGTCAGGGCATGTGGAGGGTGTCTGCTTTATACTACATAACCAGGGATCATTTTCCATGCTTTCTCCCTTGCTTGAGTGGGGTGTGCAATGACACCAGTGGAGGGAGCGCACATGTGTCCACATGTGCTCCTCCAGGCATCTTCCCCATCTCAGCCCCTCTTCTACAACATTGGCGCACTGCCTCCCCACCCTCCACTAGGGGTCAGTAGCATGCCGACCACTGGAGTCCCCCCTACCCGGAGAGGGAGAGCAGTCCCTAGGATGCTCAATCCCTCTCCTCCTCTGCCAACCCCCGGGGGCCCATGTTCGTTCCTGAACATGGGTCACTGGCGTAGTGTGAGGTAAGGCATCCAGCACCTCAGCCCTCAGTGCCACTGGTCCGGCATGACCCGGCATCCAATCTTTGAAAAACAATTATCCCTTCCCCTGTCCCTGGTATCTAGTGGACCTCCCCAGCCAATCACTGGCCAAACTGAGTAAAAATCCCCCAGTCAACCTAGTTATTTCCCTTCCCCCCAGCCATGACCCTTGCCCCAATCTTCAAATGAAAAAAACAATCCCCTCCCCTGTCCCTGGTGTCTAGTGGACACGCCACCCCCTCCCTGTCTTAAGTCAGAGCCCACCCTGCTCTCCCCCCATTACCACAACTGGGCCACCGGCACAGCCCTCTACTCACCTCCATGGCCAGAAGCCTGTCTGAGCACTCAGTGAATAAGTATATACTTGCACATTCATTGAGCTCAGTCAGGCTGCCAGCCATGGAGGTGAATGAAGGGCTGTGCTGGTGGCCAGACAAATACTGAGGAGAGCTGGAAACTGGCTGGGCTCTGTCTTGGGGGTGAGGGGGTCCACTAGATATCAGGGACAGGAGACGGGATTTTTTTTTTGGTGTAAAGGACCTGTTGCCTGGTAGGAGGTCCTCCCTCAGCATTTCCAGCAGCCTCCACAATGTGCTATCTATCTGGAACTTGGATTGCTTCAGGAACAGCTTGGTGGCCTAGTATAGGCAAAATGATTTTTATGCTTTATTTATCCCCCCACCGACTGGCCCCCTTCCACTGGCCCCCCATCACTGCCAACGGGCTACTTGCCAACTATTGCCTCTCACCAATTTGAGGTACCAGCTGACCAGGTGTGGTGGGGAGACCAGCTTCATCTCGCTGGTCAGCTTCTTTTCTCCTCCATTTTTTGCAGCCCCTGAGTACAGAGCCAAGGTGTGCAATGATGCCAATGGCCGAACCATGCACGCTTCCATTCTCAGCATGCTGGGCATCTAGCTTGGCTCCGTCTCCTTGCCTGGGTTCATTCCACGGGCCTCAAGTCACAGCTAGGTGGCTAGTCAAGCAGCAGACTCCATCCCCGCCTCTCCCAGGGAGAGGAGAGCTGTCCTCCAGATGCTCGATCCTCTCCCTCCCTGTCCAACCCCCAAAAACCCACTCGCACCACAAACATGGGTCACTGGCATGGCAGGAGGTAAGGCAATGCTGTCTCAACCCTCCATGCCACTGGGACAGCTACAGGCAGGATGATTAGCACTAGATCACTAAGGGGAGTGCAGCCATCATGCTCAAGGGTGCATGAATAGCTTAGACATAGTTGTTTGGTGTGAGCCAGGGTTCGAGAGAGAGAGAGAGAGAAAGAGACAGCAATGGTTTAAAGGGGGGAGTGTTTGTGAGAAAGCTGGGCTGCCACGGCAGGGCCCTCACATAAGCCCAGGTTATATATAACAAAAAAAAAATTGGGTTGAGGGTGGAATCAAAACTATGGGGGACAGGGAAGGACGTGAAGGGGTACAGGGCATGATGACAATAGTTTGATTAATCAATTGTTTTTATGCACAGCATGGCCCATGACAGTAGAAGATCTTGTATGTACAGAGACCAGCTTTTTTTGTGGTGAACTTATTTTAATGAATAGAATAGATTGCAGGGAAAAACACATCATTACATACACTTTATATTACAATTAAAAGCACAGGATCAGTAGCAGATATGCAGAAGTGTTTAACAGCTCATCTTACATTTTACTTTAGCAGATGTTACATTTTGTCTTACAGAAGAACATATTTTCTCAGTGTAACTCAACGTACTCTTTCAATGATTGGCTGGGAGGGATCACCAGACATCAGGAAGGGGGAAAAATAAAATTTGAAGGATGGGGTATATGTGGCCGATTTCGCAGCAATTTCATTGGTGAAATAACATTTTGCAACATTTCTACTGAGGTGGAATAAGGCACTAGGTCCAGACAGCATTCACCCTAGGGTACTCACGGAACTAGCGGAGATCCTGGCAGGACCACTGGGTGACCAGTTCAATTCCTCTTTGGACACAGGATGCATACCACAGGACTGGAGGATGTCCCATGTGGTACCCATTCACAAAAGCTGACCTAAGGATGAACCAGGCAACTACAGACCAGTGAGCCTCGTATCAATTGTGGGAAAACTCATGGAGACAATTCTAAAAGAAAGGCTGATGACCTTTTTGGAAAACAATGGTCTACAGCATGGTAGCAGCAGCATGGGTTTGTCTCAGGAAGATCCTGCCAGACAAGCCTGATTAAGAACTTTGGGTGACAATGGAACTAGACAAAGGCAATGTGGTGGATGTCCTGTATTTGGATTTCAGCAAGGCCTTTGATTCCGTGTCACATGGGAGACTGGGGGAAGCTGGAATATAAGGGGGTGGGAAGAAAGATGGTTAATTAGATCACCAATTAACTAAAGGGAAGGCAGCAAAGGGTGGTGGTGGGAGGGGGAACTCTAATCACCGAGGGATGTGATGAGTGGGGTGCAGCAGGGATCAGTATTGGGACTAGTGTTGTTCAGGATAATCATACTGATATCTCCCATGCAGTCCGGAGTAAGATCAGTCTCTTTGCAGATGACAAAAAGATGGAAGCTGTGGTGGATAACATCGATGGATGGAGGGGGCTGCAAGAGGACCTGAACAAACTACAGAAGTGGTTGATTGCATGGCAGTTGGAGTTTAATGCCAAAAGGTGCAAGGTATTGCACTTCGGGACTTATAACAAGGGGAGGAGCTATCAGCTGGGGGAGGTACTGCTGGAATGCACCGAGGAGGAAAAGGATCTAGGGGTACTTATAACGGGGAGTAAGAACAACTCAGATCAGTGCAGGAAAGTGGCAGCAACAGTCAAGAGGATGCTGGGGTGTATAGCGAGGGAAATCTCCTCCAGAAGTATAGAGGTGATCCTGCCCCTCTACAGGTCACTGGTCAGGCCGCCCCTGGAATACTGTGTGCAGTACTAGCACCCACACCAGAAGAAGGACATCAGATTGTTGGAGGATGTATAGCAGTGGGTGACAAAGATAATCCAGGGATTAGAGGGATACTCCTATGAGGAGAGGCTGGGTGAGCTGAACATGTATTTCCTGGAGGAGAGATGGGATAGGTGGGACATGATCAAAACCTTTAAATACTTAAAGAAGAAAAACAAGACTAGTTCAGAAGTGATTTTCCAGATTAGAAGAGGGTGGGTCACAAGGTGGCACCAGCTGAAACTGGAGGGGGGGAGATTCAGGAGGGAAGTCATGAGACATTGTTTCACAGAGAGGGTGGTGGATAAGTGGAATACTCTGCCTGAGGAGATAGTAAATTGTAGCATGGTAGATGGTTTTAAGAGGGGATGGGACAGAGTGAGGGTGTAAATATGAAAAGGGATGGGGTGGGAGGGACAGCTGAAAACTGAGGGACTAACTGCAAAATCAAGCAGACTCGATAGATCATGAAGCCTGTTTCTACTGGCATTTTCATATGTTCGCATGTTTGTATGTACTAATAAAAAAACATGATTGAAAACTAGATCTTGCAGAAGACTGGACCATAGTTGAATCTAGGCACAAACAAAAAAAGGGCTGTAGGGCTATGGATTTTGAGCTCCCCATATGTAACCATTTTTACATCCGCTTGCGCGCATGCGCAAGGAACATTTTGGGAGAGTAGCACACTTGAAGGTGTGCCTCTCCCATCTAATGCACTGCTCCTTTGAGCAGGCGTGGTGATCCTGCACCAATGGGTGCAGGGCTCATCTATGACAGTGGTGTTCCTCTGCTTCCAAAGGAAAACACCGCTGCCATACTGGCCGCCCGCCATCCCCTCCGTCCATAGCGCTCTCTCCCCGTCTTGGCGTCCGCGCCCCAAGCTTTCCTGCCATGCTGGGGCCCACCCCGCATGGCAAAAGTTATTTTTTGCCGACAGGGTGCCCAATCCCCGTCGGCTCCATTGCCCAAGCCATCCTGCCGCCAGCTGGGGCCCACCCAGCGTGGCAAACCCGTTGTTTGTTTTGCTGACGGGTGCCCAATCCCTGTCGCTCCTCTACCCACGTAGTTTGCCTGCGGGGTGCCCAATCCCGTCGACTCCTCGGCCCCCACATCTTCTGCCATGCTGGGAGCCCACCCCAGCATGGCAAACATCCCTCGCGTCTTTTTTTTTTTCCTGAAAACAAAATGGTCCCGTAGCGCGTCTCCCAACCCCTCCCACAACCTGCACCCACCCACTGCGCGCAGCCTCCCCACCCCCCACCCCATACTTACCTCCAGACTCCGGCGCAATGATCTTCAGTGGACCAGGAACCGTCTGCACTCTTCAAAGCCGACTGCAGAACTGAGAAAATGCGGTAAGCTGTATAATGGGCTTCATGAGGATTTCAACTTTGTGCATATCTCAGTCATTTTGGAATTTTTCCAAATTTTCAACATGGGGTTTTGGGACCCCTTCTCATGAATGATGTCACTGTCATGGTGTTATTCAGGCCTGAAGGGTGATTTCTGGGCACTGCGCAGTCACTGTGTGAAATCTTGCTGACCTCGAATAACACCATGACTGTGACATAATTCATGAGAAAGGGTCCCAAAACCCATGTTGAGAATCTGGTGCAAAATTCCAAAAATGACTGTTTTACTGGCGTCGTTGCGCAGTTCCTACGAGGCTCGTAAGTTCATGAATTTTCAATATTTTCACTCCAGATTTTCAACATTGCCATTTTATCACACCTTCTTATGAGTTGTACAGCTGTCATTTTCATCTCACCCAAAATGTGTTTCCATATGGCGCACAATGACACAGTCAGTGTCTGCGAAATCATATATGGAACACATTAAGAAAATCACAGTGACACTGTTCATGAGCATAGATCTTAAAATGGCTATGTTGAAAATTTGGCGAAAAATTCCTACAAATAACTGTTTTACAATAGTTGTGCAGTTCCTCATGCGGCGCTTCTGGTAAAGTTCTTGTTCGATATTTTCACTCCAGATTTTCAACATTGCCATTTTACCACACCTACTTATGACCAGTACAGCTGTCATTTTTCACATCCTGCCCAAAACGTCTTTCCCCCCATGTAGTGCACAATGGCACAGTCGGTGTGCGAAATCAATGTATGGGACACAGTAAGAAAATCACAGTGACACTGTTCATTAGCACAGGTTTTAAAATGGCAATGTTGAAAATCTGGTGAAAAAATTCCTAAAAAATGACTGTTTTACGAGCGTGCATTGCACAGTTCCCATGCACGCTTGTAGCTTTGCAAATTTTCAATATTTCCACTCCAGATTTTCAACATTGGCATTTTACCACACTTCCTTATGAGCAGTACAGCTGTCATTTTTCACAACCTGCCCAAAACGTGTTTCCACCTATGTAGCGCACAATGGGGGTAACAAAAAGATCATGCTGACAATTTATTGTGCAAATACCAGCAATCGCACAGGGCATTAGGGTAAAGCACCATACATGCCAAACACCACTGCAAATACCTGCAAGCGTACGTTCGGCATTGACAAATGCTTTTTTCTCCTTTGGATGATAACATCACTTTAGACATAAATCCAGCTAGCCGACCTGCCAGCACAGTGGTTGGATTTCTTTTTTTTTTATTCAGTTTACTTTATTGGGACGGTGATATTACATGAGTTATACAGCCCTAATCAGGCTGACACTTACAAGTTAAACAAGCCATTATCATGAATACATGTTAGCAGAAGCAATATCATTGAAAGAAACAAGACTGACATAACACTTAGCAAAGTAGCCTAATAAAACTTTACCCAAAACCTGTCCCTACCCAACACCCACCACCCCAGCAGCATCCACAACCAATTTGGAGCACCACGAGGACTCTCAATAGGAAGAAGAAGCAAGAACTCAAAAGATACATTTAGCAGAGGGGTATTTCCTACGGCTAAAGAGATTAAGCTTGCCAAGTGGCTAGGACAGCATCCAACAGGCCCCACTTGGAGCCATAGAACTGGATCTTGTTATTCATTTTGGCTATATGTAGCTCCAATTGTAGTGTCAGTATAATCTCCTTACACCATTCTAGGATTGGTGGAAAAGTAGCATCCTTCCAGTGCCTAAGGATGACCACTTTGGCCGTAGCTGATATGATAGCCATGTACAATTTCTTTTGCTTGGTCATGCCTCTGGGGAAGCTACTCAATAGGCAAATTTCTGGTGTATAAAGGAGCTCCAGGCCTATTATCGGTGGTAATGAGGCACAAATTGCCCTCCAGAAAGGCTGGATCTTGGCACACTCCCACAGTACGTGGTACAGGTCCCCTTCTTTGGCTTCACACCTGCTACAAGTAGGTGATGGTAGTTTACCCATCTTGTAAAGTCTGGCAGGAGTATAGTACAGGTTATGCATGATATTAAATTGCTGTAGTTTATAACTATCCTGCCTAATATATTTATGGTTGTTTACCCATATCTGCTCCCATACTCCCCTATCCACTGTCATCTCTAATCTCTGTCTCCAGTAGTGACTAACATTAGAGGGTAAACCTTCATCTATCCTCTTTAATTCATTATAAACCCTAGAAACAGAATGGGGTTGGTCTGCAACCTTGAGCAGCCAGGACAGTTCGGTCCTGTTCTTCACCCATGCTTTCGTCCTGCGCAGGTGAGCTTTTATTGAATCACAAATTTGCTGGAATTTGAAATTATACCCTTTTAGATCTGGGAATTGGATACAGGCTTGTTTGTATGATATTAGTTTCCCTTGGGGTGCCAAATCCCCAAGTCGTAACCCAGCTTGCGGCCTCCAAAATGTAGACGGGATTGGGACCCGCTGTTTTAAAAAGTGGATATTATGTACCAAGAATTGTTCCGGTGAAGTCTGCCAGTTCACCTTTAGGAGCTTCTGAGCTTGATGGAGAGCTTTTAACGACCACCCAATAGGCGTATTTTTAAGTGGCTTAGGGAGGAGGTGGTTGGATTTCTACTTGTTGACTGCTCTCCTTCTCCAGGGGAAGGGGGGGTGCATGCGTGGTCAGTGCAGCAGCAACACCCAGTGGAGGCTGGGTTCATCACAAAGCACCGACACCTACTCCACTCAGAGGAGGGGCAGGGCAGAAGCTGGTCATCATTGCGTGTCCTTGCCCCTGCCTAAAAGGGGAAAAACCTTGGATCCCTGGCCATCTCCATGAGGCTTGGACCCGGGCCTCAATTAGCCTCTGCAGCCAGCTCCCCGACCAGATACTGGTATTGCGGCATGGCAGGGGAACAGTACCACAACCCCACCCTCTGAGAGGAAAGCCAGGGGTGACTGGGTGAGTGCAGGCATAGGCAGAGATGGAGGTGTGGGTGTCCATGACCAGGGCAAACATTGACGGCTGGGGGCATAACAAAAAGAAGAAAATAAATTAAAAAAAAGATATAGATCCAGCTGCAAAAAATCTAGCCCATCTGCCTTAAGCCCAACTAGTGAGGACCTAAATGTTGGCCAAACTGAAATGGAAACGGAAGCTGCAACTACAGCAGACAATCAAGGGCTAAATGATATACATTGTACACCTTTCAATTCAATTGAACAGCCTTTGGTGAGCCATCCTATCTCTAGGGACAACACCATTCTACCCCCTCCCAAGATGAGAAATCTGAAGTCACAATGCCCAGACAGGTATATTTTTAAGGGGATTCTATTGTTAAATACCTAGACAGAGTGGTTTGCAGTCAATACAAGGCAAATCAAACATGCAGTACGTTTAGCATGTATTTCAGACATCACTAACATGTTAGACACCAAAATATATGATTCAGTTGTTAACCCTCTGATAATAGTCCACGTAGGTACCAACAACATCAATAAATCAAGTATTGATAATATTAAAAGGGACTATACAGATTTGTGTAATAAACTTAAAGACAAGGGATGCTTAATTTGTATATCTGAGATTTTACCTGTACCCTAGAGCTGGCTACTTTATGAAAAAGAAAATTAAATATATTAATAAGTGGCTACGTAAATGGACTAAATGACTATTCTTGTCTAACTCATTGGGAGTTGTTTGAACACAATAACAACCTATACTGTCAGGATGGGCTGCACCTCAGCAAAATGGGAAATCATACTTTGGGAAAACAGATCAGCAGCTATTTTACAAAGACTTTAAACTAGCAGAAGTGGGGGACATAGGTTCATATCTTACTTACAATAATAGAAATAAGCAATACACATTTAACAGCATAATAACATAAGAACATAGGAACAGCACTGGCAGATGGGTACCGTGCGATCCATCTAGTCTGTCCTAGAATCTGCCTCCCTCCCTATGCAGCCTTTGTCCTAACTTGTCCTTTATGTCTGTCCCATGTGAGTCTGAACTCCCTGATTGTCTTTGATGCTACCACCTCCTGAGGCAGTCTGTTCCATGGATCTCTCACTCTCTCTGTGAAGAATTACTTCTTGATATTACTTTTGAACCTTCCTCCTACCAGTCTCATATCATGCCCTCTCATGCATGCTGCTGTGTTCTGTTGAAATAGATTGCCTGTCTGAACTGTGTTAAATCCCCTCATGTACTTAGATGTTTCAGTCATGTCCCCTTTGTTTCTTCTCTGCTCAATGGAGTATAGGTTCAGCTCCCTGAGACTTGCTTCATATGACCTGTGATGCAGTCCATGCCCCATCTTAGTAGCCCTTCTCTGCACGTCTTCAAATGGTCAATGTCCTTCTTGAGGTGAGGTCTCCAGAAATGATCGCAGTACTCCAAGTGTGGCCTCACCAAGGACCTGTAGACGGGCATGTTAACCTCCCTCTTTCTACTAGAAATACCTCTACTTATACATCCGAGGATGCCACCCGCTTTCTGTGCTACTTTCTCACATTGTTTTCCTACCTTTAAGTTTTCTGCGATGATTATGCTGAGATCTCATTCCATTTGTGTCTCCTCAAGTTGCTGTCCTCCCAGAGTGTACTTTGGGCACTCAATGGGTGCAATATATTGTTTATGAATGCAAGAAGTCTAAATCATGCAAAAAATTCAAAATTAGAAGCTGTATTACTCAGGGATCACATTGAAGTAGCAGCAGTCACAGACACCTGGTGAGATCAATCAAGTGAATTGTGTAGAGGAATACCAGGCTATAAGCTGATCTACTCTAACATAAAAGAATGATGAGGTGGCGAAGTTTTCTTTTACATTGCAAACAATATGGAATGCCACCAACTTTGGTTAACAAATGAGCCTGTAGATCAAACAGAAACTATCTGGGTGCAGCTCCAGCCACATAAGAACAAATCTATAATAATATTTGGAAACTGCTATAGGCCCCCTAACTCACATCCTGAATACAACAATGCACTTATTAATGAAATTATTCAAGCTACCAATATGGCAGATTACATTATAGTAGGTGACATCAACTTCCCAGGTATTAATTGGGATTTATTAACAGGCTGTAACCCAAACAAAAATCTATTTAGTGATGCTGTGGCATCAGAAGGTTAAGCGCAACTAGTACAAACTCCCACAAGGGGTGACAATATCTTAGACCTGTTACTCACTAACATTGACCCTAAACTAATAGAGGCATCAGTTAATCATCCTTTGCTAGGGAACAATCACAACATAATTAACTTCAATATTAACTTCTCAGTTACTAAAAGTAACAATTCTACAACAATCAATAACTATAACAAAACTGACTTTCATATGTTAAACACTATTTTATCTAACATCAACTGTGAACATCAAATGCTTAATCTTTCCACTGAGTGAAAGTGGTCTGTTTTTAAAGATACAACAGAGCTAACTGAAGCTAATTATGTCTCCAAAATAGTAAAATACAATAATAAATGAAGGATTCCACCATGGCTGACTAAATCGGTCAAAAAACATGTTAAGCCTAAAGAAAGTGCCTATAAAAACTTTAAAAAAAAGACAATCCCCCAGAAAATTACAATAAATATAAAACTTCATTAAAACACTTGAAGAAGCAAATACATGTAATAAAATACACAACTGCATTCAAACTAGCACACACCAAAGACAATAATAAGGCTTTCTACTCTTATATCAATGAAAAACAAAAACAGACAGATGATATAGGGCCATTGGTTGAAAACAACAAGATCTCAGATAACATCGAGCAAGCTAATGTCTTCAATAAGATGTTTTGTTCCATTTACAACCCTAATGCAATTTCATAGTGCCTTTCAAATAACTAGCCATTAAAATCTATTGTTTTCTTCAGAAGAAATAATGTTAGCTTTAAAAAAATTGAATATTAACTTATCCCCAGGTCCAGATAATATAAATCCAAGGTTAATAGTTGTACTGTCATCTAGTTTTCTTGTTCCATTAACTTTATTATTCAATAATTTATTATCTACAGATGAGGTAACTTTAGACTGAAAAAAATAAATCGTCATCCAATTATTTAAAAAAAGGCTCTAGAAAAAATGTATCAAATTATCGTACAATCAGTTTAACATCTGCTGTATGCAACACTATGAAACATTTGGTTAAAAATAAAATTGAGGAAGAGTTGGAGTTATTTGGTTTTCTGCATGCCTACCAACATGGATTTACTATAGGATGCTCCTATAATACAAACTTGATTACTTTTTATAGTTGTGGGTGGATCCTACAGCCATTTTGCTCTCTGTAGCTTGAAAATGGAGTTTCGTGGAAAACATTTGTTGGGGACTTTTCAATGTATCCTTTCACATCTACAAATCACTATGACAACTAAAATAAAATAACCCCTTCTTTCAGTTTAGAATGTTGGAGACACAACTCCAAGCTGTTTATCTGAATTCCATTAGGAAACTGAAAAAACTTGTTAAATATTGGTTGCCTATTAAACTGGAGATTTGTTAACCCCCTTCAAAATGTAACAGCTTGCACATTTAAATGATTAGCATGTAACCATTTTTTTTACTACTAACTTCAGTTGCGGATGAATATCTTTCAAGAAAGATTCATACCTCATAAATGTTACCCTTTAATAGCAAATGTTGTAAAGATGTACTGTTTTTAACCTCTGAAGACTTATCTGATAAAATGCCAGGTCTTCAGTTAACTACACAGACTAAGTACACAAATTTATTTTTTAACAGAAAAGATCCAGAAGCAAATGATTTGATACCTTTTTTAGGACTAACGTAGATGCTACACAAAAAAGAACAAAGTGCTCTAGCTTTTGGACCAACCAGGTCTTTCTTCAGAAGCTTTATGACAATTATTTAGAAAATTCCATACTATTAACACCCAGATAATGCATAAAACACAGAAATAATTCCCATTGGTTTAACATATACATTTAAAACACAACAGAAGATTACTTCAGAGAAAATAATTAACACCAGTCTGCTTTTAGCTGAGAAGCCTCCGAAGGTCAAAAGTTATCAAGAAATATCAGCAAGCTAAGAGTTCTTCTCACAAAAATGTTAAAATGTCTCAGTATCTTTAGCATTCTACTGCTAACAGAAGCTTGGAATACTATTCTCCCGAATACATGTAAGATGAGCTTACAACTTTTATTGCAACTATCCTTGTGTTTTAAAGAACAGTCAATGAAAGGCAAAATGCTGAAATGAGGCCTAACTGCAGGTTGAAAACAAGCCCCAAATTAAACATACACACATATGCACATACATACACACATATATACACACACATAAACACACATATATATATACATATGTATATTTATACAATAGGGGTGAGCTATATTTCTCACTGATAAAAACATATATTAGTACCACAGTGAGCTAAATGCAAACCCAGGTTAACACAGTGATAATAAATGTTGTTTATACATACGGGCTCAGATATTCAAAAGGGTTGCACATGGCACAACAGTGTTGCACCATGCACAACCCACTGAAGCTCCCCAGCATGATATTCAAAAGGGAAAAGTGTGCTACACAAATCCCGATGCGCCGGAGTGCATCAGTAATGTATGCAGACACAGTTGGGGGGGGCGTGCCCATGCATAACCTGCACAGCCCAATATTTAGCCCGGGATGTGCAGAGTCATGCATGCGCAACCCCTACCTGCACCTGCACAAAGTTATGCTCCCAAAAAAAGGAACAAGTGATGGCCACCGACAGGTGAGTTGCCGCACTGCAGGGCGCAACACAGCAGCTGCCACCTGTGGGTGGCCACCCGAGTTCTTGCCGCACCTGGCGGCACCCCTCCATTCCCCATCGCGGGCATCACTATAGCTCCCCCAAGTCCAATATCCCTGGTGGTCCAGTGGACCGCACTGAGCCCAATCGTGGGCATCATTGATAGTAACCCCCAAGTCCAAATCCCTGGTGGTCTAGTGTACCCCACCCACCCGCCCACTGAGCCCCACTGCCCGCTCCCCATCAGCCTGCGGGTGGCAGCATCCCACCCCTGCCGCCCCACTGCCCACCGACTGACAGCTTGGTAGGGCTGCACCCCATTGGTTCATGCTGGCGGGCAATGGGCGTGCAACCTACCAGCTTGTCAGTTGATAAGCGATGTGACAGCAGGTGAATGCTGCCGCCAGCGATGAAATGAACGATGAAAATGAGTGAATAGTACCGAAGATGACAGAGATTCTATCAATGATGCGCGATCGGCTGATGCGGTCACTGGACCACCAGGGATGTGGGGTGCACATAGAGGTCCACTGGACCACCAGGGATATTGGACTTTTTTTTATATTACAGGAATGGCCGCAATCGGGCTGCAGGGGGCGTCAGTCCCTGATGGCTGCTGCCTGACAGGGCGCCAAGCACAAGTCGTTGGGGATCAGTGCACCTGCATGCTAATGGCATGAAATGGGTCCGTAATGAGATGCAAATGGACCCCTGTGCACCTTGCATATATTATGGCCCTATTTGCATGTCCCCTTTTGAATATCGCAGGTGCTGTGCATGGTGCAATGGCACTTGCGCCTGCGCATCTCCATGCACCACTCTGGCCACTTGCGCTGGTGCAGTGCCACTGCGCCATGTACAGTGGGGGTGGCCAGGGTGTGATATTTAAAGCTGCTGTGCCATAGCTCAGCTCCATTGAATATTGCCCAGACCACACCCCTGTGCAACAAAGTTTAGCTGTGCCCAGGCTTGCGCTACAGCCTGGCGCAGTTTGAATATCCCGGCCACTGTGTTTACCTCATCAGCATTTATTCTCACTGTGGTGATGTCACACAGAAGCCCATTAAGACTCTCTCAGTGTTGGAACTTTTTTTACCTTATTAAGTAACTAATTAAGCTCACCTGCATATGAAGCATTTGAACTACCAGTAGCATGTTTAGTACGTGCATTCTCAGAGACAGCCACATTTTCAACAGCGCTTTAAACTACACACTACAAAAAAAAAAGAAAAACGAATGTGGAACTAAATAATACAGTCATGAACAACAAAACTACAAAATATAATTTTATAGAGCCAAACCATGTTAAAAAAACAAACAAATTATCTCTACAAAAGAAAACACAATCAACTAAATCAACTGATCTGGAAGAAGAGGTATTCCTATCTTGTTCACAGTTCGAAACTGATCAAGAACCACTTCTGGAACCAAGCACATTGACAGACATTTATCGTAAACAGAAAACTGAAGAAGTGCTACATTTGAAATTGAAAACAAATTAACTAAATACTACATCAATAGATGATTTCATAAAATGTACCAAAAATCAAAACACACGGAGAAAACTGGAAGCAGATGTTCAACACTTCCAAAACTTCCTACTAGAAAAGAACAACATAACAGACCTGATACATAATATTCCAGCAAATAATTTAAACATACTAATGTGCCATTACTTCATGTCATCCGTCCGGAAAGATGGTTCTGAATACGAACCACTGACACTGCACTCAAACTTCCAATCAATCGAAAGATATCTAAAAGAAATGGATTACACAGAATTGCTATCCACATCATCCACCTTTTTGAAGAGCAGACATAATCAGTTCCATACAAAAAATCCGTAAAGACAAAGGCAAAGAAAACCAACCAAATGCCGCTGATGAGTTGACATATAGTATCATATCTCAACTGTATCAATCAAACATATTAGGTCCCAGTAGTGCACAGTCTCTGACAAACACAATGTGACTAATGGTAATGATGTTCTTTGGCCTAAAAGGCAACACAGAGACTCACAACATGAAATGGGGTTATGTAAAATGATTTAAAGATGAGAAAAATATACAATATTTAGAGTACCACCGAATCAGCAAATGAAAACATGCACTGGTGAAACCCCAAAAGACATCCATATGATTAAGCCAACGGCATACGAAATACCAGAGAAAAAAAAAATGCCCAGTGAATAACTATATTATTTTTCATGCCAAAAGACCTGAAAAGATGTGCTATGACAATGCCCCATTCTTCCTAGCCATAAATCACCCCTTATAAAACTCATAAAGGCATCTACTGGTTCAAAAAATCAACCACTGGCAATGAACACAATTATTAAACTAGTTAAAAATATGATACAAGAAAGTGGTATAACTACTGAAAAACATTTTGCAAATCACTCAATAAGGAAGCACCTTGTTCAAAAACTCCAAGACAATGACATCCCACATACAGACATTATACAAGTCTCCAGACACAAAAAGATTCAGTCCCTAAATGAGTACAGCAAACTGAGTGACTATAAGCAACAAAATATCTTGCACATCTTGAGCAACACAGAACCTTGCCAAAAAACGGATATTTTGTACCCCTCCAGCAGAAGGGAAGAATGTCAGCCATCAACATCAAAAACAATTGTATACGATAAAGAAGTCACCGTACACCAAAGAATGTTGCATGATACAGTATCTGGTTGCTTCAGTAATCCCAAAATAACAGCAACAAACATCTCTTTTAATATAGTACAAGGTACTATGTAGCAGCAGCAGCTCAAACAAACATAAATTTAACTGTCTTGTAAAGAATGTAACAGATTAACTTAACATATCTCTTATTCTGTTTCCATAGAGGACCTCAGTATCAAGCCCCCCTCCCCACAAAAGAGCACGAATACTGGATACCGATTCTGACAGTGACTGAAGAGTACCGAAGAGTACTGAAGAACTGCAAATAAATACTTATATTCAGTAACGTCTCAACAATATCAAGAAAGATGAACAAATATCCTAAGATATGAAACAGTTGTGACAAAAACATTGTGTTCAATTTACAGATCCACATAAATAATGTTCTTTTCCTCGTGAAGTCACCAAACACGACTTTGTAAAAAAACATCCAGTGAAGTAAACTGGAGCAGGTGAAATAAACTGGAGGTGGTGAAGTTAACCGCACAGTATCACACTAAGCACTGTACAAACCAAAATATAAATAAACATTACTTTCAAATAATAACAAAACTTTCCCCAAACCCATAAAATGGAGTAAAAATAAACTCCAACCTGAAACCCACCACTCGCACTCCCAGAATAGGCACCACCCACTACAAACAAACTAACCAATGACAAACTACAACAACATGACAGACAGGACACCAACCAATAACAGCACACACCCACACATCAATCACCTCAACAACCTATAGACATGCATGAAATTAACATCTACAACTATTCCATTCACAAAACCTCATAACACCCACGGAACAACATGGAAACAGAAAATAACACCATTACACCACAATCAAAGCATGACAACACAAATAAATAACTAAATAGCCTATTGTATAAATCGCACACATGATGGCCAGATTCTGTGATATGTGCAATGTCTTCACTCATGAACAGTGACCTCAGGACACTCTCACATGTGCCTTCGGCACTCGTGAGTATCCAGGGGTCACTGTTCACTCATGAAGATATTTCACATATCACACTCCTGCCCATCATGTATCCCATATATTATATACTGTATATATATAAATATATATATATACACATACATATACATATACACACATATATACACATATATACAGTATATACACACACATATACAGTATATTCATATATATACACATATGATATATTATATATATATATATATAAATTCATACAAATACACATGCGTATATGGCATAAAGAAGGTTTAAAGTGAAGTTTACTCAAAGTGAGCAAGTATTTCACACAAAATGTAATACAGAACTTAGCTTGAGACATTTTCCCAACTATACTGTCAACCAGTTAATACATTGCATAAACTTTAAAGCCTTCAGTGTTGTAACAGGATTTAAATCATGATAATATTAGTTGTAAGTATAAGTGCCAAATAAAAAAAAAACAAAAAAAAAACTACTTATCAAGGACCCCATGAAAATGAGACCAGGAGCCTGATATGTACAGATTTTAACACAATGTCAGGGTATAACAAACATGTACAGAATCAGTCTAAGGAATCTAAATAAAAACTCCAAGGAATAAATCCCCCAGCCCCCCATTTCCCTGGGAAAGATAACCAGTAGGAATGAAATATATGTACAAGAGTCCTAATACATTATCATTCACACCAATCTTTGCAATATTTACCCAAAGGAATTAAACCTTTTATAAACCCCCAAGTAAATGAGATATGCATCTTAATATGAACAGATTTAAAACTGTGACAGTATGTAATCCAACCACTGACAGCTAGTAGAAGGAAGTAAATGTTCACTATATATGAGAACTAAGAGTCCTAGCCATTGTATCGTTATTAAGTCATCTGCCTGAATAAAAGCCTAACTAAATATCACCACAATAACCATACCAACTATACCCACAAAAACCATCCCACTCTCCCCCACACATACATGTGTACACACACAAACACAAACACACTCACACACACACACCAACATAGCACAGACAACAAATACAATACACACACAACACACACACACACACACACACACACACAACACATACACACACACACATTCACACAGTGCTAAGGTGAGAAGCCAAAATGTAGATAACCAGAAACTAACAAAATCAAAGGCTCACTGAAGAACTAAAGTATTTATGCCCATCCTTTAAAGTGAAGGTCTGTGTAAGTTTAAGTGGAATAATGTGTCATACATATATTACATATATATATATATTTTTTTTTTTATTTCAGTTTGGGATTAATACCTTTGAGTCAAGGACTCATTTTCAAAGGTTCCACGTCAGTTGTTAAAAACAGACATAACAGTATAAAATACAGAGTTAACAGTAAAAGTAACATTGAATCACATACACAACCAGTAATAGAACAAGTCTGAGGTTTTACACATCACTGTAGTACTTAATTACACAAGCTGGATTCAAGGAAACAGAAGGGGTGGAGAGGGTCAGCCAAAAGGTGGCATTGTCGGGGGGGAGTGTTCAGCCATGAGGAGACATCGTTAGTTACAAGGGGATAGGGTATGGGGGACCCAGAGAAGAGTATATTTAGTAGACTGACAATTGAGGAAAGGGGCAGGTACAGGACATTTTTGAGCCAAGGAAGGTTCTGAGCCCAGTTTTGAAAGTGCTAATTGTGGGTGTTTCAGACAGGTCAGTGGGTAGTTCATTGTACTACTTCGGTCCGTGATACAGGATAGAGTTTTGGGCAAACGTCATCCTTTTGAAGGGAATCATCATCCTGTCAGTGGCCGTAATTCGGGTTGATTTTGTAGGGACAGCCAGCCTAAAGTGGCCTCCCAGTGTGGAAGATCACAGATACAGCAGCACCTTTTTTAGAAGTAGGCAGGTTTGATATTGCCCTTGAAGGCTAAGTGGGAGCCACCCAGTGTCTTTGAAGAGCATGCAGGTATGGGTGTCAGTTGCAGCCCCAGAGTGAGGCGGCAGGCTGTATTGAGGAGTGTGCTGATCCTGTTCAGGGCTGTTTTTGTGCCCACCCCATAAATAGGCAATCCATAGTCTATGGTAGACAGTACTGAACTACTAGTGGCTAGTTTGAGAGCATCAGGAGTCATTGAGTGTCTAGGACAGTAAAGCGTGCCCAGCTTTGCATTTGCGGTCTTGATAATTGAGTCTATATGGTTTAAGAAGGTAAGGGTGTCACCAAGCATGATGCTGAGACATTTGAACTTGGTGATGTGGTCTAGAAACTCATCCTTTTGGTTATGTATCAGCAGTGGCAAGTATTTCTTTTTGCTTTGGGAGGTGGTGAAGAGCATACTCTTAGTTTGTTTGACATTTAACAGTGGTTTATTTTCTGTGAACCACAATTCAAGTTTAAGGAAGCTGCCTTGGAGATCTGTTGTGATGGAGTGGAGGTCTTTACTACTGACTGATATTATTGTATCATCAGCATAGAGAACTGTGCTTGCTGAGCATGCTGTAGGGGCAAAGTTGATGAAAATGCTGAAGAGTAGAGGACCAAGTATCGACCCCTGCGGGACCACAAGGGTAACCTCATTACCTGCAGATAGGATATCACCTATTTTGACTCGTTGTGTCCTGTTGGTGAGGTAGCTGCCAAACCAATTTACCATCTCAGGGGATAGACCTGTGGATAGAAGGCAG
The DNA here is from genome assembly GCA_016271365.2 of Neoceratodus forsteri. Classification (NCBI taxonomy): domain Eukaryota; kingdom Metazoa; phylum Chordata; order Ceratodontiformes; family Ceratodontidae; genus Neoceratodus; species Neoceratodus forsteri. The sequence continues at coordinate 1,059,748,073 of CM028132.1, read as the reverse complement.
CTTAGGAGGTGATTGTGATTTATAGAGTCAAAGGCCTTCATAAGGTTGATGAAGACTGAACCAACTGCATGCCCACTGTCCAATGCGTTGTATGAGTGGGATGAGTAGTCCACTAGTACAGTCAGTGTGGAGTGCTTTTTTTGGAAGCCATGCTGCTGTGCGCAGAGTAGATTATGTTTATCTAGGTATTCCTTAAGTTGCTCTGAGACTATTCTTTTGAGTACTTTAGATAGGGGAGAAAGGATGGAGATGCGTCTGTAGTTGAATATTTGTGTCTTGTCCCCTGTTTTAAAGACAAGTGTGACATTTTCTGACTTCCATAAATCTGGGAACATTTCTGATTTAAGAGAAGCATTGAAAACCATGGTGAGAGGACCAGAGAGTTCATTGAGAAGAAGACCAACCAGCTTCATGTCAAGCATATCCACTCCCATCCGGGTCTTGCCAAGGGCTCCTTTAGTGTGTTTAATTGTTTCGGCCATGGTGACAAATTTAAAGTGAAATGGCGGTACCTCTTTTCTTAATGGGTCATGAGGGGTAGTTTATCATTGTTGTGCTTGCGTATCCATGAAATAGTCACTGGGGTGCACACTTGAGAGGTCTGTGAAGGCCTTATTGAGCTCATTGGCAATATCGATGGGTTTCTGTAAGGGCCCCTTTGTTGATTTTGTTATATGTTCTCCAGGATCTGAATTAGAGGGTCCCAACTTGAGGTCGAGAGGGTCTTGGACTAACCCTCCCCAACCCCCCGAAACTGCATAACAGTTCTCCAGGATCCGAATTAGAGGGTGCCAACTTAAGGTCATGAGGGTCTCAGACTAACCCTCCCCCACCACCAGAAACTGCACAACAGGTACGGACACCCAAATTGGCGTGCTGTGGAGCTCCAGCCCTCTGCGAAGTAGGAGAGGAGTGTGTATGTGTGTGTGTGTGTGTGTGTGGGCGCCATTTTCAAATTACAGTTTCAGTCGGCGTAGATGTGGAGATAGTTTATTTGTTCAAGTATATGCCTAAAACAGGGAGCTTTCAAATGTTTTGCTGCTACACCTTAAGTACAAGTAAATTGTAACATATTTGCCTAAATTATGACCGGAAAGTGATTTTTCTGCTACTCTTTAATACGTAACCTTATATGCCTGTTTACAGTGACTTTTAGTAGTGATTTTCAGCAGCACCTTAATTCCGGATGAAAGCTTAACATACAGAGTGTTTTTCATGCTGCACCTTAAATTCTGGGCCTTAGAAGCCTAGCAAAACTGTACACCTCAGCTTGTTCTCATTTAACCTGCATGCAGAGCACCTTGCTGCTACATAATAGGGATGGCCCTGCTAAGCCTTTGTCTCTACTGTCTCCGCGGTGCTTAGCCTCCTCATAGCACAAAATTAAGCTGCGTGCATGCAAGCAGGGAAGCGAGTGTTTTGCTAAATCATTAAAAAAATCCCTTAATTCGAGGCAAGAAATCCAGTTTGTAACAGGCCACTTCGGCTCTCTGTGCCCCCACCCCCGATTGACTCGAGACAGCATTTAAAACCTACCTCTCTCCTTTTCTCCTCAGTTCTCCAGGATCTGAATTAGAGGGTCCCAAAATGAGGTCACGAGGGTCTCAGACTAACCCTCCCCCACCACCCGAAACTGCACAACAGGAACGGATGCACAAATTGGCGTGCTGTGGATCTCCAGCCCTCTGCGAAGTAGGAGAGTAGTGTGTATGTGTGTGTGTGTGTGTGTGTGTGTGTGTGTGCATGTGTGTGATGGCCCCACTGACGCAAGCGTCGGCTCCCCACTGCCCCGCCACCACCCTTAGTGAGCACTCCGTTTTCTAGGCTTCAGGAACCAATCAGCCCATTTCTTCATCTGTAGGCTATATTAAGCTGCCACTAGGGGCAATGCTGTCTCTCCACACCAATTGCTGGTTTCCCTTGGCCCTGCATCACGTCATAACTGCTATGCCATGACTACTCCTCCTACTACACAATCAACTACCCCATCTAGTAACTCCTCCTGCCTCCCTCCTGGATTACACACCACTCCTATGTCCCTTACGGCTGTCTGACTGGCAGTCACTGCAAACTGAGACTGAGACTTTCTCTAGACATGAATCCATAGCCACCTACACCTTTTGAACAGACTGGACTCTTCTTGCAGCCCTCCCTTGGTCTCTTTTCTCCCAAACACACCACTCCACACATAGCACCCTCTGCTCCCCTGCAACTCCTGCCAGCTTCACCACTTGTGACCCCAGCCCCTACCTCCTATCACCTCACCTCGGCTCCTATTACTGGCCACACCCCACATCACTAACCTCCCCATCCCTTCATTCCCTTCCCCAAAAGGGCACCTTGGCCACAGTGTACAATCTCACAAAGCATCGAAATGGCACCCTATCCGTAGGTTCTTCCTCCTCCTCCTCCTCTTACTCACATCAAGAAATGTACACCCTAACCCTGGCCCTGCAACAACTACCGCGTCTGCTTACCCCCCCAACCAGCGGACTACGTATTGCCACCCTTAATGTCTGTAGCCTTCTAAAAAAATGGGACTCCTTCCAGGGCTGGGTCTACCAGCACCAGACTGACATCATAGGGGTTGGTGAAACCTGGCTCTCCCCATTGATCCCAGACTCATCACTAACCCTCGCTGGGTACAACTTATACCATGCAGATCGACAGGGTAAGCAAGGGGGGGCTGCGCCATATATAACAAAGATATCCTACGTGGGCAGCCACTTCCCACCCCCCAGCTACATCCCAGACCACAGGCCCTCAAAATCAAAATCACCCTGGGCAACTCAATCCCCCTCCCTCCTCATCACTGCAGTCTACATTCCCCAGGGACCAGAAGCGGCTTTCCCATCCATACTGTCCTACCTGACCACTCTCCGCCAAAGCAGAAAAATTGTACTTGGAGACTTTAATATACTGGCTTGCAAAGCTGCCGCACTGTTCATGAAGCGTGGACAGGCCCAAGACCTTCACGAAGTCGATTATCCCCACCCCGACTGAACCTGCGTTCTGGGACCTCTTCCCTGCTGGATCTGGAATTCACCAACTACCCCCTTAAAATCACTAGTACTACTGTCCTCCCAAATGCCCTTAGTGACCACTCCCCGGTCCTCTGCTACTGGATGTGCAAATCACACAAACCCCCCAAATAATCTATCAGTGCAAACTTGTCGGGCAAACTTGCTGAACTCAAAGCACATCTCAGGACAATAGACTGGTCCTTCCTTACAACGGCCCCTGATCTAGGAGGAGCCCTGGACCTCTTCATTCTCACCTTTAACACGGCATGTGACAAATTTGCCCCCATCACCAAAAGGGTGGCCAAAGGCAACCTGGCACCGTGGATCACTGACCATCTCCTGGACCTCATGTGGACCAGAGATTCCTTATGGCACCTCTCAATGAGACTGGCCTGTCTGCCGATAGACAGAAATATAGAAAGGCTCGGAACAAATGTACCTGGTCCTTGTGCAAAGCAAAAGGAGAGTACTACAAAACCTCCCTAACCAACACCTGGAGCTCTGGGCAAAAGTTCTGGGCCAATATTAAAGACATCTGTGGCAACATTCCCAACACTACCCCCTAACCAGATTATGGTTGATGGGTGCCTGACCTCTGACCCAGCCAGAATGGCAGCAGCCTTCAATGACACCTTCTCTAACCTCAGCAAGGTTCTCCCCACTAACTTCTTTGACCCACCCCATCACCTCCTTCCCCCGTAGCCCCCCCTTTCATCTGCACAGCATCTTGCCTAAATGCACTGAACCTTATCTCAGAACGGCCCTAAGTCACTTCCGCTACAGTAGTGATACCCTAGACCTGAAACTCTTTAGCCTCTCTCTCTCCCTGAGGAGCTCAACCCTCTCACTCATATACTAAACCGCTCCTTATGCCATGGGAAATTCCCCTCCCACTGGAAATCTGCCCACATCACACCAATATTTAGAAATGGGGACCGCACCCTTACTAACAACTACCGCCCTATCTCCATCCTCCCTCCCCTATCTAAGGCCCTTGAGAGGATTGTTTCGGATCAACTCCTGGACCATCTTAACAAATACAACCTGCTTAGCAAACAGCTACACGGGTTCCAGAAGGGGCATAGTACCACTACTTCCCTCCTGGAACTCACCACACACATTCACTCCGCATTAGATAAAGGTCAAATCACAGGGGCTGTCTTCATTGACCTCACAAAGGCGTTCGACACCGTTAACCACCAGCTCCTGCTATCCACGCTGACCAACATTGGGTTCTCCTAGGATGCCCTTGGCTGGTTCACTGATTACCTGTCCAACCACTCCCAGCAAGTCAAAATTAGTAACATCCTATCAAATAAGCTACCTGTCCTCTCTGGTGTCCCACAGGGGTCTGTCCTCAGCCCACTACTGTTCAGCCTCTTTCTTAACTCCTTCCCCAGTTCTTGCCCAGGGAACCTACTCCTCTATGAGGACAATGCTGTCCTGTATACCTCCAACTCTGACCCTCTACAACTCTACCTCTCCCTGCAATCCTCCATTAGTGGTGCTGAAAAATGGTTCGCTTCACAACGTCTTATCCTGAATTATAATAAGACCAAGGTTATGTTCTTTTCCCACCCACTCAATGCCAGAAAGGATCTCTGCCCTCTAATACTAACTGCCAACCTGACCCCTCTGGAGCAAGTGGACTCCTTCAGATACCTGGGTATTACCCTTGACCCTGCACTTACTTTCCACCAACATATCCACCTCCTATCTAATGCCCTCAATGTGTGGATCAGGCTGCTGTATCACCTCAAATACTGCTTTACCTCTAATGCAATGAGGCTAGCTGTCTCCTCCTCTGTACTCTCCCTGCTAGACTATGGCTTAATCATCTATGGGGCAGCGAACACCTCGGCCCTCCAAAGACTTCATGTCTCTCTAAATAAAGCCTGTTGCCTCACCCTGGGCTGTGACCGCCTAACTCACACATGCTCTATATACAATGATACCAACTGGCTGAACCTTGATGACAGGATTAGGTTCCACACCTGTCTCATGGCAAAAAAAATTGCCCTAGGTCTCTCCCCCACAGGACTTACACCACTAATTTGACCAGCCCTGACACTCAAGCAAACTCGTAACTCTGGAAAGCAACTCCTCTCTGTCCCTCACTGCCGTACCTCCCAATTCCAAAGGTCCTTTAGCTACAGAGCCCCTTCCTGGATAAACAGCCTGCCCACTCCCCTTGCCAAAGAGATCAGACTTGGACCCTTCAAAACCTCTCTTAGAGACCTACTACAGTCCTCAAACCACAGCAACTGCCTTTGAAACACCTCACACTATTCTGTCCGACTAAGGCCCCCTGGACGACTTCTTCTACCCTACTTGCCCTAACCTGTGTCCATCTAGCCTAGCCCTTCACCTGTGTCCTATATGTATGGTATGTGCACTGATTTTTCTTAGTTTTTTTTATTGTTAGCCTCACAATTGCTCCTGTAACAACCTGACTATGTACTGATGTACTGCTGTGTATCCTGTGTGTCTCTGTATGTAAACTATGTGATGTGGAAACTTTGTAAAGGAGTCTCTGACTCAAAGGTATTTCTGAACCTACAATAAATAAAAAATAAATATGCCAAAGATTGTCTCTGTTCCGCATGAGTCCAATTAGGGCTTTGGAAAGTCAAGGATTGGTGGTTCCTCTAGCTGTTTTAATTCTATGTGGAGCAAAAATATTGCAAGCTCGATTGAAGACCATTGTGAAGTAGTTAAGAGCCTCATTGCCATCAATATCCACTGCCAATGGAGATCAACCCATATGTGTCATGTATAGTTTAAAGTGCTCAAGTAGCCCTGGCCTCAAACATCGGTTTCTGTATACCTTGGGCGGGCTTTTTGTGAAGTTGTTTGACCAGGTATACTTCACCAGGGAGTGGTCACTGAGGCTGTCAGGCAGGACAGCAATGTCGGTCATATGCTCCGGGTGAGTGGTCAGGAGCCAGTCTATGAGAGAACTGCTCCCTGTTTAGTTTATACATTTTCTTTGACAGAAGGGCTGTGGTCTGCTTCCCAAATATAACAGATAAGAGCTATTGAGATTTCTTATAGTAAGAGAGAGTGTGTGTGTGTTTTGGGGGGCAGTCAAACTCTGGAAAGGGAGACCTCATCTAATGAATTAACTGCTGACAAACCATGAGTGATACAGAAGCAAATGAATTGATACCTTTTATTGGATCAGCATAGATTTAACAAAAAGAACTTACACCATTTATAAAATTCCTGATCAAACAACTGCAAACAGAAGACTGTTTTTTGTCATTTTATAATATGATATACTGAGTGTGTATTTACTGATTTGCTGGATCAGGACCTTGATAAAATAATAACATTTACTTAACTCATTCAAGATTCCATCAGGTGGACAGAAAAAAAAAGTCTATAAGAATTTGTCTGAAAACTAACAACTATAAGATGCAAAAATAGCATGTGTGTGTGTGTGTATATATATATATATATAGAGAGAGAGAGATAGATAGATATTTACAGGCATTACTAGTATCTTTTGAAAGACTGTCTGACTTATGATTATTAATTTTGAGTAAAGTTCATGAAATAATGAGCTTGATATTTGTTATTTCATATAGTCCCCCATTATGCCTTATGCATAGCATATAAATCCAAATCATTCCAAGGCCATCGTGACATATAATATTAATACTGAGCAGCAAATCAGAGATCTTTTACTAATAAAATGCTGTTGATGTAATAAAGAACAATGTCATAAATAAGGAACCAGTGGCTTATGGAAAAATCTACAGGGATTTATACAGGGATTTGATTCTGCCTTTGTGGGTTAAACACAGGGAAAATGAAGGTTTCTTACAGAGTAATGATTATTTGAATCTGGGAGCACTGAATATTTCTTATCCTATATTTTGTATCCTGAATAGGGCAGGGGAGATGCTACATCTCATTGTCACAGGGATGTTCATTTACACATTTTTGCACTGTATGTACTCAGGCTGTCCCAGATTAGATGCAATATATTGTTTTCAGTGGGCTCAGGATTTTATCATTTTTATAATGTATTTATTCAGGCTACCTAGTCCAGGGCCCCTATATTCAAATGAGATATGCAGTGCATCCCAGTGGAAAAAGGAGATGTGCCACACAGCTCCAACAATGCACAGCAGCACAATATTCAAATGTGCGGAATGTGCTGGCTGCAAGGGAATGGGCCAAGATGCACACACACACACGGTATGCTGTTCAAGTCAAGGGGGCAATCTCATGCATATGCTGTGCTGCAGCATATTCAGTGGGAATGTGCCCTCACAATCCAGAGGACCGCGGCCCACAGTTAGGCCATGAATAGTTGGCCTAACCTGGAAAGCCACCCACAGGCAGGCTGCAGATGTGCACCCAGGTGCACAGCAGTCTGGCAGCCCTGGTGGACTAGAGGTACCCCCTTTCCATCCTCAATCTAGTCAACTCCATCTCTGAAGAGCTCCATAGTGTAGGCCTCCCCCAGACCCAATTGCACCAGAGAAAACCATGGTCATATCCATAGTCTAGAGGACTCTTATCCACTGGTGCTGTACACAGACACCCTCACTCCCCCACCATATCCAACCTGTTGCAAAGACTGGCCCTGCCCTCTACACCCTGCCATGGCCAGCCATTGGCTGCACCAAACCCAGGCTGGATACCAGCACTCTGGAATGATCCAACTGGCTGTAACGTGCATTGGAGCACCATACCAGCTGTGGATCCATGAGTGTATACAGCTGTGTGTTCATCCCTAGTGAACTAAAGAGGGAATTTACATACCTCAAATGCATGCTTTGCTGATACTGTATCTTCCTGCTGTCATACACTGCTGCAAGGCCACACTTTCCCCTGTTTCCCTGTATAACATGCCACCTTCCAGACTGCTGAAGTATTCTGGGTGCCATGTGGTGCAGTATCCTGTAATGCCATTTGCAGTGTATGCTTCAGGCTATAGATAGTTCATCTGCAGTTCCCCAATTTTACAAATGAATGGGAGGTCAGCTGTAACATGCCTGTTTTGGGACTAGTGCGAGTGGCTACAGCATCAGCCATCACCTACACTGAGCAGTGCAATGTCACTGGGATGATGGTCCACATGCTAGTACCTGAGGAGTAAGGCCACTGGGTGTTATCACCCACACACAGTTCATGTCTATGTATAAAACATTGCAGCATCCTACTGCAAATGCTCTGCCATCCACTGATAGAGTGGTACAATTCCATTGCAGAGCCAGTTGTCACAATGGGATGGGCAGTGGAGGCAGGGAGGGGGTGTCTGGGCACCATTGAGGGGGAGTGGGAGCCACTACACTATGGTCATGGACTGTAGGTGTACTCAGGTGCAGTTAGGGATAGCATTGGGGTACCTACAATATGGAACCAATGGAATCTGGACTCCAGTACAATTGGGGCTGATGAAACATGTGGGGGGGTGCCACTATACCACCAGAGACTTCAGGACCTATCCCACATGGGAGTGATTGGGCTCGGGACTTGGGGGCGAGAGCTGCTCCGGCGCATTCATCCCCATACCAACACACAAATGGGCTGGTAATGAGCATGCATATGGCCCCTTTGCACCCTGCATGCTCAGTTAGTTCATTTGCATTCCTGGGCTGAATATCACCCATAGGGGCTGCGGTGCATACTGGTATGTGCCACACATGCCCCCTAGAAGATATTCAGTTGGGGTCACCCTGGATGCACTTGACTTGGTTGCCACCTGCACTGCAACTCACGTCCAGTGTCACATTTTCAACAGGTACAATGAAGCCCACCAAGATGAAGCGCAGTGTCACAGGTTTCCTGCATGACAAAAGGGATTATCTCCCTTTGAAACTGCATTGTTTGCTGCAGTAACTCTACTGCAGAATTCTGCAGTGCTGCCCTTCATCCTGGTGGGCTTCACTGTACGCACACCCTGTACCAGTAGCACATTATCTTTGAATATTGTATCAGTGCCAAACTGTGCACCCTCTTTATGCAATGCATCTTTCTGCTCATGCATTGATCTGGCACTTAATAAATCCTTCCAGATGTAAAATATTATTTTTAGTGTGTTCTGAATTTACACAATGCAGCATAATATTGTGTAGATGTAGAGCCCCACTGAAAATAAGATGCCATTTCTTCTGTGAATGATCCAGGCTAAATATATAGCAATCAGCATGCATATTTCAGGAAAACACATTGTAAAAATATGTAAAAGGAAGACCACATTGAAACTGCCTCTCCATATATCTGCACTGTGCAATTCATTAGAAATAATGGGTAAAAGCATCCCAAAAGCACTTCACAGCCATATCGGCTCTGACCAGAGTTTGTTACAATAAGTGGGAGCCAGTCAGGACAGCAACGTTCCTATAGATGTTATACTGCTTGACCTCTGTAAGGCATTTGACAAGGTGCCACACTATGAATTGATTAATAAACTAATCAGACTCAGTCTGAGTTTCACTTTGATTAGATGGGTACAAAATTGGCTGATCAATAGAACCCAAAACGTCAGAATAAGAGGCCATTATTCCACTACTGGGTTAGTTAATAGTGGGGTACCTCAGGAGTCATTTCTTGTGCCCAACTTATTCAATCAGTTTATAAACGAACAGTATCAATCATAATATCAACAACATTTTATTAAGTTTGCTGATGACACTAAGTTAGGTTAAGAGGTAGATACAGTTGAAAAACATTTATCTTTATCTAAAGATTTTGAAAGTGTCAAACAATGGAAAACTGATAATAAAATGCTGCTTAAAATAGATAATTGTGTAGTAATCTATGAAGAAATAATCCAAACTACACTTATCTGCTAAATAATACACCCCTTAAATCTTCAACAAATGAAAGAGACCTTGGGGTAACCATTAATGATTCTCTATCAGTCTCAGACCACTGTAAAAAGATAACAGAGTGCAAATATGATTCTAAACATAAAACACTCTTTTGTTAATGAATCAGAACACTTCAAAATCTTGTTATATTGCACTTATTTTAGGCCCCAGCTGGGCTTCTGCTCCTCATTTTGGAACCCATATCTTAAACAAGATATAAAATGATTAGAACAGCATCAACTCAGGGCTACAAAGATGACAGTGAACATTAGCCATTTATCTTATCATGATAGATTATTGAAAACTGGCTTAGCTAGTCTTGAAAGTAGATCTAAGGGGGAGCTATTATTACTTTATTAAGAATTTACAGAGCTCAGACTTAACGTCTCAGTGTGGAATTCAGCTAAGAGAAAGGAAAATGAACACAAGGAGTCATTGTTGTTTCAAAGGCTTCTACTAATAAAATAAATTTTTTTCAATATCAGACAAGCAAGGCCTGGAAGAAACTGTCACTAGAAATCATAGAAGTCGTCGAATTTGCAACTTTAAAATATCAATTAGACAATAGAGATGCATTGAATTTAAATTCTGCATGAAGTGAATGCGAAGTAGGCACTTTGTGTTGTCCTCACTTCTGGCGGAGGGCAATCTAGAAGTCACTCACTCACTGTCATTATCACTTCACATTAAGGCGGAATGGCAATGCGAAGTAAGGTGAAGTCATTGTTTTTAACGGACTTCACATTCCTCATTATGATTCTAAGTGATCCACTAGGTGTTTCAGATTTGGCAGCCCCCCACACATCACATGACTTACAGTACTGTAAGTCACATGCTCTTTAGCTAGGCAGGAAGGAAGTGAGTCATACAAGCAGACACTTTTACTTTCTCCTGTGCAGACAGAGAAAGAGGAGTGTGTTTTGTGACTGCTGATACTTTCAGATCAGAGTACGGAGGAGATTTAAACTTTGATTTAGACCCAACAGCTTTTTTAAAAGCAACATTTTTTTTATCTTTTCTGTACTCTTTTTTACTTAATTTGTTCTTTCTGTAAATTTTATTTTTCTTACCTTTATAAGTAGTTAGTTGTTTGTCTGTGGCTGTGTGTGCGTTGTGCGACAGTGTGAGTAGTGATTGCTCAGACTGAAGGAGCTCAGTAGGAGATATGGACCAGGGTGAGGGAATGTCTGGGGCAGGGGCAGCTCTGGGAGAGTGTGGTAGTGATAAGCGTCATACCATGTGCATGCGTGGGGGGCACAGGCACCCATTCCTGTTGGACTGCTCGAAACTTGTGAGTGCCCCCCCAGAAGCAGGACCAGCACTGCCTCCTGTCCTGACTCTGAGGCAGTTGAACCACAACCACCACCAAGTCCTCTGGAACAGGATGTGCCTGTTCCCCAGGCCCAGGTGTGGATCCCATCCCTGTTGAGCACTGTACCAGCCAGCTGCCAGTTCATCTGGCCCTCCCCTGCCTGTGCCTGGTCTTCCCCACACCTCCATTGTTTGGCAGTTTGTTGACTGTGTTGGGGGGCACAACAGTGTGGTCAAGTGCTGCCTGTGTGAGGTGGAAGTGTGCTGTGGCTCCCAGGGGACTCACCTGTAGACTGGGGGCCAGCACACCCCTATACTCAATCACCAACAGTTGGAGTGGCAGGCTGCCACAGAACTGACCATGCCTGCACTTGCTGGCCATGCTCTGGCAGAGGGTGCAGCTGTGCATGGCGGCATCCTTAAGAAGAGGAGGGCCACAGCAGCACCTGCTGCTCCACCAGCACCCCCATCCCCACCACCACCACCACCAGCAGGTCAGTCTATAGAACATGTGGACCCCAGAAAACTGTGTGTAACACAGGCTGACTTGGCAGTTCTCTGGAGTGCTGTCGAGGAGAACAACAAGAGGGTGAGTGCTGTGGAGCAGTGGCTGGATCGCATAGAGGGATATCAGTTGCCAATTATGTGCATGCTGGAACTGCTGCTGGATTACCATGAGATCCCACATTAGTTTTTTTTTTCTCTCACACCATGTGCCCCCCAACACCTTTCTTGCTGTGTTATAAAAGTAATTCCTCCACCATCCCCAACCCTTGTATGCAATTTTGCCCTTTTTTTTGACTTCTGCATGCGTGACACTTTGTATTCTGAGCAGTGCAAGTATACTGTGCTAAACTGCATGTGTGCAGTCAGTCTTCTTTCCAGTCTGTGTATGTACTGCAGACACTGTCCAACTCCCTGACTTAAAAACACTTATTAATGGGTACAACGGTGGGATAGTGAAGCCTGGAGAGATACTACAAAACAAGCTTACAATACATCCAAGTAACTAGTAAAATAATTGATGTTTTGATTCATGACAATCGTAAATCGTGATTTGTGACTGAATTTGTGACTGTGATGATGAAGAAACGCAAATGTCTATGGCTATACCTCCCGGGCCCTGATGAGGTGTGGCACAAAACTCCCTGACTTAAAAACACTCATTAATGAGTACAATGGTGGGGTGATGAAGCATGGTGAGATACTACAAAATGGGCTTACAATACATCCGAGTAACTAGTCAAAAAAATTAATGTTGTGATTCATGATGTAATCGTAAATTTGTGATTTGTGACTGCATTTGTGACCGTGATAATGAAGAATGTGATTTGTATCATGAGTGGCTCATGATGATGGTCCTGACTTAAAAACGCATATTAATGTGTACAATGTTCATTCAGAATTATGCACCACACCTGTCCAGTACTCTGAAAGGAAGCCAAAGAAACAACTGTGACTTAAGTTAGAGATGGAGATTGGGCCCTAAAGAGATGCAAATGCACAGACAGATTAAGATTGCGCTACACACTGAAGAGATGCAGATGCAAAGGCACAACACCTAACCAGTGCTCACCATCAGAAATTCAAATCAGGAAAAGAATACCTTTGCCGGTTGGGGTGGGCCGCGGTGGGGGGCAGTGTACTGCACTTCTGCAGTAACAGTCACTAGTACAAGTACCAGTAAAGATACACAAAGAAGTACAAAAATTACACAGCTGCAGTGGATAGAAGGTTCACATTGCTGAAATTATGTGGCACAATAAAAGGTGCCTGATTTGATGACACCCGTCACACACATACTCACATACACACTAAGTAATGCGTAGCAAATTAAAAACTTTAGTAATATAACCACATATTTTAAACAAAGTAAAATAATGCACTGTTGCACCACAACAATCAGCAAAAAAATGGCAAGAATTATGGAAAATATTACTGTGTGTACATTAACAAAGTTATACAAGAAAAATATCACCAAAACAGAAAGCAGTCTTTTTCTCCAAGATAATCTACCTACACCACAGATACACCCCTCCTCCAATGCACACTTCCACTGTCTCTCAGTACACAGACTGAATGTTGTACATTAACATTCAAAATCCACACACAAAGAATAAATGCTCGATGATATGAGCACAGGAGGGTTTCCTATAATCGATAAACTAAAGTTTCAGCAAAGGAAATTACTCAAAAAGGCTTTTTTAACAGCTTTTAGAAGGTTTGAATCAGAGAGCTCTCACAGCAGATTGTCTCCTACAGCTTCCTACACACACTACCCCAAACCAAGGCTGTGCAGAACAATCTAGAGCCCATGTGACCTGAAATCCCATGAATCACTGCAAAATGAGCCTTTGGAGCTTAAAAACAAGGTGAAGTGAGACGAAGTACATTGTTTTCAATGTACTTTGCTTTAAGAATTGGTGGAGTAGTGGTTTGGGAAGGTGGAGTAACATGAAGTTATTGTTTTCAATGAACTTCATGTTATCCATTGTAATGCAAAAGTACTCCGTTTCACGTTGCGGAGCACTCCGCGAATTCATCTTCACTCCGTGAATCACTTTGCGGAGCGAATTGGGGCCGCTACGCCCATCTCTATTAGACAAATATCTTAACTGGCAGACAGGCACAAATTAATAAATATGCCCACACAGTTGTGGGAGATATTCCAGATGGGCGCGTGCCTTCTCATGTCATTACAAACCTAATAAACCTAGTACATTATGATGTAACTCTGGAGGTGGGGGAGAGGGTTTAATTCCTTTAGTTTTTGATTCAGATTCCTAAGACTGTTATTGTACATATAGTAGCTTTATTATTTATTGACACATTATTAACACTAAACATATTAGGATGCATGATCTCATTTTCTAGGTTGTCCTTGTTAGGTTTGTTTATTTTATTGGGCTCTAATTCTGACAATTGATTTTTCTTGTAAAAAAAATCTTGTTATAGCAGTGAAGGTTTTGAAGAGGACTTTCCCCAGTCACTTTGACTTTCATGCATTAAAGCAGCAGTACTACGGAAAAAAAATTGTGCTTTTTTGACAGTTTATTCCCTGTGCCCTGCTAATCATATACCTGGTACTCTTTCTCGCTGGCATTGTACTATCACAGTAATTTGCTCAGTTATTCTCTGCTTTTGTTTACATTTCTGCCACTAAGCATGTTGCACTGGAACCCCCTCTGCTGCCATGTGTATGCCTTGCAGGGACATCGGGAATAGTCAGCAGAGGGTCCCTCTGCTGTTGTCAAAAGACCTGATGTGACCTGTAGAAAAAGCACAGCTGAAAATTAGTCAGCCACTATATTTGATGTAGCGCTAAAACAATTCAAATAAATTGCAAATATCTAAAAAACTAAAGATAACTGAAAAAAAAACATTTACAGGTATGGAAACTGGAACTTTGTCCACATGCTTACAGCTGAAAAGCAGAATTTTGATAGCTCACTTCCTGATTTGGTAGTACTGCTGCTTTAATTTCTCCTTCTTGCATTGATTCTGGAATTCTATTTCATTAGTGTCTGCTGCAGTTAGTTTTTGCATTCTGAGCTGCTAAAAACTACAGGGTGTACCAGAGCTTCTATAACAAGCCTGGTGTTGCTATGGGCCCAGGGTTATACTGCTGACATCATTATAGGGCAGAGTCAATTTCACAGAAAAAAAACATACTGAGAAGGCATTTAGATTTTGGCATAATGCATTGCTAACAGGGTGCCTTGGGGAAGGGGGAACACAGTATGTACACTGAGTATTGGTAGGCTTCCCTTGCAACATTGTTGCAATCGCATGGTACTGCACAGTGTGAGTCACTCCTCTATTCTATAGTGATGTCATATGGAGCTAGCAGCCCAGCATCTGAACAGCAAAAGCAAGTGCAGTATGGCTCAAAAACAAATCCAAATTATGAAAGGCAGAGTAAACCTTCGCCAGAAATAACAAATGCATACACCTTTACAGGTCTAGTACTGCATATAATGACTACAAGCTGTAACTTTTTGGACCTTCAGGGATGGTCATCTTTAATGTTTATAGGATTTTCTTATCTGGTAGAGTATATAGTTGATAAATTGTCTCTCCAGATAGGTTTAATACAATATGGATATGTGAAACAGTTTGTTCACTCTACGGAAACTTTTATCTTTTCCTTCTTACTGCCATACTGTAGATGGAAAATTTCTATTTCATAGTTTTTAACATGGAATACTATCACATTTTAACATGCACTTAAGTGGGTATTCAATCTAAAGGTCTTGTGTTTAATTAAGAGTGTATTCTCATAACACTATCACTCTTTCATAATGTAAGTTATTGTAACTGCCTGGCCTCTCGAAGATTTACTCTTGTCTGCCTCTGCTGACATTTGACCTTTGGGTGCTTCACAGCAGCCAGCTGAGTTAAACTGATTTCTTGCATTTAAACCTGAGTTATTTAAAAAAAAAGTTATTTTAAACTAATGAGAATTATTTCTGTTTTTTTTATGCATGTTCTGGGTGTTAATAGAATGTGTTTTTCCAAAAAACTGTCATAAGCTTCTGAGGAAGGACTTGGTTGGTCTGAAAATTTAAGCACTATTTTCTTTTGTTACATCTATGATTGTCCAATAAAAGGTATCAAACCAGCTAAAGACATCACATATAACATCAGTATGTCACGTTAATGTGCATGCACAAGTGTGCACATACCCAGTTGCTAAGCAACTGACAACACTGGTTTTTCCAAACTGGAGCCTCACAGTGGGAGTTGTACCTGCAGGCTCAAATGCACTACAGCTCCAATGGTACAAACTGTCTGTGATTCATGTTGCTGCTACTCACTATTTGTAAAGATTTCTTTTCTGCATTTTAGTTCTTAAACACAGTTCTATTGACAGTACTCTACTATTGTAAAGAATACCTTCATTCACTGGCCAAATGTGAGCTTTTTTTACTACTAACTGAAAATGGAAGTTAAATACCTATAATGTGTTACTCAAGCCCCTCCGAGGCTGAATAGGAGTAAAGGGATTTTTGAAATTTGAGGCATTGTTAATAATACACAAAATAAATACAAAGAACACCACAAAAATTATGCCCAGAAAGGTATTTAGTTATGCACACCTGTTTTCATAACTATAGTATTACAAATAATTGACAGTTGATCTAACATTTATTGTTATACACACATGTATGCTATTTCTTATTATTTTCAATACTGATAATGTTTGTACATCCAAATGATACTAGTTCACCAAATATTCTCAGCTCCCTCCTTTTCCTTTGTTTCCCTACAGTCAGTTCACCAACATGCTAGCCAACTGGTATCTGTATTCATCCCTATCTGTGGCTCCAGGACTCAGCTTAATCTTTCTTTTTTGTGTAGTTTTCAACTTAAGGTGGTGACTGTACTACCACCAGCTCCCAGAAATATATGGAATCACCCTGGTGGCCTGCTTGCTTAAAATGTGCCACTGAAGAACTTTCATCTTGCCTGTTTATGTCCTCTTTGTTCTTTTGTACCCTAATCTTCAGAGATCTACTATTTTTTCCTACGTACAGTAGGTTGCAAGGGCACTGCTGTATTTATATTATGCCCAGAATGTTACATATATGTATTTTTTGATGTTGTAACATGGCAAAAATACTACTAGTGCAGGGAAGAAAGATGATTGGTGTAAGGTCATCAGGTGGTACAAGAGCAACACGGCATTATGAAATGATATTGCCGTGTTGCTTGTGTATTAGTAAAATGAGCCACGGAGGAGAAAAGAGCAGTGTTCCAAAAGCCAAGAGGTAGAACATGTAGTTGATGTTCTGTATCCCAGCGAGCGAAGCAGTCACAGTACTCACTGATACTGATATACGTATGCAAGCTGGTGCAGCACAAGTAAAGTGCCTACAGAGGACATACTGTAGAAACAAATGTGGTAGTTGTCAGCAAGTGTAGAAAGCAGCAACACTAGCCCCAAGCTACATAAACAGTGAGCATGAGTCTGTGATATGTGAAATAGTACAGCAGCCAAAGTGCAGAGCAGGGAAACCAGTACCAAAAAAAAAAAGCATTCACTTAGAACAGAAAAGTACATGAGTCAACCAGCACACCAAAAATCAGTGTTTGTAAAACACATACCTATGCAACAAAAATCAATCAGAGCAGCAACCACTACCATGCCAGAGAACAGCGTCAAAGAGCCGAATGTATTTGCAGACAAGCAAGTACGTAGAGACGTACAGCACCAGGAAATGAACAATGCCTGCAACTTTCAATCATTCACAGTAGTTTAACGGTGCACAGAACTGCTAATGATAATTAATGTTGTGCTCAGCATACCATGGAATAAAACGCATCGAGAATAAGGTGCAAGAAGCAACAGGCACAACGAAATGGAATGGAACCATTGAAGGGTACGAAATCGGACAAAGGGGCAGGACCTAAAGACATAGACAGTATGCAGATTAGTCATGCGGATCAGAAAGATGTCTGTACATGGCAGACCTCCCAAGCAGACGATTGCAATAATAGCTGTGCAGATTTTCAAAATATAGTGAAAAGAATGTTAATGAATCCTTCATCTGTCAATATGTACATTTTATTTTTTGCAACATCTGCATGTAAATAAACAGTTCTTCTCAGTTCCAAAAGTACACAAGAAATTTGTAAAGCAACAAAACTGTGTCTGCATACCGTTCTTGACATGATATTATCTGCATTTGTAACACAGTGAAGTATAAGAAAATCATGTTACAAGCACATTAAGCCACTCTGAAGATGACATCTAATGGGGAATTCATGCATGGTTTGGCTGTTGTAGGCACTCGGCCTGCGGCCTCATGCCACAATGGTCCCAATCATGCATTAATTCCCCATTAGATGCCACCTTCATTGTGACTTAATGCTTATGTGCATTCTGGTCTGGTTTGTTGATGTTTAAAGACATTCTTTTGACTAGTATGTCCACATACATAATATTTGCTACATGGTGCCATCCCAGGCAGGAGGGGGTACCAAAAGTAGCTGGCTATGAACCTGCTCTGGGTTTTTAAATTGTAATCAAACTACTTTATCTTGAACATTCTGTACTCTTTTTACTGCTATTATTGATCTGGTTTGAAAAGCATTTACTTTTTTCTGGCAGGTCCCAAGTAGATGCCAGTGCTTAGTGATTACTTTTCTCATTTCCTTGAATGTGTTGTTATATTTACTGGAAAATACAAAAATCACACATGCCCTCACAATGCAAAGCATCATGGGCTGCATATGCAAATCACCACAGAATGTTATGCTTGTCCAACTTTAAGCAAAATTGCATGGTGCCGAAAGGCCTCTCACACAGTTTGCAAAGGGTGCTAACAGAAGACATAGACACGTGTTTCATCCTACCAGGACTCATCAGTATGCCTCGTCTGCTTGACACCCCAGTGGACTGGACCAGCTACCCTAAGACAGTGTGTCTTGGATATGTTGTGGTGAACCCATTTGGCACCATGCAATTTTGCTTAAAGTTGGACAAGCATAACATTCTGTGGTGATTTGCATATGCAGCCCATGATGCTTTGCATTGTGAGGGCATGTGTGATTTTTGTATTTTCTTGAAACTTGGCTTCCCAGCCAAATGCCCTTTGGGGTAACCCTTGCCTCAGTGTTTGCACACAGAGGTTCTTTGTCTTTGTTATATTTACTGTTGTGTTTTGTTGCTAACACCAATCACTCTTTCCTCATAGTTGGACCCATGGGAGCTAGTAATTGCTCTTTGGTTTTGTGTTTTATCCTTTCAATTGCATTTTTAAGGTTTTAGACTGACAGCCCCTGTTTTTAAACCTAAAAGGCTTTGTTACAGAGGCCGAAGTCAGTTTTATAAAAAAAAAAAAAAATATATATATATATATACTGACAAGGCATTTAGATTTTGGCATAATGCATTGCTAACAGGGTGTCTTGATGAAGAGGGACCACAGTATGTACACTTAATAATGTAGTTTTGCCTTGCAAAACTGCTACAACTTCACAGTACTGCAGTGTGTCACTCCTCAGCCATATAGTGATATCAGCTGTACAGCCCTGCATCTATAGCAACACCAGGCTTGCCAGAGAAACTCTGGTACACCCTGCAGTTTTTAGCAGTTCAGAATGCAAAAACTACCTGCAGAGGAGAGTAATGGAATTAAATTCCATAATCAATGCAAGAATGGGTAATTTATGCATGAAAGTCAAAAGGACTGGAAAAGGTGCTCTTTAATGCCAAAAAAAACATCAAGCCATGTATATATATATATAGAGAGAGAGAGAGAGAGATAAAAATGTAACACCATCTTCAATTTCCCTACAAATTAAAAATTTGGCAACATTGTTGTACAAGAAGTTCAGAAGTACAGATACCTCAGGGTATGGCTTGACAATGCCATCAAATGTAATGTGTGTATAGGTAATCAAGTAAAAAAAAATCTGGGGAGATGACTGGGAATTTTGTATAAAATAAAGCATTGCATGAGAAAAAAAATCAGAAAACAGGAGGTCAACACTATGATTCTATTCATTTTCGACTATGGGTATTTGGTGTTCATTGGGGTGTCAGATATGCTGGCAAAACTGGATGTTAAGTACAACAGGTTTGCATCTTCATCCTTGATGCCCTCATAGGACTCATAGATGTGAGCTCTATAACAAACTGAAATGGATGAATTTAATGGAGTGCAGGAGAGCCCATTGCTTTTCTTATATGTATAAATGTTATAGGACATCAGTACCTGAATATCTTTTGGAAAATGTACAACAGAGAAGTATAAAAAATTCTCTATCTGCAGGAGGAAAATAATATAACCCTCCTAAAAGAAGCTTGGAAGTGGGTAGGGTAGGTCCCACTTCTATACAATGAGTCAAAAAGTTTGGAATATCATCCCTGGGGCCAGATATTCAAAGCTTTGCCCTTGGGCTAAGTTAGCACTGCCCGGCGGGCAAACTTAGCCCGGAGCACAAAGCAAACTATATTCAAAAGGAATAGCCTGGGGCAAACAGCCTCTGAATATAGCATGGGAATGAGGCCAGGCAAACTGGACTGTGAGTGCAGGGCAAACTTAGCCCTGGAATAAGACAGCTCTGAATATAGCAACCAGGAAGTGCAGACCACAACAACAACACAGTGCACAGCGACGTTAAGGTAGCTAGAGATGACTTATGTGGCCAATGTGTGTTCCAGCAAATGTGTGGACCCAGTACAGCTGCATGGAGCAGCCTATGGGAAAGTACAGTGTGCAAAACAGTGTAATATTCCCTGAACCATTTTGCACTGAGCTAATGCATTTGCGTGGCATTAGCGCGGAGCTAAGCTGTTTGCCCGGTACTAAACTTTGCCATATTCAAAAGTGACATGCTAATGAGCCTACTTGGATGGCAAACAGCCACATTAGCATCCCATTATCCTATCCTGTTTAGCCGATCACTGGAAACAGGGGAGGTACCCAAAGACTGGAGGAGAGCAGATGTAGTCCCCTTATACCAGTCACTCTGCCTGGGACAATTCCCCACAGCTTGGAAAACAGCCATTATCACACCTATTCATAAAGGAGGCGACAGGTCATCGGCCAACAACTACCGGCCAATCTCCATCCTCCCTCCCCTCTCTAAAGCCCTGGAGAAAGTGGTGGCCATTCAAATTACTGATTATCTGGCTAAGCATAACATCTTATGCCCAGAGCAACATGTAGCTTCGCGGGTCACAGTACCAGCACTGCCCTTAATGAATTCTCAACTTCCTACACTCCTCCTTGGATACCAGCTCCCTAGCTGGTGCAGTGTTCATTGACCTCTCAAAGGCTTTCGACACTGTCTCCCATCCACTGCTGCTGAATGCACTCTGCCTCACTGGTCTCGGCTGGCCCCTGGCATGGTGTGCTAGCTATCTTGACACTCGATCCCAGTGTGTCAAGATTAATACCACACTCTCCGATCTCCGTCCCATTCTCTCTGGGGTCCCCAAGGCTCCATCCTGGGCGCCCTTCTCTTCTCGCTGTATCTGAACACCCTGCCCAGTGGCTGCTCTGGCAAAATTCCTGCTATGCAGGCAGCTGTCCTTTGCCACCCACGTAATCCCATCTCCCTACAGGACTCCTACAGCAGTCTTTCAACAGTGCCGAGGCTTGGTTTAAGGAGTGCAGACTCGTCATCAATCTTAAGAAAACCAAAACTATGCTCTTTTCACACCCAAAACAAAGCTAGCAACCACCCACTCTATATCCTTCTAAGCACCAACCAACCACTGGAACAAGTCTGCTCCTACAAATACCTTGGGGTTACCTTGATTCAGCCCTCACATTTCACAACCACACGCGCTAACATCCGCCACCAACACACGACAGCATCCTATTCCGCCATAAAACCTGCCTTCCCCCAAATGCTCTCCGGCTAGCTGCTACATCGTCCGTTCTGTCCCTTGTAGACTATGGTCTACCAGTATACGGTGCTGCCGACACTACTGCACTCAGCAAAATTCACCTAACCGTGAATAAAGTGTGCAGATTGATTACTGGTGCCCCCAGGCTCACACACACCTGTCAGCTATATGTCGATGCTAACTTGCTTACCCTGGATGAACGGCTCCGATACCAGACCTGTCTCCTCACCAAAAAAACCCTACTCGGGCTCTCCCCCCCTGGGGTAACGGCATCCATCCACCAGAGCCCTCCCACCATTGCAACACAGTCTTCCTACAAGACCACTCTAAAGGTCCGAGCGAGAACCAGCCGTGGCCAGAGGTCCTTCAGCTATAGAGCCCCAACCTGGTTTAACTCTCTCCCTGCCACCATCACCAATGCCATCACCATCTCCACATTCAAAACCGCACGAACCACATCTTCAGCACTCGTAACTGCTCCTGTCTCTGAACATAGCCTCCACCTCTTTTTCTCTTGACAATGCCCCCAGGCAGCTCTCCACCCAACCATCCCTCCACCACTTCCCTGTACACCATGCCTAGTTTAACCTGGCCAGTGCCAGCTGTTTCAATGTTTATCTACCAGAATGCTCACTTGATACCAACTTGTGTAATACCTGTTATCAATTACATGTACCCTGTACCCAATTGTATTTGTCTGACCACAATGTGACGTGGCACCTCTGGTGAATGCCTATTGATTTTTGCAAATCTTTGCTATGTAACCAAAGCCCAATGTATGTCTTTATGTGATGAAGTACCTTTGGAAATGAGCCTCTGGCTCAAAGGTTGCAAACTGATTCTTAAATAAATAAATAAATAAATATACAAAAGCGGGAACAAAGAGGAAGCAGGGAACTACAGACCAGTCAGCCTCACCTCGGTAGTGGGGAAGATCATGGAAGCACTACTGAAGGAGAGATTGGTGGAACATCTGGTTGTCAATGGACTACAGGACCCAAGGCAGCATGGTTTCACCAGGGGGAGGTCATGTCAGACCAACCTCATTTAATTTTTGACTGGGTGACTGGGAGGTGGATCAGGGAGGGCAGTGGACATGGCCTATCTGGACTTCAGCAAGGCCTTTGACACTGTGCCACATAGAAGACTACTACACAAACTGGGGAATATGGGTGTGGGCAGGACAGTAGTGTGGTGGGTAGGTAACTGGCTAGGTGGCAGGACACAGAGGGTGGTGGTAAATGGCTGTCACTCACAGAGGAAGAGTGACCAGTGGGGTACCACAGGGATCAGTGCTGGGACCAGGTCCTATTCAACATCTTCATCAGTGACATTGCGCAGGACCTAGAAGGCAGAATTTCACTGTTCGCTGATGACACAAAGCTCTGTAACAGAGTAGACACACCAGAAGGTGTAGACAGAATGAGAAGGGACCTGCAGAAACTTGAAGACTGGTCAGGGGTTTGGCAGTAGAAATTCAATGCAAAGAAGTGCAAGATAATGCATTTGGGGCACAAACCCCCTGGCACAATATATCAGTTGGGGGGGAGAGGATATAGCATGCACCAAACAGGAAAGGGATCTTGGGGTTATCATCTCTGATGACCTCAAGGTAGGGAAACAGTGTGACAAGGCATCAGGTAAAGCAAATAGGATGCTGGGTTGTATAGGCAGGGGCATCACCAGCAGGAAAAGGGAGGTCATAATTCCGCTATACAAGACACTAGTGAGGCCCCACCCGGAGTACAGTGTACAGTTCTGGAGACCATACCTATGTAAGGACATAGACAGGGTAGAGAAGGTTCAGAGGAGGGCAACAAAGATAGTGCATGGATTGCATCACAAGTCCTATGAAGACAGGTTGAAGGAACTGAACATGTACTCCCTGGAGGAGAGGAGGGAGAGAGGGGATATGATAGAGACATACAAATATCTCACAGGGAGGAACAGGGTGCAGGAATACACTATTTTTAAGCGAAAAAGATGTACCAGGATGAGAGGGCATGGGATGAAGTTGGAGGGAGGACGATTCAGAGGAAACATGAGGAAGAATTTCTTCACAGAACGGGTGGTGGACAAGTGGAACACCCTGCCAGAGGAAGTGGTGGGGGCTGAAACAATCACGGGATTTAAGAATGCATGGGATAGTCATAGAGGAATTCTGGAGGTCAGGGGTAAGGGGCAACAGACTTCTAGGAAAACATAAACTGAACTTACAAGCTCAAATGGGCAGACTGGGTGGGCCATAGGCCCTTATCTGCCAACACTGTCTATGTATCTATGTATCATTATGCCCTGATTTGCATGCAGTTTGCCCAGCATTACTGCAGGGTCCCACAGCTCCACCTGTAGGTTAGTCTGGAAGTACAGGGGCTGGTCAGGTCTGACCGCAGCTCCACTTGTAGGTCAGTCAAGCAGTGCATGATGATAGCTGCAGGCTACATGTGAACAGTACAGCATAGCATAGCATATCATGCACCAGGGGTCAACACAGCATAGGCACAGGTGGTGGTGGTGCTGCATGCCACTGTCACACTGTAGGTCATGCTACAGTGCACAGCAGATACTACAGTAGCAAGGTGGCCAGTAGGGTGAGGGACACAGCAATGCCTATGGTATGTAGGGCAGTGATGACCGCTGCACTGTACACAGTGACAGGCCCAGCTTGCAGGTAATTACTGACAGTGAACAGTACTGTTACGCTGTTGTGTGATCCACAGATGCTGCACCTGTGGCATGGGATGCACACAGCGACATATACATGGCCGGCTGTGTGTGCTGTGGCATCTGTACAGTTGTGGGATATGTGCCTGGGGGGGCACCTAAGATCCGACATGCACACAAGCGGTGGGGTATTCCCACTACTGGCCCATGTGCACTGTGTGATGTGTCCCATTCTTGTGGCCACACCTGGGCTGTGGGAGGTCTGGCCACCTGTACACCCTCCCCTCAATGGCCACCATGTCCACAGTGCTGCCTGTGTGTGCTGGCATCTGTTGGTCACCACAGATGTATGGTCTGCAGGTGTGTGCTGTATGGCCACACTACCTTGATGTCCCCGTGGGCCCGATCACCCCTTACTGCCTGTGCATGGCTGGGACCTGTGGCAGCTGTTGGCATCATGGTGGTGCCTTCAGTAAGCAGCATGTGTCCTCTATGTCTGGCAATTTCTAAGTATCATACTCATATGTTAGGGTCACGCAAGCTGCGCTAATGCCATGCTAACACAGCGCAAAGCAACAATATCACACAAAGCTGTTTGCCCAGGGTTAAGACCAGCTTTTCCTGGGCAGTAATTTGTACAGCACTATGGGTGACGCTAAACACCTTAGCGTGGCGCTAGTCGCTGAATATCTCATTGCACCTGTATTCATGTTCACGTTGCCCCTAGCATATCATTATGGCTTGCCCGGTGCTACTGCGGTTTGTGTGCTCTATTTGGCCTTTTGAATATAGCAAGCCTGCGCTAATTCCACGCTAAACCCACACAAATGGTTTTTGCCCGGCGCAAAGCTTTGAATATCTGGTCCCACATGTGTTAAGACTAACCTTGGGTAAATTAAGTCCAACTAAAATGGAAAAATGGCATTATAAACAAGTATCAGGGATATCATTTTGCTGCTCGGAAGTAAATTAGATACCGTTTGATGTTTCCCTTAACAATTGATGTATATAATTTTTGGCAGATTCCTTTTCTAAATGTGTGTTACTTAAAGCAAATGTCTACCATGTAGAACAGATTAAAGCCATGTTTTATTTACTAGATCATATATGTCTGCAACAATGTAAAATTGTATATTGACCCTATGTTCATTATGATGCATATATGTTTTATTACTTTTACAAAGTCTTCATGTGTATAATTGCAACAAATTGAATAATGTGTGACAAAAACTCCTTTGGGCTATATCAGCTTTTAGGAAGTTTTGTCTGAATCACTTCTCCTGCTGCCACCATCTGTTATACCTGGAAAATACCTCTGTCCTGCTCTGGCATTTGGAAGGTCAAACATAGTAATATTTGGTATACTGTAGTTCACTTCAACTAGTGGACTTTAAACAGAGAATTTTCAGTTTTCCAGCAGAAATATTAAATTTACCTATGCAATAAGGATGCACAGCCACTGATTCTATAAAAAAGAGATCTTTACTCTCATAATGCTACAAGACATTACAGACAGGGTACGTATAGCAAACAAAACATACACATTTACAGGAAAGGGAAACACAACAATTAAACAGATAGATTATAGAATAAACTCACAATCTAGTCTGACTCTAGGATCGGCTTATAGAATAAACTCATAATCTAGTCTGACTCTAGGATCCATATTTATCTGCCAGCTTATTTGAAAGAAACATTCATTAAGATTGTTCTTTCCTCACCTACATAAGCAAGCTATGGGAGAATGGCTTTCCTTCGTATTGGGGAATTCTCATCATGTGACAGAACCCCAGATCCTCTTCAAAGGTTGCAGGAAGTCAAAGAGTGTGTTGTGGTTACATTCTTCTATTTATGGACTCAGGGCAGTAGAATGGGGTCTCTGTAAAGTGACAGCTCCCTTCAGTATTCCTCATCCATGTGAGTGCATACGTGTGTGTGTGTGTGTGTGTGTGTGTGTGTTAGACCCCGGAGCAGTCGTTGGCAGTTAAAATAGTCTGTTGCAATTCAATGCAGCTGCAATTAGTTGCATTTGCATTGGATTGCAGTCATAAAATAGTGGAGTTCAAATCCACTGCAGTTGACGATTCTGTTACCCATCCAGATTTGTTTTTGTGGTGCACTGCAGTGTGTTTTCTCTTTTCTTCTTTCCCTGGGGGGGGGGCAGCCAGGGAGGGCCACAAATATCTAATGATTCCCAACCACAGGCACCGAGCCTTACAGCCAATAGAATGTACCCCTGGCTCCTGGGCATGAAGCATCCACCAATTAAGAGAGATAGAAGGAGGAGCCAGGATCTTGAACATATCTGTGACTGGCTACACGAGGTGGCAGGGAGAGCATGCCTAGGTAGGAGACTGTGAGGAGAGGAGGAACCTGTGTTGGCATGTGGGCAATTGAGCAAGCAGTGCTATTCTGCAGGGATGAAGTTTGGTTGTTCAGCCTTTAATATAGAAATAAGTTAACTGTGTTCACTGTCCTGATGTGTCCGGTGCCCGGAGAGATACTAGTGTATGGCTGTGCAGGTCCCAGTCAGTCCTCCAGTAAAGCTAGGCAGCAATCGTGTGAAGGCAGCAAGTCAGTGGTATGGACGTGGTCGGGATTAGCCCATGACCCGATTGGCCGGGCCCATCGGGTGACTCTAACTCAGACTCTGTCAGGTCTTCAGAGTCAGTAAGGAGATGGAGGAGTGGTAGGTACACTAGTTCCACTGCTCACAGTACTGGAGTGGGGATGTGAGTCTGGGTTGGGGACTGACTGTGTGGGTTGGGACGAGAGAGCACAGAGTGCCAAAAACACTGGCACCACCACTGAGTAACAGCAGCAGCAGCCTGAGCCATGGAGCCACCCAACAATGCTGACCAAATCATCACCTGACACCTGACTGACATGGCAACAGGCTGCTACAGTGAGCAATGTATTGTATGGGATGTGTATGTAAGGCCTGCCAGGGCTGGACAGTAGGCAGTAGGATGGAGAAGGATGGTCTCTCACAGACTACTCAGTCTGTCTGTGTGTCTGCTGCATTCCTGGCTAGCTTGTATTCCTGGTTAAGGGCTTGGGGGCTGTGGGGCCTGGAGGGGCTGAACTTGAAAAGCCAATGTGATCAATTATCATCTGTCTACTGCTGGTGGCCTAGCTGGGCTCTCTCTGACTGTGGTGGCATTGCAAGTAAGTTAGACTCCCCACAAGGTCGAGGAGCAGGCTAGGCACAGGTGGTCAGTTGGTGAGTTCCTGGACCCATAGGAGGCAGGACTGTGGAATATGGTCAGTCAGGTCCAATGGACAAAATGTTTGTTGTTTGCCACTGTAGGAATCAGATAGACTAAATAATAAATTCCTCACAGCAAGATGAATAAAATTTTACAAAACATGTTAGTGTACATGCTGAAAGCCAAAACAAGTTTACAAACTACTCAGTTCTGGTATACCATACAGAAGGTATTTCCAGAGGTCATCCCTTAAACTGTTTTTAGTTACACAGATTCTATGACTACTAGTAAACTAACATATATTGATGGTTAACTGTTTGCAAAATCTTACCTTCTAACTTCTGTGTGGTGTTTAAGAGGCCCTACCTATACTGTATTTTAGACTCAGTTTGAACTTTCTAAGTAACTAGTATTACTGCTGCTTATTTTTCTATACCGTATACTGTTTTACTGCCCTGCTTCAACATGTTACTTTCAGGGACTTAATATATTTTGTTGTTGTTTTCTGACTGGTTATTGTGCTTTAGTGGGTCCCTACTGTGTGTAGATTTGTTCCACTGCACTTTGTATTTGCATTTTAAAGAGCAGCCAGCTTCTTAGCGGCTGCTGCCTAGTTGCTGCTCCCTCCAACATATGCAATACCTCAGCTGCTGCAGAGTTGAATGGCATAAATAATTCTTTTTGTTTCTGCCCATTTATGAAATTATAATGCTGCTAAATCCCAAATGCTAAAAACGGAGCTGCTTCCTGACCTTAAGCCACAAACATGCCCCCACATTGGCACATGCAGCCCTGTTTTGTGATGTCAGAAGGTAAAGGCTGTGTGTGTTTGTGCCCCATTGATTTCAAGGGGGGACTGTTCCATACATTTTATTAACTTTCACAGTCAAAACTTTAATAAAAAAAGATATGAAGTTAAAAAAGCATGACAAACTACTACATAATAAAATTCAATGATGGTGAAATTTGAAAAATTGGTTGGATTTTCTTCAGTTAATTTCAAATTAGCTGAAAAAATCAGTCATAATGTGTGGTAAGTCAGTCATTATTGGTTTTTCAACTGATTCCGGGGTTGTGTGTGTGTGTGTGTGTCTGACTACTGCTGACAGGCTGACTATCCCTTTCCCACCGGCAGGATGCCAGAGGCTTGATTTTCAAAGCCTGAGAATGCTGCAAGCCCCTTGTGCACCAATGATTTTGCACACAGGGCTTGATGCATTATCCTGGTCGGTGATCGGGATTTTCATTCCCAAATGCCAAATGCCTCATGTTAGATCAGTTTTTCCGTGGTCTAACTTGTGCCAGTTGGGTGAACCTTTTTATGGGGCTTGTGCCAAATCTTTGCGGGAGCTGCTGTAAACTGATGAAACTGTCACAACTGTACCTGATGTACTAAAATCAGGTGTCATTGCCTCAAAGGAGTTTGGGGCAGCTGCAGCAAAAAAATGGTTTGATACAGGGCTTGTTGCAAACCTTGCATCACCCTTTGAAACTCAAACCTCAGTACTTCAAAGCTCCATCACAGTTTTTATTACTTTATTTACTTCCTAGCTGCTTGATTTCCTTGTGGAAAATGTCACACTATTGCACCTGGCAAATTGTTTCCCTTTTAGGTTTCCCAGGATAGCTGCTGGGACATGTGACCTGAACTCCATTTTGTTCTCCTAATTCCATTCTGATACAGAAAGAGCTTATATGAAGATAAGTAGAAGAGAAAGACAGTACCAAAAGAGATTACATTAACATGATCACATTCCTGTCACATCTCCCCCAAAGAAAATGAAGGTGTGTCTCCTTCAAGTGACTCCAAAAGACACTGCCACTGACAAGTACCTACATTAGAATGCCATGCACTTAGACCTCCCCAGACAACCCACCTACACTTGCACTTTTCGAACCATTGCAGTGCTGGATGGTCATGTTGTATGACTGCAATACTAAACTCCAGCACAATAATTTTATAGTTTACCCACTAGTCCTATGGAGACAGATCAGGGGATTATGATCCATGACCACAGTGAACTACCACCCATACAAATAAGGTTGCAGCTTCTGAAGTGCCCTCACCATCCCGAGACACTCTTTCTCAATTGTGGCATATGCCTACTCCTTTGGCAGTGGGTCCCAGCTCATATACACTACAGGGTGCTTCTCTGAGAAGTAACCTGTCTCAGAACAGCCCCAAGCCCATGGTGCAAGGCATCTACATGTGCAATGAACTTTAGGGTGTAATTAGGTCTAGAGAACACGGGCGACCCACATAACGCCTTCTTCAACTTTCAGAAAGTGAGTTCAATGTGCTCCATCCAAAACTTTCTCCAGCAATTTATTTTTTGTCAGGTCCATCAGGGGCTTTGCCACATCACTGTAGTGTGGAACAAACCTCCTGTAGTACCTGGCTGTCCCCAGAAATGCCCTTACCTGTCTCTTCATGGTAGAAGTGGGCCAGGCCTTGATGGCATCAACCTTCACAGGCTCTGGGCAAGTGGATCTGGCATTGTTCCTCCTTAACTATCAGCCCTGCAGCCTTCAATCAGCAGAACAACTCCTTCACCTGCCTGACTTGATCCTCCCATGTCTGGCTGTAAATGGCTATATCGTCCATGTACTCCAAGCCAAAGTCACAACCCCAGACAGAATGTGATCTACAAGCCACTGGAAGGCTGCGGGTACATTCTTCTTCCAAAATGGCATTATTCAGAATTAGAATAAGCCAAATGGTGTATGTCTGTAGGGGTTAGAATCACCTGCCAGTGGCCCTTTGTCAAGTCTACTATAGTCAGGTACTGGGCTCCACCCAGACGTTCTAAGATCTCACCCATTCTGGGCAAGGAGTGGACCTCTGACTCTGTGCAGCTGTTGAGCCTCTGTTAGTAGACACAGAACCTTGTGGCACTATCCTTCTTGGGGATCAGGACCACAGGCAATCCCCAGGGGCTTCTGGACTCCTGGATTACTCCAGAAGTCAGCTTCTCTCTGAGTTTCTCGTGCATGGTCTGTTTAAGCTTCTCTGATACCCTGTAGGGGGACTGCCCTAGTAGCACTTGGGTCGCAGTATACACATGGTATTCAGCCATTGTGATGTACCCTGGTGCAGAGGGTGAATTTGTAAATATTATATTATCTGCATTTATATACATTCTCTATATCATTTTTATACAACTTTTATACTATGTTTATTTTTCTTTCCTTTTCTTTTCATACAAGTTTAGGCAGTATACTGACACTACCATACGTGGAAACAGCTTTCATTTTATTTCTTATTCATTTTACTTTATTGGCATATCCATTACATGTGCAGTGAACAAACATTAAGCTGGTGAAGATTTACAGAATAATCATAGATGCACTATATATACTATTAACCAGCCTATACTATTAGTACGTTCATGCCTATAAAAATTAGCTAAACACTACTCCACCACAGACCCCCCCACCCCTCACCCATTATTTATTTAATTAAAACAGCATTCACACTCCAATGAACCCAGTCGAACTTTCTGAATAGGGGATACCACCTATAGGTGACTCACAGAGCACCATGATGTCATGGCTGTATCTAAAAGACCCCACTGGGAGTAATAACCCTTGGCCCTATTACTCGTCTTGGCGATATGGGATTCTACCTGTAACGCAAGTGTAACTTCTTTGTACCATTCGCCCGTAGACGGGGTAGAAGTATCCTTCCAGTGTCTCAGTATAACAGCTTTTGCAGAGGCTGATATTATGGCCATATACAGTTTCTGCTGTTTGGACATATCGCTATTAAAATTATTAACAAACATATTTCAGGTGTAAAAAAAACATCCAGGTCTACCTCTTGTGATAGAGAGACACGAATTGCCCTCCAGAGGGGCTGAATCTTAGCACAATCCCACAGTACATGATATATATCGCTGCCTTCCTCCCCACATCTGGTACATGCAGATTGTGTTAACCTGCCCATTCTATGTAGTTTCGTAGGGGGTATAATACATATTATATATAATGTAAACTGCTGAAGCCTGTATCTATCTTGTCTAATATTCTTATATGTATTAAAACCATATGCGCCCATGTGTCCTATCCTCTGCTATTCCTAATCTATGTGTCCAATAATAACTAACACCATTTGGGAGGTTGTCATCAAACCGTTGCAATGCACCATAGATTCCAGAAATAGAATAGGGGCTGGTCAGCTATCTTAACTAAATCTACTAATTCGACTCTAATATCTGCCCCGGCCTCCTTTTTATTAAGATGGGCTTTGATTGACTCGGAAACTTGTCGGAACTTGAAGTATTGTCCCTTTATTTCTGGAAACTTGATACATGCCCACTCATATGCTACTAACTTACCCTGATGAGCTAAGTCTCCCAACTTTAGGCCCTCTAGCGATTTCCAGAACCCAGGCAAAATTGGTGCCCGTTGTATTAAGAAATGAATATTCTGTATCAACATTTGTTCTAGCGAGTACTGCCAGCTGACCCTCAGAAGTTTTTGGGTCTGCTGTAAGGCCTTTAATGACCAACCAATAGGGGTGTCCTTTAACAATTTTGGGAGAAGTTTAATAGTAGTATACACGATCGTGCATAATGATATCCTATGTTTCTTAACTAGGTCTCTTTCAATAAAAATCCAAAGAGGTGTATAAGGGTGCAATGACGAGGGTGTATTTGGTTTAAACCAATGAACTACCTTACTTATGTGTGATGCAATATAATACTTATAGAAAGATGGAAGAGCGAGCCCTCCCTTCTCTCTAGGGCCTGTAAGTTTCTGGTACGCTTTCCTAATGGCTTTCCCTTTCCATAGGTATGTACTAAGCATCTTTCTTAGATTCACAAACCAGACTTTGGGCAAATAACATCCCAGCATATTTAGAGGATATATAACCCTAGGCAGTATATTCATTTTTACCGTTTCTATTCTGGCCCATAACGACAGGGGCAAAATATTCCATCTATTTAGATCTTGTTTGATGGTTTTAAGGAGGCTACCAAAATTTTCCTTGACCATTGAACTTATTCCTCTCATAATTTTAACACCAAGGTATGTCAATATCCTTGACTCCCAAGTCAGGCCAAGCTCCTTCGCTATATGGGGTAACATCTATTGTTCAGTGGGAAAAGTTTTGTCTTGGAGGGGCTGACTTTATAGTTGGAGAATCTAGAAAATTTAGTTATTTCTCTTAGTATTTCTGGAATACCAGTGTCTGGTTCTTCTAAATGCATCAGAAGATTATCTGCATATGCTGAAATGAGATATCGCCTACTCCCCAACTCAATTCCTTTGATCATTTGTGATGCCTGCAATCTACGAATCAAGGGTTCAAGATATAAATTAAACAGAAGTGGAGAAAGCGGGCATCCCTGTCTTGTGCCACACGTTAAAGGAAAGGGAGACGACAATAAGCCATTGCACCATACAAGAGCCGTAGGGGCATTGTATAGAACTCGAACCCAATCTAGGAACTCCTTAGGCAATCCAAAGTTATCTAAAACTGTGAAAAGAAAGTCCCAAGACACTCGATCGAATGCCTTTTCGGCATCTAGTGCCAATAATGCTGCTGGGTATTGTGCACCTTGGGCATGTATAATTAAGTGATGAATCTTACGTAGATGATCACTGGATAGCCTTCCATTCATGAATCCCACTTGTTTATCACTAACCATGCTACTCATGAATGGACTCAACCGATTTGCTAATATTTTAGCTAATATTTTGATATCGACATTCAACAGCGATATCGGACGATAACTGCCCATCAGCATGGTGTCCTGGCCAGGTTTGGGAATGAGAGTAATGAGTGCCTCTAGGAAGGACAGATTAGAGATACCTTCACTGAACCAAAAATTGTACACTTTAGTTATAATTGGGCATATTATATCCACATAGGTCTTAAAGAAGTTAGTGGTTAGCCCATCCGGCCCTGGGGATTTATCTCCCGCTAACTGTGAAACTGCAGCCTTCACCTCTGCCTCTTGGATTGGGGCTCCTAATTGGCTCACACTAATATTCGATATCTTGGTTAGGGGGACAGAGCTTAAAAACTTCTGGATTTCTATAGAGGTGGGTTTATTTTTTAAATCAACTGAATAGATTCGTCGAAAATAATCTTTAAAAGTGGCCACAATTTCTTTTGGTTCTTTTACCATATTATCCCCACCCTCTTTACATATTGCAGCCACAACTCAATTTGAATTTAGTTGTTTTAATCTAAGTGCAAGTAATTTACCTGGCCTCTCTCCTGATTCTAAATATTTTATCTTTGTTCTATGTAAAGCAAGCTCTGCTTTCTGCATCATTATTGCAGAATATTGGGCTTGTAACTGATGCAGCTTAATCCAGTTGCGCTCATCAGAGTGCTTTGTGATGCTATTCTCTGCATTTCTAATGGCCATTGTGATCTCTTCCAAGTGCATCTTGGATTTTCTGGTCCTGGTCGCCGATATCTGGATGCACTCTCCCCTAAGCCCACATTTCAACGCTGCCCACACAATGTCTATATTCTTGACCGAATTTAAATTAGAATCTATAAAATGTGTCATAAACGTCTTTATTTGCTCCTGAATGAATGTCGTCTGCAGTAATTGGTTATTAAACCTCCACCTGAAGTCCCTTGTAACCCCCTGTGCCGGTATCCACTTGATGAAAACTGGGGAGTGGTCTGATATGACTCTGGCATTAATTCCGGCCTCTACGACCGAGGGAAGAATACTCATGCTGATTAAAAAATAATAATTCTAGAACCTGTTTTGTGCGGAATAGAGAAAAAGTTATATTGCCTCATATCCCCATTCATCAGTCTCCAGACATCTATCAGGCCTAGATTATCCATTACTTCTCTTAAGGCTCGCTGTGCAGGGGAGAAACCCACACGCCTATTCTCCGTCTGGTCTAAATGTAACTGTGTTGTGATATTCCAGTCCCCCCCTATTAACAAGGTGGAGGAAGTAAAACCATTCAGAGCCTCTATTATTTGCATAAAAAATTGTGGAGAGTCTGTATTTGGGCCATATACTGATCCGATAACTACCTTCACTGAGACTAAAGTTCCCACTAGTAAAATGTATCGGCCTTGTGTATCCCATATCTCCCTTTCTAATTGGAAGGGAGTCCTCCTATGAAATATTATGGCCACTCCGCCTTTATTGGAGGAAAAGCCAGCTCTGAAAGCTTGGCCCACCCACTGTTTAACAAATAGTTGAGTATCCTCTCTAGGAAGGTGTGTTTCCTGCAGACACACAACGTCTGCTTTAAGAGTTGAGAGGTGTTTCAGTACAATCTGTCTTTTACATCTGGCTCTAGCACCCTTAATATTCCAATTTACCAAATTAATAACTCCTGTCATGACCCTTAGAATTCAAAAATAACACCCTGTTGTGATCTTCCCCCACTGTATTAGGTTCTGTTAGTCGCTTGTCCCCGACTGTTATATTCTGGCATGTGAATGCTGTTGCCTTCAATCCCCCAATCTCCCCCCTATACCCCTGAACTACCCCCAGTTCCAATAACTGCACCACAACTTCACTATGTCGTGTGATGTTCATTTCAACCTAGGTTCCAGCCATCCCCACCCCAACCCCATCTTTTCTCTAATTCTATACTCTAAGCCCTTGTAGAGTATTCAATGATATGAGAAACATGCTACATAACAAAAAATATTCATCCTAATAATGGAAACAAATCAGCCTTCCATTATTTACACTTCCTCCATTATGACAAATTTCCATACATTAATTAACTATAAAAATCAAAACTTTCTATGGTCCATAGCCCCCTTTAGTGGGGAAATACGTTCCTGTTAAAGTCCCTTTAACCATGTCATAAAGAAAAAATCTCATAGTGCAGAAACTAAGCAAAATGCCCCACATTGTATGCACTTTCCCTGCAATTTTTAAAACATGTAACGAAGTCAATATAATCATTTCAGTCCTTGTTATCCTGATATTATGGAGGTATCTCTCTGAGGACTGCTAGCTTTCACTGCTCCCCAATCTACATTATCAGTGCCTGAAAACCAAAAGTAAGCAAGTCCTGTACTTAACAGATCTCCGCTTTCGTCAAACTCATCCTTCCTAGGCCATTTGCACCACTTTTTTTTTTTATTAAACTTGGATGGGAAAGTCACCAGGGGTTCATCTGGAGAGCGATCAAACTGTAGCCAAGCTCTGATGATCCACACCATCTAGGCAGTTCCATCAATTACAGCTTCTCAGCCACGCTCCCCTCCATTCCACTGTGCTCCATTCAGTTCCTCTTGGCTCCCCGGCATTGAAGAAAAAAACAAAAACAAAACAAAAGAAAAAATGACATTTCAACCTCGAACCTCCAGGGTTTGTGTCAAACTCACTGTCCTCCTATGGCTCTGGACATGAATCAAATTAAATATTTCAGTGCGGAAAAAAGTCTGCTGCAGCTTCGATCCTGTTCACAACTTTCTCCTTGTTAACACCACAGCGAGGCACATCGCAAGCAAGCACAAAACAGCCTGAGGAGGTCAATCCTCCTTCCTGTCAGTCCTCTTTCAATTAAAACAGTCACAAGAGTAGTACACCAGCTGCCCCCCGTAATCATTTAAAAAGCTCTGGCAAGGCATTTTTTAAGTTCTCCTTGAGCTGCCTCAACTGAGTCATAGGATTGCCACTGATCTTTAATCTTGACCTGGAGCAGTGCTGGGTATCGGACTCGGAACTGCATGCCTGCCGCCACCAACTTTGAAACTATGGGATGTAGGCTCTGTCTTTTAAGGCGTACCGAGTGTGGGAGATCGTGGGTAATTCTAATCTTTCTTCCCTCCCAAGCAACATCCTGAAGCGATTTGACCTTATTTAAAATATATTGCTTGTCCAAAAAATTTAGCAGCTTGCAAATTATCGGACGCGGGGGGGCTCCAAGGACAGGAGGGGGACAAAGCGATCTATGTGCTCTTTCCACAACATAACTGCCGTTTGGAGGTGGGCCCGTAATTTTTTCAAAGAGCTTCTGACAAATAAAATAGTCGTTGATCCCTCTTCTTTTTCGGGAATACCAAGAATAATAAGATTATTTCTCCTACTCCTGCCCTCAAGATCTTTGAGCTTTTCTTCCATTTTCTTGATTCTTTTGTTGAGGGAGGCTCTTTCCAAATCGTGTTTATCTGCTTTAAGTTCCAAGGATTTAATTTTAATTTTGTTATCCCCCAATCTCATTTTGACTGTTTCCAATGCTGTTTTAAAGCATTGTATTTCTGCGTAGATCTCATCCACTGAGGATTGCAGCGGTGCGAAAATTTCCAGAAACCTATCCTCTGTTAATGCAGATGGCCCCAGACTGGATTTAGCAGGTCCCTGACGTGGACTTTTCGCGGTCTGCTCTTTCTCAGGTGAGGGAGGCGGGGTATGTTTTGCCATTTGTTTTTTAACAAAAGCTTCCATTTTCGAAAAGCTTTACAGTCTTTGGAGGTTACTCAGGTCTTTCACTCACCAATATCTATTGATGAATCCTTTTTTACTCCACTTCAAAGCTGGTATATGCTGGTTGTAGACGGAGCTGATCGGAGAAGCTACTCTTCCTAGGCTGCCATCACGTGATCATCGGAAACAGCTTTCATAAGTAAAGGGTTACTTAAGTACATTATTTTGCTTTGTAAAGAAACTGTCCCCCATTTCCTTTGGTCCTGGCAAGGCCAGCTCTTCTAATTTCTGCAACACTCAGCAATGTTAGCATGATCTGGAAAATACAGAATCGGAGCCAATTGATAACCACTGGATGGTTAGGGGGTTGTTAGGTGTTTTAGAGTCTTCTCCCACCTTGGGTTTGTGGCAGGTATTTTAGAACCTCCTACTACTAAGTGACATGTCTGTTTGATCGAGGTACAAGGCAAACCAGTAAGCCTTGGGCGTCTTGTTACTTCAGGTTAAAAGACCTGGATCCTCATAATGGCCACTACTTCTGAGCTCATTGTACAGTAGATGTCTTAAAATTTTTTGCCAGGATAATGGGGTGACTTCGTATGGAATGTGAAGCTCCAAAAAAATCCTGTATAGTATGTTGAGAAGCTGTATGAGCAGGAAAGATCAAAGATTACTAATGAAAAGAAGAAGAATGGGTTAATAGTTGCAGCTTTGTATGCTATGTGGCAGACATTAGGAAGCAAAGTGTTAGTCTTGAAGGAGGAACTGAAGCATAGGAAAAAGAAGACACACTTTTAAAGAGGAAGTAGAACAAGTTAAATAGGAAAAGCAAGTGACTGTTAAGTTGAATGGCATTCTGGTAACTACGAATGATTCATTAAAATGTAAGAATGCAAGCATGAAACAGGAGCTGTGTGATTGTAAACTGCAGCTAGGTACTGAAACAGAGCAAAAGCAAAGGATGTGGCAGCAGCTTATAGGGTACTACAAGAACATGTAACAAAAAAGAAAGCAGGCACCCAGACTGATCACACCACCTGTGCCAGAGACATACAATGTCTGCAAGAACAGGTCAGGACCCTTAAAGGACACATTAGGTCCACCACCATGCCACCCCTATCACTCCACTTTTAGAATCAGACATGGACTTTGACTGTTAGGACTAGGACACATCCTGGAGGGACAGGGCAATGAGCCCTTCCAGTAGCTGTGTTAACTAAAGATGACACCAGTAGGATCACTACAATGATTCAGGAAGTGCTTGACAAATTGCAACTCCCAGATCTCCAGCAAGAGGTCATTGACAAAGCTCTGGGGGATTTTGAGGTGAAGACCAAACAGCAGCAGAGGTTGGCTTCAGCCATACAGGCGATGGCCAACCGGCCCATCCAGCTCATGGTAGAAGCACTCTCGCCCCAGCCAGGCTCATTCACCTCATTCAAGATATTGCTGACAGAATTGGGAAAGTGTCCCCAATGGACAGCATCATCTGCCACATCGATAAGGTTCAGAACCAGTGAGACAAGATCATTCTCAAAACCCCTGCTGACCAGCTTCACGTCTTGCAGATGACATTAGATCAATATCTATGGGCAGCTCTCCCTGATATGGCTAAGACTGCTGCTAATCTCATGATAGAGAATTGGCTAAGGAACTGATGGCAATACAGAATCCTAATGTTGTCAGTGTAGTGCTGGCAAATAGTGTTAGAGGGAAAGAAAACCCACTAATGGGTTTTGAGCAAGACTTTAGGTTGCTTACAGGGTGAAGTTAGCCCATGACTGGGCAGCACAGGACTCCACAGAATTTAAATGCCTGCTGGTGCAAAACCTGCAACTTTTTCTTCAGAGTAAAATAGAAGATTATGCTGACTCACATAAGGATGACATCAACCACATCATGTGGTGCATTAACCATACATGTCAGGTCCATTGCTGAAACCAAGCTGTCAGGGGAACCAAGCCTAAGGACAAAGCTGGCAATGTAGCCACTTTTATGGAAGGAGGACCTCCTTCAACCCTTTCAGTGTGGAAGGGAAGAATGGAGAAACCATAATAAACAACTCTGCACACAACTCTTAGTGGAGGAAGGGCTGTAGAAGGGGCCATGGCTCTGGCAACTGGAAGAAAGGGAAAGGTGAGACAAGAGAGAAGAAACTACATACACCAAGCTACTGTAGTGGCTGAAGGAGATGGAAGCAGTACAAAAGGGGAATGGGCTCAGCATGGACAATGCCTCCCAATCAGTGGACACAAGGACGCATATCAGTGACTGACAGTCCCAGGCCCCAGTTTATATAGTCCCTATTCTTGGACAATTCCAGCAGACCATGTGTAACAGTGCTGGTCGGGGGCCACCAGCTAGTAATTCTGGTTGACACAGGTGCTGTTGTCTTGGTCCTACAGGAACAAGACCTTGTAGTTTCCCCCTTTATTGACATGGAAGTAGACTCATTTGCAAACTTGCTGGCAACACAGTGCAATCATTTTGATCCAAGATACTTTTCATTGTTGTGGGTGCTTTGCAAACCAGGCAGAAAATTTGATCTTATGGCTCTGGCAATGGAAATAAACATTTTAGGTGCTGATTTTCTAGCCCTTAATGAATGCATTACATGTTTGACCATTCAGTCACTACTGAAAATAGAGGGGGGGGGGCACAGTAATTTAAATTCATGATTTTCATGTGGTAGCAGCAGTCTAACCAAATGATACTAGTTATAATGTATTGGACATGAGGAAAGAGCACACCCTGTATGAAAAATTAGAGCACATCTTGGCATAAAGCACAGAGGCATTTGCTAAGCACAAGCATGACTGTGCCTGCATGGACACAATGATCCATGTCAGTGGCCCAGATTTTACTCCCACAGAAGCAGTATTCCTTCCGCACAGAGGCAGTCTCATTCTTGCAGGACACCGCAAAGTTACTGCTGCAGCAGGGTGTATTAAGACCCTGCTTGTCCACTGTGGTAGTTGAACCCCGCCCCATGTGAATAGTGCTTAGCTGAACCTGACATTTTCTTCATCTCTCCTATATCTGTTTCAAAGACTGTTGCGCAACAGCACTTTACTCCTTCATTTTATGTCTTTCTGTCTCTTTCTAACCCCCCCCCCTTTTCTGTGTAAAACATACAGAATATGCTGCAGTCAGACTGGCCATCTGATGCTGTGTATTACAATTTAAACTATTTTTCATCCCCTTCCTATTTCTGCTCTTCTACGTCATGGTCCAGTTAAATATAAGCACTTTTTCCCTGCATTGCCCTTAAATGTGCAGAAATGGTCTAAATGAGCTGCACAGACTTAAAGAATGAAACTAACTAAAGGTCTGTAAACAGACTTGGTAGGCAAAGGTTTTTTTCACAATGTAAAAAGCAAGCTGGGATTGACAGTCAAACTAAGAAATTACCAATGCCAGTTTAAATGTTTTTCTTTAAGATACTGTATGTACAGGTGCAGATTGGAATATCCTGTTCTTGAAAAGGTTAAACAGTTAGCAAATTAACTAAAATACAGGACAATAGAGAAGAACTAAAATGTGGTTTACCTACACAGCTCCCAGGAGTGTCATGTCTCCAATCAGTGCTGGTGTCCTTGCAAGGTGCTGTCTCCTATAGAAAGTCAGCAGCACCTTTCTCCCTTCTTTTATTTGCTGCAGCTCCTAGGTTACCTTTAGAAAAGGGGAGGAGTTGCTATAATGCAGCCCACTCTGCAAGAAATGTGCAATCATATCTGATAGAGCATTAGGGTGTTTATGTTGATATCATAATAATGGATTATTTGTTATGCCTTTCATTTATGTGTATTCTATGTAATTGATTGTACAAAGAAATAAGAAGATTTCCTGTAAATGGCTTAATAATTAGGTGGAGCTTTGAGCTAAGGGGTGGAGCTCCACTCTTTAAAAGAAGCCAGCCTAGATCCTCAGGTCAGATGCTGTTAGGGATAGTTCATGTGAGGACCTCCTGCTCTCTGTTATACTGCACAAGATTATGTTCCACTGCTAGACCCTTTGGCAGGGAAGCTGTGCTGTTTTCAAGTTTTAGTTTGTTTGTTTATTATCAGAAGTTCGCTGCTGTAAGCTGTTATTTTTTTTCGATTTAATTTTTTGTTTGTTTGTTTAATAAAAATCATACCATTTAGGTATGTTGTACCAAATTTGTTGATTCCTGTGTGACCTGATTTGTTCAACCCACGACATTTGGTACCAGAAGTGGGGTTGATTGGAGATCCATAAGGAATAGGTGGACTCCAGTAAAGATACTGCACATAGTATTCAGGTCACAAGTGGTTTTCAACGGGTACATGGCACATAAACTTGAGGAAGCTGGTGCCTTATCAGGGGTTTTGACCAGAACCCAAGTGGCTACTGTTGGTGAACCACTTCTTGAAGGATTACCTGCTGCCACATGTCCTAAAGTTAGACAGAGCATACAGAAGATGGAAGAGGCGGGTGTGAAGAGACCAGAAGAAGAACAGCTGGAACCCCCCCCCCGAAGACCTCAGGGATTTACTCCACTGGTTAGCTATACATCAGATGGAGATGGAACACCAGCGAGAGGTAGATCTGAGGGAAAGAGAGGTTGAAAGAAAGCGACAAGACCAGAGGTGGGCTGACACACTACAGGCCTTACATCTTATTGTGGCTGGTCAAGAGGCGGCCCATACAAATCCCAGAGACATAAAATTAACGAAAATGACTCCCTCTGATGATATAGAGGCATATCTTACAACATTTGAATGTGTAGCACAGGCTTGTAATTGGCCTGCTACCCAATGGGTGGTAAGACTTGCCC
This sequence comes from Neoceratodus forsteri, assembly GCA_016271365.2. Taxonomy (NCBI): domain Eukaryota; kingdom Metazoa; phylum Chordata; order Ceratodontiformes; family Ceratodontidae; genus Neoceratodus; species Neoceratodus forsteri. The sequence goes on along the minus strand of CM028132.1, from coordinate 1,059,706,495 downwards.
CATATCTATCTGGCAAAGCTCAATTGGCATACACCTGTATGGATATCCATATTGCTAATGATTATGCCTCTGTAAAGAAGGAGATACTAGAAAGATATGACATTAACACAGAAACATATAGACAAAGGTTTCGATCTTTAAAGCATTTACCCCATGTACCACCTCAGGAGACCTATACCAGATTGAATGACTTGTGTCACAAATGGCTACAACCTGAGGGAAAGCCTGTACCAGCCATCATTGAGCAGTTTGTGTTGGAGCAATTTGTACAGATTATGCCTGCGGATGTCCAATTATGGGTAAGGGAACACCATCCTGATAATGCTGAAGCTGCAATTACCCTAGCCGAGGATTTCTTATCTGCACGACAACCGGTACAAAAAGGGTACAGGAGAACAGAAAATGTCATTCCTACTACAACATCTGCAACCACTACGGTAAGACCTATTGTTTCATCAGTTGGGACAGGGATTGCTAAGACTAGAGGGGAAGGTCGGGAGATGGCATCAAAAAAAAACCTGAATCCACCATAGAATGCCATTATTGCCATGGACTGGGACACATAGCCCGTTTCTGCCCAAAGAAAAAGTCTGCATACCTAGCTTCTATGAACTTGGGGAACATTTTTATAAAGACTATGGTAAATGGAACTCAAGTAGAAGGGCTAGTGGACTCAGGGAGCCGACAAAGCTTAATCCGGGCTGACCTACTAGATAACAAGTTATTAAGTACTAAACCCACTGGTGTAATTTGTATCCATGGTGATGTACATCAGTACCCAACTGCACAGACACAAGTATGTATAAATGGACAGACATGTGATATGACATTAGGAGTTGTACCCACTTTACCTGTGCCTTTGATTATTGGTCAAGTCTTTCCAGCCTTTAATGACCTTTTAACCTCATGTGACACTGCCTTATCAGCTGTAACCACGAGGGCTCAGTCACAACTAATACAACGGGACCCTATATTTTCTTTTGATGATTCTTTGTTTGAAGAGGGTAAAGGGCCACGAAAAACAAAGGCAGAAAAGAAATTATTACAGAAAGACTGGAAACAAAAACAAAATGGGACTGGGGATGTCATGCCTCAATATCATATTGTAGATATCAAAACTGAACAGCAAAATGACAATACACTTAACCCTTTCTTTTCACAGCTTAACAAACAAGTACCTTTGGGTTCACCAAATGTTGTACAACAGAATGGAATTCTATATAGAATATGTATAAATCCTAAAACACAAGAACAGATAGAACAAATGCTGGTACCACAGAAATTTAGAAAAGATCTTCTATTTTTAGCACACGATATCCCTAGTGCTGGACATGCAGAATGAGACCGAACTTCTGCTGGACTATTGCAACGATTCTTCTGGCCTGGTCTACAGGAGGACGTTGCTGAGTATTGCAGATGTTGTCCTTCCTGTCAGCAAATCAGCCAGATAACTCACAGGGACAAAGTACCTTTAATGCCCCTACCAGTTGTAGCTCAACCCTTTGAAAGAATAGCTATGGATGTGGTAGGACCATTAGTAAAAAGCAGTAAGGGTAATAGATTCATACTTGTCCTTTGTGATTATGCAACCAAATATCCTGAAGCTTTTCCCTTGAGAACAGTTACAGCCTCAAAAATAGCAGAAAAAGTAGTAGAATTCTGCAGTCGTATGGGTATTCCTAAAGAGATCCTGACGGATCGTGGTACAAATTTTAATGCTGCACTACTCACTGAATTGTACAAAGCTTTAGGAATTACTACATTATGAACCACCCCTTACCATCCACAAACTGATGGTCTTACAGAAAGATTTAATCAGACATTAAAATGTATGATTAGGAAATTTGTGGATGAAGAAGGTAAAAAGTGGGATCAATATCTTCCCCTATTCCTGTTTGCATACCGAGAGGTCCCACAAGCCTCAACAGGATTTTCACCATTCAGTTTGCTGTATGGAAGAAACCCCTGGGGACCTCTTGACATAGTTAAAGAAACTTGGGAGGGAGAGACCACAGTGAAATATACCAATATCCTAGACTATTTGGTTAATCTTAGAAAGCGACTAGTGCAGTACACAAAAAAGGCACATGAACAAAATATGGCAGCCCAAACTAAGCAGAAATGCCATTATGATAGTAAAACTCGGGAAAAACAATTTCTTCCAGGGGAAAAGGTACTGTTATTATTGCCATCCAATGACAATAAGCTTTTAATGAAATGGCAGGGACCTTACTCCATTGTTTCTCAGACTGGTCCTGTCACTTACCAAGTTGAGATACCGGGAGACTAAATGTACACCCATCTATCATGCAAATCTCTTAAAGAAATGGCATGAGAGACTTACTTCTGATGTTAAAGCTGACCTTTATGTTATGCCCAGTAGTTCAGACACTGAATTAGATTCTGCCTATAAAAGGCTTGAATCAGAGGAAACTATTAGAGATGTACATATTAACTCAAATTTAACTAGTCAGCAACATGCAGAATTGGAAAATGTACTACAACATTGTACAAAAGTTTTCATAACTATCCCAGGTAAAGCCATTGATGTAGTACATACGAATAAAACTGATTCTGTCCCAATAAGGCAAAAGGCATATCGATTGCCAGAAAGAAGTAGGTCTGAGGTTGTACAGGAAATTGAGAAAATTATGGAAATTAAATATTATTGAACCTTCTAGAAGTCCATGGTCATCCCCTATGGTAATTGTACCTAAAAAGGAAGGGGGGTATCCGTTTATATCTCGATTTCCGTAAACTCAGTCAAGTATCTCAGTTTGATAGCTATCCAATTCCTAGAGTGGATGATATAATAGATCACATTGGACAGGCAAAATGCATCTCTACTCTCGATCTCACAAAGGGCTATTGGCAGATCCCTTTGGAAGAACAGTCTAAAGAAAAAACAGCTTTTAGCACTCCTAAGGGGTTATATCAGTTTGCTTATATGCCATTTGGCTTACATGGGGCCCCTGCCACCTTCCAAAGATATATGGATAAATTGTTGAATGATCACTCTTCCTATTGTTCTGCTTATTTGGATGATGTGGTGATTTTCAGTTCAGACTGGTCAACACATCTTACCATTTGTCTAATGTTTTATATACTATTGAAAAAGCAGGTTTAACTATTAATCCTTCCAAGTGTACCCTAGCCATGAATGAGACAAGATATTTGGGCTTCATTTTGGGTAATGGAACAGTACGTCCAGAAATAGAGAAGGTGGAGGCAGTAGCCCAATGTGCAGTCCCAGAAACAAAAAAACAAGTGAGATCTTTTTTGGATTTAGCTAGTTATTATAGATGCTTTATCCCTGATTTCACCACAATTGCAACCCCATTGACTGACTTGACTAAGAAACAAGTCCCAAATAAAATCCCATAGTCACCTGCTTGTGATTTAGCTTTTAGGACAATAAAAGCTATACTGTGTTCAGCACCAGTGTTACAATCTCCAGATTTTAATAAACCTTTTGAATTACAAACAGATGCTTCAGAAACTGGTCTTGGTGCTGTATTGTGTCAAAATATCAATGGAGAAGAGCACCCCATCTTATTCATCAGCCGGAAACTATATCCCAGAGAACAGAAGTATGCTACAATAGAAAAGGAATGTTTAGCAATTAAATGGGCTATAGAGACATTGAAATTCTATTTATGGGGGTCTCATTTTACTTTAATTATGGATCACAACCCTTTATGCTGGCTTAAACAGATGAAGGATGAAAATGCACGCATTCTTCGTTGGTACTTGGCTCTACAGCCCTATCATTTTGAGATTAAGCATAGACCAGGCAGCAAACATAAAAATGCAGATTTCCTTTCTAGATATGGTGCTTAAGGAAATTTAATCTAGAATGGGATACAGTATCCTATTTCAACCCCAGGGCAAAATATGACGTATGACAATGAATGATGTTAATTGTATTTATTGTTTTTGTTTAAAGGGTGCCCTGGGGTGGGACTTCTGTGAGTGTGGGTGGAAGTCCTATACCATTCCCTTGGGTTTATGTTGTGGAAAAGGGAATGTGGTCTTCAAACCAAATTATTGGTTTGTTCTTAAAGAGGGGGAAATGTGGTAGTTGAACCCCCCCCATGTGAATAGTGCTTAGCTGAACCTGACATTTTCTTCTTCTCTCCTATATCTGTTTCAAAGACTGTTGCGCAAAAGCACTTTACTCCTTCATTTTATGTCTTTCTGTCTCTTTCTAATCCCTTTTCTGTGTAAAACATACAGAATATGCTGCAGTCAGACTGGCCATCTGACGCTGTGTATTACAATTTAAACTATTTTTCATCCCCTTCCTATTTCTGCTCTTCTACGTCATGGTCCAGTTAAATATAAGCACTTTTTCCCTGTATTGCCCTTAAATGTGCAGAAATGGTCTAAATGAGCTGCACAGACTTAAAGAATGAAACTAACTAAAGGTCTGTAAACAGACTTGGTAGGCAAAGGTTTTTTTCACAATGTAAAAAGCAAGCTGGGATTGACAGTCAAACTAAGAAATTACCAATGCCAGTTTAAATGTTTTTCTTTAAGATACTGTATGTACAGGTGCAGATTGGAATATCCTGTTCTTGAAAAGGTTAAACAGTTAGCAAATTAACTAAAATACAGGACAATAGAGAAGAACTAAAATGTGGTTTACCTACACAGCTCCCAGGAGTATCATGTCTCCAATCAGTGCTGGTGTCCTTGCAAGGTGCTGTCTCCTATAAGAAAGTCAGCAGCACCTTTCTCCCTTCTTTTATATGCTGCAGCTCCTAGGTTACCTTTAGAAAAGGGGGAGGAGTTGCTATAATGCAGCCCACTCTGCAAGAAATGTGCAATCATATCTGATAGAGCATTAGGGTGTTTATGTTGATATCATAATAATGGATTATTTGTTATGCCTTTCATTTATGTGTATTCTATGTAATTGATTGTACAAAGAAATAAGAAGATTTCCTGTAAATGGCTTAATAATTAGGTGGAGCTTTGAGCTAAGGGGTGGAGCTCCACTCTTTAAAAGAAGCCAGCCTAGATCCTCAGGTCAGATGTTGTTAGGGAGAGTTCATGTGAGGACCTCCTGCTCTCTGTTATACTGCACAAGATTATGTTCCACTGCTAGACCCTTTGGCAGGGAAGCTGTGCTGTTTTCAAGTTTTATTTTGTTTGTTTATTATCAGAAGTTCGCTGCTGTAAGCTGTTATTTTTTTTCAATTTAATTTTTTGTTTGTTTGTTTAATAAAAATCATACCATTTAGGTATGTTGTACCAAATTTGTTGATTCCTGTGTGTCCTGATTTGTTCAACCCACGACATTTGGTACCAGAAGTGGGGTTGATTGGAGATCCATAAGGAATAGGTGGACTCCAGTAAAGATACTGCACATAGTATCCAGGTCACAAGTGGTTTTCAATGGCTACATGGCACATAAACTTGAGGAAGCTGGTGCCTTATCAGGGGTTTTGACCAGAACCCAAGTGGCTGCTGTTGGTGAACCACTTCTTGAAGGATTACCTGCTGCCACACGTCCTAAAGTTAAACAGGGCATACAGAAGATGGAAGAGGTGGGTGTGAAGAGACCAGAAGAAGAACAGCTGGAACCCCTCCCGAAGACCTCAGGGATTTACTCCGCTGGTTAGCTATACATCAGATGGCGATGGAACGCCAGCGAGAGGTAGATCTGAGGGAAAGAGAGGTTGAAAGAAAGCGACAAGACCAGAGGTGGGCTGACACACTACAGGCCTTACATCTTATTGTGGCTGGTCAAGAGGCGGCCCATACAAATCCCAGAGACATAAACTTAACGAAAATGACTCCCTCTGATGATATAGAGGCATATCTTACAACATTTGAATGTGTAGCACAGGCTTGTAATTGGCCTGCTACCCAATGGGTGGTAAGACTTGCCCCATATCTATTTGGCAAAGCTCAATTGGTATACACCTGTATGGATATCCACATTGCTAATGATTATGCCTCTGTAAAGAAGGAGATACTAAAAAGATATGACATTAACACAGAAACATATAGACAAAGGTTTCGATCTTTAAAGCATTTACCCCATGTACCACCTCAGGAGACCTATACCAGATTGAATGACTTGTGTCACAAATGGCTACAACCTGAGGGAAAGCCTGTACCAGCCATCATTGAGCAGTTTGTGTTGGAGCAATTTGTACAGATTATGCCTGCGGATGTCCAATTATGGGTAAGGGAACACCATCCTGATAATGCTGAAGCTGCAATTACCCTAGCCGAGGATTTCTTATCTGCACGACAACGGTACAAAAAGGGTACAGGAGAACAGAAAATGTCATTCCTACTACAACATCTGCAACCACTATGGTAAGACCTATTGTTTCATCAGTTGGGACAGGGATTGCTAAGACTAGAGGGGAAGGTCGGGAGATGGCATCAAAAAAACTGAATCCACCATAGAATGCCATTATTGCCATGGACTGGGACACATATCCGTTTCTGCCCAAAGAAAAAGTCTGCATACCTAGCTTCTATGAACTTGGGGAACATTTTTATAAAGACTATGGTAAATGGAACTCAAGTAGAAGGGCTAGTGGACTCAGGGAGCCGACAAAACTTAATCCGGGCTGACCTACTAGATAACAAGTTATTAAGTACTAAACCCACTGGTGTAATTTGTATCCATGGTGATGTACATCAGTACCCAACTGCACAGACACAAGTATGTATAAATGGACAGACATGTGATATGACATTAGGAGTTGTACCCACTTTACCTGTGCCTTTGATTATTGGTCAAGACTTTCCAGCCTTTAATGACCTTTTAACCTCATGTGACACTGCCTTATCAGCTGTAACCATGAGGGCTCAGTCTAACTAATACAACAGAACCCTATATTTTCTTTGATGATTCTTTGTTTGAAGAGGTAAAGGGCCACGAAAAACAAAGGCTGAAAAGAAATTATTACAGAAAGACTGGAAACAAAAACAAAATGGGACTGGTGATGTCATGCCTCAATATCATATTGTAGATATTAAAACTGAACAGCAAAATGACAATACACTTAACCCTTTCTTTTCACAGCTTAACAAACAAGTACCTTTGGGTTCACCAAATGTTGTACAACAGAATGGAATTCTATATAGAATATGTATAAATCCTAAAACACAAGAACAGATAGAACAAATGCTGGTACCACAGAAATTTAGAAAAGATCTTCTATTTTTAGCACACGATATCCCTAGTGCTGGACATGCAGAATGAGACCGAACTTCTGCTAGACTATTGCAATGATTCTTCTGGCCTGGTCTACAGGAGGACATTGCTGAGTATTGCAGATGTTGTCCTTCCTGTCAGCAAATCAGCCAGATAACTCACAGGGACAAAGTACCCTTAATGCCCCTACCAGTTGTAGCTCAACCCTTTGAAAGAATTTAGGTATGTTGTACCAAATTTGTTGATTCCTGTGTGACCTGATTTGTTCAACCCACGACATTCACCAGCAACCTCCCATATGGCTGATCCAGAAACATAATGGGACTTGGAGACTGACAATCGATTATCAGTGACTGAACCAAGTTACTCCAAATTGTGCACCCATGGTGGCATCTGCACCAGACATTTTGAAACTTCTCAGACTCAAACACAAATGGTTCACAGCGCTGGATACAGTGAACAGTTTCTGGTTACTGCCTTTGTCATCAGAATGTCAGTACAAGTCTACCGCCACATTAGAGGGGCAACAGTATACTTGCAACTGTATCCCACAATGTTTCCATAATTTGCCATCCATTTTCATGTGCATATGAAAAATATCCTGAGAGACTTCTCCGCTCTTGACTGTCTATTGCAATATGTGGATGACTTACTCTTAGCCATGACAGATCAATAGTACCACCTGCAGTTGCTGGGTAAACTTCTGTAGCTTCTCAAGAAGGTGGGACTCAACTGTAACCGACCCAAGGCACAGATCTGCAGAAATGAGGTCTCATTTCTGTGTCTATCATTGACCTCTAAGGGTAGAACCCTGGCCCAGTAGAAGGTGCTGGCAATTCTGAGTTTACCTCTACAAACCACAGTGCAAACCCTGTGATCATTTCTGTGACTGGTAAACTACTCCAGGCATTTTTATCCCTGACTTTGCTCATAAAGGTGTATCCTTGTACATCCTGCTGAAGAAGAATGCTGAATGGAAATGGACCTGGAGCCTACAGTGCCTGTAAAAGCTCTGAAACAGTCCCTTTCTGAGGTTTCAGACTTGGTCAATCCAAACCTAGTCCTTACCCAGAAAGTGCATGACCAAATCTGACCTATTCTCTGTGGGTCCCAGGTACTCACCCATGAGAAACAGAAATATTCACTGTGTAAGAAATACCAAGTAGCAACCTTTTGGGCAGTAAAAGATTTTAGTTACATCACTGGGCTGCACCCAATTGTGTTGCACTCCAGCCATACTGACACCAGTTTTCTGTTGTCAGAGTGTATCAAGGATTGGGATGTGTCTAATGTGAGACTAACTCTTTGGGCTTTGCTTCTGCAAGACTGAGACACCACCATTAAGCAGGTGCAGATGCCACCTTCTTGGTTCATGGACTTCTTTATGATGGGGAACCCCACAATTGTGGAATAGAATGTCCCATTTCATTGACCGGCTGTCTCATTAAGCCCACCAACAAAGCCATCCTAATGGACACATGCATCTGTCACATTTTTACTGATAGCTCCTGCTTTTATCAAAAAAGAAAACAGGTGTCAGGGTTCAGTTTATTGGTCCACTGCTCAGGGCAAGGACCAAGTGAGGTCTCAAAGCAATGCTTCACCTGTTCCACACAGTACGTAGAACTGTCTGCTTTAGCCCATGCCCTGGAACAAGTATTACTGACTAGGGATCCAATTATTCTTTTCTTGGATTCCTCTTGGGCCTGTAACTCTCTGACAGAGTTCCTACCCTTTTGGGGATCACATGATTACACCTCCTCAGATGGATCTCCGATAAAATACCAGGAGCTTTTCAAGTAAATTGTCATTCTAGTGGAACAAAATGGGGAGGGTTTCTATGTACATAAAAATTAAGGCCCATGCTAACAAGTCTCCATACCGTGAATAGAATGCAAGGACAGATGCCTTGGCAAAAGAAATGGCCCAGATGCAGGACCCCTATATGAAAGAGGTGTATGACTCCCTTATGGGTAATGGTCCACTCTCAGAAGAAAACCCTCTCAAGTGACATGTGTGTCTTGGCCACATCACTATAGTGAGGAACAAACTTCCTGTAGTATCCATCTGTCCCCAGAAATTCTCTTTCCTGTCTCTTCATGGTAGAGGTGGGCCAGGCCTAGATGGCATCAACCTTTACAGGCTTTGGACAGATGCATCTTCTGCTGGCTCATCTTGTCCCCTCATCACAAGTTTGTCTTGCATAATAATGGAGAAGTACAGTTATGCAAGGTCTTGGAGAACCTTAGACAAAAGTTTATTTATCAGGTGCATGATACACCAACATGGAGGCACCAGAGTACAGAGAAAACAACCCAGAGACTGAAAACTATCCGATGGTGGAAGTCTATGTGCAGGATGTCCAACACTTGGGGTGGGATATTCAGAAATGCACCAGAAGCAGGCACACGAGTGGCACAGTGCAGGTACACTGTGCTGGTGCACATCCAACGTGATATTCAAAGGCTGAGCACCAAGGCAAGTGACAGCACAAGACGGCTGAATATCACAGGGATGCACCACAGTGCAACAAGGGCTGCGCCAGGGAGCAGGTCAACAGGTGCCATTACGCAGTCAGGGTTGCGCAATGGATCAAGACAGGGAGCACAGCATGGGCAGGGCAAGGGACAGAGGTGCATGGGCCATAGCACAGGGTACCTGGCACAGTGTGGAGCAGGCCACAAGAGCAGGACACACTGCCACCATAGTGCAGGGGATGACTGGAAGGGTGCAAGGCAGGTGCACGGCCGCATGCCCTGACCATGCAATCCACTACAGTGCATGGAGGTGGCGTGACACCCATGGCCACTGGCAGGCAGCCGCTGGCAACACCCAAAGGACAGCATGGGACATGGCACTGGGACCAAAGCAGACAACACACAAGCCAACAGCACACAACACATCGGCCACACAGCCCAGCAGGGAACAAACGCATGCCACAGGGCATACACACACAAGCCACTGTGCACAGACCACCTGACACAAACCCCAGGCAACTGCAAACGTACCACACAGCCACCATGCACACCACTGCAGCATGGCACCAAAGCCAGCTTGCAAAGCAGACACAAACATGGATGGCTACCAAAATAGAAATGCATTAAAAGCAACAACCAACAATAACAAACTATATACAGGTGAACAGGGATGGGGGCAGGGAATGGGGAGGCCACAATCAGGAATGTAGGCTGGGGAAGGGGGGTGGGGAGACAGGGGACATGGTAGGCTGGGTGCAATGGAGGAATGGGAGGGGTGTCAGTGGAAGGGAGGGTGAAGCAGGCCAACGGGCCCCTCAGGAGGTCCACAACTATCGGCGCCTCTGCCGTTTTCTCCTCTGTGGCCAGAACAGGGACTGATGATTGATGCAGGCCACCGCAAGGGTGGCCATGGTGACCCTCAGGATCCTTTCCAGCAGCCTGGTATGGACAGCCACCAGGTGGGCACCTAGGACAAACGAGGGGACATGGATGAGTGCACGCCCACACGACTGTAGCCCACCCACCATGTGCAGCAGACAGTGGTGGCATGCACCCTGTCGGGAGCTCACAGCCAACCACAGCGTGTGTGCCCACACGAGCTGCCATCCTGAACATCCACAGCCATGCACAGCACTGCACACCACCACCAGCCATGTGCAGCATGCCACAGCCATGGCAGCCAAGTGAATAGCCATTGCATGGGGCTTTCAGTGGCCTGGCTGGGACCCAGATGCACCCACAGCCCCCCCACAGCGACCACACACAAGTGCCCAGGGTGCAGCATGGTGCAATGAACCATGCTGGCGAAGCACAGCATGTACTGGCTATGTGCACGGTGGGCTGTGGCCTTCCCCTACCCACACACAACATACACCACTAAAGTGCCTACCTACAAGCTGCGGCCTGACCAGCGCCCGACTACCTGCACCTGCCAGCTGGCCAGCATCCCTCCACTGTGTGTCACCACCGGCTTGCTGCCGTCTGGCAGTGACACCTGCCATCTGGGCTCTGCACCAATCTTCAGGGCCTAGTAGGGAGACAGTGAGAGACAGACATCAGCACTGGGCAGCAACACACAGGCCCCCCCAGCACAGTATACCCCATGACCCAGTGCAGCGGCATTGCCGTGGCACAGCACACCGCTATGGCCAGCAGCATTCCCAGCCACTGCCTCCCTCCCACAGCAGCATGGCATGACACCCACTGGCAACCCACACAACACTGACATGGCATGGATGGGGATATGTGCACTCACCTGACCGTGGCACAGCGCCCCTCCGTACATGTGCCTGCAGTGTCCTGAGATGGTCCAGATCCCTCCTCCATAGGTACCCTTACCTGTGGCAGCACTGCTTCCTGCTACGGCACAACCCTGTGGCCTCCTTGAGCTCCTCGGCCACCCCCTGCCACACCTCAGTACGCAGCTGGTGCAGGGGTACCTACCCATAGAGGGCACCAATATGTGGCTCCACCAATACCACCAGGTTGACTAATTCCATCTGGGTCCAATTGGCTGCTCTAGGAATGCTCCTATGAGGCATGGCTGTATTCAGTACCGCAGAAGCAAAATTGTGCTGGTGAGCGCATGAGCCGCACGTGCGAAGGATGTGCGACATGCCTGGCAATGCGCTGCCATCCCCGATTGTGCATCGGCAGGGTATGTGCGATATGGCTGGGGCAACACTGGCATGTGCCGCAGGCACCCGGGGGTCAAGGGGCACATGTTAGGTCAAAGGGCGGTATGCACACCGTGCGTGTCAGTGCAATAGGGCATGGATAGCATGGTGCACTATAGATGCCAGTGTGTCCCATGGGCCATGTGCCAATAGCACATGGGTGTCAATGGGTGTACAGTACATGAGCACCACATGCCCAATAGTGGCAGAGCACCATGCTGCCTGTAGCGCACTGTGCGCAGGAAGCGCCACCATCGTACACGATGTCAGTGCACGCATGCGCTGTACCACGCGGACTGCACACATCACACAGATGCGCCATGACATGTGCATGAGCAACTCCACTGCGCAATGTGCAATTCTGCGATAATCTGCAGGCATATGCAGATGAGCTGATCAGCATATTGGTGGTGTATTGGAGGCATTTGCATCTCATTACAGTTGGCATTCCTTCATTTGCATGTGATGCGCTATAAAGGTGCCATGTGGCAGCACAGACACCAGACCGGTACTGCATCCTTCACAGGTTGGACGCCAGGCACTGGGATTGTTGAGACTGTGGTGTGAGGGGGACTCATGTGTGGCAACCAGCACTAACCGCATGTCCCCACCCACAAGAACAGCATGTCAGATAAAGAGGAAGTTGAGGAGCAGGGGCAGGCCCAATTTCACAAGGGAAGAGTGCAATGCCCTATATAACACCTACCTGCACCAGGAGCCCCTCCTTAGTGGCTCCACAGGTACCCAGCAAGCCAGGGTGGAAGCATGGGAGGGTGTGGCCAGGGCCATGAACCTGCAGGGCGTCCATCAGAGGTCGGTGCAGGAATGCAAGAAGAAGGTGGGCATGGACCACAGGTAGATCAAGGAGAAGGTGGCAGCCATCTGGGCTGCATGTGCCACCACGGGCGGTGGACAGCCTGAGGTGCCACAGCTGACACCGCAGGAGGAGTCTATGGCGGTGACTATGTGGTGCAGCACCATTGAGGGTGTTCCCAGTGGTGGATTCCAGATGGAGGGTAGCCCATCACTGCATGGTAGTTACAGCAGTGCATGGGGATGGGGGTCAAGGGTGCATGGGGCAGGGGTGTGTGGTGGTGGCACTAACATGTATATGTTCCCTTACAGATCCTGAGCACCTGTGTGCGGATGCAGGTGCATCAGTGCCCACCCTGGGTGATGTCAGCAACCTGGAGGAGTGCCCATTCACCTCCATTGGGGTCTGGGACCTGGACCACTGCTGGACCCAATACACTGTCTGCACAGATGCCTGTGGCATGGGTGCGGACGAGGCCCAGGCAGTGTTTAAGCGGGATGCCAGCCATGGCATCCAGTATGCTGAGACAGTGATTGGGGTACTTGACCACTACCCAGGACAGTGGTGATGCCGAACAGGGGGAGGCACCCCTACCACGCACCGGACATGGCGGTACTGATGGTGCACGGCAGTCATGATCCACCACCCTCCTTGTCCCCTGCCTGCCGCAGCCCTATATGCATGGTGGTGTTGTGTGTGCATGTGCATACCTGGTCCATGACATCCGAGGCTGCACCTCATGCCTGCCTTGTGCACACCCTCCCAGCTGCTGGCCACCGTGGCATGTGCATGATGATGCCATCACAGTACCAGCTGCCACAGTGCACTGTTGTTCAGCGTCTGACACATGCCCATTAGCGGCCTCAGGGTGTGCATGTGTGTGAGACCGTGCCTGTGTGTGAGAGTGTATGGGGCTGTGTGGGTGGGGTCCACTGTTCTGTCAGGGGTGCTTCCATGGTGTTCTGTCCCATGTCTGTCAATGCCCCCCTCCAGCCGAGTCTGTTGTGAGTCCCTGCCAGCCATGCCTGTATACAGTGCCCTGGTCCCTGGTTCATGTGTGTGGACCTGTTCACCTACCTGCATGCACCATAGTGCTCTTCTACAATGGTGTTCCTGTGCTGCTGAGCCATCCTGCGCAGTCAGGGTTCCTGTCATCCAGGGGGGCTGCCCATCACCACTGGACCCAGCGTCCATGTTGTCCCCACTGCTGTTACCCTCTTTGACCTCGACAGCTATCCCATGGTCAGTGGCCATGTTGTGTAGCACACAGCAGGCCAGGAATAGGCCACAGGCCTTTGAGGGTCTGTACTGTAGGTCACCGCCAGACCTGTGCAGGCAATGGAACTGTGCCTTTAGCAGTCCAAACACATGCTCGATGATGTTCCGTGTGCTGGCGTGTGCCTCGTTGTATCTCTCCTGCGCTGGGTTCAATGGGTGCTGGTACAGGGTGAGCAGCCAGGGCCTGAGTGGGTATCCGCTGTCACCTGTGGGGGAACATGTTGGGTTAGCACGTTAGTCAGTGTGGCTGCCCCCTTCCTACACAGCTGAACCCTCTATGCCCCATGCATAGCATCTCCCTCCCATGCCCTGCCCTGTTGCACAGGGCTGCCCATTCCTGCTGCATACTCACCTACTAGGTGGCCAGTGGGGATGTCCCCACTCTCAAACCTGTGGCACAGTGCAGACTGGTGCCAGATGAAGGCATTGTGTGCTCTCCCAGGGTGTGTGGCACAGCCATTGATTATGTGCCCCTTGGCATCACACACCGCCTGGCAGTTGACACTGGAGTAGCCCTTCCTGTTGATGTAGGCCACCTCCTCCAGCCCCGGTGGTGTGTGGATGCCTATGTGGGTGCAGTTGATGGCCCCTAGCATGCCAGGCATACGTGCAACCCTGTGGAACTCCTGCATGTTTGCTGTATGCTCCGCCTGTGTGCTGGGGAAGTGGATGTATTCCGCAGCATGTGACAGCAGTGCATTGAGGAATTGTGTGATGAGCCATGACGCGGCCAGCTGGGTTATGCCTGTGGTGTCCCCTGTTGGTCTCTGGAAGGTGCTCATGGTGAGCAGGCACATCACGGCCATGACCTTGGTCTCCACTGACAGGGCGTGGCTCCGTCTTGTGGGTGCCTGCATCTCGTCACTGCACAGCTCACAGAGCTGCCTCAGAATCACCCGGTTCAGGCAGTACTGGCCCACGATCTCAGTGTTGCTGTACTGTTCAAAGGTGGTGTGGGCACGGTACCACCTATTCTGGGCATAGTGCCGCTGGGCCCTTTCACAGCCATGCCGATCAGCCGCCTACCTCTTCACACCCCTCATTACCGCCTCCATCTGGAATATTGCACTGGCCATGGCCCAGCCTGTCCGGCCCCACCCCCACGGCTGTCTCCCTGGGCTACCCCGGCTTTATGCTGCTGCCTGGGCTCCCGCACTGGGTGCACTTCTGTGTTGGGGACCCACACGCACGGTCTGGCCTGCCCACAGGCATGGTCAGGGTCACACACCCTGTCCCACTGCCCATTGCACCTCCTGCCTCTGTGACTGTCCTGCACCCCTGCTGCTGTCCTGCCTGACCAATGGCCCTCACCCTGTCACTGTCTCACACTGTCTCTGTCCCTCACTCTGTCTCTCTCTCTCACTCTCTCTCTCCTTCTCTCACCCCTGCTCCCCTGGGTGCAAGCCATGTCCCCTGCTTGCTCCATCCTTTTATAGGCTCAACTTTGCTCCATGCATGTCCCTGTTGCTCCGCAGTTGCACCATCGGCCTGCCATTGAATATTGCACTGCATTGTTTATTCATGGCTACGCCCCCTGCACTTGCGCTTGCATTCATTAGGGTTATGCATTGGTGCACTGCAATTTGCACTGCACATTGTCACCTGCTGAATATCACTCTTTGGTGCATGTCCGCTGTTGCGCTGGTGCATCTCACTTGCGCTTTGCACAACCGCTTTTGAATATCCCACCCTATGTGTACAGTTGCCTTGCTTGTGCACAAAATAACCCAGTACCAAACAAGCATAATGCTAAAGTATTACCCCAGTGAAAAACTGGGCCCTGGAACGCAATACAGATTGATTTTGTGGGTCTGTTACCAATTACCAAACAGAATAACAAATACATACTGTGGCAGAAGATATTTTTTCAAAATGTGTTGGAACCTTCCCCCAAAGACAACCACAAAAGTACTAGAAGAACAGATTTTTAGAAGGTGAGTTCTCCCATCATCCATAGATTCATGCAAGGGCTCACACTTTACCAGACAGGTTATGCAGAACTGCCTAGAACTATTGGGTGCCAAACAGGCATTCCATGAGTGAGACTTTACAATGCCTTGAAGTGGGACCAGGCCCATTCAGTGGTTTGACTGCTACTTCTGTCCTGGGGATATTGATAAATAATGTACTCTTGGTGCATATACCTGATGTCTTTACTCTTTCACATTGGGATATGATGGAATATGGGCCTTGTGTAGGAATAAATGTATCACTGTTTTATGCCTCTCTACTTTTAGACTTAATTGCTGCTCATCAGGCAAAACGCCAAGATCCAATAGAGGTCTTAGAAACTGCTCAGTGAAGTAATAGCTTCCTTTCCAGATAGCTACAGAGCTAGGATGGAATGGTAGGGGCTGTCCCAGGGTTATTTGGGTCTTGCATGTAGGTCTGGCATGGCAGACATGTAAACTATCAAGACACATCAGTTATTTTGAATACCAATCTGGTGAGTTTATTTTGAACCCTGCATTACAGATAATTAAGGGCCTAGCCACTGAATAAAAGTACACAGTGTACAACATGCATGAAATAGCAAGATTGTTTACTGAAACACAGGCTAAGATTAATGAGTTAATTGTACATAATAATGTAGAGGTTAAACACAAGCAAAAAGGAAGAGAAGTAATATACATGGCTTATGGGAACAATGTTCTCAGAATGATTACCAATTTGTTACAGGATGTGGAAACAGGACATTTTCCTGACCTTATTCTAGATAACTACTTGACCAAATGGTATTGCTCATCATGAGTTACTAAAACTCGGAACATCCATACAGGGTGTCTGAAAGCCTCTCAAAGGTTTTCATTTGTGACAGCTAGAATCTTGGGGTATGTTACCGTGCACTCTAATCAGGGTAAGTGTTACACCAGTGGGTTCTGTTCAATACAGGATACCTTCTGCATATCTTTACAATTTCTCTACCACTATTTGAGTCAGCTGCATCAGTTTTTGATAAACTGGTCACAGTCCATTCAGTAGGCTACCTTGAGAGAGATATTTCAAAGGAAAGGGTGGAAACACTCCCCTCATTGGTGTTTAACCCCACTACAGCACTCTGGCAGGCACCACACACAGCATCTTGTTCAGTGAAGGGATACAAGTATGTATGTCACAGATGTTTTTGATGTGATGACACCTGTCTGTGGCCTTGATGTGGATGTAAGACAAAATACTAGCATCATTGCTATCCAAAATGCTGCATTCCTGGTATGGCTTGCAAAATGATTCCTCTCTATGGTAAAGGTCACCTACAATATGGATGGTCAGTATTATGTAGCTACAAATCATGAGTCATTCACTATAGAAAGCTGAAATGCCAAGTGACTGCCAAAAACTTCTGCTTCACCCCACTGTTTATACTGTCACTGGTCAACCAGTTATATTACCAGTACCACTTCACAATGAACAACTGTTCCCAGTGAACTTAGTCACCAAGATAATGTCAAAAGATACATTCCAACCTTCAATGTGCATATTTCTCCACTTTCTCTAGACCTGCAACTTCTGCTGAATCATAAGGATGAGCATCTGATAAGCATCATGAATAGTATAACACAAGTTCAACAATCTCTAAATGCTTTGGTACATGACAGTGATTTCAGGTTGCTTATTTCTAATACCTGAAGGGAAATAATTTTTTAGGTGCCTTATTGTTTTACAGATCATTGATTTGTTTAACTTTAGTACTATGATTTGTTATTTGAGATCCATTCCATGAAGTCATAAGCAGAGCCTTAATTACTTTTATGCCAAACTGTTGCATTGGTGTTGCCTGCCTCACAGGAAATGGGGGGGGGGTGTATGTAGTGGGTGAATTTGAAAATATATTCTGTGTGTTTATATACAGTCTCTATATCATTTTTATACTACCTTTATTTTTCTTTTCTTTTTTTACAAGTTAATATAATATTTTGACACTGTCATACATAGCTTTCTTAAGTACATTATTGTGAGTTGTAAGGAAGCTGGCTCCAGTTTCAATTGGTCCCAACAAGGCCAGCTCTTCTCATTTCTGCAACACTGGTTTCCATGTGAACATTTCCCCAAATGCTCACAGCCCCAACCCCCCTGCCCATTTCCTCTGCCTCAGCTTGTGTCAGCTGCTCCAAAAGTGTGAGGTTATTTATAGAGGATCCCTCCTGTGCCTCTATGAGGAAGTCTACAAGTGTATCAGTCTCATTTTCCTCTTCTGGGGTGCTGCAAACAAGGACCATTTTCTCCCTATAATAGTAGGGTTTCATCATGCTAACATGATACACTCTCTGCCTGCACTTTTTCTGTCAGGCAGTTCTACCACATAAGTGACCTCACTCATCTTCCTGACTATGGAGAATGGGACCTCCCATGTTGCCTGCAATTTATTTTGTCAGACTGGAACACGTACCATCACTCATTGTCCAACTTCATACTCCCAGGCGCTGGCCCTATGGTCCTGCCAGGCTTTCTACTGCTGTTGTGCAGTGACTAAGTGCTCCTGGACCTGCTCATAATCTTCTCAAGCTGGGTCCTGAAGTTTAGGATGTGTACCACCACAGATTCCCCTTGGGAGACAAGATCACCCTCCCATTCATCTCAAACTAAATCCAAGGACCCCCATCACCCTGTTACCAATCAGGAGCTTGAAAAGTGAAAACCTTGTGTACTCCTGTGGATTTCCCTGTGAGCAAAAAGGAGATAGGGCAAATACTTGTCCCACTCCCTCTTGTGCTGGTCAGCAAATTTCCTGAGTGTAGTTTACAGGGATCTGTTGAACCACTCAACTAGGCCATTAGTCTAAGGGTGATAGGGTGAGGCATGGAGCTGTTTCAACCTGTACTTCTCTGACAGACTATTTATGAGTGACAGCATGAAATTTGTCCCTGGTCTGATAAAATCTCCTGGGAAAATTTGACTCAGCTAAAGATTCCCAGGAAGTCATCAGCCACTTTCTATGCCTCAATCAAGGACATAGCCACTGCCTCAGGTACCTGGTTATACAGTCCATGAGAACTGGTATGTAACTTTTGCCTGTGCACCTCAGGGTGCTCAGGGGCCCCACTATGTCCACCCCCCCAAGTGTTCATCAATAACAGGCAGAGGTATCAAAGCTTCTTTTTGAACCCTACCTTTCCCATCCTCTGGCACTTTGGACAAGTTTGACAGTAATTTGCCACATCTATGTACATACTAGGTCAAAAGAAATTGTTGGAAAGCTGCCTTTTTGTGTGGTTAATAAACCCAGGTCTTCTAAAAAGTAATACCATAGGCAAGGGCCAAAGGCTGGTTGTGGTAAGCCTGATGCACTAACAGCTGACAGAGTACTTCACTCTATAGCCTCCTCTGTGGTATCTTCTCCATGTACAGCAGCACATTCTCCCTGAAAACTAGCTTTTTACTCCCATGAGAGTCATTAGCACTATTGGCTATTTCTCTGAGTTTCTGCATGGAAGGATCAGCCAGCAGAGCTCTTCCCAGCTCCTCCCATATAAACCTAGCCAACTCTCCTTTTGAAGGAAATGTGTCCACAGATGAGATCTCCCCAGTCTGTAAATGAGGTTCAGGGCTGCTACTCTCAGCTAGATACACAACCACAATAACTGCTTTCTCAGTTGCTGAAGGAGGGATGGGCACAGGCTGTATTGTCCCCTCCTCACCCTCAGAAGCTTTTTCTTTTGCCTGACTGACTGTAACACACACACCAGAGTTTTCCTGTGGTCAGAATCATTCCCTAATATCACAGCCACAGGGAGAACATGTGCAGCTCCTCCCTCCTGTACCCCATGACCACCTTCCATACTCAGGAAGACATGTGCCATTGGTACTTGAATCACTTGACCTGTGGCTGCCCAAATTTTGGAAAATTATCCAGACAGACTGTGCTCTGCCTGGACTAGATTCTGCCTCACCGTGGAGATGGAAGCACCGGTATCCTTCAATCCCTTTGTTACAGTACCATTAACTAGGACAGAGTGCATATGAATGGAGGAGTTTAGTGGTACTGTAGTCTGTGAGCAGGTTTCTCACTGTTGGGCACTGTTCTGATTACCCCATCTCCTGGACTGAGTCCTTTCTTCATAGTTTTAGGGCAGTCATATGACAGGTGCCCCACTTTCTGGCAAGTAGAGCATTCCTTTGACCCTGGCTCCTTGTTACACTTAGGGCCAGTGGGTTGTGTGCTGGGCTTGGGTGCAAGTTGGTTTGTTTTAGGCTGCTCTTCTGGGGTCCCCTTTAAACCATGTGTTGCCCCTCCCCATCAATTGTTCCTATGCAGTGTGTGTTGTCTGCTGGCCACATGCAGATCAACACTTTCTGTTGCCTCCTTCATGGAGCAGCATGCCCAGTCCAGCAATCACATGTGCAGATCCTCAGGTACAATTTTAAGAAATTGTTCCATTACAAATATGTATTTTATTTGCTACATAGTTCTAGCTTTAGCCCCATACACCCAGCAGTCTAGACAGGTACACATTTGAACATGCAATTCTACATAACTGTCTCCTGTGCCCTTTTGTAACTCCCTAAATGTGTACCTACTGTATAAGCCTCAGGAGTTAGCTTGAAATGTTTCAATAGCACCCTCTTGACTTTATCATAGTCCATACAGTCCTTATCATCCATTCTAGCAAATACATGCAAAGCATGGCCAGTAAGCAAGGGTGTAAGGTGGGTCATCCATTAATACATGTCCAATTTAAACTGTACATGTACCCTCTCAAATGGTTTTAAAATCAAATCAAGATCATTCCCCTCCCAGTATTGAGGAAACATTTTAGAATTAATTGTGGATGCCACCTACAGCATTACTTACAGATTGCTTTGGTGTTTTCTAGTTCAGCATCATCTCATTCTCATTCTCATGCTGCTGTTCATTTTCCTTTTCCTGCTGCATCAGGATCTTGCTCTGGTGTTCCATCTCTTTTTCCTCACCCTCCAGGCTTACTCTTTCCCTCTCGGCCTCAAGCCTTTCCCTCTGCAGTTCTGCCTCTTTCAGTGTAAGCTCCATTTTCATGAGCTTAAGCTGAGTTTGAGACTGCTGTACCAGTTCTTGACTCAGACTTGGGCTGCACTGCTTCATGAGTTCATGGCTTGAGATTCAACTCTGACTCAGCCTCTGTGTCCTCAGTCCCACTATTTTGGCTTTCTTCCTCAGTGACTGCCTGATCCCCAAGCATTTGATCATGCTCCTCCAGGGCTTCTATGAGTCCATTCCTTATTAGGCCCTAATGGACAATCCCTCTACCTTTGCAAAGCTCATGGAGCTGAGGCACAATATATTTGGTGTATGCTGAGGAGCTCATTCTTGCTAACTGCACTGCATTACGCTATGTTTCTAGATGAATTGAACAGTCATAAAATATGTAATATTTGTGTATATCCTGTTTTGTGACTGTTAAGGTAACTTTTCTACTGGCAATCTCAGTTTCTCTGTGTGCCAGGTAAGACTCTTAACTCTCTCTCTCTCTCTCTCTCAGAGTTTCTAGTTTTACCAGGAAAGCACACTGCCCACAAATTTTGGCTTTAAAGTTACGCGCTTATCCCAATCACTGTGCCACCCATTTGTGACAAAAACTCTTTTGGGCTGTATCAGCTTCCAGGAAGTTTTGTCTGAATCACTTCTCCTGCTGCTGTCATCTGATTATACCAGGAAAATACATCTGTCCTGCTCGGGGACTTGGAAGATCAAAGTAATATTTGGTATAGTGCACTTTGGATGGTGGGCTTTCAACAGAGAATGTTCTCTTTGCCAGCAGAAATACTGAATTTACCTTTGTAATAAAGATGCTCAGCTACTGGTTCTGTAAAAAAGAATAGGGGCTAAATATTCAAAGGTCCCCAGACAGACATTGCTAGTACCTGCATAGTGCAACCCAGATGCACTGTTCCCAAAAACTGCCTTATTCAACTGATGCACCACAGGATGCGCTAGCACAACCGCTGCTGAATATTCCATGGATGCGCTATAGTGCAACCACGCATGCACAGCTCAGAAAGATAAGTGGATCAGGCCTGCATGAGACTGGAGCAACATGTCAGTGCCCAGGGTGGACCATGAGCACAATTCAAGTGCAGAAACAGGGTGGCCCCAGCAACCATGGCCATGTTGAACAGAGTGGCACTGCACAGGATCAGGATGTGCACTGCACAGCACAGTAGGGGCACAGGATGGAGCAAGACACAGAGGCATGCACTGTGACCAGCACACACTGATGGCACAGCATTGACAAGGACATGGACGACAGCACAGAACACTGGGGATGGCAATGGACAGAATGACCAATACAGGCATTGGCAAAATAGTGCCAGGTAGCCAGATGTGCATAGGCCACATAGGGTGCACATGTCCAGGGGCACACAATGTGGAAAGCAGTGCAGCATGGCTCACGGTGCAAACACCATGGAATGCACAGCACTAGGAGTTAGCCACACTGAACATGCCGCTATGGGCAATGGGGGGGTGTCAGCACAGAGGAACCACAGAAATAACTATGGCAAGCAGGGTATTGGCCCATGTGGGTGGATAGGGAGGTTGTGTGCTACAGGACATGAACAGGCAAGCCATGCAGGCCAAGGGACAGTAGGCAGTGTAAGCAACAGAACAGCAGACATCTGCCACAGCACAGACTGACCACAGACACAGGGAATGTCCATTATAAAATGTTTTAATACAACACACAGGAAAAAAGGTAACACAAATATGAAACAATACCAAGAAAAACAGGGGTGGATGATAATGGTACGGGGAATGCAGGTGGGGTGAAGAACATCAAGTGATGTAACAGGAGAGGTGAGTGATGTAGGGGTGCACAAAATAAAGTCTGGGCAATGCCAGTCCAATGGCCACACACAATTATTTGCAGTCCTTGGTCCCCGTCAGGGGGCATTTGATCTGGCTCAACCCTCTGAGCACCACCGTCTGCTCCTGTATGGCATGCAGAATTGCCCCCAGCCACCTGAATATTGCCCCCTGCCTGCAATGTATTGCAGTTAATGTCCCTGGTGAGCCTCCGCCTGGTCCTGTCCTCTGCCTCCACGCCGGCCCATACCACGGGCACCACCCTCAGCAGGCTGACCTGTGTGGCAGCATGCTGTCACCACCCCCCAGTCCCCCCCAGCAACACTACACACAACCCTCCCCAACCCCACAGCACCCACAGGATAGAGCAACACTGCCCCTTAAGTACAGGAACAGCATGCTGACCATAGCAGAGTGAGCAAACAGCATACATACCAGGTCATGGCACATCACCCCTGTGGGTATGCTCATGCAGCACCCTCAGCCACTCAAGGTCCATCCTCTGCAGGTCCCCATAGCAGTGCCTGCACTGTTCCCCAGTGCGAGGTGCCCCTGTCCTCCTCATGAACCCGTCTGCCACATTGGCCCAGATCTGGGTCCTAGCCTCCTGCAAGGCCTCAGCACCGAACAGCTGGACCTCCTCAGGCTGCGCAAATGCTACAAGGTTATCCAGCTCAGTGTTGCTCTAATTAAGTGACCATGGAGCTGCTATCCCTGCATATGCCATTGTTTAGACAGTGTGCTAACAGAAAGTGACATTTCCAGCATGCAGCACTGCATGACCTATGGCCTGCTCACGGCCGATGCATGCTAGGCATGCATGCGACTGCCTGCGCAGCTCACACATGTGCAATGCCAATGCATGCTATGCAGTCCATTGCACATCAGTGCACATGCGCAGTGCCGCACTGTTGGGCGGGAGAGCAGGGTCATGTCATTGCACACTGCGCATGCGTGACTAGAATTTGGCCATATTGGAAAGGTCGCAACATGTCACACATCAGCCAATGGAATCATGCCTCAACATGTACATGCACCATTCAATGTCACAGCACATGCACTGCTGTGCATGATTGGTGCACCGCATAGTATAGTGCATGCATGATGATGCATTCCACCACTATGCGCAATGTGTTGCCAGGTAAGCCACAGCTAGAAAATACCTTGAAAAGGTCCTCAGCAAATCAAGGCACAGGGGGAACTCTCTGGACCTAAAATTTGTTTGACTAACACTAGACAAAGTACTTGGTCCACTGACAAATATAATAAATCTATCCCTCTACCACTCCAAATTCCCCCAAATCTGGAAAGCTGCCATGGTCACCCCAGTACACAAAAGTGGGGACCAGTCTCTTCAAAACAACTACAGGCTGATCTCTATACTCCCTCCTCTCTCCAAGGCCCTTGAAAGGATTGTGGCTGACCAGCCGGTGGAGAACTTCAATCAATATCAGCTCATATGCCCAGAACAGCATGGTTTCCAAGCCGGCCATAGCACCATCACAGCTGTCCTGGAATTTACCAGATTCGTATATAGTGCTCTTGACAAAGGGCACATTGTAGGGGCGATCTTTGTTGACCTATCAAAGGCATTTGACATGGTCCATCATGCCCCCCTCCTTGAACAGCTCTCGGACACAGGGCTTGCCCTAGAAACCATAGCATGATTTTGTAGCTAACTTAGCCTGCAATCACAGCAAGTAAAGATCGGGGACATCCTATCAGAAAGTCGACCGATCAGATCAGGGGTACCACAAGGATCCATACTCGGTCCATTACTCTTCAGTGTCTTCCTAAACAATCTCCCAGCTGCTTGCACTATCCACATGCTCCTCTACACAGATGATGCAGTGATCTTTACTAGCAACCTTGACCCCACACTTCTGGAATACAACCTCAGGAGCGGCTTTGCAGTAGCTGAAAAATGGTTCAAAGAGCAAAAACTGGTCATGAACTATAAAAAGACCAAGACCATGCTCTTCGCCACTGCCCAAAGCAAACTAAAAGAACATCCCCTGGCAATTCAGAATGACTCCAGTAACACTTTGGAACTAGTCCCCCATTTCAAGTACCTAGGAATCACAATGGACACTGCCCAGTCTTACACACAGCACATTGACATCATGGCCAAAGCCTTTAACACCAGGATCGGTATCCTCTACAGGCACAGACATTGCCTGACCTAAGAAGCTCTGAACTTGGTAATTAACAGTTCACTCATCACCTTGATTGACTATGGCCTAGCTGTCTGTGGCGCTGCTACTGACACAGCGATCCAGTGCCTCTCAACAGCCTTAAACAAAGCCTGCTGCCTGCTCACTAATGCCCCAAAACTCACCCACACCTGTGAGCTTTATGCGTGATCGGGCTGGGTTGAATTGAACAACAGAATACTTCATCAAACCTGCCTACTCACAAAAAAGGTCTCACTAAACTTACTTTCTCAAGGAGTTCTGAGCCTTCTATCACCACCTATACATGCCAGTTACACCAGGAGCTCGACTACACAAGTATTTCATGTGCCCACGTGCTGCACAACTATGGCCCAGTGATCCTTTGCTAACCGGGCTCCTCTGTGGACAAATGGTCTACCACTTAACATCACCGGAGCCACAACCCTTGGCTCCTTTAAGCACAAACTCCATCAGCACCTCACTGACAATAGTGTCTGTAGGCACCCCCACTAGTCTGTGCCCGCAGCTTTAGTCTTCCTCAGCACTTCCAACTCCTGGCCCGCCAGGTTAAGTCTTTGCCCCATCACTTGCCTCCCACCACCTTTGCCCTAGCACTTGCCTCCCACTTCCTACCCCTTTGCTCTTTTCTTTCTCTCTGCCCTCCCTATCCTAGCTCCACTGCCCCTTCCTGCCCCTACCTACCTCACCCTAACAGTCTGCCTCTGACTCTCTCTCTATCTCTCTTCCATAGGATGCTGGCATACCATGTACAATGCCTAAGCACAATTTGTGAACTGCTTGTCATTGCAACCCATGCACTGTTGAATTGTTTGTACTCTGTATGCATAATTTACTATAACTATATGGTGTCTTCTTGTGTTAATGTATCTGATGTGGAATCTCTCAATGAGCATCCTCTCACAGGTGCCATCCAAGACCTCAATAAATAAATAAAAAAATAAATATAATAAAAAAGGTAATGGCTGGTTGTGCTGCTGCTCATGGTTGGTATGTACCAGAAACTGCACATGTGTGGAGATTTGTAATGCAGAAGTAATGTGATCAATTACATGCACAGAACAAATTGAGATGGGCTGGGTGCAAATGAGCCATATTCAGCAAGGAAATGCAAATTGCCTCATTGTCCAGTCCTAGTGCAAGTCCCCACATTAGCATCTCATTATAGGGTGCACAGACCTTAATCTGCATGTGCTGAGCTATAAATGGGCTGCTCTGCACCACCACACACCACTGGTGACCAGCAGGTACTGCACCTTGGAGATTTGTTTACCAAAGCTACACTGTTTATAGGTCTCTGGCCAGGAGGACTCCATGCCTGGGAGCAGTGCAGTATTATTGTGTATTGTGCTAATGGCTGTCACACTTCCACCCCACAGGCACTAGTATGGCAGTGGTGGAGAAGGTGAGATGGAGGAGATGTCCGAACTTCACGGATGATGAGCTGGGGGCCCTTGTTGAGGCCTATGACCAGATGGAGGACCTCCTGTCAGGAAAGACAGGCACATGGCAGGAGAGGACACAGGAATGGAATGTGGTGGCACAGGCTGTGAACGCCCATGGAGCATACAACCGCATCCCCCAGGAATGCATTAAGTGCATGAATAGTGAGAAGACCAGGACCAGGGAGCACCTGATCACCATGTGGGCATCCCTGCAAGCCACAGGTGGTGGGCCATGCACTGTGCCACCACTAAGTGCACAAGAGGAGGTGCTTGCATCCACACTGTCCTGGGCATCTGTGGAGGGTATACCTGGAGGTGGCTTCCAGACAGATGGAGGCCCTGCACAGCACTGTGAGTATGCATGTGTCACATTGTCTGGCTGTGTGCTGTGATCCTGGGTGTGCAGGGCATGCTACGCATGGATGCGCATGTTGTCATCACGCTGATATGCCATGCATCCACCACTGCATGGCCCCCCATGGCCATGCAGTATCCCACATGCAGCACATGTGTGCTGCCATGACTGGCTGTGACACTGGGGACATCTGCCTGCTGAGGTGGGGTGGCCAGTGGTGGTCACTGTCCACCAGTGTTCATGTGCCATATTCCTGAAAGTCAGCAACACATGATGATGCAATGCACCATTGTGGACTGTCACTGTTGCTGGTGTGCCTGCACACAGGTGGACGTGCCCTTTGCCCAGGGGGGTGGGCCTGTGCACAGCCATGGCCCAGCAGTCATCCATGTCAATAAACCATACATGCATGGCCCTTCAGCATGCAATGCATACATCACACAGTGGTGTGTGTGACACAGGTCAGAGTGCTGGTGCATGCCATGTGTGGCAGTGTCTGCATAACTGTGCTTTATGCCACATGATCCCATGTACACCTGTCAGTGCACATCCATGGAAATGACACCCTGACCATGCACACCTGTCTGCCTTACAGCACCATCACACTTCAGGGGAGCCACAGGGCATGGCACAGCAAGCGGGTGGAGGGACCGGTGGAGGAGATGGAGGGGGAATCAAGGCCATCAACATCAGCTGGGATTGAGGCTGGTGTGGGAAGGGATGGCCTGTTCCAGGACCTGCTGGGATTCATGGATCTGAACACCCTGCCTGACATTGAGTTGCCTGATGACCTCATGGTGCTGGCATCGGCCACAGAGGAGGATGATGATGATGATGACACACAGCTTGAGGTGATGACACACAGTGGTGCCAATGCCACGCACAGCCCCAGATGGCATGGCCCACCAACTACCGCATCTTTGGCAGTTGTGGGTAGCCAGGTCCAGGGTGTGGCTGTGGAGACAGGGGCTGTCACCCTGGAGCTGCAGGGCATTGTGCAGCAGCAATATGCTGCCCATGCACATGATGTGACTGTACAGGGACCTATTGTGCCTGCCCATGCACCGTCCCCACCCGAACAGCAGCCAGCCATGCAGCATCCACAGGCTGTGGATGTCGCACTGCCGGCCGGTACACCGGCCTCCTATGGGTGCCCGTCACAGGACAAATCCCCTGTTGATTGGCTTAACAAGCACACCCAGCTCCTGAGGTCTTCCATGGGGCATCAGGGTGCACTTAGGGAGGTGTGTCAGGGCCTGTATGTGCAGGTGGGGATCATGGATGACCATACCTCTGCAGGCTGCTCCTGGTTGGTTGGCAAGATATGCCAACTCCAGTTGGATGTTGTTGGCGAGATTCGCCAACTGCGAGAGGACATGATTGCAGGCTTTGAGAAGATAGTACAGGCCATCAAGGTGGGCTGTGCCGCCCTTGTCCCCCAGACACAGGAGTGCCCGCCACACACAGTGTAGTGACACCAGCACTCCAGCCTCATGATGTAGCATGGCCACATTGCTTCTGATGCCATCCCCTGCCTCAGGTATCACCAACACTCCTGAGTCCCATCTGGACTTTGGTAATGAGATACCCATGAGCACACGGTCATGGTCTCATGGGTCTACCCCTGCTAGCACAGTTGGTTCCCATGTCGATGTGGTTGCCACCTCAGAGGGAGGGACATGTCATGGGCATGGCCTCCCAAATGTTTTTGGCAGCCGTGGTAGGTCACAGTGATCCCACCTGTGTGCAGCTGTCATGGCATAGTCATCATCCATCCATTGTTTGCTCACACACCCTTCTGTCTGTGCCCAGGTCTGTGTGCGGGGCACATGCATGGGCCTGTGTCTTACATGTACATGCTGTCTGTGTGGTATTCTGGGCCTGTCGTGGGGCATTGCTGCTGTGTTGCCTGGCATGGGCATGATAAGTGCAGCCCCGTGTGTCCCCTGTGCATGTGTGCGGGCATTGTCCTCTGATCCATGCATACACCACAGTGCCCCGTGTAGGCCCAGACATGACTGTTCTGCTGTGGCCACCACTGCATGTGTGTGTACCTCCACCACTGTGGACCTGTCGGCCATGCCACATCTGCTAACTAGTGGTGGGAGAAGTGGGCTCAATCTGCTCTGTGAAGCGTTTCGCGGAGCACAGGCGGATTCACGGAGTGCTCACTGATAGTTGGAGGAGATGATGTTTTCCCAGCCAGTGGTGCTAGTGTTACTGGTGTTAGTGGTGATGGAGGTAGTATTAGCATTGTTGCGTCAAGTTCTAATTCCGACCAGATTACCGTATCCAAACATATTGAGTGTGAAGCAGTGCAAGTGAGTGACAGCATAGATGATGTCATACTTCCCAGTAACATCCCATTAACTGAACCTGATTCTGATAATCATGTTAACGATAGCATACAATGTGATATTCCGTCACACATTTTCCATGCAGTGATTCACAGTGTGGTGAAAAAATATCAGGTGATTGTGGTGTAGATGCTGATAATGAATATGATGATGCTGATGATGATGATGTTGCTGTTGTTGCAACATGCAGTCCACATGTTAACATCCAAGCAGAAGATGTGGATGTGTGTGGCAGCGACATTGATGAATATGATAATGATGTAATTGACCCCAGTTGGGAACCGGAGAAAAAGAAATTAAAAGTAGCTGTGTCTGAATCTGTTTGCAGAAATCACCCCCCCCCCCATTTAAGTTTGGATATGTGGACAAGTGGCAAAACAGCAGGGAGTTCATATCTGTGTATAACTGCACACTGGGCGCAGGTGCCGGGGGGTGTTTGTGATGCTGGTAGTGTGAATAATCAGTGCAGGAAGGTGGATTGTCACGGAAGCAATCTTCCTGGAATTCGCCAGCATGCAACAATTGCAACGCGCAGTGTGACCTGTTCACACACTGGTGAGAACATGTGGGACATGGTACTGACTGAAATTGACAGAAGGCTAAACCCTCTGTCCCTGAGAACTGGGTTCATAGCAAGTGACAATGGGTCAAATGTGGTGAAATGCATCATGAATGGTGGTTTTTTTCATCTTCCATGCATGGCCCACTGTTTAAATCTTGTGGTTCAGGAGTTTCTGCAGCACCCTGACATAAAGTAAATGCTGACCATTGCACGACATATCTGCTCCCACTTGTCAAGATCTGGAAAGGCCCGTGACCAACTGCGGCAGTTGCAGATACAAAACAGCCTGCCTCAGCACCGCTCGAAGCTGGAAGTTGTCACCCAATGGAACTCCCACGTTATACATGGCAGAGAGGTTGTATGAACAATACAAAGCCATCTCAGAATATCTTGTTATGCACACTAGCTGTGACAGTTCTGGGGCCTCCATGTCTATGTTGACTGAACAGTGGCACCTCATGGACTCTGTAATAACAATTTTGTGGCCTTTCGAACATGCCACACAGGCAGTGAGTGGCGAGTCTGCCTCCATTAGCCAATCAATTCCACTGCTGTGGGTGCTGATGCAGACATTGGTGAATGTACAGCATAGCCTTGATGTTGCCGGAGACAGTGGTAGCAGTATGTTGCTGCAACACATGCTGACAGTATTTGACCAGAATCGTCACATTGTGAGCATTCAGCGTAGTGACAACTTTGCCATGGCAATAATGCTGGACCCATGATACAAACATGGAATTTCATCAGTACTGGAGGGAGGGCCTGAACAGGTAAAAAATATCAGTGGTCAACTGGTTCGCTTGGTTCATGGGGCACAGAAGTCACGTGCCAAGGTTTGCAAACCTCAGCAGCATAATCCAGCTGAAGGTGTAGCTGGAGGACCAGCAAGCATATCATGCAAGGGTAAGGGGACTGTAGTTCCTGGTGGTCTGTCATCCAAAGCAGTTGGCGTCAACCCGCTTTGGGAGGTTTTGTCCCAAGTGGGTATTTGTGAAATCAGTGATTCCGGGGAACAGGCTGATGCATCAACAATTGGACTTAGTGCAGCACAGAGAATGGTTGAGTCATATTTGTCTGAAAACAGGCATCTGACAATAAGTGAAGATCTTCTTTTGTACTGGAGTGGAAAGGACAGTGAATGGCCAGAGCTGACTGCAGTGGCACTGAAGTATCTCTCATGCCCACCCTCCAGTGTACGTGTTGAGATGGTATTCCGCTCAGCAGGTGTAGTAGTCAGGGATCGTCGGACAAACCTGTCTCCTGCAAAAGTTAGTTTGCTAACATTCATTAAAATGAATGAGAGGCACATACCAGCACAGACTGCAACCTCGGTATTCGTACCGTGGCCTAGTCATGGTGGTCTTGCCGATTTGGAAATGGAGCATCCTGGTGGCACTGGCAGCGGCTGCCTGAAATGGCCCAACACTGATGGAGATGATGACACAACGGAGAAAGAATTTCCCAGTAGTCAGACTTCAGACATCGATGACTGTGAGGGCAGTTTTCTTTATGAGGATGATGATGTGGTTAATGTTGACAGGTTTTAACTGCACTATTTAAAAGGAGGTGTGCCCCCCCCCAGATCACCACCACCGGGACTGATGTTATCCAAGTCTGCTTCCACCATGAATCTGTCTGCCCCCCATGGACCACCACCACCACCGGGACTGATGTTATCCAAGTCTGCTCCCACCATGAGTCTGTCTGCCCCCCACGGACTACCACCAACACTGGGACTCATGTTATGCAAGTCTGCCACCAAAAGTCTGTCTGCCCCCCATGGACCACTGCCACCACTGGGACTGATGTTATGCAAGTCTGCCGCGAACAGTCTGTCTGTCCCCCACGGACCACCACCACCACCAGAACTGATGTTATCCAACTCTGCTGCCACCATGAGTCTGTCTGTCCCCTACGGACCACCACCACTGGGACTGATGTTATCCAAGTCTGCTCCCATCATGAGTCTGTCTGCCCCCCATGGAACACCAGTCCACCAGTGCACCACCACTACCAGCTTCTTAATATTTTAACCATAAAGTGAGTATGTGCACTCATGTTTGTTATGCTGCCTCCCCTCCCTTAAGTTGTCTGTTTTGTTTTCTGTAGCTTTTCAGAGCCGCAGTGGCAAAACACATTCAGTACACTTCTTTTGTTTCTTTTACAGGAGAACAAAAACAGGCTCCATCGCTAATACTCATTGGGAAAGATGCTGTAGCTATACCATACAGAGAGGAACCGATGTGATATCCATGTGAAATCCATTCTGGTAAGTGTGAAGATTTTACTTCATCCATTTCATTGCTTTGTAAAGACTGCTGCAAATATTGCACACAACAAGTTGTCTTAGTAGTTGACAAGATGTGTCTCTGAAATGTAACTTGACAATAGGGATTGAGAATTGAGAACCAGGGAAGGACACATAACAATGAAGTTGTAACTTTTAAGAAGTCATTCATTTCTTTTTTTAGGAAAATTCGCAATACTTTGTTGTTCTGTCAAAGTGGCCTTATCCAAAAAAGTTCTTCAACATCAGGCACACCCCTCCTCCGACCCGAGCTTGGGCACACATGCAACACGCAGAAGTAGTTTCATTCGATGACCATGACCATAATTAACAACCTGACTCCATGAGGATGATGATGAAATCTGTGAAGAAGTAAAAAAATAAGAAACCATTACAGACAAAACTGAAAATATGATTCTCCCACCCCCCAAAAAAAAAGAAATACTCACCTCCATGTGCTTGAGGGTTACCCGTTTCCATTTAAGTGCAAAAAATTCTCATTGAGCACTGGAATGTGCACAGCAACCATTTGGAGTCACCTGTGTGATGCAGAACAATAGCATGCATACATATCCAACTCCCTTCATCATCACCTACAAAATACATAACCATATATTTATATATATATATATCTCTACTCACCAAGGCTACTATTAGTGTACATCCAAAGGGCACCTTTCAATCCAGTTGAGATGATCACATTTGATTTGGTGGAATCGTCTCGCACAACACATTGGACCAGCAACACGAACCTCACAGTCATCATTTTATACTGGGGGTGGGGTATGTGCTGAAACAGTCTCATTTCACTTCGTTACCACTTGTCAATTTTCTGCACACAAGGAGGACGCATTGTGGGCCTGCAGAAAAAATCTGGGGACTCTGTGCCAACACTGCGCTCATGATTGAGTGCGCTATTAATTCTGGGGGACTTTGTATGTGCTGAAACAGTCTCTTTTCACTTTGTTACCATTTGTCAATTTTCTGCATACAAGGAGAATGCATTGTGGGCCTGCAGAAAAAATCTGGGGACTCTGTGCCATCACTGCGTGCATGACTGAGTGCGGCATTAATTCTAGAGGACTTTGTATGTGCTGAAACAGTCTCTTTTCACTTCGTTATCACTTGCAATTTTCTGCACACAAGGAGGACGCATTGTGGGCCAGCAGAAAAAATCTGGGGACTCTGTGCCACTTTTGTGTGTTCTGTGATTGTTGCTGTGAGCTCATAGTCATGATGTCATAGTGACATTTTTACAACTAAAGCAGCATTGCAAGAATATCCTCACAGTTCTGAACTGTACTTTTTTATGCTACTTTAAATTGCCACAGCAACCACTACTTAAGTGTGTCATCAGTGACTTGAATGATACGATTCTTCTCACAATTTATATCTGCTTCTCTTACTCCTACTTTTTTCATGCATGAAAACAAAATGAGCTTGTCTTCCAATATTGTTCCGACCAGCTTTGTATTTATTTGCAGCTGCTTTTCAATAACCATTGTTCCGTGGTGTCATATAAAACACTGACTGATGCATAACTGTTAGTTAACAACAGAAGTGATATATGACAACCACTTGATGTGATGGAGAAAAGCAGAGGAAAACAATGACAAAGACCTGATCACACTCACTGTCAGCAGCACTAATTTAAAAGGAATGCTGCTTTCATTATTTCACACATGAAAAAAGGTAGTACAGCACACTCAACTACTGTAAATTATCGTATCATTCCAGTCAGTCAGGATGTAAGTAAAGGAAGTTGTAACATAGCATTAAAAAATATAGGTTAGAGTTATCAACAGATTGTTGTGCTGCTGCTTTATAGACTGTCACCACATTACATAGTTATGGTGATGCACATAAACTAATATGTGGGGACATTACCACCACTGGAATATTTCTTGCTCCACAGAGTGCAATATATGTCTGTGAAAACCACCCATAATTTCATTACAGTGAGTCACATGATGGAGGAATTAACAATCTGAAAAGCAACCCACATTTGTGCCACACTTCCTCAGCAACGTCAAGATGTGATGGCAGGGGGAGCGCAGGTGCATGCTCCACTATACTGAATGTTCAGCAGCTATTCCAAGAAATGTTTTCTAATGCCATAAGGTTCACTTTGTGGTGAAACGTGGGATGTTTCCACTACCAAGGCTCTTCTTATTGGAAACATGGCCATGCATTTCACAAAAAACTGACCATTAACATAAAGAAACATTCGCAAACCTGCACATTCCGATATTCACTGTAAGGAGCACGCACACGTGCTCTCCCTGCCATCATGTCCTAATGTTGCTGAGAAGGGAGGCAGAATGTGGTCAGATTTTCAGAATGGGAATGCCTCTGTCACGTGACTCACTGTAATGCATTTACGCATTTTTCTCAAAAAAATGTATTGCACTATATAGTGCAAGAAAGATTCCCCTGGAAGGGAAAATGCGTATGATTTAATAATAACAAACAAAAACACACAACAAGGTACAACACAGTAGTGGGGTGGGGTCAGGGTGGGGGTAGGTGTAGGGGCGAAAACAATACCTGGACTTACTATGGCCGTGGGATGCCATGGTGGTCCAGCAGCAAGCGCAGCACTGAAAGTATTTGCTGCTGCTGTGCTTCCACTCTGGTAACCTGCTGCTCCAAATTAATGAAACGCTTGTTTTTCTCCAGTGCTGCCCACACCAGGAGGAGGTCAGACTGGCTAACAGGGACTGTGCTGGGGTCCACTGCAGTGGATAGTCCAGATAATGGGGCTGGTGGTGGACAGGGTGGTGCTGGTGACTGTGGTGGTGGTGGTGGTGGAGCACCTGATGTAGCCCTCCTCCTCCTCCTCCTGCTTCGGCGGTGACTGCTGTGTGGCACATCTCTCACCCCAGCAGCATGCTCTGCCATTGCCACAGAAGGGCCAGCAAGTGGATGCATGGCCCCTTCTGTGGCAGCCTGCCACTCTGCCCTGTGGTGATTCATCATGTGGGTGCGCTGGCCACCGGTCCCCAAATGTGTCCCATGGGGACCACGATGCACCAACACACTACACACATGGCACTGCACCACTGTGCTGTCTCCCCCCATACAATTAAAAAACTCCCACACTGGGGAGCCGCGGGGGGACCAGACACAGTACGCACTTGGCAGACACGAATCCCACCACCACCCACTATTGCCAGGGCCACCTCCTGTGGCTGTGGAGGTGGTGGAGGGGGTGCTGCTGGAGCCCCAACATCTTCTGCTAGTGGTGGTGGTGGAGAAGGTGGACAAGTAACAGCCGCCGGTGGCATTGGTTCTGCTGCTGCTGCTCCTGTTGCTTCTGCAGGGGAAGCAACACTGGCCAGGAGTCTGGAGCAGTCCAACATAACACGACTGCCCCACCCCCCACGGGTCCACACACTTCCCCTCCTAATGCTCCCATGTGCCAGTGACTCACCTTCCCCGACTCCAACCTGACCCTCCATACTCCTGGGTCCACGGGACGACACACACACACACACACAGTTGCATCACACAAAGCAAAAACAAAACTTATACAAAAAAATTCACTAACCAAAAGAACACTAACACAATACAAACACTAAATAAAATAGCTTTTAAAAAAGCTGTTTGAATTGCATTGGCAGTAACGACTCCAAGAGCCAAGCAAACTCCTCTCACAAAACAATTTTGCTTTCTCCCTGGACAAATGCAAAGGAGAATGTGAAACTGTTCTCTGACTCACTTCCCTCCTGCCTGGCTAAAGCATGTGACTTACAGTACTGCAGGCCATGTGATGTGCTTATTTTCTTCTCACTTCACCTTACTTCACATTAAGGCATAATGAGAATGTGAAGTGATAATGATAACATGAAGTGAGCACTTTTACATATGTCCCGCCGGCGTTGTGCTCTGTGGGCCAGCTAAGGTCACTTCGTGTCCACTTCATGGGTGGATTTATAATTCACTGCATCTCTACTGCTAACCTTCACATGTTATCCCCCCATTCCCACGCGACTTTGCCTAACCCCACATTATCCCACTCTGTTACCCACTTGTGGTCTCCAAGGTGCTCCTCCACAATCGTGTCCCTGTGCCACCTCACTCTGGTGACCAGCCATGGGTCCCTATGGTTGTGGAATTCCTGCTCACCCCCTGCCTATGGCCCCTCATCCTCTGAGCTGTCACCTGACTCAGTCTGGACATGGATTCCACAATCTATGGCCATGTTGTGTAGCACGCAAAAGGCCTGGAATATGCCACATGCTTTCTCTGGGCTGTATTGTAGGGCACCGCCAGACCTGTTCAGGCATCTGAAATTCATTTTGAGCATGCTGAACACATGCTTAGTGATGCTGCATGTTGTGGAGTGTGTCTCATTGTACTGGTTCTCCAGCATGGGTGTGGGCTGCCATATGGGGTGAGAAGGCACGGCTGTAGGGGGTATGCACAGTCACCTGTGGAAGAGAGAGAAAGTGTTAAGTGTACATCTGTCATTTACAGGTTTACTACAGCCCTATGTTACTGCATGTCTGCCATTGCTCTGTGTAGCCCCCACCCTGACTCTCCCACCCCACAGCACACAGGCCATGCACACATCATCACGTCAGTGTGTGCACTGCATGTGTGTTGGATGCAGGGCACGTGTCTGGCATGCCATGGCCTCCCATGGCCAGGCCCTGCTGTTCACGTGCCCTGACCCTGCTGGTGAAAGTGACTGTCCTGTCCAGGTGTGCTTCCCTGTAGCACCACAGTGCCTCTGTCAGACCCATGCCCTGAGCCACTGCATGCCAGTACACATGTGGTTGCTGTGTGTGTCCCTGGACATGCCCCCCCTCCAAGCACAAACCTGCCACATGTGGTTCACAGTGCCTGCCTGTTTGCCATGGGGAGCCCTGTCAGTTTCCAACACAGCAGTTACACACACTGTATTGTGTGCCACTGTGTGCTGTGGGGGCCCATTGTCATGCCCCACTCTCCCACAAGGTGGCTGCTGGGTATCCCCTCACTCTCAAACAGGTAGCACAGGGCTGACTGGTTCCAGATGTTGGCATCATGTGCATTTCCAGGGTGCATGGCACACACATTGGTAATGTGCCCCATGGCACTGCACACCAGCTGGCAGTTTATGGAGTGGCAGCCCTTTCTGTTAATGTATGCCACTCCCTCTGGGCTAGATGGTGTGCGTATTGCCACATGGGTGTGGTCTATGGACCCTATCATGCCTGGCATGCATGCCACCCTGTGGAATTGATGCATGGTTTATGTCCACTCTGCCTGTGTGCTTGGGAATTTGATGAACTCTGAAGCATGCAGCAGCAGAGCAGTGAAGAATTGGGTGAGGAGATGTGATGTGGGGGACTGTGTGATGCCAGTGGTGTCACCCACCAGCATCTAGAAGGTGCCTGTGGTAAGCAGGCACATTGCTGCTGTCACCTTTGTCTCCACCATCATGGCCTGACTCCTGTGTGTTGGTGCCTGCAGATTGTCATGGAGCAGCTCACAGAGCAGTCTCAGCAGTGCCCTGTGGAGTCTCTACTAGCCCACAATCTCCACGTCACTCAGGTGGTTGAATGTGACACGAGCGCGGTACCTTCTCTGCTGGGCATACAGCCTACAGGCCCTTTCACGTCCACACTGTTGTTCCTCCCATCTCCTCATTTCCCCTCATAAATGGGAATGCCCACTGCACATTCACCACATACATTATATTTGCAGTCAGGCACATCTGGCTTTGCACTGTGCATCACTGTTCTTTCAATGTTGCACCGTGATGCATTCCCTGGTTTGCGCTAGCTCATCTCAGGATGCACAGTGCATCTGATTTGAATATCTAGGCCTAGATCTTTACTATTGTAATGCTACAAGACGTTACATACAGAATAATGGCTGGGTAGATGGTTTTAATGAGAATTTTCACACCCTCAAGGTGTGGGATGCCTCATAAACCCTGAGAGTGAAGCTCAAGAGATTTGTAAAGGCATCCCCACCAAGAGCGTGTGTAAAATTTGAGTTTCTCCCCTAACTCAACCTTATTTTGCTAAGGTAACTGAGAATGTTTTCTCACCACAGCAATTATATAAAATAAACAAACATCCATAGGGGAGCCACCGGCCAGTCTGGTTTTAAGGTCTGCACAGTCGGAAGGGACTGAAGGATGAAACAGTTCTTTTTTCTTTTTCAAAAAACAGTCTTGTTTTGGCTAAAAAAATTCTCAATCTTTTTTTTTTAAT
This sequence comes from Neoceratodus forsteri, assembly GCA_016271365.2. Classification (NCBI taxonomy): domain Eukaryota; kingdom Metazoa; phylum Chordata; order Ceratodontiformes; family Ceratodontidae; genus Neoceratodus; species Neoceratodus forsteri. The sequence continues at coordinate 1,059,668,383 of CM028132.1, read as the reverse complement.
GTTCTCACTGCTGACTACCAAATTTTGGCGAAGCGTTGAGCGGTAAGGAAAGGCAGCAGGCACACACAAAGGGAGGAGTGGTGGATTGTGCAGGCACAGATCAAGGGCAACCTGGCACATGTTTGCTGTTATAACCTGTGGGTTATAACGGGGAATTATAACCTGGTTTCCCTATGGGAGAAAATGCTCCCCATTTATTATAAACAGGATATGTACAGCAAACAAAAAGATATACATATTTATAGGAAAGGAAAATAAAACAGTCAGACAGGTAGATGGCTTATAGAGTAAATTCTTAGTCTAGTCTCACTCTAGGATCTATACTTGCCTGCCAGCTAACTTGAAAGAAACATTCACTAAGATTTTTCTTCCCTCGTGCAGATAAGCTAGCTATGGGAGCAGGGCTCTCCTTCCTATTCACAAACACTTACTAAGAGGAAGTACCACAGTTGCTTTTCAAAGGTTGCAGTAAGTCAGAGAGATTGAGTTGTGGTTAAACACATCTATTTATGGACTCAGGGCAGTATGATGGGACCTCTCTCGGGTGACAGCCTCCTCCGGTACTCCTCGCCCACATGAGTGCGTAGGGTGTGTGTATGTGTGTAAGTACAGCCAGCAGGCTGAATTGCACTTTCTCATCCAGTCACATCCTCACAGCATGATCATACCTCTAAAACATATCCCTAAATTTTATAACATCCTCTTGTCCTGTTGTCTGAGTGTTGGAACACAGTACTTGAAAGCTCCCTCACAGTTTTTATTACTTTGTTTACTTCCTAGCTGCTTGGCTGCATCTGTGGAAAAGTCATACTACTGCCCCTGACAGTTTTTTTCCCTTATAGGTTTCCAAGGATAGATACTCAGATATGTGACCTGCAGCTCGATTTTCAAAGCACCTAGAAGGTTACAAACCCTTGGTGTGCCAATCATTTTGTGCGCTGGGCTTGTGGCATTCTCTCGGCTGGTGATTGGGATTTTCAGTTCTGAGTGCCAAATGCCAAAATTTGACCAGCTTTTCCCTGGTTTAACTTGTGCCATTTGGGGGACCCTTTTTATGGGACTTTCACCAAATCTTTGACACAAGCTGCCATAAAATGAAACTGTTGCAACTGTGCCTTGTGTACTAAAATCAGGTGTATTCTCATCAAAGGAGTTTGGTCAGCTGCACCAAAAACAGGGTTGACACAGGCTTGACACAACCCCTGCATCACCTTTTCAAAATTGAGCCCTGAAGTCCATTTTGTTCACACCATTCCATTCCAATACGGAAATAACTTCTGTAAAAATAAGTAGCAGAGAAAATAATTACAGTAACAAAAAATTACATTAACATGGTCACATTCCTGCCACAGTAACCTTGTACATTAAGGATCTCATTGGAAATGAGCTCAATTCAACTGAGTTTCTGATTCATGAAAAATGAACAACATTTTTACTATTACTACTTCATGTAGGAGTCTCCCACCCTCCTACAGACTTTCTGCACTTTGCCTCCACTTTCCCACCACTGAAGCCACCACTTTCAGACACTGTTGCATTTCACCACACATTGCTTTATCTTACATGCTCTATCTCCTTAGTGGAGGGCAAGTATGGAACAAGCAAGAGATTTCAATACACATACATTTTCACCTACATGTAATTACAGGGGTGAGCTTATAACTGCTTCTGAGGGTGGGCAGAATAAACACAGAGTATAGACTATGGCACAAAGTTCATGCTGTGACAATATGAAGGACACAGTCACTTTAAAAGCAGACAACACATCAGACTGCACAGATTACCACACTTGCAGGATGAGCACAGGCACAGAAGCAGCTCAGCCTTCCAGGTTATAAGCAAGGCGTTGCTGCTTAGCCATTAGGTCAGAGGCAGGATGATGTTAAACAGGAGGACCAAGTTAGCATGGAATACTAAGGAACAAACCGTCTGTGTAGAAGTCTGCCACCTTTCTACAGGCTTGCTCCACTTTGACCCCAATTTGCTGCCACTGAAGGTACTATTTTTTCAGTGTGCCAGTCACACCTCATAAACAGTTAATGTTATCGTACATCAGACTTTTGCACAGAGAATTAAATATGATCTAAGTTACCCAACTGATCAGCAGTTACATAAAGCAATATCTGCAATGGCTGCACTGGACATGGCCCCTTTTCTCTTGCTGACTGTTGGCTTCCGGGAGGTGATGCAGCATGCTGCCCCGCGGTACCAGCTGCCATCACAGACAAGTTTCTCTAGAAAAGCTGTGCCAACTCCTTGTAGGGGACTGCACCAGAAGGTAAACATTGCCTTGCAGTTACTGGCTGTTAATTAAGCACATATAACAATGCCAGCTGGGATGCAATGCAGTAATGCTACAGTATATCACAAAATGTTCCAGTACACTACAGGGAAAAGTTTAATTCAATGGCAATTAAGCAGGGTTCAACAAATAAGATAGCCCAACGTCCTGGGCTATTACTTTCCAGTCAGGGACAAGTACTGTTGTAAAGAGCCACTTGTCCATGGGCAAGCATTAAAATAAAAAAAAATATATTGCTGCAATATCAACTTTTGCCAGCAAGGTGTGCATCGCATGATACTGGAGGAGTCCTGCCATTCTGTCCTGTGCTGGTGGTCATCTGACCCACCAGAGCAGCACTCACGTGCTATGGCAGATTGGCAGGTCGGCAGCGGGGGGCAGAAACAGTGCGGGAGTGCCCGGAGCAGGTACGAGCAGCGGCCAAGATGGAACAGAGGAGAAGTCAGTCATGAGACTGGCATGTGTGGCAGCAAATCCAACCGAGGCTCACCGAAGGGTAAGGCGCACATTGGCTGAGTTTGGCTCCCGCATAGACTTGGCGGGACCGATCTGGGGACACACACACTCACTTTCTCTCATCTTCACAGAGAAAGGATGTGTGTGCTGTTCCCAGAGCAGTTTGTCGTTGTCTTGTCGTAGAGAGGAGACTTGGAGAGAAGTCAATTAGTCCTACGAGAGGCTGTCTTGTCTGTTAAAGGCATTACCTGGCTGCCTGTTAAACTACTGTCCTACACACTCAGCTTTTAAAATAAAAAAAAAGTCAGGGACTCAGGGAGAGTTCGAGTTAGTGAGGGAGGTTGGTGTGAGGTCAGTAAGTGGCGCTCTGTGGTGGGGGAGGGGAAGCCAGACACAAATGAAGCTGTTTGTTTGCTCACACAAATAAAAAAATAGGGACTGGAGAGGAGAGGGAGAACGTTTTCGAAGCCAGCCTTTTACTGTTTGCGTTGAGTGTTCTGATTTCACCAGATCCTTGCAGAAGCCAAAAAAAACAAATGAGAGAAAATACAAAAAGTCAATAAGTGGTATATTACAAATAAGAACTGAAGTGTGCATTTTGTTCCCATATTTTAGTACAACTTAATTGAAGGATGGACCTAGGAAGGGACCACTGAAGGACAAGGAGCATTATTGAGAGGAAATCAGGAGGGGTACCTAAAATAAACAGGGAAGGGGGAACTAGTGCAGTGATCCAAGGAAACACAGTGCATTGTAAGCTGGTAAAAGTGCACAGAAAATTACAAGTTCAGTATCAGGCAGCCCCTTTGTACTGCAGCAACTTTTTTTGGTTTGCACTGCACAGTCTGTCTGGCTGGGTTTGCTGTCTGGGACTAAATTCTTCTTGCGTCTGCACTGTCTGCTGGGTTGAGGCTGTGGAGTCAGTGGTGAGCCTACATACTAATAAGGGAAGGGAGGGGAGAACTTGCTAACTAGTTGCCCAAATAAATAAAAAAGTAAAAAACAGTAATAACTGCACAGTAACTGGTGAAGGAGAAGTCAGTAGAGCAGTACTTACAAAACTGCACTAATTCCCTCAAGTGACTTTTTTAAATTTATTTTCTGCATTGTTTAAAGTTGTAAAAGTGTACTAGCACATTTGAACTTGACCTTAGTTTGTAGCCTAAGCTGTGTGAGTGTGTGACTGACTAGTGAATTATTAAAAAAAATAAACAAAGAACTGCCAGTCACTGTCAGCTATCTGAGGGAGCAATAGGCAGCCTTAGGGAGTTACGTGCAGTGCGCATGTGCTGTTATTACTGTATATAACAGGTGACTGTCCAACCCTGTAACCTGCTAGGCTTTTCTTATTCTCGTCCCACTCCACATTCCCTTCCAGCTTCTTCCACTGCCTTTGTCCAGTGGCTTCTTCTGAGTGTCTTGTGTGCCTGCCCTGCCAAATCCGATTAAGTGACTTGCCTTAGTTTGCACAATCATAACTCTGAAAGTTTCAAGACAATTCTAAATAAAGATCCATCACCTTTATTTATTGAAAAGGCTAAGGCAAATAAGCACCTCATTGTTCTACTAGTGTATGTCCTTCTGGCCCCCAGTGTCATCACTGTCTGCCACCCAGTCCACCAAACCCCGGCACCCAAAGAAACTCACACAAACACACTGAAAAATAAAATATATTTTATTATCATTGGGGGAAGCAATATGCAGACCAGGAGCAGGAGTAGTAAACAGCAAACTCTTTTTTTCTCTCTGGTCAGTAGCCTCGCGAGTATCAGCAGTGACAGCAGACTCCATCAGTAGAAATACACCACCTGAAACAGAAACACAATCCACCTCTGTGTCTAGTGCAGATAAGAGTAATAACAATGACAATGAGCCTATATCTGTGTCTCGAGATATAACTGCTGATCAGTGTGTTGAATTAAGCAATGAAGGCTTAACATAGAAACATAGAAACATAGACTTTGACGGCAGATAAGGACCGCTAGGCCCATCTAGTCTGCCCATTTCCCTACCTACAGGATAGGCCGCAGATCCTAGTTAACCAACAGCCTATATCTTCCTGCCCCCCACAAGAATTGCCTTATGTCTGTCCCATGCATTCTTGAATTCTCCCACAGTTTTAGACCCCACAACTTCCTCAGGAAGGCTGTTCCATGCATCCACTACCCTCTCTGTGAAATAATACTTCCTCACATTGCCCCTGAACCGCCCTCCTTCTATCTTTAAATTGTGTCCCCTTGTTCTTGCAAGTCTCCTTTTCTGAAAGATGCTACCCTCTTGGACTTTGTTGATTCCCTTGAGGTACTTGAAAGTTTCTATCATGTCCCCCTCTCCTTCTTTCCTCAAGGGTATACATAAAGCTCCTTAGTCTCTCCTCCTATATGGCTTCTCTTGCAGACCCTGCACCATTTAGTTGCCCTCCTCTGGACTGCCTCTATCCTGTCTATGTCCTTGCGGAGATGGGGTCTCCAGAACTGGACACAGTATTCCAGATGGGGTCTCACCAACTGTCTGTACAGAGGGATAACAACTTCCTGTTTTCTGCTGCTGATGCCTCTCCCTATACATCCCAGTATACCCCCGCCCTCCCTACTGCCTTCTCACATTGCTTGCTAACCCTAAGGTCATCTGATATGATTACCCCCAGGTCCCTTTCCTGTTTTGTTGTTGTTACTACCTCCCCACCCATTGTGTATTCTTCCCCTGGGTTCTTGTTTCCCAGGTGCATTATTTTGCACTTTTTTGCATTGAATCCTAGCTGCCATACGTCTGACCATTCCTCCAACCTTGCCAAGTCCCTTTTCATCCTTTCCACGCCTCCTTGTGTATCAACCCTGTTGCAGATCTTTGTGTCATCTGCAAAAAGGCATACTTTTCCTTCCAGTCCCTCTGCAATGTCACTGATGAAGACATTAAAAGGACTGGACCCAATACTGAACCCTGCGGTACCCACTAGTAACGCCCTTTCTTCAAGTGGACTCCATTTACAATTACCTTCTGTGTCCTGTTGTCCAGCCAATGTTTCACCCAGGCTACCACCCTGGGACCCACTCCCAGGCTAGTTAATTTGACTAATAATCTTTGTGTGGGACTGTGTCAAATGCCTTGCTAAAAGTCTAGGTAGGCCATGTCCACAGCCCCTCCCTGGTCTACTACTTTGGTCACCCAGTCAAAGAAATCTATTAGATTCGTCTGACATGACCTTCCAGCTGTGAACCCATGCTGCCTTGGATCCTGTGCTCCACTGACCTCTAGGTACTCAACTATTCTTTCCTTCAGAAGTGACTCCATCACTTTCCCTACCACAGAGGTCAGACTGACAGGTCTGTAGTTTCCTGCATCTGTCTTGGTCCCACTTTTGTGAAGGAATCACATCCGCCTTCCTCCAGTCCTCGGGTACCACACCATCCTCCCATGATTTATTAAAAGAGTAGCCAGTGGTTTCACTAGTTCCTTCCTTAATTATTTTAGAATTCTGGGGTGAATTCCATCAGGACCCATTGCTTTGTCCACCTTCAGTTTTAGGAGTTCTTGCAGAACCCTTTCTTCTGTGAAAGGACTGGGATCGACCCCCCTATCAAGAGTGCTTCTGTTAATTGGATTAGGCACTTCCCCCTCCTCTTTTGTGAATACTGAGCAGAAATATTCGTTCAGTATTCCTGCTTTTCACTGTCCCCTCTGCCCACCCACCATTCATTCTATTCAGCCTCACTATCCTCCCTTTGTCTTTCTCCGCTGATGTACCTATAAGGTTTTATCCCCTTCTTAACTGAGTTGGCTATCTTTTCCTCAGTTTGGGCCTTTGCTATTCTGACTTCCCTCCTGCTTCTTTCTGCCTTAACTGGTACAGCTCTCTGTCCTGCTCCTTCTGTGTTTCCTTATACTTCCAGAATGCTATCTTTTCTTCCTGACTTTCACAGCCACTTCTCTTGAGAACCATAGTGGCTTTTTCTTTCATTTTGATTTGTTTATTTGCTTCACACAAAGGCTTGTTGCCTCTGTGATGGCAGTTTGATAATTCCCATTGTTGCTCCACACCTCCTTCTAGCCTGTTTGCTAGTGCTTTTTGAGGCACTCTCCCATCTTGCCAAAGTCAGCCCTCCTAAAGTCCAGTACCCTCACTTTTGTATGGCTTGACTCTGTAGCTGATTTACGTGAACCACACTGTTTGATGGTCACTTGTCCCCGGATGGCAACCCACTTCTAGATCTGAGATCCTCTCACTGCCCCGTTTGAGAGTCAGGGTCTAAGATTGCTCCCTCACGAGTGGGTTCCAAACTAGCTGTCTAATGCCTGCCACCTGTAGGGCGTCAAGAATGGCCTGCTCTTGGATGTGGCTGCAGCAATGTGCTCCAGTTAACATCTGGCATATTCAGGTCTCCCATCAACAGTATCTCTTTCTCTGCCATTCTAAGAATGCCTTCCATCATATCCTTGTCCATTCCTTCCCCTGACATGGGGTCTGTACACAACCCTGTGCGGATTGTGGTGCCCTTTCCAGTCTCAAGGTGACCCACAGTGCCTCCTCTCCTCCCTGTTTACTCTTTTGTTCAGTTGCTTTTATCCCTTCCTTTACATGAGAGCTACTCCTCCCCTCTTCTTCCCTGCCTGTCTCTCCTGTAGGTTATGTACCCTGGTATGTTAACATCCCAGTCATGGTTCTCTGTGTACCATGTTTCTTTGACTGCTCAGTATCCAGGCATCCCTCTTCCATTAAGGCCACCAGCTCAGGAGCTTGTTGCCCAGACTACGGAGCATTGGTACTCATTCCCTCCATTTCCTGATGGCGTTACCCCTTTTGCTCCATCCCTGTCCTTCTTGCCTTTGTCACTTTCTCCATTTACTCTGCCTTCTCCTATCGACACCTCCATGTTGGTGTTTGCCATACTACCGTGATTGTTTGGGGGCTAGGATTTTCCTGCTCCTTTCAGTGCCTCCCCTTGGCTAGTTTAAAAGCTTGCCAATGAAGCATTTAAACCTATCACCTAGGATCCTGGTTCCCTCCCGGACAGATGCAGCCCATCATGCCAGTATAGGCTTGCATCACTCCAGGTGGACCCCAGTCCCCAATGAAGCCAAATCCCTGAGCTCCACACCAGTTTTTCAACCACTGATTGAATCCCATGGTACAGAACACCCTAGCCTCTCCTATGCCATAGATGGGTAGCACCTCCGAGAAGGTTACCGTGCGTGCTACTTGACTAAGGCCCCTCCCCAATTCCACAAACTCTTCCTGCACTTCTCTAATCCCTTTCTTAGCCAGGTCATTTGTCCCTAGGTGGACAATGACATCCAGCTCCTTCCCCTGTGCAGCTGCTCCGGCAATCCTTAGGATTCGCTCCCTGTCCCTCCAAGCCATGGCACCAGGCAGGCACCTTACCTCCCTCTCCCCTTCCTTGCCCAGTTCTACCTTCCTAACAATGGAGTCCCCCACCAGGAGTTGTTTCCTTCCCGTGCAGGGTCCCCTGCCACCCTCCTGTGGGTCTCCTTTGTGGAGGTTCCCAGCATCCTCCTTGGTCTCCACTGTAGGTGCCTCCATAGAGGAACCACACTTTGCCAGAATGGCATAGGAATAGGCTTAACTGAAAGTTTACATCCACTCCCTAAAAAACGTACTTTAGTGCTCCATGAGCAGGATGAGAGGCCAGAGAGGCCAAATACAGATAAGAAATACGATCAGGAGAAAAGGGTCATTTTGTTTTAAAGGCATTGTTAATCATTTATAACTGGCTGAGATATGATGAAAAAAGGTACTGATGTATTGCACTGTGTGCGAAAAATATCCAACCATTGCAGTACCAGCCTTTTCAAAGAAACCTAATGTTTTTGCCACTGACTCATATAATTTTCAGATTGAGTCACTACGTGCTCATGACAAGTCCAATCCACATTTGCTGTGTATGAATCAACATATTGCAGACAGTGGTCAGTGTGCGGTACATTTTGATATCACTGGGTCCCCACTGTATCAAGCATTTACGCATTTGGATCAGGGCACTAAGGTCAAGATGCAATGCCTGTTCAACACAGCATATTCCATTGCCAAAAATCTGTGCCCTTTCTTAGACATGGAGTGGCTCTGTGAACTGCAGGAAAAAAATGGGATAATGCTTGGTTCTAATTATACCAAAGATAAGCGGGCCAGGGACTTCTGTGGTGCTATATCAGCAGTTATATCCCAAACCCAGATGCAGACTCTTACTGATGTTAAATATGTGACAGTTCTTGCTGACGGTAGTACAGATTCTAGTATAACTAAGTGGGAAAATGTTTTCATACAGTTTGTTGACCCAAACTCAAAACAGGTGCGTACAGTGCTTATCCCAAGCTGTGCCACTGGAACATGCACATGCAGAAGGTGTATTTCACGCAATAACAACTGCACTTGAGTCAGTAAATCTTCCCCTAAGTAACCTACAAAATGTTCACAATCCAGGGCCACTCCTTGTTTCAGCAAATTTTGATGGGGCCAGTGTCATGATGGGCAAAAGAGGAGGAACCATAGCAAAGTTGCGGGAACACTGTCCTCAAATAATTGCGATGCACTGTATTGCCCATAAGTTAGAGCCAGCAGTTCTTGATGTGGTAAAAAAAAAAAATACATTTGTATCAAAGCTTGAAAGTACTCTCAAGGGAATATTTAAGTTTTATCATTACAGTCCCAAACAATGAGAGAACTAAAAGAAATTGCTAATGTCATGGATACTGATCTTGCTCATTTTTAGTGCTATAAAACAAGTGAGATGGTTTGCCAGTAGGTCACGGTCAGTTCATGCAGTTCAGGTTAATCTACCCAGTGTCGCTCAACACCTAGAACATGCATCTTCTGCTGGTGGTGATGAAGGTTCTAGAACAAAGGCTCTCTTAAAAGAAGTACAGAGTGTGCAGTTTGTAAAATCCCTATATATACTACAAGACTTCCTACCAATACTAAAAAACCTGTCACTCCAGGTTCAAAGAGATGACATAGTAATACTGGAAGTTCCACAACTTGTTGAGACCTGCCTACTCCAGCTTACGGAGCTGAAAACATCACCAGGGAAATACATGGCACTTTCCTTAGCCATTACAAACCTGAACAGAAATGGATGGAGTATGTTGTGTCAAAGAGGGAAGGGGAGGAGGAGGAGGAGAGGACTATTCTTTCCCCATTCAGAGGCAACTGCCCAGAAGTCAATTTTGTAAGAGATACACAATTGCAGAATTTAATAGATGCAGTGATAACGTACATAGACGAGAGGCTTAAAATTTTTCAGAGGTGCCTCTCAAATGGTTCAGCTGTTTAGATTTCAAGCAGTTTGATCTGCCAAGAGACCAACTAGCGGTGTTTGGGACCTGTGAACTGGCAAACCTGGTTGAATACTTTGATTTTTTCACGGAACAGCAGCAAGAACATATAAAGTCTAAGTATGCTGCATTTAAAATGCTGCTTAAATCTTCAGCTGACAAGCCCTATTTGCAGGTCTATGCAAAATTACTAAAAGAAAAACCACCACAGATTGGGCACATTATTCTTGACTTAGTCTAAATACTAATAACTATGAGTGTCTCAACTGCTAAGTGTGAAAGAGTTTTTTCTATTCAGAACCTTATCAAAACAAAAATAAGGACACAGCTTTCTGATGACACGCTACAGTCTCTCCTGCAGATAGCGATAGAAGGTCCTGAACTGCATGAATTTGATCCTGATCCTGCAATTAACCACTGGCTGCTCTCTGGTCCAGGAACTAGACATGTTCATGGGCATGCTGTTGCTGCTGGTACATCTACTGCTGGTGCCGCTGCTGCTCCTGTTTCTTCTCCTGATGAGTGATGATGATCCTGATGCAAGTACTCCTAGTGCTCCATCATCATCTTCTTCCTGTCCTCCCAGTCTAGTCAGTCTACCCCTTGATGACAGTCATGCTATATTCACAGAATGGCTTGTTGATGGCCTTCATTTCTAACTAATTCTTAAACAATTATCCGATATCTTCTGAAACAGATTTCAGCCTGCACACATGGTTAGGGTTACCAGATGTTCTCTTTTATGGGGACTTGTCATCTTTTCCAGCTGCCAAATATTCTTCATGTACCTTCCATATTCTGTTGTATTATTATTATTTTTATAATTTTTTTACTCTCTCCTACCTAGGACCTCCCGTTGTATATGAGCTGTGAAGGCAGTGGAGACTTTAAACCTGTTTACTCGGGGTCTGGCATGAGGGCTCATCAGGGGAGGAACTAAGTGTCCTCTTTTTGGCATCCCAAAATCTGGTACGGTACCCCTACACATGATACACCGGTCCCACCCTGGACCTGCTGCATTAACATTCAGAAAAGAAAGGAATTGGTTGGAGAGTCAGACATATTGTTTTTCCTGATTTACACAGTGCTTCTACATCTACATCCATCCTAATACAACAGTACAACCCCAGCCACACCATGTAATTTATTTCTACGTAAGTTGGGTTAAAATTTTCATATAAGTGTACTGGACTACCACTCGGAACTCTGGGACTGCCATTTTTGACTAGGCCAGTTGTCCGGGACTAGCATGCCATTTTGAAATGTGTTGATCCCTGCAATTAAGCCTTTTTTACTGCAGTACTGTGTGATATGTCATCTATTACAAGGTACTGCATTGCATCCTGGTTGGATCCGATGTAGAACAGAGCCAGCCCAGATGCAATGCAGTAAATAACATCACACAATATTGCAGTAAAAAAGGGTTAAATTGCCATTGAATTACACTGTTCCCAGTTGCATACTGCAGCATTTTGTGATATACTGCAGTGTTACTGCATTGCATCCTGGCAGGCACCAATGTATAAAAACAGATATATGGACACATGGCCAAAAGCAGACTACATGACTGTCATCCACTGGGTATCATCTTTCATCTTTCTCTGCAACATCCTTGGCTACCACCAGATAAGAACAAAATTCTCAAAAAATAGGCTGTGCTCTGAGTTGCAAACTTTGACAAAGGAAATCACAGTGGTGTGAACATCTTACAGGAGCTAAAGAAACAGTTTTATTTATTTATTTATTTATTTAAAAGTTTGGTAACCGGGACAGGCACACTGAGCCAAGGCTCATTTCCAGGTGTGACCTGGGGGATGGGAAAAAGGCATACAGTTCAGTAGAAATATTGTCAGGCTGGTTACAACAATGGCCTGCAGACAGGTATAAGAAACACAGTTATTAACAGGCTGGTTACAACAATAGTCTGCAGACAGGTGTGAGATACACATTTATTATCAGACTGGTTACACATAGTCCGAGTCTATTATTCTATACACAGATGAGACAGGTTTAATGAGGATAGGACATTATTACATACAATAAGTGCATTTGTTGGGCAAGTTAGTACAAGATAAAGTAGGAGAATGACCATAGTGCCAGACTAAATAGGGTGGAGAGGGTCTTATGGCTGGTAGCACAAGCAGCGGTGAGGGGAAGACTGGGTGAGGGCATGTTTCAAGAGATAGAGAGGGAAGTAAGCAGAGGGAAGTAGGAAAGCTGTTCCAAGTGTGGGGAAAATGGTAAGAAAATGCAGCTTTCATGGAGTTTGAGTGGGGATGGGGAAGGGAAAAAGTACAGGGGTCTCTATAACAGAGTTGGTAGGAGGTGTGGAGGGGTAGGGGAAAGGAGGGAGGGAGGTGAGGTAAGGGTTCAGAGAACTGAACCAGTACTTGGTTGTGAAGATGGAGGGGTGGTCATGATGGTAGGAGGATAGAGGGGAGAAGCATAATGAGCAGTGTAGGCAGGGCCCTGTGTTCACTGTGGCAAACTGGATCCACATTCTGCTGCAGGACCTTATGCTTGCTGCAGTCAGGCTACGAGCAATTCTGCAGCAATTCTGTGGCAATTCTGTGATCGGCTTTACATTATCTGGCAGCTCAAATGAGCCCCAAAATAAAATCTAGTTACCCAGAAAGAATGCTCAGGAAAAGGCAGCCTGGGGCAGCTAGGCAGATATACAGGCAAGGCAATGCAAAGCAGTTCTGGCATCATGATTTGTTTTGGATGTAGGGTGTGGGGAATTCATTGCAGTCTGTTTTGTCACATGTCCTCCTAACACTTTTCCAGTGCTGGTTTACCACAGCTATGCTCCTGAGAATTTCTCCCCCTGCCTGCCCAGTTGCTTGAAGACCAGTACTGCCTGGTTACAAAACAGTGCTGCTCCAATGGCTCCCTCCAACCCTCTTACTTGAAGCCTGGTGGTGATGGTTTGTGCTGTAATGCTGCACTAGCTGCTTCCTTCTGCTTGCGCAGTTCAACACCTGTCTGTGTCAATGCCACTTGGCTTCCATATCTTCTTCTCTGCCACTCTGTAAGGATTTACTGTGAGGCTAAAGAGTAGCTGGATGATTTAACATGAGGCAAAGGTCCAGAAATCAATCAATGAATCAAAATTTATTTATATAGCTCAATTCTCCAAGAATTAAAGTGCTGCACAAAATACAAATTTACAGATCATAAAATATACAATACAATTTACAGTGAAACATATAATAAAACATCAGTGCTTTAAATTTCCAACAACTATCTTAGGCTGAATCAGGAGAGGCTTATTTAAATAAATGTGTTTTCAATTCACATTTAAATCATTCAATGGTCTTCCACTCTCTGATCTGGCGAGGTAGAGAGTTTCAAACGGTTGGGGCTGCAAATGAGAGTGTACGAGCCCCAGATGTTATTAAATGGACCCTGGGAACCTCTAGCAATCCCTCCTCAGAGGAGCAAAGTAGGTGGGCAGGGCTGTAGGGACACAGGAGGTCTTGCAGGAAGCTTGGTCCCTGCACATGTAGGGCTTTATAGGTCAGCAAACTGACCTTGAAGAAGATTTTCCAATTTACCTGCAACCAGTCAGATAGCAGAGCATAGGTGTGATATGGCAAGATCTAGGTAAGCGAGTCATCAACCTTGCTGCAGCATTCTGCACTAGCTGCAGTTGGCAAAGATCTACCCCTGATAACCCTAGATACAGGGCATTGCAGTAATTTAGGCAAGAGGTCACAAAAGCATCACCCAACAATGGCATATTACTAGGGGGAATCAAGTGTTTAATCCGAGTGATGTTCCTCACATGGTAAAATGAGGTTTGGACCACAGCTGATACCTGTGATTTCAGTGTCAAACCGCAGTCCCGAACAATGCCCAGATTTGTCACCAGACCCAAGGTAAGCAGCTGAGAATCCCTAAGCCAAAGCCCAGAGACCTGACTAGCTTGTCCCCTCACTCCCTGGTGACCAGGTTCTAGCACCAGCACTTCAGTCTTATCTGAATTCAACCTTAACCAGTTGACCCTCATCTAGTCCTGGATCTCAGTCAGGCAGCTGTTAAAGACCAAGACCTCTTCCCTGGCTCAGGTGCAAAGGACATGTACAGCTGAGTATTATCTGCATAGCAGTGAAAACTTAGCCCATAACACATTATAATGTCTCCCAATCATAGCATGTACACTGCGAACAACATGGGGGACAAAATAAAGCCCTGCAGGACCCCACATGACAGGAGCAAAGATACTGAGAAAAAAACTCTGACAACACTCTGCATCCTGCCAGTGAGGAATGATGTAAACCTGCTCAAGACCATACCAGTTAGCCCACAACAGACCAGCAGGCACTACATTAACACCCCATGGTCCACGGTGTCAACACTGCCAAGAGATCAAGGAGGACCAAGATGGAAATCTCCCTTGATCCCTCGCAATTAGGAGATCATCAAGCACCCAAACAAGGGCTGTCTCAGTGCTATGCCTTTTCCTGCAACCCGACTGGAGAGGATCCTAGATGTGAGCTGCTAAATGGTCCTCCAGTTGGACGGCTACCACCGTCTCAGTAACCTTATCCACAAATGGCAGGTTAGAGACAGGTCTGTAGTTTGCCAGGCAATCTGGATCTAGTGAGGGTTTTTCAGGAGTGGCCTTACAACTACCTCCTTCAGGGGCTCCAGAAAGACCCCCATCACTAGTGAACATTGGACTATCATGATGAGGACCAGGTTGATGACATCAATGCACCCCACAGGGAGTAGCATTAGTCCAGGGTCCAAACTACACCAGGCTGGCCACAACCTTTGGACAACCTTCACTACATCCATGACAGCCAACTGGTCAAAGTCAGACCAGACAGACTGACTGCATGCAACCACAAGCCCATCACTGCAAGGCCCGTTTGAGGGCGCTAATTTGATCTCTGATCTGATGGAGGCAATCTTATCAGCAAAGTACAGAGCAAATTTGTCACATCTTAATTGTGAAAAAGCTCCCCTTGAACTGAAGACAGGTTGGATTGCACAACCTATCAACCATGCGGAAGAGCTGAGCCTGTCTGTTAGTTGCTGCAGCAATCTCCTTGGACAGAAACTCTGCTTTCTGAGGAGCTTGCTGATTGATAGTCTTTAATGGGCCATCAAGCTAAGCTTATCCTTCTCCAAACTGGACCTCCTCCAGCACTGCTCCAACCTTCAACCCCTCCTCCTCATCCCCTTGACAGTCCCATCAAATCAAGGGGACAAATATGGACAGGTGCTGTGGAGTCGAGGGCCTCAGCAATAACCGTATTATGGATCATCACCAACTCTCCCGGCTCCTCACACACACTCATCATACCTGATAGGTCCAGTACCTCCCTCAGACCTTGTGGGGTTAATCCCCTTAATGGATGGTACTGGACCATCTCTGTAGGAGCAGGTCTATTAGGGGGCTGCCTCAAACTTGAACCTCACAATACGAAGGTCTGACCATCTGACCGGTTCCAACATCAGGTCAGAGACCTCCATCCCCAGAAGGAAGACCATGTCCAGTGAATGACAGTAAATATGGGTTGCAGAGGTAACAACCTGTATCAGGCCTAATGAACACATTAGCTGGAGGAAGTCAAACTGCAAGAGTTCATCGTCGACCCAGGCATTGAATTCCCCAAAAATTATCCATCTGGGAGACTCCAATATCAACTCAATGATGAAGTTCTTGACTTCCTGCAGGAATTCCTTCCCATCTCCAGGTGACTGGTAGATGAGAACGATCCTGCAACCTACATCCGCAGACCCTTGAACAGCTGTACATTCAAAGGATCTGGTACCTCCCGCTGGGATGGCTGTGAGGCCCAAGTCCGATTTAAAAGAAATAGCTACTCCCCCCACCACCCACTATCCTTTCTTGGGCATTGTACCACCGAGTACCTAGCCAGAACAGCCAATTCCAATACAGGGTCAGCATTTTCATCCAGGCAGGTCTCGGTGATGCAAGCCAGATCAGCGGTTGCAACAAGATTGGCAATAATTGGCATCTTGTTTTCAATGGATCTGGCACTGCACAACACTGCCCTAGAAGGATAGGCAGATGAGGCTGACTCAGCAGCCTGCCAACTAACTGTGGAGCCTTTGGGTATGGGTAACAGGCAGGGAGGGCACCTTTCCCAGACCCATTTCACCCCAGGCACCTCCTTGCCCCCACCACTCCAATCTGCCCACCCCCTCCACAGATAGACTCCCCCAGACCCCTGCAGATCTCTGTTTTCTCCCCTTTCTAACTATCCCCAGTGCTCTGCAGTACCTATATACCTCTGATATTAATGGGAGACTATTAAACGGCTGGAGATCCCAGAGCCTAGAGGGAGAATACTGCCTAACCACAAGTGTTGGTGACCAACACATCTCAATTATCACTAAACTTCAATAACTATACTATACAGCTATTTCCCTGTCATCAAAATAAACTATAAACAATAATAATATGTACTTAATACATCACTCACTTTCACACCATTTACTTTCACACCACACACACATACACACTCAACCACCTCACAACCCCTTAAACTCCAACCGTCACCACCCTCTCAATCCCAGCTCATAAAACAAAACTCTTTTCAGGAAGTCCATAAACTTGTGGAGCTGTCTTTATGAATGTTCTTTGCCTAAATGGCTATTTTAGTCCAGATTTACTCTCTCACAGAACAGCCCCCAAAATAACCTTTCTCCTTTAAGTACTCTTTGGGAGAGTGTCCAAAGCACCCAACTAAAGGTGTTCACAAAAATTCAAAGTTAGTTAACACCAAGCTCTCACCCCTATGGTCATCAGTGACCAGAAAGTCTTCCATTTTTTGTCTGCAGTAATTATGAATACTTTTTCATTCCACAGTTCTGCAATTGGCAAATAGAACCACCAGCTACTGTAGATTGGACTGGGAGCTGCACACACGAGCAGACTAGATAGACTGTGTGGCCTTTATCTACTGGCATTTTCATATGTTTGTACAAAATAGACTTCCTGAAGTTCTCTCAGTGTTTGTAGAAGGCCATAATAGCCATAAGCTTCAGAGCTGAGTGCCAGTGGATTGTAAAGGGGTGGCCCCACTGACTACTGCAACTCGGGGTGATGGATGTATGATGGAGCTCACAACAACTCACACTAATGTGATTTTAGGCTTTCTCACAATCATTTAAGCCATGCAGTTGGGGTTTTCAGTGGTGATGGCCATTTTTACTGCAACAAAAAATCTTGTTTCTACAGCAAAGGCTTGTTTCTGCAGCAGGACTATGTTTCTGCAGCAGTTGCTGCAACTGCAGAATCGCAGAAAATATAGGGCCCTTAGTATAAGGTGCAGTGGTGGGTCATGGGTGATGCATTTAATGCAGAGTGGCAGAAGGCATGGAATAGTGAGTCCAGTGTAGAGAGGGTGGATAAAGGTGCAGATCTTTAGACAATGTCAGCATAATTATATAGGGGCAGGATTGTTTTTACGAACATACAAACATACGAATATGCCTGGAGAAACAGACCATCCAGTCTATCCGAGTCTGCTCGAGTGTGCAGCTAGCACCATTTGTTTGCAGCTTCCCCAGCCCCCTTTGTCATCCCACCACCACCCCCACCTTCCCCACCCTCACTCTCCCCTGTTCCCTGGCCCATGCCCTTTTGAAGCTGTTCACAGACTTACATGATACCACCTATTCTGGTAGTGCATTCCATTTTGCTACCACCCTTTCTGTGAAACAGTGTCTCCTTATTTCTCTCCGAAATCTTCCCCCTTCTATTCTTAGCCCATGCCCCTGGTGTCCCTCCCCCTCCTTAGCTTAAAGACCCTGTCTGCCCCATCCTTATTGATTCCCCTCAGAATCTTGAATGTCTCTATCATGTCCCCCCATCCCTTCTACCCTCCAGAGTGTACATATTCAGGTCTCCCAGCCTGCTATCATAGTCTCTCCCCTCCATTCCACATATCATCTTTGTTACCCTCCTCTGCACCCTCTCCAGTAGCCTGATATCACGCTTTAGGTATGGCCTTCAAAACTGCACATGGTACTCTAAGTGTGGCCTTACCAGCAACCTGTAGAGGAGCAAGATCACCTCTCTTTGCCTGGACGAAAAAACCCTCGCTATACACCCCAGCATTTTTTTCACTTTTGCAGCCACTCTCCTCCACTGGGCAGTGTTGTTCATGGTCCCTGTTATCATTACCCCTAGGTCAGTGATCCCCAGTTTAAGCCCCCTCCAGTCAGTATTCTATCCTTTGGTTCTTCACCCCAAAGTGCATAGCCTTACACTTCTTTGCATTGAACCCCAGCTGCCACCTCTCTGATCATTCTTCTAGCGTGCTTAGGTCCCCCTGTTGCTGCTTTCATCCCTCCCCTCTATTCACCACTGCTCTGATTTTGGTGTCATCAGTGTACAGGCTTACCGTGCTCACCACCCTGTGTGCAATGTCTGATATGAAGAGCCCAAATAATACTGGCCCCAGCAGAGAGGCGTGTGGCACCCCACTCATCGCTGGCCTTGGAGCTGAGAGCTTCCTCTAATCACCACCCATTGCAGCCTCCCACTAAATGAGATGATGATGAGAGTATGATGGGCAGAGATAGAGAGAGCTTCTTTATTCTTATATAGAGCACCAAGTTTGGACTGAAGCTTGAAGTGTATGTAGTTTATGAGAGTTGAGTAGATTAGTTGGCTATTGAGCCCGATGCCCAGGTATTTGTATGCCATGACATTATCCAAAGTGTTGCCATCAAGGGTGAAGAAGGATGGGGCTATTGCAAGTGTGGTGAGTTTTTGGTGGGTGCCAAAAATTATCGATACTGTTTTAGAGGTGTTGACTTTTAGTTGGTTATCGTGAAACTACTGTAAAATGAGGGTAAAGTCAGCTTGTAGCTGAAAAGTGACTGTGGAGGCCGAGGGTCCAGAGGTATAAAGGATGGTATCATCGGCATAAATATGTATTTGGGAGGAAGTGCGTACAAGAGGAAGATCATTTAAAAAGATAGAGAAGTGGATGGGACATAATAGGGAGCCTTGGGATACTCTTGCTAGGATTTGGGGGCTTGGGAGGGTATCCCCTGACTGGACACATTGAGTACGGTTGAACAGTTACGAGCTGAACCATTCAACTGTTGCAGGGGCTAGGCCAGCTTGACTGAGTTTAATGAGGAGGAAGAGGTAGGAGACAGAATCAAATGCTTTAGCCAGGTCAATGAAAATGGCAGTGGTGAGGTGACCCTGATCCATGCGTGTTAGGATGGTATCTGTGACACAGAGGAGGAAGGAGACAGTAGAGTGGTTTATGCAAAAGTCAGACTGCTAGGGAGACAGGAAGTTTGTGGTGATAAGGTAGTCAGAAAACCTGGGTAGGACAAGGGACTCTTGGAATTTGGCTAAAATGGGGAAGAGGGAGATTGGGTGGTCATTTTCTGATGAGGAATGGTCACCTCCCTTATGAATAGGGATCATGGTGGCTGATTTCCAGGTCTGGGGGACTGTGCTGAGTGAGAAGAAGAGGTTTAGCAGGTAAGATAGGGGGTGGGCGATGGCTGGGGTAGAGATTCTGAGGAGGAGTGGGTCTACTCCAGAGCTTGATTTGTGGGGGTTTAGAGAGTTTAGGGCTAGCAAACTTCATGGAGGGATGATGGAGTTCTCAGAATGCTTTTCCCCTAATCGCCTTTCCCCAGGATTTGTGAGAATTCAGACAATGGTTGGAACTGCCATTACGAAAGCATTAAAGGATGGTGGGTTTGTTTATATACCATATTTTGCACATATACTCAATCTAGTGGTACAGAACTTCCTTAGTGAAGACAGGAGTGTGAAGAATATGCTGGGTGCTGTACAAAAAATATGTAATCACTTCAGGAACTCTGCAAAAACTTGAAAACTTTGTGGCATCAGAAACAACAAAATAGCTTACTGAACCACCAGCTAAAAGAAGAAGTTGACACCAGAATATCACCTTTTACATGTGCCAGAGGCTTCAAGGACAATAAAAAGCAGTGCAACAGTGCTCCATGAATCATGCAATAGGGAAAGGGAATGTCACAGTCACCTTCAGTCAGTGGAACTTTATACAAATCTTATGCATGTCTCCTGCACCCATCTGGTAGGGGAACTCAGGTCCTTAGTGAATGGTTTAAATGCTACATTGGCAAGCATTTAAACTATCCGAGGGTGGCGGCAGAATGGAGCAGGAGAATTACACTGCACCCCCCCCCGCAAGTTGTAATGGCCAGTGCGGATAACTCAAATGGAGAGAAATCCCTAAATGTATCAAAAACCAGGGAAAGCAGAATGGTAGAAAAAAGAGGGACAGGAATAGAGGCAGAGGGGGTAAGAGGAGTAAGCAAGAGGGAAAAAGGGGGGTTGGCAGAAAGGGTGGTAACAGAATGTGGAAGGCCATGTTCACCAATGCTTGTAGTCTGGGAAATAAAATCCCAGACCTATTGGCCATAATGGTAGAGGCTGACCTGGACATTGTTGCTATTACCAAGTCACTGTGCAATAAGAACCATGACTGAGATACAGCCATTCCAGGCTATACTCTGTTCAGGAAGGAAAGGACGTGTAAGAAGGTGGAAATAATGGCTCTTCATGTGAGGGATAGTATAAAAGCAATTGAAGTAAAAGGAATACAGGGAGGGGCGGAGGCACTGTGGATCACCCTAGAGGCATGAAGTTAAGGCACTATTCACACTGGCATAATCTACAGGCCTTCAGCACCGGGGGAGGAAATGGACAGGGTTCTAGTAGAAGTCTTTGATGGTGGCTAACAGGGAGGTGCTGCTAGTGAGGGACATCAATCTGCTGGATGCAGATTGGAGCATCCTGGCTGCAGCTTGAGCTAAGAGCATGGACATCTATCTGCAGGTGACGGTCATCAGGCAATTAGTAAAAGAGCCCACTCATGAGGGGCAGTTTTGGACATAGTACTCACCAATGGGGATAGTGTTGCAGACGTCGATGTCACGGTGGGTGACCACCTGGAGACCAGTGATCATTGAAAAGTGTGGTTCAGTATAAGAACTGTGGCAGAGTTGAATCACATGAAGGCGAGGATCCTGAACTTCAGGAGGGCTGACTCTGCAAAGTTGGTGGAATGCCTCAGGGATGCCCTGGCCAGGGGGAGGGACTTGGGTGGTGTAGAGGAACAGTGAGTGAAACTAAAAGGAGCCATAGTGAAGGTGACAGACCTCTGTGTTAGGCAAGTAAGCAAAAGCAAGTGGAAAAAAAGATCACTATCTCAAGAGAGATGGATGAGAAGATAAAGGCATGAAAGTTAGCATTCAGGAAGTATAAAGAGACACAGGGGGAGGAGGATAAGGAAATGTATCAGGAGAAGCAAAGGAAGGCAGGAAAAGCAGTCAGGAGTGCAAAGGTACAAACAGAGCAGAAAATAGCCCAGGCAGTAAAGAAAGGGGACAAGGCATTATTCAGGTACATAAGCAAAAGGAGAAAGATCAGAGAAGGGATTGTAAGGTTAAGAAGGGAAGGAGGGAAGTGTGTGGAGGGGGACAAGGAAAAAGCAGAAATTCTGAACAAATATTTGTGTTCAATATTCACACAAGAAAGGGAAGATGAGGGGCCACAAGGCAGTGGGGAGAGCTAGTGGGATGCTGGGGTACACAGGAAGGGGTATAATTAGAAGAAAGTAGGTGGTGATTAGAGATGCAGTGAATTTAAAATTCACTGGCGAAGTGCACGCAAAGTGGGCAATTTGCATTGCCACTCCGCTATACTGAGTGGGCAATGCGAAGTGCTCACTTCGCCTTGTCATTACCACTTCGCATTGGCATAATGAGAATGTGAAGTAAGGCGAAGTCATAGATTTCAATGGACTTTGTGTTCCTCATTATGATTCTAAGTGATCCAATTGGTGTTTCAGACTTGGCAGACCCCCCCACACACATCACATGGCTTACAGTACTGTAAGTCACATGCTCTCTAGCCAGGCAGGAAAGAAGTGAGTCACACAGACAATTTCACTTTCTTCTGTGCAGACTGAGAGAGAGGAGTGTGTACTAGAGAGAGGAGTGTTTTGATTGCAGAGGAGGAGAGTTCAAATTTGATACTTAACCCAACAGCTTTTTTAAAAGCTACATTTTTTGTCTTTTCTGTACTGTTTTTTACTTAATTTGTTCTTTCTGTAAATGTTATTTTTCTTACCTACTTAGTTGTTTGTCTGTGTATGTGACTGTGTGACTGTGCCTGGTCCTCCCTGCACCTCCGTTGTTTGGCAGTTTTTTGACTGTGTCGGGGGGACAGCAGTGTGGTGAAGTGTCACCTATGTGCGGTGGAGGTGCGCCGTGGCCCCCTGGGGACTGGGGGTCAGCGCACCCATATGCTTAATCACCACCAGTTGGAGTGGCACGCTGCCACAGAATGGAGCATGTTTGCACCTGCTGGCCATTCCATGGTAGAGGGTGCTGCTGTGCATAGCGGGTTCGGCATCCCTAAGAAGAGGAGGGCCATAGCAGCACCTGTTGCTCCACCAGCACCCCCACCACCACCACCACCAGCAGGTCAGCCTGTCAAAGGAGTGTACACTAGAGAAGTGCGTGTATCACTGTCTGAATTGGCAGTTCTCTGGAGTGCTGTTGAGGAGAACAGTGAGAGGATGAGTGCTGTGGAGCAGCAGCTGGATGACATAGAGGGACATCAGCTTCAAATTATGTCCATGCTGGAACTGCTGCTAGATCACCATAGGATTCCACATTAGTTTTGTTTCCTCACACCATGCCCCCCCACCTTCTTTGCTGTGCCATAAAATGTATTCCTCCACCATCCCTGACCCTTGTATGTAATTATGCCCTTTTTTTGTTGTCTTCAGTATGCGTTACACTTTGTATTCTGGGGCCCCTTCCTTCTGTTAAGTGTCTGTGTGTTTTGTGTGTGTGTGCTGTTTTGGTGCCTCATTTTTCTGCATCCGCAAAAGGCATCTGTCTTGTGTCCAGAAAATTGACAAGTGGTAACACAGTGAAATGAGACTGTTTCAGCACATACAAAGTCCCCCAGAATTTATGACGCACTCAGTCATGCGCACAAAAGTGGCAGAGTCCCCAGATTTTTTCTGCAGCTCCAGAAATGCATCCTCCATGTGTCCAGAAAATTGACAAGTGGTGAGACAGTAAAATGAGATTGTTTCAGCACATACAATGTCCCCCAGAATTTATGGTGCACTCAGTCATGCGCACAAAAGTGGCACAGATTCCCCAGATTTTTTCTGCAGGCCCAGAATCCATCCTCCATGTGTCCAGAAAATTGAAAAGTGGTAACAGTGAAATGACACTGTTTCAGCACATGCAAAGTCCCCCAGAATTTATGGCACAGTTAGTCATGCACACAAAAGTGGCACAGATTGCATCCTCCATGTGTCCAGAAAATTGATAGTTGGTAACACAGTGAAATGAGACTGTTTCAGCACATACAAAGTCCCCCAGAATTTATGGCGCAGTCAGTCATGCGCACAACAGAGGCACAGAGTCCCCAGATTTTTTCTGCAGGTCCAGAATGCATCCTCCATGTGTCCAGAAAATTGACAAGTGGTAAAACAGTGAAATGAGACTGTTTCAGCACATACAAAGTCCCCCAGAATTTATGGCACACTCAGTCATGCATACAACAGTGGCACAGAGTCCCCAGATTTTTCTGCAGGCCCAGAATGCATCCTCCTTGTGTGCAGAAAAGTGAAAAGTGATCATCTCAACTGGATTGAAAGATGCCCTTTGGATGTACAGTAATAGTAGCCTTGGTGAGTAGATATATATATATATATATATATATATATATATATATATATATACATATATACATAAATATAGAGACATGGTTGTGTATTTTGTAGGTGATGAGGTGGGTTGAACTTGACATGGACATGTATTCATGCTATTGTTCTGCATCACACACAGGTGACTCCATCTGAACTGTTGCTGTGCACCGTCCAGTGCTCAATGAGAATTTTTTGTACTTAAATGGAAATGGCTAACTCTCAAGCACATGAAGGTAAGTATTTCTTTTTTTGGGAGGGATCATATTTTCAGTTTTGTCAGTAATGGTTTCTTATTTTATTATTTATTCACAGATTTCATCAGCATCCTTCTGGAGTCCGGTTCTTAATGATGGTCATTGTCATGGAATGAAATGACTTCCGCGTGTTGCATATGTGCCCAAGCTCGGGTCAGGGAGGGGTGTTCCTGATTTGGATAAGGCCACTTTGACAAAACAACAAAGTATCATGAATTTTCCTAAAAAAAGAAATGAATGACTTCTTAAAAGTTACAACTTCATTGTTATGTGTCCTTCCCTGGTTCTCAAATCTCAGTCCCTATTGTCAACTAAGTTACATTTCAGAGACACATCTTGTCAAGTACTAAGACAACCTGTTGTTTGCAATATTTGCAGCAGTCTTTACAAAGCAATGAAATGGATGAAATAAAATCTGCATACTTACCAGAGTGAATTTTACATGGACATTGTATCACTTCCTCTCTGTCTGTATGGTATAGCTACTTCATCTTTCCCAACGAGTAATATTAGAGATGGAGCCTGTTTTTTTTCTCCTGTAAAAGAAACAAAATAAGTGTACTGTATGTATTTTGCCACTGCGGCTCTGAAAAGCTACAGAAAACAAAACAGACAACTTAAGGAAGTGAGACAGCATAACAAACATGAGTGCACATACTCACTTTATGGTTTAAATATTAAGAAGCTGGTGGTGGTGGTGCACTGGTAGACTGGTGGTCCGTGGTGGGCAGACAGACTCATGGTGGCAGCAGACTTGGATAACATCAGTCCCGGTGGTGGTGGTGGTCCATGAGGGGCAGACAGTCTCATGGTGGCAGCAGATTTAGATAACATCAGTCCCAGTGGTGGTGCTCCATGGGGGGCAGACATACTCATGGTGGCAGCAGACTTGGATAACATCAGTCCCAGTGGTGGTGGTCCGGGGTGGGCAGACAGACTCATAGTGGCAGCAGACTTGGATAACATCAGTCCCGGTGGTGTTGGTGGTCCATGGGGGGCAGACAGACTCATGGTGGCAACAGACTTGGATAACATCAGTCCCGGTAGTGGTAGTCTGGGGTGGGTGGAGCACACCGCCTTTTAAATACTGCAGTTAAAACCTGCCAACATTAGCCACATCATCATCCTCATAAAGATAACTGCCCTCACAGTCATCGATATCTGAAGTCTGACCACTGGGAAATTCTTTCTCCATTGTGTCATCTACGTCAGTGGTAGGCCGTTTCAGGCAGCCACTGCCAGTGCCACCAGGATGCCCCATTTCCACATCAGCAGGACCACCGTGATTAGGCCGGGGTACAAATACCGAGGTTGCAGTCTATGCTGGTATGTGCCTCATTCATTTTAATGAATGTTAGCAAACTAACATTTGCAGGAGACAGGTGCGACCAACGATCCCGACTATTGCACCTGCTGAGCTGAATACCCTCTCAACACTTACACTGGAGGGTGGGCATGTGAGGTACTTCAGTGCCACTGCAGTCAGCTCTGGCCATTCACTGACCTTTCCACTCCAGTACAAAAAAGGATCTTCACTCATTGTCAGATGCCTATTTTCAGACAAATATGACTCAACCATGCTCTGTGCCGCACAAAGTCTGATTGTTGATGCATCAGCCTGTTCCCCGGAATCATTGATGTCACAAATACCCACTTGGGACAAAGTCTCCCAAAGTGGGTTGACGCTAACCACTTTCGATGACAAACCACCAGGAACTACAGTCCCCTTACCCTTGCATGATATGCTTGCTGGTCCTCCAGCTACACCTTCAGCTGGATTATGCTGCTGAGGTTTGCTGACCTTGGCACATGACTTCTGTGCCCCATGAACCAAGCGAACCAGTTGACCACTGATATTTTTTACCTGTTCAGACCCTCCCTCCAGTACTGATGCAATTCCACGTTTGTATCATGGGTCCAGCATTGTTGCCATGGCAAAGTTATCACTACACTGAATGCTCACAATGTGATGATTCTGGTCGAATAATGTCAGCATGTGTTGCAGCAACATACTGCTACCACCGTCTCCGGCAACATCAAGGCTATGCTGTACATTCACCAATGTCTGCCTCAGCACCTGCAGCAGTGATATTGATTGGCTAATGGAGGCAGACTCACCACTCACTGCCTGTGTGGCATGTTCAAAAGGCCACAAAATTGTTATTACAGAGTCCATGAGGCACCACTGTTCAGTCGTCATAGACATGGAGGCCCCAGAACTGTCATGGATAGTGTGCATAACAAGATGTTCTGTGATGGCTTTGTATTGTTCATACAACCTCTCTGCCATGTATAACGTGGAGTTCCTTCTGGTGACAACTTCCAGCTTCAAGCGGTGCTGAGGCAGGCTGTTTGTATCTGCAACTGCCGCAGTTGGTCACGGGCCTTTCCAGATCTTGAAAAGTGAGAGCAGATATGTCATGCAATGGTCAGCATATCCTTTACATCAGGGTGCTGCAGAAACTCCTGAACCACAAGATTTAAACAGTGGGCCATGCATGGAAGATGAAAAAAAACACCATTCATGATGCATTTCACCACATTTGACCCATTGTCACTTGCTATGAACCCAGCTCTCAGGGATAGAAGGTTTAGCCATCTGTCAATTTCAGTCAGTACCATGTCCAACATGTTCTCACCAGTGTGTGAACAGGTCACACTGCGCATTGCAATTGTTGCATGCTGGTGAATTCCAGGAAGATTGCTACTGTGACAATCCACCTTTCTGCACTGATTAGTCACACTACCAGCATCACAAACAACCCCCGGCACCTGCGCCCAGTGTGCAGTTATACACAGATATGAACTCCCAGCTGTTTTGCCACTTGTCCACATATCCATACTTAAATGGATGAATGGAGAGGAGGAATGTTGAAGGGCATGTCTGACTGAGTCTAAGATAGTGCAGAACAACTCGGGAACAGCACGGGTAGAAAATTATGTCCTGGATGGGACTTTTCATTTTGGACAGGCACAGGCAGCAAACTGCCAGAATCCAGAATTCTCCACAAAGAAGAAGGGCAAAAGATCGATTGCCAGCATTTCCGCTACAGCAGCATTAAGTTCACGTGACACTGTATGATTGGGGGGGGTTACTTCAGCTTATGCGCAAAAACTCTCTGCAACGTGGGCTGACTTAAACATTTTACAGGGTGTGTGTTGTTGGTCACAAATGGTTGTGCTCTGTGATGAATGGCGTTGGCAGAGGGTGGAGTGTGGACATTTTATGAAGACAGTTGCACAGGTAATGATGACAAACCCAGAAATGATGTTATTTTTCTGGATTTTCCAACTGGGGTTGATGTACCACTTGCACTAGACATACTGCATTCACCACCACCACCACCACAAAAACTGCTACTCTCACCAGCACTGGACAACATTTCAAAGTCATAATGGTCCTCCACCTCATCATGCCTGTAGTAATCCTCTGCTTTTATTACCGCACTACTGCACACGTTTAATTTCCTACTGGGCTTCACAGTCATGGAAGGGGATAACATGCTGGCTATGGTTGCCAGTGATACGGGTGAACGCCCAAGTCTGGTATTAGCTGCCAGCTTGTGCTGGGTCCACAGAGCCAAGTGCCTATTCTTAAGATGTGTATGCTGTCCTCCTGTCCCAAGATGGCTCCCCTTTTTACCTCGACTCACACACACATGGAAAACCTGGCAGATTGCAACTGAATCATCATTTGCATTTGAACAAAAAAATCCCAAGCAAGGGACTGTGATGCTCTGCTTTTAACATGTCCATGATGATGTGGCTTATTTAAGTCTGTTATTTTAAGCATTGAAGTGGTGGGGCACGTGATGTTTCTAGCACTGCACACCTGGACTGCAACTGACCACCACGACTACCTATTATATTGAGTGCTGGGTCAACATCATCATCATCATCTAGTAAAACTGGTAAATCACAAGTTTTTACGGGGGGGGAGGGGGTTGGATTCCTGCAAACAGATTCAGAAATTTTAGACACAGCCACTTTTCGTTTCTTTTTCTCCGGTTCCCAGCTGGGGTCAATTAAATCATCATCATATTCATCAACGTCACTGTCACACACATCCACATCTTCTGCTTGGATGCTAACATGTGGACTGCATGTTGCCACAACAACATCATCATCATCAGCATCTACACCACCATCACCTAATATTTTTTCACCACACTGTGAATCACTGTTGCATGGAAAATGAGTGACATTAAGTGCCATGGTAGATGGAATATCACATTGTATGCCATCGTTGACATGATCATCAGAATCAGGTTCAGTTAATGGGATGTTACTGGGAAGTATGACATCATCTACGCTGTCACTCACTTGCACTGTGTTACACTCAATATGTTTGGATATGGTACACTGGTTGGAATTAGAACTTGACTCAACAATACTAATACTATCTCCACCACCACTAACACCAGTAACACTAACACCACCTGCTGGGAAAACATCATCTCCTCCAACTATCAGTGAAGCTACTGATTGGGCTGCAAAAAACATTGCAGGAGAAATACCTTTCCTCACATCAGCAATGCACTTCTCCGTCCGTGTACTACTACCACCCCCACAGACCCTCTTACTGCCAACATTGCCATGGCCAGAAACAGCTTTACTTGCACGTCTCTTTGCAGGCATTTTGGGGGAATCAACCACAAATATTACCAAATTCAAATTTTGATACGTTCACTTTCTGACTGGAGGGTCACTACTCGCTACTATTGTTAGCTAGATTTGAAGCAAAATAAACAACTGTGGCTTCAGCAATAGATAAGGGACTAC
The DNA here is from genome assembly GCA_016271365.2 of Neoceratodus forsteri. Lineage (NCBI taxonomy): Eukaryota > Metazoa > Chordata > Ceratodontiformes > Ceratodontidae > Neoceratodus > Neoceratodus forsteri. The sequence continues at coordinate 1,059,639,563 of CM028132.1, read as the reverse complement.
TGTGTTGTGACACTGTCAAGGAATTAAGACAACTTCAGTAACCAGCGGTGCTAATGGGGTCATAAAAACAATCCAGTCTGGAAAAAAAATACCTTTTCAACATGGGGGGGGCACTGAATACAGACAGTGCTGATTTTTACGGCACTACAAGCAGCAACACCAAGAACAGAGAACACGATCGCAGTACAAAATCAGGCAGCTGCAGTGGATAGCAGGTTCACACTGCTGTGCTTAGTTGCACTTACACTGATCTGTGCCACGAATTTTAAAAGGTGTATTATATTGATGCATGCAACACTGCACACACAACACAGAACACTTTGTGTACAATGCTGAATGAGGAATGCGATGCAAATGCAAAAGTTCAGTGTACTCAGTGCCACGTAATGTAAATTTGTTATTTAAACAACCTGACCTTATGAAAGGCTGCACCACATTCACACAACAAGCAGCAAGAAAATTTGTACTATCACTGACAATTTTACTATGTGTACAGTAACACAGTCAGTTATATAACATAAATATTACCAAAACACAAAGAAATCACTAGTTCTCCAGCTTAAATCAACCTACACACAGATACACCTCTCCCACACACAGCACACTTCACTGTCTTTCACCACACACACCCAATGTTGTAAATTTACATTCAAAATCCACACACAAACAAAAACGCTCGATGATGTGAGCACAGGAGGGTTTCCTACAATCGATGAACTACAGTTGGATCCCCCCACAAAAAAAGCAAAAATGCTTTTTGAACAGCTTTTAAAAGATTCCTACAGACAGCTATCAGAGCACACTGTCTCCTACTCCTTCCTACTCATAGTACCTCGAACTGAGGCTGTGCAGATCAATATAGAGCCCATGTGACCTGAACTCCCATGAATCACTGTAAAATCCTCCTTCGGAGCTCAAAAATAAGGTGAAGTGAGGCGAAGTGAACTGCCACCAATGTACTTCGCTTTAAAAATTGAAAGAGAAGTGACCAGTGGAGGTGGAGTAATGTGAAGTAGCTGTTTTCAATGCACTTCGCGTTCCTCATTATAACATGAAGTACTCCACTTCGCATTGCGGAGCACTTCGCGAATCTGCCTTTGCTCCACGAATCACTTCGCAGAGCGGATTGAGACCACTTCGCCCACCACTAGTGGTGATACTGCTGTACAAATCATTAGTGAGATCTCACCTTGAGAACTGCCAGTTCTGGAGGCAACATCTTTGGAAGGACATACACAGAGTAGAGGCGGTGCAGAGGAGGGCAACTAAAATGGTGCAGTGACTGCACCAAAATGCCTGTGAAGATAGACTTAAGGACCTCAATATGTACACCCAGGCAGAACGAAGGGAAAAGGGGATATGATACTTTGAAATACTTCAGGGGTATAAATAAGGTAGAAGAGGGAAGCATTTTTCAGAAAAAAAGATGCTCAAGAACAAGGGGTCATGACATAAAATTGGAAGGAGGTATTCTTAGGAGAAACATAAGAAAGCACCTCTTCACAGAAAGGTGGAACAGCCTCCAAGCGGAGGTGGTCAGAGTAAAAATGGTAACGGAATTCAAAAATGCATGGGATAGGCATAAAGGAGCCTTAGTGGTTAGGAAAGGGAGCATAGAGCTGGAGATCAATTAGGGTCTGCGGTATTACAGTAGGTAGGGAAAAAGTGCAGACTATGTGGGCCAAGCAGTCCTTATGGAAATATAGAAACATAGAATTTGACAGCAGATAAGAACCGCTTGGCCAATCCAGTCTGCCCATTTGCCTACCTATTGGATAAGTTACAGATTCTAGTTAACCAACAGCCTACTTCCTCCTACCCATCACCAGAGTTGCCTTATGTCTGTTCCATACATTCTTGAATTCCCCCACTGTTTTTGACCTCACAACCTCCTCAGGAAGGCTGTTCCATGCGTCCACCACCCTCTCAGTGAAACAATACTTCCTCACATTGGCTCTGAGCTGTCCACTCTCTATCTTCAAATTGTGCCCCCTTGTTCTTGCACATCTCTTTTTATGAAATATGCTACCCTCTTGGACTTTGTTGATTCCCTTGAGGCACTTGAAAGTTTCCATCATGTCCCCCTCTCCCTCCTTTCCTCGAGGGTATACATATTAAGCTCCTTTAGTATCTCTTTGTATGGCTTCTGGTGCAGACCCTGCACCATTTTAGTTGCCCTCCTCTATACTGATTCCATACTGTCTATGTCTTTGTGGAGATGGGGTCTCCAGAACTGCATGCAATACTCCAGATGTGGTGTCACCAACTGTCTGTTCCGAGGGATAACAACCTCTTGTTTTCTGCTGGTGAATCCTCTCCCTGTGCATCCCAGTATCCCCCCAGCCATCCTTACTGCCTTCTCACATTGCATGCCTACCTTTAGGTCATCTGATATGACTACCCCCAGTTACCTTTCCATTTTTGTTGTTGTTCGTACCCCCCCCCCCGTTGTGTACTCTTCCCCTGTGTTTTTGTTTCCCAGGTGCATTACTTTGCACTTCTTTGCATTGAATTTATGCTGCCATACTTTTGACCATTCCTCCAACCTTGCCAAGTCCTTTCTCATCCTTTCCACCCCACCTTGTGCATCAGTCCTGTTGCAGATCTTTGTGTCATCTGCAAAGAGGCAAACTTTTCCTTCTGGTCCCTCTGCAATGTCACTTATAAAGACATTAAAGAGGACCACTCCCATTATTGAACCCTGTGGTACCCCACTAGTAGACCCCCCTTTCTTTCGAGTGGACTCTGTTTGCTATTACCCTCTGTGTCCTGTTGTCCAGCCAATGTTTTACTCAGGCTACCACCCTGGGGCCCACTCGCAGGCTGGCTAACTTGTTTATTAATCTTTTGTGTGGGACTGTGTCAAGCGCCTTGCTAAAATCTAGGTAGGCCATGTCCACAGTCCCCTCCCTGGTCTACTTCTTTGGATACCCAGTCAAGGAAATCTATGAGCTCCGTCTGACATGACCTTCCCACTTTGAATCCATGCTGCCTTGGGTCCTGAGCCCCACTGGCCTATAGGTACTCAACAATTATGCCAATAATTTCTATGTTTCTATTTCAGTTGGTACAGCCATTTGAGAAAGCAACACATGAAGTGAGTGCTGATAGCACAACTGTAAGTCAAGTCATTCCATCAATGCATCTTCTCATGCAGAAAATGAAAAGACACTGCAAAACATTTGAAGAGCAAGGTGCAAACGCAGGTGTCACTTTTGATTAAAAGCTTTCTTTGTCTATGGAAACAGACCACAGGATTGCCATGATACTACATTGTGAACATTGTATAATAGCAACAATGTTGGATCCACATTTTAAAACCAGTCCACCTCGTCTTCTCCAATCTGGTACTGTAGATCTAAACCTTTATAAAGAATTGCTCATTAATAATGTTGCTCTAAAAATGACAACAGAGACGTCATCAAACATGCTGCAGCTGCTGATAATGAAAATAGCCATGTTCCATTCCAAGACACAGAACATAACATTGCTGGAAGAAAACATCTTATAAGAAAATTCTTGAAATGTGTCTGGTGCCTCAAAAAACAACATTTGGGCTGGAGTGGATGACCTAGAGATAGACATTGCTGTTACTCATCCAATCACAGCAAGCAGTAAGGTGAGCGACTTCTTAATGGACCCCAGAAAGATAATTGTTTGGGATGACTCACTTCAATATTGGCATGAAAAGAGCACAGACTTTTCCAGCATTGCAGAAAGTGGCCTTTCACAATTAAGGTTGCCCAGCAATACTGTGTCTATTCAGAAATAATATTTAGAACTGCTGGCTATGTTGATAGTTATAGGGAGAAAATGCCTTCCAGAAAATGTCTAGATTTTAACTTTTATTAAACTGAACTGTGGTGTATTTGATGGATATTCCAGGCACTTCCAAAAATGGCTCAGACAGTAGTGATGATGAGCCTAATAGCAGTGATGATGAAAGAAGTAAAATACGACTGGGAGGAATGTTACCACTTTGTTCAGTCTTTCTTGTTATTCACGTCTTGTCTCATGCCAGTCTCAATTTTGTTTCTTCCAGCTGACTACTGTATATCAAGACTAAAATATAGGGGCTACTCTGACTCTAAAAAACATGAAATAATTTCCCACTAACACTTGTGTATTTGTTTCTTAGTCTTTTAACTGTAAGGTTGACTTAAATTTGTACATGCCTAAACACGGCACTCTGTGGTGACTTCTTCCACATATGAACCCTATGCCAAAGCTCTGTCTTTCTTAGATAGCATATTCCTGACTATAACGCTACTCTGAATTCTGAATAATCTTTTCTTCAATGGATAGTCATCTATAAAACAAAAACATTTTAAAAAATAATATATTGCATCAAAGTAGGTGTTGTCTTTTGCAATGCAGCCTCAATCTATCTTCATAATTAGAACTTTTCTGCATTGTTTTGTACTGAAAAAAATAAATATATAAAAAATTCAAGTGTGCATGTGCATTATAATTAATGAGAGTAAAACAAATAAATAGTGAGAACTGTGGGAGCCCATTTCTGGCAATACAAACAATAAAGTTAGCCAGATACAATCCTTATGCATGCTGCTACACTTTTTATTTTAAAATATATGTTTCCTCTCAGACAAATCACCTGTCATGTTACTGCATCCTGCTGTTACCCTTCAGTCAACAAGTCATTTTTGTTACAACACACAACTGGCTTAACAGACTGAATAAGCCAAGGGCTACTCAGCTGTTACATTGCCTCAACCCATGTCCCATCATTTAAATGTCTTGTGTCCTGCCATTTACTGCTAGGAATTTAGACTACAAGCTAATGAAGCTATATGCTACTCAACTTTTTTTGAAGATACACTGTCTCATACCTTATTGGTTTATTTGGTATGGTAGTGTGTAGATAAACTAGAATTATGTAAATTACTATCTGTACTAACAAAGTAGTTTCCTGCTGTTAGCAAATTAAATGTTTGGTTACTAATCGAAACTTGTAACTTATAAAAAGTAGCGAATATGTGAAGCCAGGACGACCTGGTAAACGAATAATTCAGAGCTAAAGTGTTTTTACTAATACTTACAAGAATATTTCCTGTGTGAACTTACCAACAGCAGGCTCTTGCAAGCTGCTGTGCTTCTATACTGTTTTTTTTCTACAGTATTTCACCTGTTTTCATCTTTATTATACTTTAAAATGAAGGTGCAAAACACATTTTACATTGAAACCATATTGGCCGTAAATCCAAAACCAAAACCCGAACCAGGAGTGATTTGCAAAACTAAAACCTAAACCTTCTCAGTTTTAGATACCACTGTTTGGCAGTCTGGTTTGGCCTTGTTTCACTACCACTGACTATAAAGCAGTTTCCTGGCAAATCTTCTCATGCTCAGCATACAGAAACCCATCCAGCTCAATGGCACAGCGGTAACACTACTGCTCCTGATGTTGATGACCCACATTCAAGAACAAGCCCAGAACACCAGAAGGCCAGCTGGGGGGGGAGGTTGGGTGAGCATCCTACTGACAGCTTTCTTCCTCTGGGATGAGGGCTGTGAGCTCCTGGTGTACAAGTGGTACCCAGTGGAGACAGGATGTACACTGGCCAGGACCACACACTTCAGGGGTGGAGGTGATGTGGGCATCTGCCAGACATGCATGTGAACATGCACATCCATGTACTGATGTTATTGCATATCCATACCTCCAGGGGGAACCACAAAAGCAGAAAAACTCTCAGGGACAGCAGCAGGATGACATTCCCTGGCAATCTCCCAAATAATGCTCTAGGTTTAAGGCTTAGCTGGCACCTACGCTTGAACTCTATCTCCCCAGTGAGTCCCGCTGTATTGGGCAAGCTGCAGGTCACCCAGTCTGGGCATCTTAGCAAGGATGGCAGGTGGGCTGGCCCAGGGGGCTGAACAAGAGGATACATCCCCATCTGACCAGAATGATAAACAAAACTGAAAAAAATACAGAAGCCCATCTGCTCTAAAGAGGTCCAATGCATTTTTGTTCACTTCACCATTAATGGTGCCGGTTTCCACTGCACTGAATGGTACAGCAGGTGCTTTCTAAGGACTTGAACTAATCTTTTTCTTGAAGTTGTCTCAAAGGTTTAACAATTTCAATTAAAAAAGTGACCTTCAACTCTACCAGGTGTATCTCAATTGTATCTCTCTCAAAAGTGGAATGAAAACATGTGCATAAAAGTGTTTATGCATGATTCAGACCCTGGTACACATAATAGGTGCATATCTGACCCACACAGCTCTGCACCTGTGGACAAGCACATGGTGGCTGGTATTCATGATCACCAGCCATCACAGGGTGCCTGTCTGTGGCCCAGCCCATAGTGCTAGTGCATGGGGGCAGATTGGAGGACACAGGCAGGCATCAAATCAGATGCCTGATCTGATACTTGAGTGGATACCCTGCTCCAAATGGAGCAGGAAATGATGAGACACTGCTAGTCCGATCCTTTATTGAAGAATGGGTGAGTGCCCAAATGACCCCTCCAGTCCTCCTTGTCCGGCCAGTGGGCTAGTGATGTAATGGCGGGGGGGAGTTAGGTCCTAACACAGCTGGTGGGTAAGCTTTCTGGGTGGGCACATAGTGGCTATGGCAGGGTACCTGCCCACAGAGTCTGCGACCCCTGACCTGGCACTCTGCACCTTAGTAGATGGTGCTGATTCCAGACAAGTTCCTGACATTCCTCCAGACTGTCTGCATAGAAACATAGAGGTTGACGGCAGATAAGGACCACAAGGCCCATCCAGTCTGCCCATTTCTTTTTCTACCTTATAAATGTACCATCGGCCTTTGCTCTGTCAGTGGCCTATCTATTCATACTCATCTGTATTGCTCCCTTATGCCTATCCCATGCCTGTTTGAAGTTCTGCACTGTATTCATAGCTACCACTTCCTGAGGTAGGCCATTCCATGCATCCACCACTTTTTCTGTGAAAAAGAATTTACTCACATTCCCCCTTAATTGGGGAAATGGCGGTTGGTTCTTATAATGTATTGCTTCTTGAATATGAAATTTGAGGTGTGCAATCTCTGCCCATGCTGCTCAGAGCTGAGCCCTAAGATCTCCAATGGCCCAGCATGTAGGACAGTGTCCTAAATCCTGTAAGACTGTCCTTCTGAAAAGTGTTCCACAGTACCTGCAGTTAATGATATCCATTCCAGATAAGTTGCTAGGTTTATAACCTGGTCAGAGTAATTAGAAGGAAGAAAATGCAAGTAATGGTTTGATTTTGTGTTTTGTTTTTGTATAACTTGTTATAACAAGTTAAATTACTAGTGCCCCTGTAAATGTGCTTACCTTGTGGATGTCCCACTGATCCGCCCCTTCCTGCTTTGCCACAGAAAATGTCACAACTGTGGTACCCTATAAAAGGAGTGTAGTGTGGGGTGGTTGGGAATGAGGGTGGGTAGCTGGACCCTTCCCCTGCCGAAAAAGAACCATGGATGAAAGAACAAGCAGGTAAGAGCAGAAACAATCAGTCAACAACAAATGAAGTAACCCTGAAAGCTTATCCTAATGTTAGATAAAACTGTAAAACCTGTAAAGCACCACCTGTAATAATTTCAGAGAAGATATACCCTGTAAGAAACACTTTGCTACAGAGAAAAATAAAGCAATAACAGAAGATATACCTTGCAAAAGACAATTTGAATCAGAAGATTACAGCAGTAATCTGTTAGCACACACCTGTAGGCATACCTTGTAACAATGCAGAAGGTATACCAGTAACAACAATTTGAATCAGAGAAAAATAAAGCAATGAAATGTAAGCAACAAACAGTAGCAATCCCTGTGAGTACAAAATAAAAATAACACACAGTAAATCTGCTTAGCCAAAAGAAGTCTTAATCCTTTTCTCTTGCTCTGGTAAGGTTCTCTGCTCTGTCCTTTCAAGCAATCTTAGACAGAAAGAGCTCAGGTGAAGCTAGGTGCCTTGGCCAGCAAACCAAGTCTGCGTAGCAGAATGAATGGCCAAGGAACTGAGCATAGAAAGTGTGCATGTTCCTTTGGTGCAAGCCACGGGGGTTCACATTATTCCCAATGCATGGCTTTCAATCGTAGATTTGCCTACATGCTGTGGATCTGTGACATGTAGGCATCATGCATAGGGGCTAACATGTAGAATAGAAACCCACAAATAAGTATGTATTCTGTGGATTACATACACCACCATTCAAGGTCCATGTCATAGCATCTTCAATATGCGTCGAGAATACTAATCCGTGGATCTGGTGATCAGTATCTGGTCAAGATTGTGCTGCAATAACACGGTAAAATTTGCATGGGCAGCATAGTGTGAATAAAAGCAGCTACACGGACATAACAGAGCGAACATCATAGCACTGTTCATGTAGCCGTTTTTACTAATGCTGATGACTGTAAGTCTGCAAATTTGTGCTGCATAACTATCCTGGCTGCATAGCACAGCGGTTACAGTCACAACCTGAGAATGAGGTTGCTACATCTAGCTGATCTGGGTTTGATTCTGACACTGCCCAATTTTTTTTTTGTCTGGCCTTCTCACCCACTCCCAACTTTCTCCCCTTCCCCCAAGATGCATTCCCCCTCCCAGAGTTCTACTAAATTTGCCCACACCCCTACATCCCCCCCTCCTGAACTGTGTCCCCCACAAAGTTCTATTAGTAAATTTGCCTGACCCCCACTTGCCCCTGCCCCGAGTTGCATTCCACACAGTATTCTATAATTAAATCTGCTCACCTCACCTCAGCAAGTTTCTCCACCTAGTTGTGTCCCTGCTGAGTTCCATTACAGTATTAGTCCACCCCCTGAATTTTCAACCTCTCTAGGTACCATTTTTTTCTTTGCTGCTCCATCTTGACCTCTGTGGTGCTAATAGCACTCTGTGTGCCTGTGGCTGTTTTTATACCGGAGCTTCCTTTTATTACACTGTTTTGCTTGCAGGTTTTTGTCCCTGCTATTTTTTCCATGCTATTTTAACTTAGACCCCTGATGATCTGTGGAATACTATTCCACCACTCTGCCTACATAATTCCATGGCATGAGACAGAAAATTCTGAAAAATATTTCATTGGTGCAATGGCTATTTTGACTAAATTCCCCTGTAGAATTTCACATTTCACAAAGCTCTACAGCTTGCTGGTTCCAGTAATGTACTGACTCCTAATATGACTGATCTCCCAGGTAGCTACAGTGGTGATCGTATAAAATTTTGGAAATGCTGAGGTATGCCTTGAGGTGCCTCAAGGTACCACTGAGGCACTGAAGTCAACATGTTGATCGTATAAAAGTTTGGGAGTGCTGAGGAGGTACCTGATACCTCAAGGTACCTTTTCAGTGCTGCCAAACTTTTATACAATCACCACGTGAACTTCAGTGCCTCAGTGGTACCTCGAGGTATACCTCAGCACTTCCAAACTTTTATACAATCACCACTGTATATGGGGTCTTTGTTGGTTTTTAGGATACAGCAAAAAACTCTGGTGTTACTATTGGGTCTTTTTATTTAATTTGCTATCTTTTATGTTCCTTCCTGTGGACTGGTTCCCCATTGACCCTGCACTATGCCCAGCCCTGTCATCCACAGCCCTGGGACTCACCCTACCCTGTGTTCCTCCCTGGCTTACCCCTCAGGGCAGGGCCTTTGGGAGAGGTTTCCCATTTCTCCCTTGAGAAGCTAAACTCAGTTTCCCAGGGTGCCTTGGGTCAGTGGTGTGGGGCTTGCAATGTGGGGTGGGCGACATCCTGCTCTGCCCAAGTTTTTTCCCCATTATCTTCCCTGGGAGGTGAGATGTGCAATGATGTCAAGGGCACACATGCAGATGTCTGCCCCACCTCCAGTAGATGCAAACATCGGCTGTCAGGCTCCTGGCCTCCAACAGGGGGTCAGCTGAGCACTGGGAGCTTCCCCACTCTCCCCCCAGAGGAGGACAGCAGTCCATGGGATGCTCAGTCCTCCTCCCCCCAGATGGTCCTCTGACACCCCGGCTCATTTCCAAACCCAGGACATTGGTATCACGAGCAGTAATGTTATAGCTGTCCTAGAGGGCTGGAGCTATTGAGCCTTTTTCAATATCTGTAGTGTTATTAACACAGTCCTTGAGTGTTATCTTCTTGTGCTGTAACCTGGGATACCAGGGTTTTCTTGAGAACCCCTTAATTCTTCACGGGGACCAGCTTGGAAATAAGTACATAACAGAAGTGATGCTGTCTGCTCCCAGTGGGAGAGTCACTCAGGGCTCACATATCCCCTTCCGGTCAGTCGTGGAGCAGCACTGGCACCTACTGCACCTGCTCATGGTGCTGGCTATAGGACTGGTACAGCCACTGTAGCTAGTTACAACAAACACAAACCCGAGTTCATAAAAGTCTCAGGTGCATTTCCAGAGGTGGTTAACCCCAAACCAAGGCTAGCATATAGCACAAGGTGTCAACTCAGGAAAAATGGCTCAAAGGAATGTTATTTATATATTGAAAACTTCAGACAATACCTTTAAGCACAGGTGATCATTTACAAAGGTTTCATGTCAAATACACAGTCACAGAAAACATTACAAGTACAATAAGCAGTTCCAGAGGAAATGCAGTTACATTAGACCCAAAGTGCTTAAAACAGATCAGTTATATGCAGTTTTGAAAAAAATCTATATAGATAGTTGTATAAAAAGTCACAGGATATGTACAGAGAGAAACCAGATAAAACAATTTAACAGTTACAATTGCAATGGACTGAAAGTGCAGACTGCAAAGATCTCTTAAAATGATTAATCTTGGGGAGATTCAGTGGAGTATCACAGTTCATTTAACTAGTTAACAGCCCTGACAGTGAATGACTGCTTGCCCAGCTAAGTACGCCAGGAAGAACAATTAAAAGAATTCCTGATGTCGTTATGGTTGGAGATGGTACAGAAACAAATTATTAATGGAGGGGTGTTAGGTCCAGGAGCACCTTTTTTTATTTATTTAGCTTTTGTTGACTGGGTAAGTGCACTAGACAAATCCTGCCTATTTTCAGGCACAACCCAGGGAAGGGGGATACAGATGAATGCCAACTGACTTTGAAACCAGATTAAGCTGTTGGTGGTATTTATAGTGAATGAGGGAAATTTGGCCAGGACACCGGGGAAATTCCCCTACTCTTTTTGATAAGTGCCATGGGATCTTTAACATCCACCTGAACTACCACCAATCCAGGCAGATGGAACCTCGGTTGAACGTCTCATCCGAAGGACGGCACCTCAGAAGTGCAGCACCCCTCTTATGCTGCACTACAGTGTCAGTACTGGGATATTAACCCAAGTGCCAGATGTGGGAACTGAACCCACAGCCCTCTGATCTCCCAGCCTCAGAGGCGAGTGTGCTACCTTCTGAGCCACTGACACTGCATAATTTTTTTGTCTAGCAAATGGGTCTGGAGCTTTGTTCTACAGGGCAAAGGTGGCCAGTTAGTCAGTGCACAAGGCCATAACCCATAAGTGACAGAATGGAGCTGGATACAATAAAGTGTCTAGCATCCATGGTGAGATTGTTCCAGTCATGGTACAGGATGTCCAGTCTTCTGTCAGCTATGGCCACTTGTCAATGTAAGGGGGGAAATAAAAAGTGTCATTCAGAGTTACTCCATGACATTTGAAGGCTTCATGAGTTCAAGATTTTGTCCCTGGTCATTTTGAATTTATTTATTTAGATTTTGTTTACCAGGCAAGCACACTAGACAAACAATTGCCTATTTTCAGGTGTGACATGGGAGACTGCAAGGAATATACAAGCAAGACAAGGATATACAGGGTTTCAGAGAATGAAATACAAACATTGCAGGATATTGCAAAGAGGCAAGCAAGAGTCTCACATAACAGCATAAAAAACATTATCAGTATGACTGTCAGGATATGAACTCCAAGCTGCTCAGCAAAATCTAAATACTACATTGATGCTCTGGAGCAGGCCAAAGGGACCTCAGCCAAGATCTGGTGCACCATTAAATCTGTAGAAGGGTGTAAAATGGCCCCCTCTGTCCCAACCAAGACCATTGTCAATGAGAATGCCCTCGAAGACTGCAATCTTATCATAGAGAAAATAAACTCTCACTTTACCACCACTGGGCTAGCATTTGATTCCTCCCCCTACACTGGGCTTCTTACCACCCTCTGCCATCCACTGCCCCTGCAACACTCCCTTCATTGCACCCCCTCCAACTAATTCCTTTAACTTATAAGGAATTTGAAGACCACCTTCATAGGCTGGACACCAAGAAGAGCAGTGGATTCCATAGGCTAGAACTTTTTTTTCTTAAACTTGAATACTACTGTCTCACTTCTCCCATTCTCCACATTTTCAACGTATCTATCTCAACCACCACCATTCCATCCTTTTTATTTATTTATTTATTTTATTCTAGGATTACAAGTACCTTTGAGCCATTGCTCTTTTACAAATGTTCCACGTCAGTCTGGGGAAACAAATACAAACATGACAGTAATACAATTGGCAGAATCTGAGCAGTTGAAATGCTAACATTTGGGAGAGGAGGTAACAGCACAGAGCATTAAGTAAACAACACAAGCATGGGATTCTTAAACAAACTCAATGTTTTGAGATACAGAACAAGGAGGGCATAGGTCAGGACACAGGAGAGAGGAGCAGCCGTTGGCTTTGTCAGTACTTAGAGAAAGTGCTAGTGTCAGGGTGGGAGTGGGTGGGGGAGGGAGTGAAAGAGAGGGAGTGGTAAGTGCTAGAGGGAACAGCAGATTATGAGTGACAGTCACAGGAGCTGGAGGCAGAGAGGTGGAATTGAAGGTTAGTTTTGAACTGGCCCAGATTTTGAAGAGAGGTGAGGTCTTTGTTGAGACAATTGAACCAGGAGGGTGCCCAGTGAGCAAAGGACCTTTGTCCCTGTGTGGTGCGGCACCTGGGGATATGCAGTATTTGATTTACAGACTCCCTAGTGTATTTGATTTACAGACTCCCTAGTGTAGCGTGGGGTGTGCACTGGGTGCTTCTGCTGGAAATCAGCTCACATTCTGCCCCTCTTTAAATCCGATGACCCCTCGACCTGAACAACTATAGACCTATCTCCATCCTCCCCATCCTCTCCAAAATGCTAGAAAAACTCATATATACCCAGCTGAAGGATCACATTGAAGCCCACTGTCTCCTCAACCCTGCTCAGTCGGGCTTCAAACATAACCACAATACCATCTCTACCCTAGGTAAAGTCACCAATGACTGGTCCACCACCTGGGACTCTAAGCAAGTCACTGGTGCCGTGTTTCTCAACCTGAGAAAGACATTCGATATGGTAGACCATAACATACCCCCTCCTCAGCCTCTCCAATATTGGTGCCTCTGCCTCCACAGTTAACTCATTCTCCAGCTACCTCACAGGGTGCATTCAGCAAGTAAAAGCAGAGAGTCTCCTCTCAAACTATCTTCCCATCAATAGAGGTGTCCCCCAAGGGTCTATACTTGGCTCCATCCTCTGTCTGTTTACTTCAATTCTCTTAATCTCAACATCAATAACTCTAAACTGCACTTCTCAGACGATACAGTACTTTACACTTCCAAGCTCTCTCTCTCTTGCTGATGTCCATAATGAGCTCCAAATCAACTTTCTTCAGCTTGAATATAACCTCACCTGTGCCAAGCTGTCACTTAATGCTAAAAAAAGGTTATGTTCTTCTGCCACAATAACAACCCTCTCTCTACTGGGTCTAAGGCCACAAACACAACTGTCAAAACTTCTCTAGGAGAACCACTGGAAGTTGTTGACAAATTCAAATATTTAAGAGTATGGATAGACAACAAATTATCTTTCAGCACCCACACTGATTGTCATTCTGCCGAGCTTAAAACTAGACTATCTTTCTTTTTCAGATATAAAGCCCTTTTCGCAAACGAGGTCAGATTCAGACTCGTTCAGGTGACATCCCTCCCACTCTTAGACTATGGTGATATATAATTGCACTTCAGCAACCAGCCTTCATTGGCTCGCTGTCCTCTTCCACCATGCTACTCATTTTATTACCAATGCAGCCCCCAAGACCCACCATTGTGATCTCTATTCAATTGCTGGGGTGATGTCCTTAGCTACTGGAAGACTGCTACTCCTTGGTATCTGGACACTTAAAGCACTTCACAATAATCTCCCAGACTATATCTCCTCTCTAATCTGCAAATCTTGCACTGTGCATATTCCCTTCAGAAGTCTTCCTTCCTCCTTCTGGATATCCCCAGAGCTAGAACCTCCTCGGCAAAGGAGCTATATCACATTCCCTCCCTATGGCCTGGAACAGCATTCAAATGGTTCTCAAGCTCCCTGGCATAGTCACTGTTAGCTTCTTCAAGTCACTTGCCTCAAGGCACTTCACCATTGAATGCAAATGCTTGAGGGCTTAGCCCTCATGAATCCCTCCTCCCCATCCCCCCTTCTCCCCTCTTCTCCCTCTGGCCCTGTTTTTATTTTCTGTCTTATTCACCATCCCAACTCTCTCCTATAGCCCTCCTCTCTTGACTGCCTAACTATCTCATGTTCCTATGCATTCCTGCTCAACCCCCTGCTGCATTCCTTATCTCCTACATTTTCTACTATAGATTGTCACATCATTTCATTATGTAAATTACCTCATTATTGCATTATTCTAATGCCAGACCTGTTTTGCCTTTATCTGATTGTCTTTTGTAATGAACAAATTTTCATTGTTGTATGTAAATTATTACCTTTCATTTGTAATCCTGCTTTTTACACCTATTTTTGTTATGTACCCTACTTCATGTACTCCTTCTTATGTTTGCCTTTTTCATACTTGGATCTCCTTGTGAATGAGCTTGCTCAATGGAGTTTTCCTACAATAAACTTGAACTTGAACTTGATTAAAGTGCAACACTTGTTGAAAAGGGATGCTAGTAACTTAGGTACAATTACAGACTGATATGAGCATCAGATGATCCAAGAGGGAGTTTCTAAAACATGTGTGGGATGAAGAAATGTGAACATGGTCAGGAAGGAAATTCCATAGCCTAGGTGCACATATGGCAAATTCCCAGTCACCCATTTGAGTGTCGGTTTTTGGAACTAGAAACATGGCTATGCCATTTGACCTCAGAGGATATGAGGAGTTGGCAGGCTTAAAGAGCTCTGCTAGAACAGGTAGGGTAGCAGTTCTGACAACATTGTCAGTGAAGCATTGTAAAACAAAGTTTTGATGATTACCTGGGGGAAGCCGGGCAAGTTTGTTCTAAAGGTCACAATGATGGGTTAGTCGAGGAGCAGAGAGGGCAAAATAACATATATTTTTATAGGCTACATCCTATTTTGAAAGTCTGGATCTGGTAATATGTGTAATGGTAATGAGCCCATAACAGACTGTGGGGAGAAGCACTCTTTTTACCAGGGCAAGATGAAAAGGAACATTGTTTAACCAGCAGTAGCACTTTAAGCTGAGCTTGTTTCCAGATGTGACCTGGGAGCACAAGGAAGTTAAGTGACTTGCACAGGATCACACAGTATGCACCTAGGTGGCTGTGAGATTCAAACCCAGGTCTCCAGATCTGCAACTCAGAGTCTTAATCCACTGCACTATATTGCCTCCTTATGAGCAGCTGGCATAAGATTATTTTTGCTCTATATGCCAGACCCACCTTGTTATTTGCCATCTTACATGCATTATGGATATTCAGAGAGAAGTCATGTTGAGGGTCTAGGGTGACTCCCAGGTATTTAAGGGAGTCAGCAATCCTCACATGGAATCCATCAACGCCAAAGATATTCATGGGGGCATGGCACACTTTTATTTTAATCCAACAACAAAATTCTGGCCTGTTCTAGCAATGAATGCTACTACACACAAAGTCTTTTTAAAGTTTGTTATTTTTATTTATAAAGTCTCAACATTTTGCCTAGTATTAGGTTTCTTCTTGGGAACTGTAAAAAGATTTATAAACAAATATTTACTATATTTCACATTTGAAAATAATACTCAATTTTTTTAATTTTCAATTTTTAATATCTTTCCATTTTAGACCATGCTATTCAAAAATGACTGGATGTACCATCTTTCTATTGTAATTATTAAAGCAATATTAAAACCAAAATTATATTTTAACCACCTGGATATCCTTTACATTCCTTAACAATCATACAATTCTTATACATTTTGCCAAACTAGATGCCACCAATATAAATGCATGAACAATTCATTGCCTTACTTTTTAACTATGTCAGCAAAAGCCAAACATCTGCCAAGCCTCCTTAAGAATTGCCTCCTGTATGTATTCACTTAAAAAATATATAAAACGCTTAGGTCAAATACTACATACTCCAAATTGCACCAAACAATGCTACTTTATCATTTATAGTTTAAGTTCTCAATATTCACCTTTTTATTTATTCTACTTTTTTTCAGATATTTTTCTTCAACCATTTAACTGATAATTAATTAAATAAATAAATAAATACATAAATAAATAAAAGGGGACAGAAAGAGGAAAAGAAGCTATAATAAAGAACATCAGTTGTTAATTTAGGTGCTTCTTTAAAGTTATTTGCACACATTATGCAGTATTTCTAATATGTTCATACACTCAATTCTAAATATTCACCTTTTTATATATGGTACTTTGCTTTTTAACATGTTTTCTTCATGCCTCATGTCTATTGGGCAATGCGCACTAGGGAAAGCTGGGGGGTTGAGAACAAAAAAGCAATTACTTTTTTATTTACCTACATAAGTGTTAAATCATGTGTTCATAAACAACCCATTTTTTTATATTTCAATCCACCTCTACTCAAGTTCCTTAAAAGTTTAGTAATTTATGTAATAATGTTCTTTCATTTCCTTTGAAGTTCAGATTTAACTTATTTAAACCATGTGTGCACAAAACAAACCTAAATCAGTTCTCTAGTGCCATGTGCTTCTGGCATCTGATGCAGTTATATCCAAAGCTTCATTTGTTTCCCCTAGTTTTCCTTTTTAGTTTATCAGATAAACATTCTCCTCAAAATGTTACTAAATACAATTCACTTCATTGTCTAAAACTTTTCAAACTGCAAGAGGTGGCTGCTATAGTGATTTGCTAGAGAAAAGAGAGATGTTTTGGATGCATGAATTGGGCCTTATACATGAGACATGGGGTTTAAATGAGGATGTTAATTGGCAGGTGTGTTGGGGGACTAAGAAGAAATAGAAAATGTTTATGAATATTAATATTAGAACTACAGTGGTAAGGTCTAGGTATGATATGAAGACAAAAAAAAAATATTTCCATCTAACTCCAAATGATGTAGCAATCTCTCCTTCATTTATCCTTAAGTAAAAGATACAAATGCGGTTAACTTAATTATAATGAAAAGAAAATGGTTGATGTAGCTATGGTCCGTCTATCATTTTCAGCAATTCTGCAATTTGCTGGGAGTGTTAAATAGGGCTAATTAGTATAATACTATTTAAGTGTTACAACACAATCAAAATCATGTGTCTTAACTACACACCTTTTAGCATCTCAAGCTGATATAATTATGTTACTCTTTACTATTAGCAGCAGTTTTGCAGCTAGCTGGGAATGTTAGATGTGGCTATTTAGTAAAATAATATTATAAAGTCCTAAAAATGCACTTGGAATTGTGTTATTTACTATACAACTTTTTTAACATTTTATGCAGCTTCTATGTATTTTTCTGTGAACAGTGGATGGACTGATTAATTCAGTCACTTCCATATAGAGTCAGTATACATTTAAAAACTGTGCATATCCCTTTAAAAGGCTTTCCAAAAGAGTTAATTTTCATTGCAATGCTGAAATATGTCAGGGAGAAGAATCACTGGTCGCCATGACGACCATCTTGCTTTGTCGAGGAATGATGACACAAGCTTTGGTGTCATGTGACTTCTCTCCCTGACATAAAGAGACCTAGTCAGCCAAGCAGCCAGTGCTGCCAGTCTGCCTTCAAAACTCCACTGAGTAAGTCAGAGATTTTTTTTCTGTAATACTTATACTTACAAATGCACTTGGTCATAGGATTTATTTAGTTAACAGCAAAAGGATTATTAAATTAGTGAATGAAAAGTTTTAGATAATGAAATGAATTGTATTTAGTAACATTTTGAGGAGAATGTTTATCTGATAAGCTAAAAAGGAAAACTAGGGGAAACAATTGAAGCTTTGCATGTAACTGCATCAGATGCCAGAAGCACATGGCACTAGAGAACTGATTTAGGTTTGTTTTGTGCACACATGGGCCCAGATATTCAAACTGCGCCAGGCTGTGGCACAAGCTTGGGCACAGCTCAACATGGCTGCGCAGGGGTGTGGACTGGACGATATTCAATGGAGCTGCGCCATGGCTCAGCATCATTGAATATCGCACCCTGGCCACCCGCAGTGGCACTGCGCCAGCGTGAGTGGCTAGAGTGGAGCATGGGGATGCGCTAGTGCAAGTTCCATTGCGCTATGCACAGCAACCATGATATTCAAAAGCTGACATGCAAATGGGGCCATAATGTATGCAAGGTGCAAATGGGGCCATTTGCATGTCATCATGGCCCCATTTGCATGCAGGTGCACCAATCCCCGATGACTTGTGCCTGGCACCCTGCCAGGCAGCAGCCATCAGGGGCCGACTCCCCCTGCAGCCAGCAATGTACTCCACAGCCCAATTGTGGGCATTTGTCATAAAAAGGAAGAATTACATCCAATATCCCTGGTGGTCCAGTGGACTGCTATCTGCCTGATCGCGGGCATTTGTAAAATAATTAATTCCCCAATATCTCTGGTGGTCCAGGAGACCACTATCTGCCCGATCACGGGCATTTGTAAAAAAAAAAAAAATGTCCAATATCCCTGGTGGTCTAGTGGTACCCACCCCTCCCCACCTGCCCACTGAGCCCCACCACCCCGCTCCCCCCCCGTCAGCCAGTGGGCGGCAGCACCCCACCCGCCTGCTGCCCCACTGACTGATACCGTCAGTAGGGCTGTATGCCCATTGGTCCACAGCATGAGCCAATGGGCATGCAGCAAACTACCGTACTACACACACATTCCAGAGTGGGGCAGTGGGGTTCTCAGTGATCAGTGAGGGCCACCAGAATGAACATTATTCTTTATTGTACAAATGCCCACGATTGGTAAGATAGCTGTCCACTGGACCACCAGGATATTGGGGAATGAATTTTATTTTACAGATGCACGCGATCAGGCAGATAGTGGACCACTGGACCACCAGGGATATTGGGGAATTAATTCTTTAGTTTACAGATGCCCACGATCGAGCAGATAGCGGTCCACTGGACCACCAGGGATATTGGACAGATTTATTTATTTATTTATTTTACAAATGCCTACAATTGGGCATGGGGGGCACTGCCAGGTGCAGCCGGAGCTCGGGTGGAAACCCACAGGTGGCAGCTGCCATGTTGCACCCTGCAATGCGGCAGCTCACCTGTGGGTGGCCATCAGTTGTTCATTTTTTTTTTTTTGGATCAAATTTGTCCTGGCACATGTAGGGGTTTCGCATGCATGGCTCTGCACATCCCAGGCTGAATATTGGGCTGTGCAGGGTATGTATGGGCATGCTCCCCCACCTGCGCCTGCATACATTACTGATGCGCTCCAGTGCATCGGGATTTGTGCGGCGCATACTTTTCCCTTTTGAATATCGTGCCGGGGCATATCAGTGGGTTGCGAATGGCACAAAACTGTTGTGCCATGCGCAACCCTTTTGAATATCTGGGCCATGGTTTAAGTAAGTTAAATCTGAACTTCAAAGGAAATGAAAGAACATTATTACATAAATTACTAAACTTTTAAGAAACTTGAGTAGAGGTGGATTGAAATATAAAAAAATAGGTTGGTTTATGAACACATGATTTAATACTTATGTAGGTAAATAAAAAAGTAATTGCTTTTTTGTTCTCACCCCCCCACCCCAGCTTTCCCTGGTGTACATTGCCTAATAGACATGAGGCATGAAGAAAACATGTTAAAAAGCAAAGTACCATACATAAAAAGGTGAATATTTAGAATTGAGTGTATGAACATATTAGAAATACTGCATAATGTGTGCAAATAACTTTAAAGAATCACTTAAATTAACAACTGATGTTCTTTATTATAACTTCTTTTCCTCTTTCTGTCCCCTTTTATTTATTTATTATCAGTTAAATGGTTGAAGAAAAATATCTGAAACCAAAAGTAGAATAAATAAGAAGGTGAATATTGAGAACTTAAACTATAAATGATAAAGTAGCATTGTCTGGTGCAATTTGGAGTATGTAGTATTTGACTTAAGTGTTTTATTTATTTTTAAAGTGAATACATACAGGAGGCAGTTCTTAAGGAGGTTTGGCAGATGTTTGGCTTTTGCTGACATAGTTAAAAAGTAAGGCAATTAATTTTTCATACATTTATATTGGTGGCATCTAGTTGGGCAAAATGTATAAGAATTTTATGACTGTTAATCAATTGAAAGGATAACCAGGTGGTTAAAATAAAATTTTGGTTTTAATATTGCTTTAGTAATTACAATAGAAAGATGGTACACCCAGTCATTTTTGACTAGCATGGTCTAATATGGAAAGATATTAAAAATTGAAAATTGAAAAATGGAATATTATTTTCAAATGTGAAATATAGTAAATATTTGTTTATAAATCTTTTTACAGTTCCCCAGAAGAAGCCTAATACTAGGTAAAACATTGGGACTTCACAAATAAAAATAACTAACATTAAAAAGACTGTGGGCCAGATATTCAAAAGGGTTGTGCCATGCACAATAGGGTTGCGCCTGCGCAAGTGCGAACTTGCTCCATTCTGCCATATTCAGCAGGAGGCAGTTGCGCCACAGAAAACATGCTGAGCAACAGCGCAATGCAAATGAATGCATGCTGAACTGGAAGGGGAGGAACCATGCATAAACTGCACAGCCCGATATTCAGCCGGGTTGTGCAGAGTTGTGCAGGGAGCAACCCCCAACCTGCGCCCTGCAGGACTTGAGCCCCAAAAAGGCTTAAGTCGAGGGCCACCCACAGGTGAGTTGTTGTATTGCAGGGCGAACACAGCAGCTGCCACCTGTGGCTGGCCCTCAACCCACTCTCTGTGCCCCTCTCACCAACCCGATCGCTGGCAGCAATGTGTCCCCCAACACATCCCTGGTGGTCCAGTGGACCGATGAGCCCGATCGCGGGCTGAGTTTTCAAACACACCTACCTCCGATTATATCCCTGGTGGTCCAGTGGACCGAAAATCCCGATCGCAGGATGTAGTTGTCACCCCCTGAACACATCCCTGGTGACCTAGTGTCCACCACCCCACCCACCCATGAAGCCCACCACCCTGCTCCCCCCACAGCCAGCGGGTGGCAGCATCTCACCCACCTGCCACCCCGCCGCCCACCGATTGATCAAAGTCAGGTGGGCTGCATGCCCACGGCAGAGCAAGAGCCAATGGCATGCAGCCCATACCGCATAAGACAGTTCAGTTTTGTGAATGAAGGGAGGTGGGGGTGTTTGATCGGGCTTATCGGTCCACTGGACCACCAGGGCTGTGTTGGGGGAGACATTGCTGCCCACGATCGGGCTGGTGAGGTGGGAGTATTTAGGCTATGCCTGCCATTGGGCCAGTGGGGGGTGATGGGGGGGGTTTATGCTCTTTTGTCTGCGATTGGGCTGCAGGGGGCATCCTTCCCCGATGGCTGCTGCCTGGCAGGGCGCCAGGCACAAGTCCTCGGGGATCGGCGCACCTGCATGCTAATGGCATGCAAATGGGGCCATAATCAGATGCAAATGGCCCCCCCTGAACCTTGCATGAATTATAGCCCCATTTGCATGTCACCTTTTGAATATTGGGATTTTGTGCATGGTGCAATGGTACTTGTGCCACCGCAAGTTGAATGCTCCACTTTGTCAACTTGCGGTGGCGCAAGTTCCACTGCGCCATGCACAGTGGCTGTGGCTGGGGGGTGATATTCAAAGGAGTTGCTCAATAGCGCAACTCCTTTGAATATCGCCCCGGACACACCCCTGCACAACTATTTTGCACAGTGCAAGGGCTTGCACCTATGAATGGTGCAGTTTGAATATCCAGCCCTATGTGTGTAGTAGCATTCATTGCTTGAGCAGGCCAGAATTTTGTTGTTGGATTTGAATGTACCGGAAACTTGGTGAGCTCCACCAGATACCTTACTGAATCGTTTGTACAAAACTGGTGATTTTCCTGGGCACACAAACTTTTTACACTTATTTTAGCCAGGATTCCACAAAGCATAGCCTGTTTTTTTTTTTTTTAAGATTTAGGGCTAGTCTGTTAGCCATAAGCCAGGACTGTATATTAGTAAAGTCAACATTTCAGTGACAGTTGATGACACTAATGTCTTGGGAGTTGATTAGGATCACTGGGTCATCTGTGTATAATGTGGCACTACCATGAGCCGGTACAAGGGGCAGATTATTTATGAATAGCACCCCAGCTTCCACCTGCACAAGATTTCCACCTGGGAAGCCAGACCCATCCTAATCAAAGCTTTGAATGGCAACAGTCCCGGCAGTGACTCACTGGACCACAGTATCCTCAGGCTGGTGCTAGATGAAGTCCTTGCCCCACTCACCAGCCTAATTAACCAATCACTCTGCCTGGGACAATTTCCCACAGCTTGGAAAACAACCATTATCACACCAATTCATAAAGGGGGCGACAGGTCATCGGCCAACAACTACCGGCCAATCTCCATCCTCCCCCCCCATCTCCAAAGCCCTGGAGAAAGTGGTGGCCATTCAAATCACTGATTATCTGGCTAAGCATAACATCTTATGCCCAGAGCAACATGGTTTGCATGCTGGTTACAGTACCAGCACTGCCCTAATTGAATTCTCCAGCTTCCTACACTCCTCCTTGGATACCAGCTCCCTAGCTGGTGCAGTGTTCATCGACCTCTCAAAGGCTTTCGACACCGTCTCCCATCCACTTCTACTGAATGCTCTCTGCCACACTGGTCTCTCAGCTGGCCCCCTAGCATTGTGCACAAGCTATCTTGACGCTCGATCACAGTGTGTAAAAATCAATATCACACTCTCCAATACCCGTCCCATTCACTCTGGGGTCCACCAAGGCTCCATCCTGGGCCCCCTTCTCTTCTCGCTCTATCTGAACACCCTGCCCAGTGCATGCCCTGGCAAAATTCTACTGTATGCAGATGACGCTGTCCTTTTTGCCACCCACCGCAATCCCGTCTCCCTCCAGAACACCCTACAGCAGTCTTTCAACAGTGCCGAAGCTTGGTTTAAGGAGCGCAGACTCATCATCAATCTTAAAAAGACCAAAGCTATGCTCTTTTCCCACCCCCAAAATGAAGCTAGCATCCACCCTCTCTATATCCTTCCAAGTACCAACCAGCCACTGGAACAAGTCTGCTCCTACAAATACCTTGGGGTTACCTTCGACTCAGCCCTCACATTTCACAACCACATTGATGCCCTAACATCCACCACTAACACACGGCTTGGCATCCTCTTCCACCATAGAACCTGCCTTCCCCCAAATGCTCTCCAGCTCGCTGTTACGTCATCCGTTCTGTCCCTTGTAGACTATGGTCTACCAGTCTATGGTGCTTCCGACACCACTGCGCTCAAAAAAATTCACTTAACCCTGAATAAAGCCTGCAGATTGATTACTGGTGCCCCCAGGCTCACACACACCTGTCAGCTGTACGTCGAGGCTAAACTTCTTACCCTGGATGAACGGCTCCAAATACCAAACCTGTCTCCTCACAAAAAAAACCCTACTCGGACTCCCCCCTCCGGGGTAACGGCATCCATCCACCAGAGCCCTCCCACTATTGCAACACGGTCATCCAACAAGACCACTCTAATGGTCCCCAGATCAAGAACCAGCCATGGCCAGAGGTCCTTCTGCTATACAGCCCCAACCTGGTTTAACTCTCTCCTGCCCCATCACCAATGCCACCACCATCTCCAAGTTCAAAACCACCTTCAAAACCACATAAATCACACTCATAACTGCTCCTGTCTCTGAAAGTAGCCTCCACCTCTACTTCTCATGACAATGCCCTCCGGGCGGCTCTCCACCTAGCCATCCCCACCACCACTTCCCTGTACACCGTGCCTATGTCTAACCTGGCCAGTGCCAGCTGTTTCAGTGTTTACCTATTAGATTGCTCACTATTGATACCAACTTGTGTAACACCTGTTCTCAATTACATGTACCCTGTAACCTAAATGTATTTGTCTTACCACAGTGTGACGTGGCACCTCTGTTGAACGCCTATTGTTTTGAAAACCTATGCTATGTAACCAAAAACACTATGTATGTCTCTATGTGACGAAGTACCTTTGGAAACGAGCCTCTGGCTCAAAGGTTGTAAACTGATTTTACAAATAAATAAATAAATGGTTCTTAGGACAGACCCCTGAGGGACCACAGACTTTATAGGAGTGGGCTTCGAGAAAACCTTGTTGAACTTTATAAGTTGCTGCCTACCTTGTAGATACACTAAGATATTTAATAAACTAGGCTATGGCAGAGGCTGACAGGCCAAGAGACCAGAGTTTTGAGCACAGAAGGGAGCGATCCACCAGATCAGAGGCCTTGGAAAGATCAATGAAGATTGCCCCTGTTAGTTTACCTTAATCCATGGCAACCCTGACCTCTGAAATAACCTTAGCAAGGGCAGCGGAGGTGCTATAATCCTTGTGAAAGCCATGTTGTGCTGGAGATAATGGCTCATGACTAAGAACCATACTAAGAATTGAAAGAAGCAGAAAGGTGTGATGCCCATTGTGCTTCAAAACTTATATGTACTAAGTTAAGTGCTTTCCTGATCTCATGTAGTTGTCCAACTTATTTTTAAAATTATTCTTATCACTAACAATGACTGTCAGAGGCAACATATCCCATGGTCTAATAATTCTCTGGGAGATATAGTATGCCCTCTTTTTTGTGCTACATCTGCTTCTTGCAAGTTGCAATGGATGGCTGCTAGTGTTAACACAAACTTGCTTAAAATCTAGGCTGCATTCAGCTAAGAATTGTGAATGATGTCCCATGTGAACAAGAGATCACCTCTAAGTCTCCGTTTCTCCAGTGACATCAGGTTGAATTTTAATAATCTACCCTCGTATGAAAGGTCTTTATTAGAAACAACAGATTTGGTGACCCTTTTTTGTATCTTTTCTATTCTGACTATGTCTTTCCTTTTAAATGGACTCCATAATTGTGAGACATAGTCAAACTATGGCCTTACATAGGCTCTATACAAGGACAACAAAATGTCAGGGTCTTTCGATGTTATGTTGTGGCGAATAGCACACCATGTTCTGTTTGTCTTACTAACAGTATTTGTAATGTGAATATCAAAATTTAGACATGAGTCAACAGTGATCCCCAAATCTCTTTCACTGTCTTTACTAACTAATATAGTATCATATAAGAAGTATTGTTTTTTGGGGTTGTGTTTTCCAAAATGCAAGACACTGCATTTAGATGAATTGAAACTTAAATTCCATTTTACATACCATTCTTCCAGCTTACTCAGAAAAATCTTGAAAACCCTAATGATCTTCTGAGGTCATACATATGTTAGCAATTTTAGCCATCTGCATATTTCATAATATTGCTTTGTATATTACCAGGTAAGTCAGATAAGAAATATCTGGAAAATTACGGGGGCTAAGACTGATCCTTGGGGAGCCCCACTTTCTACATTTTTCCAGATAGACTTGTGTCCATCTATTACCACTCTCTGCTTCCTGTCAGATAGCCAATTTGAAATCCACTTGATGTATAAGCAGTTAATGTTAAAAGTCTAACTTTTGGATTAAAGCCCAGTGAGGTGCAGAGTCAAAAGTTTTTTTTTTTGAAATCCAAAAGAATAACATCAGAGTTTACCTTTGTCTAGATTTTCACTGAAGTTATAGAAACTCACCAGATGTGTTGTACAGGATCGACCTTTAATAAATCAGTGCTGGCAGTAGTCTAGGCCTGACACAGCTGAAGTAAGTCGGTCTCTGATTATTTGCTTCAACATCTTACAGAAAATGGTGGTTAAACTAATGGGACGGTAATTATCTGGTGAGTTCTTGTCTCCATTTTTGAATAGGGGAATCACATTCACTTGTTTCTATTCTGAAGGAACAAGACCTGTATTTAAACTTTTATCATAAAGTATTTTAAGTGGCACACAAAGGTGCTCTTTCATTATAAAAAATAATGTCTCCAGAGATGCTATCTGGGCCTGCAGAGGATCCTTTCTTTATTTCTTTTAATTTGTTTTTATAGTGTCAAGGGAAATATCTATATTACTGATAGTCTGTCTGTCTGGAACTGTATAGCTGGCCATATTAGTTCCTGTACTAAAGGCTTTGCAGAAGTACCAATTGAGAAACTCAGCCATTTCTCGGGATATACTCAGTGACCTGGGATGCAACCACTTTTTCAAGTAGTTTGCTGACTGATGATAGGATGGCTATTGGCCAGTAGTTCTCAAGGTTTATAGGATCACCTTGTTTGAACACTGGAACTCTAGCCATCTTCTAGAGGACAGGGATAGATCCTGTAGTGAGGGACATGTTAAATATATGGGTGATGGCTACAGCAAGAAAACGGGCTCCATGGCAGACGAGTTTAGGCTACATATTGTCATGCCCGGCACTAGAGTGGGGTGAGAGAGAGTAGCAAGGAGTCTTTGTGTCTCTCTACAAGACACAGCCTTGAAATAAAAAGCAGGATGAGTGGCAGGTCTAGGCAGGGAGCAATCGTGTGCTTCCTGTATATCAGAGGCAGGGAATTGTGAGGTATAGGCAGACAGGTCTGAGAACTGAGATTTGAAAACATTTGCAATTGTTAAGGCATTATTGCAGTTTACACCATTGATAATCATATCAGAGACATAACCTTTTGAGGAACCCACTAACTATGTTCTTGATGTTTCACCAGAAACTCCTAGGGTCTCTGGCTGAGGTCAACAGAGCAGATTTATAGAATTCGCTCTTGGCAGACTGTATTGCTTTTTTACACACATTACGGAGACGTTTGTACTTCTGAAGGACAGACATGTCTTGTGAGGCCTTGAAACATAGAAATACAGAAACAGACTTTGACAGCAGATAAGGACCTCTGGCATACCTAGTCTGCCCATTTCCCTACCTATTGGATAAGCTGCAGATCCTAGTTAAACAGCCTACTTCTTCCTACCCCCCCACCAGAATTGCCTTATGTCTGTCTCATGCATTCTTGAATTCCCCCACTGTTTTTGACCCCAAGACCTCCTCAGGAAGGCCGTTCCATTCATCCACCACCCTCTCTGTGAAAAAATACTTCCTCACATTGCCCCTGAGCCATCTCCCCCTCTATCTTGAGATTTTGTCCCCTTGTTCTTGCACATCTCCTTTTCTGAAAGATGCTACCCTCTTGGATTTTGTTGATTCCACTGAAGTACTTAAAAGTTTCAATCAAGTGCCCCCTCTCCCTCCTCTCCTCAAGGGTATACATATTAAGCTCCTTTAGTCTCTCCTCGTATGGCTTCTCTTGCAGACACTGCACCATTTTAGTTGCCCTAGTCTGGATTGCCTCCATCCTGTCTATGTCCTTGAGGAGTTGGGGTCTCCAGAACTGCACGCAGTACTCCAGATGGGGTTTTCACCAACTGTCTATACAGTGGGATAGCAACTTCCTGTTTTCTACCGGTGATGTCTCTTCCCATACATCCCAGTATCCCCCAACCCTGGAATGTGACAACTTATTAAAAAGTTAATGAGTATCTATAGTAGATGGAAAGATAAGAGGGAATTGGGTCTGTGGCTTTAACATCTGATAGAAAGGGATACTGGTGCAAATAAGAAAAGAAAAACAATTTTCCATAGGGCATTTTCCATCTTTCCCCCTTGTATCCACTTTGATCTATATGAAAGCAGCATAATGATGGAACCTCAAAATGCCAGGACTCACCAGTACTAGCATTCCCCAGCCTCTTTGTGCATAAATGGAAGGTTCCATTTGTGTTTGGGCAGGTATCTGCATACCTGTGTTTATAAAGTCATAAGCTGACTGTGTTAGTTCAAAGACGCTTGATACTTTTTGTTTAGAAAGAAAATGTCAGAGAGGGTAACTTCCTAGGATAGGAAATGTATTTATTTCAGAGGAATCAGCGACTTGGAAAAACATAGTACCAAACTAATCTCAGACATAATTTAGAAATATTAAGAACCCTCTTCAGAAGATAACATGAAAAACCGCTTTATAGTCCAGAAGAAAAATATTAAAATGATTCTGCTATTTTTGTATGCAATCAGTTTACAGTATTTACCCACATTACTGAAAGAAACTGGTCACATAGGCTTTTATTGCTCTGTACAAGCAGTAGAGTTTTGTAGAAACTACATCTGGCAGTTCAGCATCTTGAATAAGCCCACATAGAGCACACTGCAGAAGTCTAACTTTGATGTGATAAATGAATGTTGTCACTTCGATATGACACAGCATTGCAAGGTCATCTAGTGGAAGATAGGATGCAATCTACAGTATCTCATGATGTGATGATTTATGGGTCACCCCATCATTTGTGCAATTTATATTATAACAATTCGGGAGCCTTGCTGAAACTTTGATAATATACTGTATATACAAATAGATGTGATGCATTCATTTTGGATTTACAGAAATAATATCAGATGTAGCTATAGTAAATAAAAAATCATTTTGTATTTTATCATTTCCAATGATGTAATAAAGATTTCTGAAAGGAGTTCAGCACTTCAATACACTAAAATTCTACTTGGATATTTGATATAACATGATTCAATTAAATCACACCAAAACAGTGCATTTGTTTATTTGTAAATAGTTTTTCTAAAAAATACACTTCCATACATACATGCAAGCAATCAGATTGTTAGCATATACAGTACATAAATGTATACATGTTACGTCAGTAGTCTTTAAATTCACATAAATTTGTTTTTAATTTGCATATTTAATTATGTACCTGTTTTGAAAAAAGTATGCTGAGAATTAACAGCTCTGTTTCTTTTCAGCAGGCAATGGGAGATTACATATACACATATACTGTATATAGAGTTGTAGATATAGATACAGATACATATATAGATATAGAAATATATATTTAATTTTGATGACCGGGTGAGCCCACTGGGCCCCAGATGTCCCTTCAGGGGTGACCCGGGATTTACAAAACATAGGATACATCACAATACGGTAAATGTAGAAAATACAGTTATGATACAAGTTATACAGAGTTGTACAGTCAGCTGGTTACATATGCTGGGATTGGCATTACAGCAGTGCATTTGTATTGATACTAATAAAGAGGGGGGTATGAGCTGCAAAATGCGGAGACAGGTTGCGCACAGTAGGTAGTAACAGACTGTGAGGTTTAGGTGTCCGAGTGGTGGACCCATATCTCTAGCAGCTGCATTTTGAGGTAGCCATAATATGAGCCTTAAGCCTTATGTGGAAACTTTTGATGGAGGGAGCTTTCTGCACTCTGGGGGGGAGGGAGTTCCATAGGGTGGGTGCAGTGTGGGGGAACGACTTACCCCCCATCTTGGGTCTGACCCTTGGGACAGCTAGGAACATGCGATCCATTGTGCGGAGGAGCCGAGAGTTATTCTTTAGTGCAATAAGTCCTGAGAGGCTGGGAGGGGGGGTTGGACTGATTAATTTAAAGGTTTGGCAAAGCAAGGGGTACTGGAGGTGGGCTTCCCAGGAGGGCCAATTTAGTTGGGATAGAGTGTCACAGTGATGGTTCCTGGGAATTGACTGGAAAGCGAACTGAGCCACCTTATTGTATAGAACTTGGAGTCTATTCATCTCAAGTCTAGCTACTCTCTGGAACACTGGGGCCACATAGGTAATTTTCGGGAGGAGGACACTGGTGGCTATGGAGACCCTTGCTTCTGGTATCAGCTGTCTTTCAATCGGTAGAGGGTGCCTAGTTTTGCATGTATGTTTTTGGTTACTTGATCCATGTGGTCCTTGACAGTGAAGCCCTGGTCCAGGGTGAGGCCAAGGTATTTTAGTGATGCCACAACCTCTAGCCTACTGCCTGACACAGAAGTCAGTTGCAGGTGTTGGCTTCTGTCACATCCAAGGGATCTTGGGCCAAACAGCATGGCCTTGGTCTTGTTTGATATATAAGGACCATTCTGCTGTGGACAAGCCATTGCTCAAGGGAACTCGCGTCTCCTTTTAGCCAGGAGCTGAGGTCTCCTAGATTAGTGGAGGGTCAATAAAGGATGGCATAATCCGCGTACTGGACCACAGAACTCCCATCGCAGTGGTCACTGAGTTCATTGGTGAAGAGGGAGAAGAGGAGGGGGACAAGGATCGACCCTTGAGGCACTCCCTCTATTAATGGGAGCAGCTCCAATATGGAGTCTTTCTCGTTTACCCTCTGAGCACCCATTTAAGTAGCTATCGAACCACATAAGGGAGTGGCTGTCAAGGCCTACATTGCCCAGCTTAGTCAATAGCATATTATGGTTGACCAGATCAAATGCCTTGGATAGGTCAATAAAGACAACTCCAGTATGGGTCCTCTTATCCAATTCTCTGAGAACATCAGTGGAGAATTTGGTGAGGGTGGTGTCCGTCCCATGCCTGGTTCTGAAGCCGTGCTGGAGGGTGCCAGAAGTTGATGGAACTCTATAATATGTATGTAGATTCTTTGCAAAAAGATGCATTAATAAACACTTAGGGTTCAGACTAAAGTGAAAAAGTAGGGAAATGTGGTTTAGGGTTTCCAAACATAAACCACCACCTCAACCCCTAAAACAAATAAGGGGTGCTGTGTTCCTTGGGGTTGTCAACCCTAAAACATACCCCATCCTATACACTCCAGAAACATGAACACCTAATGGGGGTGAGCTTTAGGGTTGACAACCCCAAGGAAGACCGCACCTCTGATTTGTTTTAGGGGTAGGGTTGGGCATTACGGATGGAAACCTTAAAACCGCATTACCCTACTTTTTTGCTTTTGACAACCTTAAATATTGAACTAATGCATTTTTTTTGCAAAGAATTCCTTTACGTTTGAGATAGTACAATCATGTTCTTATTCGCCTGTTGGAGCACAGGGCCCTCTGGGCCCTGCACTCCCATCCAGCCATACTTTTTGAGATAGTGTAATTGTATCCTTATTTGGCAGTAACTGATTCACTTGCTCAATCATAAGAAGGATGGAATCTGCATACAACAGAGCCTTTGAACTGAAGCCCCTAGGCCTATGCCTAAGATGCCTGGATCCTGACAGATTCTGCTTCACAAAGGCTAAATAGCAATTGGTAAGATTAAGGGGAAGAGGGGAATCCTTATCTTGTGTCTTAGTGGAGTAGGAAGGGGAAAGACAAAAAAAATATTGGTAAGTACACTAGCCCTTGGGGATGAACACATGGTTTTTACCCAAGCAATGAAATTTGTCCCAATTCCTATAGCCTTCAGGGCTTCTAGGAGGTGTTGCCACTTCACCAAGTCAAAGGCTTTCTCCATGTCTATGCCTACATGAGCAGCTAAAACATGATTGTGGTTTGTTTGATCCAGAATGTTCACCAGTAGCCTGATATCTGAACCCTATTGTCTCTTCATGAATCCAGGTTGAGATGCATGTACAATGTATGGTAAGGCTTTTTTGAGCCTCATAGCCATCAACTTAGCCAGAATTTTAATGTATACATTCAGAAGTGATGCAGAGCATTAGTTTTGACAGAGTGCTCTATCTTTATTGGGTTTTAGAAGTACAGTAATAACAGCCTCACTCATTAAGGAAGAAAGTGTGCCTGTACAGTTCAATGTCTGGAACAGATCCAGCAGGTGGGGTATTAAAACAACTTCAAATGTTTGATGTAATTCAGACTTGAGTCCATCCAGCACCAGGGCTTTCCCTTTAGCTAATGCCTGAATAGCTTGAGTAATTTAAATAGCTGAGAAGGGGCTCTGCAGTTGGGTGACAGCCTCCACTGGGATCAGAGGAAGGTTAGCTGCCTGAAGGACATGACTTATTGCTCCCTCTGTGGGCTTCCCTGGAAGTGTAAAGGGTCTTATAAAATTCTACATACATTGAATTCACATGGGCTGGGTTTGTAGAGCAGGAGCTGTCCACCAACTGAAGATGTGGGATCTGGATATCACTTTGCCTCTTTTTAAACTTGTAGGCCAGAAGTTAACCAGCCTTGTCACCTTGCTCCCAATACTGTTGGCGCAGGAGGAAAAGGGATACTTGTAGTACTGTGCATAATTTTCAGATTCTAACTGAACGGAATTTTGCAGAATTTTTGAAATTCTGCAAAACTTCTGCCAAATTTTGCTGGAAATGGAATTGTGAAATTCTGCAGCAGAAAACTGCAGAATGACTTTTCTGCAAAATTTTCATGGAATTTTATTCTGCATATCTTAATATTTTCTGCAGAAATGTTTTCGGAATAATTTTCTGTGGAAAAAAATGCTGTTCTGTGGAATATTCTGCAGATCACAGCATGCAGAATTCTGCAAAAGAACCAGTGAAATTCTGGTTGAAATTCCACCAGCGAAATTATCATTCTTTCCTAATTCTGCAAGCAGAATTCCACATTCTGTGCAACACTACCCACTCATCCTGTTGAGTGTGAATAAAGGAATAATGCACAACAGGGTGTGTGTTGTGCTGGTATAATGTCACACCTTGTGTGGTTGGGCATAAGGCCACAGGTTCAGTGCATCTGACACCTGAAAAGTGATATCCCAACATGACACACACCATGGAGTGCACTTTTCCTTTTATACAATCATCCGTTTGTAACATTGATAACTTAATTTTTTTTTTTTAAGACTTGTCATGGTGTTGACAGAGTGGAAACTGCCAGTAGAGCTGGGGATTGCTGTGAAGCTGATCACAAAGATGGTTTTAACTTGGCTCATTTTTTTATAGTCAGAAAATGAAAGTTTTGGGGGAACGTTTGACAGTGCTATTTTGATTGCTTTCTCTGCTGTGGGAGAGAGGGATTCAAACTACAGTTCTGTGAACTGTAGGCAAGATGGACATGCCTTGTGGAGTGATTTTTTTTTTCCATGTGATTGGGTCACGTGTGTGGTGTGACTAGAACTGTGATGTTATGCTGGGATAACATCAGTGGTCCAGCCCAAGACTGACCAATCAGAGGCCAGCATTCTTTCTTCCTATTATATAACATTGTTTAGCTTATACTTAAACAGGATTAGGGACTGCAGTTGAGCATCTGATTTATGTGCTTGTGCATACTATTTTTCTTCCACCCTGCATACTTCAGAGGTAAGAGTTTCTGCCTCCTCCCCTCTCTTTTTGTCAATATGGGCAGCATAACTAATTATTTGTCCCCTGACATAGGACTTAAACGTGTCCCACACTACTTTGTCATCCATCTCTGGAGAGGTACAGTATTGAGATTATTTTAAGTCTGGAGTTCTGTGGATAGCCACTTGACAAAATACAAATTTTGCATTAGCAAAGGGCTTCAACTGCCATTTTGGGGATTTTTCTACTGTGTCCACCAGGCACAACATCAGGGTCACTGTAGAGTGATGTGAGAGTACAATAGGTTGGATAGTGGTATCAACCACTTTGTGCACCACATTGGAGCTAATTAAAAAATAATCCAGCCTATTACAGGTGTAGAACTGAGGGGACCAATACATGTAGTCTTTAGCAGAGGGGTGCCATTGTCACCACACGTCTATCAGTCCATGTTCCTGGTACATATCTTTTAAAGTGGTACATGCCATCTCATGCAATGGTTCACCCATGACCTTAGAGGTGCTTTTCAAAATTGAATCTAACATTGCAATTTCCTGTAACTGCTAAGCTAGTGAGCAAAAAAACTGGGTGTCATCGA
This sequence comes from Neoceratodus forsteri, assembly GCA_016271365.2. Taxonomy (NCBI): domain Eukaryota; kingdom Metazoa; phylum Chordata; order Ceratodontiformes; family Ceratodontidae; genus Neoceratodus; species Neoceratodus forsteri. The sequence continues at coordinate 1,059,605,713 of CM028132.1, read as the reverse complement.
AGTTGGGTACATAAACATTGACCATGACTAAGTGCCTAGACTGAACTCTTCCCCACAGTACAACCCATCTCCCTTTGTCTGCAATCTGGGCATCTATCAAAAAGAGGCACCCTTTCTGTACCAGGATGGAATCTCCCATATTTCTTGGCAGTAAAAGAAAACTGTAATATTCAGCCACTACCTATCCCTGGGCCAGTTTAACTGTCTCCACTCAAACTGGGCGGGGGGGGGGTTCTGCTGTACAACAGCTGTCACACAGTATGATATTAAGATACAACAGTGTTTTTTTCCCCTTTTAATAGGTGATTTATCTATTTATTTTTTCTTTCTTTATTTTTATTTAGTTTTTGTTGACTGGGAAAGGAAGACTAGACAATTCTGCCTATTTTCAGCCTCATCCTGGGGGAGCCCCATGGCATTCCAAGTTACACATTTTATCTCTGTCATAGGAGATCCACCTGTACTGGGAGGATGTGGTGTCCTGGGGTGGGTCAGGATAGTGTATGGGGCATCCCTTCTTTGTGATCTGTGGCCCTTTTTCAACACCCCTGTCTCTACCATTATGGCACATCAGTGCTGGGAGGTCAGAATTGTAAGGTGCCACATTGATTATCCATGGTGGGGCACCCCGAGCATTTCAGAAGTGGACAGGATCAAGGTTGTTGGGTGCAGGAGGTGCCCTGGGTGTTGTCAAACCATGGAGAGAGGCAAGACATATTTGGTTCCAGTGCCCAGGTTCCTGCTAGACCAAGTGAGTTGGTGACAAGGAGGGCTACACAGTCCACCAATCATGTGAGGGCATTGCTATGCAACACCAGATCGATCAGGGACAAGACCGCTGTCATCTCGGACTTGATTTCCTTGGTTGACCTGGCTTGCTTCGGTGAGATCTGGTTGGGGGATGATGATTGCCTAGTTCTAGAGGCCGCTGTTTCCCCTTGGTATTCGATAGTGCACTGCCCCAGAGTGGAATGCAGGGGTGGGGGAGTGGCCATCTGTTTTAGATCCAAGCTTAAACTTCACTGTGCACCCAGTAGGAACACAAGTTCATTCGAATGTGTGGCTGTTAGTGGTGGTCCGGTGCAGGCTGTAGGATTCTCCTGATTTTCTTCCCCCCGGGAGAGCAGAAGAATTCTTACAGGAGGTAGTCAATTTCATCATTAATGAGATGTTGGCATCCCTCCGATATTTAGTCTTAGGGGATTTCAATGTCTGGGCCAACAGCTAGTCATCCAGATTGTTTTCTCTGGGCCTGTCACAGGAAGTTTCCTCTGTCACACAGCAGGGTGGTCACATGTTGGATTTGGTCTTCTCTTTGGGACTAGAGGTTTCTAACCTCAGTACTGATTGGGTCTTTTGGTCTGATCATTGCACAGTGGAATTTTTGCTCATTGCCCCCCCTCCAAGAACCCTCCCCCTGCTGAGATGTTTAGCGATCACTCTTTGAGGGGTTTGACCCCAGAGGAATTACTGGTGATGGCTGATCTATCTAGTGTGGGCAGTGCATGTGTAGGGGGTTCGGGTGAAGCAGTTGCCACCTCTAATATGGTACTGTGGCACTCAACTCTCTTGCACCAATCTGTGTACGGCTCTGCCACTGCAGTTTGACAAAAAACACCACGACTGTTAGTACAGTGCTAGGTTTCATGTCGACTGCAAGTTGCAGTTGACATGGAATTGCACACTTCGAACTCTATTTTTTTATTGGGGAGGGGCTTCACCTCACTGAACCCTCCATGCAGAGGACTCTGCCACCCACACCCCCGAACTAAAGGATTCTAACTCCAGGTCGGAGTTAGTTCAGGGAGGGGGTGCAAGTCAGGGGAAGTGATTACCCCCTTCCAGTGGCGCTTCTACGGCAGCATGTCACTGTTGTCAATATCGAGGGCATGTCACCATAAAAATGTAACTGTTAGGGTGGCATATCATCCATGTATGACCCAAATCTTCTCATTTGAGGTCCCCTGGTTAAATTGGGAGCTAATGTGATGAAGATTTTGGGTTGGAGGTTGGAGCATTGCTGGTGGAGGTCCTGCTTGGAGATGGATAAACTGGCCCAGTGTACCCACTACCATGAGTACCAGGGGGAAATCACCCAGAAGTCAGTTCCTGTCATGGGAGATTGCTGCCTGGAAGAATCGACCAACAGCACTCTTTTGGACAGTGGACAGGCTCTTAAACTCAGCCTGTCTACAGCTGGCACAGACTTTTTCCAGCACTTTATATATGAAGAGTTTGCTCAACTCTTCTCCGAAAAGGTGTCCACCATCCAGCAGGGTATTCCGCCAGTGGGCCCTTTGGAGGCCAGCAGTGGTCACCTTGGTCATTCAGAGAGTACTCCTCCTAGTTGGGGGGAGTTTAAGCCTGTGGAGGTATCAGAGGTAATTGGGGTTGCATCCAAGCTGAAGTGCACCTATTGTGAACTGGACCTGGTACCAACACGTTTCTTAATGGAATCTGTGCATACCGTAGGCCCGGTGTTTGTCCTGATTGTCCTGTGTTCTTTATCTGAGGGGATATTTCCTGATGCCTTGAAGGAGGCATTGGTGTGAGCCCTCCTGAAAAAAACATCTTTATACCCTGACATCAAGGCAAATTACCGTCTCATCTCCAGTCTCCCATTTTTAGGGAGGATTGTCAAGATGGTGGTAACACTTCAGCTGGAAGAGCACCTTCTGACCTTTGACCTCTGTGAGCCCTTCCAGTCTGGTTTTCATGTGAGCACAGTATGGAAACTGCTCTTGTTAGTGCATAATGATCTCCTCAGGGCTAGAGATTGAGGGGAGGGTACAATTCTTATCCTCCTCGATCTCTCCTCAGCATTTGATATGGTAGTCCATTGTGTGTTGCTTGACCACCTGAGGGAATTTTGTGGGCTCACTGCCATGGTCATCTGCTGGTTTGAGTACTATCTCATGAACAGGAGGCAACAGGTAATGATGGGGAATTTCTCCTCCTTCCCTAGTCTCCTGTCCTGTGGAGTACCTCAGGGTTCGATCTTGTCCCCCGATGCTTTTTACCATTTACATGCTGCCCCTGTGTGAGATCATTAGAAAATACAGTCTGGATTTTCATTGCTATGCTGATAACACCTAGCTGTATTTTTTTTCAGGGCAAACATCTAATGAGGTGGAAGTACTAAAAAACTGCCTTACAGAGATCAACGACTAGATGGCCTCCATCTGTCTGACTGAACCTGAATAAGGAGGCACTGGTGGTGGAGTCAGAAAGTGGAATAGGATGGCTTCTCATCTGAAAACTGGCTTATTTCTGGGATTCATGCCATTGAAGGCCTCCTTAAGGGTATGAAACCTAGGCGTAATCCTTGACAATGGTCTGACACTTGAGGCTCAGGTGTCAGCCACTGTCAGAATCAGCCTTTACCATCTCAGGAGTATTGCCAGGGTTAGGCCCCTTGTTCCACTCCTGGACCTCTTCACTTTGGTGCATGCCTTCGTATCGACTAGGCTGGACTACTGTAATGCGCACTACCCCAGGGTCTCTGGGGATGCCTCTGCAGGCTGCAGCTAGTGCAGAATGTGGCAGCCAGGTTGTTGGTGTGGTAGCCTATATTCTGCCACATCACCCCAGTGCTGTGTGAAGTGCACTGGTTGCTGGTCAGATCGAGGATCCTCTTTAAGTTGGGGTTACCTAAGGCCTTCATGGGTTGGGGCCTTGTTATCTGTCTGCTTTCCTGTCACCTGCTGCATTGACCCACTCCCTCCAATCCTCCTCAAGGGGCCTCCTATCATTTCCCAGGATGAGGTTGAAAATGGCCGATGACAGGGCGTTTACGATCAGCTGATAAATCCTTTCTAAATTTGCCGAGGTGCCACACTAGGAAAGAAACTGTTGCATTTGAGCATGCGGCTCCATAGCTGTGGAATTCCCTTCCCCTCGACATTAGACTTTCTAGCTCTCACACTTGCTTTAATAGAACTGCACTCGAATCTGCTGATTGCTGATACCTGTTCCTGCTTTCACCCTACCTAATGACTGATGTCTCTGGCCATACAATAGTATTTCCTCACCTCTATATAACCCTCTTACTGCCTCAGCCTGTCCCGGCTCCCTTTCCCTGCCCATATACAATCTTGCACTGCGGCATCTCCCTTACTTACATACACTAGTATAATCTAATTTCATGGCTTGATCCCCTCTTCCTCACTTACTGACCTTTTCCTTAATGATACCCCCTGCTCTCAATGGTTATTTCTTCCTTTTGTATTACGTTTTGGTTTTTGTGTAACTTGTTCTGTTCATATGATATGTCACCTGATAATTTATTGTCCAAGGTCCTCTCTATTCATTGCATAGGAAGGCACCTATGAACTTATGAATGGTCTACTCTGTATGTCTCTGATATATTGTATCCACTAACTCATTGTATGTAAAGTGGTTTACTTTGTGTGTTCTGATGTACTGTGTCCTCTAACTCATTGTATGTAAAGCACTTATAATTTGTTATACTGTTAAGTTTCTGCATTTCTGTACTCTCCCGGGTCATACCTGAAAATAGTAATTTTTATGGCTAGTGCACTTACCCAGTTAACAAAAGCTAAATAAATAGTGTCGCTGGCCCCATCCTGTGGAATTCGCTCCTATCAGCTATATGGGAGGCCCCCTCTGTGGAGGTTTTTAAGACCTGCCTCAAGGCACACTTATTTTGCCAAGCTTTTCCCGATCCCCCAGACTGAGTTGGGCAGGATTTTTTCTCTCCTCCCTTTTATCATTTTCTGGTCTTATTGATTTTAATATATATATGTGATAATTTGTAGATTGGAAATTTTGGTTTTTGTAATTTAATGATGGATTTGTTGTTGTACGGCACCCAGAGCCTCCGGGAATGGGCACCTGAAAAATAAAATTTGCCTCTCCTTGCCTTGCCTTACTAACTGAAATGCATTCATACCCCATAGAAACTGAACAATCTTACCAGTACTCTTTGACCCCCTAGGTGTCAGCCACCTCATGCAATCCATGTGGTGCCTCCACCCAAGGTCCATCCACCATGGCAGAGTTGAAGGGTATGAGGCAAGAGAAAGTAGGTGCATCTGCAAGGAGCAAATCAGAGTTAGCACCTGAAAGAATTATTTACAGCAGTAGTGACTGACTTAGGTCATAGCGCACCCTCAGCTCAAAATAAATCAACTGATAAAATAAACAGACCAGGTAAAGAAAAATATATGAACTATGTACATTGTGGCATCTGAGACCATCCATTGGAGCTGCAGGGAGGGTGACACAATCTGGAGGGGTGGGGGAGTCCTTGCCCAAGTCCCCAAACCTTGGCTCTGCAGTACTATACACCACCTGTAGCATTAAAGTAATCTCTGTAAAGTAACAGGTGCTATATTGGTTCCTGCCAAAGTTCAGCTTCTTTGTGCCCATCCACTTTACACTTCTTTACAGTCAAACACCTTATTGCCCTGCGTGCTTCTCATTTCAGACCCCTGAGCTGTATGAGAGAAAGACTAGGTCTAGACCACTAAAAAAGGGTGGGTTGCCATCTAGTATGTTTAGGGGTGGGGGAGGGGTGTGGAAGGATGGTATGGTGGGGACACCAATGGCCACAAATGCTTTGCTTACCCCTGCAGGCCACAATGCAGATATCCAGTGGTTGATCGACCACTACCCTGCTGCACTCAGGAATTAAATTTTAGTTACCAAAAAGGTGCTTGGGGAGCAGTTTGGTTTGTAAGGGTCCGGCATGTCTCCTTAAATTTGGAAGAAGCTGAGGGAGGGAGGGAGAGAAAAAAAGGGGTGAACCTTTCTATGCTAGGAAAAATGCATGATGGAAATTGCTTCATCAGGGTGGTTACCTACTCTAGTCAAGCCATCTCACTGGCCTCACATGGCCTTGCTAAGCAACCCTGCAGCATCAGTTCTGGCTGGATCACTGTCAACACCCTGGACCCTGAAGAAAAACATATTAACCAGGTCACACATTTTGGAGGCTATCATTTTGGGGCCAATGTGGGGGGGGAGGGGTAAGCTGCTCTCCTTATTAATTCTGATACCTCTCCCTCTCATAATTCCACCCTTGTTAGCTATACTAGGGAGGTCAGCCAGGCCTATAAGGTGTTTCTATGAGACCGCTGCTGTTTAGGAGTTTCCACAGCATTCAAAGTAACAATCTGGATTAGCAATGAGCACAGCAGGGGGAGGTCCCCCCTTTGCTTACAGCAGCCACTGTCATGTGCACATTCCTGTGCTCCTATCCACCTCAATCAACCCCATCCAGTTTGTGCACCTTCAATGGATGATTATATCATAGTAATGCTGTGCAGCCCCAGTAACTGCTGGAATTCCTCATATATGCAACCACCACTTTACAGCATCATGGGAATACCCCCATTAGGCTATGGTCTAGTGAGAAAATCAAGCTGTCTCTGTGGATTAAAGGAGAGAAGTAATGTGGTCCTCCGACCGAGGAAAGGGGTGGGAGAGGGCATCACAGAGCACCTCATAGTTAGTAGGATGCAGATTACATTGCATGGCCACCCAATCACAGTACTCTGGAGTGGGATTATGTCTGATTTTGTTACTAAGAAGCCCTCTGTGGTAATCATCTTGCTCAAAAAGAGCAGTTTTAAACAGCAAAGTGCATTCATGTTTGTTTCCCAGCTATTGGTATTGCCATAGCCCTCCCTGCATTGTAAACCATATATATACAGAATCCCCTTCTGATTCACTGTGCCCCCCAAAAATTCCATATTGATAGCAAGACCATTCATGCCAAACACCTCCCCCTCCTCTCACACCTTTGAGCAGTCGGAGGCTGCTCAAACATGCAAATGTTTCAACAGTTTCTCCACAATGGCTACTGAGTCACTGCACGAGGAGAGGGAGGGGGCTGATCATTGCACTGAGGGCTGTTAGCTTGAAACTGCCAGCACAGACTATCAGCCAGAGTCACTCTTCCTCTGGTTTAAAACAGTCATTTGTTGGAATTTTTGCACCAAATTTTCAACATGGGGTTTTTGGGATGCCTTCTCATGAATGATGTCACTATCATAGCGTTATTCAAGGCCGAAGGGTGATTTCACGCAGTGACTGCGCAGTGCCTGCGAAATCACCCTTCAGGCCTGAATAATGACATGACAGTGACATCATTCATGAGAAGGGTCCCAAAACCCCATGTTAATTATGCAAAATTCAAAAATGACTGAGATATGCATAAAGTTGAAACCCCTATCTAGTCCATTATACAGCTTACCGGCGTTTCCTCAGTTCGCGGTCATTTTGAAGAAGTGCAGAGCGTGTTCCGGTCCACGAAGATAAGTGCGCCCGGAGTCAGAAGGTAAGTATGGGGTGGGGGTGGGGGATGCTGAGTGCGCAGTGGGTGGGTGAGGGTTGTGGGGGCTGGGAGATGCGCCGTGGGACCATTTTTATTTTACAGGTGTTAAAAAAAAAAAAGCGACATGGGACCATTTGCCATGCTGGGATGGGGTTCCAGCATGGCACAAGACAACTGAGGCGAGCCGGCGGAGTTGGGCACCCCCATCGGCAAACAAAGTTTGCAGCACCGCACTATGGAAGGTGGGCGTGGCGAGGCAGCTCGTGGCGAGGAGGACATTATTGACGGCATTGCTCAGTGTGCAGCGGTGCTTTCCTTTGAAGCAGAAGAACACCGCTGTCTTACTGAACTCCTGCCTCATTGGTGCAGGACCACCATGCCTGCTCAAGGGAGCAGTGCATTGGATAGGAGAGGCACACCTCCAAGTGTGCTACTCTCCCAAAACATTCCTTATGCATGCGCGCAAGCAAATGTAAAAAGGACTGGACCCAGTACTGAACCCTGCGGTACCCCACTAGTAACGCCTCTTTCTTCAGAGTGGACTCCATTTACAATTACCTTCTGTGTTCAATTGTCCAGCCAATGTTTAACCCAGGCTACCACCCTGGGGCCCACTCCCAGGCTGGCTAACTTGTATATTAATCTTTTGTGTGGGACTGAGTCAAATGCCTTGCTAAAGTCTAGGTAGGCCATGTCCACAGCTCCTCCCTGATCTACTACTTTGGTCACCCAGTCAAAGAAATCAATTGAATTCATCTAACATCTCCAGGTCACATCTGGAAACGAGCAGACCCCGCTCAGTATGCTTATCTGGTAAATCTCTTAAATAAATAAATAAATAACATGACCATCCCACTGTGAACCAATGCTGCCTTTGGTCCTGTGCCCCACTGGCCTCCAGGTACTCAACAGTTCTTTCCTTCAGAAGTGATCCCATCACTTTCCTTACCACAGAGGTCAAACTGACAGGTCTGTAGTTTTCTGCCTCTGTCTTGCTCCCACTTTTGTGAAGGGGAATCACATCCACCTTCCTCCAGTCCTTGGGTACCACACCATCCTCCCATGATTTGTTAAAGAGCAGTCAGTGGTGTCACTAGTTCTGCCCTTAATTCTTTTAGAATTCTGGGGTGAATTCTGTCAGACCTCATTGCTTTGTCCACCTCCAGTTTTAGGAGTTCTTTCAGAACCCCTTCGTCTGTGAAAGGACTAGTATCGACCCCCCTATCCAGAGTGCTTCTGTTAATTGGATTAGGCACCTCCCCCTCCTCCTCCTCTTTTGTGAATACCAAGCAGATGTATTCGTTCAGTATCCCTGCTTTTTCACTGTCGCTCTCTGCCCAACCACAGTCCTTTCTATTCAGCCTCACTATCCTTCCTTTTGTCTTTTTACACTCCCTGATGTACCTATAAAAGGTTTCATCCCTCTTCTTAACTGAGTTGGCTATCTTTTCCTCAGTTTGGGCCTTTGCTATTCTGACTTCCCTCCCTGCTTCCTTTTGCCTTAACTGGCACAGTTCTCTGTCCTGCTTCTTCTGTGTTTCCTTATACTTCCTAAATGCTATCTTTTTCTTCCTAACCTTCCCTGCCACCTCTTTTGAGAACCATATTGGCTTTTTCTTTCATTTTGATTTGCTTATTTGCTTTACACAAAGGCTTCTTGCCTCTGTGATTGCAGTTTTGGTGTTTTCCCATTGTTGCTCCACCCCTCCTTCTAGCCTGTTTACTACAGCTTTTCTAAGGCACTCTCCCATCTTGCCAAAGTCAGCCCGTCTGTAGTCCAGTACCCTTACTTTTGTATGGCTTGACTCTGTAGCTGAGTTTATCATGAACCACACTGTTTGGTGGTCACTTGTTCCCAGATGGCTACCCACTTCTAGATCTGAGATCCTCTCACTGTCCCCATTTGAGAGTATGATGTCTAAGATTGCTCCGTCATGAGTGGGTTCCAGAACTAGCTGAGACATGCCACCTGTAGGGCATCAAGAATGGCCCTGCTCTTGGATGTGGCTACAGCAAAGGTGCTCCAGTTAACATCTGGCATATTCAGGTCCCCCATCAACAGTATCTCCCCTTTCTCTGCCATTTTAAGGATGCCTACTATCATATCTTTGTCCATCCCCTCTCCCTGACATGGGGGTCTGAATGCAACCCCTGTGCTGATTGTGGTGCCATTTCCAGTCTCTAAGGTGACAAACAGTGCCTCCTCTCCTCCCTGTTTACTCTTTTGTTCCATTGCTTTTATCCCTTCCCTTGCATAGAGAGCAACTCCTCCCCCTCTTCTACCCTCCCTGTCTCTCCTGTAGGTTGTGTACCCTGGTATGTTAACATCCCAGTCATGGTTCTCTGTGTACCATATTTCTGTGACTGCTACAACATCCAAGCATCCCTCTTGCATTAAGGCCACAAGTTCAGGGAGCTTGTAGCCCAAATTATGGGCATTGATACTCATTATCCTCCATTTCTTGATGGCCTTACCTCTTTTTGACCCATCCCTGTCCTTACTGCCTTTGTCATTTTCTCCATTTACCCCTGCCCTATTGATATCTCTGTCTTGAAGTTTATCTCACTTACTACCCTGATTTTATTTTTTTGGGGGGGCTAGGATTTCCCTTCTCCTTTCCAGCACTTCCCCTCTTGGCTAGTTTAAATGCTTGGCAATGAGGCATTTAAACCTATCACCTAGGATCCTGGTTCCCCTCCTGGACAGATGCAGACCATCATGCCAGTATAGGCCTGAATCACTCAAGGTGGACCCTCAGTCCCCAATGAAGCCAAATCCCTGATCTCTGCACCAGTTTTTCAATCACTGATTGAATCCCATGGTGTGGAGCACCCTAGCCTCATCCATGTCATAGACAGGTAGCACCTCCAAGAAGGTTGCCATGAGTGCTACTTGTCTAAGGCTCCTCCCCAACTGAACAAACTCTTCCTGCACTGCTCTGATCCCTTTCTCAGCCAGGTTATTTGTCCCTAGGTGGACAATGACAACAAGCTCCGTCCCCTGTGCAACTGCTCCAGCGATCCTGAGGATTTGCTCCCTTTTCCTCCAAGCCATGGCACCAGGCAGGCACCTTACCTCCATCTCCCCTTCCTCCCCCAGTTCTACCACTAACAATGGAGTCCACCACCAGGAGTTGTTTCCTTCCCCTTTGGGGTCATGCCACCCTCCTGCTGGTCTCCTTTGTGGAGGTTCCCAGCATCCTCCTTGGTTTCCACTGCGGGTGCCTCCATAGAGGAACCACACTTTGCCAGAATGGCATATGAATTGTGGAAAGGTACAACGGGAGGGATGCACCTCTGTTCCACCACCCTCACCCTCCCTGAGCTCACTGTGGTCCAACCACTACTCTTTCTTGGCAACCTCTGAGACCATGGCAGTGACCCTGGTGGTCCCTGGGTGGGAGAGGAAGTCCCCCAAATCCTGGCCAACTCAGCCTGGAGATGAGCAACCTCCTCCCTCAGCCCAGAGAGGTGCCTGCAGATGGTACACCACATCCTCCAGAATGTCTCCCGGAAGACTGTTGCTCCACAGCCACTGCACTGCACCACTCCCATTATGTCTTATTTCTGGCCCCTTAATTGTTGTTTGGAATACTTACTCTTTCATCTGTTTATTTTTTTTTCTCCCTACTTACTTATTTACTGTATCTGTGCCCTTTAAGCTCCTGATCTTGCTGTTCTGAGACAAGAAGTTCCTATATTTCTCTGTAGTTGCCCTACTTGCTCAGTCAGACCTCCAGCAGCTAGGAGGTGACGGACAGTTACTCTTTTCCTTCTAGGATGGTGAGTCTTTTGTGGTTCTGTGATCTCTCACTTCCTGCTCCTTAACAGGAAGTTCCTGTTGGTCAAATCCTGTGCCTATAAAAGTAGAACTGGCTTGGGGGGGTGGAGGGGCAGGAAGGAGGGCAATTTAGGCAGATCCTTCTTCTTGGAGTTCTCTGCCTGTTCTCTGGCAGAAACTATCTAGGGCAGTTTTTAAATCTGGCTTTAACCTGAATTCCTTCTAGCTAAGCAACTCCCCCTACTTCACAGCTCCTTCTACACTTAGTTAATTGCACAGATAACAATTCCCTTCAGCCGCCTGAGACAAACACCTAGATAACTGCACAGATAACAATTCACTTCAGCCAATTCAGACAAACACAGTAACTTGTTTTTGTTGTTGCTGCTTCTCCCTCAGTTATGGCCACCCAGCTGGGTCATAGTGAAGGCTTCTTTTTAGGTGGTTTAGACATTTCAGCCTCCTGCTCTATTTGAATCAATGGTGATGTCTCATTTGTCCCTGAATCAACTGGAGGCCCTGTAGTATTTTTTAGATCTCAATGTAGGGCTTTAAGTGTTGCTTGCTCCCATGGTGGCATACTGGAGATAGAAGATGAACCTCAGAAGCCTCTACTCCTGCTCCACTGCAACAATAGAGCTGAAGTTGCCAGGCTCCATCTTCCTCTATCCCTCGTTCTGCCTCTTTACTCATGGTGCCTCATTTTAACTGTTTGTCATTGGTCTCTACAGCCTGCCAGCTCCATGCCAGTAATCTCCAAGATGGTCCCCACAGAAATCATGATCCCTGAGTTTGGCAGTGCTGTAGCGGGTAATTTCCTTTGTTCAGTCATCGGTGTGCACTATTCTATGAGGACCCTGTTTTGTGCATTGTCTACCACAGGAAAACTGATGCTTTTTGGGAGTTAGAAAACGTATGCTGTTTTTGATTCCACATGACTTGAAGAATGGCCAGGTTCTTTGTGGAGTACAGAATGTTCACATAGGCCAGGTCCTGCTTAACCACTGAATATGCTTTCCTTCTTTCTGCCAGAGCTCAGAAAATATCTTGAAAAAGATTGACATGGTGCTCATTCCAATATAACTGCACCTTCTCATTGGCTTTCCTTAAGATGTACTCATTCACACTTTACCATACAAAATAGGCCAGTATCAGATGAGGGAGTGCCTCTCCCTGGCTTTGGCAGGAATGATCTGTGGGCTTTTTTGACTTTTAATGGGTAATCCCAGTAATAGTCAGGCAATTTTGGTATAAGGGCCTGCACAAAAGATGACATGTACTGACCTTATGAGTCTTCCAGAATGCCCCCATATGGGTGTTGTTGCTACAAAGTCTGTTCTTGAGATCATCAACTTTTGACCACAGGTAGTTAACTTGTCCTTCTTGCTGGACCACTTAATTGTGTAATGCTCAGTGTCAACAATGCAAATCTCCATGGCTTCCACTCATTGCTCCACTTCCAATACCGACTGTTGAATACTTGGTATGTTTGCCAGGAGTGTTGTTAGCGTTGCCTTGATCTCTGAGATATCCTCAGGCCTCACTGCTACTGGGAGGGGGCCCAGTTTTATGGTCTGCTTGGCCACTGCCATTTTTCCCACCAGTACATCATGAGGAATGCAGCACCAAGAAGAACAAAACAAAAACACTAAAACATGCCAGTGCTGGTGTTTCACTGTATAACTCTGGTACCAACCGTTCGGCTGACATGCACACAATCATTTTCCCAAAGAGAGGAAAATGGGGAAGGGGCACAAGAAAGTTAGCTTACTGGATTTTTAAGAGGGCTTGAATGGAACATTCAGTTTATGCAGCCACCTTGATCAGCAGCTCACTAGTATCTCCCCCAATACACTCATCAAAGGTAGAGAAATACTGCATGTCTCACCACATGTTGTAATTTCAATGTGTAACTTTCATCATGTCTGACCTTGCTCAGGGAATGGGGTGGCCATTAGGATTGACAGCCCAAGGATGACCCCCACTACTGATTTGCCAAGTCTCCAGGGACCCAAAATCCATTTTTTTTATTTTGCTGCTTGGGGTTGGGGAGTTAGGGATGGAAACCTTACTGACACATTTCTATACTTCTGTGGCATTAACTTGAACCCTAACTGGTGCATTAATGCAGTTTTTTCCAAAGAATTTTCTTTCTTTTTGAAATAGTGGAATCATATGCTCATTCATGCAGGTTACTTCGGGACCTCTGTGAACACATGTAGATGCACAGAGCCCAAGGGAAGAAAGGGAATACTCCATCCACCTAGAGAAGTGCCCTGCAATCCCAGGCAGTGACAGCTGTGAAGAGTTCATTGGACTGTCTGGTGGGCTATGGAAGTGAAGGGCTCTCTGTTCCCTGTGCTTGCATGTAGTCACAGATGCACAGGGGAAAGACATCATCTGTTAGCCAGTGCACTGGGTCCTCTGCCACCCATGAGTGCAGACATGCAGGGCCCTATGCAAAGAGAAGAGCTGTCTTTACTGTATGGTACCTGGCCCCATTCAGGCAACCCTGTAGCTTTAATTCCCTAGCTGAGGTGGTGTCACATAACAGTGGATTCCCTAATCTCACCCCATCCAGTTGGGTCACTGAGCTCACCCCAAACTCAGCTCACCAGGATGCAATACCAAAGCATGCCCACTGGGGTCAAGACTGGCACTACATACAAACTTTCTTAATAATTATAATTATGTACTTTTAAAACATTTGACCTCAAATTGTATGACTCCCCTTATAAACATATGTGGCAATTATAGTATATTGGTTGAAACATTATTTTGCACCAGAAGTGTGAAATCACATCTCATCCAGGATGTAAAAAGTGACACCTATCATATTTATGAGGTGAAGTGAAAAAATGGATATGCTGATAGTCTGGAGTAAAAATATTGAAAATGACCAAAGTTATTAGTGAGCATATGCATTCATGACTTAAATATTTTACCATATTTGTATATGTAAATTTTCATCATAGCTTTTTTATGACCTCACGAAGTCGATAGGTGAACATTTTTGAATCCCAACCAAAAAGTCATTCCATGCCACAGGTGTGAAAACACATTTTGGCCAGGAACTGAAAAATGACAGCTATCACTTTCATGAGGTGGTGTGGAAAAAAAACTGGCTATGTAGAAAATATGGGGTCAAAATACTGAAAATTCCCAAAGTTATGAGTGATCGTAGAAATATTTCAACATACACGAATAACTTTGTTTGTGAATATTTTGATCCCAAGTTTTAGATGTAGTCTTCTTATGACCCCACTTAATGAACAAAGGCAGTGAAAATGTTCAAATCCCGCCTGAAGCTGATTTCACAAAATGTCAATAAAATCACATTTTAGGACAGATTTGCATAATTCTACTGCCTTTGATCCTGAGATGATATCCCAAAAAGGCCATGTTGAAAATGTGGTATAAAAATATTTAAAAAAATGACAAAGTGGCCTGCTTCATGAGTGTTAGCTCAGCACTCAGGTGACCCGGGTTCATGCTCTGAGTCTGGATGTCACAAGTAGAATACAACAGGGAGGAAATTTACAGCTTCCATTGGATGCCTCCCTCCTGGGGAAGGGGGTGAGTCCTGGACCACTGTTTGATGGCTCCTGGAGGTGACTAGTGGCTGGTGTTCTTGGTGGCATGTGGCCTTGATGGACCGCTGAATGCCCCCATACCTAGGACACTGTTGCAGCCAGACCATTTTGTGGGAGTTGGGGAGGCTGGGGAGAAAATGGAAAAATTAGCCGCTCAGGTGTCCAGATGATGGTGGTCAGTCCCCGCTCACCACAAAGCCCAGAAGTGTCCATGCCAACCCCTGTCACACCTCAGATATCATTGGAATGCCTTTGGGCAACTCTCCTCTTCTTGTTCCTCCAATGTGGGAGGAGCCCTCCTAACAAAGGGATACATCAGGTTACCCAGGTTGCAGCAATAATGGGGTGGCAGATAGAAAAGGGACATGGCAGCAGGGAAGGGGCCTAGGTGGCCCAAAGGAGTGGCCAGCTGAGGGCTTGGGAGGAGCAAAAAAAAATGACAGTTATGAAGAAAAATTCAAACCCAATTGAAATATATTAAACCAGACTTAATTTATTTTCTCTTAGTGCAGTTACCGGTTCCAGCTGCAAGACATGTCTTTGATAGGAGAGTGAATCTATGCCATGAGACATGTTCAGGTGAGTGAGGGTGTGGGGGGGGTGTGGGGTGGTGAGTACATACTGGGTAATCAGGTTGGTGGGATCAGATTGGTGAGGGACTCTTTTCTTTTTTACAGGTTTAAAAGGAAAAAAAACATCAACGGATGGTTTTCATTATTACAGCTGAGATTCCAGAAATGGGATTGGGCACCCCAGTGTTGGGCTACACTTAGGGAGCAGTAGCCCTACATACTGAATGACAAAATGGTTAACATTTTTACTGCCACCCCCCAGAATATGATGTAGTGCCTCCATCTCTTCCAGTTCTGGATGTGCTGGACATGATGTAGTGTCCCCCACCTGGATATGATGCAGTGCTGCTTTCCCACCGCAGGTTATGATGCACTTATGGGTTGGGTGAAATTGGACTTATTCGGGCTTGTCAGGGCATTTTGAAGGGGTCCAAACCAGACTTGATTATATATTTTCTATGAATAAATAAAAAGATAAATCCTCTGATCATGTGGAACTTTCACAATTTTTAACAATAAGCTTATGTAGTAAGTGTGTATTTTTCAAATGCTGCTTTGAAGTTTTGGACTTATAATAACAGTGGATTCCAAAAGCTAGTTTTACCTCACTGGTTTCATAATTTTATTTTTATTATTGCCACAGTCTAAGGTGCCTCTAGTTTCAGTTGTGCCCTACTGATTTTAGTTTTTTTTTGTAAATGGAGAGGTCCTTCTTTCTGTGACCACTCTCTCTCCCTTAATGCACAATACATCTAAAGTTATTTTCTAAACTGCATCATAAAAACAAATTGTCTTCTGCTATCATTCCAGTGAATCTGATGTACAAAAAATGCTGGCCTGCTACAAAATGCTCACAGATTGCCGAAAGCCATATCCCTATATAAAACAGTGTTTTATGTATGTAGCTAAATGCTTAATTTTATTTAAAACTCTACAAAAAAGGATTTTAATTCCTCCAATATACCCACAAACTGTATTGATAAAAGCTGGTTAGCAAATGCTGTAGTATGAGTTTTAGACTCCGAGAACAAGTTAATGCTTAGGGTATATGTGCAGGCTCAGTCCAGTGATCATGGGGCCCGGAGTTTCACCTTAAATTCAGAGTTGCCATGGAAGTACACCCTGCAATAAAATTTAGTTATTTATTTAGATTATGGTAACCGGGTAAGCCCTCTGAGACCAGAGATCCCTTTTTCAGGGGCGACCCGGGATTAGTTACAGAGAGTACATATCTTGGCAACATTAAACAGTAGTCTTAGGTATACATTTGTAGATACAGTGTGTATATACATAGCAGAATAGTATCGGATGACATTGGGTAAGAAACATAACAAGGAGAGGGATACACATGAGCAACTGTAGGACAGCGTTAGCTGAGTACATAAGAAGTCACAGGGGGTACATAGTTGCGTATTAACGTACATGAGTTTATGGTTTGTACATGGTACACATTGGGTAACATCATTGGCCCAGAGAGCAGAGGGTTCCACTGGTCTAATAAAAGGTTTCATAGTACCTTAGCAGTTTACAGAGGGAATGCTATAGGAAAGCAGTTGAAGTTGGCACCAGAGGTCACAGATTTTCCCTGCAGCCATACCTCAAATGTTTGAACTTTTTGTTAGCTATGATTCTGTTAAACTTTCGTAAGAGGCACAGTTGTCATCCCTAAAAAACAAAAGTCTGATTTTAATCCTAAAACGCCCACAGCTGACTAATCCTGTGAACCCTGCAATAAAATGTTAATTATATTTTTCCAGCACAATAGATGCATACCTCATTTTTTTTACCTTTCTGTTAGCTGCAATTCTGCTAAATGTCAGAGCAACAGTTGTCACCCAAATAATAAAGACTTGTTTTATCCTTAAAAATCCAACAGCTGCTTGATAACCCTGGGAATTCTGCAACAATAAAATGCTAGTTATGTTTTTCCAGCACAAAAGAGATGCAGGCTTCAATCCATAATTTTTTAGCCATCTGATTTGGCATCATCTGTACTTGTATGAGAGCCACTGTGTTTATTCCTTTACCATTTAAAAAAAAACAAAAGCCTGCTATTCATGTTCTAAGAACTCACATCTGTTACAACTTGGGCTATGGTGTTTTAAAACATTAAAAAGTTATCTTATCACATACAGAAACAGTTGCAAAATAAAAATGCTTTTTACGACTGTAAGCCCTTAAAACTAGCTTCATTTCTTTCTTGCTTTTAAACAATAGAAAAGGATATCATACAATGAACCCCTGCTGTGGTGGCTGTCAATGGTCCACACACATACTATACATACAATTTTACTGTGCTTAAATATGAAGTACTGTGATAAGCTGAATAGCGAACATTGTAGGGTTGTAACTTTTTTATTTCAGTCATAAGTACCAACATTCTTGAGTGTGGTTCTTTGGTTAAACAGCTCCAAAATCAACTTAATAGTCAGTATAAACTAAGTATGTGTTATGTAATGTAATATAACCATTATAATATACCAGTGCTGAAACTGAAGCATTATTTTATATGTAAAATAAGGTTTTCGATCCATAGGAAATAACATTCAAACAGGAAAGCATTATATTAGCTATGCAACCCCTCCTCCCCCACAAACCTAAGAGGCACTTTAATGTTTACACCAGGTCCTGACTTCTATTTAATTCAGTGTTTAATGGTTCTAATTGTGTCATGTTTTACGTTGTTAAGCTGTTCTTTCTCTACGTGATAAAATGGTTAGAAGGGGATGTATGTGCTATCTCGATAGTATATCATCTTCCAACATCGGCAAAGCTGCTTTTAACTATCGCCTCCCCTCTCTGTGGAACTCTCAAACTCCTCTATTATGCAATTCTCCCTCTCACTTCTCTGTCAAATCTCTGCTATGCCTTCTACCCTCCCCACTTGTTCCCATAACATCTCACAGCACTTAATGTCTGTTCCTAGTTGTAGTCACACTGCTCTTCACTATTTCTCCTTTACCCTATAACTTGTCATGTACTTTAATAATTTTTTAAGCCTGTCTTGTTGTATTAGCTATCATGAAATATACTAGTTGCTTCCTGTAGTGTATTATTGTATTTGTATGCTTCCTGTATTGCTGTGTTTGTATACTTTCTGTACTATTGTATTTGTATGCTTTCTGTACTATTGTATTTATATGCTTCCTGTACTGCACATTTGAATACTGCAGTATGCAAGACTAGTCAAGTAATATAATATATTGCTTGTGTACCATTGTAATTGTATATTTGATCATATATTCCCCTTCCCCCAGGTTACACCCGGAGATGAGCCTTGGCTCAATGTGCCTTTCCCAGTCACCAAATGTTTAAATAAAAAAAATATCAGCTTAAAATTGTATTTGAAAATATTTTTCAGCTAAACATTTTTTTACTTCAGACCAAAAAGCTTCCATCACCACCACCCCTATTCATTTAAATGTATTGATTACTAATCATTGACTTTTCATGGTCATCAATGGTCTATGTTGCACAGGTTCTCAATTTGCACCCTGCTTGAGGCATGTTACAGACCCCTTGTATATCATAAAAGAAACTTTAGACCACACCAATCTCTTCCACTTCAAAATCAACCTTGGTAAGCTTTTGCTTAGTTACAGCTGATTAAGCACTGTTGTGGCGTAGACTTTAAAATGTTTTTTTTTTTCTCAATGTGGCTTCCACAGTCTTGTTCAAGAAGCAAATAGGTCACAAGGAAATGATAAGTGCACTTTATTTTATTGTCTTCAATAATTTGCTTGCCTGAAATAATGCTTTTAATACTATAACTTAAGTTTTTTTTATAATTTGTTTGCCTGTCTTGCGTCTACTAATCAACTGTTCTGCAGAGCCTCATACTACATCATGCAGTATGTCAAATTAAGTGTACCAAAATTTTGATTACATGAGCAAGTCCAGATAAGATTATGGTACCCCTCTGTCTTTCCATGTTATAATTAGTTTATAGGAACATTTACATAGGTGAATGTTCTGACTGTATTACTTACATTGTGAGGTGCTTTATTATAATGAAATTATTTGAAATTGTTTTAGCTGCTTTACAGTATAGTTAGCCATAGTCTAATTCACAGATAGGTATGGGGTAGCAATAATATAAAGATTTGCTAATTTACATTTTGTCATTTAAGCCTATCAGTGTATAAAATAAGTGTTAAACCCTCTAGTAATATGATTTATTGTGACCTGTACTTTGTAGATACATGAAACAATCTGACAGATAAAATTTAAAACTTGCTAAATACATTTTTTTAAATATGTAATAGCAATGTGACTATCTACAGTATAATTTGAAAAACACTATTTGGTTAGTGATGACTTATACACAGTTTATATTTTTAATATAGACTGGATAAATGGGGTCCACATCTGAAAATATTTTAACATTAATTACTGAAGACAAAAACAGGTACTGTAAGTGTTAGTTTCCAGTGTAGAACAACTGTGCATTAAGTCGGATGTTACCCCTCTAGTAATCTGGCTTCTTGTTTCCTACACTTTGTAGATGAAAAAAATCTGACAGATAAAGTTTAAAACTTGCTAAATACAGTTCTTAAATATGTAATAGCAGTTTGACTGCTTACAGCATGCTTTGCAAAACACGATTTGGTTAGTGATGACTTAAACACTGCTCTTATTTTTAATAGAAACTAGACAACCGTGGTTCACATCTGAAATTATAATAACGTTAACCAATAAAGACAAAACAGCAGGTATGTGTTGAAGTTTCTAATATAGTACTACTGTGCATTAATTAAAAATGATTGCAGATTTTTTATGTAATGCAGATTAATACAGTGGTAATCGGGCAAAAGTTGACCGATATCATGTTGTGCACATCATTGCGTGGTACCGCTATACATGTTAATTAATGGGTACCACACTTGCTCACCATTAGCTATACCACACTACCAGTCAACTTTTGCATGATACCACTGTAAGTGGCAGCTGTGGAGACAATTGTAAAATACCTGCACTGCTTTTCTGTTTTGTAAATTTAGCATGCTTCCTTGTAACAAAAATTGTAATATTTGGCCATATTTTTTTACAACATATGTTAAGGAGTTTGGACATGGCAATGTTTCTAAACCCCACCCCTTTCCTGATTTTATAGTTTACAATTCAGCATGGCTCATTGGTACAAACATACATTCTATGTATGATTATAAGGTCCAGCACCACTATGATTCTAAATAACTGTCGTCCCCATATTATGTTTTGTTTGTCAGCATGGTACAACATTTTAAAAGCCATGTTTTCTACATTGTAGATAAATAAGCGCTATAATGATGATGGAAGTAAATGGTTGTACCAGTTTTTTATGGATTGTAAATTCTGTATGGTTTATTGTAACAGACTATTGTGCTGACATAGTGCATGTTTTTATCCAGAGTGTAGTCAATATGATGTACAGGGGCTATATATTCATGGACTCTAATTTTTTTCCTAGATGATATAGAATTTAAGTATATAGAAGCAGTATTTCATTTCTGCAAGAAGCTGTCGCACACATTCAGGGCTATCCAGACAGAAAAAGAGTCCTGTTTTCAAGACCAGACCACGACTACAAACAATGCCTGCAACTGCAGCAGCAAATCAAAAGCATGATTGCCATTTTGAAATTTCTACAGTCCTACCCTGTGGAACTTTAAGGACAGGCTAACCACTTTCTAACAACAAAAGTATAAAACATGAGCATCATTGTCATATAGGGGTTGGGGGTAAGAGGTGCAGGAAACATGATAAACAAACCCACACATCTGTAACATTAGCCTGTACTCCTGAAAGTGTAACTGAAGAGCTGCTATGCGGTAAATCATTGGCTGTGTATGTGAATATAGCTGACCCTGTAATTGTGCCTGGAACTTTGATACCCCAAAAAGTGTCACCACATCAAAAAATCTCAACTAATGGTATGCATGTATATACATATTGTTATAATTTCAAGCCTTTTGTTATACCTGTGACAGTCTTTTCACATGTACAGACAGTCCTTAATTGCAAACTAATATTTGAAATTTCTAATAATGCAGTTAAGGTGGTCAGCCTCACAGAATCAAAGTCTTCATAAAATCAATTTTAAAATTATAAATATACTGTAGCTTTTAGCTGTGACTTGTATACCAAAAATGGTGGGCACTAGAAAATTAATTAAAAAATTAACTTAGGGTGGGACAAGAATGTGTACTATTCAAAATGAGTGATAAAATCATCATTAGAATTATGCAATTTGGGCAGGTCATCAAACAGTATGCCAATCAAACATCGACACCTCTGCCATGAACAACAATACAGCAACATAGTGACTGGTCACTGCACTGTCACCACAGGACCCCAGCATTGCTTTTTTGAGGTGCTGCACCCCCTCCCTGAATCAACTCTGACTTGGATTTGATTATTATGTATGGAGGGTGCAGGGGTCAGAGCCACTCCACATGAGGGAGTTTGTGGGCAAAGCCCCCCGAAGAAAACAAAGTGTTCTTGATTGGATTTATGCTGACTACAATTACTGTTGACATAAATCTGTTGCTGTAATGTCGGGCGACAAAACATTTGTCAAACTGGCTTTGTAGAGCCATCAGAAACATCAGGCATAATATAGTAAGCCAGCATATAAGGTGTAAAAATAGACAGGATGAAAGAAATATTGGTTACCTGTATCAGAATGTACAAACATTAAAGCCCCCAGTGCAAACACAGGACACCATGGCATAACCAAATGCAATCTGGGCTTTCCACACCATGCTGTGTGTGTGATTGTTTTGTGTCTTTAGCAAACCAGCAGTCTCCTAAGTATCAACAAAGTAGTGAATGTGAAACTGATTGTTGTATGTGTGAAAACTGTGGATGGGTCGGTGTGATAATTCTGATGTGTGCATGAATCTGACAGACAGTGAGTACTGTATGAGACCCACCCAAGATAGTACAACTGAAGACATGCATATAAGGCATGGTGGTACACCATTCCATGAAGATGACACATGTAGTCGGGGGGGGGCAGAAAGTGAGGGGAAATGGTATAGCTGAACCTGTGTATTTAGAAATAATAAATGAATATGAAGAACCAAGAAATAATTTCAATGGTATTGAGTATCACCAGCAGTTTTAGTTTGCCAATCTAGATCATATATGAGATCCATAGACCAGTACTATTCTGCAGTCCATACAGCTGTGCAAGAGTTTTTTGGACAGAATAATGCCCGCTTTGGGTAGTAATGATTTTGTACAGCTACAACTGAATTTTGATAGCTTAAATGATCCGGTGTATTCACTACATATAAACCCCAATGAATTAAATGCCAATTAATTTTTACAGCACATAGAAATTTATTAAACACCAAGATGGAGGTGTGTGCTATTGAGGCTTTAATGCTGGTAGTGACAATAGTGGGAAATGTGTGTTAGTGTGTTTCCAGAGCTGCCAGAAGCATTTTATCTAGTCACAGTGTAAAACAGAAAGCAAGACATGTAGTCAATATTGTGAATCAAAATAATGCATAATGCTTTGCAGGTAGTTTAATTACTTTACTAAAAAAAAAATAGTTGATCAACAGATATCAGCAAAAGCAAAAGATTTACAGAACAGAGTTGGTTTGTCAGAACACACAATGGTCACTTTGAGTCACGTACACTTATCTGAAGCAAAACTCAATGTGACTATCTTTGTTTACTTTATGAACAAAGCAGGTGCATGGCAGAAGTTTGTGGTTTCTCATAATGCTGTTACACAAAAAACAGTTGTTATTTTTTTTATTATTTTGGTAACTAGGTAAGGCTCACTAGGCACACATGCTTGTTTTCTGGGGCAACCTGAGACCACTGGGGTGGTTAAGTGACTTACTGGGTCACACAATGCCTATTAAGCTGCTACTGACTCCAAACTTATGTACCCTCCCCTACCCTTGTGTCGATGATCCTTTGTAAATGAACTTTTAGCTCAGTTTGTAATTGTGGTCACTAAATAAATAAATAAATAAACACAGCATGCAAGTGAAGGTTGCGAGAATCAAACCCAAGTCTGTCGGATGTATCAAACTCATTCACAGCTCATTAATCTAACCTCTAGGTTATACTGCCAGCCACATTATGGTATTAAATATCTCAAAGGCTATTTTTTTTGAGCCAGAAATATTTGTGTGCATTGTCACACTCTTTTTGCGCACAAAGGTTCACACACCTGCCCTAACATATGTTATGCATTCAGATCATTTGGGTACAGTGAAGTACAAAGTGAGGTAGTACAGTGCCCTGATTGTAATAAATATTGTAGCTCCTCAGCCTGCTGTAGACAGTATAAATTGACTTACCCCAATTGTCATTTACCTAAACTATGCAAATCATGTGGAAAACTTGCAGGGGTACTCCATCTTTGTTTTCATCCAAAATGTCACAACTGTCATAAAGATGTGAACCCTTTTAAACTCCACTTATGCTGTATCCATCCTTAAAGTCACCACCATGTTCAAATGGCTATATACAGTGGTAATCACCAAAAAGTTGCATGGTACCATGCACCGCACATCATTGCATGGTAGCAGTATACATGTTATTCAATGGGTACCACGCTTGTGCACCACTTGGTATACTGTGCTACTGGGCAACTTTTGTGCAATTACCACTGTATTTTATGATTTTGAATGTATGAAAGATGTCAGTACACATGACTCTAGACATATTCCAAGTATCTATGCCACTGAAAGAGGTCCCAGCTGGAAATGTGAAGGCAATGATTGTGTTGCACAGTTTGTAAAACAGTTTATCCAAAAAGGATTTCTGGGGTAAAACTTTATAGCTCATAATGCAAAGAGGTATGACAGCCACTTCAACTTAAACCAGCTTTTTAAAGAGAAAATAGAAGTGGAGTTATTGACTTAGGGAAGTAAACTGATGTCTGTAACTGTAAAAAGGTTAAATATCTGTTGTATTGCTGCATTAAGCTTCCTTTTTATGCACGACCCATGCCAAGGGCTTTGATGGTGTAAAGGGGTGCTTTCCACACCTTCTAACAAACCATAAAATCAGAATTATACTGGGCCTATGCCTGACCCAAAGATTATGGAGTAGACTACATGATGGCTGATGGAAAAAAAAAACATTTTTGAGTGGTATGAATTGCATAGAGAAGATATATTTGATTTTAAAAATGAATTACACCACTACTGCAACTCAGATATAACGATTCTAAAACAGGCCTATGAAATGATTTAAGATGGAGTAGAGGAGATGTTTCAAGGCAGTGCACAGGAGAGGGAACAAACCGACCCCTTTTCAGTACATCACTATAGCATAAGTATGCATGGCCATGTTTTGGTTAAAATGTTTTGAGTCAGTCACCATAGAGATTATACCCACTGACAACTCACTGCCAGTGCAAACATTCCACTCATGCAATACAGGGGTGTAGCCAGAAATTTATGTTTTGTACACAGTCTCCAACAGTTGCACCTACCCCAATTAAGAAATGTACACATCCTATCCAAATGGTACCCCCTTCCAAACAAGTCAGATTGTTGTCAGATGATTCTTCTAATCTCTAGAGAGGTTATACATGTATCTGTCTCCTAAACAACAGAAGTTTGAACAGAGACAATCTTCAGTGGTCTAAAGAAACCCAAATACTACAGATTAGAATGAAAATGTTAACAGAAAGGTATATGGTTTTTGGCAGGCAATCAACAAAACTGTACGCAAATGTGTACAGTGAGTATGCCTGCCTACACCCTTGATGCAATACAGTGCCTCGGGTACATATGGCTCATGTACAGTACAAAAGTAAACAAGAAAATATTTCTATACAGCATGCTTTGAATGGTGATGAAGTTCAGATAGGTCCACATTTTCTTGATGGTTATGCTGTAACACTGCAGATGTCTCCACAGCATTTGAATTTTTATCGTGTTTTTTTATCAAGGTTGCAAGGTGTGTTTCTTTGAAGACCAGCTTAACCAATTGCTTAGCACAATCAACAGACACTTACATTACCTAGCCATTGAGAAATTAAACTATCTCAATCATGAAAAGGGTATGAATGTTAGGGTTATGTGGCAGCATGAATGGAAACAGCTGGTGTGTGACAATCTGCAGTTGCACACCTTTTTGAAAGCAACTAACTTTCCAGAGCTGACTGATCCCCATGAATCACTTTATAGAGGGTGCACAAATGCTCTGATTATATTACAATGCACAGCCTGGTGAGAAAATCCTTTATTATTATGATTTTAGTAGTTTGTATCCTTGTGTGAACATGATCAAGATGTACCCCATAGGGCACCCAGTAGTTATAGATGAAAATTTCAAGGATCTCTGACAATATTTTGGGCTTATAAAAGCTAAAGGGTATCCACCCTGTGGTCTCTTTTTGCTGTTCTGCCAAGCAGCATAGGCAGAAAGCTGGTGTTTGCACTGTGTCACACATGTACTGAGACAGTTCAGCAGTCACAGTCTTGTACCCATTCAGATGATCAATGGTCTCTGGAAGGCACATGACATTCTGAAGAGCTAAAACTGGCTTTAGAGAAGGGTTATAAAGTGACCAAGGTGTACGAAGTCTGGCACTACAAAGATATATCTGACAGTCTTTTTATGGAATATGTTAAATTATATCTAAAGGAGAAACAGGAAGCTTTAGGGTATCCAAATTGGTATACTTTTGATGTAGAATGTAAAGCATACATCAGTCATTTCTATGCTAAGGAGGGTGTTGTTTTAGAGGTAGAAAATATAGTATAGAATCCTGCTGAAAAAACAGATTTCAAAGCTGTTTTTGAATTAATCTGGGGGGAAATTTGGCCAGCGCCCCAATTTACTGAACACCACAATTGTCTCTTGAATCCCACCCAAGGAATGATGGACGCCACACCAATTTTACTTGTTGGTTGCTCGTTGGCAAAATTATTCATGGCACAAAGACTATATTTACAACTCATATGTTTCAGTATTCACAATTCAAAATTTACATCCAAATTTCATTTCCAATTTTCTAGTTCTGGCCTCTGTCCTTCTTCCGGTCGTTTCTTCCATCTTGCTTTCAGGGCCCGGACACTGTGAATCCAGCCCCTCTTCCATACCAGAACCAGGCCGGTTCCCCTTACCCGGGCTTTCGCCCTCCAAGCCCGGACACTTCTGATTCTGGTACCTGGCCTTAACCCCCTCCCCGCTTTTACCACCATGTCTGGGTTCTTTGTCCCCAGCCTGTGTATCCTACCCCCTACCCCCTTTACTCCCCTGCTCCCCCTTTTTCTTTCTTCTCCTCTCTGGGCATACCTGCCCATCCCTGCCGGGAGATTTTGCCCTAGCCCCCTGGCCCTCTGCTGCCTCTCTGCAGCCATATACGCCACCTGGCCCTATGCCCAGGGCCCCTAGGGCACTCAGCCTGCCCTCCATAGTCTTTCCTTGTGCCATACCAGTCCCCCCATCACCTTCCTTAATAAGGGTGGGAGAGTGGAAAAATTTCCCAGCAAAAGAGGTCATCCTGCCTGTGACCTGGCCTAATATACCCCTAATAGGCCTCTGGCCAGGACCTTTCATGTTTGAACTCCACTCCTCAGCCAATCCCTGAGGCACTGGCTTGACCTTGTAATTTTACCCTTTCCTGCCTGGTGATGTCACCAGACCCTTCCCCTTCTAATCCCCTCCCTCCCCTCCCCCTCCCCTTCTATTCACATCTTCCTGGTGGAGTATCAGTGGACAACCTGGATTGCCTTTTATTAGCAATCCCCATTGTCCCCTGAATCCCCCCAAGGAATGATGGACGCCACACCAATTTTACTTGTTGGTTGCTCGTTGGCAAATGTATTCATGGCACAAAAACTATATTTACACTCATATGTCTCAGTATTCACAATTCAAAATTTACATCCAAATTTCATTTCCAATTTTCTGGTTCTGGCCTCTGTTCTTCTGCCGGTCATTTCTTCCATCTTGCTTTTAGGGCCAGGACACTGTGAATCTGGCCCCCTCTTGCAGACCAGAATCAGGCCAGTTCCCCTTACCCGAGCTTTTGCCCTCCAAGCCCGGACACTTCTGAATCCTTTGCCTGGACCTATCCCCTTCCCTGCTTTTACCACCATGTCTGGGTTCTTTGTCCCCAGCCCATGTATCCTACCCCTACCCCTTTTCTCCCCCCCTTTTTCTTTCTTCCACTGCCCCTCCTCCAGCTCACACCGGACGGAGAGGGCTCCCCCCATGTGGGCTAGTATCCAAGTCCCTTTTAGGCTATCAGGATCACTAGCTCCCCAATGGGCTGTAGGAACAGATACATCCCAAATTCCGACAGGTGGACACCATCCGACCTGTACATTGCCGGCTGGTCATAAGAGATGTGTCTGTGCTGCAGATGCACTCCCCTATCTCTCTTATCCCCTTGGCCACCATCCTGTTTAAATGCTTTCTAACTTTCTTGATCAGCCTAACATCCCTCGCCCCCCTCCATACCCTCCTGGAAGTGATTTCGGACCAGCCGATTATCACCCTTGGCCACACTCTCTTATCCTTTCTAAGTCTCCCAAAATGTCCTGCCCTAATTCCCCCCCATGGCAGGCTCCCTAGATCACTGCCCTCCAGGTGCATAATGATGCAATCCAGGGTGCCCCACCATAATTTTAACTCCTCCATTAGAGGCATGAACTGTGCCCATTTCATCCCCCTGATGCCTTTCCATAGCACACTGGTGTGCTCTGTGTTGTAACTCAGCTCCTCTTCTCTGGAGGTGGCAACCACAAACCTTTCAGCCCAATATATGAAAGAATGCCCCACTATCCAGATCCTTCTCTTGGAACCTGCCACAGAAACAAAATAAAAGTGTGAGTTGTTTGCTGTTATTTCCTCACATACCTCTTGTAGCAGCTGGATCTCCAGTGCCTCACCTTTTATACGTCCGCCACTGCAGCCCCTTTTTCTGCTGCATCCCTGGCTGCCCCAATCCAAAATGAATGCAGTGCAAACTTGTTGGGATCCTCCCCCAGGAATGCCAGCACCTTCTTCAGGACTGCCCCTAACTGAAAATCTTGACCGGGGAACAATCCCCATGCTGGAACAGTACCACCCCAGGCAACCCTAAAACCTCCTATATTCCTCTAATGCACCCACCGTACAGCTGGCCGACTGGGATCTGGCCAGCGACACTTGGGTCCCTCTTCCCCCTTGATCCGTTTTGGACCTGGCCAAAGTGATGACTACCTTGTCCTGCCCCCACTGAACTTCCTCCTGTTGCAATGCCTGTCTGGTGGCCTCCCTTCTCAGGGCCACCACCTCCCCCACTCAATGTGCCTGCTACCATAACTGCAAACACAGCCTGGAACAGCACCCCTTCCTGCGCTGATGAGCATACTTTCTGGGTGGCCCCAAGACCCTTACCAGTAGCTCCCCCTTATGGGTTGTCTCCCATCCACCCAGGCCAGTTGGCCCTGCTGCCAACCTGTCACCATGCACTTTTATTGTCCTGTCGGCCCCTACTCCAGGCCATCCTTTGTTCTGACATTCCCAATGGATGCCCACCAAGTGCACCACCCTTGTGGCATGGGCCATCCCTTCCTCCCACATTTCCAGCACAAATCTCTTTACCTGCTCTCCCAGGGCCAGTTTGGCCCTGTCCCAACCATGTTTCTTTATGGACTCTTGAAACCTTGCCATCCTGCCTCGTATGCCCTCAATGTGTTGGCTGCCCAGGCCTCCCAATACCATGCCCTGGCCATGGCCCTCCAACTTCCCACATCTGGTTGGGTATCCTGGTCCTGTGTGGTGCTGCCTGAGGCACCAGTTCCTGACCTGTCGAGCTGTAAGCAGGAAATACTGTCAGCCACCTCATTCTTCAAACCCTCAATGTGCTGAGCTTTGAAAGATATGTTCAACCATAGCCCCAACAGGACCAGTCATCTGACTAGCCTTCCCACTGTCTTTATCTTCCCACCTTGTCTATTAATGACTTCTACTACCCCTTTATCGCACCAGAACAAAAGGTGATTACCTTGCATCCTATGCCCTAGACCTCCAGAGTCACCCATATTGGGAAAATCTCCAAGAATGTGATATCTTTCAGCCACCCCTTTTGCCCCATGATGCTGACCAAGGGTCTGACATCCAATCCAAGTGAAAACATGCCCCCATTCTTAGGGCCCCTTACACATCCGTGAATAGCTCCAGATCCACGCTCCTTTCCCATTCCTCCTGCCAGAATGTCACCCCATTGTTGCCTTCAAGAAACTCCTCCCATACTTGAAGGTCCTCCCACACTCCCCTCGGTAGATCCACCCAATGGTGCTGCAGCTGGGTCTTCCCTGTTGCACTCCCCAGCCTTCTTGTGAAGGCCCTGCCTGAGCTGATGGCCTTGTAGGCAGAATTAAGGTGCCCCAGCAGTTGCTGTACCTGTACCAGTGGCACCCTCTACCACCCCACCACCTGGGTGAGCAGGCCCCTCAGGTGTGCCACCTTGTCCCCAGGTAGCCAAAAACAACCCTCTTCAGTATCCACTTCTATGCCCAAAAATTCCAATTTTTGGGTGGGGCCCTTGGTCTTGCCCTGTGCCAGCAGTATTCCCACATGCTGGCACATAGTCTCAAAATCCCTTAACATCCCTTGTGCATCAACCTTGGATTCCCTGATGAGGAAGAAATCGTCCAGGTAGAGTACCACCCTCCTGTGCCCATAACAGGCCCTGAATACCCATTGAACCCAGGTGCTAAATGTTTCAAAAGTGGAGCATGACACCGAGCACCCCATGGGCATGGCCTTGTCAAAATATGTGCCCTCTGGAACTGAAAACCCAACAGGTCCTAATCCTTGGGCTGGACTGGTAATAGCTGAAAGGCTGCTTCTATGTCCTACAGCCTGCTCCAGTGAGGTAGTCAGGTATGCCCTCATTCACAGAGTAGCCCTCTGGGTAAGATAAGTGATGTATCAAGCG
Source organism: Neoceratodus forsteri (assembly GCA_016271365.2). NCBI lineage: Eukaryota > Metazoa > Chordata > Ceratodontiformes > Ceratodontidae > Neoceratodus > Neoceratodus forsteri. The sequence continues at coordinate 1,059,575,568 of CM028132.1, read as the reverse complement.
GAATTCCCCTGCCACCCTTTTTGGGCACAATCCCTAGTGGGGACACCTGGAAATGCTCACATGGTGGGGTCTCCAGTGGGCCCTCCATTCTGCCTTCCCTTATTTCCTTCTCAATCTTGGTCCCCACTATTCTGTCTTTCTCTTGCACTAACCCTAGGTTTTTGGCCCACATCCAAATTCTTTCTCCTTTAAAACCCAACGGGAAACCCTCTTTGAAACCTGCCCTGAGCAGTTCCGCTGCTGTCCTGTTCGGGTAGTCTGTGGTCCATTCCTCCACCACCACCACCCGGACGATGGGAGTGAATGCCAGCACGTAGTCCCATCATCCCTCTTTGTGTTCTTCCTTAGCACCATCCCCTGGGAGCGTAGTGCTGTCCTCACTGCCCACCCCCTGGGCTCTGCATTGCCCCCCTGGGCACCCCAAAAGGAATGATCGTGGTACTGCCCCCCATGTTGTCCCCCTCTGTCCCCTCCTTGCCAGCAGCTGGAAACCTGGTGCAACCCCCTGCACTTGGAGCAGACATGTCAAAATTTACAATTGCCCCATGTGCACATGGCCTTATTCTAGTCCCAACATGCCCTGACTGGTGTGGTGGCTGTAGCCTTTGTTGCTTGCTTCCCGGGTCCACTTTCCTCCCCAGATAGCATCCTCACCCATAATTCTGAATGGGTGTGGTCCCACCTCAAATCCACTTTTGCCACCATTCTCTTCTGGGATGCTTCATCATACTTTAACCACCCATACCCGACTTTTGCCTTATACGCGTCCCTGATAATGGACATGTATGTCAACAGGGGAATGGAGAGCTCCAGCTGTTTCTCCAACACCAACATGCTGTAAATGATGAAACCCCCTTGCCTGCTGTCGATGGTCTTCCCTTTGTATTTTGACTCCTCTGTATTGTGGCCCACCAATGCTAGGGCCACCACCATTTCTGACTTCCCCACTGACTTTTTCTGCTCATACCTCGTGGCCGGGTCCTTGTCCACTAGTCCAAAGATGTCCACATATTCCCCCTTCCAAATCTTTTCTTTTATAGACACCGGGACATGGTCCCTGATCGAGCATCCTGGGGGCCCGTCGTACAATTTTTTTGCTGCCTCTTTGGCCCCCCTCCCTTTTCAGCCCCTGCCCCCCCTGATCTTCAAGGCCTGCACTGGCCCATTCCATTTTCTCCAAACCTGCATCACCCATATCCCCAAGGAGCCCCTCCAAATACTCCTTCAGCCCGTTTTCATCCAAGAGATCCCTGACATTTTTACCACCATCCGTGTTCCCACCATCTGGCTCCAGTGCGGGCAGTGGCACTGGGATCGGTGTGGGCTGTGGTGCCTCCCATCTGTGTCTCTTGCCCCCTGTTCCCCTACCCAAGTGCTCCTCTCGCTCCTTCCATTTTCTCAGGGCCTCCTCCTCTGCCTCCCACTGCTTTGCCACTGCCACCAGCTCCAACATTTGTCCCATCAGCTTAGATGCCACCTGCATCATTCTCTCACTGGACAGTTGGGCTTTCTTAGGTGCCATGTTGCTTCTTGTATCACTGTGTTCAGGGAAGGGGGAAAAACACTTGTTCAAACATGTGCATGTACCTTCAACCACATGGAAAAACACACATCCTCATTGTACTACCTGGAGACCGGGGTTGGGGGGAACCACACCATGGTCCTAGATCTCCTTCCCTGCTGTGTACTGAAACCCTAACCACTCCCCACGGGGATGGCTTGCGAAGAAAACTGTCCTTTGGGCCAAACTGATGCTATATGATAGTATAAAACATTACAACAAGAAAAGACAAACCTTGATTTTGCTGTGTAATAAAACATATCTGATGTGAATTCAATCATGTCCCTAATATGGAAACTTGTAGTAGGAAGCACTGGGCTGATTGCAGTTCTGATTCAGTGTCTCTTAGTGCAGAATAGTTGAAAGCGTTCACCCCTCACAAAGAAGACAAGTTAGGCGGTTTCTTCAAGGAAAGTCTGTTTATTTCACCATTAATCCACTGTGTAAGCTAACAGCATTACAGAAGAGTGGCAAAGGTATACCTTCATCTTACGTTTAATATTTTCTTTTATAGTGATAAGGGCTGGGGAGGGGGGATCCTACACTATGGAAAAGGGGCAAGGGACACTATTTTGTTTTACAGTGATTGGGGTGGGGGGAGCTGGTCCAGCACATTCAGCCTGATGCAGCCATGACAATGAACCCATTATGGGCATGCATGAGGCCCGTTTGTGCCATGCATGCCCAATTAGCTCATTTGCATGTTTGGGATGAATATCGCTCATGTGGGACACAGTGCATCTGTATATGCACCATACATTCCCCATTGGCGGTCTTCAGCTCCACACCCTGGATGAGCTACACCATACATGGTGGCTGCCTGCTATGTGCCATGCATCCATGGTCCAATATTCAGACAGAATGTGCACTCTGTTCCAATCATTCATTCTTTTTGAATATTGCGTCAGAACCGATTAGACCAATTATTTTGTGCATTTGTCTAACTCTGAATATGGGGCCCACTTTAAATATTTAAGCACATGTCATCCTACAGAGGATGCATCAATGTGCCTTGTCTGTAATAGCGTAGGGAAGGATGCAACCATTTGTTCTTGCTGGTTTGGGTCATGGTGGAAACCAAAATATGAAAGTAATCTAAAAGAAAAAAAAAAAACCTTGGTCAAAAAGCACTGAGACAAGTGTTATGCAGAAAGGGCATTGACAATAAAGCTAGGTTTCAAGGAAATGTAAAATTACACATATCCCCATAATTCATTGCATCATGAGAAGTAAATGCAAATTACCATGAAAGAGTTTAGACTGGTTCTGCTTTAAGCAAGAGTGTATTGTGCCAAGTGGCTTTTCACTCACTCTTCAAAGGCTGAACACAGATGACTCAGACATGTCTTTCATTCTATGCAAGACTTATCATTGTACCTCATCTGTAGCAGCCCAAAAAGTAGAGATGCAGCAAGGTATTATTCCACCTGTGAAGTGCACAGGAAGTCCACCACTCCGCATCGTGGAACACTGCACAAAGCTCATTCAGAAAAGTGGAATTTTGCCTTTCTGAGTGCACTTTGCATTGTATTACTTTGCCTTATTCCGCATTGCTGTAAAATAAGGGAAAGTGAGTGATAAATGGGTCACAGATCACATGGCTCACACAGTCTTATAGTCTTCAGGTCACATGCTTCCCTTCAGGCTGCAGCAGGAAGTCAGGAAGTGAAGTAGTTTCACTTTCACCTTGTTGTAGCAGAAGGAGCTAGCAGAGCTGGTGAAAGCTGCTGGAAAGCAAATCAGATATAAAATATCTAAAAGTTGATTTTTTTTTTACCTAATTTGCTGGGGATTTTTTGCGGAGTGTGAAAGTGTATTATAGCGTGTGTTTATTTTTTGTTAGTTGTGTGTGAATTTTTTTCTGTGAGTGTGTGTCTGTGTGAAAGAAACAGAGAGAGAGAGACACTAATGAAGGGTGATCGAGGATGAGGTGATTTTATACACTGTGCAGTAGGGGATCATGTCGGAGTCCACACACATGGTGGTGTTCTCCAAATAAACCACAACATCATATGTGGAGGTACCCCACCTGAAGCATTTAGTTTTTGCTGGCAGCACCACCTCCGGACATAGCACACAACAATGCCCCCTATGCCACCACCATCTGCTATGGCACCTGTACCAGCTCCACATGTTTCAGCCCCCGGCTTCAATCAGGCAGCAGCAGGTGGCAGTAACACATGGGCCCCACCCATGCCTGTGCATGATCCTCCCCCAACTCTGTGGTATGGGTGTTTTTCAGTACACTGCCTGATGACATCAGTGTAGTGAAATGCAACATCTGTGATACTCCATTGAGCCACGGCCCTAGGGGCACTCACCTGGGAACTGGGAGACAGCGCACCCATATGCTAAACCACCTGTGTGGGATGCCAAGGTGGCAGAAGTTGGACGAAATGTGCCTGCTGGCCCTTATGGAAGTTCTGGCCAAGATATTGTGGCACATTGTGCACCTGCACCTGCATGACGTGGTGTTAAGATATGGAATGCAAGCGGTAATGTTGCTGCTCCACCACAACCACCACCACCACCACTTGCTACAGTAGTAGGCGACTGTGGTAACAACTCCAACTCCCTGCACACAGAGCTATGTGGCCATGTTGTGGAGTGAGATGGATGCAGTTAACCACTGTCTCGATAGTATGCATCAGCAGTTGGATAGAACTGAAGGTCACCAGCTCCAGATAATGGGGATGCTCCAACTGCTACTCTCCCTCCAGGACATAGAAACCTATATATATATATAACTAACTCTCACCCCATGACATGTGTAAAGCAGCAGAAGTATAGGAGAATGGGGTGATAATTGAGACCACGATCAATCCGCACCCCAATGCGGTTGGGGGTGAGGCAGGGGTCAAAGGGGTTTTCAACCTAACAGCAATTTCCTCACTTTTGTCGCTGTGGAACAACCCTAACTAATGCATTAAATGGAGTTTTTGCCTCTAATTTCCCTTCCTTTTGAGAATAACAGAAATAGTGAATGTAATGCAGCGGCGGGAGCAAGGCCCTTTGGGCCCAGCGCTCCCGCTGCATATCTTACGTTAAGCGGGGCCTGGGGCCCCGCCACATGATGTGTTGTGGCATACTAACAGGGACAGCAACGCAAAACAGAAATGTAGCACAGTGGCGACATGGTAACACAAGCACCAATGAGAACAGAAAGGGTAACACATGGTGGCGAGGACGGAATGGTCTGCCATGTGATATGTTGTCACATAGTAACATGGTGCCTGCAAACAGAAATGTCAATGGGCATGGTGATGTAAAGTGAAACAGTAAGATAAACAGTACTGTAGACAGAAATGGCAAAAAATAACAGAAACGCAAGCGCAAATGAAAACGCAATGGATAACGCACATGGTGGCGCAGACGGCAATGGTAAGTGAAATGGGTATGGATCCGCAAGCGGAAAGGGCAACAGTAACAGTAATGTAAGCGCACAGGCTGGTTTTCCCCAAAATCTGCATTGAGAAATACAGTGAGTACAAATAATGTATGCAAAATAATGAGTTTCGGCGCAGAAAATGAGATCTTGGAATACTAAATACATTATATCTCAGGAACCGTACGACGTAGAAAAAAAATTTAAAAGTCATATTATTTACAACTGCCCTGGCTAATTTGAGTCTTAGCCCCATAATTTTCTGACGAAAAGTCCGTATCTTGCACCGTTTCCGAGATACGGGCCCTGAAAGGCGTGGCAAACGCCATAATGTTATCCTATGGGAAAAAAAGAAAACTTCGGAGCACCATAACTTTGCCTCCCTGTAATGTTTTTTCACCAAACTACTGAAAGGCACATCTGCGGGCTGTTGGCTGTCATCCCTCCAAATTTCAGGAAAAAAGACCAAACCATTGTTTTGCAGCAGGGCTCCAAATGATTTCTGTTAAGTGTCGGGTGCCGTAATGTTATCCTACGGGAAAAACCGTCAATTTTGGAGTGCCGTAACTTTGCCGCCATGTGATATTTTTTCACCAAACTACTGAAAGGCACATCTGTGTACTGTTGGCTGTCTTCCTTCCAAATTTCAGGAAAAAAGACCAAGCCGTTATTTTGCAGCAGGGTGCCAAAGGATTCCTGTAATGCTTGGGCATAATGTTATCCTATGGGAAAAACTGTCAGCTTTGGAGTGCCATAACTTTGCCGTCGTGTAATATTTTTTCAATACAACACTGAAAGGCACATCTGTGAGATGTCAGCTGCGTTCCTTCCAAATTTCAGCCCAAAACTCCCAACGGTTATTTTGCAGTGCAGTGCCAAAGAATTGCTGTCATTTTCCCACAGACTAGAAAATTACTGTCGCAATTTGCGAAAGCTTTCGCAAAAATTTGCGACACTTTCGTGAGCACGAAAGTAATTTGCGAAAGTACTTTTTCCAGAAATTTGAAAAACATATTTCTGGGGTGTTTTACCACAAAATAAAGACATGGCAAGCATCCTCGGGGCCCGACTAGGTGAATACAAAAAAAATTAGGTTGCTAGAGGGTCCCAAATTTAAATGCCAACCATTTTTCTGATCACCAACTGAAAACAAAATGGCCGATTTGCGAAAGTAACAGGCCCATTTGCGAAAGTAAAAATGCATTTGCCAAAGTGTTGAACTTTTTGTTAACTTTTCCCATTGACTTATAATGGGAAACTGTTTTTTGAATAACTTTTGAACCGTTTAATATTTTTTCACGAAATCTTCAAAAGGCACATCGGGGACCCTGGCTGCCGTTCCTGAAGATTTCGGGCTGGTCATGCAAACTGCTATGCGACCTGTAGGCGCGATCACAGAATTCCAAAAGCGTAAAGCGTGCGCTGAGATCCACTTAATAACTCCGCAGCTATATCCGACATTAGCAATAAACTTGGCAGATCCCAAGGCTATGATTCTTGATCATAAATTCCAAATTTCAGGCAAATCCATCAAACGGTTGCAAAGTTATTAAGGTGCAAAGTTTTGGGGTTTAACATAGAAATGGCTCCTCAACCCTAACTATGGTAGCACTACCGTGCTACCATAATATATATTATATATATCATTTTTTTTTTTTTTGCTGCTTGGCATCCCCCTAGCCCTGCAAACAGGCTTGCCAGGCTCTGACAACCTGCCTCTTCTTACTCTGGTCTTGTCCCCCTCCTGAATGGGATCACCAGCAGCGGACCTAGGTGTCCAGAAGGGACAGCGCTGGAGCTGGCTCATTAGCAGGGGCCAGCATTTTTGCTGCTGTGATTCCCTCGGGGGCAGGGACATGATGGCCTGCGTCCGTCCCACCCCATACGTGCTGGCACTGATCACTGTGGTACTCCTGGCCTCTGCAAGGGGTCAACATTGCATGGGATAATCAACCTCATCTCCCCCCAGAATAGGAGAGCAGTCCAGTCAATGCTCAGTGCTACTCCCCCCGGCCAGCCCTCTGACTCCCTGGTCCATTCCTGAACCCAGGTCGTCGGCATCGCAGATGGCAGCCATGCCTCTGCACCAACGGGCCAGTGGAAGAAACCTAGTTTTGTTTAAAATGTTTGTCCTTCCTCCTGACTTCTTGCACCCACCACCCTCTCTGTGAAATATTACTTCCTGGTGTTCTCCCTCAATCCTCACAATCAACCACTGATCTGTTTTCAAATGTTGCCCCCTTCTTTGTGCACAGCTTTTTTTCAGCATAATACTACCCTCTTGTATGTTGATTATTCCCTTTTGGTACTTCTTAGTTTCTATCATGCCCCACCCCACCCCCTTCATTTAGCTTATACGTAATGTCCTTCAGTGTCTCTTTCATTTTTGGACTTCATTTTAATGTGATGGCTCCCAGTTCATCCCAGTATATCATATCCCCCATAGAAACATAGAAATGTGATGGCAGATAAGGACTGATTGGCCCACCTAGCCTGCCCATTTCCCTACCTAATGGATAAGCTGCAGATCCTTGTTAACCAACAGACTACTTCCTCCTACCCCACCACTAGAATTGCCTTATGTCTGTCCCATGCATTCTTGAATTCCCCCACTGTTTTTGACTCAACAACCTCCTCAGGAAGGCCACTCCATGCATTTACAACCCTCTCTGTGAAGAAATACTTCCTCACATTACCTCTGAGCCATCCCTCCTCTATCTTCAGATTGTGCCCCCTTGTTCTTGTACATCTCTTTTTCTGAAAGATGCTACCCTCTTGGACTTTGTTGATTCCCTTGAGGTATTTGAAAGTTTCTATCATGTCCCCCCTCCCTCCTTTCCTCGAGGCTATACATCTTAAGCTCCTTTAGTCTTTCTTTATACGTCTTCTGGTGCAGACCCTGCACCATTTCGGTTGCCCTCCTCTGAACAGCCTCCACTCTGTCTATGTCTTTGTGGAGATGGGGTCTCCAGAACTGTACACAATACTCCAGATGTGGTCTTACCAACTGTTTGTACAGAGGGCCAACAACTTCCTGTTTTCTACTGGTGATGACTCTTACCTTTACATCCCAGTATCCCCCCAGCCCTTCTTACTGCCTTCTCACATTGCTGGCCCATCTTTAGGGCATCTGATATGAGTACCCCCATCTCCCTTTCCATTTTTGTTGTTGTCAGTATCTCACCCCCCATTGTGTACTCTTCCCCTGGGTGTTTGTTTCCCAGGTGCATTCCTTTGCACTTCTTTGTGCTGCCATACATTTGACCATTCCTCCAACCTTGCCAAGTCCCATTTTCATCCTGTCCACCCCACCTTGCATATCAACCCTTTTGCAGATCTTTGTGTCATCTACAAATAGACATACTTTCCCTTCCAGTCCCTCTGCAATGTCACTTATAAAGACATTAAAAATGGCTGGCCCCAGTACTGAACCCTGTGGTACACCACTAGTAACCCCCCATTCTGCACTGTGGACTCCATTTACTATTACCTGCTGTGTCCTGTTGTCTAGCCAGTGTTTTACCCAGGCTACCATCCTGGGACCCACTCCCAGGCTGGCTAATTAGTTACTTAATCTTTTATGTGGGACTGTGTCAAATGACTTGCTAAAGTCTAGGTAGACCATGTCCACAGTCCCTCCCTGGTCAACTACTTTGGTCACCCAGTGAAAGAAATCAATTAGATTTGTCTGACATTACCTTTCTGCTGTGAATCTATGCTGTCTTGGGTCCTGTGCCCCACTGGACTCTAGGTACTCAACAATTCTCTCCTTCAGAAGTGATTCCATCATTTTCCCTACCACTGAGGTCAAACTGACAGGTCTGTAGTTTCCTGCCTCTGTCTTGCTCCCACTTTTGTGAAAGGAATCACATCCGCCCTCCTCCAGTCCTCAGGTACCACACCATCCTCCCATGATTTATTAAAAAGGGTAGACAGTGGTGTTACTAGTTCTTCCCTTAGTTGTTTTAGAATTCTAGGGTGAATCCCATCAGGCCACATTGATTGATTTATCCAGCACCAGTTTTAAGAGTTCTTTCAGAACCCTTTCTTCTGTGAAAGCACTAATATCAACACCCCCTATCCAGAGTGCTTCTATTGACTGGATTAGGCATCTCCCCCTGCTTTTCCATTGTGAATACTGAGCAGAAGTATTCGTTCAGTATCCCTGCTTTTTCACAGTCTCTCTCTGCCCAACAACCTTCCTCTTTATTCAGTCTCAGTATCCCTGCCTTAGTCTTTCTTTGTTTCCTAATGTACCTATAAAAAGGTTTTATCCCCCTTCTTAACTGAGGTGGCTATCTTTTCCTTGGTTTAAGCCTTTGCTGTTCTGGCTGCCTTCCTTGCTTCCTTCTTCTTTAACTGGTACAGTTCTCTGTCCTGCTCTTTCTGTTTCCTTGTACTTCCTGATTGCTATCTTTTTCTCCCTTACCTTCCCCGCAACTTCTTTTGAGAACCATAGTGTTTTTTTTTCCTTTCATTTTGATTTATTTGCTTCACACAAAGGCTTGTTGCCTCTGTGATGGCGGTTTTGATGTTTCCCCATTGTTGCTCCACCTAACCTTCTTGCCTGCCTGCTGGTGCTTTTCTGAGGCACTCTCCCATTTTGACAAAATCAGCCCTCCTGAAGTCCAGTACCTTCACTTTAGCGTAGCTTGACTCTACAGCTAAGTTTATTGTGAACCACACTGTTTGGTGGTCGCTGGTTCCCAGATGGCTACCCACTTCAAGATCAGAAATCCTTTCTCCGTCCCCATTTGAGAGTACCAGATCTAAGATTGCTTCCTCCCAAGTGAGTTCCAAAACTAGCTGTTTGAGGCATGCCCCCTGTAGGGCATCAAGAATGGCCCTGCTCTTGGATGTGGCTGCAGCAACGGTGCTCCAATTAACATCTGGCATATTCAGGACCCCCATCAGCAATATCTCCCCTTTCTCTGCCATCACAAGGATGCCTTCTGTCATTTTCTTGTCCATTTCCTCCCCCTGAGATGGGGATCTGTATAAAACCCCTGTGCAGATTGTGGAGCTATTTTCCAGTCTCCAAGGTGACCCACAGTGCCCTTTATCCTCCCTATTTACCCTTTAGTTCTGTTGCTTTGATTCCTTCCATTACATAGAGAGCTACTTCTCCTCCTCTTCTTCCCTCCCTGTCCCTCCTGTAGATTGTGCACCCTGGTATGTTGACATCCAAGTCACGGTTCTCTGTGTACCATGTTTCTGTGACTGCCATGATATCCAGGCATCCCTCTTCCATCAAGGCCACCAATTCTGGGAGCTTTTTACCTAGACTATGGCACTGGTACTCATTACCCTCAATTTTTGTATGGCTTTATTTCTTGTTGCCCCATCCTTGCCCTTCTCCCTATTGACTGCTCTATCTTGGTGTTTACTTCACTAACTACACTGATTTTTTTGGGGGGGGGCTAGGATTTCCCTTCTCCATTTCAGTGTCCCCTCCCCCGGCTAGTTTCAATGCTTGCCAATGAAGCATTTAAATCTATCACCTAGGATCCTGGTTACCCTCCTGGATAGATGCAGACCATCACACCTGTATAGGCCTGCATCCCTCCAGGTGGAGCCCCAGTCCCCAATGAAGCCAAATCCCTGAGCTCTGCACCAGTTTTTCAACCAGTCATTGAATCCTATGGTGCAGAGTAACATAGCCTCATCCACGCCATAGACAGGTAGCAATTCTGAGAAAGTTACCATGTGTGCTACTTGTCTAAGGCCCCTCCCCAACTCCACAAACTCCTGTTGCAGTGCTGTGATCCCATTCTCAGCCAGGTCATTCAGCCCTAGGTGGATAATGATATCCAGTTCACTCCCACTTGCAGCTGCTCCCATGATCCTGAGGATTTGTTTCCTGTCCCTCCAAGCCATGGTGCCAGGCAGGCACCTTATCTCCCTTCCCCTCCCCCCCAGTTCTACCCCCTAACAGTTGAGTCCCCCACCAGGAGTTGTTTCCTTCCCCATGGGGTCCTGTGCCACCCTCCTGTGGGTATCCATTGTGGAGGTTACCAGCATCCTCCTTGGTCTCCACTGTGGGTGCCTCCATAGTGGTTTCATGCTCCACCAGAGTGGAGAATGAACTGTTGAGAGGCACAGCTGAAGGGATGTTCCTCTTTTCCACCACCCTCACCCATGTCTGACCCCACCATGATCCAACCACTTCTCTTGTTTGGCAACCTCTGAGGCAGTGGTGGTTGCCTGGGTGGTCCCAGGGGGGACAGGTTTCCTGAATCCTTGCCAGGTCATCATACAGACAAACAACCTTCTCCCTCAGACCAGAGATGTATCTGCAAATAGGGCAGCAATGCAGTCTCCAGAATGTCTCCCAGAAGACTGCTGCTCCACTGCCAGTGCATTGCACCACTCCCCACATGTCTGTGTCCCTTCCTGTTACAGATGCTTTTCTTTTTTTCTTGTTTTAGTGTGTGCAAGCTTGTGAGTGCCTCTACCCCCTCTTCAGTGTGCTGTGCCTTTAAGGATATGAACAGGTGCATGTTGTTAGCAGTTTTGGGAAGTGATGTTAGAACCCCGCTATAAATGACATTGTGTACTTGGGGTGGGTGGGGTGACAGGCAGGGTGGGTGGGAGTAAACCTATGTCATTCAGAAACTATCAACTGCAACTCTGACCCTCCCCCAGGGAGTGCCTTCCTTCCTTTCAGACACCTATTTCACAGAGGTTAAGTAACAGGTCTAGTCACAAATTACTGCAAATATCTCCCAGCTACAGTTCCTCCCTGGCAAATTAAACTTTAAATGAAGAAAAGTCAACCCCAAAAACAGAATCAATACTAGTTACTTACACAGGTTCAAAAAGTAATAATTCAGTTCAGTGTAGTCTAGAAAATAACTTCATTGATTCAAGGAAGCTGTGGCTGCTTTCTCTCGCTCTCTCTGTCTCAGCAGCCAAAGACAACAAACAACTCCTTTTTTAAATCCACAGTTCAACTAGGCCCCTTTCAGCGCCTACCCTTAACAGACACCTATTTCACAGAGGTTAAGTAACAGGTCTGGTCACAAATGACTGCAAATATGTCCAGACTAGAGTTCCTTCCTGGTAAATTAAAGTTAAAATGAAGAAAAGTCAACCCCAAAAACAGAATCAGTACTAGTTACTTACACAGGTCCAAAAAGTAATAACTCAATTCAGTGTAGTTCAGAAAATAACCTCCTTAATTCAAGGAAGATGTGGCTGCTTTTTTTCTCTCTCTCTGTCTCAGCAGAAGACAGCCCTCCTTACTTCCTTCTCACATTTCTTGTATACCTTTGTCGTCTGACACAGGTCACTGTCCATTTTTGTTGTTGTTATTCCCCCTTCCCTTTGTGCACTGTTATGTGTATAATGTTAAGTGTGTGTTCCATCTTTCTTTCACACAACTTTGTTTGCCTTCCCAAAATGGTAAGAACCATGCCCCAAAACAGATGAAATAAAATAAAGTACAAAACTAGTTTCCTTGCCCTCATTATATTCCTACATAACAAAACCATAAAGCCAGCACTCCAGATGAATAAATGCCAAGAAAAAAATGTTTACTGCTAGTGAAAATGTATTTATGGCACAGAAAGGCACAGAAATGACCCTTTCACTTTGGCAGTTAGGCTTTCATTAGGGTTCCCCTAATGAAGGCCTAAGCACTGAAGCACAGGGGTCATTTGTGTGTGGCTTGTTTTGCCATCAATACATTTGCATAAGCAGTGAACATTTTGTATTTGCATTTATTTATCTGGATTGCTGGCTTTCTGGTTTTCTCTTGGACTTTTGGAGATAGCTGCTCTCTAGCAGCAGCCATCCCCAGTGTTAGAGCAGCATGCTTCTGGACCTTTTGTATTCCAACTTAATGTCTGTTTACCATGAAATATTTTTTGTGCCTTACCAATGTTCCCTTTCTGTCATGGTTTGTTTGTTGAAAATCAGGAGTGAGCAGTGTAATAATGTGCTAAACAGCATGTGTGCAGTGTCGGGTGCACACTGCCCTGCCCTCTGAAAACATATATGCTAGCTGACTTGTTTCACTATTGATGGTATAAAGAATATGTAACATATTTTATTTGTACCATCACTAACTGTGGCCCAACTCATATAATATGCTTTTAGGGGGCTGGGCAGTGTGTATCTAACAGTGCACACATCACATGCTGTTTATCAGATTATTGCACTGTTCACTCCTGCTTTTCCACAGACGCACACAGCAAGACAGAAATGAAATATTGCTGAGACCAGTAAAATAATTTTGTTTTGGAAACAGAGATTATTATGTTGGAATATAACAAGGAAGGGAAGGACACCACTTTTTTATCTTATTTTCTGAAGAATGTTTTTGCCCACTGTTTGCACAAATCTTGAGATGCTGTCATGCCCAGAAAATTGCCAACTCCAGATGAAGAGAAATGAGAGCTGAAAATGGAATGAAAAGTCTCCATGAATTAATGGCGCACTCAGTCATGTATACACTGCTGCCACCCAGTCCCCAGAATTAATGTGCACACCCAAAAATGCTGCTCTCTTATGCCCAGAAAATTCCCAACTCCAGATGAAGAGAAATGAGAGCTGAAAATGGAATGAAACATCTCCTTGAATTAATTGTGCACTCAGTCATGCATGCACTGCTGCCACCTAGTCCCCAGAATTAATGTGCACACCAAAAATGCTGCTGTCTTATGCCCAGAAAATTCCTTACTCCAAATGAAAAAAAATGAGACCATAAAGTGGAAAGAAAATCTCCATTAATTCATGCCACACTCAATCATGCATGCACACTCTCTAATAAGAACTATGTCCCCTGCTGCAGCTGTTGGAATTTTAGGTAATGTTTCTTGACCTGATTGGGCTGATGCAGTGTCTTGCCAAATGATCTGCTAGAAGGATGACCCAACCATTGAGTTAACCACCCATGATGATGTGATAATGCTATTGGTTGCCCAGTGTCTGCTGCATTGAACTCCAACAGGAAGGATGCCCTCTGTATGTACACTAATACTACCCTTGGTAAGGTAATGTACCTGGCACCATCATGGTTTTCCAGAGAACCTGACCTTTAATGTTCATATCCATATGTGTTACATATATATATTAGAGGCAAAAAAAATCCATTTAATGCATTAGTTAGGGTTGTTCCACAGTGACAAAAGTGAGGAAATTCAGTGTGAGGGTTGAAAACCCCCCTTGGACCCCACCCCCCAACCGGCATTGGAGTGTGCATTGGGGTCATCAGCCCTAACTCTCACCCCATCACATGTGTAAAACAGCAGAAGTACAGGAGAATGGGGTGAGAGTTAGGACTGATGATCCCAATGCACACCCCAATGCCGGTTGGGAGGGTGGGCGGTCCAAGGGGTGCTTCAACCCTAACACCGAATTTTCTCACTTTTGTTGCTGTGGAACAACCCTAACTAATGCATTAAATGGAGTTTTTTGCCTTTAATTTCCCTTCTTTTTGAGAATGATAATGAGAAATAGTGAATGTAATGCAGCGGCGGGAGCTTGGGGCCAGATGATGTCTTGTGGCATAGTAACAGGAACAGCAACGCAAACAGAAGCGCTAACAGTGGAGCACATGGTAACACAAGCACGAATAAGAACAGAAAGGGTAATGCACACGGTGGCGTAGACGGGAATGGTCTGCCACGTGATGTGTTGTCACATAGTAACATGGTGCCTGCAAATGGAAATGTCAATGGGCATGGTGACGCAAAGTGAAACAGAAAGAGAAGCAGTACTGTAGACACAAATGGCAAAAATTAACAGAAACGCAAGCGCAAATGAAAACGCAAAGGATAACGCACATAGAGCCCCATGCTCACACCATGTAATGCGGCGGCGGGAGCGTGGGGCCCAACCACATGATGTCTTGTGGCATAGTAACAGGAACAGCAATGCAAACAGAAGCACTAACAGTGACGCACGTGGTAACGCAAGCGCGATTGAGAACAGAAAGGGTAATACACACAGTGGCGTAGACGGGAATGGTCTGCCACGTGATGTGTTGTCACATAGTAACATGGTGCCTGCAAACAGAAATGTCAATGGGCATGGTGACGCAAAGTGAAACAGAAAGAGAAACAGTACTGTAGACACAAATGGCAAAAATAACAGAAACGTAAGCGCAAATGAAAACGCAGCGATAAATCTATACGGTGGCGCAGACGCCAACGGTAAGTGAATGGTACGGAACCGCAAGCGGAAAGGGCAACAGTAACAGTAATGTAAGCTCACAGACTGGTTTTTCCCAAAACCTGCATAGAGAAAGACAGTGAGTACAAATGATGTATGCATAATAATGAGTATCGGAGCAGAAAATGAGAACTTGGAATACTAAATAGGTTATATCTCAGGAACCGTAAGACGTAGAAAAAAAAATTAAAAGTTGTATGGTTTACAACTGTTCTGGCTAATTTTGTACTTAGCCCCCATTAAGGGGCTAAGTTTTTTTCTGACGAAAAGTCCATATCTTGCACCGTTTCCGAGATATGGGCCCTGAAAGGTGCGGCGAATGCCGTAATGTTATCCTATGGGAAAAAAAGAGAAGTTCGGAGTGCCATAACTTTGCTTCCCTGTAATATTTTTTCACCAAACCACTGTGGGCTGTTGGCTGTCTTCCCTCCAAATTTCAGGAAAAAAGACTAAACCGTTATTTTGCAGCAGGGTGCCAAAGGATTCCTGTAATGCGTCGGGTGCCGTAATGTTATCCTATGGGAAAAACTGTCAACTTTGGAGTGCCGTAACTTTGCCGCCATGTAATATTTTTTCAATACAACACTGAAAGGCACATCTGTGATATGTCATCTGTATTCCCTCCAAATTTCAGCCCAAAACTCCCAACCGTTCTTTTGCAGTGGAGTGCCAAAGAATTACTGTTATTTTGGGCATAGTGTTGCAATTTACGAAAGCTTTCACAAAAAATTTGCGACACTTTCATGAGTGCAACACTACTTTGCGAAAGTACTTTTTCCAGAAATCTGAAAAACATATTTCTGGGGTGTTTTACCCCAAAATAAAGACATGGCTAGCATCCTCATGGTCCGACTAGGTGAATACAAAAAGAATTAGGTTGCTAGAGGGTCTCAATTTTAAATGCCAAGCATTTTTCTGATCACTAACTGAAAACAAGATGGTGGATTTGTGACAGTAATAGGGCCATTTGCGACAGTAAAAAATGCATTTGCGACACTGTCGAACTTTTTGTTAACTTTTCCCATTGACTTATAATGGGAAACTGTTTTTTGAATAACTTTTGAACCGTTTAATATTTTTTCATGAAATCTTTGAAAGACACATCGGGGACCCCAGCCACACGTTCCCTGAAGATTTCGGGCCAGTCGTGCAAACCATACGACCTGTAGGCACGACCGTAGGATTCCAGAAAAAGCATAAACCTGCGCGCAGATCACACTTAATAACTCCACAGCCGTATACTCCACTGGTACAAAACTTGGCAGATCCCAAGGTATATGGTTCTTGATTGTGTATTCCAAATTTCAGGTAAATATATCAAACGGGTGCAAAGTTATTAAGGTGCAAATTTTTGGGGTTTAACATAGAAATGGCTCCTCAACCCTAACTATGGTAGCACTTCCGTTACATATATATATATATATATATATATATATATATATGATATGACATGACATGGCCTGAGTGAAGATATCATATTTATCTTCACGAGATACAAATGATATCATGATATCTCATGAGTGGCGAAGCCATGAGTGAGATATCTTGATGTCATTGGCCTCGAGTGAAGATAAATATGATATCTTCACTCAGGCCATGTCATGTTCTGTTTATACAACACGTTTTGGGCCATTGAAACACAACCACCCCCCCCCCCTACACACAGAAATAACCCCATATATTGCTCACAAACATAAGAGATGCCACATGTTAAATACATTTTGTGGTTCATCCTGCTATTTAAAATGTATTTAAAGGAGGTTACATGGTTGATCCTGCCATTATTTCAGAATAAGCAATAATTTAAAATAGTGTTTGGTTAATTCCACCACTGTGATGTTTATTAACTGTAGGGTACTTTCATTTTCCGTGCCAACATGTAGCGTGACCAAGAGGTCTGAAAACTGCACTATTATGTGCTGTTTTAGTCTTTCACAATGGCATTGTGTGTCACAAGTCCTGAAAACGGCATACATTTGTACACTTTCACTCTCTTTTGTCAAAATAAGCTCCCGATTCTACAGAGAGAACAGCGAGTGACTCTGCAGCTTCAGAACAGAAGTAGCGTTAGCGAGTGTTGATATGGCAACACTCGCTAATGCTTAATTCTGTTCTAAAGCTGCAGGGTCGCTCGCTGTTCTCGCCACAGAATCAGGAGCTTATTTTGACAAAAGTGAGTGTCCCAGAGACTCAGCATTATGTGTTACATGAATCTGCGCTGTTAAAGTGTGACACTTTCGGTCCTCACCAGTCAGGTCCTGATGATGGTTCTCCCCCCACAGACCGAGCGACATTGAGAGGGATAGACACAGGATGGTGCACTGGCTAACAACGGGTGGGATCTGGCTACCACCTGTAAACTTGCTACCATGATCATCATTCCTGTGGAACTCGCTGCAGCTACACTTCCCTCCTTGTAAGATTGTGGTGTGGATTAATTCAGCTACAGTGCTCACCCCAGTTACAGAAACCCACCCTGGCATCAGTCTTCACTTAGCAACTTGCACGGGTACCAGGACAGAGATGGAAAGATGCATTCACAGGACAGTGTACAGCGGAGCAGAGTTGACAGCATCTGCATTCAGGCAGCATCTTGCACAGGACTGTGGAGACACACAGAGACTTCAACGGGACAGTGATGTGTGGCACTACTGCACTAACGGGGTGGGATTAGCACTCTCACTCTCTCTCTCTCTCCCTCTCTCTCACTGATGCTGTACGAGTGGTTGGGGGATGACATATGGGTGGTTGAGGAAGGGGGCAGCAACCAAGGGGATTGTACTCTGCAGTGCATCTCGATTACTTACTGTTTCATTGATAGACAAAGACACAATACTAACAGGGGGTGGAATTAACTATCTCACCGATGCTGTACAGGTGGTTGGGGGATGATGTATGGGTGGTCGAGGAAGAGGACAGCAACCAAGAGAATTGTACTCTGCAGTATGTCTCGATTACTCAGCCATAGCAACACTCGCTAATGCTACTTCTGTTCTGAAGCTGCAGGGTCACTCGCTGTTCTCTCTGTAGAATCGGGAGCTTATTTTGACAAAAGTGAGTGAAAGTGTACAAATGTACACAGTTTTCAGGACTTGTGACACACAATGCAATTGTGGAAGGCCATAACAGCGTATAATAGTGCAATTTTCAGACTGCTCAGTCACGCTACATAATAGCAGGAACAGGGTCTAAAGTGAAAGTGATACTGAAAAGATGGCACAGATGGCAGGATCAACCAGATTAGTTTTGAAATTACGTATAGGAACATGGAGATAACAAATGACGTACAGGAACATGAAGATATCAATGATATCTTCACTGCCTAGCTGAGATATCACTTTTTATCTCAACATTTATGCCAAAACACATGTTGTATAAATATATAGAGATAGAGATATTTATATTTTTGTGTGTGTTTGTTTGTTTTGTTTTTCTATATATACATGTAATCATTGCTTTTTTTTAAACAGGTCTTATAGTTGAACTTAGAGTGTACATTTCTTGGGTTGATGAATTTTGGTTTTGGAATACTGTCAAGCTAGTGATGGTAAGACTTTTGAGGGGGGGCATTATTTAAAAAAGTTAAAAAGATTCATCAGTGTTTTGGTCATCTTTACAGGTCTTCAGCTTTTCATCAGAACTGAAAAAAAAATTAACTGCTGTGATTTGTGAAGAACGTGATTTGTCTCGTAATGAGTGGCTGGTGTGACATGACTAATGATAATAAACTGTACACAACTGCGAATGCCCACGGCTGTACTTCCCTGACCCATACCACACAAAACTACTCGATTCGAAAACTCATATTAATGAGTACAATGGTGAAGCTGAAACCCAAGATACTATGAAACAGGCTTACATGCAACTAACTAGCAACAACCCAAAAACTTACAGTTTTGTAATTCATGAATTGTGACCATGAAGATGAAGAAAGTGATCTGTCTCAGAATCGGAGTCATAATGAGTGGCTGGTGTGACATGATGACTAATCATAATAAACTGTATACGAATGTGAATACCTATGTCTGTACTTTCCTGACCTGTACCACAGAAAACTACCCAATTTGAAAACTCATATTAATGAGTACAATGGCGAAGCCAAGACCCGAGATACTGTGAAACAGGCTTACATGCAACAAACTAGAAACAACCCAAAATCTTACAGTTTTGTGATTCATGATCATGAATCATGACCGTGAGGATAAAGAATATAATTTGTCTTGGAGTCGTGATAAGTGGCTGGTGTGACACGACTATTGATAATAAACTATATGCGAACATGAATACCTATGGCTGTACTTCCCTGACCTATACCACACAAAACTACCAGATTTGAAAACTCATTTTAATGAGTACAATGGTGAAGCTGAGATGCTACGAAACAGGCTTACATGCAATTAACAACTCAAAAACTTAGTTTTGTGATTCGTGAATCGTGACCGTGAAGATGAAGAACACGATTTTTATCATGAGTGACTCGTCATGATCACCCTGACTTAAAACTGCACATTAATGAGTACAATGTTCACACAGAGATAGGCACCACACCAGTACTCTGAAAGGAAGCAAACTGTGACTTAGGTTACAGATGGAGATTGGGCCCTAAAGAGATGCAAATGCACAGACAGATTAAGATTGCGCTGTGCACTAAAGAGATGCAGATGCAAAAGCACAACACCACCTAACCAGTGCTCACAAGTCACAAATCCAAATCTGGAAAAGAATACCTTTTGCCAGTTGGGGTGGGGGCAGTGCACTGCAGTAACAGTCCACTACAGGTAAAAATACCACAAAGCAGTACAAACAAATATGCAGGTACAGTGGATAGCAGGTTCACACTGCTGCAATTACTGTGTGGCACAAAAAAATGTGTCTGATTTGATGGCTCACATCGCACACACTCACACACACACTACAAGTAATGTGCAGTAAATTGAAAACTTCATTAACATAACCAAATCTTTCAAACACACTGAAATTATGCTCTGCTGCACCATAAGAATCAGCAAAAAAATTTCAAAAATTAATTAAAATATTACTGTGTGTACATTAACACAATTATACAAGAAAAATGTAACCAAAACAGAAAGACTGCCTTTTTCTCCCAGTTAATCTTCCTCCAGCACAGATACTCCCTTCCCCCAAAGCACACTTCAAGTGTCTGTCAGTACACAGACTGAATGTTCTAAATTACCATTCAAAATCCACACACAAACAATCAATAAACACTCGATGATAAGAGCACATTAGAGTTTTCTACAATTGATATACTAATTTTGAGCAAAAAAAAAAAAGGCTCAGAAGACTTTTTTAACAGCTTTTAGAGGGTTTGAATCATACAGTTCTGACAACAAACTGTCTGCAGCTACCACTACACACACACTACACAGAACTGAGACTGTGCAGAGCAATCTAGAGCCTATGTGTCTTGCAATCCCATGAATCACTGCAAAATTCGCCTTGGAGATCACCAACAAGGCAAAGTAATGCGAAGTGCATTGCTTTACATGTACTTCGTATTAAAATTGGTTTAAAAGTGGCTGGGGGAAGGCGGAGTAGCACAAAGTCATTGTAATCAGTGGACTTCACGTTCCTCATTATGACGTGAAGTACTCTGCTTTGTATTGTGGACTACTTTGCAGAATTCACATTACTCCGTGAATTGCTTCACAAACCGAATTTTGGCCACTTCTCCCACCTCTACCAAGAAGAAGAGAAGAAGAGAAATCATCGTTTATACAGTGCTTTTCATACACATTGTATCTCAAAGAACGTTATAAGCAATACTAGACTGGTAGTGAACTGATTGAATGTGTAGTGGCAGCCATATTGCACATTAACACCCACACACAGCCTTGAGCAATTGCATAAACTGGTTTTATGGGAAAGGAAATATTGGCCAGAACACCAGGGAAATTCCCCTACTCGTCAGTAGTGGGACCCTTGGCTGTTTTTCTCAGGATGTCTACTCTGGGAGAGACAGCAGAGAGGATAGATGTTGAGACTGCAGGGGAGGAGACTTCACTCCCTGTTGTGTCTTCTCAAGAGGCCATTGAATTGGATTTACTGGAAGAAAACTCCTCAGAAGAAGAGGCAGTAAGTGACTATGAGCGCACTGTTCAGAATAATGTGCTGGGACTGAGTTTTGAGGAAAGCAATGCCAAATTGTTGGGAAACAAAAAAACAGTAGCTCCTTCAGAGCAATATAGTGCTAAGGTAAAGCAATTACAGATGTAACCCCCACCCCATGCCTTTTTGCAAATGACAGGTGGCATGCTGTTTGAATCTGACAGCAGTATCAGGTGGGGACTGGGTTTGGGGAGGAATAGGTTACTCAGCACATGGGCTAGGTTTGGCTACTCTGCACAGGGGCACACAAGTAATTCCGAACACAGGAAGCAATAACTGTAATGTCCAACACCAGGAATGGGATTCTAAAGTGTGGCTTTTATTCACATCCAAGCAGAACAAACAAAGCAGAGACAGACCCCCATGGGGCTACATTCCTGGTAATGCAGATTAAAAGAATCAAGAACACTTCTTCAACACTTCAGCCCTCAGGCTCTGAATCCACCGGGCACACTGCCTGGACTTGCACGCTGCTTTGGGTACACAGCCCAAACTTGTACACTGATCTGGGTTTTCCCTGGCTCGGCTCCCTTGCTGGCCACTCAGACACCTTCCATATGTCATGGAAACATTTTCTGGTGGCTCCCTAAACCACCTAAGAGCACCACAGCTCTATCAGGGAGACTTCCTTTTAATCCCACATCTGGGTACTTTCCACAGGCACTAGCCAAGTACCTGAGAGAAAGTAAAGGTGCCACAGAACAAATCTGTAGAGGTGAATTTGGTTACTACTGATGGGGGTCTCCCACCTCTCGCTTCCACAATTCATACCCGACCATTTTTCTGGACATTAAACATCACATGCTGTGAAGCTTGGCAATGTAGATTAAGGCTAAATGTATGTCACATTTCCTCTACTTGTCTTGCTTTCCCATTGTGCTGGACTTGAACATACTTTTACTTGGCTTAGTCCATTGCTCTTGGCCCCCCACTGATTAAGCAGTCCAGTCCTCACTTTACTTTACTCTTTGTGCTGGACTTGAACCTACTTGAACTAACCAGCAATGTCTATTACACTAGACCTTCTACAAATTAAGTAGTCAAATCCCCACGTTCCAACAGTTCAGGTGAAAACATAGGCCCTCTGTCAGAGTGAACTCACTCTTTGGTTGCAGGTGCCCCACAGGTGATTCCTCACAGGAATTTCTCTCCCACAGCTTCTGGTGCCACAGCACAACTTGAAATAAGGCAGCTTCTTCCTTAGCCGGAACCAGGAGGGTTTCCCCTGGAAGACAGGCAAACTTTTCCACCCTATCCCCTCAGGGATGGGGCACATGGACCAGTAACAGTGGTCTCCACCACTTCACAATCAGCTTACTGTGTTCCTCTTTCGGTGGAAACACACACCTCCCTTACAGTAGCTCTAAAACAGAGCTTAATGCTCTGAGAGCCTGTACACAGACTGCTGTGCTGCTCCTCTCTTCAAGACTGCACACAGCCTCTGTTCAAAAATCCCCAACATTCTATCCTAACTTCCAACTGCAGCATTCCAGTGTGGCTCATGCAGCTGCAAAAGTTCTATGGTGATGTCATCCCTCAGTCTCAGCTGAGACTAAGAACAGAGTGAGACAGTGTGAAATCCATTTAACTGGAGTTTCACAAGCTGCCTTCCCTGCCTACCACTAGATCTTACTGGGATTCTAGTAACCCCGGGTAACAGGGGGGGTTACACTCACCCTGGGCCAGGAAAATGACTGTCCACAGTCATTATTTACCCGGCTTAGGCCATCTCGCCCCATGTGTTGACTACAGGGAGGTAGCGCTACCTTCTCCCCTACCATGTGCCAGCACAGGCAGACAACACTAAGGGCCTAGAGGCCATTGGCAGACACATCAGCCTTTACTCTACCCACTGACTATGGGTGCCTAGTGGCTCCGGTAGAACTTCCCAGAGCATAGCCCTAATAGATCAGCACTGCAAACCCTACGGCAGATCATTGCCACAGCCTGTCTATCCCCTCTAGCCCTCCAGGGAAAACCTATCTGCCTTTAACTCAAACCCCAAAACAAACAAACAGGAGACCTCCCCAACCTGGGGCACCATGCAACCACACACCAGGAGCTAATACCATACCATTACATTACTCCCTCACTCCCCCACAACCATACCTGTGGAAGAAAAGGGTTACTACACAGTAACAACAACAACAACAACAGTACTTTAAATACTACACACTAAAGTACTAGTGAGGAACTCCAATGAGCCCTCCTCCTCTTCTTGTCTTCTCTTCTATCTTCTTCAGGAACACCTGCAAGAAAAAGAAAGACAACACACACTCCTAATCTGCATACACAGTCTATCTAAACCCCTACCATCAAAACACTGGATAATCCCAAAAAGATTTTATTTTTTTTAGAAAAGGTATGAATATTAGAAAACAGTAGAAAAACAATGACATTATTTACAATACACATTTGGGGGATGGAGTGCCCTAAAAGTCCCATCTAGTGACCACAGTGCCCAAAGGCTAGTCCATTAAAGCATCTCTCCTGGGCTGGAGCCCAGTGAAGCACAGTTCTAGCAGGCCAAAGTCCCAAAGGGGAGAGTATTTGAGGACAGTTCACACAGCTGGAGTCTGCTAGTGTAATGTGTGTACTGCAATGTCATAAGAATAGACAAGTTTGGACTTACCAGTCCCTTGTAGAATGAACAAAACACCGACCTGGTCCTCGGCGGAAGACTCTCCCTGGCAGCACTCTTCCAATACAGCTGGGCAGACATCTTCTGGGAATGACAGGAGGGCACATCTGGAAACTGCTGGTCTGATGTCATCTCTGGAGATGGAACCTTGGAACAGAAACAAAAAGGAAAACAGCTGGTCTGATGTCATCCGGTTACCAGGCGATGAATCAGGATACAGCTGGGCTGGTGTGTTCTCTGGATCTGAAGTCATCTGGTGGGCCAGTCGATGGATTCTGGAAAGTCAGTATGCTGTAGAACTGATGAATGTGGGGCACCTGATTCCTGGACGTCCATACTGGCGGAACAACAAAGGCACTGCAAAGGCTGGAGTGGCAGCACTGACTACCACTGCTCTGCTTTCCATTTGGTAGGCATGGGCACATTCGTAGGGAGGTCTTTGCATTGTGGCCACTAGCACAGTGGGTCAGGCACTTGAATTATTACCCCATCTGGGCACACATAATTCACACTGTGAAAGGTTTCACATCCCTCTCCATCCACTATTCGAACAGTGTCCATTAACAGTGTCCTGCCTCTTTTCCACTGGCTGTATTTTTCATGAAACATTCTGTTCCTAACATGCTTGTTTGCACCAGGATGCACACATTTCATTGCTTCAGCCCAAATCCAGGATTTCCTGCTGTTCTCAATCTCTTCCAAGACTCTCCGAGGAAAGGACATCCCATAGATTTAATTCGCCTTCCTATGAACCAGTCTCTCCTCTTTACTAGCTTTGGTCAACCTGAGACCGCTGGCCTGGCTTGGGGGTGGCCAGTCCTGGTTCTGCCAGCTACGCATTCTCAAAGAGACAAAGAATGGATCCCTGACTTTCTCTTGCACAGCCAGGGCAGTGGCATCACCACTCTCTTCCATGCATTCCTCTGAGGCAAGAGCTTGAGGCTGTGTACCAGTTCCTTTTTCACAAGGCCACATAGGTTCCCCCTCTTCTTCTTCCTCACTGAGAATCTGTGCCCAGGAGTGAGCAGTCGTCCTCACTCCTGAGACTATCCATTCTTCGCTGGATGCGGAGGTCGATACCTCCCTTTCAAAGGCCACCCTCATCTCATCTTTTCCTATGAGACTTGGGCTAGGCTCCCCTCTTGAAGGGTCTAGTGATGCTCTGCCTGAATTGTCCCTCTGCGATCCAGCATCTGAAACATCAGCATATTGTTCTATCTGCAAATCTGCACCCTCTAGCTTTGTGCCACACTCCCCCAAGGGGCCGTCTCCAACAGGCTCTGCCTGGTGCTATGTGCTGCCAACTGCAAATTCTTGAACTTTTGTCCATGTGGGAGCCAAACGAATCTTGGGCACTTTAAATAAACCATATTTCTCTAAGCACCCAGAACAGTGCGGTACCATGAAGGTGTCCCTTCCAGCATTTAAGCATATTAAGCACACTTGCACTGGGTATCCAGGAATCGCCACATGAGGAGGCAGTTGTCCTCCACAGTAACACCTCTCAATGTCCCTTAACTTGTTTACTTCTGCTGCTACCACAGCCTGGGCATGATCCGGGTAGCAGGCTGGTCCTGAGGCCATGACTGCAGAGAAAAACAAACGCTCACTGTTATTGAAAGTCCCAAATCACTGAACACTTTTTTTCACTTTCAAAATGGCTCCTGTGCTGCTGTGTTTACATTATTACCCCACCCTGTAATGGCAGCGGCAGCACTCCTGTGCAACAACATTCTGAAATTGGGTCAAGCCACTGCACATCCGATTTACACACTCTACTGATAACTTTGCTCAAACCTGCACAAACTTGCACTGTTTTTCCTAGCACATTTATAAGATTTACCACAGGCTTTTCACTTGCAGAAAACATTGATCTAGCTCACAGTCCCTTAAAGCCTCAGTATTTCAAGCACAGGATTGCCTGTAACTCTTGTTGCATATCTTGCTACAACTCACAATCTCTCTCATGGCTTTGAAATTTTACTCTGACGCTGAACCCATAACCCACAGTCAAAAGCTTAAAAGGCTTGCTTTTGCTGGTAAACTTAACACAGTCTCTGATTGCAGTGCGATTACTCTGCTGCACACAGATTCAGCTGGCTTTTGGCAAAAATCACTGGTTTGAGCAATTATTTCTGCTGGTACTCACTGTTATCAGTAGCTTTTTGCTGTGATGGAAAACGGCCTGCAGCCAGTCTTGGAAGCCTCTGGAAAGAAGCGGGTTGGCAGTCCTGCTGATCATCTCTCTGAACACCACATTCACAATCCAGTCGATTGAGATATGGGTGGAACCCGATTTTAGACAGAAAAGTCAGAGTTTTTAAATTTTTACAACGCTTTCAGTCACCACGATGCTCCTCAGATAAGCCAGTACACACACTCCACTCACAATCCCTCTCAAATGCTTGGCAGTCGCTGTAGAGCTGGCTTGGGGTTGGGACTGATTACAGTCTCACCAATCACACGACGCCATGCAAATGAGCCTCTTTCCCTTGCAACTGCTCTTTTTCTCACGGCGATCATCGAACAGGCAAATTTAAACTGCAAAACCACTTTTTTTTTTCCGAACTGACTCCACGGCGAGAGCCCATTTCAACCATTTATCATGGCCATTAACACAGCAAGTTTCTCCATTCACTAGAAACCATTTCCAATGTCCAGGGCACAATTTTCCTTTGCTACCCCTAGTCTTCCACACCTTTCTTTGTCACAACAATTTTTAAAAGCTGGCAAAACGTTGTAATTTTTGATGCAGGACAAAGGCATACTCTCTCAAGCTTTACTGCTCCATGGTAAATAGTTGGCATTTTAACAGCAGCATATGGACAACAGCACACAGTGACACATTAGTTAACCTTGCTTCAGCTTTTTGGGCTACCCACTGCCAGATAACCAAAATGCTATCACTTTGCCCGAGCATCTTTCCTTCCTAAATTTAAAATCCAAAGCAGTGCCTCTATTTTGTAACCTCCACACCCTGCCTTTTTGCAAATGACAGGTGGTATGCTGTTTGAATATGACAGCAGTACCAGGTGGGGACTGGGTTCGGGAACGAATAGGTTACTCAGCACAAGGGCTAGGTTTGGCTACTCGGCACAGGGGCACCCAAGTAATTCTGAACACAGGAAGCAATAACTGTAATGTCCAACACCAGGAATGGGATTCTAAAGTGTGACTTTTATTCACATCCAAGCAGAACAAACAAAGCATAGACAGACCCCCATGGGGCTACATTCCTGGTGATGCAGATTAAAAGAATCAAGAACACTCCTTCAACACTTCAGCCCTCAGGCTCTGAACCCAACAGGCACACTGCCTGGACTTGCACGCTGCTTTGGGTACACAGCTCGAACTTGTACATTGATCTAGGTTTTCCCTGGCTCGGCTCCCTTGCCCGTCACTCGGACACCTTCCATATGTCATGAAAACATTTTCTGGTGGCTCTTTAAACCACCTAAGAGCACCTCAGCTCTATCAGGGAGACTTCCTTTTAATCCCATATTTGGGTACTTTCCTCAGGCACTGGCCAAGTACCTGAGGGAAAGTAAGGAGCCACACAGAGCAACCAGAGAGTGAATTTGGTTACTACTGATGGGGGTCCAACATCTCGCTTCCACAGTTCATACTCGACTATTTCTGTGGACATTAAACATCACATTCTGTAAAGCTTGGCAGTGTAGATTAAGGCTAAATGTATGTCACATTTCATCTACTTGTCTTGCTTTCCCATTGTGCTGGACTTGAACATACTTTTATTTGGCTTAGCCCGTTGCTCTAGGCCCCCCACTGATGAAGCAGTCGAATCCCTACTTTACTTTACTCTTTGTGCTGGACTTGAACCTACTTGAATTAACCAGCAATGTCTATTACACTAGACCTCCTACAAATTAAGTAGTCCAATCCGCACATTCCAACAGTTCAGGTGAAAACATAGGCCCTCTGTCAGAGTGAACTCACTCTTTGGTTGCAGGTGCCCCACAGGTGATTCCTCACAGGAATTTCTCTCCCACAGCTTCTGGTGCCACAGCACAACTTGAAATAAGGCAGCTTCTTCCTTAGCTGGAACCAGTAGGGTTGCCCCTGGAAGGCAGGCAAACCTTTCCACCCCCCCCAGGGATGGGGCACATGGACCAGTAACAGTGATCTCCACCACTTCACAATCAGCTTACTGTGTTCCTCTTTCGGTGGAAACACACACCTCCCTTACAGTAGCTCTAAAATAGAGCTTAATGCTCTGAGAGCCTGTACACAGACGCATGCTGCTCTCTCTTCAAGACTCACACACAGACTCTGTTCAAAAATCTCCAACATTCTATCCTAACTTCCAACTGCAGCATTCCAGTGTGGCTCATGCAGCTGCGACAGTTCTATGGTGATGTCATCCCTCAGTCTCAGCTGAGACTGAGAACAGAGTGAGACACTGTGAAATCCATTTAACTGGAGTTTCATAAGCTGCCTTTCCTGCCTACCACTAGGTCTTACTGAGATTCTAGTAACCTGGGTAACAGGGGGGGTTACACAGATGAAAAAAGAAAGAATACATGCTTGGGCTCAGGAACTGGAGAAAGAGTTAAATGAGCTGTCACAACAAATTCCTGTCAGTGTATATGGATCTACTGACAAAAAGTCGATGAGTCATAGCAAGACTGACTCAGTGTCTTATCAAAAGAGCTGTGAGCCTGTCCCTCTTGCAGCAGATTTTGTTCTGGGCAGAATTTCAGATGTGGCGGGCAGTGAAAGAGGGGGCCATCCCATGAGCCAACGGCCACCTCGCCTGGAGCTAATGATAACAGAAAGAGAGAAAACTTTAAAGACAAAAAAAAAAAAAGCTAAGGCTGGGAACTGGGAAGCAGTCCTGGAGTGCAGAATAGTGGCCTAAGCCCTCTGAGTCTGCAGAAGTGACCTTTTCCTTTAAGGACTGGCGTGCTGCAAAAGAATCACCTTCCAAAACATTGAATCCCATTGCAGACTTATTTCAGCCCCACGTTCATACGGATAGCCCCTCAGTACAACAGACACCTGAAAGGCCCTAGAGGATACAGGATGGACTAAAGGGCAATCAGGGGAATGGATACCTGACACAGAGGATGGATTGTATCAAAAAATGCTAGCATCTCTTCCTACAGTTGTGGCCACCTGCATGGGACAGGATATGAGCTCCAACACACCCCAGGATAATGACTCTGTTGTTTTTGAAAATGTTGGAAATAGTGTTGTGTTAATACTGTGTTTATTAATAAAATTGGTACTGTGGATAAGGTGGTTAGATCTCCTGAGCATACTGCCTCAGAGGTGGTTGGGGGGGGCAATAACATTGGGCCCTAGTGAAGAACATTTCTAAACCAACCAAGAGAGGCCATCTCTGCAGCCAATGATTAAATTATCAGATTTATTTACAAACAAGGGGGATCCAGCTCCCAGAAGGAATGCAGTAAGGTTACTGTATAAAAGTGACCTACAGAACCCCCGCGATAGGCCCCATATAACTAGAAATCTTCTGAAATCTTCAATGAAGTTTTTCTCCTCAGAAATATTTACCTTGATTGGGCTGGGAAATGGGAACTATGATATAAGTTTTATAAATGTATCTAGCCTTGATCGTTTTAAGGCCCAATACCACACTCTGAAAACAAACTGATTTGGGTCCCTTTCATGCCATCCCCCTTACCAAACCCCTTATTAAGCATATTAATGTTTTATTCAGGAATGAGGGGGTCAATATTGAAGATATTTTATTTTGGTTAAGACAAAGGTGTGAGATCATAGGGAAGCCAATTCCTAACTTAGATAGTGAACAGATTTGGGATGGGTGTTGGAGAATAAGGATAAAACTTTCTTTCACCAATACAGGCCCAGTCCATCTTCCTAGTTCCTTATTTTTGGGGAAAGACAGAGGTTCAATTTTCTTCAGCAGTCAGCCTAGGTCTTGCTTCAAGTGTGGCTCACAGGCCCACATCAGTTTGGCCTGTGATACATCCAGGTGTAGCCACTCCCTGGAGTTTGGTCACGTTTTCTCGGCCTGTCTAAATTTGTTCAAGTGTAACTTGTGCAAGAAAACTGGCCATTCTTATGGTCGATGCCGTTGGGCATCCCATAATAGGGAAGACTACCCATCACATGAAGGAAAGATAAACATGGCCCAACATCAACAGGCAAAACAAGTTGCCACTGTTGATAATTCAAAATCTAGCAAAACAAAGTTACTTAGTGTCTTAGACCCCCCCTGAGCAAGCAGTTTAGGACCCTGGCATTGGGATCATAGTAATGGAGGAGGAAAGCATTGCACAAGGACGTGTGGAAGGAATAAACAATGCAGAAATGGAAATGCCCCCCTCCCGGATAAAGAAGTGCCTTTTAAAGTAGTTTCACACAAAAAGAGAACTAGGCAAGGCAGAGCAGTACCAGTGGTGACAAAGGGAACTGCAATTAGTCACACTTGTCCCCCTAGGAAAACTGGCAACAGGTACGCCTTGCTTGATCCAGAGGGTACTGATGGAGACTCTGATAAAGAAAGTACAGCTACTTCCTCAGTGGCTTCTGTGACTCAGTCAGAGGGGGGTGGGGGTGACTCAATTTCTGAGAGAACCAGGCAACTTAGGGCCTCGAAAACCCCTTGAGTATTGCTGTAGGTAACATTTCCTCCCCCCGATTTTAAGTCTGCATTCCTTAAACATATCCACCATCAATATAAATAGCATAAAAGGTGATAAAAAGTGTTAAACATTGCTTTCCTTACAAGACCTACACAGTGACATTATATGTATTCTGGATACCTATCATAAAACTAATTATGACCTGCAGAGAACTTCTAGAAGTTGGGCCCTGGGCCCTTTGTTCTGGTCTATGGGTACTGAGGTTTGTAATGGGATAGGAATTCTGTTTACCAAACCCAATTTGAAAGTGTCTAGATTGATTGACATTCCTACCGGGAGGGCTCTTCTCCTGGATATTTCCTTTTATTCTGAAAGGTTTTGCTTAATAGCTATTTATGCACACAAATATAAAGCACAGAGTGTAGCCTTATTTAAGGAAGTGGAACCGTATCTTCACACATCTAGGATGGTGATTTGGCTAGGAGATTTTAACTGTGGTCTGTCCAAATTGGATAGGGGACTCCAAACCACCAAACTTTTCTGTGACACTATTGTGTTACAGCAAATCTTAGCTACTGCTGGATTAGTGGATGTATGTAGAAAAAAGCATCAATCTGAGGGATTTAATTATTTTAGGGGCCCTTTTAAGACTCACATAGATTTTATATTTGCTTCCCCAGTATTAGAGGTCCTATCAGCTTCAGTACAGCCAAATGAGTATTCTGATCATATGGTCATTAAAACTTAATTCTCATGGAACCTGGCCCCACGTTGTCAAAAAAATAAGTGGAGGCTAAATCAGGCAATGTTAGAGGACCCCAAAATGAAACTTGGGTGGGCACGGGAGTGGGCAGCCCAACTATCAGTGGCAGAACTATATGAGAATATAGTGGATTGGTGGGAAGACACTAACAGGAACTGGCAGAATCTGTTCCAGCAGCAAGCGTTGTGTATAGCTAATAAAGAATACATGCATTATATGCAGCTTAGACATCACTTACAGTACCTTATCTCTCAGGCTAAGCTTTCTAGCCTGGATTACAGTACAGTTATTAGCAGCACTAACATACTAACATACTAGAATGCCAGTAGAATAGGCCTAATGGTCTTTCATGTCTGCTTATTTGCTCAGCCCCCACCCTGGGAGCTGATCTTGCTGCCCCCATTGCCATCTCTGGCTTCACCCTTCCCAGTAGAGGATATTCTCACTGAACAGTACTTTGCTTCCAGAACCCTTCCCTTGTACCTGTCCCACCCCCTCTTGAACCCCTCTACCGTCTCTGCCTCCACCAGCCCCCTGGGCAGTGCATTCCATAGAAGTTGATAACATAGAAACATATAGAAACATAGAAGTTGATGGCAGATAAGGACCGCAAGGCCCATCCAGTCTGCCCATTTCTTTTTCTACCTTATAAATGTGCCATCGGCCTTTGCTCTGTCAGTGACCTATCTATTCATAGTCATTTGTATTGCTCCCTTATGCCTATCCCATGCCTGTTTGAAGCCCTGCACTGTATTCATAGCCACCACTTCTTGTGGTAAGCCATTCCATGCATCTACCACCCTTTCTGTGAAAAAGAATTTCCTCACATTCCCCCTTAATCAGCCTCCCTCTAATCTCATGCTGTGTCCTCTTGTCCTGCTATTTTTCTTATATTTAAACATGTTAGACTCTTTCACCTTGTTTATGCCCTTAAGGTGTTTGAATGCCTCGATCATATCACCTCTCTCCCTCCTTTGCTCAAGGGTATACATATTGAGCTCCATTAATCTGTCCTCATATGTCTTCTGATGCAGTCCCTGCACCATTTTGGTTGCCCTTCTGTACTGCCTCAATTTGGTTAATGTCCTTGTGAAGGTGTGGCCTCCAATACTGCACGCAGTACTCAGATGGGGCTCTAACCAATGTCTTGTACAGAGGGATTATTACCTCCCTCTACGACTTGTGATACCTGCTAATACACCCTAACACCCCTAGCCTTACCTACTGCTTTAGAGTCTGCTTGATGATTTTAGGTCATCAGTGATGATGATGCCCAAGTCTCTTTCTTCCTTTGTGATTGCTAGCAACTCCCCTCCCAGCCTATAAGTGGCTTCAGGGTTTCTCTTCCCTATGTGCATGAATTTGCACTTCTTTGCATTAAATCCCAGTTGCCACTCTTCTGACCATTCTGCTAGTTTATCCAGATCTCTTCTCATTCTGCCCACCCCATCTGGATCATCTACCCTGTTGCAGATCTTGGTGTTATCTGCAAACAGTCAAGCCTTACCCTCTAGTCCATCTGCAAGGTCATTAATGAAGATGTTGAATAGGACTGGCCCCAGGACTGATCCCTGAGGTACCCCACTTGTGACTTGCATCTCTTCTGACTGTATACCATTTACCACCACTCTCTGTTTTCTGCCCGTCAACCAGTTTGCCACCCAGTTGACCAACTTCTGACCCATCCAAGCCTACCCAGCTTATTAATCAATCTTCTATGTGGAACAGTGTCAAAAGCTTTGCTGAAGTCAAGGTAGGCGACATCAACTGCCCCTTGGTCCACCACTCTGTTACCCAGTCAAAGAAATCTATGAGATTAGTTTGACAGGACCTTCCTTTTGTAAACCCATGCTGTCTTGGATCCTGTGCCCTATGGATTCCAGGTGTTGCACTATCCTTTCCTTAAGGAGTGCCTCCATAATCTTGCCCACTACTGAGGTAAGACTGACTGGTCTGTAGTTCCCGCCTCCTCCCTGCTACCACTCTTGTGGAGCGGGATCACATGAGCCCTTCTCCAGTCTTCTGGGACCTCTCCTGTGCTCAGAGACTCACTAAACAATTCTGCTAATGGCTCTGCTAGTTCCTCCTTTAGCTCCTTAAGTACCCTGGGATGTATGCCATCAGGTCCTATTGCCTTATCCACCCCTGAGCTTAGCAAGCTCTTGTAGGACCCTTTCTTTTGTGAAGGGAGTAGTGCTCACCTCCCTCCCCTGTGTCCATGATGCTGAGCTGTGGGCCCTGCCCTACCTTCTCTTCAGTAAATACTGAGCAAAAGTATCTATTTAGGATAGATGCCTTTACAGGGTCCTCCTCCTCACATGCTCCCTTTCTCCATTAGCTTAGCATACTCCCTCTGGACTTTCTCCTTTCACTAATGTATCTATAGAAAGTCTTGTCACCTTCTTTTACTGTTCGTGCTAGTGTTTCCTCAGTTTGGGACTTTGCCTGCCTTACTGCCTTCCCTGCTTCCCTTAGAGCAGTTTGGTATGCCTCCTATCTTCATCCCTGTGTTCCCTTATATTTTCTGAAGGCCAGCCTTTTGGCTCTGACCTTTTCTGCTACTGTATTTGAGAACCAAAGTGGTTTCCTTCTTCTTTTGCACTTCCTTTTCTGTCTAACACAATGGGATGTTGCTTCAAGTATTGCATCCCAATGCTTGCCCACTTTGCCTGTACCCCTCACCTGTGTTTCTTTTTGCCAGGGCTAGCTTAACTCTGTTGGCCATCTTATCAAAGTCAGCTCCTCTGAAGTCCCATATTTTTGCCTTGGAATGGGATGATTTAGATGTAGTAGCCAAATTGAACCATACCATGTGATGGTCACTGGCCCCCAGGTGACCTTCTACCTGGAGATCTGTGATCCCTTCCTTGTTAGTCAGTACTAGATCTAGGATAGCCCTGTCTCTTGTGGGTTGCAGGTCCCACCATGGCTCCACCATGCTCTCAGTGAAGTAGCACCTCCTCCTTTCTCCCCTGAATCTGCACCCTCCAGCTTCCACCCATGCCCTCTAGTTACCCCCTCCTTCCTTCAGAGCACCCTGACTGCTCCTCCCCTATTTACACCCTTCATGTACCTGAAGACCTCTATCATGTTCCCCCGGTCCCTTCTCTCTTCCAATCTGTACATATTTAGCTCTTCGAGCCTCTCCCCATAGGTCCTGTCCCCAAGCCCCAGATCATTTTGGTTGCCCTCCTCTGGACCCTCACCAGGAGTTCAATGTCCCTCTTTAAGTGTGGCCTCCAAAACTGCATGCAGTACTCGAGGTGCGGCCTCACCAAGCAGTTATACAAAGGGAGTATCACTTCCCTCCTTTTGGAGGTGAACCCCCTAGTGATGCATCCCAGCATCCTGTTGGCCTTGGCGCTGCCTCCACAAGTCTCAGAGTTGTTCATCTTGACATCCACCACCACCCCAGGTCCCTCTCAGCCATTGAGACTTGTAGCATTCCCCCCCCCCAGGGTGTACACTTGGCCCGGGTTCCTGGCTCCCAGGTGCAGTACCTTGCATTTCCCTGCATTGAACCTCAGCTTCCACTTTCTAGACCACCCTTCCAGAGCCTCCAAGTCCTCATGTAGGGCCACCCTCCCCTCCTCCCCATCCACCACTGCCCCCAGTTTTAAGTCATCCGCCAAGAGACTTATCTCACTCCTGATACCCTTCCTTATGTCAGAGACATAGGCGTTGAACAGGAGGGGCCCACTAAAAAAACAGATGGTTGAGATCCAGTATAACAGAGCTAAATCACTGAATTAGGAACTCAGATTTGGGACTCAGGTGCACAAAGGTTCATTGGATCCATACAAAGAGTGCAATAAAAGGGTAAAAGATAGGGCTATCTCTGCATTAACTTCCCCTTCTGGTCAGAGAGTTCACTCCCCTCAGGTGATTATGAAGTAGTTGAGGAATATGTGGAAGGTTTACTAGGTAACCCTTCACCTAACAGGGATTCAAATTAAGTGTTGGCTGCATTAGGACTGCCACAAGTTACCTTTCAGAACGTTAGAAATCTAAGTAAGGAAAGGAGGTCTTGATAGAAGAACTAGTGACTGCAATAACTGAGCTTGTGGCTCACTCTGCTCCCAGATCCGATGGCTTGGGGTCAAGGTTTTATAAAACTTTTTGTGAGGATTTAGCTCTGGTTCTGGTACTTTTATATAATTATGTATTAAGTTCAGCAACTTATGTTCCATCCATGCAAGAAGCTATTTTGCTATTATTGCATAAAAAAGGGCCTGGAAACTTACATGGGAATTGGCTCCCACTTAGCCTTCTCAATACGGACCTAAAAAGATATTAAGTGAGATCCTTCAAGCCAGACTAGTGAAGGTAGCTAAGTATCTAATTAGCCCTCCCCAGATGTGTGGCCTACCAGATAGAAAACAGCAAGATAATCTCATAATTTTAAGAGAAATGTTTTCAGGGGGGATTTAGATCAACTCCAAGGTTTTGTTATCAGCCTGGATCAGGAGAAGGCATTTGACAGGCAAGCACACAACTTTTTGTTTGCTGTACTGTCCAACTTTGGGGTACCAGACACATTTGTATCATGGATTAGAGCTATGTATGAGGCAGCCACAATTTCCCCAAATGTGAACGGGTGTGTTGGGAGGAAAATAAAGGTTAAAAGAGGAGTCAGGCATGGATGCCTATTTAGTCCCTTATTATATACTTTTGGAATAGACATACTGATTAGAATGATAATGGGGAATCAGGAAGTGATAGGTACAGAAGTAGTTAAAGAGTCTCCCCCATGAAGGTATTGGTATATGCAGATGATATGGTTCTGACAGTGGCACCCTCTGTGAGAAGGGCAGTGTTAGAAGATTTATTCCAGCAGTATTCAGAATTATCAGGGTCCAAAATGAACATTGAGAAGAGTAAAGGTGTCACCTTGGGATCCACACAGGTAACCACAATTGGGCAGGTAGCTGGAATTAATGTTACTAGTCTCCCCATTACTATATTGGGAATAGATTTTGGACTGGAGATGTTTCCTTATTGAATTGGGGAAAAAATATGAACAAGGCTATGAGATTGATAAATAACTGGAAAGGCCAGCAATCATCTAAAAAAAGAAGGGCAATGTTAATCAAGACATTACTAGTTCCAGTGTTTCTATACCTCAGTTATATATATCCCCCTCCAGGTAGGATTATAGCAAGATTGTATTGCATATTTTTCCAAGCATTTTGGGATTCAAGCCTGAATCCAGTGAAAAGGGAACACACATATCGCCCCATAGACAAAGGGAGATTAGCCATGATTAACCAAGTGGCCTTCTATTTTAGTATCTTTTTTAACATATAATATGGGTAAAGCTATGAAACCTGGTGCAGTGGCATGGAAGTATTTGGTAGAATCATGGCTGGTTCCATGTTTACCAGCATGGGAACACAAAAAGTTTAGAATGTTGACTCAAAGAATTCCACTACCTCAGTATGGGATAGATGGTGTTAAAATGGCAATTAATTGAAATATAACCACTATGCACTTACTGATCTTAGATAGAAAGGCCTTTTATAATGAGATTTTTCAGTTCGAATGTAGGTCTGAAACTGTGTTTCTGGAGTGTCCAGAAGGGCATAAGGGTAAGGTTCTACAGCAGTTAAACAATCTAAGAATCACCCTTTTGTGTGGGACAGTGTCTGGCTCAGCAACTTTGGTAGACCTAGCATCACAAACAGCTAGCAGAACGGTACTGCCCCAGGGAGGCCTGCGGACAAGTTTTAGAAACGCAGCAGCACTTATTCATGGAGCATAATTATATAAAATCGTTTTGGCCAATGTTAGCAGAGGCCTGGGAAGATCCTCTCTCTTTTCAACTCTGAGCTATCAGACATTGATGTATGGACCTGTGGATGGTACATTTGGGAAATATCATGCAGGTACTGTATATGTTACCTTGGCTAATGACAGATATTTCATTTGGCAGGCCCGGTGCATGTGGGTCTTGCAACAAAGAAAAGTTTCTTATTTGGAACTGTTGCAAAATATAAAGCAGGCTATATGTAAAACTTTTCAGTTTGATGAGATTCAATTCTCAGCAGAAAAAGTGCAACATTTATGGCTCAATTGTGATTTATGTGAAAATATAGGAGTTGGATGTATACAACTAGATATGTAGAAATGTATAATTTGTAAAGAAGTTTTCCTTTCTGTAACTATTGCATCTGGTTGTTGTCTGTAATGAAATCCAATTTTCAATAAAATTCCCCTACTCTTCCTGTGAGTGGCACTGCTACTCGATGGTAGGATGGAGGATTCCAGTCCAAGATGGGAGAGTAAAGGAGAAGGATGGTTGGTACAGGTGAAAGGTGCTGTAGACACCTTAAATGCCAACAGATCTGCAGATGTCTCATCAACGAAAGAAACCATAGATTTCTCTGGACAGGACTCAGAAATGAGTATGAACCTCTCGTTGAAGGAGAAAAAGGACATTTTATACAGTAAATTGA
Source organism: Neoceratodus forsteri (assembly GCA_016271365.2). Lineage (NCBI taxonomy): Eukaryota > Metazoa > Chordata > Ceratodontiformes > Ceratodontidae > Neoceratodus > Neoceratodus forsteri. The sequence goes on along the minus strand of CM028132.1, from coordinate 1,059,537,865 downwards.
ACTGGACAAAATTGAATGCCAACTTTTGACAGAAGCCACAAACCAGAAAGAAGTTGGAAAAAGTAAGAGACTACAGGGACACTCACCGAGTAAATCCAGTTCTCCTAAGCCAAAAGTTTCTGGTTTTGGAATGGATTGACAAGTAAATTCCACACATGCAGTTTTTTCATCGGACTCTGCCAGGGCTCAGCAATCTGGGAGTGATGTCACCAGTTGGACTCCAGAGCAAGCAATAGAGAAGGCAGGGTGAATTAGCTCAGAAAAAGGAATTTGGGTCCTGGAACTGGCATTTTCTGTTCCAGGAGGAGAAAAAAGGCTGAAAAGGATTTAGATAGTGTTCACTGTCAAAAAGAACAAAGTGCTTCACAATCAGATAGAATAAAAGCACAATGAGTGGCGGAGCCAGGAAATGGGGATCTTGGACACGACTTTTCAGATGAGCAGGTGAGGGGAAAGCAAAGTGGGACAGGTAGTATCTTTTTTTCCTCTCTGGGCTCGATAACTGATTTACATTGGATACACAGCAAGGGGAGGATGGACATTGGGATGTACAGATACTAGAAGGGGAGCAGGAAAGGCCAAATAATGAGGGAAGTTCTGTCCCTCAGTCTGAAACTAGAAATGCAAATATGCCAAGTATCCTAGCAATTTTAAAAAAACAAATTGAGCTGGCAACGAGATGACATGCAATCCATCTCAGATATTTAACTTGCTTAGAGGAATCCCCTGACCGTCATTATGTCGGATAGATTTTGATCAAAAAATCCTTAGGTTTCACCCCAGCTGATATCTACATATGCACTTATCCATGTCACAGGTGAACATACCTTCAATGTTAGCTTTCAAACAGCAGATTTATTAGAATGTTTCTGGGCTAAATATCTGGTATTAAAAACAAACCCTCTGTGGACCCCTTTCCAGGTCATCCCCTTAATGAAACAGGCTTCCCAATTTATAACTGTTCTTTTCAGAAGTGAGGGGATAAATATTGTGCATATTCTTTTTTGGCTGGAGCAGCATTGTGATCTACATGGTACACCTGAATCAATCTTGATTAATGAAGGCTTCTGGAACAGGGGGTGGAGGATAAAGGTGAAGCTTTTTCAAGAAGAAGCAGATTTTAAACACTTGCCAAACTGTCTCTTTATTGGCAGAGATGAGGGTTTTATGTTTTACCAGGGACAGCTGCACAAATGTTATTGCTGTGGTTCTACTAGACATATTAGTAATGTGCATAATACCATACACTGTACACATTGTGGAGAGCTTGGACATTCAGGTTTTCTTTCTGGTAACTCCCCAGAATGCTCTCTCTGTGGCAAAATGAGTCATACCTTCCCTGATTGCCCTAAAGCTGTGTACAACACAGATGATGCTGATTTTGGCATACAGGACTTTTACCTTGCCAAGGCCACAAGAGAAGCAGCCAATAGATCCAAAAGTCAAGCACCATCGGGGCCTCAACAACAGAAGCCAGACCCTGTGGGGCATACCTGTGCAGAGGTAATCAAGCAAAGGGCCCCCTTCCTTTGTAGAGGCAAGAATAACTCCCACTGCTTTGACCAACACTAGTTCTACACTGGTAGAACCTGAGCCCTGCCCATGTTCAGGAGGAGTTACAAATTGATGTTCTACAACTTGCCATTGTTATGCCACTAACCCCCTGCATTGCCACTGAATTTTAAGACTGTGCACCTAAAGGAGAGAAAAACCTCTATACAGCTTGATACCAATCCCTCAGGAGGAGGTATTCCTGTATCCAATCCATATAGAGTACTGCAGCTAGAACATCCGGATGATGACATGGATTTGAATACAGCACCTCATACCTCTTCCCAGATGAATGCCACTTTGGAGCATGATTCTAACTTGGATTCTGTAAAAGCCCCCAAAAGGAAAAAAACAGATGGGGCCTAGCCTAGAACTTCTGAAAAGTAATAGGAACACATCTTCTGTGACTTGACTATACATTTTTGGATACTTTGACATATGAGTTTAAATTAGCTAGTTTAAATGTGAATAGCATTAGACCTGAAAAAAAGACTAGCTACATTTGTGATGTCTGTGAATTCTGAATATGATATTATTATTTTTCCAGGATACTAGGCTTTATGATTCAGAAGATGTTGAAACTGCATCAGGTGCCTGGATATGGGTCCCATGCTTTTGGTCTGGGGGGATTGACTTGTTTTGTGGGATAGGTATTTGCTTTTCAGAAAGAAAATCTCACTCTATTGATGAAAATCAAAAAAATCATTTTTCTTTCTTTATATTATTTATTATTTCTTCCAAATTTCAGTTTCATGTGCTCCTATATTTTCTTTTCTGTAATGTTTCAGAAATTAAATTAGTTCTTTCATTGGACTTGGAGCTGTGTCTTAGATAATCTAGACAAAAAGTTAAATTCATAAATGTTATGTCATTATTTACATTCTCTCTTTTTGCTATATTAATCTTTATATATACAAAAATGAATGTATTTTTAACTGTGTATATACAAAATTCACATTTCTAAATATATACACCTATCTCTCTCTCTCTCTCTCTCTCTATATATATATATATATATATATATATATATCTATATATATATATATAGATATATATATATATATAGATATATATATATATATATCTATATATATATATAGAGATATATATATATCTTCTATATATATATGATATATATATATATATCTATATATCTATATATATATATATATATCTATATATCTATATATATCTATATATCTATATATATATATATATATATATATATATATCTATATATATATATAAATATATATATATATATATATATATTTATATATCAGGTGGAAATGACCTATGTTTAATATGGACCTTCCTTAAATCTTTAAAGTTCAGCTTAAGCATGAAATGGGGGGGGGGGGCACTGTTTTTGCCTTCTAAGATCTCCCTGAGTTTTCAAATCTCAGTAATAAAATATACTCAAATTAAATCTTTATATTACATGTAGTATATGATGGGGTTCTAAACACTTAATTAGACTTGGCAATTAACTAAAAAAGACCTTCTTACTAAGTCAAGGAAAGAGTTATATAATAAAATATTGGCAACTCATTACATATCATTACCGTGGTATACAGAAGAAAATGCAAAGAGAAAAAAAATTGCTTTTGGAATGCTAATTTGTAATAGGATTCCCGTCTACATGTGGGACTTCTTGTGGTTATGTGTACATCTCAAGCTAGGAGTAAAGGATAACATTAACCATAAGGAGAAAGCAGAACGAGAATGCCCAAGAATGGGACTATGTGCAGGGAAACTGGCAACTATGCATCATCTTTTCTTAAAATGTCCTTTTGCAGTTTCTTGTTGGCATTACCTGAACAAAGTATGGACACAGGGCCCTTTTCATAATATAACATCTGAAATGTTATATTTAGGAATTTTTCCCCTCAGGTTGGTCGAAAATATGGAAATACAATGCAGATGATTATGTTATGCATAAAATGTCAATTATGGCATACAAGATGTACTATCTCATTAAGGCAACAACATAAATCAGTACACCAAGTAGTATATGTTGTAAAACAGAATGGCATTAGACTTCAAAAGAAAGATAACAATCTTTTTTCTCCTGATTTGTATAGACTGTGGTGGACAAATGTGTCTTGGCTGGACACAGGCTAGACAGAGAACGTTTTTCCCATAAAGACATATATCTATTTTGGTAACGGGTGTCAGGATTTTGGTCTAAGTATGTAGTAGTACATTTTTGTCTTTTACCTTTTCTTTGGGGGGGAGGGGGAATGGGGGATGCATGAGGGACTACCTACATTGTTTTTGCTTTCATTGTATGGTTAAGAAGTTATTTAACTTGCAAATTTCCTTTTTTCTTGTCCCTTATTATGCAGTAATACTGATTGCTTGGAGTTATTTTAAATGACATACATTATGTCTAGTTTTAATAAGAATGAGGTAAGTGGGGACGGTGCAGGGTTAAAAAATGCCATAGGAAAAAGAAAAATAAATGAAGATGAACAAAATAATAGTATAATGGATAGGAGAGGAAATAGAAAAACTAAAAAGAAAAGAAGGGGAGCCAGTCCTCTACAGCCAGTCCCAGAATATATTAGAGTAGAACAGGAAGCAAATGGATTTAATGAAAAGGAGGGAGAAGACGGAAAAGTAGGCTTGGAAAATGAAAATAGGGAAAAGACTTAAATTATGAGGGAATATCAGTAAGTGACAGGTATGAGGCCTTGGAGGAGGGGAGTGAGGGAGGAGTGAGTGAAGAAATGTATGAGGAAATAGGGGTGTTAGCAGAGAGACAAGTGGTGGTCATAGGGGACTCAATCATAAAATATACAGATCAGTATATTTGTAGGAATGACAAAAAGAATAGGATGATGAGCAGTTTCTCAGGTGCAGGAGCTTTGGATTTATATGGAATGCTAGATAATATTTTTAAAGAAGTTGGGAAAAAACCTATAGCTGTCATTCATGTGGGCATAAATGATATTGTAAAAAAAGACCTTGCCAGAAATGCAGAAAGATTATAAGAAATTAGTTGAAAAATTAGAGGAAAAAGAGAGTGAGTTATTGATCTCGGAAATATTACCAGAGCCAAGAGCTACAGTATATAAACAAAAAAGAATAGCTTTGACAAATGAATGGTTGCTGAAATGGGCTGACTTGAGTGGTTATAGATTCATTAGGAATTGGAAAACGTTTAACAATAGGAACGATCTGTTTTGTAGGATGGACTTCATCTTAATTTTAGGGGTAGTAGGGTTCTGGGGATGAGGTTAAAAAATGAAATTGAAATTAGTTTAAGCTAAATGGCAGGGGGACAAACAATGGACAAAGAAGGATAAAAGTGGGAAATAGAAAGTTAGTAGGATAAAGGCCTTAAGGGGAATGTTTTTAAATGCAAGGAGTTTAAATGAGACATGTAGATTGGAACTGGAGATGATAGTTAAACAGAGGGAGTTGGATATGGTAGGAGTTGTGGAAACTTGGTGGAAAGATGAAAATGGTCCCAGAACATACTGGGGTATAAGTTAATTAATAAAAATAGAAGGGAAAGAATAGTGGGAGGAATTGCTCTCTTCATTCGGGAAGATCCGGAGATTAGGAAATTAGAGGAAATAGTGGAATTGGGGAAAGTTGAAATACAAATAATAGAATTGTTGGGAATAATGGGGAAAAAATGTAGATTATCAGTATTTTATAGAGCACTAGGCACAGGTACATTAGAGACAGAAGCTTTTTTGGAGCATATAATTGGGTTGGCGAAGATACTGATGTGGTTATGATAGGAGATTTAAATATGCCAGAAATCAGATGGGTTGAATATGAAAAAGGAAATAGTATTTCAAGTAGATTCCATGAAGGATTGATGGTAGTGGGTATCCAGCAGTGTATACAGAAAGCAACTAGGGGAGAAAATATATTGGATGTCATACTCACAAACAGATGTGATATTGTTAAATAAGTAACCATTCAGCCACAGGGGGGAATGAGTGATCATGAGTCTGTATTGTTTAAATTAGATTGGGAAATGGAAGTGGTAAAGGGAAATACTATTCAGTATTTATATAAGAAAGGGGATTATAGGGCAATGAGAGAGGCACTAATAAATATGGATTGGGAAGGTATGGTGGAAAGGAATAGTATGGAGAAAGCATGGGAATTATTCCTGGAAAAGCTAAACAAGATCAAGGAAAAGTTTATTCCACATAAAAGAGTTTATAATAATAAAGAGAAAAAACCCTATGGATAACAAAATATATAATTAAACTGTGCATGAAAAAGAAGGGCTGTTTCAGGAGGATGAAAAAGGATGGAACACTGGCAAATAAGGATAGGTATAAAAAATATTAAGGAAGCTGAAGAATGAAATAAAGAAAGCAAAAAAGCAGCTTGAAATGAGACTGGCAACACATGAGAACAAAAAAAGGTTTTTTTTCCTATGTGAATAGACAGACGTGGAAGCAAAATGGTGGGCCCATTTTGAGTAAATGGAGAGGTAGTGTCAAAACCACTGGAGATGGCAAATGAATTGGCCAAATGTTTTGGTTCTGTATATAAGGTGCAAAATACTGACTTGGAAATTAGGCTGAAAGAAATGGGAAATATTGACCCAAAAGAAATAATAATAACAAAAGAAAAAGTGATGAAAAAATTTGAGTTTTTTTCCAATTGTTTAACCAGGTGAGACACACTAAACTGAAAGCTTGTTTACAGGTGCAACCTGGGAGCACAGGGAAGTTAAGTGACTTGCTCAGGGTCACACAGTATGCAAGTGGGGGCTGTGGGATTCATACCCAGGTCTCCAGATTTGCATCTCAGAGCCTTAAACCACTGCTCTATACTGCATAAAGCAGCAGGTCCAGATGACATGCACCCATTTATGTTAAAGGAGTTGAGACCTGAGCTGGTAACTGTCATAACCTTACTGGGACAAAGGTCATTGGCTGAGGGGGTGGTGCCATAGGAGTGGAGAAGGGCATATGTGGTGCCAATTTATAAAAAGGGAAAAAGGGTTCAGGCGGTGAATTACAGACTCGTGGGTCTGACGTCGGCTGTGGGGAAGATAATTGAGAGTATTATTAGTAAGACAATAAGAGATAGTATAGCAAAAAAGGGAAAAATTGATCAGTCTCAGCATGGATTTGTCATAGGAAGGTCGTGTGAGACAAATCTCATAATTTTTTTATGAAAAAAGTACATATATGGGTGGATGAAGAAAAAAGTGTGGATGTTGTGTGGCTGGATTTTAGTTGAGCGTTTGACACTGTACCCCATAAAAAGATTATTGAAAAAATGATTAAATTGGAGATAGATCCTAGTCTTGTCAATTGAGTAAAACAGTGGTTGACAAGCAGAAAGCAGCAAGTAAGAATAAGGGGTGTGTTATCTGAACCTCAGGGGGTGGAGAGCAGTGTTCCACAGGGATCGGTATTGGGACCATTATTGTTTGGTCTGTTTATTAGTGATTTGGATATAGAAAGTGGGAACAAGATGGTGAAATTTGCCGATGTAAAAATTGGAGGAATAGTTGAAACTTTTGAGGAAAGACTGACATTTGGAAATGATATAATGAAAATTTTGGAATGGGCAAATGTAAATGGAATGACATTTAATGAAGAAAAATGTAGTAAAATGCACTTGGGGAAGAAAAATGTTCAACAAGAATATTATATGAGGAGTATAAAATTAAAAGTATCTAACTGTGAGAGGGATCTAGAAACCTGTATCCAAGGAGATTTGAAGAAGGAGCTTCAGTGTAGAAACATATTAAACAAGGCTATGTTTTTAGTAAGTAGCATTAGGAGAGGTTTCCACTCTAGAAGTGGGGAGGTCCTGATGCTGTTGTATAAGACCCTGGTGAGGCCCCTATTGGATTACTGTTCAACGGTATGGAGTCCATATTTGGTTAAGGATATTAAAATGGTGGAAAGGCCTCAGAGGACATACACAAGGATGATTTTTGGTTGTGAGGGATTGGACTATGAGGGGTGAGTGAGGATGTTGGGTTTGTGGACTCTGAGAAGGAGGAGAGAGAGGGGCAATATGTTGCTGTTATTTAAAATCTTAAGGGATGAGAATATAAGGAAAGAGTTGGAGATGGAATTTAAGGATCAAAAATATCAGTTGAGAGGGCATAATAAACAGTTGAAAGAAACAGTATGTAGGATGGATACAAGAGGAAATGGGTTTAAAAATAGAGCAATTAGAATGTGGAATAGATTACCACAGGATTTGGTAGACACTGAGAATATCGAGGATTTTAAAAGTAGAATAGATGGATATATAAATGAAGTTGGTGACTTAGGTTGCCGCAACTGAATAGTGGGGAAAGCTTATATGGGCACTGCCTTCTTGACTTTCCTATATTCCAGTATGGAATCCAGTTTTCCAAGTATCAGTTGTATTCTATTATGAATTATTTCAGTTTAAATAAAAAAATTCCCCTACTCTTCCAGGTCGAAAAATTACAAATCATTTAATTTTACTAAGGGAAATGTTTGAATCTGGGAATAAGGAAGCTCTTTCTGGATTTGCTTTAGCTTTAGACCAGCAAAAGGCCTTTGATTCTGTTACACATAAGTTCCTTTGGGCACTTTTACAAGCTTATGGTATACCTGAAACATTTGTTGGCTGGATACAGGGCTTATATAAGACAGCTACAGTCACCCCAATTGTTAATGATTGGAAGAGTCCTATGATCCCTGTACTTAGAGGTGTCAGGCAGGGCTGTCCTTTAAGCCCTTGCTCTACTTTTTTTTGTACTTACTCACTGCTAAGGTAATTACATTCTTCCCCCAAATATACAGTGTATTAGCACTAAGGTCACCCCAACACCATATGCAGCAATAGCATATGTAGATGACCTTTGTATATTAGTTGACAATCCACATTCTGCTGAAGCAGCCATACAGGTCTGCACACATTATGGGTCTTATTCTGGAGCTACTCTTAATGTAACTCAAAGCTCTGGGAGGTAATTGGGAAATGACAGCCCTAGATATACTAGTGTAGCAGGTATTTCAATAACAGAAAGACCTATACAGATATTGGGTATCACATATACTACAGATAACCTAGACCATGCAAATTGGCAACCCAAGATACAACAAGGTAAACAAATGGTGGCCAATTGCAACAGGTGGCAACTCAGTAAAAAGAATGGGTACACCTAATAAAGACTTACTTAGTGCCACTTTTTCTCCATATTAGTTATATGTTCCCCCCCCCCACCCAAGGTGCTAGAAACAACCATAATTAGCATTTTTTCCAGGCTATATCAAGGAGTAGACTTAACCCTATTAAAAGAAATATAACTTTTCTACCAATTTCACAGGAGGTCTAGGGATGGTAAATGCCATTACTTTCTTTTATAGTATATTTTTGTTACTAATGTACATCCTTTACTAGTTAATACTGGCCAAGGATGGATACCCTTTTTATTATCCACATGTGTACAATGGTTTCGTCAATGGGAACAGGGATGTGTGGGACTCCTTTGCCGCACTATGAATACCCCTGATTATATAAGAGAAATCTTTTTAAAACTAAAAAAATGAAAAATTATGAGCCAGATGGTTTTAACAAAACACAGGGCAAAATTATGCTCTTGGATTCAGCTACAAAATTTTCAGGAGGAAACTACATTCCCCTATATCCTTCTCAACAACTTTCCTTGTTAATATTATTATCCACAGAGCAGAGTATAACAGAAAAGATGTGGGATCTTCATTGGCTCAGCTGCCATGCAAAAATGAATGTAAAAGCCAATCACAAACACAAGCAGTTAGAAGATAACATGTGTAATAGTGTACATTGTAACCAAAAAGTAGAAACAATAATTCATCTTTACTTTGAATGTTCTTACATGACTGGATTTTGGGAAACACTTTCTCGAGAATGTGAGGAACCTTGGTTTGGAAAAACCACCTATGAGATATTAATGTTTGGATGTTACCCAAAACAAGCAAGTAAATGGAACAACAGCACACTGCATATAGTTTTTATAGTATTCAAGTGGTATATCTGGAATATAAGTAGTTTATTTAAATTACAGTAAAAACAACTTTCCCATACAGAAATTATTAACAAATTACCATAGAATTTCAAACCATATATTACACAGAAGCAAAATTGTTAACTGGTCGATGGCTTATCTCAGTGTGGTGTAACATAACATGGATAACAGCTTCAGACACACCTGTTACTTGAAAATCATTTATAGTATAATTGACAAACGGTTATTTTCTGAGTTTCTCTCATCAGGCTGTATAAATATTCCTTCCACCAACATGACATTAATATTCTATTTTATGTTTTTTTCTACCTACCTACTTCGTTATGCTGAAGTAAGCAAACTTTTCCTTTATTTAGTACCTTATTTTTTGTGTTTATTTCATTTGTTTCCTTGTTATAACCTGAAAAGAATTCTGTATTTCATGTAACTGTATAAATCTTTTCATGATTTTTGTTTGCTTGATTTTCTTCCCTAATAAACTCCCCTACTCTTGGAAAGGAGGTGCTGTTGGCTTCCAACCAAGATGGCAGATGATCCTATGGCGGAGGAGGAGGACAGATGGTGGCAGGCTTGAGGGTTGCCTTTTGTCTCCAGCACTGCAAATTCTTCTGTTAATGATGGTAGTAACACCTGAACTACACCAGGAAAAGATTTAGAACATCAGAGTCAAGGAGAAACATAGAAACATAGAATTTGACAGCAGATAAGGACTGCTTGGCCCACCTAGTCTGCCCATTTCCCCACCTACCTACCAGATCTGCTGCAGATCCTAGTTCAACAACAGCCTACTTCCTCCTACCCCTCACTAGAATTGCCTTATGTCTGTCCCGTGCATTCCTGAATTCACCCTCTGTTTTTGACTCTATGACCTCCTCAGGAAGGCTGTTCCATGTATCCACAACCCTCAATGTGAACAAATACTTCCTTACATTACCTCTGAGCCATCCCCCCTCTATCTTCAAATTGTGCCCCCTTGTTTTTGCACATCTCTTTTTTTGAAAGATGCTAGCCTCTTGGACTTTGTTGATTCCCTTGAGGTATTTGAAAGTTTCTATCATGTCCCACCCTCCCTCCTTTCCTCGAGGATATACAGTACATCTTTAGTTCCTTTAGTCTTTCTTCATATGTCTCCTGATGCAGACCCTGCATCATTTTGGTGCCCCTCCTCTGGACAGCCTCCACCCTGTCTGTGTCTTTTCGGAGATGGGGTCTCCAAAACTGTACACAGTAATCCAGATGTGGTCTTACCAACTGTCTGTACAGGGGGCCAACAACTTTCTGTTTTCTACTGGTGATGCCTCTCCCCATGCATCCCAGGAGGAGTGGAGTCAGAGGAGGTTTACTGATCAGTGGACTCAATGTCAATGAGTGGAGAAGAGCTGGATCAAGAGAAGGTGAAAGCAGATGAATTCATGGAGGGAATGGAACAGAACCCAGTGTATCAGGTTGCACCGTCAAGCGGTGGCCCAGCACAGGAGCCAGAACTGCTTAGAGAGCACACAGAGCAACCTGCTGATGTGGAGTGTCAAGTGTCACAGTCAGCAGTGGTGAGGATCAAAGAGGCATTAGGAGTGTCAATGCCCGAGACTGTAGCCGATACATGGACACCTGAAGTGGCATTGCAAGCCGATGGATGGAAACAAAAGGTGACTGGTACTTGGATTTCTGACCCAGAGTGATCAGTGGAGAACTCACAGCAACTGCAGAGATGGGCCCCAGCTACAAATACAGGTCAGAGCATGGACACAGCAGGAAGGCCAGATGTGACTGCTCAGCATGGAAAAGCAGGGCTGTCCTCAGGCAGTTTAGAAATGTCAGACTTTTCAGGACCATTAAGTAAAACTGGGGAACAATTTGAGGAGACTCAGAGGGGTTCTTCTCCCAGGCACGGGGCAGTGGCAATTTGCAATAAAATGAATGAGGGCTTTACTGAGACTCCAAATATACCCCCAAATGATACAGAGAGGAGGGATGGAAAGCCTGTGACTTAAGTTTCTGAGTTGCAGTAGGTCGCACCACCTCCCCAAAGCAAGCAGTTTTCTGACTTGCTCCATGCCAGGCCAGAGGTTTTGCCACACCACAATGCTGTGAGGCTTTGTTACATTGGGGGTCTTTCTGACAAGCCTGACAAAGCTTTTGTAGGAAAAGTGCGACTGAAAGATTCTTTACACATTATCCCTTCTGAGTTCGCTCTAATACACATTTCAGGAGAGGAACATTATGACATCAGCTTTACAAATGGGGCAGGCTTGGAAAGGTTTTGGAGCCTTTATGAGAAACTTACTGTAAGCAGATGTCAGTGTGGATGCCATTCAGAGCCATCCTGCTGAGCAAGCCTTTGATAAAGATGGTTACAGTAATGTTCTGTAATGAATATGTTAACATTAATAATATTTTTTACTGGCTGTTTAAATGCTGTGACATCTTGGGAAGCCCAGAAGCCATAATAGACTCTGAATGTTTCTGGACTGGGGGCTTGCATTTTAAAGGGTGCCTGAGACTGGGGCCACATGGGATTATTCATATCCCAGTTTCTTTCTTGGCAGAGAGAGGGGTCTGTTTTTATGCAGGTCAGCACAAGGCCTGCAATAAGTGTGGGGCACGATCACACTTGTCAAGTGCTTGTGACAAGCTTCATTGTGGGCTATGTGGATGTTTTAGAAACATAGAAGCATAGAATCTGATGGCAGATAAGGACTGCTTTGCCCACCTAGTCTGCCCATTTCCCTACCTAATGGATGAGCTGCAGATCCTAGTTAACTAACAGCCTACTTCCTCCTACCCCCCCCACTAAAATTGCCTTATGTCTGTCCAATGCATTCTTGAATTCCCCCACTGTTTTTGACTCCATTACCTCCCCCAGAAGGCTGTTCCATGTATCTACAACCCTTTCCATGAAAAAATACTTCCTCACATTATCTCTGAGCTGCCCCCTCCCCCATCTTCAAATTGTGCCCCCTTGGTCTTGAACATCTCTTTTTCTTGAAGATGCTACCCTCTTGAACTTTGCTGATTCCCTTGAGGTACTTGAAAGTTTCTATCATGTCCCCCCTTTCCCTTTTCTCTTCTAGGGTATACATGTTACGCTCCTTTAATCTCTCTTTGTATGTCTTCTGATGCAGACCCTGCACCATTTTTAGTTGCCTTCCTCTGAACAGCCTCCATCCTCTCTATGTCCTTGATGAGATGGGGTCTCCAGAACTCTATGCAGTACTCCAGATGGGATCTCACCAACTGTCTGTACAGTGGGATAACAACTTACTGTTTTCTGCAGGTGATGCCTCTCCCTATGCATCCCAGTATCCCACTAGCCCTCCTTACTGCCTTCTCATATTGCTTGCCCACCTTAAGGTCATCTGATATGACTATCGCCCAGGCCCCTTTCCATTTTTGTTGTTGTTAGTATCTCACTCCCATTGTGTACTCTTCCCCTGGGTTTTTGTTTCCCAGGTGCATTACGTTGCACTTCTTTGCATTGAATCCAAGCTGTCATACATTTGTCCATTCATTCAACCTTGCCAAGTCCCTTTGCATCCTTTCCACCCCACCTTCTGAATTGACTATGTTGTAGATCTTTGTGTCTTCTGCAAAGAGACATACTTTTCCTTCCAGTCCCTCTGCAATGTCACTTCTAAAGACATTAAAGAGGACCGGTCCCAGTACTGAACCCTGTGGTACCCAACTATTAACCCCCCTTTTTTCAGAGTGAACTCCATTTACTATTACCCTCTGCATCCTATTGTCCAGCCAATGTTTTACCCAGGCTACCACTATGGGACCCACTCCAAGGCTGGCTAACTTGTATATTAATCTTTTGTGTGGGACTGTGTCAAATGCCTTGCTAATGTCTAGGTAGGCCATTTCCACAGCCCCTCCCTGGTCTACTACTTTGGTCACCCAATTGAAGAAATATATTAGATTCATCTGACATGACATTTCTTCTGTGAATCCATGTTGCCTTGTGTTCTGTGCCCCACTGGCATCTAGGAACTTAATAATTCTTTCTTTCAGCAGTGATTCCATCATTTTCCCCACCACTGAGGTCACACTAACAGGTCTGTAGTTTTCTGCTTCTGTCTTGCTCCTACTTTCATGAAGGGGAATCACATCTGCCCTCCTCCAGTCTTCAGGTACCATACCATCCTCCCATGATTTGTTAAAAAGGGTAGTCAGTAGTGTCACTAGTTCTGCCCTTAGTTCTTTTAGAATTCTTGGGTGAATCCTATCAGGCCCCATTGCTTTGTCCACCTTCAGTTTTAAGAGTTCTTTCAGAACCCTGCATGGACTGGTATCCACCTCCCTATCCAGAGTGCTTTTATTCTTTGATTGAGGTACTGCCATCTCCTCTTCTTTTGTGAATACTAAGCAGAAGTATTTGTTCAGTATCCCTGCTTTTTCACTGTCACCCTCAGCCCACCCTCCCTTCCCTTTATTAAGCCTCACTATCCCTCCCTTGGTCATTCTTTGCTCCCTAATGTACCTATAAAAGGTTTTATCCCCTTCTTAACTGCCTTCGCTATCTTTTCCTCAGTTTGGGCCTTTGCTATTCTAACTGCCTTCCCCACTTCCTTCTGCTTTAACTGGTAGAGTTCTCTGTCCTGATCCTTCTGTGTTTCCTTATATTTTCTGAATGCTACATTTTTATCCTTAACCTTCCCCGCCACCTCTTTTGAGAACCATAGTGTTTTTTTTCCTTCATTTTGCTTTATTGATTTGCTTCACACAAAGGCTTGTTGCCTCTGTGATGGCTGTTTTGATTTTAGACTTATCATCCTTTCTTGCATGGACTGGAACACCTGCAATTTGTGTGATTTAAAAGTGCATATGTATCAGGACTGCCCCTGGGCTGCAGCCAATCGAGATACTCCATTGAATCATGCTGACTTGATTTTTAGAGCCCAAAAAGCTAGCTCATTGGTTCAGCCTCAGGACTCTTGGCTTGCTGCATGCCCTGAGCTTACACTGCCTTCTGTCCTGGTCCCAGGTCCTAGGGTGGCTCAGACCCCACAAACCCACACCCCTCAGGGATGCAGCCCCAGCATTGATGGAACAAGAACAGCAGTTTCCTGTACCAATGGGAACCTCTCTTAGTTCCCCACCACTTGAGACAATCCCTCCATGTCTGGTTTCTGAAGAGGGCACTGTATTGTCAAACACAGACCATCCAGGGTCCTCTGAGGAAAGAACAAACATGCCCCCCCTTCCTCAGAATGATCATCTTGTACTGCCTCACAGAAGTGCCAGGGTATCTAAGTAGCAGACTCAGAGCCAGCCTGTGTCTTTAACTAACAAGTTTGAAGTCTTACAGTCAAATAAAAATTGGGGAGACTCAGACTGGGGGGGGCATGGACTCAGAAGCATCTAGTCTCTGTCACCCAGAAGGAGGTGATCTTTCTGGGACAAAAAAAAAGGAAAAGATCCGCTATTAAAAGGAAGTGTGGAGGGAGAGGGGTGACTTGATTTTTTGAATGAGATGTTTTTAGTTTATCAACTCTGAATTGCTTTTCTCCCTGGTAAATGGAGCAGTTGACCATTTCTTCCTTAAATGTTCATTTCTAACAAAACTATTAGTTATTTATGTTTTGTTAGATCAAGAACATTTTGATATTATTTTTCTTCAAGAGATCTGGACAGCTTCAGTTTTGGATCAACAGTCTATAAAAAAAGATTGGTGGTGGAGCCCATCCTTCTGGTCCTTTGGACAGGACAAAGCAGATGGTGTAGGTATTTTATTTAACAGTACAGTAATGCAGTTACTTAGGCTGGTAGATATTTTACCTGGAAGAGTGATATTATTAGACATAATGTATAACGATCAGGACTTTCATTGTATCAGTGTTTATGCCTCCCAGGTTAAATCAGATAGGGTTGCCTTATTTAATTTAATTAGATCCTTTCTGACCACCTCGAGGATGATGATTTTAACTGCTCCTTGGACTTTACACTTCGACAGGAATGTGGGAAAAAAGTCTATTGTGATGCTATTTCCCCGTGGAATATGGTTAATACAGCTGGGATTGTTGATGGTCATGTGAAATTACATTCACTAGGAGGGAGTTCCTATTCTCGTGGGGCCTTATACACTAGGATTGATTATTTTTTCCTAACCCAAGTTTAAAGATTTACAATGCTGGAACTTTTCCAGCAAAATTTTCAGATCATTCTTTATTATTTATGTGTTTTGGATCCCAGACAACGTCTCACCATTCTTTGCAAAGATGGAGACTCAACACAGCATCTCTTAAAAATACTGCTGTGTTGCAAAATGTTTGGATTTTTTTCCTAGCCTGAGAGTCTGCACAATGTCTATACAACTCTTTAGAACAATGGTGGGAAGATACCAAAAAAAGAATAAAGCAGTTATTTTCAAAATTGTGTAAGCAAAAGAGGGATAATGATTACCTAAAATACCCATCCCTTAGAAATAACTTGCAAACATTTACAGTACATCTCTTTCAAATGCTGATCATGATGACATGGCAAAACAAATTCAATGCTTTAAAGCAGGAATGACATTATACCAATATGACAGAGCACCTACACTTGAGGCTGAGCTCAGGTATGGGACACAGAAAAGCCCCAGTGGAGACCCTTGTCTAGTGCATAAAAAGAAAGTGGAGTCCTCACCAATCTCCAGATTACAGAATAATTTGGGTAATGTGGTGGATGCCCTAATGGTGTTATTCGCTATGATAGACGAATACACTGAAGGGAAGCTTAGCAAACCTCAAGAATATAGGCCTTGTCCTCAAGACTGATTTTCAAAGAGGTTTTCTGTTTTAATTTAGCCTGATGTAGTCACACTTCACAGCTAATCACTTGTTGCTCCGAGCCAGATTAGCTTTCTATGGTGTCTCTGTTTCCTACCTATGCTCATTCAGATCTTACTTTCTGGATGGGTCCCAATTAGTTAAATGAGGATCATCAATCTCTGCTCAGCTCTTTGTCAGATCAGTGGTTCCTTAAGTCGGTCCTAGGCCCTAGCTATTTATCTGCCTATATAAATGAATGCCCCAGTTCCTTAACTGCTGTTAAATCCCACATATATGCATATGGTACCATCATTTACTACTCTGGTCCCTCGCCCTCTTCCATTGAGAAATCATTTCAGTTCAACTTCATTAATGTACAAAATTGGTTAGTTGCCAATCAGTTACTGTAGCTATAAATCAAAAGAAAACGTTTTTATATATTGTGTGGCTCTGCCCTTTTGCTGAGACCAGCACATACTTCTTTTAAGGTACATTTCTTATTAGACAACCCCATAGACATGTAACTTCCTATAAATGCCTTACCATGTACTTAAATCAGAATCTTGACTACTCATGAAATGTACAATACATTGTGGCAAAGTGTTTTCCCAAACCTGGGACTCCTTGTAGGACAAAAAATAGTCTCCCTTTTAGCACTAGAAAAGCTGTAGCAGGTCATTTGATTTTCTCCCTACTTAACAATGGGGATTTGGTTTACTCTGGAGCCTCTAATACTGCCTTACAGCATCTAAGCATCCCTCATCTTAAAAATGCCATGAGCAGATCTGACTTGGCCTGTCCTCCCTGAAACCACCATTTTATTATGTAGCAGGGACTAGATCGTGCCCCCCCCCCAACTCTACATGAGGCACTCTCTTCATATTGCCATGTTAGGTGCTTAATATTGGTTAGGAAAATTACTAAGCTACCTTAACAGTTTACTTAGCCCCACCCCACCATCTCCTCCTAGTCCTGCTATACAGGAGATGTGGAAATAGACTCCAAATTCCTTGGTTCAGATACAGTGTGGGTCAAGCTTCAGGTATAAACTTGCTATCACATGGGCTAGCCTCCCCATCACTAGCCCCTCCAGTTTCCAGTCTGTAGAGGCCAAACTCAATGAGTAGTTCAAGCATACATGTGATATCTTCCTCTTTTCATAGGAGACTCCTGTTTTTTTTTGATTGAACTCCTTCCCTCCCTCCTGGGAAACAAAATCTCCTGCTTAAGTAAAATTCTGTCCAAAATATCCATTCATGATTTTTTTTTTTGCCAGATAAAGACACATACAAAATAAATTAGTGATGAATAATGTAAGTGATAACTTTGTACAACTAGTTGTTGATTCTTTTCAGTTCTTGTTCTTGACAAAATAAAATATATTAAATCTTTTTAAATGCTTTTTTTCTTATTTTTGGATGCAATTTAAGGACAAATGCATGAAGTTATGGCGTCTCCCTACTGGTAGGCCAATCTCCCTACTAATGTGACCCAAATCTCCCTTTTAATTAAGTTGGACATATCACATGTATGACTTCAAGGCCCCTCTGACATTTGACAATTGCCCTCGAGGTGGCTAATAATCTTTCTTTAGGTGTGCCCTAGTGTATTAGTCTGGTTTTGGACCTAATCCAAATCTGGCCCTTCTCTTGGAGATGGATTTCTTCCAAGCTATTAATACTACTGATGGCATAGTAGCATGCTCTGAATTGTTCTATTTAGGTAAGTAACACAGTGTAGTGTGGCTGCTATTCTGCCTCTGTTGCACTGTGTATATAGTCACCTTTTTATCTTTTCTTGGCATTTATGTTCATGTCCACTGTACATTGTGATTTCTGTATGTAATTATGATTGTATTTTTGTTGAAAAGTGTGTAAAGTGGAATTAGCACCCTCCTGGACCTTGAACTCTATACAAACCCCTTTTGTACCATTCCATGGCTGTTACAGTTATACCTGCTGTACGCTGTCACTCTGTACATAATATCTGGCTCTGTATTAACTCTGTTTCTTGT
Organism: Neoceratodus forsteri; assembly: GCA_016271365.2. Classification (NCBI taxonomy): domain Eukaryota; kingdom Metazoa; phylum Chordata; order Ceratodontiformes; family Ceratodontidae; genus Neoceratodus; species Neoceratodus forsteri. The sequence goes on along the minus strand of CM028132.1, from coordinate 1,059,519,564 downwards.
GTCTACCCTGCATTGTCTGTATTTTTATTTCATTCATGATCCCTGTTCCCCTTCCTCCAGGTCACAGCTGGAAATGAGTACAGTAAGAATCTGTTTGCTTGCCTGGTAAAATATGATCCAACTTAAATAAAATAGATTTAGACCTGAATTATACAAAAGAGATTAACTACATGCTAAGAGATTTGGCACAAGAGTGCTAGGTACCAGGGTGTAGGGGGCAATCAAAAATAATTGAACCTAACAAACAGGGCTAGTAAGGCAACTAGAGATTAACAAAATTCATGAATAATACTCAAATTACATACAGGAAGGCTAATGAAAAGGTTCACATAAAAAGGTATTGTTAACACTGTTGCTCAACAAAAGTAGCCTAAATTACAAAACATCATATTTAGATGCACTATGAGGTACAGAAAAGCAAACTATGAAATTATAGCCATAAGTGAGACTGGAAAGAAAATTATACCTGGGTGAAAAAAATGACAAAATATACAAAAAAGAACATGAAAAAAATGGTAGTGAGGTTGCAGTGCTGGTAACCAAGTAATTTGATAGCTGGGAAACACATTAAATAATAACATGGCACTGAATATATATGGGTAAAGGTATAATAAAAAATAGAAATATTATATGCACATCCTATCATGCACCGGATATGGGGCATCAAGAGAATCTAGCACTTAAAGAAGAACTTCTTAAGGCCAGTAACTATATCATGGTAATATTGTAGTTCTTGTTGACTTTAATCTACCCACAGCAACTTGAGGAACAGGAGAAACAAAAAAAAAAAAGGAACAGACAAACTATTTATAAACACAATTACTTCATATAGCTTGGAACAACTGGTTGATACCCTGACTGGCTTTTTGCTTTTTGCTCTCCTGGTACCGGACTCAGCTCTTAGATATTAAGCCAGTGAATTAATTTGGGCTGCCTCTGTTCAAACAATCTGGAACTGGCATCCTTGTAGCCCACTGGGCTACCGACCACCATCCACGGTTCACCTCCTGCATGCCTGAACACCACTGTGCACCTCTTACAGCACCAAGGAGCCTGCTGCTACCGGCCCCCTGGAAACAAGCATCAGGCATCTTTGTAGCCCACTGGGCTACCTACCGCCATCCACGGTTCACCTCCTGCATGCCTGGACACCACTCTGCACCTCTCTCAGTGCCAAGGAGCCTGCTGCCACTGGTCCCCAGGAAACAAACATCAGGTATGGCCTATACACAGCCCTGGCCTCCACGGCTGCTGCTCCTGCAGCCACATTTTCCAAAAACCAGTGCCTTTCCCTGGAAAAGTCCTCACTGGTTGCTCCTGAGCAGGAGTGTCCTGACTGACTGTCTAACAGAAGGGCGTTTTGCTCTCCTGGTACCAGACTCAGATCTTAGATATTAAACCAGTGAATTAATTTGGGCTACCTCTGTTCAAACAATCTGGAACTGGGAAAGAAACAGATTTGTTTTTATTTCTCCCTCCTGCAGTGCAGCAGAAACACTGCACTCAGGGGGATCCTGTCTCCCTGCAAGTGCAGATTTTGTTTCAGTGCACCAGGTTCTTCCACACAGCTTCTCCTCTACATATTTTTCCCTGTGCTACTGCTTACAGTCATTTTTTGTGTATTGTGTTTAACTTGTTACCTCAGTTGCTCTGTCTATGTTAATTAATGTACAAGATTTAGAGTACAGGACTCGGAGTCAAGATTTCTTTGCTGAAAGTCTCCATAGCCTACTGATTTGTTGTATTTTAATCCAGTGCAGCTACCAATTTAATTTCTCCATTTGGTTTACCTCCCCCCCGACTGTGACCCCCTTTATTTACAAATCTCAGTTACAGAGCTGGTGCCTAGCTGTCTTCTTCCTGTCCCCTTATTTGGCCCTCTTTTAGTAAACTGCAGCTCTTTTGTCTCTTTGCTAATCTTAGTTTCACTTCCACCACTTTTTAGTGCTATAAATCCCTGTCCTGTCCATCTTTCAACAGGCATCTTTGTAGCCCACTGGGCTACCTACTGCCATCTGCAGTTCACCTCCTGCATGCCTGGACATCACGCTGTGCCTCTCTCAGCACCAAGGAGCCTGCTGCCACTGGCCCCCTGGAAACATGCATCAGGTACAGCCTATACACAGCCCTGGCCTCCACGGCTGCTGCTCCTACTGCCAAATGTTCTGCCCACCCCCTCCCCTCCAGGACACCTTTAAATACACTTAGCTCCTCCCTCCCCTACCATGTCCTGCCCTCATTGGCTCCCAGTACTAGAACTCTGGAGCTTAAAGCTTTCTGTCTCCCCACCCACTTTGTTGATTTCTCTCACTCTCTTAAAACTTCCTTGCTGATCTGCTCTTCTCACCCATCACTGCTCAGACAAAAGTGTCGAAGATCTGCCTTCCTGTTAAGTCAGTATTGTCTCCTGCCTATTCTAAAAGTGTATTTCCATCCATCTACAACATGCTTACTCTTTAAGCCTCTGTGCCTCTGCAGGGCTTATTTTCTCTCCACTGGAACCGTCTCTTTTGGTTCTATTCTCATCACATTTTGCTCTTGCCACATTGCATCCAGCATTTGTGCTAGTCCTAGTCTCCCTACAGTTTCTGAATTTTTATAATCACAGCAGTACTAATTAATTCTTGCACACTACACTACTTTTTGAGACCTGGTGCCCCCTCTGTGCCTTTCTAGGAGGCGCATTGCAATTCTACTCAGTGGCACTTTCACACCCAAACCGTTTTCTCGCTCTCCACCCTACTGTTCCTCTGCTCCCTCTTATCACTCACCCACATGCCACCACATCCTGCCTTGACCACATCATCAGAGTTCCCTCCCTTTAACTATGTTATGTCAGACTCTCTCTCAACGTTTTACTTCCTCTGGGACCCTCCCATGACAATTCTGGCATTAGTCCTTACAGCCTCACACCCTCATCCCCTCCAAGTTTCAGTGGCTTTCTATGCTTTATACCCCTCCTCTCTCCACTTTACTGGCACCCTCGTACCCCAAAACTACTCCTCTTCTAGGCACCCACTTTCAAGCAAAACTAAACTACTGTTTAGGTGGGTCAACTACTTAACCTTCCTGCTGCTAATCTGTGCAGGTCAAGTCAAATTAAATCCCAGTCCATCACAGTTGCTAGACACTCCCGCTGACCTCACAACCACCAAAGGCCTGAAATGCCTGCATCTTAATGTATGCCGTCTACTGAAAAAATGAAACCTTATCCAGGCATGGATCTCCCACACAGATCTGGATATTTTGGTACTAACAGAAACTTGGCTGTAAAAAAACATTCTTGACACCACTATATCTTTTGCACCCTACAACATCTTCCATAGAGATAGAGAAACCAGGGAAGGGGGTGTGGCAATTTACGTTAAGGATAAGTTTACATTCTCTGACTATGTTTCTGCCAGTACACTGAAGGAGTTGAAAGCTCTGACATTAAACCTTTCTCTATCACCCATTGAAACCCTGGTTTGCTACAGGCCACCCTCTGCGGGCCCTCAGCTCCTAAGTTACTTACAAGATGTTGCCGACAAAAGGCAGAATGAGATTATCATATTTGGTGATTTAAATCTCAACTGGGAAAAACTTGCAACAAAATCTCTCAACTTCAAGAGTTCTGTGATGATGTCGGCTTCACTCAACTGGTAACTAATATCACTCAACCTCTTCATAAATTCTCCCCTAACGGGCCATTGATTAATCTAATCCTAACTAACAGACCCCATAAAATCACTTTCACTGCTGTTTTCACTATGATGCTAATGATCATCAGGCCGTGGCCTGTGTTAGAGGACTACTCACACTCAAGTCAGCCAATAGGTTTTCTTGGAGGAGTCTTCATAAGTTCAATCTCTCTAACTATCTGTTGGACCTCAGGTTCATTAATTGGACTGATTTCTACTTGGCTTCCAACATCAATGATGCAGTTACTTTCTTCAGCAACATCCAAACCGCCATCATTGACAGACATGCCCCTATGGTGAAATGCAGAGTACAGAAGTTCTCCTGCCCCTCATTCACAGCCGAGCTAAGGGTCTTGCTAAATGAGAGGGATCACCTCTGGGCCACAGTCAGGCAGACCAACCTCCCTTCTGGCTGGGCAGCTTTTAGAGCCTGTGGTAACAATTGCACCAAAAGAATAAGGGACACAAAGGCAGATTTTTACCTGTCAGCCTTTGGTATTGCTAAGGGTAATTCCAGTATGTTCTGGTGTATCATTAAGTCTGTTGAAGGCAATGAACAGTCATCCTCATTACCCGGGATGATATCCTACAAGGACACTACTCTATCTGATAAATCTGATATTCTACTCTGCTTTAATGATCACTTCTCTACCACGGGTCTCACATTCAACTCCTCCAAAGCTGTCTTCCTTGTCCCCAATGCTCCCAAACATTCCTCAATGTCTCCCAGCTCAGTCCTTGTCTTCCCCCCATTCTTGTACAAAGAGGTGGAAGACCTTCTTCTCCACCTACAGGTTAACAGAGGTGCTGGTTCTGACAGTTTAGAACCACACTTCCTCAGACTTGGCTTCCAGTACCTCATGGCACCCATATTACACTTATTTAACTTCTCTATTAACTCCAGCACTGTCTCTGGGGCTTGGAAAATAGCTCAGGTACTTCTGCTATTTATGTCAGGTGACACTACTGATCCAGATAACTACTGACCTATTTCCATTCTGCCTCTGCTCTCTAAGCTCCTTGAGAAGTTGGTAAATACACAAATTAGAAACTACCTCAAGAAATCAAACCTTATAGACCCAGCCAAATCAGGATTTCATCCTTCCCATACCACCAGTTCAGTTCTAGCCTCAGTTACAAATGACTGGCTCCTTGCAATGCACAGGAAACAAATCACAAGGGTAGTCTTCCTGGACCTCAGCAAAGCATTCAACAGTCGATCATGATCCACTCCTCGATTCATTAAACTGACATGGAATCTCAGGCACTTCACTGTCATGGTTCAACAGTTACTTCTCAGCTAGATCTCAACAGACGAAGGCTGATAGCTCCCTATTCCCACTTCTTCCATTCAGGAAATTGGTACCCCAAGGTTTGATCCTTGGACCACTTCTATTTATGATATACATCAACTTCATTTGAAATGGCATCAGCAAAGCAAAACTGCACCTTTCCACTGATGATACAGTGATATACATATCCAGCCCTCGGTAGATGAAGCCCACGCAGAATTACAGGCAGAATTCGATCTCCTCCAGCACAATCTCATATGTTCAAAACTGCTGTTAAATGCTAAAAAGACAAAAATTATATTTTGTTCCAACCACTTGCCTTCCATCCCTATCTTGCTTGCTTCCTTGCCCCCCATCAAGACTATCCATGGCGATGACCTCGAATTAGTCAACAATTTTAAATACCTAGGCTGTCAACTAGATCGACACCTAACTTTTTCAGCTCACATCAACTCCCTTGCAAAGAAATTACATCAAAGAATTGGGTTCTTCTTCTTTAGGAATTATTCTCTATTCAATTCTGACTCCAGACTGCACCTGGACCAAACAACCTTTCTACCACTAATCAACTATGTTGATATTCTACATGGCAGATGCTCTGATGCCCTGCTATGTCAACTGGACACTCTCTATCACAGAGTGATATGCTTTGTTTCCAATACTCACGGTCAGACTCATCATTGTGAACTGTATGCCTCCCTCGGGTGGACCTCCTTAGCAACCAGGCATCTCTTCCACTCTGTCACCTGGCTGTACAAAGTCCTGCTGGCAACCCCCCCCCATATTTCCAACCTCTTTCAACAAATTACTTGCCCCTACCCTGTACGCAGTGACTCCTTCATTATGCTAGATGTCACAACCTCCCATTCCCAGTTTGGAAATATGGCTATAAGCTGTGATCTCCAAGCTGCCTGGAATAAAGCCCAATCCAGGCTCAAACTGCAAAGCCTGATCCTCTTGAATAGCTTCAAAAGATTTGTTTATGACAACATATCAGACTTCTCCCTGCTTGGTCTATTGCAGTGACCACTCTATCCTCTTGTCCACCCCCTCCCTCAGCCCTAAGTGATTTTCCATTATACTTCCATTCCTCCTTCTTCCTGTCTCCTTTCTCTCTCCATGTTACACTACCATCACCACACAATCTACTCCTAGTCTGTATCCCACACTATCATCACTCAACAGTCCCTGCCCTCACCTACAGCTATCCTTTACCTTCTATCTCTACCTTCTCTCCCCACCACCCCCAGAGTGCCCTTGCCCCAGCCAACATAGCAACCCTGTTATATTCATTTTTCCCACCCCTCCACCTTGTTGTGTGCCCCCACCTACCTCCATCCTACTATCCTCTGTCCACCCCTTCCCTCTGACCTTATCCCACCCTGCCTGTGCCACTATCTTTACTTTCCTTGCTGGCCTTGCAATTCTACTTCCCTCATGAGGTACTATCTTGTTATCCAGAGCTAACCATTTATTTAACTCCTAGCTCTATAGTGCGCCTATGTATATATGATGTAAATATATTATTGTCCTTTTTTCTTCTCATGGATTTCTTGTGTGTTTAATGCATATTACTTTGTATATGCTTGTGTAATGTCCCTGCTGTTAATCAGGACCTCCTTGTAAATGAGCCTGCTCAATGGAGTTTTTTCTTCTGCCAATAAATTTGAACTTGAACTAGAGGAGACAGTGTCCCTGACATACTGTCAGAAGACCTACTGTACCAATGCACATAAACCTTTGTGGTGTTTGTGAGCCTTTCAGTAACAATGACTATAACATGGTAGAATGTAAATTAAGGATAAATTCACAGTGCATTATAGAGTCACTAAGAAAAATCTGATGAAAATGAAGAAAGAACTGACAAGGTGGGATCAGAAACAGAATATGGATGGGGAAAAATGTGGCAGAACAATGAAGTATATTTACTAACAATCTCAAGTGCATATGGAGCACTGATGTACCAGATATAAAACTATAACAAAAAGGGTAAAAAACAGAATGGGTAAACCATAAGTTATTAAAACAAACTATGTGAAAAGGTGGGTATGAATAATGTAGTTAATGATTACAAAAACAAGTTACACATAGGTAAATTTGTGGAAGTATAGCCTAGAGATTAAAGTAACAAGCTGTAAATGAGCTTGGTACATCCAGCAGACCTGAGTTTGATTCCCAAAAATTCAATTTTCATATTGTGTGACCTTGCACAAGTCTCTTATCCTCCTCAGTTGTCTGGGGCTCCCCTTGTAAATAGGCTTTTTGTCCACTGAGCCTTATGTGGTTATGAAAATAATTTTTAATTCAGTACTCACATTTGGAAAGGTAACAGAGGACTGGAAGTGTGCACTGGTGACACCTATGTATCAGAATGGTGCAAAGTCAAAAGTAAATTATAGGTCAATATAGGTCAATAAGCCTGATATCAAAATCATATAACATTTGTGAAAGCCACATCAAGCCCAACAATAGAGGAAGAAGTTCAGAAAATGGGAATTATAGACAAAATTATAGACAAAATACAGCATAGCTTCATTAAGTGGGTGGTTATGTGAAAGTAGCCTACAGGATTTTTAAAACAAATGCAATAAATCCCTTGATGAATATTTACCAGCCCACATGATATGCCTTGACTTTGCCAAGGTGCTGCATAAAGTTCCACACAATACATTGTTGTCTAAACTAGTAACAATAGGACTAAATCTGTCTTACTATGTTTGATAAAAATCTGGCTATAAAACAAAAATAGAATAAAGTATGGGGTGGTGTGCGTAACAAAAATTTTACATACAACCAAAGTGTCGGATGCCACATAAACCCCAAGAGTGAAGCTCGAGGGATTTATTTAGGCATCCAGCTCTGAGGATGTGTGTAAAATTTGAGTTTTTACAACACCTGATATTTAATTTTATATAATTGCTGTTTTTTTTTGTCAAAGCAATTATATAAAATAAAGGGAAGACATCTTCCTGTAGCTGCAGTCCAACAGAGTTCATGCAGCTGCTTGAAGAAAGGCTTTTCTTTCTCATTTCTTAGTACGAGGCAGCTGTTTGTGTGCTTCTTTATTTTTAATGTACTTACCGCCGAGTCAGAGTGGTGGTCTGGTCACTGAGGATTCGCATGTGGTGATGTGGATCAGCAGCGGCTGGTGCTGGCACATGCACAGTAGAAGGGAAACCTGGTGCCTGTTTGCCATAATAAACACTCCTTTACTATGGCAAATTATGGCACGGGTTTCCCTAAGGAAAAAATGAAAGCCATTAATTATAATGTAGATACTACCAATTAAAAGGGAGATGTCATTATCAGGCATAGTTACCAGTGGCATCTCACAGGGGTCATTTCTTGGATCAAACTTATTCAGACACTGACCTAGATAAAGAAACAGTAAACTTGGTAGATACATTTGTTGATGATGGCAAAATAGGAGTAATAGTGTCTACAACAGAGAAAGTATTACAACTGCAGGGTGAGCTTAACAAACTTTTAGAGTGGACAAGGATTAATGGAATGGAACATAACACTTATAAAGATATGCATTTAAGTTCAAATATTTCCAGATCAAAATACTGCCTAAGTAACATTACACTTGGCTTGACCAAGTCTGAAGGGGCCATCATAGTGAGTAATGGTTTTAACCATCAAAACGAAACCTAACGAAAAAAACACTCCTTGGACTATCCCCTCCCGTTCTGACAGCCTCTATTCACCTAGCTCAACCCTTAGTCCAAACTTGTAGCTCTTCCAAGGCCACCCTGTCTATCCCAAGAACCAGGACCACACATGGTCAACGGTTCTTCTATTACAGAGCCCCCACCTGGTACAATACTCTCCCCAGCTCCATCACTGATATCCGTTCAATCTCCAGTTTTAAAACAGCACTTAGAAGTCAGCTATTTAATATGCGTAGCTGTGCTTGTCCCCGGCTCACTGTACCCGACAAAACTCTCTGAGTAGCTTCACAATCAACAACTGACAAAACTCCTGAGTGGCTTGCCCCCTAACTTTCACCTACCCTGTCCCCTAGGCCACCTGTTCTAACTAACCTAGCAGTCCCTGCTCAAGACTAATTTGTCGGTTTAACCAATGTTTGCTTACCTCTCAATCTTATCCGAATTAACTGTTATACCTGGCAATACCTAACCTGTTACACTGTAATTGTAAACAAAGTAATTTACAGCATATATCTGCCTTACTGTTGCCTGCTATGATGTTAAAAAAGGAAAAAAACGATGTTACCTACAATGATGTAACGAAATGTTGTGCTTGTATTTGTCCTCTTTGTGACAAGGTACCTTTGGAAACGAGCCGCTGGCTCAAAGGTTGTAAACTGATGTATAAATAAATAAAATAAAATAAAAATAAAACCACTACATTCATACTGATACTGAATAAAACTACATGTTTAACCTCAAGTAACAGAAATTTAATCAGTTGTAGGTGATTGTAAAATACACACTGATCTTCACGTAAAACCTAACATGGACTGCTGTTTTCAGTTTTTCTGTAGTCCTCACTAGAAGAACTATTAAGAGAATGCAAAAAAGGGCAACTAAAATGATAAATCCCATTTGAGAACTAAGTTACAAAGGCAGACTAGTCACATTAAACATGTACTGCACAGCCCAGAACAGAGGTGTGTGGGGGTGATTTACTTCTTTTGTATAAAATAGTGGATTACATTAAACTGATGGAAAGACTAAGCTTCACACATCACAAAAGTTTTAATGTTACATGAGGTCCCCCCCAAAAAATTATCTTAATCGCATTTTAATACAGAAAGGAGAGATGTCTTCTATACTAACCAAACTAACACACAGTGTAATGGGCTACCTACTACTCTGGTAAATAGTACACATTTTAATGCCTTCAAAAATGATTTAGATAATCATCTTTGACATGACTTCAGTATTAAGCCTGTTGCCTAGACAATGCATGGTTATAATGGGCACGCAGCATTTTACCATTCCAGAATATCTTTAGTATAAATTTTAGCACACTGTAGATAGGAGAAATGTTCTACCTGCCTACAGTACCACTATGGGCCACTAGAGAGAATCTCTTTAGCTATATCACAAAATATCTGGAAATATCTGACAAGATCATGAGTGAGACTAGATAGATAGATGATAGATACTATAGATGGATGGATGGATGGATGGATGTACGGACAGACAAACAGATAGACAGACAGACAGATGGACGGATATTAAGGTGCCAATGTGGCTCAGTTAACAGCATATCCATCACTGGGTCAGAAGAGCATGAATTATAGACCCACACTTGGAGTAGGCACATAGCATAGATGCTGGCACTCAAGTGCAATTCGAAAGTGGTACTGTACTGTTGACACATTAAACCAAGCTCTCATCTGCTATTCTGGTGGTTGTTCAGGTTGACATTAAAGATCTAGTGGCACCTCTCAAACAGAGTCGGAGAATTTTCTCAGAGTTATGACCAAACTTCCTCTATCCATAGCTTAGGAATTTCCATCCAGGCCTGTAACGTGTTTCTGCTGGACAGGAATATAAATAATCTTTTTTTTTTCTTCTGTGGTTTGCATATGACATCCATACACTTCCTGCTCCTGTGGGAACTATGTGTGTATGTAAGTATGTATGTGTATATATATATATATATATATATATATATATATGTGTGTGTATGTATATGTGTGTGTGTGTGTATATATTGTATATATATATATATATATATATATATATATATATACAGTATATATGTATATGTGTGTGTATTATGTTTGGGTTGTGTTTTGTATATCTTTCTTGTACATGTGACTTGGAAAGCAAATACTCTGCTTCTATCAGTATTGTAAACATGTTGTTCCTTTTGTATTATGTATATTTATATGTAACTGTACAATTTTCCCTGCCAACAGCAGGTCCACCTTGTAAATGAGCTTGTTCAATGGTGATTGCCTGGATAAATAAAGATTTGATTGATTGATTCACTAAAATACCACTAACAGCTTAATCTTGTTACTTTTTACCTGATTTGAATCTGTATTCCACAAGAGGATGAAAACAGTATTGCCTATCCCTTCTTCCCTGATTAACAATAACAGAAAAAAAAAGACTAAATACATAGATGGATATAATTTTATTTATTTATTTTATTTAATTCATAAATCGGATTTACAACCTTTGAGTCACAGACTCATTTACAAAGGCACCTCGTTCCAGGAAGGGGAACAACAAATAGTGTGGCAAGACAGGGTGGAACAATACAGGTGCGATACATACATTATACATAGCATAAAATTTCAATGAGAATAAACATAGGTAGTTTACCAAAGTACAGAACAATAATTCATCAGTAGGTCCTAGCAGGTCATGCAGGCAATAGCCAGAGGAAAATGGAGTGGAGTAGGCTATCGAGCGGGCTGTTAGCCTGTAACCCAGTTTGGGGCACACAGCAGGCCCTACCGTTGGCACGTACACTTCCGAGTGCTAAGTAGGTGGTTGCGTAGGGCAGCTTTGAACTGATCAATTTTAAGGGTGTTTGAGATGTGCGTGGGGAGGGAGTTATACCAGGACTGGTGCACTTTTATTTATATATTGCCTTTCCTAAGCCCAAAACACTTCACAATACAAATACAGTAAAAGTAACTAAAGCAAAATACAAAGAAAGGTTTACCATTTAAATTATATTTGCATTATAATATTATACTTTATAAAACTGTTATATAGCTTATATTCAGTATTAATCAGTCACCTGAGAAGGCTATGCAAAAAAAAAACATGGTCTGAAGTTCAGATTTAAAGACATCTACAGAGGCAGCAGTACGGGTAGATCTTGGGAGAGCATGCCAGAGCCTCAGGGCAGCAACTGAAAAATCTTGGTCACCAGTCAATTTTTAATCTTGATGGGGAAACCTTTAAGAGCCCCTGAGTATCTGTATGTAAGACTCTGCCACCCAAAGATCTTCTTCTTGGGTTGTTAGTAGAGGATGTCCAGTCCCTTTAGGGCCTTAAACATTAGTAATATGATTTAAAATTCCACTCACCATTTCACCAGCAGCCAATGTAGCTCACTACTAGAAGGACTTATATAACTCAACTTTGGTACTCCATTTGACACTCTGGGTGTACCATTCTGAATGAACCAGAATTGGCAAAGCTGAATGGTTGGGAGGCTATGAAAGAACATGCTGTAGTAGTCAGTTTGAGAGATAATACAAACTTGCAGTAGTGTGTGCAGGATGTTCTGATAAAGAAAAGGTGTAACCTGGGTACAGTATGGTTTTTAAGACAGTAAAAGTCAACTCAGATGATGGCCATCTCTTGAGAAAACATGGTCAGCTCATTATCAAAAAAACATAGGGGCCAGGACACTGGCCTTTAGAACTCTACAGGTAAGGGAAGCCACCCTAACAATTTAGTTACCCAAGATTGCCTGCTGCATTCTACCCATTAGGTAGGACTCAGATGAGACAAACACCATGCTGGTGAGTCCTAGGCAATGCATAAGGCTATACAAAAGGACCACATGGTCTGCCATGTCAAATGCAAATGAAAGATCAAGAATGACCAAGATGGAACTCTTACCTCTGTGTCTCACCATGAGATCATTAAACACCTTTATAAGAGCCACCTCCATGCTGTACTGAAACCTGATTCCCAACTAAAGAGGCCCATAGATGTCAAATCCTTTTTGATGTATATCAAGCTGTGCCACCACCATTTTGATAACCCTTCCCAAAAAGGAAGGTTCAAGATAGGCCTGTAATTTGGAAGGAGGTCAGGGTTCAAAGAATTTTTTTCCAGAAGGACCACTGTCAATTTCTGGGAAAATGAAAAACCACCTTCCTTCAGGAAACACCTGAGATTCTCAATGATAACTAATCTGAGGGACTCTTATCAGCCTAAAATCAGATCCAGCACACAAAAAGTGAGAAATAGTATCAACTGGATGGTCTGATTCAGATCTTAAGGCCTCTTGACAACACCACTCAGTTAGTGGCCAAATGACATCCAAAAGTCAAGCAGTTCATCTTCTGGGTGTAGTGAGTCAGGCATTGTGTGATGTACATCAGCAAATAAAATATGTTTTTGCACTGCCCTTACTGAGCAAATGAAACAGTCCATGCAAATAAAGCATGCTCAAGACATTGGAGGCAGTCTAAAGTAAGGCAGCCAGCCTACTAAATGAAAGAGGGAACATGCTCTGCACTCATAGAAGTAGGACAAAATTTGATAGAGTTTTTTGTTGACTGTTTCTCCATTGTTGCCATGAATTTAAATAAATCCCATTAGCCATTCACGCTTGATTACTTTTGTCCTGATTCTATACGTGCAGATCTTCTCCCTTGTTGTTATTGAGCACATTCAAGCGATATTTGAGAAAAAATACTTTCCTGTAACAGGTGCAGGAGACACTAGAGTACAGAGTTGCCACCTTATTAGACCACAGTACAAATGTGGACTGCCAGGAATTCTTGGGGGGGAGTTGCAAACCTACAGCAATTCCAGTCATCTCCGCATGATTCAGACTCAGCTTCTGATACAATGGATACTAGCATTATCTCCACCACTACCTCTAAATACCACTCTTGTATCTGTTACATCCCTCTATGAGGAGTCTTATCACAGGTGGATATTCAATCAATCAATCAGTTTATTCATCAGTTAAGGCATTATTAGCGCCATAGTTATTATAATCACTTACAGCATACAAACAGATAAAAACAAGGAATAAGTTACATTAAAAACAATCACATACATGTTTGTACAAACAAGGTAAGGTGCACAAATTAAGCACATAACAGTTCATTATTTAAAAAAGGTAGCAAGGATAGGGTGCTTTTTTTTTTTGCATCTTTTTTCTTTTTCCTTTTCCCTCTTTTTCCCTTCCCCCTCTTTTTCTCCCTTTCCATTTGAAGAGGAAAAAAAATGCAACTCATTATCAATGCCTAAGTTCTTGGAGCCTGTCAGGTACACCTCAACTAATACATTCTGCAGACATAAGGCAGGTGTTCTCCTTTTCCTCCTCCATCATCAACTTCTCAATATCCACTTGTAGTCTAGAAAATAACCTACTTGATTTAAGGAAGCTCTGGCTGCTTTCTCTCTCGCTGTGTCTCAGCAGTCGTTCTCTCTCTATCTTTCTCTTTCTCAGCAGGGGCCTATTGTGGTGTACTTACAATGGCTGCAGTCACTGTAAGCTGCCTCTACAAGCCTCTGTTTTAATGTATACAGGCATAATTTTTGGAAAAAGTGGTGTATTACTCTATGAGTTGATTAACCTTCTGTTCTGCAAGAAACAATAAAATGACAAGACTGTTTGTTACTATTAGTATTTAGCCTGATGACCTTTGGGGACATGCTTCAAAATCTGGTTCCTGAGCATACTAATATAGTGGATTTAACAGATGATCTTCTAAGAGGAGAATGTCTTTGCATAATTCATTTAAATTCTCACAGTTTACTTAGCGAAACTGATCGTATAAGGAATGGATTGCTTGTTATAGACCCGATATTATTAGTATCACTGAATCCTGGCTTAACAAGAGGATCTTTTAGGATTTGATAACTTTTGATAACTTTTGATGGATACAGATCATAGAGTAAAGGCAGAATTAAAAAGAGTTGGGGATATTATATACACTTCTTTATATTTAGAAGTAAAAGAATGCATTGCACATAACAATTGGGTAGGACAGAGGTATCATTATTAGAAATTAAATTACCTTTCATGAAACCAATTGTTGTACTGTAGTAGAAATGTGTTGCCCCCCCAAAAAAAGGCAATCTTGATGTGTTTGAGTCTCTACAAGACCTATTAGCCCGTTATCTGCTTAGTCATGAAATTTTATTAATTGGTGACTTAAATATGGATGGATGAAAATCAATTAAAGCACAATTTAATGGATCTAGTAACTGTTTTAGGACTAACTCAATTAATACAAGATGCCACTCAGATAAACAACAAAAATCCAAATTCATCATCTACCTTGGACTTAAGTTTTACAACTCACCTTGAGAAAATCATTTCAAGTGGTGTTTTGCCTGATTCCATGTTAGACCATCAAATTATCTTTTGCAGAAGGAAGTAAATAAAAAGAGCTATTGGAAAAACTATAAATTTTAGATCATATCGTAATTTTGATTACATACATTTTGTGCTGGAATTGGAACAACAAGACTGGGATACACTGGATTTAATTCCATCCATGGATGATGCAAGGTCCTTTTTCTATAACAATTTTATGAAGATTTGTAATAAATATGCTCCAATAAAGAAAAGACTGGTAAAATCAATAAATGCTCTGTGGTATAATTTGGGTCTGAATGGACAAACATGAAAGAGAGATCTTGCTTAGAAAAGGCCAAAAACCACTAAAAATATGAAGGAGTGAATTAAATACAAACAGTTAAGGATTATTTATACATTGGAAGTTGGGAAAAGTAAACAAAATTATTATAACAAAGAATTAACAAACACTCTAAAATCAAATCCAAAACCATTTGGAAGTTAATTAAACAATTACAAGGTACTCAAAAATCAGTCTAGGAAAGACAGTACCATGAGTAAATGTCCTGTCAATAAGTTTAATGAATATTTTGTATCTATGGGGAAGAAAGCTTTAGAACAATCCTCTGTTTGTCCTAAAAGTGAAAATCCTGTCATGCAATTACAAAATCAGAATTTTTTCTTTTATACAATCTCTGCAAATAGAGTTCAAAAGATCCTTTTGAAACTTGACTCTAGCAAATCCAAGGGTTTAGACCACATCCCTGTAACTTTATTAAAGTACATTACCCCAGTTATATCCCATTCCTTAGCAAATCTATTTAATTTGTCATTAATATCTGCAGAATATCCAGCAGTGCGGAAAATTGCAAAAGTGGTGCCAATTTTTAAATCAGGTCAAAAAGATAGTATTGAGAATTATAAACCTACCTCTTTGCTATCTACAATATCTAAGGTTTTTGAAAAACTGATAGGTGAGCAACTGAAGGCATTTCTATAACAGGAGAAAATGCTTAGCAAGCATCAATCTAGCTTTGGCCACTGCACAGTACCAATTTAGCTTTGTTGACAGTGGCCAGTGACATTCAGGAGATGCTGGACAGGGGGATGTCAGTCTGGGCTGTTTTTGTGGCTTTATCTAAGGCATTTGATATGCTTGACCATGACAGCCTCCTGTCTAGACTCAAAATAAATGGTATATCAAATAAAGTGGTCATTTGGTTTAGATCTTATTTTGTCAGGGAGACAACATGTGGTGTCCATGAGTAGCATAATCAATCAATCAATCAATCAATCAAATCTTTATTTATCTAGGTGAACATCATTGAGCAAAGCTCATTTGCAAGATAGACCTGGTAAGGTCAAGGTTCAGTTACATAAAAAATATAGTACAATTCGATGAACACAACACACTGAGGAAACAAATTATACAGAATATAATAGCATAGGGGATACCAACACATGGATATATACAATTATGTAAAATCTATTGACACCAAGTTTACATATTTACATGAACTAAGGGCATAAATTTATATATAGCTAACATAATTTCTGGGGTGCCACAAGGATCAATTTTAGGCCCATTAATGTTCAACATTTACTTGGATAATCTAGCTTTAGTTGATTCACCTATAGGTTATCACCTATATGCCAATGTCACCATTATATACACAAGCATATTGATTTCTTGACTGAAAAGACTGGAATGCATTTAGGAGCATTCTATAGATTTAGGTATTGTATGACACGGGAACACAGGATACAACTAGTAAATGCACTTGTGTTACCACTATTGGACTATGGTGACTTAATGTTTGCTGGTGAAACTGTTCAGGAATTATCCAAATTAGATGTAATCTATACTAGAATGGCTAGGAATATTTTGGATGTTCCCTGAAAGATGCATAGATGTTTACTGTGTAAAGCTTTAAACTGGCTACATCTCAAAGATAGAAGATTATATCATATCTTGGTCTACATGTTTAAATGTTGTAATTGCAAGGTTCTAGACTATATACTTGATACATTTTGAATAAGGGATATTAAAGCAGGTCTTAGATCTCCTGGTGGCATAGAATATATCCAACCAAACTAAAAGTTTGAAACAGGTACTGTAGATCTCATTTATCTAATTGGATCCACAATTATAAAATTATATGCCTGTCTCACACAGATCATCACAGATGAATAGTCATCTAGGGGTTGCAAAACAGTGATTTTTAACACAAGCACAAAGCAATCAAGACTGTTGTCTGGAGTAATACCTAACCATACCTATTTTGGCTTAGGATGATGACAATTTCAAGGTTAATTTAAAATTGATATTTTGCATGGGCACTTGAATGTTTTTTTTTTGTTGTTTATATCTTTTTTGTTATGAAATTAAATTGATTGTATATTTTATTTTATTTACATTATTGTGCTAATTATGTATTTGTGTATGTAAGTAACTTTGAAAGCTGCACAAGGGATCTCACTGAAAAAGAGCCTTGGCTCAGTTGAGTCTCCGATTCATTTCTTGAAAATGAATAAAAGTTTTACTACTACTTCTACAATAATATCCAGTTGGCTAACATTAGAAGGTGGTCCCTCCCTATAAGGGGTGTTGACTCTATTAGTGATATAGGTTATTATACACTGAGCCACGGAAAAATACTATAAGGGGAAGATGATAGATTTCCCTAGCTCAGCAGACTAAAATGCAGTATAGCAAGAGGCAATAATACAATCAACTTCAACAATCAGATTTCAAGTATTTGTCATGGGCATTACCAGTATTACAGTACTATAAAACAAAATGTATATTAGTACAATTAGTACAATCAGCTTTCAGTATATACCATGGGCAATACCAGTACTTTCATGGTACAAGTGTACCAGTAGCTTTTGTGGGACGGACAGATCCTGTAGTAGGGAGATTGGGCAGTACTGGCTAGAAGACACCCAGACAGCTAATGATAAAATGACCCTACCCTAGTTAAGAACTGACCATGTTCAGTAGGAAAGGCTGCTTGTAAGTAAAATTTAGGGGACCCTATATAGGAAGTTGGAAGAACAGCTCTAGGAATGTTGTTTTGGAAGTAAATTATGAGGTTACCCTATACAGGGAGTTACATCATCAATTTAAGACTGTTGTTTCAAAATTACAATATGGGGGACTCTGTATGGGAACTTGGGGCAACAGCCTAAGAAGCTGCTATGTTGGGAAAAAATATGAGGTCCTTGTATAGGGATTACGAAATAGCCCCCTTATAGATAGAGGAGAAAAGGGAAGTAAAGTACAGGGATAAAGGGACTGTTGTAGGGTGAAACTAGTCAGGAATGGTGAGCAATTATTTGAGAAGTGAGAGGTACATTTACTTGGAGTGCAATAACGGGTGTTGCAAACAATTGGGATGAACAACAGTTTCACAGTATGTTAAGCAAGCTTTGCAAATTGTAATCCATATTCTGCAGATCAGCAGTTGCATCTGTTATTTCCAATGGCTTTTAGTTGGTAGGCAAAATACGATGTAAAGCTACACAGTGTAGACTTTAGCTGTGTAAGGTCACTTATGTAACAGTAGCAGTTTTGGTCTGTCCTACAAGGTGCAGAGTGACTGGCAGACCAGTTTCTTACAGGCTGACTCTGGCAGACTCGAGACAGACAATAACGCTAATTCTTTGTGTGTGGTTCTTTGTGCAGGGGCAACAGTGTGGGGTCCCCTTGTAGTATCCCACTGAAATAGAGGAAGAACAACTACCCTGTCTTTTTCAGCTGCCTCTTGATAGGCTGGAGGCTCAGGTGGAGGAATTGGTGCAAAAAATTCAAAAGTCCCAGTTGGTCTGTGTTGTTCACTCTGGCTGGGTCTCTGGTGGTCATTGGGGGGGGACGACTTTACACAACTCCCGCACTTGCGACCTCTTGCAGCTCCTTGAACATTGTTGGTGAACTGAGTCAGACTGCCAGCTCACAGAGTGCAAAGAATAAGGTTAATGATTCAAATTCCTCCCCTGTCATTGCCAGCTACCTCCTGATAGGCTGTAGGCTTGGGGTGGAATTGTCTCCAAAACTACAAAAGTCCCAGCTGGTCTGTGTTGTTCTCTCCGATGGGGTCTCTAGTGGAAGTTGGGGGAGGGTGACTTTACACATCTCCTGCCCTGGTGACCCCTTTCTGCTCCTTGAGCATTGTTGGTGAACTGAGTCAGATTTCTGAGACTCAGAGCATAAAGAAGTATCAGTATGATTCAAATTCCTCCTGTCTTTAGCAGCTGACTCCTAATATGCTGGAGGCTCAGAGGGAGGAATTTGCACAATAAATTCAAATGTCCCAGTTGGTCTGTGTTGTTCACTCTCTGGCAGGGTCTCTGGCAGCCGTTGGAGGGGGAGGTTTACTTTATACATCTCCTGCCCTCTCAATCCCTTGCTGCTCCATGAACACTGTTGGTGAATTGAGTCAGACTACCAACTCATGGAACACAAAGAAGGAGTTGAATGATTCAAATTCCTCCCGTCTTTGTTAGCTGCTTCCAGATAGGCTGGAGACTCATTGGAAGGAATTGGTGCCAAAAATTCTAAAGTCCCAGTTGGTTTGTGTTTTCCTCTCTGATGGGGTCTCCAGCAGCCATCGGGGAGGAGGGTGATTTTAAACAGTTTCTGCCCTTGCTACTCCTTGAACACTTTTGGTGAACTTTCCCAGTCCCAGAGAGCTATCCCTGGTGCTGGTGGTCCCCCCACCAATCACCAGCCCGATAAACATATTTAGGTTTCCCTGGTGTCTAGTAGTCCCCCACACTGATTGCCAGCTCAATATACATATTAAGGTTTCTGTGGTGTCTAGTGGTCCCCACCCCACTGATCTCTGGCCTGATCTGTAAAACCAAACTGTCCCTGGGTGTCTAGTGGTTCCCCCCACCAATCGCTGGCCTGATGTGAAAAGTACATCTTTCCCTTGTGTCCATTGGTCCCTTCCCCAACCTGCACCCATACCTGATATTTATTTAAAGTCTAGGAATTACAACCCTTTGAGTCAGGGACTCATTTACAAAGGCTCCACGTCACACATAGAACGACGACAGGTACAGAGGATGCCAGTGACTAGAGGTAATTGTTTATTGGGCTGGTGATTGGTGGGGGGACCACCAGCACCAGGGATAGCTTTCTGGGACTGAGCAAGTTCACCAAAAGTGTTCAAGGAGTAGCAAGGGGTTGCAAGGGCAGAAACTGTTTAAAGTCACCCTCCTCCCCAATGGCTGTTGGAGACCCCACCAAAGAGGAAAACACAGACCAACTGGCACCTTAGTATTCCCTGGTGTCCAGCAGTCCTTCCCCCCCACCTCCACACATGCCTCATATTATAAGTAGTATTCCCTGGTGTCCAGGTTCCCCCCATCCCAATCCCCTGAATAAAAATATAAACCCATTCCCTGGAGTCTAGCAGACCCCCCTTCCTATCCCCAATCCCCTATAGAATAATAGAATGCTGTTCACTGGTCTCCAGCAGATCCCCCACCCCAACAGGTGGTGCCCCACTCCCCACTCCCCCCTATCTTGACCCCAAGCTGGTGACTGGCACAGCCATCAGCTCTCCACCACAGTAGTCTGATGACTGAACTGTCAGTGAGTGCGTACTATTAGTATGCATTCATTGACAGTTCAGAACAGTATGCACTCATTGACAGTTCAGTCAGTGGCTGGTCATGGTGGAGAGTAGAGGGCTGTGCCAACTGTTGGTTTGAGGTTGGTATGGGGGAGCGGGTTGGTGGGGTACTACCTGTTGGAGGTCAGAAGTCCTCTACACACCAGGGAATGGCTTTTCCTTATTCTACAGGGGATCAGAGGTAAGGAGGGGGTCTACTAGATGCTAGATAATGGGATTACATTAATATATAGGGGATTGAGAATGGGAAGGTGGGTCCACTAGACAGCAGAGAATGAGTTTACATTAATATACATGGGATCCAGGATGGAAAGGGGTGTCTACTAGACACCAGGGAATGGATTTATGTTTTTATTCAGGGGATCAGCATGGGGGGGGGACAATGGACAACAGGGAGTGCTACATCTTCTATCAGGCAAGGGTGAAATGCTACTTATAATATCAGGCATGGGTGACGGTGGGTCGAGGGACCACTGAACACTACGGAAAGATGTACTTTTCATATCTATTCACTGCTAGGCAGGGTGGCCACTAGACACCTGGGACAGTTTGTTTTTACACATGAGGCAGCGATCGGTGTTGGAGGGGCCAGTAGACACCATGGAATCCTTAATATGTGTATCAGGCCAGAGACCATCAGGGGAGGAACCACTAGACACCATGGAAATCTTAATATGTATATTGGGCCAGTTATCGGTGGGGGGGGGAAGACTACTAGACACCAGTGAAACCTTAATATGTTTATTGGGTCAGTGACTACTGTACTGGGAGTGGGGGGCTACCACACTTCCTCTACCAACTGCTATGGTTGTGTGGGAGTAAGTCGGGTTTCAGTCAGTAGAATGTGCACAAAGGGACAGGGCAAAACAGTTATGTATGGTTCAAATACTCGGAATATTGGACTGTGCCAATATTCAAGTCCCAGCCCCTTCATTTATATTGTGCCCTACTCTGAATATTGCCTGGGCACAAACCCTGTTTGATTGTGCTAACCAAGCTTTTCAATATTGTACATCAGCATTGTGCGGGCAAACTTGGATTTGCACCCAGGTAATCTTTTGAATATTGGGCCCATGATGTCAGAAAATGTGTGAAATGTAAGTCTTTTTTATTTCAAGGTCAATCAGAAAGGAAAATAAATAGGTGTGTGTATATATATATATATATATATATATAAAATCACACATGCCCCCACAATGCAAAGCATCATGGGCTGCATATGCAGATCACCACAGAATATTATGCTAGTTCAACTTTAAGCAGAAATGCATGGTGCCGAAAGGCCTCTCACACAGTTTGCAAAGGCTGCCAACAGAAGACATAGACGCATATTTCGTCCTACCAGGACTCATCAATACGCCTCGTCTGTTTAACACCCCAGTGGAATGAATCTATTGCCTCAGTGTTTTCGCACAGAGGTTCTTTGTTTTTTAAATTGTTTTTTGTTTTAATTGGGTTCACCACAACATAACCCAGATAGACCATCTTAGGGTAGATGGTTCATTCCATTGGAGTGTCAAACAGATGAGGCGTACTGATGAGTCCTGGTAGGACGAAACACGTGTCTGTCTTCTGTTGGCACCCCTTGCAAACTGTGTGAGAGGCCTTTTGGAACCATGCATTTCTGCTTAAAGTTGAACCAACATAATATTCTGTGGTGATCTGCATATGCAGCCCATGATGCTTTGCATTGTGGGGGCATGTGTGATTTTGTATTTCTTTGAAACTTGGCTTCCCAGCCAAATGCCCTCTGGGGTAACCCTTGCCTCAGTGCTTGCGCAGAGGTTCTTTGTTTTTTTTAATATATAGACATATATCTATATATCTATATCTATATATATACATATCACCCGTAAAGTTAGGGTTGAGCAGCAGTTTCTGTGTTTAACCTCAAATTTTGTACTTTATTAACTTTGCAACTGTTCAATGAATGTGCATGAAATGTTGCATGCATGGTCTCCTATGGTAGGTCTCTTTACGTGCTAAGTTTTGTTCCAGTTGGACTTTTGGATTCTGAGATCCAGATAGTGAAAAAACCCTAAAATTTGCCACTTTTTGCAGTTTTGTTCTCATTGCACTGTGCAGAGACACTGGTGCATTTTGTTCTGAAATTTATATGGTAGAAAGCACTTGGGTCATAGAACAGACCAGTGTTTATTTGGGGAAAAGATATTAATTCATTCAAAAGTTTTGGCATATTTAAGCTCCCATTACTTTCAAAGGGATTTTAATTTTTCAGTGCAAACCAGGATCCTGGTTCGTCAGGGTCCAATCCTGATTCGCCAGTTGACAATCCTGGCTCGACAGAAAAAATTACTTGTTTGCCAGCTGCCATCTTGTTTTTTCATTTTGTACTGAACAAACTGTCATAACTCTGCCCAGAGGTTGGTGTTTTACACATTATTGTGTAATTGCTGCTCATCAGGAGTTGATGAGCTGTTCTGTGTGATTTCTCAGGTCCGTATGCCCCCAGAAACTTTTTATTTTTGCTTAGCTTAATCCTTGCTTATCACTCACTAAATTCCTTGTTCACCATCCTGATTCATCACTTGAGAACAAGGAAATCAACTGGCAGACAAGGATCCCTGGTTTGGACATCCTGGTCGTAACTTCACAACAAGATGGCCAGACCAGGGATGCTTTCCTCCAGTGATGCATCAGGATAGCAGACAAGGAATTTGACTGGTGGACAAGGATTCCTCTCTGGCCATCTGGTCATGAAAATTTGTCAACCACATGGCCAGACTGGGAATTCTTGATGCCAGCCAATTGACAAATCAGGGTGGCAAACAAGGTAAAGAAATGGTGAGCAAGAATAGCTTTTTGGCCATCTCCTTGTCAAGAAAAGTGTTGCTGGACCATCTAGTCCTGAATAAATGTATTTTTTTATTTCCCCCTAGCCCTGGTGTCTAGTGGCACCCCCAACCCTCTATTGCTTTATAAACTTTTTTTCCCCTTTATTACTTTGTTTTAGTTATTTTTTATATGTAGTGGCAATCTGCCACTTATTTGTCCTTACATCTCTGATGTCTACTGGTACCCCCTTCCCCACCACCCTCCAATTCTTTTTTACCTTGGTGGTCAGCAGTGTTTCGCACCCTTTATGGGTTGCTGTGATCTGTAAAGGGCAAAACTGTCCCTCATTGTCTTTTTTATTTTTAATTTGAGCTGTAAAAAAAAAAAAGTCAATCATCGATCACTCCCACACCCCCTACCCAACCTCCCATTGCAGACCTTCCTCCCCACACTCTCTTTGACATCACCACCAACCCTGACTCACCTGAGGAGGTCCCAGGATTGACACTTTCTCAGTCGATCAAAGACACATCTTGCTACTGGAACTGGTGACTGCAATATCAACTAAAGTAAATGCAGTCCTATATATTTTAATTGTGGGGATTTCACCATAAAATAAGGATATTGTTTTGCTATCTCAATTGAGGGATGGCAGAGTAGGGTCCAATGGACCCTGTGCTCCCACCATAAAATAAGGATACTGTTGTGCTATCTCAATGGAGGGATGGGAGCACAGGATCCTTCAGACCCTGCACTCCAACTGTAAAATAAGGATACTGTTCTGCTATCTCATGGAGGGATGGGAACATAAAATAAGGATACTATCATACTATCTCAAAAACTAAGGAAATAAATTGCAAAAAACTTTGTTAATATATCAGTTTGGGTTGCTGCAACAAAAGTAGGAAAAAAATAACTTTAGGGTTTCACCCGAACACCCTACCTCTACACTGTGCAGATCAAGAGAAGTCAGGGGGTGGTATTGGGATCATCAACCCTACCGCTCACCCCCATTCTCCTATACTGTACCCACCCAGCTTATTTTACAATGGAATAGGATGAGCGTTAGGGCAGATGATCCCAATACCACCCATAACACCTCTTGATCTGCACAGTGTAAGGCCAGGGTGTTAGGGTGACACCCTAACGGCATAGTCCCATACTTTTGCTGCAGCAACCCTAACTGATGCATTAACAAGTTTTTTTTTGCTATATCTCTATCTATATATCTATATTACAGTGGCACAGTAGTGCCACTATAGTTAGGGCTGCAGAGCCATTTCTATGTTAAACCTCAAATGTTGCACTTTAATAACTTTTCAATTGTTTTTCTGATTTGCCTGAAATTTGGAATTGAGGAAGATATTTGGCAGGTCTCTGGATCTGTACATTTATGTGTTGATTGGATATACAGTTGTGGAATTGTAGCGTGCTGAAAAACTTGAAAAATCCCCAACATTCTGTTTTCTTTAGCTGTCCATTTTGCACTGAAGACTGCATCTCATTGGGTTCAGATTGGGTGGGCTACATGGGTCCTGGGTCACAGGTGTGCCTTTTGAAGATTTTGTGCAAAAAATCTTGTTCCGTTCAAAAGTTATAGCGTTTTTAGTACCTCATTATATCCAATGGGATAATTTATATGTGCTGCTCGAAAATTGTCACGATTGTATTTTTTAGTGTGGAGCTTGTCAAAAATAGTGTCATGCTGTTGCCATCTTGTTTTCAGTTAGCGAGAGAGAAAAAACAATATAACTCAAAAAATACTGCACTTTTCAACACACCAACCATTGGGTTTACCATTTTGGGGCCGGAGGAAGAGGAAGCTGGCATTAGTTTTTCACCAGCTGGTCTGGAAATGTGGTTTTCAGATTTTTTCCATCATTCTGCCATAATTTGATCGCGACACTATCTCAAAGTGCTATGGCAATATGCATGACCATAAAAAAAATACAACTGTAACACTATTTTTTTTTTACGTTCACGACTGTATTCTCATTATAAATATAGAAGTGTCGCAATCATATTTTAAATGACCAAGGTAATAGTGCCCAACCACATTTTCTGAAATGCTGTTTTCTTTGTCACTTGACTGTGGCAAGCTGAATTGTGATATTGGCCTGACATTTTCAGGGTGGCAAGCCCTAGTGATGCAAATGTGCCTTTCAGTGGTTTGCTTCCAAAATGTTCACCATGTCCCTAGTTATAGTGTTTCAAAGTTACAAATTTTACCCTCAGGATAACACTGTGGGAGTCATTTTCTTTGTTACTTCATTGTGGCTAAATACATTACGGTATTGACCTGAAATTTTCAGGGTGCAAAGCCCTACCCCTACAGGTGTGACTTTTGGTGGTTTGGTACTGAACCATTGAACATGGTCATACTAACAGCATTGTGAAGTTTGGAAATTTCCCCATAGGATAACATTGCTGCACTGGTTTCTCTTTGTTGCCTCGTTGCTTCAATGTGCACTGCGGTATTACCCTGAATGTTTCAGGGTGAAAATCCCTAGCCTCACAGGTCTGCCTTTTGGTGGTTTGCTGTGAAAACATTGAGCAGATCCAGAGCTACAGCATTCCAAAGTTCCAAATTTTCCCCATAGGATTACATTGCTGCACCCGTGACGCCTTTTGGGGCCCATATCTTGAAAATGGTTAGAGATACAGACTTTTTGTCAGCAAACAAAAAGAACTAGGTTGGAAAGCCTTGAAACCCCTGAAATTAGAATTTTTTTTTACCATGTACAGTTTCTGAGATATTTGCAAATTAATCTTCTAATTGGTGATTTTCATGTGCGTAGGCCAGTATTAAGCCCTCAGATTTAGCACTCACATTGTGTTTCAGTGCACATATCTCAGAAACGATGTGAGATACAAGTTCAGTCATTTACATGGTCATAAGAACTGCACACTATCATGATTACAACACTTTCATTTTTTTTCTACCTCTTATGGTTCCCGAGATATGGGCACATTACTGTTGCACAGCCTCCTTGCCTTATAGGGTTGCTGTATGACTCCATGCTTATATATAAGTAGCAGAGTAGGGCCCAGAGGGCCCAAGCTCTCACCCACACATATATTATGCACAAATAGATGGCTTGGTGGGAGCATGGGGCCCAAATGACGCAATCACTTCTGAAGGAAAGAATTGTTGAGTACCTAGAGGCCAGTGGGACACAGGACCCAAGGCAGCATGGACTGACAGCAGGAAGGTCATGTCAGACAAATCTAATTGATTTCTTTGACTGGGTGACCAAAGTAGTAGACCAGGGAGGGGCTGTGGACATGGCCTACCTAGACATTAGCAAGGCATTTGACACAGTCTCCCACAAAAGATTCATAAACAAATTAGCCAGCCTGGGAGTGGCTCCAAGGGTGGTAGCCTGGGTAAAACACTGGCTGGACAACAGAACTCAGAGGGTAATAGTAAATGGAGCCCACAGTGAAGAAAGAGGGGTTACTAATGGGGTACCGCAGGGTTCAGTACTGGGCCAGTTCTTTTTAATGTCTTTGTAAGTGACATTGCAGAGAGATTGTAAGGAAAAGTATGTCTCTTTGAAAATCACACAAAGATCTGCAACAGGGTTGATATGCAAGGTGGGGTGGAAAGTATGAAAAGGGAATTGGCAAGGTTGGAGGAATGGTCCAATGTATGGCAGCTTAGATTCAATGCAAAGAAGTGCAAAGTAATGCACCTGGGAAACAAAAACCCAGGAAAGAGTACACAGTGGGGGGGGGTAAGATACTGACAACAACAAAAATGGAAAGGGACCTGGGTTAGTCATATCAGACAACCTAAAGGTGGGCCAGTAATGTGAGAAGGCAGTAAGGAGGGCTGGGGGGGTACTGGGATGCATAGGGAGAGGCATCATCAGTACAAAACAGGAAGTTGTTGACCCTCTGTACAGACAGTTGGTAAGACCACATCTGGAGCTCTGTGTACAGTTCCAGAGACCCCACCTCCACAATAATTTAGACAGGGTGGAGGCTGTCCAGAGGAAGGCAACCAAAATGGTGCAGGGTCTGCACCAGAAGACATGTGAAGAAAGACTAAAGGAGCTTAAAATGTATAGCCTTGAGGAAGGGGGGGACATGATAGAAACTTTCAAATGCCTCAAGGGAATCAACAAAGTCCAAGAGGCTAGCACATTTCAGAAAAAGAGATGTGCAAGAACAAGAGGGCAAAATTTGAAGATAGAGGAGGGACAGCTCAGAGGTAATGTGAGGAAGTGTTTCTTCACAGAGAGGGTTGTAGATGCATGGAACAGCATTCATGAGAAGGTTGTAGAGTCAAAAACAGTGGGGGAATTTAAGAATGCATGGGACGGACATAAGGCAATTCTAGTGAGGGGTAGGAGGAAGTAGGCTGTTGGTTAACTTGGATCTGCAGCTTATCCATTAGGTAGGGAAATGGGCAGACTAGGTGGGCCAAGCAGTCCTTATTTGCCATCAGATTCTATGTTTCTAATACTACTTACATTACACTTTTAAAAAAGGAAAGGAAATTCTTTGCAAAAATTTCATTAATGCATCAGTTAGGGTTGTTTCCGCACCAACAAAAGTGTGGAAATTCAATGTTAGAGTTACCACCCCTACTACCCCACCCCAACCCACCCCATCCCACCTCCACCAACAGGCTTCAGAGTGTGCATTTGGGTCATCGTGCCTAACTGTCACCCCATTCTCCTATACTGCACTATCTCAGCTTCTTTACATGGAATGGGGTGAGAGTTAGGCTGAAGACTCCAACGCACACCCCAATGCCTGTTGGTGGGGGGTCTGGGTGGGGCAGGTTGGGGTGGGGGTGATAGGGGTTGTAACCCTAAAGTTGAATTTCCACACTTTTGTCTGTGTGGAAACAACCCTAATGGGTGCATTAACAAAGTTTTTGCAAAGAATATATTTATATTTGTTTTTTTTGCAATATATATATATTTATGCAACAGGTGTAAGCAATACATCCATTACATAAATCCTGATATTTGAGCTACTGTGTACATAAATTTCATTTATGTACATAGTTACTATGTCATTACTCATTTATCTACATAGTTACTATGTCATCTCTCATTTATATACACAGTTGCTATGTCATCAGCCAATTTAGAATGCTAGGCCTCAGTAGCAGTACTAATCATATTCAAATGCAAATAACTTTAAAATTAAAAATGATAAGATGGTATTCTGAGCACAAAAGTTGTCCAGCAGAAAAATACATACAAAATGAGTTTTGTGTCATTTATAGATACCTTTCAATTTTTTAGAATTAGCAAAAAACAGCAGAAAATGATGTTTATTTTGCACTTTTTCAACAAATAAATACAAAATAACTTTAATACATCAACTGATAACATTGTACGTTGAGCATAAAAGTTGTTCAGCACAAAAATATCTACAAAATAAGAGGTGTTTCTTTTATACATGCCTTTTAGATTTTTTATAATCAGCAAAAAATGGCAGAAAATTAAATTTTTATTCACTTTTTTTGACGAACAAATTCCCCCCTGCAAAAAAATGTAAAAACAAAAGAATTGTGCATCAAACTTTTTCATTATGTACAGTCCATAATGTAAAGTTGGAGCATCCATAATAACTGCTTAGCAGCCACTATGCTAAGCGGAGCTACCCTGGGAAAACCACAAAACGTCTATGTATGTTAACATGAAAAATTAAATAAACAATTTAAAACAAACTCCTTACACAATCTTATAGAATCCCTATGGCACAAATGAAATACGTAACAGGGACCTTGTGGAATACATGATTTATTTTCACTCGAGCTGTTTGACCTTGGGCACAGCACTCGTGGCTTACGCCACACATGAAATTACCCAAGGTCAAACAGCTCTCGTGAAAATAAATCATGAATTCCACAGGTCTCTGTTACATATACTTTATATATTATACTGGCCAAGTACAGCCAGTATAGTTAGGGTTGGTGGACCACTCCTATGTTAAACTCCAAAATTTGCACTTTAATAACTTTGCAAACGTTTGTCCAATTTGCCTGAAATTGTGCATGCATGGCATCCAATCATATATCTCTGGCTCTGGAAAATTTTGTTCCAGTCAAATGTATGGTTGCAGAACTGAGTGTCAAAAAGTGAAAAATTCTCAACTTTTGCTCATTTTTTGGTTGGGCTTAAAGGACTGAAGAATGCGTCTGAGTGGATTAAGATTTGCATGTCTATATGGGAACTCTAGCAGCAGGCTGGTAGGACAGAAGTCTGGGGTTATATTCTGTTTTAACTGAAATATTTGAATAGTTTGTAGGTGAAATTAGCTCTATGCTTTAAAAATTATTACCTTGAATTAGAACTGTTACTTGGGCTGTGATATTGTAACTTTGGAGGTTTGGGGACTGTTGTTTGTCAGGGTTAATTAGAGGGAAATTTAAATGTGTTGTTTACCTGGTGTTAGGGGGAGGGGACATTAGCTGCAATTACCTTGTCTTTAAACAGGAATTACCCTGGCCCCCATTGTTCACTTGGGAACTCTAGCAGCAGGCTGGTAGGACAGAGGTCTGGGGTTATATTCTGTTTTAACTGAAATATTTGAATAGTTTGTAAGTGAAATTAGCTCTATACATTAAAAATTATTACCTTGAATTAGAACTGTTACTTGGGCTGTGATATTGTAACTTTGGAGGTTTGGGGACTGTTGTTTGTCAGGGTTAATTAGAGGGAAATTTAAATGTGTTGTTTGCCTGGTGTTTGGTAAGAGCCTCCCACCCACCCTGTTTTGTAGGCTTTCTTAAATACTGAAAAGCCACTGGGGTTGGGATTGAAGGCTGAGTATTTCTGTTTGGGACTGAAATTGAAGCAACAGGAGCTGGTGGGCCTGTGACATCATACGGTACCTGATGTCTGCTTACACACACTGTTAGTGGGACCGAACACACACTGGACTGTATGTGTTTGTGAGACTTGGGAACTTTATTGGTGGGGTGAAATTGGGTTTGTAAATAACTACAGTCAGTATAGAGAGAAACTGTATTCCAGGGGAAAGGGACTGAGAAAGGGGTGTGCCATATAAACAGAGGGGATAAAAGGGTGGCCATATTCCACCATGGCAGGCATCTTCAGAAGGGTTGTAGGCTGCACAGGCTGTGGGATGGCAATAATTCTAAATTGGGCCTGAGAGAGGGAGGCTGCCCACTTGTAGACAGCTATCTTGTATCAGGAGGAGGTATATTGGTTAAGGAGTGAGCTGGGGGAGCTGGGGTGTCCAAGGATAAGGGTGGATATGGGCAGCAGAAGGGTGGGGCTGAGGGAGGCTGGGGCAACGCCTGAAATTACAGGACGTTATGTTACAGCAAGCAGGAGGGGGATATTAGGGACAGAGGACCCTTGGATAGGAAGTTGATGCTAAGGGAAAGCGCAAGGGTGAACATTCTGAATACAAAGAGAGTGGAGGGGAAGAGTCAGGAGGAGCTGTTGTAGGAAGCCTAAAACAGCAGACTGTGGAAGGAGCTCCTAGGTGAACAGAGCAAGAGGGGAAGAAGAGGGGCAGTTTAGAGGTGCAGTCAGGGGAAACTCGGGTTACTTGATGGAGGCTGACATAGAGTGTCACAATAAATTTGAGCTACTAAGCAACCTAGAGGGGAGGAAGGGGTTGGTGGAAATGAGGAAACTTATACAGAGGCTGGGGAGAGGGAGTCGGATACCCATAGAGCATCACAGACCGGCTATGGAAAGGATAGAAATAGTCCCAGAGGGAGAAGGGGAAACATATATGTTAAGCAAATGGGGGAGATGCAACATATTCCGACATGAGGGAGGAGAGCATGATTGGAGAAAACTGGGAGACAAGGAGGTGGGAGAGGAGCCCCCCTTCAGCAGGGGGGTCAGTAGCAAGGATGGGGCCCTAGCTAAAGGGGACCCACAGAGAGCCTCTGGAGGCAGGGGTACTATTACAAGGGGGGAGGATGGTGGTGTGGGGGAAGGGGAAACCATCAGGGCCAGGATAAATGGTTCGGATAAGAGAGGGTTAAAGGGGACACCTATTCAGAGGGGGTTTGAGTTAAGTGGGCAAAATAGCAAGGGAGGCAGAAAGGGGAGGGTGACAAGGGGGTCTCTAATAAGGCAGGAAGACTCCCACGAAATTGAGATCATGAATAAAGGGGGAAGGGGGGCTGAGAGGGCATAGTGGAGGTAACCATAATGATGATGGCGGTGTTAAGGTTCTGTTATTGGGAGACTCGATGATTAGGGTATCCAGTGGGAGGGACAGGGGGGTGGATGCCATAGCCAGGTGAAGGTAGTGAGTATCTCTGGGCTGACAGTGCACAGAGCAAAGTTCATGGTGTATGAAATGGTTAGGGATTGTGGAGGGAAACCAGATTTCCTGGTGCATTTGGGAACTAATGATCTAGAGGGAAATAGCATTTTGGAAATCCAAGCAAGGTTCCAAGAACTTGCCAGAGTCTGTCGGGATAATGGATGCAACATTTCCTTTTCGGAGATATTGCCAGTGCCAAAGGCCTCAGTGGAGAAAATGAAGCTCACAGAGGTTAATGACTGGCTCAGGAAGTGGGGTGAAGAGAGGGTTGGGGTGTTAGGAACTGGAATGGAGTTTGGGAGGATAAGGGACTATATGCCAAGGACAGGTTTCATCTTGCCCCATTAGGGAAGGAAGTCCTTAAACAGGGATGGCTGACTACATACAAGAAAGGTGGGGTTTAAACTTGTGAGGGGGGGAAGGGATAAGGGAGGGGCTGACCAGAAGCCCTCTCCTCCAGATGAGGGGAGTAGCCTTCAAGCCCAAGGGGAGGAGGGGAGAAACAGACTGGGGTGGAGGTTTCAGGAGGAGCAGAGAGAGGATGGAAGTATAAGGAATCTGGGTGGGGTTCGACAAAGAGGATCAGGGATAAGGGTTGGGGGTTGGTGTTAGTAAATGCCAGGAGCTTGGGAAACAAGTTGCCAGAGTTCCAGGCCATGCTGTTCGGGGTGGATGTGCGGCGGTCACGGAAACGTAGGCCAACAAAAACCATGACTGGGACCTAAACGTACAGGGGTACACTATGCTTAGGAAGGATAGAAAGGAGGGCAGAGGGGGTGGAGTGGCTATGTTCATTAGAGATGACATAGAAATTGCTAGGGTAGAAGAGGCAGAGGGAAACGTGGAGGCCTTATGGGTCACCTTACGATCCCCAGCAGGAGATAAGGTCAAGCTGGGTGTAGTATATAGGCTCCCCGGGATGAGTGATGTTCTAGAGGATGGTTTGCTGGACAACATCATTGCCCAGTGTGGACCAAAAGGGGAAGGAGTGGTGTTGATGGGGGACCTTAATATGCCAGGTACAAACTGGGGAACCATGTCCTCTAAGGTGGCCAAGGAGCAGAGGCTGCTGGATGGCTTCCAGGATGTGTTCTTAACACAGCATGTGATGGACCCCACAAGGGAGGGGCATGTCTTGATGTGGTTCTGGCAGATGGGGATCTGGTAAGGGACATGGTTGTACAAGACCCCTGACTGGGAGCGACCACAATACTGTCTGGTTTCAAATAAGCATGGAGCGAGGGGGGAGAGATCTAGGACACTGGCAGTGGACTTCAGGGAGACAGACTTTGTGGGCATGGGAAATATTCTCAAGGATCACTTGAAGGGGATTACAATGACAAGTGTGGAAAAGAGATGAGAGGTCATAAAACGGGGACTTCAGGAGGCAGTCAGGACCTGCACGAAGGTGAGGTGTAAGGGAGCAAGATCACATAAACCATGCTGGTGGTCCAGTGAGGTACAGGTAGCAGTCAGAGAAAAGAAGGCGCTACAAAAATATAAAACAACAAGAGGGATAGGATAAGGAAATGTACCAGCTTGCATCTAGAAAAGTCACCCGATGGTGAGGGAGCAAAGTCCAGTAAAGAGCAGCGGCTGGCACAGGGATACATGGAGGGAAAAGGGTTCTTCCGGTACATTGGGAAGCGGAGAAAAACTAAGGGCCATCTCAGCAGATTGAGATCAGAAGGAGGGTGGGTGGAAGAGGTGAGGGACCAGGCAGAGGTATTTAATGAGTACTTTGCCTCTGTGTTCACTAGGAAGGGGGACGGGATATCTACAAAGCAAGGCACGAAGGGGATAGAAACATCAGTAAGTGGGATCAGGGGAGCAACAGAAATGGAGCAAGAGCGAGGGAGAGGTACCCCAAGGGTGTCACATCTGGGTAAGGATAAGAAGGCCAGTAAGGTGGAGGGGATGGATGATGCTATCTCCGCCAAAAGGGTGTGGTTAGCCCTCAAGGCCCTAAAGAAAGAAAATCTCCTGGGCCGGATGGCATTCATCCGAGAGTACTATGGGAATTGGCGGACATACTGGCTGCACCCCTGGCGGAGCTTTTCAGCAGGTCACTTGAGACAGGGAGGGTACCTAGGGATTGGCAGAGGCACATGTGGTACCAATCCATAAAGGGGGTCGAGGAAGTACCAGGAACTATAGACCCATCAGTTTGACCTCGTGGTGGGAAAATTAATGGAGAGTATACTAAAGGAACGATTGGGGGTGTACTTGGAGGAGGTGGGAGGTCTGGATAGTCGGCAACATGGGTTTGTGCCAGGTAGATCATGTCAAACCAACCTTGTGGAGTTCTATGAATGGGTAACATCAGAACTGGACAGGGGTAAGCCTGTGGATGTATTATTCTTGGACATCAGCAAGGCGTTTGACTCTGTCCCCCACAATGGTCTGGTGGAGAAACTGATGGGGTTAGGAGTAGGCCCTTTGATGGTCAGATGGATTGAAAACTGGCTAGCTGGATGCACCAGAGAGTACTGGTCTGTGGGGAGCTCTCAAACCCTGAGAGGTTGGTAGTGGGCACCAGAGGGTTCGGTCCTGTGTCCGATCCTGTTTAATGCATACATACGGACATCAGGAGGGTATAGGGTGTGAAATGAGTCTCTTCACAGATGACTCCAAGATGGGAGCAGTAGTTGTGGGAGAAGAGGGGAGGTTGGCCCTGCAAGGGGACCTGGACACCCTGGAAAGCTGGGCTCACACATGGAAATTAAATTTCAATATCACCAAGTGCAAGGTGTTGCATCTTGGCTGGGGAAACCCTAAACACAGGTACACCCTGGGAGGGAGCGCTGGAGGCCTCAATAGGGGAAAAGACCTAGGGGCATGGTGGATGCATGTATGAATAACTCTGAGCAGTGCAAGAGAGCAGCTAGCAAGGCAAACAGGATGTTGGGATGCATCGTAAGGGGATCACCTTTAGGAGCAAGGAAGTGATTCTGCCGTGTACAATGGACTGGTTAGACCACACCTTGAGTACTGTGTACAGTACTGGAGACCACACTTGAAGAGGACATACAGCTCCTGGAGAGGGTACAGAGGAGGGCAACAAAGATGATCACGAGGCTAGGGATTTGACGTATGAGGACAGACTTGAGGAGCTCTGCCTGTTTTCATTGGAGGAGAGGAGAGACAGGGGGACATGATTGAGGTCTTCAAGTACCTCAAGGGAATAAACAGGGTAAACATGGAGGGATCTTTAGACTAAAGCAGGAGGTATCACCAGAGGGCATGGTTTGAAGTTGGAAGGTGGAAGGTGAGGGGAAAGAGGAGGAGGTTTTTCACTGAGAGGGTGGTGGACCCTGGAATGCACTGCCTGGTGAGCTGGTTCGGAGATCCACAGTGGAGGGCTTCAAGAGAGGGTGGGACAGACACAGAAAGTGGATATATCAGATGATGGCCTGTCCCAGGGGGGTGGGGATGGATGATACGGGTTTCTGGAGCACAAGGGATAGGAGGGTCTCGGCACCCAACTAAGGATCTAAGGTTTGAGCAGACTCGATAGACCGTAAGGCCTAATCTGCTGGCAAATAGTATGTTAGTATATGTGGCCTGGGTCAAACTGGTGCCTTTTGAAGATTTGGTTAAAAACTCTTAATCCATTCAAAAGTTATGCAAATTTGTCATGTCCGGTTTTAGCCTATGGAAAAACGTATACGCGCACTGTGAAAACTTTTGCAAACACCTTTTTGTTGTTGTGCTCTGGAATTTTGTTTTTGTGCTGCCGACATCTTGTTTTCAGTTAGCAAGAGACAAAAAACATTGTAAATTGAAAAATACTGCCTCTTGCTAAACACCAACACTTGTGTTTACCTAATCAGATCCTGAGAAACTTGACCCTGACATAAATTTTTGTGTAGGTAGCCTGGAAATTTGCTTTTCTACAGTTTTCTACCATTTGCAGTGTGAGTGGCTCAGTAGGTAGCACACTCATCTCTGAGGCCAGGAAATCAGAGGGCTGTGGGTTCAGTTCCCACATCTGGCACTTGGGTTAATATCCCAGTACTGACACTGTAGTGCAGTATGAGAGGGGTGCTGCAATTCTGAGGTGCCGTCTTTCAGATGAGACGTTAAACCGAGGTCCCATCTGCCTGAATTGGTGGTAGTTCAGGTGGATGTTAAAGATCCCATGGCACTTATTGAAAAGAGTGGGGAATTTCCCCTGTGCCGTGGCCAAATTTCCACCATTCACTAAAAATACCACCAACAGCTTAATCTGGTTCAAGGTCAGTTGGCATTCATCTGTATCCCCTTCCCTTGGGTTGTGCCTGAAAATAGGCAGGATTTGTCTAGTGCACTTACCCGGTCAACAAAAACTAAATAAATAAAATAAAATAATTTTTACCATTTTGTTGCCACCATAACATTTTTTTCTGTGCTCAGTAATGACCTCACACACAAAAAAAGATAGCTCGGCAACATATTTTTGTGCTCGAAAATGTTTCCATTATAGGGATAGGAGTGCTGCGAACACATTAAAGTTGTTACGAAAACATTGCTTGATATCATTGTCCCATGTGTTGCTTTCTTTGTCACTTCATTGTGCCAAGGTGGATTGCGCTTTGGGATGAAATTTGCAAGGTAGCTGGCCCTGGTCCCACTGATGTGCCTTTTGGTAGTTTGGTCTCAAAACATTCAACAGGCCCACAGTTAGAGCATTCTGAGGTTGAGAAATTTCCCATAGGATAACACTGCAGTTCCTGCGGTACCTTTCAGTGCCCATATCTCAAAAATGATTATAAGTATAGATTTATCACTACCCATTGCTTAACGCACATGTGAAGGTTTCAAAGTCATGATTACAACTGCAGTGGAATTTTCTCCATAGTTGCTACAGTTACTGAGATATTGCCAAATGAGTGTTACAAGGGTTCCTTTTCAGTACTATGGGGCTGCTGTATGGCTCCCTATTTGTGTGGGAGCACAGGACCAGGAGGGCCTGTGCTCCTACATATGCATACCTTTATGTAAAAAATGGGCAACATGAAGAGAGTGCAGGGCCTGGAGAGCCCACACTCCTACAAACACATCCCAGTTACCTGTTACATTAAACTTTTCCAAAAAGAAGGGAAATTCAATGCAACAAACTTTGTTAATGCATCAGTTAGAGTTGATAGCACAGTGACAAAGTGTATGTGATGGTGATTATCACACCACTCACCTCCCACTTCCACACTCAACAGATGTCGGAGTGTGGCATGGAGTTGTCAAACCTAACTCTCACCCCATTCGCCTATACTGTATCATGTCAGCTTCTTTAGACATGGAATGGGTGAGAACTGGGTCTGATGACCCCATTGCACACCCTGACATCTGTTGGTGTGTGGAGGGTTGGGGGGGGAGGTGGTAGGGGTGATAATCCTAACATCATATTTCCATACTTTTGTTGCTATACTGTCATCCCTAACTGATACATTATATATATATATATATAATATATATATATATATATATATATAGAGAGAGAGAGAGAGATATAGATTAATGCTTCAGTTGATTTCTGCAGTGACAAAGATCAGTGAAATTTGATATTAGGTTACCAACCCCTGTCAACCCACCTTCTCCAACTCTCCACACACCAGCAAGCACTGGGGTGTGCCTTGAGGTTGTCATCCCTAACTCTCACCCCATTCCATTTGTAAGGAACCTGAGAGAGTACAGTATAGGAGAATGGAATGAGAGTTAGGCCAGATGACCTCAAGGCATGCCCTGATGCCTGTTGGTGTATAGAGAGTGGGGGTTGGGGTGGTAGGGTTGGTAACCTTAACATCAAATTTCCAATCTTTTGTTGCTGTAATAGAAACTCTAACTGATGCATTAACTGAGTTTTTTGCAAAGAATTTCCCTTCTTTTTGAGAAAGTGTAATGTTACCTATATGTTGTTATGGGAATGCAGGACCCTCTGGGACCTGCACTCCTTTCATGCATGCATATATAATTGTCTCTGATTTTCATTAAGGGAGCACAGGGCACAAGCATATACATGCGCTCATTCATTCATGATCCAGCTGATTCATTGAGCTTTCTTTGGAAGGCTCAGACAAGAGCAGAGGGCTGTTCTGGTCCCGTTGGGGGGTCAGGATGGGGAGAGAATGGCATTGTGGACCACAGCCCTCTGCTCTTGTCTGCACCCTCCCAAATAAAGCTCAATGAATCAGCTGGATTGTGACCATGGTGAATGAATGAGTGTTAGCTTGTACAAGCACATGCTCATTAATTCCAGCCAAGTCAGTCTGGTGGCCAGTTGTGGTGGAGAGTGGAGGGCTGTGCTGGTTACCCACTTAGGGTCAGGGTGGGGCAGGGATGGTGAATTTAAAGGAGGGACACTCCCTGACTGGGTGAGAGGTCCACTAGACCCCAGGAATTTTATTAATAATAACATGTATTGTTTTTTTAACTGATGACAGAGATTAGTGGTGGTGGGGGAACCACTACACACCTGGGACTTAATTAATGAGCTATATATTTTTTTAAACTGGGGCCGATGATCGGCAGGGAGGGACCACTAGACACCAAGGATATATATATTTTATTCATTGGGGCTAGCGATTGCCGGGGGGAGGGTACCCACTAAACAGCAGGTAAAGGTGTGGTGAAGTGTTGAATTTCGTGGGGAAATTCAACACTTTCCAATCAATCAGCACTCCATGAATTTGCAAATTGCACTCCTCAGACTTTGTACAATTTGCAAATTAATTCACAGAGTGAATTGTAGGGACTTCACCCATCTCTAGCTGCAGCCAGGGAGGCAGACACAAAAAAAACATAACAAATCACAGATAGGGATACAAACCAAGAGAAAGCCCAAACAAACCAGGACCACAGCGGGTCAGAGGAAGGGCAAGGTAGGAGCCAAACAACAGAAGGGAGAGAACTAGCAAAAACAAAGCAAGTCTGTATTTCCACAGCAGCTGAAAAAGAAACTGGCTAGAGCTCTGAGGTATGGCGACATCCAGTTTAAATAGTGGATGGGGGCCCCTCTGTAGAGTACTGGAAATCCTTAATGGGAAGACTGGCAAACTTTGAAAGGATGTCCCACTTTGCAAGGGACACATTACTGTAACGCAACAAGGCATGAACTCCTTTCAGAAGGTAAGTCAGTGTTCCTATGACAACCCACTCCACTCCAGGTACTACAACCAGCACACTTGAGCTGTATAGGTCCCTCTGTATCCCAAGGCCAACACACCATAAAACTGTTACCTATTGTAGTATATGTTTTTCCTATTCCCACTATGATAAGTACCACTATCTACTCAGTCATAGGCTAGCAAGTTAATAGTTCCAGTTGTAGGTTTGTAGGACTGTTTATATGCACTGTAACACTACAGAGCACTGTCAAGAACTTTTGCTTTGCATGTAGAGGTAGTTGAAACATATCTATATCTGCATGATGTTCTTTCAACTAAATGTTTCTCACATAGGCTACACCTGTATGTATGTATTCAAGTTTTAGCAGTCCACCAGTTGCATTGTAACTGTTTAATGTATTGTGATGTGATGCATTGTCTTCGACTGTTCTATGTGTTTATTGGCAATAAGAAGAATTAACTGAAAAAAACAAGCATTTGTCAATGCCAAATGTTGTCTCGCTGGCATTGGCATTGGTAGTGCTGGAGTTAGAGATGCATAATAGGAATGGCAGTGAAGTATTGATGTGATGCCAACCCCACCCCTACCCTGTAGAGACCAACAGGCATTAGGGTGTGCCTTTGGGTCATCAGCTATAACGTTCATGCCATTGTACCTCACCCTACCCTGTAGACACTGACAAATGTCATGGTGTGCTTTGGGGTCTTTGGGCATTATACTTACCCCATTCCATAAGGAAATACACTGAGGTGGGTGCAGTATAGGAGAATGGGGTGAACTTTTTAGCCAAACAGTGCAATGCACACCACATTGCCTGTCACTGGCTGCAGGGTGGGGGTGGAATGGTGTGAGCATTACAGCCGATGATCCCAAGTCACACCCCTGATGCCTGTCATTCTCTACAGGGTGGGGTGTTACAGTTGGAAACCCTAACACTGCAGGCGTGTGTTGGTATTTTCATTACAAATTTTCAACATGGGCTGTTTGTGAGCCCACCTCATGAAAAGTGGCACTGTCAGTTTGTTAGCTGAAAGGTGGTTTTGCATAGCAGCTATGCCATTTGGTGGCACAGGGATGAAAACACATTTTGGGCAGGATGTGGAAAATGACATCTGTATTGTTCATGAGGAGGCATAAAAAAATGGCAACATTGAAAATTTGGAGTGAAAATATGAAAAATTAAAGTCATGAGCATGCATAGAAACTGCGCAACACACGTCCGTAACCCAATTATTGGGAGTTTTTTAGCCACATTTTCAACATAGGCATTTTGGGACCTCCCCTCATGAACAGTGGTGCTGTGATTTTGTTAATCAGTCCCAAAAGTTGATTTCCCACAGCGACCACGCCATTGTGCGCCAGAGGTGTGGAAACACATTTTGTGTAGGCTGTGAAAAATTAAGCTGTACTGTTGATAAGGAGTTGTGAAAAAATGCCAGTGTTGAAAATCTAGCATGAAAGTATTGCAAATTTGCGACGTTATGAGCGTGCATGGAAACAACGCAATACATGCTTTTAAAACAGCCATTTTTTGGATTTTTTTCACCAAATGTGCAACATAGGCTTTTTGAGAGACCCCCTCATGAACAGTGGCACTGTCGTTTCATTACTCGATCCCGAAGGGTGATTCCACGCAGTGAGCGCAAAATCATCTTTCAGGACAGCATAACACCATGACAGTGACTGAATTCATGAGGAGGGGTCCCAATAACCCCATGTTGAAAATTTGGTGCAAAAATTCCCCAAAATGGCTGAGATATACACCAAAGTTGAAAAACCCCTATTTATGCCATTATACAGCTTAGTGGCATGTCTTCAGTTCACAGTCAGCTTTGAAGAGTGCAGACGTGTCCCCGGTCCAGTGAAGATCATCACACCAGACTCCGGAGGTGTTTATGGGGTGAGGGGGTGTGTGGGGAGGCAGGGTGCAAAGAGGGTGGACAGGGGTTGTGGGAGTGGGCAGGGAGACCGTGAGGGACCATTTTCTTCTTTCACAGGGGTAAAAAAAAAAAAACATTGCAGGATGTTTTTCTTTTCAGGGATTTGGCACACTGGGGTGGGTTCCCAGCATGCCACCTAAGTGTTTTGGGGGGGATGCTGCAGCCAACAGGGGATTGGGCACCCCCTTTGGCACACAATGAAAGTGGGGGAGCAAGAGCCAAGGGAGATTGGGAACCCCACTCGGCACATAACAAATGAGGGGGTGGATGATGCCGATGGGAAGTGGGCTTCCCCATCAGCACATACAGTGTATCAGGGCATGCCAACAGGGGGATTGGGCACCCCCGAAGTCGACATTATGGCAGGCAGTGTGCCACCATGTTTTTACTTTTTTACCAGGGCAAGCACGTCGGGAGGTGCTGCTGCATATGATGAGCTTTGTTCACATTACAGCAGACCATTCATTAGATATGCTTGCCACATTATGTATTCATGGTGTGGCACCGGCATACAGGCTTATTGGTGAACGAGGGACGCACCTACTGATGCATGGCCTGCATTCACCCAACAGTGACCGTGCCTCCAAATCTGCTACCACTGCAATATGTTGGCTGCGCATGCGTGAGCCAACATAAAAATAAATAACAGCTGGGAGGAGTGGTTATTCAGCTGACCACTGAACCTCAGGAAGCTTCCATTTCAGTTCAGTTAATATTGTGCAAAAAATTAATTGATTCATTGCTATGTGTCAAATTAGCTTCTCTGATCTCTGAAGCAGAGAGGTTATGGCAACTTTCTAATCCCACCAGAATCAATACAGAAGCTTTTTTATAACATAGAAATACATATTAGTAGACTATTCTTCACAACCCCTGAGAAACCATGTTCTTAATCATTTGAGAAAGGGGACTAAGTTAATATTCACATTCAGATCTAGCCACTGTCTTGCCCCCAACTAAAAAATCTTTTTGTAGGATTGTGAATTAAACTATCCCCTCTTAGGCTGGTGAAAACCCTGTCTATACCTTGGAATCTAAACTGATAATTCCCTGGTGTTCTTGCTCATTTCACATGCAAGGAAGCAGCATATTCCTCATTGCCAGAGATTATAACCCTACAGTATTCATCTACTATCATCCTTAGCTATCTGATATTTATTTATTTATTTATCAGAATTAAAACCTTTAAGATAAAGCTTGTTTACAAAGGATCCTCATCAAACATGGGGTAGGGCACAAACACAGTACATGAGATAAGGGGAAGACAGTAGCAGCTAATAGGCATTGTCTGTAACACATCAATTAGTGGACATATTACGTATTACAAATAAAGGATAGGATTTACAGAAACATAACATAATCCATTGCTTAGGAGCAGGAAACATGGGGGAAATAGTTCCAGGCCAGCATAGGTAATAAAGTGTAAAGGTCAAACTATATACAAGCTATGAGTACTCCCATGTAACAGCTAAATAGCATTGTCAGTTCCTTGAGGGGAAAATTGAAGGATTATTCACTGGGGTCAGTAGTGCCATTAGGGGAAAGTATGCTGCGGCTAAGAGGGTGAGGAAGAGAAATAACAGTAGGTGACAGCAGAGGGTCAGGAGAGATAAGCAGGTGTGGAGGTGGAGGGAGGTGGATATGGGTGAGTCTTGGAGTAAGTAGGCGGGGGACATGTGTAGCAAGGTAGATAAGTAGATGGGTGGGTAGGTGGGGGGAGAGTGTGGAGTGGTGGGAGCTTTGAGGACCTACTAGTAAGTGCAAGTGAGCCAGAGGGCACCAAGGGGCATGAGGAGGCTAATTTCAGCAGGGTTGAGTACGGTAGTAGCAATGTTCAGGGGCGGAGATGGAATTCTGAA
The DNA here is from genome assembly GCA_016271365.2 of Neoceratodus forsteri. Lineage (NCBI taxonomy): Eukaryota > Metazoa > Chordata > Ceratodontiformes > Ceratodontidae > Neoceratodus > Neoceratodus forsteri. Next base: position 1,059,476,978 of record CM028132.1, on the reverse strand, counting down.
TGTTTTATTTGAATTGCCCAAGGTGGGTAAGGCTTGTAGTGGTATGGGGGAGCTTGTTTAACCAGGTGGGGGCCCTTACTGTGAGGGCTTGCCTCCCCAAGGCAGTTCTTCTGAGAGGCACAGATTGTCTTACTGTACTTCATTTACTGTATGTAAAATACAACACAGGAACTCACTGCCAAATAAATAACTCTTCTGATGCTGCAGGTGATGAGATTCCTGAACTCATAAATTTTTCCATCTTCAGGATTCTGGAACTCCTTCCCTTGTACAATTACTCTACAAAAAGAACAACTCCTACATGGGAAATGAGCTTTGGGTATGTCGCTAAGCCAAATGCTTTTTATCCCTTGTTGTGGTTGCTCACAATGCACTAATAGGTCTTTTAAATTCTGTGACCTTTTGTGTGACATTCTCAGAGGTGATTTAATTATTTCTTCCAGCACTCACTGCCTAGTACAGTATATGATAATGTGTTGTACTGATTGTTTCAACCTGACCTAAATGTGCAGAATAGATGGTTATATAATAAATGTTCCTTATGTAGTATCTGTTTCATTCTTTTCTAGAAATAGGAGGTTTCTATCCTGGTTCCTAGCAAACTGTTCTGCCTCTTAATGAAGATACTCTCTTTTAAAGATAGCAGAAACAGAATAATTTGCTAGGGACCAGAATATCAACCTCATTCAAGTGAGGCTGAAACAAACATCAGAAAACATTGGCATGTACTGTAATAGGCAGTGATTAATACAGTAGCACTATAATGTATAGCTAGAATTATCTAGATGTATCAAAGGAAATCCCTTTGAAATGAAAAGGATTTTATAGTGACATCTTTAGAAATTCAGAAACCTTTCTCTGGCTGCCAATGCAAATATTTGCTTGTATATACTACTGCCACCTGTTTTTTTCTTCAACATTCTTTAGCTTCTGTTTGTACGGTATACTGAAGTATCCCTTTTTATGAATGAGTATCATTAGTTTAGAAGATTCATACTACTGCTACCATGTTCCTTATTGTATTATTATTTTGCATGTGTATATCATTTGCATTTTAATGCCTTTGTAGCCTATTATATTGTATATTAAACACTGCTCTTCTGTACTATGATATGTGAAAACAACACAATGAAAATGAGATATTATATTTCATGCAGTCATTAAATCTGCATGATGCAAATCTCTAGTCAATGAATAACAAAGTTTGTTATCTTTTGAGCAACTGAGAACAGCTTCAAAATGATGAGTTCAAGGGAACACTTGCTCACCAGTGGCAGTAATTGGGAGAGGAGCACCCTAATGGCAGTATCCAGCAGGCTATATTCCCATAAAAGCAGTTACTTCAAGAAAGATCCTTAACCAGCAGTAGCACTCTGTGGACTGATACTTTTGGCCGGCAGAGCAACTCTTATTAATAGCAATGCTTAGTCTTTGGTGATGGTTCCCTTCTTTTCTTAGAGAATTTCCCTAAACATGGCAGTGCTATGTTTTGGGGAAGAGTTACTCCACAGTGGCAGGTTTCTTCACCAGAAGAGTAACTCCTCAATGGCAGGTTTACTCACTGTTTCAGTAACTCCACCAAGACAGACCCTTATTGAAGACATAAACACCAATTTGCTTTAACTGAACAAATCATGAGTGCACCTCCAAAGCAGCAGTACATCCCCGTCTGCACTATTTTGTCATCACAAATTGACCTTCTCATCCTGTCCTAGCCTCTGTTACAAATATCCTTTTCTAAAGTGTACTCCGTCAGTCGTTTTCAGTGTCTTATCAGCTAAGTTGCTGTCTCATGCAGTGGGAAGAAGTCCCCTTAGTTGATCACTTTATTAATGATAAATTGATCTCACAGCAGTAGGGAGAAAATTATGTTTTCCAATTTGTTCCTCTTTGGAAAGCAACAGCAATGTTGCCTATAAGCATCATTCACTCCATAGTAAGACATTTGCTAGATATCTGGCAGAATGTTTGAGGGTTCCCAGCACTCATGCTGAGTTGGGACAAAAATGTTTTATAAAGGGCTCCAAACACTCATGCCGACTTGGGGCAAAAATTTTGTACAGTTGCACCCATTACAACAAAATGTTAGACTCTGTAAAACATTATCCAGTGTTTTGTCGCAAGTGTCACAAGTTGTGCCTATAAAATGACACATACATCAAACAAATGGTGACACATGGATCAAATAAATAACATGTGTCATTTATTTACCATAAAGCTGACAAACTGTTGCAAATATATCAAAATGTTTGAAAATAACAATCAGACATATTGGCACATGTCTGTTAATGCAGGAGCAGTCCAAAATTGGGAATTGCCTCTTTCTCAAGAGTTTTGAAAATCCTTCCCATCTTGTTTTCAGCTGCAGCAGTCTACAACAGAAGTAGTTTTAAAAACTGTGTGAAACGTTTTTATTTTAATATGAAAACCATATTTTAATTATATATGCCAGCAATAAGACATGATGAGGTGTGGGTTATGGCCTGATAAGAGCACACCCCAGGTGCGTTATGAGGCATGCGCTGAGTGCATTTAGAACCTGGGAAGTGCTCTTATCAGGCCATAACCCACACCTTGGAGTGTCTTATTGTGCTTATAAAATGCCCCCCCCAAAGGCCCCAATTTAAAAAAATGCACACACAAAGTGAATGTAAAAAATATGCCCTGTAGAAAATCATAAAAAGTAGTCCCTGTCATTGTGTTTGAGTGCTGGAGGTTGGTATGTGTGTCTGCACTGTCAACTACCCAGACAGCTGATCCTGCCATAAGTTTTAAAGAAAGACTTTTTAAAAAAAAAACTATCTGGTTGATCCTGCTATATCCAGATGGGTTAGACAAGACTCAGTTTCAGTTTTGACAGCCTAATATAGGGAGTGACCGAGTGCTGTCAGTACTGTAACAGGAGATTCTGTGAAATATTTCACGTAAGGTCTTGTGTGTTTAAAAATAAGTATTTGTATTTTCCTTAGCTTCACTCGTTGTTGTTGAAAAGAAGCTGCCCACAGTTGAAAGTCAAGAGTTAGGGAGTCCGTGGTTCAAAGTGTGTGCAAGCCCGAGTTAGCTTTGCTATGGGAACACACAGTCATGCTCGTGTCCAGTTTTTTGAAGGTGCGACTTGCTTCCATTCATGTTTGTAATTTCAGAAAGAAAGGAAAAGGTTACAAAAAAAACACACTCTAAAGTTTAAAAAGTCTGGCATTGTTATTTTTATAGGGATGTGATTAGAAAACCCAATTGTATGTGAAACTTAAATGGCAGGGATTTGGAGTAAAATGGACGCCCATAGAAACGCAACATGGAGAAAAGAAAAATAAAAGTAGGGGCATGTTAGGTTTTAAATGGTGTTTATGAAAACCTTTTTGTTGCTTGTCATTTTAGGGATTTTATCCTTCGTAGCCAACTGATTACTGAGCCACACACTCAAGACTGACTTCCATTTTGTGGTCCTGTTTTATACTTCATGGTCAGCTTTAGTGAGCACTGTTAGCTTTACAGTCTGAGTTTCCTGACTGGGGTACAGGTGGGACACTGATGCCTTAGGTTATGGTGCTTTCCTTGTGGCGAGTAGTGCTGGTTGGCAAGATATGGGCTGATAAGGACATGGCTAGAATGGCCCTTTAGCCAATCAGATGGGATGAATGTTTTTGCCCATTTTATAAGCATATATACGTGTGTGTGTGTGTGTGTGTGTGTGTGTATATAGACATGTATGTATATATACATATATGTATATATATATATATATATATATATATATATAATTGAATTTTGTTGACCAGGTCACCCCTCTGGGTCTCATGGAGTCCCTTTTCAGGGGTGACCTGGAGTTAGTTTACAGAGGATACAACATAATTTGTCAACCGGTGTACCTACAGTATGGTCAAATAGAGAGAGAAATATGTTTAAGAGACTACGTTATGGTTGTCAGGTTAATAGTATAGAGAAGGTAAACAATGGAACAAGAAAAATGTCTTAAAGATAAAAAAAAGATCAATCTGTGAGATTATGCAATAAACAATGTGATAATTTTTAGTCATTGACCTACTAAAGTCTTCAAAGATTGATAATGGGGACAATGGGGTCAGTGTTGAGGGGAAGCTATCAAGGGTAGCAGCTGCAAGTGATTTGCTCTAGTAGGAGTTTCTTTAGATCCTACTTAAAGCTGCTAAGGGAGAAGAATTCCCATAAATTATTGGGAAGGGTATTCCACATGATTGGGACTGTGTTTGCAAAGGATCTGCTGCCTGCTTTTGCCTGAGTTTAGGGACTTTGAGGAGAGAGTGGCTAGAGAATCTGAGGGGTCTCCATTTTTGTTTGGTAACATGAATATTCCTTAGGCTTGGCAGGGCTTTATTGCTTAGAAACTTGAAAGCAAGGCATAAAGAGGAGGAGTTCAGTCATCCTTTGAGGGAGAGCCAGTTTATGTAGTCATGCATTTTGCAGTGATGTTCCTTGGGGGAAGCCCCATCTGTGAAATGCCATATATAGTGGTACAGAGTTTTAAGTTTATCCATTTTAGAGGACCTTAGTGAGTGAAGGACTACAGAGCCATATAACAGTGTGGGTAGTTGGATAGTGTTGGCTATACATGTATGCAACTCCCTGGTTAGATAGGAGCTTAGACGATACAGAAGACCAATTTTTTGATGTAGAGATTTAGTGAGGTGTTTGATATGCATATGTAGTGTGAGGTCCTGATCCAAGATGATGCTAAGGTATTTAGTGGAGTCTACAACCTTGATTTTGGAGCCATCTGACAGAATGGGCATGAGTAAATGATGCCTCTGGGAGCTGAGATTTTTTGGTCCAAATAGTATAGGCCTTAGTCTTTTTGCTTTTGATGATCATTTTGTTTTGTCTGACCCAAGCTTCAAGTAGGTGCAGGTCTTTGGTAAGCAGACTGTTCAGTTCATTGATGTCCTTGGAATTGTCATATATTACTATATCATCTGCATATAGCAGTATTTCAGCAGTGCCACAGCTCTTTGGCATTTCGTTTATGTATAATGAAAAAAGTAAGGGGCCTAGAATTGACCCATGAAGGGCCCTGTTCATTATGGGACATTTGTTTGACAGTTCACCCTTCCATTTAACTAAATGAAACCTGTTTGCAAGGGAGCTGGAGAACAATCATAGGGAGAGGTGGTCTAGGCCTGACACTTAATTTTGTAGGAAGCAGTTGGTGGCCCACCAAGTTAAAGGCCTTGGTCAAGTCTATAAAGATAGCTCTCACCATGTGACCTTTATCTAATAACTGTAGAATATCAGTAGTCAGCTGGACCAGGGCAGTGTCTATCCCATGGTTCTTCCTGAAACCATGCTGGTTATTGACGAGCAGGTCATGCTGTTCTATGTAATCGATGATTTGGTTATAGACCAGTCACAAAAGTATTTTGCTTAAGCTGCAAAGAATAGAGATAGGCCAGTAATTCTCAACTAAGTCTTGTCCTCTGCCCTTGTGCACTGGAGTAACTAGGGCTACTTTTCATGCAGGGGGGACTTTACCCCTTCCTGAATAGATCTGTTGAAGAGCATTGTAACAGCGGTGGCGATTACTGGGGCAGCAAGATTGAGGAATTTAGGGTTGAGTTTATCGTACCCACTTACTCCTGCAACTTTGAATTTCTTGAGGTGAGACAGCACCTACTTCTTAGTCATGATTATGAAGTGAAAGCTGGGGTGTGGAAGGTTGGTTGCTGAGAGTTTGGCAGGTGGTTGAGATGGTGTGAGTTTTTTTTCCCCCTGAATCTGTCTAAATTTGTGAAGAAGGAGTTTAGTGCATTGGCTGAGTCTCGGTGGTCTGTGCATTGTTTTCCATCAAGTTCTAAGTCTCTGGCACTTTGGGTGTTCTTACCCATTAATAGGGCATTGATTTGGGACCAAAATATGTATGTATATATTTACAATGTAATGGTACCTTTTTGCCTTTAGTGTCAACTGCACTACTTTGAAATTCCACTTGTTCCCTATTTTCTTCTTATTTTTTATCATGCATTCATCCTGCAGGATGTGGTCATAGTTTCAAACATGAAGGAGAAAACATGAAGGAGAAAAATATCATTTTGCCAGATGCAACTCAAAGCTCACTATGAAAACCAGTGATGTGCTGCTGCCAAATATTTAGAAAAATGTTGTATGGAATTAACAACTGGAACTTGTATGCATACTGGCAAGCCAGGCACAGTGGGAAGAAACCTGTATTTGCACTGCTGTTGTAAGCTTCAAGAGATACTGTTGCAGCTATCCAAGGCTGTGCCAATAACTTCAAGGGCCTCTCTGCAAAATATTTTGTGGGGCCTACCTCCCCACTATTGAGCGTACTTCTGAGCATAAAATAACCATTAGCGTATATAAAATGTTTATAGTGCAGGTTTTTTGTATCAGTCCTGCAGAGTAGCTATAGTTTGTCTATGTTCCCCCCTTCCCTTTTGCAGGATTAAGGAACTGAACAATGTAATTTACCCCTGCTCCTATTGGTGACACCGGCACCAAGATCAGATGTGTGAGTAATGGGCCTTATTGTTCTTTGTTCTGTACCCCCCCCACCTCTTGAAACTCGAGTAGAACTATGCAACACAGACCCACAGCTGCCACTGCTGACAGATACAATTTTGAATGGATAAGCAATGAGCAAACAACGTACAAACAGAATGTTACAAGTTTGTCTCTGGCAATAAAAGGTTTTCTTAATGCTGTCCTCTGAGGCAGTGGGTCACTTGACAGCATGGGCCCCACTGCAAACCATATTTCTTGAATCCCCTCAGTCACAGTCCTGCAGCTCTCACAGATGTGGCATTTTGGGAGAGATGGATGGAGAAGTGCTCTTCATGCTTCTAAGACTGGAACCGTTGGCCTTTTTTCTCTTTTTTTATTGGAATGGTCAGGAATTTTGATGGCCTTTGTTTTTCCATTCCCCTCTTTGCTCCATGAAGTATGTATTTGGAATGCCCCATCTATACACTTCTGTGTTAGAGAAGTTAGTGGAGCAAGCAAGTGGTGTATGTGCATTTCCTCAATCAAGTCTGCTTGCATTACAGCAGAACTAATTTGTGTTGAGGACAATCTATAAGTCTAAATGCACAGCCAATGTTGTGTCTAAAATCCATTTTTCTGAGTGCAGCAGAGAGAACAATACAGAGTTGGGATGGTCTGGTGTGAATAAAAGTAGGGAAAAAAGAACCAGAGCATCAGCAGCACCAACCAAAGAGAGCAGTTTGCAAGGTTAAACGTAGGCTGTGGTTACCATGATGAACATCCCATTAAGCTGAGGAAGACAATAGTAATTTAGAGAAAAGGTTAGAGGCTACACATTGTTAAGGAAAGTACCCACTAAAGAGGAGACACTGAAGCATAGTGGAAGACCATGGGACAGGAACAGCAGTGATATTGCAGCATACTGGGGGATGGAGTCAAGAAAAATGAGATGCAACATGAAGGGTGGCCTGGAAAGGAAGCAGAGTCAAGAGGCACACATACTCATAGGAAGAGAGAGAGTATGCTGTAGAACAGGTGGTGCCCTGGTGGGATATCGGAGAATAAGCAACTGCATCTTTCAGTGCAGCACAGTGTTGGTACAGGTCCTGGAATTGTTCATGCAGTATTTATTTATTAATTGTTGATTGTTTGTTTTTGAGGTAAACCTGCTGTCCAGTTAGACAAGCAGTAAGAGATGCATGGGGGGAGAAGGGCTGAGACCTGTAAATGTTGGTACTGTCTGAAAAGACCCCTGAATAACAAATTAGAATGGTGATGTGAGGAGTACAGAATTATTCTGTCAGCAACAAAAAAGGCCTTATCTCCTACCCTCCATCTCCATGGCCTGACAGATTGAGTACCAAATCCTGTGTCATGTTTGCTTTTTCACTAATACTTCCCACTTATAGGTTCTGCAGATTATGCTGGGGCAGAGTCAAAACAGGCATTGATTGCAAGCCAGGATATATTCTCATAATATGGGAAGAGTGGCACACAGAACATGCTCCCTGGTATGAAGGATTAGCACATATATTCTAATTTAGGCAAAATGTATGTACAGATAAGAAGTAGCCAACATTCCATGTGTGGTCTTTGAATATGGGTGTACCAATGGATTAATAAGAGTAATTCCATTTGGTATTTGAAAGTATTTATCTAGAAGAAAAAGCTATATATAGTAAACCATGTTGGAAACTCTTTTAGAGGAGGGCAGCTAGCCACAAAAGCATGGCTGTGAGAAGTAAAACAGCATGTGTAGTTTTCAAGCTGGAAGTGAGGGAAAGCAGGAGTGTCAAGTGGGGAGAGAAAGGGTTTTCAGCAGGATTTGAAGCTGGGCCGAAAAGGCAGACTGGCCAGCAGAGGTTTTTCATCTTGGGATGTACTGTAGAAAGAGGGAGTATCAGAAAAGTAAAGGGAGGAAGATGAAGGGTTGGAAGGGGAAAGAGGGGAAGAAAGGTAAGGAGGTCAAGGAGGCAAGCCATAGTTTTGCTAGGAAGAGGGAGCAGTGATGGGCAAAAGGAGGGACATTAAAGGCAAAAGGAGAGAAGAAAGGGGTCTAATCTGATTATAATGGATTTGGGGCAATAATGTAAACCTACATATAATCAGCTTGTGGCAAACAAGGAGTAGGAAGCAAGATGTGCTGTGGTACAGTGTGCCAAACTTTGGGTGGAGATTTTTTTGGTACTGTGTCAATGTGAGGAAAAGTACAGGGCCTTGTCCAGTCACACACAATGAGATATTTGAAGTGCGGAGAACTTCATGGGGCTGCCATCATAAGTTGGAACCTCTCTAGTCTATGCTTAGTGCAAAAATCATGGAGACTGTGATGGAGTGTATGCCTGTGACACGCCATACACTGTAAATCCCAACACAACCCTGCCACACAGGCAAAACTGGTTTTGATTGGAGCTGGGAGGGAATTTGAACCAAACCACTCTCACTAGAAAGTATACCCTCCCATGGTGGGGAAATACTTGATCAGGTGCTCACAAATAGAGTCAGTGTTGTAGACGTCAAGGCAAGAAACCACCTGAGGACTAATGATCACCATACAGTGTGGGTCAGCATTGGAACAGCTGTGGAATTCATCCATGCAATGAAAAGGCTTCTGGACTTCAGAAGGGCTGATTTTACTAAGATAGGCAAATGCCTCAGGAATGACCTGGCAGGAGGAGAGGATCTGGACAGGAGTGGAGAAAAAGAGTGTCAAAATAAAAGAGGGCATGGTGAAGGCAATAAACCTCTGCATTCAACAAGTAAGCTAAAGTCAAAGAAAGAGCAGACTGCTATGGTTCTCAAAAGAAGTAGCAGAAAAGGTGATGGCTAAAATGGTAGTATTCAAAAGATAGATGGAGACCCAGAGAGAGGAGGAAACAGAAGTGTATCTATGAAAAAAGAGTGAGTCAGGCAAAGCCATGAGTATTGCAAAGGTGCAAACTGAAGAAAGAATTGCTCAGGGGGTATTAAAAGGAGACAAGACTTTTTTTAGGTATGTTAGCAAGAACAGGAAGACAAATGAAGGGATTGTATGTTTAAAGAAAGATGGGGGTGACTGTATGGGGGGATCAGGAAATGGCAAATATCTTGAACAAATACTTCTGATCTGTATCACAGCAGAAGGGGGGACCTCAAAAAGGTGGCAGGAGTACTGATGGGAGGGAAGTGGCCACAAGTCCATTTTCAGAGGAGAAAGTCTGGAAAGCATAAGCTAACCTGAGGGTAGACAAAGCTATCAGGACAGAGGGGGTGCATTCAAGAGTGCTGAGAAAGAGCTTAGGGAGGTACTAGCTGTATCTCTGACAGATCTATTTAACAGATCACTGGAGACCGGGGTGGTCCTGATGGACAGGAGAAGTGCAGAGGTAGTCCCACTTCAAAAAAGTGGTAGCAGGAAGGAGGCAGAAAATTATAGGCCTGTCAGCCTGATATCAGTGGTGAGTAAGCTAATAAAAACATTGCTAAAGGAAAGGATTGTGGAATATCTTGTATCCAACATATTACAGGGTCCAAGGCAGCATAGTTTCATGGGGGCAAGGTTACGCCAAACATATCAGGTAGATTTTTTTGACTGGGTAACAAAGGAGCTGGATCAGGAAGGGATGGAATTCCTTTCCATCCTCACCCAAGTCCTTCCTACACTCTCCTCCTTACCCTTCCCCTGCACGCCTTCATCCTTCTTATCTCCTTTCTTCCTGTTCCTACTGCCCCTCCTCCTCCTCCTCTTTTTACTTCTCTATGTTTTTGGCCTAGTGATGGCACTTACTGTATTTCGTACTCTCTGGCTAGTACCTATACTGACTTGTTGACACTTGTTTATATTTTTTGATTTTTTTTCTAACTGTTCTGTGTATAAATTTTGTCAGTGTTAACTCTGTATATCTCCAGTTGCTAAGTTGTTGTATTTCTACTATCTCTTTGTTTATTTCCTTGTGCTGCGTCACATTGTACTGCTCATGTATTGTTTTCTCGGGTATCCTTCCGGGTCATGCCTGGAAATAGGCATCTCTATACCTAGTGCACCCACCCGGTCACCAAAAGCAAATAAATAAAATAAATAAATGGTGGACATGGCCTACTTGGAGTTCAGCAAGGATTTCAACACTGTTCCTCATAGCAAATCAAGTCAAGTTTATTGATCATCCAAGACATTACTGAGTTGCACATTTCATTTAATACACAAAGGATCAAAAATAGGATAAGTTATAATACATTATATGTGCAAATATCATGCAGTAATATGTAGCAACTGTAACAAGAGCAGTTCAGAGATTGATTCAATTTAAAATACAAAAAATAATTATGTCACAGTCAGACTGTTAAGATTGTCCAAGGTTGATTTCTGCAGGGCAAGGTACCTTCTCCTCTTATATCTGACCACATGTGAATGGAATTTAGCTATCAGTTCTGCATCTTCTTTAGTCAAAGGGTGTAGAAGAATAAATATTGGATCTTAGTCTAATCTGACATATTTAGCCAGGAAATCCTTTAGGATTTTATCTCTGTGAAAATCGTAAAGGGGACGACATTGGGTCATAACATGAAATAGGGACTCTTGAAAACCTTTATTACAGGTATAGTTTGTATTTTGAATCTGTCCATAAGAGTAACATTTGTTAAAGTATGTATATTTAGAAGTTAATAGTCCAAATCTGGCCCATGTAATCCATTTTCTTGAATTTGATGAAATTGGAAGGGTAAGATAATACTCTAGAGACTAATCAATTTTATATAAGCTGTACCATGTGGCCTGTTTTTGTAGCTTTGCTCGCTCTGTTTTTTATACGCTACATGGAATAGTTTAGATTTTAAAGTGTTTTTGAATGCTGGGGAGATCACTATCCCTCAAAGGGTGATCCTCCCAAAGATATTGAAGGTTTACTTCATTTAGAATTATGTCAAGCTTTTTTAGCCAGGGGGAGAAGAAACCATTTTAGACTATGTAATTTTTGTTCAGCTAAACAATTTAGAGGAATCACTTTGGTGTTATCTGTATGAAATTAGACGATAGACTATTATGGTGGCAAGAGATATTCTACCCAGTTCAGCTCTAACTATTGAATTGGAGGTGGATAAAGGAACCTGTAATATGGCTTTATAGTAACAGGAAAGGGGCAATTCTGAGTTGGGATAATGTTTTACTTCCCATACCTGCACCCCATGTAACAGGAGGGGGTTTATTTTGGCCTCACCATCTGTAATAGCAGGGACAACAGTATTACCCTTATACTTATAACTGAAGCATAATAAAGCTTTGCCCAGATGTCTGGCTTTAGTTACTTGTTCTTTAACATGTACAGCCCAATTACCATTGGAGAAAAGTTTTACCCTGAGATATGTATATGATGATATACCCTCAATTTTTTTTTTAATATAGGTTAACGTGGGGGAATTGTGCCCCAAAATCATAATTTTAGTTTTCTCAATGTTGATTTTTAACTCAAGTTGATCACATTTGACTTTTAATTGGTCAATTTTCCATTGTAAGCTAATAGCAGAAAGAGAAAAAAGAACCAAATCATCGGCATAAGATAATGAATGAATGTAAAGGTTCTTAAGTTTAGGGGAATCCAGTGGAAAAGAAATATCAAATTGCAATAATGTGTCAATATAAATGCTAAATAATAATGGAGCCAAAAGGCATCCCTCTTTGATGCCCTTGGTTGTAGCAAACTATTCAGTAAAGATTTCCATTGTTATCATAACTAATAACTGTGAAAGTGTTGGAATATAAGATAAAAATTAGATTAATAGGTTCAGAGGGAGACCTTTTTTAAGTAAAATATCTCATAAAGTTTCTCCAATGACTGGATTAAACACGGTTGTGAAGTTAACTTACAGGACATATAATTTCATTTTCTAAGTATTGTATATTTTTCAAGAATGTGAGCAAATGTGAAAATAGTATCTATTGTTGAAAAGCCATGTTGAAAGCCAGCTTGGAATTTTGACAAAGAGTTAGTAGCTAAAATCCATTGTTGACGTTTATCAAGAATTATCTTACTGAATATTTTTTACCTGGTATCAATCAAACTGATTGGGCAATAATTGAAAGGGTCTTGATATGATCCTTTTTTATGAATGGGTACTATTATATTTTTAGTCCATGACGGAGGTATAAATCGTTCAGCCAGGCAGATATTAAAGAAATGGGTCAGAATAGGCACCAAATCATTTTTATGTGCCTTATATATTTCACTGAGTTTGGCATCTGGGCCAGGGGCCTTGTTATTCACTAGTTGAAGTATTGCCTGTTCAATCTCATCGAATGTAACAATTAAAGAATAAGTGCTAGGTGAAAACCAAACTGGTATTTTGTTTCCATCAATTATAGAATTTTCACTATTAAATAATTTTTTGAAATGTGATACCCATGTGTCCTTGGGAATGTAAATAGCTAGTGATGGCTGATATTATTTAACTCCTTTTGCCACCATCATCCAAAACATTTTAAAGTCCTTAGTCGTAATTGCTTGGTGAATGAGGGACCATTGTTTCTGAATGTATTCAGTTTTCTTTTGAACAAGGAATTGTTTTATAGTTTTTCCTTACTTTATTTAAGTGTGAAAGGTTTTGGTTTTTTTTTGACTGGGATGTCTCTTAGTGCTTCTAATTAGCTTCCTCATGTAATGCTTCTCTTTTATACATTGGGCATCAAGCCAAGTGCTATGTTTTGGATTTTTAGTCCCTGATCAGGTAAATTTTTGTTCTAATTAAGTGAAAGCAAAAGTCTAATTGATTTTGTATGTCTTGGGCTGTCTCTGTACCTTCAGTTCATGAAATGAATGAAAAAGGAGAAGAAGAAGAAGAATAAATCACTTCTGAAACTTCTTCCCTAGATTTACTATTAAAGATTAGTTTTGAGGTGCCTCTAGAGGCCAGATCTGCTAGAAGATTAATCAGGTGGTCAGGAGCTTGATGGCTTCTAGGTAAATCAACCAGAAGTGATAAGGCTGCATGATCGCTTCTGGGTCTCATGTGTATAGTAACTTTTTTAAATAGTTCATAACTCTCTAGGAAGCAATATAAGTAAGCAATAAGACATGATGGGGTGTGCATTAGACAGTTCTAATGCACAGCTAGGGGGACGTAGTGAGGCATGAGCCGAGTGCGTCCAGTCCCCTAGCCATGCCTTAGAACTGTCTAATGCACATTCCCGGAGTGGCTTATTGCACTTATAAAATGGACCTGTGTATTCTAAATGGGGTTTCTAGTTTTAGCTGTGCATTTGACACTTCTAATGCACAGCTAACAACCAATCAGATTGCTTGAAATCCTTTGCCCATTTTATAAACAATCAATGATGCTTTGACCATTGGCAGAAAAAAAAGTGCAGAACCCTTCCTGAACACCTTCCACTCTGCCATTGAGTATAAGTAAAATGTTATTTGGAATGAAATCTTGACGGCTCTTGCCAGCTTCATTCATTATTTTGTCAACTGAATTCTGCATATTTAAGTTCCCCAGTTACATTTTTGTCTGCAGCAGTGATAGATTATTGAAATTAGCTATCTGTAAATTAAAGTCCCCTGCAAAAAGTGCCATATCTACTAGGAATTTTGAGAGCATTAAATCAACTTCTGTCAACAATCTGGACCAGATATCACACTGTAAAATTAAGTTGGATTTGGGAGGAATACATATACTCCAAAGAGTAGGGGCATTTTGTATTATAACTTCCAAACTAAGAATAACAAGCAATGTTGACTCACTTACAATTTCATACGGAAATCAAAAGAAAATCAGGAAAGTATTTTAGTCATACTGTTCAATCAAAGTCATGATACAAAAAAAAAACTGTTTGCTATGTATCAGAAAAATAAAAAAAGGACTAAAAGTAAAATGAAGTATTAATTCATATTTATCCCCTATATTAAGTTCATTATAAACCTACCATCTTGAAACTAAAAAAATAATTCTAAAATTAAAACTGGACTTTATGCATTCAAATCATACTTTCTGTGCCCCCCCCCCACACACACACACTCTTAAAGACATTGGGGAATTTATTTATTTATAACTTCCAATCAGATTGATGTGAACTGTGTTAACTCACTCTGAATAAACCTATAGTCAAAGACACAAAATAAATTCAAAAATATATTTCAATCATATTCTTTATGAATGCATTCCCAACATGAAAATTCAAGCAATACCCCCCCCCACCACTAGACTAACACCCTTAATGGATAGTCAAACTATTGAACAAAAACAGAACAAAAACAGAACAGAAATAATTAATTCATACAAATTAAATAATATCCTGTCAGCCCCTCCTAAACTATACAATTAAACCATAATGTAAAGTATCCCCTCCCCCTACTGTAGAAGGAAAAATCCATAATCCCATTTTAGCCAATTAATCAATTGGAAAAATAAAGGAAAACATGGTAAAAGGTGAACAACCACAATAGTTCAAACTTTAGTCAGTCTATTTCCTGCCTACAGGCACTTCCTATAGACAGATTTATCTGTAAGACTTCCTCAGTATCTAAACTTATCAGAACAAACTTAAGCACTGCAGGCCACACTAAGGGTGATACTCCATGGGGTTAACTATCCCTCTAAAGAAAGAAACATGCATAATTTGGTGAAACTCAATATCAGATGATATAGAAACATATAAACATAGAATTTAACTGCAGATAAAGACTGCTTGGCCCACCTAGTCTGCCCATATCCCTACCTAACAGATAAGCTTCAGATCCTAGTTAACCAACAGCCTACTTCCTTCTACCCCCCACTAGAATTACCTTATGTCTGTCCCATGCATTCTTGAATTCCCCCACTTTTTTTGACTCTATGACCTCCTCAGGAATGTTGTTCCATGCATCCACATCCCTCTCTGTGAAGAAATACTTCCTCACATTACCTCTGAGCTGTCCCCCTTCTATCTTCAAATTGTGTCCCCTTGTTCTTACACATCTCTTTTTCTGAAAGATGCTACCCTCTTGGACTTTGTTGATACCCTTAAGGTATTTGAAAGTTTCTATCATGTCCCCACACTCCCTCCTTTTCTCGAGGCTATACATCTTAAGCTCCTTTAGTCTTTCTTCTTATGTCTTCTGGTGCAGACCCTCCACCCTGTCTATGTCTTTACAGAGGTGGGGTCTCCAGAACTGTACACGGTACTCCAGATGTGGTCTTACCAACTGGCTGTACAGAGGGCCAACAACTTCTTGTTTTCTACTGGTGATGCTTCTCCATATGCATCCCAGTATCCCCCCAGCCCTTCTTACTGCCTTCTCACATTGCTGGCCCACCTTTAGGTCATCTGATATGACTACCCTCAGGTCCCATTCCATTTTTGTTGTTGTCAGTATCTTACCCCCCATTGTGTACTCTTTACCTGGGTTTTTGTTTCCTAGGTGCATTGCTTTGCACTTCTTTGCATTAAATCTAAGCTGCCATACATTGAACCTTTCCTCCAACCTTGCTAAGTCCCTTTTCATCCTTTCCATCTCACCTTGCATATCAACCCTGCTGCAGATCTTTGTGTCATCTGTAAAGAGACATACTTTCCCTTCCAGTCCCTCTGCAATGTCAGTTATAAAGATATTTAAAAGGACCGGCCCCAGTACTGAACCCTGCTGTACCCCACTAGTAACCATCCTTTCTTCACTGTGGACTCCATTTACTATTACCCACTGTGTTCTGTTGTCCAACCAGTGTTTTAATTGGGCTACCACCCTGGGACCCACTCCCAGGCTGGCTAATTAGTTTATTAATCTTTTGTACGGAACTGTGTCAAATGCCTTGCTAAAGTCTAGGTAGGCCATGTCCACAGCCCCTCCCTGGTCTACTACTTTGGTCACCCAGTCAAAGAAATCAATTTGATTTGTCTGACATCACTGTGAATCCATGCTGCCTTGGGTCCTGTGCCCCACTGGCCTCTAGGTACTCAACAATTCTTTCCTTCAGAAGTGATTCCATCATTTTCCCTACCACTGAAGTCAAACTAACTGGTCTGTAGTTTCCTGCCTCTGTCCTGCTCCTACTTTTGTGAAGAGGAATCACATCTGCCCTCCTCCAGTCCTCGGGTACCACAGCATCCTCCTATGATTTATTAAAAAGGATAGTCAGTGGTGTTACTAGTTCTTCCCTTAGTTCTTTTAAAATTCTGGAGTGAATCCCATCAGGCCCCATTGCTTTATCCACCTTCAGTTTTAAAAGTACTTTCAGAACCCTTTCTTTTGTGAAAGGACTAATATCAACCTCCCTATCCAGAGTGCTTCTATTGACTGGATTAGGTATCTCCACCTGCTTTTCCATTGTGAATACTGAGCAGATGTATTCATTCAGTATCCCTGCTTTTTCACTGTCGCTCTCTGCCCAACCACCTTCCTTTTTATTCAGCCTTAGTATCCCTGCCTTAGTCTTTCTTTGCTCCCTAA
Source organism: Neoceratodus forsteri (assembly GCA_016271365.2). Classification (NCBI taxonomy): domain Eukaryota; kingdom Metazoa; phylum Chordata; order Ceratodontiformes; family Ceratodontidae; genus Neoceratodus; species Neoceratodus forsteri. The sequence goes on along the minus strand of CM028132.1, from coordinate 1,059,460,110 downwards.
TGTACCTATAAAATGTTTTATCCACCTTCTTAACTGAGTTGGCTATCTTTTCCTTGGTTTGGGCCTTTGCTATTCCGACTGCCTTCCCCGCTTTCTTCTGCTTTAACTGGTACATTTCTCTGTCCTGCTCCTTCTGTGTTTCCTTATACTTCCTGAATGCTATCTTTTTCTCCCTTACCTTCTCCGCCACTTCTTTTGAGAACCATAATGGTCTTTTGTTTTGTTTTGATTTGTTGTTTTGCTTCACACAAAGGCTTGTTGCCTCTGTGATGGCAGTTTTGATGTTTCCCCATTGTTGCTCCACTCCACCCTCTTGCCTGTTTGCTAGTGCTTTTCTGAGGCACTCTCCCATTTTGACAAAATCAGTCGTCCTGAAGTCCAGTGCCTTCACTTTTGTGTGACTTGACTCTATAGCTAAGTTTATCATGAACCACACTGTTTGGTGGTCGCTTGTTCCCAGATGGCTACCCACTTCAAGATTGGAGATCCTCTCTCCATTCCCATTTGAGAGTACCAGGTCTAAGATTGCTCCTTCCCGAGTAGGTTCCAAAACTAGCTGTCTGAGGCATGCCCCTTGTAGGGCATCGAGAATGGCCCTACTATTAGATGTGGCTGCAGCAAAGGTGCTCCAGTTAACAACTGGCATTTTCAGGTCTCCAATCAGCAATATCTCTCCTTACTGTAATATTCTCAGTATAGATCTCATGTTTTAAGGTTTGTTTATTTACTTTGTTCATCATTTACCCAGGACATATGCTTCCACTAAATGTCATATTGTGATTGAGAAACTACCTATCTTTCTGTTCTCTGTATTTCTAAAAGATGGTTATGAAGAGTCCAGAACAATTGGCATATTGTTATTTGTCTTTTATATAGTGTAAGTTGGCAATGTATGTGCCAGATATGATATTTTATTAGTAACAGAATAAGGTAGATAATACCCAGATTATACTTCTTCCATGCTACTGGTAATATTCCTAAGAATAAGATCTCTTTTGTGATCATATGAAAGGGTGACTTTCCCCATTTGCAGTGCAAATATGTCCAAAAGGGAAGGATGTATGGGCACTCAAAGAACAAATGTTCCATTGTTTCCATAATACACACACAGGCCCCCTCTCTCTGACATACTCTTTCTATGATATCTTTATGTTTCAGATTGTATTTCACATTTAGTTTTTTGTGGGAACAAAGCCAGAGGACATCCCACATTTTGCCTTGCAGTCTGCGGTTGCCTAACATATTCCCAGTTTACTATTTAGCCTTAACATCTGTTATCCCAAAATTGGGGTGTTGAATAAAATAATGGTTTACTATGCAACTATATAGTTCCTTCCATGTCATGTTAAGTACCATATGCTTTGTGAGTGCCCATAATTTTATTTTGCCAAAAAATATATTGCAAAAACTGTTGGTATTGCCGAGTTTAATTTTCAGGTGTCTAGCCAGGGCTGTATTTGATCTAATACCCAAGAATGCCACAGTTTGTTAGAGGGCTGTAATAGTGGTTTGAGATTTATAGTAAGAAATAATGTAAAAAGGATACTATAGGTTTGATCATTAATAATCCCCCATGTTGTATCAGTAAATAAGTGATCCCTTTTTTAATTGGACTGCACCTACTGCCCCAAATACACTAAAAATAAAACAGCTGTAAATTATAGTTTCTAATAGTTTTGTGGGTGGAAATATAACACTGAGACACAAAAATATAGATAGTAAAAGAGGTTTTATCATGTAAATTCGTTTTAGTTTTTCCATGTACCAGAAATTCCACTTTCATACTTTATTTTGACCTTCTTTTAGTAATAGTTCCCAATTCTAGGTACACAGATTGCCCAGTCCAAAATAAATGCCCAGGATTTTGTGCATCCCTGTAAATACTGGTAGGTTAAAACTTATTGGTTTTTCAGTTGGTACATTCCCTATTGGAAGGCGTTAACTCTTTCAATGGTTTATCTCTGAATTTGTTAATGTCAATTATGTGTTAACCATTCTCTCAGCTTCTTCTCCCAATTTTTGGTCTGTTAGTATTAAACATAAATCATCTGCATAAGCTATGGATTTGATTTCTTAATCTTCACTCTGTACAGAAACTCCTATAATGGATTCATTGTTATGTAAGTGATATAATAAGGGGTTAAGGACTAATAGTGCTAGAATTGATGGGCAACCTTGTTTGACCGCACTAAATATAGGGACAGAATTTCCCACCCAGCCATTAATGTAAGGTTTCAATACTTTTTTTTATAACATAGCCTTATCTAGTTTATAAACTGTTCAGGAAAGCCATATGCTTTCATAACTAACCATAGATAATTATGTTGCACTTTACCAAATGCCTTGGCTTGGTCCAGGCTGATTAAATAGCCACTGAATTCCTCTGAGTTCCCTTTTTCTATAATTTCTCAAAATAGAATTAATCTATCTGAGATTGTCCTACCAGGAACTGTACAACATTGGGTAAGATGACAAATATTGTCTAGTACTAGGGATAATCTATTATTTAAAAGTTTGGATAAAATCTTAATATCTGCATTTACTGTAACAGGGTGATTGGTCTCCAGTTCTTTAAATTTGTTTTTAGTCCTGTCTTACATAATAATATAAGAAGATCCTCATACATTGAGTTGGGCAGCAAACATTCCTGAAGAAAGGAATTATATAGCCGAATCAACTCTTTTGACAAAGATAGAAAGATAATCTAATAGAATTCACTTGGAAGCCCATCTGGCCCTGGAGCTGTTTTTGTTTTAAGATTTTGAATCACTGATTGAAGCTTTAGTTCTGTAATTTTGCATGTTAAAGATTTTATGAGGTAGTCTGGAATCTGAGACAGATCACCAGCCTCTAACCAGTCTAAAAGTGGTTGTTCCGAAAGTGGAACTACTTTAAATTTATCCTCTGCATAGTGTTCTATTACTTAATAAGATACCCTCCTTATGTGTTATGTATTTCCCTGTTAGATCTTGTATATGGGTCATTATCTTATTTTTCCTCTGCTCTTGACAAAAGGGTTAAAATTACCATGAGTCCCTTGATGACCAAACTGTTGTTCTACTTCTAAGGATTTCATTCTATCATATTGTATAGATGTTATTTGTTCTTTTATGTCCTTAATTTGTTCAGCACAATATCTATCCCCTTCTCTTTGGTATTAATGCAAAATATTTAATTGTGCTCGTAATTCTAGATGTTTTGCATTCTTGTGCTTCCCATTTATTTTTCCCATTGTTTGTAAATATTTCCTAAAACATGCTTTGCTGTCCTCCCACCAATCAGTCATTGAATCATATAAAAAGCTTACTGATTGTCTCGCTTGAAGTAAAAATTTTACTCATTTGCTCCCGGTGGATATTGTGGGTCCATTCCAGCAATGGATGGTTCTAACACCATATGTTGTCTATGGGAAGCCTTCCCAAATTCCTGTATGTTCAAATAAGCTAATGTTTAACCTCCGGTATCCCCGGGCCCTGGAAGTCCCCTCAAAATCAGATATAACTACGCTCAATAACCCATGATCTGATGTGGCCACAGGGTTTACCATCTTAAATCTAATTGTTAAATTAGGGGAGATGAACTAATAATCAATTCTTGTGGACAGTGTCCCCCTAAAGTAGGTATGTGGAGCTCTGACAGTATCTAGGGTAAAGAGATCTACTAACCCTGTAGAATCTAATAGTTGGGTCAAAAATGATGTATCACAATACATTTTTGAGGTCTTTAGGCTTCTATCTGATTTGAATCTACCAGTGTTAAAGTCCCCCCCCCCCCAACAGCTAATTTCTGGATGTATAAAGATAAGGTTGAATCAATTACAACAAATCTATCCTGGCAGATTTATGCTGTGGGGCATATATAATAACTATGTGAAAATCAATCCCTTGTAGTTATACATCTACAATGTTCTACCGGGCATTATATCAACAATGTGGAAAACCTTAATCTCAGGATCAATAAAACAGATACTCACCCCACTAGAAGTATCCACCCCCTGACCAGTAACTAGGTCCCCATGCCCAGGAATTGCTAGCTGTTTGAATTTCGGAAAGTGAAGTTAACCTGGTGTCCTGAAAGAAAACATGTCAAAGGTTAATTCTGTAAACAAACAAAATGTAGTTACACATTTTTTCTCTGATAAAATACTATTAGTATTCAAGGATGACATTTTCACTTCATAATGCTGCATAGGACAAGAGAAAGATTATTTCTTATCCCCCCCTTTTTTTCAAGGAGGGTCTAGTCACCATTCTTCTGGTGGAAGTGGGCTGTTGGTTAACTAGGATCTGCATCTTATCCATTAGGTAGGGAAGTGGGCAGATTAGGTGGGCCAAGTGGGCCTTATCTGCCATCAAATTCTGTGTTACCATGTTTCTATGTTTCTCCATTTTTGTTTAGACTTTTCTGTAGGTTTAGGTGTTACCTTCTCAGATTTGCAGTGTTAGAGGCTATGGCATCATCTGGGGCTCCTTCATCCAGTACAGAGAAGGGGTTAGCCAAAGGGACTGGAATAGCCAGATTTTCTGATATTTTATTCCTCTTCACTTGCCTTTGGTCACTGTGATAAATTCAGTCAGTGATGACCCCAATGGAGGAGGGGTGCCATCACCTGCTCAGGTCTAGCCTGTGAGTTAGAGCTAGGTTGTGTCACATTTGGAGTTATAGCAATTTGCACAGGTGAAGGGACAATTGTTGGTGTTCTTATCCCACTTGATGCATGTGTCTCAGGTAGGGAAGAAGGGACAGCTGCAGGTGTTTGAGCCTCCTGTTCCTGTGACTGTTCTGGTCGCGCCTGTGTTTGGGAGTTTCCCTTCTGATCCTTCTTGGTATCTTGGGCTACTGTAGATGATTGTGATGGGGGACCAGAATTGGAATTAGTGGACCGAGCTGTAGGTGCCTGTTTAGATTTATAGATATAGTAGTCCTGTACTCCAAAATCTGAGTCCTCAGTATTGTGGGCCACCCATGAACAGTTGATGAAAAAGTGTCCTTCTTCATCACACAGGTTGCACTTTTGTTTATTACGACAATGATAGTCAGAATGCCCCAATTCCCAGCACTCAGTGCACTTAAGGGCCTCACAGTTTGTGCTACTGTGCCTAGCTGATCCACATTCAAAGCACCTGTGAGGCTGGGCAAGATAAAAAAATAAAACCTTTGTCCCTTCCAATATAAACACAGTTTGGTAAATGTTTCAACTCAGTTACTTCATATTGCAATTTGACCTTTAGCCTCCAGCCCCCATTCCAAAACCCCTCAGCATCTAGTATTGGTTCTGGGGTGCCTTCCACAGTACATGTTTTTTCAGGCTAGTACAAAACATCCACAATATTGACGCCTTCATTTTTGAAAAGTACCGTAATGATGCGAAAGGATTGTTTGGTTAGTGGAATCACTTGAAATGGTGTCCACGGATGATTTGTCTTTAAATTCATGTATCTAGCCCAAAAGATTTCAAGTAGGGCAGGAGTTCTAAAACTAATGTCAAATGTGGCTTCCCCAGGGCTGTAGATTAGTGCATAAACATCTTTTGGGGAAAAACCTAGAGACTGTTTAATTAGATTTTTCCCAAAATAGAATCTATCTGGCACCTTTTCCATTCCCCCAAATGCCTGTGTCAGATGGCATTCCTTCTTTTCACAAGCTCAACAGTTTTTTGGAAAAAGCTTGCATATGTGGGGGGTGGTCCCCGCCTGCCGCTACTTGCTCAGATGTAGGGGTTTGCTACTCACCCTCCTCTTGAGGAACAGTCTGTGCAGTGTTAGAATCTGTTTGTGAGACTCCTGGAGTCTCAGTATTCAAACTAGGAATAGTGCCTTAAGACTGGGGAGAAAAGGAATTAGTACCAGAGGTTGCAGGTTGCAAACCCAGCATCTCCTGAAACTTCTTTCTCGTTGTTTGTTCACCGTCATTCCTTAGGTGTTCTAGGACATTGGAATCATCATTGTTTGTATCTGGCACTGGTATCCAAGTGCTGGCTGTTGTCTGGAGCCACCTGGTGCTGCGTAAACCCTATTCCAGCATCCAGGTAGTGCTGTCTGATGTCATTGGCCAATTTGAATTCTCTGGAGGGTTCATACTTGATTCTGCACTCACGATTGAGTGAATGGATCCAAAACCAAAAACATTTGACATCGGCTGATCTCTGGAGCTGGGTGAGCCATTGGTAAGCTTCTTCCACTTTCTCTCCTCCTCTAGGTGAGCTTGTTCCAATTCCATTTGCTTCTCAATTGCACGCAGTTCCACCTACAATATTTCCTTTTTCTCTGCCAGTCAAAATCGACTCTACTTGTTGCTGTTCATCAACTTGCATTTCTTCTCTAGCATCCACAAAAACAGTTCCAGCATCTATTTCTATAGATCCTTTGGTGTTGACAACACCTTGCATTGCCGAGAGGTCAGAAGCAACAGCACTTCCTCTCTCTTCGAGTACCACACCAGGACTGGAGTCTGCCATTGCAGAACAGCATCGCCATCTGCAACACAGTAGGGCAATTTTCCTGGTGTCATGACCAAATTTCCCCCCCCATTCACTAAAAATACCACCAACAGCTTAATCTGGTGCAAGGTCAGGTGACATTCAACTGTATCCCCCCCCCCGGGTCGTGCCTCAAAATAGGCAGAATTTGTCTAGTGCACTTACCTGGTCAACAAAAACTAAATAAATACAAAAAATTAATAAAAATAATGCACTTGGACCATAGAAACACAGCAGTGGCATACAAAATGGGTAGAGTGATACTGACAAAGACCAAGCAGGAATGAGACCTAGGAGTAATCATTTTAGATGACTTTAAGGTGGCCAGGCAGAGTGACAAGGCAGTCAGTAGGGAATGTGGGATGCTGGGTGCATAGAAAGGGACATTGCCAGCAGGAAGAGGGTGGTGGTGGTGGTGCTACCCCTATACAGACCGTTGGTAAGACCTTACCTTGAGTACTGTGTCCCATTCTGGAGACGACATCTTAGGAAGGACATAGCAGAGGCAGTCCAGAAAAGGGCTACCAAAATGGTGCAGGGTCTGCAATAAAAGCCCTGTGAGCTGAAGCTAAAGGAGGTAAATATGTACAGCCTGGAGTAGAGGAGGGAGAGGGAGGATATAATAGAGATCTTTAAATACCTCACTGGAGTTAATAAGTTATGGGGGGGTATTTTTCAGAGAAAAAAGGTGCTCTAGAACTAGCGGTCATGCTATGAAGCTGGGTGGGGTAAGTTATGAACCTACAAAATTTGCCAGCAGAAAAGGGCCATTTGGTCTATTGGGTCTGCTCGATTTTGCAGCTAGCAGCCCTATTTTGCAGCTGCCCTTCCCTCCTCACCCCCCTCCCTTTATCCTCCCTCTTGCCCTGTCCCAGCCCCTTTTGAAGCAGCCCACTGTTTTACAGGCTGACACCTCTGCTGGTAATGCATTCCACCTTGCCATCACCCTCTGTAAAAAAGTGTCTCCTTATTTTCCTCCTGAATCTTCTCCCCTCCAATCTCATGTCATTGCCTTGAATGCCCCTCCACACCCTTACCCTGAATAGCCCCTCCCTACAAGTCTTGTTTACCCCTCTCATGTACTTGAATGTCTCGATCATATCCCCTCTGTCCCTCCTCTCCTCCAGTGAGTACATGTTCAACTCCTTTAGCATACTCTCATACGATAAGTCCCCCAGTCCCTGGATCATCTTAGTTGCTCTGCATTGCACCCTTCCACTAATTTAATATCCCTTTTCAGGTACGGGTGCCAGTACTGCATGCAGTATTTGAGATGAGGTGCTAACTAATGATCTATACAGCAGCAGAATCACCTGCCTCCTCCTCAACGTTATTCCCCTTGTGATGCAACCCAGCATTTTGTTGATCCTTGCTGCTGCCTTTCTACACTGTGCTGAGCTGTTCATTGATCCCGTGATGACCATCCCCAGATCCTTCTCCTCCTCAATCTTTACCAGCTGAACTCTCCTCAGTTGATAGTTTCTCCTTGGATTTTTTGCCAACTATGCAGTACCTTACACTGTTTTGGCATTCAACCCATGCTGCCAAGTTTCCAACCAGGTCTCTTGCTTTTTCAGATCTTCCTGCAAACTCTGCCACCCCTCTATGTTGTTAGGAGGTCTAAACCTCACTTTTAGGTTCTTGGCAATATTGGGAATGCAAGTAATCACAGACTCATTGCATAAGAGTAATAAATATGTTTATTACTACCAAAAGGATAAATCACAGTTGCCCTAAGCAGTTCTTACCAATACAAACCAGGAGCCAATGCTAAGCATTCCCTATACCTCAAGGTTTCTCTGTGTCTCTTGGGGTCTCTCCTGAGGTCTCCGAGGTATAAGACTAGTGTATTACATTATATACCTATGATAATTACTATGGTTACTGTAAGATAGAAACATTTCTAGTTACAGAGATGAGCCCTATTGGCTAAATTAGAGGTGGCTCCACGGTCTAAGATAACATTATACAATTCTGTATAGTCATCAGTTTATAAACAAAAGAGTTCTTATACAGAGTCTTACATAAGTCAGTGTAGTAGTACAAATCACTAAAAGGAGGCAATGCCGACTTACATATCATAATTATTCCAAGGACACAGATGCCTTGGCATCTTACAAGTAAGAAATACACAGAAAATACATAGAAGAATATGGCCCGGATATTCAAACTGCGCCAGGCTGTGGTGCAAGCCTGGGCGCAGCTCAACTTGGTTGCACAGGGGTGTGGCCTGGGTGATATTCAACGGAGCTGCGCTATGGCTCAGCAGCTTTGAATATCGTGATTCTGTTACTCCCACTGTGCATGGCACAGTGGCACTGCACCAGCACAAGTGGCCAGGGTGGAGCATGAAGATGCGCTAGCGCAAGTGCCATTGCACCATTCACAGCACCTGCAATATTCAAAAGGGGACATATAAATGGGGCCGTAATTTATGTAAGGTGCACATGGGGCCATTTGCATGTCATTATGGCTCCATTTGCATCCCATTAGCATGCAGGTGCACCGATCCCCGACGACTTGCCCCTGGCACCCTGCCAGGCAGCAGCCATTGGGGACCGATGCCCTCTGCAGCCCGATCGCAGGCATTTGTCTAAAACAAAAATCCTTGTCTAATATCCCTGGTGGTCCAGTGGACTGCTATGTGCCCAATCATGGGCATTGGTATAATAACCCCCCCGTCCAATATCCCTGGTGGTCCAGTGGACCGATCGCTGCCCGATCGCGGGCATCTGTTTAAATCACCCCACCAGTGTGGTGGGGCTCAGTGGAGTGGGTGGGGAGGGGTACACTAGACCACCAGGGTAATAGGACATTTTTTATGTTATACAGATGCCCGCGATCGGGCAGAGTGTGATCCACTGGACCACCAGGGATATTGGATGGGGGGGTTTATTATACTAATGCCCACAATCGGGCACATAGCGGTCCACTGGACCACCAGGGATATTAGACGAGGATTTTTGTTTTGGACACACGCCCCCGATCGGAAACATAGCGGTCCACTGGACCACCAGGGATATAGAACGGGGGGTTTATTTAACTAGATGCCCATGATCGGGCAGCATTTGGTCCACTGGACCACCAAGGATACTGGAGGGGGGTTTATTTACACAGATGCCCATGATGGGGCATGGGGGGGGTGCTGCTAGGTGCAGCAGGAACTTGGGTGGCCACCCACAGGTGGCAGCTGTCATGTTGCACCCTGCAATGCGGCAGCTCACCTGTGGGTGGCCATCATTTGTTCCTTTTTTGGGGGGCTTAACTTTGTGCAGGCGCAAGTAGAGGTTGCGCATGCATGGCTCTGCAAATCCCGGGCTGAATATTGGGCTGTGCAGGTTATGCATGGGCACGCCCCCCTCTACCTGTGTCTCCATACATTACTGATGCGCCTGGCGCATTGAGATTTGTGCGCGACTTTTCCCTTTTGAATATCACACAGGTATTTAGGGCTAGTGCAGGTAAACACTGTTGCGCCATGCACAACCCTTTTGAATATCTGGGCCTTTATGTATTAGCAAGCAAAGTGTATTACAACAATATGTATTCATATCCTGACATCTACTCTTGTACAGTAGATGCCCTTAGCCCTATATGTTAGTATAACATATGCTTAAGTGCTAGCTGTCTACGGTGTACCTCTGAGGGTACCAATTAATGTGCAGGGACCTCATTTAACATTCCCCCCTTGTTGCCTCCAAGGGCAACACAGGCAATTCTAGAGAAATGTCAGAGAGCAGTGGTCATTTACAAACCCGACGCACGAGCTTTGTAAAGGAACTCGAGCTGCTCACGGTGTTGGCGCAGTGTGCGCCATAGGCAGCAGAGCATAATAATCAAAATAAAGATTAAAAATGCCTGTATAATAACAAAACCCTTAAAAGTAATCTCTAACCAGGGTGTTAGTCAATGCGTCATTCATGTCACCATCATTAATCAATGAGAGGATAGCTTCATCGGCCTTGGTAATATTATTGCTGATGTGGATGAGGTGTGTGTCTTTCCTGTCTAAAAGTGATTTTAATGTAAGTGTGAGTGGGTCTATGTGTACATTAAAATATGGTAAGTATTCAGACAGTGTGAGCAGATAGTCAGGGTTACCATCAATGATGTCTGCATCTAGCAGGGGGATGGGTGTTATGACGGTATGTCCAATGACAGTCTTCTGGTGGGGGACAAAACAGAAATTTGGGTAATCAATAACACATGTAACAGATCCATAAGTATAGCTTTTGAAATTTGTTACCACACAGTATTCTGTATCGGAATTATACTGAGAGTGAACAGTAGGGATTCTCCACTTTTGCAACTGGACAGGGCAGGTGTAGGCCGTCTTTCAAAATCTGTGTTGACAGGCGATGAACCTCCTCACGATATGATTGGTAGAGCTTATCCAGAGCCAGAGTTGAGTTGAAGGAGTCAGTGCCATTGTTGTTGATGTAGTCATCAATGGTGAAAGTTAAATCAATGCTATCTGGAGAATAACCACAAACAGGTTGAATAACATCAAATACATCACATCGGCACAAGTAAATGTATTGCTTCTTTGCACAGCAGTCCATGTGCGGAGCCACCCAGGCATCGGGGAAAGGATGGAAAACCAGTAGAGGTGGTAGATCCAGGCATTCTCTGTAGATGTCTTCATCCAAATCCCCAATGGAATGCACCAGTGCAAGCTTGTCGAACAAAGCTGTAGTGGGATCAAAACGTGGTAAAAAGACAGTGAAAGAAACAAACATGGTATCTGTTATGGAACATTTCTTAGTAGCAAAGCAAGGACCAGTATTAGGGTGTCTGGTCACAAACCCCAAATTCCTAGCTGTAGAAAGAGGAATGGTTAAAGCCTGTTGCATGCACATAGCAATACAGCTAGGGGTTTTACATCGTGGACAATATCATTTGGAAATGCGTCTGTCATATATGATATCAGGGATTCTTCCAGATTCTAGATCACGGAAGAGATTGTTGATGGTAGTGATGATGTATGAGCCATAGCAGAACAAAGGATTTCTCTAGCAATGTATAGTTTATCTGCTTCTTTATTGTTCTGTTGTATGAGTGCATTGATTTTATCTTGTGAATCAGTGAATGCCTTAGCAATGTCGTGCATGTTGTATACAGTGTATCTTTCTTCCTGACTAAGGCCATCCACACCATGCAGTAATGGGGGTAGTATGTTGTTGACCAAGCCAGTGGAGAACTTGGCAGAATGAGCTTTGATAGCAGCAATTTCTGCTTTATTCCAAATAGACATAGCTGTACCAAAGAGGCCTGTGACAGTACCTGTTGCACCTGTAACATCAGAACTGTCAACTTCACGTGTCTTACGTTTACGAATTAGATCATCAGGAGTGGGTTTTCTCCTGAAGTTGCCTCTATGTTCAATCAAATAGACCCCAGCAATAGGGTCCTGAGTACGAATCTGAAATGCAGCTAACTATGAAGCAATAATGAACTATAAAATGCTGAAGTGTTAGTATTGTGACACATACTAAATTCTTTCATATTCCAGTAAGTAAGATTAAACAAAACAGGTATATGCATAAACTGTAAGTTATTAATCAATGAACCTGGGAGGCAGTGGCTGTTAGACCACTACGGGGATCAGGGGTATGTTTTGGACATTCCAAAAGCTGTTTATCAGTGGGTGGTAACACAGAGAGGAACATGGCTGCAGAAGCCATGTGGTGTATAGCACAACATTTTTGAGCAGAATCTCTAGACAAAGAATTACAGTATGAAGGATCAATTAAGGCAGTAATGTACAAACCAGAATGTATTAATGCAGTTTGTAACAAGGACAGTGAACCATTTGGGGATAATTTAGCATTGGGCCACCCCTGGAAAGTTCCTTTGGAGAATTTGGCCACAGGGAGAATTTGTCCTTGCGATGTGGTTTGCTACTCAATTTGTAGGGTTGATTTATCAGGAGCAACAACCGAGGCAGTGAGGTAAGCATCGGAACCTTCCTGGACAGTGATCAGACTATCTGGTATATTGATGGATACTCCTTCTGGAGGAGGTGATGGAGGATCGAGGTGTCATAGGAGGTTCGGAACCGTGCATTGGATGGAGGGGATAACTCCTGAGATGAGGAGATAATGGAACAAGATAGCCATCTTATCAGTGTATCTGAAAAGGAAGATCAAAGATTAGCATGTTAGTACAATTCCACACAATTGGGTGAGGAAAAGTAGTTAAGCTCCTTTATACAGTTTCAGCTGGTTTGCATGTAATCATTTGTCAGTCAACTTGTTGTTATGCAGGAGTCTAACTTGATAGACTGCTGGACTGAGTTTGTTGACAATGGGTTATGGGCCTTCACACTTGTTGGAGAAGGAGTGGGTAGGATGTGCAAATCGAAGTACCATTACCTGATCTCCAACTTGCCAATCCACTTCTTGTGCATGTTTGTCAAACTGTATTTTGGATTGTTGCTGGGCCTTGCCCATGCAGTTGGCAGCATACAAGTGTGTGTGTATGAGGTCTTTTCTGAGTTTTTCCACATATTGGTCTACAGACACACGGTCTGCAGTGGGGGTGTGCAGGTCAAACAATAGGTGTTCAGAAAATCTCATCTGTCTGCCAGTCATCACCTCAAAGGGTGTGAGATGGGTGGTGGCTGAGGGTGTGCCCCTAATTGCCATAAGGAGTAAAGGCAGTAGGGAATCCTAGGTTTTGGGATTGTCCTCAATGAATTTGGAAAGCATTTGCTTAATCCTTCTGTTGGCTCTTTCTACTTGACCTGAGGATTGAGGGTGGCAAGGTATGTGGAACTTCTGTTGAACTTCAAGGAGTTCAAGGGATTCTTTCATCAACTCACCTGTAAAACTGGTTCCTTTGTAGAGTCTACCTTGAGGGGTAGACCCCACCTGGAGAAAATCTGTTCCACCAGGATTTTGGCAGTGGTCTTTGCCGTACATGTCTTAGTGGGGAAAGCTTCAACCCACTTAGAGAAGAGATCAGTTACCACAAGAGCATACTTGTTAATTCTGCTAGTGATGGTTAGAGGGCCAGTAAAATCAATCTGTATGGCATGCCAAGGGCCAGAGTGTCGTTGTGGTAAAAGTTTGGCATTTCATTTGGTAGGGATGGGGTTGTTTTGCGCACAAAGGAGACAGTGGTCTATGTATTGTTTAACAACTTTGGTGACATCAGGCCACCAGGCAGTGGTCTTGAGCCTTTGGAGGGTATTTTCCACTCCCTGGTGTCCACCAGTGGGTGTATCATGCACTTGGTGCAGGAATTCAGATCTTAAGTGTCTGGGGACCAACCACAACTTGGTGGTGGAGTCATCTGGTTGGAACCAGATGAGCTTGTCATCTGGTGACAAGCTTAACTTACCTTCATGCCTCCGGTAGGGGTTGTGTGTGGGAAGTTTCTCTTCAGTACCCTTGTCAAGGAATCTGAACACTTCTTTGAGTTCAGTATCAAAATGCTGGGCTGCTGAGAGGTCCAAGGAGGAAAAGGATTCAGGTTTCTTCCCTAGTGCTGCAATCTGTATGGCTGCATTGGCCTCTGGATAATCCATCATCCAGGTGTCCCCCCCTTGGGCCCCTTCCTTAGCAAGGGTGTCTGCTGTGACGTTGAAGGCATGATAGGGGTCATGGAGAGAATGAGCTTTGACTTTATGTACATAGAGTTTGTGTGCAAATTTTTGTGCCAGTGAATGTATGTATATTACCAATTCCTTGTACTTCACTGGGCTGCCATCAGAGGAGAGGAAGGAGTTCTTCTGCCAGAAAGGAAGAAATTCTATAAGAGAACAACAAACCCAGTTAGAGTCTGTAAAAATGATAGTATCCTCGGTCCCATGTTGGATGAACTCGAGGGCACAGGCCACCGCTGCCATCTCTCCATATTGTGATGATGCTACACTACAGTGCTTAGATATTTTGACAGTGTTCCCATAAGGGTAAATCACTAAAATATCCATCCCTGCGATTTGTTCTCCCTGATAGTAGGATGCTGAACATCAGTAAAGACACGACACAAAGAGGTATTATCAAGTAATTGTGGCGTGGCAGGGAGGAAAGGACCTGGTTCCAGAAGATCAGGTGACTGTAGTGTACAATCATGGGGTTCTCCCTGGAAAAGGAGTCCATGAGGGGAGTCATGTGATGCAGTGTGCTGGGTAGGACACCTCTATGCTTGCTCTGACCTACCGCTTGTTAATTATGGCTAAAATCCCCATTTCACTGTGTTTTCCACCGCAGATCACCTGTCTGTTATCTTCCTGAATGTATTGTGCCCTTGATAAAAGAAGTCGATGGATGAAGAGATGCGGAAAATTGCTTCCAAACACACACCTCCCGCTACGCCCGAGAAGGCCTCTAAGAAAGCCAGGGCCTCCTCCCTGCAATCCTCGCTGCCTGCTACTACTGAGAGCCTTGACACTGATCTTCTCACCCTTTCGAGATTTCTAAAGGAGTTTCAGCCTTTTAAGACTGAAATGCAGAATATGGCAGGAGAAATAAAAGGTATCTCCAGCACCCTTGAGGAGCTCTCTAAGAAGATTGCTGATAATGAAGCTTGCATACATTCCATTGAAAGGAAACAGGATAAAGCAGAACTGGAGCTTGTGGCCCTGAGGCAAAGGCTAGTGAAAATGGAGAACAAGGTGGAAGATTTGGAGGGGCGCAGTCGCTGCAATAATGTGGTAATCATTGGTTTGCCTGAAGGTGAAGAGGGTTCAGAACCCATTAAGTTTATCATAAAGTTCGTGGAGAAGGTGGCAGGCACTTTCCCCCTTTGGTGCGAGCTACATAATAGAAAGAGCTCACCGGGCACTATGCCCCCCTCCTCCGGCTGGAGCTCCCCCCAGGTCATTTATATTTTGCTTCTTAAACTTCCAGGAGTGACAGCATTTTCTATATAAGGTCAAGGAAACACAAGATTTGCAATGGGAAGGTAAAAAGCTGAGAGTGGTGCAAGATTTGCCTTTATCTGTACGCCAGAAACGAGCCACGTTTCACAAGCTTATCCTCAAGTTGATTGCCACAGGAATCAAGTTTCGTATGGGTTTTTCTGCAAGATTTCAAGTTTGCTTGAATGGTTCTTGGGAGACCTATGAGGGGAGTGGAGTTGGCTACCGCAGGGCTCAAGAAAGCGCTTCCTGATCTTTTTAAGCCTGCTTGAGAGTCAGCCTGGTGTGGGAAGCCATGCTAAGTTTTTCAGTGGTGGTGTAATTCAGCTGATGCAAATCATATTTCTCTACTTTGTCTCTGGGACTATGTTGGTCATAAACTATTTATCTGGCTATTTAACTCCAAGCTGCAGCTCTCGAGAACGGTCTTCGTGCTGACAGACTAATGGACATCGCGTTTCCAATTTGGTTTTCTCTCTCAGGACTGTTTAATTTTGTTGACTGTCATAATATTGACTCTGGTCTAGTATAGTCTTGTTTCATATTCATCTGGGGTTACTATGTTCAAGCTAAATTTTACTCTGTCAGATCTGGCAATTTACTTTTTCAAGGGCAATGTCTTGATCCCTAGGTTTTTTGGAGGGGGGGGCAACGCTCAGTTTTCTGTGTTTACAATGCGAATCTGTCTGTGGCTGCAGTCCCTTTCTGGTTTCGTTTTCATAGAAACATAGAAACATAGATTTTGACGGCAGACAAGGACCGCTTGACCCACCCAATCTGCCCATTTCCCTACCTAATGGATAAGCTGCAGATCCTAGTTAACCAGCAGCCTACTTCTTCCTACCCCAACCCCCTAGAATTGCCTTATGACTGTCCCATGCATGCTTGAATTCCACCACTGTTTTTGACTCCACGACCTCCGGAAGGCCGCTCCATGCATCCACAACCTCTCTGTGAAAAATACTCTTAAATTACCTCTGAGCCGCCCCCCCTTCTATCTTCAAATTGTGCCCCCTTGTTCTTGCACACCTCTTTTTTTGAAAGATGCTACCCTCTTGGACTTTGTTGATTCCCTTGAGATACTTGAAAGTCTGTAACATGTCCCCCCTCTCCCTCCTTTCCTCGAGGCTATACATATTCAGCTCCTTAAGTCTCTCTTCATATGTCTTCCGGTGCAGACCCTGCAACATTTTAGTTGCCCTCCTCTGGACAGCCTCAATTCTGTCTATGTCCTTGCGGAGATTGGGTCTCCAGAACTGCACGCAGTACTCCAGATGGGGTCTCACCAACTGTCTGTACAGAGGGATAATAACTTCCTGTTTTCTACTGGTGATGCCTCTCCCTATGCATCCCAGTATCCCCCCAGCCCTCCTTGCTGCCCTCTAACATTGCTTTCCCACCTTTAGGTCATCTGATATGACTACCCCCAGGTCCCTTTCCATTTTTGTTGTTAGTATCTCACCCCCCCATTGTGTACTCTTCCCCTGGGTTTTTGTTTCCCAGGTGCATTACCTTGAACTTCTTAGCATTGAATCTAAGCTGCCATACATTTGACCATTCCTCTAACCTTGCCAAGTCCCTTCTCATCCTTTCCACCCCCACCTTGTGCATCAACTCTGTTGCAGATCTTTGTGTCTGGTCTGGTCTGTTGTCTGTTCATGGTCTGGTTTTTCTAGGTTTCCCTCTCTTTTTCATTCACTGTTGCCATTAGGTGATAAAAATGGCTAGCTTGTATAGTAGGTGGAGATTCTGCAGCCATAGACAGATGGCGATATCAGGTTTATCGTATGCCATAAGTGGCATTGGTCTGCCCCTTCTGAACAACCTTCCTCTAGTGCTGTTTATGGAGGACTCCTCATCTCCCTTTTCAAATTTCCACTAATGAAGCGAGATGGTTACTGCCTCTGGTCTCAGAAATATGATCCGGACAGCGGCCCAGGAGCCCTTAAGTTTCTCCTATACTAAAGCAGGCAGTAATGGCCCACTTTCTCGGCTGTTCACCTCCGTTATTCGAGGGTTGTGCCACAAGAGGGCGTCTGTGTTTACTATTTTCATGTCTGATGCAAGTGTTGTACACACTTTACCCTCTATGAATCATGTAGTAGCATGGTTCATGGGGACTCTGTAGGGAGAATTATTTTCTTTACGGGTTTGTGCAGACAGCTTCTTTACACTAGTTAGCAATGATGACAATTTATAAGAATGGTGGAGGTACTACTCTATGGAGTGTTCTGTTTATAAAGGGTAGTGTTCTGTTTCTTGGTTCACTTAGGCGGGAGGCTGGAGGAAAGGTTCTTTCAGTTAGCCGATCATCATGTACCATGCAAAAGGTGGGTGGGTGTTGGAGGAGGGGGTCAGGGTTTATGGGGTGCCTTGGGGGTTTCAGAGGGGTGATTGGGGGATGGATTTAGTGATGGCAGGGTTGGGGAGGTAGAACAACCCAGCGATATCTCGCTTGGAGAAGTATTGAGGGGAAACATAAATACATGTGGTGTTTTTGGGGATTTCTGACTGGCATCTTGAGTGATGGTTAGAAATATCCACTTTATCAGTTGGAACGTTAAAGGGGAAAGGTGTAGGACTAAGCAATATAAAATCCTGAAACATATAAACCATCTGAAGGCAGAAATTATATTTTTGCAGGAGACACATTTGCTTATGAGGGAGGCTGACAAAATGAGATGGCAGCAAATTGGGCAGTTGTTTACGGCAGGGGGCACGACCCATAGCAGAGGGGTTATGATCCTTTTGCATAGGTCTGTTCCGTTCAATCCTCTCCACGTTATACCTGATCCTTCCGGCAGATTTTTGTTTGTAAAAGGCAGATTGTATACCTTGGATATTGTCTTGGGTGTTATTTATGGCCCTAATGTAGATTCCCCCAGTTTTTTTGTCCAGATAGTAGAAGCCCTAACTCCATTTTTGGATATCCCCATGGTTATAGGGGGTGACTTCAATCTCATTTTTGATCAGGATCTTGACAGGTCAGGTCAATCCTGTCAAGGTCTTTCCCCAGTACAAAGAGCTTTTAGGGACCTATTGGACTCTATAGGTCTTTGTGATATATTGCGTGTATTACATCCTAGTACAAGGGAATATACTTATGTTTCTCCAGTCCATGCAACTTCCTCAAGGATTGATTATATCCTCATCTCTCAATCTCTATTACCTGGGGTCATAAACTCTCGTATTGTTTCAGGGCCCCTGTCGGATCACTCTGTGGTCACCTGCCAAATAACCCTAGCGTCGCTGCCCAATAAAGGTGGCAGGTGGAAGTTGAATGATCAAATTTTGAAGGAGCCAAAGATGGTTCAATATATAATATCCCAAATAGACCAGTTTATTGCCTCCAATTCTAACTCCGTGGAGAAGCCCGATATGATATGGGGTGCTTGTAAAGCATATTTAAGGGGGATTATAATCGGCCTAACGTTGAAAAGGAAGAAAGAGAGGGCATCTTAGATCTCTGACCTTCTCTCTCAGATTAGGGGCATGGAGATGGTCCTCTCTCCATCCTCTTCTGAGACATTTAACCAAGATTTAATGAAATTGAGAGAAGCCTACCTAGCAATGTTATCGGAGCAAGCTGAATTTGCTATTGTGGAAACAAAAGTGGTATATACTGATCAGGGTCAGAAGGCTGGCAAAATGTTGGCGCTGCGAATTAAGCAACAGGAATCCGCTAGATTTATTCCTGCAGTCCATTCCTCCAAAGATAACTCCCTTAAGGTCTCACCCTCAGAGATAGCAGAGGAATTCACAAATTATTTCCATAACTTATTTAGCCCTATGGTTAATTCCCCATCTAAGGAGAGACTTCTTGAATATCTGAATGATTTACAATTGCCAGCTCTCTCACAATCCCAGCAGAAACTTTTGGAGTCTCCTATCTCTGAGGGTGAGATTGAAAGGGTAATTAAATCTCTCCCATCCGACAAATCTCCGGGCCCTGACGGGTTTACCTCCAACTTTTACAAAGTTTTCTCTAAGCAATTGATTCCCATTTTGCTGCCACTTTTCAGGCTATTCTCTCCGGTCAAGTGTCCGATCCCTCCCTTTTTGAGGTGCTGATTGTTTTGTTGCCTAAGCCAGATAGGCCGTCTGATCTGGTCTCTAGTTACAGGCTGATCTCCCTTCTTAAGCATGATACTAAAATCCTGGCAAGACTATTAGCCGACCGTTTGGAGGCAGTACTTCCCTTTTTAATTGGGGCAGATCAGGTTGGCTTTATGAAAGGTAGATCCTCTGTTGATCATCTGAGGGCCCTGTCTCATGTCTTCTCAGCATCCAAGGACACTCCGCATCCAAATGTCCTGATTTCATTGGATGCTGAGAAGGCGTTCGACAGAGTCCATTTGGATTACCTGTTTGCTACAATGGAAGTTTTCAGTTTTCCTATGAAATTCTGGAATTGGGTTAGCTCTCTATACAAGTTCCCTTCTGCTAGAATTTCATGTAATAGGGTTATCTCCACCCCCTTCAAATTACATGTAGGGACCAGACAGGGGTGTCCCTTATCCCCCCTTCTCTTTAATATCTACCTAGAGCCTCTTATCAGGAGACTGTCTGGCACCCAGGGCATCTCGGGTATCTCTCTCGGGGAGCAGGTGGTTAAAGTGGTGGCCTATACAGATGATCTTCTGCTGCAGGTAACCCATCCACTCACATCCATTCCCATTATTCTGAAGTTAATAGATGACTTCAGTAAGGTCTCGAATTATAAACTCAATGTAGGTAAGACTGTGGTTTTTCCTCTTAACCACAGGGTACATAAACAGGACATTATTGAGTCTGGGCTCACTTGGAAGTCCGATTATATTAAATATCTGGGTCTCCTTCTCACTCGGAACATGACACGGCTCAGACAACTCAATATTGATGCACTGGTACATAAAATAGATCTAGACCTCCGTCGGTGGACTTTACTCCCCCTCTCTCTTTGGGGCAGAATTAACCTAATCAAAACGAATGTATTTCCTCGTTTATTCTACCCCCTTAACATGCTAAACATATGGCTCCCCCTGGCCTGGGTTAAAAAAGTGCATAGCATGCTCTCTACCTTTATATGGGACGACAAGAAGGCTAGGATGGCTTTCCATAAGTTAGCGGCTCCGAAGGCTAAAGGAGGGTTAAGACTTCCCCATATTGGGCTTTATTACTGGGCCAGTCAGGCCAATAAGTATCTCAGATGGCTGACCGTGGATCAACAATCCGTGGCCACCACTTATATCCCGACTTGGTTAGCCGTAGAGTCTGCCGCCATTAGAAAACATGGCCTTTCTCTGGCTGCGTTGCTATACACCAAGGTTAGTTCTTTACCTGACTCTCTACGTAGCTCCCCTATTGCCGTTTCAATCAGGGTTCATACTCAATTGTGCACTTTTCTGAAGTATAAAAATCTCAAGGATTTATCTCAACCTGTTATAGGCAACCCTAATTTTTCACTGGACGGTAAGCTTCTCTCACCTAGTTGGATCCCTCAGATAAGAAATTGCCATCTAGATGACTTTATGTCATCCGATAGTCAATGGTGCTCTTCTTCTGGCATTATGCACAAGTTTATGTTACCTCATACAGCAATTTTTAAGATTTTTCAAGTTCGACACTTATTGGTTAAGGTAATGGGTCCAGTCCCCCCCCCTCCTGCTCCCAATATCAGTTTTCAGGCTACCCTTACGGATTTGGCGGGTTCGCCTCATGCTGTATCTACAATATATACTGCTCTGTTCACCTGGGCTTACCCTGATAATTATGCTCCCGTCTCCTTTTGGGCCTCTCTCTTTCAGGGCAGAAATATGGATTAGTCTCTCTTGTGGCAAAGTTGTCATAAGTTCCTTAAGCAGGACAGACTTAGATTAACACAATTCAAAATTTTGCATAACATTTATTATTCTCCGCAGAGGCTTGCCAGACTGGGTCTGATGTCTTCCCCCCTTTGCACAAAATGCCAGTCTCAAGAAGGTGACCTCCTTCATATTTTCTGGAGTTGTCCTAAAATCGCCCCACTTTGGACCATGATTAATCAGTGTGCTGATCCTGTTTTAGGGCTCTCAGAATTGTTCACCCCCGAAATATGCCTTCTTGGGGATTTCTCCTCTATTTTGGTGGTGAACAGAAAGTATCACGTAGCATTGATGTCGATGTCTGTTAAAAAGGTGGTGTTGAGGCACTGGAAGGACACAGAGGTACCATCTTATGTCGAATGGCTTCAGGAATTGTTGGTGAACCTCAGAACAGAGAGGACTATTGCCAGTTTATACAACAAACTGGAAAAGTTTGACAAGATCTGGGGCCCACTGCAGACTCTTTATGCACTACAGGTCTAAGTACTACCAGGTTATATTCTCTGGTGTGCTAAAAGAGTACTGATGCACTGGGTTGTTCTGGGTGGGTATTGGGTTGGGCAGGTAGGGGGGTGGAGGAGAGTGAATCATTTTGTATTTTGTGTCTGCCCTTTGGGGTTCATGATGTACTCCACCATGATTCATTCTCTGTAATGGAAACTTTAATAAAATTTGAATTATAAAAGAAAAGGAGTCCATGAGCCAGCATAGATGGAATTTTCTTCGGTTGTACCTGTATGTCTCTATCCTGGAGAAGAAATGACCAGTGTGTCAGTCTGATGTTAGAGACTGACCCATCCTTCACTCTGTCTGAAAGCAGGAAGGTAGTTGGGGTGTGGTTAGTGCTGATGATCAGTGGTGAGTACCCAATGATATACAGGAAGTGCTTTACAGCCCAGTAGGTGGCCAGAAGGTTCTTTTCACAAAGGCTGTACTTCTGTTCCACTGGGATCAAGAGCTGTGAGGCATATGCAATGGGTCTTAGGGTGCCATGAACCTTCTGGGCCAGCACTGCTGACATGGTGATGTCCGAGGTGGCACATTCCAGATGGAATGGTAGTGCTGGATGGGGGTTGACCAGAGCTGGGGTGGAGGCCAAGGCCTGCTTCAGTGATGTCACAGCCTGGGTGTGTATAGGGCCCCAAGTCCATGGGATGTCCTTTTTGAGTAGCTCATACAGAGGAGCAGCTTTCTGAGCAAAATCACAAATAAAATCTCTCTAGTAATTCACCATACCTAGAAACCTTTGAAGATTTGCCACGCTGGTGGGCAACGGCAAGTCTTGCAATCCCTGTACCTTCTTCCAGGTAGGGCTTCGACCTTGGTCAGTTATTTTTAGACCTAGAAAAAGTACTTCTTTCTGACACAGTTGTGCTTTTGCTGGATTGCATTTCAAGCATGCTCTCCGGATGACAGTCAATAGTTCATCCAAGAGATCCAGATGTTATTCCTGTGTGGCTGTTGCCAGCAACAGGTCGTCCACATATTGCAAGAGACATTGGGGAGTAGAGAAACTCTCGAGGGCATCCATCATGTGTAGATGGAACAGGGATGGACTGTTATGGAATCCTTGTGGCAAGCAAATCCACGTGGACTGTCTTCCTTCAAAGGTGAAGGCAAACTTATATTGACTCTTGAGGGCCAATGGTAATGACCAAAAACCATTGGAAATGTCCAGGGCACTGAACCATTTCAGGTCAGGGATCAAAAGTCATAGCACATCAGGTGCTGATGCCACAGTTGGAGAACAACTGGGGGTGACCTGATTCAGTTTCCTATAGTCAATAGTAAGTCTCCAGGTGCCTGTGGGTTTTTTCATGGGACACACTGGGGAGTTGGCAGTGGAAACGCAAGTTCTGATTACTCCTTGCTTGAGGAGTGACTTGATCATCTCTCTAAGGGAAGGCGAGGCCTCAGTTGGGAAAGGATATTGCCTTTGCCTCTCATGTGCTGGGCCTAGCACTTTGACAATGATGTGCATTCTACCACAGTCATGTTTATTAATTGCAAATGTTTCCAAATGTCATTGCAAAATGGGGAGAAGCTTTGGGAAAAGTTAATGAGTCTTGAACAAATCTATGACGTCATACTCCTTGTCATTGGCAGATACTGTTGCCACGACGTGTGAATCAGGAATCAAAATGGTATGATATTGACCCTGAATCTGTATCAGTAGCATGTTAGCTATGTCCACCACACAGCCGTGTGGCGCGAAGAAGTCAATCCCTATGATACTAGCATGATCATGTAATATCATCAGTTGGAAGGTGTGTGAGGCCTTTAGATGGCCTAACTCTACCGGTAGGGGTAGAGAATGGTATGCAGGTAACCTAGTACCATCAACTCCTGACATGTTGGTCCTCCATCCGGTGGACCAAGGGGATGTGGATGGGTGTTCATTATGTAACACAGATACAGCTGCACCTGTATCTAACAGGACTACTAGTACGCGGTCCCCGACCTCGGCCTCGGTGCAGGGCCTTCCGTTTGTATCCAAGACTAGCTTGTTTATAATCTGGACTGGGGTCTGTAATTGTCAATCTGTACTGCTGGGAGCATGGAGAGGTTGGGCCTGACTCTTGTGAATCACTTCACCATGCTGCACTGATGCTATATAGGAAGGGGCTTCTGGGTTCAGGCCTGTATGGGCCTGAGGGCCTGCACCACCAGTGTCCCCATGACCCGTTGGGGTCTAGGTTGCCGGTTGTACCATCACAAGGGTCTGTGCGGGAACAGCATCCGCTACACAGCGCACTTGTCCCAGGAGCTCTCGGAATTTCAGATTTTCTTTGGCTATCTCCCTATATGAAGGACCTGTTCTTTACTGTTGTGGTTTACCTTTACCCTTATGTTTTTTATACTTATGCCAATTCCGGACCCCACTGTTGTTGCTGTTGCGGTTGTTGTTGATGGGCCTGTTGGGGGTGTTGGTTGTCAGCTGGAGGGGCTTGCTGGTGTTGGGCCTGCCCTTCCACAGTGTAGTGCATCGTGGCCTCGGAAGGCTCCACGGTGGCTACTTTCTTGGAACCGGAGCCCAGATCATGGATATAGAGTTGGTAAACTCTCTCGGTTTTCCGAAGAATGTCGGCAAACCTATCCATATTGGGGTAGGTGGTTGGCTCTACCTTTTCTCATACTGCTGGAATCATGTTCCTAAGGAACAGGGTCTTATATTCAATAAGATCTACATCCACAGCTTCTTGTGCCAAGTGCTTTCCTGCTCGGTAGGCCATCCAAAGTCTCTGATGGTAAGTCGCTGGACTTTCCTTTGCATTCTGTTTTACAGGGTATGCAAGCATCACTCCTACTACACCTGGGCTGTGAACAGAAATGAGTTCAGCTACAACTTTGTCAAAGGTGGCATTCCCATCCTGGTGGATGGCATCAGGGAGTTTGGCCCACAAACTAAGATCACTGGTTTGGCGTAGTATTTGGACCTGATATTCTGCAGCGAGGCTAAGCATCTCGCATTTAGAATGCACCTTTTCCAAGTGACAGCTGAGGTTGTCAGACGGGTTCATCCAACCAATGCTGTCAGCTATTTACTGAACAGAATAGGCCATTTGTAGGGGATTACTGGGTCAATCAGGCAGAGGTAGATTGCCTCGAGCGCCGTCCAGTGTGGCCTGAGCTGCAGCCTCGGCCGCAGTGCGAACAATGCCTTCCTGAGTGCCAGCCTATACCAGAAGCTGCCTAAACTGGGTTTTAAGAACCTGTTTACTTCTCTCGGGAAGGGGTACATTGCCTATTGCAGTTTCAATCATGGTTTCTATCTCATGCCTATCTTCCACCTTAATAACGGCTATCGGTGGTGCCATCGGGACCAGGCTGCTCACCCCCATCATGGGGGCCACCATCTTGGCGTCTCCCATGTTGGGCGTCACAACGTCAATGATGTATGACATGGTGAGGGTGTAGTGGGGACCCGCCATGTTGTGGATGGCTGGGGGGGGTCTCTGGGCCATAGTAGGGGTGTGACTGGGCATTGTATTGAGAAATGTCATCATCTGACAACTCCTCTTCAGATGGCATATGTAAAGCAGGGTCTACGCCTCCTATTGCCTTAACATGTCCAGCCAGAACCTCCCGCTGATGGCGCAGTTTCACCATTTTGGGTCCATATTCAGTATGACTCACCCTTGCAACATACATATCAACCTCATCTTGCTTTTGCTTTTGCAACACTCTATACACGGCGCTCAATTCGTGATTGTCCCTGATAGACACTTCTAAGTCGTTATGTACCTGGTTTATCTCATCCTGCAGCTCACCCATTTCTTCACGCAACTGAGCATTTGCAGCACTTAGCAAATCATTCATTTGCAATGCCTGTCCCTTATCCTGTCTCAAACTTTCACACTCCTGTTTCAACATACACAGTTCCTGTTCTCCAGCTTGAGCTGAATGATGCAATAGTGAATTATTTCATTCCTCAGAGTTTGGAGTTCAGACTCCAAGTTCTGCTGCAGTCTAACACATTCAGTTTCCTGCAAACCCATCTGTTGCTTAAGAGATGAAATTTTCAGATCAAGGGTTCGAAACCTCACTTCGGAGGCTTCCAGAGCAGCATAGGGAGCCGCGACTATCAACGCTTTAGCTTGTCGCTTATTGGCTGATTGTCTCGTCTCCATGTACTGGGTTGAAATCCCCAGTATAGGGTTTTCGGATTGACTTGTGTCCCACGTGAAGTCAGCCCATCCTCCATGGGAGGTAAGGATGTTCGAGACATCGAGTCTCAGTTCTGCGCAGATATTTGATACAGTGGCCATTCTGTGGGAGGGAACGAAAAATCAAACTGTGAAAAAGGCGCCATGCTGTGTATCAATCCACAGCAGGAGCACTTTACACACAGCCGGGCTACTGTAAAAGTTGTAGACTTACAAATCAAAGCTGTAATGGAGTGAGTCGAGTCGGCATCGACCACACCCGAAAGGATAACAGCCAGACTTTGCAAGTTACTACAAACTGGTTTAAAATGGGAGAGGTGATACGGGAATGTACACCTTCTGTCCCCGTGGGAAAGGGAAAAAGTTCTAGCAACAAGTGAAAACTTACAAACACCAAATATCGTCTGTACACGGTCGCCAATTTGTTAGGAGGTCTAAACCTCACTTTCAGATTCTTGGCAATATTGGGAATGCAACTAATCACAGACACGTTGCATAAGAGTAATAAACAAGTGTATTACTACCAAAAGGATAAATCACAGTTGCCCTAAGCAGTTCTTACCAATACGATCCAGGAGCCAATGCTAAGCGTTCCCTATACCTCGAGGTTTCTCTGTGTCTCTTGGGGTCTCTCCTGAGGTCTCCGAGGTATAAGACTAGTGTATTATATTATATACCTATGATAAATGCTATGGTTACTGTAAGATAGAAACATTTCTAGTTACAGAGATGAGCCCTATTGGCTAAATTAGTGGTGGCTCCACGGTCTAAGATAACATTATACAATTCTGTATAGTCATCAGTTTATGAACAAAAGAGTTCTTATACAGAGTCATACATAACTCAGTGTAGTAGTACAAATCACCAAAAGGTGGCAATGCCGACTTACATATCATAATTATTCCAAGGACACAGATGCCTTGGCATTTTACAAGTAAGAAATACACAGAAAATACATAGAAGAATATACGTATTAGCAAGCAAAGTGTATTACAACAATATGTATTCATATCCTGACATCTACTCTTGTACGGTAGATGCCCTTAGCTCTATATGTTAGTATAACATATGCTTACATGCTAGCTGCCTACGGTGTACCTCTGACGGTACCAATTAGGGTGCAGGGACCTCATGTAACAATGTCATCCAGCATCACCCTTATCTTGGTGTCATCGGTAAACAGGCTAATCCTGCTCTTGATGCCCATGGAAATGTCTGCAATAAATATCCCAAATAACACTGGTCCCAGCACTTAGCCCTGTGGAACCCACTCATTACTGCCCTTGGGGATGAGAGTTCCCCTTCCACCACCACCACCACCCTCTGCTGCCTTCCCTGCAGCCAGTTTGTCACCCATTCCACCATTTTTGCTCCTACCCCAGTGCCTTCAAGTTTTATTCTAAGTCTCCCATGCAGTACTGAATTGAATGCCTTGCCGAAATCCAGGTACAGGACATCCACTGCATGGCCCTTGTCCATCTGCCTAGTTACCCAGTCATAATAATCTACCAGGTTGGTTTGGCAGTATCTGCCTGCAACAAAGCCATGCTGTTTACTGTCCTGTAGCCCATTGAACTCCAGAAGGAACACCAGCCTCTCCTTCAGAATCATTTCTATTAGCTTCCCCATGATGAACATGAGGCTCACTGGTCTACAGTTTTCTGGTTCATCTTTGGGGCTGCTCCAATGAAGGGTAACCACTTAAGCCAAACTCCAATCCTTGGGTACACATTCCAAATTCAGTGAGGCATTGAATAGGCCTGCAAAGGACCCAGCAAGGATCTCTGCTAGATCCTTCAGTACCCTGGAGTGAATGCCATCCCGCCTGGTACGTTATCCATCCTCAGTGCTGTCAAGCCTCCAGCACTCTACCTTCTGTGATCACCCCCTCCTTTACTCCCTCCCCAGCCTGTACTGCCCCACCATCCTTGAGTAGCACCCCCTTTCTCTTTCATAGATACCAAGCAGAAGTAGTCAATGAGTGCTTCTGCCTTTTCTCCCCCTTCTCTACCCATCGCCCGTTCTTCTTAATCCTTATTGTCTGCTCTTTACAGATCCTTTTCTCCATGATGTACATGAAGAAGCTTTTCTCCTTCTCCTTAATGCCTTGCACCAGCCTGAGATCTTTGGTGGCTTTTGCTGTTCTTACTGCACTTGTCACCTCCCTTGCCTCCTGAAGGTACTCCTCCCAATCTTCCCCTCTCCTTGATTTCCTGTATCTCCTAAAGGCCACCCTTTTTCACCTCACCTTTTCAATGACCCCCCTGCTCATCCACTGTGTCGTTTTTGCCCTGGCCTTTTTTACTCTGAGTTCTGCTACAGGAACCCGTAGGCCTCTATTATACCCTTCTTAATGAACTCCCATCTCTGGCCTGTGTCCATACTAGACTGGATCCTGGCCAGATTCCCACTCATTACCTCCCTCATCTTTGCAAAATCCACCTGCCTGAAATCCAGTACCTTTGCCTTGGATGCCAGCCCTTCTTTGCCCATAATCAACCTGAACCATACTGAGTGATGGTCACTCTCTGCTAGTGGTTCATCCACCTTGATAGCCTTCACAAACTCCTCATTTGTGAGCACTAGGTCGAGGGTGCTCCCCCGGCTGGATTGCTGTCCACCTGTGTAAGGCAGCTTCCCTGAAAGGCATCAAGCAGTATCTGCTCCCTTTTATTGCTGGTGGTTGGGGTTCCCCAATCTACCCCAGACAGGTTGAAGTCCCCCACAACCACCACACTTCCTTTCCCACATGCCCTTCTAATCTGCCTCACAAGTTCCCTGTCCAACTCCTCTGTCTAGGAGGGTGGCCTGTACACCACTTCCATCCAGAGAGTCCTATTCCTGAAATTCTGGATTAGCAGCCATAATGACTCTGTTCTCCCTCCTCCCCCTCCTCCCTAATGCACTTTAGCCCCTCCCTCACTTATAATGCCACTCCCCCTCTCCTGTTTTCCCCTATCCCTGCAGAATATTCTGTACCCTGGGACCGCCAGGTCCCAGTCATGATATTGGGTGGCCCATGTTTCCATGATGTCTACAATGTCTACCTCCCTCTCCACCATGGGGGCCTGTTAGTCATTCATGTTATCCTTCATGCTTCTAGCATTCATGGTGACCACCTTCCATCCCTTTACAATCCCTCCTTCATCCCTCTGCCCTCCACATCCAGCATCCCCTCTTTTACTGCTAACCTAGTTCATCGCCCTTGTTCTGGGGGTAAGCTTGCTCTGCTTCCCATCTCATGGCCACTGTATGCCCTCCATCCACCTGCCACCTCCTTCTCCTAGTCTAAATGTCCAGCTACCTCAATATACTCCCGAAGTTTCCATTTCAGCACCTTCTTGCCCTCTTCATTTAGGTGAAGTCTATCCTTAGCGTATAGACTACTGTCCTCCCAGGTCTTTCCCCATCCTCCCAGTAACCCATACCCTTTGGTGTGACACTATTTGCCTAACCATTCATTAAATCCTTTGATCCTTTGTTTTCTAGCTGTGCTCACCTTAGGCACTTGTAATACCTCAAAAAATGTTACTGATCTACCCTCCTCCTCACATAAAGTTCCCAGCTCCTCAAACCACTTTTTGACTACCTCTACTATACTGTCAGCCTAGTAATTTGTCCCGAGATGTAGGATTAAATGAGGTATCTCCTTACCCCTTCTAGCATATTTCAGGACCAATTGTCCCATTCTTTCAGCTGTCATCCCTGGCATGGCCTCCACCCATATATGAGTAAGTCTTTCCCCCTTGCTACCCCACCTAACCCCCCTTAGTATTGAATCCCCCGGTACTAGTATTCCCTCCATATTTCCATCTGCCTGCTTCCCATCCTCTGTTCTTCTCCTGTCTGACTCCTCCTCCTCCTCCTCCAGCACAGAATTCCCCCCATCTGTCCCTGTCATCTTTTGTTTTCTGCCTGACTCTTCCTCCTGCAAGTAATTCTCCCGTCTGTCCCTCTCACTGTTCCAATCCTGCCCCACTCCTCCTACTGCACACATTCCCCCATCTGTCCCTGTTGCCTTTCTCCCATCAGTATTCTCTCCTGCCACAGCTGCTATGCCCCTGATGTCTTCTCAATCCACCCTGCTCCTCTCTCCTGGATCCCTGCTCCCTTCGACTGTCCCTCCAGCTGTGCCTCTCACCTCTTCACCCCTGCCGCCCCCTCAGATGGGCTACCATCCTTTGTGCATTCCCCTCCCTTTCCCTCTATTACTCCCTCCTGGGTATCCCACATCTCCTTCTCCTCCTCCACCAATGTTACCAGCACTGCAAACCTATTCCCTGCCCCATCTGCATTGCTGTGCCTTGGTTCCTCCCTCCTGACTTGAGCCTTCCCTCCAGTGCAAGGCCAGTTGTTTGTTTTGCTCCCACACACCCTCTCCACCCCCTCCCATGATTTGATGTACCTCTCATGTTGTATCCTCATGATATTCCCTGAGGATGCCCTCCTGCCCTAGATTCTCTCCCCCTCCTCCCATCCTCTCCAATTCCCTTCAGAGCCACAGCACTTCTTCCTCGAGACTCCTCAGCCTGTGGCAGATTGGACACCCTCCTAGCTTCCACAATATATTCATCCAAACTTCTGCCCACATCCATTGCAGCCCAGTATTCTATCCATGTTAAACCATACTATCTAGAAAATACAGTTCTAACTAGAAAATACAGTCATATCTTAGGTTACCTAACAGCCCAGACCCTAACTAAAAATGCAATACCAACTATACTTTCATCG
Organism: Neoceratodus forsteri; assembly: GCA_016271365.2. Taxonomy (NCBI): domain Eukaryota; kingdom Metazoa; phylum Chordata; order Ceratodontiformes; family Ceratodontidae; genus Neoceratodus; species Neoceratodus forsteri. Next base: position 1,059,429,525 of record CM028132.1, on the reverse strand, counting down.
AAGCAAAAGACAGTACCCATACAGTACTAACTGGAACTACAGTACTATCCATATTTTCTTTCTCTTATTTTTATTTAATTTTTTAACAGTTTAGTCCCTACCTAAAAATACCTTACCAACTCTTACACTGCAAAGAAGCATAAAACAGTACTCTCTATAAGTTTTTTACCCACAACTGATTGAGATGCTGCTCCTTTGTTCTCACCCCCCACAGACAGTATTGCCCAAGAACAGTCTTACCATCAGCTTATAGTACAATTAGTGATCAGCTCCTTCAAGTGCTGCTGCAGCTGAAACACAGTTTGTCCCCCAATTACACCAAAATAAAACAAAAAAAAGCACTTCCCTCACTCTGAGCTGTGTAATTCCTGGTGTCTTCTCTTGTCTGCAAGGGGTTCTGTCTTGCCCCTTGGTAGTAATGTTATGTAGAGGAGCATGCTGTTCCCCCTTAAGAATATGTAGGAAGTTGTTCTACTCAGGTACCCCCTTAAGGAAAATGCAGAAAGTTGTATGACCCGGTACCTGCAGTATACAAAGGTAGGGTGCGCCAGGGGTGGGTGGGTGAGGGGTGGAGGGTGACAGTTATGTTGCTGCCCCCTGATCCCACAAAAAACAATCAGGCAACCATATTAAAATTCCCTGTTTCTACACACACACACCCCTAGAACAAACACCAGTGCAAACAGGTAAAATGAAAGCACTTTGTGTTGCAGTTATGTCCTTCACCAATGTAAACAGGTAAGAATGAAAGTATCTTGTGTTGCAGTTACTTCCCTTCCCAGATGATAGCAGCCGCCTCTTCACTCCCTGCTATTCCTTTCCTGGAATGCAAGTTCAGAAGGGATGTGAGGAAACACTTCTTCACAGAAAGGATTGTGGATGTCTGTAGCAGCCTTTCAGCAGAGGTGGTGGGGGAAAAACAATGTAGGGGTTAAAAAATGCCTAGGACAGGTACAAGGGAATTGTAGGGGTAATTAAAGGAGGGGAAGAGATGGCACCATAAATTAAGTAAGGTCTGCAACAACAAAAAATAAAGGCAAAAAATGCACAGACTTGTTGGGCCCAGTCACACTTTTCTGCCATGATACCAATGCTAGCAAAAATGGCACCTGAGTAAAACCCTAAAGCCTATCTCACAACTTTTGAGATAGTTGCCAGTACCACTGCCTTGCATTGCACCATTCCAGACCAAAGATGTCCAAGCTGCCTACAGGATCCTGCAGGGCACCACTGCCAGAGACTATGACAAGTTAAAGCCAGACATCTCAGACCAGGTCATAATAAGAGTTACTGATGGAACGTTAACACCTTGGGCTTGAAGGTTGGAAGCAACATGTCCTAGAGTGCTGGCACAAAAAGAAGACTTGTTTACTTGGTGGTTTGCATCAGAGGTACACACTAAAGAGGGCATCATGGATTTTAATGTAACGGAGCAGTACCAGAACATTTTGCTAGATCCAGTTTGTGGCTGGGTAAGCTAATACAAACAGACCACTCTGAACAAAGTGGTAAAAATCACAGAACACTACCAGGAGGCTGAAAGACCAGAGGCCACTAAGAAGGGTGTATTCCCTTGACAAATGTTGGGTGGTGACACAAGGAGAAGACCCCAACAGAAAAGTAGAGAAAGGACATTTGGGAGGATTGGAACAAGCATACTACAATAGTTTGGGTAAGTGGTCAACTGGTAAAACACTACTGACCACTACCCATATTATCATTAAGTGGTCAATGGGTGAAACACTACAGACAACTCACAACAAAAAGGTATAACCCCGGGGCCTAGTGTCATTTCCCCAGTTCCAAGACCCTGCTTTCCAGTGATCCAAATGGGGAAGGGGGGCACAGATCATAGACCTTATAGTAACATTGTATGTTTTTACTGTGATAAAGCAGAGCATGTTAGCACAGAGTACAATGTCATCAACATACAGTACATGAGAATAGGTAAGGAGATATAGAATGACAGCAGATTGTTTAGAAAGATGGAAAAGATTGTTTAGAAAGATGGAAGGGCACCAGAGGTGACTGGGTGACAAGGTCTGCAACCTGGACTGATTGGTACTGTTCAGATAAGTAGAAGCTGAACCAATTGGCAAGAAGGTTGTATAGTTCCAACCATTTAACTTATCCAAAAGATGGGCTGCTCTACAGCAGGCCTTCACCAGATGAAGAGATCCATAGTGATGTGGCAGTAATCCATCCCTTTTGGAATGGAGTCAGTGACCCAAAGGAGAAAACAGGCCATTCATTTTCATTTCATTTTTATGTTGCTTGCACGCATGTGCAAGAAACATAGTGCCATCATCGGAGATTTCGGAGGTGTGTCACCTCCTCCTCCAATTCAGTCAGTGAGCTGGCAGGCACGGCCCCTGTAAGTCAATGCATTTTGGAGCTGTCTAGGACACGCTCCAAAATGCAGTGGCATACAGTTGAAAGGGGGAGCTACGCTTCAGTGAGCACCGATAAGAAGTGTAGCTCCCCCCCACATGCAGGCGTGCACGCCCCCGCACATACTGTGTAGCTGACGGGGTGCCCAATCCCCACCAGCTGAGCTGCGTCATCCCCCCCCCGTAGTTGGTGCCACACTGGGAGCCCACCCCAGCATGGCAATCAGTCCTTTAGTCGACAGGGGTGCCCAATCCCCGTCGGCTGAGCGAAGCCCCATCCTTGTGCCACGCTGGGAGCCCACCCCAGCATGCAAACGGTCCCACGACGCCTTTTTAAACTCTGTAAACAAAAACTGTCCTGCGGCACGCCTCCTGACCCCTCCCACCTCCCACAACCCGCACCCACCCACTGTGCACCCAGCCTCCCACATCCCCCATCACCACATACTTACCTCCGGACTCCGGTGACGATCTTTGGTGGACCGGAACACGTCTGCACTCTTCAAAGCCGACCGCCGAACTGAGGAAATGCCGATAAGCTATGTAATGGGCTAGAAGGGGGTTCAACTTTATTACATATCAGCCATTTTGGGAATTTTTGCAAATTTTCAACATAAGTTTTAGGACCCCTTCTCATGAATGCTGTCACTGTCATGGCGTTATTCGGGCACGAAGGGTGATTTCATGCAGTGACTGTGAAATCACCCTTTGGGCCAGAATACCACCATGACAATGACATCATTCATGAGAAGGGGTCCCAAAAACCCCATGTTGAAAATTTGGTCCAAAAATTCCAAAAAATGACTGTTTTATGAGCGTGCATTGGGCAGTTCCTACACAGGCTCGTAAGTTCGCGAAATTTCAATATTTTCACTCCAGATTTTCAACATTGCCATTTTACCACACCTTCTTATGAGTAGTACAGCTGTCATTTTTCACATCTCACCCAAAATGTGTTTCCGCCCTTGTAGTGCAGAATGGCGCAGTCGGTGTGTGAAATCAATGTACGGGACAAATTAAGAAAATCACAGTAACACTGTTCATGAGCAGACATCTTAAAATGGCTATGTTGAAAATTTGGTGAAAAAATTCCTAAAAATGACTGTTTTTCGACCGTGTGTTGCGCAGTTCCTACGCAGGCTCGTAAGTTCACAAATTTTCAATATTTTCACTCCAGATTTTCAACATTGCCATTTTACCACACCTCCTCATGAGCAGTACAGCTGTCATTTTTCACATCCTGCCCAAAACATGTTTCCGCCCATGTAGCGCACAATGGCGCAGTCGGTGTGCTGAACTCAGTGTATGGGACACATTAAGAAAATCACAGTGTCACTGTTCATGAGCAGAGATCTTAAAATGGCAATGTTGAAAATTTGGTGAAAGAATTCCTAAAAATGACTGTTTTACGAGTGTGCGTTGCACAGTTCCCACACACGCTTGTAGGTTTGTGAATTTTCAATATTTCCACTCCAGATTTTCAACATTGCCATTTTACCACACCTCCTTATGAGCAGTACAGCTGCCATTTTTCACATCCTGCCCAAAACGTGTTTCCGCCCATGTAGCGCACAATGGCGCAGTCGGTGTGCAAACTCAATGTATGGGACACATTAACAAAATCACACTGACACTGTTCATGAGCAGAGGTCTTAAAATGGCTATGTTGAACATTTCGTGAAAAATTTTCTAACAATGACTGTTTTACAAGCGTGCATTACTGCGCAGTTCCTCGCACCTTTCGTGAGATTACATAAGTACACCAATATTTGCACTCCAATGACTTCCAAATACCTAAACAGCACATAGAAGCAAGCAACATTCGGCATTGACAAATGCTTGTTTGTTTTATTCTGGTTAGCAGATGAGCAGAATTGCTCATTTGCACATGCACCCAAATACCCAAATACATAGAATATAGAAATACAAAGACACAAGTAAAAAGCATTGTATATAGATGTAAAGACAAATGACAAGAGTAACATCTGCAGGTAGCATAAGAGTTCGTACATATTTTCAGCTTACTCTTAAAAGTAGAAATCCTGGAACAACTTAAAATGTCAATGGACAAGGTATTGCAGAAACAAGCAGCTATATAAGTAAAACATAAGATAACTGAGTGATCTTTACAGAAACCAGGTTGGAAAGGCAAGAGTAAAGAAGAAGAATCAAGGAAGGATAAGAGATGAGAGAGGGCAACATTTTCCTCCCCTTTAGCTCAGGTCCGCGAGAGGGAAGTTCCAACTGAGAAAATGAGTCACCACCACTGTGGAGGGGAAGGACTGTAGCCTACTTCTAGTTCCACTGGACTTTTCTGCACTGGAAAGGAAGATTGAGGAAGATGGTTAAGGTGCAGTAATTGTGGAGGCTGAGAGATGGAGTATAGGATCCAAGCCACAGTGTGACTCTACAGAGATGGGGAGAAGGTGAAAGAGACAGAAGGATAAGGAAGGGAGGATTAGCAGAAAAGGGGAAGTGAAGAGAAGGGAGGAGAAGGGAAAGGGAATGAGTAGGGTTAGAGTGGAATAGGTGAATAGATGATTTAAAACTTTGGAATCCTCAGACAGAAGAGTGATAGTTGTGCTTCCCAGCTTAAGGACTGGGGAGGTTGACTGGATGTTGGGGGGGGGGAATGGATAACCTTCCAGAACTTGTCCTGAGAAGTAAGTTTGTTCTGCATGTTTTTGGCAAAATAATTGATTTAGCCTCCCTGTTTGCATTGGTGCTGGTATGTTGGATGTGTTTGTATCTTTGGTTGTCCTCAGTAAAACCAAGCACCTGTGGAGATGTCAGGCAGTGTTACAGACTTCAAAAAGATCAATCAGCTCTAGAGTGGTCCATGGGAGTTGGCACACCTGGACATGAGACAAATGGAAGAGGTGCATTTGTTCTAGGTTGCAGTGAATTTGGACTGAGAAAGGGAGAAACTCTCATCTATATTTGTGGATAGAGATCAGAGACCAATCAGTGTCACAAAGTGCAGATACAGTAAGTCAAGCAACTTTCAGCATAAGAAACTTTAGAGCTACAGCTTCCATATACAGTAGGCCATATGATGGTCACTGAAAGCATAAGTTACTGTCTGTATAGTTAGGTTCGAAGTGTAAGGCAAAAGACTTAGACAGGGTCAGGAAAGTGAGTTAGAACAGGAGCTATTTTTATTATTTTTAGTGAAGACTCACTGGTGTGCTGCTAGGAATATTTGTTCTCTTTTCACCGTGGGACTGATGTGACACCGTTTCACAGCAGCAGATCAGCAGTTAAGAGAGGAGCCTGAAAACAGTTCTGTGGCTGTTTTCAAGCTCAAAATCGTGACACGGAGATTATGGAGTTGCTGCATCAGGTGTGAGTGGCCAAGGAGTGTAGATTGCATGGTTGTTGCATCAGCTGGAGCTGCTAAGGAATGTGAGAGATCGGAGTCTGTGATCTGGAGTTGGACAAGAAGTAAGCCAGAGTGCTTCTGGGTTCCTAAATCCTTTATTGCAGGACAAAGAACTGCTGCTGGACTGTCCATTCCCTGCTACTTAGGACAAGTGGTGTTGGCATGCCCAAGTGTTGTTTTTATCTAAAGGCCGGTCTGTGAAACACCTGCTCCTGAAAGAACTGTGAAGTGTGGAACTTGTGTGGTGAAAGTACTATTTTCCTCATTTCATTAACTGTTTCCATATCCTTTACTATCCAGGCACTGGTGAGAGCATTGCTGGGGAAAGGTTCCCTCTCATAAACTGATTGGGTCTTGCTCTAGGTTGCAGAGCCTGACTACATCTGTTTATTTGGTGTCTCTCAGTAAACTGAGACTATGCTCTGTTCTACAGAGTTTAATAATATTCTATACTCTGGACTTCAGTTTGGGACATTTGTCTCCTTAAGCAGAGTACTGTATGGATTATCCTTTTCTATATTTCAGTGATTGGGAGGTTGAGAGGGTGGTGTGATTTTGTTGGTTAGATGGTCTGAATGGTGGTTGACTGAGTTAGATTTTTATTTTGTATTAGTATTGTATGTCTAGAGGCTGTTAGTGAAGGATTAGAGTGTGTCTGAGGAATTTTACATTTTAATTCAATTTTAGCTTATTTATATGTCATTTGAGGATGGGTTTGGAATATTTAAGCGGAGTGATTTTTTAATTGTGTGAAACAGAAGTCGAAAGATGTGCCCTATCCAATGTCCCTGCATCTTGGTCTCCACCCTTTCATTGACCTCCCTTCATCGGGTACAGCAATTAGGCGTTGTATGGAGGTTGTGATTGGGAGAAGGCGGGATGGTAGACAGCTATGTGTAGGAGATATATAGGGAGTGAGCCATATTTGGTAATCAGGACTAGGAGGAGCCCTGGGGCAAAATGGGGCCTTGAGAGAGGTCAGACATGTTTAGCACCCATACCTAGAGCTCCCACCAGACTGAGTGGGCAGGTAGTCATTGTGCTGGCAACTTCCACCAGCCCCCTTTGAGTGGTGCTATGCAATACCAGATCAATTAGGAATAAGACCGCAATTATTGCAGACTTGATTTCCTTGGTTGATCTGGCTTGCATTTCAGAGACCTGGTTGGGGGATGACGTGGGTCCAATTCTGGAGGCATCTATCCTGGCTGGGTTCTCCATAGTGTGCTGCCAAAGAAGTGAATGTAGGGGTGGGGGTGTGACCATCTACTTTAGAACTGACTTGAACTTCTCCATGCACCCAGTAGGTCTACTTTGTCATTTGAATGCATGGTCATGCGCTGAGGCCCAGGTGATGGCTGCAGAATCCTTGTCATATACTGGCCTTTATAGAATGAGGGGGATTTTCTGCAGGAAGTCACAGACATGGTCACTGGGAAGGTGTTGGAGTCTTCTAGGTGGTTGGTTCTGGGTGACTTCAATGCCTGGATCAATGATGAACTCTTGCAATTGGATCATTACTTCCTCCAGATGATGACTTTGCTGGGCCTCACACAAGCAATTGCTTCTGTGACCCACAGCCACAGTCACACCTTGGACATAGTGTTCTCACTGGGGCTTGAGGTCACTGACCTCAAGACTGATCTGGTCATGTGGTCGGATCACTGCTTGGTAGAGTTCTCATTTGGTTTCTAATTCGGGCCCCCTGTTAGTCCTTCCTCTGTAGAGATGTTCCACTAGTGCCCCTGCCCTATGCAGGGGTTGTACCCAGAGAGATTGATGGCAGTACTGGATCTATCTGATGTGAGTGTTGCTTGTCCAATGGGTACAGGTGAGGCAGTGGCAGCTTATAACAGTGCTGTCTCCAAGGCACTCAACTGTCACATCGGTCTATATATTACCCAGGTCTTCTCGCTTGAGATCCCCATGGTTTTATGGGGTTCTCAAGGAGATGAAGACCAAGGGCAGGAAGTTGAAGCATTGTTGACATAAGTCTCAGTCCAAGTAGGACAGACTGGCATTGAGAATTCACTATGGTGAATATCAAAGGGCAATCATCTGTATGAAGGCAATGTTCCTGTATGTGGAGATTGGTGCAGGGAGAAACAAACCGGCTCTGCTTTTTTGGACTGTAGACAGGCTACTCCATCCTGCCTATCTGCAGCCAAAAAGAGCAGCTTCAGTAGCTCAGTGCGATGAGTTTGCTCTGTTCTTTTCTGACAGGGTGTTCTCCATTAGGTCTGGGATCTCCCAACAGAGCAGATGCAGCCCTGCAGTGGCGAGTCATGCATTTTCCAGAGGCATTCCTATTGTCTGGAGTGAGTTTAGGCCAGAGGGGGTGATAGAGGTATGTGAGGTGATTTTGAAGCTGCGGCCCACATACTGTGAACTGGATCCAAGTTTGACACATCTCTTAATGGGATGTGTTGACTCCATTGGTACAGTGTTCTCTGAGATTGTCCGGTGCTCACTTTTGCAGTGATTTTCTCCATCACCCTTAAAGGGGCGCTGGTGAAGCCCCTCCTAAAGAAAACATCTCTCGACCCTGACATCTTGGTGAACTATAGATCAATCTCTAACCTTCCAGTTTTTTGGTAAGATTGTGAAGAAAGTAGTGGCTCTGTAGCTTGAGGCACATCTTATGGCCTATGACATCTATGAGCCCTTCCAGTCTGGGTTTAGGTCTAGTCATAGCACTGAAATGGCATTAGTCAGGGTGTAAAATGACCTCCTCAGGGAGATGGATAGAGGGCAACAGTCAGCACTCATTCTCCTCTATCTCTGCTCAGCATTTGACACTGTGGACCATGTAGTGTTGCTGGATAACCTATGGGAGCTCTGTGGACTCACTGGTTCTATAATCAACTGGTTTGAGTCTTGTCTCACAGGCAGAATGCAGAAGGTAGTGATGGAGAGTTTCTCCTCCTGCTCAAAACCCTCTGCCATGTGGAGTACCCCAGGGTTTGATCATGTCACCTATGTTGTTCACAGTGTACATGCTTTCCCTGGATGAAATCATTAGACAGTACAGCTTGGGCTTTCACTGTTATGCAGATGACACCCAGCTATATATGTCATTTACTCCCAGGACAAGTGATAACGTGGAGATGTCTAATAAGTATCTGGCTGGGATCCAGGACTGGATGTCCTTCAACTGGCTGAGAGTAAGTCCTGACAAGATAGAGGTGCTAGTGATTGAGACTGGTCACCAACGGGATGTGGGTGCTGCCAGGATGGGAACAGGGTTATTCCTTAGCCCTACTTCTTTGGTTACATCTACTAAGATGAAAAATCAGGGTGTTATCCTAGATGATGGATTGACACTTGAGGCTCAGGTGTCATCCCTTATCCAGAGTGTTTTTTACCACCTTAGGAATATAACCAGGATCAAGGCTTTAATTCTGGCTGATGACCTGCCCTCACTAGTACACACTTTTGTAATGTCTAGAATAGACTACTGCAATGCTCCTTACCTCAGGGTCAATGGAGGGTTCTCTGTCACCTGCAGTTAGTGCAGAATCCATTGGCCTGGTTGATGATGGCCTTCCAAGGTGATGGCCTTCTGAGATCTTGTCATGTGACCCTGGTCCTGCATGACCTGCACTGGCTACTGGTGAAATGAAGAATTACCTTCAAGGTGGGCTTGCTCACCTATAAGGCCGTATACAGATTGGGTCCTGCTTACCTGAGAGACCTCCTGACTCCTGTCCTCCCTGTGCACTCACTCTGCTCCTCCACTGAAGACCTTCTGGCAGTTCCCAGGGCCTGGTTGAAGAGCTCAGGAAATTGATCATTTGAGGTGGTGGACCCAGCCCTATGGAACTCACTTCCAAGATCTCTGAGAGAGGCCCCATCAGTGGAGGTGTTTTAGCTGGGTCTGAAGACACATATTTTTAGAGAGGCATTTGTGAACTTCTGATGAATCCTAGAAATAGTAGTCTGCTGAATTGTTCATTTAAATAAGGATTTTATTTATGTATCGTTATTCATTTGTTGTCTATGTATTTGATGTACTGTACTTATTGTAAACTTTTGTCTGCCTGTACAGTGCCCAGAGCCTCTGGGATGGGGGACAAGATAAATCAAATTTTACTTACTTATTTACTTACTTAAAAAGTGAAGATAACACCTAGTCAGTAAGAGAGAGGTTGAGGAACGGGGGTCAAGGCTGGTGTGTTTCCCCAGATGAGCTGAGTAAGACTGAGGGGTTTTATTTTATGTGTAATGTTTTTAGCTAAGAGGGAGAGAAAATTCACATTTATATCCCCTAGGATTAGATGCAGACCTGAAGCAGAGAGGGAAGAAAAAAAATATCAAGGTCGGAGTCGGAGTCAGATTTGGCTTCTGAAGAAGAGAAAATGCCACCCATGAAAATAGGCAAGGAGGCATGGAAATATAGCCTACACAGGAAAAGTTCATGGGTAGAGGAACAATGGCCTGAGAAATGACATCAGAATTGGGGGTGAGGCATGTATACATCAGTACTTCACCATCACACTTTCTAGGGTACTGAACTGCATAGCCATAGATCCCAGCTACAATATCACCTATCCTGTCAAAGAGCCAGGTCTCAGTGAAAACTAAAACACTGAGACAGTAATGCAGGACCAGCAGTCTTACTTTAGCCATGGTAGTCAGTCTATTCAAGGCATATGACATGGAAGATTGTGTTGACACATGTTCTGCTTTCTGAAGATGTTGTTCCCCATCACTGTAAGATTGAAGAGCCTGATACTTTTATGGTGTTCCATCCACTTGGTAGAACTTATTAGTTTAGACTTTTAATTCAACAATGTGGGTATGTTCCTTATACCTCAGATTTTCTATTACAGGAACTGTCCATCTAAGCTAGACATTATGCTGGGTAATCTTGAAACAATTTGCTACTCAAACCATGTTTTAAAAGAGATTCAATTGTTGTCCAGTCATTTCCCATGGGCCTCTATCCAGAGATTAATCAAAAATGTTCACCCCATCCTAAGTTCCAGGAATAGACCACTGGCCACACACCACCTCCCACCAGTTTCTTCCAACCCTCCTTCCAGTTCGCAAAACACTCTTTTGGTCAAGAGAAAATTCCAACTCATAACACTGTGCAATGAGGTGACAGTCATCTTTTGCAGAGACCCCACTCCCTAACCTGACCACAAGCCACCAAAATTATCAGGTTTAAGAGGTGCTCCTCTGCTAAACCATGATCCTTTATAGGGGCAGTAGTAGACATATCTGAATAAGCTCAGAGAATCCCCTTCCCACAGGGTACCCACATCAAAATTCTGTATTCTAAATGGAGTGAGCAACTGCTTATTCAAAAGGGAGGCAGTTAAGCAGTTGCATCTATTAGTGCTCAGATAATATCCACTATGGTTGGATACAGGTTGATACTACTTTTTTAGTCAGATGTCAGAGACCATTGGATATTGATGACATCCAACCACAAATCTGACCTCTTTGGATCTCATGCATGGATTAGATTGGAACAATTTGATCCAATTGGATCCATGGGATCTGATTCTCAGATCCTAATGGATTATGACTATCAGATGGTTGGATCCAAAAATCTGACAATTCAGTCCAGATACCTAACCAATCTGACCTCAGATCCCCAACATCTAACTGGGAATCCAAACTACATGCTTGGTTGTGTGGTAGTCAGATCTGGAAATCAGATGGTGGAGCTATCTGTCAAAGGGAGCATTGGAGGACTACCTGAGCACTATTAACTGCATAGTTAGTAATTCTAGGCAATCTGACCCAATCTTTTGCCCTAACATCACTAATGATGCCATTGATCTGCTCTATTCCTCCTCAGCTTCTTTCCTGCTCACTTCTTTTATGGAGTAAATGTACTTCAGGAGGGAGGATAGGCTGAGCTAGCCTAGATTTATCTACTACTGCCTTCTATCAAGGATTGTAGTTTAGGAATTAAGGCACCTCTTAAACATGACTGTTTTGGGATCTGCAGGGTCGGTTATAGAGGGAGATTCTGCATAGAGCTAAAGTAGGAATTAGCATTTTTACTTTGACCAAATAAATATCTGGGGAATGGGGGAGGGTAAGTAGGGTAGGAAGTGACAGAGGTGGGGGAAGAGTGGTAGTATGCCCTTTTTTCTGCCTGCTAGGTCCCCCAAACCATGGACCCAAGTATCAAAGACAAAAACTGAACAGAAGACAGAGGCCCTGACTCAAAGTTGAAATGAATTTGCCAGTTGGCCACTTTTCTCACTGTTATGCTCACTCCTGCAATGTGCCTGTGTGCAGTATCAGTATCAGCTGATTAAATTAAGCTCAAGGGTGCATGTGATTGGAAGTGAGGGGGTAGAGTGGTAGGAGTCATTAATGATGCTTACAGGCTGCCTAGTATCAATAACTCTTATTATTCTGCCCCACTCCTTGTTGCATTCACCATGTTGATCAGGTAATTCCAGTTCAGGATTGTGCAATTTAATTCTTTAGACAGTAGCAGACTGAGGTGTAGGGAGAAATGAAGTGCATGTTTCTCACTGTGGGACTTTAAGCATCGTTTTTTCAGTGACCATGGAAGAGAGAGGGTAGTCCAGCATCAGAGAGTGGGAGGATGGATGTTCAATTTTCTTTTACTGGGTCTGACTTGGGGGATGTGGGTGGTGTTGGAAAATTCTAAGGTGATGTAGGAGGGGTTTACTATAGATTGTGCTTTACTTTGCCACTACTGAAGGGTGGGCTGGGCTGGGTGTTACAATAGTGGAGGAACAGGGGGGTTTACATGCTCAGGGTGGGGAATAGATGCTGGGATGGTGCCACTCATGGTTGGGTGAAGTTAGGAAAACTTATCCAAGTTAATGAACTGTGAAGTTCTTCAATTCATAATGAACTTGACCAGCAACATTTTAGTCTGCAGCATTTGTATTGATATGCTGAATGTACTTATATTTTGTACTCTATGTACTTCTCTAGCACTACTTCCCACATCTCTCACTCATGGTTCAAATCTCTCTCCCTTCTATCTTCTTCTGTCTCCTCTAACTATATATATCTGTATATTGATTCTGTGCCCCACAAGAGATTGAACATAAAAGTGAATGATCTGGTGGTAGGAAAGAAACTGATTGGGTAAGTAGCTAGCTGGTTGAAAGGCATGACCAGGGGGTGAAGGGAAGGGAGTTCGCAAGTGCTAGCAATGTCACCAAGAGGTGGTCCAGAATTTGGCAACTTGACTTTAATGCAGAAAAATCTAAAGTTATGTACATTTGAAGCCAAGACCATGAAGATGGACTATAGCCTGGGAGGGGTCCTTTTAACCAGATCTGAAGAGGAAAAATATATGGGGGTGTTGATTACTAGTGACCTGAAACACTCCACACTAGGGATGGCAAAACTGGTGTACTGTAGATTTGGATTTGGTTTTGGATTTCCCAAATTCAGAACAATTTTAGATTTGATTTTGCAAAGGATTTGGTTTTGCATAGTTTTGTCCTGTTTTGATGAGTAGTTGGAAAAAAAAATTCAGGAGTAAAATGCCAGAAAATGTGAACGTATAGTGGCATAACAGCACAGAGTATACTGTGTGAGACACACTGCATCCTGCTATTTAAATATTCTTTGTTTTTTGCTTGACTCTGACCAACATGAAAAGCAAAAAGCCAAGAAGTAGGGTGCAAAATGAAACTTGCCTTACTGAAACCCCCAACCCACACTGATGTGGTCAGATGAAAACCAGGACTATTACAAACTGTAGCAAAGCAAGTAGATTAAGTAATATATAATCTAGTGGACAAAAAGCACTGGGCACTGGGTATGTCTCTGCTTGGCTTTCTTTTCTGTTAAACCAAATTTTTAGCTGACACTGAGTTGCAATTGGCTGTGGTGTTTCTTTTGTAAGCATTGGAGTCCCATATGATGATTCACTACACACTCTGCATTTCAGCTAGAGGCTGATTAACCCCCACCCCCCAGCACACACACACACACACCCACACACACACACACACACACACACACACACACACACAAACATTTATATTTAGTTATTTTTTCATAATTGTTTTACACAGATGTGACTAACAGTCTCTTTGCTCTTCTTAATCAGTCACTATTTAAAAGGCAACATGGTTTCTTTTTTTATTTTGCATTTTTCTTATTAAATTTGCTTTTTGTCCCCTCTGGCCTTACATCTATCAGCAGTGTAACCTCTCACTAAGACATAATTGCTAGTTACATCAAATCAGTACATCTTGGCTCAATATAGCAGTGGAGATGGTGGAAATGAGGTGGAGACACACGGTGAGATGCTGAGTAGAGACGTCTGCAGCAGGAGTCTAAAATTATTGTATTGTCTTTTTGCTGTTTTGCCACTATTGCCTCTCAAGAGTTTGTGTATTTGCTGACCTTTCCAGACTGGCTTTGGTGACTCTACCCCAGAAAAAAGAAGAAGAAAGGCAGGCTAGTGAGGGAGAGGAGGGCAGGCCTCTGGATCCCCCCCCCCCAGAAAGTGGAATTCATAGCGGTGGTGATGCTCTTCTCAAGTGAGTAGAAAGCTCCAGTAAAGCCCATGAGGGCTTAAGGGCCCAGCCTGGTACTCCTGGAAACTGATTCTGCTCTGCTCTTCTCTGCTCCATCTGCCGCTTCCTCTGACTACCCTGATTTTGCAGACACTTATTGAAAAGTACCTGCTTAGGCTTTTTAGATAACAGTGCTCATCTGTTCAACTGCTCAACTAGTTCAACTTGCTCAATTTACTTCATGGCGAGGGATTCACTGGGACTTCCTAGAACAGCTTTGCTCAGCTCTTACTGCTAACTACTGTATGTTTAATGGTGTTTTTGTATTTTGTGTCCAAGGCAATGCGATAGATTAATGCTGGTTTTTAAAGAATATTTCATGGATTTAGAATATTTAGAATATTTAGTATTTTTCATTTTGTTGACCCTTCCAAATTAATAGATTTTTTGAATCATTAGTTCTGTTAGTAAAATTTGGAGGTCTGATGTACTAATTTTACAGATTCTTATTGTTTAATAAAACAACATGGATTAGATTGGAACAATTTAATCCAATTGGATCCATGGGATCTGATTGTCAGATCCTAATGGATTATGACTATCTGAGGGGTTGGATCCAAAAATCTGACACTTCAGTCCAGATACCCAACCCATCTGACCTCAGATCCCCAAAATCTGACTGGGAATCCAAATTACATGCTTGGTAGGATGGTAGTCAAATCTGGAAATCAGATAGTGGAGCTATCAGTCAAAGGGGGCGTGGATCCCTTGGAGCACTACCTGAGCACCACTAACTGCATAATTAGTAATTCTAGGCAATCTGACCCAATCTTTTGCCCTAACATCACTAATGGTGCAATTGCTCTGAAATTGCTCTGCCCCATCCTCCTCAGCTTCTCTCCTACTCACTTCTTTTATGGAGTCAATGCACTTTGGGAGGCAGGATATGCTGAGCTAACCTAGATTTATCTGCTACTGCTTTCTATCAAGGATTGCAGTTTAGGAGTTAGGGTACCTCTTAAACATGATTGCTTTGGTTTCTGCAGGGTGGGTATAGAGGGGGATTCTGCATAGTGCTAAAGTAGGAATTAGCATTTTTATTTTGACAAAATAAATATATGGGGAATGGGGGAGGGTGAGTAGGTTGGGAAGTGACTGAGGTGGGGGAAGGGTGGTGGTATGCCCTTTTTTCTACCTGCTAGGCCCCCAATCCATGGACCCAAGTATCAAAGACAAAAGCTGAACAGAAGACAGAGGCCCCTGACTCAAGTTGAAATGAATTTGCCAGTTGGCCACTTTGCTCACTGTTATGCTCACTCCTGCAATGCACCTGTGTGCAGTATCAGTATCAGCTGATTAAATTAAGCTCAATATGCATGTGATTGGCAGTGAGGGGTGGAGTGGTAAGAGTCATTGATGATGCTTACAGGCTGCCTAGTATCATCAATGACTCTTATTATTCTGCCCCACTCCTTGATGCATTCACCATGCTGATCAAGTAATTCCTTTTCAGGATTGTGCAATTTATTTCTTTAGACAGTGGCAGACTGAGGTGTAGGGAGAAAGGAAGTGCATGTTTTTCACTGTGGGACTTTAGGCATCCTTTTTTCAGTGACCATGGAAGAGAGAGGGTAGTTCAGCATTAGAGAGTGGGAGGATGGGGGTTCACTTTTCTTTTGCTGGGTCGGATGTGGAGGATGTGGGTGGTATTGGAAAATTCTAAGGGGACATAGGAGGGTTTTTTATATAGATTGTGCTTTACTTTGCCACTATTGAAGGGCAGGGTGGGCTGGGTATTACAAAAGTGGAGGAACAGGTGGGTTTACATGCTCAGGGTGGGGAATAGATGCTGGGATGGTGCCACTCAGGGTTGGATGAAGTTAGGAAAATGTATCCCAGTTAATGAATTTTGAAGTTCTTCATTTCATAATGAACTTGACCAGCAACATTTTAATCTGCAACATCTGTACTGCTGTGCTGAATGTACTTATATTTTGCACTATGTGTACTTCTCTAGCACTACTTCCCAGCTCTCTCACTCAAGGTTCAAATCTCTCTGCCTTCTATCTTCTTCTTCTGTCTCCTCTAACTATATATATCTGTATGTTGATTCTGTGCCCCACAAGAGAGTGAACATAAAAGTGAATGATCTGGTGGTAGGAAAGAAACTGATTGGGTAAGTAGCCAGCTGGTTGAAAGGCATGACCAGGGGTGAAGGGGAGGGAGTTTGCAGGTGCTAGCAATGTCAACAAGAGTTGGTCCCAAATTTGGCAACTTGACTTTAATGCAGAAAAATCTAAAGTTGTGCAAATTTGAAGCCAAGACCCTGAAGATGGACTATAACCTGGGAGGGGTCCTTGTAACCAAATCTGAAGAGGAAAAAGATATGGGGGTGTTGATTACTAGTGACCTGAAACACTCCACACTAGGGATGGCTAAGCTGGTGTACTGTAGATTTGGATTTAGTTTTGGATTTCTCAAATTCAGAACAATTTTAGATTTGATTTTGCTAAGGATTTGGATTTGCATAGTTATGGCATGTTTGATGAGTATTTGGAAAAATTAAAACATTTTTTAGGAGTAAAATACCAAAAAATGTAAAAGTACAGTGGCATAACAGCACAGAGTATGCCGTGTGAGACACATTGCATCCTGCTGTTTAAATATTCTTTGTTTTTGACTTGACTCTGACTAACATGAAGGCCAAAAAGCCAAGAAGTAGGGTACAAATGAAACATGGCTTACTGGAACCCCCAACCCACCCTGATGTGGTCAGATAAAAACTAGGACCAAGACAAATGTAGCAAAGCAAGCAGATTAAGTAATATAGAATCTAGTGGGCAAAAAGCACTGGGCACTGGGCACTGGGAACATCTCTGCTTGGCTTCCTTTTCTGTTAAACCGAATTTTTAGCTGACACTGAGTTACAGTTGGTTGTGGTGTTTCTTTTGCAAGCATTGGAGTCCCCCATGATGATTCATTACACACTACATTTCAGCTAGAGGCCAATTAACACCCACCCCCCAACACACACACACAAAGATTTATATTTATTTATTTTTTCAAAATTTTTTTACACAGATCTTGTTCTTCTTAATTAGTCACTATTTAAAAGGCAACATAGTTTCTTTTTTTTGTTTTGCATTTTTCTTATTAAATTTGCTTTTTGTCCCCTCTGGCCTTACATCTATCAGCAGTATAACCTCTCACTAAGACACAATTGCTAGTTACATCAAATCAGTATATCTTGGCTCAATATGGCTGTGGAGATGGTGGAAGTGAGGTAGAGACACGGTGAGATGCTGAGGAGGAACGTCTGCAGCAGGAGTCTAAAACATTTGTATTCTCTTTTAGCAGGTATGCCACCATTGACTTTCAAGAGTTTGCTTATTTACTGACCTTTTCTGACTGGCTTTGGTGACTCTACCCCAGAAAAAAGAAGAAGCACGGCA
This sequence comes from Neoceratodus forsteri, assembly GCA_016271365.2. Taxonomy (NCBI): domain Eukaryota; kingdom Metazoa; phylum Chordata; order Ceratodontiformes; family Ceratodontidae; genus Neoceratodus; species Neoceratodus forsteri. The sequence goes on along the minus strand of CM028132.1, from coordinate 1,059,411,821 downwards.
GTCTAGTGAGGGAGAGGAGCAAGGGCCTCTAGATCCCCCCCCCAGAAAGTGGAATTCATAGCGGTGGTGAAGCCCTTGTCAAGTGAGGAGAAAGCTTCAGTAAAGCACATGGGGGCTAAAGTGCCCAGCCCGGTACTCCTGGAAACTGATTCTGCTCTGCTCTGATCTTCTCTGCTATATCTGCTACTTTCTCTGACTACCCTGATTTTGCAGACACTTATTGAAAATACCTGCTTAGGCTTTTTATATAACAGTGCTCAACTGTTCAACTGTTCAACTTGTTCAAGTTGCTCATCTTACTTCACAGTGAGGGATTCACTGGGACTTCCTAGAACAGCTTTGCTCAGCTCTTACTGATAACTGCTGTATGTTTAATGGTGTTTTTCTGTTTTGTGTCCAAGACAACGTGATAGATTAATGTTGGTTTTTAAAGAATATTTAGTGGATTTAGTATATTTAGTAAATTTCATTTGTTTGGCCCTTTTAAATTAATCAATTTTTTGCATAATTAGTTCTGTTAGTAAAATTTGGAGATTTTAATGCACTGATTTTACAGATTCTAATTGTTTAATAAAAGGATGAGTTAGAGCAGAAAGTGCAGGAAAACATAAATGTATTTTTATAAAAGGATAAAAGGAAAAGAATTACGTACCATAAGCAATCCAGGAAGTAAGCCCAGGGTACTCACTGGTGTATTTTAGTCACATGTTTGGGAGTACTTAGTGTGCCAGTCCCTGAGCTGCAATTCACTCACTCCTCACATCAGAAGGAGTGGTCAGAGAGATGCAAGGGGCAGTGTGAGCGTACTGAAACACTTGAGCCACGGTAAATGCAGAGAACCCTAGAGCACTGGCTTTGCTAAAGTTTGTCCTTTTTGACTGCAGTTAAGATTTTTGTCACTTAACCTGCTTTACCTAGTTATATTTTTTATTTCTGTTTGCTGCACTTTTTGCATGCCCTGAGTTGCTCTATTGATTATGCTAATTGTGTGTATGCTGCTTATGTGGTGAATCTGAGCTTGAAGTCTACAGTACCTGATAACACAGGAATCATTTTGATATATCAATACCACTGTGGAATTCTGTGGATTCATGATAGTGCTAGAAATTGTTTTTTAATAACAGGAAAAGTAAGAGTCATTGTTGAATACTCTGACAACTTAATTAAAATATTTAGCTTAGCTATTATTGGTCTAAACACTGTGACTGTGTTTGATGGGTCAATATTTTAAACTCATTTATTTAGGAGTGTATTTGAGATTATATGACTTTTGTCATAGCACTGTTACAGAATTAAGAGAAGCGTCTTTATCTCCCTATTAGCCTGTGTTTTTGTGTTTTTAACCCCTGTTTAGTGAAGACTGAAGCCATCCAATCACATATAAAGAGGTGGAGGAACCACTCTTCAGAGGCTAAAGGGGAAAAACAGAGACAGACACTAAATCCAGAAGATACTGATTTCTGGAGAAATAACTTCCAACATATTAATGATGCTTATCTTAGAGGAAGGTCAATTGATCCAGGTCGAGCTACAGATTGGAAAGGCACTCCAGATCAAAGACATTCTGGGACTGGTACACTTCATTTACTCAATCTCTTTACAAAAGAAGGTAAAAGGTACATGTTTTAAGAGCATGACAGAGCCTCAGGTTTATTAGGGTCAGGAAGCATGCCAATTTTTGGTACTTTGAGCACTTTTGAAATATTTGTTTGGAAGATTCCTGGAAAACCAGAAGAACAACCTGATAATAAGGAAACCACACTTGGAATGTTAATAATCCTTAACTGTTTAATTATCTATTTGCTTAAATGTTTGATGGCATAACCCACAATGTTATAGCTATCTAACTAGGAGGTGAGCTGTCTCACTGGGCTACTGACTGATTGGCCCATTGGATAATCGGTGAACAAAGTAATAACTTCAGGCATAATATCTGCTGCTATCAATTGTGTAGTAGTGATTTATTGAGAATTTGATGAACCAAGATAGAGATTGCTGAATATAACAGCTATTACCAGATTTTTGGATTGTTTAATCCTAATATACTTGCACCTAAATTTAGACTATCTTGCTTTTTGTTAACACTTCATTAATTCAGTTAATTCCTATTGATAATTTTAGCTAATAGTAAAATACTATATCATGCCTTTAGAAACAAGAAGTGGGAAGTCATTCTCTGAAGATAAAAACATGATTGACATAGTTCATGATAATGTGAAACCTTCAGGAAATTACCTAAAGGGCCATATGGGTAACAAGGGCTCTAGGAAATTAAGGCTTTTGCCCAGGAAAAATGGGAGCACAGAGACAGACCCTAAGGTGGGAAAGCTTGATAATGTGATAGAAATACTGAAATTGTCTTTGACCACACCCACAGTTTTAACAGAACATTGGAATAGGAATATAAAGGAAGAAAAGACAGACACAAAATCAAAAATGAGTCAACCCCTAATCAGGGTATGTGGAAAAAAGAACAGTCAGTAGGGAAGTTTTTGATTGAACAAAATACTTTGCCCATGGAAGCACTGAATGAAAATAACTCAGTCCTACAAAATACAGACTTAGTTGAGCTACTTAATAAAGAAATATGTAGAATGGTTGAAAGTATAAGAGAAACTATTCAAACAAATAACAGGATTGGGCAGAAAATTAGAGAATTCAGTAGAATAAAACAAGGTTTGAATGGTTCATATTCCCTCAGTGTAACCAAGAATAAGCAAGGGGATAACTCAGAGGGAGAGGATGATGCTGAAATATATTCTAATGAGAATATTTGGCTAGCAGAGAATGAGACCCCATACATGAGCTTCCTGGAAGTAAGCACCCCTTTATTGGAGACACTCACTTGGGAATGCATCACTGCACTACAGGATCCTCTGCTGGCCAACACAGCGATTTCTGAACAACTGATACTGACAAAACAGGATTTATCATTTATAATGGTATGTATTGAAAATAAAAAAAAAGGACTGATTCCATCTTTGAAAAATTCAACCAAAAGGATTTGGTGATAGTGAAACAAGATATAGCATTGAGCTATGATAGAAGGGATAGTCAGATATTGATTCCTGAGGTGAGTGATATATCATTATGTTTAGAAGGGATAGATATTACTGCTACTGACATATCACATTCACCAGTTGTTGGGGCAGAATAGACCATAGAAATTGAATCAGAATTAGTGATGCTTCCAAGAAGATATGAAGCCCCAGATAGATAGCTTGGCAGAAGACACCAGGAGAAAGGACTGCTGTGTGACTTAACTTCTCTGCTGGGACTAAAGTAGAAGAACTTTTGTGTTTGACTTTTAATTTAGGATAAAAAAACTAACATACGAAAAAAAAAGTGTGTGTTTGGGTTAACTGAACTGAATGGGTATCTGAAGAGTTATCTAGGTGTAAATCTCAGATGACTGAAAGGACTTAACTGCTGTGAGGTTTAAATTACTTGTAGAAAGATCTGGTAAGTAGGGGGAGTGGCTTAGCTAGAAGGAAGCTACATTTAAAGACTGCCTTAGAAAGTTTCTGCTAATAGCTTGGCAGAAAACACAAGGAGAAAGGACTGCTGTGTGACTGAACTTCTCTGCTGGGACTATATTGAGCTCCTTCCTTCCCCTCCACCCAAAGCTAGTTCTATTATTATAGGCACAGAATTTGACTGACAACAGGAACTTCCTGTTTAGGGGCAGGAAGTGAGTGATCACAGAACCACCAAGGACCCACCATCCTAGAAGGGCAAGAGTAGCTCTCCGGCCCCCTCTAGCTGCTGGAGGTCTGCCTGGTGAAGTAAGTGGTCTACTGCAAATATAGATATTCTTGTCTCCGAACAGGACAATCGGGAGCTTAAAGGGCACACAGGCAGAAAGTAAGGAGAGGCAGAAAAAAACAGAGGAAAGAGTAAGGATTGCAAACAGTTAAGGGCCAGAAATAAGACATGATTGAGTGGTGCAGTGCAGTGGCTGTGGAGCAGCAGTCTTCCGGGGATGTTCTGGAGGATGCGGTGTTGTCCCATCTGCAGGCACCTCTGGGCTGAGGGAGGAGGTCGCTCATCTCCAGGCTGAGTTGACCAGGATTTGTGAGACCTCCTCTTCCATCCAGGGACCACCAGTGCCACTGCCGCTGCCTCAGAGGTTGCCAAGAAAGAGGAGTGGTTGGACAACAGTGGCCCAGGGAGGTGATGGTGGTGGAACAGAGGCGCATCCTCCCATTGTACCTCCACAATTCCTATGCCATTCTGGCAAAGTGTGGTTCCTCTATGGAGGCACCCACAGTGGAGACCAAGGAGGATGCTGGGAACCTCCACAAAGGAGACCCACAGGAGAGTGGTAGGGGACCCTGCAGGGGAAGGAAACAACTCCTGGTTGGGGACTCCATTGTTAGGAAGGTAGAACTGGGGGAGGAAGGGGAGAGGGAGGTAAGGGTGCCTGCCTGGTGCCATGGCTTGTAGGGACAGGAAGTGAATCCTCAGGATTGCTGGAGCAGCTGCACAGGGGAGGGAGCTGGATGTCTTTGTCCACCTAGGGACAAATGACCTGGCTAAGAAAGGGATTAGAGAAGTGCAGGAAGAGTTTGTGGAATTGGGAAGGGGCCTTAGTCAAGTAGCACGCACGGTAACCTTCTCGGAGGTGCTACCCATCTATGGCATAGGAGAGTCTAGGGTGTTCTGCACCATGGGATTTAATCAGTGGTTGAAAAACTGGTGTGGAGCTCAGGGATTTGGCTTCATTGGGGACTGGGGGTCCACCTGGAGTGATGCAAGCCTATACTGGCATGATGGGCTGCATCTGTCCGGGAGGGGAACCAGGATCCTAGGTGATAGGTTTAAATGCTTCATTGGCAAGCTTTTAAACTATCCAAGGGGGGAGGCACTGGAAAGGAGCAGGAAAATCCTAGCCCCCAAAATAATCATGGTAGTAAGTGTGGCAAACACCAACATAGAGGTGTCGATAGGGAGAAGGGCAGGGTAAATGAAGAAAGGACAAAGGCAAGAAGGACAGGGATGGGGCAAAGGGAGTAAGGCCATCAGGAAATGGAGGGTAATGAGTACCAATGCCGTAGTCTGGGCAACAAGCTCCTGAGCTGATGGCCTTAATGGAAGAGGGATGCCTGGATATCGTAGCAGTCACAGAAACATGGTACACAGAGAACCATGACTGGGATGTTAATATACCAAGGTACATAACCTACAGGAGAGACAGGCAGGGAGAAGAGTGGAGGAGTAGCTCTCATGTAAAGGAAGGGATAAAAGCAACTGAACAAAAGAGTAAACAGGAGGAGAGGAGGCACTGTGGGTCACCTTGGAGACTGGAAAGGGCACCACAATCAGCTCAGGGTTGTGTACAGACCCCATGTCAGGGGAAGGAATGGACAAGGATATGATAGAAGGCTTCTTAGAATGGCAGAGAAAGGGAGATACTGTTGATGGGAGACCTGAATATGCCAGATGTTAACTGGAGCACATTTGCTGCAGCCACATCCAAGAGCAGGGCCATTCGTGATGCCCTACAGGTGGCAGGCATTAGACAGCTAGTTTCAGAACCCACTTGTGAGGGAGCAATCTTAGACCTCATACTCTCAAATGGGGGCAGTGATAGGATCTCAGATCTAGAAGTGGGTTGCCATCTGGAGACAAGTGACCATCAAACAGTGTGGTTCATGTTAAACTCAGCTACAGAGTCAAGCCATACAAAAGTGAGGGTACTGGACTTTAGGAGGGCTGACTTTGGCAAGATGGGAGAGTGCCTCAGAAAAGCACTAGCAAACAGACTCGAAGGAGGTGTGAAGCAACAATGGGGAATTATCAAAACTGCCATCACAGAGGCAACAAGCCTTTGTGTGAAGCAAATGAACAAATCAAATTGAAAGAAAAAGCCACTATGGTTCTCAAAAGAGGTGGCTGTGAAAGTCAGGAAGAAAAGATAGCATTCTGGAAGTATAAGGAAACACAGAAGGAGCTGGACAGATCTGTACCAGTTAAGGCAGAAGGAAGCAGGAAGGGAAGTCAGAATAGCAAAGGCCCAAACTGAGGAAAAGATAGCCAACTCAGTTAAGAAGGGGATAAACCTTTTATAGGTACATCAGCGAGCGTGAGAAAGACAAAGGAGGGATAGTGAGGCTGAATAGAATGAACAGTGGGTGGGCAGAGGGGACAGTGAAAAGCAGGAATACTGAATGAATATTTCTGCTCAGTATTCACAAAAGAGGAGGGGAAGTGCCTAATCCAATTAACAGAAGCACTCTTGATAGGGGGTCGATCCCAGTCCTTTCATAGAAGAAAGAGTTCTGCAAGAACTCCAAAACTGAAGGTGGACAAAGCAATGGGTCCTGATGGAATTCACCCCAGAATTCTAAAAGAATTAAGGAGGAACTAGTGAAACCACTGGCTACTCTTTTAATAAATCATGGGAGGATGGTGTGTATCTGAGGACTGGAGGAAGGCGGATGTGATTCCCTTCACAAAAGTGGGTCCAAGACAGAGGCAGGAAACTACAGACCTGTCAGTCTGTGGTAGGGAAAGTGATGGAGTCACTTCTGAAGGAAAGAATAGTCGAGTACCTAGAGGCCAGTGGAGCACAGGACCCAAGACAGCATGGGTTCACAGTGGGAAGGTCATGTCAGACGAATCTAATAGATTTCATTGACTGGGTGACCAAAGTAGTAGACCAGGGAGGGGCTGTGGACATGGCCTACCTAGACTTTAGCAAGGCATTTGACACAGTCCCACACAAAAGATTAATAGTCAAATTAACCAGCCTGGGAGTGGGACCCAGGGTGGTAGCGAGGGTAAAACATTGGCTGGACAACAGGACACAGAAGGTAATTGTAAATGGAGTCCATTCTGAAGAAAGGGGGGTTGCTAGTGTGGTACCGCAGGGTTCAGTATTGGGTCCAGTCCTTTTTAATGTCTTCATCAGTGACATTGCAGAGGGACTGGAAGGAAAAGTAGGCCTTTTTGCAGATGACACAAAAATCTGCAACAGGGTTGATACACAAGGAGGCGTGGAAAGGATGAAAAGGGACTTGGCAAGGTTGGAGGAATGGTCAGAAGTATGGCAGCTAGGATTCAATGCAAAGAAGTGCAAAATAATGCACCTGGGAAACAAGAACCCAGGGGAAGAATACACAATGGGTGGGGAAGTAGTAACAACAACAAAAAAGGAAAGGGACCTGGGGGTAATCATATCAGATGACCTTAAGGTTAGCAAGCAATGTGAGAAGTCAGTAGGGAGGGCTGGTGGTATACTGGGATGTATAGGGAGAGGCATCAGCAGCAGAAAACAAGAAGTTGTTATCCTCTGTACAGACAGTTGGTGAGACCCCATCTGGAGTACTGTATCCAGTTCTGAGACCCCATCTCCGCAAGGACATAGACAGGATAGAGGCAGTCCAGAGGAGGGCAACTAAATGGTAGAGTCTGCAAGAGAAGCTGTATGAGGAGAGACTAAAGGAGCTTAATATGTATACCCTTGAGGAAAGAAGGGAGAGGGGGGACATGATAGAAACTTTTAAGTACCTCAGTGAAATCAACAAAGTCCAAGAGGGTAGCATTTTTCAGAAAAAAAGACTTGCAAGAACAAGGGGACACAATTTAAAGATAGAAGGATGGCGGTTCAAGGGCAATGTGAGGAAGTATTATTTCACAGAGAGGGTAGTGGATGCATGGAACAGCCTTCCTGAGGAGGTTGTGGGGTCTAAAACTGTGGGAGAATTCAAGAATGCATGTGACAGACATAAGGCAATTCTTGTGGGGTGGTAGGAAGAAATAGGCTGTTGGTTAACTAGGATCTGCGGCCTATCCTGTAGGTAGGGAAATGAGCAGACTAGATGGGCCTAGCGGTCCTTATCTGCCATCAAAGTCTATGTTTCTATGTTTCTATAGAATAATAGAAGAATTAAGGGCAAGAAACCCTCAAATATGGGAAAATGGGTTAAACCAAGAAAAGAGGAGAAAGGAAAGTATTTGAAATAAATTAAAGTACGAGTACCCTCAATAAAGTGAAAGGGGCAATTGATGAGGAAACAAAAGCAAGTAATGGACAAAAATAGGAAAACAAAACACAGTTATCAAGTTAAAAGAAGAGAAGAAAAAGTCTGCTAAAATAAGCAAAAATAAACCTAATAAAAAGAAATATCTCCAGAAATTAGGATCTGAAATTAAGGAAGGTAGGCCAACAACGTAGGTTAAGAAGAAGGGGGAGGAAAAAAAAGAGATAAAAAATAAAACAGCTCATGGCAGACCAAAAATAAAGCAAAAACAAAATCGTAATGAAAAATCAGATAGGCACATAGTAAGTACAGTAGAAGGGAAAGAAAATGGCAAATTAAAAGAGGCTGTTAAAGCAAAACAAGAGGTAGGTGAATATGAAAATAATCTTAAAGACCTCATGAAAAGAACTTTGGAAACTGACTTTGTATTACCTATATTTAAAATCTCATTAATGCCAGATGAGACTGAGATAAAACTGAACTCCCATTTAAACTACTCTTGGAGACAGTTCTGCAAGGAAATAGGAGATATGACAACTTTATGGACAAAATGAGTGCAATAAGACAGTTACCAAATGCAGAATTGGTTTTACTGCTCTCTGATCAATTCTATGTTCGGAAAGTAATAGAAAATCAAAAAGAAAAAAAATGAGAGATCTAGGCTTTGAGATGGACAGTGTGGTAAGCATTAAAACTATATTTCCAGAATATTACTTAGATAATAAGAATCAATCTAAGAAGGGAAGTGATTTTCCAATTTCAATTTATGGAACTGAAAACTTTTTGAATGAGACAAAATATCATTTGCAATCTAAAGTGGTGGATTTGTTACAAAATCTCTTAAAAGATAATAACCTGCTCAAGATGGTTAAAAATGTTAAGAGATGTCAAAGGAGAAGGTCAAATAAAGGTCTGGGTAAGGAATGGAATTGATTATGACTTTATTCTAACCAAAACTGAAAGGTTAGATAGATTTGATATTAACTTGAATGGGGAGAACAAAGTGGTCAGAAACAAGTGGAAGGACCCAACTAATGATCAATGGTTGAATTTAATAAAGACTGCTAATAGATTTCAAGTATTGCAGTACATTGAAGATGACTGACAGTAAGATGGAAACATTAGAATAGCTCCAGGACCCATTGGTATAAATGATTTCAACATCCTATCATGGAATGCAGCTGATCTATGGGAAAGCCTGGTAGCCCCCTTGTTTATGATATATTTAAGGCAATGCAGTATTATATGCTTACAAGAAATTTTAAATAACAAGGAAATTAATTTTTAATGGCTATAAAATGTTATACAAAAAGGCTACAAGCATAAACAAATTTGGTAGGCTTTCTGGAGGCCTGATAACTTGGAGAAAAATATCAGAACAAGTAGAGCGTAATGAAATAATATTTGACTCAGATCACATACTTCTAATTTTTAATAAATTAAATAATAAGAAATTCATTCGTATTAATGCTTATTTCCCCTCTTTGGATCCAGATATGAAAATAAAAATGATATATGGAAGCTAACATCATCAATAGAAGAGTGGATTCTGAAAGAACCTGAAGTTGGAATTATAATTGTAGAGGATTTTAATGCTAGGGTGGGGCACAGCCTGGAGCCCACAAGAGAAATATGTGAGGTATGTGCAGCCCAGGGTCCTCATGACCTAAATATGGAAAGGAAATCCAAAGATACAAAGGGGTGTGACAGAGGAAATAAATTGGTGAGAGAGTTGGAAGAAAATAACTTTCTATTAATCAATGGGCAATCAAAGGGAGATCACCAGGGAGCATTCATTTATATGGGATCTCGGGAAGATTCTATAATAGATCACTGTTGGGTTTTGGTAACTATAATTATATTTCTACTGGAGCTGTCAATGGGTACAAGATCAGAAAGTGAACATAGCCCACTGGAGATCAAATGTCAATTAGGATTAGGGAAGAGGAAAATAAAAACAAAGATGATAAGGGTAAAGAAGGGGATACAATGGGATTTATTAGAACATTACAAATCAATTAAGCTGTTAATAGAGCATGGGATTAGGGAAGAAGTTCTGGATATAGTTTATTGCAGAACTCCAGAACAACCCATTGAGACATATACTAGAGTCATGAAAAAGATTTCTTCAATTATTATTAAAGTATCCATTTTTAAAGAAAAGAGGGGAAGCAAATGGTATGATTGGGAGTGTAACAATCAAAAAGAGAGATCAATAAGTGAGCTATAAATACCCAAAGGTGCCATACTAAGGATAACAAACAAAAGCTGAACAGATTAAGGAAAACTTATAAAACATTATTGGAGACAAAAAGAAATATTTATAGAAAGACACTCTTTTTCGAGAAAGCAGCCTGGGCAAAAAATAATAAAAAATATTGGTGAATGGTTGTTAATGGATGGGATAACATTCCTGATGCAGTGGAAAACCATATAGACCCCAGCACTTGGGAAAATTATTATAGAAATCTTTTTTATGACTCAGAACTGGGAAAAGATAACCAGTTAAACAGTAACTGGATACCACTTAGAGAAATAATTGCAGAAGAGGAAATCAAATTAGCTATTAACACAGCAAAAAGCCATAAGGCCCCAGGGCCAGATGGAGTCCCCATAAATATTATCCTGAATAACTCTGGGCTATAGATCCCAATCTTAAAGATTTTGTTTAACAGCATAATAGAAACTGGCAGTATACCCCTAATTTAGAAAGAAAATATTATAGTCCCTATACACAAGAAAGATGATAAGGCGAACCCTGGTAATTATAGGATGATAAGTTTACTAGATACAACACAGAAATTATTTACTAAAATTCTGTATAGCAGACTGATGATTTGAATTAATAATAAAATAATTCTCAATGACACGCAAGTGGGCTTTATGCCAGAACATTGTACAACAGACCAGTGTATGATATTAACACATCTTGTACATAAATACATTTACATTAAAAACCAAAAATGTTTCTGTGTGTTCATCGACCTGAAATCAACTTTTGACATGGTCAATAGGGTAAAGTTATGGGAAACACTAGAAAATTATGAATTAGACCCATTGATAATTAATATGTAAATAATTTTGTATTGAGACAATCACACATCTGTAAGGTATAACAAAGAGGGAGATAGCACTACAAAATTTCCATCTAATATTGGATTGAAACAGGGTTGTGTTTTGTCTCCTAAATTATTTAATATCTTTCTTAATGGTGTTCTGGATGGGTTGAGTGACCCTGGGCTGCACATTCCCAAATTGGGCTCTAGGCAGTGCCCCTATCTGGCATATGCAGATGATGTTATCTTAATGGCAACAAGCTATCTGGGAATCAGGAGAAGCCTCCAGAAATTGTATGAGGAATGCAATAGGTTGCTTTAGAAATGAAGTTTGAAAACTGTAAATACGTGATATTTAAAATAGTTTTCCTGTGAAAACTGGTAAAATATGTGACTTAAACTGTAACAAACACAAGATTAAGCATGTTGAAAATTTCTGCTATTTGGGAATGGAGTTCACTTATAATTTGAAGTGGTAAGAACATATTGAAAACATAACTCAAAAGGTAAAGCGATTAGCCCCTTCAATAGAACAATTTACATATAAATTTGGGGGACAATCTGTTAAAGGTTCTGTCAGGGCATTTAACACCAAAATAAGGAGTCAGATTTTATATGGAGCAGAAATATGGGGACAAGACAAGTCTGATGTGCTGGAATCAAATATGAATACATTTTATAAAAGATTACTGGGGCTACCATGTTGTGCTGCTTCAATTATGACTGGCTTGAAACTGGGCAATTACCAATTAGATGTAACATTGAACAGAGATCATCCATTTATTGGATAAAAGTGTGTAACATGCATAGTGAGAGACTTCCCAGAATATGTCTGGAGGAAACATTACTCTACAATCAATTGGGATTTACTTACCCTAGCCTCCATGCACTGGAGAAGATTATAAAACCTTATGGACTTCTACAGTGCATAGTTGAAAGCTATAGGACCCCACTAAAGGACATACAGGAAAAAATTTAAATAAGAATTCAGGACATTCATATTCAAAATGAGATGAGCCTAGCAAAATGTGTTAAACTAAGTTATTGGTTGGTGGCAAACATGAAAAGAGAAATTGGGATAGAACAATATCTATGTAAACTAAAAAATTCCTAATTAAGGAAATCCTATACTAAGTTCAGATTTGTTTACATAGCCAAACCTTGAGAACTTTTTATGGGAAAACAAATCTGAATTTATGTGCCTGTAAACTGGGTGAATATGATCCAGTACATTTACTTTTGCTCTGTCCTTTATACAATAAGGAGAGAAAATTGTTATTAGGAGATACACTTGTAATTTTAGATATGGAACTGCAATATCAAGTTAATTATTTATTAAAAACTGAGGATGTTAAATTATTAGAGAAAACTGCAAGATGTTGTAGAGTTATAGAAAGGAAAAAATCACATATACATAAGGAGCATAAGGGCAAATGTTGTGCAACACAATAAGTTGCAGTTTATTAAAGACTATTGTGTAACACGTAAACTGTTTGTAACAAGTTTCATGGATTTAATTGTAATGATTGATATATGTACAGTATATTTACATCATGTACTAATTGTAATGACAATTGTATTTGTCAATAATAAATCTTCTTTGACTTTGACATCTTAGCTCATCATCATCATGGATATCAAAATGACTTTGTAGAGAACCTGTGGAGCCAGCAAAGAGACCAATGTTGTCTTTAATAAATAGAAAACATTCCACATTTTCAGGAAACAAATGGTTGCACTGTTCCAAAGCAACACTACCAGTGGTACTGGTGATTCTCTTAGAATAGACACTGGTCAGAGGGCAACACAAATTTAAAACAGAAACTTTGCACAATGCAGGCCAGATTTTTCTTTTATATAACCAATATTTCAAAGGATCATATTGTGTGCTGAGTTTCCTGTGGACTTGAAGATATCCTTCTACCACAGTGGTAGCAGTATGACCTTGGCCAACAAAGGAATAATTAGTGCCTTTATTAATATCATGTAACCTTGACCAAATGGCACCATGTTCATCTTTTCCATTGAAGGTTTTGTCTGTTTACAGTGGGGTTTGAGAGAGTACATGCTAACTCAGTTCTGAAACCAAAGTAGCATCATTCCTTTCATCTGACACTTTTTCAATGAGTAGGTCTTTATACCTGCTAATGTCAGTGAAGCCAGAGGGGAGAAAGGATGCTAAGTTAGCTTTAAATTGAGGGTCTAACATTGTAGAAACACTATAATGTTATAAGTCTAACATCATTAACATTATGGGGTTCACTTTCAGGGGCATAGTTATGTAGCCCACCTGTCACTTGGGGTTACAAGAATCCCACCTAGATCTAGTGGACGGCAGGGAAGGAAGCTAGTGAAACACCAGTCAAATAGATTTCACACTGTCTCACTCTGTCCTCATTCTCAGCTGAGCTGGAGGGATGACATCATATAGAATTCTCGCAGCAGCATAAGCCACATTGGAATGTTGCAGCTAGGAGTTAAGTTAGAACATTGGGGTTTTCAAAGGCAGTCTGTAGCAGTCCGTGGAAGAGTTTTGTGCAGTCTGTGGTGGAGGGAGGAGGTGCACTGCAGTTGGCAGTCCCTCATAGGCCTTGGCTCTGTAATAGAGCTACCTTTGTAGTGTGTTTGTTCTCACCCTTGATAGAGACACAGAAGATACCTGCTTGAAGTGGTTGAGACCGTCCCCCAGTGGTTCCAGTGCCCCAACCCTGAGAGGGATGGGGGAACAAGACCAGCTCTTCAGGGGCAATTCCCCTGTTGAAAGGAAAATAAGCTGCCTGGAAGATTTGTGCTGAGGGACCCAGAAGTTTGCATTTTTCCAGAGAGAAGCCTGTGGGCACCTGCAATCCAAGGTGAGTCTGCTCTGCCAGAGAGCCATGTTTCACCAAGACTGATGTGTTAAGTATCTGCTACTGTGGGTCAGGAAAGGACAGAAAAGTACAGTACCTAAGTTGTGTATGGCTTCAAATGAATCTAATCAGTGGGGGTCTACAGGGATGGACATAGCCACTTAAAGAGCGTTACAAGTCAGGACACTATTTTCAAGACACAGTAGAATGTTAAATGTGACAAACATTTCAAGATAGCATTCTATAAACCAAGAGGTTCACAAGGAAAGGTGTTGATTCAAAATAAATGGCCTGGTATGAATTTGAGGACAAAAGGTGGAGACCCTCCCATCTGGAGGATCCAGATTTACCTCTACGGATTTACATTGGGCACCTATAGCTTTCTTCCAGGCACTTGGCCAGTGTTCGTAGAAAGTACCCAGATGTGGGATTGAGGATGATGATGATTTCCCTTATGGAGCTAGGAAGTGCTCATGGGTGGTAGAGGGATCCACCAGATAAATATCCATGCTATATGGAAAAATGTCCAAGTGCTGGCCGGTGTGCCAAGCCAGGGAGTTCAAGAGAGAGAGAGAGTGAGAGTACCAGTTTGGGCTGAGAGCCCAGTGTGTTCAGAAACCGGAGGGTAGTTGTGATGATGATGAAGAAGATGTGTTCTGACCTCAAAAGTTCTGTACAACCAGTGAGTGTAGCCCTGTGGGGGCCCATCCAGCTTTGTATTCCTGTGAGTGTATGTGTGAATAAAAGCCCCACTTTAGAATCCCACTCCTAGTTTTTGCTTCCTGTGTCCGGAGTTACTTGGGTGCCCCTGTCCAGGAAATACAAACCTAGACCTGGTGCCGAGTGAATATTTTCTCCCTGAAGCCAGACTCTCCTGGTAATGGGTACAAAAATGGAGGCACCATGGCGCTAAATAAAATAACATCAACCCAGGACATGGGGGGTTACAAAATTGGAGTCTACCACTGGGATTTGGGTTTGAAACCTTGAGAGAGAACACAAAACATTTGCTCAGATTAGGGCTAGAGTTTTTTCTGTCTGGCAGTAGGTAGGCCAAAAAGTAGAAGTATTGCCATCTAAATGTCCTGCTGAGTGCTGCTGTTCATGTGCTGCTGTAATTGTGCCACCAGTTTACCGAGGAGCAGTAAAGCCCAAAAGTGTATGCCCTCGTTCTGCATCAAAGTTATAACATTTGCCAGCTTTTTAAACTGTTGTGTGACAAGAAAAGTGTGGAAAACTGTGGGAAATAAACAGTGATTTGTGCCCTAGATGTTGGAAGTGCTTGTAGTATGGACAGAGAGAGTCGCTAAATGAAATGCCATGAAAAATGGTTGAAATGGTTCTCCCGCCGAGGAGTTATAGTTGAGAAAAAAAAAAGTGGGGTTTGCAGTTTAAATTTTGTTTGCTCAACAATCACCATGGAGGAGAAGAACTCGAGAAGGAAGAGGCTCATTTGCATGGCGTCAAGTGATTGGTGAGACTGCAATCAGTCCCGCCCCAAGCCAACTCTAGAGTGACTGCACAGTGTTTGAGAGAGAGAATGAGAGAGAGTGTGTGAACAGGCTTGCAAGGAGAAGCATCGCAGTGACTGAAAACATTATAAAAGTAGTAAAATCAGACTTTTCCATTTCAATTGGGCTCAACCCGGATTCCGATATGTCTGAGAAGAGAACAAGGTGTTCAGAGGAACAATCGACAGGACTACCAGCCCACTTCATTCCAGAGGCCTCCAAAACTGGCTGTAGGCCGGAATTTTTTCCATTGCAATAACCAGCTACTGATCAAGTGAGTACCAACTTAAAAGCAACTCAAACTGTATGTGATTTTAACTAAAGCCAGCTGAATCTATGTGTAGCAGTGCGATCACTTTGCAAAGAAGGACTGTGTCATAATTGTGGGTTCAGCAACAGTATAATTTTCAAAGCCATGTGAAAGACTGTGAGTTGTATGAAAAATGCAGCAAGAAATACAGGCAATCCTGTGCAATGAAATACTGTGGCTTTAAGGACTTTTAAATAAGAACAGTGAGCTACAGCAAGTAAAAAGTCCAGTAGAAATCATATAAATGTGCCAGGAGAGCAGACAGTGTAGTTAACCAGTCTGAGTGATCTTAATCAGTGGAGTGTGTAAATCGGATGCACAGTGGCTTGAGTCATAAACAGAACATTGATGCGCAGGAGTGCTCTTGCCGCCATTACAGGGTGGGGTAGTAAAGTAAACACAGCAGCAGAGGAGCCATTTTGTAGAAGTGTTTTCCAAAAGAGTGGTACCTGAGATAACAGTGAGCTTTTGTTTTCTCTGCAGTCATGGCTTTGGGATCAGCCCGCTACCCGGATCATGCCCGGGCTACGATAGTAGAAGAAGTAAACAGATTGAAAGATATTGAGAAATGTTACTACGGGGGATGGTTGCTGCCTCATGTGGCAATTCCTGGATATCCAGTAAGAGTGTGCATAATGTGCTTAAAGGCTGGAAGGGATGTCTTCATGATTCCTCACTGTTCGGGGTGTCTGGAGAGACATGGCTTAACCAAAGCAGCCAAGATTCATTTGGCTCCCACATGGACAAAGATTCAAGAACCTGCAGTTGGCAGCACACAGCACCAGTTAAAGCCTGTTGAAGGAGGCCCAGTAGAGTGAAGCATGAAGCAGGAGGGTGCAGAGCTACAGACAGAACAAAGTACTGATGTATCCGAGTCTGAGTCACAAAGAGACACAGTGGAGGGAGCATCAGCAGACCCTTGGAGAGAGGAGCCTAGCCCAAGTCTCATAGGAGAAGATGAGATGAGGGAGACTTTTGAACGGGAGGTGTCATCCTCTGCACCCAGCGAGGAGTGGATAGCCTCAGGAGTGGGGATGACTGCTCAATCCTGGGCTCAGATCCTCAGCAAGAAAGAGGATGATGGGGAATTGATGTGGCCTTATGAAGAAGGTACAGATCCACAGCCTCAGGCTCTTGCCTCAGAGGAGTGAATGGAAGAAGAGAGTGGTGGCTCCACAGCCCTGTCCCCACAAGGAGGAGTCAAAGATCCATTCTACATTGCATTGAGTATGCGTAGCTGGCAGAACCAGGACTGGCCATCCTCAAGCCAGGCCAGAGGTCTCAGGTTGACCAAGTGTAGTAAAGAGAAAAGACTGGTTCGTAGGAAGGTGAATGAGATCTATGCAATATTCTTTCCTAACTTTCCTCATAGAGTCTGGGAGGAGAATGAAATAAACAGGAAAGCCTGGATAGTGGAAGAGGCCACAAAACATGTGCATCCTGATGCAAGCAGATATGTCGGAGACAGTGTGTTACAAGTAAAATTCAGACAGTGGATAGTGGGCAGGACACTGTTTATAGACACTGTTCGAATCGTGGATGGAGAGGGCAATGAAACCTTTCACAATGTGAATTATGAGCACCCAGACGGGGTAATAATTCTTGCACCTGACCCACTATGCTATTTACCACAGTGTATACAAAGTCCTGTAAATGTGCCCGTGCCTACCAAGTGGAAAGCAGAGGAGTGGTAGCCAGTGCTGCCATCCAGCCATTGCCATACCTATGTTCTTCTGCCAGTCTGGTGTTCCAGGAACCAGGTGCCCCAGATTCATCAGCCTTGCAGTGTACAGGCTTTCCAGATTCCTTTGACTGGCTTACCAGATGACTTCAGACCCAGAGAGGACACCAGCCCAGCTGTATCCTGATTCATCACCAGAGATTTCAGATGACTTCAGACCAGCTGTTTCCTGTCCTGTTTACAAGGTTCCATCTCCTAGATGACATCACCCCAGCAATTTCCAGATGTGCCATCCTGTTATTTTTAGAAAGATGTCTGCCCAGCTGCATCAGAAGAATGCTGCCAGGGAGAGTCTTCAGCAGAAATCCAGGTTTCATATTGATTTCATTCTTCAAGGGACTGGTAAGTCCAGACTTTTCTATTTTAATGACACTACAGTACACACCCTACACCTAGCAGACTTCAGACTGTTTGAACTGTCCTCAAAGACTCTTCCCTTCGGGATTACAGTCCTACCAGAACTATGCTTCACCGGGCTCTGGCCCAGGAGAGACTTTTTCTTGGACTTGCCTTCAGGCACTGTTGTCACGAGATGGGACATTTAGGGCACTCCATCCCCAATTAATGTGAACTGTAAATAATGTCATTGTTTTCTACTGTTTTTACTGTTTTTCTATTATTCTATCAAAATTATTTTGGGGGCTCTCCAGTGTTTAGATGGTAGGGGTTAGATAGTACTGCGTTGGCAGAATAGGGGTTGTGTTTGTCTTTTTTCTTGCAGGTGTTCCTGAAGAAGACAGGAAAAGAAGACAAGAAGAGAAGACAAGAAGAAGATGAGGGACTCAGTGGAGTCCTTAGTGTGCTTTAACAGTAGTAGAGTTTAAAGTACAGTGTTGTTGTTGTGTTTAACTTTTCCTTCCACAAGTATGGTTGTTGGGGAGTGTGGGAGTAATACCTAGGGTATAGAATTAGCTCCTTGTAGTTTGGATGCAGGTGTCCCAGGTTGGGGGGAGGTTCCCCTGCGTGTTTTTGGGTAATTTTGGATTTGGTCAGTTAGGTTTTCCCTAGAAGACATGGGGGGATAGACAGGCTGTGACTCTGACCTGCAGTAGGGGGCCACAGTACTGATCTATTGAGGGCTATGCTCTCGACAGTTCTACCAGGGCCACTAGGTGTCCATAGAAAGATCATAGAGTAGAGGCTGATATGTCAGCCGATGGCCTCTGAGCCCATAGTGTTGCCTGCCTCTGCCTAACACATGGTAGGAGAGGGCCTGATCACTCCTCTCCATAGATAGCACAGAGGGTAGGATGGTCTAGGCCGGGTAAGTAATGACTTGGGACAGTAATTTTCCTGGCCGAGGGTGGGTGTAACCCCCCTGTCACCCAGGGTTACAAGAATCCCACTTAGATCTAGTGGCAGGCAGGGAAGGCAGCTAGTGAAACACTAGTTAAATGGGTTTCACACTGTCTCACTCTGTCCTCAGGCTCAGCTGAGCTGGTGTGATGACATCATATAGAATTCTCGCAGCAGCATAAGCCACATTGGAAGGTTGCATCTGGGAGTTTGGTTAGAATGTTGGGGTTTTCAAAGGCAGTCGGTAGTTGTCTGTGGAAGAGTGTTGTGCAGTCTGTAGTGGAGGGAGGAGATGCACTGCAGTTAGCAGTCCCTCATAGCCCTCAGCTCTGTAATAGAGCTACCTTTGTAGAGGGTGTGTGTTCTCGCCCTAGATAGAAACACAGAAGATACCTGCTTGAAGTGGTTGAGACTGTCCCCCAGTGGTTCTAGTGTCCCATTCCTAAGAAGGATGGGGGGAACAAGACCAGCTCTTCAGGGGCAATTCCCCTGGCCCTGCTGAAAGGAAAATAAGCTGCCTGGAAGATTTGTGCTGAGGGACCCAGAAGTTTTGCATTTTTCCAGAGAGAAGCCTGTGGGCACCTGCAATCCAAGGTGAGTCTGCTCTGCCAGAGATCCATGTTTCACCAAGACTGATGTGTTAAGTATCTGCTACTGTGGGTCAGGAAAGGACAGCCAAGTACAGTACTTAAGTTGTGTTTGGCTTCAAATAAATCTAATCAGTGGGGGTCTACCAATGGACATAGCCACTTAAAGAGCGTTACAAGTCAGGACACTATTTTCAAGAGACAGTAGATTGTTAAATGTGACAAGCATTTCGAGATAGCATTCTACAAACCAAGAAGTTCACAAGGAAAGGTGATGATTCCAAATAAATGGCCGGGTATGAATTTGGGAACAAAAGGTGGGAGACCCCCCCCATCTGAAGGATCCAGATTTACCTCTACGGATTTACTTTGGGCACCTATAGCTTTCTTCCGTGCACTTGGCCAGTGTTCGTAGAATGTACCCAGATGTGGGATTGAGGATAATGACTTCCCTTATGGAGCTAGGAAGTGCTCATGGGTGGTAGAGGGAGCCACCAGATAAATATCCATGCTATATGGAAAAATGTCCAAGTGCTGGCCGGTGTGCCACACCAGGGAATTCAAGAGAGAGAGAGAGTGAGAGTACCAGTCTGGGCTGAGAGCCCAGTGTGTTCAGAAACCAGAGGGTAGTTGTGATGATGATGAAGAAGATGTATTCTGACCTCAATAGTTCTGTATGACCAGTGAGTGTAGACCCGTGGAAGCCCTTCCTGCTTTGTATTCCTGTGTGTGTGTGAATAAAAGCCCCACTTTAGAATCTCACTCCTGGTTTTGACATTCAAAATTTTTGCTTCCTGTGTCCAGAGTTACTTGGGTGCCCCTGTCCAGAAGTACAAACCTAGCCCTGATGCCGAGTGATTGTTTTCTCCCTGAACCCAGGCTCACCAGGTAATGGGTACAAAAATGGAGGCACCATGGTGCTAAATAAAATAACAACAACCCAGGACCTGGGGGCTGCAGTTAGCTTTTTGATAAGAGACACAGTGTTAACTTCCTCAAGAAATATTATCTTCTGTATTTCAAGTTTGTTCCTAAGAAGGAATACTAGTGCTATTAGTTGACACAAACATCCAGGAGAGGAGTGCTGTGATCTATGCAGTACTGTCCAGAAAAGGGGTGACCAGTACCCATTGTAAACTACTTAATCCAAGGCTCTGTAGCACTCATGTGCCATTACAAATTTCAGGCAGAACCAGATAGCCAGTGCAACATATTTTATTAACCAAAATAAAGTGACACAAAAGCACAGGCACATTCATAGATCAAACAGGCTACTGAGTGTTAGTTATAATGAGAAACGCTGCTAAACCAGTCACCCTGGCACTTCAACACTTACGAGTCTTCCTCAGGGATGTGGTTAGTGGGAATCTCTCCGAACAATTAAGCAGGCATCGTATGAATATTTATAATATTGATTTCATTTTTCTAGGCAGCTATCCCATTAAACCCTGCTACTGTAGTCTGTCTAAACTTTGTTCAAACTTGATTTAGCTGAACAGTAGTGTGCTAAAAGTTCCTTAATATGCTTTCTACCTATATGTGCCCTCTTTAACTGTTAAAAAAGAACCTGTGACTATTATCAAAAACCATACAAAAGTTGTACGCAGTCCAGAAGAAGAATTGATTGTATCAATTATGTACAAAAATTAAAATTGTGAATGTCTGCAGCTTAATTCCAGCATGTAATGATATCATGACTCATTACACAATTTAAACTGTTACTGCCTTTTTCTTGTCTCAGCTAAAGCACACAGACATGTCATATATGTGCCTTTATATATTAACATGGTTCTGTTTAATATATAACTATGTCTATTTATATGTTTGATTGTTATTTTTATTTATTTACTTACTTAATTTTTGATAACTGGGAAAGTGCACTAAACACAAAAGTGACTGTTTTCAGGCATGACCCAGGAGGTTACAACATCAACAGAAAAAAAAAAACAGTGATGATACAGTACAATATAGGAGTACAACATACTAGGGATAGAATTAAAATCGATAACAATTTGAGCAATTTGATGTGACTGGAGAAACATTCCGATGTACTTCATATCAGAAGTGAAAGTAAGTGCATATACTATAGCATTTAAAAATATAGTAAAAATGGATAATTGTTTGAGCAATTGGTGTAACCAGGAGACAATACAGACATTTTGTATATCAAAGCATAGCAAAGGTAAGTGCACAAATAACAGTTGATTATCAATCTAGGCATCAACTCTATTCTACAAAACTGGCTATAACAAAGAATATGACACCAAAGAGGAAACAAGTAGGTAAGAAGGAATGAGGTAGTAAGACCTCATGAAGAGAAAGTGGGGGGGTAGGGAGAGATATGTAAGAGGTAAGGTAGGAAGGGAGTGGTAAGACAAATAGAAACTATGAGGTATAAGTACCGGAGGAGGACACTGAGACACTAATAGCATAGGGGGTCAGGAATCTAGGGTGGTTTAAAACAATTGCACTGTGTACTCTCAATAAGCAGAGAGCGATGCCTCTTTTTAAATGAGGCATGGCTAGGTGACTGGCATATTTCAGTGGGTAGCGAGTTGCAGTAACTGGGGGCCATGTAGGAAAGACATGTTTTATCTTTGGAAGTGTTATTTCTGGGAATGTGGAGTAAGGAAAGATCAGCAGAACAGAGACCATAGGAGGTGGTCTGTGGGGTGAGTGCAGCAGCGAGAGAGCTAGGCATACTGGACCTCAGGATTCCATGCAGAAGGGCCCCAAGAGCAAGGAACCAGTGAACCATTGGAGGGGGTCAATTAAGGTCTGCATAGAGCAGGCAGTGATGTTTTAACTTAGGGGATGCACAGGCATAACGACATATATTATTATAGGTTATGTCCCATTTGTGTAGGGAGGCTTCAGATGTATTGCTGTAGATTGAAGTTCCGTATGCAAGGGATGGGAGAATTATAATTGATAGTTGCTAGTTTCATACTTTTTGCATTCATACACATAGAAGTGCTGCTGCTCAGTGCTGAGCTCTATCACACACACACACACACATACACACATTACTCTCACTGTCAATTTTCAGGAAGCCAATTAGTAATTGACAATGTATAGTCCTTTTGCAGCCACATCACATCCATCCTGGGTTTTCAACTAGGTTTTCAAAGACTGTTTTCTTATTGCTGTTTTCTGTCTCTGTTTTATATCCAATTACTCTCTTTATGTAGCAACAGAACTGCCACATCCATGTGTCATTTTTTTAGTAATTCTGCTCTATGTTCTTAAAGTTATTTCTTTGTATAACTGCCATTTTTCTGATGACAACTTCTCTGTAGTTCAAAAGCTTAAAAACTCAGTGAGTCTTTTGTTGGGTCAATAAACATGATCAAATCACCCATTTTGTTCATCCAAGCAGAACGACATTAACTTCCAAATGTAAACCAAAAAATTAGATGACTTCCAATACTGCAATCATGGAAGTCAATAAATCATAGATTTTACAGAAATAAATTGTATTTTACCTCTAATATTTGTGTTAACACACATAAGTTGATCTTTTCTAGAATAATGACTTCCAAAATGTGGGATCTGGGAAGTATTTTGACTCCCAACCCCCAAACTGGAATGACTTACAGATTTTGACTAATGGAAGTCTTAGACTTCCACTAAAAATAAGTTAACTGAACCCCTGGGTCCAGGTTATTGTTATTAAGCCAGTTCTTAAATTCAGATATTTCCCAAATGTCACCTTTCATGTACATATTATATCTTCAATGATTCTACACTAGTACCTTCTTTTATGCTGGAAAGGATTATTTACCTAGTTGAAGATTATTAATTTTTCCAATAAACCCAAAAAGAGAATGGAATAGCTTGGGGCCATAGACACCCCTGTAGCTGTACCACATAGATACATAGATACATAGACAGTGTCGGCAGATAAGGGCCTATGGCCCACCCAGTCTGCCCATTAGAGCTTGTAAGTTCAGTTTATGTTTTCCTAGAAGTCTGTTGCCCCTTACCCCTGACCTCCAGAATTCCTTTATGTCTATCCCATGCATTATTAAATCCCATGATTGTTTCAGCCCCCACCACTTGCTCTGGCAGGGTGTTCCACTTGTCCACCACCCGTTCTGTGAAGAAATTCTTCCTCATGTTTACTCTGAATCGCCCTCCTCCAACTTCATCCCATGCCCTCTAGTCCTGGAACATCTTTTTCGCTTAAAATAGTGTATTCCTGCACCCTGTTCCTCCCTGTAAGATACTTGTATGTCTCACATATCCCTCTCACCCTCCTCTCCTCCAGGGAGTACATGTTCAGTTCCTTCAACCTGTCTTCATAGGACTTGTGATGCAATCCATGCACCATCTTTGTTGCCCTCCTCTGAACCTTCTCTACCCTGTCTATGTCCTTACATAGGTATGGTCTCCAGAACTGTGCACTGTACTCCAGGTGGGGCCTCACTAGTGTCTTGTATAGTGGAATTATGACCTCCCTTTTCCTGCTGGTGATGCCCCTGCCTATGCATCCCAGCATCCTATTTTCTTTACCTGCTGCCTTGTCACACTGTTTCCCTACCTTGAGGTCATCAGAGATGATAACCCCAAGATCCCTCTCCTGCTTGGTGCATGCTATATCCACACCCCCCAACTGATATATTGTGCCAGGGTTTTTGTGCCCCATATGCATTATCTTGCTCTTCTTTGCATTGAATTTCAATTGCCAAACCCATGACCATTCTTCAAGCTTCTGCAGGTCCCTTCTCATTCTGTCTACACCCTCTGGTGTGTCTACTGTGTTACAGAGCTTTGTGTCATCAAAGAGCAGTGAAATTCTGCCTTCTAGGTCCTGCGCAATGTCACTGATGAAGATGTTGAATAGGACCGGTCCCAGCACTGATCCCAGTGGTACCCCACTGGTCACTCTTCCCTCTGTGGAGTGACAGTCATTTACCACCACCCTCTGTGTCCTGTCACCCAGCCAGTTACCTACCCATCACACTACTGTCCTGCCCACACCCAAATTCCCCAGTTTGTGTAATAGTCTTCTATGTGGCACAGTGTCAAAGGCCTTGCTGAAGTTCAGATAGGCCATGACCACTGCCCTCCCCTGATCCACCTCCCTAGTCACCCAATCAAAAAATTCAACGAGGTTGGTCTGACATGACCTCCCCCTGGTGAAACCATGCTGCCTTGGGTCCTGTAGTCCATTGACAACCAGATGTTCCACCAATCTCTCCTTCAGAAGTGCTTCCATGATCTTCCCCACGACCGAGGTGAGGCTGACTGGTCTGTAGTTCCCTGCTTCCTCTTTGAAACATACATAGAAACATATAAACATAGACTTTGATGGCAGATAAGGACCACTAGGCCCATCTAGTCTGCCCATTTCCCTACCTACAAGATAGGCCGCAGATCCTAGTTAACCAACAGCCTTTATCTTTCTGCCCCCCACAAGAATTGCCTTATGTCTGTCCCATGCATTCTTGAATTCTCCCACAGTTTTAGACCCCACAACTTCCTCAGGAAGGCTGTTCCATGCATCCACTACCCTCTCTGTGAAATAATACTTCCTCACATTGCCCTGAACCGCCCTCCTTCTATCTTTAAATTGTGTCCCTTGTTCTTGCAAGTCTCTTTTTCTGAAAGATGCTACCCTCTTGGACTTTGTTGATTCCTTGAGGTACTTAAAAGTTTCTATCATGTCCTCCCTCTCCTTCTTTCCTCAAGGGTATACATATTAAGCTCCTTTAGTCTCTCCTCATCGGCTTCTCTTGCAGACCCTGCACCATTTTAGTTGCCCTCCTCTGGACTGCCTCTATCCTGTCTATGTCCTTGCGGAGATGGGGTCTCCAGAACTGGACACAGTATTCCAGATGGGGTCTCACCAACTGTCTGTACAGAGGGATAACAACTTCCTTTTTTCTGCTGCTGATGCCTCTCCCTATATATCCCAGTATACTCCCGGCCCTCCCTACTGCCTTCTCACATTGCTTGCTAACCTTAAGGTCATCCGATATGATTACCCCAGATCCCTTTCCTGTTTTGTTGTTGTTACTACCTCCCCACCCATTGTGTATTCTTCCCCTGGGTTCTTGTTTCCCAGGTGCATTATTTTGCACTTTTTTGCATTGAATCCTAGCTGCCATACGTCTGACCATTCCTCCAACCTTGCCAAGTCCCTTTTCATCCTTTTCACGCCTCCTTGTGTATCAACCCTGTTGCAGATCTTTGTGTCATCTGCAAAAAGGCATACTTTTCCTTCCAGTCCCTCTGCAATGTCACTGATGAAGACATTAAAAAGGACTGGACCCAATACTGAACCCTGCGGTACCCCACTAGTAACCCCCTTTCTTCAGAGTGGACTCCATTTACAATTACCTTCTGTGTCCTGTTGTCCAGCCAATGTTTTACCCAGGCTACCACCCTGGGACCCACCCAGGCTGGTTAATTTGACTCATCAATCTTTTGTGTGGGATTGTGTCAAATGCCTGCTAAAGTCTAGGTAGGCCATGTCCACAGCCCTCCCTGGTCTACTACTTTGGTCACCCAGTCAAAGAAATCTATTAGATTCGTCTGACATGACCTTCCCGCTGTGAACCCATGCTGCCTTGGATCCTGTGCTCCACTGACCTCTAGGTACTCAACTATTCTTTCCTTCAGAAGTGACTCCATCACTTTCCCTACCACAGAGGTCAGACTGACAGGTCTGTAGTTTCCTGCCTCTGTCTTGGTCCCACTTTGTGAAGGGGAATCACATCCGCCTTCCTCCAGTCCTCGGGTACCACACCATCCTCCCATGATTTATTAAAAGAGTAGCCAGTGGTTTCACTAGTTCCTTCCTTAATTCTTTTAGAATTCTGGGGTGAATTCCATCAGGACCCATTGCTTTGTCCACCTTCAGTTTTAGGAGTTCTTGCAGAACCCTTTCTTCTGTGAAAGGACTGGATCGACCCCTATCGAGAGTGCTTCTGTTAATTGGATTAGGCACTTCCCTCCTCTTTTAGAATGCTGAGCAGAAATATTCGTCAGTATTCTGCTTTTCACTGTCCCCTCTGCCCACCCACCGCTCATTCTATTCAGCCTCACTATCCTCCCTTTGTCTTTCACGCCTCTGATGTACCTATAAAAGGTTTTATCCCCCTTCTTAACTGAGTTGGCTATCTTTTCCTCAGTTTGGGCCTTTGCTATTCTGACTTCCTTCCCTGCTTCTTTCTGCCTTAATTGGTGCAGCACTCTGTCCTGCTCCTTCTGTGTTTCCTTATACTTCTGGAATGCTATCTTTTTCTTCCTGACTTTCACAACCACCTCTCTTGAGAACCATAGTGGCTTTTTCTTTCATTTTGATTTGTTTATTTGCTTCACACAAAGGCTTGTTGCGTCTGTGATGGCAGTTTTGATAATTCCCCATTGTTGCTCCACACCTCCTTCTAGCCTGTTTGCTAGTGCTTTTCTGAGGCACTCTCCCATCTTGCCAAAGTCAGCCCTCCTAAAGTCCAGTACCCTCATTATAGTATAGCTTGACTCTGTAGCTGAGTTTAACGTAAACCACACTGTTTGATGGTCACTTGTCCCCAGATGGCAACCTACTTCTAGATCTGGGATCCTCTCACTGCCCCGGTTTGAGAGTATGAGGTCTAAGATTGCTCCCTCACAAGTGGGTTCTGAAACTAGCTGTCTAATGCCTGCCACCTGTAGGGCATCAAGAATGGCCCTGTTTGGATGTGGCTGCAGCAATGTGCTCCAGTTAACATCTGGCATATTCAGGTCTCCCATCAACAGTATCTCCCTTTCTCTGCCATTCTAAGAATTCCTTCCATCATATCCTTGTCCATTCCTTCCCCTGACATGGGGGTCTGTACACAACCCCTGTGCGGATTGTGGTGCCCTTTCCAGTCTCCAAGGTGACCCACAGTGCCTCCTCTCCTCCCTGTTTACTCTTTTGTTCAGTTGCTTTTATCCCTTCCTTTACATAGAGAGTTACTCCTCCCCTTTCTCCCCTGCCTGTCTCTCCTGTAGGTTATGTACCCTGGTATGTTAACATCCCAGTCATGGTTCTCTGTGTACCATGTTTCTGTGACTGCTATGATATCCAGGCATCCCTCTTCCATTAAGGCCACCAGCTCAGGGAGCTTGTTGCCCAGACTACGGGCATTGGTACTCATTACCTCCATTTCCTGATGGCCTTACCCCTTTGCCCCATCCCTGTCCTTCTTGCCTTTGTCACTTTCTCCATTTACCCCTGCCCTTCCCCTATCAACACCTCCATGTTGGTGTTTGCCACACTTACTACTGTGATTGTTTGGGGGCTAGGATTTTCCTGCTCCTTTCCAGATGCCTCCTCTTGGCTAGTTTAAAAGCTTGCCAATGAAGCATTTAAACCTATCACCTAGGATCCTGGTTCCCTCCCGGACAGATGCAGCCCATCATGCCAGTATAGGCTTGCATCACTCCAGGTGGACCCCAGTCCCCAATGAAGCCAAATCCTGAGCTCCACACCAGTTTTTCAACCACTGATTGAATCCCATGGTACGGAACACCCTAGCCTCTCCTATGCCATAGATGGGTAGCACCTCCGAAAGTTACCATCGTGCTACTTGACTAAGGCCCCTCCCCAATTCCACGAACTCTTCCTGCACTTCTCTAATCCCTTTCTTAGCCATGTCATTTGTCCCTAGGTGGACAATGACATCCAGCTCCCTCCCCTGTGCAGCTGCTCTGGCAATCCTGAGGATTCGCTCCCTGTCCCTCCAAACCATGGCGCCAGGCAGGCACCTTACCTCCCTCTCCCCTTCCTTGCCCAGTTCTACATTCCTAACAATGGAGTCCCCCACCAGAAGTTGTTTTTCCCGCAGGGTCCTCTGCCACCTCCTGTGGGTCTCCTTGTGGAGGTTCCCAGCATCCTCCTTGGTCTCCACTGTGGGTGCCTCCATAGAGGAACCACACTTTGCCAGAATGGCATAGGAATTGTGGAGAGGTACAACTGGTGGATGTGCCTCTGTTCCACCACCTCACCCTCCTGAGCCCACTGTGGTCCAACCACTCCTCTTTCTTGGCAACCTCTGAGGCAACGGCAGTGACACTGGTGGTCCCTGGATGGAAGAGGAGGTCCCACAAATCCTGGCCAACTCATCCTGGAGATGAGCAACCTCCTCCTCAGCCCAGAGAGGTGCCTGCAGATGGGACAACACCGCATCCTCCAGAATATCTCCCAGAAGACTGCTGCTCCACAGCCACTGCACTGCACCACCCAATCATGTCTTATTTCTGACCCCTTAACTGTTTGCAATCCTTACTCTTCCTCTGTTTTTTTTCTCTCTCCTTACTTTCTGCCTGTGTGCCTTTAAGCTCCTGATTGTCCTGTTCTGAGACAAGAATATCCTATATTTCTCAGTAGACCACTTACTTGTTCAGAGGCAGACTTCCAGCAGCTAGAGGGGCCTGAGAGCTACTCTTGCCCTTCTAGGATGGTGGGTCCTTGGTGGTTCTGTGATCACTCACTTCCTGCCCCTAAACAGGAAGTTCTCGTTATCAGTCAAACCCAGCCTATAAATAGAACTAGCTTTGGGTGGGGGGGGAGGGAAGGAGGGCAATATAGTCCCAGCAGAGAAGTTCAGTCACACAGCAGTCCTTTCTCTTGGTGTCTTCTGCCAAGCTATTAGCAGAATCTTTCTAAGGCAGTCTTTAAATGTAGCTTCCTTCTAACTAAGCCACTCCCCCTACTTACCAGATATTTCTACAAGTAATTTAAACCTCACAGCAGTTAAGTCCTTTCAGTCACCTGAGATTTACACCTAGATGACTTTTCAGTTACCCATTCAGTTCAGTTAACCCAAACACACACTTTTTTTTTTTGTTTTGTATGTTAGTTTTTTTACCCTAAATTAACGGTCCAAATACAAAAGTTCTTCTACTTTAGTCCCAGCAGAGAAGTTCAGTCACACAGCAGTCCTTTCTCCTGGTGTCTTCTGCCAAGCTATTAGCAGAATCTTTCTAAGGCAGTCTTTAAATGTTGCTTCCTTCTAGCTAAGCCACTCCCCCTACTTACCAGATCTTTCTACAAGTAATTTAAACCTCACAGCAGTTAAGTCCTTTCAGTCACCTGAGATTTACACCTAGATGACTTTTCAGTTACCCATTCAGTTCAGTTAACCCACACACTTTTTTTTGTTTTTGTTTTGTATGTTAGTTTTTTACCCTAAATTAAAGGTCCAAATACAAAAGTACTTCTACTTTAGTCCCAGCAGAGAAGTTCAGTCACACAGCAATCCTTTCTCTTGGTGTCTTCTGCCCACTTTTGCATAAGGGGACTGCATCTGCTGTTCTCCAGTCTTTGGGTACCTCCCCTGTTTCCAGTGATCGGCTAAACAGGATAGCCAGAGGTTCAGCCACCACCTCTCTTAGTTCTTTAAGGACCCTGGGGTGCACCCCATCTGGCCCCATTGCTTTATCAACTCTTATTATTTCTAGTTCCTTCAGGACCCTTTCTTGTGTAAAGGGACTTGTGTCCATTTCTGCACCATTCTCACCTCTTGTACTCCCTTCAGACCCATTACTCCTCTTCCTCAGTAAAGACTGAGCAGAAATGCCTGTTCAATATGTCAGCTTTACTGTTGTCATCCTCCACGTGGCCCCCATCCTCCCCCTTCAGTCTCACTATCCCTCCCTTTGTCTTTTTCTTTTTCACTTATGTACCTGTAAAGGTTTGTCCCTCTACCCACTGATTTTGCAATGTGTTCTTCTGTCTGAGCTTTGGCTTCCCTTACTGACCTCCCTGCCTCCTTTGCTTCTCCTGGTACTTCTCCCTATCCCCTTCTGCCTGTGTCTTTTGTATTGCCTGAATGCAATCTTTTGGCTTTCACTTTCTTTGCTACTCTTTGGAAAACCATAATGGTCTCCTCTTCCTTTTCCTCTTGCTAACCTGCTTAATGCATAATTCTGTTGTTCTTGTAATTCCCATTTTAAATACTGCCCACTGTTCCTCAACCCCTGATTCCTGTCCCATTCCCTTAATGCCTCTTTCAAGTATCTCCCATTTTCCCAAAGTCTGCCCCTAAAATCCAGGATACGTGTTTTGTGTGGTTTGGTTCTGCTCTTTCTGTGATTTCAAACCACAATGACTGGTGGTCCCTGTTCCCCAGGTGCTCCCCACTGTTACCCCATCACACTGTCCCTGTTTGTGAGCACAAGGTCCAGTATTGCCTTCTGTCAAGTTGGTTCCATGACCAGTTGCTTGAGGAAGGCACACTGAAGGGAGTCCAGGATAAATCTGCTCCTAGTTGATGCTGCTGCTGGGATGCTCCAGTCCACGTTTGGAATATTGAAGTCTCCAACCAGTACTACCTCACCCTTGTCTGCCATCCTTTGGCACATGTCTGAAAGAAGTACCTTTCCTCAAATTAAAATGCATTATGTTTCTTCTTTTGCATTACTTAACATTTTTTGTATGGTTTTAGATAATAATCCCTGTTTCTTTTTTTAACAGTCACAGAGTGCACACATAGGTGTAAAATATATTAATTTATTTTTAACGCACTACTGCAAAGATAGATCAAGTCTGAACAAAGTTTAAACAGACTGGTGGAATTTATTGGGACTGCTGAACAGAAGAAATAAATCAATGTTATAAATATTCATAAGATGCCTGCTAAAGTGCTCAGAGAGTCTCACACTAACCACTCCCCCTGAGGAAGACTAACAAGAGCTGAAGCACCCAGCTGAAAGGTGCGGCAGCATTTCTCATTATAACTGAGATTTGATAGCCTGTGTAATTCTGGAAATGTACCTGTGATTTTCTGCAACTTTATTTTTGTTAATAAACATATTGTTCCAACTACCTGGTTCTACCTGAAATTTATTTGTGCATAGAGATGCAGCAAAGTTTTACTTCATGGGAGAATACCCCACAAATCCGTAAACTCTGTCTCCCGTTGCCAATTCGCGAAGTTGCCATCTGTGGTGGAAACTTCAATAAAACTAGCTTTGCATTGCTTTGGATTTTTTAAAGTGCAAATTACACTTAAAAAATCCCAAAGCAAGGAGAAGTCACATCCCTCCCCCCACACACACAGCCTGCAGCCTGATTTACCTCCCAGTTGTCTAGTGTTCCCCAAGCCGATGCTGTCTGGCCCCAGGTGGTCCCACATCCCAGCTGATTGCTGCCAGATTAACACCCCCAATCCTGTAAAGTCTATCCCTGCCCTAGTATCTAGTGGTCCTACCCCTTGGCCAATCGCTGTCGTAATATGTAAAATTATTTATTTAGTTTTTGTTGACCAGGTAGGTGCACTAGACAAAAAACAACTACATCCCCCCAACAGTTAGCATCCCTTGTGTGTCTATATTGTAGTATTTAGTGTCTCCCCCACTGCCAATCACTGTCCCTGTTCCAAAAGGAAGAACCCCCACCATCACAGGGTGCCTGCAGCACTGAGTTTGACAGCCATTACAAAAATAAAACCCCAAAATTTCCCTGGTGTCTAGTGGTCAGACTCAGCGCTGTGGGCACCCTGTGATGGGGGGGTTTCCTTTTGGAATGGGGCTGGCAATCAGTAGGGAGGACGCTAGCTATCACTATAGACACACAAGGGATGCTAATTGGGTGGGGATGTAATTTTACATATTGGACCAGTGATCAGTCGGGAGGGGTGGGACCTCTAGCCATAAGGGCAGGGATAGACTTTATGGGATTGGGGGATTTATTTTTATTTCATATTGGGGCCAGGCAGTGATTGATGAGAGGGGCACTAGACACCAAGGAGGGGCAATTGGGGAGCTCTACTACAACTAGTAGTAACCAAACTCTGCAAAATGTGAAATTTGAACTCCGCTGGCAGAGTTATCAAACTCTGCATTTTGTGGATTGTTAGGGGGGCATAGCTGGGCTGCACACACTGATCCATTCTGCCAAGTGGGGAAGATCCACAAAATGTTTTGCAGAGTGACTTTTCCCCACTTTGCACATCTCTATTCCTGCACACAACGGCTGAGATATATCCAAAGGGGTTGTGCCTGGCGCAACAGTGTTGCACTGGCACAACCCCACATTGTGCCCTGGTGGGATATTGAGAAGGCTGCCTTGTGCAGCACAGATCTCAATGTGCTGGGGCGTAATGCTAATGTATGCGGTGCAAATGCAGGGGGTGTGCCCATGCATATGCGGCACATCCCGATATTCAGCCCAGGATGTGCGGTGCATAGGCTGGCACAACCCTGCATTGCACTTCATAGGGAGGCTCAAAGCTGAGCCCCAGAAAAGATGCCACAACTTCTGGCCACCCAGAGATGGGCTGCAGTATTGCAGGGTGCAACACAGCAGCCCAGCCATGGGTGGCCACCCACCCACCCAGAACATTGTTGGTGAGCACACACACATCCCTGGTGGTCAAGTGTCCCCCCGAGTCCCTGAAACCCTGAATGCTGTAATGAAAGACCATCCCTGATGGTCAAGTGGTCCCCCATCCCACCCAAGTCCCTGAGTAATGTAAAACGATCATCCCTGGTGGTCTAGTGGAACCCCCCTGCCCCTAGCTGTGATCATGGTAATCCTCTGTATGGAAAAGCCCTGGTGATCCAGTGGCACACTCCACCCTTCCCACCCACACTGAACCCCTTGCTCACCCCGATCCCCCTCCCATCATTGGTGGGCAGCTGCAACCCACCCATATACCATCCGGCCGCCTGCCGAATGACAGGTACAGTATGGGCTGTAAGCCCATTGGCCCTAAGTGTGGACCAATAAGCTTGCAGTGCATACTGTACTTGACAGTCCCAATTATTTGAATAGGTGGGCAAGGGGTTGGGGTGTGGTGGAGGGTGGGGGTGCCACTGGATCACCAGGGCTTTTCCATATGGAGGATTACCTTGATCAGGACTAGGGGCAGGGGGTTCCACTAGACCCCCCAGGGATGGTCGTTTTACATTAATCAGAGAATCAGGTGGAAGGGGGGACCACTTGACCACCAGGGATGGTCTTTCAGTACAATATTCATGGATTTGGGGACTCAGGAGGGGGGCCACTAGACTACCAGGGCTTGATTGGTATACATTGAGGCGCTCGTGGCTACAGGTGGGGGATGCCCAGGGATCCCCACTGCACACGTCATGCTGTGCAGGGTGCCCGGCACACATCACCAGGCTGCCCTGTGCAAGGCATGCAAATGGGGCCATAATGACATGCAAATGGCCCCATTTGTGCCTTGCATATCTTATGGCTTCATTTGCATGCCCCCTGCTGGATATCGCAGGTGATGCACCTAGAGAAGAGGGCACTTGTGCTGGCGTATCCCCGTATCTGTTGCTTGTGCTGGTGCAATGCCACTTTGCCATGCGCAGTTTGTGCGCCGACCTTGCCATATTCAACGGTGCTGTGCCATGGCACATCACCGTTGACTATCGCCTGGTCCTGGCCCCAGTGCAGCCCTGTTGTACTGCACCCAGGCTTGCACCACTACCAGGTGCAGTCTGAATATCTTAGCCAAGTACTACGGAGCTTTGGATTTAGTATTACTTGACTCAGACTGGGACTGTCTGCATTCACTTCCTGAGTGGCTTCTCCAAATAGCTGAAGAATAGGGCTGTTCAAATATCTTTTTGTGAATATTTGGTGAAATATACAATATTCAGCTGTCTAATATTTGGTATTTGGTGTGGTACATTTACAAAGGAAAAAAAATAACAGCCCTCACCCTCCTCCCCAACCCCAAACCCAGCAGTCCCACCCGCTTTCTTTCAGTAGCCACATCTTGCCCTCCTCCCCCAGCACCCACAAATTATTTTTAATTATTCTGAATGTAAAGAAAATTCCACAATAAGCAGCCAGCACAACAACCCCCCCTCCATGGCTGGACACTACAATTAGCAATTCCAAAGTGCTTGTTAACACTTAAAGAAATATTACAAATGTCCCCCACCACCCCACCCTAGTGACATCCTGCTCCCACCCTCCTCCCACCAGCACCAATTTCTAATGTTGGAAGAAGACCGACAGAACCAACTCTTGTCCATGGCCAGCTGCTTTCTGATGAATGAAAGCACTAATGCGCTTTTGTCTATAATAGTAAAACCAGCTGATCACTTGTACCCATTATCTTCCAACATTAGAATCTGGTGCTGGGGGGGAAGAGGGTGGCAGTAGGGGGCTGCTAGTGTGGGGGCTGCTAGGGTGGGAGACATTTGTAATATTTCTTTTAGTGTTAATAAACACTTTAGAAGTGCTAATTATAGTGTCCATCTATGGATGGAGGGCTGGTTGTGCTGGTTGTCCATTGTACCATGAATGACCCAGAACAAAATACCAAATATTTGACTGCTAAGAGCCCTGTTATTTATTTATTTATTTATTTATTTATTTATTTATGTATGTATGTATGTATGCATCATCTCGGAGTTACAACCTTTGAGCTAAGAGCAGTGAAGACAAAGAACATATAATATAAAACATATATGAATACATAATTGGTATATTCAGACACCAGTTGAAAAAAAGACCATACAGTAGACTAAAATACATCTAATTACATAATTGCATGTACAAAGAATATTACATATTAGGTTACATAATTGTAATTGCATAGAACTTGACTGGGCAATCAGATGTTGAATTTGTCAGGGGGTGTCGGGGTAGAGATGTAGTAGAGGAGGAGGTTGCAAAAGAAGGGAGGTATAGAAAAATAGGGAGAATAGTTGGGAGTACAGGAGTGGAGGGGGAAGAGAGAGAGAGAGTGAGACAATGGAGAAA
The DNA here is from genome assembly GCA_016271365.2 of Neoceratodus forsteri. Lineage (NCBI taxonomy): Eukaryota > Metazoa > Chordata > Ceratodontiformes > Ceratodontidae > Neoceratodus > Neoceratodus forsteri. Next base: position 1,059,376,783 of record CM028132.1, on the reverse strand, counting down.
ACTGTGAAGGGTGAGGGGAGTGGGAGGGGTGGGAGATGGAGAGCGGTTGTGAAGTTAAGGCTGACAATTACAGGTGCTCAGCATGAACAGGTGCAGGATAAGTTTGCTTTTAAAGGGGCCAAGCTTTGGCTCAGTGGCAATATCTATGGGGAGATCATTAAGCCAGCCTGGAGCTCTGTATGCAAAAGAGCGCTGTGCTAGGGCTGTGCAGTGGAAAGGGATGTTTAGTGGAATTCTTAGACTTTCCTCTCATCTGGTGCTGACTGTTTGAAGGGGTAAATAGGTTTCAGATGTGGTGCGGGGTTAATCCGAGAGTGGATTTCTTTCCAAGTAGGCAAACCTGGTATTTTCTTCTTCCCTGGAAGGTAAGCCATTCGGTCTGTGTGTATAAGTCACAGCTGTGGATTAGCCTGTGTGCTCCAAGGACTAGCCTGCATGCTTTATTTAGGGCCATTCTTAACCTTTTTATGACTGTGTCAGTGGTGTTGCTGTATATGACTATTCCATAGTCGATGACCGAGAGGATAGAGCTTTTTTTGTTCAACGACAGGGTTTCAGAGGTCATGCTGTGGCATTGTCTATAGAGCAGACCTATTCTTGAGTTGACAGTCTTTACAACATGGTTGATGTGCTGGGTGTATGAGAAGTAACTATCCAATGTGATGCCTTAGTATTTAAAGGTGGTAATGCATTTGAGTGGGTCTGTTTGTTGTTGAGTACTGACAATTGATGGGATTTGTATTTACTTTGGGGGTTAGCAAATAGCATTTTTTTTTTTGTAATTCATGAGGAGTTTATTTTGTTGAAACCATCTCTCAATGGTGGCAAAGCTTATTTGTAGTCTATTTTCTAGCAGAAGTGGGTGCAGGCTACTGGAGAAGATAGCCATATCATCTTCATATAATAAGATGTTTTCAGGGCATGTTAGAGGAAGTTGGTTGAGGAATAGACTAAATAGGAGGGGACCAAGAATGGAGCCTTGTGGGATGCCTGTGTTTACCTGCCTGCTTTCAGAGAGAGTGCCATTTATTTTATCTGGTTGTTCTCTTTGTGCAAGATAGCTTTGGAACCACCCTATAGGTTTGGGTGAGGGGCTGGATACTCTGAGTCTGAGAGCAGAATCTTATGGTTGACAGTGTCAAAAGCTTTGGTTAGATCAATGTATATTGACCCTACTATTTGGCTCTTGTCAAGTGCCTCATCTAGAAAGTCAGTATACCCGATTAATGCTGTAGTGGTGCTATGTGATTTACGGAAGCCATGTTGTTGGGGACATTGAATGTTGTACTTGCTGAGGTATTCAATGAATTGGTTGGAGATGATATGTACCAGAGTTTTAGAAAGGGGGGGAAGGATTGAAATGGGTTGGTAGTTTGCGTACAGAACCCTATCTCCGCTTTTATGTATGGGGATGAATATAGTGACTTTCCATATCTTAGGAAATGACCAAATCTTAGGCAGAGGTTGAAAATTTTTGTGAGAGGAAGAACAACTTCAGCAAAGGAGAGGGCTATCAGCTTTAGGTCTAGGGAGCCATGGCTGAACCTAGTTTTGCCTAGGGAGCGGCGGAGGTATTTCTTGGCTTCAAGGCTGTAGAGTTCCTTGAAGTTGAAGGAAGGGATATCGGGGGGAGGATGTCATGAGCAAGTGGAGTGTTGCCCGTACTGCACGTCTTCATCTGAATTATCCAGTGGGAGAATGTGACTGAGGTCAGATAATGTGACATTAAAAGCATTGGTTATCATTTTGGGGTCTTGTGTGATGTCCCCATTTATTAGTAGCATGGAGGTGGAGGACTTTTTTTCTTTCTGATGAGATCTTTTAGGTTAGTCCAGAATTTTTTGCCATCACCCCATGTCATTGAGAGGCTGTCTTTAAAGTGATGTGCCTTGGCTAGTCGGACCTCCCTGGTGTAGGCATTCCTTGCAGCCCTATACCTCTGGTCATCAGTCTGCTTGCCTGTGGCCTTCACTACATGCCAAAGATGGTCCCTGGCACCCATGAGTTCAATAAAGGGTTTGATAATCCATGAGCTGTTTATGCCTTTAAATTTTATTTTCTTTGTCGGGGTGTATATATTACATGCTGCATTGAAGGTAGTGATAAAGTAATCAAGTGGTTGGTCAATATCCTAGAGGGTGTCCAGAGGGGACCAGTCAGTTTGTCTGAAGTAGGACTTGGAGGAGTTTAGCCCTCCTCTTTGGAGGACACAACTCATGGTTTTTTTTTAGGAGCAGGTTTAGGTGTTTTGTTGGACAAACTACAGGTGACCTCGAAGTGATCACTTATCAAGTCAGCATGGGTTAAGGTGTTAGAGATCCTTTCTGGGTGGTTTGTGAGGATCCAGTCGATAAGCATTTTTGTGCCTGTCTGATTGTTGATCCTAGTTGGGTTATCTACCAGTTGTGTGATGCAGATACTTGAGAGGGTGTCTTTATAGGATGTTGTTCATGGAACAGCCAATTAATATTAAAGTCACCTCGGACTACAGACTCTCAGTTTTGGTGAAAGCCTTTTATGTAGTCTATTACTAGATTGCAGCTGCTTGGTTGTTCTCTGGGGGGATTGTAGACCAAAAGTATTGTGAGTAATTTGCTGTGGGGTCTGAGTAGTACTCTAATAGCTAGAAGCTGCACATTTTTACCAGTATCAATTGGGTGGAGGGCATGACCATGAAGCTTGTCTTTTAGGTACATTAGACAGCTTCCACTACTTTTGCCTGTTCTCTCATGCCTGAAGAGAGTGTACCCATTTATGGTTATGGCCAAGTCTGGGGTTTTAGGGGTGAGCCAAGTTTCTACAATAGATAGCACATTTGGGTTATGCTGGGCAACCCACACTTGAAGCTGGTCCATCTTAGGTAGTAGGTTGCATATGTTTATAGAGACTAGCTTAAGTTGTTCATAGTTGTTTATGGTTAGCATGATAAAAACAAGGTCAGGATACTTACGATTGACCAAGACTGTAATTGTGTCTTTAAGTTGGCTTATTTATTTAATTTTAGAGCTTGGCAGAATTGGGGGGAAGAGATGGTTATTAAATCCTGTGCCACTGATGGTATAGAACTGAAATATGCTGCCTTACAGATCAGGAAGAAAAGAGACAGCGAGAGAAAGGTAGCGTCACCTGGTGGTTAAAATTAAAGGGTGGGGGTTTTAGGGGATGAACCAAAACAGCGGCGGGGAGGGAACTAAGTAGGGCAGAGCAATAAAAGGTATTAATGGAGGTGGGGAGGGTGTGTGGCTGGAGTGCTAATAGACTACACCAGCTAAAGATATTTACTACCAATGGGTGGCCTGGTTGTTAGAGCAACAGGCTCGAGTTATCTCAGGCAGCAAAGTTCAGGGGTTCAAATCCCATCAAGTGGATTAAGGTGGTGTAGATCAAATGGAGGTAAGTTAAGGGGGGTAAGAGGGAAGAGGGACTGGGTATTAGAGACCGTTAGTAAGTAAAGGCATGGGAATTTATATTAAGGTCTGTGGAAGGGTATAGTTGAGAGTAGCAGGGGCCTCTAGTGGCCTGACAGTATAAGTGACTGATGGAGTTTTGGGGAAATAGAATTATAGATGGCTGTGCATGTGACCAGTCACGTGACATCTGACACCCAATAAAGGGACCAGTCATGTGACATCCACCACCTAATAAAGTTTGTGCCCACCCAGGGTGGGTGGTGGGTGGGGCAGCCACCAATGTACCGGCAGTGGGCTAAAATTGGTCCTCCGACCCAAACTTGTAGCATGTACCTGCAGGAGGAGAGGGGTCTGTGAGCTGGTAGCAGATAGGGAGAGAGCCTGATGTTCTGGCTCCCAGTAGAGGTGTCTGTGCCTAAAGATAAAAAACAGACAAATACTGGTGCATGGGAAGTGCTGGTATTCATAGTATTTAGCAAATAATATCCTGCCCTTACACAGCTCTACTGAAGAATGTAGCATAATTGTGCCATTGGGGTCTTCTGGCTTGAACTGAGTGACACATCCCTTTTCACTGTTGAGTAATACATGGTGTAGTGATGCACTGCTTTATGCTGCCCAAGAAGCCACTGTACCTTGAAGAAGGTGGAATTTCACCTGGTGACCACCTCCTACTTTAGCTGATGTTGAAAAAGATTAATACCCTTTTGCAGCTAAAGTAATATTTTGCATGCTTTAGCAGGATGACTAAAATGTCTGCATATCTTGTGTGCAACACTTAATGTAGTCTGGACACTTCTGTCATCTTTAAGAAAATCATGTACTACAAAACTGAGGGTATGAGCAAAGCAAGGTATGTGTACTTACCCTCCATCCCTCACAGCACGTATGATGTTATCATAAAATAACCTTGGAGATAGGCCATTAGGAATAAGTCATTCAATAACCCGTCTTCTTAATTCTTGCAAGAGTTTCACCGTAGTGTGTTTTTGAATATAAACTAACAAGACACAAGACAGCATGCCTCTTAAATGTTGTGGTGGACATGATTGAGACAGAGAATGAGGCAGAGGAATTGTGAATCATGAAAGGATGGTCAGTGACCAATGACAGTCCAGTAGTATACAGTTTGACTGCTGGTTCACATACAGTATCAGTTGTAATATGTATCTGTGGCATTACTATACACTTCAAGACCTGTGTCACTTTTTCACACACTTCACAAAAGACATTTGGTACAGCCCTAGTGGCATAATGTTTTCTGGATGATATTTGATATTGTGGATCTGCAGCCAGCAAGACTTGCTTAAAGCCAACAGATTCAGCAAAAGAGAAGGGAAACAGAGCTATCATTTATGCTATTACCTTAGTTAATTTCTGGGCAACTGGATGACTGTGATCATATGTACATGCCCTTTGAAAGGGACTGTCACCATAACATCTGGCACCTCTGTATCTGACATTTCCCCTCAATTACCTACTGTCCACGCTCCCAACCAAAACAGTTGACTATGCAAGAGCTATTTCAAAGGGTTTTACATGAAATAGGTTAATACAAAATGGCAAGCCCAAAAGTTAGTGAGAACGAAATGGCAGCAAATGTTTTATTCCCTCCCCGAGTTACTATGACCTCGGAGTTGGTTATTTAAGTAAGGGGGGTGTGAGGGGAAAAGTCCCTCACATGGGGGTGGGGGGGGGGCAAAGCCCCTCCACAGAAAACATTTGTTGCTGTTTCTGTCCTTGGTGACATGCTGTCGTGATTATGGGCTCGCTATTTTGTATTTACCCATTTTATATAAAACCATTTGAAATGGCTTTTGCATAATTAACTGTTTTGGTTTGTAGTATGGTCAGTTGCAAGAGGAAATGGAGAGTGGGTAATTGAGGGGAAATGTCAGATACAAAGGTGCCAGATGGTGATGGTGACAGTCCCAGAGAGGAAAGATCATATTGTTTCCTGTCTTGGGTTAAGCAGAGTTGAAAAATAGTTGGCTATGCTATCACTTTTTGATAATGTAGAAACATCCTCTAGTTCATTGTCACCTGCCCCACTCTCTGTGTCACCAGACACTGACACCCAATCTTTTCTGTTTCATGCGACTGAGTGCATTTTCAGGTTTCTTATTACAGTGAATGTTCCAAGGTGATTTTCCTGTCTCCCCCTACTGATACCAGTATTACAGAGCATGCATATTGCACACGCATTTTGAGACTCAATATAATAAAAGCTCCATACTCAAGAAGTGGCTTTCTTAGTTTTATCTCCTGGCATAGGTATCTGTTGACTAGCAGTAACAGTGCTTTCATTTGTTATGTTATTATCATTATTATCATCAGGGACAGGTCTTCCTCATGTAAAATAACAGTGTCAGTTGGGTACACAGTACTATCATCCTTGCTGCCACCATTACCACCTGCATTTGTGTTGGCCTCCCTGGACGACCCATTTCCAGTGTTATTTTATAGAACTGTCATCCTACCCCACATCAGCAGCAGAAGAATAAGGTGACTCAGATTCAAACACATAGGGCACAAAGTTGCTACTACAGCTGTCATTGTCTGTGCTGCAGTCTGAGTCATGAGATGATGATTGGGATAATGTAACATTAAAAACATATGTAGTCATTCTTGCAGTGCCTATGCGGGGGATGCCCACAATGATCTTTGTTTTTTCTACACCAGTGATTTGGAAAACACATGATATTTTTTCAAATGTGATTTTGCACAAAACTGAGCTCTGTAGGCTTATGGCATGCTAGCCAAAGTGCTTTGGTTTTTACATGATTGTCAGAATCAGGTCAAGAACAAATGCTTTTTTTTGTTTAGAACAGAATAATGATTTGGAAAACAGTAGCTTAGCATATTTTTTTTAAATGTGATTTTTGCATGAAATTGGGCAGCTGGCTAGCCCGGTGGCACTGAGGGTTGAGGCGCTGGACACCACACCTCACGCTACGCTGGCGACCCGGGTTTGGGAACCGACTCAGGAAGCTGGGGGCTGGCAGGGGAAGGAGAGGATCGAGCATCCGTAGGGACTGCTCTCCTCTTCTGGGGTGGGTAGTGGGTTGGTGTCACTCTGCAGCGGCCTCTGGTGGAGACCAGGAGCACTGCAGAAGACGCAAGTGGGAACACCATAGAAAAGCAGAAATCCGCCTCTCGACCGACCGGATGATGGCTGCCGGTCCTCTGTTACCACCGATGCCCTGAAAGAGCCCCTTCACTGCAGCAGCACCCTGGGGCCAAGTATATGTGCTGGTTACCCCCCTGGTGTCATTCCCTTCGGAGGAGGGGGACCCGCCCAGTGAAGAGTTTCATACGGGTTACCTCGGGGCTGGCTATGATGTGCAGATGGAGGCCTCAGGACAGGACAGGACAGGCAGAGGGATGAAGGACCTTGGCAGCCCGAAGGAGTGGTGGGTTGTGGGACATGAGGGGTGAAAAAAAAAAGGAATTGGGCAGCTAACCTAGTAAGCACATGGCACATTAGCCATGGACATCAGTTTTGCAGGATGGTCAGTACAAGAGCTTTTTTTTTTAAAAGGAGGATGACTTGAAAACACCCAATATTTTTTTCAAATGTGATTTTTTTCAAGAAATTGGGTGGCAGCCAGCCCGTGTCACTGAGGACTGAGACGCTGGATGCCTTACCTTGCATCACGCCAGTGACACGAGTTCAAGAATGAGCTCAGGTAATCAGAGGGCCAGCATTGGGGGGGGGGGAGGAAGCAGGATTGAGCAGCTGGAAGGCAGCTCTCCTCTCCCAGGGAGGATCATGTCACTCACCATTGTTTCACTGCCTCCTTGAAGGAGATCTGCAGACAGTGCAGGTGAGCAGGTGTCAAGCAGTGGGATGGCATCCCGGTACCATGACATGCATGTGCCTTCACATGCACGCACCTGCAGCTGGGCAGGGTCGGGAGAAAACGAGGATAAAATCAGGGATAAAATATAAATTAAAAAAATAAATAAATTGGGTGACTAGCCCAATAGGTTTATGGCACACAAGCCAAAGGTTTTCAGTTTTGCAAGATGATCAGAGTCAAGAACATTAAAAAAAAAAAAAAACACAGGATGATTAGGATAACGCACAATTTTTTTAAATGCTATTTTTTTTTCAAGAAATTGAGTAGCTAGCCCCGTAGACTCATAGCACGCTAACTAATTGGCTTCAGCTTTGCAGGATGGTCAGGGCCAACAACTTTTTTTGTAACAGCAGGATGATTTGAAAAACAGTAATACATAACATTTTCTCAAATTTGATTTTTTTCAAAAATAGGGCAACTAGCCCAGTAGGCTTATTGCACACTACCAAGGATCTTTGATCTTGCAGGATGATCAGGGTTGACAGCAAATGTTTTATTAACAGCAAGATGATTTGGAAAACAGAAACACACAATGGGTCGCATGCATTAAGCCAAAAACTGCCTACACACCGCATACGTGTGGCACAAAGGCAACCCTATGGTTGAAAGCTGTGCAGGCAGCATTCACGATACAGGCACAGCTTCTTGTGCGCTGGATCCCCTGACCACCTAGGGAGCTACGTGATAGGGTGGTCTGGAGGAATCGATGGTGGCATGCCCACACTACACACCATTCACAAAGGCACCTAGTGCTGTGCATGGGGGGGGTGCAGTTTACAGCTGGAGTATCTCTGCCATAACCCATGCATACCCCCATGACAGTTGCCCCTTCATCCTGCCCTGCCCACTGGGCAGATGGGGACAGGTGGTTACAGCCATTTGGGTGACTGCATGCTCCCCCTTCACAACCAGATCACTGGCTTGGTCATGTACTGCAGATACTCCCTCCCCAAAACTAAACCCCTGGCCTGACAGCCCCAGTGACGCTTGGCCAGCTGGTTATGATTGTGGTATGATATTTGTAATACAAAAATATAGTAAGTGATTGTCTCACATAAGACATTTTGTGCTTCCATGGGTGCCCCCCCCCAGGTTTCAGTGAAGCTACAGGATATGTACTGACCAGGAGATCTCTGTAATGTAATTAACTTCCTTGAGAAATTTCATTTTATGGCCTTTTTATGACCTGTTGCTGCTTTGAAGCTGGGAAACTAAAATATACATTTTATTACAGGACAGGACATCATTTAGCTGATTCCTGTTGGCTATATTCACACCTAGGTGATGGATTGCAGGGCTGTAAACCTCAAAGGAACTGGTGGATCAAAGACTCATATTTTGGGAAATGAGTTTTTGCTGATGTCACCTTATTTCATATACCTCCTGATAGGACGTTGCGGTTGTATTTTTTTATATTCTAAAAGGAGGAGCTAGATGACTCACAGAAGGGGTGTGGAGAGACACAGTTTAAACTAACACTTGTGTCTGAACTGTTTGTTATATGCCATCTTGGGACTCTAGAGGGACGGAGCTCTCTGATCTAACCTAGGTGCTTACAGCGGTAATACATTAGATAGAAAATATCTAACTGTATGTTAGTAGGAGTGTGTTCTGTAGTTTTCCTTGTTTTTCTTTTAAGTGATTGCATGCTCTGATATATTCTGTGTTTACATTTTTCATATTTTTATCATCTTTTAGTAAAATCTTTTTTTCAAAATACTGCCTGGGTGTGTGTTCCAAGTTCTTTTTGCATATGATGTATATGTGGTTAAGTTTGATAGCTGTTCTGAAGGGCTTGTTGGTGTTACTAAACTGAGAAATGGTAAGAATATACCTAAGGTCTCTTATAGAGTTTAAGGGTTCATTTTTGAAGCCTGGCTTGGTGCTCCTGGCAAAAGATTGTAGTGCAATCCCTGAAGAGGGTACATATCTGAACCTGTACATTGGGTACGCTAGCATAAGGTTCACAGTTTGAATCCCTCCCAGAACCTGAGACTAAAGGTGATTTGGACCCAAATGCAGACAGGAGGGTTACCTTGTCTGTTACCTGTTCACACTATTGAGCTCTGAGTTTGGCACTGTGGGAGCAGAGGGCCTGACCTACTGAGCACGTTTGTGACAGCCCCATCCCGTAAGTCACTGAAGTGATGTGGCAGGGCTCCTAACATAGGTAATGGGTACAGTAGACCAGTGCAGGTAGTCCCCCTCCCCAGTACCATACGTCGATGCCTCCCCCAGCTTGCTCAGTGGTGGTTAGTGAATGCTATCTTTCCCTCCCATGACACTGACATCCCACCAAATCCCCATCCCCATACCTGTATGTTGGTACCACAGTCACCGGTCGGTGAGTGGCACTTCCCATCACACATTCCACCTCAGCTGCCAGCCATCCAATTGATACTGGGAGCACACTGCCAAGATAGGCAGCATGCTACTAGCATCAGTCAGATGGGGTGGCTGAGGTGGAATGTATAGTGGACGTGTCACTTGCTGTCCGGTGATAGTGGCACCAGCATTAAGGTACAGAGGATGAGGGGGTGGGATGTCAGTGTCACAGGAGGGAAGGATGCCAGGAGGGTGTCCACTAACCACCACTGAATGGGTTGGGGGGCATCAATGTATGGTACTGGGGTGGAGGAATGCCTGCACTGGTCAATGTGTGACTTTGATATGGCACTGAGCCATCCAGAGCTACTTGGTCACCCCCTGACAATGGCCACTTGTGTCTAGTGGGCTGTACTCGATTACCTACCATAGCAGCCCTGCCACATCACTTTGGTGACTTATGAGATGGAGGTTGCCAGGCCAGGGCTCCAGATTTAAGGGTGGTTGTCTCTGCAGTACAGGACAGTGGTGGGGCTCCACTGTGGGGGTGGACAGCTGTGCACCAGGCATTGTCAGGCACACCAGGTCAGACAGGGGATGACCACTGGTCATCAAGAAACTACAAGTACCAGCTTATGACAGTGTGGTTGCACCTATGGTGCTACAGTATGCACAGTAGATAACTCTGTATGCCATTCACCATCCTGGACCCACGCCACAGTGCAGGGAATCCACTCTGGGACCCAGGACCGGCATCCAATTGGACACCTGTCTAGGTTCACTGCTCTGCCCCTGTCTGTCCACCATGCACCTGAACACCAGGAGGGGTGGGACCATGGACAGGTGGTTAAAGACAGCGAATACTGCCAAAGTATACCAGTCTGTGAGTGCGGAGCTGCATTGCCAGGGTATGCACCTTTGGTGCGTACATTATGGCATTTGATGCATACAGCCCATTATTCAGTTGTGAAAATAAAATATCGGGCCTGACTTTCAAACATGGTTTGGAAGAACGGTATTTGTGCCCTCTCATGGAACTGCATCAAATGCAGCTGCATCCATGCGATAGCACCCTATTTTAGAAAAAACACTACTTGCATCTAGGCACAGGAAAATGATATCAGACACAAAATGCACCATGAAAAGGTGTGCAAAGTAGCTCCAAGATTCAGCCATGGACATAAACAAGGATGCAGTGCATTTTGCAGGACAGAGATGGAGCCTTTGAAAAATCAACTATACTACCCATAAACATCCATTGTAAGTATTGTAATGCACAGTAATGACCATAAAAATATCCCACCAATGCCTGGGGTGCTGCTTGTCTATTAATGTCTGTGTTATGTATCTTACAGCACCATGTTCTGCTGAGAGTAGCAAAACTCACTGCTGTTGTGGAAAAACACCCTCCACATCCACAGGTAAAGTGCTGCGAATGAACTGTTGGAAGTATCACTATGTACAGTACTGACCAGAAAACAATCTCACCCATGCCTGGGGTGCTGCATGTCTATTAATGTCTGCATTATGTATTGCACAGCACCACAGTCTCCATCACGCACAAAGGTGGAAAATGGCAGCACAGCAACCATAAAAGCAGCCACACTAAAATAATTTCATGCAAGAGGAAACTGATATCTTAGTAGAGGAGGTGGGAGCCACGGCAACCCTTCATCTCAGCTGAGGGGGGGGGACAGGTCCAATAGAGTGAAATGGAAGGAGGCCTGTGAAAAAGTGGCCACCTGGGTGAATGCTGTCAGCCATGTGAAGTGCTCAGTGCATGAGCTTCAGAAGAGGCACAATGACCTCACACGGCAGTTCAAAGAAAAAATGGCAAGAATCCACCACAATACTGCTACTGGAGGAGGACCACATGATCCAGTGCAGTTCCACAGCCAGGAGGAGCAGGTGGCATCACAGATTAGCAGGAGGAACATTGTAGGTGATCACAGCCTTGACATGTTCAGGCTGTGAAGCATGGCAGCTCAGTGAGGAATAGCAGTTGCAAACTGTAGTGTGTGAGTAGAACCCACCTGCAACCCATATGGTCAGTGACACCCTTGAGTGCCACACACACCACATGCATGGGCCACAATGTGCTGTACTGCACCCCACCTGAGGGTGGTGGTGGGAAGGTGGCATGGGGGAGGGAATGGAGCACAGTGGGAGGGTGAGAACAACATGGATGCAGCCCTTAGGTCCCTGCAGGTGAGCACATGTTTTTTTTTTTTCAGTTGCTTTTTTTAGTCTTTGGTAACCGGGAAAGGCCCACTAGGCACAAGTGCCTGTTTTCAGGGGTGACCTCTGATCACTAGGTGGTTAAGTGACTTGCTCAGTGTCACACAGTATGCAAGTGGAGGTTGTGAGAATCAAACCCAGGTTTGGTCTGCTGGATGTGATGGATGTGCTAAGCTCGTTCACAGCTCATTACTCTAACCTCTAGGCTATACTGCCAGCCCAACATGTAAACAACATGTGAGGGTGTGCCACTGTGGGATAGGGTGTATCAGTGGGAAGGGTCACAGGCATGGGCACTGTACTTGGTGTGGCAACCTGTGAGCACTGTGTAACCACCTGGCACATCAGGTGATCAGGGCCTGCACACATACTGGCATGTGTTGGCCCCCAAAGTTGTGTCTCATGTAGGGCACACCACCACCATGGTTAGAGCCAGGGTCCCTGGCCCACAGCAGGAGTAGGCACACTGTGGGAAACAGTCATGACATGCATACACATGTGTCAAATGTCCATGTGGGTAGTGTGGACACTGGCATGCCAGTGCCACAGAGTGCCATGAGAGGTATGGGCACAGTGAAGAGGAAGAGCAGAGGTCTGGTGTGACAGTGGCTACCAGATGTGGTACATGACAGGAAACTGTACATGTTGCACAGGGCATGCACATATATGTGTAGGGCACATGGATGGCACACACCACAGGCCTTCCCATGCCCTGCCACTGGATGATTCACACAGAACACAGGCCCACATTGGGCCACCAATGCCAGTGCTGTGTTTTGGGAAGGTGAATGCAATCAACTGTAGTAAAGTAGGTCCACAGCCCCACGTAGAGAACTGAATGGTGCTAGTAGCATGCTGGTGTTGGCAGAATTGCCCATTGTCACAGCCACTGTCATGTCTGACTGCTGTTTCCCCTGTTTTATAGGTACCAGTGGCACATCAGAACCAGTAGGGGCACAGACATCAGGATCCACCACACAAGCACAACACAGTGGCCACACACACAGGACAGTGACATGGAGGACATGCTGATGTCACAACATCATGAAATGGAGACAGTGACACAGATGGAGCCTTGATGACACTGTGTACCAGTCGATAGATGTGCCTGTGGAGGGCGCTGTTATTGTTGTCTGGGAGGAGGGGAGGGGGCAGGATGGGAGGGGAGAAAGAGGGGGGAGAGCCAGTGGGGAGAGGAGGGGGAGGAGGATGTGAAGAAGGAGAATGGCACTGGAAACAGAGAGGGGAACCTGGAGAAGGACATCCAGCACAACATTGACAAAGACCTATCCCCAACGTCATCCATGCTGGAGGGAATGGGGAGGTGGAAGGTTGTGAGGCAAACACTGCAGGCATGGTAATGTGCATGGACAACATGGACCAATTGTGCCACAACATGCTGACATCCGAGGAGGCAGTGTTCCATGAACTGTCAGTCATAAGACAGCTCCTTGACATGCAACAAAATGCTGCCCAGGCACATTACCAGTGACTGCATGCAGACATGACAGGGGTGAGGGATGCCATCACCCAGGGACTACAGAGTGTGGCAAACCAGTGGCAATGGCATGCAGACATCTTGCATGGCCTGCAGCAGGTGTCTGAATGTCAAACCACCATCCTGGAGTGGGTGGCAGGTGCTCTTGAGTACCTGGTGTGGCTACAAGAGTCTGGTAGCAGGGTCTCGGACAATGCCTAGCACAGACACAGTGATGCCACTGGCTGGCATCCCCAGTCCATATCCGTGTGTGTCTTCCCACAGGTCCACCAATGCATTGCAATGTGGAAGCACAGCACGTAGCCTGCCCATCCATCAGGTCACATAACAGGCCAAGAGTCTCAACATGCAACCCATCCATTGTGTACAACCCAGGCTGCAATGGCCACAGCCTGGTCTTCCTCTGGGTTTCTGTGGCCTGATGCATCTCCCAGGTTGGGACTAGGGTATGTGGGACAACCAATAGAAACACAGGGTGCTACATGACCAGATGCACATGGGATATGGGCCCAGGTACCACTGTGGGCCAGGGACCACAGGTATCGGGAATTGGCAGCAGCCATGCAACACACACCATGCTGTTTGGCCCTTACAAATGGAGCCAACAAGGGGGCAGTGTGGACCCTGTCCCTGCTACCACCTGATTGGCAGTGCCTGTCAACACCACTACAGCTGCTGCTGAGGTGGATTATCATGCTGCAGATGATATGGTGCCACCAGCAACAGTGCAATGGCAGCCAAGGGGATGGAGGCCATGCGCCACTATAAGTGCAAACGTCCATGCTGTAGGACCCCAGGTAGGTGCACTGCCACAACTCCGCTGGTCAGGTCGACACTCTGTGCAGCAAGCAACAGGCATTGCAGACAGTGGCAGTGCAATGCATCCCCCCACAGTTACCAGTGGTGTAAGTCGCCCACCTGCAGGCAGGGGTGCACAATGCAGGATGCTGTCAGAGGACAAGGGAGGGGCACATGACAGTGAGTACATTGAAGACAGCATATGCTGGCATGTATGATGGGGTCTTCGCAGTGGGTCACGTTGATGGTAGTTGGTCATGCACACTTCACTGAGAAGAGAACACGGGGCAAGGGGGTGGGATCCATGTGGGCCACCTTGGGCTGTGGTTTAACATGAGCCCAGGCTGTATGGGTAATGGGGGTGTTGGCACAGGGTTGATGGAATACAATGTTGGATAGTGTTCTTCCAATGACAATGTCATGCAATGCTGAAATGTGTCTTATATCCTCATGTACCACACACCCCTGCTCAACACAGCATGTGTGCCACAGTAGGACATCAAGGCACATTAGAATGGCAGCCTGTGTAGCTGCAGCCCCGGCCCCCCCCGGGAGTGTCCAGTGATGACCATGCAAACAGCTGTGGCATGTAGTGGGGCCTAGACCATGTCTGTGATGGCATATGTGCATAACATGGACTGTAAGCATTACTATGGGACAGCATACCCTGGCAGGCATCTCCTGTCAGAAGCACGTGAGTGCATTGCACGGACACCCCTGGTGGACACTAGAAAATGTGAAGGTAGATGATCACCACTTGACCCACATGGGGACATGGAACACAACAATTGCCGGCAGTTAAAATCTGATAGGCACATCCAGTCTGCCTGGAAGCCCTACACTGCTTGTGGTCTCCAATCCTACATGGTCAATGGCCTTACACCACTCCATCACATCCTGACATGTACCATAAACCAGCCACCCTCTAAGTTCAGATCATGGCCACCTGTTCATGTACATCTCTGGCATTAGACAATGTCTTCTCCCTGCACCTTGTTTGTGCCTGTAAGGTGCTTGTGTCTCTCACATCCTCCCAATCCATAAACCCCTGCAGTGCAGACATATTGAGGTCTGTTGCTGTCTCCTCATAGGTTTTGTTGTGCAAGCATTGTACCATCTTAGTAGACCTTGCCTGCATCGCCTTACCCTGTCAATGTCCCTGCAAAGGTGCTGCCCCCAGCCATGTACACAGTACACTTGGTGAGTCCTCTGTAGTGTATTGTACAGTGATAGAACTACCTCCCACCTCCTGCCAGTGATAACTCAGTTCATGCACTCCAGCATGCCACTGGCACTCACTGCAGTCTTTCTAGCCTGCTTCCACACCTTTTGGTTGTCCAATATTATAACACACAAGTCCTTTTCATCCTTGTTGGGTGTCACCAACTTCCCCCCATCACATGGCTCTCCCAAGGGTTCACCCATCCAAGCTGCAATATTGTGCACTTATGTGACATGCCCTCAGTTGGCACACCACAGACCAGTGTCCAGGTATCTCTGTGTCCCTTCTCAACATCTCCACACCATCTGGAGTAACCACCTTGTGGCAGATCTTGATGTCTTGTGCAAGCTGGCAGACCTCACCCACCAGCCTCTCTGAAATGTCACGTATGAGGACAGTAGACAGTACGAGCACAGGGGCCTATCCCTTAGGTAAACTGCTGGTCGCCTCTCCCTCCTAGGCATGTATCCCATGTACCATCACCCACTGGCTTGCGTCTGTTGGTCAGTTCCTAACCCAGCCTACAGCCATGTGCTCCATGCCCAGACTGTACATCTTCTTAACCAGCCTGTTAGGTTGGACAGTTTTGATGGCATTCTGATATGGAGGTAGATGGCACCACATCTGTGTTGAATGACCCTGTGAAAAAGGCTATCAGAGGTGCTACTAGCCCTCTCAGCAGCTCTGTTATTGTCCTCTTGTGCATGCCATCCTACCCCATTGGTTTGTCCACCCTCTGTTTTGTAGGCTCCTATAGGACACTATCACCTGTGAACTGACATATCCCTGCACCACCACCCCCCTTCATGTATGTTGCCCATCTGTGGGCCCTGACCCATCCCTCATCAGTGTATACTGCACAGCTGTATGTGTTCAGTATTTCCATCTTCTCCAGGTCTCCCTCCATACAGTGGTCTGTGTCCCCTCTGTGCCTCAATATCCTGCCACTGTGTACTGTTGCTCGGTGCTGTACCAATGACATTTCATGTCATCTCCCATTTTGCCACCGTATGTGCTACTCTTTACCACTGCACTTGGATCCTTTCACTGTTGTTTTTTCTGGATCTCAGCTGACCTTCCACCTGGATGTCTGTGGCTCTGTCCTCTTTGGTTGGTATGAGGTCCATTAACACCCAGCCTTTAGTGGTATCAGTCACTATCTGTGTGTGGCCAGCCCTCCTGTCTGGAATCTTATGTGTGCCCTCTGGCAACCTTCTCCCAGTCCTATGCCTGCCTGCCATGACACGACAGTGACATCCAGCAGCACCAACACCAGCCCCATTGGCCATTTCCAGTGACACATGACATGCACGGTGCCATAGCCACACAGGGACACCACTCCATTATTGCGTGCTTGGACGGTAATGGTGACATGGCCCATGACATGTCCTGTGTCCTCCCACAGCATCACCTGTCCACCACCACACAATGTTGCCACACTGTACACATCCTAGCATTGACAACAGGTGCCAGACATCGTCCCTTGTGTGCTACCTCATAGTGGTCCCACGTAGGATCTATACTGGCCTGTAGTGTGTCACCTGTAAACAGTGCCACCATGCGCTGGATGTCTACATGTATGTCATTGTATGACACCTTCCCCGGGACCTGTAGAGGCATACCCATCTCCACGTCCTACACTGCCACTACCCCTGTGACATACATAGATACATACATAGATACATAGACAGTGTTGGCAGATAAGGGCCTATGGCCCACCCAGTCTGCCCATTTAAGTTTGTAAGTTCAGTTTATGTTTTCCAGGAAGTCTGTTGCCCCTTACCCCTGACCTCCAGAATTCCTTTATGTCTATCCCATGCATTATTAAATCCCGTGATTGTTTCAGCCCCCACCACTTCCTCTGGCAGGGTGTTCCACTTGTCCACCACCCGTTCTGTGAAGAAATTCTTCCTCACGTTTCCTCTAGATAGTCCTCCTCAACTTCATCCCATGCCCTCTAGTCCTGGAACATCTTTTCGCTTAAAATAGTGCATTCCTGCACCCTGTTCCTCCCTGTAAGATACTTGTATGTCTCTATCATATCCCCTCCCTCCTCTCCTCCAGGGAGTACATGTTCAGTGCCTTCAACCTGTCCTCATAGGACTTGTGATGCAATCCATGCACCATCTTTGTTGCCTCCTCTGAACCTTCTCTACCCTGTCTATGTCCCTACGTAGGTAAGGTCTCCAGAACTGCACAGTGTACCCAGGTGCGGCCTCACTAGTGTCTTGTATAGTGGAATTATGACCTCCCTTTTCCTGCTGGTGATGCCCCTGCCTATGCATCCCAGCATCCTATTTGCTTTACCTGCTGCCTTGTCACACTGTTTCCCTGCCTTGAGGTCATCAGAGATGATAACTCAAGATTCCTTTCCTGCTTGGTGCATGCTATATCCTCACCCCCAACTGATATATTGTGCCAGGGTTTTTGTGCCCCATATGCATTATCTTGCACTTCCTTGCATTGAATTTCAATTGCCAAACCCTGACCATTCTTCAAGTTTCTGCAGGTCTCTTCTCATTCTGTCT
This sequence comes from Neoceratodus forsteri, assembly GCA_016271365.2. Lineage (NCBI taxonomy): Eukaryota > Metazoa > Chordata > Ceratodontiformes > Ceratodontidae > Neoceratodus > Neoceratodus forsteri. The sequence goes on along the minus strand of CM028132.1, from coordinate 1,059,358,901 downwards.
ACACCTCTGGTGTGTCTACTCTGTTACAGAGCTTTGTGTCATCAGCGAACAGTGAAATTCTGCCTTCTAGGTCCTCGTAATGTCACTGATGAAGATATTGAATAGTACCGGTCCCAGCACTGATCCCTGTGGTACCCCACTGGTCACTCTTCCCTCTGTGGAGTGACAGCCATTTACCACCACCCTCTGTGTCCTGCTGCCCAGCCAGTTACCTACCCACCGCACTACTGTCCTGCCCACACCCATATTCCCAGTTTGTGCAATAGTCTTCTATGTGGCACAGTGTCAAAGGCCTTGCTGAAGTCCAGATAGCCATGTCCACTGCCCTCCCTGATCCACCTCCCTAGTCACCCAGTCAAAAATTCAATGAGGTTGGTCTGACATGACCTTCCCTGGTGAAACCATGCTACCTTGGGTCCTGTAGTCCATTGACAACCAGATGTTCCACCAATCTCTCCTTCAGTAGTGCTTCCATGATCTTCCCACTACTGAGGGTGAGGCTGACTGGTCTGTAGTTCCCTTCCTCTTTGTTCCCACTTTTGTATAAGGGGACTACATCTGCTATCCTCCAGTCTTTGGGTACCTCCCCTGTTTCTAGTGATCGGCTAAACAGGATAGCAAGAGGTTCAGCCACCACCTCTCTTAGTTCTTTAAGGACCCTGGGGTGCACCCCATCTGGCCCCATTGCTTTATCAACTCTTATTACTTCCAGTTCCTTCAGGACCCTTTCTCGTGTAAAGGGACTCACCTTACAATACAATACAATACAGTACTTAAGTGTATACCTTGGGGCATGGGCAATGGGCCTCCAGTCAAGCACGCTGCATTGTATTGCTACTTCACAGTTGTTGCGGCACATGTTTCTGTCTAGGTGTGGCCACCTCCACCACATTTGTTGATTCACAGGCCACATGGGTGCCTAGGACCTCTGTAGGTTCAGGGACAGGTAACATACTGATGTGTTACACATGCTGCTTACCTGATCCTGTTGTTGCCCAGTGCTGATGCCTGGCTGTAGACCTTGTACATGGTCTCGATGTTCCATGGTCAGCATAATTCCCATTCCTGCCTGGAGGGGGATACAATGGGAGAGACATTGTTAGTTCACATTCACCAATGTGACAGCATGATGGAGGTTGGGGCATACATGCATGTTGTTGCACTGCATGGTGCATTCACCTGTGTTGTGACGGTGACCACCATGCATGGCTATCTCCACCTCCATGGCTATTCTCTTCAGGCTCTCCAGCATCTGGGTTTCTGAGTGCCATGTCATTTAATTTATGCTTGATCTGTCTGATTGCCTTCCTCACGCCGGACCCCTCCCACAATTTGACAGCTATGATGTGCCAGGCCCTGTCTTTCTGCTGTTTTGTGTGCCTCTGTCCTCCACGTGGCTGTAGCACCCTGTTCCACTATCCCACCAGACTCACTAGGAGGACAGTTTCCTCCTCAGTAAAATTTGGTGCTCTGCCCCTTTGTCTGGACATGTTGTCACCTTTAAATTGTTATGCAGGCCATGCACAGTCGCAGTTGTGGTTTTCGCATGACTGGAGTTGTTCTTGCCACTTTGCGGTGATTGTCCACATGGCCACGATGTTTACTTCTGGGTAATGATGTCGCAGACGCACATTGCATTTGCAGACATCACAGTATGCAATTTGTGTTAAAAATGGTCAGCTACGCAATGCAGTTTGTGGTTATTAGCTGTTTGTGAGCAGCGTCATACCTACGTCCTCACACTTGCAGTTTTTGTACTTTTGAACAGGATGATGTCCAATGGACATTGGTGACTGTGGCAGGGGCAACAGGGGTGTACTGAGGAGTTGCATGACATGCTCTGTATCACACAATATGAAGATGTTGTTTCTGTGCCTAACACACATCTGTCTGATGTAGCATGTAGCATGTATCCATCTCTTGCACAACATAAGCAGACTGTGTGGTACGTGCATCATAACAATACATTCTGAATCCACCGCTGTGTGCACCCTGACAGTGCTGTACCTCACATGAGGGGGAACCACATGTGAGTAGGTACACTGCATGTTACACACCAACACTCTCAGGAGCTTCCCCAGGTGGTGGGTGTTGGTTGTCATGAGCCGCCTGGGAAAACAGTGGTCACCATGCCATGATGTGGTTCTGGCTGCACTACTGAGTTGTCTGTTGGGTGGTGTCTATGTTATGTGAAGTGACTGTGGATTAGTTTAGTTTGTACATGATGTCCAGTTGCCGCTATGCTGCCATGTCCTGGGCCATGGTTCACGGTGATGTCACTTGCACAGTCCTCCTTGTCGGACACCTCTCCAGAGTCCTGCTTCCCTGGGCCATCGGTCATGTCCACATGATGTGCCAATGTGATGTTGTGTAATATTCAGCAAGCAACAAAGATCTTGCAGGCCATCTTTGGTGAGTACTGCAGTGACCATCTGGAGCAGTCCAGGCATCTGAACCTGGTCTTCAGTAGTCTGAAGGTGTGCTCTATGATGACCTTGGTGCTGGCATGGGCTTGATTATAGCATTCCTCAGCCTCAGAATGTGGATGCCTCACTGGTATCATTATCCACTGCCACTGTCGGTAGCCACTGTCACCTATTGGGGGATACGGCAGTTAGTCACAGTCACATGGCACTATGGCAAACACCATCCTATACTCTTCACATCTGTGCTGCAGATGTCCATGTCCACCATGCCATGACCCACCCAACACACAGCAACCCATGTGTGCCTTGTATGTGACACACACATTGGCAGGTCGACACACACATCCCAGTTCTGAAGGGAGACAGTGTTTATGTCAGCCATCTGGGTCTGGGCATCATGGCTTCAGGACATTTTCACTTTATGATGATCTATGTCAGGCTTTCAGTTGGACGCTACTCTGTTTCCAGGGCTCTGTACACCGCTGATGTGTCACCTGGGGTTGTCCACTCACCCCACCATTCTGCTTACCTAGTAACCATCCTCCTTGTAGATCACCATGGTGGAAGGCCTCATACAGCCCACTCTGTCAAATGATGTAGGCTTCGTGACAGGAGCCCACCTACATGGCCACAACAGCCAGGATCCAACACCAGCTGTCGCACTTCACCTGTACATTCAAGGAGTGGTACATTTTCCTATTTACGTGCATATCTAGATCATGGGTGGGGGCATGTATTGCCACATGTGTGCAGTCCACAGCACTTAGCACAAGGGGGAATTGGACAATGGCATAGAAGCCCTGCTTCACAGGCACTTGCTGCTCTGGCTCCACAGGGAAGCTGATATTCTGTTCTGTCAGTCGCAGCAGGTCCTTGAGTACCTGTTTCAGGCATGTTAACACAGCAGACTGGGAAATGCCCACTGTGTCATCAGTCGGGGTCTGGAACATGTCCATTGCCAGGAAGCTCAGTACTGCTGACACCTTTACTTCTACTGGGATAGGATGTTCCCTCTGTGTCGGGGTCTGTAGCTCATCTCAGAGCTTGTCACAGAGCTTCTGGATGGCATCACGGGGCAAGCAGTATCATGCCAGGCACTGCTTCTCTGAGAGGTCCCTGAATGATGTTCTCTGCCTGTATACTCTGGCTGTTTATTGGCACCATGGTCTGACCAATCTTTGCATGAGGCCAGCTTGATGGGCATGCTGGCACTGCTGTTGGGCAAGCTGCTGGCGCAAACATAGTGCCAGCCATATTGTCAATAGGGCTGCTAGCCCTGGCATTCTTGTTGTCACTTCACGGTACTTGTGCTGCTGCAGAAGCTCCTCACTAGTGACTCACTCCTGGCTGCAGTGCAGGGACCTATTTATATGCTTTAGACCAGCTCCTCACTGGTCCAACAGGTGCATCTGATGTTGGACGCATCTCTGCATCTTTGCCATTCTAAATTCCCATTTTAGGGGATGTGGCAGATTGGATTTATGCATCTCGCTGTGTGTTGATGAAAATAGTGTTTGGCTCAGACATAAACATGATTCTGCCACATCTATGGTCTCAAGGCCTTTGGATGCAGTCACACTGCATCTGATGCATTTCACATTTGAAAATTGCGTTTGGTGCATCTTTGGAAGCAAACAGCTATTTGCGTCAATACTGTTTGATGCAGCACTCTTGCATCCATCTAACCTTTTTGAAAATTGGGCCCATTGTACCTGATTCCTCCCTTTTCCCACACAAAAAGATAGAGACCACTGTATGTTGTGCTCAGATTGGCAATTAATTTATTATATATCATAATTCCATTTTCCATCTCATCATCTTTTATTATAGTTTATTTTACCATTGTACTTTATTGCATCCATATACCAATCTCTAATCATCCCTCTTTCTTCCTCTTCTCTCTCCCCCAGGTGAAAACATGGGTGCCTTCTTCTTCTCTTTTTCTGTTAGGTAACGGTGAGAACTGAGACCGCTTTTCCTCCTTCATCTCCTTCTTCTTTTCATCCTATTCCTTTTTTTTTCCCTCCCCTCCTCCCTCCTCCTTTTTTCCCTTTTTTCTCTCTCTCCTCTCTGCCATCCACCTTTGGCAGTCCATACCTGTCTGACCAGACAATTCTGTCATCCACCTTTGACAGACCATATACAGTCCCATTTCGACTGTCTTCCCCTCTTGCTTTGTAGCACTTTTTTATGTATAGGGTGGTGGGAGGGATCAAACTTCAGCAAAAGTGGCTGAGCCCTCCTGTGCTGTCCATTAAATTCCTCCCTTAGCCCCTCCCTTCCTTTCTTTGCCTATTGTTCTGTTTTCTGCCCCTCCCTTCCCTTCCCCTTCCCCTTCTGAGCATACCATCTCCACCTTGAGGAAGGGGTACACCTGGACAACTTGGTCTACCCCTTAAAGGGCAAACTCCATTGTCCCGGATTCCCCCCTTTTCCCTCACAAAAAGACAGAGACCATTGTATGCTGTGCTCAGATTGGCAATTAATTTATTATATATCATAATTCCATTTTCCATCTCATCATATTTTATTATAGTTTCTTTTACCATTGTACTTTATTGCATCCATATATCAATCTCTGATCATCCCTCTTTCTTCCTCTTCTCGCTCCCCCAGGTGAAAACCTGGGTGCCTTCTTCTTCTCTTTTTCTGTTAGGTAACGGTGAGAACCGAGACCACTTTTCCTCTTTCATCTCCTTCTTTTCATCCTATTCCTTTTTCTTTCCCCCTTCCCCTCCTTCCCCCCCTTTTTTCCATTAGCCAGTCTCCAGCTTGCGTTGGATGACTGGCTTTCCCCTCAGTTTAGGGTATTGTTCCCCCACCACTTAGTTGACCTCCTCATTTCCGCTTTTTTTTTTTTTTATATCCCCATTTCTGCATGTCTCCTCCATGCTTCTATAAAACCCATAGTTTCCATATTAAACATATCTATGGCTAGATCCAACAGGTGCGCTCTATCTGACCTGTAGAAATCCACTACCTATTCTTCCACCCCTCAAAGTACTACCTGCCCCCACATTTTTCTTATGAGTGTTCCTACCCTTCTGTTCATTTTTCTTCTGGCCCTGTCTACAGCTCTATGACTGTGTTCATTCCTCCATATCCTTCTTGGGATCATATCTGACCCTACTAGGCATACCCTTGGCCACCACTGTCGTATTAATTCCAAGTCCTTTTTAATCTGCATGTATGTGTCCACCCATGGTTTTCCCCCTATGTCTTTGCCCCCAGATGTATTATAATTAAGTCTGGAACTGGTCGCCACTCCTTCATTTCTTTCAGGGTGGGAAGCAGTTGCCCCATCTCATCCCTCTTATGCCATGCCACACCAACCTACATTTTGTCACATCCTGGTAGAGCTGTCTTCCCCCAGCCTTTTTCTCAGCTCTCTTTACTGGCAAATAAATGTAGGAGTGGCCACATATCCAGACTTCGTTATCCTCCCTCCTCCTACAGGATTTAAACAAAATAAAGCTTAGATCAGCTCATTGGTTCCTCTCAGTTCTATGCTCACCCTTCCCCCCGGTCCGTGTCTGCAAAAGAAAATACAGATGATATGTTAATCTCCATGCTTTAGTGCTTGAATGTATCTTTTGTAACTGGCAGACTGCCAACGTCCCTTCTCCAACATATTGGCCACCGTTTCCCCTGCTGCTGCCCACTGAGAAGCAGCCTCTATTAGTAGAGAGTGCGATGAATAATTACATGGGTCCTCCCCCAGAAATTGCATGCCCTTCTTAAGCGTGGCTGTGACCTGATAAATTGTGACCTTTTTCCCATCTCTGTGTACAAATAACCTCCCGGTCCTCCCCACTCGCTCTGCGGCATAAGCCCACAAAGCTTTTACTGGGCAGAGCGTGCCCTCTCTCTGAACCTTCAGCGTTACTGTATAGCCCTGCCTTCCCTGATCTGTCTTTGATTTCTTTATCATGATTTGTATCTCGTTCGTCTCCCAATTTATGTCCTCCCAATCCAATCCCCCCTTTTTTGACCACTCTTCCATGTCCTACTGCCTTGCTCACTCTCATGGCCCCAGCGAACATTACCAGATAGATCGTTTGGAAGAGTTGGGCTTTGTCCTTTGATCTGCAGATTGCCGGTAATGCTTCTTTTAGCCTCACCAACCACTGTTCCCCTAATGGTCGCCTGTAGTCTGCTGTTCTTTGCTTTAATCTTCCCCATCTCTGCATCATTCTTCTAATTAACATTGACTTCGTTGGGTCCTTCCATCCCTTCAGGCTGCAGACCAAACTAATCCCTGCTAAATAAACCCCCATCGTTGTGTGGGCGGTTCCCTTCTCCCATTGCTTCACTGTAAATTTTCCTAGTTGTTCCTCTGTAAGTGTCCTACTTACCTCCATGTGGTGTGTTGCCCTGAATGTCTGCAACACCCGCCAGGCCCCCTCGTAGGCCCTCAGAGTCCTTGGTGGCCATGAGCTGTGAAACAACAGTTCTGCTCCCTCTTGCCAATGTCCCAGATGTTCGTTGGTATGGGAGTTTTCTGCTCCTCTGCTGTCAGTGCCAGCCTCCGGAAATGATCCAGCTGCAGATGGGAAATGCTGCCAGCCAGAGTATTGTGTACCCCTTCTATGTGTTTGACTCTGAATGACATATTCAATTTTAAGGCCCTTAGCACCAAATGTTGTAGTACCTGCATGACCGTTTCTGACCTGGCTCCTCTGTTGTTTAACACATCTACTACTGCCTTGTTGTCACACCAGAATGTCACCTTCTGATTCTGCAGCTCTTCCCTCCACACCAAGGTGCAGGCCCAAATAGGCATGATCTCCAACAAGGTTATGTCCTTTACTATTCCCTCCCTTACCTATTCTGTAGGCCATGGCTCTGAAAACCATTTTCCCCTCAAATAGCCCCCTCATGCCCAGGCCCCCCACTGCAGCTGTATGAATTTCGAGGTCTGTGTTATATACCCAGTCATCTTGCCAAAAGGAGAACCCATTATAGCTCCTGAAGAACTCCTCCCATACTTGAAAGTCTTCTTTAACTCCTTTTGACACGTCTACCCAGTGGTGTGGCCGGGTTACACCCACTGTGGCCCTAGCTAGACGTTTTGTGAAGGTCCTCCCAGGGCCAATAGCCCGGCATGCAAAGTTCAGGTGTCCCAAAACCTGCTGAACCCTCTTTAGCTGTACTCTCCTTCTACTCATATGCATTCTAATCAGTTCCCTCAACTTGGACACTTTTTTATCTGGCAACCTAAAGACCTCCCTTGAGGCATCTGTTTCAATCCCCAGAAATTCTAAGACCTTACCGGGACCTTCCATCTTCTCTGGTGCCAGGGGGACCCCTAATTCTCTGCATAGATCCTGGAAACTGGTCAACATTCTGTCCGTCTCCTCTTTTCCGCTGCCTATTAGAAGGAAATCATCCAAACAGTGAATGAATGTCCTGTAACCCGTTCTTTCTTGAAATATCCACTGTAAGCAGGTGCTGAATGCTTCAAATGTAGCACATGCTATGGAACATCCCATAGGCATTGCCTTGTCAAAATAATATTGTCCCTTTATTTTAAAACCCAATAGGTCCCAGTCCTCTTTCCTAACTGGAAGCAGTCTGAAAGCGGATTCTATGTCCATTTTCACCATCCATGCATCAGCCATTGCTCTGATGGCTTGTACTGCTTCCTCCAATGTGGCATATGTCACTTTGCTATGCTCCTCACTGATGAAATCATTCACCGAGTCCCCTTCTGGGAATGACAAGTGGTGAATCACCCTGTATTCTCCCTGCTTCTTTTTTGGGACCAAACCCAATGGTGAAACTTTCATATTTTGCAGAGGGTGAGTGTCAAATGGCCCTTCTATCCTCCCCACTGTTATTTCCCTATCTATTTTTTGTCTTAAAATTTCTTCTTTCCCTTTTACTGAACCCAGGTTGTTAGCCTCACGCGCCATGTTTCCTCTTTTTTCCAAGTGAGATCTGTAATGACAACTGAGAAAATTCTCTTGTTAAACCTTTTGTAATCATCCAATGATATGGTTAGGCCAACTTGCCCTTTTCTCTCTTTTATTTTATATATCCAAATGAACTTGGCTCCTTTTTTCCCCATTCTGGTTCCCCAGCCTAGCCCTCTCTTATTTATTTATTTATTTATTTATTTTTATTATCCTTCCTCTTGCTCCCATTATTATATTTTATTATTTTGTTTTTTATTATGGCCCCCCAGCCCTCACCTCCCTCATTTTTCTTTTTTTATTTGCTTGCCCTTGATCATCATGGTTAAGGGCTAGTCCACACTCTGCAGCTCACGTTGAAATGGTTGCTCTTTCCTGTTACCCTTGTCCAATCCAAGAAAAACACCCAGTGAACTTCAAGCCCCTTTTAGAGATGCTCCTGTCAGGCCCTTGGCCCTTTTTCCATCAGCAAAAAAACCCATGCCTCCAAAACTGCTTCTGTCCTGTGCCGTAACTAGTGACTGACTATAATAGAGCCCCAAGTGGCTTTGCTCCTAGGGCGTCATCAGGGCAGCCGTACTGCAAAGTTTGGGCAATGGGCTTCCAAATTTTCTATATAAATACCCCAATGGGCAGGCTCCCTCTCTGGAATAGCAACAGAAATGAGCGGGTTACCACACAGTGTGACACAAACACCCCCCATCCAAAGCTTAAACAATCTGCTTCAAATTAATAGCAAAATGATATTTAAATAATCAAATGGGTAGGCTCCTTGGCAAGAGTAGAATATATAACCATGAGGGACTGATGTTTTTTTCACCTTGTGTGACAGCAGGGGGATCATAGTACACCTCTTGGTCTACTCCAGGCATGTGACGTCACGCCACGCAGTCAACGCAGTTATCCGCTGGCTTGGAAAGCCATCTCTTCCCCTTCAAGGTCTCTATCCCCCTTTTTACCCCCAATCTTCAAGCTTGTAGCTCAGGACCTTAACAGAAGCCCTCTACTATTGTTCCAACCACCTCCCCGCTCAAAGACACACCACATGGCAGCCTCTCGGGGCCCGCACGCTAGGCCTGGCTCGTTGTCCTTCTCTCCCCAGCCCTGCTCCACGGGCATCTCAGGCTGTCCTCTGCCGTAATCTTCCAACAAAATAAAACCTTCTTCCCCCAAAACTTCAGGGCAGCATGTGTACTGCCTGCCAGGCTATTGCACCCCCCTTTTTCTTTCGCCTCCCCCACCATGAGAACAGCGCTCAGTGGGGACAGCGTGTGACATCATGTGACATGGATTTTTTTTTTTTTTAAATCCTGTTTTCGCTTGCAAGAACTTGCATAAGTGATCACCCGCCAGATCCAGAGCACCCATCCTCCCAACTGGGGGTATGCCCTCTCAAGACATTAGCTCCTCCCGACTCATTCTTCGGGACCCACCCATCACAGGCACGCAGGCAATAAGCGATCCTTTCAGTCCTGTGCAAACAGAGGCCTAGACTCTACTCTCGTCTCTCATAACCAGGTACTTCAAGCCCCAATACAACCTTGTTACTTAGACAACACTGCCCACCTCAAAACGATACCATGGGATCTTTTTAAATAATTTACCTGCAAAACTGAGTCAGTTAGCACAGTCGCCCTGTAGTATCAGGGCCCCCCTCTCTTTCATTGCCTGCCAGCTCATCCTCCCAGGCCTACAAAACAGCACCTGGTGCTTCCACATCCTATGCCCCTAACCTGTACCTGTATTGTCACAATAATAAGCATATTTTCATTTATTCTCATAAAATAAACAAATCAACAAATGCTTCACATCGTTCTCTTTTCCTTTTTTTTTTGTATCTGTTTACTCACCTTATTGTCCTCGAAGCAAATGCCAATCTGATGTGCTGCAGTCCAATCAGATCGTCAAAACTTCAGCAAAAAGTGGCTGAGCCCTTCCTATGCTGTCCATTAAATACCTCCCTTAGCCCTTCCCCTTCCTTTCTTTGCCTATTGTTCTGTTTTCTTCCCCTCCCCTTCCCCTCCCTTCCTGAGCATACCGTCACAACCTTGGGGAGGGGTGCACCTGGACAACTTGGTCTGCCCCTTAAAGGGCAAACTCCATTGTCTTGTAGTCCTTTAATTCTTACTATGTCTTCCTTTTAATACTTTCAGCTCACACCACTACATCCATGATCTTTCGACTGTCAGTCACTCTCCCTTCTTTTAGCCCACCTATGCGAATGCCAATTTCAGTTTCTTAACTTGCTTTAATTCATTCACTTCTCTCTTTTTAGTTTTTTCCTGTCTTTTTCTGTTTTTTCTTGCATTTCCTTCTTTTTCTCTTACTTTGTCTTGTTTTTAAATTGCCACAGACCCCCACTGCACAATCTTTTTATAACCCTCCTACCTTTCAGCCCACCTCTACAAACCCTGATTTCAGTTTAACTTACTTTAATTCTTTCCCTTCTCTCTCTCTTTAGCTTTTATCTTTTTCTGTCTTTGCTTGCGTTTCCTTCTTTTACTCTTACTTCATCTTCCTTTTATCACACACCCCACCCTCACAATATTTTTGTAACCCAACCCTCCCTTCCTATTAAAATTTCAGTACACCTCCACAAACCCCAATTTATTTCACTTTCTCTTAGCTTGCTTTAATCTTTTCCCTCCTCTGTCTGTAGGTTTTTCAATATTTCTGTCTTCATATTTTCTTGTATTTTCTCATTCCTTCTTTGATATCTTATATTTCTTGCCCTGACCTTGCAGTGCAATATTTAGCCCCACCGACATCTGTCACCCTCCTCCATGTCCCACTGTCCCAGCCTCCACTTAGACTTTCTGTTCCAATCCCGTCTCTTTCATCTGTGCAGTTTTCTTAAGTTTTCTTTTTCCAAACCTTTTCTTACTTCTTCTGTTCTTTAATCTTTTTTTTTTTTGAGTTCGTCCTCCCAAATCAATCCCTCCCAAACTTATTTAGTACCAGTCTACCCCAACTCCCACATCATGCGTAGCCTCAGGTCTCCCCATGCCCTGCTTTCACATTCCCTCAGTCCCCTCTGGCATCAACTCAGCTTTACTATATAGGTTTCATCATGCAAAGTGACTTTTTTTTAAGTTAAAGATTTCCTTTGTTTTTATCTCCTACTGGTAGGCCTGTGCCCCCCATCCAGACCCATCCCACCAGCCCTATCTCCTGGTTTTTTGTGGACTTACAGTTTTTTCACTATCAGTCCCATGGCTTGCCCCCAGGGTCTGGTATGACTTCCCGTCTGTCAATCTCCCGACACTTCACCTCCCGACTGCAAGTTCCATAAACCGAAGTTCCTGCTCGTAGCATTTGCCGACAGGATCTTTTGTCTGACAAACACATTTTAAAGTAGTTTGTAATGATAACTATAAGCTGTGTTTCATACATTCAATTCGGGCAGTGGTACGGATCCCGCTGAAACACATTGAAATAATGCTGTTCTAATCTTAATGAAAGACTGGCAGGATGGGAAGTAATAGATAAGAAAGAAAGGGAATCATGTGTCTGGGGCTGTTCAGCTCTCCTCAACTACAGTACCAGTTTTAATGAGGTATTCTTGCAACATACAGTAGGTGCCCCAATACTGGAGACAATTACCTGACCCACTTGCAAACAGTTGATGCTGCTTCAGGACTACGTCCTCTTACTATGAAAATAGTGGGAACACAAATTAGATTGGGGTCAAGACAGACTCTATTAAGTATGAGAACAGATTGAAAGGGCAGTAAAATACCAATAACTGGAGACTACGGACATGATAGTTAAAAGGGGGAGTATGTAACGTATAAATGCATTCAGATTGCTCCTAACTAGACAAGAGGTCTCAGTGAAGTCTCAGTAAAGTCTGGGAGGGATAGGGAAGGGATAGAACCAGAATTGAAGTAGTTAAAGGGGCATTCGGGGGGGCAAAAATGAATACATTTAATCACAGGATATACGGGGCAGGGGTTAAATGTAGAATCAGGGGAACAGGATCAAATATTTGAAATCTGTGTGTCCGGCTGCAGCACACTTATGAAAGTAATTGATAACCTACATGTAGATAAGACTTAAACTGCAGAGGGACCCCTGCCTGGACACACAAATTGGGGTTCAATCAGATGACTAATGGCAGGCAGTCATGGACTGACACTTTTATTTTTATTATTTTGGAAAACCTCTATACCTTGTTTGTCGGTCAATGGTTGTTACAGGATAGAAATTGTCGGCAAACAAACCTGTTCGGTAAATTGAAGTCGGGAAGTTGTTTGTCGGCAAGTTGCAGGTTGGGCAGTGGTACGGATCCCTTGCCCCCATGGTGGGGTATGGCAGAACCCCAACTGCCGTTGATCAGGATGCCATTCGGAGGAAGCTGCTACATCAGTAGTGTGGGGCCTGCAAGAGTTGGTCCATCACTCTGCCCCAGGCCCACTGTTCTCTTCTGTTTTTTTTTTCTCCCTGTTCCTGAGACCCTGGCCTGGGGAGTGATGCAAGCATGTATGCAAGTGTGGAGCATGTCATGCACGGGCATCTCCCTACCTGGTGAGCTACTCCCTCATGCACTGCTACCTGTAGTCACCAGGTGACAGTAATGTACTGGAGCTGGCTGCCCTCCCTCTCTGGAGAAGAAGAGTGTCCTCTGGGGCACTCGATCCTCCTCCCTCTTGGCTGCCTCCCTGATGACTTGGGAACACTTCTGGACCTGGGTCACCAGCATCCTGATTGGTAGCACTACTGCTGCACCAACAAGCTGGCAAAGTTTTTCTTTTGCAATGTGTGACTTTTTCATGCTTTACATCCACTCTTCTCAGTCCAACCACACCACTCACACCGCAACTGGCAGGGAATGTCACTGATCCAGATCTTCCTCCAAGCATGACCACTCTCTAGGGCTGCACTTGTAGAATGGCACCAAACTGAAGCGCAGTCTGCCATTTATATCCAGGTTTGTGCAGTTCAAACCAGGGTATGGAACTGGTGACGGGGTGCCCTTTCACCTCTCCCCTCAGACAAGCCTGCAAGAACAGGTTGGCAGGTTGGGGGAGGGAAATAAAGTACAAAAAAGGGGAATCTGAGCCAAACACGCAGAGTTCAGCTCAAGATTTGCTGAAACTGAGATGCTGAAGTTTGGAATGGCTCAGTTTGAGCATAGGGGTTTGCACCTCTGCCTACTTCACACAATGCAGGAAGGCAGTGGCTAAGGCCAATAGAATGTTGGGCTGCATTGCTTGAGAGATCAGCAGCAGGAAGGAGGAGGTAATGGTGCCATTGTACAGACCGCTGGTGTGATCACACCTGGAAAGCAATGTGCAGCACTGGTGTCCCTACCTAAATAAGTAGATAAAAAAGCTGTAGGCAGTGCAAAGGAGAGCAACAAAGATGTTACTGGGGCAGCAGGGTAGGACATACCAGGAGAGGCTGGAAGCCATGGCACTCTCTGGAAAAGAAGAGGGAGAAGAGTGACACATTTGAGACCTTCAAGAATTGAAGGATATTAACATAGTGAACAAGGGGTTCCACTTCAGACTCTGTAGGGAAAAAAAACACAAGGGGAGATTGATTTAAGTTGGAGGGAGGGAGGTTTAGGAGGAAGACCATGAGGTATTACTTCATGGAGAGGGCGGTGGCAGGATGGAATAGGTTTCCTGAGAATGTGGTATCAGTTGAACAGTGGATGGCTTCAAAAGTGGTTGGAACAGGGTAAAAGGGAAAGTCGGAGTCAAAAGTGGTGAAGCTAGAAAGAAGGAGGCATTGGATGGAGGGGGATGAGTCCTTAGTTGGCACTGGGGACTCTGCAATACTAGCAGACTCGATAGACAGAGGGGTCATAGTCTGCTGGAACCTCCATATGCTTGCATATACCTCAGGATCTGGTTACTAGAATTGACCGTATTTATACCAGATGCAGGTGCAAGACCAGCTTTTAATTGTCTGAAATACTGTACAGTACTTGCATCCATTCCTGGATGCATTTCTATGAATGTGTCTTTTGAGAATTGTGTTTTTCTTGCTAGGGGCTCATTTTGTATCTTACATATGTTTTTTGCATCTTAGTTTAGATGCATGTGGAGACACATGTATTTTGAATTCTGCACCCTTAGAAAATTTAGCACAATGCAGATACATCCATTATGTGTATCCATTTGTTGACATATTTGAAGAATGTGACTGATGTATCTGTTTGAAAACCCTGCCCAGTATGTCTGCCTTCCATTGATTTGATGCCTTAGGCACTGTGCCGTATACTGTGTATAGGAAGTCTAATAATCACAAGAAAAAAGAGCAAGTATAGTTCTTTAGAAATACAAAGTGCCAGCTGTCTAATAATAATAAGAATATATTATATCAGTTTGAAAAGTACAGGCTTACTGTCCTTTAAAGTATTATTCAATAATACTGCACATTAGAGTGGCACAAATAGAAGTGGAAAGTAAATTGCATATCAATAACGTCAAAGAACGGTGGCAGTAACTATCATGAATTATTAAAACGCATAGCAAATAAAAGATTCTTCAGCAGGCATTATTACTTTACTTGAAAAAAGAAATGTAGGAGTGTACTCATGGAACATTTTACCTGACTATATTTGAAATTAGGCAAACTGGATAGTCCCTGACCTGAATATTCAGAAATGCGCCAAAGGCCGGCACAAGTCTGGCACAACACAAATCTGATGTGCCATGGTGCAACAGGAGCCATATTCAAAGGTTGCGCAGGCTGACCTGTGCCAGTGCAACCTGGCTGATGTGGAGGAATTTCTTTTATATATCTTCCTTTTATACATACATATAAAGTAAAGTGTGTTACAGTGTATTATAGTGTAGAGCTGCTAGTGTAGTTGAATATTAGCCAAGTCTGAGTAAAAGCTAAGGGTCATTGCAAGTTCATATAAATCGCAAGGCAAGCAAAAAACAGTAACTCATGCTGGCTGAAACTAGCTCCTTAGGTTTGAGATAAGAAGAAGCAAGGTTTGAGAAAAACAACTCTATATATGGGAAAGGTATGTGAAAATTAGAGTGGGGGTCTAGAGACAGTACCACGACTCATAATGCTATTTGCTGTAACAAAAATGTGTACGTGCTAAGAGTGTTATAAAATACTGTGTAAACCTTTGTTCAGGGAGCTCTCACCTTTAGCTGAGGCTCCCACATATATGTGTGCAGACACTAAACTGAGTTTATTGGAATAACCGTTGGGTGTGATTATTGAGTACATAGAAATTAAGGTAAAGTATAGACAGTAAAGAGAATCTGCAACCACACTGAATATGACAGAGTTGCGCCATGGCGCAAACAGAGTTGCGCTATGGTGCAAACAGAGATGCTCCATTGCAACTGTGGGAGCAGAGCAGCAGAGTAACAGAGGGGGGCACAGTACAGAGAACAGACTCAGGGACAGAGCCATGAAAGCACAGTGACAGGCCACAGGAGGCCTCCACCAGCAGGGAACAGCAGGGCACAGAGGTGCCTGGACACTTGACCCCAGAACACAACAGTGGCACAGATAGCAGGCAACAGGAGGTACCAACGACCAATAGAGAGCCACCATGGGAGCCCTCCCACAGGCCACTGGCCATGCCCTCCCAGACCATAGCAGGCCACACCCAGGACCATGCAGCCAAGCACACACATGCCACACAGGCACACAGAAAGACCACACAGTGGGCATTGAATGTGCTAGGTGGCAGATAGCATGGCAGACCATATGGGACAGGCCATACAACGCCAAGCAGGGACCTCAAAACAGCATGCGAACAGTACCTGACCAATGACCATGGCTGTGTGCCACAACCACACACACAACCACCACACACCCCTGGCAGCTGCCGCATGGGCCCCCCAAGGCACAGCCACTAACCCAGGGGATGGACACCACCACAATGAGACACACCACAGCAGTGAACTACAGAAGCACAACACATGCCCTGTCACATGCACACCACACAGAAAGACACTGGGCCACTGCAGCATGGCTCCTCACTCTACCTGCAAAGCAGACACAGACACAAGCAGGTAAGTCAGAAAAACATATTTGTAATCAAACTATTTATGAAACACCAGGGGCTGGGAAAGGGTAGGTACAGCAAGGGAAGGGGACAGGGAACAGGGACTGTACAATGGGAGTGGGGACTGTAGGGGGAAGGTACATCAGGGGAAATAGGGGACAACAGGGACAAAACTAAGAGCGGCCCCATCTGGCCACACTGGTGAGCTGATGCACCCTCCAATCAGCAAGCAGCATACCTGCATCACCACCTCCATGGTCGCTGAAGCCACAAGCAGTGTCTGGCACAGCAGGCAGCTTAACATCGCCTGTGGTGTACTTCACCACTGGACACCTATAACAAGGGACAGGACAGGTGATCAGTGCAATGTCCCAAGGAACCATGCCCACCAACAGTGTGCAATGGGCAGTGGGAACACATACCCCTGGCTGGCCTGTAACGGCCACATGCAGGGGGGTGGGCCAATGCCAGCCAGCTACTGGGCACAAAATGACATTGCACAGAGGTGGTCCCCTCTGCACAATGGCCACATGACTGTGCAATGACAGTCACATGGCACAGTGTACCAGCAGCACCACAGCAACAACAGTGGCAGCTGGGTGCATGCCCACCCTCACCAACAGCTGGCACATGTGTCCAATGGATGCAGCACAGTGGCATGCACCACACACAGTGTGACACACACAGCTGCCACAGCACATAGCACAGGTGGTCATGCCTGCATCCACTCCCCCTCCACTCCCCATGTACAGTGTGAAGGACCATGACAGTGCTTACCTGCCCTCTGTGGCCCTGCTAGTGCCGGTCCTATGCTGTCATGGCCTGCTACACCCTGCTGTGCTGCTGCAGCTTGGGCCCTCTGTTGGTCCTCTGGTCCTGAGAATTGAAAGAAGACAGATACACATCAGGAACTGACCACAGCAGCTGCCACCCCACCCCCACTCCTGTGCACAGGGTGTGCCCTTGCCTGACACATCCCGTACACCTGCATGGGCTACATCGCAACTCAAGCAGAAGCTGGAAATGACACTCTGTGATGCACCCGATGACAGTGTACCCCTCTGCAGGACATGCCAGGCAGCCAGGCCAACACCACAGTACAGCACCAGGACAGAGAAGCAACATGGGATGACTTACCTGGCCGTGGCACAGCCCCACACCTGGTGCATGCCTGAAGCTCCTCCTAAGCCTGTCTGGGTCCCACCACATCAGGTCACCATAGCGGTGCCTGTACTGCTCCCCAGTCCTGGCCACCCCGGTTCTCTGCTCCAGCCTGGCAGCAATCCCCTGCCATGCAGTGCCCCTGGCCTGCTGCAGGGGCACCTGCCCAAAGAGTTGGGGGAGTGAGGGGCTCAACACAGGCCACAAGGTTCGCCAGCTCAACCTGTGTCCAATTGGGGGCACATCTAACTTGTCCCTGTGCCATGTTGTCAAATGTGATATTGGCGGCAAAAATGTCAGGAGGAGGCACACATTTCCATGACATGACATGCGCCTGATGTATGATGCACGGGAGCATGCGCAGTGCCCACCCATTACGCAGTGCCAGAGCTGTGTGGAATGAGCATGGCTACATGGGTCACAGGGTCAGAAGTCTGACCCAGGGGTCAAGGGTGCACATGTGTGATAGGGCACGGCACCCCTTGTGTAACCATACACATAGCTGGCCATGCACAACATGCACAATGCCACTGCATCACGCTGTCCACACATGGTGCACAATTGACACCATGATACTGTGATGCACATGCACACTGCAGGCCTGTGCACCATGCATGCATGCACATTGCACTACCCTGACTTGCTCTGGCATAATCTCATTGCGCACTGTGCAATATCGTGATATTCACACACCACATGCAAATGAGATCATTAGCCAATGCGTGGAACAGTGTGTGCATTAGCATGTCATTACTGTTGCCCCTGATCTCAATTGCATGCGTTGCACCTTATAAGCACCATGGAACAGCACAGGCTATGGACCAGTATTGCAACCTTGATAGGCAAGTTGTGCATGCTGCTACAGCTCACTGGGAGCAGACAGCACAGCAGGGTGGGATGGACCAGGGTGATGCTGCCACTGACACACTGTGCTGTCCATGTCCACAGGCAGAAACATGTCGGCACATGAGGAGGGCGAGGAGTGGGGGCCTGCTCAGAAGTGCAGGCCCAACTTCACAAAGGCTGAGACTGATGCCCTGTTTGAGGCCTACCTGGACAGGGAGCCCCTGTTGAGTGGTGCCACAGGCACACCACAGGACAGGGCTGGTGCATGGGAGGAGGTGGCAACCTATGTGAACCAGCCTGGCAGGAGTGCTGAAAGAAGGTGGGAACAGACATGCAGCGGATCAAGGAGAAGGTAGCATACATCTGGGCATCCCGTATAGCCACCGAAGGAGGCCCTGCAGATGCACCCACACTAAAGCCATGGGAAGAGTTGATGGCAGCCACCATGCACTGCACCTCGATGGAGGGTGTGCCTGGAGGAGGATTCCAGATGGGTGGCAGCCCATCACTGCATGGTATGTATGTCAGACATGCACAGCTGGTGGCATGGAGGGTGTGTACATGGCATGCTGGCATGCATGCAGCCGGCATGCTTGCCATGTGCATGTGTGTGCACCCACGTGCATGCTATGCTGCAGGACACATGCAGTGGCAATGTACGGAGTGGGCACATGTGGGCATTGCATCACTGACATGCCATTTGTCTCTTGCAGCACCAGCACATCTCTGTGCAGAAGATGGGCGCTGGCAGCGGCAGCAACAGTGGATGCCAGTACAGCCCCGGAGGATCAGCTGTCCACATTCACTGGCATCCCGGGGCCTGACAGACTGCAGCTCAGCACCATGGTGCAGGCAGATGTCCTGGACCTGGAGTCAGATGAGGCCCTGGATGTGATCCTGCAGGATGCCAACCTTGGTGTTCTGTGTGTGGAGATACAGATTGGGGTGGGGTCCAACTCCGATGAGGACTACTCTCAGCTCCTGGACAGCATGGGCGACATTGTGGGTGTGATGCCCCTGCTGGCATCTGACACAAGTACAATGCCCAGTGCCTTGCCAGTGGCAGAAGAGCTGCCTGCCACCACTGCAGGTGCAGCGGTGTGTGCTGCCACAGCTATGCTCTGCGGTGGTTGTGGTGCAGCCGCGCAGGTGCAGGGCAGTGTACAGTGGCCGGACGGGCAATGGCAGCAGGCTACAGGTGCCACCAGGCAGCCAGACACAGGGTCTGCCACCGGTATGCCTTCTGTGCCCATTCCCCTTGCAGACCTCACTGTGCAGCATCCACCAGAGAGGGGGGCTGTGCAGCATGGCCGGTCACCACAAGAGAATTGGTGTCATCCCACCTGGGAGCCCCAGGACACTGACTGTCTGGCTGAGCACACCCCGCTTCTGCAGTTGTCCATGCAGCAACAGGTGCTACTTGCTGCTGGGGTGCATGCACTGTGTGAGAAGATGTGCCAGTTGGCTGAGCAGCAGGAAAGGGGCACTGCACAGATCCTGGTGGGGATGCAACACATGTGGGAGGTCATTTCTGCATCTTTGGATTACATAGCTAGTGCGATCATGGATGGCTTTGTGTTGCTGCCTGCCACAGGACATGGCCATGTACAAGTGTCCCCCCCAGCAGTGCACTGTCCACTCTGTGGACCCAGCATCGGGTGACCCCAACACAGTCAATGCCATGCTCTGATGTAGGTACCCCAGGCACACCCAGGGCTGGCATGTTTGGGTGTCTGCACACCCCCGTGAGGACACAGTCAAGGTCCCGTGTTTCCACTTCTGGAGGGCTATTGGAACCCCCCAGCTGAAGCACTGCCTGTGGCTGCTGATTGACCCCAGCATGGCCTCCCCCATGGCCGTGATGGCCATGGTGCCATGAAGCAGCCCTGATCCGCGGGCCGCCCTGACCGCAGTCTGCAGCCACTGCCCTGTGTGCACATGGGCGGTATGTGTGTGCCCTCCACTGGTGTCACGCCAGTGTGTCGCGCCACACACTGCCTGTGTGTGAGCTTGCCAGGCCACTAGCCAGGTGGTGTGAGTAAGATGAGGGCAGTCTAGCACCAGTTGCGCTTGTGCACTGGTGCAATGCGCCTGATCCACACCACATACCAATGCCTGGGTGGGTGGGTGTGTGTGTATATATGTGTGTGTGTATGTGCTATTGTGTGTGGTTGTGTGCCACTGACTCCCCTACCCCTGCATCATGCCTCTGTGTGTGCATGCCCGGTGCCATGCACACCCTTGCATGTGTGCTGTACCCGGTTGTGTGGCCCATGCTTGTGTACCATACCACCTACCGGTGTGCACCATAGTGCTCCTGTGCGAAGATGTCCCAGTGGTGTGACACCTGCTGGAGCAGCCAGGGGTCTCTCTGCCCAGGGGGTGGCTGTCCACCATCCTCTGGCCCATTACCTCCATTGTCCCCACTACTGTCGCCCTCATCAGCCTTGACAGCTATCCCACGGTCAATAGCCATGTTGTGCAGTATGCAGCAGGCCAGGAATAGGCCACAGGCTTTTGAGGGGCTGTACTGTAAGGCACCGCCTGACCTGTCTAGGCAAGGGAACTGTGCCTTCAGCATGCCAAAGACCCGCTCAATGATGTTACACATGCTGGCATGTGCCTCATTGTACCGGTCCTGTGCTGGGGATGACGGGCACCGGTAGGGGGTAAGCAGCCAGGGCCTCAGTGGGTATGCACTGTTACCTGTGTTGAGATTGACATGGTTAGCACTCTGCTATTCTGTGCTGCTCCCCTTGCCTGTCCCTGGTGCCCACACCACTATGCACTCCCTGCCCACTCCCATCCCCAGGTCTGCTCTGCCCATTGCCCCTTGCCTATGCCATACTCACCCACTAGGTGGCCTGTGGGGATGTCCCCATGTTTAAACCTGTGGCACAGCGCAGAGCTGTGCCAGATGAATGTGTCAAGTGCACTCCCAGAGTGTATGGTGCAGACATTGGTGATGTGCCCCGTGGCATCGCATACCACCTGGCAGTTGACACTCTGGCTCCCCTTCCAGTTGATGTATGCCACACCCTCAGGGCCAGGTGGCATGTGGATGCCCGCATGGTTGCAGTCAATGGACCCAGTCATGCCTGGCATGCATGCCACACTGTGGAAGTCCTGCATGGTTGCTGTATGCTCCGTCTGTGTGCTGGGGAAATAGATATATTCTGAAGCACATGGCAGCAGTGCATTGAGGAACTGTGTGAGGAGGTGGGACGTGGCCAACTGGGTTATGCTTGTGGTGTCCCCTGTTGGTCTTTGGAAGGTACCCGTGGCGAGCAATCACATGACAGCGGTCACCTTCATCTCCATGGACATGGCGTGGCTCCGTCTGGTGGGCGCCTGCATCTCCTCACTGCACAGCTCACAGAGCTGCTCAGAATGGCCCTGTTCAGGTGGTATCAGCCCACAATCTCTGTGTCACTGTAATTCTCAAAGGTGATGTGGGCACGGTACTATTTCTGTCAGCCATACCACTGACGGGCACTTCCTCAGCCACGTTACTGTTCCTCCTGCCCCTCACATCCCCTCATTATGGCCTCCATTATGAAGGGTGCACTGTCCATGGCCCTTGCTGTCCACTGTCCCCCTGGGAGGTTGGCTGCTGGCTGTGTGGCACCCTGGCACATGGTATATGTGTGTGTGTGTGTGTGTGTATGTATGTGCATGTCTCTCTCTCTCTCCCTCTCTCTGCCCCTCTCTCCCTCTCCCAGGTCACCTTTCTGTCCCTGTCCCTCTGTGTGTGGCCTTTGTCTGTCTGTCTGTGCCTCTGTCTGTCTCTCCTTCTCACTCTCACCCCTGGCACAAGCATTGTCTCTGTGTTTGTGCACTGTATTTATAGGAACAATTCTGCTCGGAGCAACTTCAATTTGCTCCACACTAGTGTTGTAGATTCCTGGTTGAATCACACTGCTCTGGATATTCATGGGAATGGCCCATGCTCTTGCGCCTGCAGTCATTATAGTTGTGCATAGGCTCAATGGATTTTGCACTGTGCACTGGCTCCCACTGAATATGGCTCCTTGGCGCAATTTTGCACTTGTGCTGGTGCAACTGCTTTGTATATCTGGTCCCCTGTTTTTATGCTGTAAGTTAGAAACAGATTTTTAGTTTTGTGTATATACTTCTTTGCTAATCACTAAGCTTTAGTAAAGCTAACTACTATTCCAGTTACTATACATATTTCCAGGTGTGAATATAGTGTTATTAAAGTGGTGGAAATAACAAAATTATATTTATTTAATATTGCTCCTTCCTAGAAAGCCCCCTGACATGCAGCATCTCCTTTGTATATGGCACCTGGGATGAGAGGAGTATATGGCAGGGCTATCTCTAGCTGCACAAACTTGCTTTATAAAAAATGCATTACTAAATTCATTTATTTACTTACGTAAATTTTCTTGATTGGGAGAGGTACTCTGAGTCAAAGCTCATTTCCAGGTGTGACCCAATGTGTGGGTATGTGATTGTGGGGGGTGCAAACTGGAAAAATGTGATGAAAAAGTGAGCAATGCATTGCATATATACTGAATAAAGTGAGAATTGCAGTATACAAGACAGAATATTAGATGGCAAAAGGTACAACAATTTGCAAAAGTATATTTACAGTGTTTATAAATTAATCATTAATTCATGAAAGTATTTACAATTATTACAGGTATTACTTTAGTGGTACAAATTTTCAAGAGTACATCTTTTAGTGTAAATGATAAATCATTAAAATTGTACGACAGTGTGAGGGATGCAGTGGTGGCCAGTGGGCGGTAATGCGCTACCAACCAGAAACAGCGAGAGTGCCTAGCAGCAACAGCAGGGAATAGAGCAGGGTGCAGTAGGTTAGGCGCAGTATAAATACTGCACATAACAAGGCAAGACTGCACATTAACAGAGACGGTGTGGGAGAGTAGCAGTAGCAGAGCTAACCAACAGTGCACTAAATAACTTCTGAGAGAAAAATCCTCAGTTTATTACATCAACTGAAGAAAGCAGAGTAAAAGATCTGTGCATTTGGTTCATCTACTTCCCTGAGGGGCACTGCACTTCTAGACAGGGCGAAAAGCCTGTATTACTCATTGGCTGACTGTTATTGAACTTGATGCAGTCTGATTTTAACATCAAGCACTTCATGAATTCAAACTCTTGCTTCCTGGATATGAGACATAAGCAACCTGCTGCTGTTTTAATATAATTACTGGGTTCCATTGCTCTTCTTGAGAATGTTACTGTTTCTGGTTGACAGCCATTTCTTGGCTGCTGTAAAGGTTTAAAGGACCTGAAAATGATTCTACTTATTGATTTCCCCCCTTCATGCTTAGCAAATAAATCAATAAGCCTTGAAGATGAACCTACTTTATAATTATTTTGGGAGACATTGCTGTAGCTTTGCTTAAAGGTTTCAACACTGATGGCCCTTGGAGTTTCTATAAGTGTGTAATTTAACCAGATCAACATGTGTTTCAATTGGTACAATTACTTATGGTTACACTATATACTGTATTTTTACAGAAATGACTACTACCAAATAAACATAACTGATTATCTGTATTTCTCTAAACCTCAGCAAAGATGATGAAAAAGAGACATGAAAGTTGTTTGTCAGAATGTTCACAAGATATGCACTACCAGCTGTATACAGTTGCTACAGACTTGAAAGATATTTGGATACTCAGTGGGGGGGGGGAGGCAAGAAATCACCAATTGTCATGTTTTTTAAACCATCACATAAGTAAAAGGAGCTATTCACTGGGTTGACTTGGTAATATTTTTTTTTTTCAGAGCATGTATTCATTATCCTGAATTATAAAATGGGTATTGCTCAGTTGTGACTCCCCATTGGTTAGAACCCCATGGCATGGGACCACATTAAAACAGTACATTACTCTGCTGGAGAAGGCCACCGGTCAAGAGGGCATTAACTGAGAGCATAACCAGTTGAGGTGAAAAGGTCTCCATTGAAACTCCCATTAGAACTGCCATTTCAAGCTTCTACCTGGTGGTTACCATAAGTATAACCACGTGTGACAAGTCCAGAGATAGGATGGCACCTAAACCCTACAACACTGCTGCCCTGTGACTCACTAGGCTTCTTGCCAATCAGTGAACATGTTAGGATGCACCCCCTAACAGAAGTTAACCCTCCAGCAGCACATCAGGAAATACTTCTGAGAATCAAGGAGTGAGCATGGGAGACAGAGAGAGACGGTGGCTAGAGGACAGAGAGCAAACCATCAACAAAAGACAGGCCAGGGCTGGGAGCGAGAGCAATAGCTGTCAGTTTTATTTTGTTTGTTATGAGACCTGAGAGTGAGCTGGGTAGAAAGAGAGAGAGAGGGCAAAGGAAACAAAGAAAGTTATCAGGTAGGGGAGACACAGAGAAAAAGACAGATGCAGATAGAGCACATTAAGTTTACAATCCATTTTATAAGTGGAATAAGGCAGTTTCACCAAGGGGATTATATTACACAGAAACATAGAATTTGACGGCAGATAAGGACCGCTTGGCCCACCCAGTCTGCCCATTTCCCTACCTACTGGATAAGCTGCAGATCCTAGTTAACCAGCAGCCTACTTCTTCCTACCCCCACCCCCAAGAATTGCCTTATGACTATCCCATGCATGCTTGAATTCCGCCACTGATTTTGACTCCACAACCTCCTCCGGAAGGCCGTTCCATGCATCCACAACCCTCTCTGTGAAAAAATACTTCCTTAAATTACCTCTGAGCGCCCCCTCTATCTTCAAATTGTGCCCTCTTGTTCTAACACACCTCTTTTTTTGAAAGATGCTACCCTCTTGGACTTTGTTGATTCCCTTGAGGTACTTGAAAGTTTCTGTCATGTCCCCCCTCTCCCTCCTTTCCTCGAGGCTATACATATTAAGCTCCTTAAGTCTTTCTTCATATGTCTTCCGGTGCAAACCCTGCACCATTTTAGTGGCCCTCATCTGGACAGCTTCCATCCTGTCTATGTCTTTGCAGAGATTGGGTCTCCAGAACTGCACACAGTACTCCAGATGGGGTCTCACCAGCTGTCTGTACAGAGGGATAATAACTTCCTGTTTTCTACTGGTGATGCCTCTCCCATGCATCCCAGTATCCCCCAGCCTCCTTGCTGCCCTCTCACATTGCTTACCCATCTTTAGGTCATCTGATATGACTACCCCAGGTCCCTTTCCATTTTGTCGTTGTTAGTATCTCACCCCCATTGTGTACTCTTCCCTGGGTTTTGTTTCCCAAGTGCATTACCTTGCACTTCTTAGCATTGAATCTAAGCTGCCATACATTTGACCATTCCTCTAACCTTGCCAAGTCCTTCTCATCCTTTCCACCCCACCCTGTGCATCAACTCTGTTGCAGATCTTAGTGTCATCTGCAAAGAGACATACTTTTCCTTCCAGTCCTTCTGCAATGTCGCTTATAAAGACATTGAAGAGGACTGGTCCTAATACTGAACCTCAGTGTACCCCACTAGTAACCCTCCTTTCTTCTGAGTGGACTCCATTTACTATTACCTCTGTGTCCTATTCTCCAGCCAATTCTTTACCCAGGCTGTCATCTTGGGGCCCACCCAGGCTGGCTAACTTGTATATTAATCTTTGTGTGGGACTGTGTCAAATGCCTTGCTAAAGTCTAGGTAGACCATGTCCACAGCCCCTCCCTGATCTACTACTTTGGTCACCCAGTCAAAGAAATCTATCAGATTTGTCTGGCATGACCTTCCCACTGTGAATCCATGCTGCCTAGAGTCCTGTGCCCTCTGGCCTCTAGATACTGACAATTCTTTCCTTCAGAGTGATTCCATCATTTTTCCTATCACTGAGGTTAAACTAACAGGTCTGTAGTTTCCTGCTTCTGCCTTGCTCCCACTTTTGTGAAGGGAATCACATCCTCCTCCAATCTCGGGTACCACCCCTTCCTCCCATGATTTGTTAAAGGGTAGTCAGTGGTGTCACTAGTTCTACCCTTAGCTCTTTTAGAATTCTGGGATGAATCCCATCAGGCCCCATTGCTTTGTCCACCTTCAGTTTTAAGAGTTCTTTCAGAACCCTTTCTTCTGTAAATGGGCTGGTATCAACTTCTGTATCCAGAGTGTTACTACTGTTTGTTTTATGTACCTCCTCCTCTTCATTTGTAAATACTGAGCAAAAATATTTGTTTAGTATCTCTGTCTTTTCACAGTCTCTCTCTGCCCACCCTCCTCCCTTTATTAAGCCTCACTATCCCTCCCTTGGTCTTCCTTTGCTCCCTGATGTACATATAAAAGGTTTTATCCCCTTCTTAACTGGTTGGCTATCTTTTCCTCGGTTTGGGCCTTTGCTGTTCTGACTGCCTTCCCAGCCTCCTTTTACTTTAACTGATACAGTTCTCTGTCCTGCTCCTTCTGCGATTCCTTGTACTTCCTGAATGCTTTTTCTCTTGAACCTTCACTGCCACTTCCTTTGAGAACCATAGTGGTTTCTTACATCGTCTTGTTTTGTTTATTTGCTTCACACAAAGGCTCGTTACCTCTGTGACGGCAGTTTTTATTATTCCCCATTGTTCTTCCAGCTCTCCTTCCTGCCCATTTGCTAGTGCATTCCTTAGGCACTCACCCATTTTGGCAAAGTCAGCCCTCCTAAAGTCCAGTACTTTTGTCTTTGTATGGCTTGACTCTGTTGCTGTGTTTATTGTGAACCATACTGTTCGATGGTCGCTAGTTCCCAGATGGCTACCCACTTCTCATCTGTGATCCTCTCCATCTCCATTTGAGAGTATCAAGTCTAATATTGCTCTCCTCGAGTGGGCTTCAGTACTAGTTGTTCAAGGCATGCCCCTGTAGGCATCTAGAATAACTGCAGTCTTCAAGTGGCAGCTGCAACTGCACTCCAGTTAACATCTGGCATATTCAGATCACCCATCAGCAATATCTCCCCTCTTCTGCCATTCTAAGTATACTTTCTATCATTTCCTTGTCCATTTCCTCCCCCTGAGAAGAAGTCTGTATACAACCCCTGTGCGGATTGTGGTGCCATTGCCTGTCTCCAAATTTACCCACAGTGCTTTTTCTCCTCCCTGTTTACCCTTTTGTTCTGTTGCTTTTATTCCTTCCCTTATGTAAAGAACTCCTCCTCCTCCTCTTTTACCCTCCCTGTCCCTCCTGTAGATAGTGTATCCTGGTATGTTTATGTCCCAGTCATGGTTTTGTGTGTACCATGTTTCTGTGACTGCCACAATATCCAGATGTTCCTCCTCCATCAAGGCCACTAATTCAGGAAGCTTGTTACCTAGACTATGGGCATTGGTACTCATTGCTCTCCATTTTTTGATGGCTTTACCTTCTGTTGCAGCATCCCCCACTGACCGTTCTACCTCGGTCTTTTTCTCATTTAGTACCCTGTTTTGTAGGGAGAGGCTGGGATTTTTCTGCTGCTTGTCAGTGCCTCCCCCTTTGACTAGTTTAAAAGCTTGCCAATGAAGCATTTAAACCAATTGCTCAAAAGACTTGTTCCCTTCCTGGACAGATGCAGACCATCCTGCCAGTATAGGCTGGTGTCCCTCCAGGTGGAATCCCAGTCCCCAATGAAGCCAAACCCCTGTGCTCTGCACCATTTTTTCAACCATTCATTAAACTGCATGGTGCCAATTACCCTCGCCTCCCCCATGCCTTTGACAGGCAGCACCTCTGAGAAGGATACTGTGTGTGCTACTTGTCTTAGGCCCCACCCCAACTCTGCAATGTCCTCCTGCACTGCTCTAACCTCATGATGAGCCAAGTCATTTGTCCCTAGGTGGACATTTACATCCAGCTCAGAATCCCTTGCAGCTGTTCTCGTGATCCTGAGGATGCGCTTCCTGTCCCTCCAAGCCATGGCACCAGGCAGGCACCTTACTTCAGTTTTCCCAGCTCCTCCCAGTTCTATCCCCCTAATAATTGAGTCCCCCACCAGGAGCTGCTTCCTTTCCTTGTGGTGTCCTCTGCCTCCTTCCTGTGGGCCTCCCTTGTGACAGTTGTTCTCAGCCTCCTTAGTCTCTTCTGCGGGTGTATCCATAGGGGAGCTATGCTCCCCCAGAATGGTGTATGGATTGTGTTGTGGAACAACTGACTGGGTGTGCCTCTGTTCCACTATCCTCACCCTCCCTGAGCCCACTGTGGTCCAACTGCTGTGCTTTCTTTGCAACCTCTGAGGTAGTGGTGGTGGCTCTGGTGCTCCCTGGATGGGGGAGGTTCCCTTCCTACTGTCCAGTGTGGCCTGGGGGAAGGTCCCGGTACTACTGTCCAGTGTGGCCTGAAGATGGGACAGTAGTACGGGGACCTTCCCCCAGGCCACACATTAACATAAGCATGTTTGTTAATGTACGGTGCTCCGGTGTGGTTGAAGCTGCTCACCCTTCCAGGCTTGGAACTCCAATCCACCCCTCGCTACATTAACATAAGCATGACCCCTTCCCTGACATGGCTCATTCATTATGTAATTAAGTGTGAGCTCTTGGGATCTGGGATTGTTGCTTTACATTGAGACACAGAATTGAGCTTTTCTGAGGAATTCCCAGGCCAGGTTTCATCTACTATTGTTTTACTATAGCACAGGAAAAGGCAGTCAGACAAGGGAAAGAGAGAATGATATCATTTGAAGGAATTTGCAAACTTTTTTGAAAAACAAGATTTGGCAAAATAATTAGAGATGCAGTTAAGTCAAATGTTATCAGTAGCCACTAAGTTATGAAACTTTGACTGCACAAAGTTTTGCAAAGTTCCCATTGGCATCACGAACTCTGACTTTGCAATGTTTTCCAGGTGAAGTGGTACACTTTTCCCCTAAGTGGCAACTTTGCAAGCAAAGTTTGGTCACTTTATGGAAAAAAATGTCAGCACTTGAACTTCACAAAGTTGATCAACTTTGCAAAGTTCTGTCGAAGTGAAGTTTTCTTAACGTTGTGTATCTATAATAATAATAGTAACAATAAGATGAATTTGTGAAGAATCAAAAGGTTAACAGTTTTGCTACAGTTGATAATTTTTTTGCTAAGATTTTGACTTTTTGAGTGAGCTCCACAGAGATGTGTTCAGTATGAGTGGGGAGTAAAATAAATCTTTGCCAGTGGTTAATAAGCAGCAACTTGAAACTTGTTAATTGTTTGACTGCTGCTAATATTGAAATTTTGCATTACTCAATGAAGTGAAATTATTTTTAATTTTTATATATTTTTTTCTGTGTCAGATGACCACTATTAGGCACTGGCAGCTGCAGTGTTTTCAACAATTATGATGGGTGAAGGACTCCAAAAAGGGAACTGCGACTCCTCTCTTTAAACAAAAACTGACAACAGCCAACAATGGGTGCTTTTGAATTGTCTTGTTTCAGTGAAGCAATGTTTTTTCCATGCATTCATGCATCATTGTAAAGCTCAGATGCAACATCTCATTTTTGTCGAGGTCCAGGTTTTACCCATTTTCACAATGGATTAATTTACCCAAGGTCTATACTGCATGCAATATGTCATTTTTAGTGGATTCTTTCTAATAGTCACCCTCCCACCACAACAGGTAGTGCCCCATCACCCTGTTGCCCTCATTCCATCCTGGAGCCAGTGACCAGCACAGCCCTCTGCTCTCCACCATGGCTGACCACTGATTGAACTGTCAAGGAATGTGTACTATACAATCAGCTGTTACAATATGTGCTTCTTGGAAGCTTGGTCAGTGGCCAGTCATGATGGAGGGCAGAGGGCTGTGCCCATCACTGGCTCTGAAATTGGATGGGGGAGTGGGGCGGTGGAGCATCAACTGCAGGTCTGGGGGGCTAAAGGGGACCCCTAGACACCAGGGACTGTTGGGTATTGTTGGACAGGGCACTTGGGGGTGGGTGGGGGTAACACTGGTCACCAGAATAGTGTTTCCAGTTTGGCATACATGTGATCAGGGATGGTGATGGGGGGAGAATACTGGTCACCAGGGCAGTATTGTCAGTTTGGCATACATTGGATAGGAGATAGGGAGGAGTGACTGCAGCACATGTTCTCTCATAGGCAGGGAGGGCTCCAGGGGTGGCACAGGGTCTCCAACCCTCCCAGAAGACACATTTCTAAGTGCCCTGGCTGGTCTAATGGTACTTAGAATTTCTCTTTCTGGGAGGGTTTAAGGAATCTCAAATTAGGGGATAAGGCAGATTGTGTCTACCACCAGCCCCCTATCACCATGCAATAGCCCATTTTGTGCCACAAGGATGGCTGTAGCCCTCTTTGGCATATGCAGCCTGCGTTTGCCACAGGCTGTGGTTCAGAGTTGCTCTTGGTGCACCTTTTGGCATTAGCAGCACCATGCACCATTCTCCGTGATGCAAGCACCTTGGATCATTCGGGGAAGCTTTGAGAATCTGGCCCAGTATGTTTATGTGTATGGTATGTACAATTTGTAATTATTATTGTTTTAAAATCAATGTTTTTTTTTAATGTGTCTTTGGCCCCGGCAAGTCAGAAAAAGGACCTCAGCCTAGTGTTCTGTCCCGGTAAACACATTTATAAATAAATAATAAAAACAGTGTATTTACCCAGAATAACACAGTTGAGCTGCCACATCTTATTGTCGGTGAGGTCCTGTTTTCACCTATTTTATGTAGCATTTTCTGAGAGTAGCTGAGCTGAGATGTCATATCTTATTTTCAGAGGGGTTCTGCTTTTGCCCCTTTTCAGACAGTATTTACTGAGGATATCCAGACCAGCTGATATGCAATAAAAAAAACTCATTTTCATTTTATTTGTTTATTTGAAAATTGGTAACCAGTAAAGGCACACTGCGCTGAATCTTATTTGCAGGTACAACGTTGGGGAGGGAGAATATAGGGTAAAAAACTGTAAACAAATCAGCAAGGTACATAAATAACAAGAAAAGCTGAACAACCTCTCCAAACTCCCAGTCATAACTCACAGCTTGTTCCTTGTGGATATGAACCCCAAGTTCCCCAAGCCTGGAGGACAATCCACTTTAAATGGTTGCAGTCAGAGAAGAAGAGCTAACAAGGCATGAGGGGACTCACCATGGCCCTTCTTTTGCTGG
Organism: Neoceratodus forsteri; assembly: GCA_016271365.2. Lineage (NCBI taxonomy): Eukaryota > Metazoa > Chordata > Ceratodontiformes > Ceratodontidae > Neoceratodus > Neoceratodus forsteri. The sequence goes on along the minus strand of CM028132.1, from coordinate 1,059,327,523 downwards.
GGGTTAAAGTGGCTTCTTCTGCATGGGCCATTTGATGTATTTTAGCCCAGTTAAGCCTTCCCTTATCCCTCCCCAGGGTGTGATCCCAAGAAGCAACTCAGTAGAGTGCTTCCTAGGGCCATCAGAAGGATTAATGAAGGCCTGCCCAGTGATGTGGAGGGCTGAGTCGCTAAGCATCTTACCTCCTGCCATGCCAGCGATCCAGGTTTGGGAATGAGCCTGGCAGCTGGGGGTAGACTGGGGGGGTGGAGGCTGGGAAACAACAGAACTGCTATCAGGCAGTTTCCTCTCCTGGACTGAGGAGGATGGCTGCACCGACTCTGGGCTGTCACAAGGTGTAGGCTTGGTTGTAAGCCTACAAGAATGTCAGGAGACAGACATAAGTCAGAGGGAGGGGAGAGAGAGAGAGAGAGAGAGATTCACTGCCTTGAGATGCATTCACACCTCCATGCACATGCACTCCTCAAGAAAGTCATGGCTGAGGATGGAAGGGAGAAAACCAGGAGGAAAATGGTCAGCACAGTGGTGGGTGTATGACACCCACTCACTGTCATTGCATCCCCTCCTGCATGTCACCAGAGCAACCTGCAATGAACGACTGGATTTTAGGTATTGGGGGGGAGGACAGCCCTCCCCCTCCTGACCCTGCCATGGGGGAGTAAGCTGCAAGGTAAGTCCCTGGGGGAAACACGGACAGTGGAGGGGAGCGGCAAAGCTGGCAGAAGGTAGCTTTCCCTCGCAGTGGCCAAGGAGGACAAATACTTCTATTGAAAAAAAAAGGAGTGAGCCTTACCCTTCCTTTGGAACTTCCCTGTTAGACCCATTCTGCATGTGTTACACCTCCTCATCGCTTGCCAGACAAACAGGTGTGTGCCAACATAAGGCTGCTCCAGAGGGACCATGATTTTTTTCTTGCATGGCACCACCTCCTTCTGGGCTACCATAGGGGAATTGTGCAGCAGAAGGACTTGCCCCTCTTTATTAAGCAGTAGGCATGAAGACAAATGCCAAAACTCTGCCTTGCCAGTCAACACCAAAGATCCTGATCTTGGGGTGCAAATGTGCATTCTCTTTGTATAAAAATATAGAAACATTGAATTTGATGGCAGATAAGGTCCACTTGGCACACCCAGTCTGCCCATTTTCCACATCTATACTATTACTGCAGACCCTACCTGATCTCCAGCTAGGCTCCCTGCTTTCCTATTAAGATTCCTTTGCACTTATACCATGTATGCTTGAAGCCTACCACTGTTTTTGCCCCAACACCTCCATTGTAAGACTGTTCCAGGCATCCACCTCTCTTTCAATGAACTACTCCCTCATATCTCTCGTAAACATCCCACCTTCCAGCTTCATTGCATTCCCCATTATTCACATGGTCATTCCCCTCTGAAAAAATAACCTCCTCCTCCTATATATTATTTATCTCAGTGAGGTATTGATAAATCTTCCCTCTCCCTACTATCTTCCAGGGTGTACATATTAAGACCCTCAGTCTCTCCTCACAGGGCTTTTGATGCAGCCCCTGCACTGTTTTAGTTTTGCTCCTCTGGGCAGACTCTACCCTGTCTATGTCCTTCCTGAAATGTCGTCTCCACAATTGGACACAATATTCCAGGTGGGGTTTTACAATGATGTGTACAGTGGTAAGACCACTTCTTTCCTTCTGCTGGTAATACCCCTCCCCATGCACCCCAGCATCCTATTGACCTCACCTACTGCTTGGTCCCATTGCTTCACCACCTTGAGGTTACCTGAAATGGTTACCCCAAGTTCCCGTTCCTTTTTATTGACTGTCAATATCATTCAACCATTTTATACTCTTCCTCTGGATTTATGTGCCCTAGGTGCATGATTTTGCATTTTTCTGCATAGAAACCCAGCTGCCATACAGTTGACCATTCTTTGAGTTTTCTAAGGTCTCTACACAGTCACTCTGCCCCTTCCAGAGTGTCTACCCTATTTCAGAATTTGGTGTCATCTGGAGAGAGGCATACCTTCCCCTCCAGCTCCTCTGGCATGCAGTAATGCTACCACTGTGCTAGCTGGCTAGTCTCACCCATTGTTACACTGTATTTATTGAAGTATGTCCAGCCAAGGTGGGCTTCAATATCTTCTTTTCAGTGGGTTTCTGTTTTTACAATTTTTACACTGTATTTCTCCAAACGAACTCAGTTGAAATGCAATATATCTTGTTTTCGGGGAGGGGTCAAGAATTTGCCGACTTTTAAAGTGTATTTACCCATGACTGCCCAAGTGAGATGCAACATCTTATTTTCAGTAGGGTCCTGCTTTCACCAGTTGTAATGCTGTATTTACAAAGCACAGCCCAGTTGAGAAAAAAAATATTTATTTGACTGGATAGGTGCAATGAGTCGAGGGCCACACTGATGCTTCTCAAGTACTTATAATAATTCCAAAATTTGCAAACGTACTTACTGTGTAAAATCAGCTCAGACAGACTATCTTATTTTCAGTGGGGTCCTACTTTAACTATTTTTGAACTGCATTTACTGTGTATATCCCTGCTAGGATACATTCTGTCATTTTCTATGGGTTCTGCTTTTTCTCATTGTTTGACTGCATTTACCCAGGATATCCCACACCAGATGAGCAGATACATTGAGTTTGACATCCAAGAAAGACCAAATGGCCTATTATGTTTACCCGTATACCTACCTGAAGCAATGCTTTGCCTACCCTAAGACAGTTATTAGCCAATAACCCTAATGCTTTTCTGACACCCCTTCCCTAGAATTCCATGTCACCTTTTTCCATAGTTTTTACCATTCCCTTGTTTGTGTCACACTAATGTTGGAACCCATTCATGGACGTTGAATGGATGCCCACACTGAGTAATCTATTTCACTCATCCACCACTCTTTACATAAAGAAAAACATCATTGCATCCTTCTCGAACTTTTCACCCATTAATTTCAATGTAAGTTCTCGTCACAGTGATCTCTTTTCTCATGAACTGTTCACTGTAGTCCACCCGACATATGTCTCACAACACAAGTACTTATATGTCTCTGTTATGCCCACCTTGTCTTTCTGGCCACCAGTGTGTCATGTTAAAGCTCACCAGTCTTCCGTCATTCAATTTTCCCTGCTGCCCCTGGATAATTTGTGTGTCCCTCAATTGAACAAACTCCAGGCAGTCCTTGTCCTGCTTTATGTGTGAATTCAAGAATTCATCACAGTATTCCAGATGTGACCTTACCAGAGATCTGCAAGCAATATCTTGTTCTTTTACACATCCTAACAATGTATTTATCCAGAATAACCCAGGCAAAATGCCACATCTTGTTTTTAGTGGGGGTGCTGCTTCTACTCATTTATACAATTTATTTACCAAGAATAGCCAGGCTGAAAACCAACATCTCATTTACAATGGGGTCCTTTTATCCAATTTTGCATTATGTTTACCAATGATGGGACTGCTTCAATGCTATATCTGTATTTTAAGTGCCATACAGTATCTAACCCCTAATAATTGTGAAAGAAATAAGATTCAAGCTAAATCTACACTTAATGATGGCAGCATACTGTATATGGTGGCAAGAGGGGGCTAGCCAAACAGCAAACATTGTTTACTGAGAGTGTAAACTGAAATTTATTTTTAAGGGTCCTAACAAAAGAAAATTTGACTGAGATTAGTCATACTGACACAGACTACAAACAGTCATGTCCTCAGTCTCAATTATATCTCTTTGCACAAACACTACTGTACTATTGGAACAAAATACTTATAACATTTACAGTCACATGCTTACTACTACTCTGCTCACTTTATTAAATATCCACTATGTTCTAGTATGATCCCCATCTACAGACAAAACATGTTTCTACCTTTTAGTTGTTTTCAATTGAGGTTCAACTTTATTGTCTCAGTACTCACTCTGATCACAAACATCACAGAACGTAGAACTTCCAAGTTTTACTATCGCCATCAAAGATAGACTGCGTGACATTTCACACAGATATTGTCCTAGGCTCCTGAAAGCTGCTGTCCCTCTCATAGCCTCCACCCTAACAAAAGTCTTTAACCTGTCACTATGCCATGGCTCAGTTCCTAATATCTGGAAAATAGCTAAAATTACACCCATTCCTAAAAAGGGTGAACCTAAAGAAATAATTAATTACTGACCTATAGTTATTCTCTCTGTGCTTAGCAAAATCTTGTAAAAATTAGTTGCAATCCAATCCATAGATTATCTTCAGATGCATAACCTTCTCTCTTGCTCCCAGCATGGCTTCTACAAAGGCCACAGCACCTCTACCACACTTCTAAAACTCACAAATGACATCTATGTCTCCATGGGCTTGGGCCTCCTGACAGGTGTGGTTTTCATTGATTTAACTAAGGCTTTTGACCTGGTTAACCATACCCTTCTCCTTGCAAAACTGCATTCCCGTGGCTTCTCTGTTGACGTAGTGGCCTGGTTTAATAGTTATCTGTCTGACAGGAAACAGGCCATAGTCTTCAACTCAGCCATATCTGACCTCTCGTCTATATACGTTGGTATTCCCCAAAGCTCCATACTTGCTTTTCTCAGTCTTCATTAACAACCTCCCGCTGCTTGCACCAACCTGTTCATCTCTGCTTTATGCGGATGATCTTGTTATTTACCATAGTGCAAGAAATATCTTGGACATTAAACACTCTCTTGCCTTGGACTTTTTAAGTATTCAATCCTGGCTAACTGAGAATAACCTTATTCTCAATACAAACAAGACACACTCCATGCTGTTTGACTCCCAGCCAGATTTAAAGCTAACCAAAACTCACTTAAAATATCATGTGCTGATGGTTCCCCACTGGTTAGCGCTAGCTCCTTTAAATATCTGGGCATTCTTCTTGGTGAATCTCTGGATTTTGATCTGCACAACACCACCACCTGTAAATCTGTCAATGCTGAGATAGGAGGTGTCTACTGCACTAGCTATGCCCTCACTCCATCCGCTAGACTAGCTGTGGCACAAGGCTTTCTGCTCCCAGCCCTGGCCTATGGCTCATTCACCTACCTATCTGCCACAAAGTCCACCCTCCCTAAATGGGACACCACCTATAACACTAACTGCTGCTATGCCTCTGCATCTCCATGTTACAAACACCACTGCCAGCTCTATGCTGACCTAAAATGCCCCTCCCCCTCTACCCATCAACTCCAGTCCTATGGCTCTCTAATTGATGGTATTGCCAGATCAGGCCTGCCCCAATCCCTCCCCTCTCTGCTTCACTCACAACCCCTCTCCCATTGCTCTGATCTACTGATGAAGCCCCTCTCCATATCTCCAGATGCAAAACCAATATGGGTGCACGTGCTTTCTCATACACAGCTCCAAAGTACAGGAACACCATACTTCAAACTATTCATCATGCTCCCATCCATGCTAGCTTCAAGAAACTTCATTGTGATCATCTGTGTGCTGCTAGTCCCAGCACATGCTTTCATCCACCTTAGACTGTATCTTCTCCCTGCCCTCCGCACCCCTAAGCAACTACTCCACCGACACCTTTCTCCACCTCTCTTATAACCATCCTTTAATGCTTTCTCTCCTACCTTACCCTCTGCCTCTGCTTCCAACCTCTCTCTTCTTTCCTCTCCTCCTGTTTCTACTTCCTGTGTTAAATGGCAACATACAGTAAAGGCACTTATTGTATACTGTATGTGTGTATTATGTATACTTTTCTTTGCAATGCCTGTTTTTTTCACATGTTTTTCTGCATTCTTATTTTCTTTTGACTGTCCAAACTGTAGTGTTTGAACCATGCTGAACAATGTTTCTCCTAATCCCAAAGTTGACTGTTTGTGATCTCTTTCTTCACTGTGCTCATGTGCTGTGTCACATGTATACTCATGTATTGTAAATTGTATTCTTCCGGGTTGTGCCTGAAAATAGGCATTCTTATGCCTAGTGCACTCACCCGGTAACCAAATGCAAATAAATAAATAAATAAAAATTGGAGTACAGTACTCTGTGATTAGCATACACTTCCTTCACAGAGCACACTACAGCTTTTCACCTCACAGGTAAGGTGTTCCTGATATAAGCATTCTCTTTACCATTAGGCTTTTCAACTGGCCCTTTCACTTAGTGATGTTATATTATCAGAGCTAGTTACAGCTGTTAAAGTAAGAGTCGTCCGATTTTATCTCTGATTTCCTTTAATCCTTTGGCCTGTTCATTTAACCCCCTTTAACTCAGACAATTATCAAACAGAAAAGGAAAAAAAAAAACTTCAAATTGTTTTGCTCTCCAGTATTCCTTTTCACTACTCTTTTTAAATATTGCTGTATCTACATCTTCTACACAGTCTACAGTACATGGTATTTTCTGAGTATAAGGAACAAATAAGTCCATGAGAGAAGGGTACCACTTCCTTCCTATTAGACCTGTATCCTCATAGACTCTATTCACAAAGCATCGGACGGGCTGCACAGGCTGTGCAAAGGCAGTGCGTGGAGCACTACATTGGCATGGCACGCAGTGCATGCCCAGACAGCATTCATGAAATGCATGTAGCACAGCATGCCAGTGTCTGGTGCATATCTGCGTGGACCTGCGGCATGTGCCATGCAGAGGGGTGATGCCTTGTAGTGCACAATGCACTCCTCTGTCATGCTTATTCACGAATGCACCAACGATGGTAATGTGTGTGGGGGCACACACAGAACTAAGCCAGGTCAGAAGCAGCCATAAAACCCAGTGCACGGTGTGCAGTGAGAGATAGTTCCTAGAAGGGGTTAGCACAGACACAGCTCATGCCACATCCCCCCGCTCACAAACCCAGACAGCGGAACTGCACCCTGACAGTTATCATATCCAACAGTCACACCCATACAGGATGCAGCACTCATCCGCACCTAGACATGACACTATAACACTACACACAGGGCCCGACAGTGAGACAGTGCTGGCCAGTCCACATCCTCCATAGCACACAGCACACCCAGTCACCCAAGTGACCAAATACGAGTGCAAGGGTGCTGCTCTGCCCATGGCCCAAGACCACAGTGAGAAACAATGGAACATAGACACATGATGCAGCATTGGCAGAATGCAATTGACTCCCCCCCAGTTTTACTCCCTATGACGCAGCTGGAATGATGTCATGGACACAGGGAATACATTCCACATACCTTTACTGCATGTAATGTGTTACAACAATGCACATTCACATAAACTAAGCATCCCCCTCTGAAGAATCCTGCAAGGATGGTGGTGGTATGCTCCTGGTTGGAGGACAAAGGGCCAGGACCATCCAAGTGCAGTTAACCAGTGTACCCCTGCAACAAAAGATGAGACAGGACATGTGCTTGAGCGACAGACCTATGCAATGACACTACCACCCACATGACATACGTATACCACATAACACTCACCTTGGAGGGCTCCTGCACTGCCACATCTCCTCATCATTGTCTTTGTAATAGACATCCTTGGATCGACCCTGAGGGACAGTACAGGCAAAATGGCCTGGGGCCACCTTCTCCTCCTCCTCCTCCTCTTCCTCACCACCACAGTCCTGACCACCACTGGGCCCAGCTTCCTCCTCCTTCAACTCCAGTGTAATCTCCAGCGACTTTCAGCTGAACTCCTGTGGCAACATAGGCATAAACAGGTAATGAGCCACATGCACAGTGATGCGAAGCACACACAATGCCACCGTCATACGACCATGTACTCACCCCCCACTGGATCTGTAACATCCCAGATGTTGCAACCCTCCTTCTTGTCCTGGTAGATGGGTGTGGCCAACCTCCATAGTTTGCAGGGGCTGTCCCCCAAGTGCTCCACGCTGGCTGTGGTCCTTGCTGGTGCCTTCACCATGTTGGACTACAGAATGGACTTTGCCAATGGATGATGCTCTAGCATGCCATGCCACATGCAGGCGTGAACCAGAAGGGCAAGAGAAAGGCATAGGGACTGCTGCAGCATGGCCAGACTGTATGGGCAGGGCACACACACATCCCGAACCATACAGCACACTTTCTCAGCATGATACGAGGCACAACACCCATAGCTGCACCATATGTCAGTAGAGACCAGAAGGGGAAGGATCCAGATTCATTTCAGTGCAGTGCAGTAACTGCTTATTGCTGTTTTTGCTTTAAACCTATATTTGTGTGCTTTTAGTGGTGCTGTTATTCCTTTGCTGTCTTTATTTGGAATTGTGTTTGGGACTGTTGAAAATATGAAACCTAGTTTGATGCACTTTAAAGGGTGCTGTTTTCCTTTGCTGTATTTACTTGGAATTGTTTTGGACTGCTGAAAATTTGAAACCTAGTCTGGTGTGCTTTTAGTTGTGCTGATTTCCTTTGCTGTCTTTACTTGGAATTGTTTTGGGTTGTTGAAGATTTGAAACCTAGTCTGGTGTACTTTTAGTTGTTCTGATTTCCTTTGCTTTCTTTACGTGGAATTGTTTTGGGTTGTTGAAGATTTGAAACCTAGTTTGGTGTGCTTTTAGTGGTGCTGTTTTCCTTTGCTTTCTTTACTTGCTGCACATTTTGTCTTGTCTTGTCTGTCTTGCCCTGCAATTTGGGGGAAGTATAAAAGAAGAAGGAAACCACTTTGGTTCTCAAATACATTAGCAGAAAAGGTCAGAGCCAAAAGGCTGGCCTTCAGGAAATATAAGGGGAACACAATGGGATGAAGATAGGGAGGCATACCAAACTGCTCTAAGGGAAGCAGGGAAGGCAGTAAGGCAGACAAAGGCCCAAACCGAGGAAACATTAGCATGAACAGTAAAAGAAGGGGACAAGACTTTCTATAGATACATTAGTGAAAGGAGACAGTCCGGAGGGGGTATTGCTAAGATCAATGGGGATAAGGGGAAGTGTGTGAAGGAGGACCAAGGAAAAGCATCTCTCCTAAATACATACTTCTGCTCAGTATTTACTGAGGAGAAGGTAGGGCAGGGCCCACAGCTCAGCATCATGGACACGGGGGGGGGGGGGGGGAGGGAGGTGAGCACTACACCCTTCACAAAAGAAAGGGTCCTACAAGAACTCGCTAAACTCAGGGTGGACAAGGCAATGGGATCTGGTGGCATACATCCCAGGGTACTTAAGAAGCTAAAGGTGGAACTAGCAGAACCATTAGCAGAACTGTTTAGTGAGTCTCTGAGCACAGGAGAGGTCCCAGAAGACTGGAGAAGGGTTCATGTGATCCCGCTCCGCAAGAGTGGTAGCAGGGAGAAGGCAGGGAACTACAGACCAGTCAGTCTTACCTCAGTAGTGGGCAAGATTATGGAGGCACTCCTTAAGGAAAGGATAGTGCAACACCTGGAATCTATAGTGGCACAGGATCCAAGACAGCATGGGTTTACAAAAGGAAGGTCCTGTCAAACTAATCTCATAGATTTCTTTGACTGAGTAACCAGAGTGGTGGACCAAGGGGGAGCAGTTGATGTCACCTACCTTGACTTCAGCAAAGCTTTTGACACTGTTCCACATAGAAGATTGATAAATAAGCTGGGGGGTCTCGGGGTGGGTCAGAAGTTGGTCAACTGGGTGGCAAAATGGTTGACAGGCAGAAAACAGAGAGTGGTGGTAAATGGTATGCAGTCAGAAGAGATGCAAGTCACAAGTGGGGTACCTCAGGGATGAGTCCTGGGGTCAGTCCTCTTCAATATCTTCATTAGTGACATTGCAGATGGACTAGAGGGTAAGGCTTGTCTGTTTGCAGATGACACCAAGATCTGCATCAGAGCAGATGATCCAGATGGGCAGAATGAGAAGAGATCTGGAGAAACTAGCAAAATGGTCAGAAGAATGGCAACTGGGATTTAAGGCAAAGAAGTACAAGATCATGCACATAGGGAAGAGAACCCTGAAGCCACCTATAGGCTGGGAGGGGAGTTGCTGGCAGTCACAAAGGAAGAAAGAGACTTGGGCATCATCATCACCGATGATCTGAAATAATCCAAGCAGACCTCTAAAGCAGTAGGTAAGGCTAGGAGGATGTTAGGGTGTATTAGTAGGGGAATCACAAGTCGTAAGAGGGAGGTAATAATCCCTCTTTACAAGACACTGGTTAGGCCCCATCTGGAGTACTGCGTGCAGTACTGGAGGCCACACCTTCACAAGGACATTAACCAAATTGAGGCAGTCCAGAGAAGGGCAACCAAAATGGTGCAGGGACTGCATCAGAAGACATATGAGGACAGATTAATGGAGCTCAATATGTATACCCTTGAGCAAAGGAGGAAGAGAGGTGTTATGATCGAAACATTCAAACACTTTATGGGCATTAACAAGGTGAAAGAGTCTAACATGTTTAAATATAAGAAAAATTGCAGAACAAGAGGACACAGCATGAGGTTAGAGGGGAGGCCGTTTAAGGGGGAATGTGAGGAAATTCTTTTTCACAGAAAGGGTGGTGGATGCATGGAACAGTCTACCTCTGGAAGTGGTGGCTATAAATACAGTGCAGGGCTTCAAACAGGCATGGGATAGGCATAAGGGAGCAATACAGATGAGTATGAATAAATAGGCCACTGACAGAGCAGAGGCCGATGGCACATTTATGAGGTAAAAAAAGAAATGGGCAGACTGGATGGTCCTTGCGGTCCTTATCTGCCATCACCTATGTCTCTATGTTTCTATGTAATTGTCTGACCTCTGGCCTCAGCTACATAGTAACTGGAGGTGGGGCCAAGTCAGATTTGAGGTAGCAGGTTGATTTTTGGTTTCTCAGAAGAGGCCAGAAGGGGAAGGATCCAGATTTATTTCAGTGCAGTGCAGTAACTGTTCTTTTCTGTTTTTGTTTTTAACCTAGATTTGTGTGCTTTTAGTGGGGCTGTTATTCCTTTGCTGTCTTTACTTGGAATTATTTTGAGGCTGTTAAAAATTTGAAACCTAGTTTGGTGTGCTTTTAGTGGTGCTGTTTTCCTTTGCTGTCTTTACTTGCTGCCCACCCTCCCTGGTCCACCCCTTACTCTTAATTAAATGCCCTGTTAAATCTGATTGACAGCAGCCAAGCACAGGGAACAGCAGGGGTTGTGGAGTAGGAGGGGCATAAGGGAGAAGAATCCCGTCCTCGGCACAGGAGTTTTGGCTCATTTTTTTGTTATTGTTTCCTTCTTTAAAAAAATAAGTATCTGAGGATCGGTGGCAGGATTTTCAGGACAGTAAATTAATAAAGAGGGAACTAGAAGGAGAGCTTCAATAACAGACAACTACTGGAATAGCAGTATAAGTGTAGTATAATGTGAGGAGAGGTGCAATGCAGTGGATGTGGGGCAGCCGTATTCAGGCAGACCTTCTGGATGCTGCAGAGCTACCATATCTGCATACATCTCTCTGGACTATGGGACAAGGTGGCCAGACTCAGAGTGGAAATAAACTAGGTTAGGAGTACCTTCACACCTATCCAGGGACAACCCAGTCCAATGCCGCTGCCTCAAAGGATGCCAAGAACAAGGATCACTTGGATGACTGTGGGCTCAGGGAAGGTTAGGGTGGTCAGGCAGAGGCACATCCAAAATCCTATTCCACTCCAGAACTCATATGCTGCACTGGCAAATGGGGACAAACAAGCAGAGGTACCCAGAGAAATGGAAGGGTAATATGTGGAGGTCAACAGAGGAGATGACCTCAGTGGGGAGAGCAGTGGACCCCAGAGGAGGAGGAGGAGGAAGCAAATCCTGTTGGGGGACTCTATCACAAGAGGAATCAAGCTAGGAACACAGGAGGGGGAGAATAGGGAGGTGAGGCACCTATTAGGTGCCAAGGCATGGAGGGATGGGAGGAAGATCCTGGGGATTGCTGGGAAGGTAAAACAGGAGGGTGAGCACGATGTCATTATACACCTAGGTACTAATGATCTGGCAAACAGGGAGCCTAAGGATGTTAAGGACGAGTTTAGGAAATTAGGGAGGGGTCTCAAGCAAGTAGTGATATCTGTCGCTTTCTCAAAAGTACTATCTGTGTGAGGCAAAGGAGAGTGCAGGGCACATGCACCAGGAATTTTTTTTTTTTGAAATTTAATGCTTTATTGTATCAACTTGTACACTTACATTATGCATTACATAGTATGTAAAGACCACACATCTTAGAATTAGTTACACAAGCAATACATATATCCCCCTCCCCCTATTAACCCTCCCTCCCCTAAGATACCTAGCCTAAAATACAAATAAAACCAATAACTAAAAGGAATTGAAGGGGTTATGCCTCATGGGTATACAATGAGCTTATAAGAACTGTTACACAACCTTCATCTTTACCATTCAGATTGAAGCCATGTTATATAACCTTATATATTCCTTTATCATTAATAACAAAGAAAAGGTAGTTACACTGTTAACAAAGTCTTCAATTTGCCCCATCTCTTGACATATCCTTGAGGCCGATTCCTAAGACTGGCAATTGTTTTTTCAATCCTTAAATTATGCAAAATTTCTTTTAGCCGTTCCGTGTAAGAGATTTCTTCCTGGTCTAACCAATGACGTAGTACCAGCCTCTTAACCACTAAGGATATTAAGAAGATATGAAACCTTCTTCCCCTAATAGGGATCGATGAAAAATCCCCTACAATATATATTTCAGGGGAAAATAGCTCTGTTAAGCCTAATAGGGGACTAATTGTTGTCTTGATTCTCTCCCATAATGAAACTACCTTATTGCATTCCCATAGAATTTGAAATAAAGTGCCTTCTGCAGAAGAACATCTAGAGCACGTTGCCGAGGTAAGTTTTCCTATTTTAAATAAATGTCTTAGAGTAAGATATATGTTGTGGAGAATATAGAATTGGGTAAGGTGTAACCTATCATTTGCGGAGTATTGATGGAGATCTACCCAGATGCGATCCCATTCTTTGGGTAACCTGGGAAGTGCCATCTCCCAGTACTGGGATTCCCCAGACATTGCAGGATATATATAGGGGAATATAAAGTTTACTAAGTTTGACACTGAATGGGGCGATCTGGTGAAGTGTTGTATGTGGGAGAGAAAATCCTTTTGATTAATATCCCATGTTCGCTTACCAAACCAATCCAACAACATATGATGGATCTGATACACCTTAAAAATTTTTGATTTTGGAAGTCCCAGCTCCAGGAGTAGTTTGGGGCTTTCAAATATCCTTCCCTCTTGTATAAAGTCTGAAATACATTTCTCTGGTATTTCTGGACTACAGATAAATACTCCCTGAAGTTTAAAGCTGGGATTCCCACCTAGTGGTTGAGAAATATCTTTTATATTCTCATATTTCATAGACCTACAAAGCTGAGTATGTACTTTAACCGATATTCCAATAACTGAATGCTTTAATTGTACAGGTAATCTAATTACCGAAACAAAAAACATAGATTCTAAAGAAATTCCCATTTCCCTAATCAGATATCTCTCCACTTGCAACCAAATAGGCGTATATTGTAGGGGATTCACCTCCCCCGGTTCTATGGTCCATCAGGTGTATTTAGAAATATGGCTGGCTAAATAATACAAATAAAAGTTTGGTAACCTAAGTCCCCACAGGGATTTTGGGGTGCCCAGTTTAATATAGGAACAACGAGGGCATTTCCCTTGCCAGACGAAATGGGATATTAGTGCATGAAGTTTTTTAAACCACGCCATAGGGATAAATAAATTGAGCATATGAATGGGATAAAAGATGCGGGGGAGAATATTCATTTTAACCACAATAATTCTAGCCTGCATTGACATCGGGAGTGTGCTCCATCTATTAAGGTCCCTCGCAATAGTTATCATCAAATTCTCCAGGTTCCACCTTTTCTTCAGGGCTACACTCTGCACAAGAATTATTCCCAAATATACTAGTTTGGTTGATTTCTTCAGTCCTAAATGTACATAGTCTGCTGGGCCTACCCAATTATTTAACGGCATTAGGGTGGTTTTATCCAGATTTAACTTGTAATGCGAGACCAGTCCAAATTGAGAAATAATTTGCAGTGCAGCTGGTAGTGAGGTGGCCGGATGGGAAATATGGAGTAAAAGATTATCAGCATAAGCTGAGATTTTTACTTCCAGAGGGCCTAATACAATGCCATGCACTTGTGGGGCTGAGTTCAGTAGTCTGATTAGGGGCTCAAGATAAATATTAAACAAACATTGGGATAAAGGGTAACCTTGACGAGTCCCAGAGTGAAGACAGAAACCTTTCGCCAGGATGCCATTACAATAAACTTTTGCAGTCAGGCTGGTGTATTAAATTTTCACTCATTCAATAAACCTAATGGGGAAACCAAATCTCTCCATTGTCAAGAAAAGAAATTCCCAATATACCCTATCAAATTTCTCCGCATCCAGGGAGACCAAGACCATTGGGTCCCGAGACTCTCTGGATACGGAGAAAATATGTTCTAACTTCCTCAAGTGATCCAGAGAGGATCTCCCTCTCATAAACCCTACCTGTTCAGGTCCTATGAGTCCCTCCCAGACTTGCATTATTCTAGCAGTCAGCATTTTGGCTAGGATTTTAATATCGCAGTTCATGAGAGATATGGGCCGATAATTGGTAACCTTATCTGGGGGTCTATTGGGTTTAGGTAATACTACTATAAGGGCCTGAAAAAGTGAGGAATCCGAGATACCTTTTTCACAAAGAAAGGAGAAGACCTGTGCAAGAATGGGGCTAAGTCCATTGCCAAGGCCTTATATAAATTAGCAGGAAAGCCATCTGGCACTGGAGCTTTATCCGATGTCAATGCCTGAAGAGCAGCTAAAATTTCAATCTGTGATATAGGCCGTGTTAGAAAAGTATGTTGAGCCTGAGATAAATGTGGGAGTGGGATCCTCTCCAAATAATATTGGACCTCCTTATTTGAAGGGGCATTTGAGGGAGGAGAGTATAATTGGGAATAGAAACTGTCAAATTCTTGGACAATCTCTTCTGGGGAGGATTTAAGAGTACCATCAAGTTGTGAGGATATAGCTTTAACCCAATGGGAGGCTTCCTGTTCTTTGAGATGCATAGCTAACAGATGCCCTGCTTTACCTCCCTGGTCTATATATCTCAACCTCTCCTTAAGTAATACATATTCAGACTTTTCCCCTTAGCAAGTCAGCATATTGATGCCGTCATTTAGCTAACTCAACTTGCTCTCGTTCGGAGAGTTCCAGGGTTGAGCTATGCTCAAGCATTTCTATCTGTCCTAAAAGAGACTGTATTGAAGCCTCCCGCTTTTTCTTGCGGATCGAAGCAATCCGAATACATACCCCCCCCGAAGGGTACATTTTAACGCCCCTCATATTTATCCACAATAGCAATAGATCCTAAATTCTATTGCCAAAAATTTCTGATAAGAGCTTGCAGTTTCTCTATGACCCACGGGTCTTTAAGAAGTTGTGTATTTAATTACCATACTTTATCCCGTTTAATATTCTGATTTGGATTATATAAAATCCATACCTGCAAGTGATCTGACAGTACTCTAGAAGCTATTCCAGCATCTGCAATGTGGATTAGGACTTCAGTGCTAACTAAAAATAATCTATCCTAGACAGGGATTTATGTACTGAGGAATACAAGGTATATTTTCGAGTAGTTGGGTGGAAAGTTCTCCAAGGATCACATTAATCTCCCATAGTTATGAATTCCTGGAGAGCTTGCTGTGTCAAGGATGGTCTAATAGCCCGGCTACTCAATTTGTCTAAATTAGAGGTTATGGTGACGTTCCAATCCCCTGCAAAAATTAAAGGGAGGAGTATAAATCTGGATATCACTTTCACTAGCTCAGCGCAAAAAAGTTAGGAGATGGGATATTTGGACCACACACACACCCTAGAAGTAATTCTGTTTGGCCCAGAACCGCATGCAAAAAGATGTAGCGACCCTCTGGATCCACAATAACTGTATTTAACTGAAAATTTAATCCCCTTAGGAGGAGAATAGCCACTCCTTGCTGACTAGTGGAGTTTCCCCCTGTATAGCTGTGTTCCACTCATAAAAGTCTAAGAGAAAAATTCTCTGAGGTCAATAGATGGGTCTGTTGGAGAAAGGCTATCTGGCATTGTAATGCCTGCAAGTGAGCTAATACCTGATGCCTTTTAATAGGGGAACGCAATCCCTTAACGTTCCATGAGATGTATTTCATTCCGTATTTTCCTTTTACAGTGTGTACTCAGAGCTCCCAGAACTAAAGCTACCCATTTACCCCTTCGATTAGGTATCTTACCCTCCCTTACGTCCCCCTGAAACAGAAAGACAGAACCCAAAACCACCCTATCTAAGCCCCCATCCCCCAAAATAACAAAAAATTAAAAATTTGTTCCTTTCTCATTATGGTTTCGTCACCAGAACACTATTCAAGTCTGGGTTGTGATGCAACCCTCCCCTAAACACTCCCATATGTCCCCCCACCCCTGCTCCACATTACGTCAATTAACTAGAAACATTAAGGTATCTGTTAACTTTCTACCTCACTAATACAGTCTAACTGGTCAATTTGGGTCTTACCGCCCATAGTCAGGCTAAACTACTTCAAAGAACCTAACTTCTTATTACATCCAAGTGCACAGCTGATGATTAATTATGTCTCATTCACCTATTCTGCTGAATACCCTCAATAGTGAAACAAAGGTGAGAAAAGCCAGCTGAGAAGAAAGACACTTGTTAGACTAGCCCTTGCGCTAGCTATCGCAGGGCTCAACAAAAATAATTAGCATGTAAAAAACAAAAGCCCAAACCTATTATCCCCCAGTAATTCTGTCAGGCTTTGGTTAACTAGGAGGTGAAAAAAACAGGCCATGGTAGACATATTATATTTGTTCGCCTATGTACCACATTTCCCCCTAAAGATTTGCCAGCCCCAGAGAACTCTTTAAAATTACAAATTAACGTGTCCTTTTCCAAAATAATAATAACAGGACACTGGCTACAGGTTTTTGAGTACTTATACACTGTTATGTCCTTCCTGATACGTTTCGCTTCAGATTATTAATTTCAGTCTTCACCACATTACAGCCCAGCAATGCTCTCAGTATCTGACTGAACATTTCTACTTCGTATTTTCATTTAAATAGATCCGGGTACAGCTTCTGCAGCTTTTCAACAGCTTTGAGATGCGATTCAAAACTATGCCATTCCTCCATATGGCACACCTGCAATGTAGCTGGGTATTTCATTTTGAAACGGATTTCAGCTGCAGTAAGCTTTGTGACTATCGGGTGGAACTCCTTCCATTTTTGTCTCACAGACTTTGGGAGATCTTGAGTCAGCCAAATTCGTTTGCCTTCACAGAGCAGTTCACTAATGTCCCAAATTTTGCCAAGAATATGCTGTTTATCTCTAAAATTTAGCAATCTAAAAATTATAGGACGTGGAGGAGCCCCTACTGGAGGAATCGGCCTTAAGGATCGATGGGCCCACTCGATCACACACTCTGGGCCATTAGGAGATGGGCCTGCCAGCTTGCTGCATAGCTTCTGTACAAATAACACTGGCGACATGCCCTCTTTGCCTTTGGGCAGCCCCAATATCAAGAGATTGTTCCTTCTCGACCTTCCCTCCAGATCTTCCACCTTGTTTTCCATTGCCTTAAGTCGATGGAGCAGTTGGGACATGTCGGGTTCGATTCTCACCCTCCAATCATCAAGGGAGGAAATTCTTGCTTCATTGTCTGTTGTGCGCTGAGTTAATACAGCCAGGGAGGAGGTAATACTCTGAATTGAAGCTGTTAATGACTCTAGTGATTCTTTCAGAGGGGCTATTCCCTCTCAGAATTTCCCCTCCGTGAGTGCAGCCTGGGAGTTGGCTTCAGCTGTTGCCCCTGTTGGAGTTACCTTCGAGCACTTGGCCGTTTTATCCCACGTCGGTGTTGTAGGTGGAGTATGGTGGGGTAGATTGTCTCGCATTTCTTCATCCATTCTGGAGGAGACTCGCTGCCACAATACTCCTTGTGGCTTCTTAAATATAGAGTAAGCCAGTTTTAGATGGTCAAACCTTAGAATCAACTTTAAACCTTCTTTAATTAGGCCGTGGAACGGGAGCTAGAGAATATGCTACCGTTCAGGCAGCCATCACGTGACCTCCCCCATGCGCCAGGAATTTTAACACATGGTTGAAGAACTAGTGCTGTGAGGAAGGGTTTGGATTCATTGGTGACTGGGGACCCACCTGGAGGGATGGGGGCCTGTTCAAATCTAATGGACTGCATCCATCCTGGAGAGGAATCCAAGCACCGAATGATAAGTTTAAATGCTACATGGACAAGCATTTAAACTAGCCCAGGGTGGTTGAAGGCCAGCAAAGTAGGTACCTAATTGCCTACCCCCCATAACTAGCAGTGGAACCAGTGAACAGGAGGAGAGGATATCTCTACAAAACACTGTGCAAAAGATGGAGATAGGCATACAAGGGGTTGATAGGCAGAAAGGGGGCACAATTCAACAGAAGAGCAGACAACAGGGAGAACCAGGGATAAAGGACAACCAGGGAGAAGGCTTGAGTAGAACAGCTAAACAGTGCAGGGAGACCACATCATGGAAAGCCATGTGTGCCAGTTTCAGGAGCCTTAGAAACAAGATGAAGGATCTGGAAGCTGCCATGGTGCTATAGGACCTGGACATTGTGGCCATCACAGAGGCCTAGTGTAATGATAACCATGACTGGGAGATGTCCATATCCAGCTACAACATATTCAGAAGAGACAGGGCAGGCAGGAAGGAAGGAGTAGTGGCACTTTATGTGAAAGATGGCTTAAAGGCCACAGAGATCCAGGAGGAACAAAATGGGGGCAAAATACTGTTGATCAAGCTGGAAAGGAAAATGGGGTCAGCCGTCCACCCAGGGGTGGTCTGCAGCCCAGCAGCCCAGAAGGAAGAGACAGATAGGGAGTTAATGCTAGCCATCCAAAGGATGGCAGGCAAGGAGGAGGTTGTGCTGGTTGGAGACTTCTGTATTCCACACGTGGACTGGAGCCTCCCAGCAGCAGCACCAACCAGGAGCAGATTTATCCTGGACTCCCTTCAAGGTGCCTTCCTTAAGCAACTGGTCATGGAACCAACTCAGCGGAAGGCAATACCGGACCTCTTGTTCACAAATGGGGACAGTGTGATGGGGTTACAGTGGGGGAGCACCTGGGGAACAGTGACCACCGGTCACTGTGGTATGAAATCACAGAAGGAGCAAAACCAAATTGTACAAAAACACATACCCTGGATTTTAGGAGGGCAGACTTTGGAAAAATGAGGACATGCTTGAAAAAGGTACTAATGGGAATGGGGAGGGAATCAGCGGTGGAGGAACAAAGCAAGCCCATAATCTGTAAAGTGACAGAACAGAGCTGTCCACAATAAGGCATTTAGCAACCTCAGTGAGATTGTTCCAGTTATGATACAGGGCATCCAGTCTTGTGTTAAATATGGCCATCAGAGTGTCAACATGGGGTGCAAAATATAAGGGGCTCAGTTTTCAAAGAGCCCGTAAAGCAATGCAAGTTGCATTACTCCAGGGCTGCAGCAAACTCTGGTTGTGTCAGGGACCCTGCACCAGATTTTAGAAAAATCAGGGTCCCAGAGCCAATCTCCTTGAGTTTGCTGCATGCAGATAGCAGCACCAAAGAAACAGTGCACCAGAGGGGAATGCCTCAAGCTGCAAACTGGTTTGTGGCAGCTGCAGGAGGGATGATGACCTGCCAGTGGAGTACCCTGTTGGCTGGCGGGTCAAGTACAGTCATTTAAAACCACATGTACAAGTCACTTATGGTGCATATGCAAAGAAAAATGGGGGGAAGGGGAACTATATTGGAAGAAGCATAAGGTAGAGGACGGGGTTGAACAAATTAACTAAATACAGATATATGCTACCATGGATACTGTCCCTTTGGCAACAAAAGTTGCAATTTCACCATATCCCTCATACCCAATAGAGAACCCCATCCTCAATATGTCTACATTACACCTGGCCCCCTCCTGGCAGGTCTCCCCTCCCCCCACAGGCCACAGGGTCCCGCATTGATATAGGGCACTTAGACAACATCCTGACTATTCTAAGTGGGTCCCTTTGCTGTATCTGTGGCAGGGCTTACAAGATCCAAAAAAGGGGATATTGCAGCCCTGCCATGGCACAAACCCCCTTGCAACCTGGTGCACCCATATATAGGTCACAAGGGTAGTGCAATGCCACTCGGGTGCAGTGGCTCCCCTTTTTGACATAGACCATGTTAGAAAATTGGGAATGCCACATCTTCTGACACAAAGTGCCATTTGCATCATTTATGATTGATGCAGGCCCCTTGTCTCATTCCCCAGGCTTTTAAAATTGAGTACAAGGTGTAATCCAGAGTTACTGCACTGTATTTGAAGATCTTCACCTGTTCAAGGTTTTGTCCTTAGCCATTTTGGATGACAAGGGCAGAACTTTCTTCTTCTGTGGGAGACTAGAGAAGAGCATGGGTTTTGTTTTTGTTTTTTTGTAATTAAGGATCAGTTTGTTGTTCAAAAACCAGCTTTCAAGTGACCTACAGTTACTTTGTAGAGTGACGGTGAGGCTGCCAAGATCAAGATTTTTGGGAACAGATGACTACATTACTGGCATAGAGGCAGGGTCGGACTGGCCCACATGGATACCTGGAAATTTCCAGGTGAGGCCCCCCTCAGTTAGGTAAGTGGTTACTTTCTGAACTCTGAAAACTTTTGCATTTATCTTCTTTTTTCTAATTAAATGGGATATCTGGGACACTGTTGATAAATGTAAGATGCAAACACAGAGCTAGCGTATCAGATTGAAGTGGAATATTGATATGAGTGTCTCAACCTGGGCCCTCCTCTACTGATTTTCCAGGTGGGCCCTTGTATCTTCTTTCCAGGTGGGCCCTCTGTACTCCAGTCTGACCCTGCATAGAAGTGTACGTTAGCTGTCTGACAGGTATCAGGCAGTTGATTTGTGAAGAGGCCAAGTAAGTCTAATATGCAAATATATATATATACAAATAGGCAAATATGTATGAGGACAGCACCACCCTTAAATTATGTTCCAGTGATATTAATGGAGTATTATTTCCTTACAAGCAGTGGAGCAATGTAAATGTTTTCATAGACATTTACTAGTTTTAAACTGATTAGACACACTGCTTCCAGTGCATTGATTTGTGCCAAAACTGCATTTTCACTTTCCTAGTTACAGGCTGATTGTGTTTCTGCCTTTTGTCTCCATCACTCGATTGTACAGTGGCAGCCAAATTATACTCCTCGGCCTGGATATTCAAACTGCGCCATTCTGAGGCGCAAGCCCTTGCGCTGCTCAAAATAGTTGCGCAGGGGTGTGGCCGGGGTGATATTCAAAGGAGTTGCGCTATTGCGCAACTCCTCGATATCACTCCCCAGCCGCAGCACTGCGCGTAGCGCAGTGGAACTTGCGCCACCGCCAGGTTGCCAGAGATGAGCATTAAACTTGCGGTGGCGCAAGTACCATTGCGCCATGTGCAAATTTCCGATATTCAAAGGTGACATGCAAATGGGGCCATAATTTATGCAAGGTGCAGGGGAGACCATTTGCATCTATTTTACACCATTTGCATGCCATTTGCATGTAGGTGCGCCGATCCCCGAGGACTTGTGCCTGGCCACCCCTGCCAGGCAGCAGCCATCGGGGACCGCCTGACTAATGCAGCCCGATTGCGGGCATTGCAGATCACATGTAACACCCCCACGTGCCCGAGCCCGATCATGGGCATAACGTGTATAGACCCCCAGTGCCCGATCGCGGGCGAACGTAACCCAGCAAATATCTCCTGGTGGTCCAGTGATTGTAGCCTATCAAGGGCAGAATCATTAGCCTTCTCAAACATCTCCCTGGTAGCCCAGTGTCCCCACTCACGGTTCCTCCATCTTCGCTCCCCCGCAGTCGGGTGGGCGACAGCATTCCATTTACGCTGCTTCATGCCGTGCGATCATCCCGGGTTGCAGGCTTACAGAGTTGTAGCTAATGCTTGTAGCTCATTATAGATGGTGTCCAGATTGTGAATGATCACAAATCTGGACTGTCATGTACGGTGGCATGCAAGCCCATTGGCTGTAGCTCTGCACTATCGGGCGGCAGCCCTACCGGACAGTCAGTCGGGCGGCAGGGGCGGCAGGCCGGGTGGGATGCTGCTCCCACCGCTGCGGGGGAGCGGGTGAGGGGCTCGTGGGTGGGGACACCTAGACACCAGGGAGATGTTTGGGGGTTTATGATGATTCTGCCCAGATCGGGCTTTACGGTCCACTGGACCACCAGGGAGATATTTGGGTTGGGGTTACATTCTGCCCGCGATCGGGCACTGGGGGTTCATATATGTTATGCCCGCGATCGGGCTTCGGGATGTATGGGGTGTTATATGTACCTGTACTGCCCGCGATCGGGCTGTGGGAGATGTGTGGTGGGGAGTCGTGTTACACTATGCCCGCGATCGGGCTCGTGGGGCACAGGGAAGAGTTGGGGCCAGCCAGGGGTGGCAGCTGCTGTGTTGCGCCTGTAATGCAGCAGCTCACCTGTGGGTGGCCCTCAACTTAAGCCTTTTTTGGGCTCAAGGTTGTGCAGGTGCAGGTTGGGGGTTGCGCATGCACAACTCTGCACAACCCGACTGAATATCGGGTTGCGCAGGTTATGCATGGATCCTCCCCCTCCTGTTGAGCATGCATTCATTTGCATTGCTCTCTTGCGCAATCTGATGCCAGTGGCGTAACTGCCTCCTGCTGAATATCGCAGAATGGCGCATTTTGGACTTGCGCATGCGCAACCCTGTTGCGCATGGCGCAACCCTTTTGAATATCCAGGCCCTCATGTTTATTTATTCATTTTATTTAGCTGGTGGTCAAACAGGGATTCAGCATGTTTGCAGTTCATTTGCATCACTAGGTAAGAAAAAAGGTTTGTCTCCCCATACAACGCAAAGGGGTAATGCCAAACCTCACCCAACAACTAACACACCGAAATCTGGCCAATGGAAAATCATGTACACAATGCTCACAGCCTGGGAATAAGATCCCAGACCTGCAGGCACAATGTCAGAGGCTAAACTGGACATAGTAGCATTAGTGAGACGTGGTTTACCAGTAACCACACTTGGGAGACTTCAGTACCTGGCTATGTATTGTTCAGAAGAGACCGAGGGTGCAAAAGGGGAGGAGTGGCCCTGTATGTCAATGAAAATATCAAAGCTACAGAAATTCAGAATACACATAAGGAGCCAGAAGAACTGTGGGTCACCCTGGAAACAGGAAATGGGACAGCCATAAGAACTGGGGTTGTCTACAGGCCCCAGACCAGGGGAGGACATAGACACATTACTGTTAGAAGATATACAAAACATGACAGCTAAAGGGAGGTTCTGATAATGGGAGACTTCAACATGCCGGATACAGATTGGTCAATACCAGCAGGAACATCTGCAGAACTAGACACATAGTGGATTCCTGCAGGGGAGGGCCTCAAACAACTGGTACAACAACCCACAAGAGACAGGGCTATCCTAGATCTAGTACTGACTAACAGGAAGGGATCACAGATCTCCAGGTAGAAGGTCACCTGGGGGTCAGTGACCATCACATGGTGTGGTTCAATTTGGCTACTACATCTAAATCATCCCATTCCAAGGCAAAATATGGGACTTCAGAGGAGCTGACTTTGATAAGATGGCCAACAGAGTTAAGCTAGCCCTGGCAAAAGAAACACAGGTGAGGGGGACAGGCAAAGTGGGTAAGCATTAAGGATGCAATACTTGAAGCAACATCCCATTGTGTTAGACAGAAAAGGAAGTGCAAAAGAAGAAGGAAACCACTTTGGTTCTCAAATACAGTAGCAGAAAAGGTCAGAGCCAAAAGACTGGCCTTCAGGAAATATAAGGGAACACAGCGGGATGAAGATAGGGAGGCATACCAAATTGCCCTAAGGGAAGCAGGGAAGGCAGTAAGGCAGGCAAAGTCCCAAACTGAGGAAACACCAGCATGAACAGTAAATGAAGGTGACAAGACTTTCTAGAGATACATTAGTGAAAAGAGAAAGTCCAGAGTGGGTATTGCTAAACTTAATGGAGAAAAGGGAGCATGTGAGGAGGAGGACCATGTAAAAGCATCTATCCTAAATAGATACTTTTGCTCAGAATTTACTGAAGAGAAGGTAGGGCAGGACCCACAGCTCAGCACCATGGACACGGGGGAGGGAAGTGAGCACTACTCCCTTCACAAAAGAAAGGGTCCTACAAGAGCTTCCTAAGCTCAGGGTGGACAAGGCAATGGGACCTGATGGCAAACATCCCAGGGTACTTAAGGAGCTAAAGGTGGAACTAGCAGAGCCATTAGCAGAACTTTTCATGAGTCTCTGAGCACAGGAGAGGTCCCAGAAGACTGGAGAAGGGTCATGTGATCCCGCCCACAAGAGTGGTAGCAGGAGGAGGCAGGGAACTACAGACCAGTCAGTCTTACCTCAGTAGTGGGCAAGATTATGGAGGCACTCCTTAAGGAAAGGATAGTGCAACACCTGGAATCCATAGGGCACGGATCCAAGACAGCATGGGTTTACAAAGGAAGGTCCTGTCAAACTAATCTCATAGATTTCTTTGACTGGGTAACCAGAGTGGTGGACCAAGGGGAGCAGTTGATGTCGCCTACCTTGACTTCAGCAAAGCTTTGACACTGTTCCACATAGAAGATTGATAAATAAGCTGGGTAGGCTTGGGTGGGTCAGAAGTTGGTCAACTGGGTGGCAAACTGGCTGACGGGCAGAAAACAAAGAGTGGTGGTAAATGGTATACAGTCAGAAGAGATGCAAGTCACAAGTGGGGTACCTCAGGGATCAGTCCTGGGGCCAGTCCTCTTCAACATCTTCATCAGTGACCTTGCAGATGGACTAGAGGGTAAGGCTTGTCTGTTTGCAGATGACACCAAGATCTGCAACAGAGTAGATGATCCAGATGGGGTGGGCAGAATGAGAAGAGATCTGGATAAACTAGCAAAATGGTCAGAAGAGTGGCAACTGGGTTTAATGCAAAGATGCAAGATCATGCACAGAGGTAAGAAAACCTGAAGCCACCATAGGCTGGGAGAAGAGTTGCTAGCAGTCACAAAGGAAGAAAGAGACTTGGGCATCATCATCACTGATGACCTGAAATCATCCAAGCAGACCTCTAAAGCAGTAGGTAAGGCTAGGGAGTGTTAGGGTGTATTAGTAGGGTGTCACAAGTCGTAAGAAGGAGGTAATAATCCTCTTTACAAGACACTGGTTAGGCCCCATCTGGAGTACTCATGTGCAGTATTGAGGCCACACCTTCACAAGGACATTAATCAAATTGAGGCAGTCCAGAGAAGGCAACCAAAATGGTGCAGGGACTGCATCAGAAGACATATGAGAACAGATTAACAGAGCTCAATATGTATACCCTTGAGCAAAGGAGGAGAGAGATGATATGATCGAGGCATTCAAACACCTTAAGGGCATTAACAAGGTGAAAGAGTCTAACATGTTTAAATATAAGAAAAATAGCAAGACAGAGGACACAGCATGAGATTAGAGGGGGATTATGGGGAATGTGAGGAAATTCTTTTTCACAGAAAGGGTGGTGGATGCATGGAATGGCCTACCTCAGGAAGTGGTGGCTGTGAATACAGTGCAGGGCTTCAAACAGGCATGGGATAGGCATAAGGGAGCAATACAAATGAGTATGAATAAATAGGCCACTGACAGAGCAAAGGCCAATGGCACATTTATAAGGTAGAAAAAGAAATGGGCAGACTGGATGGGCCTTGCGGTCCTTATCTGCTGTCAACTTCTACGTTTCTATGTAGGTGGGCCCACTGAGACTAAAAGTCACCTTTTCAGGGGTGAACTGGAATTAATTACATGGAGACTTTGACAAGTAACACAGGGGGCTCGATTTTCAGAAAACCCTTGGTTTACCACAGTTTGCGACAATCTAAGGCTGCGGCAAACTTGAGGTGCATCAGGGACCCTGCTCCCAATTTTTTAAAAATGGGAGTCCCTATGCCAGAGACCCAAGAGTTGCTACAGCTGCAAGGTTGCACCACACATGTGGCACACCTGCTGGGTTTGACTGAGGGATCAGTCACCCCACCCCTACCTGGGGTAGGCCCACAAGAGCCATGCAGGTGGGGGGGTCATTTTGCTGGAAGGTGGGGTCCAGGGACCACTGGAGCAGTGGGGGTGCCATGGTGTATGATGGGGCACAGCAGCACTGAGAGAGAGCAGAGGAGGCACCTAGTGGAGGTGCCATACAGAGTACTGGATAGCCAGTCAGACCAGGTGGGGTGGTTGGCAGGTAGACATCAACATGACATGGACCCAGGTGAAGGCAGCCTTGTCACCTTCCCCACAGGACCAACAGTCCCCAACATAGGGCAGAAAGCAGTGGGTGAAGGTTGCAGGATGAATACTGTGGACGGATGTGTCCCAGGCTCCTCAATATACTCCTGCTAGACAGCCCCCCTTCCGTGGTGGCTAACAGATTCTCTGCTACACTACTGTGGATTGTGGGTCCTGTGGGGAAGGTGCCAGGGCTGCTTTCACGTGGGGTCCATGTCATAATGGTGCTTCCATGTCAACCCCCTTACCCGGTCTGAGCGGCTGTCTGATATTCTGTATGGTACCTCCTCCAGGTGCTCCTCTGCTTCCACTCAGTGCCACCATGCCCACGTCATACCCTATAGCACCTTCACTGCTCCAGTGGGCCCTTCCAGGGCCCTCAACCCACTTGCCACCCTGCCAGGCAGTGGTACAGGGTCCTCAGACCAGCTCCTTGCTGGTCTAACCTGTGCCCCTTCTTGCAATCACAGTGGGGCTTCTGGAACTGCAAAAATGAAGATGATGCAGCCCTGCCATGGTGAAACCACCCTTGCGACCTGGAGCATGGATGCTTCTGCTGCAAGGGTGGTGCTGGGCCGCTTAGGCACATGGTATCCCGATTTTGATGCAGCCTGCTTTCGAAAATCAGGATTGCCTCACACTTTGACACAAGGTGCCACTTGCGTCATACCCGTTTGGTGTAAGCACATTGCGTCAATGTTTTTGGTTTGAAAATCGAGCTCAGGAAGTCAAAGAACAATACAGTTATTACAAATATACACAATATTCACTGGGTTACAGAGCTGTTGAAAAATGGTTCATTTTCAACAATGAGCTAAGAGACAGACAAGTTTAAAGTTGTGCAGCGAAAAGTACAAGCCAACTTGAGGATGAATTCAGAGCAGTTGGTACAAATCAATGATTGCAGGTACACTGACCGTGCTGTTGCAGGAGTGCCTTAAGCCCTTTCTTGAAGCCTCCGAGTGAGGAGCAGTCTGGAAATGTGCATACAAAATGTTTAACTGTGCAGAATGCCTCTGTCTTATGGAGTTCCTCAGAGTTCAATCTTGTCACCGATGTTGTTCCCTGTGTACATGCTGCCCCTTGGCGAGATCATTCGACAATACAGTGTGGAGTTTCACTGCTATGCAGATGATATCCAACTGTATTTGTCTTTTGCACCCAGAACATCGGGAGTGGTTGATGTGCTTAACATCTGTCTGGCTAAGATCAATGACTGAATGGTTTCCAGCTGGCTGAGACTCAACCTGGCTAAGACTGAGGTGTTGGTGATTGAGCCTCATCGTGGGCATGATGCGCTATAACCAGGGGATGACTCTGGATTTGTTCGGGGTCTACTTCATTGGTGGTTTCTCTGAGGGTGTGAAATCTGGGCATGATTCTTGATTGCAGATTGACCTTTGAAGATCAGGTGTCAGCTGTAGTCAGCATTGGTTTTTACCACTTGCGGAACATTGCCCGGATTAAGCCCCTCATTCCACCTGAGGAACTGCCAACACTAGTACATGCCTTTGTGACTTCTAGACTTGACTACTGTAACACTCTGCACTTTGAGGTCATGGAAGGGACCCTCTGCAGCTGCAGATAGTGCAGAATGCAGATGCCCAGTTACTAACGGGCCTTTTGAGGTCTAGTCATGTGACTCCAGTTCTGCATGCTCTGCACTGGCTGCCGGTCAAGTGGAGGGTCTTTTTCAAGGTGAGTCTTCTCACTTTTAAAGCCCTATATGGTCTGGGTCCTGGTTACCTGTCTGAGCTCCTGACACCGGTGTCCTGTGCTTGCTCCCTTCTCTCCTCCTCAAGGGGCCTCCTGGATGTTCCCAAGGTTTGGATCAAGACCTCAGAAGATTGCACTTTTAGTGTCTCTGGGTCAACCCTGTGGAACTCGCTTTCACTTGCAGTCCAAGAGGCTCCCTTGATTGAGGTGTTTAACTGGAGGCTAAAGGCCCACCTCTTTAGCCTGTCCTTTAACTGCTGATACCAACTTTAGCTTTGGCCCGTCCCTTGAAGACTGACATTTGGCAACCTCTATTCTGTTGAATTTTAATTCTGTTATGGTTTTAATAAGATTTTATTATGTTTTTTATTTACTGCTGTATGTTCTCATTTATGTTAGGCACCCTGAGTCTCCAGGATTGGGCACCTTTTAAATAAAATTGCCTTGCCAACATGTATTTTGCCTTTTCAGGAGCACTGGGCTGAAGCACACATAAAAGTAGTCCATGATCCACATGGGTAATTTTTCTACTTCTTTCCTGCAAACCACTGTTGGAGTACCCACAACAAATCTGCTGAATTCACCAAGTTTAATTAAAAAACAAACAAGGTACAAGGCAACGGATGGGTGAGCATGTTCAGTTGTAGCACCTCTGGTACAATGTACTGATACCAGTGGCTGTCACAGTGTTTGTACATATTATGTGAAACCAATACCATCTTAATAAGCTTTTTGCATACGTGTATGCTGCCTGCTATCACAGGAAAAAATCCAAACCTAGAAGACAGCAGTACCCATTTATGTACAGTGTATAAGTGTTGATTGGTGAATGCATTGGCAGCCCTCTATGCACCTAAGTAGAGGAAAGGGGAAATTGTTTAACCAGAAAAGGAATACTAAGCCAAAATTTGTTTCCAGGTATGATCTGGGAGCAAAAAGGAATTAAGTAACTTGTTTTGAGTGAGGACTAGTGGGATTCGAACCCAGGTCTTCAGGTTTGTAGCTCAGTACTCTTAAGCACTATACTATACTGCCTCCTAAACAGCACAATTGCATTTGAATATAGGGCTTGTGTTATCCCAGCCAGGAAGAACAAAGTGCCTGCCCTGTGATCTCATTAATTTTGGTTATGGTGAGCTTCAACTGCAAAGAAATTTAAATGGCATCTTCAATGTACAAGCACTGCAACCAGAATAAAGTGTGCATTAGGAAAATTGGGTGCTCAGGAATGAGTTATCGTATAAACCAAAAAGAGTTCCGAGCACACCAAGAACCTCAAAGAATAGAACTCCAAATAATTATCAGAAATATTCCATATTTATTCAAGAACAAATGTGCAAGCAACCAGTCCTGCCTGACACATTTCAGACAAACGTGTCCTCTATCAAAGACTGAGGACATGTGAAGATACATCCCATTTTAAACCAAAACCACAACATGTGACTCAATGACATCATCTTAAAAGGATGTTCACTTACAAAATTGATGAACATCTATTAAATTGTACAAAAATAGCTACACGACAGACTATTAAAATACCCAAAAAATCTTAAGTAAATATCCAACACCACTAATAGTAAAGATTTACATTTACACCTATAAACAGAGATGGGGGGAGAAAAAGGGGGGGATCATATCACAAAATCATTATAGTTTTATCATATTCAAATCAATATTGCAATCTAACCATTACATTGGATAAAGCTATGCAGCAGTCAAGCTTGCCATAGAATAAAAAATACATATTTTTCTTATTTTACTCTTCATTTCTTAAGATAGGGGCGTACATCTAGAAGGTTATTCAGACCTGGTTTCTTGTCTGCATTTAGGGACAGAATCCAGTAATTCTCTCGTTTCAGCACTAAATTATCAAAACTACCACCTCTGGGATTTCTGCTTACCTTATCGATTGCTGTAAAGGAAAAATCTTGTAATTCTCTCTCATCAGCTTGCATAATATGTGTCATTGTGGCATACAAGAGATCATTTCTGGCTATGGCTTGAACATGTTCTCCTACATGAGTCTTAAAAAGCCTGGTAGTTTTGCCAACATAGAAAGCTTGACACTTACATGTGGCTAGGAAAATAACTCCTGAGATAGTGTAGTTTGTGAACTGCCTAATCTGATATTTTCTTTCAGTGTTACAACTCATGAATTCATTAACCTGCATCATTTTTTCACATTACATGCAATTCTGACACTTAAAGCACTCTTTCGGTTGTTGTAGCCAGGTCTGTGATTTGGTGTCTTGAAAATGACTGTGAACTGAGGCATCTTTAATAGTCAGGACTCTCTGAAAACACATCCTAATTGGGAGCTAACTATCTTCTTTCAGACCTGGCTCCACTGACAAAACATGCCAGTGTTTATTGATTATAAATTCTAATCCATAGAAAGGTGTGACAAAGTTAAATCTCTTTGAATCGACCTGTTCTCTAGTCTGTGTTATCAGTAGGATAGATCTATCTTGAGCATCAGCATCATCGTAAGCTGAGAAAACCTTTTTGTTACTATAACCCCTTTCTAAAAGTCTGTGTGCTCGATCCCTCGCTCCTTTATCGAAGGCATCTTCAGTGGAACAATTTCAATGAAATCTAAGAAATTGGCCCTTTGGAATATTTGAAGCCACGTGTGGAGGGTGGCAACTATGAGCCTCCAGAATTGTATTTCTGGCAATTTCCTTTCTATAGATTTTACTTTCAACACCAGACATCTAATTTCTAATGATGCTTAAATCTAGATAATTAATCTTATCCTGGCTTACATTATAAGTAAATTTTTAATTTGGGTTTGTAGAATGTAAAAAATTCACAAACTGTTCAAAATCTGTAATACTGCCTTCCCGGATGACTACCACATCGTCAATATAACGTTCCATAATTTTAAGTTGTCATTAAACTTGTTAACCCTTGTATCTCAAATAAATGCCTCCTTGTACCTCCCAACATATAAATTGGCTAATGATGGGGCATATGTAGCCCCCATCACCACCCCTTTAATTTGCAAAAAAAGTTCCCCATTAAAAGTAAAAACATTATGTTTGAGAACACATTCCCGTAATTTTAATAGGAAAGGGACTGGGGAACCATTTGTTAAATTCCTTAAATTGAGGTATTAAACCACTGCATCCAAAGCCCTCTCATGGGGGACATTGGTATATAGGGCTTCAATGTCCATTGTTATGAAAAATGTCTCTGATCCAAGTGTGATCTCAGGCAATAGTTGTAGTACATCTTGGATATCTTTCAGGTAGAAAGGAAGCATTATAACAATTGGTTTGAGGAAAAAGTCACAGAATTGTGAGAGGAGTTCTATTAATGATCCGATACCACTCACAGTCGGCCTCCCTGGTGGATCAATTAGGGTCTTATGAACTTTTGGAACTACATGAAATGTTGTCTTTCTTGGTTTATCTACCATCAGAAAATCTCAAAACTGTTTACCAGTTTCATTCTTCTTAAATGCCTCTTCCACCTTTTCATCAATAGAAAAAAAAAAACATAGAAACATAGACTTTGATGGCAGATAAGGACTGCTTGGCCCACCTAGTCTGCCCATTTCTCTACCTACAGGATAAGCTGCAGATCCTAGTTAACCAACAGCCTATTTCCTCCTACCCCCCCCCACAAGAATTGCCTTAGGTCTGTCCCATGCATTCTTGAATTCTCCCACAGTTTTAGACCCCACAATCTCCTCAATAAGGCTGTTCCATGCATCCACCACCGTTTCTATGAAAAAATATTTCTTTACATTGCCCCTGAGCTGTCCTCCCTCTAACTTCAAATTGTGTCACCTTGTTCTTGCACATCTCTTTTTCTGAAATCAATCAATGCTAAACTTATAGTCTCAGGTAGGATCTTGTGCTAACTTGACATAAAAAACTGGGTTATTAAGCTGTTGCATTACTTTGTTAACATATGCTGACTTGTCCATCAGAACGATGCCCCCCTTGTCTGCTTGTTTAATGATCAGTTCTGTATCTTTCTGCAAAGTGTCATGTGCTTCTCTCTCCTTGTTACTGAGATTGTTGAATCTTGGTTTCGCTGGATTTTTAAATACATTTTCTAAGTCAGTCTCAACAAGTTCTCTAAACGCACTAACTGCAGGATAATGGGGCAGGCAGAAAGTTGAAGGTTTTCTAAATTCATTTCTAATTGACGGACCAGACTCTTAAATATCAGATCTTTTATGAAAGAAAGCTGTCAAGTTCAGTTTCCTACAAGCTAGATTGAGATCAATAGTAGTTTGTACTGGTCTATATTTTTGGTGGGTGCAAAACTCAATCCTTTGCTCAAAAGGGACTCTTTTTCTTTAGTTAAAACATGTGCGGAGAGATTAATGATTTTCAATCATGTGGGGCTTACCTCCTCCATCCCCATCCCCGGTAGGATATCCGTTGCTGAAACCTCCCTCGATTGTTGGGAAATGGCTACCTTTCTCAGGCATTGTACATTCTTCCTTCTTCCCTGTCTTATCCTTTTCCTCTTTGGAAGTCTTGCGTGTAATCCTGAAGCCGCGGACTCCATTGTGGCATCATTCGTTGGGGGGGGTTGATATTGTGATGTTTGATGTCCTGACTTTTGTTCTGTGTGATTTAGGTGGTGGGGTGGGGGTGGAGGTGTGCAAGCCTTGAAGAAAAAAGAAGTCCCAGTCTGAGGTTCTTCTGTTTCAGAGCCACATTGATCCATGCTGAATTTGAAAGAAACATTTTGTTGCCATTTTAAAATCCCTCTTGGTTTTATAGTTTTCCAATTAAAGATAGTAACCCTCTTGTAATCACACTTGTCTCTAATAACCTTGGTTCACTTTAAGAGTGGCATTTAGCTACATTTTGTACTATTTAATAGATGTTCGTCAATTTTGTAAGTGAATGTTCTTTTAAGATGATGTCATTGAGTCACACGCTGTGGTTTTGGTTTAAAATGGGATGCATCTTCACAAGTTCTCAGCCTTTGATAAAGGACACATTTGTCTGAAATGCGTCAGGTAGGACTGGTTGCTTGCACATTTGTTCTTGAATAAAAATGGAATATTTTTGATTAATTATTCGGCGTCCCATTCTTTGAGGTTCTTGGTGTGCTTAGAATTCTTTTTGGTTTGTAATGCACAAGCACTGAAGCAAGATTTACACTGGAATTGCACTGGTTAGAAAGCCAAGTTTCAAACAGATATCACATTTAACAGACCTCACTAATACAACACATAATGGAAAGTCTGTACATGGTAATCTAATTTATATACACTTCCCATGATGATTTGCCTTAGTGTTTTATGTAATTTGGTATACTATAATAGTTCTTATAAGCAATCTCTCTGAGAATATCCTTGGGTAGACAGGGTGAGGCAGAAGCATACACTAGAACAGTCCATGAGGGAAGAGTAAATTGCCAACTACTCCTCAGTATACCACTGTGTTGCACCCATCTCTGCTATACACAAAAGGTGTCACAGTCTTCCCCTTTTCTTGTTCACTGGTCATGCACCAGCACTAGAAAAGTGGTATGAGAAGTATGTCTTATTAATGGCACTGGTATGCATGTAAGTGTTGTGCTATGCACATTGGATACCCAGTACTCTCACCACCCTGAAACAAAGAGCAGTGGCCCTTGCAACATCTTCTACAGGTTACAGCCTTGCCAGCTGGAATGTTTATTTGAGCAGGAGGAACATTCAACAGACAATAAAAGAAAGAAATGTGGCCAGTGTGTGTGTGTGTGTTGGGAGAGGGGGTGATGGATGCAAAGAATATGGATAACCACATAACCAACACAGGGACCACCAGGGATAGTGAGGGATTTTATAGATATCAAGATGACCAACAAAGTATTGCGTGAGTGGAATGACTTTGGCAATAGCACCATGTGCCAGCACCTGCAGCTGTTGCAATCCAATATATTGATGGTCACACTGCAACCATTATCATTTGTACTGTGTAGGTGAGTTTCATTAGTGTATGCTGCATTGTTGTCAGAGGTGGGAATTCACCCTTTCAAATAGTGACACCTGTTTCTATATGTCCATTTTGATGAATTAAAGTACAGGGATCCCTGTGCACCCCACAGATAGTATCACCCATTACTCCCTAGGTTGGTGAGAGACAACATTTAGACACATAAACATGACCAAAAAGCCTTCAAGGTATAGTGCAGGGATGGAAGACAACTTTTGGCATGGTGTGGGTTGACTTCCATGCTTTCATTGTCCAGCATGTTGATTGTCAGACAGCCTATATGCTACCAATAATATGTTGACAAGGAATCTACTTAAATTAAACTGTTCCACTGTCATATAAGAGGATACAAACAACAAAATGCATTTGTGAATGGCAGTTTAATGAGTGGCAATAAAAGGTTATCTGTACTCCCTAGAGATTTATCACTCACCCCCTGTGTCTGTATATGACTTTTCTGCTATCTCACCCTAGGGAGCAAAGGCAGCTACCAGGTGATCTCATTTTCATGGCTGTGGGCAGAGCCTACAGCCATCTTGCTGTCTGTAGCTGGAAAAATGGAGTACAGTGGAACACATATTTTGGAGTTTTTAATGTATCTTTCCACATCTACAAATCACTATGCCAGTTGAAATAAAATACCCCCTTCTTTCTGTTTAGAATGTTGGAGACATAACTCCAAGCTACTTATCAGATGGCCATTAGGAAACTGAAACAGCGTGTTAAATATTGACTGCCTGTTAAACTGGAGATTTGTTTACCTCCTTTGAAATGCAACAACTTGCACATTTAAATACTTAGCATTTAAACATAGTCTTGCTACAAGCTTCAGTTGGGCAGGTATTGTCTTTCAAGAAAGATTCATACCTCATAAATGTCATCCTTTCCCAGCAAATCTACAAAGATTTACAGTGTGTTTAACCTCTTAAGACACTATCTGATAAGAACTGTCTCAGACATATGCCAGGTCTTCTATGAAGTATCCAGGTGAAATATATCATAATCAACAGGCATTTTTACTGTGCTTTTTGGGGAAAAATATATTGAGCTATAGCAAACACACACACACACACGCACACGCACACACACACACACATACACTGTACACACCATCCTTATGGCCACAGCATTCAAAATAAATACTGCAATCTAATATGTTATAAAACAATAAAGAAACTGTTTGTTTATGTCAGTGAACACAGTGAGGATCAGTTTACAGTAGATTTCCTTTAAATATTTCTTATCCTATATTTTGTATCCTGGATAGTGCGGGGGAGATGCTACATCTCATAGTCATAGGGATCTTCATTTACACATTTTTGCACTGTATATACTCAGGATGTCCAAGATTAGATGCAATATCTTGTTTTCAATGGGGTCATGATTTTATCATTTTTATAATGTATTTATTCAGGGTAGCCTAGTCCAGATGTAAAATATTGTTTTCAGTGTGTTCTGATTTTATGCAATGCAGCAGAGTATTGTGTAGATGTAGAGCCCAGCTGAAAATGAGATACCATTTCTTCTGTGAACTATCCAGGCTAAATATATAGCAATCAGAAGGCATATTCTAGAAAAAACACATTGTAAAAATGTGTAAGGGGAAACTGTTTAACCAAGAAAGGAACACTAAGACAAAGCTTGTTTCCAGGTGCAACCTAAGAGCGCAACAAAGTTAAGTAACTTGCTTATGGTAACACAGTATACAAGTGGGGGCTGTGGGCTTCAAACCCAGGTCTTCGGGTTTGCAGCTCAGAGCCCTAAACTTCTGCACTATACTGCCCCCAAGTAAAAGGAAGACCACATTGAAACTATCGCACAGTAGATCTGCATTGTGCAAATTCATTAGAAATAATGGATAAAAGCACCCCAAAAGCTCTCCACAGCCATTTCGGCTCTGATCAGCGCTAGTGTTTTTGGCCATGGTCAGCCCAAAACAGATAGGAACATAGGAATCTTCAGACAAGAGGAGACACAAGCCCATCTTGCTTGTCTGCCATTTCTCAATGAGAATAACCACTAATTCCCATACTTATCAGAGGTTTATTAGGAGGCAGTAAAGTATAGTGGTTAAGGGCAGTGAGCTGCAAACCTGGAGACCTGGATTTAAATCCCAACAGTCTCCACAAGCACATTGTGTGACCCTAAGCAAATCACTTAACTTTCCTGTGCTCCCAGGTCGCACCTGGAAACAAGATCTGGCTTAGTGTGCCTTTCCTGGTTAAATAAGTTCCCCTTTCCCTTATCTAGAGGTAACTTAAAACTGTTAACTGTGTTACAGACTACTACCTCTGGGGGTAAACTATTCCAGATTTTCACTGTTCTCTGACAGAACCATGCCCGCCTCCTTTCAGTCATAACATGCATTCCCTTTAATTGTAATTTATGACCTCTTGTTGTTCTTTTATTTCTAAATTCAATATTTAGATTTGTTCTCAGGTTGGAGTCATGTGATGCAGGTGCTGCAGTGGTAGCAAATTCTTGGAGCTCCATTCAGATCTCTGAATTTTAACTTTTTTCTTTAACTTCTTTTAACCCCACTACTGTGGCTAAAAACTCTTTTGCTCTATATCTGGTGGCTGTTGTATTTACCAAGATGACGATGAATAATTCCAAAATGGAGTTTTTCACACTGAGAGGATTTAACTCTTCCTCCACAGTTGGAGATTGATGTTGAGCAAGTTCTAGAACTGGAAGCTAAACAGTCATGCTGCAGCTTCTCCCTGGTCTCCCAGACTGATTCTGCTCCAGCCGAGCTTTCACCAGCACATATCTATCAGGAGCTTTCCACAATTAAGGAAGATGTATTTTCACTGATAGCAGATATAAAAGACCTCAAACCTGCTCTTAAAGAACTAACGATAAGTGTTTCAGACATTGACGTCCTAATCTTGTCTCTGGAGGACCACCTGAACTGAGTGGACCCTGAAATAATGAATATGAAAAGAAATATCACCGAGCTCGAGGACAAGGTTGATGAGCTTGAATGTATAAGCAGACAGAATGATTTAGTCTTTGCTTGTCCACCCAAGGGAGAGGAAGGACCCAGTGCTGTTGAATTTATACAAAATTGCCAAAAAGTAGTGGGTCTGTCACCAAATGGCCCCATTACACTATTGAAAGAGTGCACTGGGCTCTTCGTTCCAAGACTGCACCCGGTGAGCCCCCACGACTTATCATTTTAAAACTGCTTAATTATCTTGATCATGATTATATTCTGAGAGAGGTGAGAAAACTAGCCTCCCTACAATGGTCTGGAACAAAACTGTGCATAGTGCAAGACCTGATGTTTAAAGTGCGGCAAGCAAGAGCTGCGTACCGTCCAATTCAGTTGAAGCTTTGGGCAGCACAATTCGGCATCGAATGCTCTATCTGGTGAGACTTGAGGTTTCAGCAAAGGCAGGTACCCAGCATTTTGACTCGGTGGGCCAAGCAGCATCAGAGCTCCAGAAATCTTTTCCTGATCTCTTCAGCAAGCAGAAGGGTTGAAGACAATGCAGGGCAACTGAAAATTCGACCTGAGATCTACGGGCCCGGCAGCTCCCGACTGCTTTGAGTGAGATTCTGGAGCACACCAGTATCCTTTGTATGTGAACTGGTTTTTTTTTGTGTATTTTCAGATATTTAGAGGTTGAAAATCAGCTACATAATCGTAAAATGTGTCATTGACTACAATATCTTGTGAGGGGTTAGGGGTCTGTGTAATGATTTGAATATGTGGCATCCAGTACCAGACTTTGTATCATTATCCAGAGCTGCGAAGATTGATGGCACGAATAGTTTATTTGAGCAGTTTTCGTTTTTTTAGAGGACCAATTAAGTGGATGCCAGGACTCTTATTATTATGGGACCTTTTTCTTCTAGATTTGTTCTCAGATCTTCATTATTTAGGGTGTGACAAATTAATATCCCCAGGGGTGCCAAGTTTTGAAAAAAATTGTGGGTGCTCAGAGAATTTATAAAAGGTCGGGGATCTGGGAGCCACCTATATCCCAAGAAGCTACAGGATTTTTCATGCTTGGTGGTGCATTTTGGAGGGTATTTTGATACATTTTAGAATGCATATGCACACCACCACCACTACTCCACTGTAGAGGATGCAAGGGTGCCCTTGGGGGCTCTTTGAGGCCCGGCAAGGTGCTAAGACCCATAGGAGAGTATTCTGGAGGGATCTTTGATGCCCCGAGTGTTGCCAACATGCCCCAAATATGGATTTCAGGGTACAGTACCACCACTCCACAAGGTGTAAGAGTGTCCTGGAGGGCTCTTTGATGCACCAAGGTGCCAAGAACCATAGAAGGGTATGCTGGAAGGCTCTTTGATGCCCCAAGGGGCTGCAAGGATGCTCCAAATAGAAATTTTAGGTTACAGTGCTACCTCCCCCACAGGGTGTAACAGTGTCCTAGCTTCAAGCTCAGATGGCTGTTGTCTGTTCTTGTCATTCCTTAAAACTTACAGACTGAGTTTCATTAGGTAGCAAGCAACCAAACCCCAGCTAACACTGCCTGCCATCACCTCACACACAAACACAGACAGATTGCCAGTTTTATTTCCTTTTATTTAATGTTTAATTATTTTAAGTTTCCTTTATTTATTTTTTTTTGAGGGGATGGACACTTCTGACTGGACAGGACAGTCAGAATACACACTGACAAGTTCAGAAGTCAGCTTTTTGCTTTCCCCCAACAGCTCACACACTCACAGACAGATCAAACTAGGAGGACTAAGCTTTTTGGTAGCGCCCTCCCTACACTGTCCTAGGCAGTGACCTACTTTGACTGGACTGGAGAAAGACTAACAACAGGCAGCATCCTGTGAGTCAGAAAGCACACTGTTCTTCCTCTCTCCCACTGCTGAAACACTCACACAGAATGTTATTAATTTCTTAAGATCAAAGAGCTACAGCAAAGAGAAGGCAGGGAACTACAGGCCAGTAAATCTCACGTCAGTGGTGGGTAGGATCATGGAGACACTCCTTAAGGAATGAATTGTGGAACACCTGGAATCATGGGAGTGCAAGATCTTAGGCGACATGGATTCACATCAGGAAGGTCCTGCCAAACAAATCTAATCGATTTCTTTGACTGGAACAAAGGTAGTGGATCAAGGGGGTGTGGTGGATGTTGCCTACCTAGATTTCTGCAAATTGGACTACAATACCGTTTCACATAGAAGGCTGGTCAAAAGCTGAGTAGTCTGGGGTTGTGCCACAAGGTGGTGAACTGGGTTAGTAACTGGCTCAGGGATAGAAGGCAGAAGATAGTAGTAAATGGAACCCAGTCTGAGGAAATGGATGTGACTAGTGGAGTACCCCAGGGTTCAGTTTTGGGGCCAATCCTCTTTAGTGTCTTAATCAGCAGCATTGCAGAAGGTCTGGAGGGGAAGGTTTGCCTGTTTGCAGATGACACCAAAATCTGCAATGGGGTTGATACACCAGAAGGAGTGGTAAATGAGAAAAGACCTAGAGAAGTTGGAAAGATGGCCTGAGGTGTGGCAACCAAAATTTAAGTGCTAAAAAATGTAAGATCATGCATGTGGGGAATGGAAACCCCGGGAGAAAACTACGAGATGGGGAGCTGCTGTTAGTCACCACCAGTACCCTACTACAGAGGATGCAATGGTGCCTTTGAGGGATCTTTGCTGTTGCCAAGTGCTGCAATCATGAATTGAGTCGGGATTTTCCGTTTTTTATCCCCTAATCTTAGAGTTTCTGTAAGTTTTATTTATTTTTTAGTTTGGTGGACAAGAGGACCTCCCAAGACAGCATGACACAAACATTTCAAGTTCAGACAGCTACCCTTCCCTCCCCACATGTCCTGCACTTGCTTCTGCCTGCCTCGTCTCACAACAGAGTCAGACCACCAACCAAAAATGTTTATTTGCAAGGAGGTTAAGTAGTGACTTGCTCCACCTCAGGGACACAGTATGCAAGCAAGTGGAGGTTGCCGGAATTAAACTCAGGGATGCTCAGCGTACCAAGCTCTGGCTCTGTGTTTGTGCAGCAGTGCAACCTCTGACCATGAGGTTCCTTAAACCTCACAGAGGTTCTCTAGGCAGCAGAAAACCCTTCCTCACACACTGCCTGTCCAAATCTCAACACACAGCCAAGGCTGCCAAAGGTGCAAATTGATTTTCCTTTTTTTAATACTCCCTTAATCCTGAGTTTCTTTAGGTTTTATTTTATTTTTTTAGATAGAGTGGACAGGAGGACAAGTGACCACATTAAGACAGCGGGATCTGACCTGTATCAAACACTTCAAGTCCAGGCAACTACCATTTCCCATCCTTCCACAGCCCACACTGCTCTCTCAAGCTTCTGAATACATTGGTTGCTATCTGCTACCACTGTTTGCTATTAATGGAACCCCTCTTAACAGCAAATTACAGGTTTTGAAGTCAGTTCCACACTGTTTATTGTTACCCCAAACACATAAAAGTTTGTTTTCTTTCCAGTCACCAAAATTGTTTTGGTCTTCTAGCAGCAAGTTTGTTTTTCTGTCTAGCCCCTGCACCCACCCATCCATCACCAAAGTCATATTCCACAGATCAACAAAAGCCCTGAGCATTCTGTAGAAGCAGCAGCCGGTTGTTCCTGCAGCTTTTATAAGTTTGGCCTTCCTGATCCAGATAACCATCTCTGCCTGCCCCCATCACCCCCCCAATACCTCTCAACCTTTCAAACAATAGATGTAGAATACTGCAGTGCACACCAAATGTGGAACAAATGGCCAAATGTGGACCACATCATAGCACAAACTAAAGCTCAGAATACTGTTTAAATGTATTAATGTTCAAAGTTTTTTGTGTACTGAGCAACACATTTTTTACATTCAATACCTGTTTAGATTTCTGCTGTAAAATGTTAGTGTAAAATGCTAGACACAGTACACTCAAATCTCAATGTGGAACTTAGAGGGCTTTCCTGAGGAAATGAGGAATTATTCCTCGCAATGTGGTACAGTTGAGGTATGCCCTTCTCCGCTCCACCCCCCTCACAAAAATACTCCCCAAGTCCCCACAATGTCCGATTAAACAAGAACTTCCAGAAGTTCCAGAACTTAAGTATAAAAAATGCTGACCAAAAAATACCTATGCTATGCAGTTGGTATCTGAGTCCACGCTGTCTCCACTGTTTCAGAATTCCGTGTGCGGGAAGGACTGACGCTAAACGACGCATGACGATGAAAGACCATTGAGAGGTTGCAGCTGCCAGCATGACCAATGAGAGCATAGCAAGCGCCGTGAAGCTTAAGGGTGAGAGAGTCAGCGTTAGTCTACAGGGTAGGGCCAGAATGCAAGAGGAGGAGGAGACAAAGCAAGAAAAAGCCTATGAGTGTAGCTCTTCACAATCGGGGTGGCCCACTGGGTGGGCCTAGTGGCGAGAGGTGGAAACGGAGCGAGGATCCTTTTTTTTAAAGTGACTGGAGCCATTTTCAAACGTGACTATATGGAGGGTTTTTTTTGTGGGTGCCCAAAATGACTTTGTGAATGCTGGGGCACCTAAGCACCCACGCAGTCGGCGCCCCTGAATATCCCCAACATTCTTTCCATGAAATTGAACAATGGCTCACCACCCAGCGTCTAATAATTAACTACCATAAGACAAAAGTCATGACATTCTCCCATCCCCAGAACCCACTCATGAACTTCACTTCACTGCTAATCAGACCCCCCCATGAACAAGGAAACAGCTTTAAATATCCAGGGATCACACTAGACCCTGCCTTCAACTTTAATCAACATATCCTGCACCTATCAACTGCCCTTAGCTCCAGACTAGGCATACTTTATTGGTACAAACACTGCCTCACCCCTGAAGCATTACAACTTACCATAAACCCCTCTGTCCTCTCTCTGCTAGGCTATGGCATTCTCGTCTACAGTGCCGCACCCTCCCTAGCCCTCAATAGACTTTGGCTTGTGCTTAACAAAGCCTGCCATCTCATCCTTGGATGTGATCACTTCACACACACCTGCTCCCTCTACAGTACCACAAACTGGCTAAACTTAGACAGCAGAATCAGGTATCACATCTGCCTAATGACCATAAAGATAATCCTAGGCCTCACCCCCCCTGCCCTTGAAAAAATTATCCTCCAAACTTCTCCTGGCAGAATCACCCGCAGCTCGTACAAACCATTGCTATGGGTACCCTGTTGCCGGACTTCCCAATTCCAGCGAACTTTCAGTTACAAAGCCCCTTCCTGGACTAACGCGCTCCCTAGCCTAACGACTGATGAAACTAGGCTTGGCCCATTCAAAGCCAGACTACGGAATCACCTACAGGCTTCTAACCATTGTGACTGCAACTGCCCCCCCCCCCCGATGACCCAGAACATCTTTGAGTCCTCCATAGCCAATGGCTTCTACGAGCTAACTTATTTTTGACAGACAGCCTCCTTCAAAACCTCTCTGCTACCTTATGGCTGTGCGAATCATTGTAAATCACGTTATCCTGGAAGGGTAGTCACTCACTGAACAAATGTGTAACCATGTTAAATAATTGTAAGATAATATAATGTACAGCAACCTGTAAAAAATATTGTCCCTGTTCTCTTCTATGTGTGATGTGGAACCTTTGTAAATGATTCTTTGACTCAAAGGTCTTTCTGAATATCTCATTAAATAAAAAATAAATAAAATATCATATCACCCCTGAGTCTCCTCATCTCCAGTTTGTATAATCCTAATTTACCCAGCCTATCCTTGTAACTTAAAGATCATTGTAGTTTTTCTCTGCACTCTTTCTAGCCTATTAATATTTCCTTTGTTTAATGGATATCATATTGGACAACAGCATTCCAGATGTGGATTAATCAGCGACCTGTACAATGGCAACGCTACCTGTCACTCCCTACATGTTAGATTCTTTCTCATACATTCCAAGATTTTATTAAATTTTGACACTATTTCATTAATATTTGGGATATTTTCAAGTTTTTTCTACTATAACTTCCAGATATTTTTCACAATCCAATGTTATTAGCATTTTCCTGCCCATATAGTACTTTGCCTGCATATTATTACTTCCAAAGTGCATTACCAAGTAACTATCAAGGTTAAAGTTCATTTTGATCTTTATCAACCATTTTCAGGATTCACAAATTACTTTGAAGGTGAAAAAAATGTACAAGTCCCAAAAATGTGTGCAGTTATGGAAAAAAGGGGTAATTACTCCGCATCATATACATAAAATGTCAGCAGCTGCGGAAACAATTACACTGCATAATGTGAAAAAAAACACTGCTGTGGAAATTCCTGCTTAAATAAATGCCTTAGAAAAGTATGCCATACCCCCTTAAAGACTATTCTCAGCCACTGTTTTTCCACAGTTGCAGAAAAAATGTTGCACACATGCTGCACCAAGGAGAGTGAGGTCTAATTCTTGCTCAGCAAAAGACAGTGTATTAACAATTGGGAAACAGTCACAGTATAGTGGGGGTTCACGCACCAAGCAACAGCAAACCTGTAGAATGTATTGTAGTTTCAGCTGTTGCAACAAACATAGCACACATTGCAGTTGGCAGTCAACAAACCACAACAACATGACACAGTGCAGCCCATAAAAGAGCCCAACAGGCAGAACTGGCAGAGGTGGTAACAGTCAAACGTGTTTGCTACAGACGCAGGCAAATGAAAATCCCCAGAGATAAACACAAACAAGGGTTACAAACTGCCATTGGGTGCAAGGTCCTGCCAGTACAGGTACTGCTACTGTGGTCCCAGTTGTGGGACTAGCTGTTGGCAACACTTGGGAGTGCTAATTCTGTGCAACTTTTGCAAGACAGTCATTTTTCTGCTCCAGTTAACATGGATAACCTCCTGTTCTGTCTGCGGATCCATTTATAACAGCTGCAGATCCATACGTGTGCTTTCCACACTCGCAGAATTTCATAACTTGCCTGTTTTTCAATTTTCTGCACCTGCGGGAATTTTGACTGCGAATATGCTGCACTTGCATTGATGCAATTTTGCAAGCATTTTTTCCACACTTGCAGATTTGTTTTGCTGTCTTTGTGAATCTATCACTTTATAGTTTATTTATTATCATGAAGTGACGTAATTCCATGATCAGTATCAACAGCAAACCCCACTTCAGCATCATCCACAAACATTGCCAGCCTTGCCCGTTTGCCTGCCTGCATATCCTTGATATAGGTATTGAAGAGGTTTAGCCCCAAAATCAATTCTTGCAGAACTCCTTGGGCCCGATTCCAGAATGATTGGCTCAACTCACAGGCATATGTGAGTTGCGCCATGTGCCGCTACGCCAGGGTCCCTGAACCCTATTCCAGGACAGGCAGGTTCCCCAGCACCTACATCCTATGACTTGCAGCAGCTGCAGGGTTGCGCATTGGGAATGGTGCAATGGACCTGGGTGCCGCAAGTGGGAGACAGCAGGGGACAGCTCCGCTGAGTCCCCCATCCCGAAACATGCCCACAATCCCCTGTGGGCCATGGGGTGGTAGGCAGGGTGGCACAGATGCAAGTGGTGCATGGCAGAACAGTGACTCAGGTGGCATCCCAAAATGAGGGGGGCATCGCTGTGTGGGGGGGTCCGTGGGGCATGGCAATGTGCGATTCATGGCACTGTGGCGGAGGCATCCATTGTTTTTCCAGGACAGATGCTACTTAGACCACCTTCATGCTCTTCTAACCCACAGCACCATAGCTGGACTTGGAATGGTGTACCTGGGTTATGGCAGCCGGCCTTTTGGAATAGGGTGCAGGTGCTGTGGTAATCCACCCTTGCACCATGCCGCAGAGGGTTGTGGGCATAGTGGGTGGCATAGCTCACCTTTGGCACAACCCGCATGCGGCATGGCACAAGCCACAACTTGGAATAGCACCTAGCGTATCGCATGGTGCAAGGTGCGATTTGCACTATGGGGTTTGGCATAAATTGCCTGGTGCCATGTGTAAGGCATCCTAGAATTGGGCCCTACACGTCACTTTGGTTTCTGTTAATTAACAGCCATTTATTTTAACTGTCTTTACCTTGTTTTCCAGCCAAGATCTAATCCATTTTACAAGCCTAGGGCTAAATTTGT
Organism: Neoceratodus forsteri; assembly: GCA_016271365.2. Classification (NCBI taxonomy): domain Eukaryota; kingdom Metazoa; phylum Chordata; order Ceratodontiformes; family Ceratodontidae; genus Neoceratodus; species Neoceratodus forsteri. The sequence continues at coordinate 1,059,282,530 of CM028132.1, read as the reverse complement.
TACTTAGCATATTTTGTACCAATTTAGCGTGTGTTACTGTATACATCAACAGCTTTGCTAAGATCAAGGAAAATTATATCCACTGGTTTACTTTCATCAAGTGCCTTACTGACTTTACAAAAAAAAGTCCATCAAATTGTTTTCCTTCCCATAGATTGTTCTCATCCATGAATTTGTTAACTCTATCTCTCATATTATTTAAAAAAATTTCCCCACCACTGAATTTAAGCTCACAGGCCTTTAATTAGATTGACCACACTTTATCCCTTTTTTAAAAAATGGGTATAGTAACTGCTTCCTCCATTCTAATGGAGCTTGACCCAATTCAAAGCTGTATTAAATATTTCTGTTAGTGGCCCAGCCAGCAATGTTCTAAATTCCTTCAACACCTTAAGGTGCAATCTGTCAGGCCCCTAAGCTTTATTCACATTTATGTTCTGCAGCAGATTTAATACCTTTTCCCTCTCTTATTTAAAAGTAATACCATCATCAGGAATATCAACCTTAGTTAATTTTGTTTTATGGAAAACAGATCAAAAAATGTACTGAGGGTGCCTACACTATCCCCTTCAACCACAAACTTCCTCCCATTTTCCACTAGTGGTCCTACTGTTTCTGTTCTATCACCACCATTTTTTGATCTCACATATACCCAAAATGCTTTTGTATTATTTTTAGAGCTTTATGCTAAATCTAATTCTTCCTTCCTTTTGGCATTTCTAATTCCTTTTCTACACTACATTGTCATACAGTGAAAGTGTTCCTACAGCTCTGGGTCATTTGCTAATTTTGCCCTTTTAAACATTCTCCTGTTTTTATCTACTTGCAAAGACAATTTTTTTGTTATCCATACTGGCATCCATCCCTTCCTATTATATATCACTACCACAGACACAGATCTCTAAAATGACGTTATTTTGTTTACAAATACTTGCTCAATACCATCCATAGATACATAGATACATAGACAGTGTCGGCAGATAAGGGCCTATGGCCCACCCAGTCTGTCCATTTGAGCTTGTAAGTTCAGTTTTTTTTCCTAGAAGTCTGTTGCCCCTTACCCCTGACCTCTAGAATTCCTTTATGTCTATCCCATGCATTCTTAAATCCCTTGATTGTTTCAGCCCCCACCACTTGCTCTGGCAGGGTGTTCCATTTGTCCACCACCCGTTCTGTGAAGAAATTCTCTCTCATGTTTCATCTGAATCATCCTCCCTCCAACTTCATCCCATGCCCTCTAGTCCTGGAACATCTTTTTCGCTTAACAATAGTATTTTCCTGCACCCTGTTCCTCCCTGTAAGATACTTGCATGTCTCTATCATATCCCCTCTCTCCCTCCTCTCCTCCAGGGAGTACATGTTCAGTTCCTTCAACCTGTCTTCATAGGACTTGTGATGCAATCCATGCACCATCTTTGTTGCCCTCCTCTGAACCTTCTCTACCCTGTCTATGTCCTTATGTAGGTATGGTCTCCAGAACTGTACACTGTACTCCAGGTGAGGCCTCACTAGTGTCTTGTATAGCGGATTATGACCTCCCTTTCCTGCTAGTGATGCCCTGCCTATACATCCCAGCATCCTATTTGTTTTACCTGCTGCCTTGTCACACTGTTTCCTCATTTTGAGGTCATCAGAGATGACAACCCCAGGATCCCTTTCCTGCTTGATGCATGCTATATCCTCACCCCAACTGATATTTTGTGCCAGGGTTTTTGTGCCCTATATGCATTATCTTGCACTTCTTTGCATTGAATTTCAACTGCCAAACCCCTGACCATTCTTCAAGTTTCTGCAGGTCGCTTCTCATTCTGTCTACACCCTCTGGTGTGTCTACTCTGTTACAGAGCTTTGTGTCATCAGCGAACAGTGAAATTCTGCCTTCTAGATCCCTGCGAATGTCACTGATGAAGATATTGAATAGGACCGGTCCCAGCACTGATCCCTGTGGTACCCTCACTGGTCACTCTTCCTCTGTGGAGTGACAGCCATTTACCACCACCCTCTGTGTCCTGCCACCCAGCCAGTTACCTACCCACCACACTACTGTCCTGCCACACCCATATTCCCCAGTTTGTGTAATAGTCTTCTATGTGGCACAGTGTCAAGGCCTTGCTGAAGTCCAGATAGGCCATGTCCACTGCCCTCCCTTGATCCACCTCCTAGTCACCCAATCAAAAAAATTCAACGAGGTTGGTCTGACATGACCTCCCTGGTGAAACCATGCTGCCTTGGGTCCTGTAGTCCATTGATAACCAGATGTTCCACTAATCTCTCCTTCAGTAGTGCTTCCATGATCTTCCCACTACCGAGGTGAGGCTGACTGGTCTGTAGTTCCTCTGCTTCCTCTTTGTTCCCACTTTTGTATAAGGGGACTACATCTGCTGTCCTCCAGTCTTTGGGTACCTCCCCTGTTTCCAGTGATCGGCTAAACAGGATAGCGAGGTTCATCCACCACCTCTCTTAGTTCTTTAAGGACCCTCGGGTGCACCCGTCTACTTATTGCTTTATCAACTCTTATTACTTCCAGTTCCTTCAGGACCCTTTTCGTAAAGGGACTTCTGTCCATTTCTGCACCATTCTCACCCTTGTACTCCCTTCAGACCCATTACCTCCTCTCTTCCTCAATAAAGACTGAGCAGAAATACCTGTCTAATATGTCAGCTTTACTGCTGTCATCCTCCACGCGTCCCATCCTCCCCTTCAGTCTCACTATCCTTGCTTTGTCTTTCTTTTTCACTTATGTACCTGTAAAAGGTTTTGTCCCCTCACCCACTGATTTTGCAATGTGTTCTTCTGTCTGAGCTTTGGCTTCCTTACTGACCTCCCTGCCTCCCTTTGCCTCTCTGGTACTTCTCCCTATCCCCTTCTGCCTGTGTCTTTTTGTATTGCCTGAATGCAATCTTTTGGCTTTCACTTTCTTTGCTACCTCTTTGGAAACCATAATGGTCTCCTCTTCCTTTTCCTCTTGCTAACCTGCTTAATGCATAATTCTGTTGTTCTTGTAATCCCCATTTTAAATACTGCCCACTGTTCCTCAACCCCTGATTCCTGTCCCATTCCCCTTAATGCATCTTTCAAGTATCTCCCCATCTTCCCAAAGTCTGCCCCCATAAAATCCAGGATACATGTTTTTGTGTGGTTTGGTTCTGCTCTTTAATCCAGGATACATGTTTTTGTGTGGTTTGGTTCTGCTCCATATCTTCCTCTTTCACCTCTTTTATCCATTCCCATGTTTGTAATTCCTTTTTCATAGCTTCATAGTTAACCATAGCATTTCCTTTTTGATAATCCCACATTTCTTTCCTTCTCCCTTTTAAAATTGAATGACAACATAAAATGGTCACTGTCAGCCAGCGGTTCACAAACATTACATTAATACAAATCCTCTCCAAGATGCTTAGGACTACGTTCAAGATACTATTATCTCTTGTTTGGTTGTTGTACATATTGTTCTAAATTCAGTTGAAACAGACTGCTAGCTAGTTGTTTATCCTGGTTTTAACCCCCCTCTGCAGAGTTCCAGTCTACATCAGGAATATTTAAAACTCCCATTAGAACAAGCGTATTCCTCTACATATGTTCTCCAACCAAATCAACTAATAAATTGTCTGAGCTTTTTTTTTTTTTTGGTTATTTGGCCGTTAGGTTAAGACTAGTATTATGTAGCTTTGCCTGTTATTCTCCACTTTAACCTGGATGAATTCAGTATCATCCTGATCCAGTTGATCAATTTCCTCTGTCCATAGGGTTGGCTATATACACAGCAACATCACCACCTTTTAGTTCTCTTGTATCCCTTCTAAATAATTTATATCCATGTTTTCCTAGTTCCAGCTATTGTCTGCTGATCACCATGTTTCAGTGACAACACTTATCTTTGTTTTTTTCCATGTGTAACACCACCTCTGGCTCCCCAAACTTGTTTATATGGCTACTTGCATTCACCAATAGGCTTACTCATTCCTTCTTATTCATTTTTCCATTATTAACAGAAGCTATCTTCCTTTACTTTGTTGTCTCCTGGTTGCAACATTTAGTGTCACTTCCTCCCCCATTCCCCTCATCAATTAGTTTAAACACCTGTCCAAACACTTATTCAGACAGACACCTAATAGGCTGGTCCCGTACATATTCAGATGCAGTTTGTCCCTTCTGTACATATCTAATTTATTGTAAAATGTGTACCAGTTACCAGTGAAAGTAAACCCCTCCTTTTTAGCCCAAGTGCACAGCCAATTATTAAGTTTCCTAATGGCCCCTGTTCTTCCAGCCTTTGCTCCAGGAACAGGCAAAATCTCCAGAATTATAACTCTGCTGCCTTTTGCCTTTAACTTTTCTCCTATACGTACATACCTTATTATTGCAAAGCATATAGGAAAGTATATGCATGGTGATGTGCATATACTTTCCATGAGGCTTTGCATTATTAGAGTATATGGAATGTTGTATTCTACAGTATATAGGCCCATATACTGTATACAATCTCATGGGAATATCCTTGGACAGGCAACTGTAGGCAGAGAAAAACAAAAAAGGCTGCACACACACCAGACAAATTCTTATTAATTTGAAGTTTATTCAGAAAAAAAAACCAACCAAAAGCATAGGCAGAGCTGGGCTAACACCCCTACATATTGCCTCCAACAAGACTTCTTCAGGGACAGAGGCAAGTACAAAAAAGTCAGCAATTCACTCTGTAATTTTGTTGTTTCCTTCCTATACACCTACTCTTACTGTGCTCACAAGATGTCTGCTGTCTTCACCAAGCCTTACAAAGAGGAATCAAGAATCATCCACTTAACTACCTGCAAACCAATGAGCCTTACTTTGGTTGTCAGACAAATATTGGACGCAATTAAAAGGCAATATCAAGGCTAGAAATATTGCATTATTAAGTGAAATATTAAGTCATAAATATTGGACACTTTTAAAAGACAATAACAAGGCTACATATATTAAAGTACTACTTTAAGTGAAATACTCTACATGGAGTCAGTGAAGTAGGAGAGCTGGTATTATGGGAGCTCCAAATCACAGTGATATTAACTGGCATTGTAATAAAGTCAAATTTGCAGCTTTATTACAATTTGTGAAACTGATAACCTACTCCAACCTAAGCAAGGCTAATCTCATTATTACAAAACTGGATGATCCTCTTACAGGATGTCAAGTAAAAGAATCATTAGGTAACAGGGACCATGACACTGTGCATTTTATTACAAATCATTCCAGTGTGGCCAAAGAATTGGGTTTATGTGCCAGAGTTCTCAGGGCTATGGGTTACTGATCAATGGGACAAGTTAGAAAAATCAAATAACAGCTCTAGAGAGAAGGCTTATACCACTCATAAACAAAAATTGTGAAAAAAAAGGAGGGAAGCCAAGTTGGCTGACAAAAATGTTATGAAAAGTGGTTCAATAATAACATAAGGTCATCAAAAAATTCAAGTATCTAAAGTAGTAGTACAAGTCTCCCATGGTTCCCTTTTAATTATTACTCTAAGTGTTTTAGTAAAATATTGAGGAGTGTTCCAAGTAGCCTGTATGAACAAAGTAGTAAGTGAAAGAAACACTCCACCCAGTTCTCCAATGTTTATGAATGATTTTTTTTTAATTTAAATCCATATTTCTCCTATAGTGCTTTATGTATATACAAGGAATTAATGCGGCCTCTTTTGTAATCGTTCCCTATATTGACATCTCAAAACAATCCTGTTTCTTCTTCAGAATAGTGAGGGCTCTGTAAGCAAAGCAGACAGACACAAAATCTTATTTAAATCTAAAACATTAATAATCTTAGTGAGAATTATAATAATCAAATAAATAAAGATCACAACCAAAAAGCAAGGGGAACAAAGAGACTTACTATAAAGCACTATAAGAAAAATATAGATTTAAAGTAAATAAATCATAAACTGGAGAACTGAGTTAAGTGTTTCTTTTTTACTTACTGATTTCTTTCATCAAAAAATTCAAATAATACAATTCTGATAATATAAGAATTCTGTTTCTCAACAAACAAAAAACACTGCCAAAAGTAATGAAAGAAGAAAAGGATAATGTAGAAAATGTTTAAACACTAAGGGTGGGATATTCAGACTGCACCAGGCTGGGGCACAAGCCTGGGCGCAGTGCAACTGGGATGCGCCAGGGCATGATCTGGGTGATATTCAACGGTGCTGCACCATGGCTCAATACCGTTGAATATGGCACTGTGGCTGCCCCCACTGCGTATGGTGCAGTGGCACCACGCCAGCGCAAGTGGCAAGGGAGGAGCAGGGGTATGAGCCAGCACAATTGTATTTGCACTAGGTGCAGGAACTGCGGTATTCAGTGGTGGGTATGCAACTACGGCCATTATGCATGCAAGGCACAAATGGGGCCATTTGCATGTCATCATAGCCCCATTTGCATGCATGTGCACCAATCCCCGCGATGTGCCTGACGCCCTGCCAGGCTGCAGCCGTCGGGGACCGAGGCCCCATGCCCCTCGGTGGCAAAGCTCCCCAACACCCTATCACAGGCATTGTAGAAATATTTTATCCCTGGTGGTCCAGTGGACCTGCTCCCCAGCCCGATCGCAGGCACAGATAAATTCATTCCATCCCTGGTGGTCCAGTGGACTGAATCCAGCCCGATAGCTGGCTTTGTGAGATAAAATGTATCCCTGGTGGTCCAGTGGACCTGCTCCCAAGCCTGATTGTGGGCTTTGTGATTTAACAAACCTTGTGGTCCAGTGTTACCCCTCCCACCGCCCACTCAGTCCCACCTACCAGCTCCCCACCCGAAGCCATCCGGCCACCCACCGACTGACGTGTACAGTCGTGCTGCATACTCATTGGTCCACAGCATGGGCCAATAGGCATGCAAGCCATACTGTAAAATATAGTTCCCAATATGTGAATGAACATCATTCACATATCAGGATGTGTAGTACAGTACAGTCTGCATGCCCATTGGCCCATGCTGTGGACCAATGAGCGTACAGCTGTACTGTACACTGTCAGTCGGCGGGTGGCTGGGCGGCTTGCAGGTGGGGAGCTGCCACCTGCCGCTGACTGGGGGGAAGCGGGGAGGCGGGACTGAGTGGGCAGGTGGGGAGGGAGTAACGCTGGACCAGCAGGGATTGTTAAATTTACAAAGCCCGCAATCGGCCTTGGGAGCGGGTCTACTGAACCACCAGGGATAAACTGAATTTAACAATGCCAGTGATTGGGCTGGGGAGCAGGTCCACTGGACCACCAGGGATTATTTGTATTCATTTAAGCTCACGATCGAGCAGTGCGGTAGGGTCCACTGAACTACCAGGGATTATGTTTGCTTATTTCAGCCCACGATTGGGTGATGGGGGTACATGATGCCTGGCCTGTGTCTGTGGATGTCGGGTGGCCATCCACAGTAGGCGGCTGCCGTGTTGTGCCCAGCAATATGGTAGCTGGCCTGTGAGTGTTCCCCAACTTGTTTCTCTTTTTTTCGGGCACAACTTTGCACCCCCCTGTGCAGCGCAAGGCAGGTTTGTGCCTGCATATATGACTCACATCCCAGGCTGAATATCGGGATGTGCCGCATATGCATAGGCATGCCCCCCTGCACTTGCACTGCATACATTACTGGTGCACCCCAGCGCATTGGGATTTGCACAGTGCAACATCCCCCTTTGAATATCGCACTGGGGCACATCAGTGGGTTGCGCATGGCACAACACTGTTGCACTATGCGCAACCCCTTTGAATATCCAGCCCTAAGGATATTCACAAAGCTTTTTATAAATATATAAGATCATACAAAGACACTAACAGAAAAGCTGGTTCATTAATAATATGAAACAAAACAATAATAGAAGCTGAAACAGTGGCTGAAATACTGTAAATCAAGCGCTCAATTCTCAAAACAGGCTGACTATGGTGCAAGCTGTGGCAAACAGCAGCTTGCAGTGATGCCCAGTGCACCAGGGATACTGTGTCTGATTCTTTATCTGGCAAGGTTCTGGCATCAATGTCTTCTAGCTTGTGGCAACCGTGGCCAGGTCCCAAACCAATGGTGCACGGGGGGGTTGCCACATGCTGTAGGGCAGCCCTGTGCCACTCTAGACCCTGGTGGTCTAGTGGCTCCACCCTCCCTGATGTTGCCCATACTGACATTCATACATATACCCCCACCCTGATGGTCTAGTGTCCCCCTCCCAAATAGCCGATACCGACATTCATTCATATGCCCCCACTCTGGTGGTCTAGTTTCCCCCCTCCCTGATGTTGCCTGTGCTGACATTAATACATGTGTCCCCACCCTGGTGGTCGAGAGTCATCCCTCCCAGATGTTGCTCACACTGCCATTAATACATATACCCTGCCCTGGTGATATAGTGGCCCCCACAGATAGTGCCCACCACCCTGCTCCTCCCATCCCATATCAGAGCCAGCACTGGCACTCGGCACTGACTGAACTGTCACAGAGTGTGTACTATACAGTGTACACACTCATTGATAATCAATGATCACATATACTCTACAGCAGTGATCCTCAGACCGTGGCTCTAGAGCCTCTTGTGGCTCTTCATCTTATCACCTGCGGCTCTTCTCAGTAAGTGATGAAAATAGTTCCTGCACTATATATTATTATACACCAGCAACCATCATTTGCAAATTTTTTTGCAAGCTGCACCCTGTCAGACTATGCAAACGTTAATTAATGTTTAGTAAATGAAATAAATGAAATGAAAGAAATGTTTAGTAATTGAAATATTTTCTTTTACCCTGGAGTGTGTTTGCCAAAATTTACTAGGAAGTGTATGTTGTGGCTCCTTGGCTAATGTGACTTCTCTACAGTGTGCACTAAGTGACAGTTCAGTCAGCGCAGGCTGTGGAGGTGAGAGGAGGGCTGTGCCAGCACTGGCCCTGTTACAGGATTGGGGGTAGTGGGGTGGTGGGCATTACCTGCTAGAGTGGGGGGATGGGAGGCCACTATACCACCAGGGCAGGGGCATTTGTATTAATCTCAGCATGGGCAACACCAGAGATTGGGGAAGGGGGACACTAGACCACCAAGAATGGGAGTAATAATAATAACATGAATACCGTGGGACATCAGGGATCAGGGAGGGGGGACCCTAGAACATCAGAGCTGGGATATGTATTAATGTCAGTAAAGACAACATTGGGGAGGGGGAACGTTAGACCACCAAGGTGGGGGTATATGTATTAATGTTAGTAAGGGCAACATCGGGGAGGAGAGACTCTAGACCACCAGTGTGGAGGCATTTGTATGAATGTCAGTACAGGCAACATCAGGGAAGGGGGACAGTAGACAACCAGGGCAGGGGCATTTGTATTAATTTCTTTTTTTTTGAATTCAATATGCTTTATTATATTTCAAAACACAAAACAGGCAGCACATACTGAAGTAAATACAAGAAGTGGAGGCTGCATAATAATAATGACAAACACTTATACAGTAATTCTACCCCAAAACCCTCCCCCCACCCACCAAGCTGCGCATGATTAATATTTAAGTAGGACAATATTATAAATAGTCCATCTTAAAGAGGGACTATGGTCAAAAATTACTGCCATTAATAAATTCAGAATTTGGATCAACATAGCCCCAATCACCCTCATGCCAAAATTGAGATCCCTAAGTTTCTTTGTTTAAAAGCTACAAATCATTTTACAACCCTAAATTCTCTGCCTGTTCAAAAAAGCCAGTTTCAGTGAAGAGGTCCTGATGATGTCATCTCCTGAACTCACGGTCTAACCCTCCCTGTCAGCAAGCTGACAGGACCTGCTTCTCCAAAGTTTAATAAATATGTGCAAATGGTTTTCTCCAGTAAAATAGGAAACACCATTCTATAAATATTGCTTTAAAACCTATGTTTGTTTCAGGTTTCGTAACAAAGTTGACAAATTCATATTTTTGTTTTTGGTGTTTTGTTGTTGTGGTTCTTTTCTGCTGGGTTGCTGGATGCTAAGTCATGGCACACTAATGTGAGATTTGCAGACTGGATATCTCTGATGTGGTGAAAGGCTGTGATCATTCACACCTATCAATCAATTGAGGTAATTTCTCAGGATGGCACTTTAAATCAATTATTCCATCACCCTGTAAATGGGGATGGGAGGGGTAGTGCTGTTTTGAAACCTTACTAAAAGTTTCTATGCAGTAGCCAGCTCAATGCTTAATCACTCAATCAATCAAGCAATATTTTATTCATCAACAAAGTATGAATGAATGGGATACTCAGTTGAGCAGGGCTCATTTTCTGTTTTCTCATTGACAGGCTGTTACTTGAGCTATATTCAGGCTCATCTGTGTTGTACTCTAAATTACAATGATTGTTTTACAAGGGCGAACACTTCCACCCCTAGTTGGAAATAACACATATAAGGCCCCTATTAAAACTTATTGTAAAGCAGACACTGACAAGCAGCAATGCAGTTACCAACACTGCAACACTTTTAGCAATACAACTTCCAAACTGCACTGCAGAGTAACTCTTCACATGGTATCAGCAGCCTGGAGGCATGCTGACTCAGCATCCTGCAACTCTGGAGAAATGAACCAAACCAAAAAGGTATTAAAATACAGATTTGTCAGCATTGTTACAAAACCTAAAACACATAGATTCTATAGCACTATTTTAGAATGGTGCTGCCTGTTTCACTTGTGAAAACCATTGCAGAATGATCTTTTAAATTTAGAGAAACAGGTCATATAAACTTGCTGAAAGGGAGGGCTAAACTGTGAGTTCAGGAGATGACATCATCAGCACCTTTTCACTGAAACTGGCTTTTTTGAACAGGTAGTGAAATCAGGGTCACAAAATAGCCCATAACTTTAAAATGAAGTAACACAGAAACCTAATGTTTGGTATGAGATTTATTGGGGTTATGCTTATTCTAATTCTGCAATGTAGTACTTTTGACCAGAGGCCCCATTTAACCTATGATTTCCATAAGGAAAGAAGGGCTAGTAAAGGCTCCCAGACTCGCTGATATATGTGGAGTCTATGGCGCATGGATGCAGTATGTTTCTCTAACTATATGGCAAATAAAATGTCCCGATACCATTCCATAACTGAGGGAAGAGATTCCTCCATCCAGTGTCTAAGCATAACTAATTTGGCTACCGAGGCCACTAGGGTTAGTAGAGCTTTTCTTAACTGGGGAGTCCCAGGGGGTAAAGTGCCAGCAAGCAACATTCTGAAGTAAACAATGGGTCTAGGCCAAGGAGTGGGTCAAGGACTTGCCTAATGGAAGTCCAAAAAACCTGGGTATGAGGACAGTCCCAAAGCAAATGGTGTAAAGAGCCTGGCGCTTTGCAGCAGATACATTCACAGGTGGGGGCTAGGCCCATCTTGTATCTTTTTAGTGTCGTATAATGTAAGTTATGCATAATGTTGAATTGAGAAAATCGTAACCTGTCTTGTTTAATGTACTTATAAATCAATCTCTACACAGTCTGCCAGAACTTGGGCTCTGCTAAAAGGGAAAGTCCATGGACCCAGTAATAACAGACCCCAGATGGAAGACTGTAATCTACCACTAGGAGCTGTTTATATGTTTTGGATATTGCATGCTGTTGAACCACTGCCTGAAAAATCAGGGTTCGCTTCTCCCAGGACTCCACACTCAGAGATTTAGAACCCAGAAAGGTAAAAATCACTTTCCTAAGTTGCCAATACTTAATAACGTCTTTGGCACCCAAACAAAAGCGATCTTGAAAAGTAGAAAAAGGGATAAATCCTTCTCCTGAAAAGAAGTCTGCCAGCTTAGCGTCCTTCAATTGAGGAAGAAAGGAAGGGGAGCTAGAGTGATGACCAATCCGGAAATGTAAATGATTGCATATAGATTGGTCAGGGAAGTGACACCAATCCTCAGACAAAAACCTTTGCAGCTGTTGCAGAACCATCAGGGACCATCCCACTGGTGAAGCTCGAAGTGGAGATGGAAGATGGGAGTAAGTCAGGTAAGCTAAAGCAGGGAGTGAACTGGTAAACTTATGCGCCAAGTCCCTCTCTATATCTAACTAGATGGAGAAATATCTGTCTTCAGTCCCTTGGGAACCCACTGAAGACAAAAATCTATTTTGCTAATATGTTGGGCACTATAGTAAGTGAAGAGGAATGGTAAGGCTAGGCCACCTTGCAATTTTGGAGCCGTGAGCTTGAAGTAAGCTCTCCGTACTTTCTTACCTTTCCAAAGAAAGCAGTTGAACATTCTCTGCAGTCCAAGAAACCAAGTTTTGGGGAAATAAAGGCCCAGCATTCCTAAAGTATATAGTAACCTTGGCAAGATGTTCATTTTAATCACATTGATGCAGCTCCATATGAATAATGGCAAAGTTCCCCACTGATCCAAGTCGGTCTGAATTATCCTTTTTAAATTGGAGAAATTTTTTTTTAACCATGGATGATATACCTCTGGTAATATGTATCCCCAAGTAAGTAAGACTCTGGGGTTTCCAGGATAGGCCAAATCTACTACAGCTAGCTTTGGTGGTGTGTTTATTAAGAGATTAAGGGGAAAAAATTGTCATTTTAGACTAGTTCAATTTATAGTAGGAGATGGCAGAGAAGGTGTCCAATTCCTGTATTATGGCAGAGATGGACTCGACAGGATCCTCAGCATGTAAAAGGAGATCATCTGCATTGGCTGATAGAGTATATCTCTTACCTTCTATCTGGATGCCCTTAATCACAGGGGAGGCAATAATTTTCCTAATCAAGGGTTCCAGATAAAAGTTAAAGAGCAAAGGGGAGAGGGGGCATCCTTGCCTAGTACCTCTTTGCAATGGGAAAGGGTCTGACAAGCAGCCATTGCACTAAACCAGAGCTGTAGGAAAAGTATACAGCACTTTAACCCAATTAATAAAGTCATCCAGGATTCCAAATTGTTGCAGGGAGGCAAATAGAAATTGCCAAGATACGTGAGCAAAGGCTTTCTCAGCATCCAGAGAGACCAACACCGATGGGACTTCAGACTCTCTGGGAGCCACAAGGAGATGCGAGAGCTTCCTTGTTTGATCACTAGATATTCTCCCAGACATGAAGCCCACTTGTTCCCTGCCAACGACTCCTCCCGTAATCACAGAAAGACAATTGGCAAGGATTTTGGCAAGGATCTTAGTAAGTGTATTCAGGAGGGAGATTGGGCGATAACTCCCTGGACACAAGGGATCCTTAGCTGATTTTGGGATCAAGGTAATCAGGGCAGTTTGGAAGTTGGGGTCTTGAACAAACACCAAAACATTTAACTCCCACAATACTAACCCCCAGTTCCTAGTGAACTGAGCTACCTAGCACGATCTGTCAGGCGATGTTAATAAAACTGCCTAGAAAGATACTTTACATCGCCCCCTCCCTCCACCCCCCATACTCCCACTAATAATAACATTAAAAACCTACTGCCTACATAACATATGACAATTATGGAACTAGGCTTATAATGAATAATAAATCTGGTGTGTAAGTATCTGGGGAAACAGTAACAGCCCACATAATGTGAGAAAAACAAAGAAAGGGAGGGCCCCTTCAAATCCAGTTCAAGCACTGGTTAAACAGTCACCAGTTAAATATGAAGAAAAAAGGAAGGGGAGAGGGAGAGGGAGCCCAAATAACAAACACCCTGGAAGGAACCAAAATAGGTTGGGATTGCATAGATATCCGTTCTGCTCATAACCCTGTGCAAAGGCCTTGTGAGACAAGCCTGTCTGGGAAAAAAAACCTCTACTATCTCCTCTTGCGGTATTGAAGTCAAGCACAAGTCAATGTCAGGCTTGCAAGTAAAGAGTAATGGGAAAGATACAACTCTTGCATGCTCGCTCACTGAACAAAACACTGGAAAGGGTGATTCTTAGGGACTGAACATACTGTTGTTACTCCACAACTATACATATCACAATCGGGGGCTTGAAGCAGTTCAAAAGCCTTTAACATTCAGTCCACAACAGCCCATAGTAGTCATCAGGAAGGAGATCCACAAAAATGGATTTGAGTCATTAAAACAGGTCAGGAAGTAAGGATTTTAACTCTGTGGTAGCTTGTTCTGGCGAGTCGTAAGAGATCCACTTATCCTTATGCTGGATTTGTAACACGGCCGGATACCGCATCCTGAAAGGTTTACCAGCAGCTATGAATCTGGAAACAATAGGATGGAAGTCTCGTCTTTTCCCTCAGACTGATTGAGGCAATTTCTGTGTAAGTCTGATTCTATGCCCTTCCTACTGCAGCTCACTGATCTCCTTGACCTTATTGAGAATATGTTGCTTGTCTTGGTCATTCAACATTTTGAAGATCAAGGGTCTCGGAGAAGCACCCAGTGTGGGGTAGGCGTAAAGATTTACGAGCCTGCTCAATAATATGGGAAGCAGCGTTAGGCGATGGCCCCACTATTTCAACACAGAATTTTTGAACAAACACAGTCAGGTTGTTGCCCTCTTCTGCTTTGGGCAGCCCAATAATAATAAGATTATTGCGCCGACTGCACCCTTCAAGATCCTCAAGTTTTTCCTCCAACTTTTTCATCCTGTGTCTAATACTGGTGTTGTCTTTTTCAACTTTCCCTTGCCAACTTTCCACAGAAGTAAGCCTAGTCTCAGTATCACCAATCCTCATCGATAGGGAATCTATTGCTGAATGAATTTGTCGGAAATTCGCTGATATGGTGGAAACTGTCTCTTGAATCGGATTCATAATATCCAGGAATCATTCCTTGGTCAATGAAGAGCTGCTCGCTGGGTTTTTACTGGAGCCAGAGGCTTGCTGTTTAGGCCTCTTTGCAGCCATGTCTTTTTTCTGGGGTAGGTGGTGCAGAATGCCACGGGGGGGCATTTCTCATATATATATCCATTTCCAGATCTCCAATCTGCTTCCAACAGTGTTCCGATTACAAATTATATGGGTTGCTGTTGAAAATGAGATGCCAGGAGGGCAGTAAATGAGTTTATTTGTGGAATAGGCCAGGAGCGAGGGAGAAAGCGCTGTCACTCCTAGGCAGCCATCACGTGACCATCATTTGTATTAAGTTCAGTACAGACAACTTCAGGGATCAGGAAGGGGGGACACTAGACCACTAGAACAGGGGGTGTTTATTATTATATTACTACTGATGAGACATTGAGGGAGGGGGGACCATGGCACATTGCCACAAACAGGTAAACTCTCACAGAGGAGAATATTCTACATACCCTTAGACAAGCCCTGGCTGGTCTACGGGTACTTAGAATTTCTCCCTCTGGGAGAGTTATAAGACTCCCAATTATGGGGATGTGGCAGCATGTGGTTGCCACATGAACCCCTAGTCCCGTGTCACAGCCCATTTTAGGGTGCATGGGCTGTGCAAGCCCCATTTGGGGCAGGCAGCCTGTGGTTGATGCAGCCTGCTTTTGTGAATAACTCCAGAGGGCAGTATTTGACACAAGGTGCCAGCCCCTTGTGTCAATCTCAGGGCTTTGAGAATCAAGCCCGAATACTTGTATTTAGTGTACATCTCCAGTGTTCCAAACTCAACACCTGAAACAAATTCAGTATTTAATGGTAAAGAAGTGATCACCATTAATGACACAACAGCTAGACTAAAACCTGGATGTAAACAAATCTATAGGACCAGATAAACTACACCCAATGACCCTGAGAGAACTGTCAGAAGCATTAGCAGGCCCAGTAGCTAGCATTTTCAACAAATCATTAAGTGAGGGAGTGGTGCCCACAGATTGACCAAGAGCACGCAGAGCCACATGTTGACTTTTAGGAAATCTAGGTACAGCACAGTTCAGTGAACAATAACAGGCAAAATAAATAAAAATAATTAATAAATACAGTAAAATAAAATAAAGTGAAAAGTTGTTGGTGCAATTGAATAGGTATATCACTAGCATCAATACATCAGCACATCACAGTGTTAAGGGGGCACTGCACAAAGCCCAGTGCTCCACATCATCACAGTAATGTTTTATCAGGGACGAGGTCTTGGGGTCTCACACTCAATAAAACAGTTAAATAGACAACAACTAAAGTTCTGCATATAGATTCAATTGCATGCTACATATCAATAGTTCAAGTTCAAGTTTATCGATTGGAAAGTTAGATTGAGCAGGCTCATTTACAAGGAGGTCCTGATTAGACATACAAAAGAACAATGTACAATACACATATATGACAATTGGTACAATAACATTCAGCGGTCTTTAAGCGATTCAAAAGAAAAGAGACAATCAGAGTGACATGCAATGCCAATAGGCATCAGTTATGAATATAATAAAAGTTCTGAGTTTCCTATAGGAAGAGGAAAACTTCTAATAATATCTGGTGGTAGAAAAAGTGTGGTAGGAAGATAATGACAAGTGCTAAGTTTTGGTTAGATGAGGCTGGTTAATTTAAAGGAGACAAAGTGACATACAATGCAAATAGGCAGAAATTATGTATATAATAAAGTTCTGGTTTTACAAAAGAAAAGGAAAATATTCTACTAATACCAAGTGATAGAAAAGGGAGAGGAGAAGATAATTACAGTGCTAAGTATTGGCTAGACACGGCCAATTGCATTAGGTCAGGTGACACTAACAGGTGGCCATGAATGCCTTATTGAACAAAGATTTGAAATGATTAGGGGAAACTAAATCTGGGAGTTTGAATGAGGGCTACATTTTATTCCTGGTGGCCAGAATGACATGGCTAATTGCAGCTTTGCTGTATAGAGTGTGGAATCTGGGGGTATCAAGAAGGATGTATGTGCTCTTTCTAAGGGAGTAGTGGCTGCACGCTTGGTGAAAGAGCTGATGACTCCAAGATGGGAGCAGTAGTTGAGGGAGAAGAGGGGAGGTTGGCCCTGCAAAGGGACCTGGACACCCTGGAAAGCTGGGCTCACACATGGAAATTAAATTTCAATATCACCAAGTGCAAGGTGTTACATCTTAGGTGGGGAAACCCTAAACACAGGTACACCCTGGGAGGGGAGGCACTGAAGGCCTCAATAGGGGAAAAAGACCTAGGGGTCATGGTGGTTGCATGTATGAATAACTCTGAGCAGTGCAGGAGAGCGGTTAGCAAGGCAAACAGGATGTTGGGATGCATCTTAAGGGGGATCACCTCTAGGAGCGAGGAAGTGATTCTGCTGCTGTACAATGGACTGGTTAGACCACACCTTGAGTACTGTGTACAGTACTGGAGACCACACTTGAAGAGGGACATACAGCTCCTGGAGAGGGTACAGAGGAGGGCAACTAAGATGATACGAGGGCTAGGGGATTTGACGTATGAGGACAGACTTGAGGAGCTCTGCCTGTTTTCATTGGAGGAGAGGAGAGACAGGGGGACATGATTGAGGTCTTCAAGTACCTCAAGGGAATAAATAGGGTAAACATGGAGGGGATCTTTAGACTAAAGCAGGGTGGTATCACCAGAGGGCATGGTTTGAAGTTGGAAGGTGGAAGGGTGAGGGGAAAGAGGAGGAGATTTTTCACTGGGAGGGTGGTGGACCCTTGGAATGCACTGCCTGGCGAGCTGGTTCAGAGATCACAGTGGAGGAGCAGCAAGAGAGGGTGGAACAGACACAGAAAGTGGATGTATCAGATGATGGCCTGTCCCAGGCGGGTGGGGATGGATGATAGGGGTTTCTGGAACACAAGGGGGGGAGGGCCTCTGCACCCAACTAAGGATCTGAGGTTCGAACAGACTCGATAGACCATAAGGCCTAATCTGCTGGCAAATAGTATGTTAGTATGTAGTATAGGATGGGAGTTTATTAAGTAGGTCTTTAAGGGCCAAGCTACCAGTATGGAACAGCCTCCTTGTGGTGAGAGATGATCATCCCACAGCAGAATAAAGTGTGAAGTGGTGGGTTTTATATGGTGCTGAGGTTATAAAGCAAATGGCATGGTGGTAAAGGATGTTTAATTTGTGTAGATTGGGAAGCCGAGCTACAGTTGTACATAATGTCAGCATAGTCCAGTAGTGGGAGAAAAGTGGCTTGTTCAAGCCTTTTGCTGACATCAATGGGAAAAAGAGAATTATTCCTGTAAAGAAATCCTAATCTTATTTTACATTTTTGGAGAGGGATTCAAAGTGGGCTATGAATGACAGTTTAAAATCCAGCCAAATACCTAGGTACTTGAATTTGTCGACCGTCTCAAGAGGGTTTACAAGAAGAGTTATGACGGGTGCAGGAGACACATGCTGACATGAAGACATTGGGGGGCTACACAAGAAGAAAGTACATAAGTTTGGTCTTTTTTGGAATGGAAAAGACTGTATTGTAATATGCTGAAGTTGGCCTGTAACTCAGTACTGACCTCATGTAGGATAGGCTTAGAGGTGTACAATATGGTATCATCTGCAAAGAAGTGTAGTTTATGATTTAGGATGCCGTCGCTGAGAGAATTTATATATATAGTGAAAAGCAATGGTCCTAGTAGGGAACCCTGGGAGACACCTCTTGTGAGTGGATGTGGGAAGGATAGGAGAGCATCAGATTTTTTTTTTTTTGCTGTATTATTTCTCCCCTTGGCTCCAAGTCAGCTGTATATCCTGACCGACCTACAGACCCAAACCCTGGCATCAGGCCAACCTCCCCCATTTCCCCCATGGCTTGCCCTCATGGCAGGGTGGTGAGGAGCCCCCCATGCTCAATTTACCTGAAACAGATCCAGATTGGAGGAGGCGACATTAGGGGTCAGGCTGCGGAGGTCAAAAGCTCATGCTGCCTGACCAGGAGTCCATTTTCCTTGTTCTTTTGTGGTGCTTCCCAGAGGTGGAGCATGTAAAGATGCCAGCAATGATGCCGCACATGCTCCCATATGTGCACCCCATCAGGCATCTGCCCCACCTCTGTTCCTCTAGATAAAGCATCAGTGTGCCAGTCTCCAGCCACCACTACCTTTAGAAACGGTAGGGTTAGGAAGCCCAGCAATAGGGAGGAATCAAAAGCTAGACCCACCATTGTGAAGTGTGTGTTTAGGTTTTCAAAGATTGTGTTATGATCTGAAATAGTATTGTCTTGCAAAGTAATTTTCATGGGAATTGAGAAGGAAGTTCTACGGTCTTCTATAGATTTGAGTGTCTTACAGATTTTTGCAGTATTGCCTTGGGCTTCCTCTAGTGCTTCAACATAGTAATTACATTTGGATGTCCTAATGAGCCTTGTACAGTCATTCCTTGCTATTCTAAAGGCTGACCAATTGACATCGGCTTTGGAACATTGAGCTTTGGCCCAAAGTTTAGCTTGTTGGGAAAGGGACACTTTTAAATCAGCAGTGAACCATGGGAGAGATGCATTTTTTACTCTGCAAAGAATGAAAGGGGCATACTTGTTGGCTAAGTTTAAAAGGTTTGTGTTGAATATATCAACAGCCTCATTGATGGAGGTGGCCAGGTAAAAATTCTGCAAGTTTGTGTTTCTGAGGTTGACTAGGAAATTTTCAGGGTTGAATCTATGGAAGCTTCACCTGGTGATGAATTTAGATCCAGAGGGGCGTTTGTCAAAATTTCTGGTGCAGACAACTACATTATGATCACTTATATCATTGTGAAACATAGCTGAGTGCAAGATTTTGTGGGGTCTGTTTGTAAGTATCAGATCTAGGATGGAACTTCTTGTGTTATTTCTTTCATTATGTCTGTTAGGTTCCGTTATCAGTTGCAAGACACCCAGCTAATCACATAGGTCTTTAAGGGCATTAGCTTTTGGAGAGAGCCAATCCAGATTCAGATCACTGAGAATAAGTGATTTTTTGAATTGGTTTCTATAATGTTTTTAAAGGTGGATAGGAGTTCAGTGCCCCCTGCTTGTGGCCTGTAGCAACCAATTACATTAATTGCTTCAGACGAGGGTAGAGAGATCTTTACTTTTTCAGTGTTATGGGATACCAAAAAACCTCAACCAAGATTACCTAAAAAGTTCTGTAAAATACAAAAGGAATGTGAAAATGCAGAAGAAAGGGTGGGTTAAAAACAGAAGGACTGTACTATGGGAAATAAAGTGCACAATATCCAATAGAGTATTGTACATATAGGCCACATATCTAGAAAGTCAAAAATACAACAGAAATATCTGGAAGAAAGAAAAGGAAAAACAGAAAAAGTACAAAAATGTATACTGTACTAGACAGCAATGTGCTGTATGAGAATAAATCTATCTGGATACTATTCCTTGACTTTAGCAAACCATTTGACAGAATCTCACATGAGAAATTATTAAAGTGACACAACTTAATATACCTTCTTTCTTAATCTAATGGGTTAAACATTGGCTACTGTAAATGATAGAAAACAATGTGTCAGGACAAATGGAATCTTGACATGCTGGGGTAACATGGGTAGTGAAGACATGTTTGGGGTCACTGCTTTTTTAATTTGCATATTATGGATTTAAACGAAAATTGCCAAATCTGGGTTATACAATTCAAAATGACACCAGGGACCAGAATCACAAAACTTTGCCCCATGGCAAACTGGGTTTTGCCCAGAGTTGGTATTCACAAATCCAAGTTTTCCTCCACAAACAAGGTTTGCACCTCGGCAAAGTTGGGAGTGGGGTCTCAATGCAAATGGGGGACTGCATATCCCAGCAGTCCAATTCACAAAGATTTTTCTGCAAGCAAGGGCCATTTATGAAAGCACTTGTGTGGAAAGATTACCACAGACAAAAACCTGGTGGTAATCCACACAACCCTAGTGGTTGGCAGAGGTACAGTGACCCCCAACCCATCCCCAGTCCCTGATCACCCAACCAATATTAATAAAAATGTTTCCGTAGTGTAGTGTCCCTCCCCAGTCCTTGGTCACCCACCCAATATTCATAAGAAAAGTTTCCATGGTGTAGTATCCCTCCATGGTCCCTGATCACCCACCCAACAATAATAAAACTGTTTCCATAGTGTAGTGTCCTTCCCTGGTCCCGAACCACCCACCTGATATTAATAAGAAAAGTTTCACTTGTGTAGTGTCCCTCCCCAGTCCCCGATTACCCACCAGACAATAATAAAAATGTTTCCATAGTATAGTGTCCCTCCCTGGTCCCTGATCGCCCAACTGACAATAATACAAATGATGTTTCCATAGTGTAGTGTCCTTCCCCAGTCCTGATCACCAACCCAACAATAATAAAAATGTTTCTATAGTGTAGTGTACCTCCCCTGTCCCCAGTCGCCCACCAGATATTAATAAGAAAAGTTTCCATATTGTAGTGTCATTCCCCAGTCCCTGATTGCCCACCTGACAATAATAAAAATATTTCCATACTGTAGTGTCCCTCCCTAGTCTCTGATTGCCCACCTAATATTAATAAGAAAAGTTTCCATAGTGTAGTGTCCCTGCCCGGTCCTTGATCGCCCACCTGACAATAATAAAAATGTTTCCATAATGTAGTGTCCCTGCCCCTTCCCCGGTCACTGATTGCCATCCCCAAATGCCAACACCCCATGCCCTGGTAGTATAGTGGTCCCTCCCCTGACCCCAACTGCCCACCCAATCTAGATAAAGAAATTTTCCATGGTGTAGTGTCCCACCCACAATCCCTTTTGCTCCCCCCAATTTGTATAAACATTTGCCATAGTGTAGTGTCCCTCCCCTATCCCCAATCACCCACACAATGTGTCAATATTAGTTTCCACAGTGTAGTAGTCCCTCCCCCCCCTCCTCAGTCACTGATAGCTGTCCACCCATTCCTTGGTAGTCTAGTAGCCTCACCACTCTCTCAGGTAATCACCCCCACCCCCAGCACAACTCTCGGTCAGCGAGATCACAGCCCTCCTCTCACCACCATGGCTGCCCACCGACTGAGCTATGAATGAGTGTGTAACTCATCTCTCATGAGTATATAATGTAAATATGAAATGTTAGAATGTATGTTAGATTTAATGCAATGTTGTGTAAAATATATTGTATCCACCCCAGCACACATCTAGAAACAAGCTGTTTTCAGCTCAGTATGCCTTTCCTGGTGAAACTGTTCAAATGAAAAAATTAATTAATTGAAAGTGTGTGCAGCAGACAGCAACAAAAATGATCATGGGAAGTTAAGCTTTAGGAAATGTTTAAACAGACTATGTATGTTTTCTCTGGATGAAAGAAAGCTGAGAATAGATATTTTAGTTTTGAAATGTTTAGAGATTAGATGACACAGGAAAGTGGACATGTTTCTATGTGCTGATGGCAGTAGAACAAAACAGCATACCTATAAGGCTAATAGTTAGGAGTAATGAGGTCATACATGAAAAATAAAAATGCCTATGCACCACAAATGCATGGCACTTAGGCAACCCTGCTACTAAATGGCAAGCATCAGAGGTCCAGTAGACACCCATAGCATGCACTACAGAAGTGTGTACCCCTTCTGAGCTTGATCTCCCAGACAATCATGCAGCTACATGCAAAGTTGGTTCAGGAGAGTGTCCAGGGGTTATAGACATGAAAGCATAGAGTGTTAGGTTAGGGGTCACAAGCAGAGCTATGTGGAATGGGAAAATTCTGAATCCATGGAATTTCAATGAAATTTCACAACATTCTGTGAAAGTTTGCAGACTTTCATCAGAATTTCGCAGAATATTTTAAATTTAGTAATTTGGTTTTAACTCAGTTGCCCTTCAGGTTGGAGCTCTGATATTTGGCATATGCGTTATTTCTGTCAATGGCCACTAATATACCAAATATCATGAAATTCAGATGGACACTTTCAAAATTATAGGTGCTCAAATATTGTCATTTTATTGTTTGTGCGAAATTTCATGAACATTTTTATCTGCACATACCGTAACCATCAATTGGGTCGGGATCATAAATTTGGCATGATTTCTTGATGAAAGGTGTTTTAACAATGTGCCAGATTTCATGACAATATGATGCATTGTCTCAAAATTATATGTGCTCAAAATCTGTCATTTTATTTTTTTCCCTGAAATTTCATGAAAAAAATTAATCTGCATATAATGCAGGCACATTTGGAGCTAGGCATGTGTAAATTAGTACATAAAACCTTTTTGTAATGCTTAAATAATGATCTAAATATGGAGAGAATTAGATAATAGATGTTTAAGTTACAGGGGTTCAAAACTTTAATATATAAATATTTGCAAAACATTTTGAAAACTATCAAAAACGTGGATGTTTGTAACTTCTTTGCTCTTTCATGCATACAGTTAATATTTGACATGCATATCCATAGTCAGTGTATCCTGGAGTTTAACACAACTGGAGAAATTGGTTCAGAAGTTTTAATTTTGCAGAAGGAAAAAAATGATTAGTAACATTTTCTCACATATTTATGATAACATATATTTATTTTATTTATTTATTTATTGAAATAATCAGTTTTACAACCTTTGAGTCAGAGACTCGTTTACAAAAGTACCTTGTCACAAGGGGGGGAAGACAACAATTAAGTGCGGTTTTAGACAGAGGTTACATACAGGTGAGATACATACATACGTTGAGTTACACACATCATTATATACACACAGTTGTTACAGTTGCAGTTGTTACAGTTGCCCAGTCGTCCATGGAGCACAGTGAGGACTTAGGGAGCTATTCGAGACAGGGTTATGTTCCACTACAGGCATTTACAGCACCGGCTGTCAATAATGTGTTTACGGAGGGCTATTTTGAACCGGCCAATCCCGGGGATCTTTGCTATTCCCTCAGGAAGGTAGTTAAACCAGGCCGGGGCTTTATGACTGAAGGATCTTTGGCAGAGGGGTCCTTGCCCTGGGTACTAGGAAGGTGGCTTTGGTGGAGTTACAGGTTAGCACCGGCCGGACGGCTGGTTGCAGGATGCGGAGACCCCTGAGGCATAACTCAGACAGGGATTTTTAGCCAGAAGGCAGGTGTGGTATTTCAGACGTTCCTCAAGAGTGAGTACATGTTAGTGGCAGAGTATAGCAGGCAAGTGTGAGTTCTGCTGTGGGTGCCGGTCAGGAGCCTTCAGGCTTTGTTAATAGAGTCTGGACTTTAGATAGGGCGGAAGGTCTGCCGCTCATATATTGGAAGTCCGTAGTCAGCCAGAGACAACACAGATGAGGTGATGGCCAATTTAAGCAGATTCTGGGAGGCAGTCTTTGTGGCGGTAAAGGAGCCCAATCCTGGAGTTCATGGCTGAGGACAGGGTTTTTAGATGGGCGTGGAATGTAAAGCCTGCATCAAAAGTGATGCCCAGGTACTTATATGTTGTTACCTGTTCAAGTGGGAGGAGTGTGCTAGGGGTGATGAGAAGGGGAGTATCCTTGGCGCTATTTTGCCGATGTGCGAACAGCATTGACTTTGTTTTTTTCAGGTTCAGTACTAGCCGATGGTTACTGAACCATTTTTCAGCTTGGAGGAATGTGCTTTGCAGCGTGCTTTGGAGTAGCAGTGGGTCTGAGTGTGATGCTAAGATCACTGCATCATCCAGCAAAGCAGTATTTTGTTGGAGCAGGAGCTTGGGAGGGTGTTTAGGAAGAGACTGAAAAGTGGGTCCAAGGATGGAGCCTTGCGGGACCCTGAGAGTACCGGTAGGCTGGTGGAGAAGGTCCTATTTAGCTTAACTCTTTGGGATCTGTTGTGCAGGTAGCTTGAGAACCAATTCAGGGGCCAGATGAAAATCCCAATTGGCTGAGGGAGTTTAACAGCAGGGTGGCACAGTGTCAAAGGCCTTGATAGGTCGATAGGAAACTGCCCTGCAAAATGACCTTATCAAGCACAGAGTGTATATGGTGGGAGAATTCCAGAAGGGCAGTGGATGTGCTGTGGCCCGGACGAACCCATGCTGCTCAGGACATAGGATGTCGATTTAGACAGGTATTCTACTAGCTGAGTGGATACTATTTTTCCAAGGCTTTGGAGAGGGGGGAAGGATGGAGATAGGCCTGTAGTTATTTGGTAGTGTTCGGTCCCCAGACTTATGGATGGGGGTGACTTGACCTGTTTCCATAGCTTTGGGAATTGGCCAAGGCATAGAGATCTATTAATGGCAATCGTGAGAGGGATTAGCATGACCCAGCTGGGAGCCGGTATCCTGAGTCAAGAGGGTCATTACTTGGGTTTTATGAGGCGAGAGATTTAGTAGGAAAGGCTTGGCATCATGGGGTGAGATCGTCCGGAAGTGGAATAGTGGCGGGTGGTGAGGTGTGGGTGGGCAAGGGGACAGGGTCAGAGAATTGGGCAGGGAGAACTGCACTTAAGTCCGTGAAAGTTTTATTCAGGCAGTCTGCGATATATGATTGGTCTGTCGAGACTGCCCCATTTATGGCAATCTGAGACGGTGGGAGGGAGCGGGTTTTGCCATTCAGTTCTTTAATATTGTCCCAGAAGGCTCTGGCTGAGCCCCAGGATGAAGCATCCAGATTTTTTTTGTGGCATTTAACATTAACATTACACAAATCACTACTTCATTTGATAAGCTGGACTGAGCTTTTTGCAGTCCTGCTGTTCCTCTCTCAATGACTATTACCCCCCTTCCCTTTTGGCATAGCCAGATTGACTCAGTAGAACTACTGATCCCACTGATATCCTTTTAGTTCTTTACAATGACAAACTCCCTTAAAACATGAGTCACCTAATCCTTTTCCTATCAACCTACCTTGTTGGAATAGCCATAATTCTTTCTTCCTGCTGCCCAAGACATTATCTTCCCCCACTACATCATTTTGAGAACCTTTAAGTCCCAGACTTGCATGTACACCAGACTACCTGGATCATACATTTACTGAATGTGATCCTTAAATATCCTGCATTCAGGTTGGAATTGTTGGCACTCTGTGCTTTCTTGCTCCAACCTGGAGGACTGCCACTGTTGTGCTACCCAGCTTAGCTGTCCATTTCTTGGTGACACTGTGCATCTAACTCCAGAACCTGTTGACCCCCTGCACTATCTGCTTCTTATACCCTTATCCGTTAATTAGAATCCCCCAGATAAGACTAAGTGAAATTAGAAAATTCCAGTTTTATGGAACTTTTCATGAAATTCTACAATTTTCATAAAGACTCATGGAATTTGACTTTAAGTACAGATGTTATTTCAATTTCTCACAGCAAGCAATTAATCAAATTGGCACACACAGTCTCCTTGTAAGCTCTAAGAACCTAACAAATTTAATGGTATTGGTATTGCATTCTCTAGTTTTAAAGTTTCAGGGGTTTATAAATTTGTAGTTTACATTATTGCAAAACTACATTTTTAAATGTTGTGAAAGTTTGACTACTTTTAATTCAATCCAATTTAAAGCTGCAAACATGAACATTTTCAGAAATGACCATGTGGTATAGTAGTTTAAATGTTTCAACTTTGGTTAAATTTGGATGTGTAGTTTTAAAATTAGAGGGAACTAACCAAAATTAAAATTTTGGCAACATGTTTGGCAGGCTGTAACTCAGTCCCATTTAATGCTAAAAATCTGGGGGGTCACGTGATGGCAGTTTGACAAGCAGAAGCAAGCTCCTGATTCTCCGTGCCTCTACTGCTGATTCATGCAGCTAATCAACAACACTGGACCAGCATCTAAGTAAATGGTTGGTGGCTGGGTGTAGTACAGCCTTCTGGTGATGACAGTTATTGTAAAAATGGAGGTTTATATGTGAAAAGTGCCTCTGTGGCACTCTCATCCCCTAACACCTGAGAAGGATAAGGTCTCGAAGCGACCAAAGCAACAGGCCACAGGCAGCACCAAAATCTCATCTGGAGCCATGGCTCTCTCGGAAGAGAGATTTACAGAAATTATGCAGCCAATGCAGGACTTGATTGCCAGTATCTCTGATGAACTACGTTAGAGCAGGTCCTCTGTAGAAAGCTTAACAACTAGAGTTGGGATTCAGAAGCAAGATGATATCCCTGGAAAAAAAATAAAGCTGAATTGAAGAGTACAAATGTTTCATGGAGGATAAAAAAAATGGAAGAAAAGTTAGAAGATTTAGAGGGGAGAAGCTGGCGGAACAATCTTCTAATCATTGGGATCCCTGAGAAAGAGGAGGGCAACTACCCTAAAATTTTCCTGCACAAGTTTTGGGAAAAAATAGTGGGACCCTCCCCAAATGGTACCACATATGTGATAGAAAGAGTGCACAGGGCGCTTTGCCGGCCACCACCACCTGGCCTACCACCTCGGCCTATCATATTTAAATTGTTTAACTTTCTTGATAAGCAACACATTCTAGCAAAAGTTAAAGCCTTACAGGAGGTGCAATGGGAAGGCCAAAAAGTGTGTATAATGCAAGATTTGCCCCAGTCCGTTCGAGTGAAGAGGCAAGAGTTGCATCCACTCATCTCGAAGCTAATTGCTGTTGGGAAACTGTTCAGAGTTAAGTATCTAGTGGTGCTTCAGGTTAAACATGGGTAAAAATGGATAACTTTTGAAGTGCAGGAACAGGCTTCCCAAGAGCTCAAGGAGTTGTTTCCTGATCTTTTCAAGTGAATCTGACTGAGTGGTATGGTGGTGCTGAATCTGGATAACCTGTGAGTAAAAGGCTATTTTGGATTTGTTTAAGTGGTTTTGAGTTGGAGACTGGTGTTTAGAGTAAGGAGGAGAGCAAAGATTGTCTCTGCTCCTGTGAACTTTCCTGGGAGTTGCTTGGTTGTTGCCTTCCTTAGACAACATAGAAGGGCATGTGAATTATCTGAGAATGGTGGCTTAACAAGAACCTCTGATGGGGACTGAATATTTACAAGTTTTCACTTGTCACAGCAGACGGGAAATAATTTTATGTTCCATGTACTGAGGGTGATTTCCTTTTAAAGAATGCCTGCAGCAAATCAGCATTATATTTGTACTTGATGCCTCCTGAACTTTACATTGAGGACACCTCTGTGACTTAAACAGAGGGCCTAGTCCTCATCTTATATTATCCCTCTGGGTAGCTCCTAGCATCAGGGGATGTTTAAAGATTGTTTTTGTTTGATGCCAGGTTTTAAAGACTCATAATTATCTTAGAAATGCAATTCTCCACTAAGGAAAGGAGACAATACTGAGAATTCATTCTTGTGTTTTGGATCTTGACACAACCTCCATAATGATTTACTGTTTAATCACATTGGTTACTTGAAGGTTGGATGAATGTATGCGGCGGGGGGGAGTGGGAGGATGGGTGGTCTGATTGCAGACTTGCACTATAACATCATCTGGCGGTATATTTGTGCCAGTGCAGTTAGTTGAACTGGGGGTGGTTATTGCGGGTAATGGGAGAGTTTCATGTTTTATCTGAGGGGGATGGGTGGGAGTATTGGGATGGGATTATCATTGCATCTTGTGGTTGTTTTGGGGTCTGTGGGGGAAGGGGTACCAAATATTTGTGTTCTCAGGTTCACAACGGGGGGTAGACTATGAATGGGACAATGTCCTTACATGCCTATATTTTGATCTCAGGTTACCACCAGCAGCCTGTAAACGAGTGGACCGTACAACATTTTGAGCTGGAATGTTATGGGGGCCCATGATAGATGCAAATGGCAAATGATCCTGAAACATCTTTTGCATCTTAAAGCAGTGATTGCCTGTTTGCAAGAAACACACCTTCAAAGGGAGGACATCTCTTTGTTTTGTAAAGGCTGAGTTGGGCAGGCCTTCAGTGTGGGTTCCTCCACAAATAGAGGGGGGGGGGTGGCCATATTGATTGGTAAGACTGTCCCCTTTAAGTTGGAGCAGGAGATATGAGATGTCAGTGGATGTTATATATTGCTCCATGGGGTACTGGCCTCTCAGCAAGTCCTATTGGGCTCAGTATACGGTACAAATGTGGACTCGCCCCACTTTTTTGTCCATCTCCTGGGACTTTTGGTTTTTAATCCCCACCCCACAGTCACATTATTGGGAGGGGACTGGAATATTACTCCTCAGCTACAACTAGATATGTCAGACTCTAAGAGATGTGACTTATCCCCAGCCCAAAGAGCCTTGAAAGACCTCATGTGTGGGGCAGGCCTGGTTGATATCTGGAGGGTTTTGAATCCTACTGAAAGGCATTATACTTTTTTTTCTTCCCCACATCGAACCTGCTCTAGAATTGATTATTTTTTGGTGAGTTCTTTTGCTATGCCAGGAGTTCTAGATGCAATTATTCATGCACATGTCATATCGGATCACTCCCCTATCTCCATTACCTATCTGCTGGGTCTAGGGGTTAGGAGAGATTTCCCATGGCATTTGAATAACCAGCTACTACAAGCCCTAGCCACTTTGGAACATGTCAATGATTTTGTCTCACACTTCTTAGAAAGCAATATTGGGTCTGTACCTAAAATAGGTTTGAGCAACTTTAAAATGTGTGTTAAGGGGGGAGTTTATACGTCTGTCTACCACCAGAACTCTCCAATTTCAGGCCCAAATTGAGGACTTGCTTAGTTCAATCAAGGCTGTTGAGGGACACATTAATTGCTACTCATTGGAGCAGTACTGGATTAAATTACATAATTTGCAAGACCAATTCTCCAACCTTATGTCTTGGAAAGCTGAGCTCTCTCTTAAAAGAACTAAACTTAAATATCTTGAGTCTGGAGAAAGAGATGGAAAGCTGCTGGCTATCCAACTTAAGCAAGCGGAGGCTGCCCAGTTTATCTCTGGTCTATGCTTTACTAAAAATGGTTCTGTTACTAAAGATTCCAGGGGAACTGCTGAGGGAGTAGGGAAATATTTTCAGAACCTCTATGCAGTCCACGGGGAAGAGACACCAACAGAGGAAGAAATTCAGAACTATATAGATCTCGCTGGGCTCACATGTTTGCCCCCCCCCCCCGAAGCTGTCTCCTTGGGCTCCCGTATTCAGGTCTGGGAAGCTGAGCA
Source organism: Neoceratodus forsteri (assembly GCA_016271365.2). Lineage (NCBI taxonomy): Eukaryota > Metazoa > Chordata > Ceratodontiformes > Ceratodontidae > Neoceratodus > Neoceratodus forsteri. The sequence continues at coordinate 1,059,252,804 of CM028132.1, read as the reverse complement.
AGCTATCAGGCAGCTTTCCTTAGATAAGTCTTCGGGGTTGGATGGCTTCCCAAGTAATTTATAAAAATCTTGTACATCAGAGTTTGCCCCTCTGCTGACAGATATGTTTAATTCCTGGTAGAAGAATGGGCTATCGGAACATGGCTTTTTAGATGCCCTTATTATAGTTATTCTCAACAGGTTAAAGATTTGCAGTATCCAGAGAATTATTGTCCCATGGCCCTACTTAATTTTGATGTCAAAATATTAGCTAACGTGTTAACTAATAGGCTGGGGACTATTATAGGTAAACTCATTGGCACTGAGCAGGTAGGTTTTATGACAGGTAGGTCTTCTAATGAGCATATGTGCAGATAGTTATATCTCCTCTCATTGGCCAAGAATTAGGATACGCCGATGGTTTTAATATCTTTAGATGCCGACAAGACCTTTGACCTGGTCACCTGGGGTTTTCTCATTGCTGCCCTAGTGCGTTTTGGCCTGCCAGAAGAGTTTATTAAGTGGGTCCGGGTGTTATATACTTTACCAACTGCCCATATCTGGTGTAATGATGTCCTCTCAGATTCTTTCCCACTAAGTCATGGCACCAGGCAGGCCTGTCCTTTATCCCCACTCCTTTTTAATTTATATTTAGAACCCCTCATTCGAAGGTTGGTCTCTTCTTCATGCCTTACAGGTGTTGAAGTGGGGGCGCAACTACATATTATATTGGCCTATACTGATGATTTATTACTACACCTGGAAGAACCCATGATAGGTATCCCAGCTTTATTAGAGGAAATTGACCTATTTTCCAAAGTCTCCTTTTACAAACTTAATCTCTCAAAAACCAGAGTCTCCCCAATGAATGGCAGGACTATGTAAGGTGAAATAGAGGAATTTGGTCTGGTGTGGGAGTCAAAATCCTTGACATACTTGGATATCAAAGTAACTAGAGAGGTGTCTACAATGGTAAAGGAGAATTTTGCAAAATTAATGGTCACACCGAAGGCAGATCTTGACAGGTGGGAGCCTTCCCTATTTCACTCTGGGGGAGGATTAGCACTGTTAAAATGAATGTGCTCCCTAGAATCCTCTATCCTATGGGCATGCTGGGGCTCTTCCTTCCTAAATCCTGGTTTGTTAATCTACAAAAATTGTTAAATTCTTGCTTACGGAAAGGAAAAGGAGTTAGACGAGCGTATTTTCAGCTTACGGCATCAAAGCTACAGGGTGGCCTCTCCCTCCTCCTCCCCTCCTTTTTCACTTACTATAGTGCACATCACATTTGTAAGTTAAGTTACTGGGTCCGCTGCAAGATCCACGAGGCTCAGGATCACATTCACCTCTTTGGTTGGACATAGAGGAACACCTGGCCTCTAGGAATTATTGTACTCTAGCATCTTTGGTTTACTCTTCCCTGAAGTTTTTCCCCAAGTCCCTAAAGGATACTCCAATGGGATGGTCCCTCAAGGCTCTGCATCAGGTGCAGAGACTTCTGGCTCTCAACTGTCATAAGTCCCTTGAACAGCCGATAGTGGGCAACACTCACTTCAAAATTGAGAATAGGCCCATTTCTTCTTCATATTGGGCTCCTCTAATGGCAGCTGAGCTCCTGGATGTAGCCCCTAAAGGGGAGATGCTTCCCTTTCCTCAATTTCAGCAGCGATTCAGTATTCAAGAGAGGCACTCATTTAAATATTGGCAAGTTAAACAGACTCTGGTCTCCTTTATGGGGAATTTGTCAGGGTCCACTCCTCCAAAAGCAGAACTGTCTTCCCTTTTTCAGGTGGCAGAGCAGCCACATTCAGTGTTCAGGGTATATAAATCACTACAATCCATGGATTTTCACTTTGCCCCAAGGTGTATGCTACTACTGGACCCAAAAGTTATTCATTGCAGAAGATGCTTGCATCTGGAAACGTATTTGGTGTAATACTTATAGATTCATTAAGCAGGACAGACTTTGGTTAATACAATATAATATTATGTATAATTTGCACTTTACTCCTGAGAGATTACATAAAATGGGTAAGCTCCCCTCCTCTCAGTGTCAGCAGTGTTTAGGTGCGGGCGGGGACCTATACCACATGCTATGGACATGCGCAAAGGTTCGCACCTTCTGGCATGCCATTAGAAGATCCTTAGATCCAATGTTTTGGACTTGACTCATTGTTCACACCTAAGGTTTGTCTGCTTAATAGTTATTCCCGTGGAACCTTCAGAGTTCGGAAGGCACATATGGCCTTGGCATCTGCTGTGGCCAAGTTAATAATTATGAGGCATTGGAAGGAGGAGTCCTTGCCACCTGTGTTGGAGTGGCATAAGGAAGTTTTATTGGCTCTCCATCTGGAACGACACATTGTGTCAATGACCAATAGACTTCAAGATTATCAAAGCAAGTGTGGTTACCTGGATGCTTTGCTTACTGCCTGGAAGCCCTAGAGACTAAGTCTGCCCACTTAAAAACTGTTTTCCTTGGATAACAGATACTATATTTGGCACAAGGGTGGGATGGGGACGGGAGAGTTGGTGGGATTGCTGGGTAGATTGGGGTTAAATGGTTTCATTTTTTGTTTATTTGTGTAAAGTGCCTGATGTATGCAGTCTCATTATTATGTACTGCAGTCTGTCAATATAACCTTGACTGCTTCCTTTGTGTTTCCTAATGTTCAAATACATTTGAATAAAGTATATTGAATCAAAAAAAAGCTAGAAATCTGAAACTATGTGCATATACAAATGTAGTGATAACCTGCATACCTGCCATTTTTGTAACATTTCAATAAATACTATTAACATTATACTAAAATTACAGAAATCCAATTTTGACAAAATATATGGCTACCTATAACTCACGTCCCACTGAAGCTTGAGATTTAAAACATGGTGCCTATTCTAGGCCCTTCTCTAAATCTTAATATTATGGATAAATTTGGATAAGAAATTTAAAAATGATCTCAAAATAACTGAAAATTAAATTTTGATTAAATGTTTGGTCACCCATAACTTCATCCCCTTTCAATCTACAACTCTGACATTAGGTACACTTTTGTAAGACATGGGGTACTGTTTACATGCCAACTATGGTATTCTGGGGAGCTTTATAATAGCTTTAAAGACCTTTTTATTCTGCCAGGCATTTGGTGACTAGTCGTGTAATATGCTCCTGCTTATTTCTGTATTTTACTACTTGATTTTACTTTTAATATTTATGTTTTGATTTTTAACTTTTTTTATAACTTGTACAGTGCTTTGATTTTAGAGGTTGTGCTTCATAAATAACATTATTATTATTTATTTTTTGAAAGCGTACTGTTAAAATTATAGTAAAATCACTGAAATGAAAAATTTTCCCAAATTCCACAGAATTTTTGTGAAAGTTCTGCAAAATTCCATAGAATTAGAACGGTCATTCTGTGGGCATTCCATGGGTAGAATTTTTAATTCCACACAGCTGTAGTCACAAGCTATTCAGGCAGATGTCCTATCATAGTTGCTGAGCATCCAACCAGATACCATCTGCCGGCCATGGTGGAACTGTACACCCCATCCTGCACTAATGCTCTAGGTCTCTGGACCATCAGGGAGGTCTGGGGACAGGCATAGGGGTAATCACCCATAACATTCCAACTACAAGAATGTGCTGTAACCCACAATTGCCTGCTCTGCATGGAACATGGAACACTGATGGATCAGGATGGCCATCTGACTGGATGCCCACCTGTATTAACCAATCTGTCCACTGCACACCAGTGCACTGGGAAATGGGGCCATGGACAGGCACCCTGCAGTGGCCGACTGTAGTTAAGGCCATGACTCATGCACCTTTTCATGGGTGCAGAGCTATGCAGGCCAGGCACATGCCTCTCATGCGCACCCTCCACCCTGTAGTGCATAACCCCCTATATGAGGAAGTATTTTATTAATTCAGAAAGTGGTAAATCTGGGACAGCTCAGTTGCATGAAGGGCTGCGGCATTGTGCCTTACCTCCTGCCACACTGGCAACCCACGTTCAGTGGCAAATGCAGGGGGTCAGCCAGGGAGGGAGAGGATTGAGCATCTAGAGGACTGCTGTACTCTCCTGGGGATGGTGATTTGGTAGTCCCACTGAATGACTATCCCCAGGTGGAGGCCTGAGTGTATTGCCGGTTGGGGATGCCAATGAAGGGAGGGTACTGCAGTACCCTGCAGTGTGTGCACACCTCCACATGCGCATGCTGATGTGCATGTTCCATCAATTAGGGAAGGATGGAAAGATGGAAAATTGGGGGAGTGCTGGCAAGCTACATGAAGCCCGAGCCATGCTTTCAACCCACAGCCCTGGCCAGCAAAACCAGATGTCGGTGCACTTGGAGGGAATGGCTCTCTCCACTGCCCCCGCCACAGGTGGAAAACCATGAGGGATTCACCAGTATTGGGCTGGGGTCAGGAGAGAGAGTAATACAGCTAGCACAGTGGATGTGAGCTATGTCAAGGAGACAGCTGAAGCCCGCCTGACAGCAGGAGCCCCAGGAGAAAGACAAGGGAAAAAAAAGAAGAAAGTGGTAAATCCAAGCAACAAGCTCCCAAATGAAGCTCTAGAAGCAAGGATAGTTGCATTTTTTAAACTTAAGTTTGATCAGTACCTCCTGGAGTGTAATATCACAATGTAGAGCAGCTAATTCTTTGGTGATCTGAGGGTTTACAATTTTTAAGCAATACTGAATGTTGCAACTCTCTAAATGAAATGTGTTGAATACAACAGGCCCTTGATCTTTTTTGTCCAACATTTCCTGTCTTCCTTTATGGTTCTTAGAAGGGGGTGCAGGTCAGGTAGAAGATATGCCAACTGGTTAATTATAGAGCATGTTTTTTTCTGCATTAGTGACAACGAGGTGAGCTAAAGCATAAAGTCTTCCTGCACCTACCCCTTACTGCACCATCTGATTCAGTCATTTACCTTTTTCTATGCAATAAAGCATAAAGCATTTTTTTCCAGAAACAGTAGAGGATGATCCCCCTTGACTGTACGCAGAAGAGTACATTGTAGGTCTGGGCAGAATTTGCAGATTCTGCTTCCTTTAATATTTCATGAAATTCTACAATTTATGCAGAATTTCGCAATATTTACTCTGGGCAAAATTCTCCAAGTACTGATGACTTTTGCTTTGTTTGGCAGAGTAATCATGTGAATGGTGGAATCTTCTTAATGAACTGCAGAAATCTTCTTTACCATAAAACCATTCTGCAGTTAATAGTAAAATTCCACCATTTGCAGTAGAAATTTGAAGAAACACATTCCATGAGCATTGCAATTATTTTTTTATTTATTTATTTATACATATTGACATTGCAATCCTTTGAGTCATTGACTCACTTCCAAAGGTCCCTCGCAAGTATACAGAGACAATTACAGGGTTACATAGTTACATCATTACATAGTTACAGAACAAACACAATAGTATATTAAGTGCAGCACTAGTAGTATACAGACAGAATTGTAATGGCAGTGGCAGCTATACACAAGATAATATATTGGCCTATACAAGCTGGTAGCTAGGCAATTAGAGCAATAATGTAACCAGTGCACTGGTGTGGTGAGGTGTTAGCTGTCCTAGGGGGACATTGTCACAGTAGGAGGTAGACTAACTTTGGGCCCACAAGGTAGGTAGGGCCTACCAGGCATGGGAACCCAATAGGTTATGCACACCTACAGCTATGGGTGGCAAATATGTGATTCCTGAGTGCAATTTTGAACTGACCAATTTTAGAGAGATTGGTGATAGCGGCAGGGAGGGAGTGGAACCAGGATGGGAACCTGTAGCAAAAGGACCTCTGTGCGAGCGAGGTGCTGACCTAGGGACAAGGAGGGAGGTCTTGCAGGCACTGCAGGCAGAGATGGCAAGGGTAGCAAGATGGAGGGATGAGGTCACTCCAGGAGGGGCGAGACCAAGGAGAATTTTTTTGGTCAGTAGGCATGATTGATAGAGGAGCCTCTCCTCAAAATTTAGCACATTGGCAGAACAGTAGAGTGAGCAGGTGTGTGTGTGCATCTGTCAGCAATGGTCAGGAGCCTGCAGGCCTTATTGATGGACATTTGGATCTTACTGAGCACAGTGTTATCTGTGGCTACATAGATTGGAAGGCCATAGTCCACAAGGGACAGAACTGAGGAGGTGACAGCCAGCCAGAGTGCTTCAGGGGGTAGGCAGTCCCTATGTTGGTATAGAAGACCGATCCATGCATTCGTGGCACAGGAGAGGGTGCTAATGTGAGAGTGAAAGGTGAGGGCAGGATTGAAAGTAAGCCCATGTATTTCTATGAGGACACTTGTTCAAAGGGGTGTTGAGTGCTGGAAAGTATCTGGATGGGGGAGTTTCTGGCCCTGCTTTGGTGGTGGGCAAAAATAATAGTCTTTGTTTTTATTAGATTGATGACTGATCTGTGGTCTATGAAGCAGCGCTCTGTCCAGTTGAAGGAGTGCCGGAGGGAGACCTGTAGGGAGGTAGGGTTCAGTTGAGAATTAAAAAGGACTGCATTGTCTGCATAGAGAAGGACCCTACCAGTACAGGAGCTGAGGAGTGTTAAGGTACAGGCTAAAGATAAGTGGGCCCAGGGTGGAGCCCTGGGGAACACCAGAGTGGACAGGATGAGTGTTGGATAGGGTGCTGTGAATTTTTACACATTGGGACCTGGAGGACAGGTAGTTGGTGAACCAGGAGAGGGGCTCTTGGGAGAAACCAAGTTGAAGAAGAGAGTCAAGCAAGAGGGGGTGGCAGACCATGTCAAAGGCCTTGGAGAGGTCAATAAAGACAGCTCCAGCAAAGTGGCCTGCGTCCAGGGCAGAGTGCAGGGAGTTGGAGAACTCCAGGAGAGCCGTGGTGGTGCTGTGGCCTGAGCGGAAGTCATGCTGCTCCATGCACATAAGATCGTATGTGGCCAGGTATTCTGTGAGCTGATCTGCCACTATTTCTTCTAAAGGTTTGGAAAGCAGGAGGCGGGGGGGGTTGTTGAAGATCAGCTAGTAGTTACTGGGAGAGGAGCTGTCTCCACCTTTGAGTATTGATGTGATGGCTGCCATTTTCCAGGCTATGGGAAATTGACCAAGACACAGTGAGCAATTGAGCAGGTCAGTGAGTGGGGCAAGCACTGCATCAAGGACCTGGCAAAGGAGCCTAGTATCCAATAGGTCATTACAGGGACTGGTGCCATTGAGGACTTTAGTTATATATGGTCTGACTTCTTGTAGGGATATAGTGCAGAGGTAGAAAGGTGGATGGTGGAGGGTGGGCAGCTGTGAGGGGGAGGCTGGGTCAAAGAAGTTATTAGGGAGGAGTGTGCTGAGGTTGGAGAGGGCAGTGTTGAGGCAGTCTGCGATGCTTTGGGGGTCCATGGTGATAGAGCCATTGACAGTGAGTTGAGATGGGGGGGATACAATTTCCCATTCAGTTCTTTTATATTGTCTCAGAACTTCCAAGCAGTCCCCAAGGGGGATGCAAGGGCTGATCTGCAATATTCAGCCTTGGCCTTGCGAACAGCCCAGGTGCCCCTGTTATGCTCAGTATTATATGCTTGTCTATCTGCTTATTTACCAGATTCAACAGCTCTGTGCCATAGGTTGTCTCTGAGTCTCAGATGTTGAATAAGAGATGGGGTAACCCATGGTGCATTTTGTTTCTTGGTTTGGGTCTTGCTAAGTGGGAGGGGGGAGAAGATATCACAGGCCATGTTAAAGAAGTGAGTGAAGTAGTTTTTTTTATTTATTTATTTATTGAAATTATTTCACCAGGAAAGGCACACTGAGCAACAAGCTGCTTGTCTCCCTGTGGGACCTGTGGGGGAGGTGGAACAGGGGATGGATAACATGCAGGTTATCAATTGAGTAGCATTTAACAGCAGAAAACATATAGGTTACAATCTGTGTGATTTACAGAATAGATCAAAGTACAACCAGGTTACAGATAGGCACATAATACACTTAGTCCACATATAAGAATATACAGTAGTAGTGATAACTCAGATAGAACAATTGTGGACGAAAACTCTCAAGAAGCAGCTGGCAAAAAACATCAAGTGCATAGATACAAAGTGCATCTGTTGAGCTAAAAATAGGCCCACTTTGTAGCATTTGCTAGATGCCGCTGGTTAGGCAAGGGGGGGGGGAGTGGGGCACGCCTGAGAGTCAAGTGCAGGAGAAGTTTACCATGAAGTAATTTGCCAGGGTGGTGAAGAGAGAATTGGCAGAGGAGGAGTGAAGAATTTCTAGAGGCAGCACATTTCAGAGCTTAGGGAAGTGGTGACAGAAGGCTGCCTGGCTGGCAGTGGTCCTCCGCCGAGGGTTTACTAGTTGACAGGAGTCAAGGGATCTTAGGGCATGAGTGGGAGTGGGGGCCGAAGAAAGAAATGTGGAAAGGTAAGATGGGAGGACACCTAACCAGTACTTAGAGACAAATTTAGCGAGGTGCATAATGCATCGGTTTTCGAGGGATGAAAATGCCAGAGACCGGTAGAGATCACAGTGATGGGTGAGTGGGGAGTATTGAGCGCAAAGCGACAGAAGGCATTGAAGAGGGTATCTAATTTGGTTAAGGTGGACTTTGGGATGGTGCTGAAAACAATGCTGCAGTAGTCGAAGGAGGGGAGTATCATTTTCTGGACTAGTTCACGGCGTATGGTTAGAGGGAGGCTTCTACTGTTTCTGTACAGGGCACCTAGAATGGGGTGCAGGTTTTTTTATGGTGGCATCAATGTAGTCAACAAAGGATAGATGCCAGTTGAGCCAGACCCCTAAGTAGTGGAATATGGTGACATCCTCAAGTATTTGCCCATCTAGGGCGCAGAAGATGGGGAGGGAAGGGAGTCTGGACAGGCATTTTCGTGTGCCAAAAGTCATGGTAACAGTTTTTTTAGTGTTGAGGGAGAGCTGGTGAGAGCTGAACCAGTGTTGGATAATGACAAAATCAGCTTGGAGATTTGCAGCTACCGCTTCTGGGGAGGTGCTTGAGGTGAAGAGAATGGTGTCATCTGCATACATGTGGATTGAAGAAGTGGAGCAGATAAGTGGTAAGTCATTCAGGAAAATGGAGAACAGAATGGGACCGAGCACTGGTCCCTGAAGAACACCGGTAGTTATGGGGAGGGGGGTAGATATAGCATCAATGGTTCTTATGGACTGTGTTCTGCCAGTGAGGTAGGAACTGAAGCAGTTGGTGGCAGCAATGGAGAGACCAGAATCAGAGAGGCTGGAAAGAAGTAGTGTATGTGAGACAGTGTCAAATGCTTTAGCTAGGTCGACGAAGATGGTAGAGGTGAACTGCCCTCTATCCATGCCGGTGAGTATACTGTCAGTGAGCCTAGTCAAGGAGGAAGCAGTGTAGTGACCCTTCCCGAACCCAGACTGGAAAGCTGTGAAGAAGTTAGAGTCAGTGAGAAAGGAGGTAAATTGTGTGATCACAAGGTGCTCTTGCAGTTTTGCAAGAGCCAGGAGGAGAGAGATAGGGCAGTTGTTTGATGTCGAAGTAGGGGTGCTCCTTTTAGGGAGGGGGATGACTATGGCATGCTTCCATGTCTGGAGGACAGCTGCAGTGATGAAGGACTGGTTCAGTAAGTTGGCTAGCAGGGCAGCTATGGCGGGGCAGAAAGGAAGAGGAGTTTGGGGTCCAAATCGTCAGGGGATGTGCCTTTAGAAGGGTTGAGTGATAGCAGGGCATCTAGAGCTTCCACTGGTGAGATGTTATTGAAGGAGAAGGTACGAGGCACTATGGGCTTCTTTAATCCATCGGTGTGTGCGTATGGGGCAGGGGTGGGCAGGGAAGAGAGGAACGAAGCTGTGGAAGTGGAGAAATATGTGTTAAACCCAGCCATGACAGCACTTGGTTCCGAGAGAAGGGAGTTATTAATATTTAGGAGCATAGTGGGAGTTGCGGTAGGAGGGGAGAAGAGGGAGTGAATGACCTTCCAGAACTTTGAGTGATTATTTATGTTTGTCTGAAGGGTGGAGTTGAAGTATTCAGCTTTGGCCAGTTGAGTAGCTCTGGTACACTTGTTTTGAAGCATCTGGTATGTGGAGAGGTCTTGTGGGCGGCTTGAGGATTTGTGGGCTCTCCAAGCTTTGTCCTGGGTGATTTGACATGCTATGAGTTTGAGTGATCCATAGTAGGTGGTTTCCCTGAACCCTTTTGAGACGCAGAGGGGCATGAGTGTCCCAGATTTTGAGGAATGTGCTTTTGAAGTGAAGGAGGGCATCATCAATGGAGGAGATAGTAGTGGTAGGGGCCCAGTTAGCTTGGGCCAGGTCATCTAACAGGGGAGCAAGTTTGAGTGATTTATAAGACCGTTGGACCAGGAACATAGGGGATGATTTGGGGCGGTGAATTTTACAGACTAGGTAGGCAATATGGTAGTCACTCAGGGAGTCAGGAAGAAGACCAGTCTCGATGACCCTGTGAGGGTGGGTGGTCAGGGCTCAGTCAAGAAGAGAGTGGTTACCTGATTTGGGGTTTAGGCGTGTGGGTTCAGAGATGAGTTGTGAGAGATTTAGCCTAGTTACATCGGTCTGGGATTTATTGAGGGCTGGAGATAGCCAATTGTGATTAACATCTCCCATTATATATAATTCACCTGTAAGGGTAAGGGAGGAGATTTGAGCGAGGAGATTAGTGACTGTTGAGGAGGGTGTGCCTGGTCAGCAGTAAATACCTGCAACATAGACTGGGAGCAAAATTGGGAGGGACAGTTGTAACAGTAGAAGCCCATAGGCTTTAGATTTGGCCTTAGCTAGGATAATCGAATAGTGTAAGTCCGAATTTACATAGATGGACACTCTGCCACCTCTGGTTGCCCTGTCCTGATGTGCCATAGCATAGCCTGGGATGGCGACTGAAGGATCAGTGATGTTTTTATTGAGCCATGTTACAGAAAGGGTGATGATGTCAGGGGCATAGTGGGTAGTGAGTATTTGGAGAGAATCAAGTTTGTGGGGAAGACTTCTTATATTTAGATGCAGAAATCACAGGCCATGAGGGAGAGGACTGCCTGTGGGCTGTGAGGTGGGGGACTGGTTAGGAAGGGGGCACATTGAGAGTGGAAGGGATAATGTGGAAAGGGGTCTGAGGTTTGGGTGTATGTTGCCTGTTGCAAGGAGCAGGACAGCGAATGTTAGGTAGCGTGCAGTCTGTTGTATGCACCAGGAAGTGAGTGAGTGACACTTAGGTAGCAGGCAAGGATAATTTTTAGGAGCTGGGCATGGGGCAATCAGATGAAGTATCATCCATTAGAGTGAGGGGTTGAAAAGGAAGGGGCAGGTATGTGTGACTGAGTGGGCACAGAGTTGGGAGTAAGGATAGGTAGTTGCCAAGCTGGTGATGTGATAGAGTCCTCTGGGGATTAGCAGGACGAGAGAGGGGCATTTAGGGGTGGTTGGTGGCATGGTTGAGAGGAGGGGGGAGGCAGATGAGGATGGAAATAAGTAAGGGCAGGTAGCCAGGCAGAAGGGACATAGCTAACTCGCTGACAAGGTGGTACCCTGGCTACAGAGGCAGCACTGTGGAGGAGATGGGAAGAGCAGAGAAGTGGTGGGTGAGATAATATGATAGGGTCCTGAGTGGGACTGATAACCAATTGCAGGAGGATCAAGGGAGCAAATGGGAGAGCAAGAGAAAAAGTGGGCAGGGAAATAGAGTATTTAAAGTGTGGAGGGGTGGGGTGGGCGGAAGGGCCGAATTTCTTTCAGAATACAGAATGCAGGTAGCTTAATTTGCTAAAAATAACTGTAAATCAGTTTATTTAAGGAGTGTCAGGAGGCAAAGAAGTGGAGGAAAAGTCCTGGCCAATCACAGCATGCAAGAGAGAAGAGCCCGTGATCCGATTGGCTGCGCTGCCACCATACCTTGCAGTGAGCTGGAGTCCTGAGTCCTGGTCTTGGTAAGTGACTGGAGGTGCCGACTGACCATAGGTATCTGAAGCAGCCCTGTTCAAGGGTAAGCAGCTGAGGGGGTGAGAAAAAAAGAGTTTAAGTAGGCAGACAGAGCTGGGGGGTAGAGAAATTAGCAAGACAAAAGGGCTGGGAAGTTTGGGTGCTAAAGGCTGGGAGCAGGCTCAGAGTGCCAAGTCAATAGTAGGGGCAGGAGTAGGCTCAGAGCACCAAGTCGATATTAGGGTTGAGATTTATGTGGGACCAATCCTATTGAGTGTGATACAGACTGAGTTTTTTGAGGTTACTGGGGTGAAGGCCCAACAGAGGATCATCTAGGGCACTGGTTTGGGTAGGAGAATGAACCATGTGAAGAGTACTGGGGAATGGTCACTGAGAGAGTTAGGGAGAACAGTGATATCCACAATTTTATGAGGGTGGTTGGTGAGGACTATGTCCAGTAGAGTGTGAGTTCTATTGGAGGGGTTGCAGCTGGTTGGCTTTGAAACTAATTGAGTCAAGTCAAGGGCAGCAAAGGTGTCCTTGACTTGAGATGCCAAACTGTCAAGCCAGTTTGCATTGAGGTCCCCCAGAAGAATCTGCTCAATCTTATGTGGCAGGTTAGATAGGTAATCTGAGAGTGAGAGAATGGCTGGAGTTTGGTTCAGTGGGGGAACATAGGCCACAGTGATGATAAACGGGGCCCTTGAAGGGTCGGGGCAATTTTGAGAGAGATGACTTGTGCCCCATGGTCCAACTTGGGTGCTGGGAGGGCATGGCCTAGCTGGGTGTCACATATGTAGAGGGCACACCCACCCCCATGCTTGCCCACTTGATCCTCCCTGAATAAAGTGTACCCGGGGAAGGTGATGAAGGAGTCGGGGTCGATTTTGAGAGCCAGGTTTCCACCAGAGCTAGAACAACTGGTTGGTGCTATATGATCCAGCACAGGAGGGCTGCAGATTTCTTCAGAAGGCTACAGATATTCATTGATGCAATGCATAAGCCAGTCACAGGGGGTACGCGAGATTGACTGGGAGAAACGGGGCCAGGATTGGAATGAATATTCCCAGACAGCATGAGGAGCAAGGAGATTACTCTTAACAGAGCAAGGAAATGTCTAGTATTCAGTGTGGTGTGATGAGAGGTGGACCTTGCAGGAAGGGAGCAAAGTGTCGATGAGCTAACACCCACAGGAATCAGGCTGAGAAGGGATGCTGGAGGTATTACCTCTTAGTGCCCCTCGGTCCACACTGTCCCCAAGGAGAGAGTTGTGTTCACTGGCTTCTTGTGTCTGCTGGAGGTGGGGGTCCCGGGAGGGCTGAAAAAGACAGGTGGAACAAAGGAAACAATGGTTTAATTAGTATGCAGTGGGAGGACTGTTTGTCTGGTTAAGGAGGGCTGTTTGGTTACAGAGCCCTGGTATCTACTATGCATGAGCAGGCTGTTGGAGTTGGTGCTGGGGGCTGCCCCCCAACTGCGCATGCATGAACCTGGAGAGCAGGCAGGAGGTCAAAATGGTGTCCATAGGGAGAAACAACAGGAATGCCACCATTGAACAGAGGGCCTGAGGCTGTGTCCCATAAGATATACTGGCTACCAGACCACAGTAAGTAAATAACACCAGCACAGAACTCTGAAGCTACTGAAATGAACAGTGTGTCTCAACAAGTAGTAGTACCTTCCCAGACATGCAAACACTGTAGAAATCACAAAACTGGCTAAACAGAGTTAAAATGTACACAGCACAGGTTAGCCCCGAAACACGCTGTGTAAAGCACCTCCCACGCCCTCCCAGTGTGCAAGTGTGTGTCCAGAATGGCTGAAACACCACCTTTGAGGCCTAGAAACACTGACATGCACAGTCCCAGTTAATTGAGTGCTGTGCCTTAAAGCACAGCTTGAAACCCAGATTCCTGAAGCAGGATGCACGCAGGCCCCTTAAGGCTCCCTAATGAGGCTTGTCAGACCTCTGTGCCCCGAGTCCTGATCCCAGTCCTGCAGAATCAATCAGTCAGTATCGGTGGACAAACAAGAAAGATCCAGAAAACACATACATGTGATATCTCACTCTTTTCACAAGAGACTCCTGTTTTTTGACTGAACTCCTCCCTCCCTCCCTCCAGGTAAACAAAATCTCCTGCTTACGTAAAATTCTGTCCAAAATATCCATACATGTTTTTTTGGCAGATAAAGACACATCAAAAGTAAATTAGTGATGAACAATGTAAGTGATAACTTTGTACAACTAGTTGTTTATTCTTTTTAGTGTTTATTCTTGACAAAATGAAATAGATTAAATGTTTTTAATTGCTTTTTTTCTTATTTTGTATAGCATCTCCCTACTAGCAGGCCAATCTCCCTACTAATTTGACTCAAATCTCCCTCTTAAGCAAGTTTGACATATCACATGTATGAAAACACCCCACAGCAATCAGGCTGAGGAGGGAGGCTGGAGACATTACCTCTTAACGCCCCTAGGTCCACACTGTCCCCAGGGAGGGAGTTGTGCTCCCTGGCTTGCTGTGTCTGCTGGGGTTGGGGTCCCGGGAGGCCTCTTAGCACCCCTTGGTCCACACTGTCCCCAGGGAGGGAGATGTGTTCACTGACTTGTTGCGTCTGCTAGGGGTGGGGGTCCTGGGAGGCCACTTAGCACCCCTCTGTCAACGCTGTCCCCAGGGAGGGAGTAGTGTTCACTGGCTTGTTGTGTCTGCTGGGGGTGGGGGGTCCTGGGAGGCCTCTTAGTGCCCCGCAGTCCACACTGTCCCCAGGGAGGGAGTTGTGCTCATTGGCTTGTTGTGACTGCTCATAGTCTCCCGTTAGGCAGGAATTATTTGCTGTAGAAATCCTGAATGCCCCTTTTACTAAACATAACTCCTAGTAAAGTAACATAAATTTTTACGTATTTTTAAAATATGCAGTTCATCAAACAATTCTGCCCTTCACTATTAACTTCCGGAGGACACACAAAAAATATTATGCCAGCAATGAGGTAACATGATTGTCCTCTGCTGGGCAGATACGTGCAGTAAGGGTCAAAGGGTGAGTTTCTATAGCAACCATCGCTCTCTCTCTCTCTCTCTCTCTCTCTCTCGACTAGTCCTGCTCTGCTGTGTAGTTTTACAGTGGGTGTTGGAAGAAGAAAGCTCTGCAGCCCTTTGTGACTTACTTTTGTAAATCAAAAAGCAACATTTCAAAGCACTTTGAGGTGTTTTTTTATTTGTACAAGTTTTTTGAGAAATCCCTGCTGATTTTTTGCAGTGTTTATCTGAAGTATAATTGTTAATTTATTGACTTTAGTAATTGAGTCTTTTGTTTGCAAGCTGGTGGGAGAGGAGGGAAAATGGACCTTGTGGTTGTAGCGAAGTGTGGACCTAGATGTGTTCGTCATCGAGCAGTGGTGTTGATGGGCATGGTTGGAAGTGGTGCTGGTACCCTCTGTTTAGTATCAAATGCTCCAAAGGTTGGGGAGGAGCTTGAACAGCTGGAGCCAGCATCAGTATTGCTATCTTGTTGTGGGCAGAATGTAACCTAACCAAAAGGCAATAATGTCTATTCCAAACACGAACATAATTCAGGCAAACCTGTGATGGATGTGACTGCAATAATGCTGGACAGTCATAGAGGTGAATGCAACTAAAGCAGCAGTGGTGACTAAAATATGAGTTATTACCTGAACAATGAAAATGGAATCCACAGTCTGCAGGATTTTCTTAGGTTACATAGGCCACTACTTTTCTTTAACTTTTTCTTTACATTCCCTTCCTGTCTCCTGCAACTGCCTCTCTCAGGAGCTGCCAAGGCCCATATAATCCCTTGTTCCCTACGTGTAATTACCACCATTCATGGAGAGCGGCTAGTCCTGTAATGTGGCCTTTTAAAATAAATTATTTGCTCAAAAGGGCTTTTTAAAAAAAAAAAAGTGCCTCCTGCCCGAGTGCCCCAAAAATCCTTCAAAAGGGCTTATTTATCCTCAATCACTTAAAAGGCCATTTTTTATTTTAAATTTATTTTCTCCTGCCTGCCCGTTTGCCTCAGACCTTAAAAAAACTTGTTAGCCAGGCCCAGAAAAATACTTTAATACCTTCCAGCATGCACTAATAAGGACTTATCCCCCAAGTTCTGAAAAGCACTTTTTTATTTCTCATAAAGACTTTTCTCTTGCCTGCCTGCATGCCCTTAGTCCTTAAATGGACTCACTAGCCTCCAAGCCCTACAAATGGCTTTAATGCCAGCCTGAATTCCCTAATAATGCCTTAGACCCTAAGCCTTGAAACTTTTTTTTTATGTTTTTAATTATTTTTCTCCTACCTATCTGCTTACATGCCCCTGTCCTTGAAAGGACTCTTACTAGCCCCAACCCCTGAATAGAACTATTTTAAATGTATTTGATGCCTACCTGACCTGATACAGTAGGTCCTTATAATTATTTAGGATCTCTGAAAGTCCAGCACCACTCACCACAAACCGAGACCATGCAGATTCATGTTGAAAAAAGCCATTTTATTGAAGGCAAACAATAATAGTGCACTCACCCAAGTGCTAATAGCACAAGCTGGGAGGAGAAGGCAGAGCCCCACTGAACTTCAACCGATTTCGCTAAGGCATCATCAGGAAGTGTTCCCATAGGTGTCATTATTTGCCTTATAAAGGCACAGATTTAAAGATACGGTACATATATTAGAGCTAAATCATTGCCATATAATTTAATACATGGCTAAGCTGCTCTTATAATATATATAAGGTAAACAGACTTAAAACATCAGTGTAAAATAAATTTAAATTTAAAATTGTGAACACCAAAAAAAAAAACTGATTCATGTCTATTAAACTTAGGTGGAATGATTGCAACTATCAATCCAATCTTAAACATCATATATCATTGGAACTTGATGAGGTCACTGTTACAGACCAGGAGCAGGATTCTGAAAGATCGTGAAATACCCATAGCTGTGGGTAAACTGCGGCGCAATTGAGTTGCCACTTGCGATCCACAGGTTAACCGCAGCCGGTATTCGACAAAGGTGGAGCCGGATTGGCTTACTTCTACCCACGTATTTATGGCTACTTATGAGGCGCTCCTGAAGATCTCCATAGCTACGGCAAGATGCTACGGCTGGTGGGAGCAGCTGTAACATCCTCTGCAACTGCTGGCTGAGAATTGCAACCAGCGTAGCTGTGGACGATTTCAGCCCGCAACTGTAGTTGCGGAGTGGGACTTCAGTCCCAAAGGCTTTGAGAATCCTGCCCCAGGAGTTATTAGGTGCAAAATCGCCCACTGCATGTGTAGTTATAATTTGTATTCTGTATACATGTGTGGGAATAAAAAAATAACAAATAAATAAATAATAAACAACAGGAATACAAATAAACAAAAAAGGGGAGGAAAGGGAAAGGAGAAGGAAAGGGGAAGGGGATAGGAAAGGGGGAAGGAGGGAGAGGGGAAGGAAATGGAAGGAGGGGAAGGGGAGGGGGAGGGGAGGAAGAGGGAGGGGCAGAAGGGGGAGGGGAGAGAATAGAAAACAAAGGGGAAAGACAACTCACTCACACATGTAGACAAATAAACACAAGCCATTAATTTACAAATATATGTACTAAAACATTTTCCTTGGAGGTCCAAATGTGCTGCACATTCAGAATTGCCAGCTTATCTTTACTTCCATCTTTATCTTACTCCCGCAGGTATGCATATCACACTGCTATTTCTAAGTAAAATGAAACAGCATCATTTTTTCTTGAGAAAAAAATAATTTAAACATTCAGAAAATACTCACATGCTGGTAGAATGTAAACATTTTGCCACAAAATAAAAACTGGAACATGCTTGGAATCTGTTACATCGAAAAAGGTAGGGTCACATTTTTGCCCAGTTTCATTGCACTGCTTCTTTAAGAACATCAAGTAATAGAGCTGCTAGGATATTATAAGCTATACAACATACTATAAGTACTAATGTGCTTTATTTTGAAGGATACTGTTTTGTCCAGAATTCTATAATTTACAGATTATGGTTTAGGTGGCTGTAATTCCCCATGTTGCTTTATTTAGCCACACTACTTCCGTTTCTTACCATCTCGATCGTGTTAAGTCAGGAGGACTGTGAAAGTTTCAGGGAATTTTTTTCCTGAACATATTTTTGCTAAATGTATATGTGTAGGATTTAACTTTGTTTAATAATTCAGTATAAAATAATTTGAATGAGGACCTCCGTCCTTACTACAAGGTCTCTGGTTCCCAATTTACAATTATAGCTGTTTTTCCCCCTGTTCGCTCTACAACATTTTAAAGCTTTTGCATGGTATCTTCTTTCCTTCTTTCCCCTTGTTTGTTATGAGGTTTTCGGATTATACTATGCAGCTCATGGGCTGTATCAAGCAGCAAATCTGTCAGACTTTAGACATTTAACTTTTAATTTTGGATAACCCTCCAAATGATATTGAATATGTTGGTAGATCTCCTTGTTAAATGATGCCCTGTGTAATCCAAGTGCTTATAACAATGTCTGCTGCTCCCAACAGGGAAGATTGCTTTCCTGAAACTCAATAAATATAACCTTTTTTAAAAAAGAAAAAAGTGGAAGACAGCAAAGGAGCAATACTTACGAAATCTATCATGCCACACTACTAAGGTGGTACTTATGTACATTAGTCAAAGGAGGGGGTAGAGTATACAGCACAGACCCCTGGCCTCAGTTGCCAGTAACCCTCCCGAGTGTACACAGGTACTGTGTCAATGGTGCAGTACACCAGAGTGGGTAGCAGCATTCAGAGCAAAAGGAAGCATCGGCATGCCAGTACTAAAAATCCCCAGCATGCCTAAGATTTGGTACTCACTCTCTCCACAAGGAGGGTCAACTTCCATCCAATAAATATGCTTAAATGTGTTAATCATAGAATCAGTAACAGAAAAATACAAAAATAAAATGTATTCTGAAAAAAAAAACAGAGAGAAAAGGCACATCACTAAACCATAGATACCATGGTGGAAAGCAAAGGATGAAGCATTTCCAGTGCATCTGTCACTCAGTGTTGATTTACAAAACTATTCCTTCATTATTTAAAAGTGTAACTTTTTTCCAAATCAGATGAGTATTAGAGATGTTGTGAAGTTTTTATTTGCTGACAAGGATGTAGTGAAGTCACAAACTTTAACAAAGACCTCAAGAAATGATACCACTTCACCAAATCTGAGGCATACAGCAGTGCAGTTTGTAAAACTATGTGCAGTACTTTGCTGGCAAACTCAGCTCTACCTCATGAAGGGTGAATACCTGGGCAGGTCACATGGTGTGCAAAAGGTTGAAACACATTTTTGTATGGATATTTTTGCTGAGTGTACTCTCAGTGCTGGTAATCATGATTGAAAGTGAAGTGAAGTGAGGTGAGAAGGGGAAGGAGAATCATACTTTTGCAGTCAGGATGATGTAGGTTCATATAACACCAATGATTCCAAAAAGTATTCCTCACTAACAAGTAAAGAAGATGGCAAGCTTGGAGTGACTGAAGCTAAGCACACTGGAGTAGGACCACGAGGAAGATGACGACATTCAGAGTAGCTGAAACTGCAATATCTATTATTGTTTTTTATATTAAGATATTTATTTATATATGTATTTGTTTCTGTAATAGTAAGATGAGGAAGGTTGATGTTCAGAGTGACTGAGTCAATGCACTCTGGACTAAAACCCTAAGGAGGAGCAGGTGGAAGTTTGAAATTACTTCTTCCCGTGAAATTATATAAAAAAATGTATATGTCATATCTTATTTTTGTTTTCCACAAATATCTTTATCCTCCCTAGTAGACCAGGGCAGCTATCAGTCCTGTCCCTGTGCATGGTGGCCATCACTTATCTCACTCCTGGTCCGACAGCTAGTTCTTCTGAAGAGATCCCCCTGTGGCAGGATGGAAAGGGGAGGGCTGCCCTCCCCCAGATGTACACATACAGATCACTCTGGGACCTGAGCGGTGGGGCAGATCGCCAAGACACCAGCAGGGCTTCATTTAGCCCAGGCCCCTAGATTGTCGTCCTGAGTTTTCCTCCCTCCCCATTGCTGGGGCATGCACATTGATGCATGCATATAGTGGCATGCACACACCACAGAAGTCCTGTAGCTCCCTTCCATTCTTGCTACTCCCTAACCATCCTACCCCCAGGCTTCCACCTGGTGGCAGTCACACAGTGGAGCTGTCAGCCTCCTCTCCCTATGAAAGAAGAGCAGTCCATCCTACTCTCTATCCCCCAACCCCCGCCAGCTCCCAGCAACCCAAGACTGCTCGCGAAACAAGGTCACCAGCATGGGGGGGGGGCACTGCCACTGTGCTAATGGGCTGGCACTTACATTTTTTCTTATAATGTAAATTCATATTATTTATGTTATTTTTTATAGTGCTGAAATTATTTGTTTTAATAACTGTAACTCATTAGCATGACACAAGCGATTGTGTGACCTGGATACCATGAATGAAAGTGAGAGCCAATGAAGCACACATGCTACTTCATGAATTGACATATCAGGTGGCCAACACAGCCATGACTTCACCCTGCCTCCAACAGGATACTCAGCTACATAGTATCTGGGCTGGTTTGGTATGGGATACCTATGCAGCCATGGGACACTGTTAGTGCATTCATGGGAGTCAACAGAACACCTGAGATGTGCATAACCCTCCCCTAAGGCTGCATATCAGGGTACATAGGAATGATTCAGAATAATGAATAGAACCATTTGGTTGTGTAGTTTATGGCTGCTTTTGGAGATTTTTTGGACATCATGGAAAAACTGGGTTTGCCCACAGTATTGGTATCAGTGTTTCAAAGCCCTACACAAATAACTGACAGAATATTTTTTACTTTAAAAAAAGATGGCACTGCCTAAGCACCTATAGTAGTTGCACAACGGGGTTGTGGAATCACAGAACTGCACAAATAACTGACTGTTCTTTGGCACAGACCCAAACTATTTTTTATGTAATATTTCTATAAAAAAATCACGTCACTTCCAAAATCTCAGATATGGTGGTCACTGGTCATTCACAATCAGTGATCTGCAGCACAGACCATGTAAATTAAATGCTGCACCTTAATAGTTTACACCCCTCCCCAACACATTCAGCTCAGATGCCCTCTCTGAATCAGTACAGTTAAACTTCAGAAAATATCTGGTAAAAATTTTTTTTCAGATCCCTTCTACAAAGTCTCAACACTCAAAATAAGCAAAAATTTCTACTCTACATTAATCGATAATTTCTTCAACCTAACAAGGCCAATTTTGTTTAGCATTTAGAAACACATCCCACCTCTTCTGTTATCATTCTTCAGTAACTGTACAAGCATGGGGCACTGCAGGGAACATCCTGCTTCATCGTGTAGCAGGTGATCATCCTTTTGGACAAAAAATCAGTCATGTGACTTGCTTTCTGATGCAAACTTTACTAATTATAATGCACTTTGCCAGTTAGGTTTTGCCATCACAAGATTAGACATAGTTCTAGCCCCACCACCACCACCACCACTTTGTGCTAAGATTACAAGTCAGGTGTGGCAGAGAGACTTCGCCCATCACTAATGCGATATGGAAAAAATGCAATAATGCAGCATCTGAAACAAACAGAACTATATGTAGGTTGTCATAGGTCTCTCAGCACCAGTGTCCAGCACATCACTGCTAAGCAAGTGTAACCTGCCAGTAAGAGTATATATATCAACATGATGATAAAACACATCAGCACACCAGATAGGAATCATAGCACTAACGCACACAAAAACAGAGGGAAGTGCCAGCACTGAAAATATCCAGTGCACCAGAATTTTCTACAGCCCATACTGCACTGCACTTGAGTTTTTAAAATTGGCAAAAACACATTAGGGACTTTCCACTGCCCTGCAGAAGTTTGAGGTCTGAATGCTGGCCACAGTAGTGACACATCTGTATGGTTTCAAAATGCTTACATTTTAATTTCATGTGAACATTTTTCAGGAGTGCAAGTCCTGTCTACCATGAAACTGGCAAGCATTTCTAATGACAGCAAGGCACCAAGCATCGCTGAAATGATTCTCAAAAAGATATTTCCAACTTCCAGCAAAAAAAAAAAATCATAGTTTGCACCAGCAGAACTCAGTTACACAAAATTTCTCTACAAAATGTGTATTTCAAGATTTACTGTTTTTTTTTTATTTCTGAAGGTATTTTCATAGAAACAGGATAGACTTTATTAGTTCACATGGCTTATACAGTGGCAAGTCATAATCCTCTACATATGATATCAAAACCAGTTGCCACAGACATGATTCTGATGTCACAAACTGAGAATTATGACTTCAGGGGAGGTAAACAGAGTAGAAAGAGAAGTGGTTGTAAGGGGCAAACAGCATGTTTGCAAATATCTTTAGTAATGAAATGGTTTAATCTTATGAATCCTGACAATGCCACATGCCATTTATTTGCTAAAAATTGTAAAAAACACTTTCAAGAAAACCTAGCAGTTGAATATCGAACAAGACTAGTGAAATGGTATGCTCATTTAACAAAAAATAAATAAAATTGTCAGGGTTCGAAACTGGTAGCAGCCCCCCCCACCCAAGACAGATTTTGTTAGATTTTGTATCAGGCTAGTAAAGATTTCCATAAACACTAGCCCTGCTGGCATACTTTGGAGGAAGAGGTAACATATCAGTATATGCATCAGTTGGGCAGGTGGAATGTCCATGGGGCCAGTTGATTTTTCCACCCAGTAGCTCACCTGGCTATTTGCTCCAAATGTTAATTTCTACTCCTGTTTGTGTAACAGTTTATAGGAGTTAGAATCTGAATGCGCCCAGCCAAGTGGCCCTGGCTGTTAGTACACTGCACTATAGTGCAGCAGAGACCCATCATTAAATCCAGTCCCAGCTCCTATGCTCCTAGCCAGTGCAGTAGTCAGCATTCTGCGGAAGCAGCCCACTTACACTCTCTGGAAAAGGCTGCTGGCACTAGCTCCTTGTGCACCCACTGGTGGGTTGTAAGAGCATGACATAGTGAGTGACCATGCAACATCTACTACCTCTCTCCAAGCTGGTGTGCTTGTGGCATTGATGTACAGCATTATGGGGTGATGGAAGGGGATATACAAAATAAGAACAACATCTTTATCAGATGTGCCTGACGGCCAGCCCCCTGCACTATGCCACTGTCCTGACTCCTCCTATGCCCCCATCAGTATCACAGTAGACATTTATAAATCACTAATGTGACACAAGGGGACACAATTAGAAGACGGGGGGGAGTGGATCAAAGGTAATGTGAGGAAGTATTTTTTCACAGAGAGTGTTGTAAATGCATGGACCAGCCTTCCTGAGGAGGTAGTGGACTCAAATATAGTGAGGGAACTCAAGAATGCATGGGATAGACATAAGGCAATTATAGTGGGGAGTAGGAGGAAGTGGACTGTTGGTTGTAGTGCCTCACGGAAATTGGGAGCACCACAGAAAATAGGGGATCCTCAGAGATATGAGGGGTCAGACAGTTATGGGGACCCTAGCAGCTTAATGGGGAACCCTTGAAAAGCGTTGGTGACCCTCTACAACACAGAACAGTCCAAGTAGTTTAAATTCAGGGTTTTAAAAGAAAACCATTTTTTTTTCTTTCCTCCTTCTTCCCCCTGCTCAAGACCAACATTCAGCCAGCAAAACCAGTAGGCAACATTCCTGTCCCCAGTGGAGAAGGAAGCCAGGCTGAGCCCTCTCAGCCAATCCCTGTGGCTAGGGTAGATTTAAATCTGGAGATTTTTTTGTTTAAGCCACTGACCCAGCTTCAGGAGGCTGTCCTCTGGATGAAGGAGCCAATCCTCTGGCAGGTAGCCAGGACCACCCCAGCTTAGAGGAGGCTCTTCAGAGACTGGAGAGATGGAGAAAGAATTTGACCAGGGAGGGTGAAGGACAGCAAGGCAATGGATGTCGGCTTCCCTGTTAGGAGGTTGAAGTGAATCCCCTGGGTCCCTTTGGTGTAACTCCCTTCAGAAGATCCCCAGAAGCAGCCTCAGTTGGTTTTTTGCAGAACTCTGCCGTCTAGTTGGGTCCCCCAGTGTGTTGAGTCAGTTCATTTGGCCAGGAAATAGACACAGTGAACCTTCCATGCAGCAGTCTCCAGGAGAAGAAGCCTTATCACTCCTTCTTGGTTGTGCATTCCCCACAGGACAGAAATCTTGGTTGAACTCCAGGGGTGAGTAGGCTGTTGGCCAGAATTTCCTTTAATAATTAGTCTTAGCTAGACCTGCTTCAGCCAGGGGTAAGCTGCTACCTTGTCCAATTGTACAGTGATAGAGACAGAGAGAGAAATAAGAACCAAAAAGGCAGAAACTAGAGGGGTTCAAACCAACTAATTGTTGGACCAAGATTAAAGGTGTTTGTGAACTCCTACCTTGAAAGAATCTCTGCTAGTTTAACTTATTCTAGGCAGCCTGTGCTCCTTATAAAGAGACTTGGGCACTCCTTCTTAGCCAAGAATCAAAGAAGTGCTAGGTAAAGCCAGGTCAAAGTATTATTGGTGAGAATGTGCATTTTCTGCTGAATTTCTAATTCTTTAGCTGTAAGAAGCTAATTACTAAAAGCCTGGCAGAGCCTTATTGCATGCTTTGCTCAGAGTTCTAGGGTAATCTAAGCCCAAGTAATGAAAAATCTAGTCCTTTGTCCATGTAGTAGAAGGGCATGGCAGCCCATAGCTGGGACAGAGACACTAGGTACCCTGGCCTCCATATTCAGAAGGGGGGTGGGTCATCAAACTGTCTCAATGCCCATGAAACAAACTGTATTTTCTTTATCTGCCTGCAATTTCTTATTGCTTGCCTGCCCCTCAGCTGTTCCTGATTTTCAGGGATGTCCCTGATTTTGCATTAGAAATTTCTTCTGTCCCTCCTAAGTCTGGCATTTCTGGCACTAAAGAGTAGGGATTGGGATCACAGAATAATGCCAGCCATTGATGTTGCAGTCTCATTCTCATTAAGAAAATGCTATTCAAAATAAGAAACGTGGTATACAGCGTCTGGGAGTAATATTACTGTTTTATCTGATGTGTTCCTGATTTGGGTCATTTGTCTCTGCCCTGTGATGAGGGAGGTTAAGAGGTATGGTTGCCTGGACCCACTGCTTGCTGTCTCTGAACTGCTGTATTCAATCAAACTGTTTTAAATTGTTGAACTGCTTGCTATGACTGAACTGCTATATTCAATTGAGGAGTTTAAAGGACTGCACTGCCTTATTTTCTCACTTGTCCTGTGTGACTGCACTGCCCTGAGGAATTGATTACTGCACTTGCCTACTGCTACTCCCTCTGAAGACATTTGGGGCCACCCCATCCCAAATGGCAGGGCTCTCGGTCATACACGGGGGGGGGGGGGATTGCCTTTCAGGTTTGTAATTTTTGTTCTGTTATTTATTTAGTTGTTTAACCAGGATTAGCACACTAAGCTGAAAGCTTTTTTGCAGGTGCAACCTCGGAGCACAGGGAAGTTAAGTGACTTGCTCAGGGTCACACAGTATGCAAGTGGAAGCTGTGGGATTCAAACCCAGGTCTGGTCTGCTGAATGTCACCAGATTTGCAGCTCAGACCCTTAAACCACTGTGCTATACTGCCTCAGTTACAGGCTCCTGCACATACGTCCCTCACACCTCACACCTCATCCAGAAGTCCTCCGGTGTCTCTTCTTTGACCCAGGGAAGGTCCACGGGAAGCCCAGTATCACCTGCACCCACTTCCAACGACCTCTAACAACTCCAAGTGTTCACCATGATGCCCCAGGTTCGAGTTGCGGGTCGTAAGTGGTAGCCAGCTGGTTGCTAGGGCCCACCAAAGTGAGTCAGATTAGTGGCCGCCCCGGATCTAGCTTGAGAGACTTAAGTCATCCACTGAACTCAGAGTCATGTTGCCCATTCTCCCGAATAGACATTGTCCTAAGGTGGCAACAGTACTGGTGGCCTATACCAAGACCTTGCCGAGGATGGCCAGGCTGTGTGCCCCATTCCCTGAGGTGGCATAAGTACTGGTAGCCCAAGCAAGAGGCCACACCAAGGGTCATCACACTCTTGATTGTACTGCCCATAGGTGGCTTATGTTCCAGTGATGCATCAAGAGGTCACGCCGAAGATTGTCAGATTCTGACGCTGCAGGGGTGAGGTGGTAAGGGTTCCAGGGACCTGCCCAGAGTTTGTCCAGTGGATCATCACACCCAGCATCCTTTCCTCAACTAGAGATCATCTGCCTGAGGTCACCCCAGCTGACATCCCAAGATAAGGGTCCTCTTCCCCTACAACTGGGCGTCAACAACCATCCTCGACCAAGTGCTTCCCTTTTGACATTGTCTCAGTGATGCCAGGGGTCACCTTCTTCCCAGGGCCAGGAGGCCTACAGTGTTTTACTTGGTTTTTGGTTCACTAGGGAACGCCCCATTTTATGGCTTGTGTAGGAAGCGCTTCCTTAGGTTCACCCTCAGCAGTCGGCCGACCAAAATATTAGAAACCCAAGCTTGGTGCATCAGATCACTGCACCTTTAAGACTTGAATAATCTGGACTTTTGTAGGACATTAGTGTGGCCAATTTGTGGTCCCAGTAACCTTATTCACTCTTTCTCATGTGTATAGTGTTAGTGAATGCTAAGTCTTTTCTGTGTGCTCCAACTGCGGCTAATAAACCTTTCATCTTGGCTCTACAGTACGTCTCCAGCCTCTCCTTCCAGATTTATCTGGCATCACCCTAAACTATAGGGATACAAACCACCACAAAAAAAACTTGGTATAGTCGGCAGGATCACAGTCAACAAGAAGCCCAAAGATGGAGCAACTCCAACCCAAGATGCCTTCAGATACTGAAGGAGCCACAGCATCATCCTCACCTTCAGTTCAACCACCCCCAATAATGATGCCTTATTACTTCGGGGCACCATGGCTACCAAGATACATGGGGGACTGAAGCTCAGACACCTGCAGCCTCACCGACTTCCATCCGAAGCTGCAGGCTGTGTTCCATCTCTACAAAGTGCCAGAGCAACAGAGACTGGAAATCCTCATTGGGCAGCTGGGAGGAACTGCCAAATGGGAAGTTGAAAGCTGGTCAGATGGACAAAAGGACACTGTTGAATGGATCCTGACCCTGCTAAGTGACATCTTTGACAAACAGAGTTTCTCAGACCTCAAAATGAAATTCTTCTCTCGCACACAGGGCCCCCAGGAGACACTGCAGGACTTTGCCTTGAGCCTGCAAGAAGCACACCGGGCCCTGCGAAAACGAGACCCGAGTGAGGACCATGACCCAGACGAAGTATTGATAGAGTGGTTCATCGAGGGGGCCTGGGGAGAGCCTCTATGTCAGAAGCTGTGGATGTTGCACCGCCAAAACCCAGATGCAAAGTTTGTAGACTTCGAAGAGGAAGCCATAGAAGTCCTAGGCTCCGGAAGACTTGAGGAAGATATGGTGGCCCTCCAGCAGATGGCTGGTGTCACTGGAGCCATGGCTACTGGGGGTACAATGTCTGAACCTTGCTCCTCTTGCAGTTCCTTCACCAGATGGACAGCAGAGAAGGACTCCAGCCAGAGAGAAAACTATCCACTGGATTTTCAGAAATATGACTCATGCTCAGGAGATGCAGGACTCCCACCAGCAGTGCAAGAGCAGCTGACAAGGTTGGCATGTACCATACTGAATTTGCAAAAGTAGCTGGCATCACTCAGGGCAGAGATGAAGCAAGATGCTCAGATTCAGGGTGTGCAGTGTCCACACAGATTCAGGAGGAAAAGGAACCGAGGTCGAAAACACCCAGAGAGATGGGAGGAGCAAAGCAGACCCAAGTGCCAAAGTGAAGGAACCACTGGGCCCATTCCACAGCCATGTCAGAGGAGTGATGCTGGGAGTGGTGAGATCAAAAGAGCTTGATGCCAGATGTACGAGGAAACCAAGATGGAAAAGGAGAAAATTAATCAATGCAGCCAAGCTGTCGGAACACCATCAGGAAGCCCACCAAGAGTTTGGGATGTCAGAACTGAGCATCATGCACAGACACCGAGAGCAATGGTCTGTGATGTGAGCCAGCAAGTTCTGGACCAGAATGGCCAAAGGGAGGCCCAGTATTAGGAGCTTACACAACGAGTAGCAGAGTACGCGAAGCAGAAGGCTGAACTGCAAAAAGAATGTCACAATCTCAGAAAAAGTCTACAGCAGCAAGCTCAGAAGATCAAGGAGCAATCTGAGCAAGTACGTCACCATGAAGTGTCAGGAGCAGGGTATGCAAAGAGTATCCAGGAATACCTGGTTCTGGCCAGAGACCTGAATCATAAGCTGCTCTTAGAGATGCAGGCCAAAGGAGATCAACAACAAGAACACGAAGCACAGTTAGCAAATTATAGGTCCAAGTTGACCATGTTGGAGCAGGAGAAGGAGAGGCTCCACAGACGGTTAGTGGCGTTGCAGACACCCTCGCAGGGGGAGGAGAGCATCCAGTTGAATGCTGTATGTCTCCAGGAACTGAAAAGACCCACGGTGACCAACTTCCCAGAAGTAAGTGATGAGCGGACCAGTCAGCGGTTACATCCAAAGGTACCTGAATTCTACCTGGCACCCAAAAAGAAACCAGGGAGAAAATCAGATCCTATCTAGGCCACAGCGACTGGTATCAGTTGGATGAACACACAGGCATTGCCCTCCATTCAGGTGACCACCAACGCAGTTGAAGCACATCATCAAAATGAGAACAGGACCTCTCCTCGAGCAGAGCCCAAGTCACCAGCCATTCTAAAGGTGTGTGCAACCCAAGAAGATGGGAGGTGGTCAGATGATGCCTGCAATCGGGAAAAGCCATTACTCATAAGAGAGCAAGTGATGGTGAAGTCAAGGAGAGGTGGGACATCATCTTCTGAGTGGGAGCCCAACCCATTTGTCATCTCAGAAATCCCATGCCCAGGATATCAAATCTACCAAGTCCAGGCATTGGATGGAACACAAACTCAGAAGGTGGTACACCGAAACCAGTTGAAGTCCTGCATGGTTAATGTTGAGTGGGATGACTGGATGAACAAGGAGAGGCAGGAGCTACCCCTAACCAAGGGAACACCCCCCAGGGTCATTCCCCACTTAGGTACTAACCCCATGGCTGTATCCATTGGTGCCACATCCTCCAGTAGCCAATGCTTTAGAACCCCCTCAACATAGATCCTAGAGGTCAAAATTTGGGGTACCCCTCCGAGGTATGTGACTGAAACGGTACAAAGGGTGTTCACATACAAGTAGAAAAATGAAAGAAGAGCCAAGACCACTGCCCACTTGTAAATATGGTTTCTTGAAATGTTCTAAGATGTAAATAAGAGCTTTAAAGATGCAAGGAGTCACAAATGTTTTCTCATACACTGACAAAACCACTACCATAATGTTTATAGTGTTAGGAAAACATGGAATTAAGGATTTAAAGTTTATAATCTGTAGACTGTTATGAATGTTTTGTTACCATAACACGGGTGAGGAATATGTCATTGTCTATGGCTGGAACTGTCAAAGTGTTTAAGATTCAGAAGGTAAAAATTTGGGAAATACATGAGGACAGGTATTGTTAGGCGGGCGTGAATCTGTAGTGCCCAAGGGAAATTGGGAGCACCACAGAAAATAGGGTATCGTCACAGATATGAGGGGTCAGACAGTTATGGGGACCCTAGCAGCTTAATGGGGAACCATTGGAAAGCTTTGGTGACCCTCTGCAATACAGAACAGTCCTAGTAGTCTAAATTCAGGGTTTTAAAAGAAAACCATTTTTTTTCTTTCCTCCCTCTTCCCCCTGCTCAAGACCGACACCCAGCCAGCCAAACCAGTTGGGCAACATTCCTGTCCCCAGTGGAGAAGGAAGCCAGGCTGAGCCCTCTCAGCCAATCCCTGTGGCTAGGGTAGATTCAAATCTGGAGATTTTTTTGTTTAAGCCACTGACCCAGCTTCAGGAGGCTGACCTCTGGATGAAGGAGCCAATCCCCTGGCAGGTAGCCAGGACCACCCCAGCTTAGAGGAGGCTCTTCAGAGACTGGAGAGATGGAGAAAGAATTTGACCAGGGAGGGTGAAGGACAGCAAGGCAATGGATGTCGGCTTCCCTGTTAGGAGGTTGAAGCGAATCCCCTGGGTCCCTTTGGTGTAACTCCCTCCAGAAGATCCCCAGTAGCAGCCTCGGTCAGTTTTTTGCAGAAGTCTGCCATCTAATCGGGTCCCTCAGTGTGTTGAGTCAGTTCATTTGGCCAGGAAACAGACCCAGTGAACCTTCCATGCAGCAGTCTCCAGGAGAAGAAGCCTTATTACTCCTTTTTGGTTGTGCATTCCTCAGAGGACAGAAATCTTGGTTGAACTCCAGGGGTGAGTAGGCTGTTGGCCAGCATTTCCTTTAATAATTAGTCCAAGCTAGACCTGCCTCAGCCTGGGGGGAAGCTGCTTCCTTGTCCAATTGTATAGAGATAGAGACAGAGAGAGAAATAAGAACCAAAAAGGCAGAAGCTAGAGGGGTTCAAACCAACTAATTGTTGGACCAAGATTAAAGGTGTTTGTGAACTCCTACCTTGAAAGAATCTCTGCTAGTTTAACTTATTCTAGGCATTCTGTGCTCTATATAAAGAGACTTGGGCACTCAATCTTAGCCAAGAATCAAAGAAGTGCTAGGTAAAGCCAGGTCAAAGTATTATTGGTGAGAATGTGCATTTTCTGCTGAATTTCTAATTGTTTAGCTGTAAGAAGCTAATTACTAAAAGCCTGGCAGAGCCTTATTGCATGCTTTGCTCAGAGTTCTAGGGTAATCTAAGCCCAAGTAATGGAAAAACGTAGTCCTTTGTCCATGTAGTAGAAGGGCGTGGCAGCCCATAGCTGGGACAGAGACACTAGGTACCCTGGCCTCCATATTCAAAAGGGGGGGTGGGTCATCAAACTCTCTCAATGCCCATGAAGCAAACTGCATTTTCTTTTTCTGCCTGCAATTTCCTGTTGCTTGCCTACCCCTCAGCTCTTCCTGATTTTCAGGGATGTCCCTGATTTTGCCTCAGAAATTTCTTCTGTCCCTCCTAAGTCTGCATTTCTTGCACTAAAGAGTAGGGATTGGGATCACAGAATAATGCCAGCCATTGATGTTGCAGTCTCATTCTCATTAAGAAAATGCTATTCACAATAAGAAACATGTGGTATACAGCTTCTGGGACTAATATTATTGTTTTATCTGATGTGTTCCTGATTTGGGTCATTTGTCTCTGCCCTGTGATGGGGGAGGTTAAGAGGTATGGTTGCCTGGATCCACTGCTTGCTGTCTCTGAACTGCTGTATTCAATCAAACTGTTTTAAATTGTTGAACTGCTTGCTATGACTGAACTGCTATATTCAATTGAGGAGTTTAAAGGACTGCACTGCCTTATTTTCTCACTTGTCCTGTGTGACTGCACTGCCCTGAGGAATTGACTACTGCACTTGCCTACTGCTACTCCCTCTGCAGACATTTGGGGCCACCCCATCCCAAATGGCAGGGCTCTCGGTCATACAGGGGGGGGATTGCCTTTCAGGTTTTTAATTTTTGTTCTGTTATTTATTTAGTTGTTTAACCAGGAGTAGCACACTAAGCTGAAAGCTTTTTTACAGGTGCAACCTGGGAGCACAGGGAAGTTAAGTGGCTTGCTCAGGGTCACACAGCATGCAAGTGGAAGCTGTGGGATTCAAACCCAGGTCTGGTCTGCTGGATGTCAGCAGATTTGAAGTTCAGAGCCTTAAACCATTGTGCTATACTGCCTCAGTCACAGGCTCCTGCACACACCTCACACCTCATCCAGAAGTCCTCTGGTGTCTCTTCTTCAACCCAGGGAAGGTCCCCGCGGGAAGTCCAGTATCACCTGCACCCACTTCCAATGACCTCCAACAACTCCAAGTGTTCACCACAACACCCCAGGTTAGAGTTGTGGGTCGTAAGTGGTAGCCAGCTGGTAGCTAGGGCCCACCAAAGTGAGTCAGATTAGGGGCCGCCCTGGCTGTAGCTTGAGGGACTTAAGCAGCCCACTCAGACTCTCTGGAAAAGGCTGCTGGCACTAGCTCCTTGTGCACCCACTGGTGGATTGTAAGAGCATGACGTAGCGAGTGACCATGCAACATCTGCTACCTCTCTCCAAGCTGGTGTGCTTGTGGCATTGATGTACAGCATTATGGGGTGATGGAAGGGGATATACAAAATAAGAAAACAAATCTTTGTCAGATGTGCCTGATGGCCAGTCCCCTGTACTATGCCACTGTCCTGACTCCTCCTATGCCCCTTCAGTATCACAGTAGACATTTATAAATCACTAATGTGACACAAGGGGGCACAATTAGAAGACAGAGCGGGGAGCGGCTCAAAGGTAATGTGAGGAAGTATTTTTTTCACAGAGAGTGTTGTAAATGCATGGAACAGCCTTCCTGAGGAGGTAGTAGACTCAAAAACAGTGGGGGAATTCAAGAATGCATGGAACAGACATAAGGCAATTATAGTGGGGAGTAGGAGGAAATGGACTGTTGGTTAACTAGGATCTACAGCCTTAGGTAGTGAAATGGGAAGACTAGGTGGGCCAAGTGGTCTTTATCTGCCATCAAATTCTGTTTCTATGTTTCTGTTTCTGTTTCAGCCAAACAGTGCACAGTGCTGCTGTACATCTTATCCTATGTACAGTGTGCTCTCGTGCTGAAGTGTTAGTGGACAGTGCTACACTTCAGTGCTAGGGGTGAGGATGGCACAAGTAAATTTAAAAAAGTCTCTAACCCTATTATAAGTCACTCAAGCTAAACTCCAGTGATTTATAAGTTAAATGGGCCCCCAAGGGGTGTCTCTTATGGCATGAAAGATATCTGTTATAAGGTCTGGGCAGACAGAACCACTCAGCTTCAGTTTGGAGTTCTCTCGCCCAAACCTCATGCTCAGTGTCTCTTTTACCATAGGAGACACCCCTCAGAGGCCTTATTAATTATACATTTTCTCCGAGATCTCTATCCCACCCAATTCAGGAGCTGTGCCCCAGGGGGCAAGTTCTGCGGTTTCAGCATTGGAGGTCTGCCATAGAAGTCTGCAGGAAAATCAGTGACCGATGGACGAAACAGGGACAGGAGAGGCCGGATGAAAAAAGCAGGCTTGCCTATCAGGTGAGTGTGAGGGATAAAATTGTAAATTAACACAAAACTGAATTATCAGCCCGTGGGTGCAGTGATAGTGCTACTGCTTGCAGGGCCAAAATGCCGGGTTCAGAATGAGCCAGTAGCATCTGAGGGTTGGCTGGAGAGAAGGACTAAGTGTCTGTTCACCTGCTCTTCTCCTCCAGGAAGGGAAGGTTACAGTGTCCAGCATTTGCCTGGCCCCTAGTAGTGGCAAGAGGTGAGGGAGTTCAGGACTGCTAGACTCAGGTACAGAGGAGTGGTGGCCATCGACATGCTAGGTGCAGTAGCACGCATGGTGAACTTCCGTACACACGCTCCTCCTGGGGACCAGGAAACAAGTGCAACACTGCCAACTGAGAGGGTGATACTGCATCATGCCCCCTTGTCCATATCCAGGCTCCACCTGTGTGATCCTTGATTTCCATGCCTTCACCTCCACTACAGTGGACAACCAGATTGTGTGAGGTGTTGTTGAGGAGTAGCAAGCAACCCCATCTCAGGAGTGTGGGCAAACCAATGGGGAACTTCTAATTGTGGTGTACTAGCAGGTCAGGATGCCAGTGATCCAGGTAGGGGGCAGTGGGAAGACAGGAGTGGGACTAGTATCAGCAAAAAAAGTTCCCAGTTGGCAGAAACAAAGGAGGATAAACTTAATAGAAAACCAGAAAAATGAATGTAAGACTATCACTTTTCTCCTCTAATATGGAGGAATTCCTAGATCAGTTTAATATTTATAATGTAATTCCACAGTGATTTTTTCCTTGACTGTCCCTTACGTAACTTTATTTCCTACGGAATATGAATTGTTGTGTTTTCCTGTATGAGCAATACAGATCTACAGTAATGATATCCATACCTCTCTGTCTTATGTCACTGAAAAGTAGATGCTGACACTCAAAATGTGGGACACATTATCAGTCATGAAGGTGCAAGCTCAGAACACTATGGAAACCAGTGAAGATTAATTTTGCTTAAACATCTCAGACTATTTTATGAATTTCTGCTTAAATGTCTGAGCCTAGAATACCTTCTCTGTGTGGATAGCACCTTCTCTGCCTGGAGCAAAGCAATTTTAAGGGATAAAATGATGAATGTCCCTCATAATGTGGGACAGTTGAGAGGTCCAGTATAATAATCTCCCAACGCCGTTCCATTTTCCTGTTAAACACAAAACTCCCACCTCCTTTCTATCTGGGAGCCAGTTACAAACCCGCAGCACAATCGTTGTTATGCTGCAGCAAAATCCAACCTTGCTCCAGCTGTAATTTCACTAGCAAAACCCGGACTGTTGAGCTGACTCAGGGGTCAGGCTGCAGGGCTCAAGCCCCCCCTCTGAAAATTACTACTGAATGCCCCCAGACCCCCTGAGGCCTTGACCTATTAAGTACCCCCACCCCACTCACTCAAAATATAAATTACCCCCCTGCACAAAGCAATACTCTCCTGCTGCCAGATGTCACTGATAATCAAAAGGACCCTGGGAGCCTTATGTATTTCTTTTTTGGTATTCCCCACACCAAATGTTTGCCAAACCCCTAACCTTAAAAAGAGCAGCATGTTTGAGAAGGACGAAATTCTGTGCTGCGAATCAGTGTCGGGCGCCACACATTGAACACCTGCCTGCCCACACTGCCCAGCTCTCAGTCTCCTCACACCCAGTTTCACGGTCACTATAGAAATTCCTTTGATGCCTCTCAGTGCTTAAAAAAACATTCCATACACTTCAGGGGTTTGGGAACCATGGAAGCGATAACTTAGGTATACTGTTAGCCAAATTTAACAGAACTTAAGAACTATCGACTCTTTCATTTTAAGAGTAGAACTGAGCACTATATTATGCAAATAAAAGCTATGTACTCATCTCTACAAGAACTTGCTTTACAAAAAGGCATTGAGAAATCCACATAATCCAAGGAAACTAGAACAAAATGTACTTCTCCAGTTCTTTGCAACACTTAAACTAAGGGGTCTTCATGCAGTTTGTGGCACGTTGCTCCTGTCCTGAGCTGTCACTTTAAGAGCCAGCATGGTTATTATTATAAACCACAAATACGTCTTGATCTCCCTCGAGCTCGACGGTGAGCCACAGTTCTGCGTTTGGGAGAGTACTGTCCCGAGGAGGCAGCTGGGTGTGGGATGCTTCTGCTGTAGATGGTGTGATGGTGGCAGAACTGGGGGGTTCACCGCTCTACTGTACATGTGTACCAGTTTTTCCCATAGTTAGCTGAGGGACCCAGGCACCCCCCTGCAGTAGGCAGTCAGTCACAGGATAGTAGTGTAAACTGAGGCTCCTTCCCGGCTTCTTATCACTGATGGCTAGGGAAAGAGGCTGAGCAGGAAGGTGAAAACAGTGCCAACAGGCTTTCCATTCCCGTCTCAAACTTTTCATCTGTTGCATAGAAGGAAAAGTAGAAACTAGTTCCCAGAAATGTGGAAGGCTGTTGGGGGTCGGGGATAGATCACTTCAATTATCTGATTGTGCTCACTGAAGCAGCTCTCTCCCTTTCAACTGTACTGCACTGCATTTTCAGTTGCTGTCATAGACAGCTGCAGCATTCATTGGTGAACTGTGGCCGCGCTTGCAAACACAGTGGGGGAATTGGAAGACAGGGTGCCACACCTCCAGAAAATCGGATGATGGCACTATGTTTCTTGCACATGCATGCAAGCAAACATAAAAAATGAACGTGGTGAATATTTCTAGGTTCCTTTATTGTTTGCTCACTTGCAGGTTTTGGGTAAGAGCTTAAATTTCATACCGACATGCAGAAATGATCCATTTGAACTTTTTGTTGACATTAAAAAAATCATCCGTAAGCTCAACTTAAAAGCCCTTTTTGCAAAAAGAAATTAAAACAGGGAGACATTATCAGATGTGAATGTGGGAGTACCAAATGAAAACACAGATCATGTTTCTCAACCTAGTGTGTCACCTATGTGGACAGTCTTCAAAAAGCCCTGCAGATTTGTGCCTGGTTACACACCTGCTGTACTGACTTTTGAAAGGGTGGTACTAACTGAGGTTGAACAACTATGACAACAGAATAATGACTTATGCTTTATGAACATTTCAAAAGTACAAATGACAGCATTGCATGAGTTACAGCTTAATCCACATATTATTATTAAGCCAGCCGACAAAGACATCTCAGTAGTGGTTATGGATACTGAATGCTATAAGGAAGAAATCTATAGGCAGTTAGCCAATACTTATTTTTATGCAAGTTTAAAGAGGGGCCCTACTAGGGAGTATAAAGCTCAGACTGATGCCCTTTTGAGAGTATCCATGGAGGAAGGGGTAATTACAAGGGAGGCTTATGAGTTTTTATTGTTTGATAACCTGGTAAAGCAAACAAAATGTATCTTATCAAAGATCCATAAGTCCCTCACCAGTCCCCCAGGATGCCCTATTGTATAAGTGTTAGGTTCTTTAACAGAACCCCTCTCACAATTTGTGAACAGTCACATTAATTTCCTAGTGCCCTCTTTACAGTCTTATATTAGAGACACCACTGAGATCTTGGGTGTTCTGGGGGATTTGGAACTGGAACCTCACTGGTTACAAGTAGCCCTCAATGTAGAGGCACTGTATTCCAATGTGCCACACATTGGGGGGCTAGTTGCCATTAGGTACTGGTTGGACCTTATGTTTATTTATTTATTTATTTATTTTATTTATTCAATTTTGGTAACCGGGTAGACCCACTAAGCCCCAAAGGTCCCTTTTTCAGGGGTGACCTGGAATTAGTTACAGAAGGAAACAAGTACAAATGATGGAACAAGGACACAGTACATCACAGTGATACAAGTATGATAGTGGAGCAAGGACAGAGTACATCATAACAATAGGGAATGTTCAAAAACAGTGCTAACATAGTGCCGAAGTTAGTTACAGGTGATGCCAATTACACTAAAGTAATGGGGTAGCAGTGCTACACACTGGAGAGAATGAATTGTCTAAGAGTCATTGGTAGCAGTGCAGGTAAGACAGTTAGTTATGGTGCACCCATGTCCCACTTGATCCATTTTTGACCTTTTAACTAGGACTTGTATCTCCTTCTGTCCCCAAGTAATGTCTCCCCATTCCAACCCCCTGTCTTTGTCCTTCCCGCCATGCCCTACTGCTTCACTCACTCTCAAGGCTCCTGCAAACATCACCAAGTAAATCATGTGAAATAATAGTGCCTCATCCTTGGATCTGTAAATTGCTGGAAGCACCACCTTTAATTTTGCTAGCCAGTGGTCTGCTATAGGCTGTCTTCCATCCCTGGGTCTTTGCTGCAACCTCCTCCACCCTTGCATTATTCTACATATCAACATTGACTTCGTAGGGTCCTTCCTTCTCCTTAGGAT
This sequence comes from Neoceratodus forsteri, assembly GCA_016271365.2. Classification (NCBI taxonomy): domain Eukaryota; kingdom Metazoa; phylum Chordata; order Ceratodontiformes; family Ceratodontidae; genus Neoceratodus; species Neoceratodus forsteri. The sequence continues at coordinate 1,059,215,437 of CM028132.1, read as the reverse complement.
ACAAACTACATTAAACCCTGCTAGGAAAACCCCCATCGTGGTGTGGGTCATACCTCTCTGCCATTGGTCCACTGTAAACTTTCCTAACTGTTCCTCCATAAGTGGCCCACTTACCTCAATGTGGTGTGTTGCTCTGAATGTTTGCAACACCCGCCAGTCCCCTTCATAGGCCCTCAAGGGCCGTGGTGCCCATGAGTTGTGAAACAGCATTTCCGCTCCCTCTTGCCAGTGTCCCAGATGTTCATTGGTATGTGTGTTTTCTGTTCCTCTGCTGCTGCTGCCAGCATCCAGAAACGATCCAGCTGCAGACGGGAAAGGCTGTAAGCTAGGGTATTTTCTACATCTTCTATGTGTTTGGCCCTGAATGACATGTTCAATTGTAAAGCTCTTAAAACCAGCTGTCTCAACACCACCATGACCGTTTCGGATCTGGCTCCCCTGTTGTTTAAAACCTCCACCACAGATTTGTTGTCACACCAGAATGTGACCTTCTGATTCCTTAATTCTTCCCCCCATACCAGGGTGCATGCCCAAATGGGTATGATTTCTAACAGCATGATGTCCCTTACCTTTCTGTTTCTCACCCAGTGGCTTGGCCAAGGCTCAGAGAACCATTTTCCCTTCAAATAGCCCCCCATACCAAACCCCCCCGCAGCATCTGTATACAGCTCAAGATCTGTGTTGTAAACCCAATCATCCTGCCAAAATGAGGAACCGTTATAGCTGCTGAGGAATTCTTCCCATACTTTAAAATCTTCTTTTACTCCCCTTGTGATATCCACCCAGTGGTGTGGTCTGGTTACCCCAGCAGTGGCCCTCACCAACCGTTTGGTGAACATCCTCCCTGGCCCAATGGCCCTACAAGCAGAGTTCAAATATCCCATTACTTGCTGTACCTGCCTCAATTGCACCCGACTTCTGCCCGTATGTACCTGAATCAGCTCTCTAAGTTGTGATACCTTGTTATCAGGCAACCTAAAGACCTCTTTTTGTGCATCTATCTCTATCCCCAAGAATTCCAGAACCTTACTGGGTCCTTCCGTTTCTTCTGGTGCCATTGGTCCCCCCAGTTCTCTGCACAGGTTCTGGAAGCTAGTCAGCATATTTTTTGACTCCATCCATCCACTGCCTATTAACAGGAAGTCATCCAGGTAATGTATAGCCGCTCTGTAACCCATCTGCTCCTAAAATATCCACTGCAAACAGGTACTGAAAGCTTCAAATGTGGCACAAGCTATATAATAACCCATGGGCATGGCCTTGTCAAAAAAGTACTGGCCCCCTATCTTGAAGCCCAATAGATCCCAATTTCCTGCCTAAATGGTAGCAATCAGAAGGCAGGCTCTATGTCTGTCTTGGCCATCCATGCATCTGGTGTCACCCTAATGATCTGCACGGTCTCTTCTAGTGTTGCATAAGTGACTCTGCTGTGTTCCTCCCCAATAAAATCATTCACTGAGTCCCCTTCTGGAAATGACATGTGGTGAATCACCCTGCATTCCCCTTCCTGTTTCTTAGGAACCAAGCCAAGAGATGAGATCCTCGTATTCGGTAATGGGGGTGGTGGGGTATGGTCCTTCTACTCTCCCCTCCGCTTTTTCTTTCTTTATCTTTGTCTTCAAAATTTCTTCCTTCCCCTTAACCGACCCCAAGTTGTTAGCCTCTCTTGCCCATCTTGGGCCTTCGCGTCACAGCGGGAAACCAGTTTTAAAACCTCTTTTTAATGTTTCCGCCATCTCTCTATCTGGGTAACCTTTTAACCACCTCGCCCACAACTCTATTTTGATAGGGGTTTTTGCATCTGAAATTGTTCCCCTAATCCACCACCCCAGACTCCCTCCCATCTCTTTAATTGTTCAGTAAGCTTGATTCCTCCTACCCCCATATCCTCTGCCTCTCATCCCTCTATTCCATGGCTGTCCTCTAAAGCCACTGCCTTCCCAAAAGGGCTGTTGGCCTGTACCTTGCCCCCCCTCCCCATGGGCCCCTTTTGCCCAGGTAGTCCTGCATTTGCGTGCAGGATGTGCCCCTCCACACTTTGAGCAGGAATGTCGGAACCAACATTGCAGCCAGGTACAGGATGCCTTGTTATAGCCCCAGCTGCATTTTTGGGGTACTCCCCCCCTTTTTCCTGTTTCTCCCTCTGGTGTGGATTGATCAGCTACATAGTCCATCCACAAATCTAACTGCTTCGTATCCCACCTCACATCCTCATAGGTTGCCATCCTTTGCCGAAAAAATTCATCATAATATATCCGGCCTACCCCTTCTTTTGCCTTCACTCTTCTAATGATCAGTGAGTACATAATGAGAGGGATACCCAACTCTGGTTTCTTTTCCTGCTCTATAGCCGAATATGTGGTGAAACTCACAAACCACCCATCCCACGTCTTCCCTCTTGTAAGTTTGTCCTCTTCTTTTTTACCCAGCAAAACTACCACTGCTGCCATCTCACGCTTCCCAATACTCTCCGCTTCCTCATACTTTGCTGCAGCCTCACTACTGACTAAGGCAAAAATGTCTACATACTCCCCTTTCCATATCTTTTCCTTTGTTGCCAGAGGTACATGCTCCACTATTCTCATTCCTGGGGCTCCTATCTCCCTAGTACCTCTTCTCGTGCTCTCTGCCACCTTTTCCACCTCTCCTGCTGTTTCTCTCTCTGACCTGATCTCTGCCAGTACCGATTCCATCAGCCCTAACCCCCCTGTCCCCAGTGTCATAATAATCTGTCCTATGTATTCTCTAATGCTGCTCCCAACTGTGCCTGATACGTTACCTGCGGGTCTGTCCGCTTCTTGTGGCCTGTTATCCTTGAGAGCCCCTGGCCTGGGTTCCTGCAGCTGGACCGCTGGTTATGGCATTGTATGCAAGGGAACTCCTGTATTTGGGGGGTCCATTCTGGGTTCGAGTGGTGGTGGCACCACCTGCTCTTGTGGAGTTACTAATGGTTCCAGTACACATGGCAGCAGTTTTACTGGGCTGGCCGCTCGGGGAGGAGCCACCATTGGCTGTTGCAGTCTCCTTGGACTGGGCGCCCTCCCTGCTGGCACTTCCCACCGCCCCCTTTTCCTTTTCCTGCCTTCCGTTTCTCCCTGGATCTCCTCAGTTCCTCCCCTTCTACCAGCTGCCACATCTTGTTGGCCTTTTCTGCAAGCTCCACGATGGCCTTGAAAGCATCTTCTTTTGAGGGCCTGTTTCTCTTTGGTGCCATCTCCTTTCTTGCCTGCATAAAGCTGTGAATAGATTGAAAATTTTTCTTTATTATTACATACTGTATGCTTGATTTTCTTGGCTTGCTTCTCTCAGCTACCCCCACTCCTGTCATTCCCCATCGAGCCAGAGGCACCTGATGTTGCTACTCGTGACCCCATTTGGTCTTTTATTTATTTATTTATTTATTTTTTATATATAACCAAGTACTCCCCCAGTGATAAACCACCCTGTCCCCCACTTCCCTCTCACCGGAGAATGGCATTATCCTCAGTCACAGCCCCTAAGAATCTGCCCTGAGCCACCTGGCTTTTCTGGCCTTATTATTCTCCTCTCTGCACCTCCACCCCTTCCTTTTTTTGACATGCCAACCACTCCAAACTAAGACCCCCAGGCTTTACATTATTATATATAAAAATATTTTTCCCAGCATCCGCCACTGCACCACATGGCCTTTTAGGCCTATCCCTACTCCATGTTGTGCCCCCAAGGCCTCCTGCCATACCCCCTGCCTTCCCACCCCCAAACCTCTGCCATCACCCCCACGTGGCCTCCTAGGCCTAACATTCTCCCCCTCATGTGCCCAAAAGGCCTCAGGTCTCACTGCCTGTTACACTCCATCTCACAACTGGTAATGCCATGCCAGACTTGACAACCCCCCAGAACAATTCCCGTATCTGTTTAAATCAGGGGCTTTTCAGCCTTTCAGCTTGCTGTTCCCCTGTTGTCCTAGCAATGAACTGTGGGCTTCTTACGTTGCACCCCCTGATTCCTTCTTGGTTCCTTTTACCCATGCGGAGTGACATCAGACGCCACCCCCCAATGCCAGAGTGTCTGCAGCTCCTTCAAACAGCAAGATTCACCATAAAAAACCTTAGTCGCTATGGAAAGTGATCTGTCTCTATTCGGCCTGGAAATAAAAAAACCCTCAATTTCCAGATGCTTGTCATCTCCCAGAGAATGTAGATACTCCCCTTGCACACCCTAAAGCCTTCTCCTTGCTCTGAAACAAAATGCTCTCCCATGCTGGCTGGTCCTCGGTCTTCCTCCTGCCCCCCCACCATGCGGTGTGACATCAGATGCCACCGCCATTGCTCCTGCTTCAAAGCCGGCCTAGCTGCCTGTGGCTTCTTCTCTTGCTTCTGGGGCCTGCCACCTCATTTTTCTATATGAGGCTGAGCTCCGCTTTGTCCTTTTTTTTTTTTTTTATATGCCTCCTCGCTTTCTTGCACATTGCTCACGCCATCCTCCTATAATGCCACAGCCAGAAAACTCCAGGTCCAATTCTCAATCAACACTTCCCTGCCTCAAGGGATACAAGAATAAACTCCCCATCATCTGCTCAAATACTGGACATTTTCTACTAATTAAGCTCCTACAGCCACCTAGCCCCTTCGATTCCAGGCTCAATAGGGATTATTTAGCTACCCACCATCATTGCCCGAGATCTACCCAAACCTTTTTGTTCCTCTATTCCTTAAGGAAAACAGCACCACAGCTTTTTCCTCACAGGGAACCCCACTAACACATTATACGCGTAGCTTCGCTCTCACTTCTCCTCACTTCCCTTCGTGGGTTCATTAAAGGACCCCATTTGTACTATTTGGCTCCTCACAAAGCCCTCGGCCCACTTCTTGCCCCATGCCTCTTCTGCTGGGCCCAAAACTCCCTGCCATAACTTCCTTCATTTTTGCACAGCCTCCTACAATTTTTGCCACCATGTAGCACCACATCGCAAAGGAGGTTTAAAACTTCAAAACCAGGTTCCACTCAGCATTTTGTAAAACTACCACCAGTTTACAGAAACTTTGCAACAAAATTCATACCACATACCAGCTTCATTGAAAACACATTCCCCCAACAAGTAATAACAACTTTTTTTTTTTTTAACTTCATTCCTGGCTAAACCTAGCTGTATGGTGTTCTTACCTGCTATAAGCTAGTGCACAAACCTCTGCTCCAATGCCAATCTGATGTGCTGTAGTTTCAATATAAAACAAAATTTCAGCAAAAGTGGCTGAATCAGCTCTGTGCAAGCCTTCTTGCACCCCCTTTAGCCCCTCCCCTTCCTGCAGCCTGTCCATTGTCCTGGCTCTCAGTCCCTCCCCTACATTTCCCCCTCCCTCCTGAGCAAACCACTTCCAACAACACTAAGGGGGGAAGGGTGCACCAGGACAACATGGTTTGCCCCTTAAAGGACAAACTCCATTATGTGATATGCATACCTGTGAGAGTAAGATACACATGGAAGTAAAAATAAGCTGGCAGTTCTGATGTGCAGCATATTTGGACCTCCATGGAGAATGTTTTAATACATATATTTGTAAATTCATGGTTTGAGTTTATTTGTGTACATGTGTGAGTGAGTTGTCTTTCCCCTATGTTTCCTATTCCCTTCCCCATCCCTCCCTCCTCCCACTTCTTCCTTCCCTTCCCTCCTCCCGTCCCTCCCCTCCCCTCCATCCTTTCCCCTTCCTCTTCCCCACCCCTCCCTTTCCCTCCTTTCCCCCTTTCCCTGACTTTATCCTTTCCCTTTCCTTTTCCTCCCCTTTTTTGTTTATTTGTATTCCTGTTGTTCATTTATTTATTTAGTTTTTATTCCCACACAATACAAAATACAAATTATAACTATACAAGCAGTGGGAGTTTTTGCACCTGATAACTCCTGGTCTATAACAGTGACCTCATTAAGTTCCAATGATATATGTCGTTTAAGATTGGATTGATGGTTGCAATCAATCCATTTAAGTTTAATACACATAAATAGGTTTGTTTGTTTTTTGGTGTGCACAGTTTTAAATTGGGATTTATTTTACACTGATGTTTTAAGTTTGTTTACCTTATATATATTATAAGAGCAGCTTAGCCACGTATTAAATTCTATGACAATGATTTAGCTGTAATATATGTACTGTGTCTTTAAATCTGTACTTTTATAAGGTAAGTAATGACACCTGTGGGAATACTTCCTGATGACACTTTAGCGAAACTGTTCAAAGTTCAGTGGGACTCTGCCTTCTCCTCCCAGCTTGTGCTATTAGCACTTGGGTGGGTGCACTATTATTGTTTGCCTTCAATAAGATGGCTTTTTTCAATGTGAATTTGCATGGTCTCGGTTTGTGGTGAGTGGTGAGTAGTGCTGGACTTTCAGAGATTCTAGTATATGTGTGTGTGTGTGTGTCCTATAAGCACACTCTGCTGCAGGGCTGCTATTTTTGAGAAAGCCTTATAATTATTTAGCCTCCCAAGCCCTTAAAAGGGCTTTTAACTTTTCTGTATTATGCTGTCCTGGTGAGGGTTCCTAAAACTACATTTCACTAGCTATTAAAGGGATTGTGTACAGGTACTGATTTTAAGCCCTTAAAAGGACTTTTCTCTTTGTGCTGCCTGCTGCTCCAATGATCGATTCAACTTCTACGCACAATGACTTCTGATAGGCTGAACAGAGCTCAACAGAACACTTTGTTGGTAGGGATCTGTATCCAGCAGTAGCCAATCAATGCTTCCACTTCAGACTGAAATCTGATGATTAGTGATAGCCTAGTTATATGGCACAAGCTGCGCAACTGAGACAGCATGATTCTCAGTGCACAAACATTATGGTCCCACAACAACATCTCTACCATGCTGATTCTTCCTGGTCCTGGCTACTTTGCTTCACCTAAGGGTAAGTGCTCTCATGAACATAATCAAAAGATGCTGCACCATCCCAATGGTAGAGACACTCAGGGAGGGGGTGGGCCAGGGAAAGACAGAAAAAAAGGGAGGAGGAGAGGAGAAAAAAATTAAACTTCAGTAGTACTGATGCCTTAGGTGTCCAAGTGGGCAGGCACTGAGGAGCTGTAGGCATCTTTAGATAAAAATGCCTGCCATGGAGCACCTAATGTATAGGAATTGTGACCCTGGCAGTGTCTCCTCCTAGTTGTAATGGTGTCTCCTTCCAGTTTTGTCAGTACATCCCACTGTATTCTCAGGTACACGTTTCATCATAGCTTGTTATGTCCCATCCAAGTTGCTCCAGTGTCTACTCCCAGTTATATCAGTATCAGTTGCAGTAGTGACACCTCACAGTTATTCATTTTCTCCTGCCAGTTACATCAGTGTCTTTTATGGTCCCACTTACACCAGGTTTTTTTTTCCCCCTTCCTGCCACCCCTGGCTGGCCACTCCTTCGGGTCTTCTCATTGTCCCGGATAACATGCTCTTCCTCCTCACCCCCAGCTACCACTCACCTCATATCATGCCCCTCCCAGGTAACCTGGCATATCCCTTCACTAGATGAGTCCCTCTGCTCTGAGGGGGAAGAGACCAGTGGGGTTGGGCCAGCACATCTGTACTGGCCCAGGGGTGTCACTGAGGTGGCAGTTCCGGTTAGGAGGTCTGGTGGCAGTCAGGGTACTGGAGAGAGCATCATCCGGTCAACCAGGGCAGTTTTTCCTGGTTTTCTCCCCGGGGAGTGATGTGCCACTGATGTCAAGGCACACACTGATGTCCGTCACTCCCCCTGTGCTTCCATCTCAGGTGTCTGTGCTGTGCCCCCGATCTCCACCAGGGGCCAGCATGCACTGAGATGCATCCCCACCCTCCACCCGGAGAAGGTGAACCATCCTGGGATGCTCATTTCCTTCTCCCCGGCCGGCCTTCCAGCGACCTGAGTCCATTCCCGAACCCGGGTTGCCAGCGTTGCAAGCGGAAATCCAACTGCTGTGCCGACAGGCCGGCTGAATTACACCAGTTTTTATTTACTAAATAAAAGAAAATAATCAGTCAATTCCACAGAAATATTTTCTCAATTAGCCACATTATTCCACCATACACAACAAAATTCCACAGTTTAAGGTGGAATTTTACAAAATTATCTTCAATTTTTATAAAGACTCAAATTACTTTCTGTTTCTTTCTTTTTTTTATTTATTTCAACAACAAAAAAAATTTACAGATAAGAGGTACACATATACTTTGTAATACCATAGACATAGTGACTTAGACAAATAGAAATGTGGCAGATATTATTGCAACACACAAAGAGCAGAACATTTTTATACTTGAGTTCCTTTTGGTTCCTATCAGTGATCTCTTGGTGGCTAAAGGAATGGGGATTTAAGATAGTTACCTATTAATTTTGTCTTTAAATGGTCTCCAGATAAGATCATACCTTTGTATATGTAAGTTGTGTAGTTTATGCATTTAAGTGCATGCACTTCAGTTAAGGCTCTGTGCCATGCTATATATTGTGGGGGATTCGTGTCTTTCCATGTAAGTAAAATTAGTTTGAAGGCCAAAGTTAGGCATATGTTAACAAAATGAGTTTGATATATCGTTAGGCCCTCAGCCTTCATGTCTACACAAAGGCATATAGGATTTTTATTAATAGTACAAGATATGGCTTCAGATATGAAGGCCAGAACTGAGTCCCACCACATATCTCATATGGGACATAATATGAGCATATGCTCCAATGTACCCATATTTGTCTAGCATCGGGGGCAGAAGGGTGAAATGGAAGTGATTATTTTATGTAAATAATGGGGAGTATAATATATTCTATGAAGAATATTAAACATAATTTGCTGTGATTTAATTGATTTAAAGCCCAATTGTGTAATATTAATAATGTTCCTCCAATTGTTCCAAGAGATAGGGGCATTTAGTTTTTGTGTCCATTTTAATTTCAATTCATTAGTCAGAGAGTTGCTTTTAAACTTAATGCATTGGTAAATTTGAGAAATCAATTTATACATGGTGGGGCGAGTAATGATTAATTCCATGTTGCTAATACAGTTGTCAGGGGGCTGTCTACTTCTCTGAATAAAGTCTCGAATTTGGAGATAGCAGTATAGATGGGAATTGGGAATATGGTAGGTATATTTCAACATACTGAAATCACAGATCACGTTTTGTCGAAAAAGTTGCCCCACTTCTACCAGTCGGCTAACATACCACTGTTTAAAGGTGTTTACTTGATTGGATGGGGGAAAACAGGGATTCAAGTATAAGGGTATACATTTTGAGAAAAAAGATTTGAAGCGCCTAGGAGGAAAAATTGTGTACCAGATATACAGTGTGGTTAAAGTACTCAGTGTAAGTTTATATGAGCTTAACTTAGGTGGACCAATATATAATAGATGTCTTAAGTGTTTAAGAGGGGTATGACTGGCTTCAATGCTATAAGTTGAATTTGATTGATCCTCCTTAAACCAATTTGATTGTACAGTGAGAATCATTGCATAATAATAATGTTTAAAATGAGGTTGGGCCAGTCCAGCATCCACATTACTTAAATACAGTTTTTCTAGTTTTAGACAGGGTCTTTTTCCTTTCCACAGTAATTTTTTAATTATGACTTCAATACCTTTAAAATAATTATCTTTCAGAATTATAGGTACAATTTGGAAAAAAATATGAATTTGGGAAGTATGGCCCTGTTGACCACATTCACACAACCTATTAACGAAAAGGGTAGGGTTTCCCAATGTGTTAACAGTTGTTTTGTTTCATCTATCAGATGGTCTAGATTTAGGGCTTGAAGTTAAGATAGATTGATATCTATTTTTACCCTGAGATATGTAATCTGGGTGGAGTGCTGTATATTGAAATTTGGGGGAGGGATGAAAGGATTTGAATGTTTGGGAGTTTTTATGACTTCAGTTTTGCCCCAATTGACTTTGTACCCTGCAACATTTCCAGATTGTGTTAAGTACAGTATATCTATAATGTAAGGGAAGCTATAGTTTAAATCTATGGTATAAAATAAAGTATCATTGGCATAGAGGCTTATACGATGCTCATGGTTATTAATCATGGAGCTCTTAATGTGTGCAGATGTTCGTGTTGCGATGGCCATCTGTTCAATGGATAATGCAAAGATAAGAGGAGAGAGAGGGCAGCCCTGTCGGGTACCTCTTTGTAACTGAATGTTCTGTGTGAGATCTAAATTAGTTCTAACCCTGGCCACCAGGCCCAAGTAGAACACATCCACCCAGTTGGTGAAATATGGTCCAAAACCATATTTTCTCATGATATATTTAATATACATCCATTCCACTTGATCAAAAGCTTTCTCTGTATTGACACACATCAAAAATAAATCCGCATTCAGGTTAGTGTCTAATATATTTATGATCTGTCGAATATTAGTTCTTAAAGATCTACCTTTTATGAATCCATTTTGATCAGTATGTATGAGGGTGGGAAACATTGTCTCAAGCCTGGTGGCCAGGATTTTTGCCAACACTTTTGCATCAGAATTTATAAGCTCTATGGGATGGTAAGATGAGGGAAGTAATGAGTTTTTATCTTTTTTTTTTTAAACAAAAGTATCTTGGCTTCCTTGAATGAAGGGGTGAGTGATTGCTTATCAAACATAGAATTGATGACTTGCTTAAGATGATACATTAATTTGTGAGAAAATAGCTTATAGAAGTCTACAGGAAGCCCGCTGAGGCCCAGTGCTTTACCGGAGGGCAGGGCTTTTATGGCAAGAGCAATTTCCTCTAGAGAAATGTCTTTGCCCATCATTTGTTTCTGGTCATCGGAAATGGTTGGGAAAAGAATACTGGACAAAAACTCAGATGGTGGAACATGATCATTGGGGTGATCGGTAGAGTATAAATCTTGATAATATTTAAAGAACACACTTTTACTTTCCTTCTGGGAACTATGGATTACATCTGTAACATCAAGTATTTGTGTAATCAAGTTTTTTTGTAGCACCAACCTTATCTGCCAGGCCATAAGTTTTTCTGACCTGTCTCCTTTTATATAATAATGGCTTCAGGTGAATAGAACAAGTCTCTCTACCTGCTCAGCCATCTGCTGGGAATATTGATTTCATAAGGCAGTCAATTTAAGCAACATTTCTGTTTGATTTTCTTTCATGTGAGACTGTTCTAATTCATTAATGTATTTTTCAAGTTCCATAAATCTGTATTTTCTAGTTTTATTCTATTTAGCTGTATACGAAATTATGCACTCATGAATATAAGCCTTAAAAGTTTCCCAAATATTAATAACATTTGTATCTGAGGTTATATTAATTTCAAAGAAGAAGTCAATCTTTTTCTTACTGAATTGTATAAAAGTGGCTTCTTTAAGAAGTATTGGATCAAAGGAAAACAAAATTGTTTAAGCATGATCAGGAATTTGTAAACATAATTGGACTGATGAATGGTCTGATATTAAAATATTATATTTAATCTCTGCTACTAGAGACTGCATACTACATGATATTAAACAGAAATCTATTCATGAATAAGTTTGATGTGGGCATGAGAAGAGTGGATAATGTTGCTCCTGTGGAAATGTTTTATACCATATTTCAACTAGATTATAAGCATCCATTGACTGTATTATTTTTGCCATGGCTGCATTACATATGTCTGCATGAAAGCCTGATCGATCAAGGGTTGAGTTGAGAACTTGATTAAAATCTCCACCTATTATGTATGGGGCAGGAAAATTAGCAAGTTCCAGAAAGAAATGTGTACAAAACTTGGGAAAATTGTCATTGGGGCCATAAACATTACCAGTGGTATAGTTTTGGCCATTTAAGAATATTTAATAAATAATATATCACCCATTAGAATCAAGCTTAGATTTGTCCATTTTCAGAGCAAGGGATTTTTTAAAGAAAATGACAACACCGCGTGATAAATTTGTATACGGGGCATTCAGCCTATTGCCCCATCAGTTAGCAAAAAACTGAAAGTCCCAATGGTTTAGGTGGGATTCCTGGCTCAGTACACAATTGGCCCCTTTCTGATCAACAAATTCAATTGTTTTTTGCCTTGAGCCTATCTGCCATTCCTTTGACATTCCAAGAGAAGAGTTTCAAAAGAGGTGGTGCCATTTAACATAGAGAGCAATACCCCACTCCAAAAGATTAGGATTAAGCCAGTCATAATAATGTAGGGACCAGAAAGCAAAACTTACTTGCTTTTTATTAATCCTATTGTGAGTCACTTCTAAACACACATCTTGTATAGTTAGAAATGTAAATCTAGAATATGTACCTCCCTCAGTAAAAAACAAAAGTTTTTTCTACCAACCTCCCTGCACCCTCCCTTCTATATCCCCAGTAAAAGAGGTGCTCCTAGGACCCCGGTGTATACCCTATTGTCAAACCACACGGTTATTTCCAGGTCATATATTACTAAGGCCAAATAGTTTAAAAATAAGAGCTTGTTAGTTGTATACATATTATCTAAGGTATAAAGGGTATCTATAATGGTATAGATTAGCCTGATCTGTGAACTACAGAAGTTATATATGTTACTAATTGATAACAAATTGGTGGGCCAGACCATTGGTGCTATGGTATCACATGGAGCAAATGAAACAAAAATCCAACTTCAAAACATTAGTAATAATTCCCCACCTTGCCCCCTTCCCCTCTTAACTCCTTGTCTCAATGTCCAAGTTTAGTAGCTAGCGAGCAGCATCCTTACAGTCTCTTACTTCAGTCAGCAACTTTTTAGCCATCACCCCCCCCCCATTGGAGAGGAGTAGTGGAGATGGAGAAGATAGTGAGGAGGAAAAAGCAAGATATTTTATTGAAATTTAGATTACTCAGTTTCTTTCTTTCTTTCTCCATTATACTTTCTCCTTCCACCTCCTTTTACTCCATCCACACAAATAATCTGCTCCATTCCTCCCCATCGCTACCCCCCACCCTTTCAAAACTTTTCAGAGCCTGTAGATTTGTGAAGCAAACAAGTATGGGTTATTCTTGATGCCCTTCAGGTGGCATGCTTCAAACAACTAGTTTTGGAACCTACTCATGAGGGAGCAATCTTAGACCTCGTACTCTCAAATGGGGACAGTGAGAGGATCTCAGATCTAGAAATGGGTAGCCATTTCGGAACAAGTGACCACCAAACAGTGTTCACAATAAACTCAGCTACAGAGTCAAGCCATATAAAAATGAGGATTCTGGACTTCAGGAGGGCTGACTTTGGCAAGATGGGAGAGTGCCTTAGAAAAGCACTAGCAAACAGGCTAAAAGGAGTGGTAGAGCAACAATGAGGAAATATCAGAACTGCCATCACAGAGGCAACAAGCCTTTGTGTGAAGCAAATAAACAAATCAAAATGAAAGAAAAAGCCACTATGGTTCTCAAAAGAGGTGGCGGTGAAGGTTAGGGAGAAAAAGATAGCATTTAGGAAGTATAAGGAAACACAGAAGGAGCAGGACAGAGAATTGTACCAGTTAAGGCAGAAGGAAACAGGGAGGGTATTCAGAATAGCAAAGGCGCAAACTGAGGAAAAGATAGCTAACTCGGTTAAGAAGGGGGATAAAACCTTTTATAGGTATATCAGGGAGCGTAGAAAGACAAAGGGAGGGATAGTGAGGCTGAATAGAATGGATGGTGGGTGGGCAGAGAATGGCAGTGAAAAAGCAGGGATACTGAATGAATACTTCTGTTCAGTATTCACAAAGAGGAAGTGGGAGGTGCCTAATCCAATTAACAGAAGCACTCTGGGGGGTCATCCCAGTCCTTTCACAGAAGAAAGGGTTCTGAAAGAACTCCTAAAACTGAAGGTGGACAAACCAACGGGGCCAGATGGAATTCACCCCAGAATTCTAAAAGAATTAAGCAGAGAACTAGTGACACCACTGACTACCCTTTTTAACAAATCATGAGAGGATGGTGTGGTACCTGAGGACAGCAAGAAGGTGGAGGTGATTCCCCTTCACAAAAGTGGGACCAAGAGAGAGGCAGGAAACTACAGACCTGTCAGTTTGACTTCTGTGGTAAGGAAAGTGATGGAATCATTTCTGAAGGAAAGAATTGTTGAGTACCTAGAGGTCAGTGGGGCACAGGACCCAAGGCAGCATGGATTCACAATGGGAAGGTCATGTCAGATGAATCTAATTGATTTCTTTGACTGGCTAACCAAAGTAACAGACCAGGGAGGGGCAGTGGACATGGCCTACCTGGACTTTAGCAAGGCATCTGACAAAGTCCCACACAAAAGGTTAGTGGTCAGATCAACCAGCCTGGGAGTGGGTCCCAGGGTGGTAGCCTGGGTAAAACATTGGCTGAACAACAGGACACAGAAGATAATTGTAAATGGAGTCCACTTTGAAGAAAGGGGGGTTACTAGTGGAGCACCGTAGGGTTCAGTACTGGGTCCAGTCCTTTTTAATGTCTTTATAAGTGACATTGCAGAGGGACTGGAAGGAAAAGTATGCCTCTTTGCAGATGACACAAAGATCTGCAACAGGGTTGATACACAAGGAGGTGTGGAAAGGATGAGAAGGGACTTGGCAAGGTTGGAGGAATGGTCAGAAGTATGGCAGCTTGGATTCAATGCAAAGAAGTGCAAAGTAATGCACCTGAGAAACAAAAACCCAGGGGAAGTTTTCACAATGGGGTGGAGGTAGTAACAACAACAAAAAAGGAAAGGGACCTGGGGGTAATCATATCAGATGACCTTAAGGTTGGCAAGCAATGTGATAAGGCGGTAGGGAGGTCTGGGAGGATACTGGGATGTGTAGGGAGAGGTATCACCAGCAGAAAACAAGAAGTTGCTATCCCCATGTACAGACAGTTGGTGAGACCCCATCTGGAGTACTGTTTCCAGTTCTGGAGACCCCATCTCCATAAGGACATAGACAGGATGGAGGCAGTTCAGAGAACGGCAACTAAAATGGTGCAGGGGCTGCAAGAGAAGCCATAAGAGGAGAGACTAAAGGAGCTTAATATGTATACCCTTGAGAATAGAAGGAAGAGGGGGGACATGATAGAAACATTTAAGTACCTCAGTGGAATCAACAAAGTCCAAGAGGGTAGCATCTTTCAGAAAAAGAGATGTGCAAGAACAAGGGGACACAATTTGAAGATAGGGGGGAACGGTTCAGGGGAAATGTGAGGAAGTATTTTTTCACAGAGAGGGTGGTGGATGCATGGAACAGTCTTCCTGAGGAGATTGTGGGATCTAAAACTGTGGGAGAATTCAAGAATGCATGGGACAGACATAAGGCAACTTTTGTGGGGGGTAGGAAGAAATAGGCTGTTGGTTAAATAGGATCAGCAGCTTATCCTCTAGGTAGGGAAATGGGCAGACTAGGTGGGCCACGCAGTCCTTATCTGCCATCAAAGTCTGTGTTTCTATGTTTCTACCAGCTGAGGTGGTGGTCAGAAAAAAAACATTACTGAGTTAATGCACAGCTAGGACAAATGAAGGGTCTTAATGGATATTCAGGAGAATAGCAATAAAGCAAGAAGCAAGTAAAGGGGAGGTGAAGGCAAGAACACATCTAAACAATAGGTCCTGGAATAGGAGAGGGTAAAAGGTCCAACTGGATGGACCAATGGTCTTTTTCTGACAACCTTGTCTGTGTTTCTATGTTTAATAAGTCATTTGACAATACCACTGTTTATTTCAGCTACCAACTCCTTTTTTACAGTCATTTAGACATTTAGCATTTTTAGCCATTTTTTTTTGTTTAAACTGACACCTGCTGATGGCTACATACCCATTTGCTCCCATCAATTGCCCACCCAGCAAGTCACTGCTGTCAACTAGCTGCAGCAACAGTCATGGACCTGCCAAATTCATTCTCTGGTAATTTGCTTCCAGTATAGATATTACAATGAAGCCTCCAGGTGAGCACCATTTGCCCACCAGATAACCCAATATGCCCAAGTGTTGTTAAAATCTCACCTCAGGTGACGCTGTTGTTTGAGTCCAATTCAATGTCACATATGTGCAAATTGTTAGGGAACAAATTTGGCAGGGATGTATTTGACCCCACAGGTAATTGTCCACAGTGACTTGTTGAGTAGGGAATTGATTGGACCAAATTCATGCATCCCCACCCCCAGGCTTAAAAAGCAGCAGCAAACAGTCACTAGTAAAATGAATAGCAAAATGATTTAAAAAAGTCAACTGGCTTAGTGGCTAATATTTCTTTTATTGAAAAATGCTTTACTAGAAAAAGCTGCTGAGTTGAGACTACCTCTTTACAGTAGTCTCATCCAGAAGGGTACAGTACATGGGAAAAAGTATCAAAAGGAGTACAATTGTACAAATGATAAAAAAGTGCAAAACAACAGCGTTACAGAACAGTAATTAAACAAGGTGCATAAAGACAGTATTGGATATTAGCATTAAAGAAAAGAAATGTGAAAAACACAGTTTTGCAGTGAGAATTTACAGCTGGCCAAGTAAATGGTTAAGAGCAAGTGCATAGGAGGTGCAGACCTGGAGCAGTGATGTCAGGGCATAGGGAAAGGAGGAAGAGTAGAGAGCAAGAGGAAGGCTTTATCAATTGCATTGAAGCTAGGAGGAGATGGTTGAGATTGTTGACAGGCCTGTTGAAGTACAGTATAAGCATGAGAGAAGCAGAACAAATAGGGCTTAATGGATTGAAAGGAGAATGAAAAGAGGAGCACAGAGCAGGAGTGAGCAGAGGAAGCAGGGGAGGTAACCAAACCACAATTTTGAGACAGGAGAGATGCAGTGGGAGAAGATTTATCCAGTTGGGGGAGGGAAAAGAAAGGGTAGAGTACAGGTAACAGTGATGGTGCAAGGATGACAGTCAAGGGCAAAGTAAAAGAAGGCGTGGAAGAGGAAAACTAGTCAGCTGACTATGGTGGATTTGGTAGCAGTGCTATATACCACATCAACATTTTTAAAAGGTGGGAAGAAGATTATCACAATTCTCATTAATATACTGGGAGGGAGAAGGATACATCCTTTGTTCCTTGAGCAAATGTCTGGTTTTGGGAGATCATTTTTGAGGAGAATGCCAGGTTTTGTGAGATGTTTTTTTGTAGGTGGTATCAATATGACAGAATTCAAGATGACAATCCAGCTGTACATCCAGGTATTTAATAGAAAAAACATCTTCCCATTAGGTGTCAAGGGTCATGAACACTGGGGAGAATGGATTCCAGTCAGATGTTGTCTGGTGCTAAAGGTCATGGATGTGGTGTTTTTGTCATTCAGGCTAAGCTGGCTGGCACAGAACCATTTCTGTACATGAAGTTACTTCAGAGTTGTGCAGCTAGAGTTTGGGTAGGAGGAACACAAGCAAAGCATGAGAGTGGATGTACAGTATCAGGCGTCATAGGCCTTTAGGATGTCATTCAGGAAAATAGGGAACAATACAAAGCCAAGGATAGCACCTTAATGAACTTTTCTAGACCAGGTTGGGAGCAGTGGTAAGAGGCAGCCCCTTACAAGGTTGGCCTGTGACCTGTCCATCAGGTAGGAGTTGAACCATTTGACTGAGAAATCAGATAATCTGAAATCAGAAAGATTGTCCAGTAGAAGGGGATGGGAAACAGTTCTTTTTTCAATCTATACTTTTTATCTTTAACAGCTGACCTGCCCTCATGTGGACCGGCCTCTCCAGCCAAGTCATTCGACATCACTGGATCTTATCTCACTCTAGAGGACCTCTGCCAGAAAATCTATTTGGAGATACCAAGTTACTGATGTGGGGAAGGTGGGGTATAGGGCCATTATCCAGCTCTAGTCATAGGTTTTTCCTCCCTTTACTCCCATGGAGCAACATTTGTACAAAGACACACCCTGCATGCTCGGCATCTACAAAAATGCCCTCTGATTCTGAGTGTGGGAACCCATTCCATGTGATCTCACTGCACTGCCACTCAGATACCTTCTTAGGTGGTAGCTGACCAGTGGGATGTGTTAGGCCTCTCCTCAAGGGAGTAGCACCATAAAAGGGATGTTAAATATTCCTTGCCCCAGCAAGCCCCCTATTGACTTAAATCTGTTCTAGTACTTGTGATCATGAGTGGAACAAGTGGTAACATTATACTCTGCTACTGGGATTGCTGGGAATCCATTCTTAAGGCATAACCCAGGTTATTGAAGATTACAGTGATGATATGCCCCATCCATCTTCTTCTGGGATTTCTCAGTGAGATTCAGTAGAAATATCACAGTGGCACAAGACTGCCTGAAAACAGAATGGTAAGGGCTAAAGAAGGGAGAGGAGTCTAGAAAAGGTGGGTGGGGTCGAGAAAGCACCAGATGTTCTTGGGGCATTGTCATGCAGGAAGAAGGGAAACAGGGCAATGCTTTTCTGGAGTCTGGATGGTACTACATGCAAGATGGGAGGATAAGTTTGCTCCTCTCTTTAGCTTCTGGGACTAAGCCCATGGAGATTGAGAGGTTATGGAGATTGAAGTCAAGTCTACTGGAGCTGTTGCCTCTGGAAGATTTGAGAGATTACAGAGTAGAGACAGTAGCTGAACAAGACACATGGGAGAAGAAAAGTGACGGAGAAGAATAAGAAGGTGTAGTAGAAGAAGATGTTGAGTCATTGCAGGAGTAAGTGGAGGAGAGTCAACACTGGTGTCCACCATTAAAACACTGCTGTGGTGCTGCACCATCTCTCATTGTTGCCCAATGGTGAGGTCAGGTGAGGGAGAGGGCACTAGTGGAGTGCCTCAAGGATCAGTCTTGGGTCTGGTCCTCTTTAATATGTTCATTAGTGACATTTGCAAGGGCTTTCAAAGCAAAATTGCTGTCTTGGCAGGTGATACTAATCCAGGCAGTAGGGTTGACAGCACTGAGCTGGTGAAGGACCTGCAGAAAGACCTGAAGAAGTTGAAGAGATGTTCCAATGTTTGGCAGCTGAAGTTCAATGCAAAAAAAAAATGTAAGGTGATGCATCTGGGAAAAGGGAACCAAAGGGCAGAATAGTGGCTTAATTGGGTCCAACTCAGCACCTCACATGAGGAAAGATATATAGGGATCATCATATGTGACACCCTAGAGCATTCACACCAATGCAACAAAGCTCACAGCAAAGCAAATAAAATGCTGGGGTGTATAGGGAGAGGATTTTACGGTAGGGAAAAGGATTTGATCCACCTGCTGTACAGGTCCCTGGTGAGACCTCATCTGGATTATTGTGTCTAGTACTGGGGCTTTCACCTTAGGAAGGACAAGGATAGGCTGGAGGCTATGCAAAGAAGGGTGACCAAAATTGTTGCAGTTATCCAGGGGCTCTTATACGAGGAGCACCTAAGGACATTGAATATGTACTCTCTGGAGATCAGAAGGCAGAGAGGATATATAATTGAGACATTCAAGTTCCTGAGAGACATTAATAAGATGCCCTACTCTGAACTTTTTAAAAGAATTGAAGTCTGAGCCAATAGGGGACATGAATGGAAGATACGGGGTGGAAGCTTCAAGAAGTATCTGAGGAAATACAATTTCACAGAAAGAGTCATTGAGCTATGGAACAGACTGCCTGCAGAGCTGGTGGGAACAAAAACCATAGCTTTCAAGAAGGGGTGAGACAGAGTAAGAGCTCACCTAGGTACCGAGGATGCTGAAATTGGGCAGGCTGGCTAGGTATCAGGACCCATAGAAGGTCTTGGTAACCCTTGGGCAGACTTGATGGACCTATGGTCTCCTGCCATCATCTTCTATGTTTTTTATGTAAGTGGAAATGCTGCAGCAGGTAATCTGCCATCTCTAATGGAAGAGAAGATCTTCTGGGATGGTCAATCCTCAGCCTCCTTCTCCTTGCTGGTCCTCCAGATGAACTTGGCTTGGAGCTTGAGCCCAGATCACCCAACGTAGCAAGCAGCAACACAGACCCAACTGAAAGACATTATTAAAAAAAATGTTTGTTTTATTCCTCAGTAACCAGTTAAGACCCATTAAGGACAAGTGCCTGTTTTCATGGGTAACCTGGAAGCACTGGGGAGGTTAAGTGACTTGCTTAGAGTCACACAGAATGCAAGGGGATGTTGTGGCAGTCAAACCGAGGTCTGCAGGACGTACCAAGCTCATTCACAGCTCAAGACTCTGTCCTGTAGTCTATACTACCAGCCTGTATATTTGTTAAAAGAATTTTCAAATGTACCAGTGCAATAGAAAACAAGAAACCACATGCTTTTTCTCTTTAAAATCCATTTTCCTGGAAACAATATTCTGTAAGTAACTGCATGTCCTGATGATTATTTTTTCTTTAGCACCCTTTGCATTTTAAACTGCAGAAATGAATGCATGCCTGGAGTAGTTTTTTTTTTTCTTAACCATCCCTTGCCTTTTATTCTATATACTTGCATGCATGCCCTAATCATAATTTTCTCATTAGCTCTTCTGATCTTGTAATCTGCATAAGTGGTGTCATGGCCTGAGAGTGTTTTTTTCTATAACACCCATTATTGTGTTGTATTCCATATAAGTTCTGTAGGTGAACACCTCATACGATGGGTACAGAAATAGAATCCTACCCTGCTAGAGCACTAGCAGAATCCTGTAGTATTACTGCTTTCAGTAAGCATGCTACACATGTTAGAATAAAAAACAGAGTGCTGCATCAGTAGATAGACCACAAATAAAACAGAGTTCAAGCATGTTGAAAATGGAAAATAAAGTTACAATGGATGTTTCCACCATAGATTTTCCTTGGGAATTATGGTATCTATAAAGAACAATGAAAGCATTGTTGATCTTTCAAGCTAGTCTAACTATGCTACTTTTTTAAAGATAATTTCTGAAAACCTACTTGTATAAACATCCATTCTAATTTTATTTTCTATTTTCAACCTATTTTAATTCTGAACTTTTTATTGTATATATTCCAAATATTGCTGCAAATAAAGAACAAAATATTCCATAAAAGAAAGCAGACTGACCATTACAATGCTGGAAACTGATATGATGCTAGTTCTCCTTAATACGGCATAAAAGGAATATCAACAGCAACATGACTGTGCAATCCCAGCACCTGTTATGCCACTAGTTCTGAGACAACTGTCACTGTGACTCATCAATTTTTTCTGCCATAGCAGAGAGGTCACAATTTACTAAGAACCTTCACAAGGGAAGAAAGTAGAAACAGTTTACAGGTCAATGAATGAGAGAGTTTTGAGTGCTTACTTTATGTGAATGTGTTTACTCTGGCTGCAGTCTCCCTGAGGCTGGCATCTGAGAAGTTCCACACCTTTAGAAAAGTGTTGTGGGACTTGACCCTCCTGATTAATGGAAAAAATGAGTTTCAAAAGAAAACCCCATTAAAATATTGTTGCTGTAGGTGAAGTGTAGGGAAGAGATGCACAGACATTTTCTTCCAATGCTAATACTAATTCTGGAAGTGTTCTATGATGCCTCGAAGGAGGGATAGGGCAGATTGTTCACTCTCCCTAAAAACTGAAAACATGGACTATAAATTCACAAGGTCAGCAGACAACATATGTGAAAACTTTGAGATGCTATGTGAAAGTGTTTATTTGTATTTATTTTTAACAATATATGTACCCTGGATAGCCAGCTGAGATGCAGTATCTCCATTTCAGTGTGGTACTGTCTTTATCCAGTTCTGCAGCTAGGTGGCATAGGAGTTAAAACAACTTGCCCAAGGTCACACAGTGAGCATTTGATACTGTTTGACTCTAGCAGAGTTTGAACATGCCCCACTTTTAGGGACATGGTAAAACCACGGTCTTAGATGGTTGAACCACTGTTATACATAGTCAGGGACAAGGTCATACATGGGTTATCTATGATTTTAACCTGGTTATCCATAGACAATCATTGATAGTTAGTGGCATAGGGACAAACCATGGATGACCATGGTCAATATAGTTTGCAAGTTGTTCAGGTTGACCATGGTCATCCATTATTATCCATATGGTTGTTAATTTTGCAATTTTTTTTTAACCTTTGTTTTACCAGGTGAGACACACTAAGCTGAAAGCTTGTTTACAGGTGCAACCTGGGAGCACAGGGAAGTTAAGTGACTTGCTCAGGATCACACAGTATGCAAGTGAGGGCTGTGGGATTCAAACTCAGGTCTCCAGATTTGCAACTCAGAGCTTTAAACCACTGCACTATACTGCCTCCAAAGTTTCCCATGTTAAATTACATTTATGTATGTATTTAGTTAGTTAGTTATTAGCTTGTTAACAGGTAAGAGCACTGAATTCAGAATTATTTCTGAGGCTCAACCCAGATATTCAGGTTACAATAAAATTAAAACAAAACAAATAAAACATGAAGTCAATACAGAATACAAGCAAGAATGATCACAAGTACATTGATTAAGCCAATATTGACAGAAAATATTTTTAAAAACTGGAATGAGCAAGAGTGCCATAAAGGCTCTGATAACCTATTCCAGTAAATAAAGAAGCAGCAAATGAAAAAAAAAACTAGAGTAAATTTTGGTTTTATTGAGCTTTGTTTGATGTAAGATTCCAGTAGCTGGTATGAGGTTTGCCAACATGGAATTTTCACTGACCAAGTCAGAAGAGCAAGTGGGGAAGGGAGGAAACTGATTTAAAACCTGAACAACCTCAAAAAATACTCATTTTGTAATAAGGGAGATAGCCAACTAAATGCGAATATAAAAAACATTGCTGAGTTTAATGGGGGCAAGCAGAACAAAAGACAGCAATCATTGTAAGAAACTGAGTGACTGTTACATTTCTTAACACCCAAATAAAAAAAAATGGACACATAATCAAAATGAAGTAAAAGCATACCAATAGCAATGTAATAATGGGTATCTAGAGGAAAAAAAATAGTTTATAAAGAACCCTCAATTTTTGATTAATATTGTGAATGACCAGTTTAACATTTTTGGAAAAAGTTAACGCAGGATCCATAACAACACCCAAGTATTTGAACTGAAAAACATGCTCAATAATGTTGTTAGATCTATCTTGGAGTCTCAGTGATGGGATCCCACTCAGCATGTTCACTGTACCAAATAACACAGACTTTGTTGTTTTTGAGTTTAAGACCAAAGAACTGATGGAAAACCAATTACATACTGAGAAGTCCAAGTCAAGGTCCCTGGATATACCTTCCAATGTCTTAGCTGTAGAAAACAAAATCTGATCAGATCCACCAGGGTTGCATAATGAAGTTAGTGAGGTTGTGTAGAATTGTTAAGGAGGTATGGAGAAACAACACGATGATTTGTAAGTAGTAAGATTGGTTTTAGTTTCTGTTCTAAGGAAAACATACACATTATTAGGACAATATATGGATGTGTACACTGTGCTACAAGAACATTGTTTTAATTGATTTTCTTTTGCATTTAAGATTTAACTGCAGCTTCAAATTCATTTTCTCTGACTAGCCCTCTGAGATGGATTACCTAACTCTGCTTGAAAGCACAGTACAGGCACAGGTCATTATCAAGCAAAATGAATTATAAAAGTATATATAATATACTGTAAATGTATGAAACAGATACAATGCACCACAGCAGCTACAGAAACAGAGAGAGAAGAAGTTTAGAACATTAACAAGTTTAGCAACATCCTCGCAGAGAGCTTCAGGTCTGCTTCACAGAATAGATTTATAGGCAACGCAGTAGAAATGGGAACAGCACTGAGTCATACTCTGCTGCAGACAAAAATATGCATTTGAGGCTGTAGTTAAATAAATACAAAAGAAACAAAAAATTGTCGCCCTGACAGTATATGTTCTGCTCAGTCAGAAATTGGAACAGCTCTGGCTTACTCTGCTGCAGACACAAATATGCAAATGAAATAGAAAATCATCCTTGGTACTCCAAGGAGAGCTTAATTATTATGCTGACAGTATGTGTTCTGCTATGAAGACTGACCTCACATAGATCAATTGGTGTAAGATGCCTTTTGTGAAGAACAAGTCTGTAATTTTAAAGTTTGACATTATGTTGTGCTTACAATTCCCACTGTTCAGTCATAAAAAACACAAATTTTATGAGGGACGGAGGAGAATTCTGAGGAAAAACAAACAGTGAGATCCATAACAATCAGGGGCAGCTGACAGGTATGACAGGGCTTGCATTACCTGCTCTGACACAGTCCTCAGACAAGCAGTTTCTGAATATGAAACTCAGTTAACAGCGAAGAAGTGACAGTATGCTTGCAGTCACACACACATACACACACACACACACACACACACACACACACACACATATCATGCAAATGTTAAGAAAGCTAGGTGTGCTGGTAGCCTTTCAGCAGGTGTCTTCTCGTTCATCTTTAATAAATGCAAGACTACAGTAAAATGTCATGTGTTGCCACACATTTGTATCTTGAAGAGTGTATAACAACATCAATCAGCCATCCAACCAACACAGAACCTAATTAAAATTCCACAAAAAAAGTATAACTCAACAAAAGAGGCCTTATTTATATGAGGAAAAAGTCTCATACAGTATATATACTGTATAACAAAATACACCAGTATAGCTCCCTGTGATGTTCATTTCATATAAGGATACAATACACTCCTATTAAACTTTCCAGTCCTTGGTGATTAACATATAGCCGGCAAAATACAGTTCTACAAAAGTCAGGGGACAAAGTATGCAGTTCATTAGTTCCACGGTGTCTAGCTCATGGCTAAGCCCACCACCCCCCATACCTGTGTGTCAGCTGTTTTAGTGACACAATATTTCTGTTAAAGAATGGGTGATAAGGTTTGGAGCTAATGTGCATTTTTAGGGGGTTTTCCTTCATTCTAAACAGTCTCTTTTGGAGGATGTGGCGCTCTTTCTTAAGGCAACCTCTGCACTGCAGGCATGAGCTCATTTGAATACATCCTTCAGCTTCACTGAGAGTAAAGAGATCTAGGCAAGAGGAAGATGAAATGGAGCCAAGTCTCAGAGCTCCAGCTTATGTCTGAGTGTGGAAAAAACAGCACCTGCCTTCAAATGCAGAGCACAAATTATACAGTCAGATGGCCCAAGCTTCCCAAAAAAGGATGTTTGTTGATCTTCTCAGTGGTTTCCAATCAGAGGATATGTGTTTATCCTTTAAGGATCTGTGTTGCTGTGTTCTGCTTGCTGGCTGAGAGCTATCTGCATCTAACACTTCCTGATGGTATCCAGTTCCAAGACTGTCTCTATATCTCTCATTTTCTGTCTCTGTAGGTGTATGTTTGCACATTCCTCCTTTAGAAAACTTGAACTGCGCTCTGTTTGTACTAGATTAAAGTCATTTGAGGGCCTCGGAATGAGAGATATGCTTAAATGTGCTCTGAATCAGAAATAACCCCACTGGACATTTGCAGTTACAAACCTTTAATAACAGAATGAGGGCAGGCGCTGCGGGGACTTGGATTTCTCTTAAGAGCCAGCAGAGGAACTATACTGAAACTATTAGACCCTGGTTTGAGATTTAGAAAGATGCACACAAATCTTGGAGAAAGCCTGTGGGGAATTTTTTTTGAGCACTATGAGATTTGGCTGAGTGCGATGCTCAGAATAAAAGGGACGGGAACAGAGGGGTGGGGGCTGTACAGTGCACAGTGGCCGGTAGCGTGAGGGTTTTGAGAGATTGGTGTGGAGGAGCTGCAGTAAAAGAGCATGGGCACCAGAGAGGGGGCAGGGTTGTGATGGGCAGAGAGAATCATGTTTTTTTTTACTACGGAAAAAATGCAGAGTCCTCACTGTGTTCGTTAAAGGATTGCAGGCTTTGCCCATGCAGCCCTGAAAATAATAAAATCATCTGCATAATATAATGAATTACTGGATTTACATACTAATGGAAGCAAGTTAACAAATAACAAAAAACTCGGGGGACCCAATATGGACCATTGAGGTACCCCCTCCCCACTTTACATGTATCAGAAAAACATCAGTCCAACTCCAAAAAACTGACTTCGATTAGTTAAATAATCTCGTACCCAAGTAACAACATTAGTAGAAAAACCTAAGGACCTACCCAAGTAACAACATTAGTAGAAAAACCTAAGGACCTAAGTTTAATATGGAGCAAATTATGATCAATAAGGTCAAATGCCTTGGTCAGGTCCATGAACATGGCCCCAGTCGCAGACCAGAATAAAAAGCACTGAGAACCGTGTTTGTGAGCCTGACCAAGGTAATTATTGTACCATGTCCCTTTCAAAACCAATACTGTTGTGGACAAAGAACATTATACTTTTCAAAATAACAATTTATTTGCTGAGAAACAATTTTCTCAAATAACTTAATAATGGGATTTAAAACAGAAATAGGTCTGAAGTCTTAAACCTGAACAGCATGGAACTTCTTAGGCACTTGCACTACCATTGCACATTGCCATCCAGTAGGAAATTGTTGAGAAATTAAACATGATAGGAAACAGTTTTTACACCTCTAGATGCCCTCCAGCTGTCCCTTTATTGTCTACCCAATATTCAGATAAGTTTTTGGCCTATTTTGTAAAAAAAATATTCTAATTTTGTTCCTTTGTAACTGCCATAAATCCCTTTCTCCTCAGCAGTTGTTGATCTCTCTTTTCATACAGACTTGACATTTTATGATATCATAAACACTGTTCCAGGCCATTCAGATGAATAGCATAGAATTGTGTTATAGAATGTCTTAAAGATATGAAAAGAAAGACTTGTAACTGATGAGGAGAGTGCAACACTATGTAGATCTGAAGACATCCCACAGCTAGACAATTTGTTTATCACAAATTGGTCAAAGCATATCAGAATAAATAACTGGCATGGAAAGGAAGATGGAAGAGCGGTTAACTTTGTAACAATAAATTCCTATCTCCCTTAAGGACAAATTGAAAATAGAGCAAAGAGAAGAAACAGTATAAGGAGCCATTAGTCTGAAAAAAAGACCCCCCAAACCTTCCTCACAATCACACACCTTATGAGGAATTGAAGAAATTAACCTGAGAACTTCACCTTCATACACTTTTTTTAATTAAAAAGTTGGATGGCTATCAGAACTAGGTTCAGAACCAGAATCAACAGAACTACTTTGAGATGAGTTTATATTATTTTCCTGAAATATCAGAAAGTTTGGCATGCAGAGAGTTTGCAATTTCAAGGGGCTCATTAATCTTCCTACCATTAGCAATCAGTGTTTAATGAGATATTTTTGTTTTGAATTTTTTTATACTTAAACATTGTCCCAAAAATGCATTGAATCAAACATAGTTGTTTTAAATTGCTTTCATTTGAAATCCTTCTTAGCAGATTTAATCAAATTTGTAACTTTTTTTCTTAAGCTACAAAACCTTAACAAGTTATCAGGAGGACAGGTCTTATAAGTGGCCCAAGCCAATTTACATTTTTTTATCCACTGCTTTATATTGTCAGAAAACCAAGTATTAGTAATACCATGTACTGTTAATGAACATTTAGGAAAAAATGGTCAGGAATCAGAATAAGCTGACAATAGAACAAAAAATCAAGTTCTAAATCAACATATATGAATAGCACCAACAAATGTGCAATCAGTATTGGACAGTTCAGTGGTTAAGATACTCTGATTAAAATGTTTTTAATTATGGTTTTGAGCTAAATTAAATGGTACTCTAGGGGCCAGATTTTCAAAGATCCCTTAGAGCAACACAATTTTCATTGCTCTAAGGGCTGTAGCTAACTCTTGGGGCCTGATTCTCAAAGCTCCCAGCTTGTCACAAGGAACTTGCACCACAAATAATGGTGCAAAGTGCTGCTTGTGCTGAATGATGCACTGGGAGCAATTCACAAAGGCAGCCTGCATCAACTGCAGGCTGCCTGCACCAAAGGGTGCCTGTGCCATCCATGCACCAGAAAATGGGTTGCAGCATGCTGCTAGGGGACATGTGGCAGACACAAGGTGCTGCAACCCCTATATTGTGATTCTCAAAACCCTCCCAGAGGGTGAAATACTAAGTACCCTTATACCTACCAAGGCTGATCTAGAGTACTTGGAATATCACCCTCTGGGAGGGTTTGACCATATGCACCACTATTGGAACCCTCCTTAACCATGTGCCATGGCCTACCCTTAGCCCTGTTGTGCCTGACACTTAACAAACAAGTAATACACACACCCCTGGTGATCTAGCAGCCCCCACACCAATTTGTCTAGCACTAACATGTAATACACAATGATTCCCTGGTGATCTAGTGGCACCCCCCACCCCAAGCACCGATCCACCTAACACTTAATATGTAATACACAATAATTTCCTGGTAATCTAGCAGATCCCCACCAGACCCGATCTGCCTGACACTTAAAATATAATAAACAATAATTCACAGGTGGTCTAGCACCACTACCCCAGCACCGATCTGCCCAACATTTAACATGTAATACAAAATAATTCCCTAGTGATCTAGTTGACCCCCCATCCCAGATATGCCCTGCACTTAATGATGATTCCCTGGTGATTTAGCAGAAGCCCCCAGCCTCAATCTGGTCTGAAATTACATTGTTGATAAAACATCTCCAGGTGGTCTAGTAGACCACGTCCCACCAACCCTCACATGGAGTGCCCACCACTCCACTCCCCAAAACCAGCCCTAACCCAGAGCCAGTGACTGGCACAGCACTTCTTTCACCATCGCGGAAGGCCACTGACCGGAATTGTCACCGAGTGCATATTATATATAGTACATGCTCATTCATTGACAGCTCACTGTCAGCTGTCAGTCAATAGGCGAGTACCGTATACAGTGTCAACTCAGTGACAGTTCAGTCAGCAGCCTGCCTTGGTGGTGAGAGGAGGGTTGTGCCAGTCTCTGGCTTAGGGTTCAAGCTGGTTGGGATGAGCAGAATGGTAGCACTACCTGCTGAGGTTGGGGGCGGGGGTCCACTTGACCACCAGGAGACATTTTATTAACAATGTAGTATCCGGGCAGATCAGGGCTGGGGGAGGTCTGCTAGATCACCAGAGAATTTTTGTTTATTATATTTTAAGTGGTGGGCAGATCAGGGCTGGTGGGTCCACTAGATCAACAGGAAATTATTGTTATTTACAATTTAATTGTTGGCCAGGTGAGATGGGGGGCACTAGACCACCAGGGAATAATTGTTGGTTACAGTTTACTTTTGAGGCAGAGTGGGGCTGGGGATGCCACGATCTACCAGGGATGAGCTACAGCAGCACACAGCTGCTCCACAGCTTGTGGAAAACCCTTTGTATGTGCTGTTTTTGTTTGGCACATGGCCAGGGTTGCTCCAAGCCAAGGGAATTTGCCCCCATGACCCTGGCTGACAGAGAATTGGGTGCAGGGTACCTGGTGCACCAGGTTTTGATACAAACAGACTTTTGCCATAGATTGTATCAGTCTAAGGGCCCTTTGAGAATCTAGCCCCGGGTGTGAAAGGGACCCTGCACCTAGTTTTATAAAGAGCAGGGTCCCAGTGCCAAACTCTCTGAGTTTTCTGCAAGACAACAGCTGTGTCAAACAGTTGGCACACCTGTGGGAATTGCCACAGGGATCTGGTCCCCACTCGCCTAGTACAACACAAAAGGAAAAAAGATGGTTGGGGGTGAAGACATTGCTTACAAGGTGGGTACTGGTGGCATAAGGGGCATGAAAGGTGGCAGTAGGGTGTCAGGGAGACAGTTGGGCATGAACATGGAAGTTGTTGCATTCATCATGGTGCATTTGAACACGGTGGTACTGTCACTGTATGACCAATACTGTAAATATGTATGTAACTCCCCCAATCCGCAGTGTCCCCCATTACATAGTGAACCATCTGTGCCCAGTAGTATAGTTGACTCCCTCCATATTCCCAGACTCCCCCGCTACTTAGTATATATTTCTCCCTGGTGGCCTAATGGATCTTCTCCCTAACCTTGATCACCCACATATATATGTATATAACCATCCCTGGTGGTCTAGTGGACCCCCAACCTGGCAGGCAGTACCCCACCATGCCACTGCCCCCATCCCATACCCAAGCAAGTTACCAGCACAGCCCTCCTCTCTCCACCATGGCTGGCTGCTGATTGAGCTGTCAATAAGCACATACTGTGTACAGTATGCACTCATTGACACTGATTGACAGTTCAGTGTGAGCTGTAATTCATTTAGTGTGTATTGTATAGAGTACATGCTCATTGACAGCTCAGTATGTGCTCAGTCATGGTGGAGAGAGGAAGGCTGTTCAAGTCATCAGCTCTGGGATGGGATGGGGGAGTGAGGTACTGGGGCACTGCCTACTGGAGTGGGGGGTCTACTAGATAACAAGGGACCGTTATGTGGGTGATCATGGATAGGGAGCGGGTCCACAAGGCTACTAGGAAGGGAGATATACTAAGCAGTGGGGGAGATCAGAGGTAGGGAGGGGGATCCACTATACCCCCAGAAACAGATATTTCAATATGTAATGGGGACATCAGGGATCAGGGGAGTCATATATGTATTTACAGTATTGGTCATACAGTGACAGTACCACCATGTGCAAATGCACCCTTACAGTTGCAACAGCCTTACATTCATGCCCAGCTGACTCTCTGACACCCCCACTGCCACCTCCTATACCCCTAATGTTCTCCTACTACCCCTGGCAGCCCACTGTCTGACTCTACCACTGGTACAAGCCACTTAGACCACCTCCTGGCTGGGCTAAGTGGTGCCTTCTGCTTGGTCCACAGTGGGGCCTGCAAAAATCCCCAAAAAGGGGATGTTGCAGCCCCGCCATGGTGTTTAATGCAACCCTGGTGCAAGGGGGATTTTTTTATTTATTTATTTGAATCTAGGATTACAAGTACCTTTCAGCCAAGGTTCTTTTATAAAGGTTACACATCAGTTGAGGTACAGTTCAAACAAGACATTGAATAACAGCATAACAGCGGGTTACAGGCAGTTACGTAAAGTTTTATACATTCAATACAGTGGCAAAAATGCCTGAAGGAGGTCTGGTAACAGAGTTGACACGATATGGAGGAGAGACACACTAGTGGGGTGCAGCCATAGACTTTGGTGCAGTTGTGTCTGGATTTGATGCAGGCTGCTTTAGAAAATCATGTTTGACACAAGTTATGACACAAGGCACCTCTTGCATCGAACTCTTTCAATGCAAGTCCCTTGTGTTATTCCAAGTCCTTTGAAAATCAGGCCCTAGGAGTTTTAAAATGAGGACACAGTAGATGGCTAAGTGGTCACTAAATGTGTCCTCAAGTACACCTAATGAAGGAATGTTGTTTTCCTGATTAGTGAAAATCTAATCCAATAAAGAGTGTTTAGGACTAAGTGAGTTTAATCAAGTAGGATCTTTTATGAGTTGCACTAAGTGATGAGATTCCAGAAAGACTCAAAGGGCATCCCAATGTCCTGAAGCCAGTTCATCTTTACATCACAAAGAATCCCATAGTCATACAGTTTAATAGAAGAATACATGAAGATCAAAAATTCTCCATGGTCACCAACTGACCATGCTTATCACTTGACCATGATAAGTATAGATTGAAAGTTATTCAAGTTGACCAGGGTCATTCATGCTGTAGTTGCCCAAGGCTGTTAATTTCATAAGTTCCCTACATTTCATAAACAGAGAATAATGGATAGGTTAGTGTGTGTTATGGATTTTTGTAAACCCCAAGGTGTATGATGTCCCATAAAGCTTGAGAGCAATGTTTGAGAGGTTTATGAGGTCATCACACACCCAGGGGGTGTAAAAAAAATTCATAAACACACACTTACCTATATTTTATTTTGTAGAATTACTGGTGCAGGGAGATTTTTTTTCTGTTAACACTTTTAGAAGTAGTTCTGTGAAGAGAGAGACACACACACACACACACACACACACACACACACACTGTGTTTCTCTTTGTAGAGACTTTTTTTGTGTGTGTTCTTTTTTCCTTTTTTTAAAGATTTACTGGGTTGCCAGCATGGAAGCTCAATAGGTAAACAGCAGTCAGAGGTGCATTCTCGAGCTGACTTTCTGTCTACCAAAGCATCACATGCCTGAAGTGTTCAAAGAGCAGAACCCACCAGATAGATTTTTTCTATTTTTTTTTCAGTTGTAAAGGCAGGAACAAGTGTTACCTCAAAACAGAGTGAGAGGGAATCTCTTCAGGGAGCGTCCTCAAGAGAGAGAAAATGGAATGCCATGTTTTGTCAAGTGTTCAGCCCACCCATGCACAGCTTTTGAAACACTGTAATAACTGGTTTTTGAGTTACTATGGTGTTTTACAGTACCTGTAATCAGTTTGATAAATAGGGTCACCAGTACTATTTACACAATTCTGCATAACTAATATAATTTCATTTTTTCTAACAACCCTAACTTTCGGTAATAAAAATATATTAGACGTACATACTTTTTAATACTCTTTTTTTACTAATCCATTGCTGCTGGTTTTCCTCTTTCTAATTAAGTCTCTCCCCATTTATAACTGATAGAATTTATACCATCATAAAATTAAACTCTTTTAAAATGTTGTGAGTTATTATGATTTTTATGCTCAAATAATTAATTTATTTTAATCTTACTTTTACTTCGTAAGTAGCAATCAAGTAAATATTGTGATAAGTTACATTATCATATCAAATTCTGCATTTGATATGTAAATACATTATGCAAATATTGTTGATAGGTCATGATCTTACGCTGGGAAGAAACCATGGTCAAATTTGGATGAGCCATGGTTAACCATTGTTGACCATGGTGCGTCCAGAATATTCAGAACTCAAAAAACATATTGGGAAATGCCACAATACTGGACGTCATGCTTGAAGAATTCCATAGCAACTTTGACCAAGAACAGCAGCCAAATGCAATCAAACTAATTTATTAATTAACAATGTCTGTTGATAAACTGTAGATTATAGGAATCCAGCTACAACTTCAATGTGTTTTGAGAAACTGTGTTTTACTATAAAAATTAAAAAAATGCTAAGTAATTATCATTTGTAGCTATAACAAGAGATGGTGTAAATTAGTTTGAAAATGAAGCTGATCCTGATATGGTTTTGGATGGATAACAATTAGTATAAATAAGAGATGGCATCTGCTTAAAGACGAGGCTAATGAGAAATAAAATAAACCACAAGAGGTGTACCTTTCCATTTAATCTTCACACTTGGGATTGATACCTCTAACACTGCTTAGCATTATTTAGAGCCCTATACAGAGCTTCAGTGGGACCATCTAAAAATCAAACTAACCAACTAGATGGAAATATTTTACAGTTTTACTGTGCAATGTACTGTATATAATAAGTGCTACAAATGATGGAATTACTAATTAGATAATATCATTTTTATATTTTAACCAGATTACTATCCATAATATAATCTCAAACAAGATACAAAGATAATAAATTTAACTTAAATAATTAAAAACATACCATGACACCTATTATCGAGAATGGACACTAAAAATCATAATACAATAGGTCATGAAAAATGACTGTTGCCTGAAATAACTTGAAATGGCATTTTATCACATTTCTTACATTTACCACTTTTTCAAAAGTGAAGGTACTGGACTTCAGGAGGGCTGATTTTGTCAAATTGGGAGAGTGCCTCAGAAAAGCATTAGCAAACAGGCAAGAAGGTGGGGTGGAGCAACAATGGGGAAGCATTAGAACCACCATCACAGAGGCAACAAGCCTTTGTGTGAAGCAAATAAATCAAAACGAAAGAAGAAACCTCTATGGTTCTCAAAGGAAGTAGCAGGGAAGGTAAGGGAGAAAGAGATAGCATTCAGGAAATATAAGGACACACAGAAGAAGCAGGACAGATACCTGTACCATGTTAAGCAGAAGGAAGCGGGGAAGGCAGTCAGAATAGCAAAGGCCCAAACCAAGGAAAAGATAGCCAACTTGGTTAAGAAGGGGGATAAAACCCTTTATAGGTACATCAGGGAGCAAAGAAAGACTAAGGCAGGGATACTGAGGCTGAATAAAGAGGAAGGTGGTTGGGCAGAGAGCGACAGTGAAAAAGCAGAGATACTGAACAAATGCTTCTGTTCAGTATTCACAATGAATAAGCAGGGGGAGGTACCTAATCCAGTCAATAGAAGCATTCTGGATAGGGGGGTTGATATTAGTCCTTTCACAGAAGAAAGGGTTCTGAAAAGAACTATTAAAACTGAAGGTGGATAAAGCAATGGGGCCTGATGGGATTCACCCCAGAATTCTAAAAGAACAAAGGGAAGAACTAGTAACACTACTGACTATCCTTTTTAATAAATCATGGGAGGATGGTGTGGTACCTGAGAACTGGAGGAGGGCGGATGTGATTCCCCTTCACAAAAGTGGGAGCAAGACAGAGGCAGGAAACTATAGACCTGTCAGTTTGACCTCAGTGGTAGGGAAAATGATGGAATCACTGCTGAAGGAAATAATTCATGACTACCTAGAGGCCAGTGGGGCACAAGACCCAAGGCAGCATGGATTCACAGCAGGAAAGTCATGTCAGACAAATCTAATAGATTTCTTTGACTGGGTGACCAAAGTAGTAGACCAGGGAGGGGGCTGAGGACATGGCCTACCTAGACTTTAGCAAGGCATTTGACACAGTCCTGCACAAAAGATTAATAAACAAATTAGCCAGCCTGGGAGTGGGTTCCAGGGTGGTAGCCTGTGTAAAACATTGGCTAGATAACAGGACACGGCGGGTAATAGTAATTGGAGTCCACAGTGAAGAAAGGAGGGTTACTAATGGGCTACTGCAGGGTTCAGTACTGGGGCCAGTCCTTTTTAATGTCTTTATAAGTGACATTACAGAGGAACTAGAAGGGAAAGTACGTCTCTTTCCAGATGACACAAAGATCTGCAACAGGATTGATATGCAAAGTGGAGTGGAAAGGATGAAAAGGGACTTGGCAAGGCTGGAGGAATGGTCAAATGTATGACAGCTTAGATTCAACGCAAAGAAGTGCAGAGTAATGCACCTGGGAAACAAAAACCCAGGGGAAGAGTACACAATGGGGGGTGAGATACTGACAACAACAAAAATGGAAAGGGACTTGGGGGTAGTCATATCAGATGACCTAAAGGTGGGCCAACAATGTTAGAAGGCAGTAAGGAGGGCTGGGGGGATACTGAGTTGCATAGGAATAGGCATCACCAGTAGAAAACAGGAAGTTCTTGGCCCTCTGTACAGACAGCTGGTAAGACCATGTCTGGAGTACTGTGTGCAGTTCTGGAGACCCCATCTCCACAAAGACATAGACAGGGTGGAAGCTGTCCAGAGGAGGGCAACCAAAATGGTGCAGGGTTTGCACCGGAAGACATATGAAGAAAGACTAAAGGAGCTTAAGATGTATAGCCTTGAGGAAAGGAGGGAGAGGGGTGACATGATAGAAACTTTCAAATACCTCAAGGGAATCAACAAAGTCCAAGAGGGTAGCATCTTTCAGAAAAAGAGATGTACAAGAACAAGGGGGCATAATTTGAAGATAGAGGGGAGATGGCTCAGAGGTAATATGAGGAAATATTTCTTCACAGAGAGAGTTGTAGATGCATGGAAAAGCCTTCCTGAGGAGGCCGTAGAGTAAAAAACAGTGGGAAAATTCAAGAATGCATGGGACAGACATAAGGCAGTTCTAGTGGGGGGTAGGAGGAAGTAGGCTGTTGGTTAACTAGGATCTACAGCTTATCAGTTAGGTAGGGAAATGGGCAGACTAGATGGGCCATGCGGTTCTTACCTGACGTCAAATTCTATGTTTCTATATTTCTGTGTTACCAGATGGAAAAGGAACTGAGTTATCCTGATTAGTTTCTCTTTGTGTGGTGTCCAGAAGCATTTGTGTAGCATCCATGGTCAATAATTACCATGAATCATGGATGTAGTTATCGTGGACAAAGTTTAGAGACAGAGCAGATATCACCGTGAAAGTCCATGGACAACCAAAACAAGAGCAACCAGTTAGCAGTGTGTGATTTATTTAAAATGTTTCATGAGGAAGAGCATATTGAGCTGAGACTAGTTTGTTTCAAGATGAGTTTCTTAAGGTTGGCATCGATATGACAGGAAATACCAAGATGATGGTTCAGCCAGATCCCAAGTTACTTGAAGCGGTATCGTCCTTCAGTGCAGAGCAATCAAGGGTCATAAAGATCAGGTTGAAGTAGAGCTAGCCAGTCTCTGCTTGGGGCTATTTGTCATTGAGACTGTTTTTTTGCTGTTGTTGTATTTAGGCTAAACTGGTTTGAATAGAACCAGTTTTAGATGTAAGCAAAACACCTCTGATGCTGAGCAGCTAGACAGGATACAGAATGAGCAGAGGCAGATAGCACAGTGCCATCCACCTATGTGTACAGTATATACATAAATACTGTATATGAGGAAACATAGGCTTTTGGGAAATCACTGAGCAAAACTGAGAACAGAATAGGACTATTTAGTTATTTTATTTAATTTTGGTAACCTGGTAGGCCCACTGAGACCAGAAGGTCCCTTTTTCAAGGGCAGCCCGGGATTAATTACAGGGAACATAAAACATTAAATTATACATTATACATGTTGAAAGCAACTGTAGACACTTCATACAAGGCATACACCACTTGTTAGTCAACCATAACGCACATTTCATTCTCAGCAGTACAAAGAATCAATAACAGTCAGTACGTTAGAAGTACATTGTGCAGGCAGTTCATTGGTAGTACAACTGATGCGTCAGGGTACATAATAAGAAAACAAAAAGGGGAGGAGAAGAAGAGCATTAAAAGTCCAGTACAGCACAATGTTACAGATACAGAACTTCATTACAGTTTATGTTCAACCAGGTTTGTGTTTGGGAGAAAAAAATCCTTATTATTTATAACAGGAACAGTGACTTGAGTTCAACAAATGGGATTTGAGCTCTTATTTTGAAGCTCCTTAGGGAGGCAGAGGACTGGATACTGCAAGGGAGCCCATTCCACAGGGAAGGGATAGAAGCAGAGATCATTTTGCTGACTTACAGGCCCCTACATGGACAGGGGCTGAGTTATCTGCAAGAGCTTCTTCCCCCCTCCTGCCCCTCCCGCCCACTCTACTCTGCCAATGAGGGATTGCGAGAGACTCCAAGGGTTCATTTAAAGACTTCTGGAGCCTGAACATTTGAATTAGTGGCCCCCAGCCTGTTGAATTCTCTACCTCATCGGATAAGAGAGTGCCTGACAGTGGAGAGTTTTAAATCTGCGTTGATAACTTATATGTTTAATCTTGCTTTCTCTAGTGTTGTGTAAATATGACATTTAGATATGATGAATGTTTTTATCTGTGCTTTTTGCTGTTTTTCATTGATTTTATTAGTTATTGTACTAGCACTATAGTCCTTTGTGGCAAATAGTGCTATTTTTATAAGAAAAGATGTTTATGCTTATGCTTATGCTAAGGACTGGGCTCCACAAGAGGTTCTGGCTCTGGGTACCTGGAGTAGCTAATGCTCTGAGGACCTTGAGGTTCTTATGCACTGTTTGGGCTGCAGCAGGTTTTTTAGACTGTGGGTGCTGTTCTGCATTAGCTTGTAGGCTAAGCATAAAGAAGGGTAGGTCAGCCTCACCTCAAGTGAAGGCCAGCCCGAGGGACCTCAATACTGTTCTGTATTGGTCATGTGGCTGTGCTGAATTGGCAAATCTCCCTATTCTATGGTAAAGGATCCTTAGCATCTATAGCTCTGTACTCCTCATAAAGTGTAATACTGGAGCCCCATGAAGTAGGGTAGGAAGGAAGGTACCTTGGACAATTCTAATGCGGGACTCAGTGGTACAGAATGGGCTCAGAGAGTACAGAAGATCCACCTTTTGATCAATAGCTTTACTTAGGTGGCTGATACAAGTCCTGTACATACCATCTTGGTCAAGGTGGAGCCCCCAGATACTTGATGGAGTTGACCACCTCTACTCTTGTCATGTCTGAGATGCTGAGTACAAGTTTTGTAGTGCAGTCAGTACCAAGGCTCTTTTGCCCAAATAACATTGCCTTTGTTTTTTTTCCCATTAAGAAGAAGTTTGTTGGTATGGGGACAGTTTTTTAACCAACAAGATGTCTTTACCTAATTGCACATTCAACCAGGTTGAATTTAGGACAGTTCTGTAAAGTATTGCACCATCTGCATATTGAGTAACTTTTTCTCCTCCGGTGTGCAGATGGATGTCGTTTATGAATGATGAAAACAAAAATGGTCCAAAGATAGAGCCTTGTGGGACTCCAGCAAGAATGGCTGCTTGTCAGAGAATGCCCCACACCATTTTACAATTTGAGATCTACCCTCCAGATAGTTAGAGAACCACATTAGGGACAAGCCATCTAGACCCAGGGATTCAAGCTTTCTGATTAGCAGCTGGTGGTTTATCAAATCAAAAGCTTTAGAGAGGTCTATAAAGACCACACCTACTAGAAGGCCTTGATATACAGAATTTAGGATGCAATTGGTCAGGCTTACAAGGGCAGTGCCAGTCTCATGTTGCTTTCTGAACCCATACTGTTCAGGAGTCAAAATGTTGTATCTCTGTAAGTAATCTTGTATTTGGTTATAAATTAGCCTTCCTAGTATCTTGTTTATCATAGAAAGGATAGAAATGGGCCTATAATTTTCCACCATCTCTTGGGGTCCCCCTTTGTGCACAGGAGTGACTAAGGCCACTTTCTATAGGGAAGGTACCCGCCCTTTAATAAGGGATCTATTGAAAATCCAAGGGATGGGGGATGCTATGACAGGGGCAACTAGTCTTAATAGTTTGGGCTGTAGCTTGTCATAACCAGCAGGTCCCTTAGTATTCACCTTCAACAATAGTTTAAGGACCTCAGACCGATAGGTAATTTTAGGGACTGAGCCTTTGAGTATACCTGAACTGTTTGGGCATGGAGAGAACAAAAGGGATACACCTATGGGGATAGCTGATATCTTGCTTTTAAGGTAGGACCTAAACCATTTAACAGTGAGTACAGAACCACAAATCAGATTGTCAAGCAAAATGGAGTGCATGACAGTGTAGAAGGTTTTGGCCACATTAACAAAGATGAAAAAAATAAGCAGGCTCTGGTCATTCTCCTTCAGGATGGTATCAGTAAGTCTGAAGAGGGAAGATACAATGGAATGTAATTTCCTAAAACCAGACTGGAACTTGCTGGCAAAAGAGGATGAGTCCAGAAATAGGGAACGCTGGGAGATAACATGATATTCTGGAGGTTTGGGTAAGTGAGCAGGAGGGTGGCAGGCAGTAGTTGTCTGGATGGAGAGATTTGTTCTTTAGGGAGGGTTCATAACTTTAGCCCTCTTCCATATGTCAGTGGCTGTGCCAACAGGAAAAAGAGATTCTGAGGTCAGTAATAGAAACACTTTTGTAATATGCTCATTGTGAGGAAAGAGGAACATAAGTGCTGATAGGATGGCTCCTAAAGTGGTAAAATAGAAAAAAGAGGAAGAGGAGGAAGGGGAGGGTGAAACTGGGGGAGTAGGGAAGGAGAGGACAGAACATGAAAGGGCACAGCAGGCAAAGAAGTTGTTGAAGAAGGGGTTGACTTTGGAAGGGCTGATAGCGGTAAAACTTCCTTGCTTCAGGATGGTGACAGAAGACTAGAGGGGAGGGTCAAGGTATACATGTACAACCTTCCAGAACTTGCTTGGGGAGATTAATATTGTTATGAAAGGTGGAAGCAAGCTATTTAGAATTTACAAGCCTGGTATCACTGGTGCAGGTGTTACTGAATGTAAATTGTTATATCTTGCACATTCAGAAGGGGTGCCGGAGGCCTTATAGGTGCACCTGGCTGAGTCCTTTGCTTCTCCATGTGATTCTGTGGCCCCCAAGCTTTTGCTCTCTAATCATGAGAGCAGACTCCCACCACTTTGACTATAATCACTCTGAAGCTCATGTCTGAAACTTTCTATCCATCCCTTGCAGAAAGGCACCATATGGACTCAGCTAACCTGAGTAAAAGGCATATGAAATGCTGTATGTGGAGGATATCATACCCAAAACATAAATAGATGTCATAGCTCTTCGTCAGTTGATCATCCATCCCCAGAATAAGTGTTGACATTTGGCAGAATAGGGTACAAACACCCAGCAATGGAAAACCTTTAAAGACTCAAAGCCATAGGTTACCTACCTTCCCAGCTAACACAATAGAATATGATTGTCTTCATCATTTTAAAATTCAGGAATGGGGCCTGGCACATACAGTACAATGGATTTCAATACAAGCTGAAGACCATTTGCCAAGTTTTTTCTTGATATGTGCTGAAATTGGGTTATAGATGGTAGAGGTACAATAGCCGCTGCAACACAAAAAAGTTGTGCAACTGTAGATAAGAATTCAAAGCAATTTAAGAGTACTGTAGGTTGCAGTCATTTTCATTAAGGAATAAACATGAAGGGTATATTGAAGTACTCTTGATATAAATGTGACTAATGAACAAAATTCAATAATTGTAAAGAAATAGGGCATGAAGACTTGTAACTTCCTTAATTAAATTTTGGTTATTCAAAATGTAAGTGAATTGATCTATACAGGATGGATGAAGATCTGCTAAGCAGAAGTTCAGATGTCAACTGAATTATTTTTATATGATGTGGTCTTATAGCAAGAGCACCAGCTTGTAAATGGGGATATCTCAGGTTCAAATCTCACCAGAGCCACACTCACTGTAGGAACTTAGGCAAGTCACTTAACTTCTCAGTACCCCACTCCAGTCCACCGAGCTGTCAAAATGGGTACAAACAGTACCCCACTAGTAACAAAATGCTGCATCTCAACTTGGCTGTCCTGGGAAAATAAAATAAACAGTAATTAGATTTTAGATAAGTATTCTCCTAGTGTTGTGGTAGCCTATGATTATAAAAGTTAAACATTTATTACAGGGAAAAAAACATCTTGCCAGAGAAATAGAAGCTACTACAAAGCATAATAAATATTCTTTTTGATTCCACAGTGTATTCTTATAATTCATCTGATGCTGGTCCACATGCTACTGAAAAATATATTGCAGACTCTATTTCGCCTTGGTAGAACATACAGAACTATACAGTTTTAAATATTAATACCATTCATCTAAAGATCCAACAAGATCCCCTGTTTCCTTTTAAATTATTCATTGAAAGAACTCACTGATAGAGAAACAGCTGTCATTTCACATATGTTATATATTTATTTTTGTAGTGCACTCTGGCATCTCAGCATAACAACAAGATGAATGGGACATGGCCCATTCCAAATCCAGCTGTTTTTGATAACACAGGTCTTTCTCATGGATTTAACATGGGCCACATTTCTCCAACATTTAAAACAGTGTAGACACATTATTTAAAAAGTCATGTGATAAATACTAAGATAAACACATGCAAACTAAGCACAGTTAGTGTATACATAGCACAGACATTTGGATCAATTCCAGCTATCATATAGTAGGCAAAAAATTATTTGTTTTACACTGTACTACTATAAGTTTCTAAAAGATGTAAAAAATTCATAACAGCAATCCTTCACTTTAAAAGTACGAACAATAAGTCACTTAAATTTAATGTGTTACTAAACCTATCATTTTACACAGGTCACAGGCAGATATGAAAAAAAAATAATACATATCATGAGCTATTAATATTACAGTCAGATTATCCAGCATGAGAGATTCACAGTGTGAAAAACTATTACTTTCACATTTTAAATACTGTGTCCTGCATCTTAGTATTAAAGAGCAAAAATCAAACAGTAGCCAAACATAGAGCAGCTATACAAATACAGTAAGGGGATGGGGGGAAATTGTTTAATC
Source organism: Neoceratodus forsteri (assembly GCA_016271365.2). Lineage (NCBI taxonomy): Eukaryota > Metazoa > Chordata > Ceratodontiformes > Ceratodontidae > Neoceratodus > Neoceratodus forsteri. The sequence goes on along the minus strand of CM028132.1, from coordinate 1,059,173,827 downwards.
AGGAAAGGCACACTAAGCCAAAGCTGGTTTCCAGGTGCAACCTGGGAGCACAATGAAGTTATGTGATTTGCTCAGGGTCACAGGGTATGCAAATGGGGGCTGTGGGATTCAAACCAGGTCTCCAGGTTTGCAGCTAAGTGCCCTAAACCACTGCGCTATGCTGCCTCCTCAAGTAAAGTACAAAGAAGAAGGTACATGGATGTTGATTTCATTATGGGACCAATGGTGTGCATTCCATTTGTGGGTATTTAATGATATTCGACATACAGGACAAAAATGTTTACATCATGATCTCCAGTATCATGACAGGGAGCTGAAAGAGGGAAGTATGCAACATATACAATATACCTGTATACTATTATTTCTAAACAAATGCATCTATCCATTAATATATCTATTAAAAGACTCCATCTCCATTTCTTCATTTTTGCCCATCTGTGTCATGGTTTCTGGAGAATTCAAAACATTTCCTCGGTGACAGCTCCACCACCACATCTCCCCAATACTTCTTTTGATTACCTGCTTATTCTCCTTATACAGTACCTTGGACAACTTATACTTAATTATTGTGCATATAATTTCTTGCTATAGTGTAGCATACTAAATACTGTATTACTAACACAGGTGACTTTGTGTGCAGCCATGTCTCTTTCAAAGATCTCTTGGTTTTCCCATCATTTTGTTTTCCAAAGGAGCATAAAAAAAGGAATTTACATTAGAACTCCTTTACACTGACAGTATTCTTAAAATATTTTCCTGCTGTTCAACTGCCAGTGTCCATAGTGTCTAGAGCTGAGAGGTCAGTGTGTGTGGTGGGGTGGTGGTGGGGGGAGTGATAGAACCAAACAATATGACTCATGGCTAAATAGAGAGCTTATGCAGACTTGAATGGACTTATGGGGCCAGATTTTCAAAGGCCAGAGAATGATGCAGGGTGCTTGCATCAATAACAACTGATGCAAGGAGCAGGATGCATCAAACCTTGCACCAGTTCTGATTTTCAAATGGTACTTGTGTCAAAAACAGGTCTGCATGCACCAGAGTGGCTTGCCTCATGCTTGCACCAAACAATGCCTGGTCCATGTTGGAAAGGATGCCTGCATCACTGAAATGATGTACCATCCCCTTATTTGGAATTTTCAAAGAATGTCCAGTCCTGTTTTTGTGCTTAAGATGTATGTCGCTGTTAGACCAGCCAGAGCAGGTCTAAGGGACACTAGAGCATATAAAGAGACTTACTGCAGGTGGTCAGACCTGACTAAGCTACTATTAAGGACCAGTATTCTCCTGCAGGACTAGTTTAGAACATTGTGGGGGCTTAGTCTTGGACAGTTCTTCTTATCGTTTTATTTTACTTAGCTTGTGTCATTCTCATCTTTTGCATAAGTTTTTACTCAACTTGCACAATTTGTTTTGACTCAGCTTGTACCATTTTTTAACTTACATAGATACATAGATACATGGACAGTGTCGGCAGATAAGGGCCTGCCGACACTGTCTATGTATCTATGTATCTATGTAAGTAAAAAAAAATGGTACAAGCTGAGTCAAAACAAATTGTGCAAGTTGAGTAAAAACTTATGCAAAAGATGAGAATGACACAAGCTAAGTAAAATAAAACGATAAGAAGAACTGTCCAAGACTAAGCCCCCACAATGTTCTAAACTAGTCCTGCAGGAGAATATTGGTCCTTAATAGTAGCATAGTCAGGTCTGACTACCTGCATTGAGTCTCTTTATATGCTCTAGTGTCCCTTAGACCTGCTCTGGCTGGTCTAACAGCGACATACATCTTAAGCACAAAGACAAAACTTAGTTTGCACCATTGTTTTTACTCAGTTTGTGTCATTTTCATTCCTTGAGTCATTTTTTACTCAACTGGCACTATTTGTTTGACTCAGCTTGCACCATTTTTTATTCAGTTTGCACCATTTTGTTTTACTCAGTTGGCTCATTTTCATTCCTTGAGTCATTTTTTGACTCAACTTGCATTATTTTTGACTCAACTTGCACCATTTATTTTGTTGCAGCTTGCTTCATTCTCATCCCTTACGCCATTTTGTTGATGCAGTGGACATCTTGCATCAGTTTGGGGGACTTTGTCACAGATAATGCTTTTCTTGCAAAATATGGCACACAGTATTTGGTGCACCTAAATCTGACTCAAGTTGCTTGTTTGACGCAGCTTGTGTGGATCTAAGGGCCCTCTGAAAATCCAGCCCATGGTCTTTTTATGCCTTCATTGCCTGTGTTTCTATATTTCTAAGATAGCCATTAAGACTCATATTAAAGAGCTCCTGTTTAACAGGGTGAATGTACTGTATGAACCACTATGTAGCAAAATTTATGTGATGTACTGTGTTTACTCCTCTTTTTTGTACATCATCCATGGTATCTTTGTGGACAATTTCTCATTCCAGGGTTAGTAGACAGAACATTCCAGTGCTGTTGAGGATTCTGTTGCTTAAACATCATGGGTCAAAAGCCATTCAATCCTACTATCATTTGGATTTTTTATGTGTTGTTGCCATAACAATTGCTCTCTATCAATGTTTTTCACACTCTAATATGCCTTGTTGGTATTTTCAGTTTTGTACACCTCATTTCAAAACTTTGTTGCTGTGTTTATTGCCTGCCCTTCAAAGGTCTCCTCAGTGACACTTTCTTCTAGTATGGAGGTAATGACAAGTTGGTATATTTTTTAATTATGTTTTCGGGAAGGCAGGCACTGCATGTGTTAACAAAAAGGAATTCATGCCAGCAGCTTTCTTATAAACCAAAGTAATCTGCTTTCCATTACCCTTTTGACTAAAAAGAAAGATCAAATATGTATTTACTTATAAATATGCTCCAGTGTAAATTTCAGTAAATCCTATGCCCTGTTCTGTGTTGCAAGGAATTGGTGGTAAATCATTGCAAAATGATTTATCACCAGTCCCCTATTTGCAACCCCCCTTGCATTATGTGTAGAAAGCTTCTTTGGTCCTTTCCACATTGTCTCACATCAAAGTACACTGCAGCAAGGAAGGAGTGGAGTTGGCACTTGAAAGTCACTCAGAGTCATTCATAGTGTCAATCACTATGAGCATACCTGTGATAGAATCTTTGCAATGGCCACCAAATAGCACAAGAGGAAAAGTGACAGTAAGAGTCATCACAGTGCTATAGCAGATGTTCACATATGTCAGGGGAATCAGGACCACTGTAGGTTTGGACCAGTGTGAACACTGTCTAACATGTGTGCCTAGGGAGGGGGGAGGAGCCAGTAGATTACTAGGATCAACAAGGTGTACAGATCTTGGAAACCACTGGGCCATGAGGGACATCTTTGTGGGATGTACCAATGGAAATCTGTGAGGCTCAGAAGTGGTCCAGAGATGGGAAGTGGGGGGATGTCAATACAGTGAGAACCCACACCCATATGCACAGTATGTGCATGGTACTAGGCTATGCTCATACATATCTTTGGTGGTATTGTGCACCATTACTGTGTTCAAACCATATTTGTGCACAGCAAGATCTACATGCCTTCATTTAAATATTAGGATCAGTGCTTGGTAGTCTTTTTTTCCCAATTTGGACCCTTTTTTTTTCACCATAGTAGATTTATATGCCTGTGCAGTGAAGAGCACTTTTAGCCACACAGTTGTATTGGCAGATGAAACTGTAGCTGAGAATTAAGTCCATCATGTCAAATCTGCAGACCGTTGAAATTCCAGATCCAGAAGCAAATGGTTTAATACATTTTATTGGACAAACACAGATGTTACAAAAATAAAACAATGGATAAGATTAAGGACCAACCAAGTTCTTCCTCGGAGACTGATGAAATTGTTCAGAGAGTCATAAAAAAATAATAAAAAAAATAAATCTCTCGAGGATCACTTAGAAAATGAGTTCATGCAACTTAAAATGTTCAAGATGTTTAAGCTGCATGAACTCATTTTCTAGGTGGTCCTTGATTTATTTGTGTAATTATTTTTTTTTATTTGGCTATAATACTAATAATTGATATTATCTTGTTAAAATATTGTTACAGCACTGTAGATTTTAAAGTTTATGGAATGTGTTTGAGAGTATAGTTTAGAAAATATCTTCAGATAAGTTTAATTCTGTATGAATGTTTTAAACAGTTGTTCATACAAGATACATTTTTCTTAGTCCCCTCTTATTTCCATACATACATTTCTGTTGTACAGAGTGTTATCATACAATACTACCAAGTTTTAACTTGGACATTTATGTTATTAAATCTAAAGGTCTTACTTTTAATTTTGAATGTATTCTCATAACACAAATATTCAACAATAATTTCAGTTGTAGGCTTTGCCTGCTTGAGTGTTCAGCTAAGCAAATGGATATCATTTGACCATGAAAAGAGTCTCAGTAATAGCACGCTAATGATATGCTATTCATTCCATTTAAATTTGTGATTTATTTGAAATAGGTACTTTTAACCAATGAGATTTTTTTCTGTTTTTTTATGTATGATCTGGGTGTTGACCCTTAGGATGCCAACAGAATTAGAATGCATAGTAATTCTGGACTGATATATCAGTTTGCGGCACAGCGAGGGTTAATGGAATGTGATTTTCTGAACAATTGCCATAAGTCTATGAGGAAGAACTTGATTGATCCAAAAGCTTAGACATTTTATTTCCTTTTTGTAACATCTATGTTTGTCCTACAAAAGGTATCACACTATTTGTTTCTGGATCTGTTCTTACAAGGACCAATACAGCAACTAATCTATTTTTGGAAATCCAATCATTCCTGATCAGTTCCAGTCCAAATAAAGAAAATATCATCAATAAAACATATGCCATGGGAGCACAGCTTAGCAGGAGAACAGATCAGATGCTCTTTTCACAAGCTTATGAGTTTGATTGCTCTTTTAAACATAATTTATTGGTTATCCTTCATATTTGTACTTGAAGCTAATAGAAACTGTTGATATCAATATGCTGGGTTTAAAAAGATGGACTTTTTAAGTCTAAATAGAAACACAGAAACACAGATCCTTGCCATGATGAGATACAAGGTCATAACAACAAGATGGAGCCCCCAACAGGAATGACTCAGAGTCTGGAGAGGTGTTACAACTAACAGTTAAAACTAGTTTTACCCAGCTAATCCACACAGTCAAAGACATGGACAGAAAGTTGGATTCCCTTTTCACCAAGAGTAACAGCCCTGGAGACCCCTGTGAGGGAGATTGAGCATACTGTGCAGTGCACTGAAGGCTCATCCACCAAAACTATAGATGTTACTGGCAAACTCATTAAAGAGAACCCACTGCTATGGGAGCATTTTGAAGCTTTAGAAAATCAAGCCAAGGTGTGTAATGTCTACCTTATAGAACTTCCGTGGGCCACCAGGAGTAAGGACCCATGAAATGTTATAACAATGCTGTCATACATACTTGGGATGATTAAGCATAATACTGTTTATCCATAGAAATGGACTATCACTTGACTCCACAATGGGCCTCTTCTGATATTTTGGCACCACACATCCTTACAGGGGTTTTGCATGGGAATGAGCAAACTCAATCACATCCTATGCAGGGCTAATAGACTGCACCATCTATGATATGGAGATGAGGAAATCTCCTTATTTCCAGATGTTTTGTACAGTACACAGGTGAGTCACAAGACCTTCAAAAAGGAATGGGGAGTCTTGTGCACATTAAAAGTGTAGAGCCAACTGTTAGTACCATCCAGCTTGAGAGTAGTGTGGAATAGTCAAACCTATCTTCCTAAAGATCCTTCAGATATCTGGAAACTAGTGCAGAATATTGAGAAGAAATTACCGGTGCTAGGGATGCTTAATCTGAGGAGGTGGTAAATGATTACCTGGATCCAGCCGACAATAACTTACATTATGGCATGAGTAACCTGGTATTTCCTTAATGAAAATCTGAATGAATCATTTTTTAAATCATAGACCAAGACTGTATTCCTATACAACTTAATTTATTCAAAGTTTCTTTGCTCAAAACTTGCAACATTCATTTATTTATTTAAAATTTGGTAACAGTGAAAGGCACACTGAGCTGGAGCTCATTTTCAGGTGTGACCCCAGCGGGGTTGGGGGGCAAGTGGACAAATGCAACAAAAATACAGAGGTGACTGCATAGCAATCAGTACAATAAAAAACAGAATTTTTTCAAAATATATACAATAAAGTACAAGAACATTGCAAATGTATACCATATATACAATAAAATACAAATGAGAGTGTACAATGTTTTATCATCAGGCAATAGTATAGGGAGCAAAGTGCAAGGAGTCGCATATGAATGGTACGAGAATTAAGGGGAGGGATAATAAATCAATGGGGAAGAGGGGGAGGTGAGGAAGGTGTCACATTTCTTGTTGAATTCTGGATAACCATGTTAGGTACATAATGTATTTTCAATAGTGTCTTTCAGAGTCATGCACTATTATTATGCTGCAATCTGAGTCCAGTCTATAATACTTCCTTTTAGGTATGCCAATTTTTTTCTGCGTTAAATTTGGGTTAAAGATAAACTGGGCTGAACATTCTGCCCAAATTGGCGGTTTTCTCTGCCAGAGATTCACAATCCTGCCTTCATGGCATTGGTGAACATACTTCAAAATCCAGACTACCAACTTTGGCAATTAATACCAGACTTAGGGCCAGATCTTCAAAACTTTGCCCTAGGGCTAAATTAGCACTGCCTCATGGGCAAACATAGCCCAGAGAAAAAAGCAAGCTATATTTAAAAGGAATAGCCCGGGACAAACAGCTTCTGAATATAGCATGGGAATGAGGCTGGGCAAACTGGGCTGGGAGTGCAGGGCAAACTTAGCCCTGGAATAAGACAGTTCTGAATATAGCAACCAGGAAGTGCAAACCACAACAGCAACATAGTGCACAGCGATGTGAAGGTAGGTAGAGGTGAACTATGTGGCCAATGTGTGTGCCAGCAAATGCGTGGACCCAGTATAGCTGAAGGCAGTAGTGCATGTAAGAGTACAGTGTTCAAAACTGTATAATATTCCCTGAGCTGTTTGCGCAGTGCTAACACATTTGTGTGGGTTTGGCATGGAGCTAAACCATTTGCCTGGTGCAAACATGTTTGCCCGGTGCTAAACGTTTCCATATTCAAAAGTGACATGCAATTGAGCTTACTTAGGTAGTCTCTGGGCAAACATCCAAATTAGCATCTCATTATGCCCTGATTTGCATGCAGTTTGCCCAGCGTTACTACAGGGTCCTAAAGCTCTACCTGTAGGTCAGTCTGGCAGTGCATAATGATAGCTGTTGGCTTCATGTAAACAGTACAGCATAGCATAGAATACTGTACCCCAGGGGACAACACAGTATAGGCACAGATGGTGGTGGTGCTGCATGCAACTGTCACACTGTAGGTCATGCCACAGTGCACACTACAGTAGCAAGGGGACCAGTAGTGTAGGACACAGCACTGCCTATAGTATGTAGGGCAGTGATGATGACTTCACTGTACACAGTGACAGGCCCAACTTGCAGGTGTTTACTGACAGTGGACATTACTGTTATGCTGTTGTGTGACCTACGGATGCCACACCTCTGGCATGGGATGTTCACAGTGACATATACATGTCCGGCTTTGTGTGCTATGTGCAGTTGTACAGCTGTACAGTATGTGGTGGCAGGGAACGTATGAGCAGAAAGGCACACTGATGTTGGGGTATTCCCAATATTGGCCCATGTGCACTGCTTGAGATGTCCAGCACTATGGCCACACCCAGTCTCTGGCACAGCCTGGCCACCTGTACACCCTTACCTCAACATCCTCCATGCCCACAGTGCTGCATGTGTATGCTGGCATCTGTTGGTGTTCACAGAAGAGTGCTGTGCAGGTGTGTGCTGTATGGCCACACTGCCATAGTGTCCACTGGTGGCTGGGTCACCACTTACTGCCTGGCATGGCTGGGACTGGTGGCAGATGATGGTATCATTTTGATGCCATCTGTGAGCAGTATGCTGTCTTTTTGTCTGGCTTTATCTATGTGCCATATTGTTTTGTTTGCGTAGTGCAAAGTTGTGCAAAAGCCACGCAAACACCATGCAAAGCCAAAATGTCATGCAAAGCTGATTGTCCAGGGCTAAGACTACCTTTTCCTGTGTGGTAATTTGCACCGCACTAAGTGTTGCGCTAAGTCACACTAAACCACTTTGTGTGGTGCTAGTCACTTAATATAGCATTGCGCTGACATGCCCCCTCATTTTGCCCTTTGCATACATTATAAATTTACCGAGCACTAATGCAGTTTGCATGAGTACTATTTGGCCTTTTGAATATAGCAGACCCGTACTAATCCCGTGCAAACGTTTTTTGCCCGGTTCAAAGTTTTGAATATCTGGCCCTGTAACAGTTATTTCAGGGATCTGGAAGTAGCACTGTTTTTCTTTATTTTTATTGTCATTTGTAAAACAGGCTCTACTTAGCCAATATTTAAGGGATGCAGAATGCATAACTAAGTTCCTATGCAGTTGGATTGATCAGTGTTTCACACAGTTGCTATGAATTGCTGTAGATTATCAAGGCAATGTTCTGAATATATTTATAGGTTTTTTCCCAATCACATTGAGAGACTGCAGTCTTTCTTGGGGACATAAATTAATTGACTTAGAGGCATGTTCCAGTGTAGACTATTTTGATGCCTGAAGCCTAAATAATAAGTTGTTTAGTGGTGGGCGAAGTGGGCTCAATTCGCTCTGTGAAGTGATTTGTGGAGCAAAGGTGGATTCACGAAGTGATCCACAACGTGAAGCGGAGTACTTTGCGTTATAATGTGTGACGCAAAGTCCATTGAAAGCAATGACTTCGCGTTACTCCACCTTCCCAGACCACAACTCCACCAAATATTAAGGCAAAGTGCATTGAGAACAATGCACTTCGCCTCACTTTGCCTTGTTTTTGAGCTCTGAAGGCGAATTTTGCAGTGATTCATGGGATTTCAGGTCACATGGGCTCTATATTGATTTTCACAGCCTCAGTTCAGGGTAGTATGTGTAAGGAGTAGGAGACAGTGTGCTCAGAGAGCTGACTGTGATTGAAACCTTCTAAAAGCTGTTAAAAAAGCATTGTTGCATTTTTTGGGGGGCTCAAACTTTAGTTCATCGATTGTAGGAAACTCTCCTGTGCTCATATCATTGAGCATTTTTGTTTTTGTGTGGATTTTAAATGTTAATTTACAACATTGAGTGTGTGTTGTGAACGTCAGTGAAAATGTGCTTTGGAGGAGGGGCGTATCTGTGGTGTAGGAAGATTTAAGTTGGAGAAATAGTGATTTCTTTGTTTTTTGGTGATATTTTTGTTATATAACTGACTGTGTTAATGTACACACAGTAATATTGTCAGTAATTGTTGAAATTGTCTTGCTGATTGTGTGTTGTGTGGATCTGGTGCAGCAGTTCATAATTTCTCATTGTTTACATAACAATACGTGGCATATTACTGAACTTTTAAATTTGCTACGTATTACTGGTTCAGCATTGTAGACAAACTGTTCTGTGTGTGAGTGTGTGTGCAGTGTTGCGTTACATCAAATAATACACCTTTTATTGTGCCACAGACTAGTTTAATTGCAGGTGCAGCAGTGTGAACCTGCTATCCACTGCAGCTGCCTGATTTTGTACTGTGATTGTGGTATCTGTTCTTTATTTTGCTGCTTGTGCTGCCGTAAAAATCTTCAGTCAGTGCTCCCCCCCCCCCCCCACCCCCACTGGCAAAAGGAATTTTTTTACCAGATTGGATTGTTTTTGTGACCTCATCAGCACCACTGGTTACTGAAGTTGTTTTCATTGTGTGACATACTAGTCTCTTATCTGTTGCTGAAGCTGCAGTTGTTTTTTTGGCTTCACATCCAGCTTCCCCCCAATCAGAGAATGAATGTATCAAAATCTAAATTTGGTTATAATATTGTGATTGATCCCCCAAAATGCCCACAAAGAGATGTGCAAGAAGTGCATTGCTGATGTGAGAAAAGGTATTTCTCCTGCAATGTTTTTTTACAGCCCAATCAGTAGCTTCACTCAAAGTTGGAGGAGATGATGTTTTCCCAGCTGGTAGTTTTAGTGTTACTGGTGTTAGTGGTGGTGGTATTATTAGTATTGGTGCATCAAGTTTGAATTCTGACCAGTGTGCCATATCCAAAAATATTGAGTGTGAAGCAGTGCAAGTGAGTGGCAGCATAGATGATGTCATACTTGTTATGTTCTAACATTTAATCTGGTCTTGTTCAACAAACTCACACTGCAACAGGAATAGAGCAGCTTTCATTTTTATTCAGGAGCCTCTCTAGTCTCAACAACAACACTCCCTGTCTGCTCTCTTTCTAGCTTACACATATTGGAATGCTGCCCCCAAGTGGCAGAAGTAACGCAATGCATTACCATTTCAAATACATAACATTTCCTCCCCACTAAATTATATTGTTACCGACTGAACAAGTATTAGCATTATTCGCTATTATTAAGATGGTTCATACTATGCTAGAGGTAGGGGGTAGACTGCCCCAGGCCACGAACCAGTCAAGGGGATTATTCTGCCCCAATAATCTGATCTGGCTTTCTAACTACACAAAACATTTATTTCTTTTAAATGTCTCACAGGTTCAAACAATCTGGAGGTTTTGAAATTCGGGATGGATAACATCTCTCGTGAGCAATCCTTGGCATGGCTGCCCTGTCTGGTACCTCCCTCTGATCCTTGGTTAGTGGTTGTACAGCCTCACCATTGCTCCTCTCCACCTCCTCCTTTACATCTTCAGAAGGTGTTGAGACTTCCGTAGTGGGGCTTCTGTAAGCTACGGCAGATGGAATCCACATTTCCCGTGGGTTTTCTTCCCTGGAGGTGTCCACATCTGTGCGCTGTTGAAGATCTAGGAGCTGTTCAGCATGACGTTTCCATTTCACTCCAGATTCAGCATCAACTGTATACAACACTGGACCCGTCTGAGATGTCACCACACCAGAGTCCACTTTTCCCCCTTCCGGTAATCTCGAACAAGCACCTCTTGACCAACAATGAACTGTCTGTCCTTTGAACGAGCTTGCCGGTAGTATTTGAGATTCTGGTTCTTCAAAACCTCCGATGCCACATCTGGCTTGCTAAATCAAGACGGAGCGAAGCTTACGCCGAAAAAACAACATTGCTGGAGATTCCTTTGTTGTAGCATGGGATGTATTTCGGTATGCCAGCAGGAAGTTATCCAACTTGTGTTGTAAGGTCAAAGACCCCCCCCACCGATTTCAGAGCATTCTTCATGGTTTGCACAAAACACTCCGCCAGACCATTAGTCGAGGGGTGATATGGGGCACTACGAATATGCCTCACACCATTGGACTTCAAAAATGCTGCAAAGTCACTTGAAATAAATTGTGGTCCATTGTCACTGACCAGCTGTTCAGGAATCCCGTAATGGCTAAATAGTCCTCGCAGCACTTGAATGGTCTTACTGGTAGTAGTAGTGTCCATGACTTGAATTTCGGGCCACTTTGAATGGGCATCTACAACAATTAAGTACATGTGTCCCTCCCACAGCCCCACAAAATCTACATGAATGCACTGCCATGGTGCACCTGGCCACATCCAGAGATGTAGAGGTGAGGGACACGGCATTTTCTGAACACGCTGACAAGTAGTGCATGTTTTTGCTTGTTGCTCAATTTGCAAATCAATCCCTGGCCACCAAATATAGCTTCTAGCTAAAGCCTTCATTCTCACTATGCCCGGGTGTCCCACATGTAGCTCTTCCAAAACATGGGTGCATAGCTTTGAAGGGACAATCATCAAGCAACCTTGCTGTACTGAAAGCTCATTACGTCTGACATAGAATGGTGATAACTCACCGTGAATGTTCTGGTTCTCAGTAAAAGTCCCTTTTGTTACTAAGTCCAAGACTTGAGACAGCACAGGATCAACTTTTGTCTCCTTTTTAATTTCAGAACTTGTGATAGGTAATTTCTCAAGCTGACTGAGGTAGAAGACATCGACAGTGTCCACTTTGTCACTGTGGGCTACGTGCAGAGGCAATCTTGAGAACCCATCAGCATTGCCATGAAGAGCCACCTTCTTGTATTCAATGCAGTAGTTGTGAGCTGATAACAAGAGATCCCAACGTTTCATTCTGGCTGCTGCCATGGAAGGAATACCTTTGTGGGGGCTGAAAATTGTCGTGAGGGGACGGTGATCAGTGAGGAGTGTGAATTCCCGACCATAAAGGCATTGGTGGAATTTACGAACTCCGAACACTATTGCCAAAGCTTGTCTCTCGATTTGGGCATAGTTTTGTTCAGCTTTGCTGAGAGTTCTGGATGCAAAGGCAATTGGCTTTTCACCCCCATTCAGTAGAACATGAGAAAGAACTGCTCCCACCCCATAAGGTGAGGCATCACACGCCAGTCTGATGTTCAGCTGTGGATTACAGTGAATGAGCACATCTTGCAAAACAAGTTGCTTTTTGACCTTCTTAAACACATTCTCACAGTCCTTTGTCCAATACCAGGACTTCCCCTTGCACAGCAAGCCATTTAGTGGGTTGAGAATCGTAGCGAGATTAGGAATAAACCTGCCATAATAATTTAACAGGCCCAAGAATGACCGTAACTGGCTCACATTTTCCGGTGCTGGGGCGTCCACAATCACTTTTTCTTTCTCAGGCGATTTGTGTAAGCCCGCTGCATCTATGGTATGGCCCAAGTACTCCAATGAAGTCTTGAAAAATTCACACTTCTCCTTCTGGACACGCAAACCAAAATCTTCCAAGTGCTGCAGAACTGCATCCAGGTTCTTCAGGTGCTCTGCATCATTCCTTCCAGTCACCAGTATATCGTCCAGGTAACAGTGAACATTTGGAAGACCTCGTAAAACCTGGTCCATAGCTCGCTGAAATATGGCTGGAGCTGATGCAATGCCAAAAGGTAGGCGATTATAGCAGAAGAGACCCTTTTGGGTAGTTATTGTGAGATATTTCTTTGAGTTTTCATCTACCCTCATTTGTAGATAAGCATGTGACAGATCCAGCTTACTGAAGCGTTGGCCCTGTGCCAGCAATGCAAACAAGTCTTCGATGCGTGGAATCGGATACTGTTCCACACTCAGAACTGGATTTATGGTTACTTTAAAGTCTCCACATATTCGCACGGAACCGTCTTTCTTTACCACTGGCACTACTGGCGTTGCCCAGTCACTACACTGTACAGGTGACAAGACTCCAGCTTTGGTTAGGCGAGTTAATTCGGCCTCCAGTTTCGGTCTGCGTGCATAAGGTACTGGGCGAGGTTGACAAAACTTTGGTTTGTGCTGTGGCTTCAAAAACACTCTTGTCTCAATGCCCTTCATTGTGCCTAGCTCCATCTTGAATAAAGGAGCATGTTTCTGCAACACTGCTTCTAGAGTGTTGTGGTCACCAGTATAAACAGTCCTTATCTCCTGCCAGTTGAGGAGTATTTTCTTTAGCCATTCCCTGCCTAAGAGTGAAGGATAGTTACCTTTAACCACGTACAAAGGCAGTAGTGCCGTTTGCCCATTTATTTTCACCTGCACCTTGATGACACCTTCAGGTGAAATTGCCTCGCCAGTGTATGCCCTCATTACAACGTCGGTCATTTGCAGGGGTAGATGGCTCAACATAGTTTCATACTTGTCTGTAGAAATCAATGAAACTGCAGCCCCTGTGTCCAATTCCATTTTCAGTGGTTTCCCTTCAATTTCAGGTGTTACACAGATGGTTGCTGTTTCCCCTTTAAGAGTCAGCAAATGCAGTGCTAATTCAGTATTAGTGTCATCACTGCACGTTCCCTGTGTTTCCACATGATGTACTTCTCTTTTTCTACATTTTGCAAATTGCTTTCCTTTGCTTCCATTGATTTCCACTCCTTTCTTTTTCCCTCTGCACACTCGTCCAATGTGGCCTTTCTTCCCACAGTTATGACATGTCTGTTCTTTAAACCAGCAATCCTTATCACTGTGATTAGCCTTGCCACAACGACCACATTTATTAGGCTTCCTGGGAGAAGAGAAGGATAAAGCATTTACTTTCAGGGAATCACTTAGGTGCTGAGCCTCCCATGCAGCTGTTTCCATTGATACAGCGATCTCTATCGCTTTCTTGTATGTCAGTCCCACCTCCGTTAAGAGACGCTTCTGTGCTGCTTCACTTTTTAAACCGCACACCAATCTGCCTCGGAGGGCATCATCTAAATGGGTGCCAAACTCACAATGCTCAGCTAATTTCTTTAGAACAGCCACATACTGTGCAACAGACTCACCCTCTGCTTGATTTCGTTTGTGAAAACGAAATCTTTCTACAATCACCAGAGGCTTAGGAGAGAAATGTGTCTGTAAGACCTCCACAGTACTAGCAAACGTTTTCTCCCCGGGCTTTTCTGGCGTTATTAGACTTCTCAGCAAACTGTACGTTGTGCTGCCCATGACACTCAGTAACACAGCCACTTGTTTTTCATCACTTATATCATTTGCTGTGACAAACTGGCCAAATCTCTCAATATAAGTTGTCCATTGTTCCACATTTTCATCAAAGGCATCAATATGTCCTATGGTCGTGGTCATCTTTATGTGTTTCTTACAGGTTCACTCATGGGTCCAAAAGTTACATCTGAGGAAAATCCTCACAGTTGTAGTTTGTTCTGGTAAGGCACCGGAGAGTAACTAAACACCGCGTCTCCAATTATGTTATGTTCTAACATTTAATCTGGTCTTGTTCAACAAACTCACACTGCAACAGGAATAGAGCAGCTTTCATTTTTATTCAGGAGCTTCTCTAGTCTCAACAACAACACTCTCTGTCTGCTCTCTTTCTAGCTTACACATATTGGAATGCTGCCCCCAAGTGGCAGAAGTAACACAATGCATTACCATTTCAAATACATAACAATACTTCCCAGTTACATTCCAGTAACTGAACCTAAGGATTCTGATAATCATCTCAATGATAGCATACAATGTGATATTCCATCCACCGTGGCAGTTAATGTCACGCATTTTCCATGCAGTGATCCACAGTGCGGTGAAAAAGTATCAGGAGATGATGGTGTAGATGCTGATGATGAATGTGATGATGACGATGATGTTGCTGTTGTTACAACATGCAGTCCACATGCTAGCATCCATGTAGATGTGGACGTGTGTGATGTTGATGAATATTATGATGATGTAATTGACCCCAGTTGGGAACCGGAGAAAAAGAAATTCAAAGTGGCTGTGTCTGAGTCTGTTTGCCGGAATCCCCACCCCCCCCCCAGTAAAATCTTGAGATTTACCAGTTTTAGTTGATGATGATGACCCACTAATAAATATGATAGGTAGTCATGGTGGTCAGTTGCAGTCCAGGTATGCAGTGCCCGAATCATAACGTGCCCCCCCCCCACTTCAGTGCTTAAAATAACGGTCTTAAATAAGCTATCTCATGGACATGTTAAAAGTAGAGCACACAATCCCTTGTTTGGGATTTTTTTGTTCAAGATGCAAATGATGAGTCAGTTGCAATCTGCAAGGTTTGCCATGTGCATGTGAGTAGAGGTAAAAAGCGGAGCCATCTGGGTACAGGAGGACAGCATATGCATCTTAAGGATAGTCACTTGGCACTGTGGACCCAGCACAAGCTGGCAGCTAATACCACAGTGGGGTGTTCACCCTCATCACCGGCAACCATAGTGAGCATGTTATCCCCTTCCATGACTGTTAAGTCCAGTAGTAAATTAAACGTGTGCAGTACTGAGGTAATAAGAGCAGAGGATTACTACAGGCATGATGAGGTGGAGGACCATAATTACTTTGAAATGTTGTTCAGTGCTGGTGAGAGTAGAGGTTTTTGTGGTGGTGATGGTGGTGAATGCGTATGTCTAGTGCAAGTGATACATCAACCCCGGTTGACAAATCTGGCAAAATAACTGCATTTCTGGGTTTTTCATAATCACCTGTGCAACCGTCTACATCAAACGTCCACACTCCACCCCCTGCCAATGCCATTCATCACAGAGCACAACCATTTGTGATCACACCCCATGTAAAACATTTAAGTCAGTTCACATTACAGAGTGTTTTTGCACATAATCTGAAGTACCCCTTGAATCATACAGTGTCATGTGAACTTAATGCTGCTGTAGCGGAAATGCTGGCAATTTATCTTTTGCCCTTCTGCTTTGTGGAGAATTCTGGGTTCCAGTGGTTTGCTGCACGTGTCTGTCCAAAATGGAAAGTCTCATCCAGGACATACTTTTCTACATATGCTGTCCCTGAGTTGTTCCACACTGTGTAAGTAAGACTCAGTAAGACATAGCCTTCAACATTCTTCTTCTCCATTCATCCATTTAAGTATGGATATGTGGACAAGTGGCAAAACAGTGAGGAGTTCATATTTGTATATAACTGCACACTAGGTGCAGGTGCCGGGGGTTGTTTGTGATGTTTTTAGTGTGAATAATCGGAGCAGTAAGGTGGATTGTCACGGTACCAATCTTCCAGGAATTCGACAGCATGCAACGATTGCTATGCGCAATATGACCTGTTCACACACTGGTGAGAACATGTTGGACATGGTACTGACTGAAATTGACAAATGGCTAAACCTTCGCTCCCTGAGACCTGGGTTTATAACAAGTGACAATGGGTCAAATGTGGTGAAATGAGCCGGCCCGGTGGCGTAGATGGTTGAGGCGCGGGCACGTTACCTCTTACCACGAAGGTGACCCAGGTTTCGGAACGGACTCAGACACCGGGTTGGCAGGGAAGGGAAGAAGCGAGCATCTGCTGGACTGCTCTCCTCCCCTGGGGTGGGTTGGGGATGCATGGTCACTCTGCAGTGGCACCAGGTGGAGACTGGGAGCATTGCAGAGGGAGCATTTCAAGGGAAACACCAGAAAATGGAAATACCGCACTGGAGACTGGCCAGATGATGGCTGCCAGCCTAAGGACACCTCTGAACACTCCCAGAAAGTCACGCAAAGCCTCAGCAGTGCCTGGGACCTAAAGAAAATAGTGTGCCGGTTTCTTCCCACCAGTGCCTTCCCCCTCGGAGGAGAGGGACCCACCCGGTACAGGGTTAGGCCAGGCTATACCGAGGTGGGCTGTGGATTTGAGGTAAGGTGGCTTGTGTGGTGATAGTAGGGGGAATGCCTGAGGGATCATGGCAGCCTGAAGGAGAGGCAGCTCCTGAGCATGACAGGGGCAAAAATAGATAACTAAAAAAAAATGTGGTGAAATGCATCACGAATGGTGTTCTTTTTTTGTGTTCTGTGCATGTCCCACTGTTTAAATCTTGTGGTGCAGGAGTTTCTGCAGCACCCTGATGTAAAGGAAATGCTAACCATTGCACAACGTATCTGTTCTCACTTTTCAAGATCTGGAAAGGCCTGTGACCAACTGCGGTAGTTGCAGATACAAAACAGCCTGCCTCAGTACCGCTTGAAGCTGGAAGTTGTCACCCAATGGAACTCCACTTTATACATGGCAGAGAGGTTGTATGAACAATACAAAGCCATCTCAGAATATCTTGTGATGCACATTAGCCGTGACAGTTCTGGGGCCTCCATGTCTATGACGACTGAACAGTGGCGCCTCATGGACTCTGTAATAACAATTTTGTGGCCTTTTGAACACGCCACACAGGCAGTGAGTGGTGAGTCTGCCTCCATTAGCCAATCAATTCCACTGCTGCGGGTGCTGAGGCAGACATTGGTTAATGTACAGCATGGCCTTGATGTTGCCGGAGACGGTGGTAGCAGTATGTTGCTGCAACACATGCTGACAGTATTCGATCAGAATCATCACATTGTGAGCATTCAGCATGGTGACAACTTTGCCATAGCAACAATGCTGGACCCACGATACAAACGTGGAATTGCATCAGTACTGGAGGGAGGACCTGAACAGGTAAAAAATATCAGTTGTCAACTGGTGCGCTTGGTTCATAGGGCACAGAAGTCGTGTGCCAAGGTTAGCAAACCTCAGAAGCATAATCCAGCTGAAGGTGTATCTGTAGGACTATCAAGCATATCCTGCAAGGGAAAGGGGACAGCAGTTCCAGGTGGTCTGTCTTCCAAAGTGGCTGGCGTCAACCCAATTTGGGAGGCTGTGTCCCAAGTGGGTATTTGTGAAATAAATGATTTGGGAGAACAGGATGATGCATCAACAACTGGGCTTAGTGCAGCTCAGAGAATGGCTGAGTCATATTTGTCTGAAAACAGGCATCTGACAGTAACTGAAGATCCTCCTTTTATACTGGAGTGGAATGGTCAGTGAATGGGCAGAATTGACTCCAGTGGCACTGAAGTACCTCACATGCCCACCCTCCAATGTAAGTGTTGTGAAGATATTCAGCTCAGCAGGTGCGATAGTCAAGGATCGTCAGACAAACCTGTCTCCTGCAAATGTTAGTTTGCTAACATTCATTAAAATGAATGAGAAGCACATGCCAGCACAGACTGCAACCTCGGTATTCATACCACAGCCTAGTCATGGTGGTTTTGGTGATGTGAAAATGGAGCATCCTGGTGGCACTGGTAGTGGCTACATGAAACGACCCACCACTGACATAGATGATGACACAATGGAGAAAGAATTTCCCAGTGGTCAGACTTCAGACATAGATGACTGTGAGGGAAGCTTTCTTTATGAGGATGATGATGTGGTTAATGTTGGCTGGTTTTAACTGAGGTTGTTAAAAGGCAGTGTGCCACCCCAGCCAACCAACACCACCACAGGGACTGATGTTAGCCACTGCCTACACTGAGCAAGAGTCTGTCTGACCCCTGGAACACCACCACAGGGACTGATGTTAGCCACGGCCACCACTGAGCATGAGTCTGTCTGATTCCTGGACCACCACCACCAGGACTGATGTTAGCCACTGCCACCACTGAGCATGAGTCTGTCTGACACCCAGATCACCACCACTGGGACTGATGTGAGCCACTGCCACCAGTGAGCAAGAGTCTGTCTGACCCCCGGAACACCACCACAGAGACTGATGTTAGCCATGGCCACCACTGAGCATGAGTCTGTCTGACCCCTGGACCACCACCACCAGGACTGATGTTAGCCACTGCCACCACTGAGCATGAGTCTGTCAGGACCACCACATCCATCAGCCACAGACACAAAGCTTCTTAATATTTAAACTATAAAGTGAGTGTGTGTACTCATGTTTGTTATGCTGTTTCACTTCCTTTAGTTGGATGTTTTGTTTTCTGCAGCTTTTCAGATCAGCAATGGTAAATCACATATGGTACACTTATTTTGTTTTTTTTACAGGTTAACAAAAAAAGTCTCCATCGCTAAAACTCGGAGGGAATGGTACTGCAGCTGTACCGTACAGAGACGAAACCTATGGAATATCCATGTGAATCCATTCTGGTAAGTATAAAGATTTTATTTCATCCCTTTCATTGTTTTGTAAAGACTGCAGCAAATATTGCACACAGGTTGTGTTAGTTGACAAGATGAGGGTTTGAGATGTAACTTGACTTGAGATTTAGAACCAGGGAGGGACAAATAACAATTAAGTCATAAGAAGTCATTCATTTCTTTTTTTAGGAAACTTCCAGATGCTTTGTTGTTCTGTCAAAGTGGCCTTATTCAGAAAAGTTCTTCAACATCATCAGGCACCTCCCTCCCCCGGGATTGGGCACACATGCAACATGCAGAAGTCATTTCATTAGATGACCATGACCATCATTAACAACCAGACTCCAGAAGGATGCAGATGAAATCTGTGAAGAAGTAACAAAATAAGAAACCATTACAGACAAACCTGCAAATATGATTCCCCCCACCCCCCCCAAAAAAATACTCACCTTCATGTGCTTGAGAGTTGTCTGTTTCCAATTTCAACGCAAAAAATTCTCATTGAGTACTTGCGGTTCTGGATAGTGGCTGCACGCTGTGTTGCTGTGGAGTAGCAATTCAAGCAGGGTTTGCTCAACATGAATAACTCACTTAGAGCAGGTATGCCGCCTTTGCTTCAATAGTGAAGTGAGCATATCTTTCCAGTCAGTCTTGTGCCATCATCTTGGATACTGTGCTTGCTCCTCCTGTGTTCTGTTTTTCAGCTTGGACTCCGTGGATTGCTAGAGGTGGAGTAGCCCGGCATACCGGCTGAGGTTCAACCTGCCCCTCGGGGGGTCAGAAGCTAGGGGTGCAAGCACATAGGCTGTTTGGAAGAACCAAGGAAGGGTTTATAAGAAGCTGAATTGGACTGGAGATGTGCTACATCAGAAAGTGATTCCGGTCAAAGAAAGAGGTTTAGAGATTGAGAAAGAGTGACAAAGAAAATATGTTATGTTTTAAAACAAATGGTTATTGGATTGTGTTTTTCTTGAAGCGATACTTGAGCTGAATTTTAATAAAAGTGTTATATCAAATGATTGAGTGTTATATTGTTATACTGTTATGACTGTGACTGATTTTTTTAGAGCGTCTTAAAACTCTTTTTTAATTTTATTTATTTTACTTCATATATACGTTTTACTCTGTGAATTTAGATGAGTCAGGTTAAATTGCTCTATTTGGTTTCTCATTAATTGAGTAAGTGATTGAGAAGTTGAGAAATTAAGAGATATAGTGGATTCCTTTGCTCCTTTTACCATTAGCCTTTTAAGGTACCTAAACTGGTTGATTAGTTGGGAGATTGAATTGCCAGCACCTTGTTTTCATAAGTGCTTAATTTTCCAATTACCTAATTGTAATTGGGAGTCGAGCACTGCCCATATAACATCAGCTCTTACATGACACATTAAACATTCACATGCTAGGGAACAGTAAAAACCTGGGCCATAGGGTTGGTAAAGAATACATTCTTGCTTGGATATTGTACAAGCTATATAGGTTGGTTGTGGTTATAAGGCTAGCTGGTGACATCTTATGAGGTGGGTTCCATTTCGATTTCATAAACCTGAACTGCCTTTATGGTTTTATTCTTAACTATGGGTCACAAGCAGTCATTTATGTTGGGAACTGCTTTCTGTCTGGCTGGATAGTGCTTAAAGTACTTCCTTTGCTGTTATTAGAATGCCGGTAAGTAAGTAGAGACCTAAAACTGTCGGCTGCTCGGGAATTCAGTTATATTTTTTTCCTTTTTTCAATGTGGCATGATTGTGGTTGTGTTTTTGACCTTCAACAATGCTAGTAGCCTTTAAAACACTGACAAGTAGATAATTTAGTTAAATTTTAGAATTAGAGAAAGTTTCTACTTTATTTCAGTCATGATATTCTGTTAGAAGGAGTTATATCCTATATGTTTGATTTTTAGAACTGAAATATCAATTTAACCATTTTTCATTGGACCTAGATTTAGTCAGATATTATAGTAACATTTTGCTTTTTTCTCTTGTTAAAGTCTCTAGTGGAAACAGAAAGGACAACGACATCAGTCAAATATAGGCCCACAGTGATTTTACAGACTGCAGTTATGACCACAACTGTGTTGATGTTTAAGGCCCAGGTTCCTGAAGACTGGCAAAACAATTTGTCTAGACCCATCTCAGGAATCTGTAGAGGACTGATGAGTATTTGTCCTTGAGTGAATAAAACTGTCTGTCTGGGTTGTTCTTTATTTGAATTGTAATTACCAGGATATTCAACATAGGGAATGATGGTTTCTACTAGGCAATAAAGAAGACAGAAGGGGGCGTCACCTCTGAATGAACTCCCAGGCCGAGATAAAGTGAAAGCTGTAAATGTTAAAAAGGGCAGTTTTCAAACCAAAATTATGGACCATCTATCTATCTGCTGTGGTAAAACTTTAACCCCTAGACTAACTCTGTCTGCTGCACTGCATTCTACAGCTCCCGCTGCCTTAAGTGAGTCAATCAGAATGAAAAAATGGATGGCAGAGGAGGGTCGTATGCTCATACCCTGAAGGGCTTCAGGAGGAAGACACGAACTTAGATATATCCTCCTTTTCCTTTCAGATTTTCCATTTGCCCCAAGAGAATATTCATGATAGATCATTGCCAGTAATTAATTCATTATGTGACTCTAAGGAGCTGGGGGAAAAGGGAAGATTAATTTAATACAGTCTATGCCAAAAAAATTATTTGGAGTCAGTTATAGAGGACTTACAGTACACTATAGCTTGATTAAAACAACTAGATGAGCAAGATCCTTATATGGGGTTAAATGTGGGACAAGATGTGGAGAATTGTGTGCCGATGTATGTAAACAAAGAGACAGCAGAATTATTGAAGAATCCAGCAACTGCTTTTCTTATTATTATGGACCAGTTACTGAGTAATAAAAATTTAATAGAGAGTGTGAGCAATGAGGTTGCTCTTATTAGAGATAAGATGGACCAGATTTGTCAACAGAGAGATACTCCCTCTACGGGGGTAGGATACTTCACAAATTGTTCATGGTATAGGAGAAGAAAAAATAAGACCAGCTTTTAGTACTTTATCTTTTCCAAAATCTCCTATGACAATAAAGAGGAAATTGAGTTGATAAACCAATTAAAAACAAGAAAATCAAAAAAAAGAGGAACAAACGGAAGCGTAAGAAGTGCGAGAAGTGTAAGAAGAGATTAGATGGTGATAATAGTGAAAACAGATTGGGAAAGGCAGATAAGCAGGATATGTTGGAAATGCATAGTTAAAATAAATTTGAGCAGCTAATGGGTGTATCAGAGATAGACAGAGAAGGTAAAGTAGGAAATGAACTAAATAAAGGTTTGTTGAATTTGGCCTCACATGTAGAGAGATTGGAACAGGAACTGGTGAAGTTCAATCAGCAAGTTGATGCAACTATAAAAGGGAATCAGCAGCCTAATAGTCAGTAGGTCTTTTACCAACAATTGCAACAAGAACAAGCATGTCATTTAAAGGAAGGGAATAATAAAAAGTTAGATTTGAATGTTACCCCATTTGGACAAGGTGAACAAGGTGAACTGGCCCTACATGAAGATCAGATTCAGGACTTGTTTCCGTTTATTAGATTATATGGCCTGGGAACTGGTGGAATTGGGAGAATATTGATGATGAAAGGAGAAGTTTTCAGGTTCTGGAATACCTGAATGAAAGGATTGGGACTGATCTAACAGAAGATGATATAATAGAAATAAAGAATATACAAATAACCAATGCAACTCTTATAGACATTTTCTTGGTTTCACCTAGATTGGCAAACTATATCTGGATAAATAGTGGGATGACTCAGGAAAGTGGTATTATACTTTCATATCCAAACGGAGAGAAGTTTATTAAAAATTGTGAGCACCAGACTGAGGAGAATAATCAGATTATTTTAAGTATGTTTGGAATGGAGAATCTGAAACATGAAAATGTTTTAGCCATAGAAGTGGAAGAGTTAGGGACAATTTTAGCTAGAAGAGCTAACCTAGATAGTCAGGTGGTCATTCAAGTTTCGAATCTGAAGCTAGCCGAGGCCATACTATCTAAAACGTCTCAACTTGATGTGTTGGGCCTTTACCTAATGGAGTCATGCTTTTTGGGGACTACTGCGATGGCTAGACATACACTAAGTGATACCAGTCAGGTAATAGATAAGGGTACCTTGTCACCAATACCATTGGCATATAGGTTTACGTACCTTGTCGGGTATAGTGATGAATGACTAACTAGCAACAGTGAAACGGCTATAGATCCTCAGATCCGGCCAACTACAGATTTTCTATTTTTATCTTGGAATATTGCAGGGTGGCACAATGAATTGATTGATGAGGAGTGTAGAAACTTTTTGTATAGTTTTGATGTAATCTGTGTCCAGGAAACCTGGTATATTATGAAGGACAACTTACAGTTTAATGGTTATGAGTGCTTTCAGTCCTCGGGAGTTAGAAATGTTAACTTTGGAAGGAATTCAGGTGGTTTAATTACAAAGATTAAGGTGGAAATTTTATGATAACAACAAGTTGGAAAATTTACAGAAATTTTCTGGGGACTTATTTAAAGTTGGCTGGTCAGGAGATGGTGATTATTAATGCCTATATCCCTCCAGAGAATTTGTTATATTATACAGAATTACTTTGGAAGGATTTAAATGAACTTATAGTGGAAGCTTATCAAGATTTTCCAGGCTTATGGTATTGGGCGATTTTAATGCTAGAATAGGTGCCTCTGATGGCACCTTAGAAAATTCTCTGTTTTCCTATGCATATCAGGAGGCCATAATTGGGCAGAGGCAAGCTAAGGATCAAACAGTGAATAATACAGGTAGAAAGATGATAAAGAATCTAGGGGAACATAATATTTATCCTCTAAATGGCAGATTCCTGGGAGATAAGGAGGGTAACTATACCTTTGTTTCTTCTATAGGTGCCTCCATTGTAGATTATATCTGTTGGACAGGATCCGTGGATCTCTGGAAAGATCTGACAATATATATACGAGCAGAAAGTGATCATTTTCCTATAGTGTTGGAAACTAGTAGCCCTAAAAACACTGGACTGACCTTAGCTGTTGACCCCCTTTAGGTTTACGGAAATAAGAGCTTCCAAAAAGTTAGTACAGAGGCAGTGTTTTCAGGGTGACATATCTTCCCTGATTAAAAAATCATCCCTGAATAAGCCCATACAAGTACTGAAGGCCCAGGATTTGACAGTTTTATCCAGACAAATGTACCTATTATTTGAAGAAATAAAAAATAAAATGGAGATTTCAGTAACTGGAAAATCTATTGTGAGAAGGAAGACTTGGTTTGATAAAGAATGTAAGGAACTGAAAGCAAATATTAGGACATTACAGAGATCTTATTGTAAACATAAATCTAGAGAAAGATTGAGGGAGTTAAATGAAGAAAAGCAAATCTATAAGACTTTATTGGGTGAGAAGAAGAAAAGATTCTTTGAGTTGCAGTGGGAGCAAATGTTAAAGGCAGTAGAGAATAAAGATGACAAGACTTTCTGGATATTGGTGGCAAAAGGAACACATAATTATAATGTCAATATTGATGCACAAATCTCAGAGAATAGATGGGTTGAATATTATAGGAATATTTTCTATGATCAAGGGGAAACATCAGTTACTTGCTCCCTGCAGTTATCCCTAACTGATCCTGTATCCATAAATTTTACATTTGATGAGGTGCTTATGGCTATTTACTCATTAAAAACAAAACAAAGCTGCTGGACCAGATGGGATCCCTGCAGAAGTGTATTTATTGGAGCCCATTTTATGGGGTAGTTATCTAATGGTGTTTTATAATAAGTGTTTGGAGATTAATAAATATCCAGAAACATGGAAAGGTGCAAACCTAGTCCCTATTCATAAGAAAGGCAATTTATCGGATCCAGCAATGTACAGGCCAATTAGCCTCTTAGATGTAAATCTGAAGATTTTTTTCTAGGATAATACTTCAGTGGCTTAGAAAAGAAGTGGAGAGGACAGGAGGGATTTCTACATACCAAGCTGGTTTTAGGCCCAATTACTCTACCATTGATAATTTATATGTACTGAATCACTTAATAGAAAAATATGTTAAATTAAGAGGCCAAAAATTGTATACGGTCTTTATTGATTATGCAGGGGCTTTTGACAATTTATCAAGGAATATTATGTGGGAATCACTGATTAATTGAGGTATTGACCAAGAACAAGTGATAATTATGGCTCAATTATATTCTAATACTTGGGCCAAGATTAGATTAGGGTGTGAGGGGCAACTGTCTAGCCCTTTTGTTAGTAATAAAGGTGTAAGACAGGGTTGCCTTCTTGCCCCATTACTTTTTGTACTGTATATTGAAAAAATGTTAAATGATGTTATCCATGCTGATCAGGGTTCCCCAAAAATTGAGAATATACCGTGTCAGTTGTTGGCCTATGCAGATGACATTTTTATGTTTTCACTAACAAAAAAAGGGTTACAGTCTAAATTGACTTTCTTACAAAAAAGTTCGGAACTTTTGAAATTAAAGATAAATATGAATAGATTGAAAGTTCTGGTATTTGGCCAGAATGCTCCAAAAGGTAAATGCTTTATTGGTAAGGATGAAGTTGTGATAGTACCATCCTATATGTACTTGGGAGTAATGGTATAGGCAAATCAGGCTTGGTCCAGACAAGCAGACTTGCTCCAAGTTAAATTAAAAAATACTGTACAAGGCTTGAGCAGGATTTATCATAATAACGGTGGCATGAGTACCAGGCCTTTAATCCAAACTATTAACTTGAAGTATCAAACTGAACTCCTTTATGGTACTGAAATCTGGGAGATTAAGGATCTGAAAAAATTGATGGTACCACTTTTTAAAGTCTTCCATCATTTGTTTAAACTGGGGAATTCCTGCCCTGTGGCCTATTGGAGGTCAGAATTTGATATTTCTGATATACATGCTTTAATAGTGCAAAAAAGGTTAAATTATTGGATTAAATTAATAAGAAGTGAGAAGACCAGATTGATATATCACTGTTTAAAAGAAAAGGAAATGTGGCATAGTTTGGGATTTCGTCAAGGATGTTGGTACAATGGTGTACAAAAATTATTGGGAAAACATAAATTCTCTTATCTCGGATGGGCCATGGAGCAAGGAATTATGATTAGTTTCAAATAAAAAATTATATTTCCAAACAAATAAATAGGTACTGGGATGAAACTGATATGAAAATCATATCAGCTTCTCACTATTCACATTGGTTTACTATCAATAATTTTTACCATGGATATAAACCCTATCCAGATTTAATTACAGATCCGAAACTGAGAGTGATCTTTATGAGATATAAATTTGAGCAGTTTAACAGTAATGTTTTGGACTTGAGGTATAGGAAGGTAGGAATCCAATCAGAAAAATGTGATTGTGGGATTGGTCAGTGGGAAGATTTACTTCACGTTTTATGGTTCTGTAAATGGTATGAGAATCAAAGGACTTATTGGCCGAGCCCTTTTTTTGTCTGCACTTTATAAAATAGATAGGGTTTATTAACAAATATTTTAATGCATACAGCAGATTCATGATCCTGTTAAGGCCTACAAAGTATTTCTCCTCTATTAGTCAAAAAAACAAGCAAATTAAGATTATTTAAGGATGAGCAATTAACTGTAACTGTTTTGAAGAGTTATTTGTAGTACAAATTGTGTATGATCATTAGAAAGGTATTATTCTGTAATAATGAATGATTGAATGTTAGATTTTATCTATTATTGCTGAGGTTGTTGTATGTGTAGCTTTGCTATAAATTGATTGTAAAGGCTGTTTAGCCAAACAATAAACTTGTTTACTAATACATTGAGCACTGGAATGTGCACACCAACAGTTTCTGTGATCTGTGATACAGAACAATACCATGAGTGCATGTCCATGTCAACCCCCCTCCTCACCTACAAAATACACAAACATATATCTATATATATATTTACCTCACCAAGGCTACTATTAGTGTACAGCCAAAGGGCACCCTTTCATCCACTTGAGATGATCATATTGCATTTGCTTGAATTGCCTCGCAGAACACATTGAACCAGCAACAGGATGCTTACGGTCATCATTTTATTCTGGGGGACTTTGTGTGTGCTGAAACAATCTCATTTCACTGTTTTACCACTCGTCAATTTTCTACACACAAGAAGGATGCATTTTGGGCATGCAGGAACAAGCTGGGGACTCAGTGCCACCACTGCATGCGTGACTGAGTGCAACATTAATTCTGGGGGACTTTGTATGTGCTGAAACACTCTAATTTCACCGTGTTACCACTTGTTAATTTTCTGCACACAAGGAGGATGCATTTTGGGCTGCAGAAAAAATGTGGGGACTCTGTGCCACCACTGCATACATGACTAGGTGTGCCATAAATTCTGGGGGACTTTGTACGTGCTAAAACACTCTCATTTCACTGTGTTACCACTTGTCAATTTTCTGCACACAAGGAGGATGCATTTTGGGCCTGCAGAAAAAATCTGGGGACACTGTGCCAACACTGCACGCATGAATGAGTGCGACATTAATTCTGGGGGACTTTGTATGTACTGAAACAGTCTCATTTCACTGTGTTACCACTTGTCAATTTTCTGCACACAAGGAGGATGCATTTTGGGCATGCAGAAATAATCTGGTGACTCTGTGCCACCACTGCATGCATGACTGAGTGTGCCATTAATTCTGGATGACTTTGTATGTGCTGAAACAGTCTCATTTCACTGTGTTACCACTTGTCAATTTTCTTCACACAAGGAGGATGCATTTTGGGTCTACAGGAAAAGTCTGGAGACTCTGTGCCACCACTGCTTGCATGACTGAGTGTCACATTAATTCTGGGGGACATTGCATGTGCTGAAACACTCTCATTTCACTGTGTTACCACTTGTCAATTTTCTGCACACAAGAAGGATGCATTTTAGGCCTGCAAAAAAAAATCTGGGGACACTGTGCCACCACTGCACGCATGACTGAGTGTGCCATTAATTCTGGGGGATTTTGTATGTGCTGAAACAGTCTCATTTCACTGTGTTGCCACTTGTCAATTTTCTGTGCACAAGGAGGATGCATTTTGGGCCTGCAGAAAAATCTGGGGACTCTGTGCCACCACTGCATGCATGACTGAGTGCACCATTAATTCTGGGGATGCATTTTGTGTGTTGTGTGATTGTTGTGAGCTCATGATGTCATACTGACATTATCAATTAAAGTAGCATTGCAAGAATGTTGTGACAATTTTAAACTGTACTTTTCTATGCTACTTTACATTGCCACAGCCACTAGTTACTCCAAGTCATGACTTGAATGATACACTTTTTTTCACAATTTCTGTCTGCTTTACTAAGGTGACTACTTTTTTCATGTATGAAAAATAAAATGAGCACACCTTTCAGTATTGTTCTGACCAGGTTGGTATTTATTTGCAGCTGCTTTTCAATAAATATTGTTCCATGGTGTCATACAACATTGCCTGCTCAATAACTGTTTATTTACAACAGAAGTGATATATAACAACTAACTGATGTGATGGAGAAAAGCAAAAGAAAACAATGACAAAGACCTGTCAGCACCAATTTAAAAGGAATGCTCCTTTCATTATTTCACACATGAAAAAAGGTAGCACAGCAGACTCAACTACTGGAAATTCTCTTATCATTCCAGTCAGAATGTAAGTAAAGGAAGTTGTAACATAGCATTAAAAAGTATAGGTCAGAGTTCTCAACAGATTGTTGCGCTGCTGCTTTACAGAGATTCACCATGTTGCATAGTTATAGTGATGCCCATAACTTAATATGTGGGGGCCTTACTTCCAGAGGAATATTTCTTGCTCCACAGAGTGCAATATATTTCTGAGAAAACTGCCCATAATTTCTTTACAGTGTGTCACATGATGGAGGAATTCCCGTTCAGAAAAACCGCCCACATTCTGTTCCCCTTTCTCAGCAATGTTAGGACGTGATGCCAGGGGGAGCACAGGTGCATGCTCCACTATAGTGAATAGCCAGCAGCTATCCCAATGTTTCTTTATGTTATAAGGTTCACTTTGTGGTGAAATGTGGGAACATTTCCACTAACAAAGCTCTTCTTACTGGAAACATACCTACACATTTCACCACAAACTGACCATTATAACATAAAGAAACATTCCGGAAAGCTGTCTGACAATCGGACATCCACTGTAATGGAGCACACACCTGCGCTCTCCCTGTCATCACATCCTAACGTTGGTGAGAAGTCAGGCAGAATGTGGGCGGCTTTTCAGAATGGGAATTCCTCCATCACTTGACACACACTGTAATGAAATTATGGGCAGTGTTCACAGAAATGTATTGCACTATGTGGAGCAAGACAGATTCCCCTGGAAGGGAAAATGTGTATTATTAAACAACAACAAAGAAAAAACACAAAAAAACAGTACAACACAGTAGTGGGGTGGCAGAAAACAACTCTTTAATGTGGCCATGGGATGCCGTGGTGGTCCAGCAGCAGGTGCAGCATTGTCAGTATTTGCTGCTGCTGTTCTTGTATTGTGTCAACCTGCTGCTGCAAAGCACTGACTCTCTGATTACTCTCCTCCAGGGCCGCTCACACCAGGGGCGATGTCGGCCTCTGTTGCGGGGACTGTGGCAGGGTCCACTGTAGGTGGAAATCCAGGTAGTGGTGATGGTGAAGAGGGTGGTGCTGGTGGCTGTGGTGGTGGTGGTGGTGCAGCTGCTGTACTGGCCCTCCTCTTGCTGCAGTGAGGCACAACTTTGATCCCAGCAGCACTCTCATCCACTGCCACAGAAAAGCCAGCAGGTGGATGCCTGGCCCCTTCCATGGCAGCCTGCCACTCCGCCTTGTGGTGGTTGAACATGTGGGTGCGCTGGCAACCGGTCTCCAAATGTGTCCCCCGGGGGCCATGGTGCACCAGCACACCACAAAGACAACACACCATGACTGTGCTGTCTCTCCCCACAGAGTTAAAAAACTCCCATATTGGGGAGCTGCGGGGGGGGGGGCAGACACAGCCCTCACACCACCTATGGTTTCCAGGGGCACCTCCTGTGGCTGTGAAGGTGGTGGCGGGGGTGCTGCTGGGGCCCCTACAACTGCTACCAGTGGTGGTGGTAGTGGCAGAGAAGGTGGATGCACAGCAGTCACCAGTGGCACTGGTGCTGCTGCTGCTGTTGCTTCCACTGGGGGGGAAGCAACACCCAGGAGTTGGGAGTGGCCCAACATCACATGACCACCCCCATGTATCTGCACTTCCCTCCTCTGACTGCGCCCACGGGCCAGCGACGTGCCTTCTCCAAGGTCCACGTCCATCCCTCCCACACAAGTCTCTGGCACACACACACACACATAACAAAACAAAATGTATAAAAAAAAAATAATTACCAAAAAACCAATCACAAACACAATACAAAAACTAAATAAAAATAGCTTTTAAAAAAGATGTTTTCTTCACAGAAAGGCAACAAAGCACTTTGTCACTGACTCCTACACTGCTCTCGCACAAAGCCTTCTCCCTCTACGAATGCAAAGGAGAAAATGAAACTGCTACTCTGACTCACTTCCTTCCTGCCTGGCTAAAGCATATGACTTAATACTGTAAGTCATGTGATGTGTGAGGGGTTACCTATTTACTTGTCACTTCGCCTTACTTCGCGTAAAGGCATAATGACAACATGAAGTAATAATGATAATGTGAAGTTAGCACTGTACAGTGCCCACTTTGCATTATGCTCCACCAATGTAAAGTGCCCACTTCGCATTCACTTTGCCAGCGTATAAAAAATTTGCTGCATCTCTAAAGCTGTTATTGGAAATCAATCCTTTAGACTCTATCCCATTATAGCTCTGTACTGTGTTGGACTTTTTCTTAAAAACTCTCTTTTTAGTGATTGTACTTCCCCATTGTAGTACAGCAATGCTTAAGAAGCTGCATGTGTATATCTTTTAAGAATTCATTTGAATGTCTAATTTTTGTTATGCTTTTCATATACTGTACATTAATATGTACGTCTTTGCTTACAAATCCATGTGTAAAAAGATAAAATAGAAAATAATCCAATGCTTCTCTTTGTCAGAAAGCATTTCCTGTTGTCACTGAAAGTGCATCATGACTCCCAGTGTCCACTCACCAAATCAGCATAACTTGAGCAAATGCTTACCCAATGGTGGTTATCCTAACCTACCTGTAATTTTGTTCTTCAAAAATGAAGTAATAATGTTTCAAAATTACTTCTACAATGCAGGTGGTCAGTTAAGTGGGAAGATATGAGTTCCTATGGGTCTATGCATTCCCCTGGGGCATTCCGCCCACGGAGCTGCTGGGGACCCCCTGCCAAGCAACCAGCACTCCACTATCTTCCTGGGGTATTTCACCCATGGAGCTGCTAGGGACCCACTGCTAAGCAACCAGCACTCCACTATCTTCCTGGGGCATTTCACCCATGGAGCTGCTGAGGACCCCCTGCCAAGCAACCAGCACTCCACTATCTTCCTGGGGCATTCCACCCATGGAACTTCTGGGAACCCCCTGCCAAGCAACCAGGTGCGAAGTATTCGCTTAGAGGCTCATGCCAGGTTCTGGCTTGATTCAGTCTTGGTAACTTTTTTACTTGGGCCCTATTGTCCTCACTATTATTGTAGGGCAGACAATCTGAATTAAGGACTTCAGCTCCTGTACTGAATCTGAGCTTTTGGGCCACTGAACTGAGGCGCACCTCTCTGTGGCCAGAGACAAGCCGTTGCCATGCTGCCCCTGCTTTCTGTTACTTCGTGTTTAGCTGGACTTGTGGGGTTTTTTTGTTTATTTGTTTTTTATGTTGCTGTAACCTAAATTGAAGGGGAACATTCTCTAAGAAATGCCATGATTGCTTCTGGGGAAAAATATGTACATTTGTGATTTATGCCTAAAGTGCGGTTTTAAACAAACCTGATCTGCTTCTTAGGCAGTTATTATTAATCTGATTGGGCAATTTGTTTTTTAAACCTGCAGTTTGGGGATTTTTTTTAGCTGCTTCACCAGCGGGTGTGAACTGTACAGCTTCCTGCTTCAATTTACAGGCTAAATTGAGAATTTACTGAACTAATCTGATCCTACAAGTGGCACCTTTTTTACTAGGACCCTTTTGTCCTCGCTATTATCATAGGGTGGGCAATCTGAATTAAGTACTTCAGCTCCTGTACTGAATCTGAGCTTTTGGGCCACCGAACCGAGGAGCGCCTCTCCGTGGCCAGAGACAAGCCATTGCTGTGCTGCCCCTGCTTTCTGTCACGCGGTGTTTTCCCCGCAGCTGCTGTGCGTCTGCTCCTCACTCACCCCCCCAATGCCCTTCCACCCTTAGCTGTGGCTAATTATGTAGTGGTGCTGGAGTCACGTACAGAGGGGTTGGTGTAGGTTTTTTTCTGTCTGCCTAAATTGCCATTTTCAGGTTATTCCATCCTACCTGCAGGTGTTGCCATTTCTCCAAACTGCTCCAGCATACATCAAACCTATCAGCACATATTTTAGCCAACTGTGGGAGTGTTTAGTCTACTGCTTGACTTCCCTGCTCCCCACTTGATCTTGGTGGCCTGCCCCATCAGATTCTTTAAGGCTGTCCTGATTTGCTACCCCTCTGGGTCTGCATCCAGGCCTTACTCCTAGCCCTTTGCTCTCTTCACTTCTTTGCCTTTCCTCCAGCAATCCTTCTGCTCCTTCTACCTGCTTTTAGCCCACGAGGAGTCATCTGCCATAGTATCTAACTCTGCTATGGATTACCTCACTCCATGTTTTTTGTGCTGCTGGCACTCCACTCTCTCCCCCTTGCCCTTGAATTAGCCAGTTCACTGTCTGTGGTACCTTCGTTGGACTTTACCTTCTCCAACCTAGTAGTGGAACATTCCGATATGACAATTCACCCAGTCTACCTCAGCTACAGACTCCTTAGTTCTCTCCTTAGGCACATCATCCACAAAAAACTCACCTCCTCTGCACAAGTCTCCTGTGCCCTCGCACTAGCAATTCTTAGGATTACCGCACTATCTCTTACCCTAGCTGGTGATATTGAAACCAACCCTGGTCCATCAGCTAACCTACACCAGACCCACCTGGCTGCCTCACATCTTGTATCCCAGTCCCCAGGATTGATCATTGCCCACCTCAACATCTGGAGCCTTGAGGGCAATCTCCCTGAATTGGAGGTCTGGGTTCAGGCAAATACTCCTGACATTCTTGTACTTTCAGAAACCTGGCTGAACCTATCATCCTTGACTCTAATTGTGCTCTACCAGGCTATAACACGTACCGGGCTGACTGACCTTCTCCTAAGAGAGGTGGTGGCTTGGCGTTGTTCTTTAAGGTCCTCCTGAATATCTCTCTCCTGCCTACCCCCCATCCAATTGTGAGGTTATTTATACTCTCCTACTCCTTGATGGGGCTAAGAAACTTCACATAGTTGGGGTGTACATACTTCCGCATAATAGCCAGCCAGATCTGGAAGAGTTCACTGGATTGTTTCCTGCCTTAACCAGAAACAACAAGGTGATCTGTCATGGTGGCTTTAACCAGGACTGGCTTGGACCTAACTCATCCTCCCTTGCTTCCACAATCAGCATGGCCAACCTCTTTCAACTCATCACTTCCCCTACTTGTATCTCTCAGAGCAGCCACAGCCAGAATCTGCTAGCCTGGATCCTCACCAAAAGGAAGGACTGTTACTCGTCTGCTGGAGTGCTACCTGACTCAATTAGTGACCACTGCCCAATCAACTGTGTGCAAGATGCTTCCCCTTCCACCCTTCCTCCAAAGTTTTATCCTTTGCCAACTTTGCTAATCTTGCCCCAGCTGCATTCCTTTATGACCTAAAACATGTCGACTGGTCCCCACTGTTTAGGACTTATGATATCAACCTCATCAATGAATGAAACATGACTTTACTAATGCTATAACGCAAACATATTCTGTAGTCTACGTGCAGGGTCAGAGGGAGAGTGACCAAGTGGCTTATGCACCCCCTACTGCATCTGCTCAAGCAGCGAGACAATCTCTGGTCCAAATGGAAGTCCTCTTCCAATCAGTCTGACTTTGATGCATATCATACCTTGCATAACACCTGCAAGAAGGAAATTAGTGCAGCAAAGAGCTGCTACTACTGCAGACTCCTATGTTCCTCTGCCTCTGACCCAAGGAGGTACTGGCACCAGATTAACAAGATCCTGGGGAATGCCAAGCCACTCACTCCTAAGGATATGCTAATAAATGACTCTATTTGTAACAATACCAGGACTATTGCAAATGCCTTCAATGCTATCTTTACTGAGGTTCCCAATATCCCCCCTCCAACAGCCTGTGTCAATCTGCCCCCTCCTCTGCTCCACCTGATGCTCCTCCAGCCTTGGTTCTTTCTCCTACCTCATGCTTGGACCTTCTTAAGC
This sequence comes from Neoceratodus forsteri, assembly GCA_016271365.2. Taxonomy (NCBI): domain Eukaryota; kingdom Metazoa; phylum Chordata; order Ceratodontiformes; family Ceratodontidae; genus Neoceratodus; species Neoceratodus forsteri. Next base: position 1,059,139,017 of record CM028132.1, on the reverse strand, counting down.
TACTTCAGTCAATTTCCACACATGGTACTGCTGGGCCGGTTGGTATAGAACCCTGGATCCTGAGGCTTGGGGTCCCACTCCTGGCCACCCCCATTATCAGCTTTTCAGTTTGTCCATCTGTACCTCCACTGTGCCGCTGGCCTGGAAATCTGCCAGGATTATCCAGGTCTTTAAGAAAGGGGACCTTAGAACTCTGTCCAGTTATCACCCCATCGCTTTACTACCTTCTCTCAGCAAGACTCTGGAGAAACTTATCCACCAACAGATTTCCGCCCATGTACAAAATTTTAACCTACAGTTCACAACCCAACATGGCTTTAGGGCAGGACACAGTACCACCATGGCTCTTACCCTACTAGCCAGAGAGACCAAGTCAAACATGGATAAAGGTCTTCTTACTGGTGCCATCTTTATAGACCTCACCAAGGCCTACGACCTGGTCAGCCACACCCTGATAGTTCATAAACTAGTCTCTTGGTGTCTCCAGCTCCACAATATACTAGATCAGGAGCTATCTCTCCAGCCGATCCCAATCAGTCTCCTTCAACAGGGTTCTCTCCTCCTCGGTTCCTATCTTGCAGTGTTCATCAAGGATCCATCCTGGGACCCTTGTTGTTCTCCATTTTTGTAAATCACTGTCCCACCTCCTTCACCCATTGCTGCTCCATCATGTACGCTGATGAACTGGTGCTCTATGGATCCTCTCAGTCAGTCATTGACCTGAACAAACAACTGTCATCTGCATTCCATCATATCCAATCCTGGCTCTCCTCTAACTCCCTAGTCCTCAATCTTCCCAAGACCCAGGCCATGCTCTTCAGATCCACCAGGAAAGTTCATGCTGCAACTCCTAAACTTTGCGTCCAATGTAATGATGGGACTGCAATCACGACAACTGACTCTTTCAAATACCTTGGAGTGACTCTGGACCCTGCACTAGACTTCTCTGCCCATATTAATGAGCTATGCAGGTCAGTCAACATCAGGATAGGTACTGCCTACAGAGTGCACCACTCACTCACCCCTGCTGCCAGGATCTCTGTCGCCAAAGGTGCTCTGCTCCCTAGACTACAGTATGCCCTCCCTATCTTTTCCCAAGCCAACATCTCTATTCTTCATAAATTGGACACCACTTATAAAAATATCTGCCGATTTGTCCTATCGGCACCTTGCATCACCCACCACTTCCTCCTGTACTCCTCCCTACACTGGCTATCCCCTTCCAAATCTGCAGTCCTACTCCCTGGGCTGCTTTACTGACTCTACAACCAGCAACCCTCACCCTATCAGTCTCGGGGCAATGCTCACCACTGTGCCTCCCTCCCACCCACTCAGGTCATCAAACTCCTTAGTCCTATCTGTCCCTCTCTGTTCCACTAGAATGGGGGAGCAAGCTTTTGCCCACTTTGCCCCTAAATTCTGGAAGTCTTTACCTCGCACATTTAAGTGCTCTTTATCTCATGCCTCCTTCAAGTCTGTACTTTTCTCTTACCTTTATGCACTTGAAGTTTGTGACTGCTCCTAACCACCCCTGGCCCCTGTGTCATCATACACCCATTTACTACTGATGAGCCCTTGGGTTTCTGCTTTGTCCTTGATTGTCAGCCATATGTGGATGTTTACCCCAGGTTGGTTTTATTTCCCCCTCTATCCCTATGTGGATAGCAGTGCAGTCTAGCACTCTTTATCTAACTGTATCTTATTTGTCATAATCATGTTTACTGTCTTGCCTGTGCATATGCTACACTGATATGATATCTGCTGTTTAACATCTCTGGCTGATTGTAGACACAAATTGTCTAACGTGTTGATTGCAACTGTATCTTGTTGATTGCAACTGTATCTTCTACCCTCCCAGGTCATGCTTGAAAATAGGCAGGTTCTTGCCTAATGCACCCACCTGGTCAATAAAAACTGATAAATAAATAAATGCCACTGAAGTTATGGACAGTTCCTTGTAATATGGAATTACAGTATGACGGAACTCAATATTTATAACCACTAAACAATGTATATCCTTCATGGCTGTTATATCTGCAGCGGAGAACATCCTTGGCATCTGAGATATATACATACATATATATATATATATATATATATATATACACACACACAATGGGGTGAATGGTAAATGAGTGAGATAAAACAGCGTATCATCCTCTGCAGTGTGATATTTTTACCCTCTGCTCTACTGTGATGATATCAGCCATTTACACACACAGGTCACAAAAGGTCACTGATATCATCACTCTAGGCAGCTTTCCCCTCAGCATGCAAGAAACACCTGTGCTGTTACCATAGACACAAGTGCAGAACTACCTGAGAGGTCTCACTGCTGCCTACAGCTAACTCAGTGAGCATTACAAAACACACCTACCCCCCCCAACTTCCAGCTCATTACTGTGATGCTCTCAACTTGATGCAGCCAGAATTCCAAACAGCACAGCTTCACAGAACAGTCTAAACTACTGCCTGCAGCTAACTCAACTACCATTGAAACACACTCTCACTTGTTCCTCAAACTCTGATTCTCACCCATTACAATTACTGCGACAATCTCAACTTCACTGCAGCCAGAATCCTAAAGAGCACAATTTCACAGAACACTCTGCACTCTGCCTGCAGCTAACTTAATTACCACTGAAAACAGTATCAGCTGTTCTGACACACTGCCTCTCAACTCATTACAATTACTGTGATGTTCTTTGCTTCACTGCAGCCAGACTGCTAAACAATACAGCTTCACAAAAGTATGTTTCTCACTCCTACCTAAAACTAACTAATTTAGCATTGCAAAACACACTCATGTGTCTCTCAGAGTTTATAACACTGCCAGCCCATTCAGAAAAGCTCACACACAGAATGAGCAAACACATAAACAAGAACAGAACACACGACAGCATAACAAAACTTCTGAAACTCTTGGCCCTATTGTATATATCGAATACATGATGGGCAGATCGTGTGCTATGGCAAATATTGTCACTCCTGCATTGTGGCTTGGATATCTCACTCGATGCCTTAGAGCACTCATGAGATATATCCAGAGCTTACTCTGCAGGAGTGACAATATTTGCCATATCACATCATCCATATACACATATATATATATATATATATATACACACATATATATATATATATATATATATATATATATAGATAGATAGATATATATAGGATATACAATGGAGGCTGTAAGATAAATAATTTATCTACACAAGTGCTGTTTGACCTCGGATAACCTCATGAGTGGTGTATGCCACGAGTGAGGTGTCTGAGGTCAAACAGCACAAGTGTAGATAAATCATTTATCTGACAGTTCACCATTGTATATTTCATTTATGCAATAGAGATGCTTTCTGTCACTGCAGGGACATTTGCTTTTGATTGCTTATCTTTTTTTGCATAGGTTTGCCAAAAAAGTGAACAAAGAATTGCATTTTCTACTCTTTTTTGCTAATCATAAAAAATCTGTAAGATTTCTATAAATGAAACACCACTCATTTTATAGATAATTTTGTTCTAAACAACTTTCATGCTCACAAGACCATGCTATCTTTTTTCATTGTATAGTTATTCGCATTTGAATATGGGTAGTACTGCTAATGAGGCCGAACATTCTAAATGAGTTCCGGAGTGATTGTGACATAGCTACTATATAGATAAATTTTATTTATTCAAAGGCTGTGAAGATAAATGAATTTATTCAACAGCTTCTGAGTCCGTGCCTATTGTATAAATATATATATATATATATATATATATAAATAATCGGGGCTTGGCTGCACCCCTATAGTTAGGGTTGAGTAGGCACGTTAATGTTAAACCTCAAAGTTTGTGTATTAATAACTTTGCAACCATTCAATGGATTTGAACAAAATGTGGAATGTGCAGTCTGGTATGGTAGATCTCTTAATTTGCTAAGTTGCATTTTGGTCAGGCTTATGGTTTCTGCGCAGCAAAATTCTAAATAATGCGTTTTTTGCCATTTTTGACATGTTTTTAGCCCATGGTGCTGTGACCACACTGTGTGGTCTTTTGGTCACAAATTTGGAATTTAGAAAGAGGTTTGGTTAAGAAACAATCCAGTAGTTGGTTTGGTAAAAAATAATAATCTGTTCCAAAGTTATTACATTTTTAATGTTTGGGTTCTGAGCATGCTCGGTTCACTCCAAGATTTATATGGTCATTATTCAGACAAAGATTGGTCTCACTGTCAAGGATTTTGTATCTAGAGGACAAGGATCCTGGTCCACCAGAAAATTCCTTGTCTGTGAGGTGCCATGTTGTTTTTCAGTTTTTTCCCAAAACAAAATGTTGTAGTTTTCTCCATGGGTGACTTTTGGGCCAAATGAGGCATGGGTTTTGTTCAGGGTGACCACCTTTACAAATCCATGCCTTTGGTTTGGCTCATTCTGGACAAAAATAGCTTTTTAAAAGTAAAAAAAATCTTTGACCATGACTTGCTAACAATTCTAGTCTGCAAGATGTCAAAATCCTAGTCCACAAACTCATGGTTAAGGATTTTGCTACCTCACAGACTAGGATTTTAAAACCTTTACCATTGCATTGCTAATGAACGGTTTAGTCTTTTTACTTGAAATTCTCAGGGTATTGAGGGAATGCCCCACAGGTGTGAATTATGCTGTTTAGGTGTTGGGGAATTAAGTGGTTCCATAGATATGCCATCTCGAATTTCAGATTTTTCCCATAAGATTACTTTGTGCCACCCATTGTGTTTTTTGGCGGCCATATCTCGGAAACGATGTGAGATATGGATTCGGTTAATTTATGCCACAAGAAGTGCTCATTGCCATGATTACAATGACACTTAAACATTTTCTATAGCTGCTACGATTCCTGAGATACCAGCACATTAGTGTTACAAGGGTTTCATGCCTTATAGGGCTGCTGTATGGCTCTATAGCTATGTGTATGTGGGAGTGCAGGACTCAGAGGGCCTGCATTCCAACAGATGCATATTGTTATGCAGAAATGGGAAACTTCATGGGACCGTGAGGCCCAAAGGGCCCCGCTCTCCCACCAACACATGCTATTTACTACTTATATCAATTTTTTTCAAAACGTAAGGAAATTCATGGCAAAAAAATGCATTTAATACATCAGTTAGTGTTAAAGCAACAAAAGTGAGGAAATTAGACATTAGGGTTGAGCCCCTAACCCCTCACACCACACACCCCCATCCTCCACAAATTGACAGATGCTGGGGTGTGCCCTGGGATCATGAGGCCTAACTCTCACCCCATTCTCATTTACTGTAACAAGTCAACCTGTTTACACATGGAATGGGGGTGAGGATTTGGGCTACAGCCTCATTGCACACCGGCATCTGTCAGTCTGTGGAGGATGGTCAGGTGTGTGGTGAGAGGAACCCCAACATCTCATTTCTCTTTTGTTGCTTTAACCCTAACTGATGCATTAAACACAGTTTTATTTTACTATATAATATGTGTGTATATATATATATATATATATATAATGTAGGAGGGCAGTTTGAGGATCTTATTTTTAAAGGAAAACATCAACACATTTAGAAAAAAAGGTTTAAAGAGAGAACCATGAGCCAAAGCAAGTGGTCTCCCCAGTATAGTAAATCAATTTTTATGAATGTTTAAAAGTAAATGCTGTATAGCAGAAGGGGTTACAGGATGAGAAGCATTAAAATACAGTTGTTTTTGGTCTTTCCTATTTTGCTTTTGCATTTGAATCAGGTTTTTATTTTCACTCATGGAACAGTAACCTAAAGGTTCCTCCACATTTCCACCACTGGATTTCTTGATGAGTTTGAGGTACATGTGGGATGCTTATAAAGTTTACAGCTGGCTTCTTATAACAGGCTTCTGTCATGAACTGGAGTACACTGCCTCCATTCTCTGTATTGTGTCCATTCTGCCCTGCTGCACTGGTTGTAATTTCCATTGATTGCACCTTGCCCTTCTTGCCCTCTTCAACCTTCATGTGTTTCCTGATATCTGGTATTCATTTAATTGTCTGCAATATGACCACAGCTCTTGCCACTTAAATCACCCCTCTCAAAATTTATTGAAGTAACAGTAGTTGAATTGACTCTTAACTTTAACTATTTTAACATTCATCATTGCCATGTATTTCCAAAAAGAATTAGTTTCCTAGCAAATTATATAGCTTGCATATATTGCAGACTTCCTCCTCAAACTTTACATTGGCGACCCTACTCTTATCATTAAAACTGGTTCTGGGTGCAGAATATTGGTAAATACCCCAAAATTGAATGCATACTATTTGATCCACAGTGAAATAAACTTGCATGAATGATTGTATTTTTACTCCCTATATTCCCCTTCCTACTCATGCTACTCAGACTCACATTCTTTTAGCATTCCTCACTGCAGCACCTTGGCAGGTCAACCTGCCTTCTCAGTGTGGTTGCTCTCCCTTAGGAGCTTCCTTGCCATCTGCAACTGCTCTCCCTACCCATCTCTCAAATAGCTCCTGAGAGCTCAGAATAACCCAGTTTGCTCCTGCCCACCTCACATGCATTTTCCTCCAAGAAATCTTTACAAACCAGGTTTCGTCCAGTTTAACATCACTACAGTTGGTCGGATTGTCAATGCTTCTAATCCTTGGTTCTCCACAGTTGCTCTTTATTGTGCCTCTGGATCACACCTGGAAATCATCCTCTGCACTGTGGGCCTCTCCTGGTTACCAATTTCTACAAAAAATAAATAAGCAAATAAATAAGTTTTCTATCTGCTCTATGTTTTTTCATTATTTGATTGTGCAGTTTAAGACTTGAATGCAAAATATTTAAAATGTGACAATGATAGTTTTTGTTACACCTTATAGCACTAATGCTGAATATTCTCAATCTACTAGTGATGATTCACAATATGAATTATTAAGGTTCCAATTTAATATTTGTGATTTGCTATAAAAACTAAATGTATAAATGTACTTTAGATTTAAGAGTTCTAATGCTTGTAATTGGAAAGAGAATGATTACTTATATAAATGTTTTATATCTTTTAAATCACTTATAGTAATACAATATCATGAAGAAAATATTGTTCATTTGATGGCTTGATTTGGATGAAATGCTTCTGTTATATATAAGCTAAATGTGTTTCGCCTGCATGTTTTCATATTACTACATTGTTTAGCACATTTTTTTATTAATTGTCCACATTACAGTATTTAAATGTTGGTGAATGTATTTCTTCTTCGACACAGAGGCAGATTCTATGGCTATGTCCTATTTGGCATTTTATATTGGGATGTTAGAGTGCACTACAAAATAAAAATATTTGAAACTGCAGTTGATTGCATGGTGGTCAGAATTTTCAATGAATTATTTCCTTGGTCTTCATGTTAGATGTTTTGATGAAGGGATATTCATGTTTATGGCTGTGGGTGGAGCCTATAGCTATTCTGCTATTCGTAGCTTGAAAATGGAGTTTCATGAAACACTTGTTTTGGACATTTCTATGTATCCTTCCATGCCAACTGAAATAAATTATCCCCTTCTTTCTGTTAAGAATGTGGAGACATAACTCTAAGCTGCTTATCAGATGCCATTAGGAAACTGAAACAGCTTGTTAAATATTTGTTAAATATTGGTTGCCTATGAAGCTGGAGATTTACACATTTAAACAATAAGCATTTAAACAGCTTCTTGATATTAGTTTAACTTGGGAATGTATTGTCTTTCAAGAAAGAGTCATACTTCATAAATGTCACCCTGACCCCAGCAAATCTATGATTTACACAGTTTTTTCAACCTCTGGAGCCTACAACCATCTTTCTATCTGTAGCTGGAAAATGGAGTATCATGGAACACATGCTTTAAACTTTTCAATGTATACTTCAATGCCAACTAAAATTAAATATTCTCTTCTTTCTGTTAAGAATGTTGGAGACATAACTCCAGACTGCTTATCAGATGCGATTAGAAAACTGAAACTGCCTGTTAAATATCTGTTAAATATTGGTAGCCTATGAACCTGGAAAGATGCACATTTAAATACTAAGCATTTAAACAGTTTCTTGATAATAGTTTAATTTGGGAATGTATTGTCTTTCAAGAAAGATTCATACCTCATAAATGTTGCCCTTTCCCCTCCATGATTTACACTGATTTTTGACCTCTAGAAGACACTATATGATGAGCACTCTCACACATATGCCAGGTCTTCAGTGAACTGCTTAGGCTAAATATGTATCAATAAGAAGACATGTTTTACTATCTTTTTGGAAACAAATATATTGAGCTACAGCAACACACACACACACTCTCTCTCTCTCTCTCTCCCTCCTCTCCCTCCCTCTTTCTCTCTCTCTCTCTCTTTCTCACACCATCCTCATTGCACAACATTCAAAATAAATATTGCATTCTAATATGTTATAAAAAAAAACTGTTTATGTCAGTGAACACAGTGAAGTTCAGTTTAGAGTAGATTTTCTTTAAATATTTATCTTATATTTTGTACATAAATGCACACAAACAAACACACACACATGCACACACACACACACACACACACACACACACACACACACTACACGTCATCCTCATCGCCACAATACTGCCAGGCAGCCTGGGTTCAAGTCCCAGCTGAGGCACTTATTCTTTCTCACCTCTATTTGTATGTGTTCCATAAAATATGCACATCACACTCCTGTGTGACTGTTTCAAATAAATATTTGTGTTGCCATTAGGTTGTGCATTTGAGAAAGAGTAATGTGCTCAGGGATGGCCCAGGTTCCAGTTGTCTGAGTGGCACAGCTGGTTAGCGCAATCAGAATGGTATTCCAGGCAGCCTGGGTTCAAGTCCCAGCTGTGGCACGTATTCTTTCTCACTTCTGTTTGTATGTGTCCCATAAAATATGTACACCAGACTCCTGTGTGACTGTTACAATAAAGAAACTGTTTGTTTATGTCAGTGACCACAGTGAAGTTCAGTTTAGAGTAGATTTCCTTTAAATATTTCTTATCCTATATTTTGTACCCTTGATAGCACAGGGGAGATGCTACATCTCATTGTCATATGGATCTTCATTTACACATTTCTGCACTGTATTTACTCAGGCTGTCCTAGATTAGATGCAATATCTTGTTTTTAGTGGGGTCATGATGTTTCCATTTTGATAATGTATTTCTTCAGGGTAACCTAGTCCAGGTCCCCCATATTCAAAGGAGATGTGCAGTGCATCCTGGTGGAAATGTAAGATGCACCATGCAACTCCAACAATGCAGCACAGCATGATATTCAAACATGTGGGATGTACCTGCTGCAAGGGAATGGGCCAGCATGCACACAAATAGTATGCTGTGCAAGTTGAGGGTGTGTTCCCATGCATATACCATGCTGTGGCATCCTCAGTGGGAAATTCACCCCTCACAGCCCAGAGCAGCAAGGTCCACAGCTAGGCCATGAATAGCTGACCTAAGCAGGCCAGCCACCCACAGGTGGGCTGTGGAAGTGCACCCAGGTGCACATCAGCATGGCAGCCCTAGTGGACTAAAGGTACCCCTCCAATCCCCAACTGATCCAACTCCATCCCCAAAGAGCTCCATTGTGTAGGGCCACCCCAGACCCAATCACACCAGAGGAAACCACAGTCCATATCCATAGCCAAGAGGACTCCCACCTACTGCCTTGGTACATAGACAACCCCGCTCCCCCCATACCCGAGCTGTTGCAGAGACTGGCACTGCCCTCCATGCCCTGCCACAGCCAGTCACAAACTGCACTGGACCCAGGCCAGGGACTTTCACTCCAGAATGACCAAAGTAGCTATACCATACTTTGGGGCACTACACAAGTTGTGGACCTACCAGTGTATTCAGCTGTGTGTATGTCCCTGGCAAACCATAAGATGGAACTGACATACTTCCAATGCATGCCATAGCGATGCTATATCTTCCTGCTGTCATACACTCTTCCCCTTTCCCCTGTGCAACATGCCACCCTCCAGACTGCTGAGGTATCCTGGGTACCCTGGGGTGTGGGATCCTGCAATGGTATTTGTAGTGTACGATCCAGGCTATGGATAGTGCATTTGCGGTTCCCCAATTGTACAAACAAATAGGTTAGCAGTAACATGCCTGATCTGGGACCTGTGTGTTGAGTACAGCATTGGCTTTCACCAACACTGAGTAGTGCAACAGCACTGGGATGATGGATCCACATGCAAGTGCCTGAGGTGTATGGCCACTGGGCATTAGCGCCCATGCACATCTTGTACCTATGTATGACACATTCCAACATCCTACTGCTAGTGCTTCACCACCTGAAAATAAGATGCAATTTCTTTTGTGAACTATCCAGGCTAAATATATAGAAATCGGCAGGCATATTCTAGGAAAATAGATTGTAAAAATGTGTAAAATTAAGACCACATTGAAACTGCTTCTCTGCAGATCTACATTGTGCAAATTCATTAGAAAAAAATGAGTAAACACATCCCAAAAGTTCTCCATAGCCAGATTGGCTCTGACCAGAATTTGTTAAAATGGTGTGCAGTCCTGTATGTCCAAGCAGGGCTGAAGTAGAGACAGATAATGCTTAGAGAGGTTTGAATCCTGAGCCAACTCCTCTCAGCTCAGTACCACCATAAAAGGTGTATTCAGGATGAAAGGGTGACAGTAATAAGTAGCTTGATTAGAGGGTGTTGTAAGCAATTTAGTTAATAGGCTTTTACTGGGTTTTATACTAGATGTAAACAATGGAAGAAAGTTAAAACCCATCAGTACTGTCCTCTGCTTCACAGCAGTATCCATCTTCCCTCTTCAATCTGTAGATATTTACCCAGTTAATTTTTAAAACCAGTTATGTTTTTTCATAACATTCTCCACTGTGGATCTATTCCACACACCCACAATTTTGCTCTTTGTAAATGGGAAATCCTTTGGTTTGTTCTGAATAGATTTTCATTTACTTGAAGCAATTTCCCTCTAGATTCACTGATACTAGTCTTAGAGCTGAACTGTAGTTCATTGAACAAATTACTGTCATTAATAATGTAGTCTTTTAGTAATAAATATTACTGCAACCTTCTGACCTAAAGGCCTAGTTTACTCAGTCATTCCTCATAGGAATCTTGGTGCATACCATATATCAGTTTGGATATACAACACGCTACCAGTTTGATGTACTTTTTTTGTCCCTCATTTTAAGGACTCCAGAATTAACAAGAGTAATCCAGGCGTGGTCTGACATAATTTCTGTACAATGGTAATATAACACCACTGTTTCCATTGGTGAAGGATCTTCTAATGTAATTAAGAATTCTATTCACCGTCTCTGCAACTATGTAAAAGTGTTCACTGTTTTTAAAGTCTTAACTAGCCAGAATTATTTGATCCCTTTCAGCTTTCACTTCTTTAATTAGTCATATTATGGTACTGTATATATACATACAGTATATGTCTAGTATTTATTGTGCCAAGATGATAGAATCACATGTGTTTCCTTATTGAATAGCATTACATTCTCATCTGACATCTAGCTAGTCTGTCAAGGTCTTCCTGTAACAACTTACCCTCCATCCCAATTGTAACTAGGGCCCCTTATTTCTGTGATATCTCTAACATTTAGCACCATCCAGTTATATTATCTGACAAGTCCTTGATATAGATCAAAAATAGTATATGACTATGAATTGACACCCTGTGGGACCCCACTAACAAATGTGGTTGTATTTGAGCAGGCTCCATTAATTCTACCAACCTGTGTATGATTTCCTAGCCAGACATTTAGTCATCTAATAATGGATTCATCATAATTGTTGAAACTTTGTTTTGCCACAAGCCTGTCATGTGGAACCTTAATGAAGCCCTGTTATAGTCTAAGAGAATGATGTCCATCAGTATGTTCTGACCTAAGCAATGACTAACATTGTCATATAATTCTAATTGGTTGACTATGCTTGATCAGCCCTTAGCAAACCCATGCTGATCTAGATACCTTTGGTCTAAAGCCTCTGGCTCTTCTAAAACATAGTCATTAATGAATGATTCCATTAGTTTGCCTATTATAGACAGATGACTATATGATAGTTTTTTTTGTTTGTTTGTTTTTTCCTTCCTTTTTGGAATATAGGAACCACTGCATCTGATTTGCAATCTGGTGAGACACAGATCATGATATAGAACAACTATGTACACTTTCCAGGGGACCCACTAATTGATTTTACAGTTCTTTTGGGAGTTTGGGGTGCAGTTTGTCAAACACAGTGATTTACTCTCATCAAGTTTCTGAAGCATTTTTCTTGTACTTTCTCTACTAAAAATATGACTATTCCTGAATTAAGTGCTATCAAAATCTTCATTTGATTGCATCATTTTATTATTTACTGTAAACACTGTAAAATTAGTTATTAAACTCTAAAGCCACTAGTTAAGTGTTAATAATTTCTGCTCCATCAATCAAGATAGGCCCTACCTGTCCCTCCCTGGTTTTACAGATTTTTATATCTCTAAATGACTCCTTGGCTGTACATTTTGTGTGAAGCAGCTTACATTCCATAGTAACTCTCTCTTTTTTAAGAACCATTTTACTTTTTCCAGGTGTTTGTTTGTAATTTTTAATATTTAGTTCATTTAAGTTTGATTTCATGATCTTGACTTATGATCTTTTCTTGTTTATTCTTTTGCTTATCTGACAGGTGAACCACATTTTTTTTCTCTTTGGTATTGTATGTTGAATAGGAGGTAACAAATTTGGTATCTAGCCCTAAATGTTTGGTTTGAAGAGCTGTCCACTTTCCTTTTGTGTCAAGGTTTTTAAAGACATTCTTTTATTGCCATGTGAGACATTTTGTTTAAGCTGTCATATGAAGCTTGTTTGGTGTAAGTGAGCAACATATTTTGAGGCTGCATATTATGTGAATCGTCGGGAGCACAGTTGAAGGGTAAATAATATACATCATATTTATTTCAATAACAGTAATTCTGCCCCATAAACTTACAAGCAGCACAGCCCACATTTTCAGTTCCTGCTTGATTTTATCACTCAAGACATTAAAAAAATAACCTCATCATTTCCTTTTTTATTTTCAAGCCTATTAATATAAGGCACCTTAGAGTCCACTGCATTGGAAACTGGGCTACATCTACTCTGTTGACTCAGGTGCTTACAGGCAGTATTATGATTTTACCAATATTTAATTCATAATTTGACATCGTCCAAAAGTCCATCAGTTTCCATAATTGCCTCCTTCAAAGTTTTTGGGAGGATCAGTTATCTGCATTACGATGCCATAATGGGTATAAACACCATGAACTCCAGAAGCAGACCACAGTTAGTATTGAACAGAGTGTTGAGCTCTCCTTTAAAAAGAGGCTTTATAGTCAGTTCAATAAAAACTGTATCACAAGCACAGAAAAAAATCAGAAGACCATATAAAACATGTATCTGAAACATGAAAATGTGACTTGAATCCCCTGTTGCAAATTTGCACTTTAAAATAATGCTTCAGAAAAACAGGGGATAATGTTTAATGTAGTATAATTGATAGGCAGAAAGAGATCACAGAGAGTAATAAAATATTTCCCTTTTCCATCAAGTGTTTGCCACTGCCTCCCAGACTGTTCTCAGTGCTTGTTAGAAAAATGGTTCTTGATCAACCTGTAAAATACCTGCAGGCCAGTGTTATATTATGCATGCCTTGTTGACAGGTAGGAGAAATGGAACTGTCCCATCTCTCAACTGTGTAGTTAGCTTAATCTGACCCTCTATCAAAATAGCCATGTCCCTAAGCAATGTACTCAGTAGAAACATTAAGCAAAATGTCAATTATTTGATCTTCCTGGTTGGCCATCAACTATAGTATATGTGAAATGAGTTGGTGTTGCTAATGGGAACATTCCTACAGAATATCTGTATCCCTTCTACCTAGACAACACTTTCAATACATTATACAGTTTTCTTGCAATACAATGCTTGTGAAGCCCCCTGTACATTGATACTTCAGCACAAATTAACTGTAGTAAAATACCATCAAGTATGGGAACCAATACTGAACTGCAGTTATTATGAGGCCATGACTGGCAGAAGGAATGCCTGAGGCCTTTAATTTTCTCAAACCAGAGGCTGTTCTAATAAATTACACAAATTCATCATTTAGACATGTACAAGTCCCTTGAGCTGGGTTCAGTGGCATTTTGAGACAGTAGCATGACCCTCATATGTTGTAGAAATGGCAGAGGCAAGAGCTGCACCAGAACCCAAGCCCTTGAGTTGTTTCATTGTGGAATATATGGAGGGATGGGTGCGTGTCTCATGTGCCCATCCATTATCAGTGGTGACTGGCATAGTCAAACAAAAGCAGAGTTTGTAATTTATACTGAGACAGAATTAAGCATTAAAGAATTGATACTGTATGCTGTTATAGTATTCCTAAATCTCACAGACCTCATATCATAATATACTGTAATTACAAGATGTCACTGTATTGACTAGTACACTCATAGCAGTCCCACTGGTGGGGGGCCCTGTCAATGGTGATGGGGAACATCAGACCATATCGAAAGACAGCACCCCACTGACCCCCACCATGCTTTGGAGTCAAGAGAGGAGGCTGCACAAGGACCCTTACAAAAGGGAGTGGGTTGTGGTCAGGCACCAGGTGAACCAGTTCTCAAATAACAATGACAATAACAGTACATTACATGCTGCTATTCTATTTTTGCAATAATATGAGGCACCTTGTTCACTTGTATCTGTCAGACAGATAATAAAGGGAAGACCTACAGACCCTGCACCACCAGACTGGCACCTCTTAATCTGGTTCAAATTCAGTTGCTTACCATCTGTATCCTCCCCCGGTTGCCCCTGAAACAGGGATTTCTAGGCCCAGTGGGCTTACTGGGTCAACAAAATTCAACAAAGAAACAAACCTTAATCAACCCTCCATACCACATTAACCCCTGTCCCATCCACTGTCTCTATCTCATCCGCTTCCCAAAATTACACACAGTACACTAAATGCTGCAATTACAGTTCCACTAAAGACAGAAAGAAATCCAGGCATCCATCGCAATCTCCACAAAAAAAGAACTAAAGATTATGAGCAGGATTCACAAACCCTGTGAAAGTCCTGCAGCTTGAGGAAACTTCGGCACGAAAGGATTGCCACTTGCGGAGCTGCAGGATTCCCACAGCAGTGGGTATTCACAAAGGTGGTGCCAGATTACAACTGGCTCCACATCTTATGGCAGCTTTTGGATGGTGTTTCCAGGGATAGCACCGGAGATGCAGAATGATGTTACGTCTGGTGGGAGCAGCCATAGCACCCTCCACAACTGCTGTGGCTTTGAATCACACTCACCGCCGCTGGGGGGATTTCAGTTCACCACTGGAGTTGCGGAGTGGGACTTAGTTCCTGAATGGTTTGTGAATCCTGCCCTATGCATCCATACAAATAGCTGTTTACTCAGCTATGTGACAATAGGTAGGAGCAGCACCAGTGGGATAGAGCAAACTCCCATTGTTTCACCCCAATACAAGACTTTGTTAACATATAGTGACCCATAATAAAGATTGCCTACTTATAGCAACCTGGTTAAGAGCAATTACAAATGGAGAAGGAAAATGCATGCTTTGGGCTCAAAAAGAATCATTCTTGAAACCAGTTCCTTATACTTACAGTATGTTAGTATAGAAGTACCTCCGAAAGAAAGAAACATAAAAATAATATTCAGTTACAGTGTAAAAGAAAATATAGTTGCATTAAGAAAATATATCAAGATAACTTTTCTCACCTTAGAGAGGGGGGTTTATTTTCCCTCTGTTTGTCCTGATTTGTGGATTTGCCAATTGTCAGCTCGGCTCAAGTAAAGTGCTAATGACATACCATTTTTTGTACAGTCTATGTAAAGTGCAAGGCATCAAATATCCTATCATATGAATTAGTTTAGGACTATGCTAGTAGAAACCGTAAAACATAATTTGTACCTTTAGGTGTCGGAATATATTGCTGGCACCGAGATATATATATATGTTACAATCTAAAAAATAAAACATGTAGAAACCTTGAAGATCGATAGAGTGCAGAGATAAACAAACTTTTGCATTTCTACTGTCTGCCTTTCATATGCTTATTTTTTAAAATACTTGTAGTGTAAAAACATACACACCAGTATACTTGTATATACTGGAAGTTACTTTTAATATTGTTACTCAATGTAGTTACAAGATTGATATGCCGATTGACATCACTGTGAATCTGACATGTGACTTGTGACCAACATAAATTGGGTGTAGTTTGAATGTATGACATGCCCCCTGAGGAAGACCATTGACTGGTCAAAGCAATGGGACTGCTTTCAGTGTTCCAACAAAGCTGGATTAAATTATTTTTTTCTGCATCCTGGTGTTTTCCTATGAGTGCTATTCATTTTTTCTACTTATTGTTTTGGTTGGCTACCAGGAACTGCACTGCTGGATCCTGTATTTTAAGTGCACCTTATCCTTCCTAGTGACTGCTTTAGCTTTTTTCAGTGCTTCCAGACACACTACTGAGCCTTTGTGTACTGGGATGGAAAACCTTTGTCAGATTGTGATACAACAAACCATGACTTATACAGCATCTAACCAGCTGCTCCCTGAGACCAAGAAAACTCTCAAATATAAACTGAGAGTATCCATGAATTTCAAATACACTAACTTACAGTAATTAAAGCAATGGCCAACATACATGTTAATAGGGCAGCCACAAGTTCAGGTAATTTTGGGAATTTGCGCTATGTGCAAGATGCAGCATCTGTGAGTCAGCGGAGAGAAAAGACAAGAGCAGCTTTGTTCTCTGATAAAGTAGTGGGATCTCCAGGCACTCCAGAATTAGAAGGTCTCTTTAAGCTGCTTGAAAAACTTAGGATTTCAGAGTTAAACCATTTCTATAACAGAGTAACTCTTGAAAAGTATTTAGAACAGGAGAGATCACCAAGAGTTCCTGGAAGAGGAGCAGGAATTCAAGGAGGAGTTGGAATGGGCTTAACTGAGTGCACAGAAAAACGTACTAAAATTCTGATTAAATGAGATAAACAACATGAAGAGAGACTAAATAAGGAAATTATTGAAGTACAGGAGAACTTGAGTAAACACGCTGATGAGCAACAATTCACAGAACTAAACAAAGTTGTCCCACAGAGAATAAATAAACACGAGAAAGAACTCTTTCAGAGAAAAAAATGAAATTGGCAAGAGATGCTAAGGACCTTGAGAGAGGGGAGGTTTTCAACAGGGAGTGGAAAAGCAACTCATTCAGCAAAACAAGAAATAGAGGAAGACGAAGAAGCAAGAGCTATACTAGGCAAAACATAAATAAAAGACCTTTTCAGAAAGCACCATGTGTTCAATTTAAACCCACAATTACAACTGTGATTGCAAGTAGTGGAACAAAATACTCTGCTAGAACTGAGCAAGATGAGAAAGGAGAAGAAGCCACCTCCCCCCCCCCAACCAAGAAGCTTTAAGACAAATAAAGCAAACAAGTAAAAGTCAGGATAACAAAGGAGGATCAACCTTGACAGTAAAAAATCAGTCAAAAAACTCCAAGTGAGACCCCCCCATAAAACGGAAGGAAAAAAACAAGGAGGGAATGCAGGGGGAAAGGCAGGGGAAGGAAAACCAAACCATCAAGATATCCAATGAGGAAAACACAGACATAAATATAATCTACTGTTCAAGTGATGTTCTAACAAGTGAGCAAGAACAACTGCTAACAAAAGGTTTGCCATTTGTCCTAACTTCCACAGTGGACATATTTAACATCAGAGTTGATATTTACAAATTTGTAAGAAAATTAAAACTATGCCTTTTCCACAAAAACAGTTAAAGTGCAAATATGGGATTTGAAAATCTGAACGCGGTAAGTCTGGTGACCCATGAACTGAGCAATATGCCAAATAAAACTGGCATCAGCACTTTTGAAGCAGGAGAAGAAACTGGACAGAATATGAGGGGATATAGTTCCAGCCAAAGAAACCACTCATTTCAGAATGGCAATATTGTACATGTTGCTGAACCAGAATGCTACTGGGGACATAATCTATTGGATCAGGTGGATTTAGATGAACTACAGTAGCAGCCACAAACACTGTCAGATATTTCCTGAAATTTATGTGATATTTCCAGAAATATCTCCTGCTTTCTACATTTCCACAGCAGGTGCAGCAGAGAGAAACTCCTCAGAAATTTTGCAAAATATCTGGAAATATCTGGCAATGTCTCTGGCTACTACTGTACTTGATGGTGATACTGGAGACACTGGAGACACTGGTGATGTGCATCTAAGAAGGACTGGACTTAATCCAAAATCTGTATTCTATCCAAATATTCAAAATATTGCTATATCAAGTTTTGAAAGAGTTGTGACAGAAGAAATAGAAAGAATCACTGCTAAAAGAAAATTCCAGTTTCACACCAACTTATCTACATCAGAAAGAAAAGTACTGAAGGAACTACAGGAACTTAAAGGCACAATAATAAAACCATCAGACAAAGGTGGAACCCTTGTGTTGATGGATGAAGAATTTTACATCATGAAAGCTAGAGACCTATTGGACAATACCTCTGAATATAAAAATTGAGTAGAGATCCCACAAAACAGTTAAAGAAAGAACTGCGTGGTAAAAGGGGGGACTTTCTAGCCTGTACAGAATCAGCCTTTATTAAAAAAAGAATTTTCCATAACCCCAACCTTCTACCTGCTTTCAAAGGTACACAAAAATCTCACAACCCACCCCAGGACGACCCATAGTATCTGGGGTGGGCTCTCTGACTCAAAATCTTCATCAATTTTTGGATCACTGTTTACAACCATGTGTATTTAGTTTGAAATCCTACATTTGTGATACTATTGATGTATTGAACAGAATACAAACTCAACAGTGGGGAACTACATATAACTAGGCTACTATAGATGTAACAAGTCTGTATACCAGTATACCCCATGATAAATGTATTGAAATGGTGAGGCAGGGACTCACAACCCAGGGAGAGATCCCTCTACCATTTATACTCATGGGACTGGAATTTGCACTATCCAGAAACTGCTTCATTTTTGATGGAGAGTATTATTTACAACAATGTGGTACAGTGATGGGGGCAACATTTGCCCCTTCATTTGTCAACATTTATATGGGCAACTGGGAGGATGCACATATCTATGATGTAGATAGTAACTAACTTCATGGCAACATAGTGTGCTGAATCCATTTCATAGATGATATACTATACATTTTGAATGGAAGTGAGGATTGTTTTAAAGAATTTATGTTTTACATAAATGACAATCACTATAACCTTCACTTCACGTCCATTTTTGATAAAACAGCAATCAATTTCTTAGACTTTACCCAGCTGGCAAATGAAGATCTTAATATCTTTAGCCGAGGTTTTAGGAAACCAAATGCTGCTAATAGTATTCTGCACTGTAATAGTGCACATCCTCAAAAATTGGTGAATTTGATTCCATATGCACAGTTTTTGAGGATTAAGAGAAACTGTGCACATGAAATTGACTTTGAAAACAAGCTGAAGAGCAGACTGATCAGTTACTAAAAAGAGGATATGAACCATCGATCTTACAAAATGCAGTGGAAAAGGTTAGAGGACTGGAAAGAGGCACCCTCATGACCACCAAGAATAGAAATGACAATTTCTAGATACTGTGTACATTCAGCATCACTTACAGTCCATAGCAGGGGAAATGGGAAGTCTGATACACACATATTGGCCTATTTTGAAAAATGACAAATCACTACAATCAGTAATTGGTGATAAACCAAGAGTCACTTTTAGGAAGGGAAGAAACTTGGAGATTTTCTTACAAAATGTAATTTCCAAATAACAGCTATTGATACTGATAGAAATTGTCTCCCCTATAGACCAGAAGGAGTTCATAGATGTAGGAATTGTAACATCTGCTGCTATTTCCAGACAGGTAATATATATGTGCATCCATTAGAACATGAGAAAATTGCACAAATCACATAGTTTATAACTTGTTGAGGCAAATATGTAATATACATTGTCTAGTGTACATGTGGCCTTCAGTATGTGGGTATGACTACCTACATGCTGAAGGTGAGAATACAAGAACACGTGAGGGCGATAATAAACAAAAACTTTGAAAATGCAATTGGAGCTCATTTTGGGGTAGCACACCATTCAAGTTTAGTAGGTCTTAAATTTATGGGACTAGAACAGGTACCCAACCCCCCCCCCAACATGGTGGTAACAGATTGAATATATTCTAGAAAAAGGAAAGTAGGTCACTTTGGGAGCCCTGAATCCTGATGGAATGAATGAAGAAATAGACTACAGGCCCTTCATAAAAGATGATAAACAGTGAGACTGTAATGAATCCTGTTGTATCTTACAATACTCCTAT
This sequence comes from Neoceratodus forsteri, assembly GCA_016271365.2. Lineage (NCBI taxonomy): Eukaryota > Metazoa > Chordata > Ceratodontiformes > Ceratodontidae > Neoceratodus > Neoceratodus forsteri. The sequence continues at coordinate 1,059,118,617 of CM028132.1, read as the reverse complement.
CCCCTGAGAACTGGTTACATAATAAGTCTCTGAAACTCTATACCACCTGCATCTTCTCTCTCTCTCCTTTGCTTCCATAGTCTCTTGTTATTCTTTCTTTTTTCCTTTTATGCAGTTCTTCTTGATATATACTATTTCTCCTGATCTTGTTAGCATCCCTCTTTTCTTACTCTCTTCTCTGTCTATCCCCAATCCCCTTCCTTTCCCCTTCCCCCAGTTCCTGGTCTCTCTCAGACTTTCTCATGCTATATGCTGCCTACGATATCATCTACACATGTTTTGAAATATGAATTTAATTTATTATTGAATTTGGCTGCAACTGTACTTCATCAACTGAGTTTCAAGTTGTATACATCAGTTCAAAGCTGTGCACATCTATGTCTCTATAGCATCTATCCTTTTGCCTTTTCCTTTATAATTATTTTTATGTGGCCCTTTGAAATATAGACAAAACACTTATTTGACACTATAAAATGGATTTTCTATATCTGTGTCTCAATGGCCACAGATGATTAGTAACATTATATATATATATACACACATATATATGTATGTTAATATACAACAAAAATAATAAATAATTTGTACCTTTAGGTTTCTGAATATATTGCTGGCACCTATTTATATATATTTTTTTGCTACAATCTAAAAATAAAAAATATAAATTTAGAAACCTTAAAGATGGATGGATCCCAGAGATATACAAACCTTGAAGCTACCTATAGGTTGGGAGGGGAGTTGCTAGCAATCACAAGGGAAGAAAGAGGCTTGGGCATCATCATCACAGATGACCTAAAATCATCCAAGCAGACCCCTAAAGCAGTAAATCAGGCTAGGGGGATGTTGGGGTGTATTAGTAGGGGTATCACAAGTCATAAGATGGAGGTAATAATTCCCCTTTACAAGACACTGGTTAGGCCCCATCTGGAGTACTGTATGCAGCACTGGAGGCTGCAACTGCACAAGAACATTAACAAAATGGATGCAGTCCAGAGAAGGACAACCAAAATGGTGTAGGGACTGCATCAAGAAAACATCTGAGGACAGATAAATGGAGCTCAATATGTATACCCCAGAACAAAGGAGGGAGAAAGGTGATATGATCAAAACATTCAATCATCTTAAGGGCATCAACAAGGTGAAAGAGTCTAACATGTTTCAATATAAGAAAAACAGCAGGACAAGAGGACACAGCATGAGATTAGAGGAGGTCGATTAAGGAGTAATGTGAGGAAGTTCTTTTTCACAGAAAGGATGGTGGATGCATGGAACTGCTTACCTCAGGAAGTAGTGGATATGAATACAGTGCAGGGCTTCAAACAGGCATGGAATAGGCACAAGGGAGCAATACGGATGAGTATGAATAGATATGCCATTGACAGAATAAAGGACTATGGCACATTCATAAGGTAGAAAAAATGGGCAGACTAGATGGGCCTTGTGGTCCTTATCTGCCATCAAATTCTATGTTTCTGTGTAACCTTTGCATTTCTACTGTCTGCCTTTCATACACTTATTTTTTAAAATACTTGTAAGTGTAAAAGCATACACACCCAGTGTACTTGTATATATCGGAAGTTACTTTTATTATTGTTACTCAATGTAGTTGCAAGATTGATATGCTGACTGATGTCACTGTGAATCTAACATGTGACTTGTGACCAACATAATTTGGGTGTAGTTTGAATGTATGACATGCCCCCTGAGGAAGACCATTGACTGGTGAAAGCTATGGGGCTGCATTCAACATTCCAACAAAACTGGATTAAATCATTGCAATTAATTTTTCTTCGTCCTGGTGTTTTCCTACGAGTGCTATTCACTTTTTCAACTTATTGTTTTGGTTGGCTACCAGGAACTGCACTGTCAGACCCTGTCTTTTGTGTACACTTTCTCCTTCCCAATGACTGTTAGCAGAAATCATCAGCTACACTATGTAGCATAGAAAATGTTTTTTATTATTGTATTGTCTATGTTTTTGTAATGACCTATGTGTCGATCAATAAACCTTTACTACTACTACTACATGGAAAATGTTGCATGTTTTCTTTTTTTGTATGAGCACTTTTGGATATATACACCATCTCAGCTTAAACAAAAAAACTGTTTGTAATTGCACCTATTGAGGCTGCTATGAATAATTGATTTTCCTGAGCGGTCAATATACTGTCAAAGCAACAGATTAGGGTGAAACATTGGGAGTGTGTTCTGTCCCACTGGTGTTGCTCCTACCTGTGATCAAGGAGCTATGAGGTTTTCAACAATAAAAAGACTATTTGTATGGCTACCTTGGGCAAGATATTCAAAAGTTTGCCCAGTGGGGAAAATAATAGGCCCTATTTGTCCGAGGTTTGCACTTGAGCACAATATTCAAAGGAGGCTGTGGTGCATGCTAATATTTTTATTTTATTTATTTATGACTTTGGTAACCGGGTGATTGCACTGATCCCAGGGATCATTTTCAGGCATGACCCGGGCCATAACACATGGTGCAGGACAGCAGTACATACAAAGTAATAATATTTCAGCATGAAGAAGATTATATACAAGCAACAAATATTAAGTTCTGAGTACAGGGTGCAATACATAAGTCAGTGGGTAACAGTGAATGTAGGTTGCAACAGATACATGAAGAGATTTGATAGAAACAACAACTTGATCACACATGTACAAGGTATGACACATGAGTCAGAGCATCTACAATAAATATACAATATATACAAGGCAAGGAAGGTGCAATAAATAAATATCCAATATAAACTAAGCAATGAGGTCACAGCTTTAGGCTAGGGAGGTTGCCAAGTGTGAGTAGTTGGTAACTACTAGAAGCAGCATCAGGATGAGTTTACCAGGAGCCAGATTTTGAGGCAGGACTTGAAACTGGAGTGAGTGTCAGTGGAGCAGAGTTCAGACGGCAGTTTGTTCCACTGCAAGGGGCCAGCTATAGACTAAGCTCTGCTGCTCATGTTGGTGGATACCCTAGGAACCACTAAAGGGGGAGTACCACTTGAGCGGAGGCTGCAGTGGAAGGTATGGGTTTTCAGGAGCGCAGCTAGGGGGATTCTAGATCTGTGTGGGTAACATTGTCAACCATGCCACAGAGGGCAAGGGCAAGGTGATCATGCAGCGGGAGCCATTCAAGTGTATTATAGAGGGTGCAGTGGTGGGTGGAGAACAGGGCAAATAAAGCAAAGCAACAAACATTGTTATAGGCAGCGGAGAGTTTGGCCATGGAGGTCCTGGCATATATAGGAGAACAGTAGTCTAGAATGAGGAGAAGATTGCCCTGGATGATGGCTAGTCTGGCTTTGGGGGTAAGGTATTTCCTGAATCTATTGGCAGCACCTAGCTTTTGGTGGAACCTTCTGACTATGGAATTTGCATGTTCAGTAAAGATGAGGGAGGGGTCAAATAGAACTCCTAGGTATTTGTAAGTGTCGACGTCCTCTAGGGTTGGGCAATCTGGGGATAGAATGCTTAAGGAGGTGTGGTTTTTAGATTTGGCAAGGAAGGTCTTTGATCTGAGTAGCATGGATTTAGCCTTTTTGGTATTAATTAAGATGAGGTTATTTAAAAACCAGTTGTGAGCCACAGCATAGTTGTGTGAAAGAGCTGAGGAGATCACGTTTGAGGATTTGTCGCTATGGAAGAGGACAAGGTCGTTGGCATACAGGAGTGAATGACAGTTTAGCAGTCAGAGGGAAGTGAGTTGATGAACAAGGAAAAAAGGAGGGAACACAGAATTGAGCCTTAAGGGACCCCCACAGAGACAAGCAATGTAGGTGAACAGGTTTGGCCAATACACAAGAAATATGAGCGGCCAGTATGGTAGTTGGTGAACCAGTCGGTAACTTTCTGAGAGCAGCCAAGGAAGCTAAGCTTGAAGGTAAGGAGATCATGGTTAACCAAGTAAAAAGCCTTAGAGAGGTCAACAAACACTGCCCCGGTGGCTTTACCATTGTCCATGATAGAGAGGATGTGGTCAATCAGAAGGGCAAGGGCTGTAGTGGTGGAGAGATTTTTGCGAAATCCATGCTGTTATTTATCTAGAAGACTGTATTTGCCTGTGTATTTACCAAGTTGGTTGTAAACCACTCTCTCAGATAGTTTACTTAAGTGTGGGATGATGGAGATTGGGTGATAATTATCGGTGGATTTGGGGTCACCAGATTTGAGAATGGGGATTACTTTAGTTATCTTCCAAGGGTCAGGCATGGAGGAGGTAGAAAGGGCTAGGTTAAAGATAAAGGTGAGTGGCTGGGTGATAGCCTGAGAGACCAGCTTGAGGAAGACTGGAGAAAGGCCGTCCGCTCCAGGGGAGCCATGGTTTAGGTAGGCTTTTTAGGAGCTTGACCGTGTTGTAGGTGGAAAGGGCTTTGAAATAGAAAGGTGGTATTTGCGTGTGATTGTTAGAGCTGGAGGAGGATGATGGTGGATCAGGTGTAAGGACAGGACATTGTAGTTAGTCATTTGATGGTTTGTTTAGGTACATGGATAGGTTGGTGAACTTACAATTGAAGGCACTGGCCACATTGAGAGGGTCGGTAAGCAGCCCACCATGGGAGCTGAGATGAGGTGCAGCATTGCTGGAGCAAGGGTTTAGAAAGGTGCTGAGTCCCAGAATTTTCAAGGGTCCCCAAGGTTGGTCTTTTGTAGATTGCTGAAGTGGGTCTATTTCAGGGCTTTGGCCTGTTGTTTACATTTGTTCCTTAAACACCTGTAAGCATCCCAGAGGGCAGGAGAGGGGGATGCTTTGAATGTGGCCCAGGCATGGTCTTTAAACTTCATAAAGGTTAGGAGGTCTTTGGAGAACCAATATGAGCACCCATATAAAACCATCTAGTAGTGACTGGGAAGAAGTGGTCCTGGAGGGTTAGAAGCATCTGAGTGAAAGTGGAAACTGCCATGGCAGCATTGGAAAGAGAATGAAGCACAGACCAGTCCAAGGACCAGGTCTCCTTGAGGAAATATGTGGTGTCTTGGCAGCTGAAGTTTCTGAAAGAAAGGTACTTGAGCGGGGGGTGCTTTAGCTTGGAAGACCAGAGGAGATAGGTCGGTGAGTGGGCACTTATGGAGTCAGCCATAGTGCTGGTGTGCAATGCTCGGTCCTCACTGTTTATGAGGATCCAATCCAGTAGAGTCTGAGTGGCCATACAGGAATTAAGCCTGGTAGGGGGAGTAATCGCCTGCACCAGGTTGTGCTGCTTTAACAGGGATACATAGTCAGGCTGGTGGCAGCTCAGCCAGTTTAGGTTAAAGTCACCAAGAAGGATAGATTCCCTATGGGGAGTTAGAGTGCTTAGGCCATGGAGGAAACTGGTGAGTCCTGTGGTTTCAGCTGTATGGAGGTTGTAGCAGCAACCTATATAGTTTCTTGCAGGATTCCTGCGTCAGTTCATTGATTAACCATTCACTAGGGTAGGAAGGGTTTGCGCATGTGGGAAAATAATGTATACCATGGGCAAATGGAGGGGCAGGGACATGGATCAAAGCACGGCACAATTTTCAGTACAGCTGCACTGCACTAAAGGATAGCACAAGCTTGTGCTGTAAAATTACTCTTGAGAAGAAGCCTGACTTACTCCAGGCAACACTAGCCACCAGCAGAGCCACTGCAGCCAACAACCATATTCGCAGTTGGGGAAGCCCACCTGCTCCATAGTGGCTAGCTGCACCTCCAACCCTTGATCCCCAGCCCCGGTCACAATGGAATATGCCCTGGAGCCTAGTGCTCCCATAACCTTTGTTTCCTGTACCCAGTAAAACTCAAGTATTCCCTGGGGTCTAGTGGTTCCCTGCACCCTATGATCTCCATCTCCGTAATTAATGCACATGTTCCTGATGTCTAGTGTCCCCCCACCCTCTGGCTGCTGACATTTATGTATGCAATATGCTCCCAGTGTCTGGTAGTCCCTCCACACTCCGATTGTTGTCCCCGTAATTATTTAACATGTCCCTAGCATCTAGTGGTCCACACACCCTCTAAATCACCATCACCATAGTAAAAGCACATGTCCCTGGCATTTACTGGTCCACCTTAACCTCCGATTGCTGTCCCTGTAATTATTTATTTATTTTTTGTTATTCTTTGGCACCCTGGTAAGGCCCACTAGGTAAAAGTTCTTGTTTTCAGGGGTGATCTGGGAGCACTGGTGAGGTTACATGACTTGCTCAGAGTCACACAGTATGCAAGTGGAGGTTGTAAGAGTCAAACTCAGGTCTGCTGGATGTACCAAGCTCATTCACAGCTTGTTACTCTAATCTCTAGGCTATACTGTGACATGTCCATGGCATCTAATGGTCCCCCCACCCTCCAATCATTATCTCAGTAATTAATGCACATGTCCCTGGCATTTAGTGGTCCCTCTGCACTCTGATCACTGTTTCCATAATTATTTAACATGTCCCTGGTTTCTAGTGGCCCCCCCTTTGATCACCTTCCACATAGTTAATGCACATGTCCCTAGTGTCTAGTGATCCTCTTCACCATCCTATTGCCATCCCCGTAATTATTTAACATGTCCCAGGCATCTAGTGGCACCCCCATCCTCCGATCACCATCCCACACAATTAATGGACATGTCCCTGACAACTAGTGGTCCCCCCACCCTCCAATCACTGTTGCCATATTCAATATGTCCCCAGTAGCCAGTGGTCCCCCCACATTCTGATTGCTATTCTCATATGTATATAATATTTCTCATGTGTCCAGTGGTCCTCCACCATCTGATCGCTGTCCCCTTAATCAAAGTCCCTGGTATCCTGTGGTACCCTCACCTTCCAATCCCCATCTCCATTAATGATGTGGAATACCCTGTCATCTAGCAGTCCCCCAACCACCCACACCAAGCAAACCACCATGCTATGCCCCATACCTCTGTCACCACCAGTGTCGTGGAGATCCAAGACAGTGACTAACACAGCCCTCCTCTCACCGCTGTGGCTAGCCACCATCTGGCCTAACAGGAAGTGCACATCCTCTGTACAGTAAAGTGAGCACATGTCACCTCCAAAATGTAAAAGCCATGAAGCAGCCTTAGCTGCCTAAAAAGGCATACACATTGCAAATGCATGTCTGCCACAAGTTACTTTTGCTAGTAGCAAAAGTTACTTGTGTCAGACGTGCACTTGCAATGTGTATGCTTTTTAATCAGCTAAGGCTGCTTTGTGAGGTCAGCATTTTGGAGGTGGTGCACACTCCCTTGCTGTACAGAGGATGCACACTCCCTGTCATGCCAGACAGTGGCCAACCATGGTGGTGAGAGGAGGGATATGCCAGTCACTGTCTCAGATCTCTGTGGCACAAGCAGGGACAGAGGTATGGGGATGGCAGAGTGGTTTGCTTGGTGTGGGAAGTTGGGGGCAGAACATGCCACATCTTTACTGGAGACATGGATCAGAGGGCAGGGTGTACCACTGGACTCCAGGGGCTTTGTCAATGTATACAGGGATGGTGACTGCAGGGTGGACGGGGTGCTACTAGACACCATTGACATGTTAAATAATTATGTGAACATTGATCAGAGTGTGGGGGGAACCACTGGACACCAGGACATATCGCATACATGGGGGATGGAGATTGGAGGGTGGGTGGACCCATGGACACCAGGGACATAGTGTGTGCATATGAGGATGTAAATCAGAGTGTGGGGGGACCACTACATGCCAGGGACATGTACATTAACTACAGGGACAGCACTCAGAAGGTAGGGGCACCACTTGACACCAGAGACACGTTAAATAATTATGGGGATGTGACTGGAGGATGGAGGGACCTCTGGACACCAGGGGAAAATTTTGTTTTACTGAGGATGGGTGTCAGAGGGTGGGGGGAGGTACCACTTGACACCAGGGAATGTTTACACTTTCATGAGAATGGGCAAATGGAGTGGGGGTGGGACTGGTCGCAGGGGTGAAAACCTGCCACCGCTTCCCATGCAAATGAGCCCATAATGCGCATGAATATGGCCCCTTTGAATCTTGCATGCCCAATGGGCTCACTTGCATGGTGCTGGCTATATATCACACTGGGGGCTTCAGGACCTATCCAGTCTGGGGAAACTATTCCCTGCACATCCCAGATCCATGTTGGGGCAGTGCTATTCCCCTTAGCACTGCACTAACATGCCTCCATAGTTAGCCATAAAGAACTGGTGAACTATGAAACTGAATATAGCATCCTTGGGGTCATGGACAAGGGCAAGCACAGTGAAAAACTTTGCAATCCACATATGCCCATTTTTGAATATGGGACCCTGATCTCCAGTTCTCATTTTGTTAGGGGTGGGTGAAAGTTGCTTTATTTCCACCATAGTGGAACTTACGTAAAATTTTGCAACTTTGGCAGAAGTTTCTGAACCTCTGCCTGTGGTGGAGTGGAAAATTTCCGAAAAATACTTGGCAAAATTTCACCCTGTTTCACTTACCTAAGGGTGTGCGTGGAAGAAAGAAACATGTTGTGTGGTGCCCCTGTCCAGTGCTGCCGCCCAGCCCTGCCTGAAATAAAACAAAAAAAATCCCTGGTGGCTAATGGTGCCCCCCCCCACCCATCACCCACAGGACATAAAAAAAAAGCTTCCCTCATGTAATCCCTGGTGGCTAGGGGTCCCTTCCCCCACCTGATAACCCACCAGACATCAATTAAAAAAAAATCCTTGAATCCCCTGTAATCCCTGATGGTTAGCGGTCCCTCCACCACCCATCATTTTCCAGATGTTTTAAAAAAAGCTTTTTTGTAAACCCTGGTGGCTAGTGGTCCCTCCCCCCACCCAATCAGCCACCCGATCACATCAGGTCAACACCTTCCCATCCCAATTCCCAATTACACAGTCACAACAAAATCAATACAATAAACTTTTTCTCCCTGGTGGTCTAGTGACCTTCCCTACCTCCAACCAGTGAATCAAAGATTGTTTTTTAATCCCTGGTGGTCTAGTGTACCCCCTGCACCCCCACCCCTGAAAGCAATGTTCCTCCAGTTGTACCCCACCCCTCCTTCTGAACCCCAAGCACACCACAGGCACAGCCCTACTCTCTACTCCATGGCCAGCAGCCCACTGATATTGTGAATGAATGAGCTAACTCGGGGTTGCCATTAAATATTACACAAAGTGCAACAACAATAAAATTCCATGCATCTGGGACCAGGAATCAAATCCCAGTCCCAGATGCACTGCCTGCCTCACTTGCTGCCTGTGGCTCATCCCATTGAGTCACGGCAGCTGCTTAGTGGACCCTTGTCCCAGCAGGATTCTTATCCTGCAGTGGGAAGAGTGAAAGAAAATATTCAGTTTTCTACTGAAGTAGCATCAGAAATTTATTGGATTACAGACTTTAAGACTTTTAATATAGAAGCTTTTAGGAGTAGTTTTGATGATCCTCAGGTGGGATAGAATAATGTTAATCCCTGACATTAATCTTGCGGTTGAAGAATTTACTAAAAAATTGAAAGAAATAATCCAGCAACATGCCCCAAAAGTCCAAAGAAAAGGGTGAAAACAGGATCCTTTATGGCTAACAGATACATTAAAAACCCATTTAAGAATAAGAAACTGATTGTGGAAAAAAGCATGAAAAACAAAAGTAGAAGAGGACTGGAACCAGTTTAAACTCTGGAGAGTACAATGTAAAAATGAAGTTAAAAAGGCTAAAAAATGTAATTTTATAAAGAATATTAATGCAGCAACTGATCCTAAAAAATTCTGGAGATGTGTAACAAAATTACAAAATCCCATTGGATCAAAGATTCCCATAAAAATCATGGATGACAAAACCCCAGAGGAGGATCCAATGGAAGTAGCAAGATTACTTAATTCTTATTATTTAGAATTACCTGATTTAAATTTAACTAAACCAAAATTGAGAACTTTAGACATCTCTATACCTCAGTTAATGAAAGATTGGGAACTTAAAAGTGAACAATCGATTGGATTCAGATTTAAGAAAATAAAGGTTAAAGAAGTAGAAAAAGAACTGTGTAAACTAGATGGTTCAAAAGCAGGAGGGAAGGATGGAATTGATGAGTATTTTTTGAAAATAGCTACAGATATTTTGGCCCCTATGGTTACTTACTTCTTTAATTGGAGTTTGTGTGAATCAGTAGTCCCAGATATATGGAAAGTTGAGAAAATAATACCAATTCACAAAGGTGGGGCAATATAACCCCCTCAAGCTACAGGCTAATAGCCCTGTTATCCATATTATCTAAATTACTTGAAAAACAAATTCACAGTCAGCTTTACAATTATTTGGAACAGAACAAAAAACTTACAGAGTTCCAACATGGGTTTAGAGAGGGCAGGTCCATGGACACCGCCCTAGTAGATTTTTTTATTTATTTTTATGTATTTATTTATTTTTGAAAGTCGGATTTACAATCTTTGAGTCAGGGACTCATTTACAAAGGCAACTCATCACAGAGAGGGTAGACATGGTTACAGTGTGAGATACAACAGTGGTAGCGTATAGGTACAATACAGATAAAAGAACACAATATAACAGTGGTTTATGTCATAAAGTTGCAAGTGGTAAATAGCAATCATATAAAGTATAACAATAGTAGAAGTCACAACCCTGGTCATACTGGGAAAATACCTATGTGGAAGGTTGGGGGGTACAGGGGTGTGGAAAAGAATAAAAGGGGGGGGAGCAGTCCAATGGACATTGTCAAGGCTATGGGTCAGAGATGGAGAGGGGCACAAATATTAGGTTTATTAAGGGCAACTAGAGCTTCGTGCGCTGAAAAGGTGGTTACAGAGAGTGACTTTAAAGGGACCAATTTTGGTAGATTTAGTGACAGAGGGCGTGAGGAAGTTGAATCATGTGGGAGTGCGGTAGTGGAAGGACCTTTGGGCTAAGGAGGTCTTGGTATGCGGCACCAGAAAGGTGGCCTTAACTGAGCTACAGGTGGCAACAGATGGGGATGCAAGCCACAGGGATGCGGTGACGCCTGAGGGTGTACTAGCAGAGATGTTTTTGGCAAGTAAGCAGGTTTAATAGCACAGGCACTACTCCAATGTGAGCAGGTTGGTGGCGGAAATAGAGCAGCAAGTATGGATGCAGAGGGATGCGCCGGTCAGAAGCCTGCAGGCATTTTTTGTTGAGGTCTGGATTCTGGTGAGGGCGGTACTGTCAGCCGCAGCATAGATAGGTAGGCCATAGTCCACTAAGAACAGGATGGAGGAGTTGATGACCAGTCGGAGGGCGGTTTGGGGAAGGCAATCTCTGTGGCGATAGAGAAGGCCAATCCGAGAGTTTATGGCTGAGGGCAGGGTATTGATGAGGGTGTGGAATGCAAGAGCCAAGTCAAAGATGATGCCCAGGTACTTGTAGGACAACACCTGCTTGAAAGGGTGAGCATTACTGGGGAGAATGCAGAGGGGGACATTTTTGGCTTTATTCTGGTGATGCAAAAAAAGCATAGATTGTTTTTTCTGAGGTTAATGACCAGCCGGTGGTCAAGGAACCACTTTTTGGCTTGGTTGAATGTGTGCGGCAGAGATTTCTATAGAGATGCCTGATCAGGGTGGGAGGCAAGGAGAACCGCATCATCAGCATAGAGTAGCATATTGCCCAAGCAGGAGCTAGGGAGGGTGTTGAGAAATAGGCTGAACAGAATGGGGCCCAGGATGGAACCCTGGGGGACACCCAAGTGAACGGGCAGGGTATTGGACAGGGTGCCATTTACCTTCATACGCTGTGATCTGGTAGAGAGGTAACTTGTGAACCAAGCCAGTAGGCCAGGGGAGAAGCCAAGTTGGTCAAGGGAGTCAAGTAGGACGTGGTGATAGACAGTGTCAAAGGCCTTTGAAAGGTCAACAAACACTGCACCCGCAACATGACCAGAGTCGAGAGCAGAGTGGAGGTGCTGGGAGAACTCCAGGAGGGCTGTAGTGGTCCTGTGTCCAGGGTGGAATCCATGTTGTTCCGGACACAGCAGGTCGTATTTGGCCAGCTACTCGGAGATCTGAATGGCCACTATTTTTTCTAGTGCTTTGGAGAGAGGGGGGAGAATGGAGATGGGCCTGAAATTGTTAGGGGAGGTTGTTCTCCACTCTTATGGATAGGGGTGATTTCTGCAATTTTCTAGGCACTGGAAAATTAACCAAGACATAGTGACTGGTTTAAAAGGTTGGTGAAAGGGGCTAGTATAGTATCTAGGACTAATCAGAGAATCCTGGAGTCAAGGGGAACACAGCTCGGGTTGTTGCTAGCTAAGGCTTTTTGCAGATGAGGCCTGGCTTCAAGGGGTGATATGACACACAGGTATAAAGGGGGGGCAATCTGAGGTGAGGGGATGGAGGCAGGGATACGGTTGAAAAAGTAGTCGGGGAGGACAGAGCTTAGATCTGAGAAAGCCATATTGAGGCACTCAGCTATGCGGGGAGGATCAGTAATGACAGTACCGTCTATGGAAAGTAGTGATGGTGGGGGGTGAAGTGGGTCTTTCCATTGAGCTCTTTCATATTGTCCCAGAAGGCATGGGATGAGCCCCAAGTGGATTCAAGGGTGGCTTGATAATATTCAGCCTTAGCCTGCATTATAGCCAAGGTGCACTTGTTATGTGCTGCATTATAGGCTTGACTGTCAGCCAGTTTGCCTGTCTCGTCGGCAATATGCCAGAGATTATCTCTTTGTTTCAGTGCTTGGATGACAGATGGGGAGATCCATGGGGCATTGTGTTTCTTGGTATGGATTCTGGTCAGGGTGGTGAAAAGGTAACAGGCCTTGCTGAAGGCACTGGAGAAATAGGCTAGGGCACAGTCAATATCCATTGCGAGTAGGATTGGGGACCAGACAAGCTGGGCTAGGTGCGTTTTTAGCTTTCTGCGACCCCCGGGGTGAAAGCTCCAGCATGAGGTGACCTGGGACACTGCTTTTGGTGTGGTGGATGAACAGTGACAGAGGACCGGAGAGTGGTCACTAAGATAGAGTCTGGTAGTACATTAATATCCATGATTTTATGGGGGCGGTTCGACAGAATTACATCTAGGAGGGTGCAGGAGCCACCTGATCAGTTAAATCTAGTGGGTGAAGTAACTAGTTGGGTCACACCTAGGACAGTGAAGGAGTCCCTGATATGAGGGGCAGTGGTACTCAGCCAACTGACATTAAGGTCACCTAGGATGAGCTGCTCTGCCTTGTGTGGGAGTGTGGTGTGGTAATCAATGAGGGAGTGCACAGCTGGTCCCTTGTCCCTCGGGGGGTATGTAAGAGACTATGAGAAAAAGAGGGCCCCTGGCTGGGTCGAGCTAACCTTAATGGTGAGCGCTTGGGCACTAAATCCGAGCTTAAGGGCAGGGAGAGCATGGCCTAAAAGTGTGTCACACATAAAAACTGCACACCCGCCACCACGTTTACCTATATGGTCTTCCCTGAACAGAGTGTAGCCAGGGAGGGCGATAACCGAGTCGGGAGTTCTTCTCGAGAGCCAGGACTCAACTAGTGCTATAACATCAGGATGGTGTTGTACAGCCTAGCACTGGAGAGCGGCAGATGATTTTAGAAGGCTGCAAATATCCATGGATGCAATGCTGAGGCCAGTACCAGAGTGGGGTGTGGGGTGGCTAGTTGACAATGGCCCGGGGCTGGGGTGTATGTTTCTGGAGAGCAGAAGGAGTAGAGCAATTAATCTGATGAGTGGTTTGTGGCGACCAGGACCCTTAGCCAGGTACCGATGTGAGGTCCTACTAGTGGGGGTACAAGGGATGGGTAGGGAACAGAGGGTAGGTATGGCAAGGAAGGGCTGGGCTGAGGGTGTCCTGGGGGGGGATATTGGTTGGAGATGGGTGCTGTGGAGAAATAAGGGTGTCCAGAATGGGGGGCGGTTGGCTGCTGTGGGGTGGTAGAGGGGGGTGGGGCTCAGGGTGGAGGGTAGGGATGGGATGGGACATGGGCAGAGCAAGAAAGGTAACCATGAGTAGGCTGAGTATGATTGCTGTGATGCCCATTGCTATTTCTTATTGGGGAGGTTAGGGGAATAACTGACTTTCAGTGAGGGTGACTGCCACTGTGGAGTAGTTTCCTTTTTTCTTCAGAGTACAATATGCTAAAAGTGAGAACAAGGCAGGGGATAACAGTGATTAGAACAGGAAAAAGACAGAGGCAAGGTTGGAGGATTAATAGGAAAAATAAGATGCCTCTAGTGGCAGATCAGTATAAACAGGCAATGGGAAAAAAACCTTTCTCAAAACTTATGTCAACTCTAAGAAATCTACATCAGACTAAACATTACTTAAAGTGAGAAAACAAAACATTTCAAGCAGAGTTTAGTCCTAACATTAATTTATTGGCAGCAGTTCCTAGAAGACTTCTGGATTGCTGCACATTGTGTGAGTAACACTGGCAAACAGGAGCAAGTGAGCTTCCTCCAGGGGTAGATGCCAAAATTCAGAGTTCCAACCCATACCTTGCTTGGAGGATGAGCTTTGGGCAGCTTCTCCTTAGGCATGTTCTCAAACTGCAGAATGCAGTATGCTTGAGAGAAAACAGCCCGAAAAGGCACAGTAGTCCCCTTGCTTGGAGGGTGAACTTTGGGCAGCTTCTCCTTGGGCAGGTTCTCAAACTGCAGAATGCAGTTTGCTTGAGAGGAAACAGCCCGAAAGGGCACAGTAGTCCTCTTGCTTGGAGGGTGAGCTTCGGGCAGCTTCTCCTTAGGCAGGTTCTCAAACTGCAGAATGCAGTTTGCTTGACAGGAGACAGCCTGAAAGGGCACAGTAGTCCCCATGGCCTGGTATGAACTTCTTTGAATTAGGGCATGAACACTGAGGTGGTGTTCGTGGACTTGAGTAAATCATTTGACTTGGTGGAACATTCAAGAATGGTGAAGAGATTATATGACATAGGGTACATGAACAATCTTTACACTGGTTTAAATCATATTTTTCAAATAGAAAGTAATGTGTTTCATGTGGATTTATTGATTCAGAACTGATCGCGGTAAATAGAGTCCCACAAGGCTGGAGTTTGGGCCCTTTAATGTTTAATATTTATGTAAATGATCTTCTAACAGTTATAAAAAATAGTGAAGTCAGATTACATGCTGCTGACACTATACTGGTGGCAGCAGCCAAAAGCCATATTCTTTTAGAACACAAACTCCTGCAGGATTTAGTGAGAATGGAGAACTGGTTTAGAGCCTCAGGCCTTTTATTAAATGGTAAAAAACTCAAAGTATGTTATTTTCTGTTGGTACCCCTATAAAGAGTTTTGAACTGCAACTTAGGCTAGTGGATGGAATTCCTATAAAAAGTATTACAAATTATAAATATTTAGTGGTTTTGGTTGATCAAAGGTTGATTTATAGTGATCATATCAACCAACAGTTTAAAAGAGTCAATCAGAGGTTGGGAGCACCGAGATGAGTATAGATGTGTCTGGAAATAGAAGTAAGAAAGAAAGTAGTGGGACAATTGTTGATATCAGTGCTGGAATATGGTGCTTTACTTTATATGAATTCAACTAAGAAATCTTTAAAGAAAATAAATTTACAGTGAGTTAAATTAGTTACAACCAGAGAAAAAAGAGAGTATCTATGGCTTCTTTGGTCCCACAAATTGTTGTAACATAGAAACATAGAATCTGATGGCAGATAAGGACCGCTTGGCCCACCTAGTCTGCCCATTTCCCTACCTAACAGATAAGCTGCAGATTATAGTTCACCAACAGCCTACTTCCTCCTGTCCCCACTAGAATTGCCTTATGTCAGTCCCATGCATTCTTGAATTCCCCCACTATTTTTGACTCTACGACCTCCTCAGGAAGGCCGTTCCATGCATCTACAATGCAGTCTGTGAAGAAATACTTCCTCACATTACCTCTGAGCCGTCCCCCCTCTATCTTCAAATTGTGCCCCCTTGTTCTTGCACATCTCTTTTTCTGAAAGATGCTACCCTCTTGGACTTTGTTGATTCCCTTGAGGTATTTGAAAGCTTCTGTCATGTCCCCCCATCCCTCCTTTCCTCAAGGCTATACATCTTAAGCTCATTTAGTCTTTCTTCATATGTCTTCTGGGGCAGACCCTGCACCATTTTGGTTACATAGATACATAGACAGTGTCGGCAGATAAGGGCCTATGGCCCACCCAGTCTGCCCATTTGAGCTTATAAATTCAGTTTGTTTTCCTAGAAGTCTGTTTCCCCTTACCCCTGACCTCTAGAATTCCTTTATGTCTATCCCATGCATTCTTAAATCCCGTGATAGTTTCTGCCCCCACCACTTCCTCTGGCAGGGTGTTCCACTTGTCCACCACCCGTTCTGTGAAGAAATTCTTTCTCATGTTTCCTCTGAATCATCCTCCCTCCAACTTCATCCCATGCCCTCTAGTCCTGGAACATCTTTTTCACTTAAAAATAGCATTTTCCTGCACTCTGTTTCTCCCTGTAAGATACTTGTATGTCTCTATCATATCCCCTCTCTCCTCCTCTCCTCCAGGGTACATGTTCAGTTCCTTCAACCTGTCTTCATAGGACTTGTGATACAATCCATGCACCATCTTTGTTGCCCTCCTCTGAACCTTCTCTACCCTGTCTATGTCCTTACGTAGGTATGGTCTCAGAACTGTACACTGTACTCAGGTGGGGCCTCACTAGTGTCTTGTATAGCGGAATTATGACCTCCCTTTTCCTGCTGGTGATGCCCCTGCCTATACATCCCAGCATCCTATTTGCTTTACCTGATGCCTTGTCACACTGTTTCCTACCTTGAGGTCATCAGAGATGACAACCCCAAGATCCCTTTCCTGCTTGGTGCATGCTATATCCTCACCCCCAACTGATATATTGTGCCAGGGTTTTGTGCCCCATATGCATTATCTTGCACTTCTTTGCATTGAATTTCAACTGCCAAACCCTTGACCATTCTTCAAGTTTCTGCAGGTCCCTTCTCATTCTGTCTACACCCTCTGGTGTGTCTACTCTGTTACAGAGCTTTGTGTCATCAGCGAACAGTGAAATTCTGCCTTCTAGATCCTGCGCAATGTCACTGATGAAGATGTTGAATAGGACCGGTCCCAGCACTGATCCCTGTGGTACCCCACTGGTCACTCTTCCCTCTGTAGAGTGACAGCCATTTACCACCACCCTCTGTGTCCTGCCACCCAGCCAGTTACCTACCCACCACACTACTGTCCTGCCCACACCCATATTCCCCAGTTTGTGTAATAGTCTTCTATGTGGCACAGTGTCAAAGGCCTTGCTGAAGTCCAGATAGGCCATGTCCACTGCCCTCCCTGATCCACCTCCCTAGTCACCCAGTCAAAAAATTCAATGAGATTGGTCTGACATGACCTCCCCTGGTGAAACCATGCTGCCTTGGGTCCTGTAGTCCATTGACAACCAGATGTTCCACCAATCTCTCCTTCGAAGTGCTTCCATGATCTTTCCCACTACCGAGGTGAGGCTGACTGGTCTGTAGTTCCTGCTTCCTCTTTGTTCCGCTTTTGTATAAGGGGACTACATCTGCTGTCCTCTAGTCTTTGGATACCTCCCTGTTTCCAGTGATTGGCTAAACAGGATAGCCAGAGTTCAGCCACCACCTCTCTTAGTTCTTTAAGGACCTGGGGTGCACCCATCTGCCCCATTGCTTTGTCAACTCTTATTACTTCCAGTTCCTTCAGGACCCTTTCTCGTGTAAAGGGACTTGTGTCCATTTCTGCACCATTCTCACCCCTTGTACTCCCTTCAGACCCATTACCCCCTCTTCCTCAGTAAAGACTGAGCAGAAATACCTGTTCAATATGTCAGCTTTACTGTTTTCATCCTCCACGTGACCCCCATCCTCCCCTTCAGTCTCACTATCCCTCCCTTTGTCTTTCTTTTTTCACTTATGTACCTGTAAAAGGTTTTGTCCCTTCTAACCACTGATTTTGCAATGTGTTCTTCTATCTGAGCTTTGGCTTCCCTTACTGACTTCCCTGCCTCCTTTGTTTCTCCTGGTACTTCTCCTATCCCTTCTGCCTGTGTCTTTTGTATTGCCCTGAATGCTATCTTTTTGGCTTTCACTTTCTTTGCTACCTCTTTGGAAAACCATAATGGTCTCCTCTTCCTTTTCCTCTTGCTAACCTGCTTAATGCATAATTCTGTTGTTCTTATAATCCCCATTTTAAATACTGCCCACTGTTCCTCAACCCTGATTCCTGTCCCATTCCCTTAATGCCCCTTTCAAGTATTTCCCCATTTTCCCAAAGTCTGCCCCTAAAATCCAGGATACGTGTTTTTTG
The DNA here is from genome assembly GCA_016271365.2 of Neoceratodus forsteri. NCBI lineage: Eukaryota > Metazoa > Chordata > Ceratodontiformes > Ceratodontidae > Neoceratodus > Neoceratodus forsteri. The sequence goes on along the minus strand of CM028132.1, from coordinate 1,059,100,400 downwards.
TGTGGTTTGGTTCTGCTCTTTCTGTGATTTCAAACCACAATGACTGGTGGTCACTGTTACCCAGGTGCTCCCCCACTGTTACCCCATCACACTGTCCCTGTTTGTGAGCACAAGGTCCAGTATTGCCTTCTGCCGAGTTGGTTCCATGACCAGTTGCTTGAGGAAGGCACCCTGAAGGGAGTCCAGGATAAATCTGCTCCTAGTTGATGCTGTTGCTGGGATGCTCCAGTCCACGTCTGGAATATTGAAGTCTCCAACCAGTACTACCTCACCCTTGTCTGCCATCCTTTGGTTGCCCTCTTCAGGACAATCTCCACCCCGTCTATGTCTTTTCGGAGATGGGGTCTCCAAAACTGTACACAGTACTCCAGATGTGGTCTTACCAACTGCACAGAGGGCCAACAATTACCTGTTTTCTACTGGTGATGCCTCTCCCTATGCATCCCAGTATCCCTCCAGCCCTCCTTACTGTCTTCTCACATTGCTGGTCCACTTTTAGGTCATCTGATATGACACTAATGGAATCCATCCACTCGCTAGCTATGTTATATTTGATCCACCTAGTAAGAGAACTAAGAAATTAAGGAATTCTAAAATTCCAATGGTAAGATCCCAGAATAGATTAGGAAATTCTGTATTACAAAATTGTTTAGCAACTCATTGGAATACACTACCACAAGAACTAAGTTCTTTGGTAAGTTTATCAAAGTTTAAGAATGCTCTGTACAAATATTTGATAGCCAATTGTACATGTTATAAATAATTTTATGAGTTTTATGAATGTTTTGTAGTAACTACTTGTTTGTTAATTAAGCTTTGTTATTTATAGCTTTGCATTTTTTAAAATACAGGACATTGTTGCAAATGGGGGTTACACCCTAATCAATCTGTATCCTGCATAAAAATACATTTTAAACAAACAAACTTCCGCGCATACATCCTTTTGCGGTTTTGCACCCTCTCGCTCTTACCTACTGCATTGTTCCTACCTCACGGTCATGTCATGCACCATAGAGCATGCAACGTATTGACCCCATAGGGATTTGGCATATGGCAAATATTTACCTGAAGAGGAACTAATGCTATATATCGAGGAAAGCATACCCAAGGAACAAAAAATGGCAAAAAAACAGTACTTATTCTCATTACATGGGTAGAGCAATAACATAAAGAATCAGAGAGATTCTTAATGAAACTGTTTGTTATATTCTAGCAGAAGTTATGGGTATTAGATTAGGATATAAATGTGTAATTTGGGCCTACATGGTGTGGGATATACTAACAAGGGGCAAATTACTTTTGCTGTATGAAATCAGATATTATATCACCTGATCTCCTCAGCCTCTCAGAGCGTAGATAGGTTAGATATTCCCCATTGTGACTGGGATGATACTGAGAAAGCCATGAGCTTGGAAGATCCAAGCTCAGGCTGGAAAACAGTGGGAAGAACTTGTACAACCCACACTCAGCCTAAAACACACATTGCAACTATACCATTGCTAACCATTTCCAGACTGCCTGTAAGAGACTTGGACTCTGGAAAACATACACCTGGAGGGTTACACGTTCTGCTTCTCAAAGGCTAAGAAACTTTCAAGAGCTGGTAGATTGTCAGATGGACTAGTGACCTTTATAAATGTTCAAGAAAACCTAGAGGTAAAATCACCTATACTAGTTACCCAAAGTATAATAATATTGATAAAAAGGAATAATGAGCTTTTATACTCATGCAACATTTATGCCCCCCACACACACAAAATGCCACCCAATATGGAAGAAGAAGAAGAAGAAGAAGAAGAATCAGCATTTATATAGTGCTTTTCATGCCCAATGTATCATAAAGTGCTTTACAAGCAATGCTAGACTGGTAGTGAAGTGACTGAATGTGTAGTGGCAGCCATATTATACATCAACACCCACACACAGCCTGGACAATTGCATGAACCAGTTTATGGGAAGGATAATGTTGGCCAGGACACTGGGAATGTCCCCAATTCTTTGTGAAGAGTGCCCTGGGTTCTTTTACTTCTACCTGGACACCCACCAGGATAGCACCAGGATGGGTAGAAGGGGCCTCAGTTTGACATCTCATCTGAAGAATGGCCCCCCCACCAGTACAGCACCCCCCAAATACTGCACTTAGATGCCAGCATTTTAGGTGCAAGTCCAATCCCAGTGAGGAATGAGAATCCATGACCTTCTGGTGCAGAGGTAGATGTGCTAACAACTGAGCCACACTGACACCTACATAGCCCTGAGATTTGAGACCTTTTGATCACCTTAGTACGATTTTAAAAAACACTCTCCAGTTGCAGGTATAATCCTGATGGGTGATTTAAACACCAGATTAGGACAATTGTCAACTCAACTTTTGAGAAGGACTTCTGTCTCTCAGGCTAAAATGTTAGATGAAAGGGTCAATAAAAATGGGAAAAAGTTAGCTAAAGTATTAAGTAATCTGGGTATGATGGTACTAAATGGCACTACAAAGGGGAAAAAGACCTTCTATTACACTTTTTTAAACAACAGGGGTGGCAGCACTGTTGACCATATCTGTGTCCTTCCCTGGTAAATTTATCAGCTCTCAAAATTTGATATCATTTTACGTCCACAAAATGATCATTATTCTCTCCTTCTGGAATTAGAAAAATATTTCAATAATAGCATGCAAGAAAACTTTTTGATTCCACAATTATACATAAGAAATCAGAAAAAAGTCTGTTTTACAGTAGCAGTAGAAAAGAATGTGGAAGATTTATTGAAATGTCAGGGAATTTTAAATAAATCAAGAAATATAACTATAAATAAATCAGCAAGTGATATGTATCATACATTACAAGGTATTACAAATAAAATACTCCATGCTGTTTATAGAACTAACAAAACAAACCTGAAACATGGTCCAATAAGGGATACCAGAATTACAAAAATGAAAAAAACTATGGCTAAGTTCTCTAGATATGTTAGGACATATCATACCAAGGATATTATTAAACATTTAAGCAAAACTAGAAAAGAGCTCAAAAATTCTTACATATAAATATGATCTATACCAGAAGGAACAATGGTCAAAAAAGCTTGACACAATAAATTCAGGCAACACAAGCAGCTTTTGGCTAAAGGTCACAAAGGGCACCAGAAACTATGCCACAAATATCTCTACCCCATGTCTCACCCTCAGATTGGGTAAACTACTATGAAAGACTGTTTTATCAAGACACTAACATGATAAAAGAGACTGATACATTTGCAAGACTTACTAAGGCTCATCTTCCATTAAATATTACTCCACAAGTAATTTTTGAAGCAATAACACTAATAAAACCTCACAAAATCCAAGGACCGGATCGGACACCTCCGTTCCTTTATAAAATAGAACAGGAATGGTGGAGTGACTTGCTTGCAATACTGTTTAATAAAATAGTACAAGAAAATCACATTCCACAATCTTGGAAAGATAACAAAATTATCCCAATATTAAAGAAAGATGATCCAAACATGCCTGCAAACTATTATCAAATAAACCTTCTAGATAGCATAGGGGAAAATGTTTTCCAGAGTTATCCTTGCAAGATTAAATATTTGGTTGGAACAACACAAAATTATAAATATATATCAAGCTGGCTTTAGACAAATATATTCAACAACAGACCAATGTTTTATTTTATATCACATCATTGAAAAATATTACACTAAAAAGCATTTAACAATATATATGTCTCTTGTTGACTTTCAAGGAACCTTTGGCAAAATTGATAGAACAAAACTTTGGGATAAACTGTATAATTGAAAGATAAATCATACAATACTAAGTTTATTCATGCATCTTTATTCATAAAATCATACAGTAATAAGATATGATCTAATGGGCAGTTTAACACACCCTTTGATTAGAAACCAGGGAGTGAAACAAGGGTGCATCCTAGTCCCATTATTGTTTAATCTTTATATAAATGATGTCCAAATATTATTTTCCCCTGAGTCAAATCATTCCCCATCAGTAGGGGGTATCATTGTTCCTGTTTTCATATATGCAGATGATTTGGTGTTACTTTCACTCCCCCCCCCCCAGATCTTGGAAAACAATTAAATGTCTTACAAAAATATTGTGAACAACACAAATTAATAATCAATACAGAAAAAAGTCAAATATTAACTATAGATAAATGGAAAACTAAATACATTTGGTGTATAAATGATACACCTCTGCAAGTAGTCCCATGTTATAATTACTTAGGCTACCTGATTTCTTTGGATGGGGAAAAAAACACAACATATATCATAAATAAATTATATCAAAGCAAAGGTGCACTTTTGAGGTTTGACTCCTGATATGGGGGGAAACTCAGTATTATCAACTCTTCAAACTGTGGAAATGAAAATGAATCCAATAGCTTTATACGCAGCAGAAATGTGGTATGATAATACTAAAAAAGACATAGAAAAAACATTTACTTAACTACGTAGGGCAATATTACAAATACCAAGATCCTCTCCACCTGAAATAGCTAGAGCAGAATTAGGTAGAGTCCAGATAATGTATTTAGCCCTTATAACCAAATTGGCTTATTGGATCAAATGCACAAATATGCAAAATGATAGACTGGTAAAAAAAAAAAATGTGTTAAAATGAGAAATGAGCATGGTTGAAAAGTGATTCCTCTTCACTGTGGCTGGAACAAATTGTAGAAACTCTAGATACCATGGGACACCTATGGACATATTTAAAACAGGAATATATATATATATATATATATATATATATATATATATATATCACAGAATTATATAAAAATAATTAAAAATAGGTTAAAATAAGTGTCCTATGATAGTGACATGGAAAAAATAAGATCATTGACATTACATAATTGGTACGCACAAAATAAAATAAATCATGTTTTCGAACCAAATTTATTTCACCTCACAGATAAAAGGGACACAATCATCTTCTTAAAATTTAAGCTAGAGTTATATCCATCAAAAATCTTAAAGTACATTTTCTCGAAAGATAGATCTCAACATAAAGTTATATACTGTGACTGTGGTGCAAATGAATTAGAAACACTCATGTCTTGTTGTATTGTCCAAAATTTGGCAGGATGAGAAGTGCCTTCCTAAGATAGTGTTTCCAAATAAATACACTCTCAGAAAAGGAAAGTTTAAGGATCCTGATGAATTTTCCATTGGAATTTATAACTAGAGCTACGACAGACTAGGTGGGCCAAGCGATCCTTATCTGCCGCCAAAGTTTATGTTTCTACGTATGTTTCTATGATAAATTACATGTAGTGGATATTAAATAATATGTCATCTAGGGCCCCTACCTAGATTATACAATCGGAAAATCAATAGAATTTATCTATTTTAAATGATGATTAAATTTTTATGATAACATATTTGTAATTGTATATCTAAGAATTGAATTGGGTAAATGATGTCCTGTTGAAAATGTTTTTAATATAGTATTTTGTACTTGAACTTTGAAAAGACTTAAAAGTCTATCAAATAAAGCTTTGAACTGAACTAAACATTTTGTGGTGATTGCAGTGAGTGCCAGCATTTCTGTTCTCTCTCCAGACTGTTTGTTTTGTTCAGAGGCACCTCGCTGAAAAGAGTGACCTTCATGTTACATTACAATTTTGCTAAGTTTATTTTCTTCATGGAAAATACTTTACATTGTTCTTTGTTGTGCTACTGTATTGTTCACAATACATGTACCATTCTATATGCGGTTATATTACTGACACAGAATGCAGCATATTTTTTCATATAATATGCATATTAAAATTGCAAACAAATGGGGAATCCAAAGTCCACCATACACCAAAGAAACAAAGTGGCACATATAACAAGCTTGGTATATTATAGTACAATAGGCTGAACATTTATCATGCCACCTACAGCAGCCTTTTTGTTTTACAGTGCAGTACTTCATTCCAGTGTACAGTATATTGCAATAATGTGCTCTTGCTGCCAATACAGCATCATACACATCACCTGCTGGCACACAATACATAAGTGCATGCCCCTGCTACAGTACATATCTGCAACTAATGTTTAATATGTGCACTAAAGTGTTTACTTAAAACACCACCTCCTGGAAGTAAGGTGAAATAGGGTGAAATCATATGAAGTAATTAAATTAAATAACAAAGCTACCAGTGCTGTGATGGTGATGCATCTGCTGGAGGTCAAGACCCATCATGGTGCTGTGGTCCTGCCACATTGGGTCATGGTAGAATCCAAACGTATGCTGCCCATGACTGTAGCTTCACCATTCATTTAAACACAGGCAGCGTGATCAAATGTCCATGACTGAAAATGCTTTCTTAAAGATCAGAGACTCGATGGCTGCCATCTGGCTAGGTTTTAAAGCAGCAGTGCATGAATATGGTGAAACTTCTGACCTACACTTTTTTATGCTATTTTAGATTGCTCGTTGTCTACTGACGTGTATAATGCCTTTCTTTCCACAGTTTGAGCCTGCATTAATACTTATTTTCACGTCTGAAATAATAAAAGGAGTACTCCTTTTATTACAGCTTGGACCAGATTTTCATCAATAGTCTCAGCTATGTTTGTACATCAGTTGTTTAAAATCACTTCTGTAGTGAATAAAATGAACCATGATGATTTAAGCAGTGCTCCCTGACCTAGTGGAACAAGTGTTCAAAAATAGCTGAAAATACTGATGAAAACCTCGTCCAAGCCATATTAAAAGGAGTGCTCCCTTGATGTTTTTAAATGTGAAAAATAGTATTAAAGCAGATTCAAAATGGAGAAACAAGGGCTTCATACAAGTTAGTACATAAGGTCAATCTAAAATAACAAAAAAGAATAGGTCAAAATGTTCACCGCATTCACGTACTGCTGCCTTAATCCCAGCAAACTTAATTGTATCTCGTAGGCCCAGATCACCTCATGCTATCCAATAGGGATTACTTCCAACTTCTGGCCATTTATGGCTTTCAATTAGAGGTAAAACAGAAGGCTCACAACCAGGGTTTTATCTTGAATGGGTTAGCTGATCGTGTCTTGCCAGGCGGTGGCTGTCTTCTAAAATAACTTTTATTATTTTTTTATATATTTTTTTTTTATTCACAGCGAAATTTGTTTTCATACACTTAATATAACTAGGATCACACCTCTGGAAAATACTACCAAAACTATTAACAAAATCAAAAAGTATAAACAAAATTTTTTTGATTGTCGGGGGGGGGGGATGCAAGCATTTTATACTTGTAAATATCTCAAAGCAATATAATCTTTGTCCATCACCTGCTAACTCCAAGCTTTAAATCATCCTACTTAAAAAAAACTAAAAGGTTATCATTTAAGGCAAAGTCTCTCAACAAAGAAAATTAGTTCCAATGGAGTAAACTTCTGGCTGGCACCAATTTCAAATAGATAACAAAAGCTCATCTCTTTTAGCCATCTCCTTTTGACATTGGCATATATTGAGTATTGTTCACTAAGTCTTCATCTCCCTGGTCAGATTCAGACTCTGTAGGTAGGGCAATGTTCTTTTCATAAAACTCTCATGCCTGATCTACATCCACAAAAAAGCAATTTTTTTTTTGAAAAGTAACTTTCAACTTGGCTGGAGCCTGGAGAACAGCATTTACTCCTGCTTGTAAAAACTTGGTTCTGAGTGTTAGAAAGCACTTTCTGTGGCACTGTGTTGCAAGACAGAAGTCAGTGTCCAAATTAAGCTTTGCTTCCTCATAAATAAATCCCTTTTTAGCTCTCGCTAGTTGTAAAAGTCTATTTCTTTGCAAGATAGTGAGGAAGGTACAAATCACATACCTTGCCCATACTTTAGCAGTAGCTTGTTGCTTTCTATATAGTGGTTTAAAGACAGACTCCAAGCAAGCTGGTTATTCAGGAGAGAGAGTTATTGTCAGAATTCTTTCAATTTCTGGTTTGAGCTCCTAATCAGGCACTGCAGCCATACCTCTCAACTGTCCCTGATTTTCAGGGACATCCCTGATTTTGCCTCAGAATTTTCCTCTGTCCCTCATGAAATTTGTGTTTTTGTGACAAAACAATGGGGATTAAAAGCACAAAATGATGTCAAACATTAAAGTTACAGACTTTTTCTTCTTCAGAAATGCATCTTAACACAAATCCCTTTATTCTATCAGCTTTGTGTGTGAATAGTACTAATTTTTAAGATGTGCCCCTGATTTGGGGTCTTTGTCCCTGATTTTTTTAAGCCTTGTCCCTGATTCATGAGGCAAGAGGTTGAGAGGTATGAGCAGAAATCCCAGTCAAATGTACATTTTTTAGAAGCAATGTGTTCTCTATTTTCTCAAGCTTCTCCATAGAATTTATCTGTTCATGCAGAGCAGCATTCACTGCCCCTTCTATAGTTAAAACACTTGCTGTGAGCTTCTCAGCATTCTTCTCTGAGGTGGTAACCTGTTTCTTGATAGTAGCAATCTTGGTTTCAGTACTCTCACGGCAGGAGACAATATCAGTAAGTGAAGCCTTTATTTCAGTAAGAATATTTTTAGTGTCAACCTGAAACTCCATTAAAAAGGAATGAAGTGCAGCTAAAGTTGACTTCTGGGTGGCTTTTACCTTTGCACCCATATCAGGATGCACTGCAACTGGAGAAACCATTTCTTCCAGTGGGAGCAGCACGCCGGCTACTTCATGTTGTGGAACTTGCTTCCCAGTTGCTATTTTGGGGGGAAAATCATTCAGTCTGTTCTGAGCTTAACTCTGCACCTTCTTTCAATTAAAGACTTTTAGCCATATTTTACTGCAGCAGAGAAAAGGGGAAATCAAACATTGACACAGTGGAGCTATATAGAGGTAGATGTAGCCATGTTGCTCTCATCAGCGCCCCCAGCTTTTATTATTTAAAGAATATAGCAAGGCTGTATCCCTTCCTCGACCATGTTGGTCTGGTCAAAGTAGTGTAAGCATATATCATGTCACAAACTGATTATTGTAACAAGCTTTGCTAAGGCCCACATGCTACTAAGCATCATTGACATCAGCATGTTCAAAATATGGTAGATTATTGACTGATGTATCATAATTTTAGCATATTATAAAAGCATTGTGTGACTTCCTTTAGCTGTTGGTAAAATTATTAGCAATTTTAAAAAAGTATTGTTGGTTTATAATGCCATGAATGTAAAAGGCATACTTCACATTGAAGATATGCAATGGACTAACTCAAAATATGCAGGACCATAACTCATGACTGGCAGAGCCACACATGAGTTATGAAAGTCCTTGCCACTCCCAAGTGAGGACAATTTGCCTATCATGAGTTGGGACACTGTAAATTCAATATATAGAACAGACTTTTACACGTTATATCTTTTAAATCTGCAATTTGATTGAAGATTTTGCTGTTTTTCTTTGATTTTCAAAGATGGCTTCTGTGCTGTACTAGCAATTGTGATGTCATTAGCATTGTGAAAGCTGCTCTCTGATTGGTTCAGTATTCTACTGTGATGACAGCAACCTTAAAAATATCCATTGTGACAACAGTAACAATGATATATTTTTGATACTGCATGTTGCTGTTACTGATGTCACTTGCCAAGCTATCTTTATCTTGTCATTTTTACTCCCACTCCTGTTGTATATATGATGGATCTACTTGCAACCAGCAAATAAGATCTCTGTGGCAACAGACTTCTTTGTTCAGTCATCCAAGGACTCTTGGTGGTGCCTTCATGGAGATTAATATCTGCTTGGGCTGAACAGTTGCTGCTGCTTCTCCTAGGCATTGGAACACTGTGCCCAGATCTATACATAGTGCTCCTGCAGCAGAAGTTTAGAATTCTAGACTGAAGATCTAGCTTTTCAGAACTGCATTTTTAATTGAGTGACCAATTAGCATTGAGTAGTTTGGATATCTTGCCAATATTATAGTAAATTGTTTAAATATTTAACATAGTGTATCTTTTTTCTATACTATAAAGTGCTTTGCAATCAGGAAAAGCACTATAAACACAATTCTATGTGTCTGTCTTTATGTCAGTGTAGAGTTCTTCATTTCAAAAAATGTTAATTTCAGGAATTTGTATTGATTTTAAAAATACAGTACCCATATAGACAAGGAGAGCAATATCACGCAACAAATCAAGAATCATGCATTTACTTAGGATAAACTAAAATTACTTATCTGTGGAGGGGTTTAAATGCAAACCATAACCTTTCATGAATAAATCCTCAGAGTAACAAAGCACAAAGTAAGGTAAATATTGTACTGTATAATTGAAAACTACTGTACATGTGTTTCAGTGAAAGATGCTTCCTAATAGAATGGCTACAGTAATACAACAGAATTACAAGGACCGTCAAACTTTTTAGCATCATGCTATTTCTAGTTGAAAACCCACATTTTATGTTTTCTTACCTTCTCTTAAACTTCATTGATCTTGCTGGTGTTTTTGTCTGCCTTCTTAGTAGAACTAAAATGCATACTAATACAGTAATTATTATACCTAACCTTGTTTTGTTTCAGATCCTTTACATATGTTTATTTCATACCTCCTGAGCATTAGGACCACCCACAAACAGTGTAGCCAATCATAATGCAATAGTCTGCTCTCTTTCTACTACACTATGAGTGGCTAGACTGTATTGGGGGTGTTCCCAAGTCTGGGAAAAATGCAGTAGGAGTTGATCAAGCACTGTTTTTGTGTGGTGACACCTTTTTGGTACGCATTCTGTTTTTCACTTTTAATAAGAAAAAAGAAAATAACTGGATCAAACTACCAGCTACATACGCAGTCTCTACATAGAAACATAGAAGTTGATGGCAGATAAGGGCCATATGGCCTATCCAGTCTGCCCTTTTTTGTTACATTGCTTACACTGCAGACCCCTACAGGTCTACGGCACTTTCTCCCCCTTACCTATGCCTTATGACTCCCTTGTGCTTATCCAAGGCTTTTTGTGAATCCCACTACTGTTTTCACCCACACAACCTATGCTGGAAGGCAGTTCCGGGCATCTAACATCCTTTCTGTGAAGAAATATTTCCTCACATCTTGTATAAACCTACCCCCACCAGCTTCATATCATGGTCCATTGTTCTGGAACACCCTCTTCTCCGAAAAATGCTTCCCACTTGTACCTTATTCACCCCGTGAGGTATTTAAAAGTTTTGATCATATCCCTTCCCTCTCCCTCCTCTCTTCCAAGGTGTACATTTTTGATTCCATTAGCCTCTCCTCATAGGACATTTGATGTAGACCCTGTACCATCTTGATAGCCCTCCTTTGACTGACCTCCATCCTAAGTCCTTTCTGAGATGTCACCTCCAAAACTGGACACAATACTCCAGGTGGGGTCTTATTAAATATCTATATAAATGAATTAATTAATTTTATTGTTTGACCGTTCAAGTCATTACAATTAGACAGAACAATACATGTGCAAAGTGCAATACTATAACTAAATATTACCAGTCTACAAACTGAAAAAGAATAAACATTACAAGAAAACATTGCACAAATATTTATATGGTAGCAACACCACTTCCCTCTTCCTGCTGGTAATACCTCTACCTATACATACCAGCATCCCACTAGCTTCCCTGATTGCTTTGTAGCATTGTCTGGCCACAGTCACATAATTTGACATGATTACCCACAGGTTTCTTTCCTGCTTGGTGGCTGCTAGCAGCCCCCCCTATTTTGTACTGTACCCCCAGCTTTCTGTGACCCAAATGCATTATTTTGCACTTTTTTGCATTAAACCTTAGCTGCCAAACATTTGACCACTCCTCCACCCATTTCAAGTCTCTTTCCATCCTTTGCACCCCTTCTGGAGTGTCCACCCTGTTGCAGATCTTGGTGTCATCCACAAAGAAGCAAACATTCCCTTCCATTTCCTCTGCCATGTCACTAACAAAACAATAAAAAGGAATGGCCCAGTACTCACCCCTGCAGTACCTAGCTGGACACTCTGCCCTCTTCAGAGTGAACTCCATTTACCACTACCCTCTGCTTCCAATCCCCTAACCAGTTTCATACCCAAGTTACCACCTTATTTTCCACCACCATGCTACCCAACTTGTTTACCAGCCTCCTATGTGGAGCAGCGTCAAAGGCCTTGCTGAAGTCCAAGTAGGTCTTGTCCACTGCCCCCCGATCCAATACTGTGGTTAGCCAATCAAAAATAAATCTACCAGATGTGTTGCCATGATCTTCCCTACATAAAGCCATGCTACCTGCAGTCTATTGGATTCCAGGTGTTCCATGATGCTTTCCTTTAATAGTGTTTCCATCAATTTCCCTACTACAGATGTCAGGCTGACAGGTCTGTGATTTTCTGCCTCCTCCTTGCTTCCTCTTTTGTAAAGTGGGACTACATTTGCCCTTCTCCAGTCCTGCAGTACTACGCCGGTCTCCAATGAACTTTTAAACAAGTCTGTCAGGGTTGCAGCTAGCACCTCCCTGAGTTCCTTTAACACTCTTGTATGCACTCCATCTGGCCCTAAGGCTTTGTCCACCCTCAGATTAGTGAGTGCTTTCCTGACATTCTCCTCAGAAATGGACTGGTGTCCATTTCCTTCCCCCAAATCTATTGGTGTTTATTTGTGGTCCCTGCTCTAAGCTCTTCCCCCTCAACTTAGACTACTGAGCAGAAAAATTTGTTTAAGACATTTGCCTTTTCTTGGTCCTCCTCAGTATAGCCCACTGCCTCCTTTATTAACCGTGAAATTCTTTCTTTGATCTTCTTTTTCTTGATGATATACCTGAAAAATGTCTTGTCCCCTTTGGTACTGTCTGGGCTATTCTTTCCTCAGGTTGTGTTTCTGTGCTCCTTACTGCCTTGCTTGCCTCATTCCATTTCCGCACATACACTTGTCTGTCCCCCTCTCTCTAGGTCTCCTTATACCACTGTTTTTGCCCTTTCCTTTTCTGTCACTTCCCTCAAGAACCACACTGGTCTCCTCCTCCTTTTGCTTTTGTTTATTTGCCTGTCATACAAATTGATAGCCTTTACTATGTTCTGTTTTATTTTAGCCCATTTTTCCTCCACTCCCCCTCGACATCCCCCTCCCACCTGCCAGGTCTTCTCGGGTGCATTCCCTCATCTTTGAAAAGTCAGCCCTTCTGAAATCGAGAACCCTTGCCTTTGTGTGGTTGGATTCCACTGCTGTTGCTATATTAAATGATTATGTGTGATGGTCACTAGTCCTCAGTTGACTCCCCACTCTGACATCCACCACATAGTCCTTGTTCATAAGTACCGGGTCCAGTATTGCCTTCCCTGAGTAGACAAAAAGTTTTACATCTATTAATGTAGGAACTGTTTTTGACATCAGAGGATTCATTAATTGTAGCACCACATGTGTAGTTTATTTAGCTACCTGCACATGTGGTGCTTTTTATGTAGGGAAAACCTTAAGGACCTTTAAACTAATTGTAGGAGAACACCTCAGAGACATTGGAACTAGAGTCTATGGGAATGTTTTGTTCTGTCATTTAGATGCAAATTATGGAATGTCACCACATCATTTCTTGTTCTGTGGAATAGAAAGGGTTAGATTAGTCCCCAGGGGAGGAGATATTGAATTGCTTCTGTCACAAAGAAAACAGTTTTGTATACACAGATTGGGTGCTCTGTGCTGCCCTGGTCTAAATGAAATTTTTGAACTGGTACCATTTTTAAATAAATAATGCTATATTAGTGGTATTGGAATTGATTTTTCAGTTCTTATACTGTCATATATAGTTTTCTGCTATAAACAGGATAGCTTTGAATGTGCAAAATGTGTGTTTTGGCCTATCAGGCCTGAACTAAGGCTTTAAATTTGTAATATTTTTTAATAGAGTACTTTAATAAGATACAAGAGAATATACTATTACAAATAATTTAAAGGTCTTGAGCAGATTTCTGTTTGTATTTGCTACCGGCTTCATCTGCATTTTTGCATATGTGGATTATCTTTTTTTCTTCATTATAGATTTTTTATGGTAGTCCAGCTCATTATTATTATTATTCTTGTTTCAGGGTGTGCAGATCATAATCTGTGGTGAATCCAACAGTCCATGATTTATTTTAATTCAAGAAGTTTTTGGGACTGTGCTTAAGAAGTGGGAACAAGTATTAACATGTATGTACATTCACATATGTTTGTGTGTGTATGTGCACATTTGTTTGCGTATATAATATATGTTGTGATTGACATTTTGGCTCTGGGGGTGTCATTTGATATGATTATAATGTTTTCATTCATTGTATAATACTGTATTCATCTGTATTCGTGGTGTGTCCGTTGTCCTGCTATTTTACACTTTTTTGTATATTTTATGGTATATACATTTTATTATTGGTGTATGTCACTCTAGGGTTAGCTACAGTAAATTATGCATTATTACTTTAAAACCTGCCTTTAAAAGAGAAGTGCATCTCCTGTTTGAACACTCCCTGATGATGCTCTGAAGCAAAACCAGTAGAAGGTTGGTGGGTCTCACTCTGAGCTCTCATTTTTCGAGGGTCAGTGGTGCTCTATGGCTGTCTTTTATCAATGAATTTACTGAATAAATGATTTTTCAAACATGATTTTTATCTTGTTTTGAATGTTCTAAGTGGGCCTATTTTGCTTTGCCTGCAGTGGGTGGTGCTGGAGTTTTTTGCTTGCTGGTCATTTGCTCTCACAAGCACTCCTGGCCATTTGGGGTGGCTTTTTCCAATTGTCCGAGTGCTGCTTGGAGACTTGAGGTCTGTTCGTCCACCCAGAGAGGTGCACACAGATGGTATAGCACCACAGCCTCCACAAGGTCTCCCTGTAGACTGCCACCCCACAAACACTGCATTGCATCACTCCCCACATTTTCTTTTCCTTGCTCTTCTAGTTCTTCCCTTTTTTTGTCCCAGACCCAGTCAGGCTATCCTACTACCATGCAGTAACCATATATCCTTAAAACCTGAAGCTCACTAATACCTATAAGGCTTTTTATGGCAAGTCCCTACACGCTACTATATATAGCAACTACTATACAGTAGGCCCTAGTCCCTGAATCACCCTGGCACATAGCAAACAGTTACCTACAATCCCTACTACGCTGAAATGCACTAAAACCTTGTATCAGTTTAGAACAAACAGCACCATACTAAAGACATGAAAAACAACAGCAAGCCCCAAGCCCACTGACAGTCTTAGCTGACCTCCCAAGAAAAGCCACCCTTTTTATGTAGCTCCCTATAGGCTTACTGGGGTAGAGGTTCCCTTGGGTCAGTAGGGAAGCAGAGTGGCTGGCTGCTGGCTGCCTCATTGGGCTTACCTCAGTGTGAAGACTCTGAAGTCGTTTATACATTGGTCCTTCATGTGGGGGGGGGGCTGCAGCACGGGGGATAACTTAATGGCCTAATCCTTAAGAAAGCCCCTGCTCACTTCTTGGTTCCCAGGTAGTGCCCAGGAATGGCTGCAGATCAAGGATAGAAGGATTGCTCTCTGACCAAAAGCTAACTACAGAGAAGTCTAAATGCAGACACCTGTTTCACTTCTTCCTAAGCCACACACCCAAATTTACAGCTCTCCTCCTGACCCAGCAAAGTGCAAAGATGATTCTCAGTTTCCTTCCCCCAACTCAGATTATATGTTTTTTTAAACTAGAAACACTTTGAGACCTAAGAAGGTTGAAAGTGTCCTTTTAAAATAAAAGTGCATTATTTAAAACCAATATTGTATGAACTATTTTCAAGAATTTTTACAGGCAGTTGAATGTTAGATGGCAGTTCAGTAAAAGTAAGTGATAAGATCGGACAAGGTGTGGGATGTTGAGGGATAACCGTGCACCCATGGCATAGTGAGGCCCAATCTGCAGACGGATGGCCTAACAATCCCTAGAAGTGTGGGTATCCCCCAACAACTCATAGGCTGAATGGCCTTATTGTGCTTAGAAATTGGAGTTTTTCCAGCAGCAACATTTAAAAGAAAAGTTTTTTAAAACATTTAAAAAACAACTTTTATATGCAAACTAGCCATTAAGCAGAAATGGTGATCACTTTTTTTTGGAAGGCTCTGTTGTCTGATAGCTTTATTCATTGTGATTCCTGTTGCCCAACCATGTTACATGATTTTTGTAACCCATTTTCTTTTTTTTTTTTTTGCTTACCGTTTTTATCCCCCCAGCCCTCTTGGCCAGCCACTCAGGTGGCCAAGGCCCCACCACCACACAACTCTCCCATTGCAATCTCACTGCTCCCCATGTCTGCTGATTCCCAGTTGACCCAAGATATCTCTTTGTCTGTGGGGGCCCCATGCTGTGGTCATGACCAGGAGAGAAGACTTGCCAATGGGTGTTCCAGGGGACAGCTTTGGCACCTCCGGGCTTTCCTGTGCAAGGGGAGGTTGACTGCCATCATTCAGTCAGCCAGATAGCCATGTTTTCTGATTATATTGCCCCACCCTCCCAGTACAGCTGCACGCTCATGGTGCCATGGCTGAGCACACCTGCGGTGTGTGGTCACCCACACTTCAAATATGTGCCACCACTATGGGCCACCGGGAGCTGCACTGGAGCTGTGCAGGCTCAGACCCACTCTCTTCTGGGGAGAAGAGCATCTGAAGGACACTACAAACCCTCCCCACCTGCCTCTGCTCCTGTCATCCTGGGCTCGGGTGTGAACCCGGGTTGCCATTGTGCCAGGTGATCCTCCATCTCACAGTGCCACAGAGCTAGCTTGTAACCCATTTTCTGATTTTGAATAGCTTGCATTCCAGCTAATTGTTTTTTTCCCCGTTTATGATTTTTTTTGTTACCCAGAATAGCCCAGCTGAGATGGAACATCTCAGTGTCAGTGGGGTCCTGCTTCTACCAAGTTCCACAGCAGGGTGGACTGGAGCACTGGGAGGTTCAGTGACTTGCCCAAGGTCACACAGTGAGTATTTGGCTCTAGTAATGTTTGAACCTAGAGTCTACAGGAGTCGTAACTAATTTGCTTGGAAAATTCTAACATATATTTGGCTAGCATTCAACTAATACCTAGCTGGCCACAAACTGAATGCTCTGGTTTTCCATATAGTGTAGGTTTACATCACTGCACTGTTTAATAGGGAAATATGCCTGAAATTTGCTATCAACGTGAGATCTTGCTCCACCTTCAGAATTAAAAAAATTATTGTTTCCTGCATCATATATAGTAAAACCTTTACTCTACCAACTGCAGTTCACTTTCTCTAACTCAGGTGTTAGTTCCATTCTTAGAGTTTTAAATGTTTTAAAAAAGTTAATTGAAAACACAACAGGGCCAAGTGCACAATCCATGGCAAGTGACAAATAGCTTTCTTGGTCTCATTAGTAGCAACTGGGATGCAAATATCCATTGCTGCTCTAATGACATATTGGTAGGAAATGCAGTGATTTCCGAGAATGTAGCTACAATTCCTGTATCATGTATTCAGTCTTGTTCTGTATTTCTGATAATACTGCTGAAACTCACCGGCAATGTCCATAGGGCATGTTACCACTTCAAGCAAATACATTTTCTTAATAGTATACATTTGGCAGACAGATTTCTGCTTAAGCCATAATGCTAAAACCTGCCCCGTATTCGCCCCTGCTCCATATACTGTACATACTGTATGTTTTCATCTAAAGTGTGTGTTTAGCTTGTTCCCACAGTACCTCATTATATCTAGCCTTCCACAATCCAAGCTATACCCAGTCAGCCTCCAGTACTTTGACATCTAATGATATTTATTTCAGACTGATTTATCATGATAGCTGACTCAGTAAAAACAGTTAATGAATAGCAGCTGCACTAGCCAGAATACAACACAGTACCTTGCAGTACTACTACAAAATGTTGCTGTATGTTGCAGGGAACAGTGTCATTCAATGGACATTAAGCCCTTTTCTCATGCAGTATTTTGTGACATGTCACTTATTGCAAGTTACTGCATTGTATCCTGTCTCTGCTGTAGACATGGCAATATCATAATTTCTGTGACAATACATAAAGGCAAGTAAGGGATATCAGACTTTAACTTTGCCAAGGGAGGAAGGAGCCAACATCATTCTAATTTATATGTACAGAATATACTGTACTACCAAACCTTCCAGGCCAGTCAAACTCTGCAATGGGACTCTGTAAACTAAGTAATGGACAAACTGTAGCATTGAAAATAGAACTTTGACTTGACATTACCATGCCACTTAGCAAAAATGTGGGGTTCATCGTGTTGCATTGTGGTGCTGTATGCCTCTAGAGCAAAGCTGCTGGTAGAAGCAGCTACATTGATTATATGCATCTTGATTAGTTTATATATGAACAATTTTTGCATGATCTTTGTTGGAGGTCCCAACTCTTTGAGGCACATCAATTATGCGAGAATTTTGCTTTTCGGATTGACAAATGCCTCATGGATATCAAAGAGCAGAGGATGAAAATTACCCTTAGAGCTGACCAGCTAATGCAAGGTGCAGTAAAGGAACCCTTTAAGGAATTTAAAGCTAAATATTACAGTACCTGGGCAATAAGAATGGATTTAAATATCTGCAGGATATGCATGTAGTCCATACAGTGAGACTTTGGAAGAAAGGGCACGGCTGGGTAATCATTAAGAACACTTTCAATTTTTATAAACTGCATCAGTAAAACAAGGCCAGTTTCAGGCATTTGCAAGTTTTAAATTGAAAAATGTATACAGTACCACATGAAATGCAAGAGTTTAACAAATGGCAATGGGTCTGTTGCACTGCTGTTAGAAATAGAAAATACAAATTTGAAAAAGTGGAGTATTTTATACAAGCATTTGTTGCAAAAAAATAAAAAAAAAAGTATTCTAAAGCATCACTTAGAGTTAAATCTCATTGCAGCAAATGGAAGTATATTCAATTTTAGGGCAATACAAAGTCCCCTGAGTCTTATTAAATCTACGGCATAGGGTTTTGAATAACAGTGCAATGCAGTACTGTCATTGCCCTAAATTTAATGCTGTCTTTCCAGACACAGAAAATTTACTCACTTCCAATTGCTTAGAAAGATAGTGCCAAAGTTAGGGTAACATCAAGTCTGAATTGCATCATTCTTCAGACTACAAGGAGCACCATGCCATGGATTCACTAAGGATCAGTGGATTTTGGTGACCTAATAGCACATTTATTTTTCTTCTGTGGTGCTAAGATTCAACCCTAACTGACAGTAATACATATTTCTTTTTCTTTTTTGCAATGAATTTCCTTATTTTCATAATGGGGAAATTAACAGATGTACATTGCCTTTTATTACAATTCCTTTGGCTGGCAGTGTCCATGCCTTTAATGGCAAGCTGTACCCTGATAGTACTACTCCCTGCACTTCTCCCACCCCGTGCCTTGCAGACCCATTTATACAGTGACATTTCCTCCTTTATCCTACTGTGATAGTGAGCAGTCCTTCATGTTCAGTGCTACCCACTCCTCCTAGCTCCAGACAATCAAATCATTTTCTCCAGTGGTTCCCTCACCCTGCCTCAAACAAAAATTCCTGGTGTCCCGTGATACTCCATCCTTCACCCAGCCTCAAATGAATGAATCCCTGGTGTCCATTGGTACCTTCCACCCTTACCCTGCCTCAAGCCAGTCTGCACTGGCATGCAGTGGTGCCTGCTGCCTGAGCTATCCTCAAGCAATGCAGTCCTTGGCATTCAGTAGCACCCCCATCTTCACTCTGCCCCAAGACAATCTGCCCTGCTGTCCAGTGGCCTACCTCCCTGCTCCATCTCTAAGCATTTCAGTCACTGGCATCCAGTGGTATCCCCCAACACTGTTCCTGTTCCAGGCCAGCACCCTTCCTAACCCCCATGCATCACAGTCCGTTGCAGCTAGTGATACTTCCCACTCTCATCAATGCTGCCTTCAGATGGTGACATGCTAAAACCATCCACTCAACTCTTCAGCTATCAATTAGCTGAATAACTCACAACAGTGATTTAGGAAACACATTCACATAGTATGTGTTTAATGAATCAGGTTTCACATGGCTTATTGATGCCTATGATAGTAGAAGGGGATATGGAACAAGCAAAGGTATTTTTCAGCTATGATAGAGTAAGGACACAGACAAAGGATGACAAAGAATGGAGTGAGGGTGGAGGATGGTTTGGGGAAAGCAAATGTTCTAAATGAGTACTTAAGTACAGTACTCACTCTGGAGGCTCAGTACCTGACAGAGACGGTAAACTTTAATGCTGTGAGGGACAGAAACTAGACATAGTGGGAATTCTAAGGACAGGGCACTTAGTGTGCTCATAAATATGAAGGTTAGCAAATCCCCATGGCCAGATGGAATCCCTCTGGGTGCTTTGGGAGACAGGTCAAATACTGGAAGTTCAACCTGGCAGTCCTCTTCAGTGAGTCCTTGGTAACAGGGAAAGTTCAGAAGGACTGGAGGGTAGCAAACATAGTACGCCTGCACAAAGGTGTAGACAAAGAGATTTCGGGAATTACAGACCAGTGAGTCTGAAGTCCAATGCGGGTATGATCCTAGAGACAATAATTAAGGAACTGTTTGTTACGTGCTTAGACAATAAGGGGATGATCAGCAAATCCCAGCATGGATTCCTGGAGGAGGGCAGATTGTGTCAGATGAATCTGATAGAATTTTTCAACACGGTGATGCCATCAGTTGACAGGGGTCAGATTGTTGACATCATTTATCTATATTTCCATAAAGGTTTTGACAATTTGACAAACGGGAGACAGGCAAATAAGGTGGCTGACCTGGATTTAGGGAACCAACTCACTAGATGTATTGGAAACTGGTTGTCAGGAAGGACTCAAAGTGTGGTCCTCAATGGAAAACTCTCTGCAGTCTTTAACAGGGTCAATCCTGCTTAGTATATACATTAGTGACATTGGAATTGGGCTGTAGGGGAAAGTGAATTCATCTGCAGACAAGAAAAGTAGTCTGACATTTGGCAAATAAAGAGCAATGCCACAAATGCAAGCTAATTCCCATGGGGTGCAGAAATCCACTGAATGAATACTGGAACAATGTGGTAAACAGAACACTATAGAGAGGAAAGACACCTGGGGTAACAATTAGTAGCAATCTAAAATCTTGATGTAGGAAAGCATATGGGAAAGTAAATAGGATTCTGAATTGTATCAGGTGGGGTTTTACCAACTGTGGGATGGAGGGGATACTGCCACTGTGCAGGTTGCTGGTTGGACCACAACTGGAGTATTAGACACATAAAAACATAGACTTTGATGGCAGATAAAGGCCATTTGGCACACCCAGTCTGCCCATTTCCCTACCTAGTGGATAGGCTGCAGATCCTAGTTACCCAACGATCTACTTCCTCCTACACCCCACTAGAATTGCCTTATGTCTGTTTCATGCATTCTTAATTTCTCCCACTGTTTTTGACCCCATGAACTCCTCAGAAAGGCTGTTCCATGAGTACACCATCCTCTCCATGAAAAAATATTTCCTTACTCTGCCCTTGAGCCGTCCCCCCTCTATCTTTAAACTGTGTCCCATTGTTCTTGCACATCTCTTTTTCTTAAAGATTTTACCCTCTTGGACTTTGTGATTCCCTTGAGGTACTTGAAAGGTTCTATCATGTCCCCCCTCTCCCTTCTTTCCTCGAAGGGTATACATATTAAACTCCTTTAGTCTTTCTTTGTATGGCTTCAGGTGCAGACCCAGCACCATTTAAGTTGCCCTCCTCTGGACCGCCTCCATCCTGTCTACATCCTTGCGGAGAATGGGTTCTTCAGAACTGCACACAATACTTCAGATGGAGATTTGCTAACTGTCTATACAGAGTACAACAACTTCTTGTTTTCTACTGGTGATGTCTCTCCCTGTGCATCCCAGTACCGCCCCCAGTCCTCCTTACTGCCTTCTCACATCACTTGCTAATCTATATGTCATCTGATATAACTACCCCAGGTCCCTTTCCATTTTTGTTATTGTTATTACTACCCCCCCATTGTGTACTCTTCCCTTCGGTTTTTGTTTCCCAGGTGCAATACTTTGCACTTCTTTGCACTGAATCTATGCTGCCATGCTTTTGACCTTTCCTCCAAACTTGCCAATCCCTTCTCATTTTCCACCCCTCCATGTATCAATCCTGTTGCAGATCTTTGTGTTGTCTGCAAAGAGCCATACTTTTCCTTCCAGTCCCTCTGCAATGTGCTGTTACTAGCTCAGTATGTATTATGCACATTTCTAGAGCCTATGCCACAGAAAGCACTGGACAAACTGGAGACCGTCTAGAGAAGGGAAGAAAAGTGATTAATGGACAGCAAAGAAAAATCTATGAGAAGACACTGGAGGATCTTAACATGTACTCACTGGAGGCTAGGAAGTGTGGGGGGGTAACATAATGATATATATAGTGATTCCAGCTAGAATGCAATATTGTAGTTTATTTGTGTATTTATTTCAAAAGGTTTACCAGAAAATACATACTGAGCTAGTAACAACTCATTTCCAGAAATGTCCTGGGCAGTGGGGTATGGAAGACGGTATATGAAGAGAAAAAATAAACAGCAATTAACAGCATTACAAAAATAATAGTCATATCCAGCAATAAAGTACATCAAAGTAGCAGAATCATAAACAATGCAAGTCGTAACAGTGCAACAGGCACATGTGGAAGATAAAAATAGAGTCTGGATAAGTAAGGGGAATTTACCTATACAGGAATAGTTGGAAGTGAGTGGGGAGAGGGGAATCAGGTGGCACACTGGATGTGTCTTTCATTTATAAGCAATGGGTCAGAGGTTTGATTCCAGGTGAGAATACATATTTACCATCTTATCAAGGATACTCAAGAATTTTGACTAAAGGACCTCCGTATAGTATGAACATACTTGAACAGAAGAGGGAAAGGGGGGATATAATAGAGACATTTAAATTCTGCACAGGGTAAATAGGGTACAGGAGGGAAGTAATTTTCAGAAGACAAGGTCCTCAAGAACAAGAGGACATGGTATGAAGCTGGAGAGGGATAGGTTCAGGAGAGATGTGAGGAAGTACTTCTTAACAGAAAGAGTGGTAGATTCCTGGAACAGCTTTCCAGCACAGGTGGTGGGACAAATACAGTAGTGGAGTTCAAGAATGAATGTGATATGCACAAGAAAATCATAGTGGAAAGGAAGAGGGGGAGGGTGAAAGAGCTAAAGATCAGGTACAGTCTCAGTAATACTGTAAGTAGGAAGAAATCCACATACTGGTTGGTTCTATGTGATAACGGTGAGGAGAAAATGGTGCTGACCAAAAAGAGTGAGTACAAAACAGCACCAAGGAAAACAGCACAGAGCACTACAGCATACTCCAAACTCAGCACTGCTATGCTCACTTTTTCTGTTAGGGGCTCTGTCTCCACACTCCCCATTTGAGGGGTGCTTCCCCACTATTATAATCATCACTGGGGGGAGGACACTGAAGGACATGGGCAATCTTGGGAGGGGGGCTACTGCACAGGGGGACACTGTTTGGCAAGCGGAGAATGTTGGGAGGGGCAACCTGCCGGGGGGAGGGAAAAAGTTGGCAGGGTGGGGAAATGGAAGTTCAACAAGGGAAAAAAAAATATTAAACAACCAAAAAACAGTATCTCCCCACAACCAGTTCTGAACCTGGGTCCATCAGCTACAAAGGTGGTGATTGTAACCACTACACCAGATGGCCTGCTCAGATCTAGCATGCTGAACAAATCAATATATACTCCATAAAATAACTACTCCCTATGGAAATGAAAGCGTTGAACTTACAATGTGCTATTAAGCGAACATAACCTATTTTACAATCGCTATTTCTATGTCACCCAAATTGACTCGCTGAAATTGAGTCACTGTATTCATGGGATTCTGACTGGTTGGGGCAAGTGGTCCTTATTTGCTATCAAATTTTATGTTTCTATGGGAGCATAATGTCAAGGGAAATATGAGTAAGGGAGAAGGAGATCACAGAGGTGGGGATAATGTACATTTGCAGATGGAAGAAGAAGAAAAGTCAGGAAGAAGAGACTTAAGGGAGAAGGGAGAAAAGGTAGAGTGGTCGGTCAAAGAAAGGGTGGACCAGAGTTCAGGAAAGTGATATGAGAAGGCAGCTTGACCAACAGTAGATTTCTTAGATGGCATAGAGAGGGAATGGAAACCACTGCTGCAGTGAGGGTTGGAAGAAGGAAGGGGAGAGGATATAAGGGAGGAAAGGTAAGATGGAAGGGAACCAAACTGGAATTTGGATATAAAGGATAAACAATGGGAAGAGCACCTACCATCAAGAAAAGGGAAGGGGAAGGGAAAAGTAGACTGAGCAATTGTGGGTACGAGGAGGACAGTCTAAGGTAAAATGACAGAAAGAGTAAAAGAGGAGATACTGTCTTGAAAGGGAGGCATTAGCCTCAGTGAAGTTTGCTGGGATTCTTTCATGTATAGATTACTCCATCATCACCTAAACCACTAAGACCAATCTACCTGTATGAATGGTTCATCCTTCTCCTGAAATGTTACAGACGAGGTACACTGACGAATCCTGCAGAGTGTGTGAGAGGCCATTTGGCACCATACTATCTTACTTGAAGCAGAACCCATCAAAAGTCTTTCATGGTGATTTGAATATACTTCCCACGAGGCTTTGCATTATGGAGATATTTGTAATTTTACATTTCCTTGAAACCTGACTTTAGTGCCAATGTCCTTTCCAGGTATGCCTTGACTCAATGCTTTTGTGCTGAAGTTCTTTCACTTATAGTGGCACTACATGCCTTTATAATGTGCAGTTTGACATGCAAATATTAATGCAATATAAGAAGCAGAAGAAGAAGACAAATAATTAGCATAAGATTATAATGGGTATGAATTACACCCCTGTTTCCCATGGGGAACCTACTGAATGCTCTTTGTATTTATTGTGGCAAAGAAATGGATTGATTCTGCATATCATCTTGAAGGTTCATAGGTTCATAGGTAAATACAAGCGAGGTAGGCAGTTATGCTTTTTATAAGGTCACCACCAGTTTTCATTGGTGGAAAAGGAGTTTTTTGTTATTTCTATATATCCAGACTGTTTTTGAAAGTGTCAATTATTTTGCTATCAAGGACATTTTTCAGTAGACTATTCCATGTCTTTATTGCTCTTGGTGTAAACCAATGATTTCTTTCATTTATTTTGTTTAAAGTACCCATTATTTTTTTCTCATGTGATCTGGTGTTAGCTTTAGATTAATTACTTAACAGCCCAATAGTTTTGAATGTTGAGTCTTCATTTATAGCTATATAAACTGTATACAAATCACCCCTCATTCTTCTGTACTGCATTGAGTAGAGATCCAATTTATTTAACCTGGTACCATAGTAAAAATTGGGTATAGTTTTAATTGTCTTGGTGGCTTTACATTGAATTTTATTGATTAGTTTATTGTCTTTAATGAGTTGTGGTGCACATACTGCAGAACAATATTCCAGGTGTGGTCTGATAAGGCTTGAAAAAAAGAGGGACAATAACTTTTTCATTCTTGTTCTTGATATTTTTTAAAATGCATCCCAGTATTTGGTTTCCTTTTTTAGCGATGTTAGCTGTATGTGTATTAAAAGCAAGATTTTTGGAAAATGTTACCCCTAAGTCTTTTTCATTTTCAGTAATTTGTAAGTTAATATTGTTCAGTTTATAAGTGTAACATGGATTGTTTTTTTTCCCAGATGTATCACCTTGCACTTGTGTACATTAAATAATAATTAATTTTCTATTGACCAATTCTCAAGATGTGTAAGATTGTTTTGTAT
Source organism: Neoceratodus forsteri (assembly GCA_016271365.2). Classification (NCBI taxonomy): domain Eukaryota; kingdom Metazoa; phylum Chordata; order Ceratodontiformes; family Ceratodontidae; genus Neoceratodus; species Neoceratodus forsteri. The sequence continues at coordinate 1,059,074,688 of CM028132.1, read as the reverse complement.
TTGAACTGCAGAATCTATGTTAGTAACAATGCCTCCAAGTTTGCAATCATCAGTGTATTTAGCCATACAGCAATGATTGTTCAAGGGGAGCATGGTGGAGATCATTATATTGAGAAGAACTGGTCCCAAAATGGAGCCCTGGGGGACACCATTAGTAACAGAGTCCCAAAGTGATAAATAACCTTTTTAATGATACACATTGTGTGCAGTCAGAGAGCCATGATTTGATCAAACTTACAATTTGAGGATGTATTTCTATTATTTCTAATAGACTGATGAGGATTTTATGGGACACTGAGTCAAAGGTTTTCGAGAAATGCAAGAATATTATGTCAACAGATAGACTCTCATCTATGGCATCGCCTACCGGCTCAAAAAAGTTTAGAAGATTTGTTTGGCATGACCTGCCCTTGACAAAACCATGCTGAGTTGTATCTATATAGCCAATGTTTTTAAGATGTTCTATTTTTCTGTATTTTAATAATCTCTCCATAAGGTTGCAAAATATCACTGTGAGACTTATTGACCGATAATTTAGTACTGAATTTCTGCTATCTTTGTTGTGTAAGGGAATCACTGTACCTTGCCTCCATATAGGTAGGGTTGACTCTGTACTAAGAGAAGCATTGAATAAAATGGTCAAAGGGACCGCTATATGACAAGCAGTGTTCTTTATAAAAATTGGGTGGATTCCATCAGGACCAGCAGATCTATTTGATTTTAGTGTTTTTATGGTGCCCATAACCTCATCTTCACTAAGGGGCTTTATAGTATTATTTAGCTCAATGTTAGTTGCTTGAATTTGAGCCTTGGGGCTAAACATACTAATGAAATATATGTTAAATTCTGTGGCCATTTCTATTTCACTGTAGTAACTCCTGCCGATGTATTTAGAGGACCTATAGTAGGACTGGATTTTTTTACAGACCCAATGTAATTATAAAAACAATTTTCATTATCTTTTGTTGAAAGCACTCTCTTTTCCTCACAATTTTTCTTTGCGTTCCTGATTAGGCTCTTATTTTATTGACTGATATTTTATATGTGAACAAATTATTAGGTGTGGGGTGTTTTTTATATTTTTTTATACAGCCTTTATTTTCTGCTCATGTTACATTTTATGCTTTTGTTCTACCATGGAGGAATTCTCTTATTGTTACTATATTTCTTTTGAGATGGAACCCAATGATTAAAACAATGTTGTACCTTGCTATGAAATATAAGCCAGATATAATTTACATTTTCATCAGTTAAATTATTTTTCCAGTCCCAATCCATCGAAAATGTATTTATTGATATGAAATCAGCTGTGTAAACATTTTTTACTGTTGTACAACCGTGTGTTGAAGTGTGTTGTTTAATATTAACTACAGCTAGTACCATATTATGATCACTATTTGATAATGGGTGAAGAACTTCAACTTTACTTATATCTTCCTGGAGATTTGTTAAAAAAAAAGATCCAGGATATTATTTCCCCTGGTAGGTGTTTTTTCAAATTGGTCCATATTATTATGGATCATTATGTCCATTAATCTGCTTTCTATTGAGGACAAACATTTTCCCTCTTCCCCGTTAATGTTAGGGACATTAAAGTAACCTAGAAGAATATAGTCCTAATCAAGTCCCATTTCATCTATTTTATTCAGGAATGCATCATTTTCTTGACTAGCTAGGTTAGGGACCCTATAACCAAGACCTATAGTGATGCTGTTATTATTGGAGAAAATGACTTTCATCCATAATAATTTAGACAAAAGTTCATTGTCTAATCCATTGTCAATTGCAATGCTTTTGTAGATGTTTGATATATACATGGTGATACCACCTCCTCTAGAAACACTGCTATTGCTTTCAATTTTTGTGTAACCAGTTATCTCTGTACATCAATCGGAAGCTTTGAAACACATTTCAGTTTATACCACAAATATCTTGAAGTGTGAGAAAGTGCAACCACTTTGGTTAAACTTATAGTACAGGGTAGACTGGAACTATCATTGGGACTAATGGATATGTTCAAGCCAGAGCAATGCATTTTGGATTGAGATATAGACTGTATAATTGATAATCAATGCTTTTTTTTTGAATGATCACTCTGCCTTTCAAAATGGTGATTTCCAGGCACTGACTTGATAATGAAGCAGCCAGCTTTATAGATTGGCTTACAAAAGCCCTTAAAGGACATGTAAACAACATTTTGCCAACAAACTATTCAAAAATTCAAGGGGCTAAAGGACAGCTTCTGTTTACACTGATGCTAACACTGCATTTATCTGAATAACATAAATAGTTGTGTAGCTTCTAAAAAAGTAAACCTCAGCCTTCCAATTTTAAGAAAACCTGCTCTGCCTGTTCCCTAAAATGGCCACCAAATGTGTGAAGTGATGACATCACTGGAGCTAGAGGCAGAGAGTTACATAACACTCTATAGTGCTAACTAGTTCAGTTTCCCTCTTTGTTTAGAATTGTTTCGCCAAAGTGATCAAACCATGACCTAACATGTGGATTATGTTGATCAATATACGTTAGGCTATGATTTTGTTAATTTTTTTTACTTTAATGTGCTGAAATTGTGTTGTAATCAAACCAACTTTCTCTTTGGCAAAGTGCAGTACAGTCCAACTCCTCAAATACTTGATACTGGTTTTGTGATGTCCCGATTGTTGTAGCAAAGTTCTGGTCTGGTCTAGTGCCAATGATCATACTTTGATGGTAATCCAAAAAAATGCTTCTCTTATTGTCTTCTTTTTCCTTATGACCCCAACCCCCGTAGCTAGCCCACCAGCCTTCAAACAGTCCTCCATTAACACTCTATCCTTAGTACTGTCTGGGGCTGTGTAAGAGCTTCCCAGTCCCACAAAGAGAATATCATACTTCAGATCATAATCTTGTACCTCAGAGAGTAGCACACTCCTATACTGAAACACTTAATTGACTGGCACTGTTAAGTGATGCCTCCCAAATCACTCTCCAGTCTTCTTTCATCAATGTTTTCAATATTTCAGTTCTGATCCCATAATAACCATTGGGTGTATCACCACCCTTTTGCACAATGAAGGCAGGAAGTACAGTCCCCAATTTTTTTTCTGCCTTATTGACCAACAACTACATCTTCCTTGAGAGCCAAGCAAAATGTACTGGATCATACCAGAAAAAGTGCTGTTCATACCCTCATTAGGGCTGGTTGTACTAAGGATAAGAACATTATTATGCAGGACAGATGTTCTAATGTCTTGATTGAATCCTCTTGACCTCCAGAATTGGTCTACACCCTTACCTGTGATCAGTGGTATTGAACAGGACAGTCCTTATCAATTCTCTTGCAGTCCTTACCCATGCCCTACTCCACAATGCTGATTGTCTGGCTCACCATTCTTTTGTATCTTAAATGTGACATTCATAGTTGCCTCAATACTGTCTTACAAACCTTGACTCCCCACGAAGGCAATCTCCCTACACGGAATCCAGGTACCCATTTAGGCACCACTGTGCCACTCTGAGTATTTGTCATCACTGCCTGCTTTCATCTATGGACAGGTAGCAATCATGGAGCTGGTAGCCCCACATCTTAGATCTCCAAATGATCTGCTCACCTTCCCCCAGCCTTCCCCCACCCCTGAATATAGCTGTATCCTACAAGAATTACCTCCTCAGTCCCCCTTTTGTATTCTTTCTTCATTCCTGCTCCCCACATCAAAAACTGGTGAGCTCACCACCCTTCCACATCATGAATGCCATTAGTACAGTCCCCTGTTGTTTTTGTCATATCAAAATTAAACATGATCTTTCCAGTAAGCTAGGCTGATAGCAGCATGGCACAAGGGTGAACAATGGGCTTTCTTACCCTTATAAGAGCTAGGCTACCTTTGATTAGGCAACATTAAATGACAGGTGCATGCATCATTATGTATGTCATTTATTAGTCCCTAATCATAGACACCCTAGACCTTATAAGGGTAGAAAAGCCCATTTTTCTGATTATGCCCAGCTGCTATCTGCCTGCCTTACTGGAAATATCATGTTTATTACTGAGATGACAAAAAAAACAGGAAACTGTACTAACTGTATTCATGATGTGGAAGGTTGGTGCACTCACCAGTTTTCAATGTAGGAAGAAGGAGCAATGGAAAATTGCTAGAAGGGACTGAGGGGACCATTCCTGCACATTGCAGCTACAGTATATACAGGGCAGGGGGCAGACAGGAGGAGGGAAAGCAGAACAGATCATTATGAGACCAGAGATGTGGAGCTGCCAGCACTGTGATCACTACCTGACCACAGATGAGAGCAGGCAGCAACAATAAATAATTGGAGTGGCAGGGCAGCACCTAAATTGTTACCTGGATTCAGTGTAGGGAGAGTACCCTTGAGGGATTTGTTGAGGTTTGTAGTGACAGTATCGAGGGGACTGTGTATACAGCATTCAAGATTCAGAAGAGTGGTGAGCCAGCCAACTCGCACTGTGAAAAATAGCACAGAAAAGGACTGGAGGATGATTGCTGAGGACTGTACTGTGGAGTTCTGTAGATCACAGGTAAGGGAGTAGACTGACGCTGGAGGTCAAGTGGATTCATTCAAGGCATTTGTGTGCCTCACCTGCCTAATAATATTGTTATCCATAGCAAGTCCAGCCCTTATGATGGAATGAACAGCAGTTTTCCCAGTGTGCATCCCAGTGCTTCTTTCTTGGCTCCCAGGAAGACCTGGTTGTTTGTTATTGAGGTGGGAAAAAAAATTAAAACAAGGGGACTGTACATACTACCTTCATTGTGCATAAGGGTGGTGATCCACTTAATGTTTACTGTGGGAGCAGAAGTGAAACACTGATGAAAGAAGACTGGAGAGTTATTTGGAAGGCATCATTCAGCAGTGCCAGTCAATGAAGCACATCAGTATAGCTGTGCATTACTCTCTGAGGTACAAGATTTTGATCTGCAGTGTGATAACTCTCTTTGTGAGACTGGAAAGCTCATATGCAACTCCTGGTAGTAATCAGGACAGAGTGTAAACAGCCGACTGTTTGACGGTTGGTGGATAGCTACGGGGAGGTGCAAAGGAAAAGAGAGCTGAAAGTGAAGCATATTATTTGGATTACCAAGAAAACATTAACTTTGGCATTGCACCAGACCAGAACTTTGCTACAACCATCAGGCAAGACATAATCACTAGACCACCAGGTATTTGAAGAGGTGTGTTGTACTGCTGTTTGCCAAAGAGAAAGTCGATTGGATTACAACATAATTTCAGCTCGTTAAAGTAAATAAAATGAACAAAATGATAGCCTAATATGTGTATTGATTAAAATAATCCACATGTTAAGTCAGGGTTTGATCATTTTGTTGAGACAATTCTAAACAAAGGGGAAAAACAGAACTAGTTAGCACTGTAAATAGTCATGTAGCCATCTGCCTTTAGCTCCAATGATGTCATCACTTCACACATTTGGTAGCTAGTTTAGGGAACGGGCAGAGTAGGTTTTTTGAATTGGAAGGCTGAAGTTTACTTTTTTAGATGCTACAAAACTGCATTTAAATAAATGCAATATTAGTATCAATGTATGCAGTAGCCTTTTCTTCACCTCTCTATGAAGCCAAATTTTTAAACTGTTTCTTTCTAAAAATAGGTTGTTTAGGTGTCCTTTAATGCTATTTGCAAAATATGGTTCAATTAATTTCTAGAATTAATAATACTTTATCATCTGTTCAAGCTTTATGGAGGAAACATACTGGATTATTTGCATACATACAGTAGTATATGAACCATTTGTGAAGGGTTTGCTGTGTCTTGTTTATTATAGCAGTAATAGTATAGTAATGGGGTATTATAAGGTAATTACTATATCTGGGACAACATAAGCTCTGAGCCTACAGGCCAAGGTGTTTAGGAAGCTCCTAATATGGTTCTTACCATGTTGAACCCCCAACACTATGGCTAATATAGTGGTTATATTGAGAAAATAATTTTAATTAGAAAAAAAAATATCTAGAGAAGATAAAATTAGTGTCCCAGTTTGCAGCACAACTTAACCCTGCCAGTGGCATGGGCCAATTTAAGTGGCCCATGGTATGTTTCTTTAATTGGCGGGCCGATCTAAGCGGCCCAAGTGTACACTGTTTACTTTTTAACTGATTATTTTAAATCCCATTAATCTTGATAAACAAATAATGGTGTATTAGTAACTAGACCCATTCCCCTGTCTGCTGTTAAAATTTTAACTCTGTAGCTTAATGCATGATAAAGTACTGACAATTTAAAAATGAGCAAAAACATTTTTTTTTTTTTGCTCTTCAGAATGCTCACTCAGAGCACCTGAAACAGCACCTTGTGATGCTTGGAATGATTCTCAGTTCAGAAAACAGAGAATTCACGTATAATAATAGTTTGGTGGCGTAGACAGTTATACTGGACCGCCCAGGGGCATAATGAGGCCTGACGTCAGCAGGCGGAGGGCCTTATAGCCCTGAAGGTCCGGTATAGCACAATACCGCCCACCCTGGAGGGTATTATTGCGCTTAGAAAATGGGCACTGTAAAAAAAAGTCAATAAAAAACTGTTAATAAAATAGTTCAATGTAAGTTTTGAGATAAAATAGTTCCTCCACCTGTATCAGGATGACTAGAAAGCACCCCTCCCCAGCCTGTTAAGATGAGGCACCTTTGCTTTTCTATACCATTTTTTTTTTTTTTTGTTCATGCCACCCCCATCGCCACTGGCAACAGAAGTTTGTTTGTGAGACTTCAGCTTAAATAGCGTTTCATCAGATCAGCCTGATCCACAATAGCGTTTTGCTATTGTAAGTCATCTGCTTCATTTTTATTGTCTATTATATGTACGGCTGTATTTTTTTTCAAGGAGAAAAGAGGACAATTTCACGCTACTATCACGGGAAAAATAACTTAATTTACAGCACACTGTACAAGGAGAGAGAATGCTGAAATTTGTAAAGGGCGCTTCCCGCCTCTCCCCCACCCCACACAAACAGTCCGTAGCTGTGTCCCGGAGCTCACACTGAAGCCTTTAATGCGGCTCACTCAGAGAGAGAGAGAGAGAGAAATGCTGCTTTGTTTCAAAAAGGAAAACTAATATACTGCAGTCTCTCTCTCTCTCTCTTTCCCACCACCAGAAAGAGTCCCTGAGCTGTCTCCTGGAACTCACACTGAAGCCGTTACTAGTGCATACAGGGAGAGAGCCGCTGAAAATGAGAAAAGTGCTGTCTCTCTCTCTCCACCAGCTGCAGCTTGTATAGTAATAAACTGGGCTGTGTAAAATAAAAATGGATTACTGAGACTCTTTGATTAATGACACTCCTGTGCCCTATAGTGCAAGGGCTTATGCTGTTCAGTCAGCTTTTTTTTTCTGCAGCGAGCATGGAGGAGGTAGGGCATGTCTGGAAGAAAGTTACGGGATGTGGTAACAGTGCTGAGCACGCTACTGTGCTGGCGCTTTTTTAAAAAGAAGACCCACACGGTTGAAAGTTTGAAACGGGCTGCTGGAAAACCGAACCTCGTTTTTTCAATAAAATAATTGTATTTATATTTTTTTATGTTGTGGGGGGGGATGATTAGTCACTTGGAGCAATCAAGTTATGGGAAAGACATTGGATTCTGCTGATGACGGAACAGATCTCACTAACCAAGATTTAAAAGATGGCTGTGTTTTTTAATTGAAAGTTCTACTGGCACAAGCATTTAGAATGTAATCAGACAACAGAGACTGGGTCTCATTATTTTCCGGTCTCTGTTGCCTGATACCAGCCCGGGTAGCTGGTTGCCTAAGCCAATCAGATTTAGGGATTTTCCCAACCCATTTTCTAATCTGAGCTAAGAAACATTCTTTCTTTCTAATAAGGAGAGACATTTTACTTTACCTTTTATGTGTACAGTGAACTATAGGAATAAAAAATGCTTGTGTACTGTTTATTTTAATTTGATATACAACAAAACACATCATTTTGCTTTCCAATTGACGTATCATTTCATACCTCAGCTTTCTCTGTGCTAAACACTGCAGTTCTTTCTAGCTTGTGGGACCTAAAGCTCTGCCAGTTTCTCACTTGAGTTTTGATACAAAATTACAATTTCAAATCTGCTCAGAACCAGAAGCAGTTCAGCCTCTTTCACAGTTGAATTTTGATACAAAATAATAACTTCAGATCAGCCCAGCACCTGTGCGGAAGCACATACTTTTTACTGTGCTGTTGATAAGTGGACCAAAGGATTTACTTGGCAATGAGGAACTTTTTGAAAGCAAGTTCACTAAAACTAATGTGATGTTTTTGTGTGTGACTGTATTAGAACTTCAAAGTAAGGTTCTTGTCATGATTGATATATCATATTTCATTTTACTATTATTTATTTATTTGCTGTTTTGGTTATTCATTCTTTATGAAGGGGCTTGACATTCAGTATCTAGGCACGGTTTGTCACTTTTGTTTTGCTAATGATCATCTTCTAGCAAGAAATTGATCTGATTTTGTTTTTTGTTCTGAATGGTAAGAAGATGGGACTGAGTTTTATTTTGTTTATGTTATTTATTTGTTTTCTATTGTTTAGCAAAGCTGTTGTATTTGCTACCCCCGCTTCCTGTTTGCATTTCTTGATGCTGACTGGAGTGCGAGTAAATGAGAGGTGAAGGAAGGAGTGAAGACTAGGCTACCAATCTTGTTTCTTTTCATGTAAACATGAATGCTTTATTGAGGATATCAAGCTGTATGTTTTCTTCATTATGATGATTTTCTTTAGGGGTACTGTTTTTGAAAGGCTGAAAAAGCAGCTGGGGATGTCATGTCCAGGCAGTTACAGTAAGTGCCTTCATGGCTATTTGCATATAACCTGCATTTGGTTGCATTGGTACAGTATACATAAATCATTTATTTCCCCATTTGTGTTTGACTGTTGCCTGATTGCAGCTTTTGGACCATGCACAATTGAAAGGCTCAGCACAAACCTTTGTGCTGCAGTGTGTGCTTTTTTGTGAGTCCTGCCCCAGGGCTTTTACTGATTTCAAAGTGCAAGCCTGTTTTTCCTAGGATTTTTCTGTCCAGAACTCTGGGAGCAACAGAACTGGATCTAAAAACAGAAGTCCCTAGAACTTAGAAAGCTTTAAGATTTAGTACCGAAAAGCACCTCCACTACAACAATGGTTTGAAGGGGTTTAAATGGAAACTGTACATTAATATTATTTATTAAAGATGTGGTCACCAGTATAGGCACAGTAAGCCTGGACTGGTTCACAGGTGCATCCGTGGGTGGGTGGGGAGTGTCAGGGAATCCTTCAAGGGGTACAACAGGGAGTGAAACAGTAATAACAAAGTGATAGAAGTAGTAATGTAAACTTGTACTGTAAAATCATACAAGTAAGGAATTTTGAAGAAGTACAAAAACAGTGGTTATGGTGTAAATAAGCATGTGATCAGGAATGTCAATGCAAGAACATTTCTAGAAATGTGGCATACATTACCCTTGGGCCTAAATGCAAAAGCGTACCATAGGCCAGAGGGGAAAATGGGGGGACATTAGAGGGGCCAATGGAGCAAGGTGAGGGTGGATCTAGAGCAGGGTCCCCCCCAGGCTACAAGGGCTGTGGTCATCTTTGGGAGGCTGGTAGGGTGTACTGGTTGTTTATCATCCATGGTACTGGATATACAGTAGTCTGTAAAATGGGTGGATGCATGGTATGTAGGTAAATTGCACAGCTAAGGGAGGAGGTGGGATTGCTGAGGTGGACACTAAGATGGGAAAGGGAGAGGAGTAGCAGAGAGGACAGGAGGAGTCCCACAGAAGGATCTATTGCAGCTAGGGGGGCTAGGTACAGTTAAAATGTGGGCTGTAGGGGAACAAGGAGCAAACATGGGCACAGGAAGGAAAAGATGGGATGGGGTATGGAGGAAAATAGAGGAGCATGAAATTAAGGAGAGGATATAGGGGAATGCTCCAGAGGAGATACAGGAATCCCAGATAGTGGCAGAAAAGGGAACAAGAGTAACCAGGGGGTATGAGAGGTGATAAAGTGTAAGAGTCCAAAGCCTGCGCAGAGGACAAGGGAGAGGAGAGCAATGGGAGAACCATCCACCAGAGAGATACAGGCAGTGGGCCTAGAACAAAAAAATTGATTTGCCCCACTAGAGGCACAAAATGTGAGGGAAGAGCAGGAAAATGGAGTTGAAAGAGCACACAGGGGAAATAGGAGAGATGGACACAAATGAAGGCTCAGAAAAATTGGAAAAGAAGGATGCCCAATCAGGTAAGAACAACGGGCAAGCCTAAAAGGAGGTGGGGCAGTGTGCTTGGATTCAGACGTGCAAAAGCTGGATGGGGCAGGGAAGGGTGAGGGCCACCAGGAGAAATCAGTCAGGGCACAGGCAGGGGCAAAAAGACACTGAGGAGAAAAGTTCACAGATAGAGAGGTGGAGGCGAGAAGCCTGGCAGAAAGCTCCTGTGGGTGTCACAAAGCTGGGGAGGGGGCACAGAGTGAAGACAGTACTTTGAGAGGTGACATGGGCAAAGGGGATATTGAAAATAGGGTAGTAAATAGGATACAGGGGTTTGGGGGAAGGATGGAAAGGAGATGTAACCAGAAGTAGATGTAGAGCAGGGTTCTACTGCTTGGGGAACTCTATAATAAAATTAATTGGGGGGCAGGGGGGACAAAAGCACATTGTGGGTGGATTGTTTGCCTGTCATGATGGCAGCTAAGGTCATTCACTATATCCCCTCAAGGGGGAAGCAACAAGATGAGAAAACGCACCTGCTGTTCTACCTGGGAATGAATGACCTGGCAAGAAATCGCCTGATGGAGGTACAGGCAAGATTCAGAGCTCTTGCTAGATACTGTAGGGGTTGAAATTAGTGCCTTTTTTTCAGAGGTACTACCATTACCAAGGGCAAGCACTGATAGGCAAATGAGGATAAGGGAGTTCAATGAGTGGCTGGTGGGTTGGGGCGAGAAAATGGGGTAAGTGTTAATAGAGGACTGGGGCTGTATGTGGGGGGACAAGAGCTTGTTTGTACCAGACAGACTGCACCTGAATATGGAGGCGGTGGCAGTACTAAAAAGCAAACTAGAAGAATTGATAGTGGATACCTACAATTTAAACTAGATTGGGGGGAATCTGCTCCACAAGGAAGAAAGTTTGAGATGCTACAAGCCCCCCAGGATAGCACTACATTGTTGGGCAAGAGGGAACCGGGTGAAGGGGGAACAATGGGGGAGGCTGGAGGAAGGGATTAGCAGCAAATGCCAGACATTTGGGAAATAAGAGTGTGAACCTGGAGGCCATCATGAGGGATGAGGGACTAGATCTAGTTGCAATGAGTAATACTTGGCGAACAGAGCATCACGCCTGGGAAACAACCATTCTAGGATACAGACTGCTCAGAAGGGATAGGGAGGGCAAGGGGGGGATTTGCCTTATACATCAGGAAAATCATTAGTGTAACCGAAGGGCAGAAGGAGGAAGAGGAGACTGAGCTACTGTGGTAACACTAGTTAGGAAGAGGGATGAATCCCTGTGGCTGGGGGTGGTATACAGGCCTCCTGCAAAAGGGGAGGTAGATAATAAATGGCTTACTCAGGCAATCATGAGGCTGGCCCAGAAAGGAGAACTGCTACTGGTGGGTGACCTGAACCTCCCAGATGTTAACTGGGAAATCCCACATGCAGCATTGGCAAGGAGCAGAGATGTATTAGATGAGCTGCAGGGGGTATTCTTTCAACAGCTGGTCAGGGAGCCAATGGTAGGAAGCAACTTGTTAGATGTAGTCCTGACTAACGGGGAGAGTGTGGAGGAGGTGCAGGTGGGAGAAGTTTTCGGTACTAGCGACCACAGCACAGAACGGTTCAGGGTCAGGGAAAGGAGGGAGACAAGTAAAAGCAGTACATCAGTCATGAACTTCAGACACACAAACTTTGATAAGATGAGTAAGATAGAGGAAAAAATGGAAGGTAAGGTGAATATAGAAACAGTGGAGGAATTATGGAAAGCTAACAGGGGAGGGGTTCAGGAAGCAGTGGAAATGTGCATAAAAAAGGTCAGGAAGAGCAAGAGGGAGAGGAGCCACTCTGGTTCACTAGGGAGATGGCGGGGGCAATCAAGGAAAGGAGGAGGAGGGCTTTCAGAAAATTTAAGAGGACACTCAAAGGAAGGTAGGAAGGAGTACAGGAAGAAGAGGAGTTTGGCAGGGAGATAGATCAGAAGGGCAAAAGCAGCCGCTGAGGAGAAAATAGCTAAAAACTCTAAGGGGGGATAAAACATTTTTCAGATACATGAAGGAGAGAAGGGCTGGGCAGGGTATTGCTAAACTGAGGGGGGGATGGATAAGCTTGGAGCAGGACTATGTAAAAGCAGATGCATTAAAAAAGTACTTTATGTAACCCCTAGGTGGCACTATCCCAAGGGCTACAACCCCTGCCTGCTTGGCTAGTAGTAGGTTAAGGGGCCTGAGTTCAGAAACAGGTGCCTCCACCGGAGGTCAGGGTTGGTAGTGGTCAAGCTAACCTAGGTACAGCCCTCCAGGACACTGTAACCCCCCCTTTCCCCTCTAGTGGCCTGAAAACTGTACAATAATCACTTTCACAATACCCCTGGTACACCACACAGGTACACACACTGTTTGCACTTACCACCAGGGATGGTTCCTCTGGCTCGAACCTGGGTACCTCTTGTAAAACAAGGTTAAGCACAGCAAATAGCAACAGTAGAGTACTTTGAGCAGAAACTCGAACCACAGTCAGATTACATGCAGAAAAAGTTAGATCTGATTTATTCAGGGGACTTGAACAAGGGAGGGGCAAAATCAGGTTAATTAGCTTACAGGTTATATCAATCAAGCAGTTATGCATGCGCTTTGAGTCCCCTCACACAGTCCACCCCTGGGTACCCAGGTAGAGAAGAGATGGGATAGCCAGGACAGTTGCCCGGGGTTGCAGCTGGTTGGGGCCCTGTGATGGAAAACACAACATGCATAGTACACAATATTTGTAATCCAGAGCCAGAGGGCTCAGTTTGTAAAGGAAATGAAACAACAAGACAATCAGATGACACACTCAGATTAAGCTGTTGTTGTAGGGAGCTACCCTGGTATTTACTCACAATACCCAAGTCTGGACACAGGCTGGATGAAAATCGAGACTGCAGGTGGTTGAACTGGAATGCCAGGAGAAGCAGGGCCCACACAAGTCGCAGAGGTGTCATTCCTGTTCAAGCGTGGAGAAGAGGGCTGATCCCCAGACAGGTCTCTCATCGATGGCTTCTCTGTACAGTGTGTAGTCTGGCTGGGCCAGTCTGGCAAAGCCCAGACTGCATGAAGACAAGTTCGGAACCAGTCCATTTTGGGCTGGATATAGCTTCCAGCAAGCAGAGCACAGTTCACACAGTGGGGAACTAACTCACAACCCACTAGCAGCTCATAGCACATTTAAATATATGGGAATTCTACTGTACCAGGCAAAGTGCTCCACAGGCACAATCGCAAAGTCTCTGCACACACCGGGAGTTTAAGGGTAGCTGGAACTCCTGACAGGCCGATCGCATTCAGCAAAAATATTCAGTCTTCTTCAGGCTGAGCTTGGCCCACTTCAGTAACTTACTTTAGTCACACAAACTTGGATTTAGTCCAAAATAATTCTCTTCTCTCCCTCTCAGGAGCAGCAGGCAGACATGGAGGCCAAACTCTTAGCCTTTTCATAGTTCTCCCATGTGAATCCATTCAGGATTGCTCTCAGAATCACTTCAGAATCACTTCAGCTCCTCTCCTTTTACTTCCCAGCTCAGAAACTAAACTGAAACTGCAAGCAGCCCAGGACTTCCCCAAGATCCAAAAGATTTGGTTGGCTGATTTGGCTGTCAGTCAAAGCAAGAGCTCCCCCTTCAGTTACAAAAATGGCGCAAAAACTCCAAACTAAAGTTCCTACAGATTTTGAATTCAGACAGCTCCTGTACATTTTAGGTCCCACAATAGAAACATAGAAACATAGACTTTGACGGAAGATAAGGACCACTTGGCCCACCCAGTCTGCCCATTTCCCTACCTACTGGATAAGCTGCAGATTCTAGTTAACCAACAGCCTACTTCCTGCCACCCCCCCACTACAATTGCCTTGTGTCTGTCCCATGCATGTTTCAATTCCCCCACTGTTTTAGCCCCAACAACCTCCCCAGGAAAGCAGTTCCACGATCCACCACTCTCTCCATGAAAAAAGATTTCACATTACCCCTGAGCCGTCCCTCTATCTTTTAAATTGTGTCCCCTTGTTCTTACACATCTCTTGTTCTGAAAGATGCTACCTCCTGGACTTTGTTGATTCCCTTGAGGTACTTGAACATTTCTATCATGTCCCTCGTCCTCCTTTCATCAAGGGTATACATATTAGATCTCTCAGTCTCTCTTCCTATGATTTCTGATACAGACCCTGCACCATTTTAGTTGCCCTCCTCTGGACTGTTTCCATCCTGTCTATGTCCTTCATGTAGATGAGGTCTCCAAAACTGCACACAGTACTCCAGATGGGGTCTCACCAACTGTCTGTACGGAGGATAACCACTTCCTTTTTCTACTTGTGATGTCCTTCCTATGCATCCCAGTATCCCCCTGGCTCTCTCCTTTGACTTCTCACATTGCTTACCAACCTTAGATCATCTGATATGACTAACCCAAGTCCCATTCCATTTTTGTTGTTGTTAGTACCTCCCCTGCTATTGTGTACTCTTCTCCTGGGTTTTTGTTTCCCAGGTGCATTACTTTGCACTTCTTTGCATTGAATCTAAGTTGCCATATGTCTGACCATTCCTCCAACCTTGCCAAGTCCTTCTCATCCTTTCTCCCCCTGTATCAACTCTGTTACAGATCTTTGTATCATCTGCAAGAGGCATACCTTTCCCTCAGACCCCCTGCAATGTCACCTATAAAGATGTTAAAGAGGACTGGACCCAGTACTGAGCCCTGAGGTACTCCACTAGTGACCCCCCTTTCTTCTGAATGTGTTCCACTCACTATTACCTTCTGTGTCCTGTTGTGCAGCCAGTTTGCAACCCAGCTACCACCCTAGGACCCACTCCCAGGCTGGCTAACTTGATTATTAATCTTTTGTGCGGGACTGTGTCAAATGCCTTGCTAAAGTCTAGGTAGGCCATATCTACAGCCCCTCCTTGGTCTATTACTTTGGTCACCCAGTCAAAGAAATCTATTACATTCGTCTGACATGACCTTCCTGCTGTAAATCCATGCTACTTTGGGTCCTGTGCCCCGCTGGCCTCTAGGTACTCAACAATTCTTTCTTTCAGAAGTGATTCCATCATTTTCCCTGCCACTGAGGTCAAACTTACAGGTCTGTAGTTTCCTGCTTCTGCCTTGCTCCCACTTTTGTGAAGGGAATCACATCTGCCCTCCTCCAGTCCTCAGGTACCCTCCACCCTCCCATGATTTGTTACAAAGTGTGGTCAGTGGTGTCACTAGGTCCTCCTTAGTTCTTTTTAGGATTCTGGGGTGAATCCATCAGGCCCTCATTGCTTTGTCCACCTTGAGTTTTGGAGTTCTTTCACGACTCTTTCTTCTGTAAATGGACTGGTGTCGACCCCCCTACCCAGAGTGCTTCTATTGTCTGGTTTAGGAAACTCCTCCTCATCTTCTTTTGTGAATACTGAGCAAAAGTATTCATTCAATATCTCTGCCTTTTCACTGTCTCCCTCTGCCCACCTCCCATCTCCCTTATTAATCTTCACTATTCCTCCCTTAACCTTTCTATGCTCCCTAATGTACCTATAAAAGGTTTTATCCCCCTTCTTAACTGACTTGGCTATTTTTTCCTCAGTTTGGGCTTTTGCTATTCTGACTGTCTTCCCCACTTCTTTCTGCTTTAATTGATACAGTTCCCTGTCGTGCTCCTTCTGTGATTCCTTATACTTTTTGAATGCAGTCTTTTTCTCCTTAACCTTCCCTGCCACCTCTTTTGAGAACCATAGTGGTTTTTTACTCTGCTTTGTTTTCTTTATCTGTTTCACACAAAGGCTTATTGCCTTTATGATGGCAGTTTTGATTTTTCTCCATTGTTCTTCCACCCCTCCTTTTTGGCCATTTACTAGTGTATTCCTCAGGTATTCACCCATTTTGCCAAAGTCAGCCCTTCTAAAGTCCAGTATGCTTGTTTTTGTATGGCTTGTCTCCATGGTTGTGCTTATTGTGAAGCACACTGTGCAGTGGTCGCTTGTTCCCAGATGTATACTGACTCCTAAATTTGTGATCCTCTCTCCATTTGAGAGTACCAGGTCTAGTATTGCTTCCTCCTGAGTGGGTTCCAACACTAGCTGTCTAAGGCCTGCCCCCTGCAGGGCATCGAGAATGACCCTCCTTTTGGATGTGGCTGCAGTACATGTCATCCAGTTAACATCTGGCATATTCAGGTCCCCCATCAACAGTATCTCCTTTTCAGCCATTTTGAGAATGTCCTCTATCATTTTCTTGTCCATTTCCTCCCCTTGAGATGGGGTCTGTATACAACCCATGTGCGGATTGATGCCATTCCCTGTCTCCAAGGTGACCCAGAGTGCCTCTTGTCCTCCCCCTTTACTTTTTAGTTCTGTACCTTTGATCCCTTCCCTTATGTATAGAGCTACTCCACCTCCTCTTTTCCCCTCCCTGTCCCTTCTGTAGACTGTGTACCCCGTTATGTTGACATCCCAGTCATGGTTCCCCATGTACCATGTTTCTGTGACTGCCACAATATCCAATTTTTCATCTTCCATCAAGGCTACTAGCTCAGGAAGCTTGTTTCCCAGACTATGGGCATTGGTACTCATTGCCCTCCATTTAATGTTGGCTTTATCCTTTTCCCCATGCCTGCTCTTTTTGCCCTTGTCTATTTTTCCATTTACCCCTGTCCTGCCCTCTGTTTAGCACTGTACCTCAGTGTCTACCTTACTACCTGTCATGTTTTGTGGGGGAAGGCTTGAAATTTCCAGCCCCTTATTAGCACCGGTACTGTTTGATCCAATTTGCAGTCCAGGACCAAGATAGTGGAGACAAGCAAAACAGTCCTTGCTACAAAGAAAGCAGGTTAGACAAACGACATTAACATTATCACTCTAAATGATTTTCAGTAAATAGTTACATCTTTCAACAGAGCTCCCTCTCAGATTACTTATGCTGCAATCAAGCAGCTCTTAAAGAGACAGTACACAGAGGCTATACAGACTCTGGTAATCACATTTAAACTGCTAAAATGCACGACACTAGCCTGGCAGTGAGCCTTTAGGCAAGCTCAAGGAAGACTTTTTGGGAACCCCCATTTGTAGGGGGGGTTACACCCATCCTGCCTGGGAAAACTTGGCGTCCACGTCAAGTCTGTACCATCATAACATTGAAAATGCAACATATACAAGACATTTATACCATTAGCATGCTGTACAAGTACTATTTGAGTCATCAGTTGTCATAACTTGTCACTTTACTATACATTTCAATGTACTTCACTATATCATTTCCATTCTGACTATACATTATGCTTATTTCACACAGGGTAAATTGAACATTACTATACAAAATCACGTAATAACTTCTTATACTCTAAACAATGCAAGAGGGGGCCCTTCCCTATCAGCTAACTTGAGGCTGGATGGGGCAGGGGCACCATGGTGAGAGGGCAGGACAAGTAACCTGGAATGGGCCATCAAGCTCAATTTGTGCAGTGAGCTCTGAGAGACATAAACACCTTTGTGGACTACATTGAGAAGGAAATTCACTGGCCTCCTGGGGGAATCGTAACTGAAGCACACCACTGGCTTGACAGTTCGGTCAGTCTTTCTGGGGTGAACAACCACAATCTCTGTACTTTCAGCAATGGTCTTGGAGCTTTCATCACTTGTGAGGGGTGCCTCTGCATGAAGGGGAATGTCCAAGCTGGGAGCACTATCAGCCCCTTGCTCTGTAGTCTCTGTTTCTACAACACTTGGCTCATTTTGATGACACTCTGGCACTGAAGGAGGGTTTTTAGCACTCTCATAGTGTTCCTCAAGTTCTGGCATGTCACCAGAAAGACTCATACCATCAGCCTCTCCTTCAAGAAAATTATACAGTTCCATGATACACAAAGACTCAGCATCCTCAGACGTGATACTTTGCACTTCACCTTCAGGGAGCATTGGCTCCAAGGATGATGCCGGGGTATTAGGCAGTCCAGAAGGCCCAGCTTCATCCTCTTAATTCAGCATAGGATTTCCACGAAACAATTGACTCAGTTCATATGA
Organism: Neoceratodus forsteri; assembly: GCA_016271365.2. Taxonomy (NCBI): domain Eukaryota; kingdom Metazoa; phylum Chordata; order Ceratodontiformes; family Ceratodontidae; genus Neoceratodus; species Neoceratodus forsteri. The sequence goes on along the minus strand of CM028132.1, from coordinate 1,059,056,450 downwards.
GGGGTAATATGCATTATCACACTCACTGTCATCTGAGTTAGACTGGCAGTCACTATCATTCTGGGCCTTCTGCGGGGGAAGTGTTAAGGCAACCATGGGGGCAGGCTGACTCTGTTTCTTTCTTGCAGCAGCAGGAGTCACTGGTCAAGGGGAATCTGTCTCTGTGGGTTCAGCCTCAATTATAACTTGACCAATAGGTTGCAAGTTGTTACAGTGCATGGTTTGACAGCCTTGGAGTTATTCTCTGGCGCATTTTGTACACTGGCAAATCATCCAACTTTCCAACTATGACATGGGGAAGATGGTGCCATCGATCAGCAAGTTTGTGTTTGTCATGCAATCCTAAATTTGGCAAAAACACACAGTCTCCAGGCCTAAGCTCTTGAGCCTTTACTTTTCTATCATGTCTCTGTTGGCTAGATTTCTTTTGGCTGCCATTGTCTGGGCCAGTTGATAGGCATGGTTTAATCGAGCTTTCAGTTTTTGTACATATTGCAGGTAATCTTCGGCTCGGACCCCATTGGGAGAAACCCCAAAACAGACATCAACAGGCTACTGGGCCTCTCTCCGGAACATGAGGCGGTAGGGAGAGAACCCAGTAGCATCATTCTTTGTGCAATTGTATGCGTGTACCAAGGTGCTAATCTGCTGGCTCCATTTATGCTTATCTTTTGGTTGGAGGGTGCCTAGCATGTCTAGTAGGGTGCAGTTAAAGCATTCTAGTTGAGGATCCCCCTGCGGTTGATAAGGGGTGGTTCTTGACTTTCGCACCCCCCATAGAGAGAGCATTTCTTTGATTAGCCGACTGTCAAAGTCCTGGCCCTGATCAGAGTGAATTTGCTGGGGGGCATCACAGTGGACGAAGACATTTCCCACTAGCACCTTGGCCACGGTAGATGCTTTTTGATCTTTGGTGGGAAAAGCTTGTGCATACCTTGTGACATGGTCTGTAATCACTAACACACTGCCAATGTTTCACTGATCAGGCTGTAAACTCAAGAAGTCTATGCAGACTAGTTCCATTGGGGTGCAGGTAGTAATGTTGACAAGGGGGGCAGCCCTCTGAGGCAGGGCTTTTCTCTGCAGGCAACGACTACAAGTCCTTACATGGTGCTCAACATCAGCCCCCATCTTGGGCCAGTAGAATCGAGATCGTACTAGGTCAAGGGTCCGGCCGATACTGAGGTGGCCCATATGATTGTGAAGGGACCTCAGTACCAAATCTTTGAAGGCTGTGGGAAGGACCAATTGTTCCTTGTCTATTTGGCCACCCCGAGCTACAGTCTCTCTGTACAACAACTGATTAAGCAGCTTCAACCTGGGGCCTTCTTTAAACAATAAAGTGGTTCTCAGATCAGAGGAAAGCAACTTGGACACATCTTTTCCTGCACGAAGTGCGTCAGGTGCTGGCTGAATCATAGAATCTCAGGATTGAGCCCATTGAATGCTGTCATTGTCAAACTGAGGTAGTGCTCTAATATCCAGAGCAGAGAAGTGGCAATATGAAGCCGGTATGCAGATGTCAGAGGGGCCCAAACAATCTACTAAGCAGTCCGCTGTGTCCGTAGACATCTGTTCATTTCTATCAAACGTTTGGCACAATGCTCAGATGTCAGGTTCAGACAGGCTGACCCAGTCACTCTTGGAAATGGGCCTCTGAGATAGGGCGTCAGCATCAGTATGATTCAGGCTTGGTCTGTATTTGACAGCATAATCATATGTTGACACTACAGAAAGCCACCGGTGTCCTGTGGCGTCTAATTTAGCTGAAGTCTGTACATAGGTCAAGGGTTATTGTCGGTCCTCATCAATGTTTGTGCCTCATAGAGGTAATCATGAAACTGGTCAACAATGGCCCATTTTAACACAAGGAACTCCAACTTGTGCACAGGCTAGTTTCACTCTGACTGGGTCAAGCTCCTACTGGCGAATGCCACTGGTCTCAAACCATCCTCATGGTCTTGATATAGTACAGCTCCTAGACCCTGCAGACTGGCATAAGTATGCAGTACATAGGGATTGGTGGGATCAGCAAAAGCAAGGATGGGGGCATGGATGAGCTGGTATATGACTTCATGGAAAGCTGCTTCTCAGTCAGGCATCCAATGGGACCCGAAAAGTTCACCTGGGCAGAAATATGCTTTGTCTGGTTCTTTGATGGACCCTTTTTTGTATTTCCGATTGGTAGGAGGGTAACCCTGGGTAAGATTCAAGAGTGTCTGAATCACTTTGGAATAGTCCTTTATGAACCAGCGGTAGTAGCCACAGAATCCCAGGAAACATTGTAGTTCTTTCAAATTGTGGGGCTGGGGCCAAGTAGTCAAGGCTTCAACTTTACTTGGATCAGTCTCTATCCCCCCTGTAGACACTATGTGCCCCACATACTTCAGAGAGGTTTGGAAAAACTGGCACTTGTCGAAGGACAGCTTGAGGCCGAAATCTTCCAGTTGGTCTAGTACTTAGAACAGTCTACTTTCATGTTTCTCTAGGGAGCTCCCAAACACAATGACATTGTCCAAGTACACCAGGCATTCCAGCAAATTCATGTCTCCCACCGCTCATTCCATCAGTCGCTGGAAGGTGGCTGGGGCTCCCGATATCCCCAGTGGCATTCTCAGGAATTCGTAGAACCCCAAAGGACAGATGGAGGCTGTCTTTTCACAGTCCTCTGGAACCATCGGAATCTGGTAATATCCACTGTGAAGATCCAACTCCGAGAACCATTTGTTCCCATTCAAACAATCCAGAGCATCTTGTATATGGGGCATGGTGTATTGATCAGGGATGATCCGCCGATTCAGAGTTCGATAATCAACACACATTCTCAGAGATCCGTTCTTCTTACGCACAACCACAATGGGAGAAGCATAAGGGGTCCTGGATTCTTGTATCACACTAGCCATGAGCATTTCCTGCAAGTGTCTTCTCACATTGTCTATGTCTGCAGGGGCTAGGCATTGAGACCTCTCTCAAAATGGCCATTCATCATGCAGGCAGATGTGATGCTCTGCACCCTGGACACATCCCACGTCCCATTCCTTCAATGAAAACACTTGATCTCTCTGGGTAAGTTTCTGGCTAATTTTAGTCTTCCATTCAGCTGGCAATGGGGAGTCACCAAATTCAAATGAGTTGGGAGTCACTCTATCTGTCTTGCCATGGTGCTTGTTGCTGGGCAACACTGCAGTGTCTGTGCAGTGTACCATAGCTAGGGTGCATCCTCTGCTCACCCGGATCTCCTGATCTGACACATTATGAATCTGGACCATCACTCATCATGCATAGGCATGAACACAAGCTGGAAAGATGCTGGGCTTAACCAATAATCCTTCTGGCAATTTTCCACCGCCTGGCATGTCCAACATCAGTATTTTGTTCTTGACATCTTTGCGGCGGTGGACCTCCCCTTGAACTGTACACTGGGCATTAGGGGCCAGTACCATTGAATCGGGATCCTTCTTCCACACGACCCCTACTGGTTCATCCTGGTCCACTCCCTTGGGGTTCTGTTGCAAATCATAGGCCCTCTTGATCAGAGCAGGAATTCTTAGGGCCCTCCCAGTCCGTCGCCCTTGTTTCTCACGACAAAGTTGTGCCAGTCTCCCAAACATATGGGCGTTGGTCCCAATTAACAGGGGAATCCCATCATTCAGTCCAGTAGGGGGACACACTAAGGCCAGTGTCTTGACTTGCTCCTCTACACCAGTTACAGCTGCAGGAAATGACAACCAGAGGTGGATATATCCTAGGTAAGGATGAGACTTGTCGCTCAGCCCCCACACATGTAGGCCTTCCAGAGATTGTAAGGGCACAGCAGATAAGTGTTTGTCATACCAGTCCTTAAATACAATGGTCACTTGTGACCCACTGTGCAGCACAGCCCAAGTAGGAATACCATTCACATCCACCATAGTCTCCATTGAAGGTCCCACTATTTTGGACCAGTCTGGAAGGACAGCAGCAGGGGCCTGGAGAGATGATTTAGCCACATAGGGATTTCAGTTACTACTTCTTGAACCCTCACTGTGGTCATTTTGGGTACTCCTTGACCGTTGATTTGTTCTCCAAAGCTCTCCTTGAAGCCTGTATACAACTTTATCTAGGTCTTTTGTGGACTAGCATTCTCTCTCTTCATGCGCTCATCCTTCCCACAATTATGGCAAAATATGTTTTCTGGGATTTGGGGTGGCTGAGGCATCACACTGGGAGCTGGGGCAGTGGTACTACCAACTGAAAACCTTGGTGCCATCTCTGTCTGCTGTGTGGTGAACATTTGGAGACATCTCATCAATTTTCTTACTTCCATAGTCAAGGTATCGAGTTTCGAGCTGCTGTCAGCAGGAGATGCCTGGGTGGACACCCCAACCCCCATAGCAGATGCAGTTGGATAAGGGTCAGTGCCTGTACTTGCAGGAGCATGTCTTCATAAATAGACTGTTTTTTGTTTCCCTGAACTCCCTCAGCAGTTCATCCCATGGCAGCACACCCTCATTGGTCCCCACTTCGGAAGGGCCTTCCAATGCCGTGATCACTTGGGCTGCACTCACCCTAGAATTACAATCCCCCTCTTCATCTTCAACCTCCCAGAGTTCTTTTATCAAGTCACAATAGTCCAGTGGGTTACCCCTTCTATCTGGGAACCTTAATTGAAGAAGCTGCAAATTAGAATGTTTTGCATGTTGTAGTATGTGCCCCAGCCTCACATGGGTTAAGTCACTGGCGGCTACCCCACCTTATCAGTAAGCCTTTTGCAGCGCTCTTTCCAGACGAGTAACATACGCCGACAAACTTTCCCCTGGCCATTGTTTTGTACCTCGAAATTTCCACATCAAGTTCTCCCCTGACTCAATGCTCCCAAAATTGCCTTTGAGTGCAGATAGGTACTTCTGGGCAGATGCATCAGGGTTTGTGGACCTCAGAAATTTAATGGCCTCTAGGGCAGTACCCCTCAAACTTTCTATGATCCTTTTCCGTTTCTCAGCCTCCGCACACTGCCATTCAGGTACCAAAAGGGCAACACAATCTATCCAGGTCTCCCAATCATCCTCCTTCGGGGTAGGGAGGAGGTGCATGGAGAAGATTCTCAACCTTCAGTAAGAGTCATGACTAATGGCAGGTACAGACATAGGACCAGCATTGCATGGGTACAGCAGGTGGGAAATAACGGGTGCTGGAGCGGGAGGGGGTGTTGGGGGAGGAACCCCCTCAGGTGGCAGGAATAGTTTTTTTAAGTCCTCCACAGTTTTCTCTTCCTCCAGCAACAACTTAGCAAATTTCTCTTCAAATGTCTCAGATAGTGAAGGGGGCTCATTCTCCCCAGGGTCTTTACTGTCTTTAGTTATCACTCTCCAGACAATGAGGGCTCCTTCAGGGGTGATAGTCTGTGGCACTTTGGAACTGTTTACTGGGTCCTTACACTCTACTAACGCCCTGAAACTTTGTGCAAGCAGATTAGCCTGTCGACCCACCACCACAGGGTTTTGTAAACATTCAACCTCAGAAAGTACTCCCTCTACAGTGTCCTTATTGGTACCCAGGGGAATATCCAGGATTAATATAGCATTTTGGGGGTCAATCTCCTGCCCAGTACACCACCCCACCAACTGGTGTACAGCCGCTTCTGTTGGGGTAGCCATTTATGTTTGACAATAATTCGTAGTTTCGGCCACTAGAAGACACAAATCCCGGTGGTGAGCCTCCAAGATGTAACCTCTAGGTGGTGCTATCCCAAGGGCTACTACCCCTGCCTGCTTGGCTAGTAGCAGGTTAACTGGCCTGAGTTCTGAAACGGGTGACTCCACCCAGATGTCAGGGTTGGTAGTGGTCAGGCAAACCTGGGCACAGCCCCCTGGGACACTGTAACTGCCCTCTTTCCCCTCCAGTGGCCTGAACACTGTACAATAATCACTTTCACAATACCCCTGGTACACCACACAAGTACCCACACTGTTTGCACTTACCACCAGGGCTAGTTCCTCTGGCTTGACCCTGGCGACCCCCTGTAAAACAAGGTTAAGCACAGCAAATTGCAACAGTACAGTACTTTGAGCACAAACTGGAACCACAGTCAGATTACATGCAGAAAAAGTTAGATTTGATTTATTCAGGGAACTTGAACAAGGCAGGGGCAAAATCAGTTTAATTAGCTTAAAGGTTATATCAATCAAGCAGTTATGTATGCGCTTTGAGTCCCCCCACACAGTCCACCTCTGGGTACCCAGGTAGAGAAGAGATAGGCTAGCCAGGACAGTTGCCCGGGGTTGCAGCTGGTTGGGGCCCTGTGATGAAAAACACAACATGCACAGTACACAATATTTGTAATCCAGAGCCAGAGGGCTCAGTTCGTAAAGGAAACAAAACAAAAATACAATCAGATGACACACTCAGATTAAGCTGTTGTTGTAGGGAGCTACCCTGGTATTTACTCACGATACCCAAGACTGGACACAGGCTGGACGAAAATCAAAACTGCAGGTGGTTGATCTGAAATGTCAGGAGAAGCAGGGCCCACACAAGTCGCAGAGGCGTCATTCCTGTTCAAACGTGGAGCAGGAGGCTGATCCCCAGGCAGGACTCTCATCGATGGCTTCTCTGTGAAGTGGGTAGTCTGGCTGTGCCAGTCTGGCAAAGCCCAAACTGCATGGAGACAAGTTCGGAAGCAGTCCATTTTGGGCTGGATACAGCTTCCAGCAAGTAGAACACAGTTCACACAGTGGGGAACTAACTCACAACCCACTAGCAGCTCATAGCATATTTACATGTACAGGAATTCTACTGTACCAGGCAAAGCGCTCCCCAGGCACAATCGCAAAGTCTCTGCACACACCGGGAGTTTAGGGGTAGCCAGAACTCCTAACAGGCCGATCACATTCAGCAAAAATATTCAGTTCGTAAAGGAAATGAAACAACAAGACAATCAGATGACACACTCAGATTAAGCTGTTGTTGTAGGGAGCTACCCTGGTATTTACTCACAATACCCAAGACTGGACACAGGCTGGATGAAAATCGAGACTGCAGGTGGTTGATCTGGAATGCCAGGAGAAGCAGGGCCCACACAAGTTACAGAGGTGTCGTTCCTGTTCAAGCGTGGAGAAGAGGGCTGATCCCCAGGCAGGTCTCTCATCGATGGCTTCTCTGTGCAGTGTGTAGTCTGGCTGGGCCAGTCTGGCAAAGCCCAGACTGCATGGAGACAAGTTCGGAAGAAGTCCATTTTGGGCTGGATACAGCTTCCAGCAAGCAGAGCACAGTTCACACAGTGGGGAACTAACTCACAACCCACTAGCAGCTCATAACACATTTAAATATATGGGAATTCTACTGTACCAGGCAAAGTGCTCCCCAGGCACAATCGCAAAGTCTCTGCACACACCGGGAGTTTAAGGGTAGCTGGAACTCCTGACAGGCCGATCGCATTCTGCAAAAATATTCGGTCTTCTTCAGGTTGAGCCTGGCCCACTTCAGTAGCTTACTTTAGTCACACAAACTTGGATTTAGTCCAAAATAATTCTCTTCTCTCCCTCTCAGGAGCAGCAGGCAGACATGGAGGCCAAACTCTCAGCTTTTTCATAGTTCTCCCATGCGAATCCACTCAGGATTGCTCTCAGAATCACTTCAGAATCACTTCATCTCCTCTCCTTTTACTTTCCAGCTCAGAAACTAAACTGAAACTGCAAGCAGCCCGGGACTTCCCCAAGATCCAAAAGATTTGATTGGCTGATTTGGCTGTCAGTCAAAGCAAGAGCTCCCCCTTCAGTTGCAAAAATGGCGCAAAAACTCCAAACTAAAGTTCCTACAGATTTTGAATTCAGACAGCTCCTGTAGTCCGGCTACATTTTAGGTCCAACCAGTACTGTTTGGTCTAATTTTCAGTCCAGGATCAAGACAGTGGAGACAAACAAAACAGTCCTTGCTACAAAGAAAGCAGGTTAGACAAACTACATTATCATTATCACTCTAAATGAGTTTCAGTAAATAGTTACATCTTTCAACAGAGCTCCCTCTCAGATTACTTATGCTGTAATCAAGCAGCTCTAAATGAGACAGTACACAGAGGCTATATAGACTCTGGTAATCACATTTAAACTGCTAAAATGTAGGACACCAGCCTGGCAGTGTGCATTTAGGCAAGCTCAAGGAAGACTTTTTGGGAACCCGCATTTGTAGGGGGTTACATTTATCTCGATATTCATGGGGAAGAGGAAGGCAGGGCCGGAGCTAAAGTCTAAGGGGTGGGAGGGAGGGAGGGAGGGAGGACAAATGAGTGGATCAGAGCCTGTTCACTGTGGATAGGGTCTGGGCGGAGCTAGATAGAGTAAGTGTGGACAAGGCAATTGGGCCTTACAGGTTACATCCCAGAGTTATCAAGGAATTGAGTCATAAGCTCACTGTACCCATCACAAGGCTCTTCAACCTGTCCCTGGATACAGGGAAGGTGCCAGAGGACTGGAGGAAGGTGGACATGGTGCCCTTGCACAGGAGAGGTAACAGGGAGCTGAAGGAGAACTACTGCCCAGTCAGTCTCATGTCTGTGGTGGGGAAGGTAATGGAGGCATTAATCAAGGAGAGGGTGATAGATTACCTGGGAGGGGTGTGGTGTGCAGGACAGTGGACAGGATGGCTTCACCAAGGGGAAATCATGCACAACCAACCTAACTGAGTTCTTTGATTGGGTGACTCAGGTAATCGACCAAGAGGGGCAGTGGACATGGCCCATTTGGACTTCAGAAAGGCCTTTGACACCATCCCCTACAGGAGGTTGGTGAGCAAGATGGAAAGCATGGGGTTGGGAGGGAAAATAGCAACCTGGGTGGAGGCATGGGTAGCAGGGAGAACTCAGAGAGTATTACTAAATGGGGTGAACTCCGAGATGGCAAGGGCAAGGAGTGGGGTGCCACAGGGCTCAGTTTTGGATCTGCTCCTCTTCAACATCTACATCAGTTATATTGCAGAAGGTTTAAGAGGGTGGTGAGCCTATTTGCCGATAATACAAAAATCAGCAATAGGGTGGACACCCAGGATGGCTGGAGGACATAAGGAAGGACCTTTAGATGCTCGAGGACTGGGAAGTGTCAGGTGAAATTTGATGCCAAGAAATGCGCTGTGATGTACCTAGGGAGTAAAAACATGCATGCAGGGTACACGCTGGGTGGGGAGGAAATCAAAAAAATCAGAACAGGAAAGGGATCAGAGATCATAGTCCCCTGAAACCTTAAGGTAGGGTTCCAATGTAGCAGGGTGGAGGGAAGGGCCAATGGAATGTTGGCATGCATAGGCAGGGACATTACTAGCAGAAGGAGGGAGATAATAATGCACCTCTACAAAGCTATGGTGAGGCTGCAACTAGAGTACAGGGCTCATTTCTGGAGACCACATCTCCACAAGGATATAGATGCATTGGAAAGGGTTCAGAGAAGGACAACAAAAATGGTGCAGGGTATGCAGGGGAAGACATACAAGCAGAGGTATAAGGAGCTGAATCTGTACACACTGGAAACAAGGAGGGAAAGGGGTGACATGAGTAATACCTTTAAATATGTAACGTGGCTAAATAAAGTAGGAAAAGGGGATCTGCTAAAGAGGAAGGAGTGAGCTAGAACTAGAATGCACAGCCTCAGATTGCAAGGAAATAGATTCATGGGCAATGTGAGGGGCGCTTCTTCACAGAGTGGGTGGTGGTGCCCTGGAACAGACTGCCAGACGGAGTGGTGGGAGCTAAAACAGTGGTGGAATTTAAGAGTGCATGGGACAGGCACATGAGGCTGAGTATTGTGGTGGAGGGTAGGGGCAGGTGGGAAGGGGGTATATGAAAGGGGAGGAATGGGAAGACTTGATGGTCCGGAAGGGTCCTTTTCTGCCATCAAGCTTCTATGATTATATGCTAGGCACAGTGAGTCAAGGCTGGTTTACAGGTGCATCTGTGTGTGTGGGATGGGCACTGAAGCCTTCAAGGGGTACAACAGGGAGTGAAACAGTAATAAGAAAGTGACAGCAGTAGGAGAGTAAACATGTACAGTAAAATCATACAAATGTAACCCCTAGGTGGTGCTACCACAAGGGCTACTATGCCTGCCTGCTTGGCTAGTTGCAGGTTAAGGGGCCTGGGTACTGAAATGGGTGCCTCCACCCGGAGGTGGGGGTTGTTAGTGGTCAAGCTAACCTGGGTACAGCCCTCCTGGACACTGTAACCCCCCTTTCCCTTCTAGTGGCCTGAACAATAAACAGTAATCAGTTTTGCAATGACCCATATTCATCATGCAATTACCCACACAGTTTGCACTTACCACCAGGGCTGGTTCCACCAGTTTGACCCTGGAGACCCCTTGTAAAACAAAGTTAGGCTCAGCAAACAACAACAGTACAGTGCTTTTGGTACAAACTGAAACCACAGTCAGGTTAAATGCAAACAGAATTAGATCTGATGTATTAAGGGGGCTTGAACAAGGAAGGGTGTAATCAGGTTGATTGGCTTAAGGGCTAGATTGATCAGACAGTCATGCATGCACTTCAGAGTCCCTACACAGTCACACACTCTGGGTACCCAGGTGGAAGTAAGGTGGGCTAGCCAGGAACGTTGCCTGGGGAAGGCCAGTGTCGCAGCTGATTGGGGCCCTGTGATGAAAGAAAGAAACATAAATAACACACACTATTTGTAATCCAGAGCTGGAGGGCTCAGTTCGAAAAGGAAAACACAATAAGGCAATCAGATGACTCCTCTTTCTGGATTTTAGCAAGGCATTTGATTTGGTACCCCACAATGGCCTGCTGGCTAAGCTGAAGGAAATGGGGGTAGGGAGACAGTTGTTAAGATGGATAGGAAATTGGCTCTCTGAGCATACTCAGAAGGTGGTGGTTGAAGGGGTATCCTCATCCCCATGGTGGGTTACTAGTGGGGTTCCTCAGAGGTCAGTGCTGGGGCCATTCCTGTTCAACGCCTATATCTCAGACATCAGGAGGGGGATCAGGAGTGAGATGAGTCTCTTTGCAGATGACTCAAAGCTGGTTGCAGTGGTAGATGGGGAGGAGGGGAGGGTAGCCTTGCAGGAGGACCTGGAGGCTCTGGAAAGGTGGCCAGGAAACTGGAAACTAAAATTCAATGCGGGAAGTGCAAGGTTCTGCACCTGGGAGTCAGAAATCCAGGCCAGGGGTATACCCTGGGAGGAGACATGATTCAAGTCACGGAGGGTGAGAGAGACCTGAGCCATGGGGGGGGGGTGCCGCAGATAATGCCTCAAGCACTGACTCCTCTGGCTGCTTGGGAGGGGGCACAGACTCCTGCTACCTGGGTGGAAGAACAGTATCCTCCAGGTACTGGGGAGGGGGCACTGTCTCCAACTGCTGCTGGTGAGGGGGCACAGTTTGCTGCTGGTGCTGGAGCAAAAAGCCCCTGCTGTGGCATTTCATTTGTGATGGTTAGCCGAAACGCACATACAGGTGCCCCACTGTCTTCACCCTTCTCCATTATGTCCACAATCCACAAACACCACCAATTCAAATAAACAAACAAAAAAAAGAAACAGAGTCTCAGAGACAGCTGGGGAGGGGGATCACACACATGTAAACACAATCACCAGGTACTAAAATAAGAACTATGACAAAGACAAACAAAAACAAACAAAAAGTTAGAAATAATATAGCACAAAATAAGCAATTTAGGTGTAAAAGTGCACTCGGCAGTCACAGGGAGTTTAAATGCTGCTTGCTTCCTCAAGATGCATAGTACAGGAAATGAACCACTCACTTACTGCCTGTTTAGACTCAGCCATGTGACCACCAGCAAAGCAAAATGCCCAATTTCGCCTAATCTTGCCTCAGATGTGCAGGTGAAATTGGCGGCGAAATTTTGCCGGTGAAATTTTGCCAACAGGCCATCATTTCACAAAATGTTTCACTAGGTGAAATTGGTGATTTCACCATAATTTCACCAGTGAAATAAAATTTCACTACATCTCTGTCAGAGAGTATGTGGGTATGGTGTCAGTTGGCTTGACAGTGTGCATGTGGTATAGTGTCACTGTGTGTCAGCATACATAAAGGTATAGTGCAGGGCTGTGTAGAAACATATAATTTGATGGCAGATAAGGACCGCTTGGCCCACCCAGTCTGCCCATTTCCCTACCTACTGGATAAGCTGCAGATCCTAGTTAACCAGCAACCTACTTCTTCCTACCCCCACCCCCTAGAATGGCCTTATGACTGTCCCATGCATGCTTGAATTCCACCACTGTTTTTGACTCCACAACCTCCTCCGGAAGGCCGTTCCATGCATCCACAACCCTCTCTGTGAAAAATACTTCTAAATTACCTCTGAGCCACCCCCATCTTCAAATTGTGCCCCTTGTTCTTACACACCTCTTTTGAAAGATGCTACCTCTTGGACTTTGTTGATTCCTTTGTAGTACTTGAAAGTTTCTATCATGTCCCCCCCTCTCCCTCCTTTCCTCTTGGCTATACATATTAAGCTACTTTAGTCTCTCTTCATATGTCTTCCAGTGCAGACTGTGCACCATTTTAGTTGCCCTCCTCTGGACAGCTTCCATCCTGTCTATGTCTTTGTGGAGATTGGGTCTCCAGAACTGCACACAGTACTCCAGATGGGGTCTGACCAGCTGTCTGTACAGAGGGATAATAACCTCCTGTTTTCTACTGGTGATGCCTCTCCCTATGCATCTCAGTATCCCCCCAGCCCTCCTTGCTGCCCTCTCACATTGCTTGCCCACCTTTAGGTCATCTGATATGACTACCCCCAGGTCTCTTTCCATTTTTGTTGTTGTTTGCATCTCACCCCCCATTGTGTACTCTTCCCCTGGGTTTTTGTTTCACAGGTGTATTACCTTGCACTTCTTAACATTGAATCTAAGCTGCCGTACATTTGACCATTCCTCTAACCTTGCCAAGACCCTTCTCATCCTTTCCACCCCACCTTGTGCATCAACTCTGTTGCAGATCTTTGTGTCATCTGCAAAGAGACATACTTTTCCTTCCAGTCCCCTGTTGCTTATAAAGACATTGAAGAGGACCGGTCCTAATACTGAACCCTGCGGTACCCCACTAGTAACCCCCCTTTCTTCAGAGTGGACTCCATTTACTATTACTCTCTGTGTCCTATTCTCCAGCCAGTTCTTACCCAGGCTGTCATCTTGGGACCCACTCCCAGGCTGGCTAACTTGTATATTAATCTTTGTGTGGGACTGTGTCAAATGCCTTGCTAAAGTCTAGGTAGGCCATGTCCACAGCCCTCCCTGATCTACTACTTTGGTCACCCAGTCAAAGAAATCTATCAGATTCAGCTGGCATGACCTTCCGCTGTGAATCCATGCTGCCTTGGGTCCTGTGCCCCTCTGGCCTCTAGATACTCGACAATTCTTTCCTTCAGAAGTGATTCCATCATTTTCCCTATCACTGAGGTTAAACTAACAGGTCTGTAGTTTCCTGCTTCTGCCTTGCTCCCACTTTTGTGAAGGGGAATTGCATCTGCCCTTCTCCAGTCCTTGGGTACCACCCCATCCTCCCATGATTTGTTAAAGAGGGTAGTCAGTGGTGTCACTAGTTCTACCCTTAGTTCTTTTAGAATTCTGGGATGAATCCCATCAGGCCCCATTGCTTTGTCCACCTTCAGTTTTAAGAGTTCTTTCAGAACCCTTTCTTCTGTAATTGGGCTGGTATCAACTTCTGTATCCAGAGTGTTTCTGTGTAGCAGCATGCATGGAGTATGGTTCTGGGTGAAGTGACAGCATGCATTGGGGTATGGGGTTGTGAGGTGTGTCAATGTGCTTGGGAGTTTGGTAATGCTGTATATGTCATAGTGCACTGGGGTATGATGTTGGCTAGTGTATCAGACTGCACAGTGGTATGGTGCTATGTGGTGTGACAGCCTGTATGGTGCATACAATCGAGTGGAGTGACAGTGTACATGGGGCTGTGGGTTTGTGTTGTCCCTCAGTGTGCATAGCGGTATGGTGTTGCAGTGTATGTCACATTGCATGAAGGTATTATGTTGGTTTGTGTGTAAGAGTGCATGGTGGTATGAACCTACATGGCGTGACAGCACGCATTGTCAGAATGCATGAGTATGGTGTCGGTTGATGTGACATAGTGCATGGGGGTATTGGGTCTTTGGGTGTGTCAGCATGCTTGACTAGTATCATGTTTGTTTGTGTGGCAATGTGCATGGAGTGTGATGTCAGGTGCTGCATCAGATTGCATAGTGGTGTGGGGTTGTGAGATGTGTCAAAATGCACGGCATTATGTTGTGGGATGTTGTGACAGCATGCATGAGGTATGTTGTTGGGTGGTGTGACAGCATGCATGGGGTATGGAGTTGAGTGGTGTGGCAGCGTGAATATGGGTATGGGGTTGTGAGGTGCATCAGCATGCATGGAGGTATAATGTTGGTTTGTGTTAGTGTTCATGGTGGTATATGGTCAGATGGTGTGACAGTGTGTATGGTGTAGAGTGGTGTGACAGAGTGCATAGGGGTATGGTGTCGGATTATGTGTTAGAGTGCAAAGGGCTATTATGTTGAGTGGTGTGATAGTGCACATGCAGTATTCTGTTAGTTGGTATGCCAGCGTGCATAGGGGTATGGGGTCATGAGGAGTATCAGCATGCATGATGGAATGATGCTTATTGCTCTGACTGCGTGCATGATGAATGGTTTTGGGTGTGTGTCAGATTGCATGTGGTTATGGTGTCATGATGTGCATCAGAGGATGTGTGTTTATGGTGTTGGTTGGTGCAACAGCGTGCATGCAATATGGTGTTTTTCTGTGTGTCAGAGTGCATGGGTGTATGGTGTCAGCTAGTGTGACAGCATGAATGGGGTATAGTGGTGGGTTGTGTGCCAGCAGTCATAGGGTACGGTGTCAGGTGTTGTGACAGTGCATAGTGGAATGGGGTGGAGAGGTATGTCATCTTGCATGGCAGTATGATGTTGGTTTGTGAGACAGCATGCATGGTGGTATAGGTTTGGATGCTTGGTCACACTGCATGGGCTGTGGGGCTGTGAGGTGTGTCAGCGTGCATGGGAGTATGTTGTTGGGTGGTGTACCAGCATGCATGGGGTATGGGGTAATTAGGTGCATCAATGTATATTACTGTGTAGTGTCACTGTGAATGTCATAGTGCATGGGGGTATGATTTTGGTTTGTGTGCCAGAGTGCATGGTGGTATGGTGTTGGGTGGTGTGGCAGCACTTATTGTGTCGAGTGATGTGACAGAGTGCATGGGAGTATGGTGTTAGTTTGTGTGTCAGAGTGCATGATGATATGATATTCAGTGGTGTGACAGCATGCATGCCGTATGTGGTCAGGTGTGACAGCATGCATGGGATATGGTTCACTGTGAGATGTGTTGGAAGTGGTGCTGCTCAAATATAACCCAATATATGGGAATTGAAGTGCCACTGCCAATACACCAGAGGGTAAGGTGCTATAGTGTTGCTGCCATCACACCCGAGGGGGAAGTGATGCTGCTACATTCACCCATGGTAAGTGGTGGGAGTGGTGTTACTGACATCAAACCCAGTATGTGGGAATTGTAGTGCTGCTGCCAATACACTAGAGGGGGAGGTGCTATAGTGTTGCTGCCATCACACTCGATGGGGGAAGGGGGGCTGTGATGATGCTACCTTCATCCATGAGAGGTGCTGGGGATTGCAATGCATGTGCCAATACACCAGAGGGGAAGGTGCTGTAGTGCTGCTGCCATCACACCTGGGGGGGCTGTAAAGCTGCTACCTTCAGCCTGAGAGGTGGGGGAAGTGGTGTTGCTGCCATCAAACCCAATATGTGGGGATTGCAATGCTCCTGCCAATACACCAGAGGGCAGATACTGTAGTGCTGCCACCATCACATCCAATGGGGGTGGAAGGGGAGCTGTGATGATGCCACCTTCACCCATGAGAGGAGTTAGGGATTGCAATGCATGTGCCAATACATCTGAGGGAAGGTGCTGTGGTTGCTGCCATCACGCCCGGGGGGGGTTGTAACTCTAACTCTCCTACCTTCAACCTGAGAGGTGGGAGAAGTGGGGCTGCTGCCATCAAACCCAATATGTGGGGATTACAGTGCTGCTGCTAATACACCAGGAGGCAGATGCTGTAGTGCTGCTGCAATCACACATGGAGGGGGGGCTATGAAGCTGCTACCTCCACCCCTGAGAGGTGGGGAGAGCTGTGCTGCTGCCATCAAACCAAATATGTGTGGATTGCTGCTCTGCTAATACACCATTGGGGTGGATGCTGTAGTGCTGCTGCCATCACATCCTAGGGGGGAATGTGATACTGCTACCTTTACCCATGATAGGTGCTGGGAGTGGTGCTGCTGCCATCAAACCCAATATGTGGGCCCATCAAGAAAGCTGACACAGGGGCTTACCAAGGCAATGATCCAAGGAAATGTGGTTTCACTGGGGGTCTTGCCAGGTATGACCTAAATTCGTTGATTAAGTAACCAAGTAAGTGGATAAGGGGAAGCACTTGGATTTCAGAAAGACCATCGATGCTGTTCCACACTAAAGGCTTGTGAGCAAACTGAATCCTAGCAGTAGGCCTTAAAATAATAAGATTGGTAGGGATCTTGCTAGGCAATAGGAATCAGAGGGTGATGGTAAATGGCGTCCACACGGGAGAAAGTAAAGTGACCAGTGGGGTGCCAAAAGGGTCAGTACTAGGCTCAGTCCTCTTCAATGCCCTAATTACCTACATTGCAGAAGGACTGAAAGGGAAGGAATGCCTGTCCGTAGATAACACAAAAATCTACAACAGGGTTAACACATGGGGAGGGGGTAAAGAACGATGGATCATGTATAAAAGCTGAAAGAATGGTCACGAGCTTGGCAGCTGGGCTTCAAAGCAATAAAGTGCAAAATGATGCACTTGGGGCTCAGAAACCCGATACAACATTCCAAATAGGGAGGCAAAGTAGTAGCAGTCACAAAATAAGACCATGACCTGGTGATAATCATTACTGATGACCTAAAGACAGCTAAACAGTGTGACAAGGCAGTGGGAAAGTCTAGCGGGATGCTTGGATGCATAGGTATGGGAAATACCAGTGGAAAGAGGGAGGTGACAGTACCCATATTTAGATTATTGGTGGTGAGACCCCACTTCGAGTTCTGTGTACAGTTCTGGAGATCCCGACTCCAAAAGGACATTGACAGGGTGGAAATGGTACAGAGGAGGGCAACCAAAATGGTGAAGGGCCTGCACCAGAAGCCCTATGAAGAAAGCCTTAGGTAGCCAAATATGTACTTCTTAGAAGGAAGGAGGGAAAGTGGGGGATATGATTGAAAGGGTCAACTACCATACTGTTATGAACAAGGTACAGGGAGAGAGCATCTTCAGTGTGGAAAAGCTGGCAGTTTGCCTCCGGAGCCCAAATTTTAAATAACTGTGTGCACATACTCCCTGGAAGAGAGGAGGAAGGGGTTTTATTATGGAGAACTTTAAATATCCCATGGGGGTGTATCAGGTACATGAAGGGAGAATTTTTATAAAAAGGAGTACAGGTACTTCATGGCATGTAACGACACTGGAGGGAAATGTTAAGGAGGGATATGGGTGTAACCCCCCCCCACAAATGGAGGTTCCAAAAGGTATTTCTTGGGCTTTCCTAAGTACCTACTGCCAAGCCGGTGTTCTGTGTCCTAGTGATTTAAAAGTGTTTGCATGTGAGTGCCTGTTAACCTCCATGCCTGTGTCTTTAAGAGTTGCTTATTTTGTGGTATATAATTAATTTGGGTAGGGGCCAAGTAGTGCCAGGCTCGAGTCCCGCCTGGGCTGCAGTGTTATCGCTCCATTCTGCAATCACTATTTGCGCAGAGGGAGTCCCGGTAGAACTGTGACTGTTTACGGTTTATCTGTTTTGATAATAATAGTATTGTAGTTTGTCTAACCTGCCTTCCTTTGCAACCTGGACAATTCAGTATTGCACCACCATCTTGGTTCTGGACTGCATATTGGGACCAATCAGTACCTTTGGGGACCTAAGGTGTCTGTCACCAGGGGTCTTGTGGGAATGAATTTCTGTAGGAATTGTAGTTTTTGCACTTTGTCACCTAAATGAACCTGGAGGAGCTCTAACTGTGACAGACAGATGGATCAGCCAACTGAACCTTTTGGATTTCTAAGGAAGTTCCAGTGCTGCCTGCAGCAGAAGTCAGTCTGGAGAGTGAACAGCTCGAGTGATTCGAGCAGGGCTCCTGTGTCGTTATCGTGGGAGATAGGTGAAAAGGCTGAGTTTGGCCTGTTTGCCTACTGTTCCTTGACAGGGAGCATTTGAAGAAACTGGATTATATTCGAAACTGAGTGTGACAAAGCCACTGAATTGTGACCAGACTTGAACCTGAAGAAGACTGAAGATTTGCTGTATGCGATCGGACTGTCAGGACATTCATTCAACACAGAACTCCCAGTTTTGCTCAGAGACACTGATATTGCTGCCGGACTGCTATCCACTTTGTGGTATGGTGATTGATTTACTATAAATATGCTGTATGCTGTTAGTGGGTCGCAATTTGGTTCCTCACTATTTAATTGTACCACGCTTGCTGGAAGCTGCATCCAGCCTTCTCAGACTGATAGCCAAACTGTTCTACCTGGCCTGGGCCTTGCCACACTGGCCCAGTCAGCTACTTCGGGCACAGAGAATACCATTTACAAGAGACTCACCCGGGGATCAGACTCCTGCTCAACATCTCAAACAGGAATGACTCCTCAGTGAATCGTGTGGGCCCTGCTTCTCCTGGCATACCAGTTGTCATCCTGCAGCTCCATTTCTTCTCTACTGTGTCTCGTATGGGTAGCGTGAATAACAATCAGGGTAGCTCCCTGCAACATCAGCTAAATCACAAGTGTTGTCATCTGATTGCATTGCTGCTTTTTTTTTTCCCTTTCACGAACTGAGCCTCCTGGCTCCAGATTACAAATCGTGTGTGGTTGTGCATGCCTTTTCTTTTCATCACAGGGCCCCGACCAGCTGCAACGCCAGCCTACCCCGGGCAACATTCCAGGCTAGCCCACCTTACTTCCAGCTGGGTACCCAGAGCATGTGACTGTGCACGGACTAAAAGTGCATGTATAATTGCCTGACCAGATCAGTTTTAGAATCAGTCCACCTGATTATGCCCATTCAGAGGAGGGCAACCTAAGTGGTGCAGGGTCTGCACCAGAAGACATACGAAGAAAGACTAAAGGAGCTTAATATGTATAGCCTTGAGGAAAGGAGGGAGAGAGGGGACATGATAGAAACTTTCAAGTACCTCAAGGGAATCAACAAAGTCCAAGAGGGTGGCATCTTTCAGAAAAGAGTGCGTAAGAACAAAGGGGCACAATTTGAAGACAGAGGGGGACAGCTCAGAGGTAATGTGGAGGAAGTATTATTTCACAGAGAGGGTTGTGATGATGGAACAGCCTCCTGAGGAGGTAGTGGAGTCAAGAACAGTGGGGGAATTCAAGAATGCATGGGAACGACATAAGGCAGTCCTAGTGGGGGGTAGGAGGAAGTAAGCTGTTGGTTAATTAGGATCTGCAACTTATCTGTTAGGTAGGAAACTGGGCAGACTAGGTGGGCCAAGCGGTCCTTATCTGCCGTCAAATTCTATGTTTCTATGTTTCTATCCATTGTTCAATTCCCTTGAATAAATCAGATCTAACTATTTTTGCATTTAATCTGACTGTGGTTCCAGTTTGTACCAAAAGCATGTACTGTTCTTATTTGCTGTGCCTAACCTTGTTTTACAGGGGGTCTCCAGGGTCGAACTGGTGGAACCAGCCCTGGTGGTAAGTGCAAACAGTGTGTGGATTTGTATGCTGAATAGGGGCTACTGTGAAAGTGTTTGTTGCATATTGTCTTGGCCACTAGAGGGAAAAGAGTGGGAGTTACAGTGTCCCAGACGGCTGTACCCAGGTTAGCCTTGCTACTAACAACTATGTCCTCTGGGTGGAGGCACCCGTTTCAGTACCCAGGCCCCTTAACCTGCAACTAGCCAAGCAGGCAGGGGTAGCCTTTGGGATAAGTCCCTTAGGGGGTTACATGAGGAAGCATTTTCTTCATTGAGAGGGTGGTGGATGTATGGAACAATCTTCCAGCAGGTGTGATTGAAATAAAAATAGTGGTTGCTAAAAGCATGCAATGAGACAGGCATAAAGGAGAACTGCTATCAAAGAGTCTGTGTGTGTGTGTGGGGGCTGAAACCAGGTAGGGTGATAAGGAGACCAAATAAGCACATAGAAAGAAAGGCAGACTGAGCATTCTTTTTCATGCAAGAAATTATATGTTTCTATGGATCATTTGAGTATGCCTGTTCTCAGCTGAGAACCGACACAATAATGTGACACCAGCAAATGCACCATTTTACTCAGATGCCCCAGGAGAGAAAACTGTAAGGAAAACAACTTGCTAGGTAGGATGATGCATGACCCTTCACAGGCTTGGCACCACTTCTGAGAAGGCCAGGCTTGATCCTGTTTTGGGAAACTTTCTAGTCCCTCCAACCCTGGTGGTATCTGGAGGTTAATTCTAGAGATGATAGGTGACTAAGCTGGGGAGGGCCCATCCAGAAGAGGGCATCAAGAGAGTAGGAGCAGCCACACAATAAAAATTATTGGTATACAAGTGCAATAGCATATTATTGTATGAGTAGCATTTCAACACACGTGAGCTTTTGGCTACTCATTTAGTTACTACCAAATATTGAAACCAAGCCTCAGCCTAGTGTGTCTTTTTCAGGCCAGAAAAGATTTGTGTTTTACTTAAGAAGTTTGAACTTAGACATGCTGTCTGTAAGGGCTCAGTATTCCTTTTTGCACACATTTTGTAATCTTTTCTTTAATTGCTATGTGGTAACCCTGCTCTCCAAAATTCAGCAGGCTAAGAATGTTATGCTAACATTGTTTCAATATGAGGCTAGCTGGCATATGCTTCTAATTGCCAGTGTGAACTTCTTTAACTCTTTCTCATCATCTGATCTGAGGTGTTACTCTTCATGTACTGTTGAGCTGAACAAATTTCTGCTAGGAACTTTTTAAATCAGTGTTATACTTTTGTGTTCTCAGATAAAGCTAACAGACTTACTGATTTCAATTTATCAAAAGATGCATATACAACTAACTCCTAAGTAGTAAATAATCATGAGTGGTGCAGCATTTTTATGCACAGTTATGTGATCCAAATTTGATTATGCATACAAATGAAACATGAAAGAAAACACTGACATAATCAAATCTTTCTGTAACATTCCAACTGTCTGCCAAACAGTACAACTTAACACTTCCAATAAATTTGTGTGACCCCCACGTCACCATGTCTGGGTTCATATCACTACCTGGTGACTGTACAGGGACCACCTAGATGAGGGTGTAGATTTCATTCTTTCTCTGTGGTAGAGCGTTAGCCCAGATGAAATAAGAAATGGTGAAGTGGCTCCGGCCAGAGAAAATAAGTGGGTCAGATATTGTGTGCAGTAACACCTCCTTGGATGCAATATCTACCCACCTTCCTATACTGGACTGGACCACCTCCTAAGGACCAATAAGACAGTTGTCACCTTCACTGATAAACACTCCAATCAGGTTATGCAAATGTGGCATCCACACAAAAGTATAAATTCAACAAATTAACAGAAAGGGAGTACTGTTAACTGTTGTACCCTGGCAAAGAAGGGGAGGCGAAGCTGATGATGGTTGTACTCTGGCTGGGAGGGGGCTGGTAACTGTTGAACCTGGTCTAGGGTGGAGGGCAGCTGACTGCTGTAGACGGGGAGGGAAGTCAGGTGAGTACTGTACCCAGGGCAGGTAGGGAGAGCTGGTGACTGTGTAGTGCCACAGAGTCCTGGTGCCATCCAGATAGGGGCAGCCAGGTGCTTTGGGGCTGGGGTGACAGGAAGGTGCCCCAGGGTCTAGGAGGGTCCCTAGCCAGGTATCCCCACCCCCCAAACAACGTGAAGCCCCAGAAGGGATCAGTTTTAAAAATAAAGAATTTTTCCCCTACTCATTTTCCCTGCCTGCAGTCCCCCCCCCCAGTTACCTCATGCCGGGTGCCTGCTCTCGTGGGCCCGGTCATGAGGGAGTGCAGGCAGGGATGGGCTCATGAGGATTCTGATACAGAATCCTCAGCTCTTTTTGAATGGTAAGAGCTGTTCAGTGTTTGGCCTGTAGAGCAGGAGCAAAAGAGGCAGCAGCAAGTGTGAGAGGGAGCGTTAGTCCGGCCAGGGCCAGTTAAAATGGATGGGGACTTACATGACTGTTGTATCTGGTCTGAGGATGGAAGGCAGATGACTTCTGAACTCATGCCAGAGAGGAAGGACTGGTGACTGTTGAACCTGGGCTGTGGGTGAGTTGCTGGTGACTCTTGTACACAGGCCGGGGAGGGAAGGAGGGTAATAAACAGCTGTACTTGGGCCTAGAATGGAATGGCTGGTGACGTTTGTAACCGAGTCGGGGGCTGGTGACTGCTATACTGGACTAGGAAGGAAGGACTGGTGATGGTTGTACCTGGGTCGGGGGGGGCTGGTGAATGTTTTACCAGATCAGGGGAGGTTGGGCAGGTGACTATTACTCAGGCCTGGGAGTGGGGTGACAGACATCTTTGGCACCAGGGTCAAGAGTGGACCATCTAGGGTGGTCCAAAGAGGGCTTCCGGCATAGCAGTTTGCCCCATCTCAGACATCCTTGGTGCCGGGGTCAAGAGTGGACCATCTAGTGTGGTCAGAAGAGGGCCTTCTGCCATAGCAGCTTGCCCCGTCACAGACATCATTGTTGCCAGAGTCAATAGACCGGATTCCCATAGTGATCATGGTGAGCTAGCTTGTTTAGCTGACACTTCTGTGTATTTACAGATCTTACTTCAATGGGGAACTCTTGCAGCAGGCTATAACCATTAGGACTAATGCCGCAGGCCTCAGGACCCACTGGAAAAAATGTAACTAGCAATACCCAGTGGGAACCGTCCCCTGATGTCGGCTCCGCCCTGATGATTTTCACGCTATAAAAGTGGAGGACCCGACTCCACCTCAGTTCTTTTCCCGCCACAGACCCACTCTCGTTGGGAAAGCCTTATTGCGTGCTACTTTAGTTCCAGTAAATTTTGTCTGATTTTTTCCATTTTTTTTCTTCTCTTTTGAACTGTTTTATGCCTTTTCTCCTTTCTTCTGATCTCCTTTCCGGCGCATGTCTTCACCGTCTTCGGTCTCCTCCTCCGGTCCCAAGAAGATGAAGCAAGCCTGTGGCTGCCAAATTCCATCCAAGAACAACCACCAGAAGTGCGTCTTCTATCTGGGGCCTGATGATGACAGTGCTGCCTGCAAGATCTGCAGAGGCTTCACCAGTAGGACTCACATCAGACGCCTGAAGGCCCTGAAGGCCCACCTATTGGAACAGAAGATGGACATCCTGCAAACCTCTGGGTTAGAGGCCTATAAACAACCCCCAATTGGACTGTAGTGCAGTTGTATCCAAATGACTTCTAACCTACTTCTTCCCCCTCATCCCTGATGCATCCAATCCATTACCTTTTGTAAATGGCTACTCCCCCCTCCCCCTTACCTTTTCCTCTGTACCTCCTGAATAATTTAAATCCTGGGATGGCCACTTTCCAGTCATGGTTTTGGGTTGAGTACATCTTAGTGATGGCTGATATGTCCACCTCTCCTTTTGCCAGCAGTGCCTGTAGCTTTGCCATCTTATTCCCCAGGCTCCTAGCATTTAGTGATACCACCCTCCACCCTGACTCTCTCCCAGCTGCCCCCTCTTACTCTCCCCTCCCCTATCCTAGACAATGTAGGCCCTGTCATTGCTATTGGGGGAGGTCCTCTGGACTTCATCTCCTGATTCACTCCACCTCCCCAGCCTCCCCCCAACAGCAAGTTTAAATTATACTTTTTGGAGATAAATTCCCTCAGTCTCTGCTTTAACACCCCTGAACCCTCCTTACTTAGCTGTAGCCTGTCCCCTGCGTATAGATCTGGATTCTTCTATGTGTTGCCCCACTCTCCCACCCAGCCATACCCCATGGACTTACACCATTCTCTCAGCTACTTGTTGAAGTCCATGAGTCTGCTTTTTCTGCCCATACTTGCCCTTGGCACTGGCAGAACTTCTGAGAATGCCACTGTGCTTCCCTTCTCTCTGTATAGCTTCCACACTTCTCTGAAGCTATCCTGAATGTCCTCTATCTGCTTTCCTTCCAGATCATTTGTTCCCAGGAGAACAATGATGTGTGGTTCCCCTTACCTTCTGTCCACACCTGCCAATGTGGTGCTGCACACTACCTGCTGTCATGCCAGGCATGCACTCTACCCAGATGCTGCTCTTCCTAGCATCTGTATCTATAACAAACAGCTAAACATCACACCTATTCAACATTTCACAAGTATTTATGCATGTAAATAAGCAGGTGTGTGTTTTGTTACTGTAACATTGAGTAGAAAGTGGTCGCCATCTTGTTTTAGGTCATGTGACCTAAAGCATCATGTAATTTGCCTATTCTATGGCTTGTTGTACACTTTAACAACCCGGACAAGTATTTCTGTCTATTTCCTGCCATTACTTCATGAATTTAGTGAGATATAGCACATACTACCATAGGTGGTACACCCTAGGCCTGAATTGGTCACAGCCGTGGTAGTGAATTATGGTACCCTATTTGACATAAACTGGGGGGTGCAGTGTAATGTTCCAGATCAGAAATCACATCCAGGCACCTATATCTATTACAGACATTGACACTTCACACCTTCTTACCATTTTACATGTATTTATCCATGTAAATAAGCAAAAGGTGTGCTTTGTTACTATAAGTGACTATAAAGTGGCCGTCATCTTGTTGTGGGTCAGTGACCCAAGGCATCAAGTCATTTGCAGATTCTGTGGCTTATTTTACTTCTTGACTAACCTAACAAGTATTGCTGCCTATTTACTGCCATTACTTCATTGCTTTAGTGACATATAGCACATAGTGCCATAGGTGGTACACCCCAGGCCTGAATTAGTCACAGCCCTGGTAGTGAGGTATGGTCCCCTATTTGAGATAAACTGGGGGTGAAGTGTAATGTTCCAGATCAGAAATCACATCCAGGCACCTATATCTATAACAAACATTGAAACATCACACCTGTTCAACATTTCACTAGTATTTATCGATGTAAAGAAGCAAAAGGTGTGTTTTGTCACTGTAAATGACTATAAAGTGGCCACCATTTTATGTTGGGTCATGTGACCTGAGGCATCAAGTCATTTGCATATTATATGGCTTATTTTACTCTTCAACTACCCTGACAAGTATTTCTGCCTATCTACTGATTTTACTTCATTGATTTAGTGACATATAGTACATAGTGCCATAGGTGGTACACCCCAGGCCTGAATTGGTCACAGCCCTGGTAGTGAGGTATGGTACCCTATTTAAGATAAACTGGAGGTGAAGTGTAACATTCCGGATCAGAAATTATATCCAGGCACCTTTATCTATAACAAATAGCAAAACATCACACCTATTAAATATCTCACGTGTATTTATCCATGTAAATAAGCAAATGGTGTGTTTTGTTACTGTAAATGACAAGAAAGTGGCTGCCATCTTGTTTTGGGTCATGTGACCCAAGGCATCAAGTCGTTGGCCCATTCTATGTCTTGTTCTACTCCTCAACTACCCTGGCAAGTAGTTCTGCCTATTTCCTGCCATTACTTCATTGATTTTGTGACATATAGCACATAGTGCCATAGGTGGTACACCCCAGACCTGAATTGGTCACAGCCCTTTTAGTGAGGCATGGTACCATATTTCAGATAAAATGGGGGGTAATGTAATATTCCACATCAGAAATTGTATCTAGGTACCTGTATCTATAACAAATAACTGAACCTCACACCTATTCAATATTTCACATGTATTTATACATGTAAATAAGCAAAGTGTGTTTTTTGTTACTGAAAGTGACTAAAAAGTGGCTGGCATCTTGTTTTTGGTCATGTGACCCAAGGCATGAAGTCATTTGACCATTCTATGGCTTATTTTACTTCTCCACTGCCCTGACAAGTATTTCTGGCTATGTCCTGCCATTACTTCATTGATTTAGTAGCATATAGCACATAGTGCCATAGGTGGCACACCCCAGGCCTGAACTGGTCACAGCCCTGGTAGTGAGGTAAGGTACACTATTTGTGATAAACTGGGGGTGCAGTGTAATATTTCAGATCAGAAATTATATCCAGGCACCTGTATCTATAAGAAACAGCTTAACATCATACCTATTCAACATTTCACTTGTATTTATCCAAGTAAATAAGCAAACAGTGTGTTTTGTTACTGTAAATGACTATAAAGTGGCCACCATCTTGTTTTTGGTCATGTGACCTGAGGCATCAAGTCATTTGCCCATTCTGTAACTTATTTTACTCCTCAACTACCCAGACAAGAATTTCTGCCTATTTACTGCCATTGCTTCATTGATTTAGTGACATATAGCACATAGTGCCATAAGTGGTACACCCCAGGCCTGAATTGGTCACAGCCCTGTTAGTGAGGTATAGTACCCTAGTTGAGATAAAATGGGGGGTGCAGTGTAATATTCCAGGTTAGTAATTATATCCAGGCACCTGTATTTATAACAAATAGCTGAACATCACACCTATTCAATATTTCACATGTATTTATCCATGTAAATATGCAAAAGGCGTGTTTTGTTACTGTAAATGACAAGAATGTGGCACTATCTTGTTTTGGGTCATGTGACCCTAGGCATCAAGTCATTGGCCCATTCTATGTTATTTTCTACTTCTCAACTACCCTGACAAATATTTCTGCCTATTTTCTGCCATTACTTCATTGATTTAGTGACATATAGCACATTGTGCCATAGGTAGAACACCCCAGGGCTGAATTGGTCACAGCCCTGTTAGTGAGGTATGGTATGCTATTTGAGACTAAGTGGGGGTACAGTGTAATATTCCAGATCAGAAATTATATCCAGGCACATGTATTTATAACAAACAGCTAAACATCACAATTATTTAACATTTTACTTGTATTTATCCATGTAAATAAGCAAATAGTGTGTTTTTTACTGTAAATGACTAAAAAGTGGCCACCAGCTTGTTTTGGGTCATGTGACCTGAGGCTTCAAGTCATTTACCCATTCTGTGGTTTACTTTACCTCAACTATCCTGACAAGTATTTCTGCCTATTTACTGCCATGACTTCATTGATTTAGTGACATAGCACATAGTGCCATAGGTGGTACACCCAGGCCTGAATTGGTCACAGCCCTGGTAGTGAGATAAGGTACCCTAGTTGAGATAAAATGGGGTGCAGTGTAATATTCCAGGTCAGTAATTATATCCAGGCACCTGTATCTATAATAAATAGCTGAACATCACACTTATTCAATATTTCACATGTATTTATCCATGTAAATAAGCAAAAGTGTGTTTTGTCACTGTAAATGACAGGAATGTGGCAGCAACTTGTTTTGGGTCATGTGACCCTAGGCATCAAGTCATTGGCCCATTCTATGTCTTGTTCTACTTCTCAACTACCCTGACAAATATTTCTGCCTATTTCCTGCCATTACTTCATTGATTTAGTGACATATAGCACATAATGCCATAGGTGGAACACCCCAGGGCTGAACTGGTCACAGCCCTGTTAGTGAGGTATGGTATGCTATTTGAGACAAAGTGGGGGTACAGTGTAATATTCCAGATCAGAAATTATATCCAGGCACATGTATTTATAACAAACAGCTAAACATCACAACTATTTAACATTGTACTTGTATTTATCCATGTAAATAAGCAAACAGTGTGTTTTGTTACTGTAAATGACTATAAAGTGGCCACCATCTTGTTTTTGGTCATGTGACCTGAGGCATCAAGTCATTTGCCCATTCTGTAACTTATTTTACTCCTCAACTACCCAGACAAGAATTTCTGCCTATTTACTGCCATTGCTTCATTGATTTAGTGACATATAGCACATAGTGCCATAAG
Source organism: Neoceratodus forsteri (assembly GCA_016271365.2). Classification (NCBI taxonomy): domain Eukaryota; kingdom Metazoa; phylum Chordata; order Ceratodontiformes; family Ceratodontidae; genus Neoceratodus; species Neoceratodus forsteri. The sequence goes on along the minus strand of CM028132.1, from coordinate 1,059,028,462 downwards.
TGGTACACCCCAGGCCTGAATTGGTCACAGCCCTGTTAGTGAGGTATAGTACCCTAGTTGAGATAAAATGGGGGTGCAGTGTAATATTCCAGGTTAGTAATTATATCCAGGCACCTGTATTTATAACAAATAGCTAAACATCACACCTATTCAATATTTCACATGTATTTATCCATGTAAATATGCAAAAGGCGTGTTTTGTTACTGTAAATGACAAGAATGTGGCCGCTATCTTGTTTTGGGTCATGTGACCCTAGGCATCAAGTCATTGGCCCATTCTATGTTATTTTCTACTTCCTCAACTACCCTGACAAATATTTCTACCTATTTTCTGCCATTACTTCGTTGATTTAGTGACATATAGCACATTGTGCCATAGGTAGAACACCCCAGGGCTGAATTGGTCACAGCCCTGTTAATGAGGTATGGTATGCTATTTGAGACAAAGTGGGGGTACAGTGTAATATTCCAGATCAGAAATTATATCCAGGCACATGTATTTATAACAAACAGCTAAACATCACAACTATTTAACATTTTACTTGTATTTATCCATGTAAATAAGCAAATAGTGTGTTTTTTTACTGTAAATGACTAAAAAGTGGCCACCAGCTTGTTTTGGGTCATGTGACCTGAGGCTTCAAGTCATTTACCCATTCTGTGGTTTACTTTACTCCTCAACTATCCTGACAAGTATTTCTGCCTATTTACTGCCATGACTTCATTGATTTAGTGACATATAGCACATAGTGCCATAGGTGGTACACTCCAGGCCTGAATTGGTCACAGCACTGGTAGTGAGATAAGGAAACCCTAGTTGAGATAAAATGGGGGTGCAGTGTAATATTCCAGGTCAGTAATTATATCCAGGCACCTGTATCTATAACAAATAGCTGAACATCACACTTATTCAATATTTCACATGTATTTCTCCATGTAAATAAGCAAAAGGTGTGTTTTGTCACTGTAAATGACAGGAATGTGGCCATCATCTTGTTTTGGGTCATGTGACCCTAGGCGTCAAGTCATTGGCCCATTCTATGTCTTGTTCTACTTCTCAACTACCCTGACAAATATTTCTGCCTATTTCCTGCCATTACTTCATTGATTTAGTGACATATAGCACATAATGCCATAGGTGGAACACCCCAGGGCTGAACTGGTCACAGCCCTGTTAGTGAGGTATGGTATGCTATTTGAGACAAAGTGGGGGTACAGTGTAATATTCCAGATCAGAAATTATATCCAGGCACATGTATTTATAACAAACAGCTAAACATCACAACTATTTAACATTTTACTTGTATTTATCCATGTAAATAAGCAAATAGTGTGTTTTTTACTGTAAATGACTAAAAAGTGGCCACCAGCTTGTTTTGGGTCATGTGACCTGAGGCTTCAAGTCATTTACCCATTCTGTGGTTTACTTTACTCCTCAACTATCCTGACAAGTATTTCTGCCTATTTACTGCCATGACTTCATTGATTTAGTGACATATAGCACATAGTGCCATAGGTGGTACACTGCAGGCCTGAATTGGTCACAGCCCTGGTAGCGAGATAAGGTACCCTAGTTGAGATAAAATGGGGGTAGAGTGTAATATTCCAGGTCAGTAATTATATCCAGGCACCTGTATCTATAACAAATAGCTGAACATCACACTTATTCAATATTTCACATGTATTTATCCATGTAAATAAGCAAAAGGTGTGTTTTGTCACTGTAAATGACAGGAATGTGGCCATCATCTTGTTTTGGGTCATGTGACCCTAGGCGTCAATTCATTGGCCCATTCTATGTCTTGTTCTACTTCTCAACTACCCTGACAAATATTTCTGCCTATTTCCTGCCATTACTTCATTGATTTAGTGACATATAGCACATAATGCCATAGGTGGAACACCCCAGGGCTGAACTGGTCACAGCCCTGTTAGTGAGGTATGGTATGCTATTTGAGACAAAGTGGGGGTACAGTGTAATATTCCAGATCAGAAATTATATCCAGGCACATGTATTTATAACAAACAGCTAAACATCACAACTATTTAACATTTTACTTGTATTTATCCATGTAAATAAGCAAACAGTGTGTTTTGTTACTGTAAATGACTATAAAGTGGCCACCATCTTGTTTTTGGTCATGTGACCTGAGGCATCAAGTCATTTGCCCATTCTGTAACTTATTTTACTCCTCAACTACCCAGACAAGTATTTCTGCCTATTTACTGCCATTGCTTCATTGATTTAGTGACATATAGCACATAGTGCCATAAGTGGTTCACCCCAGGCCTGAATTGGTCACAGCCCTGTTAGTGAGGTATAGTACCCTAGTTGAGATAAAATGGGGGTGCAGTGTAATATTCCAGGTTAGTAATTATATCCAGGCACCTGTATTTATAACAAATAGCTAAACATCACACCTATTCAATATTTCACATGCATTTATCCATGTAAATATGCAAAGGGTTTTGTTACTGTAAATGACAAGAATGTGGTCGTATCTTGTTTTGGGTCATGTGACCCTAGGCATCAAGTCATTGGCCCATTCTATGTTATTTTCTACTTCTCAACTACCCTGACAAATATTTCTGCCTATTTTCTGCCATTACTTCGTTGATTTAGTGACATATAGCACATTGTGCCATAGGTAGAACACCCCAGGGCTGAATTGATCACAGCCCTGTTAGTGAGGTATGGTATGCTATTTGAGACAAAGTGGGGGTACAGTGTAATATTACAGATCAGAAATTATATCCAGGCACATGTATTTATAACAAACAGCTAAACATCACAACTATTTAACATTTTACTTGTATTTATCCATGTAAATAAGCAAATAGTGTGTTTTTTACTGTAAATGACTAAAAAGTGGCCACCAGCTTGTTTTGGGTCATGTGACCTGAGGCTTCAAGTCATTTACCCATTCTGTGGTTTACTTTACTCCTCAACTATCCTGACAAGTATTTCTGCCTATTTACTGCCATGACTTCATTGATTTAGTGACATATAGCACATAGTGCCATACGTGGTACACTCCAGGCCTGAATTGGTCACAGCCCTGGTAGTGAGATAAGGTACCCTAGTTGAGATAAAATGGGGGTGCAGTGTAATATTCCAGGTCAGTAATTATATCCAGGCACCTGTATCTATAACAAATAGCTGAACATCACACTTATTCAATATTTCACATGTATTTATCCATGTAAATAAGCAAAAGTGTGTTTTGTCACTGTAAATGACAGGAATGTGGCCATCATCTTGTTTTGGGTCATGTGACCCTAGGCATCAAGTCATTGGCCCATTCTATGTCTTGTTCTACTTCTCAACTACCCTGACAAATATTTCTGCCTATTTCCTGCCATTACTTCATTGATTTAGTGACATATAGCACATAATGCCATAGGTGGAACACCGCAGGGCTGAACTGGTCACAGCCCTGTTAGTGAGGTATGGTATGCTATTTGAGACAAAGTGGGGGTACAGTGTAATATTCCAGATCAGAAATTATATCCAGGCACATGTATTTATAACAAACAGCTAAACATCACAAATATTTAACATTTTACTTTTATTTATCCTTGTAAATAAGCAAAGAGTGTGTTTTGTTACTGTAAATGACTATAAAGTGGCCACCATCTTGTTTTTGGTCATGTGACCTGAGGCATCAAGTCATTTGCCCATTCTGTAACTTATTTTACTCCTCAACTACCCAGACAAGAATTTCTGCATATTTACTGCCATTGCTTCATTGATTTAGTGACATATAGCACATAGTGCCATAAGTGGTACACCCCAGGCCTGAATTGGTCACAGCCCTGTTAGTGAGGTATAGTACCCTAGTTGAGATAAAATGGGGGTGCAGTGTAATATTCCAGGTTAGTAATTATATCCAGGCACCTGTATTTATAACAAATAGCTGAACATCACACCTATTCAATATTTCACATGTATTTATCCATGTAAATATGCAAAAGGCGTGTTTTGTTACTGTAAATGACAAGAATGTGGCCACTATCTTGTTTTGGGTCATGTGACCCTAGGCATCAAGTCATTGGCCCATTCTATGTTATTTTCTACTTCTCAACTACCCTGACAAATATTTCTGCCTATTTTCTGCCATTACTTCATTGATTTAGTGACATATAGCACATTGTGCCATAGGTAGAACACCCCAGGGCTGAATTGGTCACAGCCCTGTTAGTGAGGTATGGTATGCTATTTGAGACTAAGTGGGGGTACAGTGTAATATTCCAGATCAGAAATTATATCCAGGCACATGTATTTATAACAAACAGCTAAACATCACAACTATTTAACATTTTACTTGTATTTATCCATGTAAATAAGCAAATAGTGTGTTTTTTACTGTAAATGACTAAAAAGTGGCCACCAGCTTGTTTTGGGTCATGTGACCTGAGGCTTCAAGTCATTTACCCATTCTGTGGTTTACTTTACTCCTCAACTATCCTGACAAGTATTTCTGCCTATTTACTGCCATGACTTCATTGATTTAGTGACATATAGCACATAGTGCCATAGGTGGTACACTCCAGGCCTGAATTGGTCACAGCCCTGGTAGTGAGATAAGGTACCCTAGTTGAGATAAAATGGGGGTGCAGTGTAATATTCCAGGTCAGTAATTATATCCAGGCACCTGTATCTATAACAAATAGCTGAACATCACACTTATTCAATATTTCACATGTATTTATCCATGTAAATAAGCAAAAGGTGTGTTTTGTCACTGTAAATGACAGGAATGTGGCCATCAACTTGTTTTGGGTCATGTGACCATAGGCATCAAGTCATTGGCCCATTCTATGTCTTGTTCTACTTCTCAACTACCCTGACAAATATTTCTGCCTATTTCCTGCCATTACTTCATTGATTTAGTGACATATAGCACATAATGCCATAGGTGGAACACCCCAGGGCTGAACTGGTCATAGCCCTGTTAGTGAGGTATGGTATGCTATTTGAGACAAAGTGGGGGTACAGTGTAATATTCCAGATCAGAAATTATATCCAGGCACATGTATTTATAACAAACAGCTAAACATCACAACTATTTAACATTTTACTTGTATTTATCCATGTAAATAAGCAAACAGTGTGTTTTGTTACTGTAAATGACTATAAAGTGGCCACCATCTTGTTTTTGGTCATGTGACCTGAGGCATCAAGTCATTTGCCCATTCTGTAACTTATTTTACTCCTCAACTACCCAGACAAGAATTTCTGCCTATTTACTGCCATTGCTTCATTGATTTAGTGACATATAGCACATAGTGCCATAAGTGGTACACCCCAGGCCTGAACTGGTCACAGCCCTGTTAGTGAGGTATAGTACCCTAGTTGAGATAAAATGGGGGTGCAGTGTAATATTCCAGGTTAGTAATTATATCCAGGCACCTGTATTTATAACAAATAGCTGAACATCACACCTATTCAATATTTCACATTTATTTATCCATGTAAATGTGCAAAAGGCGTGTTTTGTTTCTGTAAATGACAAGAATGTGGCCGCTATCTTGTTTTGGGTCATGTGACCCTAAGCATCAAGTCATTGGCCCATTCTATGTTATTTTCTACTTCTCAACTACCCTGACAAATATTTCTGCCTATTTTCTGCCATTACTTCGTTGATTTAGTGACATATAGCACATTGTGCATAGGTAGAACAATCCAGGGCTGAATTGGTCACAGCCCTGTTAGTGAGGTATGGTATGCTATTTGAGACAAAGTGGGGGTACAGTGTAATATTCCAGATCAGAAATTATATCCGGGTACATGTATTTATACCAAACAGCTAAACATCACAACTATTTAACATTTTACTTGTATTTATCCATGTAAATAAGCAAATAGTGTGTTTTTTACTGTAAATGACTAAAAAGTGGCCACCAGCTTGTTTTGGGTCATGTGACCTGAGGCTTCAAGTCATTTACCCATACTGTGGTTTACTTTACTCCTCAACTATCCTGACAAGTATTTCTGCCTATTTACTGCCATGACTTCATTGATTTAGTGACATATAGCACATAGTGCCATAGGTGGTACACTCCAGGCCTGAATTGGTCACAGCCCTGGTAGTGAGATAAGGTACCCTAGTTGAGATAAAATGGGGGTGCAGTGTAATATTCCAGGTCAGTAATTATATCCAGGCACCTGTATCTATAACAAATAGCTGAACATCACACTTATTCAATATTTCACATGTATTTATCCATGTAAATAAGCAAAGGTGTGTTTTGTCACTGTAAATGACAGGAATGTGGCCATCATCTTGTTTTGGGTCATGTGACCCTAGGCATCAAGTCATTGGCCCATTCTATGTCTTGTTCTACTTCTCAACTACCCTGACAAATATTTCTGCCTATTTCCTGCCATTACTTCATTGATTTAGTGACATATAGCACATAATGCCATAGGTGGAACACCCCAGGGCTGAACTGGTCACAGCCCTGTTAGTGAGGTATGGTATGCTATTTGAGACAAAGTGGGGGTACAGTGTAATATTCCAGATCAGAAATTATAACCAGGCACCTGTATCTATAACAAACAGCTAAACATCACACCTATTCAACATTTCACTTGTATTTATCCATGTAAATAAGTGAAAGGTGTGTTTTGTCACTGTAAATGACTATAAAATGGCCACCATCTTGTTTTGGGTCATGTGACCCAAGGCATCAAGTCATTTGCACATTCTTTGGCTTATTTTACTCCTCAATAACCCTGACAAGTATGTCTGCCTATTTATTGCCATTACTTCATTGATTTAGTGACATATAGCACATAGTGCCATAGGTGGTACACCCCAGGCCTGAACTGGTCACAGCTCTGGTAGTGAAGTATGGTTTCCTAGTTAAGACAAAGTGGGGATGCAGTGTAATATTTCAGATCAGAAATTATATCCAGGCACCTGTATCTATAACAAATAGCTGAACATCACACCTATTCAATTTTTCACATGTATTTATGCATGTAAACCAGCAAAAGGTGTGTTTTGTTACTGTAAGTGACTAAAAATTGCTGCTATCTTGTTTTGGGTCATGTGACCCAAGGTATCAAGTCATTTGACACTCTGTGGCTTATTTTACTCCTCTACTACCCTGACAAATATGTCTGCCTAATTCCTGCCATTACTTCTTTGATTTAGTGCCATAGGTGGCACACCCCAGACCTGAACTGGTGGCAGCCCTGGTAGTGAGGTATGGTGCCGTATTTGTGATAAACTGGGGGTGCAGTGTAATATTCCAGATCAGAAATTATATCCAGGCACCTGTATCTATAACAAACAGCTAAACATCACACCTATTCAACATTTCACATGTATTTATTCATGTAAATATGGAAAGGGTGTGTTTTGTTACTATAAATGACTAAAAAGTGGCCACCATCTTGTTTTGGATCATGTGACCCAAGGCATCAAGTTATTTGTCCATTCTATTGCTTGTTTTACTCCTCAAGCACCCTGACAAGTATTTCTGTCTATTTCTTACCATTACTTCCTGGATTTAGTTACATACAGAACACAGTGATATAGGTGGTTCTCCATATGCCTGAATTGGGCCCAACACACATATTTGAATAAAAAGCAACAATCCATGAAAAGGCATAATTTATTGTCATACTTGCATATTTTTTTTTTATAAAACACATATTTTGCCACTAAACCTGTATTTTGAAATTTAGATGTTACAGCTGAGTATTTGCTGGGGGTCATGGTCATTGAGCTAGTAGTATTAGAGGGCATCATGGTGGCCACCTTGGATTTGATCATGTGTCAATTACATTGTTTACTATCAACGTATGGCTAAGTTAAAAGAATAATAAGTTAGGAATTCAAAAATATATAGTTTGTTGAGGTTTTGATTCAAAAAAATATTCGGAATACTTGCTCAAATCTTATTAGACCCAATGACAGGAAAGTGCCTGCCATTTATCATTATTCCATTGCCATTAATAGGGTTAATGACAGAAAGTTGACAATAAGGAGCAGTTTGCAGGGATAAGCAAATGAGTCTACTGTTAGGTTGTTGCAGAATATTGCTGCAGTAACTCTGCATTTTGATTTGCTGAAGGGGATGTTTTTCAGTATAACATATTATTTATAATCCCTTTTTAAGGTTGTTTTGCTTGTATAATTTGCTGACTTTGAAGAAGGGTGACTCAAATATGCACCTGTGCCCTGAACTTGATATTGTGCTAGTAGCATCCTTTTCTGATGAAGGGGACTTTAAACTAATGTGTACTCTGCAACATCTGAGTTTTATGCATTGGGTTGTTTATTAAATAAAAAAATGAAATGAAGTAAAAGGTTGGAGGCTTCCCCCAGGCAGTGTCCAAAATCTGTTCATAACTACACAACCTAATATATCCAGATTACCTAGGCACTTTGGGATACTGGGCTTCCTTTTTCCAGAAACTGGGTATCCACTGGCGGGCATTATGGCAACACTGTCATAGGTTTGTGACTCATGACAGACTTCGTCTGACTCAGTACAATATACTTCATAACTTCTAATACTCCCCACAAAAACTTGCTAGGTTTGGCCTAACTGTCTCCTCTACCTGCACAACATGTGATCAGGCAGAAGGTTCTCTACTACACCTTTTCTGGGAATGTCCCAAAGTGACCCCTTTATGGGTCCTTATCAAACAAAGGGCAGATCCCTTACTAGGTCTTGAAGACCTGTTTACACTTGAAATCTGTCTGTTGGGAGATTTCTCTGGGGTCAACATTCATAACCGTAAATAGTATATAACCTTGATATCAATGTCAGTTAAAAAAATTGTCCTTAAGCACTGGAAAGACAAAGAAACTGTGACATATACGGAGTGGCTACAAGAATTTCTCACCAATCTACAGACAAAAAAAGCAATAGCAAGTCTCCTCAATAATTCAGGCAGATTCAATAAAATTTGGGAATCATTATATACATTATATACCTTATAACCCTTGTGATGGCCTGACCACTAACAAGTCATAACCTTCATCTTAAATAAAATGTCTTATTCTATGCTGAGGGGAGGGAAAGAGGGGATTATGGTGGGAGAGCCAAAGGAAGGAAGGGAGGGTGGTGGGTAGATGGGATCCTATAATTTTTTTATATATATCCTAGATATTGTATGTACAACTTGGATCTGTCTGTGTATTGAAAATTCTTTCTAATAAACTTTAAAATGAAAAAAAAAAAGGATTGAGGCTATGGTGAGTAGCTTAGATGGCTGACTGTGACAAACAGTCCAGGTTTTTATCTAGAGAATATCTTAGGCTAGTGAATGGGATGTGAAACTGAATTTGAAAGCATTGTCAAACACTTAAGGTTGGTGGCTGCATCAAGCAGCTTAGTTCTGTTGCTGTGATGAGCAGTTTATGCTGCAGTCTGTGGTGAACAGCTCAAATTTGAAGCTACGGTCAGCCCGGTGGTGCTGAGGGTTGAAGCGCTGGATGCCACACCTCGCGCCACCCCGGTGACCAGAGTTCAGGAGCAAGCTCGGGCCACTGGGGGTTGGCATGGGAGGGAGAGGATTGAGTGTCCAATGACAGCTCTCCTCTCCCGGGGATGGGTGAGCATGTCGTCTCACTCCATTGCCACCTCCTGGTGGAGAATAGGGGGCAGTGCCATAGTCTAGGAAGATAAGAAGCATGGCATCATGACATGCGCGGACCTCTACACGCATGCATCATGGTCGCAAGAGGAGGGAACAGGAAAAATGTGAAAATAAGGCTGCAAGCTATATGAAGCCCCTCCAGCATGCCGGCACCACTGCCTCAGGTATTGCTTATATTGCCCGCTCTGGACATTTGTACAAGATGGGGGAAGACAGTCCCCTCCCATAATGCCCCACCACAGGGGGTAATCTGTGGGGCACACAGGGCTCAGAGGTGCCTGGGGAGTGGCAGTCAGGAGACTGGAGATGGATGGAGGGATGCCTGCAGGTCAAAGAGGAAAAATAGAAGATGGAAAAATAAAATCTGAAGCTGCAGTGATATAGGTTAATAGTTATGGTGACTACTTAAGTCACTGGCTGCTGTAATCAGTTTTTGATGGTGGCTGTGGTAAGTATCTTAGGCCAGTGGAAGCAGAAAGCAGCTCTGTGATCAATTCTGGCAGGTAGAATATAGCTAGACAGTGTAGCAAGCAGCTGGTGAGGGATTTCAGGAGACTCAGGCGATGGTGGTTGTCTGAGACTAGACAGTTATATTTGTGTTCCAATACAGTCATGTTCACTACTGTGGAGGAGATGGTAGCAAATACTTCTACTTCTTAATTTGAAATAGAATGGAGAAAAATAGCATCTCAGGAATGTGACCTCCATTTATGTCAGTAGCTTAGTAGGTAGCATGCACACATCAGGTGCCAGAAGATTAGAGTGTTATGAATTCTAGCCCTGCACCATGTTCTTGGGATAATACCTATAACAGACACTGTAGTACAGTACGATGGTGCTACTCAGGTGAGATGCCTTCCTTTGGATGAGGCATAAAAAATGAATTCCCTTTTGCCCATTTTTGGTCACTTTGTCCAGGAGGAAGTAAGATATCCTGTTGCACTTATCAAAGAGAACAGAGGATCACAAATCTATTGCCTTTTATTTGACAGAATATACCCTAACATCACCGGGGACAGTCACTATTGGAATATGGTCTTCCTTCATCACCATTTTACATGGACCAAAATATGTGAAACCTATATACTTGTATTTCTAATGATAAACTCTGACTCATTCAATTTCACATTTTTAAATAACCTCTATTTCACACCTCAAAAATTAGTCAAGATGGGCTGATTGAACTCTCCTCTCTGTAGTCGATATGGACAAGTGGATGGTATATTGGTTTATATTTTCTGGGAGTATGCTAAAGTTGTACTTTAAGCAAAGAGATTAAACTCAGAGTCACTCCTCTTCTTGGTTTAGATGGGGCCTTTACTTCTGAAATTTATATAGTCTGAGACTGTAGAGAGATAGCCATAAAAGAGAGGAGATGCTACATTCTGATGATTTCCTTGTCAGTTAAATGTGTAGTTCTCTGCCATTGGTTGGATCAAGAACTCATATAATATCAGGAATGGTTGCAGGAACTCCTTTTCAACCTTCATTTAGAAAAGATAATAGTGAGTGCCCACAATAGGCCACAGTCATACAGTATAACAAAAATTGGAGCAAATTGTATGATTATATATGATTTAATCTTCTCTGTAGCAGCACCAGTGGGGAACAGTGTATGTTTTCCTTTATAGACTAACTGTTTATTCATTTAATTTTACCTGTGCAGTGAATCCTTTATCAGTAACTTTTTGCAACTTATGGTAAATGTTATGTATTGGGTTTTTATCCACGTCACTTATGGGCTGGGTCAGGAGGGGGATGTTTTTCTGGTTGGTTTATATGTAGTTATGTTTTGTTCATGGAACTAATAAAATAAATTCAATAAAAAAAAAGAGCAGGGGTGTTTCTCCTGTGTCATGGCCAGTATTCCCTGTTCAGCAAAACAGGTCTATGTAATTCATCCATACAGCAAGCACCTGAATATAAGCTGTCACAGCTTAGAGTGCCTTCTCTGGTCAAACATTACAAATAAATAAACAAACAATTTCCCCCATAGGTGGGACTTATCTTTGGCACTACAGAGCCCTCTAGCAGATGCCACAAACTTGATGTTTCCCTCTGGTCCTGTTGGACTCAAACTGGGAGCAAAGAGCAGAGCAGGAGTGAGGAGGACCGCCAGAGCCTTAGATGCAACCAACATCAGTCATAGTTGTAAAGCTGCTATCAATCTGTACATACTAGCACAGTATGAAACTGAGGACTTACCCCGATAGCTGTCCTGAATGAATTAGACTACAGCACAACAACATACTCATACATACAGTATGGTGGCACTGAAACTGTTTTGAGGCCAGGGGCCCTACTAAAACAAATTATTTTGGCCAGTTCATATGCAGACAAACTGGTCATCATCTTCTTTGCCTCCAACTTTGATCCAGGTTTAGAAATGAGCTTGGAGTGCAGGATGGCCAGCAGGGGGAGGAGATCTAGGCATCTGATGGACTGCTTATCTCTGCTGGGGTGGGATGGTGATGGGATCTGGTGATGGGACCCTCCTGGTGGAAGTCAGGGGGAAATGAGCCTCAGGACCTAGCAGACACTGGTAACTGGTGGGACATGGCAGACTTTGGCACATCATGCATGTCAACATGCATGATGCTCAAAGAGGGGAAACAGAAACACACATAATGCAGCTAGCTGGGCAGGTGATGCCACTCTCTACAGCTGTGCCCACTGCTGCATCCTGTGTGCCTGGTTCTCATCTGCTCCCAGTCCTCACCTCTACCTGATGGGGAACTGGATCACAAATAAGAGAGTTACATGGAGCTGGAGGCATCCCTGCCTTGGGGGTAAGACAAGGGTCTTATCCAGCAGTTGAGTTGCAAGTGGACTTGGGAACTGAGGAGTTAGGTCAGAAGGATCTATAAAGGGTGGGAATAGGTGCTGGAGATTGCTGAAGGAGGCCACAACTAGTGGAAGGAAGGATGATAAACAAAGGAGCATGCTCCCCAAAGCTATCGCACAATTCAAACTAATACCAATTTATTCACATTCTCTAGAAGGAATCATAGTCCACTTGGTTCCTGGAGCATATCTGTTGGGCCTTGTGTTTACATTGTAATGACCACAATGCATTCATTTTAGTGTTCTAAACACAGGTAGTACTAGTAATATGTTTTATTTATTATTTTTCATATGAATAAGGATTTCCAAGTTGAGCATAACATACTTTCAGTGGGGTCCTTGTTACCTACAGGTAAGTAGATTAACACAGCTCCTTACCTAAAGTGATCAATGAGTGTAGTAATATGTTAGAACTGTTATTTACTCACCTGGTAAAGGTGATTATACCTACAATCTTTATAGTGCTCAGAAATTCATCACATATGGGTTATCCTCCATCCGTCCTATTGGACGATGCATGATCATAACTAATTTCTGGGCTGCCAGAGGCCAATCCCCCTGCTACATCCAGAAAGTCCAGTAACAAACTTCCCTGGCAGATAAAAAGACAAATAGCAAACCACAAATGACAATCAAAAAGCCCAACGAAAATTACCAGGACCAACAGTGTCTTGTACTGAAGAAAGGTCATTTATCTAAAACATCGCTAAAACTGAAAAGTTACACATGAAAAGACATTAGGCAGAAGCCCCCCCCCAAACAGATATTAGTATCCACCACCCATGAACTAGAACAGGGCCAGTTATGATTTTGGATGCTGCAGTGTCTGGTTCATCCACCTTGTGAGGGACCCTGAGCACTATAAAGGTTGCAGGTATAATCACCTTTACCAGGTGACTAAATACCATTATTCCCTGCAACCTGTCTAGAGCTCAGGAATTCATCACATATGGGACTGTGTAGCAGTAGCCAGGAAAACTATGGGTGGGACAATGAACCCAAATGAGTAGCCCAAACCTGCAGCACCCTGAAGCACAACCCTGCCAAATGTAGCCGCATCAGCAGAAAGCAAAGAATTTGAGCTATCTAGCACACCTCTTCACACTTGTGTTTTATTTTCTTTTTTCAATGAACAAAATGATCCCCTGGTGTGCCCAATGTTTCATCCAACCCTGGGCTTCTTCAGGGACAAGAATCTTGTGTCCAGTACTTTTATTTGTATCATATTCAAAAACCAATCTATATTTTTCATGTTCTTTATCACCTGCTAGCAAGCTCCAGTGTAAGAAATACTCTGTGAAAAGGAAAAATGAAGGTCCATTGCCTAAAGTAGCAACTTGAAGGCATTAATGGCCATCAGTCACTCTAACTTTATCAAAAATTATAACGAGAACATGAAAAATATAGATCATTTTTTAATGTGATACAAATAATAATAATAATAATAATCATAATATTTTTATTTGTATAGTATAAATAGAAGTACTGGACACACCAAGGGATTGTTGTGTTCACTGAAAAAAGAAAATAAACTTCAAATTTTAGAAAACAAAGAGGTGTGGCTGGTTGGCTCAAATACTTTGCTTCCTGATTGACATTGTCTGTATTACCAGCCCCGAATAAGAAAATGGAAACACTGTTTTAGAAAAGGGTACCCCTTCTACACTCATCTGCTCATCACACATCAAGCCTGTGATGGTGCACCAACATGTGGAATGAGGACCAGGTAGCCTCTGCACAGATATCTTGCAGAGGCCCCTCCCCTTTCTGCCCACACGGCCGATAGCTCCAAGGTGAAATGTGCCCTAATGCCCCTTGAGGAACACTGACCTAATCCTTGAAGAGCAACAACCATTATGCCCCCTGATCCAGCGGGCAAAAAAAAAAACACTGAGAGATGGCCTGGCCCAGCCTCCAGCCAGAGAAGAACACCAAAAAACAATCTATCTGACGTATGGAAACTGTCCGAAATAGGCAGATATTTCTGAAGCAGAGAAAACCACATCCAGAAGATGTGGTTAACCGGTCACACTCCCAAGAGCCCCAATCATGGCTGGCAAAAGAGTGGCCTGCTCTAAGTGGGAGGAAACAATCCCCTTGGGAGGAAAAGATGGAAGAGTCACAAAATACACCCTGTCCATAAGAAAAGATAATGAATGGCTCCTGGCAGTAAAGAGAATGCAGTACACTCACCAGCTGGCAGAGCACATAGCCGTGAGCCGTGTTGTAAGTATCATCCACTAAGGGGACTGGGGATGAATGGAATCTGATGTAGGCCCTCCAACCCAAAAATTAAGCTGACAAAATGGACATATGGGCCCAGCATGGGAAGATGCAGGCTGCACTGCACAGAGTAATCTCACCACATTGTGATGGGAACCCATGTACCCCACCATTGGAAAGAATCCCCTGATTGCCACCACATGCACCCTCAAAGAGGAGTAGACTACACCCTTCATGGTCCCATCATAGTGGAAATCCAAAATATGGGGGTGGCCCACCACCGGAAGGTGACAAACCCTGTGCTGTATACCTGTTACAGAAAATCTGGCAATCGCAAATGATAAGTCCTATTTTGTGGAGCGCCTCCTGGATTTCCACAGTCATTCAACCATGCTTGAGGGATATTTTTCACTAATCTCTCCCACGTGTTGCCCCCAAATTTCTTCGACCCCTCGCCAGCCCATATCACCCCCCATCCCCCCCCTTGCTCCACCTTTCTACCCACGAGTCCTTACACCGGAGACCGCCAAACCCTACCTTACAAAAGCTATAAGTAAAAACCGCTACAGTCACGACTCCCTGGACCTTAAACTCCTCCTCCTCACCCTTCAGGAAGT
Organism: Neoceratodus forsteri; assembly: GCA_016271365.2. NCBI lineage: Eukaryota > Metazoa > Chordata > Ceratodontiformes > Ceratodontidae > Neoceratodus > Neoceratodus forsteri. The sequence goes on along the minus strand of CM028132.1, from coordinate 1,059,013,156 downwards.
CCTAGCCCCACTCACCCACATTCTAAATCGCTCCCTCTGTCAAGGGAAATTCCCTACCCAGTGGAAATCGGCCTACATCACACCTATCCATAAAAGCGGTGACCGCACATCCACAAACAACTACCGCCCCATCTCCATCCTACCCCCCTTTGTCTAAGGCTCTAGAACGCATAGTCACTGACCAACTCACTGAACACCTAAACAAATATAACCTACTAACCAGACAGCAACATGGCTTTCATCTTGGCCATAGCACCACTACCGCCCTCCTCAAATTCACCTCCCATTTCCACTCAGCCCTAGACCAGGGTCACCTCTCTGGCGCCATCTTCATGGACCTATCTAAAGCATTCGACACAGTAAATCATGCCCTCTTACTGAACACCTTGGCCTAAATGGGCTTCTCAAATGACACACTAAACTGGTTCACCAGCTATCTCTCCGATAGAAAGCAGATAGTCAAGGTAGGCCCTGTCCTATCATCACGCCTCCCAATCTGCTCAGGTGTCCCACAGGGCTCCATATTCGGCCCCCTACTTTTCAGCATGTACCTCAACTCCCTCCCATACTCATGCCCTGAAAATCTGCTCCTTTAGGCAGATGATGCAGTCTTGTTCGCCTCTGACCCGGCTCCCCTCAAACTTCACCAATCTCTCCAGCACTCTTTCCGCAAAATCGAAGACTGGCTCACCACCCAGCGCCTTATTATCAACTATAATAAGACCAAAGTCATGATATTCGCCCACCCCCAGAACCCACACAAGAACCTCTGCCCCCAATTTCTCACTGCAAATCAGACTCCCCTAGAACAAGTAAATTGTTGTAAATACTTAGAGATCACATTAGACCCCGCCCTCAGTTTTACCCAACATATCCAGCACCTATCAACTGCCCTTAGCTCCAGACTAGGCGTACTCTACAGGTACAAACACTGCCTCACCCCTGAAGCACTCCAACTCACCATAAACTCCTCGATCCTTTCCCTGCTAGACTACGGCATCCTAATATACAGTGGCCCCCCCCACTACCCTTAACAGACCCAGGCACGCTAAATAAAGCCTGCCATCTCATCCTAGGTTGTGATCGTTTCACCCACTCCTGCTCCCTGTACAGCAGCTCAAACCTGCTAAACCTGGACAGCAGAATCAGATACCACATCTGCCTTATGACGAAAAAGACACTATTAGGCCTCACCCCTCCCTCCCTAGACCAAGTTATCCTCACAACACCTCCAGGCAAAACAACCCGTAGCTCAAGCAAATGCTTACTAAGGATACCCCATTGCCAGACCTCCCAATACCAACGTACCTTCAGCTTCAGGGCCCCCACCTGGACAAACTCCCTCCCTAGTCATATAGCTGATGAAACAGGGCTGGGTCCTTATAAATCTAAGTTAAGGGAATACCTTCAGGCCTCATACCAATGAGACTGCCCTTGACAATGTACCTGAATCTCTGTTAGCCATCTACTAACTTAGCTATGTAACTTATTGTGAATGTTATCTGTTATGTGCTGCAATCTGTATCTCATGTCTCGTAATTGTACCATTTTATGTATGACGTGGAACCTTTGTTAATGAGTCCCTGACTCAAAGGTCTTTCTGAATATTACAATAAATAAAAATAAAATAAATATTCCTTGCTCAACAGTCATGTTCTTTCATGAAAGAAACCCCCACCTTGCATGGATAGAGAAAGTCTAAACCTTTAAGGTGGAATATGCGAGACCCCCTGTCTGTCCACTCATAGAAGGTCAGAATTTTGGTGGTGCCCACCATTAAAGAAGACAGATCTTCCAGAGCACACCACTTACTTTAAAGTGGACCAGCATGTGTGATGATTCATCTGAGGAATCTGGGTGATAAGGAAGATGCCAACAGGCCAACGAGGATCAGTGCTCCGAGTAGATAACATCATGCTCTCTTGGCCCCATCGAGGGCCAAACCTAAGCCCTCTGACCTGCTGTAGACTTGATAATATTGAGAAGCAGTTTTGCAGTCAAGGGTGTTGGTGAAAAACATAAATGTGTTGAAAAGGCATGGTGCCACCAGGGTGCAGACGGCTCCCGTCTAAGTGTCAGGGCCACTGGACAAGGACCCAATAGATTGTTGAGGGACATAAAAACTCCTGAAAATGGTAGTGCCACTCCATCTGGGGAAGAGCCCATCAACTGAGCCAGATCAGTTGAGAGCTCAACATGTCAGCCTGGTACATAATTCCAGATCTCTAGCAAGGTGTGCTCCACCTATGTTAGTATGTTATCACCTTTCTGAGTGGTGCCCTGTTTTGGGATCCCATCTTCCTAACAATGTGAGCCAGGGTAACCTGGATACCATTTTGATCTGGATTGTTTGACCAGCAACCTGAGGGATGAATAATAACCAGGGTTCCCAGTTCTACAGGGATTCATGTATTTTACAGGAAAATGAAGACATTTACATGGAAACTGGTCCCTTAGACTTGCATCGGTTATACAAGGAAACAGAGCAATTCTGCTTCCTTAGGAAAAAATGTAATCTACAGGAAAATATAGGAAAATTATCCTGGAGTTACAGGGAAAATGACAAATCAAACAGGGAGTACTGACTAACTGACCGCTATGCTGTTTTCCTCCCCAAACTGTTGATGGGTAGCTGAGTTTCCAGGGCCCCAACTGCCCTGAGTGACATGATGGCCCCACATGGCTACCCTGCTGGTGGAACCTTGAAATCACAGGTCGGCTGCCCACATGTATAGTTGAGCCCATGGCGCTCCATGACACCACAAGCCCCAGCCTCTGCAGGGATGCCCACATTGGGGAGTTGGATGTGTGCCTAGATTGAGCTAAATAAGTGGAGTAGGTTGTGGACTTGCTTTCTCTCTCTGGGATCACTAAGCCCAGGCCGTGAGGGTCTGGAAGCAGTCCCTGCTTATGATGACTGTTGACCCTACTCGGGGGGGGGGGTGGAGGAAGCCATGGGACTCCAATCCAGGTCTCTGTCTCATAGCCCAGAGCTCCAGTCGAGTTACCACAACCTATAGTTTTCCCCTCTAAACATGTTGACTTAGGCAATAAATTACCTTGTCCATGTCCCTCTACACCCTTGGTGGGCCCTGAGTTATATGAGCCCATCGGCCAAGTACTGCATGATGTGCACCCTTTTCTTCACTGACAGCCATCGCAAACACTACTCGAGTATGCATGAATACCTTCGGATCCTAGGGTGACCCAGCTGGTGCTTGTGTATTTGAAAGCCAGCCGCCTATCTGCTACTTGAGGACCTTTTGATGACAGGGATGAAATGGCATGGGGGTAGGTGCTGGTGTTGGGGAGAATGAGCAAACAGTGTTGAGTTACCCCAGCCCCCTTTTGTGTGATGTACAGGTAGGTCCATGAGATCCTAGTCCCAGGAGTTACCTGACCCTTGTTTTCGGTCTCCCACAATGGTGTGAAAGTTACCTGTGTGCCCCCTGAAAAAAAGGGGGTACAGGTGCTTGACATGTGTTCCCTGGAGTAGGGGCGAGCTAGATGAGGCATGACAGATATCCCTTATGTACCTATGGGTTTGAACCAGGTACATGGGTGGACTGCTTTTGCCTGTGGAAGGAGAGAAATTATTTAAGGGAACTGAGAGAAAGACAATGCTGCACCAAGAAGGTGGTAGGCCCATGTTATTGCCCCCCAGAAGTGGAGGTAGAAGCCAAGACTGGTGGCAGACTACACACATACATGGAATATAGGGTGGGACAATGCACGATGTTAAGACCTGAGAGAAGAACAGCTGCAGTTAAACCACTTCCATGGAGTAGAAATAGTCATGGAATGTAGGGTAGCCTAAACTTACATACCTGTAACACCAAAAGCATCCTTTAGGTCACTGGTGGTGCAGAAATCACCTAGCTGTACAGCCATCAGGGTTGGCTCTCTGGTCTCCAACTTGGATTGCTGTATTTGAGGACCAACACCCAGCAGATTCCGACCGACTGTTCTTGATTTGGAGTGTCTGCAGTGTAACAGAGTCAGCCATCCCCTGCCTGAATCTACCCACTGGATTAAGCAGGAGGAGCGCTGTCATGCCTGGAGGTCAATACCTTCATCAGTATTTCATACCATTATCCATATGGATGTGAGGGACCTGTGGTGACTTAGTGCACAGCCCGACCCTGGCCACCATGCAATGATGACACCCCCTAAGTTTGGGGGATGACCAGTGACCTGGGCTTTCTGGGGAAGCCAGCTGGGGAAGTTGAGGACCTGTGATGGTGGCAAAACAACAGGTGCTTGGGAGTTATAATGCAAATATCCCCTGAATAGTACTGACAGTCAGGGTCCCAGTGTATTCACCAAATTGACATTTTGTGCCCAGAACCTGGGTGTCATAAGAGTCATTCTACTCTCAAGGCATTCATTTTGCCTGGTGATGCTTCTGGGTGATGTCTGTACCTCAGATGTGACATATCTCTGGGCAGGATCAGCTGAAAAAAGTCCATGCTGTGACACGCATCCTAGTGTGAGGATGTGTTACCCCCAGCCCCAGTTACACTAGGCATAATCCACCTATACCTCAACCTGTCCGAAGAGTTCCAGGAGTAATGTACAGTACCTCGTCAGGTGTGCCATTGAGAGTACAGTAAGAACACTGCCAGCACTTATTAAAAATACATTTTCTGCTTAATGTCCACAGTGGAAAGTGAAGATGTGGCTGCTCAGATGAGGCTGCTGTATATGCAGTGGCTAAACTGGAAGTGCTCAGGAGGTGGAACTATAATCTTTGCTGGAACTGTCATCCCTAGAAGTGGGACTCTTCATAGTACTCAATGGAAATAGGTGTCAGAGGAAGGGGAACTGAGTTCCTGTCAGTTTCTGCCCGATGAAACCCTTGTGTAGAGGGTACTGAAAGGTAGAGCTCTCAGATTGTTTAGAAATGTGCTGCCAACCAAAAGACCTAGAACCACCTAAGATGGCTGCTAGTGTGGTTCAGGATCCCATAACTCTGTGCCTTGCCCTAGTACTTCGGTCAGTCTATCCTCCTTCAAGACGCTATATGCCCATTCGGTCAAGGAAATTTGCTACTGCTTCCCCTGATCCTAAATTTCCTCTGCACCTATGTCTTCTTCGCTATGTCTGGCTTTGGGCCTCTTCTGGTCATTTCTTCTACTACTTTCTCCAATCTGTCATCCAATTTGTGTTCTCCATCCTCCTGTCCTGTGTCCGCTCTGTGGCTTTTATCTCTCCCTCTTCTACCTTCAACCACCCTGCCTGTATTCTTCTTCTCCCCTGCCTGCCACACCCCCCTTCTACCCTGTTTATACTGATTATGAACACCTGACTTGTCTTGTTTCACAAGGCACTGTATGTATTTTACCATTACCTAACTGTTGTCCTTGTATAGTTTACCCTGCTACTGTTGCTAAACACATTACTATATCATGAAGGAATTGAACCACCGTTCTCCAACTGTTCTCCATTTGTGTCTCCATTAAACTATTGTGTCACTGTATTGTATAATATTACTGGGATGTTATGTTGTGACTGTTTATAAATTGTATATCCTGTGTTCCTGTGCTAACCAGGTCCATCTTGTAAATGAGCTATGCTCAATGATGTTTGCCTGGATAAATAAAGATTTTGATTGATTGATTGATTGAGACTATGCACTGCCACTGTTTCCTTAAGAACACGCTGAAACATCTTGGGGGGGGGGGGTTGTGATCTTGTGAGACACACCAGCCCCCTTGCTAGAGTTGGCTGTTTCTGGCAAAATAGCAAAATAGCCTCCCGGATAAAACAAGCATTTGTCCATGCCAAATGTTGTCTTGCTGGCTTTGGCATTGGTACTGCAGGAGTTAGAGAGATGCATAATAGAAATGGCAGTGAAGTATTGGAACTGACACCAACCCCACCCCCACCCTGTAGAGACTGACAGGCATTGGGGTGTGCCTTTGAGTCATCGGCCATAATGCTCACTTCATTTCACCTCACCCTACCCTGCAGACACCAAATGTTGAGATGTGCCTTGGGGTCTTCGGGCCTTACACTCACCCCATTCCATAAGGAAATATGCTGGGATGGGTTCAGTATAGGAGAAAGGAGTGAACTTTGGGGCTGAAGAGTCCAAGGCACACCTCAATGCCTGTCACTGGCTGCAGGTTGGGGGTGGGGGTGGAATGGAGTGAGCATTACAGCCAACAATCCCAAGTCACACCCGTGACACCTGTCAGTCTCTACAGGTTGGGGCATTATGGTTGGAAAGCCTAATGTCTCAGGTATTTGTTGGTATTTTCACTCTGAATTTCAACATGGGCTTTTTGTGACCCCACCTCATGAACAGTGGCACTGCCAGTTCGTTAGCCGAAAGGTTATTTTGCACAGCAACTGCTCCATTTGGCGCCACAGGTGTGAAAACACATTTCTGGCAGGATGTGAAAAATGACAGCTGTACTGTTCATGAGAAGGTGCAACAAAATGGCAATGTTGAGAATCTGGAGTGAAAATATAAAAAAATTGGCAAAGTCATGAGTGTGCGTAGAAACTGCGCAATGCATGCCCGTAATGCAATTATTTGGGGAATTTTTTTAACCAAATTTTCAACATAGGCATTTTGGGGCCTCTGTTCTTGAACAGTGACACTGTGATTTTGTTAATCTGTCCTGAAAGTTGATTTCGCACAGCGACCATGCCATTGTGCACCAGGTGTGCGAAAACACATTTTGGGCAGGATGTGAAAAATGACAGCTGTACTGTTCATAAGGAGGTGTGAAAAAATGGCAATGTTGATAATCTGGAGTGAAAACATTAAAAATTGTTGAAGTTACAAGTGTGCGTAGAAACTGCACAATGCACACTCCTATCACAGTAATTTTTTTGGAATTTTTTCACCAGATTTGCAATATAGGCTTTTTTGGGACCCTATCTCATGATCAGTGGCACTGTCATTTTGTTAATCAGTCCTGTAAGGTGATTTTGCGCAGTGACCATGAAATCACCTTTTTGGACCGAATAATGAGATGACAGTGCATGTGTTCATGAGGTGGGATCCTAAGAACCCAATGTTGAAAATTTGTAGCCAACATTCAAAAAAATTGCTGAGATATCCACCTAAGTTGAAACCCCCCATTGATGCCATTATACAGCTTACCAGCATTTCTTCATTTTGCAGTTCGGCTTTGAAGAGTCCAGACATGTTCCTGCTCCACCAAAGATCACAGCGCCTGACCTCGGAGGTAAGCATGGGGTGAGGGGGTGGAGGGGTGTGCAGAGGGTGGGTGCAGGTTAGGAAGGGGGTGCCATGGACAACGAGGGACCTTTTTCTTTTTTTCAGGTACAAAAAAAACTGACATTGCTGGATGACTTTCTTTCTTTACAAGTGAAATAAAACAAATGTTGGGCACACTGGGGTGGGCTTCCAGTGTGCGCCATGACTTTTAGTGGAGGGAATGTTGGCCACACTGGGGTGAGCTCCCAGTGTGCCACACAATGGGTTGGGGGAGGAACATGCCAACTCAGCTGGCTTTGTGTGAGTGGCGGCAAACTGGGGTGTACTCCCAGTGTTCTACACAACATGGGGGGGTGGGGAACATGCCGACATGTGGATTGCACCCCTGATGTCAGCTTTATGTGGGGATTATGTTTATTGAAATGTTTCACCAGGAAAGGCACATATGGGAGGCATGTCATCTCTGCTGCTGCATGATGAGCTTGTCTCTGATTGCAGTGGCACATTTCTTTCAAGTTGGTGGCACTTTACATAATTCTTGCATCAGTGCTAACATGCTGGTTAATTGGGGAATGAGGGAAGCAGCCACTAAAGCATGCCTTGCATGCGCCAATACTAACACACCTTTCACTGTGCTACTACTACCACAAGATATTGCTTGCGCGTGCGCAAGACAACATAAAAATGGAGAGACACAGGAAGCAATGTGAGGGGCAGTCACCCATCCCCCTGCTTGCCTCATGGACCAGTGGAGACTGTGTGGTAATGGCAGGAGCTCATACTGCAGGTAGGGGTCACCGACCCTTCTGGAGCACCAGCATTGTAGTAGGGTGAACTCCAAGCAGAGTGTTTGCCTATTTTTTTGTAACCTGTTCACTCCTGACATTGCCTCACCATTTTCCACATCATTCCCAGAACACCACTCCTGTAATTTTTGTGCCCCTAATGTAAGCACTTGTCCCCAGGGTCATAGTGCCCCGAGTGAGAGGCTCATCCTTCAAATTGTCACCTACTGTCTCAGAACACTGAGACAACCGTTGTTTTCCTTAGACCTGGTTTTTGGTTAGATTTAGCATTTTAAAGTTATATGGATTTCTGCCTCAAGGTCCTTTCTCCATGTGGGGAGCACCTTTGCCCTTTCAACCAAAATGAGGTTGTGGGATTCAAACCCAAGCTTCCTCGATGTACCCAGCTCATTTAGTTTCTTATTCTAGCCTCTAGGCTATACTGCCAGGTCCAATAGACAGTAGTGAGGCTCATTGTGCTTGCTGCCTGACATGGAGTGGACACTATGGGAAGTCCAGTCCAGAGGGAGCTAGTGGGTGGGGACTCTACCTGAGGGTCCCAACTTGCACAGGGGCTACCCACTAGGATGCTACTTGAGGGTCTGGCCTGACTTGTGCCCCTGCTCAGTGCACTGTGAAAGCTTTTTTTTGTGAAGCATGCAGAAGTTACAAGAAGAAACTAATGTTAACACGCACTTTTTATGTCGATGTGTGCTTTATAGCAAAAGGGAAAGTGAGATAGAGTAGGTTTTTTTGAGACAATTACATGAAGTCTAGGAGCTATCAGAGATCATGACTAGCCATTTCAGATGCATGAAGCAAACTGGAATTTCTGGATGTAGCCAGGGAGATTGGCCTCTGGCAGCCCAGAAAAGATTTATGATCGTGCACTGGTCAATAGGATGGATGGATGGATGGAGGATAACCTATATGTGATGAATTCCTGAGCACTAGAAAGGTTGCAGGGGATAAATGTGTTTTACTTGTGTTTTATCACATACTGTATGTGAATACATTAATTCCATGAGTTCCAAGAACTGCATCAACAGGCGCTTTTACACATGCACTACTGTACCGAAACCAGCGTTACCTGTCCGGCTCCGATACAGCATGTTGCGCTTCTGGTCTGATTAGACGAGCTCCTGTTCCACCACAACATTGCCCAGCCCTCCATATTGGTGCAATACTTCATGCTGGGTAGAACAGTGGCCATGACACAATAACTGAAGAGCTGGAGGTCTTGAGCCAGAATGGGCGCTTTACACTGCCCGCTGCAACGGCACGCTTGGGGACAAACCACCGATGCCAGGGAATGCGGTTCAGGTGAACGTTCATTTTACAACAGAACAAAAAGCATTTAGACAGCATGGGATGGACCGGTAGGGTCCTTCCATAACGCTTATTCTGTTATAAGACTGAGTGTGTAAAAGTGCCTAATGGTACAGAAATAAGTTGTTGCTCAACATATCTGCAGTAGCACATAAAGCACAAAAAGTAGAGGTGAGATGTTAAGGAATAAGGAGTTGCAAAACACAATTCTTTGCCTTGCATTTTCCAGCCTTGTAATCTGGCACAGACTTCAAACTAAAAAGGACAAGAAAGGCAGATGGGGCAGAATTAGGGAGGGAATTCAGTATTCTGATGCTGAAATAGGTAAAAAAAAAAGGTCACAGACCAAAATACCCTCTGCCAGTTTTAAAAGATACCAATTTATTCACATGTTTTACAAGCAAACATAATCATCTTGATTCCTGGAGTATATCTGCTGAGCCATTTATTTATGCTGTAATGATCAAAATGCTTTAATTTGTGCTCAAATCACAAGTAAGCAGATTAACACAGCTCCTTATCTAAAGTGATCAATGAGTGTAGGAACATATTAGAATATATTTTTAACGGGTTTTTTTTTCACCATGTATGAAAATACTGTACATTAAGTCTGTGAGTTACAAGTAGTGCATAATGGGCATACAAATAATATGGATTGTGCAACATCCCTGTTATTCCCTGAGAAACAAAGTTTTAAAAGTAGCACATTTGAAATTAGGAAACAGCAGCATATTTGGAACAAAAAGCAGAGGGAAGATTTCAAGCAGAAATTAGGAGTTGCACAAGAAAACCTTATACCTTGCATTTAGAGATGCAGCAAATTTAAATTCTGCCGGTGAAGTGCCCGCGAAGTGGGCACTTAGCATTGTCACTCTGCTACGCAAAGTGGCCAATGCAAGAGGCTCACTTTGCCTTGTAATTACTACTTTGCGTTGTCATTCTGCCTTAACATGAAGTAAGGCGAAGTGACAACAATATTGGCAGCCCTTCACACACACAGTCACCAAAATTAATGTGCATCCCCAAAATGCTCATGTCCTGTGTCCAAAAAACTCCCCGGTGCTGAAGAAGTGTAATGAGAGCACAAGAAATGCAAAGTCCCCCAAAATTAATAGCACATTCAGATGTCATGCATGCAGTAGTCACACACAGCCACCAGAAATAATGTGCATCCCCAAAATGCTACTGTCTTGTGTCCAGAAAATTCCCCAGTGCTGACGATGTGAAATGAGAGTGTAACAAGAAATGCAAAGTCTCCCAGAATTAATAGTGCACTCCATCATGCGCGCAGTGGTCACACACAGCCAGGAGAATTAATGTGCATCCACAAAATGCTACTGTCTTGTGTCCAGAAAATTACCCAGTGCTGACAATGTGAAATGAGAGCATAACAAGAAATGTGAAGTCTCCCAGAATTAATGGTGTACTACAAATGCACAGACAGATTAAGATTGCACTGCACACTCAAAAGATGCAGACGCTAAGGTACAACAACACCTAACCAGTGCTCACAAGTCACAAATCCAAATCTGGAAAAGAATACCTTTTGCCGGTTGGGGGGGGGGGGTGTAGTGCACAGCAGTAACAGTCCACTACCAGTAAAGATACCACAAAGCAGTATAAAAAATTCATGCAGGTGCAGTGAATAGCTGGTTCACACTGCTGCAATTACTCTGTGGCACAATTAAAGGTGTCTGATTTAATGGCACACATCACACACACTACAAGTAATGAGTAGCAAATTGAAAACCTTTAGTAATATAAACAAATGTTTTAAACAAACTGAAATTATACACTGCTGCACCAAAACAATCAGCAAAAAGAGTCAAGAATTACTAAAAATATTACTGTGTGTACATTAACATAGTTACACAAGAAAAATATAACCAAAACAGAAAGACTGCCTTTTTCTCCCAGTTAATCTATCTATACCACAGATACGCCCTTCCCCCAAAGCACACTTCACAGTACACAGACTGTTCTAAATTAACATTCAAAATCCACACACAAACAATAAACACTCGATGTTATGAGCACAGGAGGGTTTCCTATAATTGATGTACTAAATTATGAGCAAAAAAATTTGCTCAAAAATACTTTTGTAGCAGCTTTTAGAGGATTTGAATTGCAGAGTTCTGAGAGGAAACTGTCTCCTTATTCCACTACACACACACTACACAGAACTGAGGCTGTGCAGAACAATCTAGAGCCCATGTGATCTGCAATCCCATAAAGCACTGCAAAATTCACCTTTGGAGCTCAAAAACAAGGTGAAGTGAGGTAAAGTAAATTGATTTCAATGTACTTCACCTTAAAACTGGTGGAGAAGTGGTTTGGAGAAGGCAGAATAACGCGAAGTCATTGTTTCCAGTGGACTTTGCATTCCCTATTATTATGTGAAGTACTCCGCTTTGCGTTGCGGAGTACTTTGCAGATTCTGCGTTACTCTGCGAATCACTTTGTGGAGCGAATTTCGGCCACTTCACCCACCACTACTTGCATTTTCCAGCATTGTGATTGGGCAAGGACTGCGAAGGGAAAGGGGGGTAAAAGGTGAACAGTGTGTGGAATCAAGGAAGAGATTCAGTATTCTGGGAGCTGTGATAAATGAAGACGCAGCACACACCCAAAATCTCTCTCCCAGTTCAGAGTGATACTATTCCGTTATGCTCAAATGTCTTCCAAGCTAACAGAAAAATTATATCACAATTGGCATATGCATGCATCATGTATAAAGCCTTTTAAGCAATAAGACATGACCAGGGGTTATATTAACAGTCTGTTAATCACCCCGTAGGGGTGTAATGTGGCATGAGATGCAGCCAAGTGCCATATTGCCCCTAGGGGGTGATTAACTGACTGTTAATCTAACTCCTGGGAGTGCCGAATTGCTATTATAAAACTTATTCCAAAAGAAAAGTGTTAAAAGTATACTTTCTAAATGTTTTTCTCATTTAGAGGGAAATTTTTAATAAAATAGTTCTTCCACCAGCAGTTTAAGAATGCTGGTTCAAAATTGAAATGCATCATTCCAGTCATTCAGCAGTGCTAGAGAATGGAATGCTGACAGGAAGAATCCATGTGCCATGGTGACCAGGCTGTACATGACAGTCTAACAGGGATTAATGTAAGGCTGTTGGAATCCTAACAGCCAATCAGATTGCAGGATTTATGAGACCCTTTTTATAATCTGTCAAGAGGGGTAGCTTTTGATAGTAGGGAAGCAATGTAACATTGAGGTTAATAGAACTGAGTTGCAAAATTTGGAAAAGTGGGTTTGAATCCTACAGTCACCACTTGCATGCTATGAACCATGAACAAGTCACATAAATTCCCTTTGCTCCCAGAATGAACCTGGAAACAGGGTTAAATAGGTTTTGACTTAGTACTGTATTTCTTTCCTAGCTGAAAAAATTGCAAAATAAAAAAATAAATAGTTGAGTGAGTTGCCCCTGTCTGCAGAGTCAGTTAAGCAATAAGGCATGATAGGTTGTATGTTACTGTATCATAACATCACGCCTCAACTAGTTGAAGCAGGGGCCACAGGCTGAGAGCATTCAATGCTCAGGAAATGCCATTATTACACAATAACACACATCCCTGGAGTACCTTATTGCTATTATACAATAGCTCCTTTAGTAAATAAAAACACACAAAAAAAGAAACACATTTTAATATACTTTTTCTGTTTATTTTTCTATGGGTAAGTATACATTTAAAAAAAGCTCTGAGCAGATCTTTGTGGCTAGTAGGTGGTGTTACATTTTTCTGCCTCTCTCAACATGTTCATTCCTGTCATCGCCCCCCCACCCCACTTCTTTGTGTTACTCTTCTTCTTCAGGTGAGTTCTGTGTGGAGTGACTTTTCTTCTCTTTAAATTGTTTTTCTACACAGTCTTTACAGTGGGCTGAAGAAAGGCAAGGCACGCGGATCACAATCAGTAAGTGAAGAGTGTGACACATGCTGAGGCTGTTTGGGGCAGGAGTGCGGACTGCGGTCAGATTGACAAGCCATCATATGTAACTGCTTCATTTTACTTTTAATTATTTGTACATCTGTTAAAAATTGAAGTACAAGGTGCAACTGGGATGCATGCTTACTCAGGACATTTGGGGGAAGAGTGGGGACAGCGGTTTCACTGATAGAAGTGTGATCATGGTGGCAGACTGGGGACTGAAATGCTCTTTTTAGTGACAGCTTTGTTTTATACTAGATATTGATGTGATTTGGACAATTGAGTGCAGGCCAGAAGAAGAAACCTTGTGAAAGGAAGAAGAGAAAGATGTATGCTAACCTTCACATCTTTCAGTAAAGGAGGTTTCCCAGTAACTTGAGCAGGGAGTGATTTCTATAATAGACGTGTGGTTGTGTCTGTGCCTGCCCTAGATTTAGTGCTGTTATTGTCAGATAACATCACTGTCTCTAGGGCTTGGCAGCCAATCAGCTTCCTAGAATTTTCCTTTCTATTGTATAATAGCCATTTACCAATGCAAGCAGGAATATTTTAATCTTGTAGTCCAGTAACAAAAAGAAAGTGTATGATGACTCCATATTGCCTTATATCATGTGTGAAGCCTTTTTTGGAAAAGGAGGCAGCCCAAAGCAATGACTCTAGCTATTTCCCATGCAAGGAATAAATAAGGAGTATTTCTCTTTTGTGCAGTTCAATGAAAATATAAAGTGCAGAACCAGACCCAGTATACGTTTGCATCACATGTGAAGCATTTTTGAAGTGGATGTAAAGTGCCCTGGCAACTGAGCACCCTGACTTGTAGTCTTGCTAACCTTCTTGAGATGTGCACTCAGTCTTGTCCTCCATTTCTCCAAGGAGACTGAGACAAGGTTGTTTTTTTTGCTTGGAAGGAAGCTGACTTAGCTTATCAGCTACTGTTATTTCAAATAAGAACTTATTAAATAATATCAATCTTGCAGCATTAGTAAGAACAATACAAAGACAGCAATTCAAATGATAAAACAAGTTGCAAAAACTGATTCTTCCACTACAAGAGGCAAATCCCCTTGCTCTGCTGTTGCTTACTTATCCTCTGAGTGCTTTTTGTCACAATTCACATCATGTTTTCCTGCTGCTGCAAGTGATACCCTGTCAAAAATGCAGGCCAATCAAAAGACAGAAAGCAAAACTTGCTTGATGAACCATTATTTAAGAAAAGTATGTTTTGCAAAACTACTGTTATTTTAAAAACAAAAGCAGTTGCAGGCACTACACATAGCAGAGAGGAAAGAATAAGCAACCGTGTAACCAATGTGCCACTTTCTCAAGATTCTATTACTGTATTTCACATTTCTCTGAGAGCATTTCAGAGTCAGACCATGTAGATAATAAGGGCAGTAAGAGTACATTTCCCACACAAAGAGAGAGTGCACGATGGGGACTTTGATGAGGACTCATAGAAACCTGCTTGTCAGCCTAAAAAAAAACTTGTGGAAAGTTCATCAAAGGAAAGATCATTGGAGCCATTGAAAATGAAAGGGCAAAGGAAGTTGTAACTGCCTCCTCGGCTGAGGGTGAGCCTCACACTCAGTCACGTTGTAAGGATATTGAAGATCAAAATATAAAAATTAACCTAGACATTATGCATGATGATTCAGAAGTCACAATGCAGGGGCAGACATAAAAGATGCATCCTCTTCCTTCTGCAGTTTTTTCACCTTGACCTAAGAATAGTATACATGCAACATGCTCTTTGTGTAAGACCTCATTTAGCAGAGGAAGTTAGGCAAGAAATCGTGTCATTTGAACCTTAATAAGGCAGTTACAGTTAATACTTCCACTTTGGTGTGCCAGAAGTGAAGCCACAAGGTGACACGGCAGAGAGTGTAACAGATTTGCAGAGTGGAACATTGTGGGTATACAGATACATTTTTCAGTAACCAGTGCAAAATCTCTTAGACAATGAGAAGGGCTTTGAATGTGCCCGCCATCTCATCCACTTTATCTGCAAGGGCTTTATCAAAAAGTTCCCCAATTACCAACAGAAAGATGTCTTCTCTGTCTCCTCCAGCCTTTTTAAATGTGTGACAACAGCACCTCAGAAACAGTTCATCAGGCTGTTGAAAGGAGATCCAAATATGACTAAAGTCATTTAGCAGTGCAGAAATTAAATAAAGCAATATCTGCTATGATTTCACTAGAGCTGCCGCCCTTCTCTATTGGTAATTCTATTGGCTTTTGGGAGGAGATGAACATTGCTGCCCCTCTATACCAGATGCCATCATGAAAATATTTCTCATGACAGGATGTGCCAGTGTTTTATAGGGAACTGCACCTGAAGGTAAACAGGGCCTTTCAGTTATTGACAATTAAGGGAGTACATATAACAACAGATATGTGGACAAATGGTCATAGGGCACACTACATGAGTGAAACTACCCACTGGGTGTTGTTTAAATCATCTGCCACACCCAAGAACCCACAGAATCCTCATAAACTGCTCCCCTATGTATTTCAAGCATTGAGAAAAAAGTTACAATGGTATGACAGTGCGAACATCTTACAGGAGCTAAAAAAAAAAAAAAAACAGTTCTCAGAATGGCTTTCCCCAATGGCCTTTTCCCAAGATTTGTGGTTTCAGTCAGTGGAGCTAAGTGTGTGAATGCATAAAGGAAGGTAGGTTTATGCATAGAGTATACCACCATGCTATGCATATATACTCAATCTAGGGGCACACGCCTTTCTCAATGAAGACAGGACTCTTTCTCTTGTGAATCCACAAAAAACAAACCTTCAGTCATCAAGGCCACCTCTTCAAATGGCAAGGCCACGTCTGTCTCAACTTCCTCGTTTGGCTATACTAACTCAGACACCCTGATTACACCACAGAAGGCAACCAAAAAGTCCACCCTGAACAGTATTAATTCTGATATAGGTGAATATATGTTTTACAATTCACCCCAAACCTGTTCCAGTAAGCTGGGGCTAATCAGACAATGGCAGTCATAGAAACATAGACTTTGACGACAGATAAGGACCACTTGGCCCACCCAGTCTGCCCATTTCCCTTCCTATTGGATAAGCTGCCGATTCTAGTTAACCAACAGTCTACTTCCTGCAACCCCCCACTACAATTGCCTTATGTCTGTCCCATGCATGTTTGAATTCCCCCACTGTTTTAGACCCAACAACCTCCCTGGGAAGGCAGTTCCATGCATCCACCACTCTCTCCGTGAAAAAAATTTCTCACATTACCCCTGAGCCGTCCCCCCTCTATTTTTAAATTGTGCCCCCTTGTTCTTACACATCTCTTTTTCTGAAAGATGCTACCCTCCTGGACTTTGTTGATTCCCTTGAGGTACTTAAAACTTTCTATCATGTCCCCCTGTCCCTCCTTTCATCAAGGGCATACATATTAATCTCTCTCAGCCTCTCTTCATATGGTTTCTGCTGCAGACCCTGCACCATTTTAGTTGCCCTCCTCTGGACTGCTTCCATCCTGTCTATGTCCTTGCATAGATGGGGTTTCCAAAACTGCACACAGTATTCCAGAAGGGGTCTCACCAACTGTCTGTACAGAGGGATAACCACTTCCCTTTTTCTACTTGTGATGCCCCTTCCTATGAATCCCAGTATCCCCCTGGCTCTCCTTACTTACTTCTCACATTGCTTACCCACCTTTAGGTCATCTGCTATGACTATCTCCAAGTCCCTTTCCATTTTTATTGTTGTTAGTACCTCCCCTGCTATTATGTATTCTTCTCCTGGGTTTTTGTTTCCCAGGAGAAGAGTACACAGTCAACTTGCTTAGTCACCCCTCTCACTTATTCTTTTAAGAACTTTGCAACAGGGAGGCCCTATCTGATGAATGAAGGCCCAGCAACTTTTTTTTTTATTGTTTTATTCCCTCTTCTGAGTTGATGGGGAATGAACTTAAAAGGGTCAGCTAGCTATAGAGATACTGTAGCTGTCCCCAAGCTGAAAAGCTGAATGCTTGGTCAGACGAAAAGCCAGTTCTTTTATACTGTTACCATAAAATGTGATGTCATTTGAATAAGAGGGGCTTATGCCAATTTAGAGAGTAACATTGATTTTAAGGAAAATGAAGAGGGACACTGTAATGATCTAGGTGTGTAAACATGTTATACCCTTTTTTCTAAAGAATATCATGATCACATGTCAGATGAATCAGCCTGTCTGTGTTTATTTAGAAAATTGTGAGTCAGACAGGTCACATGATGCTGCCATCATCAGTAGGCAGGTATAAAAGCATACCTCGCGAGATGCAAAACTGATGAGTCATTCAGTGGAAACCTGACTATTGTGGAGGAAGCATCTCATAGCACATACAAGTTTTCATGTGATAGGAATCTATTTGGCTGGAACCATGCCTGGAAGTTGTGAACTGATCAAATTGTGCATTGTTTTTGCAGAACTGAAGGACTAATCACCTATTTCCTTTCTGTATGTTTATTATTATTATTATTTTTTAAACAAATACCGCAAAGTGCATTCTACAATTTTTACCTGAATTTGTGCATCTGTCTCACTCACTAACCTTCACATCTGGTGTCAGAAGTGGGATACTGGTGTGTATAGGCTGGGAGAGAGACATTACCAGGGCTATCACCCTGATATTCTGGCAGATGTCACAGGAAGTACAACAGTAGCAAGACAGAGGTGCTGGTGTGAGATGAAGGTCACCATCTGCTGACAGTGGAGTCTTAACAAAAACCATGGCAGAAAAACTGCATGCACCATTATTTCCTGGACTAGATCTGGTGGTTTTGTCCAAGTCAAAGCCTGAAGGAGCCTCTGTGGAGCAGTTCCAGGCTAGGTTGACAAGCCATCTGCAATCTGCCAGTACCAGTGACAAGCGTCCGGTGAAACAGACAGATGGTCTGACTGTGGTGTTCCAGGTGATAGAAGCCTTGATGATGTGGCTGATCTGAAGGTGGCTAGAGGAACAGCAGCTTTGCCTGAAGGCAGAGAGTAAAGTGTTGTAGGTCAAGAAAAGTTCGAGTACAGGTGATGCACACATTGAGGAGGAGGGCCCGGAGGAGACAGAGCCCTGTACCCAACCGCAGGAGCCAGCAGAAAGGGTTGAATTGCGTAATGACTGTCCACAGCTCCCCATATTTCTGGGGTGTTATATGTGTAATATGGACTCTGAAAGTGAGGGGAGTCTGTGTCAGAAAAACATGGACAGCTGCCTGAATACCATTGAAATTGCAGGTGAGACTGGTCCTTTAAATATTGTGCTGGGCAGTGAAACTACAATCAAGCAAGAAGAGGCTTGCAAGTTGGCTGAAGGGACTTCATTTGTCGATGCACTAGGCAAAAATGGGAAAACACTGGATTGGGGTAAATTGCAGTCTGGGGACCATAATATAGAGAAATTAAAGCACTGTATAAAAATAAAAGATGGTGTACCTGTAAACAGTGGGGTGGGTAATCGAATATATTCATGGTATGAAAGTATTAATGAGATTTTGTACCATATGAGACCCAAACCAAAATCTAACAAGATAGATATACAAGTGGTGGTGCCAAAGAGATATCAGCAGAGGGTACTAGAGGTTGATCATTCCAGTACTTGTGGGCACCTCAGTCAAGAAAGCATGCTGAATAATCTAGTACCACATTTCTGCTGGTTAGAAATGTACAGATAAGTGTCAGCTTACTTAAAATCCTATTTGGTATGCCAGTCAGAGATGTTCTCTGCCTCTACAGAAGGTACCATGCACAACCGTTGTGCTGGTAAGCAAGGAGTGGAAACACTAACCTTTCCAGGGTGTCGCAAGGTGAAAAACTGTTTACCCTGTTTTTCTATGAAGTGGGGAATGTGTGATAGGAAGGTCCTAGCTGATGAATAAAGGACCAACAACATTGTTTTTTTATTGTCTTATTCCCTCTTCTGAGTTGGTGGGGAATGAAGATAAAAGGGTCAGCTAGCTACAGAGATACTGTAGCTGCCCCCAAGCTGAAAAGCTGACCTCTCGGTCAGATGAAAAGCCAATTCTTTTATACTGTTACCATAAAATGTGATGTCATTTGAATAAGAGGAGCTTGCACCAATTTAGAGGGTAACATTGACTTTTAAGGAAAATGAAGAGAGGTGCTGTAATAATCTAAATGCGTAAACATGCTATTCCCTTTTTTTTAAAGAAGATCATAATCTCATGTCAGATGAGTCAGCCTGTCTGTGTTTATTTAGAGAACTGTGAGTCAGACAGGTCACATGGTGCAGGCATCATCAGTAGGCAGGTATAAAAGCCTACCTTGTCAGATGCAAAACAGATGAGTCAGTCAGTGGAAACCTGACTTTCGTGGGGGAAGCAACTCATAGTACATGCAAGTTTTCAAGTACTAGGAATCTATTTGTCTGGAACTAAGCCTGGAAGTTGTGCGCTGATGGAATTGTGCACTGCTTTTGCAGAACTGAAGGTCTAATCACCTATTTCCTTTCTGCATGTTTATTTTTTTTGAGGGGGATAAATATCATGAAGTGCATTCTGCATCTTTTACCTGAGTTTGTGCATCTGTCTCACCCACTAACCTTCACAAACTTGCAAAGCTTAAATGCTCACATGTTGTATTGGAACCCTGTAAACATGGAAAACAATGTTATGTCAGCAAAGTGTTGGTCTACCACCCCAGTGTAAGCCTCTCCTGCTTTTTCTTTAGAGCACACTGGCATAGCTGTTCCACCACTGTGTCTCCTTTTCATTCATGGAGCATTAGACCCCCATCATGTATGCTGCCCTCATGCCTGGAGCTATTGCATTTCTGATCAGCTCCCAGGCTTCTGGCTTACTAATTACCAATGGAATGCTAGGATTTATCTGGGTTGCTTTTCCACTTCAAGCATCAGCTCCCATAACCTCTACCACTGTAATTGAGAAAGAGCATCAGTGATGTTGTTATTTACCCCTGGCTCTTGTAATACCTTAAAATGAATGTTTAACATTAGGCATTTCAAAACAACCACGTTCATCGACTCTACCATTGGACCTTTGGCCCCTAGCTGTCCATTGAAGGTGTGTACCACCCCCATGTTATCCATACTAAAAATAACCTCTTTATCCCAAAACTGGATACCTCCCACCCAGAGTACTATGACAATGAGGAAAAATTCCAACAAGGTAACATTCATTGTTAACTCCATATGCTGCCAGGTGGGTGCCAACAGTTCAATATGACAAGCCCCATGGCAATATGCCCAGAAGCCTATGCCCACCAATGAATCTGTGTAAAGCTTAGTTTCATGACTGGTATTGGCCAACAGCCAGATTGACTAGCCATTATAGCAGTTCAAACAGGCCATTCATACCACCAGATCCTCCTTCATACCCTCTGTCACCTGGAG
The DNA here is from genome assembly GCA_016271365.2 of Neoceratodus forsteri. Lineage (NCBI taxonomy): Eukaryota > Metazoa > Chordata > Ceratodontiformes > Ceratodontidae > Neoceratodus > Neoceratodus forsteri. The sequence continues at coordinate 1,058,992,526 of CM028132.1, read as the reverse complement.
TCTATGATGTGGTTTATGGTAGCCTGCCCTACTTTTACCATTCTATGCAGAAATGTCTTCCCCAAAAGAATTAGCTTACACTTGAAAGTGAGGTGCCCCAACAACTTTTGCAAGTCTTTCAGCATGATTCTGTGTGCCCCAGGCACTCTGACCAATAAGTCCCGAAAGGCCTATACCTTGTCCTCTGGTAAGCAAAAAAAAAACATTGTCTGTGTATTAATCTATATACCCAAGAACAGCAGTACTCTGCTGGGGCCTTCTATTTTGATCCTTACTAATGGCACATCAAAGTCTGCACACACCTACTAAAGGGCTTCAGCAAGTGTCCACATCCCCCAGTGGTGTCCTTCTCTAGAGTCATCCAGATAATGAACCCCTTCCATCTGCTTTGCTTTGGTCATTACCACCCACTGCAAAAATTTACTGAAGTGCTCAAACACTGCCTATGCTATTGTACACCCCATGGGCATGTATCTGTCTACATAATACTGCCCTCAAATTTCATTCTCAGTAAACCCCTGTGCCTTTAGTGCACTGGCAATAACTGGAATGCTAACTCAATGTTCATCTTTGCCAGCAATGCCACTTTTCATGCTGCCTTCACCATTTCAGCTGCCCTGTTAAATAATGCTTATGACATCACTGTAAAACACAGGTCAATGAAGCTGTTAATGGAATCCTCTTCCAGATACAACAGGTGGTTTATCAACTTAAACTCCCTTGCGGCTTTCTTGGGAACTGGCCCAATCACAGATAATGCTGATGGTGGGGATGATAAGGGGTTGCTGATCCTCCCCACGTTCAGTTCTTTGGCTAACTTTTCCCTGACCAGGTCAGGGCGCTCCCTGGCTAACTGCAAGTTCTAAGCCTCATACCACCAATGAAGTCCCTCGTATGAAATTCAAAAACCTGCTGTGAATCCTTCTGCCAGAGACCATGCAGCTGCCTGATCTGGGTACTGAATCAGCCATGGCATAATTTGAACAGGCCTTATTGGTTTTGGGAGGCTGATTTTGCCATTTCTGAAATGGCCCGGGGCAACACCTCCTGGTTTACAATGACTAAACGGATGAAGTCACCCACAAGCCATGCATGCATTCATGTCTGAACCTGTGCTGCTCCGTCTTACAAACACCTTGGCTGTAGTTGTAACAACACCCAGATCCAACCACAAGCTGGGCCAAAAAACCCAGCACCCTTCTCTTCGGTAAATGTGGCCATCCTTATTGGGAAACTACTGTTCCTGTACTGCTCCATCCCTCGTGTTCTATGGCCCACAGCAGTGTTGTGTCCAACAGCCCCCAATGCATGGTAAAGTCAGCCTGCTTCCACTGACAGAAGTACTTGTCATATTCCAGCCAACCATATGCAGGCTTACTGGCATGCATGCCCATGATCCTGCTGCAGTAGTTCCACAGCCCATGAACTTTCTTTGCAGTGAATCCCTACCTGTCTTATGATTTCTAATCCTTCCTTCTTGTCTTTTTTGTCTTTCTCCTCCTCAGGTTCTCTGGGCCAATAAAGGAGTGAAACTATATCTATATATTCGTCCCCCCAAAATCTGTGTGCACACTTTCTTCGTGAGATGTGACCCAATAGGTTCCCCAATGCTTACAAAGCTGGCCATGGGGGGAGGAGGAACTGGAGGGGGAACCATGAACTGGCCCCCAGCCCCCATTACTGGGCACTCCACCCCTGGTGATGGGGGAAATGATCCTGTAATGAAGGAGCAAGGCACTGAAGGAGGGATAACCAACTGGGCCCCAGTTCCAGTTACTGGTGCTCTGCCCCTGTTTACTAAAGTCACCAGTCCCATCGGTTGTGGCAGAGGACCTCACCCACCCTGGGCATTCCCTTCAAAATATGGAAAGACCTAGTTAAGTCTCTGTTCCAACGTCATCAGTGGATGCCCACCCACTGGTTTTCCAACCTTCCCCGGACTGATTGACCAGTTATAGTGTGGTGCCCTGATGGTAGTGTGTGCTGGGATCCACTAAGATAAAACAGTGACTAGAACAACAGTGTCGTGATGACCCAAATAAATTGCATACAAGTTAGCAAAACCAGTGCCGCTCCCTGCAGGTGGAATGGTGGGAGGACACTTCAGGTTCCAAGCAGTGACTGTTGTTACCTGACAAAGAGACACAAAATTCGCAAGTAGTTTCAAATGCTTGACAGGCTTTATTTTTCAAGCATGGGAAGGAAGACACGGTCACAGGAAAGAGAGGGGAACTATTATCTCTAATCTCCTGTATGAAGAGAACTGTAAAGTAAAACAGGCTGTAACAGCTATGCTATAAGAGCATCTGTAACTCTAAAGTCCTGTAAGAGGGTGACTCTATGGCAAAACAAGCAAAATTGGCAAACTGACTGTAACAGCTACACTATAAGAGTGTCTTATGCAAATTGTTCTAATTCACCCCCGAGGTGCACCTCTAAGGCCTACTACCTGGAGTACTCTACACTATGAAATGTACAGCATATTATAGCAAGATTCTAGATATGTTATTAATGGCAGTTCGTGCATGGTCGTACTTTCTCTGTTGTCAGGAAGAGAACAGGACCAAAGAAAATGGCGTAACAGGGAACAAGTTAACTGACTGACCAGTGTGACTTTACGGACTTCTTGAGAAATTAGTGCGAGATACAGAGAGGATTTCTAAACAGACCATGAGTTCCTCAGCCACACCCACCTCTCCTGGGCTGCTGGAGTTTAAGAACAAGCACTAAGTTTTCATTTTTTTATACTTCTTTTATTATGTTAGGCCCCAAGGGGCTTATTACATCATGTCCAAACATAATGATCAAACATCACATACATAGGTACATAAGGTAAATCGTGATGACAACACAGTGAGTACCTACAAAATAGCTTTCGAATGAGTAAAGCAGATGATCAAATTAAACAGACCTGAGAAATCCTGAAGATCAATCAGTTAACTGCATAAGTCTTTTTATCTACTCAGACTCAATGGAGAAACTTTTAAAATATGCACTACATTGGCTGAGCACAATGCTTCTGAGGTGGTGGGGGGGGGATCTGAGAGTGAGACTCTAAGCATCTCCATGTAAATTAGGCTCACACAAGAGCCACCTGGCCCACCTATTCTGATATAAACGGGTTTGCTGGCAAAGGCCAAAAGTAATTCTCTCCATTAAATGAATGCTCTCTGTAATAGCCCTCCAGTCCTCCAAAGGGGGGGGGGGGGATGCGTCCTTTGCACCCATTTCCTAGTATTGGCCCTAAGAGCAGCTATTGTCAAAACTGACCATAAATATATTGCTTCTCTTCCCCTCAGCTACCTAGGCCATAGACTCAAAACAAGATGCTCCGGACCCAGAGAAGGCTGAAATTGAAAAATCTCCCTAAGGTGATGCTCTATCTCCATCCAGTATCCCCTAAGGACCTGGCATGTCCAAACAATATTGGCCTTGGAGGCTGGATCATGGCCACACCCCCTTCAACAGGCCGAACCAGCTGCTGGAGCATAATGCACCACCTGTGCTGGGATACGGAAGTACTGAGACCTCATCTTCCAGCCATATTCCTGCCAAAGTGGGGCCCCTGTTGTCTGCCATGTAATATGCCAAGCACTAAGATTTCTTCTGCTAAAATCCCACTGAGGGCTGCCAGAATTAAAGCTCAAAGGATCCAGCCACAGTCTGCTGGTGGACAGCTGAGTTGAGACGACGAGTACAGTGGCTACCCTGCCACAGCCCACTTGTGGACTGCCGGGTACGAGCGATGCAGAACACCCCTGCCACAGCCCTCTGGTGGACTGCCGGGTAAAGAAGATGCAGAACACCTTGCCACAGCCTGCTGGTGGACTGCCAGGTAAAGAAGATGGTGGGAGGACCCCACGGAAATCAGGAATCAGGATTAAGAAGTCTTCAGATGTTGGAGAACAACAGAGGTCTTGGAATCAAGGCTGGATGAGCCAAGGAGATACATAAAACAATAAATGAGACATTAACTCGGGTAACTGGAACAGAAGATCTGGATGGCATTTTGGTGCAGATGGCAAAACAAGAAAACAGACAGCAGGATCTGCACTGGGCCAGGCCATACACTGGGGACTGTTAGAGGAAAATAATAAACATGACATTGCAAAGGTACAGCTATGAACATGGCTCATCAGGAGTACTGCTGCAGACTGATTCTGGAGTGCACTTGTGGAATACCTCTTCAAGGATTGCTGAAGACTGATTCGGAAACACACTGGTGAAATGTCTCTGAAGGATTGCTGAAGACTGATTCAGAAACATACTGGTGAAATGACTCTGAAGGATTGCTGAAGACTGATTGAAAAACACACTGGCACAAGACATTGGCACAATGCAATAAAATGTAGTTTGGAATCAATTACTCAGTTTAGTATAATTGTAGCAGTTCAGTTAAATGTCACAATTCCAACAGTTTTGTTCAATATCACAGTCTCTAAATGTACAGACCACAACAAATAAACAGATTCCTGTATTTGGTTGCTTCTATCAGGGCACTTTCTTAGTGAAGCCCATGCTAACTGTGGACCTAACTACAGTGGGGTCCCTCTAACTAAAACAGGGCTCTCCTGTTACTGTGTATGCACTGGCGGCTAAATGCTGGATGGCCCCCTTAAACTGTGGGGTACACTAGTTTGATGGTCCCCCCCCTCTAAATATGCTGGGCCTCTTTTAAATAACTGGGCCTACTGTGGCTGGGCCCCTTTATTGGCCCCTTTTAGATAACTGGGCCTGGTTGCCCTTTTTAAATGTCTCTCGGACCTGGTCATCCATTTTAAATGTCTCTCGGGCCTGGTCACCCTTTTCTAACCCTTGCCCCATCTTAACTCCACCTTTGGGGTTTCCCTTTGTGAATATTTATAACTTTTACACAGAGTCCCTCAATCTGACCTCCTCTACTGGGCATAGCTAAGCCCCAAATGAATATTAAGATATGCTAATGTGGCTCTCGGGTCCACCTATGGCTCTCGTCCATTTCTCCAGTCTTCGCACCTAGCACCTTTTAAAATTAAAAAAAAAGAAAGAAACTCTGCTTAAGTGTGGGCGGACAGCACCTTGCAGGTGTGCGGCCGCCGTCTCACCGCCCTGACCCAGGGTGAAGACTGGCAAGGCGGGAGGAGGGAGGTGCTGTTGGCAGGGAGAGGGACTCTCAGGCAGCTCAACTGATGATCGGTGACCTTGAGAGGTCCCGACTGCAGTATAAACTATGCGGAACTGCAACCGCAGCCTCCGGGGGATTGGTAACTTCACAAATAAAAATAATAAAACAACGCACCAAGCCCTTTCAGTGAGGAAATGGGATGTCTTTCCTTGTCTCTGTGCATCTGATGGCACTACAGACCACATGATTCAGCAGACAGGCAGTCTTCAGTGACTGGAGGCAGCAGAGGCACGCAGGGACGCCCTCAGGGACAGCTTCAACCCCCCAGGTAACCTCTTCTCATCCCTCCATGCTTTCTGCATCCTCTTTCCTCCACAGTCACCCCAATTCTCCTGTAACAACTTAAGTTTTCCAAAAAGCAACACTCTGGTTCTAATTCTGGAATGAAGGGCATGTGCCAACCAGTGTGGCATTCTATCCTGGGCACATGCACACATATGCCATGTGGTGGCATAGACATATTGAACTTGGCATTTCTGGCTATTTATTTTTAAAATGTGTTTGTGATGGCTGTATCTGATGTTTGGAATACCTGGGCATATCTGGGGCACCTTACAAGATGCTGGGCACCTTTTACCGTTTCTCTGTTGTACCCCCAACTTTGAGGCACTACAATAGTGCTGGAAGCCCAATAGGCATCGTAAGGCTATTTGGCTGTGAAGAGACTTCACCGGGTAGCAGCTGTCCAGCTCCTAACTAGTCCTCTGGGACATCTACATCCAACCTTCTCCCGTTGGGGTGAGGACCAGTACTTGGGTCCTGACAGGTTCCCCCCAGGGTGGAGGACCTTTCAGGCATAGTCCTCATTGGCAATTACCTCCCTTGTCACCACGATGAGTACACCCCCACTGCTTCTGGGCCTCTTTGTGGCCATCTTCTCTATGTGGTTGCCACCTTTGAAGGTGCTTACCAGCAATGTCCTCATCTGCTCCAGACGGCATTCCCCAAAATTGGTCCTACCTTGCTCCATGCTGGATGGGGCTGCAGGTGACCTCCACTGCCTCTTGGCCTGTGCCATCTTCTGGTGACTGGATTGTTGGCCACCAGTTTCTTGTTGGCTAGTTGCTGTGGAACTAATGCCCTCATCTTTTCCTGTGTCTTGGGCTCTGATGACCGGCATTCTGTCCCCTATCCTGTAGGTACCCCTGATGTGGCTGGCACCACAGGAGGGGTAAGCTGAGCTGCAAGACCTGATGGCCATTCTCCTGCAGGGTTTCAGACCTTTTCTTGTTTGGAAAACAAGTGGCCCAGTAGGTCTTGCCTCTCACCTGCACCAAGATCTCTAACTGCTTCTTGAATTCTCTGGTAAGACCTCTGTTCCACCACCTTTCCTTTGCCCAGCATCTTGCCTTTTCACCAACTGAAAGAAATAAACACACATACAACCTACCCTTGTACATACTAGTTATGTATGCTCACAGGGTTGCAGTGGGCAAACAACATTTAATTAATCACACAACAGTCCCTACATGTGATTTAATTTCTTACACCCTCTTTTTTTTTTCTTTTTTTATATATACCTGTATATAATGCTAGGCTCACAGGGTGAAGGGTAATGCAGTGGTAGCCCAGCTTTATACTAACGCTTCCCTCACTTGTGCCCTCTTCTGTCCTGTCCTAGACAGTGGTCTGATTTTGTAATGCTGAGCCCATCCCCAGTCATGCCAAATTCCTGCCATTCTAAAATGGAATAATCTCTGCAGACCTCAAAACCTGGTCCCCTACCATCATGGCCCATTACATTTTTTATTCCCATCCCAAAAGTACCCTGCTACATACTGTCACATGTTACCAGAGAATATTTGTTCTAGTATGGTTTAAAACTGTTGTGTCCCAGTTTTTTGCAAATGCTGTAACCACTGGGCCACCTTGACCACACATTTCCTGCATCGTATGTGGCCACCCCATCCTCCTGTCTCCCATGTGGTCCCTACACTACTTTTGCAATTCCTTGATCTCTCCTGCCGTCTGTCCCCTGAACTCCTGAACTAGAGACTGTCATCCCCTATTTGAAAAGGCTATGCATAGTTTCATGGCTTGTCACAACTTCTCAATTCCCCTGGAAAGAGTGACTTCAGCAAAAATGAGAAAATAAATTGTTGCGCCCAGCTAATGAAATGACCCTGCCTGCCTGTATGGTATGATGGCACTTCTCTACCATTGATAATTACTATAGCAACTGCTGATAAGCTGAGCCATGCAGGGCAATTGTGCAGATCTGGGGAAGCCTCAGTGCTGCTTTTGTTGGTTACTATAGAAGCCAATGACTACTGATGAGCTGAGCAAGCCAGAGAAACGTGCATTTGCAAGCACGTTATAGTGTCATCTAACGTGGTGACAGCAGTGATTCCCCTGCTTCTGCTTGGCAACCCCCATATGCAGTCCACCACTACTATTTCGTGGACCAACAAAATGTTCTTCCTTGATCAAGCTATACTGCAATCAGACAAAGCAGCCTTCCTTAAACACTGCACCTCCACTCAGAAATTTCTCATTCTAAGCTCAGAGATAGCCACTCTATATGCATCCCCAAGCAATCAGTATGTGCACTAGCCAAAATGCCAAAACTGTATTGTAACTCAATAAAGCAGCTGTCCATAAGTGCTGCACTCTCACTTGTAACTGTTGCCTTTTATTGAAAACCTATTTCTTAGTATACCCCCCACTTAGCCATCATGTACCCTTGTAACGGCTGCATTTCCACTGACATCCTGTTTCTCATTTTTAGCCCTCAGCTATTCCCTGGCTATACCAAGCCTATGCCAAGCAAAGATTTATGCCCACATGGCTTCCAGGTCTTGGGACACGCCTTTTAGCCCACCTCACATGGAAAATACTGTATCCTACACGGCTGGCTCTGCAAATGCACCCGTTTCCATCCCTCAATCTCTCTTGAATGCCCTCTAACTCCAGTGCCTCCATTCTCTTGACAGCATCCCCTCACTGTTCAGTGCTCATATGGAGATCCAGCCTTTTGGACTCCCCTTTTTATGTCTGTCCATTTATTACTTGAATTTTTCCCAAGCCTCTATCACAGTACACATGCGTGCATTAAACCTACCTTAGCTTTGACCATGCATCATGCCGTCCCTTTTTTCCCAATAATGCCTCAACGTTAACCACCCTCCATCTGCTCTCTGACCCTTGCTCTCTTGACTTACTGGAGCCTTAAAGGATCAGTGACAGTGGTCAGCAGGAACTCTGCACTCATCTAAATACTGAGCTAGAGAAAGGGAAAAACAACACAAATAAATCCCCAAATGCAACCTGACACTGGCTGTTTTTCATACCTAATGCTGTTGAAGTTCTCCACTAAGAGGGGAGAGGTCCTATCCTCACCTACCTCTTACCATTTGGTTACCAAAATGGCATAAGAGCATACCAGTTTCAGCCATGATATGGTCAGATATTTCCAGAAATTTCACAAAATATCTAAAGAGATTCTCTCTGTTGGTCCATAGTAGTAATGCAGACAGGCAAGAAATTTTCAGATATATCACAGACATTTCAGGAAATATCTGACCATGGCTATAGCTATCACTAAACATAAGAACATGATGGCAGATGGGGACCATGTGATCCATCTAGTCTGCCCTTTATTTCACCTACTCCCTCCAAGTATATTCCCTTATTTCAATATTCTGCTATGTCTGTCCCAAGATATTTTGAACTCCTTAACTGTCTTGACATCCAAGACAGTTAAGGAGTTCTATTCCTCACACCTCCCTCACTTCCTAGCAGTCCCCCACAGCAGCATTTACTTCTTTCTTTACCATGCTCCATCTTAACAGCCTGATTACTTACCCACTAATCCTGCGGCTTCTGCCCAATGCTTCCAATTTCAACTGAAAAGAGGAATAAAGAGTCTGGGCATCCATGTTACAGCCCCTTATGGCCTCTTTGCTCCTTCCCTCTGGCCCAACTGTCCTCTGCCCCTGGGCTGAACTACTGTTCTGACCATACCCTCCTATTTTCCCTTCCCCATGTCCTCCCTGCCTACATTCTGCCCAGCAACAGAGAAAGTGTGCTGAGCAAACTCTCACAGGCTTCAAGTTGTACCTTTTCCTGCTGCGTGATTTCAATGACTGTTAATCCTTTTTGTTATGCTGGAATCTGTGACACTGTGTTTCATCCTGGTGGGCTTCATTGTATACCAAAAATACCACAGTTTACAGTCCTTTACTTTTCCCCCTTCTTGGTTGTCTTGTGGTAACTTTTCAAAAATTGGTGCAAATCATAGTCATGTGCCATGCACATACAAAGGCCCCAAAATGCTTTAAAAATGGAAAATTGATATCAAATTCAAATTTTCTGCAAGTCTGAGCTTGCAGCATGTTTGAGTGTCTTGTGCCATGCAAGCCCTTATAAATCTAATGCTAACTATGCATTGCCCTGCATGGTTCTATGAGACATGCAAGAACAAGGGGGCACAGTTTAAAGATAGAGGGGGGGCGGTTCAGGGGCAATGTGATGAAGTATTTATTTACAGAGAGGATAGTGGATGCATGGAACAGCCTTCCAGAGGAGGTTGTGGGGTCTAAAATTGTGGAAGAATTCAAGAATACATGGGACAACATAAGGCAATTCTTGTGGGGGGTAGGAAGAAATAGGCTGTTGGTTAAGTAGGATCTGCGGCTTATCCAGTAGGCAGGGAAATGGGCAGACTAGGTGGGCCAAGCGGTCTTTATCTGCTGTCAAAGTCTATGTTTCTGTTTCACCCATGAACCATTTGTGTGACTGAGGCTTAGCTGCATCATTTGCTTTTTCAAATTATTTAAGCAAGGAATCTCTGAAAACAAAGTGAAATAAAAAATAAGAATTGTTATTACTAAACACTATAAATAGTTAGCAAAACATTATATCAAATACCATTCCCATTGCTCTTTGCAATCATTAGAATGTGTAATTATTTGTACTATTATACATTTACTTTCTAATAGCTATAGACAACATGTAATGCAGCAACTGAAAAGTAGCCCAAGGCCAGTACAGTACAGCTGTTATGTTTTGAACTTCAGAATTATTATACAGTACTTCATTTTGAGGCATGAACCAAATCTGTAAGGCTATGATATGCAGCATCTCTCTTTGGACTATGACTAACTCCTAATACATTTTCTATCCATTTCAGTCTCTTCAGGAATAGGTAGCAATTGTTTGCATCTGCTGTATTCTGGTCTCTACATAAATGAACTGTGCAAATACCCCAAACAGGTGATATAGTCCATCATGTTCATATCATGTCAGACTATTAATCTTAAACACAGTGGATGACAGTGCAAGCCATGAGTCAGATTGTATGAACAAAAGGTATAGTTCAAAAGTGAGTCCATTATTGATCTTAGCCCTATACTTGCAAAATAAACATGCAGAGCTTTTATCATGACAAAGGAAGAAAAATATGTCGGCCAAGCCTGAAAGTGCTGTCAGTGATAAATGAGCAATGAATTGCATTTCCATATGGACAGAATATCAATCACTGATTTTTTCGATCTAATATATGCCAGTGAAACTGCCTGACAGTGGATAACAGACTATACCAATATTGTTAAAGGTCACATCAGTCATGTACGTTTTTGCTGCCGATCCTTGTAAAAAGAGTAACAGGGGATCTACTGCAGTCTGCATCAACTAGCCTTCAGTGGGTAGCATCAGACAATGTCTAGATGAATTTCTGACTCATACTACCATACCATTTCATGTCTCAGATATAAGACAAGAAAACAATGCAGTTCACATTAAATGGTCAAACCAAGGAGCTGTGCTTGTGTTTTACATTGAGCTGTTTAAGTACAATGGCCCGTATGCATTAAGGTGTAGGTTGTCAATGTTCCCTGGATCTGCAGCATGTAGGCAACCCTAAGACTGAATGCCACACCCAGGGTCAGGCAGAACTCTGGTTGCATTCACAGATGGGATGTGTGTTCCTTCTGCACTGGATCCCCTGGCCAGTCGTGCAGCTGCACATATGGCCAATCTGGGGGTATCCCCATACTTCATGCCATTCACAGAAGCATGGAGTGCTTGGCAAGGGGAGCACAGGATATGGCAGTGCTGACCCTGCCATATCTTTTTTGCACCCACTAGTTTATATTCTGCAGCTGTGGCGGGACTAGGCATCCCCCCACCATGCTCTCTTGCCCTCTGTGCAGACAGGGAGGGATGGGGCAGCCATTCAAGCCTTTGCCATCTTTTTAATACCTAACATACTGCACTGTCTCAGAATCCCCCACTCTGTATGGATCAGGGGATTCACTAGGGGACCAAGATGGGCATCCGAATGGATGACAGTTTGTGTCCTCTGATCCACCCCAAGGAGCTGCACACCAGGAGGTGGGTCCACTGACAGGCACATGGTGGTAGCTAGTGATTGGCTGCTGATTGCTGGCCACCTTGTGCATGTCTGCAAGTGCAGAGCTACGTGGGGTGGGTATGTGTGAATCATGCATACCCAGACTGCAATAGTGTATAGCTACCAATATGCCTGAATATGGAACAAAGCTTTGAAAAATCTGTTGCCAAAGTTACAATACAGATTTACATTGCAGTATAGAGTCATTCCTGCCAAGTTATATGCACATGTCACAGAAGTTGCCCTTGAGCTGGTTAAGTGCTGAGAAACAACATAATGTGAGTTACCAGTGCTAAGTCAACTTTAAAAACAATGCAAAACCAGTTAATTAGTGTAAATGTTTTATGTAAATCATACTGTGTAGGGAGAAATAGGAACTTTTTTGACTGTGGATGACTTCCCTGAAGTTATGGGTGTCAGTTTTTATAGTTATGGAATCATTACTATGCCAACACATAATATGAAGATACTGTATGCTACAAACAATAATATTTCCTACAACAATGATGTCTGATATGATGCAATAATGCTACAACAGACATGTAAATAGTTGCATGATTAACCTAACAACTAAATCACTTACAAAAAGGATGCTATAGCATCCACTACTGTAGGACATATCTTGCTCAGCCTTTTTACTTGCAATAAAACTTTTGAAATCTAAAAGGCTTCTTCTTACCAATGAACATTCTTGAAATAAGTAAATAATGGTACCTTTTTGAAACCGTGAGCAACTCTTTATGATTACCAGAAAAATCAATTTTTGGTACAAATGAGCACCATGATATACTGTATATACTGTATAACTTAAAGTTGAATAGATTGTTTTATTTGCCATTCAACTGTTCTTAGTTATTTAAGCAATAATGCACGATAGAATGTGTGTTGTGCTGGGACAACGTCACACCTGGGGTGATTAGGCATGAGGCTGTAGACCGAGTGCAACTAATCACCCCAGAAGTGACATTATCCCAGCACAACACACACCCTGGAGTGCATTATTGCTATTATACAATGGCTCATTTGTACCTGGGGAAAAAAAAAAACTATAAAAAGTGTATTTTTTTGACAGTTTTTCAGTTTATTTATGACTTTGGAGGAGTATAAAGGAAAAAAAATAGTTCCGTTTTGGCCAGTAGGTGGTGCTGTTGGTGAATGAGCGGCTTTGTCTGTTCAAATGGATGCCCACACACACACACACACACACACACTTTTCTTATTGTATTTATTGCAGGTCTCCTCACAACTTTCATTTTTTGTTTGTGACATCCTCTCACTGACTTCTCAGGTTTTATTTATTTTTTTTTTAACAGAAAGTGAATTAATTTAAACAGTGCCTGTAGTGCAACTGGCAATGAGGAGCACTGTATTGAACTGTACTCGTGCTTTGAGGATCACGATTTCAATGAGAAAGTGAAACCGGCCGTCACGTGAATTCTCTCACAGGTTTGGGAAGCTGTATGGCTGTTTTTTCTTTTATTATCCTGTATCCTGGCTACTGTGGAATGTGGCAAAGCCAAACATGTAATGACTGAAGTGGGAGATCAGTAAGTGGTGCATGTTCTGGGGGAGCTTTTATGCAAGGTTTGTGTGTTTTGTTTTGGGGAATTGTCCTGTTGTGTAAGTCTACTATAAACTGACATTTAGACAGAGAGGATTGTGTCATGGTGGGGGGCGCAGGTATCGGGAAGGCTGCAATGAGAAAACTGTTAAAGGGAAGACTGAAAGCAGTTTGTGAGGGGGAATCAGTGACTTGGGCTGCTGAGCAGGGAGTGATCTCATTACCATTTGATGTGGTCATCTGTGTGCAGGGACTTGATCCATAATGTTGTACTGGGATAACATCACAGATCTAGTCCCAGACTGACCAATCAGAGGCAAGCATTTTTTCTTGCCATTGTATAATTAATAATTACTTAATGTATTTATTTATTAAATTTTGTTGACAGTGTGGTCCCACTGAGACTAAAAGTCCCTTTTTCAGGAGCAACCCAGAATTAATTACATGGAGACATTAGCAATGTAATACAGGAAGTCAAGAAACAATTCACAGGATTACTGCATTAGCAAACATTGGTCTAGTTACAACTGAGGGCTAATGGTCATGCAGGTCTAAGGTTGTCTAGCAACAAGTACATGCCAACTGAGGAAAAATTGAAACTAGCTGGTACAAATCAACTATTGCCAGTTCACAGACTGTACTCAAGGAGAAATGTCTTAAGCTCTTTTGTGAAGCCTCTGAGTAAGGAGCAGTCTAGGAGGGTTACAGGGAGGGTGTTCCACAGAGATGGGGCAGAGACAGAAAATGATATTTTCCCTGCTCAAGACCTTGTACTCAGTGTCTGAAGTAGTGCACAGCTGGAAGACAGTAATGTTCTCCTCAGCGGTCTAATTACCAATATATCACTGAGGCTGAGGCAGTAGCACCCTTGACAAGTTTGAACACAAGACAGAGAATAAGGTATTAAATTCTCCCTTCAAAGGAAGGCCAATTAGGGGAGTTAAAGACATTATAATGGTGCTCCCTAGGTGAGGTACCTGAAGCAAATTGTCCAATTCTACAGTGCAGAAGACTTTTAGCTTATTTGTTTCTGAGCACCTTAGGGTTTGTAGAATTAAGGCACCATACAGTAGTATGGATATCAGCTTGCTGTTTGCAATAGCTAGCCATGAATCATTGGATAGATAATAACTTAGGTGGTTAAGTAACCCAATTGTTTTGATGCAGGGATTTTGAAACATAATCTACATGGGTCCTGAAAGTGAATTTCTGGTCCATGGGCACCCCAGGGTATTTAATTTAATGGTTGCCATCTGTATCCTCCTGTTTAGAATAGCATAACTATTTTACACTTTAGCCTAACACTTTCAGCCATAAAGATACTATTAAATCATGGAAATGCTTGTGAGATGAGTAACACGAGAATGGAAATATCAAATGTCCTACTTTTGGCAACAGAAGTAAGTATTTTTTTTTTGTTAGGCATACATCCTAGATGGGCATGGTACAATAAAACAACATACATATATTTAAAGGTCAGCATGTCAAGCACTGAATTAAAACACAACAATATAAACTAAAATCTAGCCAGGTAAATATTTATAAGTTTTGTTGGACCCAAAAATGAAAAGAAATATTTTTAATAAAACTTTAAAAACATCTACTAATGGAGCACCTTGAACATCTGGAGGAACATTGTTCCACAACAGTAGAGCAGCAACTCCAAATGCCCAGTCCCTAGATGATTTTAATTGGAACCATGAAAATATGAGCTGGCCAACATCAGAAGAATGGAGTGGGTGGACAGAAGTGTATTCGGACAGAAAGTCTTTCCAATAGCCAGATCCCAAATTACATAGGGCTTTGTACATTAACAAACAAATCTTGAAATTAATATTCCACCACACTAGCAGTTAGTGCAGCTCATACAGCACCAGTGTGATTTGCCTGGATAGGGAGTCCTGACAATTGGTAGCCCATGAAGATAGTGACCCTCGAATAATGAGGAGTGAAAATGGCATAGAATAATAGCGAATGCCATATCGGCGAACTGTCTGTCCCCCCTCCATGAAGTCCACCCCCCCAGAGTTGGTATATTAAGTAAGTGGGGGTGCAGTCACAGCCCCCACAAGGGGGGGGGGCACAGTGTGCAAACACTCCCGCAAACAGAAAGTTTGCTGATAATGGCATTTGCTATTATTCTGTGCCGTTCTGACTCCTTGTCATTCAGGAGTCATATTTTGATGTGGAACCCTGGCAATCAACCAGGCTACAACATTCTGCACTAGCTGCAAGCAACATACCAACTCCCCAGATCACACTAAGTATAAGTCATTGCAGTAGTCTTATCTTGAGGTAAAAATTGCATGATTCTGTGTTATCAGGAAAGACATTTCCAAATAAGTTTTTATCCAGGTGGTATTACACAGTAGTGCAGCTCAGTAGGTTTGGAGCTGCAATAATTTGGGGCATTTCCTGGAGACTGAGGTGCTGTCCATATGTGCCCACCTTTCTGGATTGTGGGCAGAGGTTACTGGACTCCAGGCCAAACAGGCAAAGGGTGCATAGAACCTTCTGCCACAGCTAGGTGCTACCAAATCTACTGCTGCTTCTCCAGAGGATACCTTCGCAGACATAGATCACGTGCACCTTAGTTGGATCCAGCAGGGTGTGGGTGGCAGGAAGGGTACACAGTCCTCAGCTTGTACCACTGCAGAATAGTAAGTAAGTAAGTAAGCAAATCAAATTTTATTTAAAGACGCCCATTTCCGGAGGCTCTGGGTGCTGTACAATAAATAAACACATATTCAAAAGCAACAATAAAATAATGTAATACAATTATACACATAGTTTATAGAACATTAAATTCAAAATATCAGCTATACTTACTTTATTTTAAAACCAAAATTCATTCAATCATCAATTCAATCTGAAAATGCCAGGGTGAAAAGGAGGGCCTTAAGGCGGGCCTTGAAAACTTCCAAAGTCAGGGCTTCTTTAACCCCAAAAAGAAGCAAGTTCCACAAGACCGGGTCGGCGACACTAAATGACCTGTCACCAGCCAATTTCAACCTTGACCTTGGAACTGCTAGAAAGCCCCCAAAGGAGGAACGGAGGGGGTGAGCCGAGATTGCAGAAACCAGGAGGTCTAACAGATAACCAGGGCCCTGACCATGTAGGGCCTTATAGGTGAGAAGCCCCACCTTAAAGAGGATCCTCCACCTGACTGGCAACCAATACAACTCACGCAATACCAGTGTAATATGGCAAAACTTAGGCTGCCCAGTAAGTAACCGGGCAGCTGCGTTTTGCACTAGCTGCAGTCTGAGGAGAGATCCTCCCATGACCCCGAGATAGAGCGCATTACAATAGTCAAGACTGAAAGTAACCAAGGCATGCATCAAAGTAGGGATGTCCAGAGGCAGAACAAGGGGTTTTATCCTGGCAACATTTCTAAGATGGAAGAAACAGGAGCAGACAACAAAGGAAATCTGCGCCTCCATACTCATACTCCTATCAAAAATAATGCCAAGATTTCACACCCTTGAGGAGGCCTTCAGTGAGACAGAACCCAGAACTAGCCCAGTCTCTGAATCAGAGGCCAACCTATCACGCACTCTGTTCGACTCCACTACCAATATCTCCATCTTATTGGGGTTCAGTTGCAACCAGCTAGATGCCATCCAGTCATTAATCTCGGTAAGGTAGCTGTTTAGCATATTCACCGGGTTGGATGTTCCTGGGGCAAAGGATATGTATAGCTGGGTATCATCAGCATAACAATGAAAACCCAAGCCATACTTCCCAATGGCCCCCCCAGGGGCAGCATATACACTGCAAACAACATAGAGGCCAAAACCAAACTCTGAGGTAATCCGCAGGAAAGGAGACTAGCGGAGGAGGAGAAATTCCCCATCACAACCAGCTGCCTCCTATTGGATAAGAAGGACTCAAACCAGCAGATGACAGTGCCGGTGAGTCCGCAGAGCTCCTTGAGATGATCAAAAAACACACCATGGTCTACAGTGTCAGAAGCTAATGAGAGATCCAGGAGAACAATAACTGTCTTGTCTCCCCGATCTCTAGCCCTGAGGAGGTCATTCTGCACCTGAACAAGCACGGTTTCTGTGCTATGCCTTGCCCGAAACCCTGACTGGAATTGTTCATACAACTCATGGGTCAAGAGGTGCTCCTCCAACTGAAGCGCCACTACCTTCTCCACAACCTTCACTAAAAAGGGAAGACTGGAGATAGGTTGGTAATTTGCCCTGATATCCGGGTCCAAGATGGTTTCTTTAAGAGTGGTCTCACCAATGCCTCCTTCAAGGCATCAGGAAAGACCCCTCAGATAAGGAACACCAGACAATCAGGGCAAACACCGGACCAATGGTGCCAATGCATCTCATCAAGAAACGCATTGGCACTGGGTCCAGTTCACAAAAAGTGTGCCTCAGGTTGGTCACCACCTCAATAACCTCACTGGCTTCCACTGGTTTAAACTCCCCCCAACCAGGTGGAGTGCACTTTGGGTACCTCTGGCGACCACTGCCAGTTATGACATTGCTGACTGGAGGAACGCCCAGCCGCATACTGGACACTCTGTCTGAGAAGAACCGAGCAAATTCTTCACATTCAAGATCTGAAAAAAACTTCTTCGACTGCAGACAGGCAGGATGGAGCAACCTGTCAACAGTCCGAAAAAGTATAGTTGGTCGGCTCTTCCCAGCAGCAATCTCCCTAGATAAAAATATTGCCTTCTTATGGTTGATTGCCCACTGGTATGCATTATAATGCACACATAGGGCCAGTTTGTCCGCATCCAGGCCGTATTTCCTCCAGCAGTGCTCTAATCTCTGACCTTTCTCTTCATCTCCCAGTGGTCCCCATCAAACCAAGGAGATCTCAGGTATGAAGATTTGGGACATACATGGACAGGTGCGAGACAGTCAATGGCGTCAGATAAAACCCTATTGTAAGAGTCTACCATAGAACCAACGTCTCTGATGCATGCATTTCCCACATCAGATAGATCAGCTGCCACCAAAAACCCTCTGGGGTCAAACCCCATAAAGAGTGGCAGCTCATCATCTCAGTAGGGGGAGGGCATCCGGTGGGAGCCCCGAACATGAACTGCACCATGCAATGATCGGACCAAACCACCCGATCAAGCCCGAGATTATCTACCTCAAGCCCCAGAGAGAACACCAGATCCAATGTGTGGCCACTCTGATGGGTCGCAGCAGAAACAGCTTGTGACAGGCCCAAAGAAGACATAATTTAGAGGAGGTTGTAACCTGGTCGAGATAATTCGTCGTCGCCCCAAACATTGAAGTCCCCCAGAATAATACATCTGGGGGCCTCCAGTGTTTCACCGATGACAAATTCGGCAATCTCCTGCAGAAAATTCCCCACCATCCCAGGAGGGCAATAAACTAGGAAAATTCTGCACCCTGCACTTGGACCCCCACGAATGGCCACACATTCAAAAGAATCTGGGCTTTCCAATGGGTGCACGGTGAAGCCCAAGTCAGATCTAAAACAGATGGCTACACCATCACTCCTATGCTCCTCTCTGGGGCAGTGCACTACAGTATACACAGGGGGAACGACAGCCTCAAAAACTGGACCTGCATCGTCCCCAACCCAGGTCTCTGTAATGCAAGCCAGGTCGACAGAGGAAACCAGATCCGCAATAATTGCAGTCTTATTCCTAATCGACATGGCATTGCACAGCACAGTCCTCAGGGGATTAGTGGGAAAGGTAGCCCCTCGGGTTACCTGACCACTCAGTCTGGTGGAAACCCTGGGGACAGGCACCAAACATGCCTGGCATCTCTCTTGTACCCGTCATCCAAGGCACCTCCTGGACCTGACAATCTCGATCTTGCCACCCTCCGCCATGCCTAGGACATCCCCACGGCCTCTCCAATTCCCTACCTCCTGGCAACGTCTTGCCATAGTACCCAAAACCGGGAGGCAGGTGAAAGGCCAGAGATCGCGCAAGAGGGATGACCCATACACAATTCTAGCCCCCATGCCCCACCAGACAACCCCTACACATCAGAGATATTTAAACTTTAAACTACAAAACCTCCTAGCTATACCATACAATAATTAAACTTATTTAATATCATACATACAGTAATCCTGGCAATAAATTACTCAACCAAATTGGGAGATAATATAAGCATCAATAAAACCATAGAGCATAAAATAATATTCCCCTTACTATATTTCAAACTTGCCAAACTCCACAAGCAGCAGAATCATAGAGTCCCTGGGTCCTTTAAACACAATATATACCCAGAGAAACAATCATGTACAAACAAAATCCCTGTATCAGATAGCACCTAAACTTATAACTAAATTAAATGTTTTCCTCTAGGAGCGGTGCTCGCGCCACTCACTACGCTTGCGCTAGCGAGCAGCTCAAAGAATTCAATGGACTGTAGCCCCTCCCAACAGCTGACTTCAATAATACATGTCCTGCATTGGTGGGTAACAATACCAGTCCTGATCCACTACCTGCCGGCCATAATGTGCAGCTCTGGAGTGTCAATGCAGATGGCAGTCTCTCACCCTGCATGCTTGCATACAGTCTCGCTTGTCTTCAGCTGCTCAGCACACACAGCTAGTAGGAGAATCACAGACAGGGCAATAGCCTACAAATTAACACAAATACAGTACGTAGCGCTAGCGAGCAGTGTGGATATTTCAATGTGCTGTAGCCCCTCCCAATAGCTGACTTCAATAATACATGTCCTGCATTGGTGGGTAACAATGCCAGTTCCGATCCACTACCTGCTGGCCGTAATGTGCAGCTCTGGAATGTCAATGCAGGTGACAGTCTCTCATCCTGCACACTCATATACAGTCCCACTCGTCTTCAGCTGCTCAGCACACACAGCTAGTAGGGGAATCATGGACAGGGCAGTAGCCTACAAATTAACACAAAAACATAGCACTAGCGAGCAGCGCGGAGATTTCAATGGGCTGTATCCCCTCCCAACAGCTGACTTTAATAATACATGTCCTGCATTAGTGAGTAACAATACCAGTCCCAATCCACTACCTGCTGGCTGTAATGTGCAGCTCTGGAGTGTCAATGCAGGTGGCAGACTCTCATCCTGCATGCTCGCATACAGTCCCACTCATCTTCAGCATGCTCAGCACACACAGCTAGTAGGGGAATCATGGACAGGGAAGTAGCTTACAAATTAACACAAAAGAATGCCTTTGCAATACTGGCAGAATGAGTAAGTTGGGAGGAGGCAGCAGTAGTGGTGAGAAGGGAGGAAGTAGGGCTCCTCAAAAAGCGAAGGCCCCAAGGAGGGAAAAGAGACACACAGCTGAGAAGAAAATAGCTGGTTGTGGGGCCCTCTATTGTTAACGAGATAGACTTGGGAGCATGAGAAGGAAGGGAGAAGGAGGTGAAGTGCCTTAGAGGTGCTTCAGCTTGGAAGGATGGAGAGTGGATCCAGGGGATCGCTAGTTCAGCAGGAGGTGGGAGGGAACTAGTTGACATTGTCATCCTGGGATGAATGATCAGGCGAGGGACAAGGTAGCGGTAGTGCAGAGAAATGTCAGAAGCTGAAGAAAATCCTAAAGCAGCTAGCACACGTGGTGGCTTTTGCCAAGGTGTTGCCTGTAACTGGCCAGGGAAAGGGAAGGACACTCCACTCCAGGGCTTTTAACAATTGGATAAAGGCATGGTGAATGGAGGAGGCCATCAGCTACATTGGGGACTGGGGACAACCTGGCAAAATGTGGGCCTCTGCTAGGGAGACAGCCTGCATCCTTTCAGGATGAGGACCACAGTCATTAGAGGGAGGATTCAATTCTACTTGAATGAGAATTTAAACTAGCCAGGAAGGAGGCTGCAGAACTTTAGGGAGGTAACAATTGCCCCCCCAGC
Source organism: Neoceratodus forsteri (assembly GCA_016271365.2). NCBI lineage: Eukaryota > Metazoa > Chordata > Ceratodontiformes > Ceratodontidae > Neoceratodus > Neoceratodus forsteri. The sequence continues at coordinate 1,058,971,594 of CM028132.1, read as the reverse complement.
TGATAAACCAGCAGGAAGGGGGTCCTGAGGGGAGCAAACTGTCCAGAGCAGGGGCACAAGAGGACAGTGGTGGGGACAAGGCAGAGGACAAGGAGGTATAAATCAGGAGAGCAAGAAGGAAGGCATAAAGGGGACAAGTAAAGGAGAAAGTAGCAAGGGAAGAGGTGGGTCAGGGTGAGCATCAGAAAACATCACAAGTTGAGGGGAAGCAGGCAAGCAGGCAGGATGGGAGGGAGTAAGGTATGAAGAGCAATGTGTGCCAATGTATGGAGTCTGGGAAATAAAATTCCAGACCTGGAGGCCATCTTGGCAGAGGCTAATCTGGATTTGGTGGCCATAATTGAGTCATGGTGTACTGACAACCCACACTGGAATAAGGGCATAAAAGGCTACTCTGTGTTCAGGAGAGACAGGAAAAGGATGAGGGGAGGATGGGTTGTATTATATGTAATGAAGAAAATGAAAGCCATGGAAGTGCAGGGGCACCTGCTGGAAATGGAAGGGCTAGAGGTGATGTGAGTCATTCTGGAGACAGGCTCTGAGGCCACTATCAGAACAGGGGTTTTATTTGTTATGCAGACCTCCAGCACAGGTAGAGGAGTTGGATAAGGTGATGGAGAAAGCCATCATCAGGATGGCAAGTAAGGGGGAGGGCCTGTTAGTGGGGGTTTTATGTGATAATGGCAAGTATTTTATGTTGCTGACCACAAACAGAGAATCAAAGAGCACCTGATATCAAAAGGGTGAGCAGTATAACAGTGACCACCGCAAACAGCGATGGTAGCTTACTTTTTCAATCAGCGCAACAATACAAGTATTTTTATGCAAGGGGTTACTCCACAGGGGGTGTGGGCACTGACACAGGGGAAAAGAACTAATAGTAAAAAATTTCCCCCACAGCAAGACCCAATCCTGGGTCCACCAGCTCCAGCGGCAATGGCCTATGACACTATGCCAAATGGCCAGCTCAAAAAGGCTTGGCCAAACTAATCCCCATATCCTCTTCTAGCGAGTGCAGCTCACTGCTACACTCTCTCTAACCTACTACTCGGTAGTCTTCACCACTCGCTCTTACTATGAGTGGTTTTATTGAGTTGCTATAATTGAGCAACTCAATAAAACTCACTCTCATCACTGCATATCTTTAGGGGGCTGGAGGTGACGTGGCTTATCCTGGAGACAGACTCTGGGGCCACTATCAGTACAGTGGTTTTATGCAAACCTCTAGCACAGAGAGAGGAACTGGATAAGGTGATGGGGAAGACCATCATCAGGATGACATGTAAGGAGGAGGGACTGTTAGTGGGGGTTTATGTGATAATGGTGAGTATTTTATGTCACTGACCACAAACAGAGAACCATAGAACACCTGATATCAAAAGGGCGAGCAGTATAACAGCGACCACCACAAACAGCAACAGTCACTTACTTTCCCAATCAGCACAACAAAACAAGTATTTTTAGGCAAGGGACTATTCCCCCAGCACCACAATTTGCTGGAGGCAAGCCCTTCACACCTCCCAAAATTTTTATAATCAACTCAACAGGGGGCACATACACAGGGGAAAAGAACTAAAAGTAAAAAAATAATTTCCCCCATAGCCAGACCTGAACCTGGGTCCATCAGCTCCAAACGTGGTGGCTTATGCCACTACACCAAACAGCCAGCTTGGCAAAGCCTGCCCAAACTAATCCCCAAATCCTCTTCTAGCGAGTGCAGCTCACTGCTACACTCACTCTAACCTACTACTCTGTATTCTTCATCACTCGCTCTTACTACAATTGGTTTTATTGAGTTGCTGTCATTGAACCGCTCAATAAAATTCACTCATATAACTGCATAACTCTAGGGGGTGACTTCAGTCTACCAGATGTGAACTGGATCCTTCCGACTGCAGCTTCAGCAAGGAGAAGGGAGCAGGGCAATGCTTGACTCCCTACAAGTGTCTTTTCTCAGGAAGCTAGTAAGTGATCCCACTAGGGATGGGGCAAAGCTGGAGCTGGTGTTTAGAAACATAGACTTTGATGGCAGATAAGGAGTACTTGGCCCACCTAGTCTACCCATTTCCCTATCTATTGCATAAGCTGTAGACCCTAGTTAACCAACAGCCTACTTCTTCCTATCCCCCACCAGAATTGCCTTATGTCTGCCGTATACATTTTTGAATTCCGCTACTATTTTTGACCTCATGACCTCCTCAGGAAAGCAGTTCCATGCGTCCACCACCCTGTCTTTGAAAAAATACTTCTTCACATTGTCCCTGAGCTTCCCCCCATTGTCTTCAAATTGTGTCCCCTTTTTCTTGCACATCTCTTTTTCTGAAAGATGCTACCCTCTTGGACTTTGTTGATTGCCTTGAAATACTTGACAGTTTCTATCATGTCCCCCTCTCCCTCCTTTTCTCAAGGATATACATATTAAGCTCCTTTAGTCTCTCTTCATATATATGGCTTCTTTTGCAAACCCTGCACCATTTTAGTTGCCCTTCTTTGGACTGCCTCCATCCTGTCTATGTCCTTGTGGAGATGGGGTCTCCAGAACTGCATGCAGTACTCCAAGTGGGGTCTCATCAACTGTCTGTACAGAGGGATAACAACTTCCTGTTTTCTACTGGTGATGCCTCTCCCTATACATCCCAGTATCCCCCCAGCCATCCTTACTGCTTTCTCACATTGCTTGCTTACTTTTAGGTCATCTGATATGACTACCCCCAGGTCCCTTTCCATTTTTATTGTTGTTAATACCCCTGCCCACATTGTGTACTCTTCCCCTGGGTTTTTGTATCTCAGGTGCATTAGTCTGCACTTCCTTGCATTGAATCTAAGCTGCCATAGTTTTGATCGTTCCTCCAACCTTGACAAGTCCCTTCTCATCCTTCCCCCCTTGTGTATCAACACTGTTGCAGATCTTTGTGTTGTCTGCAAAGAGTCATACTTTTCCTTTCAGTCCCTCTGCAATGTCACTAATAAAGACATTAAAAAGGACAAAACCCAGTACCGAACCCTGCAATGCCCTGCGATACCCTGCGAATATCCCCCCATTCTTTAGAGTGGACTCTCTTTACTATTACCCTTGTGTGTCCTGTCATCCAGCCAATTGTTTACCCAGGCTACCACCCTGGGACCCAATACCAGGCTGGCTAATTTGTTTATTAATCTTTTGTGTGGGACTGTGTCAATGCCTTGCTAAAGTCTAGGTAGGCCATGTCCGTAGCCCCTCCCTGGTCTACTACTTTGGTCAAACTAATCTATTAGATTCGTCTGACATAACCTTCCCACTGTGAATCTATGCTGCCTTGGGTCCTGTGCCCCACTGGCCTCTAGGTACTCAGCAATTCTTTCTTTCAGAAGTGATTCCATCATTTTCCCTACAACTGAGGTCAAGCTAACAGGTCTGTACTTTCCTGCCTCTGCTTTGCTCCCACTTTTTTGAAGGGGAATCACATGCACCCTCCTCTAATCCTTAGGTCCCACACCATCCTTCCATGATTTGTTAAAAAGGGTAGTCAGTGGTGTCACTAGTTCTCATCTTAGTTCTTTTAGAATTCTGGGGTGAATCCTCTCAGGTGCCATTACTTTGTCCACCTTCAGTTTTAGGAGTTCTTTCAGAACCCTTTCTTCTGTGAAAGGACCTGTATTGACCTCCCTATCTAGAGTGTTTCTATTGATTGGATTAGGTACCTACCCTTCCTCTTCTTTTGTGAATACTGAGCAGAAGTATTCATTCAGTATCCCTGCTTTTTTACTGTCCCTCTCTGCCCACTCACTCTCCCCTTTATTAAGCCTTACCATTCCTCCCTAGGTCTTTCTTTGCTCCCTAATGTACCTATAAAAGGTTTTATCCCTCTTCTTAACTGAGTTGGCTATCTTTTCCTTGGCTTGGGCCTTTGCGATTCTGACTGCCTTCCCCCACTCCCTCTTGCTTTAACTGGTACAGGTCTCTGTCCTGCTCCTTCTGTGTTTCCTTATACTTCCTGAATGCTATCCTTTTCTCCCTAGCCTTCCCCTCTACCTCTCTTGACAACCATAGTGTTTTTTCTTTCATTTTGATTTGTTTACTTGCTACACACAAAGGCTTGTTGCTTCTGTGATGGCAGTTTGATGTTTCCCCATTGTTGTTCCATCCCTCCTTCTTGCCTGTTTGCTAGTGCTTTTCTGAGGCACTCTCCCATTTTGAAAAAGTCAGCACTCCTAAAGTCCAGTACCATCACTTTTGTATGGCTTGACTCTGCGACTGTGTTTATCGTGAACCACACTGTTTGGTAGACACTTGTTCCCTGATGGCTACCCACTTCTAGATCTGAGATCCTCTCACTGTCCCTGTTTGAGACTACCAGGTCTAAGATTGCTCTCTCCGGAGTGGGTTCCAACACTAGCTGTCTGATGCATGCCCCCGGTAGGGCATAGAGAATGACCCTGCTCTTGGAAGTGGCTGCAGCAAAGGTGCTCTAGTTAACATTTGGCATATTCAGGTCCCCCATCAAAAAAACTTCTCCCCTTTTTCTGCCATCCTAAGGATGCCTCATATAATTTCCTTGTCCATTTCCTCCCCCGGAAGTGAGGGTCTGTATACAACCCCCATGCATATTGTGGTACCATTTCTGGTCTCCAGGGTGACCCACAGTGCCTCCTCTCCTCTGTGTTTACCCTTTAGTTCTATTGCTTTTATCCCTTCACTTACGTAGAGAGCTACTCCTCCTCCTCCTCTTCTACCCTCCATGTCTCTCCTGTAGATTGTGTACCCTGGTATGTTGACATCCCAGTCATGGTTCTCTGTGTACCATGTTTCTGTGACTGCCATGATATCCAGGCATCCCTTTTCCATCAAGGCCACCAGTTCAGGGATCTTGCTACCTAGACTATGAGCACTGGTACTCATTACCCTCCATTTTTTGATGGCCTTACCCCTTTTTGCCCCATCCCTGTCCTTACTATCTTTGCCTTTTTCTCCATCTATCCCTGCCCTTCTCCCTATCAACTTCTGTATCTTGGTGTGGAGGTTAGTATTTCCCTGCTGCTTTTCAGTGACTGCCCCTTGGCTAGTTTAAATGCTTGTCAATGAAGCATTTAAACCTATCACGTAGGATCCTGGTTACCCTCCTGGACAGATGCAGATCATCGCACCAGTACAGGCCTGCATTCCTCCAGATGGACCCCAAGTCCCCAGTGAAGCCAAAATCCTGAGCTTTGCACCAGTTTTTCAAATACTGATTGAATCCTATGGTGTGGAGCACCCTAGCCTCACCCATCCCATAGACAGGCAGCACCTCCAAAAAGGTTACCGTGCATGCTACTTGTCTAAGGCCCCTCCCCAACTTCACAAACTTCTCTAGCACTGCTCTTATCCCTTTCCCAGCAAGGTCTTTTGTCCCTAGGTGGACAATGGCATCCAACTCCCTCCCCTGTGCAGCTGCTCCTGCAATCCTGAGGATTTGCTCCCTGTCCCTCCATGGTATGGTGCCAGGCAGGCACCTTACCTCCTTCTCCCCCAACCCAATTCTACCCTCCTAACAATGGAGTCCCTCACCAGGAGTTGTTTCCTTCCCCTGTGTGGTCCCTTGCCACCCTTCTGTGGGCTTCCTTTGTGGAGGTTCCCAGCATCCTCTTTGGTCTCCACTGCGGGTGCCTCCATAGAGGAATCACACTCTGCCAGAATGGTGTATGAATTGTGGAGAGGTACAACTGGAGGGATGTGCCTTTCTTCCACCACATTCACCCTTCCTGAGTCCACTGTGGTCCAACCACTCCTCTTTCTTGGCAATCTCTGAGGCAGCGGCAGCAGTCCTGGTGGTCCCTGGATGGGAGAGAAGGTCCCCCAAATCCTGGCCAACTCAGCCTGGAGACGAGCAACCTCCTCCCATAGCCCATAGAGGTGCCTGCAGATGAGACAACACTGCATCCTCCAGAACGTCTCTTGGAAGACTGCCGCTCCATAGCCACTGCACTGCACCACTCCCATCATGTCTTATTTGTGGCTCCTCAACTGTTGTTTTTTACTGTATGCTTACTTTTTCCTGTCTCTGTTTATTTATTTTTTTTCTCCCTTCATTCCTACTTCCTCCATGCCCTTAAAGCTCCTGCTCTTCATGCTCCTGGACAGGAAGTTCCTGTGTTCCTCAGTAGTCTTCTTCTTCTTAGTTGCTCAGTCAGACCTCTAGCAGCTGGGGGGCGATGGAGAGCTACTCTTTTCTTTCTAGGATGGTGAGTCTTTTGTTCTTCTGTTATCACTCCCTTCCTGCTCCCAAACAGGAAGTTCCTATTGACAGTCAAATTCTGTGCCTGTAAAAATGGAACTGGCTAAGGCTGTGGGGGCAGAGAGCTATATAGTCCCAGTAGAGTAGTAAAGTTCTAACAGCACCTCCTTCCTCTTACTGTTCTATGCCAAAAGCTATCTAAGGCAGTTTTAAATACAAAACACCTGGCTTCCTGCTGCCTAAGCCACTCCTCCTAATTCACAGTTCACTTTTTCACCTAGCTAACTGTACAGATAATAGTTCCCTTCACCCATCTCGGACAAACACACTAACTCTTGTATTTTTTGTTTGTTGTTTTAACCCTAAATTGAATGTCCCAATAATAGAGTTCTTGTTCCTAAGTCCCAGTAGAGTAATAAAGTTGCTGTTCTCTGCCAAAAGCTATCTACAAACAGGGATGACTTTGCAGATGTCACATGTCACATTGGACAGTCCCCTAGTTACCAGTGATCACTGTACAGTGGGGTTTAACATTAAGATGTGATCAAAGACAAATCACATGAGGGTGATGGTCCTGAAAATTAGGATGGTGGATTTTTAAGAAATGGGAGGCTTCTTCAGAATCTGCCTCGTTGAGGGGGGTGGATTGTCAGGGATTGGTAGAGGTACAGTGGGGAAAATAAGGGAGAGCATAATTAAGGCAACTAGCCTCTGCATGAAAGAAGTGAGTAAATTAGAAGGCAAAAGAGATTGCTATGGTTATCCAGGGAAGTTGCCATGGTGGTGAATGAAACAAAATCTGGCCCGAGCCGATAGGACTGCAGGTAAGTAATTTGGGCCAGATTGGTTCTATTGTAGGATGGTGGTCCCTTGTGAAGCACCACAGCAAGCAAGTTGCTAAACCTGAGTGATTGGAAAGACAACAAAGTCAGAGATCAAGTAATGTTTGTGGTTTCTGCAGCAGGTAGAGAAAATTGGCAGACTGGCTGGGCCTAGTGGTCCTTATCTGCCTTAAATGTCTATGTTTAAAGTGTGACTCTTGTGATATGCAAAATGCAAGGAACCTGATAAAAAAGTGAGATGCAATCAAATGGTTAATTCATCTTGTGTGACCATAATTTAAAGCAAACTTAATGCGTAAAAATCTGATTAAACAGTACTGTCCAATAGCCTCCTTTGTAAAGCAAAGCAAAATAATACATAACTTATTCTCAGAATGCTCCTTTACTCACAACATTGGGGCTATATTTTAAGGGTCTTAAGGGAGCCTCTTTTGTGCAATCCTCAGGATGGATGGATTGTTTACAGCCTAAACTCGCTTCCACAATGGAAGTGTGAGACAGGAATGCAGCAGTCGATGTTCATCATCTTCAAATATTTTCTGTGGCAAGCACAGTGCCAAGTATCTCTTTTACTAAGCAGGAGGTGGCTCCTCAATTCATGGTTGGACAATTTTAAGTCTTAATTAGGTTGCTATATTAGGAAGAATTGCTAATAATGGAGACTGAAGCTTTCCATAACTAATGGGAAAAAAATTTTGATACCCCTGTAATGAGTCACTAGAAATACTGTGTAGCAGAAATTGTGAAAAAGAAGTGCATATAATAAGGGGGTGGGTCTTAGTGGTAGGGAATAATGAAATTATGTATTTATGAATATTGTATTATAATTTGCTAACTGATTTTAAAACAAAAAGTTCTTTGACTTTTGCATCATGTTCCATGGGATCTTAAACTTCCGCCTGGAGAACCAGAAAGAATAGACAGAAGGGACCTTGGTTTAACACCTCATACAAAAGGTTAGCACCTCAACATCAGTGTATTACATCTCATACCAAGGTGATACACTACAGTATCAATACTGGGTATTAGCCCAATTTCCTGGTGTGGGGCACCAGCCTATGTCCTTCTGGCCCCAGCGGCAAGCATGCATATGTGTGTGCGTGTGTGTGACTTCCTTTCTCCCTTTCTAGGAAACCTTTTTTTTTTTAACTGATGAAAGAGAAAAGAAGGGGCAAGGGGACTGGTGGGAAGGCACCCACTGTCCATCTGGACAGGCGTGTATTTAGGGACAGGGTAGCTGAGGCAGAGGACCCCTCACAGGCCCATCAAGAGCTGGTAGCCACCACTTCCCGGCAGTGGCAGCAGCAGCAGAAGGAGCCCATTGCCCCCACCCAGCAGCAACAGTGTGAGGATGATATTGTCCCCTCCAGATCCCCCATCCAGCAGCAGAATCCTCCTCTAATGCCCGAGAACCAGCAGCAGCATGAACCAGTTGCCCCCCCAGCAGCAGCGTGAGGATGATGTGGTTCCCGCCACATCCACCACCACCACCCAGCATCAGAATGCTCCTATAGTCCCCCATGACCAGCAGCAGGAGCATGTGGCCCTGGACAGCAGCCAGCACAGTGTATTAATGCCCCCAGCAGGAGCATGTGCCCCCAACCTTCCCACAGCATAAAGGGTGTGCCGTGTGGTGTTTTTTCACCATAAACAACACTGACATAAGTATTGTTATCTGCAAGTTGTGCGGCAGATCTGTGCAAAGGGGTAAGCAAGGGGGCCATTTTGGAACTGGTGGCCAAAGGAGCCACCTGCAGCACCACCATGCTGAAGAGTTGCTCCAAAAGCAAAGGGAGTTAGCAGCAGCAGGAGGCAGTGTGGGCCAAGGGGAAGGAGGCCAGCAGGAGGAAGGTGCCAGAGCTTAGCAGCAATAGCCCAGAAGGCGCCAGCAGCACCAGCAAAATCATTAGCAGGCAGCAGCAGTACCAGGGCTCCCATATCTACAGGGATTCCTGTATTTTACAGGATTTGGAGGCATCTACAGGAAAACTCTTCCCATAGACTTGTATTTGTTATACAGAAAAACAGGGCAATTCAGCGTCCATAGGAAATAATGTAATCTACAGGAAAACGCAGGACTATCACCCTGGAGTTACAGGGAAAATGCCAAATCAATATGAGAGCACTGCAGTACCCCCATCCACCTCACCCCACAGGCAGCAGCGGTGCTATGTTCATGCTGGACATCAGCATAGGCAGCCTGCATCAGCCCCAGCTGTTCCTCCTCCTCCTGTGAGCCAAGAAGTCCTGACAGCAGTGTGGTGAGAGGTAACATCTCTGTGCCAGGATTTTGACTAGTTCCACCAGGAGGTTGGGGGAACTTAAGGAAACTGTTGGAGGACCAACATAAAGTTTTGGACCTCCTGGAGAAGCTCCGTCATTGCAGAGGTGATGGCAGGGTGGAAACGGGGTCTGGTGCAGGCACCTTGTAATGACGTGGTCCGGGGACTGTAATGTGCATACCCTGCATATCACCCCACTGTGTTTGTTACTGTCAGTCAGTTTGTATGTTACCTATAATAAACAGTGTATCTTTCTTCTTTTTTTGTGTTAATCCTTCTCCTATGCACAAATGTCAAGTATTGTAATTTGTTCATATGAACTCATTTTCCCCCCCAAACCTGTGTGATGTTGTGGCAGTTCTTTTGCTGTATGCAACTGCAGCATAAGATTAAATACGTGCACAGCATAGAAACCTAAAGAAGAAGTACTTTTATTGCGAAGTTAAACAGATATGTTTTTTGTGCTTAACAACAGGCCCCTGACCCTGGGCTTAGTTGTCACAAATATTCACTTAGTGCCCTTCCCCTCCACTCATGATGTTTTTTTTAGTGCCCCACTACCACCACATCCAAATTGTGCACTTGGGCCACAGTTTAACATAGCCTATTGCCTCCATGGTGTGCAGATCCAAACAGGACGTACATGTCCAGAAATAAAACAGGAAAAATAATATATTACATTCAGACAGAAATCTGGTCTCAGCCATGATGTTTTATGGTGCCCCGCCACCACCACCACCCAGACATTAAATAGCTGTTTTAGGGCCTGTTTGCCAAATACTTCTGCCTGAAACTCACTGCTGCTGGTGCCAAACTGGGCCTACAAGTCCAGAAATGTTTGCCAAAAAATGTTACATCAAATTGAGACTGAAATGTCGGATCAGTCCTGATGTTTTGGGGTGCCTCCAAGCACCAAGACATTAGAATGCTGTTTTGGCCACTGTTTATAATTGGTTTTAGACCACATCTTGTTTCTACGAGGCAGCATAGGCAGTAAATGTCCAGAAATGTTTCCCAAAAAATTGCACAGTACATTCAGACAGAAATCAGGAGTCAGACATGCAGTTACATGGTTCACATCCACTATGAGGAACCAAATGCGCTGTTTTTGGCACCGTTTAAATGTTTTTCAGGCCTAACTGGGGTGCTGCCACTGCCTAACATGTCCCAGAAGTTCAGACATTTTTCCCAAAAAATGTTACAGTAACTTCAGACTGATATCAGGTTCCAGCCATGATGTTTTATGTCACCCAACACTCCACCTGGACCAAACGATGGTGTTTGATCCAATGTTTACAATTGATTTTAGGTCATAACTTCTTTCTGCTAGTGCTGCACAGACAGTACGTGTCTACAAATGTTTCCTAAAAAAATGGTACAATAAATTCAGACTGACATCTGGTGTCAGACATGCAGTTACATGGTCCACGTACACAAAGGACCCTAATCTGCTGTTCTCTGCACCATTTAGTATGGTTTTCAGGCCTAATCGTGGTACCACCACTGCCTGACATGCAACATAAGCCAGTTTGCCACAATGAGAAAAATAAATCCTCCTGCAAAATGGTCCTGTGACTTAAAGTTGCACTTACTTCCTCCTGCTGCTGCTTTCTCAATTGATTGAGAACTGTGGAATTATCATTTCGCAGTGATGATCCCCTGGTTAGCAGTGTTGTCTCTGTGGTTTTAAGTCAGTGTGGATTGAATGACATTTTGAATGCTGCTGCTGTTACCCATAGCTGTTGCCTACTGCTTTGACTAGTTGCCATGGGAAATAATGCTTTGTCAGCTTCATGGGGATCCTCTTCACATAGTTGATCAGTGCTGCTGCTGCTGCACACGTAAGTATCTGTATTTATTTTTATGGGTGCAAGAGAAGGGGGTGGTGGGTTTCTATTGGGATGTCCTGAGTTCTTGTATGTTTGCACTTATTGTATATTTATCTAATGTGCTGAGGAGTACATCATCATGACAACATGCACGCCATCCTAGGATTTGGATACTGGATGTTGGAATGCACCACATTTCACATTGCACAAGGACTAGGTAAGTATTGCATTTTCCATTACTGGGAGGGATAGGTGACTGCAGCTCAGATATCGGAGTCAGATTGTAGTTGTATTATTTTTTCTTTTCTCAATGCATGCAGGAATTCAGGAGATGTTAACTCCAGGTGCATTGCTGCTTCTGCTGCTGTTCAATATGTATGCAATTCATTAACTGGTGGTAAGTATTTCTTAATTTGTGATGGTGTTTGGTGAGTGGGTGGTGGAGGAGGTGGTTGAGGCTGGTTTGGTGGATATGGTTAAGTATTAAGTCTGTGGTTACTGCAGGACAGAGATGTCAGACTTTGACAGTAACTATCTTCTATATGGGACTGTCAATATTCAGGAATTCTTCTGCTGGGATGCGTGTGTTACCTCCCTCCCAATCTGATTGCTGGCTGTGCTCATCAGACATAGTCTGTTCATGTCAAGTGTTCCAGTTTAACAACCATTCCATGATATATGTATAGCTTCATGTAATGATGGTGTGGGGATGGGGCACCAGTTGTACCAATGCTCAAAATGTTTTCTTCTTTTTTTCTTATTGCCAGCCAAGTACAAAGTACTTCAACTGGAATGTTGGCTTAGTTTTCTGGTGGACATTTGCCAATGCATCCCATCTCTGTACGGCATTGGTGACTAAATAGAAGTCTTCTGTCCTGGTGAGTGGACGCTGGATCGAAGTGCTGCACCTGCGAGGTGTGGGCCACTGTTGACAACTAAAAACATATGTCATCATCATCAGCGGACCCCTGTGAAGGAAAAGAAACATATTATATATACTGCTGCACTAACTTGAGAATTGTGACCTTGGATTGTATCCTCATGTGTTTTGCCATTCACACTGTGGAATCACCCATACACAGTTTAAATAAGTCCCTTGATTGAACCAATGCAAGGTGATGAAGGATATATATCTTGTTTCCATGAATTTGCAACTGACACTGTATAGCGCACTGGTTTAAGGCTCTGGGCTGCAAATCTGGAGACCTAGGTTTGAATCCCACAGCCCCCCACTTGCATACTGTGTGGCCCTGAGCAAGTCACTTTACTTCCCTGTGCTCCCAGATTGCACTTGTAAGCAAGCTTTCAGCTTAGTGTGTCTCTCCTGGTTAAACAATTGGAAAACAATGGCAGCATAACCATTTATCACCTGAAAATGACACCAGTTGTGCTTGTTGGGATGAAAGTGCTGCATCATGCTGCTTGATGTACTGGCCCAAAATGTGCTGGCAATGCTGTCATCATGGGGGGTCAGCAGGAGGGGAAAACAACCCCAAGTGTGCATGCTGGGGTGAAAGTGATGCATTGTGCAGGGTTGATGTACTGGCCCCAAATGTGCTGACATTGGCAATACTGCAGTTCTTCTTGGTGGAAGATTGCTGGAGGAGGAGGAGGAGGAGGAGTAATTTAGCTGGACTTAGATGCTGCATTAATATACTGGTCTGAGACTGCTGTTTATGCTGGAGCATGCATCTGTCAGCTTCATAGCTTTTCAGTGGTCACCAGTATTTCTTTGCAATATGAGAGTGATGGCCCACACCATTGAAGTCTGTGTTATACAAATTAGGATGGATGACAAGGAGGCGGATTACATGATGGTTAGTTGTATACTTGGGGATGGAGTATGCATGCATTTCTGAGTAACATAGTACTGGCTGTGCACTGTCCAACTAAGTTGTCATTGTCGTATATACAGTAGTAGCACATTCACTAGACACTCATTCATGGTGTCATGGAGGAGGTATATGTGGAAATGGGGAAGATGTTCAGTATTTGTCACATGATGGGGCCATTGTGTATTGCTGAGATGGTGACATATTCATTCCAGTTAGCACAGCATGGGCAAATATATTTTCAAAAATGAAATGAAGTAAACATTGTGACTAGGTTGGGTAATCAAATTAAATGGTTTAACTGGATATGTAGCACAGAACAATAAGTAAATAAAATTTAAAATGTATAACAATAGCATAAAACAGCATAGTCAGTGGAAATGGTGGGATGGTGGTGGTGGGGGTGGGGAAGAACACCTTTAGACTTCTTCCAGTGACACATCATCCATGAAGCAGCCCTCACAGTCTTCAAGACTGGAGTCATTACTAGGTGGAAATTCAGTCATCATTGCTGCTTCTTCTACCTCCCTGCTAGTAGGAGTCTTACTACTGTGGATGTCTTCATTGTCATCATCATCACCTAGACACAGTTCTTGGGGCAATACCATGAAAATAATTATGTTATGTGGAATGTGAGCCTCATTCATTTTTATCAATGTTAGGATGGAAACATTCTTCGGTGACAGATTTGTCCTACTGTCACGGACAATGGCCCCAGCAGAACTGAACACCCGTTCCGCACTAACTCTGAATGGTGGGCAGCTGCGGTATTTAAAAGCAACAGATACCAGTGCAGACCAGTCACTTACTTTGCTGTTCCAGTACACCAATGGCTCATCAGTGATGACAAGATGCTTGGTGTCTCCCATGTAGGCATCCACCATATATTGTGTAGCCCTTAGTCCTGCTGCCTCATCATGCTTTCCTCCTTGTCTTCAATTTCTTCAGTGCCCACCTGATACAGAGCATACCAAATGGGATTTCCTGCCATGCTGTGCTGCAACTTTGACATTTTCTCTGATTTGGTGGCCTCTGATGATTTACTGGTGGTGGTGGTAGTAACATCTGGTATATCTATATGTGCCCTTTGTGTCTCTGCATTTTTCATCTGTGTGCCATGTACCATCTGACAAGGTAATTGGTCAATTTGTCCACTTGCACACGACCCCTTCAATCAAGGCAGACAAGCCACATTTGTACTGTGAATCCAATATGGTAGCAATAGCAAACTCATTAGACTGCATAATGCCACTGATATGTGTATTGCTGTCCAGTATATGGTGCATGTGACCTATTACATTAAAAGAACTGTGATCATCACTTGCCTCCTTCTGGTGACTGACATTTACCAGTGTCTCCCTCAGCACACATATAAGGGGTATTGGCTGATTTATACAGGCAGTGTCTCCACTCACAGCCTGTGTTGCATGCTGAAATGGATGCAGAATGTGTAATATGCCATCCATTTTTCGCTACTGCTCCGTTGTTAGGGCGATGGATACTCCAGCACTGTCCCAGCTGGTATGCAGCAGTAGGTAATCTGAAACAGCCTTATACTGCTCATAAAGCCGGTCCAGCATGTACAGTGTGGAGTTCCACCTGGTAACAACATTGAGCATCATATGGTGCTGAGGCAGATGGTTAGTGCACTGCAGCTCACACAGATAGTCACGGGCCTTTGTAGAATGGGCAAAGTGGACACAGATGCAACAGGCAACAGTAACCATTTCCTTAATGTCCACATGTTTGAGAAACTGCACAACAATAAGATTAAGGCAGTGTTCCAGCCAGGGCACTCTCAGAAAACCACCATCGCGAATGCACTTCACTACACTGGAGCCATTATTACTTGCAATGAATCCTGCTATGAGTGACGGTTTGTGTAGCCATCCATCAATCTCATTCAGCAGAATGTTAAGCATTTTCGCAGCCAGGTGCAAACCTGTGACGCTTGTCATAGTCAGGGTTGCATGCTGCTGAGTACCAGGTGCATTACTACCACCACAGTTTTGCTTCATGCATGTTTTGCCAGGCTCAAAATCATGTACCGCACCAGGCAACTGTTCCCAGTGTGCTGTTATGCACAGATATGAGCTTGCTGTTGTTTGTCCACTGGTCCACGCATCCATGCTAAGATGGATATAGTGTGATGCACTATGCTTCAATGCATGTCTAATGTAGTCAGCAACTCTACTGTTCAGCTCTGGCATGACATGCTTACTAAAACAGGTTTGCAATGGAACTTGCCATTTGGGACAGGCATGGGCCATCAAACTGCGGAAACCAGCATTCACTACGAATGAGAATGGCAACAAATCGATGGCCAGCATTTCAGCAGTGGCAGCATTTAATTCTTGTGCAGTAGCATGATTGGAGGGGTACTTTGTCTGCCGCTCAAGGATGGTCTTCAGAGTGGGCTGTATCTTTGGAGCTGTCTGACCAGAACACTGTAATTGTGGCAGCAATGATTTTCTTTTAGGAGTAACACTTGACTCTTGGGGCTATATAGACTGAATGAAGCCAGTTATTTTGGTTGCTTGTGGGTGTGTGGCTGGTGTACTTTTCAGACTCATGGGACTGGGACTCACACCGCCACTGCTATGCCCACTACTAGAGAGATCAAAGGATTGCTCACTCTCCTTCTCCACCACCGACCCACACTGCCCTCCCTCCTCCTGCTCTTGCTCTACTATGTGTAACTTGCTACCAACAGCTCTGGCATCCTTCTGGTGTTGCTGCCATCTTAGCGGGTGCTTTTTTTTCAGGTGGGCATGTTGGCCACCAGTGCCTATGTGGCTTCCCTTTTTCCCCCGACTAACTTGGGCTTGACAAGGTTGGCATATTGCTATGGCCTCATCAGCAGGATCTAGCACATAAAAGTCCTAAACTAGGGACATTTGACCTCTGGACTTCAGATACTTCTGGGACTGGGATAATTCAGAAACAGGTGTGGAACTGTGTGTTTTTGGGCTGCTGTCATCACTTCCATAAGACTACTTTTGGGAGGATGTTACTTGACTGCTTGGAAGTTTGCTTATAGGCTTGGTAACAGACTGACCCACCACAGGCTGTGTATGTAAATGACCTACATCAGTCTTGACCTTTTTTAACTTAGGCTCCCATGTGGGATCACCCCAGTCATCATCATCACCACCAATAGCGATTATGTCCTTGTCTTTCTCCTTTTCCTCCCCCCATCACTGTCTTCTGGGAGGACGGCACCTTTTTCTTTCTCTACAACTGTCTCAGGGGGCTGACTATCCTTATCTCCAGGACTATCAGATTCTAGTTGAACACCATCATCACCAGCTCCTGTAGGAACATGGACAGTCACACTGACAGACTTATTATCATCATCCTCTGAGTCCTGCACCACTATTCCTGTGCTGGTGTCAGTGCCTCCCTTCTTCCCCCACTAGCATTGCTTCAACAGTTTGAGCTTTAAAAACGTAAGACACAGGTATGCCTGACCCAGTTCGGGCACCAACTCCTTTGCTGGTTCTTGCCACACCACCAGGGCCCACATCAGAACACACTGATGCAGACATACATGTGCTTTCACTGATATGAGGAACTGGAACTGAAATTTCACTTTTTTCAACAGACTTCTTAGCTCCCTCTTCCCCCCCTGCCACGTTTCTCACCCAGTACTTGGTCGCTTCTTACCAGGCATGTTTGCTGCCTGCTGCTTCAAAGCTTTGCCTTTCTCTGGGAGTATTTTGAAGAAAGGATGTATTACTACTAACTGTGTGAATAACACCATGACCTCACACATGAATGATGACATCACACATCTAGAGTACTGGCTTCCTTACAAGTCCAAACACAATCAAGACAGGTACCAGCACTTAGAGTACAACTAATACCATATATGGTAGGCAGCCTATTCTGGTAAAAAACAAAAAGGTAACTTTTTTTCTCCCAAACAGGAAGGAACTAAAGAAACATACACAAGGAAAAAGGGCACAAGTGGCCAACTTCAAATACAGATCACCTGTGGCTCTGGACAAATAAAGTATTATAATGTGTTATTACTCAGTACCACAATTTATATTTTTATATGCGGGCAGAGACAACCATAAAACCGCAACAAAGGAAAGTAGTACAACACAATATGGTAGTGGTCTGGATGGGAGGGATCAACATGAAATTTCTTGAAAATTACTGTTTTAATATATAATGTTTTATAATGCACATGTCAGGTGTGACACAAACAATGCTATAACAGAGAAAGAGTAACATAAGTTAACTAAAACCGGAACACCGCGCAGTGTGCAGAGTCAAGCTCCAGCAATAACATACAGGGGAACAAGTCAACAATGCAGTGCTACTGTAAATGGACAAATTCAAGTGATTAAGTAGAAGTACTTAATACAACTGCTGATTTTCAGTTTTAGTAACACAAGTTAACACTCGGGCTAACAGAACTAACCACAAAACAAATAAAACAAAGGATCAGCTCTGTGTGTTTAAAACTTTAGAATTCACAATCAATTCACAATTAAAAGCAGAAGAATGGTATATATAACATAGCTAACAGCAGCAGGATCTCTCTAAAACAGGATGTAGAGACTTTTCAGAGAAAATAAATGGCAAGATATAACACAATTAATAAGAAATAACAGTAAATAAATAACTCACAATTATGAGTAAATACCAATCTGCTTGACTAGAAATAGCATGCACTGCTTTACACTCCTACCCTACCCCACACAACTCTTTCAAAGACAGAGAGAAAATTAAGCCTAATTTAAACTACGTATTATACAAAAATTCACAAAATCAGAAAATGTTCCCTAGTAGCAGCACAATAGCACTAGGGAAAAACTTTATATTTTGCAGCAATTAGCTCTCAAAAACAAGTTTTAGTTATGTTTTCAAAGGCATTATTGGTTCTGATGCACCACAATAGACTGCTCTCCGACTCAACACACAGCAGAATGAACTGGAAACAAGCTATACATGACTTTTTACCTATCTACCCACAATGCATTGAAAATTTCGCCTTTGTACCAAAGTTTCACTGGTGAAATTGAAAGTTACATTGGTGAAATTCCACCACAAGGCAAAATTTGGAACATCAATGGGTGAAATTGTTATGGTAAGTGAAATTTCGCCATTACACGAAATCAAGAAAACAGGCGAAATTTCATATCGCATAGGTGAAAACTTTCACATAATTGTGGAATTATGTGAAATATTTCACCAGGCAAAATATTTCAATTTCTCACAACACTAATAAAGAGGTTTTTGAAAGGTTTATTGGCTGTGATGCACCACACTGAACTGCTCTCTGACTCAACAGAAATATACTGTGCAGGAAACAGCCTGCACATGATATTTCAGCTATCTGCCCACAATGCATTGCAATTTCACTGGCAAAATTGAAAAACATTGGTGAAATTTCACCTTACGAAAAAGCAAAATTGGCGAAAATGGGCAAAATTTCACATTACGCAAAAGCGGAATCAGAGGCGAAATTATGTTTCACCTAGGTGAAACATTTCGCATAAGGCGGGAATTATGAGAAATATTTCGCTAGGCAAAATTTTCCAATATCACACATCTGTATACAAGGGTATATGTTCTGTATCAGGTACATCGAGGCTTCTGCTTAGGGAAAGTGCAGGATCCTATATGAGATGAGTTGCTTATCTATTCCTCCTCTGTTGCTTGCACTCTACTGTATGATAGTTGGTGTGTATGTTCCCTTCAACTGAATTAACTCTTTTAATGTGGCTCTGTAATTTGCAAGCTATAGTAAATTGTAGTAATCACCATCAGAACAAAAGGGGTTATTAACACTTTTTACATCTTCTGTTACAACAAATCCCAGAATCTCCTGCAGCTGGCTTTAGAACAGTATGCAGCAGTGAGAGATTCAGTAGCCTTCATTGTATGTTAGAACTTATATAAGTTCTGATATTTTGTTTGCTGGTCCTGTCATCCTCCCTGGGTCATGTACAGTCACACAGGGTTGAACTAACTGGAGATTAAACAAAAGCTCTATCATGCACTATGGGCATTGGAATTTCCCACTGCTGCCTACTGTTCTGATGTACCTGATAATGCAACCCCCCCAATACACACACATCACAAAGTCATTCACAGCAGTTGTTTTATGATCAGTATACTTGTTGGAGTTACTTCAAAGAAACATGACTTGATTCTGTGTTTTTTCTTCTTTTTTCCCCACCTTCTACTTGAAATGAATGGGAAAAACATCACAATTCAAGCAATGTAGTCAGGCACAGTGGGCAGAACAGTGGGTGGAAGCTTAGGAAGGAAGGTGGAGTCCCTTTACTCATCCCAAAAGGTCTGTAGGACTATGCTCACTGCAGCCCTAAAAGGGGTGCAATTCGGGAGGTATTCAGAAATGCAGAGGGAGGGAGGAAGGCAGAGAGGTGTACCAAGTAAAACAGAGGTAAGCAGGAAAGGCAGTGATGGGAGCAAAGGTGCAGACATAGGAAAGAATACTCAAGATGGTAGCTAAAGGGGATAAGACTTACTTCAGGTATATAAGTGAGAATAGGAAGGCAATGGGAGGGATAGTGAGGTTAAGGAGAATGGCAGAGGTGACTGTGCAGAAGAGAACCAAGAAAAAGCAAACATGCTGAACAGGTTCTGCTGAGTCTTATCAGTTGGGGATGGGGAAGACCAATAGGAAGCAGCAGGAACAATAGGGGTGGGGGGTGGACACAAATTCATTTTCAGAGGAAAGAGCCTGGAAGGGACTTGCAGCTCTGAAACTGGACAAGAATATGGGACCGGATGGGATACACCCCAGGGTTCTAAAGGAACTCAGAGAGGTGCTACAGTGGTGGCCAGTATCATCTTGGATTTGGCATTATGACTCATCACATCAAATTTTTGAATTTGGCATCAGTAGGTGATGGTAATAATTATACTTGCCATTTCTGTGCTGCTTGGTACCTGTCATTCTTATTGCTACCTATACATGTCTTCAGTAATTCACTGAATTTTGTTTTCCTCAATGTACATGTCCCACATCTACAACCCAATTTCAATGTTGAATAATGGTACAGTAGTAGCACCAATTTAGTCAAGGGATTTTTGAGGATTTTTTTAAAATCCTATGAGAATTGTGAAATCTTTTGTTAGGGATTTTGTTTCGTTTGTTAGAGTGTTCACTGCTACCCGGAGAGGGTGCGCTCATCTGATAGTGTAGTTTAAAATCTACCAGATGACACTTAAGTACTGTGATAGGAACTGGCCTCTTTCTGTAGGTATAGCAAACATAATTTTAGAGGAGTTTTTTCCCTAAATATTGTGAAGGATAAATAGGGTATCTCACAAAATTGCTTGACAAATTTGGCGCTACTTCTGTATTTATAAACCTATGCATGGAAACAAATCTAATGTTTTAAAACTGTTATCCTCACATACCCTTTACTGTATGCATGGGAAATTTTAGAACTATGAATTTATTAAGCATGTTTTTGTCAGGAGGTCTAAACCTTCCTTCTCAGATTCTTGGCAATAATGGGCATGCAAGGAATCACAGACACGTTGCATAAGAGTAATAAACTTGTTTAGTACTACCAAAAGGATAATCACAGTTGCCCTAAGCAGTTCTTACCAGTAGGATTTTAAATTAGTAACAATATAATACTCCCCATCAGAATTATATTGCATTTTAGCAGTGGGAAGGCTCCACTTTTGCAACTGTACTGGGCAGGTGTAGGCAGTCTTGAAAATCCATGTTGACAGGCGATGAGCCTCCTCTTGATAAGACTGGTAGAGCTTGTCTGGAGCCGATGTTGAGTCCTGGAAGCCTGTCCCATTAGTGCTGATGTCATTGTTTATGGAAAAGGACCAAGCAATACTGTCTGGGGAATAGCCGTATACAGGTTTAATAACATCAATTATGGCACATCGACACAAATAAATATAACCTTTCTTTGCACAGCAATCTGTGTGCGGAGAGACCCAGGTGTCCAGAATAGGATGGAAGACCAGTAGAGGAGGCAAGTCGAGGTGTTCTCTGTAGATATCTTCATCAAGGTGTCCAATGGAATGAACAGTTGCAAGTTTATTGAATAGAGCTGTAGCAGGATCAAAATGTGGTAAAGAGACAGTACAGGAAACAAACAAAGTATTCTTAAAGGAACATTTCTTAGAAGTAAAACATGGAGCAGTGTTAGGGTGTCTGGTCACAAAATCCAAATTCCTAGCAGTGGAAAGTGGGATAGTTAGAGTTGGTAGCATACACATTGCAATACAGCTGGAAGATTTGCACTGAGGACAATACCATTTAGAGATACGTGTATCATGAATGATATCAGGGATGCTTCCAGATTTTAGATTGCAGATGGTAGTGATAATGTATGAGCCATAGGCTGAACACAATATTTCACATGCAATATATCGTTTATTTGCTTCTTTGTTATTTTGTGCAATGAGAGCGTTAATCTTATCTTTAGAATCTGTAAATGCCTTAGCGATGTCATGCATGTTGTATACAGTGGCCCTGATATTCAAAAGGGTTGTGCATTGCGCAATACGGTTGCACCTGCATAGTCCGAAATTGTGCCATTCTGCGATATTCAGCAGGAGGCAGTTGCACCACTGAAAACATGCTGAGCAACAGCGCAATGCAAATGAATGCATGCTGAACTGGAGGGGGAGGAACCATGCATAAACTGCACAGTCCGATATTCAGCTGGGCTGTGCAGAGTTGTGCAGGCGCAACCCCCAACCTGCGCCTGCACAACTTTGAGCCAAAAAATAAGATCAAGTCATGGGCCACCCACAGGTGAGCTGCCACATTGCAGGGCACAACACAGCAGCTGCCACCTGTGGCTGGCCCTCAACCTACTTCCTGTGCCCCCTGCAGCCTGATCACAGGCAAAAGAGTAAAAATCACCCTCCCCCCACATTCGCTGATCGGGAAAAGCTGAAATAACCCCCCACCAGCCCGATCATGGCAGCAAAGTGTCCCCGAACATATCCCTGGTGGTCCAGTGAACCTATAAGCCCTATTGCAGGCAGCAAATGTCTAAACACACCCCCGAACATATCCCTGGTGGTCCAGTGGACGATAAGCCCGATAGTGGGCAGCAAATGTTTAAACACACCCCCAAGAACACATCCCTGGTGATATAGTGTCCCCACCCACCCACACGAAGCCCACCACCCCGCTCCCCCACAGCCAGTGGCGGCAGCATCCCACCAGCCTGCCGCCCCACCACCCCGCGACTGCTGCCCAGTAGGGCTGCACGCCCATTGGTGCAGAGCAAGAGCCAATGGGCGTGCAGCCCATACCATACAAGCAGTCCAGATTTGTGAATGACCACCCACCCACCCATGAAGCCCACCTCCCCCCCGCAGCTGGAGGGGTGGCGGGCGGCAGGTGGTGGATGCTGCCACCCGCCTGCTGCAGGGGGGGGGTGGTGGGGCTTCTGGGTGGGTGGGGTGGGGACACTAGATCACCAGGGATGTGTTCTTGAGAGTGTTTAACATTTCTGCCGGACCCGCTAAGTCACTGGACCACCAGGGATATGTACGCGGTGTGAACATTGCTGCCAGCGATCGAGGCTTATCAATCCACTGGACCACCAGAGAGTATATCGGAAATGTTAGACATTTGCTGCCCGATCGAGACTATCGTCACTGGACCACCAGGAGATATGTTCGAGAGGACGCTGCTGCCTAAATCGGCCTGGTGGGGGTTGTTCAGCTTTGCCTGTGATCGAGCCAGTGGGGATTTTACTCTTTGCCAAGAATCGAGCTGCAGGGGCGTCGATCTCAACAGCTGCTGCCTGGCAGGTCACCAGGCGCAAGTCCTTGGGGATCGGCGCACCTGCATGTTAATGGCATGCAAATGGGGCCATAAACAGATGAAATGGCCCCCCCATGCCTTGCATGAATTATGGCCCCATTTGCATGTCACCTTTTGAATATCAGACATTTGCGCATGGCGCAATGGTACTAGCGCACCGCAAGTTGAATGCTCCACTCTGACCACTTGCGGTGGCGCAAGTTCCACTGCACCATGCACAGTGGCTGTGGCGTCGGGTGATGATTCAAAGGAGTTGCTCAATAGTGCAACTCCTTTGAATATCGCTCTAGCCACACCCTTGCACAACTATTTTGTGCAGCACAAGCGCTTGCGCCACAAAATAGCGCAGTTTGAATATCCGGCCCTGTGTATCTTTCTTCCTGACTAAGGCCATCCACACCATGCAATAATGGGGGTAAAATATCATTTACTAAACCAGTTTGGAATTTTTGTGAATGGGATTTGATAGCAGCAATGTCGGCCTTATTCCAAATGGCTGTACCAAAAAGACCTGTTACAGTGCCTGTGGCACCTCTGACATCGGATCTGTCAAGTTCACGGGTGTCACACTTATGACTTTGATCATCAGAATTAGGTTTTCTCCTAAAATTGCCTCTATGCTCAGTGGTATGTACCCTGGCAATAGGGTCTTGAGTATGGATTTGAAAAGCTGCTAAGCTATAAAATAATAAAGTACTATAAAATGCTGAAGTGTTAGTAGTATGACACAGACCAAATTCTTCCATATTCCAGTAGCTCAAGTTAAACAAAACAGGTATATGCCTAAACTGTAAATTGTTAATAAGTGTACAAGGTAAGACAGTGGCTGTTAGGCCACTATGAGGACCAGGGGTATGTTTTGGACATGCCAAAAGCTGTTTATCCATGGGGGTAACACAAAAAGGTACATGGCAGCAGCGGCCATGTTGTGTACAGCACAAAATTTCCTAGCAGAGTCCTTAGACAAGGAATTACAATATGAGGGGTCAATTAAGGCAGTAATATTGTATAAACCAGAATGTCTAAGAGCAGTTTGGAGCAAGGACAGCGAACCATTGGGGGATAATTGTACGTTGGGCCAACCATGGAAAGTTCCCTTGGAAAGCTTGGCCATAGAGAGAATTTGTCCTTATGACTTGGTTTGCCACTCAATTTGCAGGATTGATTTATCAGGAGCAACAAGTGAGGCAGTGAGATAGGCATCTGAACCTTCCTGGACAGTAGTCAAATTGTCAGGTATGGTGATGGAAACTTCCTCTGAGGTGGATGCTGGAGGATTAAGGTGAGGAAGGAGGTGCTTTACCATGCCTTGGATGCAGGGGATAAATCCTGAAATAAGGAGAATATGGAAAGGGAAAGGATCACAGATCTCTAGGTAGAAGGTCACCTGGGGGCCAGTGACCATCACATGGTATGGTTCAATTTGGCCTCTACAACTTAATCATCCCATTCCAAGGCAAAAATATGGGACTTCAGATGAGCTGAAATTGGTAAGATGGCCAACAGAATTAAGCTAGCCCTGGCAAAAAGAAATACAGGTGAGGGGGTACAGGAAAAGTGAGCAAACATTAAGGATGCAATACTTGAAGCAACATCCCATTGTGTTATAGAGTAAAGGAAGTACAAAAAAGAAGGAAACCACTTTGGTTCTCAAAAACAGTAGCAGAAAAGGTCAGAGCGAAAAGGCTGGCCTTCAGGAAATATAAGGGAACACAGCAGGATGAAGATAAGGAGGCATGCCAAACTTCCCTAAGGGAAGCAGGGAAGGCAGTAAGGCAGGCAAAGGCCCAAACTGAGGAAACACTAGCACAAACAGTAAAAGAAGGTGACAAGACTTTCTATAGATACATTAGTGAAAGGGGAAAGTCCAGAGGGGGTATTGCTAAGATCAAAGGAGTTAAGGGGGCATGTGAGGAGGAGGACCATGTAAAAGCATCTAATCTAAATAGATACTTCTGCTCAGTATTTACTGAAGACAAGGTAGGATAGGGCCCACAGCTCAGCACCATGGACACGGGGGGAGGGAGGTGAGCACTAGTCCCTTCACAAAAGAAAGGGTCCTACAACTGATCGACAAGCTCAGGGTGGACAAGGCAATAGGATCTGATGTCATACATCCCAGGGTACTAAAGGAGCTAAGGGTGGAACTAGCAGAGCCATTATCAAAACTGTTTAGTGAGTCTCTTAGCACATGAGAGGTCCCAGAAGGCTGGAAAAGGGCTCATGTGATCCCGCTCCACAAGAGTGGTAACAGGAAGGAGGCAGAGAACTACAGACCAGTCAGTCTTACCTCAGTAGTGGGCAAGATTATGGAGGCACTCCTTAAGGAAAGGATAGTGCAACACCTGGAATCCATAGAGCGCAGGATCCAAGACAGCATGGGTTTACAAAGGAAGGTCCCGTCAAGCTAATCTCATAGATTTCTTTGACCGGGTAACCAGAGTGGTGGACCAAGAGGGAGCAGTTGATGTCACCTACCTTGACTTCAGCAAAGCTTTCGAGACTGTTCCACATAGAAGACTGATTAATAAGCTGGGTAGACTCGGGGTGGGTCAGACATTGGCCAACTGGGTGTCAAACTGGTTGTCGGGCAGAAAACAGAGAGTGGTGGTAAATGGTATACAGTCAGAAGAGATGCAAGTCACAAGTGGGGTACCACAGGGATCAGTCCTGGGGCCAGTCTTCTTCAATATCTTTATCAGTGACATTGCAGATGGACTGGAGGGTAAGGTTTCTCTGTTTCTGGGTGACACCAAGATCTGCAACAGAGTAGATGATCCAGATGGGGTGGGAAGAATGAGAAGAGATCTGGATAAACTAACAAAATGGTTGGAAGAGTGGCAACTGGGGTTTAAAAGAAGTGCAAGATCATGCACATTGGGAAGAGGAACCCTGAAGCCATCTATAGGCTGGGAGGGGAGTTGCTGGCAGTCACAAGGGAAGAAAGAGACTTGGGCATGACCTGAAATCATCCAAGCTGACCACTAAAGCAGTAGGTAAGGCTAGGGGGATGTTAGGGTGTATTAGTAGGGGTATCACAAGTTGGAAGAGGGATGTAATAATCCCGCTTTACAAGACACTGGGTAGACCCCATCTGGAGTACTGCGTGCAGTACTGGAGGCCACACCTTCACAAGGATATTAACCAAACTGAAGCAGTCCAGAGAAGGGCAACCAAAATGGTGCAGGGACTGCATCAGAAAACATATGAGGACAGATTAACAGAGCTCAGTATGTATACCCTACAGCAAAGGAGGGAGAGAGGTGATATGATCAAAACATTCAGACAGCTTAAGGGCATTAATAAGGTGAAGGAGTCTAACATGTTTCAATATAAGAAAAAGTATCAGGACAAGAGGACACAGCATGCGATTAGAGGGAGGCTGTTTAAGGGGTAATGTAAGGAAGTTCTTTTCACAGAAAGGGTGGTGTATGCATGGAACGGCCTACCTCAAGATATGGTGGATATGAATACAGTGCAGGGATTCAAACAGGCATGGGATAGGCATAAGGGAGCAATACAGATGAGTATGAATAGATAGGCCATTGACAGAGCAAAGGCAAATGGCACATTTATAAGGTAGAAAAATAAAAGGGCAGACTAGATGGGCCTTGCGGTCCTTGTCTGTCATCAACTTCTATGTTTCTATGAGGAGAATATGGAACAAGATGTCAATGTATCTGAAAAGGAAAACCAAACATTAATAAGTTAGTACTATTCCACCCAGTGGGGTAAGGAAAAGTAATTATACTCCTTTATACAGTTCCAGCTGGTTTGCATGTAACCACTTGTCAGTCAGTTTGTTGTTTTGTATGAGTCTAGCCTGATAGACTGCCGGACTGAGCTTGCTGACAATGGGGTAGGGCCTTCCCACTTACTGAAATGTGTGGGATGTGCAAATCTGAGAACCATTACCTGATCTCCAACTTGCCAATCCACTTCTTGTGCTTGTTTGTCAAACTGTATTTTGGACTGTTTCCGAGCCTCGCCCATGCAGTTGGCAGCATACAAATGAGTGTGTATGAGGTCTTGTCTGAGTTTTTCCACATATTGATCTACAGACACACAGTCTGCTGTGGGGGAGTGCAGGTGAAACAACAGGTGCTCAGGTAATCTCATCTGTCTACCAGTCATTACCTCAAAGAACGTTAACTGGGTGGTGGCTGAGGGTGTGCCCCTGATTGTCATAAGGAGTAACGGCAATAGGAAATCCATCTATTGGCTCTCTCTTCTTGACCTGAAGATTGTGGGTGGTAAGGTATGTGGAATTTCTGATGAACTCCGAGGCGTTCAAGTGCTTCTTTCATCAACTCACCTGTAAAACTGGTTCCTTTATCAGAGTCTACCTTAAGAGGTAGGCCCCACCTGGAGAAAATCTGTTCCACCAGGATTTTGGCAATAATTTTAGCAGTACATGTCTTAGTGGGAAAAGCCTCAACCCATTTAGAGAAAAGATCGGTTACCACAAGGGCATAGTTGTTATTTCTGCTAATATTGGTCAAAGGACCAATGAAGTCAATATGGATGGCATGCCAAGGGCCAGAGTGCCTTTGTGGCAACAGTTTGGTGTTTCGTTTGATAGGTATAGTATTATTTTGCACACAAACAAGGCAGTTATCTATGTACTGTTTGACATCTTTGGTGACACCAGGCCACCAGGCGGTGGTCTTAAGCCTTTGGAGCTTGTTTTCCACTCCCTTTTGTCCTCCAGTAGGGGCGTCATGCACTTGGTGCAGAAATACGGGCCTAAGTTGTCTGGGAACCACCCACAATTTGGTGGGGATGTCATCTGGCTGATACCAGATGAGCTTGTCTTCAGGTGACAGATGTAATTTACCTTCATGCCTCCAGTAGGGATTGTGGGTAGGTAGGTTCTTCTTAGTACCCTTGTCAAGGAATCTGAGCACATCTTTGAGCTCAGAGTCAGCATGCTGAGCTGCCAACAGGTACAAGGGGGAAAGGGTTTATGTTTCTTCCTGACCACTGCAATGTGTATAGCCTCTCTGGCCTCTGGATAGTCCATCATCCAGGTAACCCCCCTGGGGCCCCTTCCTTTGCAAGGGTGTTCACTGTGTCACTGAAGGCATGATAGGGGTCATGCATGGAGTGAGCTTTAACCTTGTGGACATAGAGTTTGTGTGCAAACTTTTGTGCCAGTGAATGTATGTATATTAGCAGTTCCTTGTGTTTCACTGGGCTGCCATCAAAGGAGAGGAAGGAGTTCTTCTGCCAGAAGTGAAGAAATTCTGTAAGAGAACAACAAACCCAGTTAGAGTCTGTAAAGATGATGGTGTACTCAGTTCCATGCTGGATGAACTCGAGAGCACAGGCCTCCACTGCCATCTCAGCGTATTGTGATGATGCCACACTGCAATGCTTAGAAGTTTTAACAATGTTATCATAAAGGTAAATAACTAATATGCCCATCCCTGCAATCTGTTCTCCCTGATAATAGGAAGCTGAGCCATCTGTAAAGACTCAACACAATGAGGTGTTCTCAAGTAATTGTGGTGTAGCAGAGAGGAAAGGACCTGGATCTGGAAGATCAGATGGCTGCAGTGTACAGTCGTGGGGTTCTCCTTAGAAAAGGAGACTATGCAACAGCATGAATGGCATTTTTGTTGGCTGGACCTGGATGTCTCTATCCTGGAAAAGGAGGGACCAGTGTGTCAGTCTGGTGTTGGAGACTGAACCATCCTTCTCTCTGTCTAATAGCAAAATGGTAGTTGGGGTGTGGTTTGTGTTGAGGATCAGAAGAGAGTGCCCTATGATATACAAGAAGTGCTTGACAGCCCAGTAGGTAGCCAGCATGTTTCTTTCACAAAGGCTGTATTTCTATTCCACTGGTGTCAAGAGCTGTGATGCATATGCAATGGGTCTAAGGATGCCATGGACCTTCTGGGCCAGCACTGCTAACATAGCAATGTCAGAGTTGCCACACTCCAGATGGAATTGCAGAGCTGGATTGGGGTTAACCAGCTGGAGCTGAGGCCAACGCCTGTTTCAATGACGTCACAGCTTGGGCGTTGGGTGTCAATGGGGCACCAGTTCCAGCGAATGTCCTTTTTCAGTAATTCATACAGATGGGCGGCCTTCTGTGCAATATCACAAATAAAATCTCTGGAATAGTTTACCATACCTAGAAATCTCCTATGAGTGGCCACGCTGGTGGACAATGGTAAGTCTTGCAATCCTTGTATCTTCCTCCAGGAAGGGCTTTGGCCTTGGTCAGTTATTTTCAGGCCCAGAAAGAGTACCTCTTTGTGCTTTTGCTGGATTACATTTGAGGCCTGCCCTCTGAATGAGGGTCAGTAGTTCATCCAAGAGATCTAGGTGTTGTTTCTGTGTGGCTGTTACCAATAGAAGGTCATCCACACAATGCAAGAGACACTGGGGTGTAAAGAAACCCTCAAGGGCATCCATCATGTGTAAATGGAACAGGGAGGAGCTGTTATGGAATCCCTGTGGTAAGCAGGTCTACATGTACTGTCTACCCTCAAAGGTGAAGGCAAACTTATATTGACTCTTGGGGACCAATGGCAATGACCAGAAGCCACTGGAGATATCCAGGGCACTGAACCATTTTTGGTCATGAGTCAATAATCACAGTACATCAGGTGCTGATGCCACTGTTGGGGCACAACTGGGGGTGACCTGGTTCAGTCTCCTGTAGTCAATAGTAAGTCTCCAGGCACCTGTGGGTTTCTTCACAGGCCACACTGGGGAGTTGGCAGTAGAAACACATGTCCTGATCACACCTTGCTTGAGGAGTGATTTTATTGTTTCCTTAAAAGAAGGCAAGGCCTCAGATGGAAAGGGGTATTGCCATCGCCTCTTATGAGCTGGGCCTGTCACTTCAATGACAGTGTGCATTCTGCCACAGTCATGCTTGCTGGTGACAAATGCCTCCAGATGCCTTTGTAGAATGGGGAGGGGCTTTCGGAAAAACTCATGATTAGTGAACAAATCTATGACATCATACTCTTTATTGTTTGCAGAGATTGTTGCCACCACACGTAAATCAGGAATCATGATGGTGTGGTATTGTCCCTGAATCTGTATCAGTAACATGTTGGCTAGATCTACCACACAGCCGTGTGGTGCTAGGAAGTCAATTCCAATTATACTAGGGTGATCATGCAATACCATTAGCGAGAAGGTGTGATAGGCCTTTAGGTGTCCCAGTTCCACAGGTAGTGGCAGGGAACGGTATGCAGGCAACCTAGTTCCATCTACTCCCGACATGTTGGTCCTCCATCTGGTGGACCAAGGGGATGTCTCTGGTTGGTTGTCGTGTAATACAGACACAGCTGCGCCTGTATCCAGTAGTACTGTCAGTAGGCAGCCCCTGACCTCGGCCTCGGTACAGGGCGTTCCGTTTGTATCCAAGACCAGCTTGATTACAATATGTACCGGGGCCTGTAATTGTCACTCTGTACCAGTGGAGGCATGGAGATTTTGAGCCAGGCTCCTTTGAACCACTTCACCATGCTGCACTGATTCTATATAGGGAGCAGCTTCCAGGTTAAGGCCTGTATGGGCCTGAGGGCCTGTACTTCCACTCTCTCCACAGCCTGTTGAGGCCTGCTTTCCCAGTTGTATGGCCGCAAGGGCCCAAGCAGGAAATGCATCTGCTATGGAGCGCACTTGCCCAAGAAGTTCTCGGAATTTCCGGTTCTCTTTGGTTATTTCCCTATGTGAAGGGCCTGATCTTTGTTGTTTACCCTTATTATTTTTGTAGTGTTTCTTATTCTCATGGTAGTTCCAGTTCCCACCCTATGATTGTTGTTGTGGCTGCCGTTGTTGGGCCTGCTGGGGCGTTGGCTGTCTGTGGGAAGGGGCTGTTTCTCTTGGGCCTGCCTTCCACCATGTAGTGCATCGTGGTCTCTGGAGTAGTTTCCATGGCGGCCACTTTCTTGGAACCGGAGCCCAGATCACAGATGTAGAGTTGATAAACTCTGTCAGTTTTCTGAAGAATATCAGCAAACCTCTCCATGGTGGGATAGGTGGTTGGCCCTACTTTTTCTCTTACTTCAGGGATCATATTCCTAAGGAATAGGGTCTTATATGCAATAAGGTCCACATCTGCAGCTTCTTGTGCAAGGCACTTCCCTGCTCGGTAGGCCATCCAGAGCCTCTGGTGGAAAGTCACTGGACTTTCTTTGGTATTCTGTTTTACGGAGTATGCAAGCATCACTCCTACTACACCTGGGCTGTGTGCAGAAATGAGCTCAGCTGCTACACCGTCGAAGGTGGCAATGTCATCTTGACAGATGGCATCAGGGAGTTTTGCCCATAGTCCAGGATCAATGGTCTGGCATAGGATCTGGACCTGGTAATCTGCAGCGAGACTAAGCATTTCTCAATTAGCATACATCTTGTCCAGTTGGCAGCTGAGGTTGTCGGACGGGCTCATCCGAACAATGCTGTCAGCTATTTGCTGAACAGAGTAGGCCATTTGTAGGGGATTTTTGGGATGATCAGGTTGAGGTAGATTCCCTCAGGTGCTGTCCAGGGCTGCCTGAGCTGTGGCTTTTGCAACGGAATGGACTATTCCCTCCTGAGTACCAGTTTCATGTATAAGCTGCCTTATTTGTTTTTTTAAAACCGGCTTATTTCGCTCTGGAATAGGCACTCTGCTTACCACATTTTCCATCATTCTCTCTATCTTCTGCCTGTCTTCCACATTAATAATGTCTACCGGTGGTGCCATTGGGACTAGGCCTGGGCCTGCTCCCTCCCTATCATGGGGGTCACCATGTAGGTGTCACCCATGATCTGCATCATGACGTCGATGACGTATGACATGAGTTACTTGTGACGGGTGTCCGCCATGTTGTGGATGGTGGGGTGGGGTGTCTGGGCCATAGTAGGGGTGTGACTGGGCATTGTACTGTGAGATGTCATCATCTGATACCTCCCCTTCAGATGACTTTGTCAAGGAGGGGGCCATGCCTTCCATCGCCTTGACATGTCCAGCCAACACCTCTCACTGATTGCGCAGTTTGGCCATCTTGGATTCACATTCAGCATGATTCACATTTGCAACATTCACATGCACCTCATCCTGCATCTGTTTCTGTAACACTCTATACACGGCACTGAATTCTCGATTGTCCCTAGTAGCCACTTCTAAATCATTACGTACCTGGTTTATCTCCTCCTGTATCTCTCCCCAACTCCTCACTCAACTGTTCATTCATTCTACTTAATAAGTCATTCTTTTGCAAAGCCTGTCCCTTATCCTGTCTCAAACTTTCACACTCCTGCTTCAACATACAAAGCTCCTGCTTGCCTGCCTGTGCAGAATGATGCAAAAGGGAATCCTTTTCATTTTGCAGAGTTTGGAGTTCAGATTCCAAATCCTGCTCACATCTCACACATTCAGTTTCCTGCAACCCCATCTCCTGCTTAAAAGATGAGATTTGCAGTTCAAAGGTTTGAAACCTCACTTCGGAGGCTTCCAGAGCAGCACAGAGAGCCGTGACCAACAGCCCCTTAGCTTCTTACATTCTGGCTGTTTGTCTCATCTCTGAGTATTGAGTTGAAATCCCCAGTACAGGGTAGTCGAATTGACTTGTGTCCCATACAAAGTCAGTCCATCCTCCATGGCAGGCAAGGAAGTTTGAGACATCGAGTCTCAGTTCTGCACAGATATTTGATACGTTGCCATTGTGTGGGAGGGAATGAAAAATCAAACTGTGGAAAAAGCGCTGTGTCATGTATTGATCCACAACAGGTGCACTTTATTCACAGTTGGGCTACTGTGCACTTGTAAGCTTGCAATTCAAAACTAATGTGGAGTGGGTTGAGTCAGCATCGACCACACCCAGAAAGCAGCCAGACTTTGCAAGTTATTACAAAGTGGTCATAGAATGGGAGAGCTGATGCGGGAATGCACACCTACAGTCCCCGTTAGGACAGAAAAAATTGTAAGCAACAAGTGAAACTTTGCAAACACCATATATTGCCTGCATGTGGTCACCCAATTGTCAGGAGGTCTAAATCTCACTTCTTAGGTTCTTGGCAATAATGGGCATGCAAGGAATCACAGACATGTTGCATAAGAGTAATAAGCTTGTTCATTACTACCAAAAGGATAATCATAGTTGCCCTAAGCAGTTCTTACCAATATGAACTGGGAGCCAATGCTAAGCGTTCCCTATACCTCGAGGATTCTCTGTGTCTCTTGGGGTCTCTGAGGTAGAAGACGTAATGTCTTACATTATATACCAATGATAATTACCATCGTAAAAGTAAGATAGAAACATTTCTAGTTACAGAAATGAGCCCCATTGGCTAAATTAGAAGTGGCTCTTCAGTCCAAGATAACATTATACAATTTTGTAGTAGTCATCATCACTTTGTAAAGACAAAGGAGTACAGTTATACATACAGCAGTGTAATAATACAAATCATCAGAAAATGGCAATGCCGACTCATATAACATAATCATTACAAGGACACAGGTGTCCTAACATCTTATAAGCAAGAAATACATATGTGTATTAGAACGTAAATTGTATAACAATAATATGCATACAAATCCTGACATTTACTTTTATACGGTAGATGCCCTTAGCCCTATATGTTAGTATAACATATACCTAAATGCTAGCCATCTACGGTGTACCTCTGGGGGGTACCAATAAGGGTGCAGGGACCTCGTGTAACATTTTGGATAAAAAGTACTGCATCTTCACCCCTCCTTAAAAAAACACCCACTATAGTATAGTACTGTGTAAATGTAAAGTATTTCTGCTTTATCCTGACACTCCCTCACATCTCAAGCTCCTTTCTTGAAAATCAGCTTAAAAAATTACATTTTATCAACATCAACCTACCCCTCCTCCCACACCCAAAAGAATCACAAGGTTCAGTGCAGGTATAAGCAAACAACTCCACCCACCTTGATATACTTCCATGCAATCCCTTCTTTCCCACACTGCCATACCCCATGCAGCCCCCTCATGCCCCATCCTGCCATACCCCCATGCAGTTCCATATTCCACCCACCCTGCCATACCACCATGCATGTGACAGGCACAATACAGTAGAATACTGACCGCAAGACTCATATAGTACTATACTTACCTGAGCTGGGTGTACAACTGACCAGTCGCTTCCATGATTACCTACAAATTTTAGTGGGTCTACCACCCATAAGGTGTAGGGGAGCTGAATCCAAGCCAACTTCTCACTAATGTCCAGCAGGGTGCATGATTCCATATGTAGGCTTACATTCCGTCACACCATGTTCTACAGTACCTATTGGATGCTGATGCACTTACTATGCACCTGATATGTAAAGTTGTGTTCAGCTTGGTTTGACCCATTTTTCCTGAAATGTTTCTCCCACAATATGAATTTCAGACATCTCACCTGCATGACCTTTGTACAAGTACCTGTATCCCACTTTAAAACTGTGCAGAATTATTCCTGGGGTTTCAAATTGATTTTACTTAAACCTGCTGTTTGGCCAGAGCCTCCCCTCCCCCTGGAGTGTTTAATGCAGCTGTACTAGTTAAGCAGGATATGTTTTGCACTTTCCTTATATTTGGCTGTACTTTTGGAGCTTTCATTGTGATTTATGGATCTGCATATCTTAGTTCAAACAGAGTTTTAGAGTTTTTTAAGTAAAAATATTGTTGTGCATCCACAGGAAATATGGCTGTTACTGTATTTACAGATGTCCCCCCTTCACATTTCTGCATGTCTTTTGTTTACTTCTGTTTTAGACTTGTGCTGTGCATTCACAGTCTTCCAGTGGTAGATAAAGCTGCACTCACACAGTACAATAGAATAAAAGGGTCCATTTAAGCATTGGATATACTGCTGATATGTTTTAATAATTTTCATTAACATATCCCCAGTGTTGTTGCATTTTTATTTCTGAATGCTGCCTGCTACTCTCCCATAACTAGTGTTGCAAACCTCTCCCCTTCATGTTCTTAGGCCTTCATGCTATTCATATATTTTTCCTTTCCCTGGTGCCCAGAGCCCCCATCCACATGATCACAGCCTCAATCACCGATCCATCCTCGAGGAGCTCAATCCGCTCTCCATGACCATCCACACACCTCATATAATTAAGGTCTTCATCATGCCTATCTCCCATCATGGCTGTCCCCTGCCAACCTCACCAAGTACAATCAAATAGTTCTCCCATTTGTATCCTGGTGCATTTTCCATTCCCTGGTGTCCAGTGTCCCCCTCCCCAAAGTCCATCCCACGGTTATCAGACTCTCTAGAACCATGCTGGCCCCCTGATGGTGCATATCTTTTTCTGCTGTGGTAACTCTAAAATCTCCACTGCCCACCACCTTGACTGCCACTGTAACAATGACAGTGACAGGGGAAGAATAGGATGCTGATGGGATGATGCCCATTGCATGGCAGTGCAACTATTCCAGACAGTGGAGGTGGTTTAATGCCCTATGAATGTACTTGACTTCTGTGAACATGACTACAACTCCAGCTTTAGCTGCCTTGACATTTTTCCCTGGGGAAAATGTGGGTTAAGTGGTATGGAGATTCACTGGGGATATTCTGCAAGCAGCAGTTGGCTTCTATAGTGCAATATTGTGGGAAGTGAGTCTTAAAAAGTAGGTGAAAGACAAGGATAGGGGGGTTTTGGTTGTTCATGCGCCAGAGGTTGGTGTGAAATTGATAATGTCCCTTTTCCTATGCATATTGTTGTTAGGTTGTTAAGGGTGCAATTTAAAGCACATTTTAAAATTTTATTGAAAGGAGCATCTGATAGAAAATTCACAAAAAGTGGACTTGGGCAGGGAGGTTTTGGTAGATTGTCATTCATGGATTATGTTAGAAGGTTTAGTAGTTGTGTCTGGGGACATAGCTCTGGTTGTAGTAGTAACAGCAGTTGGAAACAGAAACTGCATACAAGATGATTAGGTACTGTAGTGTAGTCAGCTGAGTGACAGCATTTGTTTTACTTTTATACCTTCAGAAATGTAGCCAAGAGTTTTGGGTGCACAAAATACTGCAACCTGCAGGATTTAAACACACATAGATGAGGGAAGCGCATATGTGGTTGGCTGCCATCAGCTAAAAATCAGCATGGACTGTGGCTGAAAAGTAAAGCAAATGAAAATGGAATGCAGAAAATTACAGGGAGATAAATCACCTTAAACAAGAAAAAAAATCAGGTTAGTGCACAAGGGGCAAGGGGGGACAACATACTACAAAAGGTTGAAAGATACTGTTAAGGTGAGTGCGCCTGTGAGGAAACTCTGATGTCACAAGCTGTAACACTGAGTTCCTGAGATGGCTGGGTGAAGAAACATGGAGTGCAGCAGCGGGAGAATTGAAAAATCTCTACCTACATAGAAAAGCTTCAAAACTGTGAGATGCTGTAGAAGATAAGTTTTTCTTTTTGGACTTTATAAATCTGGGCTACATCTGTTAGTCAGAAATGAGGAAGAGTTCTTCCCTCGAGTGAGAATATTTATGTGTGGTTTTATATGTGTACCATCTTTTCTTCCTTCTCTCTTTCTCCCCTGATATAGGCTCCACGT
Source organism: Neoceratodus forsteri (assembly GCA_016271365.2). NCBI lineage: Eukaryota > Metazoa > Chordata > Ceratodontiformes > Ceratodontidae > Neoceratodus > Neoceratodus forsteri. The sequence goes on along the minus strand of CM028132.1, from coordinate 1,058,935,275 downwards.
CTTCAATGCATGGTGTGGCTTAATTGGTCTTTTCGGGTTTCGGAAGAAAGGAAGCATGGCTGGGTTTATACCTCCCTAGGTTAATGCTGATGGTTAATATGCCTAAAAATGCCAACTCGACTCACAAAGAAGTGAAAGCAGGGCAACCGCTCAAAAAGAGACCCAGTAATACCCATGGTCAAAAAACAGTAGCGGTAGCAGGTCTACGGGACCTGACGAAGCTTCTGTGTGCTCTCCTATCCCCCCTGGTAAGCCCAGAGTTAGAACACCCAGGTAATATGTTTTCAATTTTCTCCAAAAGTCAAATGCTGAATAATGCAACAGAAAATTAACTGTTCTCAGAGTAATTGGGGAATGAAGGCGATGTATTGGAAGTACCTAAAAAAGCTGCGTCAAAAAATACAGGGCCGGAGGGCATGAATATGGAAGAATAATCGAGGATTGCAGGGTGGAAGATAGAAATGAAAAGCAGGCAGCTATGAACCTACAAGAAAGGGAGGGGATCCAGCTACTATTACAAAATGGAGAAGAAAATGGAGACAACATAGAGGGGGGAAGATAGAGCACCAGAAATGGAGCAAAAAGACCAAGCTGAAACCACTCTTGATGGGGAAAGAAGGGGGAATAAGATTAAGGATGGAATTTTAGTGGGGGCACAAGAAGGCTCCAATTTAACTACTAATTGTATGCCCTCTAGCAACGATGAAATTTAGCAAGTAGTGGAGAGTCTGAGGCAGGATATGATGAATGCTTTAAATGAAATTAAAGGCTCAATTAGCAGTATTTCTGGCACAATTCAAGAAGTATCTTTAAAATTACAATCACTAGCAATAAGAATGGAAGAACTGGAGACAAGGGTGTCTACCTTAGAAGATAGTACTCTTAAATTACTACAAAATATTATTCGGCTGGAAACACAGCTTCAAGCAATGCAGCAAAAAAAATTAGAGCCAGATGTGTAAATCTGTGGCTATGTAAAATCCCTGAGGGGTTGGAAGACCAGGGAAATCCTGTACTGTATTTTGAGAAAATTCTCACATTAGCACTAGAAAGAAGATATCCTGAGGAAAAAATTATTTTAGATAGAACACATAGAGCGGGACCATGTGTGCCCAATTCAGATTATCCAAGAACTGCTTTTATTAAACCATTGAAGTATTAAGATAGGGAAGCGATATTGCAGAAAGCATGAGTTGCAAAAGGCCTTTGGGTAGAGGGCCTACAATTTAATGTATTTCCAGACCTTTCCAGCAACACAACAGAAAGAAAAAAATGATTTAACCCAGTAAAGAAAGAATTATATAACAAAGGAATATGCGTCTCTATGCTATATCCAGCCAAAATTCACTTTGTGGTAAATGGTCATTTACAAACTTTCCACACCCCCGAAGATGCAATAGCAGCATATAAAAGATCTTATGAGCCCACATGAGTAGATAGATGGGGTCAGAAAGCAAAAAAATAGAGGGGAAGAGTGAGAAGTTAATGTGCTGTGTTCTACCTTGGGGGGGGGGAAGGGAGAAGAGGGGAAAAGAGGAGGACCATTATTTGAGGTAGAGCAGGTACTGCATAAAGTGAGAGGGGTAATTTCCTAAAAGCTAAGCAGTCCAGTGAATGGCTTTCTCTATGTTTTCTTTTTTTTCTCTCTTCTCCATGCCTTGCTAAGCCACAGTGTACAGAAATGAACCAGTGTTCATCTTGGCTAAGGAGGGAGGGGATATATTTTAGGGGTGTTGGGGGAGGGAATATCGAGGGGTCAAGGGGAGGTATATTTCTTAATTTATTGTAAGGAAAGTGATTTAATGGTCATACATGGGAAACAATGCTTTATAGATTTATATAATGTTGAAAGAGACAGTATCTACTGGGAAATAAAGAACCTTGTGATAGGATGGAAATATATAAAAAGAATAAAAAAGAAAAAAAATTGGCTTTAAGGTGGGGAGCCCAAGAAGGTAGTTTAGTGAAAACAATAGTCATTTTTAATATTAGTAATGTCTAATGTGTTTAGGTGTGCCACTTGGAAAGTAAAGGAGCTACAGGATAAAATTAAAACACTAAGGATAATAACTTATCTGGAAAGGAAAAATGTAAATGCCATGCTTGTTCAAGAGACTTACTGGACTCAAAAGGATGTAAAATGGGTAGAGGGGAGATGGGGTAATTTTAATTTTTCTGGTCTGTCTTCTAAATCTAGAGGAATCCTTATCGCTTTCAGTGGGAAAAAAATAACTCCGGTGGTAGACAGAATTGTGATGGACACAGTGGGTAGATATGTTTTGGTGCAACTTTATGAGGTAAAATTTACCATAGAAATGCTCTATGCACCAAATGAAAATAACCTCAAATTCTTCTCTGAATTGTTTCTGGAGCTAACAACCTTTGAGGTGCCCTTTATAGCTGGGGGGATTTTAACCTACCCTTAAATCAGGTGGATGAGTCATCAAGGTTAAATAGCTCTTACAGAAATTTGAGGAATACAGTTCAAAGCTTCATGGCAGATTTGGCCTTGACTGATCCATGGAGGAAGATGAATGGGTAGAATAGAGCCTATCCATACTTCTCCACAAAACATCAGTCCTATTCAAGAATAGACTGTTTCTTAATCTCAGAAAATTTGTTTCATGGAGTACAAAGGGTGAACTATCCTGGAATTTGTATCTTGGATCATTCCCCATGCATTCTAGAAATGGCACTGGATATAGAGTTGGGACAGTCCAAGGCCTGGAGAATGGATAATACACTTTTGAGTAACAAATATTCTGGGGATAAAATTAAAAAAATCATGTGAGGAATATTTTCTTTTTAACCTTGGGGGTGATGTAGACTTGGATATAGTTTGGGAAGCCTTTAAAGTGTCCATAAGAGGAACTAAAATGAGTTTAACTTTGCATAACAGAAGGCAGAGGGATAAAATTATTAAATAAATGGAATTAGAACTTCAAAGCTTAAGTAATTTACATAGTTCAACAATGGATCCACAAATGTATAAGTCTTTAATTCAAAAGAGATATTTTTATAATCAAATAACATTGGAAAAAGCTGAGAAACAAATAATTACTGCAAGATTCAACTATTATTTTACTACAGATAAACCTTTAAAACTATTATCATGGCAAACAAAAAAAAAAACAATGTGAAAATACTATTATGCAGCTGAAAGATAATAATGGGAGGTTGATTAATAAGCAAAAAGAGATGGACTACTGTCGAAGGCTGTATACTACCCAATATCAAAATAATATGGAGGCAATGGAGGCCTTTTTAGACTCTGTTCAGATTCAAAAGGTACCAGACAATGTAAGAAAAGAGTTGGACAAACCAGTTCTGGAAGAGGAAATAGAAAGGGCCATACAAGAATTGACAGTCAATAACGCCCCAGGATTGGATGGCCTAGGTAATGAATTCTATAAGAAATACAGGGAAATATTAACCCTGGTATTAGTGCAGTTGTTCAGTTCTTAAAATCAAAGGGATACCCTGCCTGGTTCCTTTACTCAAGCATATGTGCAAGTATTCCTTAAGCAGGGGAAAGACCCGTGTGTCCTACTGACCAATATCCCTGTTGAATAAGGACTATAAGATATTTGCTAAGACTATAGCAAACAGAATTGCAAATTTAGTGCCAGAAATTATACATTGGGACCAGAATGTATTCATCAAAAATAGATCAATGATGGAAAGTATAAGAAGAACATTAAATATTATAGAATTAAATAGGGAACAAGATGCTGCACTGTTAGCTATAGACACTGAGAAAGCCTTCGATAGAGTAGAATGGCCTTATATATTTGCAGTTGTCCAGAGGATGGGGTGAGGTGCACAGCTTAGTGGGTGGATAAAATTATTATATTTAGCACCCACTGCATCAACAAGAATGAATGGGCTTACATCTGATTATTTCACTTTTGGCAAGAGGAACCAGGCAGGGATGCCCTCTGTCACCGCTTATATTTGCAATGGCAGTAGAACCTCTAGCAGTTGCAATAAGAAGCCATCCTGATATTTCTGGGATAACTATAACCCAGAAGTGTGAAAAAAGTTTGTTTGTTTTGCCAATGACATTCTGTTATATATTACTAATATTAACACTTCTATTTCTGCTATAATTCAAATCACAGATAGATTTGGATCTTTCTCTGGGTATAAAATAAATTGGGTGAAGATAGAATTTATGAGATTAAGGGCCAGATATTCAAATATTAGAGCAGGGCGCAAATCCGTTGAGCTGGACTAGTGCCGAATTTGCGTCCAACTGCAATATTGAAAAGGACATTTAGTGCCGGCTCTAGGTGTTAGCACCGATGCTAAATTATAGTGTATGCAAGGGAGGGACTGAGGGGAGGGGCCCTGAATGCCGGAACACCGGCATATTCAAAAGTATAGCGCCATGCTACAGGCATTAGAGCAACCTGTAGCACGGCACTGATTAGAGCTCAGTGAAGGCTGGCGGTAATGTGCAGGTAGTAATGTGGCGGTGGTGCCCTCCTCCCAAAGCACAATTTCCGATCCCGGGTATCCACCCCATGATATAATTTCCCTGGTAGTCTAGTGGTCCCCCAACCCCCCAGCATGTATCCTGACCCGGTTGAAATATAAAAGCACTCATATCCTGGTAGTCTTGTGGTCCCCCACCCCCCACACGTATCCAACCCTCAGTTGAAATACAAACACTCATTTCCCTGGTAGTCTAGTAGTCCCCACCCCAGCATGTATCCGACCCCCAGTAGAAATAAAAAGCACTCGTTTCCCTGGTAGTCTAGTGGTCCCCCCCAAGAATGTATCCCGACCCCAGTTGAAATCTAAATCACTCATTTCCCTGGTAGTCTAGTGGTCCCCACCCCCAGCACGTATTCTGACCCCTGGTAGAAATAAAAAAAAACACTCATTTCCCTGGTAGTCTAGTGGTTCCCCCACCCGGCAGTGACACTGTGACCCCTCCCATCCAAAAGGCATCTCAGAACGGAGAGCCAGCGACCAGCTCAGCCCTCCCTCACTACCACAGCTGGCGCCGACTGAGGTACCTCAGTGGGTGGCGGCCTGAGAGAGAACGAGCCAGTGGCTATTCAATGCCTTTAATGGTGACCGTCACTGCGGGTCGGACTGACCACAAGCGTTGTTTCCCAGCAGGGGTCCGGGAACCAGGTGGAGGAGGACTCCAGAAAAGTGGTGCTATTTCAACGGGGTAAGAGATATCGCGGGGTGAAAAACACTAGACACCGCAATGAGTGCTTTATTTCTACCGAGGTCGGATAGGTGCTGGAGTGAGCCACTGGACTACCAGTGAAATAAAGTGCTTTTTTCAACTGGGTGTCAGGGATAAGTGCTGGGAGTGGAACACTGAACTACCAGAAAATAATTTTTATTTAACAGGGGTCAGATAGATGCTGGGGATGGGGGACCACTAGACTACCAGGGAAATGGATTCTTTTATTATTTAAATTGGGGGTTGGGATACATGCTGGGGTTGGGGAGATCACTGGACTACCAGGAAGTGGAGCCAACATATGTGGGAACAGGGACCATGTTGGCTGAGAAGGGCTGCCTGGCCCAGCCTGTCTGCCCAGGTCCCTATATACTGGATGGCTGCACTGCACAGCCCAGTGACCCTACAGCTGACATCCCCCCAACCACAGCAGGTTTGCCTTATACCTGCCCCATGCATACTTGTGTTCCACCCACACCTGCCGTTGGTGTGGGGTGGGGCATCATCCAGGACAAGTGTGGCCACTGGTAGTGTGTGTATATAGCGCTATATATATATATATATATTAGATGCAAAAAACTCCATTTAATGCATTAGTTAGGGTTGTTTCACACAGACAAAGCGAGGAAATTCAGTGTTGGGTTGAAGCCCCTTGGACCCCCTACACCCCCAACCGGCAGCAAAGTTGTGGTAAGTTGTTGTCACAACTCTCACCCCATCACATTTGTAAAGAAGCAGGGGTGTGGAGGTGGGGTGAGAGTTAGGACCAACAACCTAATGCGCATCAATGCCAGTTGGGGGTGTGGGCAGTGGGGTCCAAGGGGGGCTTTCAACCCTAACACTGAATTTTCTCGCTTTTGTCGGTGTGGAACAACCCTAACTAATGCATTAAAATGAGTTTTTTGCCTCTAATTTCCCTTCTTTTTGAGAATGATAACGAGAAATAGTGTATGTAATGTGGCGGCAGGGGGCCCCACGCTCCCGCCACATGATGTCTTGTCACATAGTAACATTGTGCCCGCAAAAGCAAATAGTAATGCACATGGTGAAGCAAAGCAAAACAGAAAGAGAAACAGTAGTGTAGACAGAAATGTTAAAAACTACGCAAAAGCAAGCGCAAATGAAAACGCAAAGGGTAACGCACATGGTGGCGTAGACGTGAACGGTAAGTGAAACAGGAACGGAACCGCAAGCAAAAATGGTAACAGTAACAGTAATGTAAGCACACAGGCTAGTTTTCTCCAAAAGCTGCATAAAGAAAGACAGTGCGTCAAAGAGTGTATGCATAATAATGGTTCTTGGAGCAGAAAATGAGGACTTGGAATACTAAATTGCTTATATCTCAGGAACCGTATGATGTAGAAAAAAAATTTAAAAGTCATATGATTTATGACTTTCCTGGCTAGTTTTGCACTTATCCCCCTGTAGTGGGCTAAGCATTTTCTGATGAAAAGTCTGTATCTCGCACCATTTCCGAGATATGGGCCCTAAAAGGCACGGCGAAAGCCATAATGTTATCCTATGGGAAAAAAAGAGAAGTTCAGAGTGCCATAACTTTGACTCCCTGTAATATTTTTTCACCAAACCACAAAAAGGCACATCTGTGGGATGTTGGTTGTGTTCCCTCTAAATTTCAGCCCAAAAGACCAAACTGTTATTTTGCAGCAGGGCGCCAAAGGATTCCTTTAATGCGCCGGTTGCCGTAATGTTATCCTATGGGAAAAAGTGTCAACTTTGGAGTGCCGTAACTTTGCCACCATGTAATATTTTTTCAACAAAACACTGAAAGGCAGATCTGTGATATGTCGGCTGCCTTTCCTCCAAATTTCAGGCCAAAACACCAAACCGTTCTTTTGCAGCAGGGTGCCAAAGAGTTGCTGTAATTTTCCCACAGCCGAGAAAAGTACTGTTGAAGTTTGCGAAAGCTTTCGCAAGTTCATTCAACAGTGTCGCAAGTGCGACAGTACTTTGTGAAAGTACTTTTTGCAGAAATTTGAAAAACATATTTCTGGGGTGTTTTACCCCAAAGTAAAGACATGGCTAGCATCCTCAGGGTCCGACTAGGTGAATACAAAAATAATTAGGTTGCTAGATGGTCCCAATTTTAAATGCCAAGCATTTTTCTAATCGCTAACTGAAAACAAAATGGCAGATTTGCAACAGTAAAAGGGCCATTTGCGAAAGTAAAAACTGCATTTGTGACACTGTTGAACTTTTTGTTAACTTTTCCTATTGACTTATAATGGGAACTTGTTTTTTGAATAACTTATGAACTGTTTAATATTTTTTCATGAAATCTTCAAAAGGCACATCGAGGATCCCGGCTGCACGTTTCCTGCAGATTTTGGACTGGTCACGCAAACCGTGCGGCCTGTACACGCGACAGTAAAATTACAGAAAAGTGTAAATGCATGAGCAGATCACGCTTAATAACTCCACAGCCGTATATGCAACCTATACGAAACTTGGCCGATCCCAAGGCATATGAGTCTTGATCGTGTATTCCAAATTTCAGGCAAATCCATCAAATGGTTGCAAAGTTATTAAGGTGCAAATTTTGGGTTTAACATGTAAATGGCTCCTCAACCCTAACTATAGTGGCACTACCGTGGCACTATAATATCTATCTATCTATCTATAGATATAGATATAGATATAGATATAGATATAGATATAGATCATTATGTACTGCTTACAGTGCTGCATAGGTATGTTGTATGCACCACTTGTACCTGCCAGCACACAGTTCCTGCTGCTTCCAGCCTACGCTTCTATTCTGACCAAGAGGGGATGCTGTGGGCATGCCTTGGCCTGCAGCATCCAGCCTGTACTTCCATTCTGACCAAAAGGGGGAGCTTTGTGCTCCATGCAGTAGCACCGGGCAAACTGCATAGTAATATATGCTAAGCAGCACTTAATGAGATGCAAATGTACCTGTTTGCCCACGGATTACCTAAGTAGGCTAATTTGCATGGGAGCTTTCAATATAGCTGTCGTTTGCCCCGGGCTAAGCAGTTTGCACCAGGCTAATGTGTGAGAACTGTGCAATCAGGTTAGCCCCGGGCAAACCTCACTTTAGCAGAGCACAGTTCCGCAGTGTGTGGCTTGCATTGTTGTTTGCAGTCATACCTCTCAATTGTCCCTGAGTTTCAGAGATGTACCTGATTTTACCTCAATGTTTTACTCTGTCCCTCCTAAAAATTGTGTTTCCATAACCAAACAGTCGGGGATGTAGGCATAAAAATAATGTCAAACATTAATGTTACAGATGTGTTCTTCCTTAGAAAATGCATTTTACACTAAACCGTGTATTCTACCAGCTTCCTGAGTGGATATTAGCAATTTTCCAGATGTGTCCCTGATTTTAAAGCTTTGTCCCTGATTTTTTTAAGCTTTGTCCATGATTTATGAGGCAGGGGGTTGAGAGGTGTGTTTGCAGTAGATGTGAGATATCTCTGTGCAATCACACACAATGTTCTCCACCTGCAACACTGGTTTGCTACAGCGTCTAATGAGCTGCAGTTGCAGTTTGCACTTCCCTGTTGCTATAGTCAGTGCTGTCTTATTCCCGGGCTAGTTTTGCCCTGCACTCCCAGACCAGTTTACCTGGCTTCCTTAGACTACTATATTCAGCAGGATTAGCACCGGGCTATTTCCTTTTCAATATAGCTTGCTTTGTGCTCCGGGCTAAGTTTGCTCACTGGGCAGTGCTAATTTAGCCCTGGGGCAAAGTTTTGAATATCTGGCCCTTAATGACTAGCAGGATATGGGGGATTTACAGATAATGTGGAAGAATGTCCAAGTAGTGAAACAATATATAAAATACTTGAGAATAAGCCTTACCCTAGAACATTGGATTTGTTGCAAGTAAATTCTGATGATTTCTTAAAAAATACAGAGAATGATCTAAATAAATGGAATTTTCGATTTTTGACCCTAATAGGGAGAGTTAATCTGGTTAAAATGTTGGTACTTTCTACATTGTTGTTCCTTTTCCAGACTGTGGCTATTTAGCTACCAGATAGCTTTTTTAAAAGGTTAGACATAATGATAAATAAATTTCTCTGGAAACAGAATAAGGTTCGAATTGCTATGAAGAAGCTGGAAAACTCCAGAACAGCTGGAGGATTGGCATTACCGAATTTTCTTTCTTCATCTATTCCTTTGAAAAAAATACCAAGTTTTATACTGGTAACTACTAAGACCCTTTATAAATGTTGGGAAGAACTCCAGAAAAAAATGGGAGAAAAATGTTTAATAACAGAATTTACCCCAATTTAAAAGAACTATAGATTTCTACCTTCATATATAGATAATTCTTTTCAGAGGTGGAATGATAAAGGTGTAACTTAGATGGGAGATATACTACAACAAGATAAAGTAAAAACGTTTATACAGCTAAAGAATCAGTATGATTTAATGAATTTGCAGGAGTTTCAATATATCCAACTTAAGCACTGATTAAAGAAAAATAGAAATGTTATCAGTGTAACAGAACCATCTTCTCTGTTGGTTGCTCTTCAAAAAAATAGGGAGGGAAAGAAACCTATATCTTTGGTTTATCAAAAAGTGAGGGAAAAATTGGAGATTTCTTTGAATGATCTTAAATTAAAATGGCAATGGGATATGAGGATTTGTTTAACTTCTCAAAGTTGGCAAGTAATTTTAGATGCCTATAATAATAATTTAAAAATTGTGAGGCTTCAACAAATATAATTTAATACTATACATCGGACAAATTATACTCCTTATCAACTCCATGGGTGGGATATTCAGAAATGCGCCAGAGGCAGGCACAGCAGTGGAGCAGCGCAAGCACACTGCACCATGGTGCACCGAACGTGATATTCAAAGCCTGTGCATGACAGCAAGCGCCAGTGCAACATAGGTGAATATCGCAGGGATGCGCCATAGTGCAACCAGGGCTGCACCAGGAAGCAAACCCACATGTGCCATAGCGCAACCAGGGATGCACAAGGGGCAGAGGTGCATGTGCCAGGACACAGGAAAACAGGCACAGCAAGGAGCATGCCACCAGGGTGAGATAGACCACCACCAAGGTACAGAGGATGCCAGGAGGGAGGCATGGCAGGCACAGGGCAGCAAGCCCCCGACCATGTGCACCACAGTGGTGCATGGAGGCATGATGGCACCAATGCCCACTGGCAAACAGTCACTGGCAACACCCACAGGAAGGTACGGGAGACACCACCTGGACCACAGCTGGCAACACACATGCCAACAGCACACACTGCACATGCTACACAACATGAACAGAGAGCACACAGCTGCCCCAGGGCACAGCCACCAGGCACTGGGCAGAGACCACCAGGCACAATCCCCAGTCAACCCCAGATGTACTACTTGGCCACCATGCACACGACTGCAGCATGGCTCTTCATGCCAGCTGCAAAGCAGACACAGACACAGATGGCTAACCATAAAAATATGTATTAAAACCAGTCAGAATACAACTATATACAGCAAAAGGAACAACAGGTACAGGGAACAAGGAATAGGGAGGCAACAAACAAACCGGGAGGCTAGGGAAGGGAGGCAGGGGGACAGGGGTAATGGCTGTACAAAGGTACAAGGCAGGGGAAAAGGGGGGACAGCGAAGGGAAGTGGGTGTAGGCCAAAGAGTCCTATGGTCATCCATGCCCCACTGGTGCCTGACGCCAATGTAGTCACTGTGGCCTGCACAGGGCCTGCTGAATCAGACGTGCCACCTGGAGCATGGCAGTGGAGACTTGCAAGATCCTCCAAGGAGCCTGGTGTGGATATCTGGGCAATGGACACTTAGGACAAAGGAGGGGACATGGTATGAGTGCAAGTCCATACAACTGTAGCCCACTCACCATGCACAGTGGACAGTGGTGACATGTGCCCCTGAGATGGCACGCAGCCTCCCACAGCATGTGCACCCACACGAGCCATCACCCTGACTGTCCACAGCCACACAGAGCACTGCACACCAACACCACCCATGTGCTGCACACCACAACCATGGCAGCCAGGCAACAGGGTTAAGTGGCGGGATGGCAGGGGCACAGCTGGAATCTGGGTGCACTCACAGCCCACCTGCATCAGCCACACACATGTGTGATAGCCACGGCATGGTGCAATGGACACTGCGGGCGGGGCACAGCTGGAATGGCCATGTACACAGGGGGCTGTGGCCCACCTCCACCCTGCGTAACATCATACCCTGAAAGAGTACCTACCTGCTTGTTGTGGTGCACCCTGCGCCTGTCCAGTGGCAACGCCCCTGTGGCCTGCATCCCGTGCCCCTTCCCCTGCGTCGACCTGCCCTCGTCTACCTGCAGCACCAACCAGCCGTGTACATCGTCTATCTTCAGGGCCTAGTAAGATGACATTGAGAATGACACATCAGTACCTGGCAACACCACAAGCCCCCCCCACAGCACAGCAAGCCCCCTGGCCCCACACAGTGGCAGTGCGGTGGCACAGCGCACACATGGTGCACTGCCACGGCCAACAGAATGCGCATTCACAGCCAACCCCCGCAGCATGGTGTGACACTCTACTGGTCCCCACAGAACACTGGATGGCACGAACATGGGCATAGTGTACCTACCTGGATGTGGCATGGCACCCCTCTGGACGCATGCCAGTAGTGACTGTAGCCATTCAGGGTCCCTCCTCTGCAGGTCACTGTAGTGGTGATGGAACTGCTCACCACTGTGCTCTGCCCCAGTGGCCTTCTCAAGCCCCTCAGCCACCTCCTGCCACACCTCTGTACGTGGCCAATCTGGGGGGGCACCTGGACATACAAACTGCCCACATGTGGCTCCACAAGGGCCACAAGATTCACTAATTCTACTTGGGACCAATTGGGAGCCCTAGCAGTACTGCGGAGCGGCATGGTCATTCCAGCAGTTGCACAACCAAAATGGTGCCCAGTAGCACACGATCCACACGTGCTGTGAGTGCGCGACCGCTTGGTGATGCGCTGCCATCCCCCATCGCGCATCTACAATGCTGCGCAATAGAGCTGGTGCAGCACTGGCATGTGCTGCAGGGCACCTGGAGGGTCAAAGGGCACTCATGAGGTCAAGGGTCAGCACGTGCACAGTGCACACCAGCGCTATTGACCACACCATGCATGGTGCACAATAGGGGCATGTGGGCCCCACATGCCATGAGTCAATAGCACATGGATGCCATAGGACATGTAGTGCATGAGCGCTACATGCCCAATAGCGGTAGTGCGCTGTACCACGTGTGACACAGTGTGTGTAGGATGTGCCACTGATGTATTTGACGGGACTGCGTGCATGCGCACTGCCGGTCCTATTGGGCATGTCATACTGTTGTGCCACGGCTTGTGCATGCTCAACACCAATGCGCCATACGCAATATTGCGATATTCAGCTGACATACGCAGATTAGCTATTCAACATATCGGTGGTGCATCAGAAGCATTTGCATCTTATTTAATTTGCACATCCCCTCATTTGCATGTGATGCACTCTAAATGCACCACGGGACTGCACAGTCAGTAGACCGGTATTGTATCCTTCAGAGGTAAGCCACCAGGCCGTGGGCCTATCAGGACAGTGGGATGGTAGGGCGATGTGGGTTGCAGTCATCACTGACCACATGTTCATACCCAAAGGACTAAGCATGATGGAACATGAAAATTAATAGATTCATAGATTCATAGAAGTGTGATGGCAGAAAAGGACTGAACTAGGCCCACCAAGTCTGCCCATTTGCCCAGCTATCTGCTGGGACCTGTGCCTCCCCCCCCTTAACATTCCCATGTGTTTGCCCCATGCCCTTTTGAATCCCTCCACTGTTTTCTCTTCAACGACTGCCTCTGGGAGTTGTTCCACTTTTCTACTACTCTCTCTGTGTAGTAGTATTTTCTAATTTTACCCCTGAACTGTCCCCCCTCCACCTGCAGGCCATGCCCCCTCGTCCTCTGATTTCCCTTCATCTTGAAGATGCTCCCTCCCTGGCACCCTGTTTATACCCTTAAGGTACTTGAAAGTCTCGATCATGTCCCCCTCTCCCTCCTCTGCTCCAGGGAGTAAATGTTCAGATCTCTGAACCTAACTTTATAGGATAGGTGGCTTAACCCTTTTACCATTTTTGTTGCTCTCCTCTGAACCCTCTCTATCCTCCCCACATCCTTCTTGAGCTATGGCCTCCAGAACTGGACTCCATACTCCAAGTGTGGTCTAACTAAATGGGTGTACAAGGGTACTATGACCTCCCTATTCCTACTGGTGATCCCCCTTCTGATGCATTTCACTCCCCCTGGCCACTGCCCTCCCTCACTGCCCTTCCACCTTCAGGTCCCTAGATATAGTGATGCCTAGGTCCCTTTCTTGTTCCGTCTCCTCCAGATCTCTGCCCCCCATACGGTACCCTGCCTTCTGATTTCTGTAGCCCAGATACATGATTTTTTTTTTATTTCTTTTTTATCCTCCTTCCTACCTCCGGAGCCCTTTTCCTTCCATCCGCTCATGTCCCCCAGGGTCACATACCTTAATGATCTGCCCCTAGAGTGCCTCCTCCTCCTCTCCTCGCACAGTGGGGTCTGTCCTGTAGGTGGCCCTGGGAGTACTGGAGCAGCCTTCATCTAGGCTGCGGAGGGTTTTTCCATTTTTTCCTTGGATCCCACTCCCGGGGCGCCTGCACTGGGACGTGCGTCCCAAATGGCGGCGTGCTGCGCATGCCAACCCTCATGCACGCGGCCCCCCTCCCGGCTCCGACGGCGAAGCCGCCTCCATCCCTTCCCAATGCTGGTGCTTCCACTGGCTATGGAAGGATGCCCAGAGCATAGGCTCTTGGTAACCCGCCCGGAGGAGGAGGCATCCGTTGGGAAGTCCTCCCTCCACCCAACCCCGGCCGCCCGGTCCTTCCAACCCAGGCTGCCGGCGTGGCGCCAGTGTGGCGTCCAGCACCTCAACTCTCAGCACCACCGGGCCGCCCAGATGCATGATTTACATTTTCTGTATTGAATGCAAGCTGCCCTCTTTGACCAAGCCTCAAGTCTCGAAGTCTCTACATTTGTTCCACCCTTCCTCCATGTCCACCCTATTGTAGATTTTGATATCATCCGCAAACATACTCACACCACTCAAGGCCCTTCGATGTCCCACAGATATATTAAATAATGGGGGCCCCAATACTGATCCCTGAGGGACCCCGCTCATGACCTTTCCCTCCCCTGATGCCACCCCATTTATTATGGCCCTCTGCCTCCTCTTCCCCAGCCAGTTTCCCACCCATTTGACTACCCTCTGTCCCAGCCCCCGTCCTGCCATTATACATAGCAGTGTCCCGTGGGGCACTGAGTCAAATGCCTTTTTTTGAAATCCAAATAAGCTACATCTACCACTCTCCCCTGATCTAGTTCCTTAGTGACCCTGTCAAAAAACGTTATCAAATTTGTTTGACAGGATCTGGCCCTAGTAAAACCATGTTGTCTTGGATTCATCAGGCCTCTTGTCTCCATGTAGCTGGTGATCCTGCCTTTTATTAGCTTCTCCATGAACTTGCCTACCACTGATGTCAAGCTCATGGGCCTGTAACTTCCCATTTCCTCTCTTATGCAGGGGGACCACATTTTCCTGCCTCCAGTCCTCAGGCACCACCCCGGTTTCCAGGGACTGATTGAAGAGTGCAGTCAAAGGTACCACCAATACCTTCTTTAGCTCCCTTAACACCCTTGGGTGCACCCCATCTGGCCCCATTGCCCTGTCCACCTTCACGCAGCCCAGTTCTTCCAATATTTCCTCCATGAGAAACGACCTCACCTCCACTCCCCCCTCCCCAGCAATTTCATTTCCTGCTCTGCTGCCTTCTTCTTCTTCTTCTTCTTCCTCCCTCTTGAACACAGAGCAAAAATAGGTGTTTGGTAGGTCCGCCTTTTCTCTGTCCCCTTGTAGCGCCTCCCCCTCTTTTGTTCTTAACTGGAGAATCCCATGCCTAGTCTTCCTCTTTTCATTTACATATCAAAAGAAAGTCTTATCCCCATTTTTGACCCCTCTCGCTATTCGCTCCTCTGTCTGTGCCTTTGCCCTCCTTACCTCTACCCTGGCTTCTCTCTGGCTCACCTGGTATTTTACCCAGTTCACTTCCGTCTGAGTTGTCTTGAATTTCCTAAAGGCTTTCCTTTTTGTCCTTACCTTTTTTGCTACTTCTCTAGTATACAACAGAGGTTTCTTCCTCCTCTTATTTTTACTTTCTCTTTTGGCACAGATGTCAGTGGCCCCTACAATAGCTTCCTTTATCCTCCCCCACTTTGCCTCCACCTCTGTCAAGTCCCCAACCCCCTGCAACGCCCTAGCCACTATTTCCCCCATTTTCCCTAAGTCTGCCCTCCTGAAATCCAGAACCTTTAACCTAGACCGGTGAAACTCTGCAGTGTTTCTCATTTTAAACCTGACCGTGTTGTGGTCACTTGTACCAAGATGTTCCCCCGCCGATACCTCTTCCACCCTTTCCTCATTTGTCAGGACTAGATCAAGAGTAGCTCCTGCCCTGGTTGGCTCCCTGACCAGTTGATTTAGGAGGGCCAGTTGCAGGGAGTCCAATATTTCCCTGCTGCTGTTTGAAGCAGCCAAAAAGGTGTTCCAGTCTATGTCCAGTAGGTTTAGGTCCCCCATCAGCACCACCTCCCCCCTTGCCGTCATTCTCATGAACTCATTGGCCATACTTCTATCTGCAGATTCGTGCTGTGACAGGGGTCTATACATCACCCCATATGCACTAACTCCTCCTTCCCCACCGTCAATGAGACCCAGAGTCCTTCTGCCTCTCCCCACTTACCCTGCAATTCTGATGCCCTGATACTCTCCTTTACATAGAGTGCAACTCCCCCCTCTCTCTTTCCCTCCCTGTTCTTCCTGAACACTTTGTACCCTGGTATCTCCATTTCCCATCCCTACTACTGATGGCGCCACATTTCTGTTACCCCCACTATGTCAAGGCCCTCCTCTGCCATTTTCGCAGTTAGATCTGGGATCTTTCTTTCCAGACTTCTGGTGTTCGCACACATGACCCTCCACACCCCTCTCTCCTCCTTTCCTATATGTTTTTCCCCCTCACCCTTTTGCTGTGTATGTAGGGCTTTTAGCTGCCCCCCTGCCTCCTGCCTCAACAGTCGGGCTTTTCCTGCCCCCCGTTTAGTTTAAATGGCAGCATCTGTCAACATAATCATCCAGTTTGCATTTGAGCCTGCTTTCCTTCCCCATTTAGGTGCAGCCTATCCGGGGCATATAGGCTCATGTCACTCCATCTTGACCCTCAATCTTCTAGCACACCATACCCCTTCTGAGCACACCAACCTACAAGCCAATTATTGAATTCCTCAATGTTTTGCCTTGCCTCTGTGCTGGCCCTTGGTACTGGTAGTACTTCCGAGAAGGACAGGGATTTAATGTCTGACTGAATCTCTGTAGAACCTGGCCAGTGCCATAAACCTTGCCTGCACCTCCATCACGCTGCTCTTTGCAAGGTCATTTGTGCCTAGGTGGAAGATCAGATGAGTTTTCTTATCCATTTCCAACCCCCTCAAGGGGATCCACTAGATAACTTTGGCAACATCACACCTGGCAGGCACTCAACCCATATTTTCTCCCCTCTCTCTTCCCTTCTTCCCCCATGTAACCCCTTTTATAATAGAGTCCCCCACTATTAAGACTCTATCCCCTTTTTCCTCCTGGGCACCCCTCACTGCTTCATTTCTCCTTCTTTTTCCAATTTCTTCTCATCCGTCCCCTTGCTTTCTCTTCCCCCTGAAACTACCTGAGCCTTCCTCCCCTCAACCTCCATCTGTGCCCTTCCCTGGGCCCCTTCCTGGTTCTCTGGTTTCTTTGTGCCACCCTCTCCGTCCAACCTGCTCTTTTCCCTCACCCAAATCCAGGTTTTCTGGCTCTTCTATTGTGCTACTCTTCCTAATGCTTTGTTCCATTTGACCTCCCCATCAATGCTTTCTCCTCTTTTCCTTGTTCCCCGAGCTTCATGTCTGGGCCATGCTCCACTTCCCTTCCTGCCAAAGCCCCCTTCCCCAATGTCCCCACTTCTTGCCTGACTTTTTTCCACCCAACTTCCTCCTTTTCTTTTCATATCTGTTCTTGCGCCTCTCTCCCCAGTCCCCTTTCTGCTGATCCTGGGTCCCCACTCCCCCCTGCTACCCTCTGACCTCTTCCCATACTATCCCTCTCTCTCTCTAGTCTTCTGTGACCTCCCCTCCACTCACCTGGTTTTATGGGCACTCCCGCATTCTAGGATCCTCCTGCCAGGCTGCCCCTATTCCCCCAGCCCACCGCCATTTCCTCTCCTTGTGCTTGAGGTCCCCCCCCGTGTATTTTTGTTGGACACCCCATGCCCCCTCCGTTTCCACTCCACTAGCTGTCTCCGAATTCCTTCCACCTCCTCCTCCCTGAGCTTTGCCAGCTGGTGACATACTGGGAAACCTCCAAATTTCCAAGCCCAGTCTAGTACCATGGCCACCCCACACCCGTGCATCCAACCACCCTCCCAAAGATGCCAGCTCTAGCAACTTGAGGTCCCATTCCTATTCTATCTTGCATCATTGTTCACTCTCCCCTTTCAATAGCACTTTACTAGCAATTTCGCACCTGCAATATGTAGTTTCCTGTCTCCCAGCCTTTACAGCAACCACACATCAAGTTCCTGAATAATCTGTGCTCCAATGCCCTCACTTAATCAGGACTACTTTTTTTTTTTTTTAAGCCTTTACCCTTAGGTACAGTGTCCCCACCAACTGGTTGCACCAAAGCCACCACTGAGCCCTTACCAATGATCAGCTCCTCAGCAGCAGCCACCCCCGTCCAACTGTTCTAACATGTACACAAGTATACTTGCTTAATCAGATAACTGCTATTTGAATACAAAACCTCTATCAAGGATCTTTAAAATCCAGTAAAGACAGGCCCAAAAACCAAATGTCAAGTACAAAAACCTCTATCAGTGTTCTTTAAAATCCAGCAAAGTCAGGCCACTCCTCCCCCTTGGCTCCCCCTCCACTGCCTATTTAACAGAGGAAGAGGTTGGGGCCGGGGTGGGTGGTGTAGGAAGAAAATTACAATTCCTCTATGGTGTCTGTTGTGTGAGTGGCTGGGCCTGTACTTTTATCCCCAGCTGCAACTTGAAACTTCGTGCCCTCTGTCCTGATTGGCCGCCTCACCTCTACTTACCCTGGTCTGCCACCGACTGCAGCCACCGGGAACTCCCGCTCGCCCTGCTTCTCCTGCTGCCGATACAGCACTGGCTCTTCTGTCCCCCAATGTGCTCCTTTCCAGAAGCTCTGGCCTGCCCCAGTCTGAGCCTCTGGGAATCTCCACTCCGACGCTGCCCCCGAAGAAAATTACAACTCCTCTATGGCGTCTGTTGTGTGAGCGGCTGGGCCTGTCCTTTTATCCCCAGCCGCAACTTGAAACTTTGTGCCCTCTCTCCTGACTGGCCGCCTCTCCTGTGCTCACCCTGGTCTGCCACCAACTGCAGCCACTGGGAACTCCTGCTCACCCTGCTTCTCCTGCTGCCGATGCAGCACTGGCTCCTCTGTCCAGGAGGTTGAGGAGCATGGGCCTGCATGAAAGCACAGGCCCAACTTCACGAGGGGAGAGAGAAATGCCCTATTTGATGCCTACCTGAACCAGGAGCCTCTCCTGAGTGTCTCAACAGGCACCCCACAGGCCCAGGTAACAGCATAGGAGGGTGTGGACAGGGCCGTGAACCAGTAGGACAGCCACCAAAGGACAGCACAGTAGTGCAAGAAGAAGGTAGGCACTGACTGTAGGAGGATCAAGGAGAAGGTATCTGCCATCTGGGCCGCATGTGCTGCCATGGGTGGTGGACAGCCTGGCACGCCACTGCTGTCGCCACGGGAGGAGTTGGTGGCGGCATCCATGCGGTGCAGTGACGTTGAGGGAGTGCCCGGCAGTGAGTTCCAGACAGGGGGCAGCCCATCACTGTATGGTGGGTACGGCAGCACCTGGGGAAGGAGGGCAAGTGTGTGTGCCAGCACCACTATTGTGACTGTGTTCCCTTTCAGCTCCGGAGTGACTGCATGTGGCGTCAGGGGTGGAGGTGTCCACCATGGGGGCAGTCCTGGACCTTGAGGACCATCCATTCACCTACACCGGTGTCCGGAGTCTGGACCACAGTCAGCCCAATCCCACTGTCCATCCCGATGCCTGTGGCATGGTTGTGGATGAGGCCCTGACTGTGTTTCAGCAGGATGCCAGTCATAGGGTCCAGTATGCAGAGACACAGATCGGGGCGGGGTCCGGGACCAATGACAATGATGTGGCTAATATCCTGGATAGTGGTGTTGCCGTTCAGGGGGGCACCCATACCACACACCCACCATGGCAGCGCAGACAGTGCCCTGGCAGTGGTTGACCACCCACTGGCCACCACAGCCAGCAATGCTGTAGGCGCCATTGTTGCAGCGTGGTCCAAAGGGAGTGGCAGTGGTGGTGCAGCTGCACCAGCTCTGATCCATGCACAGTGGCTGGAGGGGCAGCAGCGGCAGCAGGATGAGGTCGATGGGGGCTGGGTGCAGTAGCCTGTGATTGCACATGAGACAGTCAGCCCCAAGGGGCCACACTGTGCAGCCCCCACCAGCGCGGGGGGCTGTGCTGCATGGTCAAGTACCACCCAAGGGTCAGCGCAATGCCCATGCCCCCCAGGGTGCCGACCTCTTGACCGAGCACACCAGTCTGCTACGGGCCTCTGTGGAGCAACAGGTGCTGGTCGTGTCAGGGGTCCGTGCACTCCACACAGAGCTGCGCCAGTCAGCAGAGAGGCATGACAGGTACTTTGAGCAGCTCCTGGCTGAGACCACACGTATGCGGGAGGACACGACCGCAGCCCTATATTGGCTTACCACTGCAATCATGGCCGGCCTAGCATCACTGGCCACCCTGATGCATTGCTGTCCACCACAGACCCCACGGATTGCCTTATCCACCCCTCATTCATAGCATCAGGTGACCCCATCAGTGTTGATGCTGGGATCCATTGTGGGCATTCCGGGCACCCCTGGAGGGGGGCATGTTCTGGAGCCTGCAGACCCTTGCAAGGGACCGGTTGTGTTCCCACAATGACACACCTGGGGGACCATCAGAGACACCTCTGTGGCCATTGCACAGCCTGCATCTGCTGGGCGGTCTCGGCGGGGCCATAGACGTGTACTCGGTGGTTGTGCAACCGTGCGGTGGTCCTGAGTCGCCATCCTCCCTGTCTGCTGTCTGCCACAGCCCTGTGTGCACATCGGTATGGTGTGTGCATGTGCATTCCAGGGACCTGTCATCCATTGTCAGTGCCGCACACAGGCCTTGTGCACACCCACCCGGTCGCTGACCACTGTGGCATGTGCATGATGATACCAACACAATACCAGCTGCTACTGTGCACTGGTGTTCAGCATCTGACACATGCCCATTGGCGGCCTCTGGGCGTGCACATGTGGGTGCCCATGTGCATGTGTCTGTTTGTGCAGGTGTGTTTGGGGGTGTGTGGGTGGGGTTTGCAGTGCTGTACAGGGTGCTTCCATGTGGTCCAGTCCCATACCCATCCACGCTACCCACCAGCCGTGTCTGTCATGGGGCCAGGCCTTGCATGCTTGACTTCTGTGCCATGATCCCTGGGACATGCATGTGGTCATGTTCACCTACCTGCGTGTTCCATAGTGCTCCTCCGCAATTGTGTCCCGGTGCTGCTGGGCCATCCTGTTCACCCGAGGTTCCCTTTGCCCAAGGGGGGGTGCTGCCCACCACCACCTGGCCCAGTGTCCATGTTTTCCCCACTACTGTTCCCTTCTTCAACCTCGACAGCTATCCCATAGTCGGTGGCCATGTTGTGTAGCATATAGCAGGCCAGGAATAGGCCACAGGCCTTTGAAGGGCTGTACTGTAGGGCACCACCAGACCTGTCCAGTCAATGGAACCAGGCCTTCAGCAGCCCAAACACACGCTCGATGATGTTCCGTGTGCTGGTGTGAGCCTCATTGTATTGCTCCTGTGCTGGGGTCAACGGGCACTGGTATGGGGTGAGCAGCCAGGGCCAGAGTGGGTGTCCACTGTCACCTGTGTGTTGACATGTGTGGCTAACATGGTGATCTGTGTAGCTGCACCCCTCTACCTTCCAGGACACACCCTCTGATGCCCCTGGCCTAGCATCCCCCACACCCTACCCTGTTGTGCCAGGCTGCCCATTCCAACTGCATACTCACCTACTAGGTGGCCAGTGGGGATGTCCCCACTCTCAAACCTGTGCCACAGTGCTGACTGGTGCCAGATGAAGGTATCGTGTGCTCCACCAGGGCGTGTGGCACAAACATTTATTATGCACCCCCTGGCATCACACACCACCTGGCAGTTGATGCTAGGGTAGCCTTTCCTGTTGATGTAGGCTACCCCCCCGCCAAGGTGGTGTGCAGATGCCTATGTGGGTGCAGACGATGGCCCCTAGCATGCCAGGCATACGTGCCATCTTGTGGAACTCCTGCATGTTCGCTGTACGCACTGCCGGGGCTGGGGAAATGGATGTATTCCACAGCATGTGGCAGCAGTGTGTTGAGGAATTGTGTGAGGAGCCATGACGCGACCAACTGGGTTATGCCTGTGGTGTCCTCTGTTGGTCTCTGCAAGGTACCCGTGGCCAGCAGGCACATGATGGCCATGATCTTGGTCTCCACTGACAGGGCGTGGCTCTGTCTTGTGGGTGCCTGCATCTCATCACTGCACAGCTCACAGAGCTGCCTCAGGATTGCCCGGTTCAGGTGGTACTGACCCACGATCTCTGTGTCACTGTACTGTTCAAAGGTGGTGTGGGCACGGTACCACCTGTTCCGGGCATGCCACCTCTGGGCCATTCCACGGCTGTGCCACTCTGCCTCCTGCCTCCTCATACCCCTCATTACTGCCTCCATCTGGAAGATGGCACTGTTCGTGGCCTGGGCTGTCCTGCCTCCTCGGGCGGCTGTCTCCCCAAGGTCCCCGGCTGTGTGCTGCTGCATGTACTCCTGCGCTGGGCGTGCACCTGTGTTCAGGGTTCCCTGCTGGCAGCCTGTTGACTGTGGCCGCCGCCTTCCACCCGTCTGGGCACTTTTGCTGCCACTCCTCAGCCCAGTGTCGCAGACTCATGCTGCTGTGGTTGCCCCCATACCTGTCTCACACACACACACACACACATATACACACACGCAGGCTCATTCAGTGTCACACACCCAGTCCCATGCTCTCTTGCACTTCACACCTGCCTCTGTCTCTGTCTTGCACCCCTCCTGCTGTCCTGACTGCCCACTCATTCTCCCCCTCTCTCCCTCTCTCTCTCTCTCTCTCTCCCCTGCTCCCATGTGGCACATGCCTCCGTCCCTTGCTTGCTCCCTCTTTTTATGGGCTCAAGTTTGCTCCGTGCATGTCCCTGTTTCTCCGCGCTTGTGCCCTTTGCTTGCTGTTGATTATCACACTGCAAAACTTATTCATGGCTATGCCCCCTGCACTTGAGTATACGTTCATTAGGGTTGCTCATTGGCACACTGTGATTTACACGGCGCATTGACTCCCGCTGAATATCACTCTTTGGCACATTTCTGCACTTGCGCAGGCGCATCTCAGTTGCACCATGAGCCACCACTTTGAATATCCCACCCCATATATTTAACTTGGGTATATCTGATACTACTGGGGAAAAATGTTTCAATTTATCTTAGTAGTTGTTAATAAGCACTTATCTATCAATCCATTTGTGACCCTGATGGGTATAAACCCTTATGATCAATCTTTGGGGGTAAATCAAAAAAAAGATAATATTTCTTTAATGTCAGCAGTGGCTAAAAAGTGTGTTCTTCAGAACTGGAAAAATCCCAACCCTCCAACTTTTAAGTCTTGGCTGAATGCTATGGTAGATGTCTCTAAATTGGAGAAAACATGATATATTAAGCTGGATAAGAAGGAACAGTATGAGATAATGTGACTCCCATTCCAACAGGCAATAGCACAGTCAATGATGTAAAAACTAAATTACATTAATATATAGGATATGGGATAGGAATAGAAAAAAAAATCTTTTGGCTCCCTACCCATCCTATGCTTATGATGATGGAATTCAGTTTAAATACACCTGAAACATGCTGACATGGTGTTAATTGACTACTGAGTTCATTCTGAATATGGGGGAAAAAATACTGCAAAAAGTTATTATTTTTTTAACATAGTGCCACTGCTTTAAATTATTTAAAATTTTTTTGCAGTACAACTGCTCTTTGGTTGTTTCCCACTTCAGAGTACCAATGTCTAACTGCACTATAAAACTGCATAGAGTTATCCCTGGGATTTTTGTCAGGACAGAATAAAAGGTACAGTGCTTGCTTGGGTCGTAGAAGCTGGGAGGAGAATGGGGGAGGGTGGCTATCCCTGGGTTTTGAATTGATTTTAATTAATACTCTACTATTTGGATATGGCCCCCTCACCCAGGGAGTGTTAAAAGTGTTTCTAAGTTCTTTGCAGTGAAACTGCTGTTTGACTGTTTCCCACTACAAGTACTTGTGTCCCACTGTACTGTACAACTACATAGAGTTATCCTTCGGATTTCTATACAGCACCTGTGGCCAGATGCTGTGTGATGCTCACTGTTTATGTCCCTTTTTTAAAACTGTGCTGAGTTATCCTTGTGGTTCCAAACTGATTTACTTCAGCCTGCTGTTTGGCCACAGCCCCCCTCCTCACTGGAGAATTAAAAGTGTTTCTTAATTATTTGCAGTAAGACTGTAGTTTGGCCAGGTCCCCACCTTTCCTCGCTGTGGGAGTGTTTAAAGTTTTTCTAAGTTATTTGAAGTAAAATAGCTGTTGGCTGTTTCCCACTACAGAGTACATGTGTCCCAGTGTAAAGCTTCATAGGATTATCTTTCGGATTACTATAAGGCACCTGTGGCTAGATGCTGTGTGATGCCCACAACCTGTGTCCCTCACTAAAACTGTGCAGAGTTTTTCTTGGGGTTTCAAATTGATTTTACTTAAACCTGTAGTTTGGCCAGACCCCACCACCACCACCCACCCACCTCAGAATGTTAAAAATGTTTCTAAGTTCTTTGCAATAAGTATAGCCTAGAGGTTAGAGTGACAAGCTGTGAACAAGTTTGGTACATCCAGCAGACCAGACCTTGGTTTGATTTTCACAACCTCCGCTTGTATACTGTGTGACTCTGAACAAGTCATTTAAACGCCCAGTGCTCCCAGGTCACCCCTGAAAACAGGCATTTGTGCCTAGTGGACTTACCCAGTTACCAAAGACTAAAATAAATAAATAAAGACTGCTGTTTGGCAAGGACCCCTTCCCCGAGAATGTTTAAAGTGTTTTAAAGTTTTTCGCAGTCCCACTGTAAAACTGCGTAGCGTTAACCCTGCTGTTTGACCAGCAAAAGTGTTAAATAGTACATCAAGCCATCAAAGAGATCATGTAGACTGGGTTAACAAAAGGCATTTTAGTCATGTAAATTTCTTATTTTGATGCTAACATAGGGAGAAAAGGATGGGCAGGATTTGAGACAAGAGGTACTGTTCGGTAGGTTGGGAAAATAGGAAAGGTTGAAAACAAAATGGTACTGGTGGGACAACAAACCCAAAAAGTTGGTGGATTACCGAAGTTATAGTGGAACTGTTTTGGTGGGAGAGAAATACAGTGTTTATAGAATGTGAAAAGTTTTTAAACAGTACTGTATATGCCAAAATAAGAGAGTCAGTGCAATTTACATGCAAAAATATTAAATTGTTGAAAATTTAATACAAAAAATTGCTAACAGTCTTGTTCAAACATGATAATTAACGTGGAGTGTCCAGGCAAAATAGCAGTATAAATATTCAGGAATTCAACATGTTCACACTCTGGGATAATGCAAGTGTTCACTGATCTTAACCCTGATCAACCAACCTCATTTGGGGTACACTAATTTCAAAATGTCAATCAACTACTCTCAGCAGTTTTTTTTTCTTTCATATTGCTCTTTACTCCTTGAGTGAGCTCTTTCAACTAATGTGCCCATCTCCCCATGGCTGGCACGAACCTACCCGAGATTTAACTCCAGAGTGGGATCCCCTATGGATTGCCTCCCTGTGATGGGGACAGGTAGGGCTGTCCTCCACAGGGTATAATCAAGATGGCTCCTGTGCATCCTGTTAGCGGTGTGGGTCTGGGAAATTGTTAAGAGGTTCATCTTGACTTCAGATCCACTTTTCCATTTTCTCCCTTACTGCAGTCAAGGCATCATGCCAGGATATGCATGTGGAGGCCTGCATACCCTGCAGATCTGAGGCCCCACCCATATAGCCTTCTCAGAGGCAGCACTACCACGGGCCTCTGCCAGGTGGCAGTCAAAGGCTGAGATGACTGGCTACTCCCCCTGGAAGAGGAAAGCAGTCCCTGGGATGCTTAATCCCCTTCCATCTTGCTGACACCCAGCAAACCATGTTTATTCCCGAAAATTGTATGCTGGTATGGCAGGAGGTAAGGTGCTTAATGACTCAGTCCTTCAAACCACTGAGCCAGCTTCAGCACATCATTTCTAATGTTGTTTGGGATCTAACATGTCCCTTTGTTTCCATCCCAGTTCACCTGTTTCCTCCAGGATAAGAAAAACAGCTGTGGCAGTAGATGATGGAACACCAGAGCAGCAATATGGTCGAGTCTACCTGTAGCTATTATTACCATCTCATGCTCCTTTTGCTCACTGAGCCTTACAAACTCACAATCCGGTAGTGTCCTATGATAGACTGCAAACATGAACTCAGGAACTGTGCTGGTTCCTGCAATGTAAACTGGGATGGAGTTAACATTTGTAACTGTAGTGGAGGTAATGGTATTGAACTGCTCCTCTGCTGTGCTAAACTGTCCATCATGTTCACAATCAGAGATGGTGTTCATATTTTGAGACAAAATCTACTAGTCACTCACTTGCCACAGTGCTCCCGCTGCTGACAGGGCTGGATTAACCTTTTGTGGGCTCCAGCTCCAAAATGTTTTGTGGGCCCCTGCCCCACCATTGAATGCAGACTGCTGGTCCCTAATTTACTTATATTTATAGCACGGAAAGAAGCAGAGAATAAAAAAAGTAGGAAAATGAGACAGACAGTAACAGAAAAGTTTAAGAGTTCTGGAAAAGATAAAGGAAGCAGAATGGTAATAACCTATATGGGCGAGTATTATTGAGCATCTCAATATGAGCAACTCAGTAATACTGCTCCCATGTAAAGTAAGTGGAGAAAAAGAGCACTGAATGGTTATAGAGAGTGTAGCACTGAAGGATACTTGCTACATTCATGAGAAAGGGAATAAAGAGATTAGTTTGATCAAGACCTATTGAGCTAGCCACATGGTGTAGTGGCTTGAGCCACTGCCCCTGGTGCCTGTGGTGCTGGGTTTAGGTCCCAGTGCAGGAAGCTATTTTGCTTCCAGGGGGAGTTGTTATTTTCTCCTAAAACTCCTCCCCCTGGAGATAGCAATCTTTATCTTGGTGGGTGCGTGGCGCTGGCCCCCTACATTGGGGGGTTGCGGGGGGGGGCATGCCTCCACATAATAAAGTTGATTTTCTTTTTTTTTCTTATGAAATAAGCAACTGTCGTTATTTGCGATGGTCGATGTTGTGTGGTTTGCCCTTTTGATGTCAGGCAGTTGTCCCGCTTTATGTGATTGGTGATCTTATAGACTCGCTGTTATCACATAAAACCAAGAAGAATCAGGGAACAGATGATGGAGAAATGAGTTTTTGTGCCATTGTCACTAGACCCCAGAGATCACTATCTTTTCACATGTTGGGGATTGGCAATGTCATAGTAATATGTTCTTTATGGTTTTAAACTCAGCAAACAAACGAAACCGGAACACCAGGAAATGGATGGTGCTATATAACCAAAACTGCAGGAAAAATCTAAATGAAAAAAGTTCATATCCAACCGGACTCAATGAGAAGCACAACGGTAATGAATTATGCCAAAAACTATTTGTTCTTCTCATAAAATGGCACAACATCCAGCATCCAGCATCAGAGACAGCTGGGGTTAAACAGAACAAACCTTACGTTTCACCTAGTGAACTATTAGGCTTCCTCAGAGTAATCAGATAAACATTTTCAAGCCTTTTAAATACCCCTTGTGTATGGTAACATGTTAAAAACCAGTGAGTATAATTACCCTGCACTCCCATTAATTAATTAATCTTAACAAGAAACAACCAGTGTCCCCAAAATATAAACAACAAGGCCACTACATTTAAATGGATACACTTAAACATTTCATGAATGTAATCAATATTATTTAATATAATTTAAATACAGTCCTTATGACTATGAATATAAGTTTACCTAAAAATGTAAGGTCTCCTAATCAAACAACTCTTATTATCAACAAGAACATATGCATTATTTAAAAAGGCTAAACATTACTACAACATTGAGAAGTTATACTAATTATATAGCTGGAGACAGGCTAGAAACAATAACAGTGAGAACAATTGGAATCCAGGGATGGTGACATGTGGACTAACGCGTGGAAGCAATTATTATTCCCCACAAACTTTTAACATCTAAATTTATTTAAAAAGGCTGACAATTCAATATTGTCATTAAGCCCTAAATTACTTCTGGCTCCCAATCTGAAAATCCAATAGCTCTCACATTTTCCAATTAGTTTATTAATGTCACCACCTCTAGATTCAACCCTTATTAATTCCAACCCCACAAAGTGAAAATTATGTCCACCCTGTGTGCTAGAAGAAATGTGTTTCACTACAGCATGACTAACATCCATTTTCTGCACAGCTCATATATGTTAACCCATATGAACTTTAAACTGTCTAATAGTACTACCCACATAATAGTCTCCACAGTCACAATGTAGCAAATACACCATTCCACTACTGCTACATGTAATGAAATCTTTGATCATAATATCCTTTCCTGTAATGGGGTGTGTGACCGATTTGCAAGTATGTATATACTTACAAAAAACACATCTACCACATCTGTGTGTACCTGTGGACGGTGGGGCCAGAACAGTTTGTTTATATAATTCCGGTCCAGGGATAGCATTTTTTACAATCAAATCCTTGAGATTTTTCATTCTCCTAAACACCACTTTCGGTCCTGCTTCAACAATATGTTTTAACTTTGGCTCCAATTCAAGAATGGACCACTTTTTTGCAATGAT
Organism: Neoceratodus forsteri; assembly: GCA_016271365.2. Taxonomy (NCBI): domain Eukaryota; kingdom Metazoa; phylum Chordata; order Ceratodontiformes; family Ceratodontidae; genus Neoceratodus; species Neoceratodus forsteri. The sequence goes on along the minus strand of CM028132.1, from coordinate 1,058,906,862 downwards.
CTCTCTTACACATTCTGCTCTTACTGAATGCTTAGTAACAAAAGGACAATCCTCCTGTCTTCCCTCAATGGTCTTATGATGGTATTGTAAACAAGCCTGCCTGTCCATTCCTGCCACTTTTTTGATGGCTGTCAAAATCCTATGCACACTGTACCCTCTTTCTAAACACCTCTTAACTCACACTGCGTGTTTTTGTCTAAATTGTTCAGGTTCTGAACAGTTTCTCAAAGTTCTAACCAATAGGCCCTTAGGAATTTTAAGCTTAACATGTGGTGGATGTCAACTCTCATACCTAAGTAAGCCATTCCTATCAGTGTCTTTTTGATACAATGTAGTGCAAACATCACCTGACTGGTTACGGTATATCAGAAGATCCAAAAAATTAATCTTGGTATGGCTCAATTCATATTTAAACCACAAACAAGAACTTGTACTTTCCAACCATCGAATGAATGCTTCAAACTCAGCCTCTGTGCCTTTTCAGACAACTATTATGTCATCTATAAAGCTCCACCACAAATCCGATAAATGAAAAAAAGGATTTGTGGCGGTGCTCTTCAGATGGCTGAGTTCCCATTTCCCCACAAATAAATTGGTGAAACTGGGGGCCATGGTGGCCCCCATAGCTGTACCTTGAATCAGCATGTATAGCTGATCCTGAAAAAGAAAATCATTTTTCATCAAAACTGTATCTGCCAATTCCAACAAAAAAGTGGTGGATGTGTGAGACAACTCCTCCTCAGTCCTAGTATTTAAAAAATTCAAGGGCATTCAAACCTTCATGATGTGGGATGACTGTATACAAAGAGGTCACATCTATGGTGGCAAAAAACTATTCAGTGTCCATATCTAAATTTTCCACTACATTAATAATTTCTGTAGAATCCCTAATATATGACCTCAGATTTTTGACTAAAGGTTGTAAGAACCCATCTACAAAACTAGATAATGGCTCCATAAGCCACTCCCTCCCCGAAATAATAGGACGTCCAGGAGGATGAGTAACATTTTTATGGATTTTAGGTAGGGTATAAATTATTGGATTTACTGGATTCGTAACTACCATTGTTTTATGTAAAGTCTCTGTGATGTAACCCTTATAATATGCATCGTTCAAAAATGAATTGATCTCACATTTCAACCCTTGTATCACATTCTTATGTAACTTTTTATAAAATAAGTCATCTCCAACCTGATGTTCTATTTCTGCTATATACTCATTTTAATTTTGTGTAACTATAGCTCCACCCTTATCAGCAGTCCTAATGACTATATCATTGTTAGCCTTTAGATATTTAAAGGCCTGTAACTCTTTGCAGCTACAGTTCATTCTACTACTATTCTGGGGGATCATTATGCAGCTTGTCCAAGTCCAATTCACATTTCTTAATTAACAGAGAAACAATGGGACTGAGTGCTGGACAATATTCAAATCTAGGCAATAAACCACCCACATCTTCACACTTTTTTTGCACATATGTATCATCCTGAAAAAAAGTCTGAAAAGTTAAAAGACGAGCAACTGTGTGTAAATCCACACATGTAGTAAACCAATCAATGTCAGCTGAAGGACAAAAACCTAACTCCTTACTCAAAACTGCAGTCTCAATAGGGGTTAAAACATGAGTGGAAAGGTTCACAATTGGGGAAAGAGTAGACACATCATTTGGCATAACTATCAAAGCCTCAGAGTCTAAATTAGTGGGAAATTCAGTCACATCAGGGAGGAGGGTGGTGTCCAAAGTCACACTTGACTGTAAACATTCAGAAACTATTATCTCCTCTTGTTTCTTCCTCCATGCAACCCCCCCCCCATCCCATCCTCGCTGTGGTTGGGAGAATTGGAAACAGGTTTTTTTCTGGCGCTGACTGCACCTTGTTTCCTGGACCCACAAAGGAAACTGTCCTTCTTCTAATTCCCCTGAACCATCTTCCAATGTATGCTCTCAATCATCCATATCAGATGGACCAGTAATGTAGTCTAATACTGTCTGTCTAGATACTGGGCCAGCAGTAGGAATGGGTCCAATCCACCGAACCCTGGGTCTGTTGTTTATAACAGGGTGTTTGATTGGACTGGTACCTCTGTGGCAAATACATATGGAGGTTTAAAACCTATTTTGAAGAAAAGACCCATTCCTACTACTGACCCAGTATCTGGACAGACAGCATTAGACTACACTACTGGTCCATCTGATATGGATGATTCAGAGCATACATTGGAAGATGATTCAGGGGAATTAAAAGAAGGACAGTTTCCTTTGCAGGTACAGGAAACAAGGCGCAGCCAGCGCCAGAAAAAAAACCTGTTTCCAATTCTCCCAACCACAGGGAGGAGGGGGAAGAGGAAGGAGGGTGGCATGGAGGAAGAAACAAGAGAAGACACTAGTTTTTGAATGTTTACAGTCAAGTGTGACTTTGGACACCACATTCTACCCTAATGTGACTGAATCTCCCACTAATTTAGACTCTGAGGCTTTGATAGTTATGCCAAATGAAATGTCTATTCTTTTCCCCAATGTGAACCTTTCCACACATGTTTTAAGTTTGGGTAAGGGGTTAGATTTTTCTCCTTCAGCTGACATTGATTGGTTTACTACATGTGAGGATTTACATAAATTTGCTCATTTTTTAACTTTTCAAACTTTTTACAGGATGATATATAAGTGCAAAAAAAGTGTGAAGATGTGGGTGGTTTATTGCCTAGATCTAAATATTGTCCAGCACTTAATCCCATTATTTCTTTGTTCATTAAGAAATGTGAATTGGACTTGGAAAAGTTGCTTAATGATCCCCCCCCCCCTCCAGAATAGTAGTAGAATGAATTGTAGTGGCAAAGAGTTAAAGGTCATTAAAGATCTAAAGGCTAACAATGATATAGTCATTAGGACTGCTGATAAGGGTGGAGCTATAGTTATACAATATAAAAATGAGTATATAGCAGAAATAGAATGCCAGGTTGGGGATGATTTGTTTTATAAAAAGATACATAAGAGTGTGATACAAGGGTTGAAAAGTGAGATCAATTTGTTTTTGAATGATGCATATTACAAAGGTTACATCACAGAGGCTTTATATAAAGCAATGGTAGTTACGAATCCAGTAATTTCAATAATTTATACCCTACCTAAAATTCATAAAAATGTTACTCATCCCCCTGCTTGTCCTGTTATTTCGGGGAGGGGATGGCTTACGGAGCCATTATCTAGTTTTGTAGATGGGTTCTTACAACCTTTAGTCAAAATCTGAGGTCAGATACTAGGGATTCTACAGAAATTATTAATGTAGTGGAAAATTTAGATGTGGACCCTGAATGTTTTTTTGCCACCATAGATGTGACCTCTTTGTATTCAGTCATCTCACATCATGAAGGTTTGAATGCCCTTGAATTTTTTTTAAATACTAGGTCTGAGGAGGATTTGTCTCACACACCCACCACTTTTGTGTTGGAATTGGCAGATATAGTTTTAATGAAAAATGTTTTTCTTTTTCAAGATCAGCTATACATGCAGATTTGAGGTACAGCTATGGGGGCCACCATGGCCCCCAGTTTCACCAATTTATTTGTGGGGGAATGGGAACTCAGCCATCTGAAGAGCACCACCACATATCCTGTTTTTCATTTATTGGTTTTGTGGTGGAGCTATATAGATGATATTATAGTTGTTTAGAAAGGCACAGAGGCTGAGTTTGAGGCATTCATTCGGTGGTTGGATAGTACAAGTTCTTGTTTGCAGTTTGCAGTTTAAATATGAATTGAGCCATACCAAGATTAATTGTTTGGATCTTCTAATCTATTGTAACCAATCGGGTGATGTTTGCACTACATTGTATCAAAAAGACACTGATAGGAATGGCTTACTTAGGTATGAGAGTTGCCATCCGCGACATGTTAAGTTTAACATCTCTAAGGGCCAATTGGTTAGAACTTTGAGAAACTGTACAGAACCTGAACAATTTAGACAGAAACAAGCAGTGTGAGTTAAGAGGTGTTTAGAAAGAGGGTACAGTGTGCATAGGATTTTGACAGCCATCAAAAAAGTGGCAGGAATGGGCAGGCAGACTTGTTTACAATACCATCATAAGACCATTGAGGGAAGACAGGGGGATTGTCCTTTTGTTACTAAGCATTCAGTAAACAGAGTGTGTAAGAGAGATCATTGTAAAAAAGTGGTCCATGCTTGAATTGGAGCCAAAGGTAAAACACATTGTTGAAGCAGGACCGAATGTGATGTTTAGGAGAATGAAAAATCTCAAGGATTTGATCATAAAAAAATGTTATCCCTGGACTGGAATTATATAAACAAACTGTTCTGGCCCCCCCACCCACAGGTACACACAGATGTGGTAGATGTGTTTTTTGTAACTATATACATACTCGCAAATCTGTCACACACCCCATTACAGGAAAGGATATTATGATCAAAGATTTTATTACATGTGGTAGTAGTGGGGTGGTGTATTTGCTACAATGTGACTGTGGAGCCTATTATGTGGGTAGGACCTTTAGACAGTTTAAAGTTCATATGGGTGAACATATACGAGCTGTGCAGAAAATGGATGTTAGTTATGCTATAGCGAAATACATTTCTTCCAGCACACAGAGTGGACATAGTTTTCACTTTGTCGGGTTGGAATTGGTAAGGGTTGGATCTAGAGGTGGTGACATTAAGAAACTAATTGGACAAAGTGAGAGTTATTAGATTTTCGAATTGGGAGCCAGAAGTAATTTGGGGCTTAATGACAATATTGAATTGTCAGCCTGTTTAAATAAATTTAGATGTTAAAAGTTTGTGGGGAATAATAATTGCTTTCAAACGTTAGTCCAAATGTGTCACCACCACCACCACTGGATTCCAGTTTTTATCACTGTTATTGTTTCTAGCCTGTCTCCAGCTATATAATTAGGCCCAGTTCTTCAAAAGGGTTTCGCATGGAGCAACAGTGTTGCACCATGTGCAACCCACTGATGCACCCCGGCGCGATATTCAAATGGGAATTGTGCCTGGCACAAATCCCGATGCACCGGAGCGTATCAGTAATGCACGCAGCGCAGGTGGGGGGGAGGGCGTGCCCATGTATACTCTGCACATCCCGATATTCAGCCCGGGATGTGCTGAGTCCATGCGTGCACAACCCCTACTTGCGCCACACAAAGTTGATCCAAAAAATAAAGGAACAACAGCTGGACACCCACAGGTGAGCTGCCGTATTGCAGGGCGCAACATGGCAGCTGTCACCTGTGGGTGGCCACCCGAGCTCTGGCTGCACCTGGTGGTGCCTCCCCATTCCTGATCATGATCATACCTACAAAAATGACCCTCCAAACTCCCTGGTGGTCCAGTGGACCGCTGTCAGCCAGATCGTGGGCTTAAGTAAAATAAAAATAATCCAATATCCTTGGTGGTCCAGTGGACCGCTGTCAGCTCAATTGCGGGCATTTGTAAAATAAAAAATGATCCAATATCCCTGGTGGTCAGTGGACTGCTGTCAACAGCTGATCGCGGGCTTAAGTAAAATAAAATACAATCCAATATCCTGGTGGTCCAGCGGAACCCCCTCCCCACCCGCCACACGAGCCCCATGGCCCGCTCCCCACCCGTGGTCAGTGGCGGGCGGCAGCACCACCCGCCTGCCACCCCACCTGCCAGCTGAACCATCAGTAGGGCTGTACGCCCATTGGTCCACAGTGTGAGCCAATGGAGTGTGTCTCATACTACACATTCCAGATATGTGACACATATCTGGAATGTGTAGTATGGTACGAGTGCACGCCCATTGGCTCACACTGTGGACCAATGGGCATAAAGCCCTACCGATGGTGTCAGTCGGTGGTGGGTGGCAGGACGGCAGGTGGGAGGGGTGATGCCACTCGCTGCTGACCAGGGGAGGAGGCGGTGGGGCTCAGTGGGCGGGTGGGGAGGGAGTTCTTCTGGACCACCAGGGATATTGGATTGTATTTTATTTTACTTAAGCCCTCGATCAGGCTGATAGCGGTCCACTGAACCACCAGGGATATTGGATTGTTTTCTTATTTTACTTAAGCCCATGATCGGGCTGTGGGGCACATTGCCATGCTGCAGGGGGTGTCGGTCCCCGACAGCTGCTGCCTGGCAGGGCGCCAGATGCAAGTCGCCGGGGATTGGTGCACCTGCATGCAAATGGGGCCATAATGACATGCAAATGGCCCCATTTGTGCCTTGCATACATTATGGCCCCATTTGCATGTGCACTTTTGAATATCGTGGTTGCTGCGCATAGTGCGACAGAACTTGCGCTAGCAAATCCCCCTGCTCCACTCTGGCCACTTGCGCTGGTGCAGTGCCACTGAGCCATGTGCACTGCGGGTGGCCAGGGTGTGATATTCAATGATGCTGTGCCATGGTGCAGCTCTGTTGAATATCACCCAGTCAACGCCCCTGCACAGCCAAGTTGCGCTGTGTCCAGGCTTGCGCCACAGCCTGGCGCAGTTTGAATATCCAGGCTCCAGTGTAAATTCTCAATGTTGTAGTAATGTTTAGCCTTTTTAAATAATGCATGTGTTCTTGTTGATAATAAGAGTTGTTTGATTAGGAGGCCTTACATTTTTAGGTGAACTTATATTCATCTTCATAAGGACTATATTTAAATTATATTAAATAATATTGATTACATTAATGAAATGTTTAAGTGTATCCATTTAAATGTAGTGACCTTGTTGTTTATATTTAGGGGACACTGGTTGTTTCTTGTTAAGATTAATTAATTAATGGGAGTGCAGGGTAATTGTACCTGCTGGTTTTTAACATGTGACCATACACAAGGGGTATTTGAAAGGCTTGAAAATGTTTATTTGATTACTCTGAGGAAGCCTAGTAGTTCACCTGGTGAAATGTAAGGTTTGTTCTGTTTAACCCCAGCTGTCTCTGATGCTGGATGCTGGACGTTGCGCCATTTTATGAGAAGAATAAACACTTTTTGGCATAATTCATTACCTTTATGGTTTTACAGTACTACTATTTTTTTTTTTTTGCTCACACCCCATTATCTTCAAGGTTCACTTGTGGGGACTACCATGGTGGGGGAGGCACAAACTCCAGTCCTGGTCCTTGGCCTCCATCCTACCTCAGTTTTCCCCCCAGGTGGAGAAGCGGGGAGGGGTATTGCCCCCCCCCACTTGCATCAACCCGGGTCTACACCACACCTCCGTTAGTCTCATAGCCAGGCGAACCTCAAGCCATTTTCTGGTTTTCTCCCTGTGCCCCTGAGGATGTTGGCAGCAGAGGGGTTGCATGGAGACATGCACACACTGAGATGTGACACTGCTCCAGACCCCAGACAATGACCTCTCCTCACACATGGTGCCCCCCCCCGTGTCTCCACCCATGTGCAGCCAGATGGTGGCATTACAGCGGGAGTGGCACCCCTCCCTCCCTCCCTAGAAGAGGAGAGAATCCCTAGGGTGCTCAATCCTTCTCCAACCGGCCAAACCTCCTGCTCCCTGGGCTCGCTCCTGAACCTGGGTCACCAGCATTGCAAGTGGTAGCACTATTGTTGCGCCACCGGGCCGACCTTCTACCTTTTTTATTAATTAATGATAGCCCAAATGAGATGCACTATCTTGTTTACAGTAGGTTTCTCTGCTTCTGCTTAATTTTATAGCTGGAAAGACTGAAACAAAGGGAGGTCAAATGATCGGGAGGAAATGGCTGTACTGGGATACAAACCCTGTAGCTCCTGGTGCACAGCTGTCATTTAACACGGCTTACAACCAGACACACTATTTCAGCTAAATGTAATAATATAACAAAGCTATCCATGTGGTAGAGCTCCTCAATGGAGGGCTTTGTGCATTCTGCAGGGTCTGATACTGAATTACCTCACAAGTCTGCTGGTAGTCCTATTGGGAGCACTTAATGGACAAAGAGGACACCTACACGTGCAGTTATAGGAAAGAACCCATGCAGCACAAGTAAAAGCCTACTGTTTAACACAAAATAGTGTATAGTAGAGCTATGTTCTGCATATACTTTCTTCCCTTTCAAAATGCTGTTTTGCCACAGTTCAAGGGTAATGGAATGTGATTGTACCCTTCTGTGGTACAATAGCATTCTGAAACCTCTAGAGACTGCTCAAGTCAATTACACAGTTTATACAGTTTACTACGGTTGAAGAAGGCCAAAGACCCATCGAGTCTACCTCTCCACACCATGTGGGAAATGAGATTAAGTGCCCATGAAATATTTATTTAGTTTTCCTTTAAAATTATCAGTTTTTCTTGTGTCAACTATGGTCTTTGGGAGTTTATTCCAGAACGTGACAGCCCTAATTGGAAAAAAATATTTTCTTTTATGTCTAGCTGCCCTTATTACAAATAATTTTTTGTTATTGCATCTTAGGGTATTGGCATATTTAATTATCACATTCTTCCATAAGTTGATTGTCTTGGAGGATTTTAAACAATAATAGGAGATCATCCCTTTGACACCTTGTTTCCCGGTCACTTAGATGTAATTCCCTACCTCTCTCTCTTCATATAAAAGATTTTTTAATTTTGGAATGAGATTAGTAGTTTTCCTTTTGACATTATCAATAAGTTTTTTGTCTTTTGTTAGATATGATGCCCAAAAAGGAGTTCCATAATCGATGTGTGGTCTAATGTATGACTTATACAGTGGTAGCACAAAGGCTTCCTGTCTACAGATAAAAGATTTTCTACTGGCAGTTAGTATTTGATTTGTCCTAAGTGCAATCTGTCTACAGTGTCTCCCTGGTAATAATTAAAAATTAATTAAGATTACTAAATGTTTTTCTGATTTAACATGTTTTAACACTTTCCCATTTAAGTAATATTTAATATTTTGATTTCTTGGCCCAAGAGGCATAATAAGACACTTATCATCATTAAATGACATATTGCTATGCTTAGTCCATTTCTCTAAAGTAGAGATATCAATTTGAAACTTGTAATTTTGAAATTTGTAGTTCCATGTAACTATGTTAGACCAGTATGTATAGACCTATTTTGGCCTACAGCTGTTCAATGTTGCTACATTGTTGTCTACCATATCTGTAACTATGTATTGTATTGTATTGTATTGTACTGTATTAATGTCCAAGATCACTTTGAAAATGAGCTTGCTCAATGGTGTTTATGATGAGTTAAATAAAGTTGACTGATTGATTGATTGATTGATTGAAATGCTATGATTTTATCTATGGTATTGATTTCATTACATAATTTTGTATTATCAGCAAATTTACATAGAAACATAGACTTTGCTGGCAGATAAGGTCCTCTTGGCCCACCTAGTCTGCCCGTTTCCCTACCTACTGGATAAGCTACTGATCCTAGTTAACCAACAGCCTATTTCTTGCTGATATGACCAGTTATCTCTTTATGCAGATCTGATATGAAAACTCCAAACAGAACGGGTCCCAAGACAGAGCCCTGGGAATCCCACTAGTGACTGCAATTGGATCTGAGTTGGTATATGAAATTCTGACCACCTGAGTTCTGTTTATTAACCATTTTGTAACCCATTTAATTATATATGGATCCATATTCATACTCTGCATTTTGTCGACAAGAATTCTATGTGAGACTTTATTGAAGGCCTTTTTAAAATCCAGAAAAATAATATTTACTGGAGTGCCTTGGTCTAGTGAATTACTAGCCTTCTCATAGAAGCTGATAAAATTTGTAGTACAGGATCTACCTTTTGTGAAACCATGTTATTTTATATCTTTTAATCCTTTGCTTTCCAACTCCCATCCTATTCGGTCTTTGAGAATTCTCTCTATAGTCTTACAAATAACCAAAGTTAGAATAATGGGGCGGTGATTACCCACTTCTTTTTTACTCCCTTTTTTATGGCTAGGAATGACTACTGCTTGTATCCATTCTACTGGTATTTCCCCTTGAAGAAGAGAGGCATTACAGATTAGTTTAAGAGGAGTGGAGATTGAATGAGCAGTGTTTTTCAGAAAGTTTGGGTTTCTACACCCTTAGGCTTTGTCTGAGTGAATCTCTTTAATGGCTTTTACAACCTCGTCTATGCGGATCTCATTTCCTACAGGATGAGGAATTTTATTAATTGTAATATTCTCTTGGCCACTGAATACAGACCTAAACAATTGATTACATTTATTAACCATGTCCAGAGTTTTGGTTATTTCTTTCCATTATCATTTAGTTTAATAATGTTGGGGCCTTGATTTTTTATTATTATTGATATAGGAAAAGAAGGCCTTGGATTTTTTTTAACAGCTAACTTTAGTTTGATTTTTCTTCTTTCCCTCCTGATTAATTTTTTGGTTGTTTTCAGTTCTTGTTTATGTTGTGTAATATTTGATTGACTCTGATGTTTTTTCATGTGCAATAATGTTTTTTCTTTTTTATGAATTTGCGTCCTAATTGTATTAGTTAGCCGTGGTATTTGTTTTTTGCTTTTTAGTATGGGTTCTCTTAATTGGGATGTATAGCTTTTCTAACTCAATAATGATGAATTTAAATAACTCCCAACATTGTTCTATACTTAAATCACTGAAGAGACTTTCCCAGTAATAACTAGATATTGTTTTACTAATTTTATCGTAATTAGCTTTTTTATAGTAATAGTTATAGTTTGTACAACCAATATTAGTTTGATGTCTGTTGATTTCAAATATGGTTGAATAGTGGTCACTATTCCCTATAAGCCCACTCCTTCTAAGTTTATTTATTTCTTTTTTTTTTTCCGCCTCCGTGCTCACTGGCCCCCACTCATTCAGGCTTTACATGATCCCCCCAGTGCCACTGTCCTTACCCAGCCCTCCTCTGGACCTCGTATTGCAGCCGATCCCAGGATATCCCGGCATATCCCTTCACCAGGCGGGTCCCCTTCCTTCGAGGGGGAAGGCACCAGTGGAGAGGGGATGGCCCCAGCACATACTTCTAGGGCCCGGAATGCTGCCGAGGAACAGGAGGCCCTGGGAAGGCACAGGTGTGAGATTGCCCTACTGTCCAAAGCTTTAATGAGGCTTTAAAAACTTATCTTTTCAGCCTAGCATATAATGATTTTTAAATGCTGTTGTCAAGTTTATTTTAATATTGTTTTAATTAATTATTGTTTTATCATGCAATGTACAGGTGCCTTGGTTTTGGAAAGGCACCTTTTACAAATAAAGATTGGTTTGATTTGATTCGGAGGCACTCAGGGAACAGAGGGCCATCATCCAGAGGCCAGCGAGTGATTTTTTCTGATTTCCTTGTGGTGCGTGATGTCTGGACATCAAGGCAAGAGCTGACATCTGCCACGCATCTTCCAGCAATGACCCAACGTGTTGCCTTACCCCTGGTCTCCACCAGCGGTCACCCAACACCGGGTCGTAGCACTACCTCCCTCCCTCCTCGAAGACAACGAGCAGTCATGGGACACTCAAGCTGTCACCCCCCCGGCCGGCTCTCCAGCGTCCCAAGCTAGTTCCCGAACTTGGGTCGCTGGCGTCGCAAGCCGCAATCCAACCACTGAGCCAGAGGGCTGGCTGATTGTTTATTTCTGAAGAAAAATTTGTTAGAACAAGATCCAGGATGTTATGAATGCACTGCCTAGGGGGCTGGTGGAGGCAGAGACAGTGGAGGGGTTCAAGAGGGGGTGGGACAGGTACAGGGGAAGGGTTCTGGAAGCAAAATCCAATGCAGCAAGAATATCCGGAACTGGGAAGGGAGAAGCCAGAGAAGGCGAGGGGGACAGCAAGGTCAGCACCCAGGTTGGGGACTGACCAAACGAGCAGACACGAAAGACCATTAGGCCTATTCTGCTGGCATTTTAGTATGTTAGTATGTTAGTATGTCCTCTTATAGGCTCATGGATCATTTGTTCCAGTCCAGCTATGATGAATGAATCAAGGAAATGACCTTCCAGAGAAGATTTAGTCATAGGTTTTTCCCAATCAATCCCTGTGAGATTGAAATCTCCTAGTACCACCACATCAGAATTTGATGCTAACTGTTCAATTTCTGAAATTAAAAATTAATCATGATTTAAGTCTGATGAAGGGGGTCTATTTTAATTTGCTAATAAAAATTGTTTGCCATTTTGCTGTGTTATTTGTACACAGACACCCTCAGTTTCAGCTGGGTTATTTGGTAAAGGAAATTCAGTAATTTATTTTATTTGATACACACTGTAAAGGCAGACACCACCACCTTTTTTGTTACCCTATTTTTATGATAAAGAGAATAGCCAGGAATAGCATTAAACCAGTTTGATGACTCATCGCACCAGGTTTCTCATAGGGCTGTGATGTCAACATTACTTTCTAGTAGTATCCCTGTCAGTTCTGAAATTTTGGTCACATTCAGACTTCTGTCATTTGCCACCAATATTTTATAATTGTTATGTTTTTGCAAAAAAAAATAGAAGCCTCCTCAGTTTGCCCCTTCTCATTTAGTTTAAACAGGTCTCAATTGTGACTATGATGGACTTGTCTAGTATGGCTGACTCCTTTTTGTTAAGCTGGAGGCCATCCCAACTAAAGAGACTCATCACCTGAAAACCTTTCCAAAAGAGTAATACATTTAACCCTTTTCTCTAGGCATCATCTATATAGTCTTTCATTGATTTTTTTGATCTTATTTTGTGTGAATCATGAGGCGGCTTCCCGAGTCATAGCCAGTGCTACCACGAATTATTCAACTAAAATTCAGACGAGCGCAGCAACTTGGCGACCAACAAAAATTACCTGAGTGATACTGTAGGTCAAGTTAAAGATAGTTTTTATTAACAAACAACATAAAGCTGATCAAAACAAGCAGCACCACTCCACTAATGTTTCACATAGCTCTTACGCTTTATGAAGGCAGGGCCACATAACTATAACATCTACATTTAAAAAGAGCCTCCTTAAAGAGATATTAACAAAAAAGACTATTCTATCAAAGACACAATTCATATAAAGTGCTTTTTTCATTGTAATATATGATCTATGGCCCAGATATTCAAACTACACCCAAAAAGTGCGCAATAGCAGGAGCAAGCGCAAGTCTATTGTGCCCATGTGCAAGAGACGTGATATTCAAAAATGGAGCAGGCCAAATTACGCCTACAGCTGACAACTGAATATCGCACCACCTGTGCCATAGCACAACTAGGGAGGGGAAGCTGAGCAGATCTGATGCACCATAGCGCAACAAGGGATGTTCAGCTGAGCAGTCCAGAGGCACCATAGAGCAACCAGGGAGCCCCCCCAGCAGCAGAGCAATGTAACTGCACAACCAGGGAGGTAGGGGCCCACCACCTATGCCACAGATGGGCACAGGAACACACAGCAGAACAGACATCATCCCCCATACCCCAAGCATTGCACAACTGGGGGAGGGCTGGAACAACCACTGGCCCATGGAGACAAGCAAACAACCCACAGCCGGGCCATGGTGCCCCATCACACCTACCGGCAAGCTGTGACTGGCACACAAGGAGGGCAGACCACCCCATTCCACACCATCCCCCCCAGTGCAGAGCACACCGTGCACTGTGACCCCCAGACACCCCCCCATGAGCAGTGACCACCACTGCAGGAAACCCCATGTATGCCACCACCCCCATTGTGACACTGCAACCCTGTGCACCACAGAACCATGCAAGCCAGCCCCACCACGAGCACCCATCAGTGGGTGGCAGCACATGGTAATGCAACAACAGAAGACACAGTGCCACCATGCACAGTCCCCCTGAGGTACTGCTGAGAGACCAACCATGCGTCGGCACAAGAGGTACCCCACACGGGACAGGGTGTGCCCTTGACACCACCACCAGTGGTACAGCACCCTGCACAGTATTTCAGTGACACACCCCGACCCACCACTGGCCACAACAGCCAGCACAGCCACCCACAGTGGTGCGTGGAAGCATGCACCACACCGGATGCCACACAGTGTATGGACAGACACCCACTCCTACCCAAGGGCACACCAACACAGGGACGCAGTGGTGGGGAAACCAAGCCCCCATTGTGGGCCTATGTAAGCTGTGTACAAACAACCCGCAGTCCTCCATGGCACTGGCGTGCCAGCCACCCTGCACAGGCACTGTGGACCCGTACACCACCAGCAGTCACCCAGAGCACAAGTCACAGACAGTGGGGCACATCCCCTGCAACACACACAAGGCACAGCATGGAGGTCGGACAACAACTGTGGTGCCCACAGTGCCACCCGAGCCAAGCATGCACCACACCAGTGACGGGGCAACCCAGCAAAGTGACGGGTACAGTGGCTGCCCTGCAGGGACTGCCACCACTGACATGCCAGTGGACTGTGCAGGTCACAGACATGCATGTGTGTCAGCTGCACAGGCCATGGACGGGCCGATGGGTGCCCCATGGACACAGAGCACATGCCATGGACCACTGCACACAGTCATCCAGTGCACAGAGCACAACACACACACCATAGACACTGACTGATAGCTACCCCCACACCATAGTCACCTCCACACGGACACACACACATACCCATGACTGCACCACCCCTGACACCATGCACACCATTGCAGCTGAGCACCTATAGCCCGCTGCAAATCAGAGACCACCACAGTATTCATATCAAAATCAAATGTATTGCACAAATATAAAATTCAACTATTTACAAGAATACAAAAATTATATACAAGGTTGGGGGGGGCCACAAACAAGGTGGGGGTGGGTAGGGGCAGGGGTGGACAAATGGGATGGGAAAGGAGGGGTGTGAGGGTGGTCCAGGGGGGTAGGGGAATTCAGGGACTGAGAGATCCCTAGCGGGAGCGCCGTTCTGAGCTGTGACTCCTCCGGCCTCTGTGCCTCCTCAGTACCCCGGTGCTATCCAATCGCCTGAGGATTTCCAGCGATTCCCGGGCCAGCAGTAGCAGTTCCCTCACAGCCTCCCTGATGTCCCATAGATGGCAGGTACCTAGGACAAGGGAGCACAGTCAATAGGTGTGAATGCTCAACCCCATACAGCCCGCCCACTGTGCATGGCATTCGGCCATGGGACATACCACTGTGATGGTGTGTGACCACCCGCAGTGATCACATCCACAGGACCTGCCCACCCAGGTGCATACAGCCATGCAGAACGCTACACACACCCACCGGCCAAGTCACACACAGCACCACTGTGGCTGTTTAGTGACATGGTTATGTGGTGCAAAGGCAGTGGCACAACCATGCACCTGGTGCATGCATGGACCACCATTGACACACTCCCAGACATGCATTGCCACTGGGTAGTGTTGACTGTAACAAGTTGCGTGCATGGCAGTGGTGTCGATGAATGGTGGCCATGCCCCGCTGCCCACCCTGTCACACAGCATGCCATAGTGATCATGGATGTGTGGCACTCACCCTCATCGGGCCGGTCAGGTGGGCGGTGATGGCCCTCGCCCCGCCTGGCTGCACCGTCCTCCTCCCTCCGCCGCTCCTCTCTCAACTGGCGGCATTCGTCAGGGCCTGTGGGGAAAACAAGGAGAGAAGAACATCAGTAGAATCCTGAAGCAAAGTCCCCCTACCCCAAGGTGTGTGCCCTCCCACCCAGCCAGACCCACCGACCCCACACCCTGTGAACACTGCCACAGCCAACCCCAGATGGTCCCTCCCCTATGTGCTGGACACATACAACACTGTTACCCATATGGATGATAAAAGTGGGTTGACGGAACCCCTACCTGGACGTGGCACCGTGCCCCTTCTGGCATGTGCCTGCAGTCATGCCAGTAGCTCCAGCTCCCTCCTCCACAGGTCCCCATAGCGGTGCCTGCACTTCTCCGCACTCCTACCCCATCCGGTGGCCTCCTCCAGGGCAGTGGCCACCTCCTGCCACACCTGGGTCCTGGCCCTGTCCAGGGGTGCCTCCCCGAAGAGAGGCCCATGGTGTGGCTCAACAATTGCCACCAGATTCGCCAACTCAATGGCAGACCACTGCACTGCCCGTCTGCTTGCCATACTTCCAATTATAGTAGACAATATGGCACTTTGCAGCACAGCTCCCCACATGCAGATGCTGTGCGGTAGAGCGCTGTCATTCCCTATCGCGCTGTTACCAAACCGCGCAATAGAGGTGCACCCATGCCTGACACATGGCGCCTAGGGGGCAAAGGTCTGGCACAGAGTCAAGGGTCTCTGGCACATGGCCACACACAGTGCCATTGGAAGACAATGTGTGTAGCGTGATTGGCTGCCTGTGTGCCAGTGCCATAGCGGACTACCGAGCAGTTTGGCCATTGCGCATATGATGGCCCAGTGCTGCAGTGGCCATAGTCGGTTACTGCAGTCTATTGGTGAGTTGCATGCTGTTTGGGAGTGTGGACTGTGGATTCAGGGACATGCATGGGACTGCACAGTCACAGGTAACAACTGCCATTCTTACAGGCTACATAATGACCGAGCAGGTTGTTGGAGAGGAGGAATACAATGGTGGGAGGAGGAGGAGGAGGCCTAACTTTACAACGGCCAAAACTGAGGCCCTGTTCAAGGCCTACCTGGATCAGGAGCCACTTCTCAGTGGATGGTGGGGAACACCTCAAGCCCGTGCTGCTGCATGGGAGGAGGTGGCGCGTGCTGTGAACCTGCATGGCAGCCACCAGTGCTCCATGCAGGAGTGTAAGAAAAAGATGGGCATGGACAGGAGGAGGGTAAAGAAGAAGGTGGCTGCCATCAGGGCAGCATGTGCTGCAACAGGTGGGGGACAGCTGGAGGTAGTACAGCTGACCCCACCGGAGGAGAGGCTTGCTGGAAGCATGCAGCGCAGTGCCATTGAGGGTGTTCGGGTGGTGGCTTCCAGACAGGTGGTGGCCCATCACTGCATGGTAAGTCATGGTCTGTCTGGGGGGGGCAGGGTAGATCACACGTACTAACGCGACTTTGCTTTCCCTTACAGATCCTGAGCATCTGCATGGGTCAGTGGTGGTGGGCCTGTCCACTGCGGACAGTCAGCTGGAGTTGGAAGAGGGACCATCCACCTCCACAGGTATACGTGGATCACTGTGACAGTGGGGCTGCCTGGCTGTCCACACTGATGTTGTTGTAACAGGTGTGGAGGAAGCCCTGCCTGTGTCCCAGCGTGCTGGCATCCACGGATGCCAGCATGCTGTAACTGTGGCCGGTGCAGAGTCCGTCACCAGTGATGATGACACGACTGTCATGGGCAGTGACATGTGTGTGCCATGGGATGGCCACACAGCAGGGCAATTCGCGCCCATGGCTGTGGGTGGTGCCGCCGTGGAGGCCTGCGTGTCAGCACAGTCCCAGGCTGTACCTGTCAGCACCAGTGGGGCAGCACTGGTGTCTGTTCAGGACAGTGGGACTGTTGTAGCCACTGCTGCGGCACCACTGAGCCCTGGGGAGCGGCAGCCAGAGGGGCAGCATCAGCAGTCACCCAATGGGCTTGGGGGTACAGGATTCAGTGGCAGAGTCTGCACACCACCTGTGGACATGCCCAGACCTGGTCCTGGTGCGCAGCTCTCACCCTCAAGGGGTGCTGATCATCGGGGCCATGCACACCCTGAGAGACAGGATGCCGAGGAGGCTGATGACCTCTTGGACGAGCACACCCACCTACTGCAAGCATCGGTTCAGCAGCAGATGCGGCTTGCGACATCCATGGATGCACTGCGTGTGGCTCTGGAGCGGGTAGAGGAGCATCACAGCAGGGACCCTGCACTGATCCTGGCAGGGATGGACCGTTTGAAGAAGGATGTGACCCGCTGCCATTGACAGGCATGCACAGGCATTCTTTGCTGTCATGGCCACAATGGGCACACAGTCAGGTGCCCATGCATCGCGGACACCACGCAGTGCACTATCCACCCCCCGTTCCCGGCGTCGTGTGACTCCCACCCTGTCGACGCCGGGTTTAGCTGTGGGCATCCCGAGCAGTCCTGGTGCAGGCATGTTCGGTGTGCTGCAGACCCCTGCATGAGCACGGTCGCGTACACGCAGTGGAACCCCTGGGGGACCATCGGTGCCACCCCATGAGGCCAGTGGTCAGCCTGTCAGTGCTGGCGTGTCTCGGCGGGGCTGCCCATGCATCTGTGGTGGCTGTGGCACTGTGTCATGTGAGTGACCTGTCTCCCCAGCGTGGCTACTGTCTGGTGCTGCCCTGTGTGCATTGTGTGTTTCAGTGGGCAGAGCACGGGTGGGTACCCGGCCCTGCACGTGGACACACAGTCCACCTGCACACCCTCCCGGTTGCTGTCCACAGTCGCGTGTGCATAATGATGCCTGTATTGCGCTGTACACCAATGTGCAATGGTGCTCAGCATCTGACACATGCACATGGACAGGCAGTGAGCATGGTGGCCTGTGGACATGTGTGTTGCTAGGGTGTGCATTCTGGGTCAGTGTGCCTCCTGCCCTCTGTGCACATTTGTTGCATTGTGTGTGAGCATGTGTGTGTGTCCGTCCGCGTGGCATGTTAATCCTCACCCATCCCTGATTGTGTGTGTGCTTCTGTGCCCTGCCACTTCCCTTGGTGGCATGCACCCCTGGTTTGTGTCCATGCATGTTTGTGGGTTGTGCCTTAGCCATTGGTGGTTGTGCATGGCCCCATGACTTACCTGGGGTGGCTGAAGTGTTCCTCCGTGATGGTGTCCCGGTGCAGCTGTGCCAGCCAGAGCAGTCGGGGGTCCCGTCGGCCAAGGGGGGGCTGCCCATCACCATCGTCACCAGCGTCCTCATCGTCCCCATCACTGTCCCCCTCTTTGACCTGTACAGCTATCCCACATTCATTGGCCATGTTGTGCAGGATTCAAAAGGCCAGTAATAGCCCACAGGCCTGTGAGGGGCTATATTGTAGGGCACCACCAGAGGTGTCCAGACAACGGAAACGTGCCTTCAGCATCCCGAACACCCACTCAATGACATTACGTGTGTTGGCGTGTGCCTTATTGTAGCGTTGCTGTGATGGGGTTGTGGGCTGCAGGTATGGTGTGAGCAGCCAGGGACAGAGTGGGTATCCACTGTCACCTGTAGAGGGTGGAGGTTAGTTTTGTGTTCAGCATCGCCCTGCCCCAGGCCATATAGGCCATTACCCATGCCACCTCTGGTCATGCCCCCCCAGGCCCTATGATTGTCCATGTGATTTGCATACTCACCCAGTAGGTGTCCAGTGGGGATGTCCCCACTCTCGAATCTGTGGCACAGTGCCGACTGGTGCCAGATAAATGAATCGTGTGCTCCCCCAGGGTGCATGGCACAGACATTGATTATGTGCCCCCTGGCATCGCACACCACCTGGCAGTTGATGCTGGCATAGCCCTTGCGATTTATGTATGCGGCCCCTTAGGGGCCAGGTGGTGTGTGTATGGCCACATGGGTGCAGTCTATTGCCCCTAGCATGCCAGGCATATCTGCTACCCTGTGGAACTCCTGTATGTTTGCTGTGCGGTCCGCTGCTGTGCTGGGGAAATGGATGTACTCTGCAGCATGTGGCAGCAGTGTGCTGAGGAATTGGGTGAGGTGGCATGACGTGGCCAACTGGGTTATGCCTGTGGTGTCCCCAGTTGGTCTCTGGAAGGTACCCATGGACAGCAAGCACATGCAGGCTGTTACCTTAGTCTCCGCTGACAGGGCATGGCTCCGTCGTGTGGGTGCCTGCATCACATCACTGCACAGCTCACAGAGCCACCTCAGAATTGCCCTATTCAGGTGGTACTGGCCCACAATCTCAGTATCAGTGTACAGCTCAAAGCTGGTTTGGGCTCGGTTCTGCCTGTTGGGGGCATACCACCGACGGGCCCTTCCACGGCCATGCCCCCCTGCCACCAGCCTTCTCACCCCCTCATAACGTCCTCCATTTGGAAGGTGGCACTGGCCATGTCCCTGGCTTGTGTTCACCCCCCCGGCAGCTGTTGCTGTATTCCCCCCGCTGTCCTGGCTGCTACTTCCCCTGCACCGGGTACACCTGCCTTTGCTGGCCTCTGTGCTGTGTGGCTCCCCACACCTTACCTGTACCTGGCTGTTCAGACTGCCCTATCCCTGGACTGCCCTGTTTGTGCCTCCTGCCCTGTCTGTCAGGCTCGAGTTCTGCCTCATGTGGCTTTCCTGTAGCGTTCTTGCGCCTCTCCCTTGCTCCTTTTTATTTTGGCTCATTTCCACTATGGTGCAAGTTCCGCTTGCTCCCCTATTGCACATGGTGCAAGTCATTGAATATCGCACTGTGCCATTTATGCATGGTTCCTCTCCCTTCGGTTGCGCATGCCTTCATTATTATTGTGCTGTTGCTCAGCATGATTTCGGGCTCGCAACTGCCTCCTGCTGAATATCGCAGAATGGCGCAATTTTGGACTTGTGCAGGCGCAACCCTATTGCGCATGGCTCAACTATTTTGAATATCTGGGCCAATATATATAGTGCAACCCAAGACAACATTATATTACATCTAAATATGCTGTAAGAATAACAGCAATAACTTATATAAAAAAGTGTGCAAACTGCAAAACTACCAAATACCTATATACAAGGACAATATATAAAGTCTGCAGGAGTATATCTAATATATGAGAAGAATGCCTAAATAACCATAAATGTAATACTATAAATAACAATATATAAATAACATGAGAGCCAAAAGTCAAGTGTTGGAACAGATAAAAACATATACAATATACTATAATATAACTATATTAAGGGACCAAGCGATCCCTAGATTTCATCCAAATAAGGACAACAAAACAAATAAACTTTATTGTTCCTACCAAAACAAAATTTACTGATAAGGTGCAGGTAATATGATTGTTATTCACAACTGTATAGCAGCATTTTGTGTCAAGAATGAATAGGTAGAACCCTGGAGCAGTATAGTGGGAAAAAAAGAGGAAAATGGAGAGGTGGAGGGGGAGAGGGAAGGGGAGAAAGGTAGGGGAAGCGAAGAAAGTGGGGAAAACTTGACCTATCACTCCGGTCATTTTTATCAGTCACCAAGTTGCTGTGCTCGTTTGATCTTATTTTGTTTAGCCGTATTGGCTCTGGGAACCGGGAGTATTTCAAAGACACAGTATTCACATCCGCCCTGTTTCAGTGTTGTTGCCAGGTTGATATAGTCCTCCTTGATGTTTTCTGCTGTAAATTTATTGATATCATTCATACCAGCGTGGAGAACTATCAGTGAGTTGTTATCAGCATTTTTAATAATATTAGGGGTCATTCTGTCAATGTCCCTGATCCAAGCACCTCTATAGCTAGATCAGGTTGTATTTGCCTTGTCCCTCTTACAAATATACCTGTCGGTATATTTGATAATGGAGTCTCCCAATACGATAACTTGTCTATTATTATCAGAGGAGGACTGGGAGACACCCATATCATTGTCTATGATGGTGTCCTGCTCTAATCTTATACCACTAGAGGGTGTAGTAGCAGCATCTGCTCTATGTTTTGTTGTAGCTGGTGCATTTTGGGTGGTTTCAGAGTTGGGTTAGCTGGAATGGTGCACTCATCCTCAGTGGGTGTATGTACTTAAGCAGTGATAATTAATATGTGCGTTTTGTTAGACACATTTTCTTTAGTATTAGCAGTGGAATTAATGGATTTTTCAAATGAATCCATTATCTTCTTATCATTGTTGGCCATAGTAGGTGTCTTAGTATGATCTAAGTTTTGATTCTGTGGCTCAGGTATTATCTGAACATTGCCAGAAGCAAGGGGAAAAAATATATTATGTATAGGAATGTTAAAATCCATGCATCTCCTACCCTTCTTATGTTTATTTTTATTCATCACTGGACTCCATGCATCATTCCTCCTTGGCATACTGTAGTGCACTGCCCCAGAGAGGAATGTAGGAATGGTGGTGTAGCCATTTGTTTTAGATCTGATCTGGGCTTCACCGTGCACCCAGTGGGAACCCTGAGTTCTTTTGAATGTGTGGCGGTTTGTGGGGATCCAGGCACGGGTTGCAGGATTTTCCTTGTCTATCGACCTTCTGGGACAGCAGGGATTTTCCTCCAGGAAGTTGCCCGCCGGAGAAACATTGGAAGCCCCCATATGTATTATTCTGAGGGATTTATATGTTTGGACCTATGATGACGAATCATCTCAGCTTGGTCATAATCTCCTACAAGCTATATATCATCTTTGTGCCTGTCACAAGTTGTTTCTGCTGTGACTCATCAGGGCAGCCACAAGTTGGATCTGGTATTCTCACTGTGGCTCGAGACAAGCAATCTCAGGATTGATCGGATGGTTTGGTCTGATCATTGCACAGTGCAGTTCATGTTCGGGGCTCCCACCAGATGCCTTCCCCCTACAGAGATGACGAGCTGTTGCCCTTTACGGGAATTGACCCGGGGCTTTTTGGTGGCAGCTCCTCTATCTGATGTGGGAAATGTAAGCACTGGAGGCATTAGTCTCATGGTAGACTCCTATAATAGAGTTCTATCAGATGCTATTGACTCCCTTGCACCTGTCTGTGTATGACCCAAATCTTCATACCTCAGGTCCCCTTGGTTTGATGGGGACCTCAGGGAGATGAAAAGAAAGGGTCAGAGGTTAAAGCACTGCTGGAGGAAGTCTGGCCTGGATGTGGACAAACTGGCCCTGTGTGTGCATTATAATGCATACCAGGGGGCAATCAACCATAAGAAGGCAGCGTTCCTGTACCAGGAGATTGCCACCAGGAAGTGCTGACCAACTATACTTTTTCAGACTGTAGACAGGCTACTCCATCCTGCTTGTCTGCAGCCAAGGAAGTTTTTTTTCAAATTCTGAATGTGAAGAGTTTGCTCGGTTCTTCTCGGACAGATTGTCCATTATTTGGCAGGGAATCTTTCCAGTCAGCAATGTTATGGCTAGCAGTGGTCACCAGAGGGGTGCTAAGTGCACTGCACCTGGTTGGAGGGAGTTAAAACCAGTGGATGCAAGTGATGTTATTGGGGTGGCGACCAATCTGAAGCATACTTTTTGTGAACTGGATCTGGTGCCGACTCACTTCTTGATGAGATTCATCGACACCGTTGGCCTGGTGTTTTCTCTGATTGTCCGGTGTTCCTTATCTGAAGGGGTCTTTCCCGATGCCTTGAAGGAGGCACTGGTGAGACCCCTCTTGAAGAAACCATCTCTGGACCTGGAGGTCAGGGCAAATTACCGACCTATCTCCAATCTTCCCTTTTTAGCAAAGATTGTGGAGAAAGTAGTGGCACTTCAATTGGAGGAGCACCTCATGACTTATAAGCTGTATGAACAGTTCCAGTCAGGGTTTTGAGCAAGGCATAGCAAGGAAACTGCACTTGTTTGGGTGCAGAATGACCTTCTCAGGGCTAGAGATCGAGGAGAGAGGACAATTCTTGTTCTTCTTGATCTCTCATCAGCTTTTGACACTGTAGACCATTGTGTGTTGCTTGAACACCTCAGGGAACTCTGTGGACCCACCGGCACTGTCATCTGCTGGTTTGAGTCCTTCTTAACCAATAGGAGGCAACGGGTTGGGATGGGGAATTTCTCCTCCTCTCCTAGCCTCCTTTCCTGCGGAGTTCCTCAGGGTTCTGGTTTGGCCCCAATGATGTTTGCAGTGTATATGCTGCCCCGGGGGTCATTAGGAAGTATGGCTTGAGTTTTCATTGCTATGCTGATGATACCCAGCTATACTTATCCTTTGCCCCAAGAACATCTAGCGCAGTGGATATGTTAAACAGCTGCCTTGCTGAGATCAATGATTGGATGGCATCTAGCTGGTTGCGACTAAACCCTGATAAGATGGAGGTATTGTTAGTGGAGTCGAACAGAGTGCACGATAGGTTGGCCTCTGATTCAGAGACTGGACTTGTTCTGGGCTCTGTCTCATTGAAGGCCTCCTCAAAGGTGTGAAATCTTGGCATTATTCTTGATAGGAGTTTGACTATGGAGGCTCAGATTTCCTCTGTCATCCACTCCTGTTTTTTCCATCTTAGAAATATTACCAGGATAAAGGCCCTTGTTCCACCTCTGGACCTCCCCACTTTGATGCATGCCTTGGTTATATTGACGCTTGACTACTGCAATGCGCTCTATCTCAGGGTCATGGGAGGATCTCTCCGCAGACTGCAGCTAGTGCTGAATGCTGCTCCCCAGGTACTTACTGGGCAGCCAAAGTTTTGCCATATTACACAGGTGTTGCGTGAACTGCACTGGCTACCAGTCAGGTGGAGGATCCTCTTCAAGGTGGGGTTTCTCACCTATAAGGCCCTATATGGTCAGGGCCCTGGTTACCTGTTAGACCTCCTGGTTCCTGCTGTCTCGGTTCACTCCCTCCATTCTTCCTGTGGAGGCCTCCTAGCAGTTCCTAGGTCGAGGCTGAGATCAGCTGGCGATAGTGCATTTAGTATCGCTGCTCCCATCCTATGGAACTCGCTTCCCTCTGAGGTTAAGGAAGCCTCCACTTTGGAGGTTTTCAAGGCCCACCTTAAAGTTCTCCTATTCACCCAGGGATTTTTAGATTAAGTTATTGACTTATAATTTCTGATCTGCGTAGCATGGTCGATGTTTTGTTTTTATAAATATATGTATGTTTATAACTTTTTTCTTATGTTTTATTAATGTACTATGAATATGTGTTTATTTATCTGTATGGTGTCCAGAGCCTCCAGGAATGGGCATCTTTAAATAAATTTTTACCTTACCTTACCTATCATAACTGCTACTACTTACTTCCCTACCCCTTTTATGGCATTCCTCCTGAAATTTATTTATTTGTTTGAGAATCCCAGATGTGGTAGCTGACATTTGTCCAGAAGTAGCCTTACTGCTGGTATCATTATGCTGGATATCTTTAATAGTGTGTTCAAGGTCTTTAATCTTAGCTTTTAGTGACTGAATTTCCAGGCATGCAAAATATGTGCATGTCTTTGCGTACATCTCTGCATGCGGCCCCCACACGCTCATACTGCTCGCTAGTGCAAGACTTTTCAAGAGCCTGGACTTGAAGTAAGCGGTGTTTCGACTTCTAGTTTCGTTGTGGCTGTTAAAACTTAAAAGTAGTGTTAAAAAACACTCTTGGGTAGTACGCTGCCCACACAAGAGCAGTATTAGCTGTAATTAACTGCTTAATCTGAGCACATTCGCTCAGACACCACAAATGGATTCTACAATGGCACTGGGAAAGACCTCCACAATCCAAGTGTGCCTTGCAGAAGAGCTACTGAGTGTCTCAGTTCCCGGAAAGCCTCTATGCCAATTTCGATAAGGACACAGCTAATCTACACTTCTTCTGAAAGCAAAAGAACTGCTGTGTGTACATTTCACATTACATGATATGCTATAAAATATACAGGATGATCAACTTTATGCATAGCCAGTGTGTCTGCCACCTCAGGGTTCTGATTCCCATGGACATCTCAAGCTTCGCTCTCAAGATCAGAGGAAATCAAAACCCCTCTGTGGGAGACCACACTGGTTGTGCATAGTTGCCCATTCAGTACTCTCTATGTTGTGTCCTTAGTTGCTGCATCATCTGTATAGTCACTATAAAGGAATCCAAGCAGCTTTCTAAGAGACATGAGCTCCTGAGTAACAGTTAAACATCCAGCTTCCATTTCTTAAGGCAGGAAAGTATGGCTTGCTGGTTTTAGCTTTTACTACAGTATTTTAAAATAAAGTAAAATCCCTTCTGGCAGACTTAAAGGAACACTGTCAACCCTCTTTGCATCATACCATTTTTGGATGAAAACCCACATTTTATGATTGCTTATCCTCTCTAAAATTCATTGATGATGCTGTTTTTTTTTATCTGCTTCCTTTCTTAGTAGAACTGAAATGCATGCTAATAGTGTATTTTTACTAACATACTAAAATGCCATCAGAACAGGCCTAATGGTCTCTTGAGTCTGCTCAATTTTCAGCACCTGCACTGAGGGCCGATTTTAGTGCCCCCCTTAGGTTATACTGTCCCAGTCCTAGATGTTCCACCTGTATTGGGCCTGGTCAGGTTTACCCTCCCTTGTACCTATCCCATCCCCTCTCAAACCCATCCACAGTCTCCACCTCTACCAGCTTCCTGGGCAGTGCGTTCCATGGCTCCACCACCCTTTCAGTGAAATAACATCTCCTCCTCTCCCCTCTGAGCCTGCCCCCTTCCAGCTTACACCCATGACCTATTGTTGTCCCACCTCCTTCCTTTGGAGCACCCTGACTGGGCCTCCTTTATTGATCCCTTTCATATACTTTAAGACCTCTATCATGTCCCCCCTGTCCCTCCTCTCCTCCAGGGTGTACATGTCGAGCTCCTTTAGCCTCTCCTCATAGGTCCTCTCCCCCAGGCCCCAGATCATTTTGGTTGCCCTCCTTTGAATCCTCTCTAGGAGTGTAATGTCCCTCTTTAAATGTGGTCTCCAAAACTGTACACCATACTCGAGGTGTGGCCTAACCAATCAGTTGTACAGTGGAAGGATCACTTCTGCCTTTCTGGAGGTAATCCCCCTGACGATGGATCCCAGCATCCTATTCACCCTTGCCGCTGCCCTCCTACAGGTCTCTGAGTCATTCATTTTGACATCTACCACTACCCCAGGTCCCTCTCACTCTCCGTGACTTGAATCATGTCTACTCCCAGGGTATACCCCTGGCCTGGATTTCTAACTCCAAGGTGCAGAACCTTGCACTTCCCCGCATTGAATCTTAGTTTCCATTTTCCCGACCACCTTTCCAGAGCCTACAGGTCCTCCTGCAAGTCCACCCTCCCCTACTCCCCATCCACCACTGCACCCAGCTTTGAGTCATTTGCAAAGAGACTCATCTCACTCCTGATCCCCATCCTGATGTCTCAGATATAGGCATTGAACAGGAGTGGCTCCAGCACTGACAGCTGGGGAACCCCACTAGTAACCCACATTGGGGATGAGGCTAACACTCCAACCACCACCTTCTGAGTATGCTCAGAGAGCCAGTTTCCTATCTATCTTAACTGTCTTCCTATCCCCATTTCCTTCAGCTTAGCCAGCAGGCCACTGTGGGGTACCGAATCAAATGCCTTAATAAAATGTCCAGAAAGAGGACGTCCACTGGCCTACCCTGGTCCAGGGCCCTCATCACCCAGTCATAGAACTCAACAAGTTTTGTCTGGCTCGATCTTCCCATGACAAAGCCATGCTGCCTATTGTCCAAGTGCCCAGTTTGCTCCAGTAACCCCCTTAGCCTTTCCTTGACAATACCCTCCATCACTTTGCCAACCACCAATGTCAGGATAATGGGTCTGTAATTTCCCACCTCCTCTCTTGATCCCCCCTTGTGGATTGGCACAATATGGGCTACCCTTCAGTCTTAGAGCACCCACACAGTCCTCAGAGAGATGTTGAAAAGCCCCGCTAGAGGGACTGCCAGGACATCCGCCAGTTCCCTCAACACCTTGGGAAGTATCTCATCTGGCCCAGGTGCTTTCTCCATCCAAAGGGACCTGAGGGCTTCCCTTACTCTCTCTACTGGATTTCAGCCTCCATGTCCTTCCTTTTCACCCTGCACTGCTGGGCTCCCACCTGTCTGTGGTGGCCACTCCCTTTCCAAAGACCCATCAGGGCCCCGGGTCTCTACTGGTCCACCCCTTGCTCCGGTTTACCCCTGCTCCCCTTGCAAGACATAGCCCCTCCATCCCCCCCCGGTAAAAACTTAGGCAAAGTACTCATTTAGGACTTCTGCCTGTTCCCCCACCTCCTGTGCCCAACCATCCCCTATCCTTATCTTGCTGATCTGCCCCCTTACTTTCCTTTTTCCCCTATGTATCTAAAGAACCCCTTGTCTCCCCTCCGGATCCCACTGGCCAAGGACTGCTCTTTTTTTGCCTTAGCTGCTCTCAGCACCCTACTGACTCTCTTGGCCATCAGCTCATATTCCTCCTGATCTCTTTCACTCCTTGAGCACTTGAAGCACCTATAAGCTGCCTTCTTTTCCCTCACCACCTCCTGTACCTCCCGGATCCACCAGCAGGGTTTTCTGGCCTTACCGAACTTATGCCTTTCCCTTGCGCAGGATCTGGTAACCTCCTGTATTCCCCTCCTAATGATCCCCCACCTGCTGTCAGCATCCATATCGGGCCTTATAGGGTCCAGACAATCTTTAAGGATCCTTCCCATCTCCCTGAAGTCTACACCCCTAAAGCCAGTTACTACCATCTTTGTTCAGCTTTCCTCCCCCCCCATGTCCAGGTAGTATCAGACTGTGGCGTGATTACTCCCCGCCAATGGGTCCCTCTCCTCTGATCCCCTAATCTGATCACTGTCTGCCAGGACCACGTCCAGTGTCTGGGCTTCCCTAGTTGGCTCACCCACCTGTTGTGTCAGAAACACATCCTGGAAGACATCCAGCAGTCTCTGCTCTCTGGCCACTGGTAATGTCATAGTCCCTCAGTCTGTTCCTGGCATGATGAGGTCCCCCATTACCACTACCCTTCCCATTCCCAATCTATAGTGTCCCTCTAGATTTGCCACCAAACTTTCTTCCAGTGCTGGTGGTCTGTATATCACTCCAACCTTTACTCTCTTACCCCCCCCACATCAGCAAGGTGGCCCAAATAGCCTCCACATCCCCCTCTGCCTCCTCTACCCCTCTAATGCCCATGCCATTTCTGACTAACAGTGCTACAACACCTCCCTTCCCTTCCCCCTATCTTTTCTGAACATAGTGTAGCCCTCCAGATTTAGGTCCTACTCATGCCCTTGAGTGGCCCAGGTCTCAGTGACTGCTGCCACATCTACCTCCCCCTCAACTAGCATCACCTGGAGCTCAGGCATTTTATTTTCTAAGCTTCTGGCATTTATCAGGACCACTCTCCACCCCTTTTCCCTCCTCTCCTTTCTCCCCCTAAAGCTCCCATTTCTCAGCTCCTTCCCCCCACCTGGTGACCCATTTCCATCTCTCCCTAGCCCCCTAGATGAATGGAGACCCTGTTCCTCAATTATTGTACCTGCTGACACTGCCCCTTTTTTGATCCCTCCCCCTTCACAAGTTTAAACCCCACCTTTCGCTGATGAACCCAGCTAGTTTGAGCGTAAGGATTTCTTTCCCCTCCAAATTAAGGTGGAGCTGGTCCCTAGCATACAGCCCCTTATCCTCCCATGTCTCCCACCAGTCCCTCACCAGGTCATACCCCAATTCCCCACACCACTCCCTAAACCACTGATTTATCTCCCTAATATCCCTAATCTTCATCTCCACAATCCTTACAGGGGTTGTATACAGACCCCTGTTTCAGGGGGAGGAAATGGACAAGAAAATGATAGAAGGCATCCTTGGGATGGCAGAGAAAGGGGAGATATTGCTGATGGGGGACCTGAACATGCCAGATGTTAACTGCAGCACCTTTGCTGTAGCCACATCCAAGAGCAGGGCCATTCTCAATGTCCTGAAGGGGGCATGCCTCAAACAGCTAGTTTTTGGAACCCACTCGGGAGGGAGCAGTCTTAGACCTGGTACTCTCAAATGGGGATGAGGAGAGGATCTCCGATCTTGAAGTGGGTAGCTATCTGGGAACAAGCGACCACCAAATGGTGTGGTTCATGATAAACTTAACTGTAGTGTCCAGCTACACAATAGTGAAGGTACTGGACTTCAGGAGGGCTGATTTTGTCAAAATGGGAGAGTGTCTCAGAAAAGCACTAGCAAACAGGCAAGAAGGTGAGGTGGAGCAACAATGGGGAAACATCAAAACTGCCATCACAGAGGCAAAAAGCCTTTGTGTGAAGCAAATAAACAAATCAAAATGAAAGAAAAAAAAATGATGGTTCTCAAAAGAAGTGATGGGGAAGGTAAGGGAGAAAAAGATGGCATTCAGGAAGTATAAGGAAATACAGAAGGAGCAGGACAGAGAACTGTACCAGTTAAAGCAGAAGGAAGCGGGGAAGACAGTCAGAATAGCAAAGACCCAAACCAAGAAAAAAATAGCCATCTCAGTTAAGAAGGGGGATAAAACCGTTTATAGGTACATTAGGGAGCAAAGAAAGACTAAGGCAGGGATACTGAGGCTGAATAAAGAGGAAGGTGGTTGGGCAGAGAGCGACATTGAAATAGCAGGGATACTGAACGAATACTTCTGCTCAGTATTCAGAATGGAAAAGCAGGGGAGATACCTAATCCAGTCAATAGAAGCACTCTGGATAGAGGGATTGATATTAGTCCTTTCACAGAAGAAAGGGTTCTGAAAGAACTCTTAAAACTGAAGGTGGATAAAGCAATGGAGCCTGATGGGATTAACCCCATAATTCTAAAAGAACTAGGGAAGAACTAGTAACACCACTGACTACTGTTTTTAATAAATCATGGGAGGATGATGTGGTACCTGAGGACTGGAGGAGGGTGGATGTGATTCCCCTTCACAAAAGTGTGAGCAAGACAGAGGCAGGAAACTACAGACCTGTCAGTTTGACCTCAGTGGTAGGGAAAATGATGGAATCACTTCTGAAGGAAAGAATTATTGAGTACCTAGATGCCAGTGGGGCACAGGACCCAAGGCAGCATGGATTCACAGCAAGAAGGTCATGTCAGACAAATCTAATTGACAACTTTGACTGGGTGACCAAAGTAGTAGACCAGCGAGGAGCAGTGGACATGGCCTACCTAGACGTTAGCAAGGCATTTGACACAGTCCCACACAAAAGATTAATAAACAAATTAGCTAGCCTGGGGCTGGGTCCCAGGGTGGTAGCCTGGATAAAACACTGGCTGGACAACAGGACACAGCAGGTAATAGTAAATGGAGTCCATAGTAAAGAAAAGGGGGTTACTAGTGGGGTACCGCAGGGTTCAGTACTGGGGCCAGTCCTTTTTAATGTCTTTATAAGTGACATTGCAGAGGGACTGAAAGGGAAAGTATGTCTCTTTGCAGATGACACAAAGATCTGCAACAGGGTTGATATGCAAGTTGGGTTGGAAAGGATGAAAAGGGACTTGGCAAGATTGGAGGATTGGTCAAATGTATGGCACCTTTGATTCAACACAAAGAAGTGCAAAGCAATGCACCTGGGAAACAAAAACCCAGGAGAAGAGCACACAATGGGGGGAGAGATACTGACAACAACAAAAATGGAAAGAAACCTGGGGGTAGTCATATCAGACAACCTAAAGGTGGGTCAGCAATGTGAGAATGCAGTAAGGAGGGCTGGGGGGATACTGGGCTGCATAGAGAGAGGCGGCTGTATATAGAGAGAGGCATCATCAGTAGAAAACAGGAAGTTGTTGGCCCTCTGTGAAGACAGTTGGTAAAACCACATCTGGAGTACTGTGTACAGTTCTGGAGACCCCATCTCCACAAAGACATAGACAGGGTGGAGGCTGTCCTGAGGAGGGCAACCAAAATGGTGCAGGGTCTACAGCAGAAGACATATGAAGAAATACTAAAGGAGCTTAAGATGTATAGCCTCAAGGAAAGGAGGGAGAGGGGGGACATGATAGAAACTTTCAAATACCTCAAGGGAATCAACAAAGTCCAAGAGGGTAGCATCTTTCAGAAAAGGAGATGTGCAAGAACAAGGGGATACAATTTGAAGATAGATGGGGGGGATGGCTCAGAGGTAATGTGAGGAAGTATTTCTTTACAGAGATGGTTGTAGATGCATGGAATGGCCTTTCCGAGGAGCTTATAGAGTCAAAAACAGTGCAGGAATTCAAGAATGTATGGGACAGACATAAGGCAATTCTAGTGGGTGGTAGGAGGAAGTAGGCTGTTAGTTAACTAGGATTTGCAGCTTATCCGTTAGGGAGGGAAATGGGCAGACTAGGTGGGCCAAGCCGTCCTTATCTGCCATCAAATTCTATGTTTCTATGTTTCTTGTTTTCCCCACTAGTCATTGACACTGGCAGGATTTCTGAAAAGGAGATCTTACAGCCTATGGAAAGGCATACTCTGGCCAACTCCCAGAACCTTGCCTGAATTGCTAGTTCACTATTACCATTTATGTCGTTTGTCTCCAAGTGTACTAGAATGTCTGGGGTCCCCCCGCATTCCCTTGCCAGTGAATATAACTCATGCTTGGCCTTGTGCACCATCAGACCTGGGTGGCATTTGGTTCTTATTAGACAGGTTTTACCTTCCTCCTGCCCCTCCCACTGGATGCCTCTGATCATGGAGTCCCCCCATAGCAGTACTCTAACCTCCGCCTTGCCTCCCTGTTCACTCCTCAGGTTCCCCTTCCTTCCATGCCCCTTCTCATCACCTTGTCCGGATTCTCCTCTCAACCGGCTCCTCGCATCTCCCACAATCTGATTGTTGAAGGTAGCCCCTTCACTATTGTCCCCGGTCACCTCCTCTACCCACGTCGTGGCCTTCTTTATCCCCCCCCCCCGAGTATCTTTCTCTGTATCTCTTTCCCCACTCCTTACTAATACATCCATCCTATCCATTTGCCTCGTGGCTTTCTGCTCACTATCATCCCGTGACGCCCTTGCTTCCTGCCTGTTGTGCCCCCTGTTCCATACCATCAGTCTCCTCCTTGTTCCCCATATCCTCCTCCTTTTCTTCTCCCCTTCCTCTTCCCCATCCTGTCCTGGACCCCTCTATTGCACTCTTGCCTCTTGCCCCCTTCACCCTTTCTATCTATCTCTGCCCCAGCTTCACCAGCAGCATCATCATCATCCTCCTCCCCCCCACACACCCATCTTCTACCAATTGGCATACAGGGTTAAAACAATTTGTGAGCCTTAGCCCATCCCCCAGTGCTCCTCTTGTCCCTACTGCCCCTCTTGGTTTCCTTTAGTCACCCCCAGACTCTTGCCTACTGCTGTGGAAATTTCCACCTTTTGGGCCCCACCTGCAAGGGTCCCCTAGAGCCCCCTGTGTACCCTCTTCCCTCCTCTCCTAGTGTGAGCACCTCTCTTCACACCTCCCCCAGCTTGGGAGGCCCCAGCACCTAGTGCTTCCATGTAGGTGGCCACTTGCCTCCTACCTCTCCAATCCCCCCAGCACCCCCAACTGCCTTCGGATCCCCTGTACCTCCTCCTTAAGCTGTGCCAGCTGATAGCACACTGGGCATTCCCCAAACTTCCAAGCCCAGTCCAGTATCATGGCCTCACCACACCCTGTGCACCCAACCACCCTCCTAAAGATACCTGCTCTAGTGATATGCGATCCCTTTCCCCATCATCACAGCAGTCTTTTCTAGGCCAAATAACCAACTAATCCAAGCCCAGCCTATAGTAGAAAGTTTACCTCATATATTCCAGTTGAAGACCCTCCACAATATCCAACTATCACACTACTCAGCAATTCACTGTGGATGCTGCACTCCTACTTGAGACCTACCTATGCTTTTTCCCTGCACCATGACTGCATTATTGGATAGAACTACTAGAGCTGCACCTGAAGCCTCTTCCTCCAATAGCAGGGCAGGTGTTCCCCTATAAATGAGCTGTGCTCTGGGGAGGGAGATGTGGGGGAGGGTGGGATCAGGGCCTATGCCTGACTCTCATGAAAGTGTATCAGCAGTGTGTCTGCCCCTCACTGTACCTCCAAGCACTGCAACCTCCTCTGGAGGAAGGTCCCATGGAAACACTGTATTAAACAAGTCAGCACTCCTGCCCAAAAGTTCACAGACTGATAATTTAAAGCTTATCCAGCAACTAAATTCCTTTCCCCATCTGCTCAGCAAAGTAGGTTCACACAACCTCTGCCAGACCCCAACTGTTTGTGCAGTACTGCTATGTGAGAAGCCCTGGTATTTAAGCCCCAATTAGCTGTAACTTGATCCGGGCCGAGAAAGACAGAAACTTCCAGAAAGCTGCTCACAATATCTGTAGAAAAGATAAATGAATATCTAGCTTTCACTATGGATCCCCCATACCAAACAACACTTACTAAACAAGTCAGCACTCCTGCCCGAAAGTCCACTGACTGATAACATTTAAAGCTTATCCAGCAACTAAAATCCTTTTTGAGGAGGTGGAACGCTGGTTCAGAGAACATAAACTGCTGATGAACTACATACCCAGCCTTATTTTGTTTCCAGTCCTTGATCTACTCTTACTGCATACTTTCCAAGCATTAGGAACACTCCCAAACAGTGCTGTAAGTCAAGATGCAATAGTGTCCTCTCCTCTGGCTGCATCAAAAGTGGCTAGACAGTGTTGGGGTGTTCCCAAGTCCAGGAAAGATGCAGTGGGATTCGATCAAAGAATGTAAACAAACATGTTTTGGTGTGGTAACACCAATATGGTGGGCAGTCTGTTTTTCAATTTTTAAAGAAAAAAGGAATCAGAATTAAACTATGATATATATCAGCAGTCTCTACAGAACATGACCAATTATAAAATGTGTTTTTTATACTTGCGACACTTTGAGGCCTAAGAGGGGTTAACAGTGTCCCTTTAAGAGTGTTACATGATTTCAGAGAAAGTAATGGATCTTTACTGTTCATCCTTTTCCTCAACTCACTCCCAAAAGCATGTCCTAACAACATAATTCTGCATGCAGATGAAACTGTCCTCTTCTCTGCTCCTACTGACCCTATCCTACTCACCAGTGACCTTAAAACTGGTTTTGAGGAGGTGGAACGCTGGTTCAGAGAACATAAACTGCTCATGAACTACATACAAACAGAGGTGATGCTGTTCACTAGCCCGCATAACTGGCAGAAAGCAATCTGCCTATCCATACTAAATAAACAACACCTCCCCCTTGAGCAAGTCAAGGAGTTCAAATATCTACGTATAACTTTAAATAGCACCCTGTCCTACTCTGTCCACATCAACCTAATATCTAGAGCAATAAACTCTTGTATTGTGGTCATTTATAGGCGCCAGCACTTCTTCACCCCCAAGGCTCTCAAGCTAGCTGTATCAAGCTCAGTCATCTCCATGGTCAGCTATGGTCTGATTTTCTACTAAGCAGCCTCAGATACAACCCTGAAAAAATCACCATTGCTCTCAACAAGGCATGTCGGCTGGTTATGAGTGCCCACAGGTACACCTACACTTGTGACCTTTATATGCGAACTCACTGGTTGAACCTCAGAAATAGGATCACCTACCAAACTTGTCTATTTGCTAAAAAATCAGCCTTGGCAAATCTCCACCAAGTGCCCTGCCCCTGTTGCTACCAACCCCTAGCCCCTGCAACACACGTAGAGTATCTATGATGACCTATTTGGTCCCTTACTGCTGGACTGTACAGGGCCAATGATCTTTTTCGCTAAAGAGCCCCCTCTTAGCTAAATAACCTCCCCAATGATCCTTAACATCCCCTCCCTTGACCCCTTTAAGCTTAATCTGTGCTAGCACCTTACCCTACTAAGCTGTTGTGACTGCCCTCCTAGGACTTTGACCCAGCTCTACTCTATGAATTAGCTCGCTTCTCGCTCCTACCTGCTAACTACCCCCTTCCCCTGCCTACCCTCTCTCCCTTCCCCATCTCCTC
Source organism: Neoceratodus forsteri (assembly GCA_016271365.2). Lineage (NCBI taxonomy): Eukaryota > Metazoa > Chordata > Ceratodontiformes > Ceratodontidae > Neoceratodus > Neoceratodus forsteri. The sequence goes on along the minus strand of CM028132.1, from coordinate 1,058,871,566 downwards.
CCATCCTTCTCCCCTAACTTACTCCCAACCACCTCAATCTGACTGGACAATGACACCTGCTGTCTGCTTCATCCCTCCTCCCTCTTCTGCTCTCTCTCTCTCTCTCTTTCACTCTTTCTCTCTCTCTCACTCATTTTCTCTCCCCCTGTCTCTCTCTTTCTCTCTCCCTCCCTCTCTTCTTTGATCTTCTATCCTTTTATACCTTCCCTTCTCTGCTTATCCTTTCTCCCTGAGCCCTGGCTGACAAAGTTATTCTAGCTGACTGCACTCACATTTCATTATTCTACTAATCATGCAATTGTATTAAGCTCTGTATTCCTCTGTAACTTACATTATACTTACATGTGCTGTTCCATTTATTATGTAACTGTGAGTTTAAGAAACCTTCGTTTGTTAAATGTTTCCCTCCTTCTTTGTAATGTAAAGTTCCAATTTTGTATATGCTATTTTTGAATTTTATCTGATGCAGAACCTTTGTAAAAGAACCTCTGATTCAAAGGTATTATGATCCAAGCAATAAATAAATAATTTTATCTAATAGTGCATTTTTTAATAACAGAATGTTCTTTTTCTTCTGGGCACTCTAAGTAATTTAACATTAGTAGCATATTTGCTATTATATAAGAACATCTCCAGTGTCATTTAATGGAAAGGGTATATGAAAAACAGATAACTTGCTCAAAACTTGAACATGTTCACCTTATGTTCTTTAGTACCTAGTAAAGGAATGTCAGATTGTGTTCTTAAAATCATTTTATGGCAACATCATTTTCTTTGGAGGCGCAATGAGGTTTACTGTTTATGCATGCATTTTAAATCAGGCTAGTCAGTAAATGTTTAAAGTGCATAACTTTATAATGCATACATTATCTATCTGTGAATACACCGGTGCATCAATTACTACTGATACTGACTGGGAAAATATTTGTGTTGAACAAATGAGCCCATCTGCTGCCTTTAGTTGTTCTGTTCAGCATGTAAAATGCACCACAAATAAGTTGCATTAATCATCTCCCCAGGAATTTCTCACAAAATTGCAAAGTATAACATTATTGCACCATGCATTAAAGTTTAAGCTGCCCCTCCCCCCAACCCCAACAAAAGGAGTAGCCGCTTGAAATTGTCTTTTCTTTTAACTCATTTCTTAGGAAAAGTTGCTAAACTACAATAAACGCAGCTTCTCGAGTAAGTATCTTCTCCAATAAGTATCTTGCCAATGTCATTTACACACACCCCCATGCTTGTTCTCTTCTATGAAAGAGACTTATGCTTTCTTCATTTTGTGTACATACTAAAATTAAGGTAGATGGATAATGGGAAAGAAGTGCCTGCAGCCATCCCAGCAGCATGTTGAGAAAAAAAAGGTTTTACATCATCCACTTTAAATATTTCTCTGTACCCCCTGCAGTCCCACAGAGCACTGCATAAGGATGTTTTTTAAGTTGACTAAAGGCCATGTCTCACATCAGTTATTTTGCAATATTAATGGTGGAAATGTATTACATGGGGACTGGGGTACTTTCATTATCTTAGGAGCTGCTTACATGCTCACTGACATGACTGACTGAGCTATTTCTTCATTCTCCCTAGTCCCTCAACCCACCCACCTAGGCACTGAGAGATTGTCTAGCGAGACTGGAGACTGGGTTCAAATATTAAATTCCTTATTTTTTTTTTCTTATGGCATCGCAAATTCTGAACTTTGCAGTGCACTGTGTGAGCAAGACAGGCCAAAAGAGCTCAATCAAATGATTCACTGACACTGAGTGGCGGGAAAGTCTGTGTGCGACTTGTGTGCTGCCACGATCATCCTCCTCCACATCCCATGGCCTACAGGCTAGTGTGAGGGCATGGTGGACAGAGAATACATATTCATGAGGGAGGCTGCTCCAGATCATCTCTCTAGTAGTAAGCCCAGCTGAGAGCTCAAAATTAAATTGCAGTAATGATGCCCCAGCCAGTGGGCCCCCCAAGTGTGGGCACTGGTGCCATGGCACCATTGTAACTCTGGTACTGGCTGCTGAACTCAAGGTCATCACTGGCATCACTGAACAGCATCTGAGTGTAAGAACTAGAAGATGAGAATCAATGCCATGCAACACTGTCTGTTGGGCTTTCTGCTACTGTTGATCCTAGACCATCTTCAGGAGAGTGTCAGGCTTACAGCTGAATGTAGCCACATGTCTGAACTGAGTCCTGAGCTCTTTAGGGTTCCATGTCATAACAGCAAAAATACACGCACAACAGCAGGTACATATCATCGAATCCACACTCGGCAACATATCCACCTTAGCACCTACCAAAACGGGCTGTGAAAAGAAAATAAATTTGTAATGCAGGGGGCTATGCTCTCCTTGCCACCCATCTAAATATAACCAACTCCGGGGTGGACACTAAAAAGAGGGAGACCATGGACTGGGCAGCAGACCAGGGGAAAAAAATAAAGACCCACACAGTTTGAAATTACTACCCACAGGTAATCCCAAACCCAGGACCATCAGAACTACAGGCAGCGTCTGTAGCCACCATGCCAGACAACCAGCTCGGTAGCACCAGACTCCACTCTTCTATTTAAAGCACACCCTCACACAAAGTCCCATGATTTGCTCTCACCATTCTGTACCTCATCCATCTCTATCCCAACACCATCGCTACCCTTTCACTCTTGCTACTGTTATGGGTGCCCAAACTGAGTCACTCATTTTTGAGTCACTAAATTTGGTTCACTATTATAATGTGCTACTGCTCCTCAGTGCTCTGTACTCTCTGGTTGACCAGGCACAGCGTCTTGCCTATCTTTTCAAAAGCACCATGACATAAGCATCATCCATATGTTCTTGTTCTACATTCATGCCATTGTTATTGATGGCTATGTCTTCAGGCACAGTATCAAGAGTATCATGGTTACTTGCACGATCACTGTCAGATGATGGGGCACAAATCCTAATTAGCTTACACTAGAATGAAAATAAAACAAATTGTGATGATAATGCAAAATCAGACTTTGAAGAAAAATAAGAGAATTAAAAAAGTCTCAGTTCTAGGAGTACGGTAGCGTACACAGTAATGGGGAACAGCATGGCCAACAGATGTACAGTGATTCCTGTGTTTTACTCGTAAATGGTCACTGGCCGGGTACTGTACAAGAAATTGATCCCATAAACTTGATTTGCAGAATCAGTAATAGAGGGCCCAGGGTAAGACACTCATATAAGTGTCAGTGTTCTGTGTCACTTTGCTACAGAACAGTAGCTTTGTGTTGGCATCATATATTTCCTGCAATTGTCCAAAAGCCCTCATTTACATTAAAAATAACCAATACATGCAAATAATGTGGTCATCAACCCACCACAGGGATGCCCACCAGGAAAGTTCCAGGAATCCCAGTGGGCAAGTCTGAATCCTGTTGCTTATACAACAAAACAGAGCAATTAAGCTTTTATAAGAAATACAGCACAGTAATGCAATCCACAGGAAACAATAGGAAAGCTGCCATGAGGATGGAAATGTGGTAAAACACCGAGAATAAAATAAGTTGAAGATTACCTTTTGTTTTGAATGTTTAGGAAGTTTCAGTAGCTTAGTTTTAAAGGCCACAAAGGTTTTTTTTCTTCTTGGTAACCACCAAGCACCTTTGAACAGTGGGACCTTCATTCTTCTTCCCAGCTGCTTGTGCATGTGTTCTCCTCACAGGTGTACAAATAAGAATGCTGAGATTTTTCCCATAGAATCTTGTCTTGTACATATCATTGATAAAGTCAAGGGAAAAGGCACTATACAGTACTACGGTAGTGTATTTGTCCTCAATGTGATGTAACAATGAGCCTGTAATGTACTGTATTTGTCCTCAATGTGACAAGGTACCTTTGGAAATGAGCCTCTGGCTCAAAGGTTGTAAACCGATGTTCAAATAAATAAATAAATAAAATAAAAGACACTGTACAGCAAGGTACTAAAGGTGGGGCAAGCCTGTTTTTTACATTTGATGCACATGCAACAAACATTTTGTGATGAGTGCAAGGGGATTTTGGGGGGTGGTGTCACTGCTGAGCCCATTGCAGTTCCCAATACCAGGGGCTCGGCAGTCTAGACCAATGACAACACATTGTGGATGTGATGCAACTCTCTGCTTTGAGTGCTGAAACTGCAGTACTTCAAAGGTCTGAAGCTGTTCCAGTCAGATAGGGCTTCATTCCTTTGAGTTGCATGAAGCTGTGCCAGCACACAGCTGATCAGCTTTCAAAACAGTTACCAGCTACACACCGGACGTTTCCTACCAACATTACCGGTGTGCAGCTGCTGTATCAAGCCCTAACACTGGCACCCATGTAACTCTCCACCAACCTGACCCTCCCTCTCAGCACCAGTGATCCGACGCTCCCCAACCCACAAACATTACACTGACACTGGGGGTGCCCAACTCCCCAGTGTCCACCTCATAGTTTTTTGTTTTTTTAATATTGCCTGCAACAAGGAAAACCATCCATTGATGTCTCTTGCTGGCACCCCTATAACTGTTCCCCCACCAGACCCTCCCTCTCAGTATCCACCATGCCCCCCCAAACATAACACTAACACTGAGGGTGCCAAATCCCCCAGTGTCACCACATGTAATTTATTTTTAAATATTTATTTATTTAAAAAACCTGTAACAAAGAAAACCGTCCATCATTGCCTGTCGCCATCTCCCCATTGGCCCCTGTAACTCTCCTCACCCCACCCACCCTTCCCTCCCCAGCACTCACCCCCACCCCCAAAAACATAACACTGACACTGGGGGTGCCCAATTCCCCAGTGTCATCACCTGAAATACAGAACTCTGTCCCTCATTCTTTTTTTATTAGTCCTGTAAAAAAAAAGTCCATTGATGTCTATTGATCCGTTAGTTCCACCCACTCGACCCTTCCACTCAGTACCCACCACCACCCCGAGCCCTTACTTACTCACCAGAGGTCTGATGCTGTAATCTTTTCTGGACAACAGACACGTCTTCACTCTTCCAAGCCAGACTGTGAACTGAGGAAATCAGGTATGCAGTTCAATGTATTTAAATTGGGTTTTGAATGTAGAGGCATAACTTGGCAATTTTTGAATATTTTTGCCACAAATTTTCAACATGCCTATTTTGGGACCCCACCTCATGAAAAATTGCAGTGAATTTAGGCAAATCTTTTCCAAAAGGTGAATTTGCAGTCGCTGTATGAAATCACCTTTTGGGCAGAAGCTGAAAATGTTCTCTGCCCTTGTTCATGAGGTGGAGTCATGAGATGGCCATGTTGAAAATGTGGAGTAAAAATATATTAAAAAAAACCAACAAAGTGATGAGCCTATGTTAAAATTTGCAAATACAGGTTCGTGACTTTGGTAATTTTCAATATTTTGACCACATATTTTCAACATAGCCATTTCTTCACAGCATCTCATGATTGTGATAGCTGTCATTTTTCAAATGCTGGCCAAAATGTGTTTTTGAACCCCGAAAGGTGATTTCGCAGTCGCTGCACAAAATCACCTTTTGGACAGGAGTTGAACATTTCATCTGTACTTGTTCATGAGGTGGGGTCATAAGAAATCTATATTGAAAGCTTGGGGCAAAAAAATATAAAAAAACCAAAGTTATTAGCCCACGTTGAAACTTGCAAATACATGTTCATAACTTTGGTAATTCTCAGTATTTTGACCTCAAATTTTCAACATAGCCATTTCTTTACAGCTCCTCATGAATGTGACAGCTGTCATTTTTCAAACCCTGGACAAAATGCATTTTCGTATCTGTTGTATGGAATGACACTTCGGTGGCATGGAATGATGTTTTGCCAGGGATTTGAACATTTTCACATACCAGATTTATTAGGTGGGGTAATAAAAAGGTTATGCTGAAACTTTGGTGTACAAATACGGTTAAATGTCCAAGTTATGACTGAACATTACACTCTTTCAGCATTCACTCATAACTTCGCTAATTTTCAATATTTTGGATCCACGACGGGTGTTCGACAAAATATTTTCTAATGCCCCAACAATGAAACCGACAGGTTGATCGCATTTTGCAGTCAGTTGCCAGTTTCTAGTGGCTGTATGTGTTTTCTTTGGAGTGATTCACCCCTGAACCCCCCATGTGGGGGGCTGTGCCCACTGCACCCCCCACTTTAGGATTGTCAACTCCAGGTCGCAGCTGATTTGGGGGGGGGGTGCAGGATCCCCGACAGACAGCTCCAGGTTCCAGCGGGTTCCCTACAGCAACATGGCACTGTAGTAGCTGTAGGGGACTTCTCTGTTGAACTGTCGATGTCGGGTGGGTAACCGCAATATTTTGAATCCCACCTTTCAACATAGCCATTTTTCCACACCACCTCATAAACATGACATGCGACATTTTTAAAATCGTGGACGAGATGTGTTTTTGCACCTCTGGTTCGAAATGACATTTCAGCCAATATATTATAAATGGTACATGTAATGTCATTAAGGTTAATCCTAAAACAAGTCTCTTCAAAATTTGGGGTAAAAACTGAAAAAAAAACAAATTGTTTACCAAGCATCAAACATTCAGCATTGACAAATGCTTGTTTAACCAGTGAAATGCTCACTGAGACTTGTTGTAGGTATGGATGCATGGCATCGCAGATGAGGGGTTCATGGTCATTGGGCCATTTTGGGGTGACGTGTCCCTTTGTGAAGTTGTCACATAAATTCAGTGCTTTGAGCCCCTTCCCCCCCACAGTACCAAACACTGACAGTAATAACACCATTTGTATTGGAATTGTGCAGTAACTGGGTAGAAATGGTGAGGAAAATCAATCCTGAGATCAATCTTCAAATTAGGGACATGCATGTTGCTGGGAAAAGCATGAGCTGGGTACATGCATTCCTTAGACAGAACAATATCACCATCATGTATAGTGGCCTGCACGTGGAATAAAGTAGACCAGTAGCCCTTCCATGCTACTTGGGTGTTGCAGCCTGCACAAGGTAAAATAAGAACATAGAAACATAGAAAATGTTGGCAGAAAAGGACACCTTTGTCCATCTAATCTGCCCTAAAATTCCCTACCTCCTATATTACAGCAGATCCTGCTCAATCTCCAGCCTTACCCCTCCCTTGCCCTGTTATTAATGTTCCCTTGTGTCTATCCCATGCATGTTTGAATCCTGTTACAGTTTTAGTACCCACCACTTCTGCTGGGAGTTTGCTCCAGACATCCACCACCCTTTCCATGAAGAAGAACTTCCTTACAGCCCTTCTGATCCTCTGTCTCCAGTTTCAAATCATTGCCCCTTGTCGTTGATCATCTCTTTCTCTGTAAAATGTTACTCTCCTGTACCGTATTAATACCCTTGAGGTATCTGAATGTTTCTAACTTGTCTCCCCTTTCCCTTCTATCCACTAGTGAGTACAAATTTAAATTCTTTATTCTTTCATCGTAGGGCTTCTGGTGCTGTCTCTGGAGCATTTTGGTTGCCCTTCTCTGTACCGCCTCTACTCTAGCTAGGGAGCTGCTATTGAGGGAGGCAGTATAGAGCAGTGGTTTAAGGCTCTGAACTGCAAATCTGGAGACCTGGGCTTGCATCCCACAGCCCTTACTTGCATACTGTGTGACCCTGAGCAAGTCACTTAACTTCCCTGTGCTCCCAGGTTGCACCTGTAAACAAGCTTTCAGCTTATTGTGTCTCACCTGGTTAAACAATTGGAAAAAAAATCTATATCTTTCCTGAGATAGGGCCTACAGAACTGGACACAGTACTCCAGGTGTGGCCTCACCATTGATCTGTACAAGGGTACCACTACCTCTCTCTTTCTACTGGTGATACCCCTCCCTATGCACCCATGAATTTTGTTAGCCCTACCTACTGTCTAATCACCCTGCTTTGCTATCTTCAGGACATCAGATATGATGACCCCCAGGTCCTTTTCCTGTTAAATTGCTGGCAGCTCTACAACTCCCTAATGATACATTGCCCCTGGGTTCCTGTGTCATGTGCATAATTTTACACTTTTTGGTATTGAGCCCTAGTTGCCATACCATCAAACATTCGTCCAGTATTTTCAGGTCCTCCCTCATGTTTTCTATCCCTCCCTCCAGTGTGTCTTCTCTGTAGCAGATATTTGCATTACCTACAAACAGGCATACTTTTCCTTTCTGCCCTTCTGCAATGTCACTAATGAAGACATTAAAGAAGACTTGTCCTACAACTGATTCCTGTGGTAACCCCTTGGTTACTGTGCCTTCTTCCAACTGAACACCATTTACCACCAGCCTTTGGCTTCTGTTACTCAGCTAATGTTGTACCCATTCTACTACTACCTACTACCATTGTACCACCTTTGAGCCCACTCCCAGGCTGCCCAGCTTGTTTACCAGTCATCTGGAAAGGACAGTGTCAAAGGCCTTACTGAAAACTAAGAAGGCCACATCCACCACCCTACTCTGATCCACCAGTTGAAAAATTCAATCAGGTTTGCCTGGCAATATCTCCCCATTGTGAAGCCATGCTGCCTCAGATCCTGCAATTCATTGGCCTCCAGGTATTCCACTATCCTTTCTTTTAGAACTATTTCCATAACTTTGCCCACCACTGAAGTCAGACTTAGGTAAAGTATAAGTAGCAGCTGTAGGTTGGCCACTTAAAAAGTGTTCATACTGCACAGTAACCCTTTTAAAATGTCACTTTTCTTTTCAAGGAAAACATGCTTCTCATGGATCATATCCTTAAGGAGAATTACAAATTGACAAGAAGACAAGTGTGCGATCTGCTGGCAATGGAACATGGTATTACCACATCTACAAGCCTGGTCAAGTGGATGCACCAGCACATGGACTGGTGCTATGGGCAAGCATGGTAAGCAATACAGTAGAGTAATACTAACAGTATTTGAACCATATACATAAATTGTGCATTTACAATGTACAGTATGAGAGTTTGTGAATATTTTGTGGTTGTTCAATCAGTTTTTGTCCATTGATACATGATGTAAATAAGGAGAAAAGAGTGGAGCAGGACAGGAGATGGCCTGAACAAAGGGAGATGTTCAATAACATCATTTTTAGGGCTGTAGGTAGGAGGATCCTGCAGCCATCTTGTATTAGCTCTAAAAATGAGCATACCATGTAACTTCCTTTTTGGACTTTTGCAAGTATCCATCCACAACTGCAAAATAATGCACTCCCCCTCTGATTTTTGCTATTTGCTGCTGTGTCCTAAAGGCAGGGGTGATAGATACATAGATACATAGATTTTGACGGCAGATAAGGACCGCTTGGCCCACCCAGTCTGCCCATTTCCCTACCTAATGGATAAGCTGCAGATCCTAGTTAACCAGCAGCCTACTTCTTCCTACCCCCACCCCCTAGAATTGCCTTATGACTGTCCCATGCATGCTTGAATTCCACCACTGTTTTTGACTCCACAACCTCCTCTGGAAGGCCGTTCCATGCATCCACAACCCTCTCTGTGAAAAAATACTTCCTTAAATTACCTCTGAGCCGCCCTTCTATCTTCAAATTGTGCCCCCTTGTTCTTGCACACCTCTTTTTGAAAGATGCTACCTCTTGGACTTTGTTGATTCCCTTGAGGTACTTGAAAGTTTCTATCATGTCTCCCTCTCCTCCTTTCCTTGAGGCTATACATATTCAGCTCCTTAAGTCTCTCTTCATATGTCTTCTGGTGCAGACCCTGCACAATTTTAGTTGCCCTCCTCTGGACAGCCTCCATCCTGTCTATGTCTTTGCGGAGATTGGGTCTCCAGAACTGCATGCAGTACTCCAGATGGGGTCTCACCAACTGTCTGTACAGAGGGATAATAACGTCCTGTTTTCTACTGGTGATGCCTGTCCCTAGGCATCCCAGTATCCCCCCAGCCCTGCTTGCAGCCCTCTCACATTGCTTGCCCACCTTTAGGTCATGTGATATGACTACCCCCAAGTCCCTTTCCATTTTTGTTGTTGTTAGTATCTCACCCCCCATTGTGTACTCTTCTTGTGACACAGGATGCTGTCATTTAACCCTTGCAGGGCTACAGAATAAACATCTGTCTAGCTCAATAAAATAGATTCATTCTAGTTTTTTTCGGCAGCCTAGGGGTTATCTCAGTATCTCCTTACTTTGACGAAATACTGACCCAGTAACACATGGCTAATTAAGCACACGTGCTATGTGGGAGACAGAGCAATATTGCAGCTAACAGGAGACAGATCAGAAATTGATGGTCCATAATTACAAGCTTTGTTTATAAAGCAAGAAAACAACATTTCAAAAGTAGAAAATAGGGCCCAAATATTGTATCAGTTTAATAGGAGTTATAAAAGTTTGTTTAATGAGTTATTTTTGAAGTACTGACAAGCAGGCAGGATGGCACAATGACATTCACAGGAGCCTATTTGAATACATAAACCCCCCACCACACTTTCAATATTGGGCTGCTGGCTGTCTTTTCCAGGCACCCCCTCTCCCCCTCCCCACACACACAGGGACAGCAAGTAAGATTTTATCAGTTGCTTGCTATAAATGCTATTTGTTTCCCAGCCCTGAAACTGACCTGTGCCCACAAAAGGTAGTGTTGGACTAGAGAAACACAGATGCATACACACAGGCAAGGGAGATGCACTGCAGAATTCCAACACTGTGTGTCATATGGGAGTGAACAGCCCACCTTCTGTGACACAGGATGCCTTATATATAAGAAAATAGCCTATATAAGAAGTAGACCCAGACTCCCCACCCCCAATAATTCTTACATATGATAATTTCTTCAGCCTTGAAGATGGGAGTCATCATGTATGAATCTCTACTCTCTACTGCTGTCAATACTCGCATGTGTTTAAGTTATGTAGTTCAAAAATAAATAATTGTTACTTGAAAAGTGAAACTGAGACTTCCCGCTTGCACACTGGTGTCACACAGGCACGGAGTCCTAGTTTCACTTTTCAAATAATAATAATGTTGAAAATAGCCCTTGGCTTTATAAAACATTCACATATCAGAAGTCAGCATATGCGCCAGTATTAAGCACTTATAGTGTATGGTAGAATGTTGTTATGGATAGAAATCCATGACTAGAATGGAGTTGTTAAGCTGTAGTAGCTATGTCATCACAGCTGTTATGCTGTACTAGCTATGTCACTACTGCAGCATAACAACTTGGAATGCTGCCACATAGTTGCTTTCCTCAATCCAGTTAAGCTGGAATTTGTTTTGGTTTTTAAACTTGAACTTGCAGAAACATCTGCATCACACTGTGTCAGTTAAAAAAAAAAGAAAATGTTAAGATGTCTGTTCTCTGTTGTCTTCTCCAGCTGATTTTGTGTGATTTTCTATGCTGTGACTGCCCATACACTATAAAAGATTGTGTATGAGCAGTCATACACAAACAAGGAAATTCTTGTATCTTGAGGTTCCCAAGGTAACAGTGTACCTCTCGAGCTGTGCTCTTGAGGTCATCTGTTACCAAGGAAACCTCTCAATACAAGAATATCCTTGTTATGTATGACTGCTCATACACAATCCTCTATATTTTACACCCCTCCAGAATTGGTGACCTCCTTCATGCATGAGTCTGCATCATTCACTGCCTTCTGACTGTCGGGGATGCACAGTGAGGAGTGGACCACCGAGTTTCGGTCCAGATGACAAACAGTCATTTTTTTGCAAATATATACATTAGAAAGGCACCTTTCGCACTTTTAGCAGAATCAGAGGAAACAATGAGTGAAGCAGTGTTAAACAGGTACAGAGATGCAATGGCACTAGAAACTGATGAAAAAGCTGACAGTGTCCCTTTAATTATGGCATCAGAGGTAGCTGTAGCCCACTCCCATGGTTTTAATATAACAGGGTTGTGCTCCTACAGACTTTGTTCCACTGCAGTTCATAGGTAGTTAAAAATCATGCCAGTATGTTTATAGTTATTGAGTTTGACTCTACATAGTCATTTGTTTTAAAAAGTTTCCAATGTTTCTTTCTAATAATACTTTTTAGATTATTTTCTTACTAATAATTCAGCATCATGTATAAATATTCTTCCAAAATTAACTGAATAGCTACTTTTTAGTTTTTGATACATTCTAATATCAATATGCTTGTGACCATTGGTGAGCTCCCTTATATAATCAGCATGCACTATACTACTATAATTAATGGCTTCCGTTTTTTACAATGGAAAAAACCGTGTGTTAAATACCGTAACACCTGAGTAGGTGTTACGGCATTCACGCGGCTTCTTCCAATGCTAATGCACTTGAGACAAAAGTAAAACTCAACGACAGCCTCACTCTGTGTTTTCTAACACAAATCAGTCAGCATAACTCACCTCCTCACTGCCATTCGCTCCATAAAAAACAGTATCCAGTAATCTCAACAACCGATATGAAAAAAAAAAACAACATTTTCAGCACATTTCAAATTGCAGACTAAATGGAAACACAAAAGTTTTTACACGCTCCCTAACCACTCTCCCTTTCAACCCTCACCTTTCCCCTGTAGGTCAAATGATGCCAGCACTTGAAAACACTCACTTCGTCAGAAAGGACACAAGGATCAAGACATTTTTTTTTTTTAAATTTTCTTCTTAAATATTTAGTTACTTGTTAAACCTGTTCTCTGTTCAAAATTACACCAGTTACTCAACAGCAGGTAAAAGTCCCGTTTCTTTTTTACCTTTTCTACCAGAAAAAAATGGAACTACCAGAAAAAAACGGAAGCCTTCAATTATATAAAATAAAGTATAGGGTGCAGTGTGTTGTCAACTTAACATACACCCTCATTGTTGGATGGCTAGCATAAACCCCTCAGGCTTCGCCCTCGGCGTTTATGTGCCATCCAACAACTTGGGTGTGTGTTAAATTCTCGTAACATGCTGCACCCCATACTTTATCCTATATTTAATGCAGTATTTCTGCATTTACATCCACACATCTGCACTAGACTCTGGTATGGCGGGAGCTTGACAAGAGTTCTGAGTATTCTTTTACTCACTCTTGCCACACTCCCCTCACTCTGAGCAGCCATATTGGCTCTGTTGTTATAACTATCGTGCTGTTAGTAACATTTAGGCTGGAAACTGTGTAAGGATAAGGGGACAAACTACAGGGAGGGATTTGGAGGGGGCACTAATGATGACTGATCTGTACTGAGAGCTGTTAAATCAGTGTGATTTATACTGGGGAACTGTTAAATTGTGAAAGGGGTAACTAGTGTGGGGAGAAAGAACTGAATGGGACTTCTAGTGGGCGTAAGTGCTGTGTGACCTGTACTGGAGACTGCTAAATAGTGGGATGGGTACAGTCCTGAGAGGGACTTAAGAGGGCATTACTGCTGTATGATCTGTATTGAGAGCTATCAAATAGTGAGGGGTAAAAGACCCAAGAGGGACTTGTATGGGGTTTTAAGTTTGTGTGATCTGTACTGAGAATCCATTAAGAGGTAGTGGAATTTGTAAAAATGTTATTTATTTATTTATTTATTTTGGCTTTGTTTTCTTTTGTTAACCTTAGCAGGAATAATATTAGGAGCCTTGTGCATCTTTGATAGGTGATTGAGTAATAGTCATTCAAGGTGTCAGTTTAAGAGTACAAACATACAGAGCTAAAAATTGTTAAAATATTGTTAACAGCATTGACTGTATTGCTAAACTGTATAGGTTACGTATCTTACATTCTACCAAAATTATTGGTAGGAATGACATTAACATGTAAAGGTAGTGCAGCTAGAGAGGCAGCCAAAGAGGGGGAATCTTTGGTAGAGTGGTAGGGCGTAGTGGGTGTGGGACAGCCATGGTTTTAAACTGGGCTTGGAGGATGGGAGGATGCATAGTGTGCAGACAGCTTAAACAGCTAAGGGAGGAAGTAGGGTGGTTGAGGTGGGTAATAAGCCAGTGGGGAACAGTGGGGAGGAAAGGAGGAGGAACAGGGACAGTACTAGCTGGGTGGGGGGGAATAGGTAGGACCACCGAGGGATTAGGCATATGGGTTAAGAACATCATGGTATGTGGAATGAGGATGGGAGAAGGTCCAGTGGATGAGGGTGGGAGGAGGTCCAGTGGATGCATCAGAGCACATAGAGAAGATAGCAGCAACACATGAGGGGCCAAGGGACCTAGGGACAGGAAGTATAGAGGAAATGAGGGTTCAGGAGGTGTGAAAGGTAGTAGGTTCCGAAAATGTTAGGCAGACACCTGTAACCTGTGGGTGGAAATCAATAAGGGGCACAACAGACAAAGGAAAGAGAAGCAAGTGAGCTGAGCAGGAAAACAGATTAGCACCCCTCAAGGTACAAGTGGAGAATGATATGGAGTAGAGTGGCTGTGAGGTGCCAACAGAGGAGGGAGAAGGGGCAGGGAAATTAGGAGTGATGGGGATAGACCGTTTAGGGCCAAACCAGGAAGAGATAATAGTGGAGAATGGTCTTAGGGAAAGAGGCAGTGAGGAGCCCATAGAGGTAGGAGCAAGGGCAGAGAAAGCAAAAGAGAAGGAGATAGCACTTTGGGGGGCCATCCATGGAAAGGAGTTCATAGGGAAAGGAGAAAGGGAAAGGAGAAAGGGAAATTAAGGAAATGGGAGGAGTGCCAGGAGGGGGGCAAACAAAAGAGGGAATTATCAAAAAAAGCAAGTGGTGAGGAAGAAAATTCCCTCCAGGGGGACGCAGAGCACAGAGAAGTCAGGAAAAGAGACTATATCAGGAGCAAGTAAGGAAAATGTCAGTGGGGAGGTGAAGGGATATTGCATGCTCCAAAAGAAATGCAGACAATAAAAGTTTAACCACAGAGCACAAAGAAGGGGCAGAGCTAGTGAAGAGGGTGGATAGGAGAAAAGGGACCGGGAAAGTCCATGGGGAAGGGGGAGAGGAAATGGAAATGGGAGAGAGAGAAAATCCAAATGGGGCAAGGACAAGGAGGAAAATGGAAACAAGGTGGCCAAGGGGAGGCATAAACTAAGGTATGAGCTGGAATACCAAAAGAACATGCAGGAAGAAGGGAGTACAAAGGTGGCACTCATAGAGGACGTGGTTATAAAGGGAATCTGATGGGGGAGGATGGGAGCAAGGAACAGTGCAGTATGGGTTAAGTGCATGCCAGGAATGACAGCACTGCAGGTTAGGCACAATATACCACCTTGGGGCAAGCATCAGGATGGGAGGACTCACTTGGTGTTTCACCTTGGCACCAATGATCTGTAGGGGAACAGTCTGAAAGATGTACAGGCAAGGTTCGAGGAGCTTGCTAGATTCTGCAGTGGCACAGTTTCCCTTCCATTTCCTTCTCAGATGTGTTGACTGTACCAAGAGCAAGCACACCTAGGAGGGAAAAGATTGTGGACTTCAATCAGTGGCTGAAGGGATGGTGTAGGTAAATGGGGTTTGGATTAATAAGTGACTGGAGAGCAACATGGGAGGAAGAAGGACTATATGCCCCTGATAGATTGCACCTGAGCGTAGAAGGAACAGCTGTACTAAAGGGCAAACTGAAGGACTTTATATTAAGGAAGTTAAATTTAAACTGATTTGGGGGGGGTTAAACAAAAGATCACTCATACAGGTAGAAGATTTGGGAGGCTATCAGCCTGCCCCCCAAGACAAAGAGGAAAAGCAGGCGAACATGCAACAACAGGGAGGGGTTGGAAGGAGAGGACAGGGAAGAGAGGGATACATGGTGGAGGGGATTAGTAGCAAACACCAGGAGCTTGGGGATTAAACTAGGGGAACTGGAGGCCACCATGGTGGAAGAGGGTCTTGACATGGTAGCAGTAAGTGAGACTTGGTGGACTGAGCATCATGCCTGGGAGACAATCATACCTGGTTACCGACTGTTTAGGAAAGACATGGCGAGGAAGTGGGGGGATAGCATTATACGTCAAGGAAGAAATTGGGGCCACGGAAGGGCTGAAAGAGGAAGGGGAGGCTGAGATAATGTGGGTCACTTTAGACAGAAGGAATGGGAAATCATTGAGGGTGGGGGTGGTTTAATGACCTCCTTTGTAGGGGGAAGAGGGGGATCAACAACTTATACAATCAGTGACATAAATGGCACAAAAAGGGGAGATTTTGCTGTTAGGGGACCTAAACCTCCCTGACATTGACTGGGAGATCCCAGCAGTGGTATCAGCTAGGAGCAGTGGGATTTTAGAGGCACTACAAGGGGTATTCCTGCAACAACTGGTAAGGGAGACCACTAGGGGAGAAAACCTGTTGGACTTAGTCCTCACAAATGGGGACAGTGTGGAGGAGGTGGAGGTGGGGGAAGGATTAGGCACAAGTGACCACAAGGCTGTAAGGTTCAGGATAAAAATGGGAAGGGAAGTAAACAGGACAAGAACTAGGGTAATGGACTTCAAGAAAGCAGACTTTAACAGAATGAAGAGGATATTTAGGGAAGAAATTTCAGGGATGGGGAATATAAAGGATGTGGAGGAATTATGGGCAGCTATTAAGGGAGGAGTGCTGAAAGTTGTGTCAAGAAGGTTAGGAAGAACAGAAGAAGGAAGTGACCTCTATGGTTCACAAAGGAGGTGGCAGGGGCAGTCAGTGAGAGGAAAAGGGCATTCAGGAGGTATAAGATGACACAAAGGAAGGAGGATAGGGAGGCATATAGAGAGAAGAGGAGGGAGGCAGAGCAGAAGATAAGGAGAGCTAAAGAGGTTACTGAGGAGAAAATAGCAAAGCAGGCCAAGAGGGGAGATAAAACCTTTTTTTAGATATGTGGGAGAAGGAAGGAAGTCATGGCAGGGAATAGTGAGATTGAGAGGGAAGAGAGGAATAGAACTGGAGGGGGACTTTGAAAAAGCAGAGGTATTAAATAGCTACTTCTGTTCGATCTTCACGAAAGAGTATTAGGGTAGAGGACCAGAGCAGAAGGGGAAGGGAGGGGAATGCAGGGGAAT
The DNA here is from genome assembly GCA_016271365.2 of Neoceratodus forsteri. Classification (NCBI taxonomy): domain Eukaryota; kingdom Metazoa; phylum Chordata; order Ceratodontiformes; family Ceratodontidae; genus Neoceratodus; species Neoceratodus forsteri. The sequence continues at coordinate 1,058,854,695 of CM028132.1, read as the reverse complement.
GGATTCTAGAATGTACACAATCGATAGAGTAAGGGAGGAATTGGGCAGGTTAAAGGTGCAGAAAGCAATGGGGCTGCATGGCTTGCACCCAAGGGTACTCCGTGAACTGAGGGAGGAGCTGGAAGCACCTTAGACAAGACTGTTTAACTTGTCCATGGATACAGGGTAGGTGCCTGGGGACTGAGGGAGGCAGTATAGTGCAGTGGTTTAAGGCTCTGAGAGGCAAATCTGGAGACCTGGGTTTGAATCCCACAGCCTCCACTTGCATACTATGTGATCCTGAGCAAGTCACTTAACTTCCCTGTGCTCCCAGGTCACACCTGTAAACAAGCTTTCAGCTTAGTGTGCTATTCCTGGTTAAACAATTGGAAGAAGGTGGAGGTGGTTGCACTACACAAAGGGGGAAGCAAGGAGGTGGCCAAAAACTACCGCCCTGTCAGTCTTACCTCAGTGGTGGGAAAGGTAATGGAGACGTTAATAAAAGAAAGGATGGTAGACTACCTGGTGGCCAGTGGCATGCAGGACAAAAGGCAGCATGGCTTCATGAATGGGAAGTCATGTCAGACCAACCTGATAGAGTTTTTTAACTGGGTGACACAGGTAGTGGACCAGGGAGGGGCGGCGGATGTGGCCTATCTGATCTTCAGAAAGGCCTTAAATACCATCCCGCACAGAAGGCTAGTAAATAAGCTGGAGAGCTTAGGGGTGGGCCAGAAGGTAAATAGATGGGTGGGTAGAAAACTGGTTGATGGGAAGAAGCCAAACAGTGGTGTAAATGGGGTACATTCCAGGGTAAAGGGGGTAACGAGTGAGGTACCTCAGAGATCCGTACTGGGACCACTACTTTTTAACATTTATATCAGGGATCTAGCAGAAGAACTAGAAGGTAGGGTGTGCCTATTCATGGACAATATGAAGGTCTGCAATAAGGTGGACACCCAAGGTGGACTAGAGGCCATGAGGCAAGACCTGGAGAAGCTGGAAATGTGGTCAGAAACCAACCTGGCAACTAAAATTCAATGCAAAAAATGGTGCGGTGATGCACCTGGGGCGGAAAAACCTTTGAGCAGCTTACACCCTTGGGGAAAGGAAATCAAGGAAACAGAGCATGAGAGGGGTTTGTGGATTATTATATTGAACAATGTTAAGGTGGGGAACCAGTGCAGAAAAGTGATGGGAAAGGCAAATGGTATGTTGGCCTTCATTGGAGGGGGCATAACTAGCAGAAGGGACTTCCAATGATGTCACCGCCTGCAATGCAAGCTTGAATATTAGCTCTGTGCATCCTGGGCAAAAAATGGACTCTTCCAGCTAATAAAAGAAAGCAAATAATTTAAAAAGTTCAGAGGAAGAGTCCCTTAACTGAATGGGAGCTAGAAAAAAGAGCACCCGAAACCCTTCTGCAATGGATTTCACAGGATTAGCAGCCAGACAACTGCACGGTGTTGCGAGTGATCTAGACATGGTGGATTCTAAGGCCTGCTCAAATTGTCAGCCTAGTAATGCTACTATACTTACAGAATTATATGATTTCCACACAGAAGTTAAAAATTTCAGATCAGAATTAACTCCAGAGCTGAGTAAATTAGCAGCTAAGGTAATGGAGGTAAACGCTAGCACCACAGACTTAGATTGCAGAACAGATAGACTGGAGCGAATAGTGGTATATCTGATAGATGAACAGCAAATATTGAAAGATAAATGTGAGGACCTTGAAAATCATTCCCGTAATAACTATATGAGAATTCATGGAGTTCCAGAAGGTGAGGAAGGTAGAGATATCTGTGCATTTGTCGAGGATTTACTCCGCTATTCATTGCAACTGGATCCAGATTACAAATTGGATATCGAACATGTGCACAGAGCCTTGGTGCCCAAACGAATACAGCCAGACCAAAGACCTGGCTCCATAATCTTGAAATTTTTAAATGTCGCAGTTAAGCAACATATTTTAACCAGAGCTTAGAGAATCAGAGATACTAAATGCAAAGAAAAGAGAATATACTTTGATAATGACTATTCACCACTTATTTCTGCAAAATGAAGAGCCTAAGCACCTATCCTCTGTTTCTTAAAACAACAGCTGCGTTTCACTACTCCTTACCCAGCGCACCTTACAGTTATGTTTGTGGAGGGTCCCCAGACGTTTGAGTTACCAGAAGAAGCCATTGCTATATTACAAGCCAAAGGACTAGTTCTTCCTCAAATGGAATGTACCATGGTCCAAAAATCATGTACAGAACTAAGAGAGGAAACTTGGGACACAGTAAAAACATCACAATTCAGAAAAAGACAGGGACAGGCCACTTTGCAAGAAGTAAAGAAATTGTTGCAGTGTTTCCAAAGAACTGAACCTGAGTGAGTGGTGAGATAAACCCATAATAAGACTGAATATTATGTTAAAATATACTTAGTGGCTTATTAGTGGTATGGGGAGTAGGCTGCAAAATAGGGAGGAAGATGTTGTGGGGACTGGGACAAGATGGATGTCGTACTACTAAGATTAACAGTGTATTGAAATAGAATGAAGTCCATAGGGATGAACGAACATCCTGTTGGGTATCCCCTCCCCTTTTCTCTGTTGAGAAACCTCCCATTCTTTCTATAGAAAAGTTTGCAGTTTAACAAATGGCCAGGATTAGGGACAATGTTCTGACACTGCTACTCAAGTTAACTGGTGGTGTGCTTTTGATGCTGTTTTTTTCCTGCCTAAGAGAAGGCACAACGCCCAATTCAGAGGGGTTAATTGTTAACATGCTAGCATGGGGAGTGGGTGACAGGGGAGGACAATATATGTAGACCCTCCTGTTACTTGTCTCGCTTGCTGTGGCAACTTGCGGCACTAGATTTTATTCTGATGCTGCTGGGGGCCCTTGGTATTACCAGGATGTACCCCCTTGGGACTCGTACAACAGTCTCAACAGAGGAGAGGAACATTTTCTCTCCCTCCTTGGGAGTCACTTAAATATGTAGAAAGTTGTAGGATAGTTTTAAATCCTGCGTAATGCATTATTTTAACGCCCTGTTGGCGGTTTACTAATTAACTTAATGACATTGTGAACCCACCAAGTAGGAACAAGTATAAACTCAAAGCTATGCAAGCTAGCCACAAGTGGTGGATAGTTTTGTTCATTGATTTATATGGCTTTATTAGAGAAGGTTTGAAACTTTTGAAACAGACGCACTCAGTAAAATATATCTTAAATATAATGGGCCAGATATTCAAACTGCGCCCAAAAAATGCGCAACAGCAGGAGCAAGCGCAAGTCAATTGCGCACATGCGCAACACACGCGATGTTCAACCATGGAGCAAGACAAATTGCGCAAGCAGCCAATGTCTGAATATCGCACAACCTGCACCATAGCGCAACCAGGAAGGGGAAGCTGAGCAGAGCTGATGCGCCACAGCACAACAAAGGCGGCCCAGCTGAGCAGTCCAGAGGCGCCATAGCGCAAGCAAAGAGGCCCCAGCGGCATAGCAATGGAACTGCACAACCAGGGAGGTAGGCAGGGGCCCACCACCCATGCCACAGATGGGCACAGGGACACACTGCCGAACCAACAATGTACCCCCACACCCCAAGCACAGCATAACTGGGGGAGGGATGGAACAGCCACCGGACCATGGGGACAAGCAAACAAAGCACATCCCGGCCATGTTACTGCAGCACACCCACTGTCAACCTGAGACTGGCACACAAAGGGGGCGGAGCACCCCAGTGTCCAGCAGCCACCCCCGTGTGCACAGCACTCCCAGCACTGTGACCCCAAGACACCACCCATGCGCAGTGACCAGCACTGCAGGAATCCCCAGGTCCCCCCCGGCACACTGCAACCTCGTGAACCACAGAACCATACAAGCCACACCCACCATGAGCACCCAGCAGTGGGTGGCAGCACATGGCAATACTGACTGGAAGCCTCACCGACACCAGAGACACCGCCCCACACACACGCACACACATACCCATGACCATACCACACCAGATGCCATGCACACCACTGCAACAGAGCACCTATAGCCAGCTGCAAATCAGAGACCACCACAGTATTCCTATCAAAATATAAATGTAATAATAAGATGCATAACAAGAACAACAAACAACAACATATTTACAAAGCAGGGGTGGGGGTATGGGTATGAGGTAGGGGTGGGTAGGGGCAGGGGTGAACAACCGGAGATGGAAGGTGGGGTTGCTGACATTCAGCTACTGCCTGGCAGCCTGCCCTCCTCCTGCCTGGTGCTGTTCCTGTGGCCTCCTCTGGCGCCGCATCCCATGCTGCTGCAAGTCCAGGAGAATGGTGTGTGTGTCGATGGCCACCTGAGTGAGCCTCCGCAGGCCCCTCTCCATCAGGCGCAGGATCCAGATACCTAGGACAAGGGATCAGAGTCAGTGGCTGTGACTGTCCACATCCCTGAATCCCACCCATCATGCATGGCAGACAGCCAAGTGCCCCGCTCCTGTGGTGGACTGCACCCACCCACAGTGACCGTGCACAAGACAAGCCCAACCAGCCAACAATGGCCATGTGTGCCACTGCACACACACACCGCCCATGTCCAGCACAGCACAACCAAGGCTGCCCAGTGACGTGGCTATGTGGTGGGATGCTAGTGCCACAGCCATGTGCCCGGTGCATGCATGGACCACCAGTGATGCACACACACACACATGCAGTGCCACTGGACAGTGATGACTGTCACATGTTGCATGCATGGTAGTGTTGTCCCTGGAAGGTGTCTGTGCCCCCCCAGCATGCAATAGCATCCATGATGTAATGACACTCACCCTCATCAAGCCGTTGCAGCAGGTGCTGCTGCGGCTGCAGCTGCTGCTGTGGCTGTGGCTGTTGCACACCTCCTCCACCAGCCACCCTGGCACCGCCATCCCAGGCCTCAGCCTGTGCCCACCTCCGCTCCTCCACGCCTGTGGGAGACAAAGGAAGAGAAACATCAGTGAGATCCCAAAGCAGACAGCCCCTTGCCCTATTGAGTGCCTGCCCACACAACCAGACCCAAACAGCACACACCCAAACACCCTCACAGCAAACCACAGCCCAACCCACCCCCATCGCAGATTACATTACACAGTCACCCATGCAGACAATACCGGTCCATACACAGCACACCCACCTGGCCTGGGCACAATGCCCCTCCGGGCACGCGACCTGAGGCGCGCAAGCAGAGCATGCTCCCTCCTCTGCAGGTCGCTGTAGCGGTGCCTGCACTGCTCCGGGGTCCTCCTCTGCCCAGTGACCTGCTCCAGGGCAGCTGCGACCTGCTGCCACACATTGCTGCGTGGCACCTGCAGGGGCACTCCCTCAAACAGTGAGCCATAGTGAGGCTCCACCACAGCCACCAGGTTAGCTATTTCCAAAGCCCCCCATTGTGGTGCTCTCCTGCATGCCATTTTCAAAAAGCAGCGCGGCAACCCCACGTGGAAATGTTGCGCAATACAACTCCATCACTGCCTATCGCGCTGTTCGGACAGCACCATCGGTCCACATCACGCTGTCACCGAACAGCGCGATAGAGCCATACACATGCCAGACGTACAGCGCCGGGGCCAAAGGTCGGGCACAAGGTCATAGGTCAGTGGCGCAAGGCCACACACAGCGCCATCGGACATCCACACATCCTGGGTGATCGGACACCTGCATGCCAGTGCCACAGTCGACTATTGCACAGTACTGCCAGAGCGCCATATGGTGACCAGCGCTGTAGCACCATTAGCACAATGGTGGCCATGGCCTGAATTGCTGATCACGCACAGCATGTCATCAGCGCAGCAGACGCCTGCGTAAGCTACCTGGGCATGCGCAATGCAGTGTACCACACAGTCACAGAATTGCGCCATTGGCTCAGCCGGCTCAACCGTATTGCGCAAAGCGCAACGGCGCGATATTCAGCCGACACATGCAAATCATCTGATCAGCCATTCAAAGGCGCAGTGGCGCGATTTGCATCTCTTTACAGTTGCTCCACTCCTAATTTGCATGCATTGCGCTATAAATGTGCGACATTGGGCTCCGCTGGCCAGATTCGGTTACTGCAGGTGAGAGGTGAGTTGCATGCTGTGTGATGGTCTGGCCAATGGTCATGGGATAACGCTGTAGACTGCACAGTGACAGGTGTCCACTTCCACCCATGCAGACCGACATGACCGAGCAGAGCCAAGGTGAGAGGAGATGGTGGGCGGAGGAGGAGGCCCAACTTCACCACGGTGGAGACGAGGCCCTCTTCCAGGCCTACCTGGAGGAGGAGCCACTACTGAGTGGACGGCGGGGCACCCCTCAGGCCCGTGCGGCTGCATGGGAGGGGGTAGCTCGGGCAGTGAACCTGCACGGAAGCCACCAGCGCTCCGTGCAGGAATGCAAAAAGAAGATGGGGACAGACCGCAGAAGGGTGAAGGAGAAGGTAGCAGCCCTCAGGGCGGCACGATATTCAGCCGACACATGCAAATCATCTGATCAGCCATTCAAAGGCGCAGTGGCGTGATCTGCATCTCATTACAGTTGCTCCACTCCTAATTTGCATGCATTGCGCTATAAATGTGCGACATTGGGCTCTGCTGGCCAGATTCGGTTACTGCAGGTGAGAGGTGAGTTGCATGCTGTGTGATGGTCTGGCCAATGGTCATGGGATAACGCTGTAGACTGCACAGTGACAGGTGTCCACTTCCACCCATGCAGACCGACATGACCGAGCAGAGCCAAGGTGAGAGTGAGGATGGTGGGCGGAGGAGAAGGCCCAACTTCACCACGGTGGAGACAGAGGCCCTCTTCCAGGCCTACCTGGAGGAGGAGCCACTACTGAGTGACGGGCGGGCACCCCTCAAGCCCGTGCAGCTGCATGGGAGGGGGTAGCTCGGGCAGTGAACCTGCACGGAAGCCACCAGCGCTCCATGCAGGAATGCAAAAAGAAGATGGGGACAGACCGCAGGAGGGTGAAGGAGAAGGTAGCAGCCCTCAGGGCGGCACGTGCTGACACAGGCAGGGGCCAGCCAGTGGTAGCAGAGCTGACCCCGGCTGAGGACCGACTGGCTGCATCAATGCAGCGGAGTGCTATTGAGGGCGTACCAGGAGGTGGATTCCAGACAGGTGGAAGTCCATCGCTGCACTGTATGACATGGTGGTGGAGTTGGGGGGGGGTTGTTCACATGCACTCACATGTCCTCACTTTCTGTTACAGATCCTGTTCGTCTTCAGGGGATGGTGGTGGTGGGTCCAGGCAGTGAGGAAGACCTGCCGGAGTTGGAGGAGGGTCCATCCACCTCTGTCGCCAGCCAGCATGCACTGCACCAGCATGCACACCTGGCTGCCACCTCTGTTGTCAGTGAGTCAGGTGTGGGGGGTGCACAGCCTGTGTCTCAGCAGTCTGGCATGTGCATGCTGTGACTGTGGCTGTAGCACGTACCTGCACCACTGATGATGCAAGGACTGCAATGGGCAGTGACATGTGTGTGTCCCATGACGGACACACAGCAGGCAAGCACGTGCCCCTGGGCCTAGCTGGCTCCAACGTGTGTGCCAGCATGTCGGCACAGTCCCAGGCTGTGCCTGTCAGCACCGATGGGGCAGCACCAGTGGCTGTGCAGGTGTCTGGCACTGTTGCGGCCACAGCAGCAGAACGAGTGGTCCCTGGGGCACAGCGGTTGGAGGGGCAGCAACAGCAGTCACCCACCATGTCTGGGGATACAGTGTCCTGCGGTGGCACATGCCCACTGCCCTTTGATATGCCCATTCCTGGTCCTGGTGAACAGCGCCCACCCTCAAGGGGTGTTGAGCATCAGGACCTTCCATACCCTGGGGGACAGGATGCTGTTGTGGCACAGTACCCATTTAAAGAGCACACCCGCCTGCTGCGGGAATCAGTACAGCAGCAAAGGCGGGTTGCAATGTCCGTGGAGGCACTGTGCATGGCTGTGGAGCGGCACAGTAGGGACTGTGCTCTGATCCTTGCAGAGATGGTCCATATGCAGATGGATGTGACCGCCGCCATTGACAGGCAGACCCAGGCATTGGTCACTGTCGTGGCTGCATTGGGCACACAAGCAGGTGCCCCTGTACCACGCACCCCACACAGTTAAGCTCTCCACTCCCCATTCCCGGTGTCGTGTGACACCCAGCCTGTCAACACTGGGTTCTGCTGTGGGCATCCCGAGCACCCTTGGTGCAGGTATGTTTGGCATGCTACAGACTCCTGTGTGGACAAGGTCACGATCATGCAGTGGGACCCCTGGTGGTCCATCAGTGCCACCCCATGTGGCCCCTGCTCAGCCTGCCAGTGCTGTTGGGTCACGGCGAGGCCACCCACGCATCTGTGGTGGCCGTGGAACAGTGCAACATGACTGACCTGTCTCCCAGTGCGGGCCCTGTCTGGTGCAGCCCTGTGTGCAATGTGCGTCATGGTGGACAGTGCACTGGTGGGTGCCCTGCCAATCACGCTGACACACGGACCATCTGCACACCATCCCGACTGCTGTCCACAGGTGCATGTGCATGATGATGCCTGCATTGTACTGTACACCAAGGTGCAAGGGTGCCCAGCATCTGACACACATACTTGGACAGTACAGGTGGTGGGTGTGGTCTGTGGATCTGTGTGTTGCCATGTCTGTTCCTGCTCTGCTGTGCACCTGCCCATGTACGCTTTGTGCCTGGTGTGTGTGTGTGTGTGTGTGTGTGTCCATATGACTGTTCACCCCTCCCTGATGGTGTGTTTGTGTGCCTGGTCCCTTCCACTCCCCTTGCCATCATGCACCCCTGGTGTGTTACTCTGTGTGCCTGTGGGTTGCGTCTGGACAGTGTTGGTTGCACATGGCCTCTTGACTTACCTGTGTCATGCATAATGCTCCTCCGTGATGGTGTTCCGGTGCAGCTGGGCCTGCCGGATCAGTCGGGGGTCCCACCGTCCAAGGGGGTCTGCTCATCACCATCATCAACCGGCACCGCTGGCGTCCCCATTGCTGTCCCCCTCCTTGACCTGAATGGCTATCCCACAGTCTTTGGCCATGTTGTGCAGGATACAACAGGCCAGGAATATCCCACAGGCCTTTGAGGGGCTGTACTGTAGGGCACCGCTGGAGGTGTCTAGGCATCAGAAGCATGCCTTGAGCATCCCAAACACCCGCTCGATGATGTTGCATGTGGCGGCATGCGCCTCATTATAGCGTTGCTGCGATGGGATCATGGGGCGCCGGTATGGTGTGAGCAGCCAAGGACAGAGTGGGTATCCACTGTCACCTGTGTGGAGATGGTGGAGATAAGTATCATGTTCAGGTCCATATTGCCAATATCCCTGTGTGCCACTACCATAGCACCTGTGGCATTCCCACCCTTGCCCCACGTTTGCAATTCCTACATGTGTACTCACCCACTAGATGGCCTGTGGGGATGTCCCCACTCTTGAATAGATGGCACAGTGCGGACTGATACCATATGAAGGCATCATGTGCTCCACCAGGGTGTGTGGCACAGACATTGATTATGCGCCCAGTGGCATCACACACCACCTGGCAGTTGACACTGGAATAGCCCTTCCTGTTCCTATATGCAGCCCCATCGAGGCCAGGTGGTGTGCGAATGGCCATATGGGTGCAGTCTATGGCCTCTAGCACACCAGGCATACGTGCTACCCTGTGGAACTCCTGCATGTTTGCTGTATGCTCTGCTGCGGTGCTGGGGAAATGGATGCGCTCTGCAGCATGTGGCAGCAGTGCGCTGAGGAATTGGGTGAGGATGCATGATGTGGCCAACTGTGTGATGCCTGTGGTGTCCCCTGTTGGCCTCTGGAAGGTGCCTGTGGCGAGCAGGCACATGCAGGCTGTCACCTTGGTCTCCACTGACAGAGCGTGACTCCGTCGTGAGGGTGCCTTCATCACATCACTGCACAGCTCACAGAGCGGCCTCAGTATTGCCCTGTTCAGGCAGTACCAGCCCACGATCTCTACATCTGTGTACAACTCAAAGCTGATGCGGGCACAGTACTGCCTGTTGGGGGCGTTCCGCAGACGGGCCCTTCCATGGCCACATCCCCCTGCAGCATGCATTCTCACCCCCCTCATTACAGCTTCCATGTGGAAGCTGGCACTGTCCATCTCCCTGGCTTGTGACCCCCCCGGCTGATGTAGCTCTGTTACCCCCGCTGTCCTGACTGCTACATCCACTGCACCGGGTACCCCCGCTGGCCTCTGCAGCCTATGGCCCACACAACTTCCCTTGCCTGCCCTGTTCTGGACTGTAGCTGTCTGTCTCTCTCTCTGTCTGTCTCACTTGGCATCCCTGTAGCGTTCTTGTGCCTCTTCCTTGAGCCTTTTTATTTTGGCTCATTTCCTCTGTGGCGCACCTTCCGGCTGTTCTGCTATTACGCATTGCGCAACCCTTTGAATATCGCATTGCGCTCTTTATGCAAGGATCCACCCCCATCAGTTGTGCATGCCTTCATTTGCATTGCACTGTTGCTCAGCCTGTTTTCAGTGGCACAACTGCCTCCTGCTGAATATCGCAGAATGGCGCAATTTCGGCCTTGCGCATGCACAACCCTATTGCGCATGGCGCAACCCTTTTGAATATCCGGCCCAATGTATCTTAGGGCAATGGAAATAGAGAGTTTTAGATGCTTTTTTGGCTTATTGTGATAAGAATGAACATAAAGATGTTAACTATAGAGAGATGATGTCTAACAAACAGGGTACACCCCTCTTTACTTATGGCTAAACAATCCCTAATGATATCATTGAATATAAACGGTATTAGCAACCCAATTAAAAGATCACATCTACTGCAGTTCCTCAAAAAAGACTGTCCAGAAATTATCTTTCTCCAAGAGACCCATATGATCTCAGATGAACATATGACATTTCAAAGATTTGGTTTCACTTTAGCAGCTGAATCGGCTTATAAGTGGAAAAGAAGAGGGGGTAATGATCCTGATACAACAGGGGGTTCCTTATGAAAAAAATAAATACTTGCTAGGGAGGGCAGATATGCTATAGTTACTGGCTTACTGTATTCTAGACCAGTCACATTGGCTTCTGTTTATTTCCCGTCAGGCTCTCCCAAAACATTGGCAATGCAGTTTTTTTATCACTTGCTATCAGTTTTGAAGGGATAACTACTTATGGAGGAGACTTAAATACCACTATAGATTCTGCTCAGGATGTATCAATGGCACATCCACACAGAGTGACAGCATTTCAAAAATATATGAAATACACTATCCCTTCGCTGGATATAGTGGATACCTGGAGGCATTGTTTCCCCAAGAAAAGAGAATATACACACATAGCTCCACACATGGGGTGGCAGCTCGACTGGAATATTTTTTTTACTACAATAGAGCAGCTAGACAATGTGGATTCATTTTTTACTACAATAGAGCACCTAGACAATCTGTGTGATGTCTGGCATGGGATTAGATTCCTGTCAGATCATGCACCGTTATATCTGAGGGTTAACTTAGGGGCTATATACAAACAAACACAGTGGCGTTTGACTCTTCCATATTTAAGAGATCTGGAATTTATAGATATGGTTAAAGAAACAATCCCTAAAATTCTTAAACAAAACAAGGCACCTGAGGTAACATCCACTATACTTTGGGACCCTTTAAAGGTAGTTTTAAGGGGGGATATAGTCAAATGTTCAATAAAAAAAAAAGAAAGAAAGAGAGTTTAAAATCCAAGAATTGCAGGATGAACTACTTCACTGGCAGCAATGGCTTGAACAAAGAGATCTGTTAGTTAAATTAAATACCCGATTACTGAGACAAAGACTGCAGAAATTATTAGATCAAAGAACTGAACAGCAATTGAAGTACCTGAAATTAAGATATCATGAGGGAGGCCCAGGAGGAGCTAGAATCTTAGCCAGAAGGCTTAGAGAACATAAAGCTAAAGCACGTATTACAAGTATGTATGACACTAAAAATGGGAAGTTAGCCACAAGACCATTTGAGGTGAGAGAAATTTTAAAACAGTATTATCAAGATATATGAGAGGGACCTGGGGGTGGTGGTGGATGTCAAGATGAACGACTCGGAGACTTGTAGGAGGGCAGAAGCCAAGGCCAACAGGATGCTGGGATGCATCGCTAGGGGGATCACCTCCAGAAGGAGGGAAGTGATACTCCCTCTGTATAACTGCTTGGTGAGGCTGCATCTCGAGTACTGCATGCAGTTTTGGAGGCCACACTTAAAGAGGGACATTAAACTCCTGGAGAGGGTCCAGAGGAGGGCAACCAAAATGATTTGGGGCTTGGTGGACAGGACCTATGAGGAGAGGCTCGAAGAGCTAAATATGTACACATTGGAAGAGAGAAGGGACTGGGGGGACATGATAGAGGTCTTCAGGTACATGAAGGGGCTAAATAGGGAGGAACAGTCAGGGTGCTTCGAAGGAAGAAGGAGGGGGCCACTAGAGGGCATGGGTGGAAGCTGGAGGGGGGAAGATTCAGAGGAGAAAGGAGGAGGTGCTACTTCACTGAGAGGGTGGTGGAGCCATGGAATGTGCTGTCTAGGGGGCTAGTGGAGGCAGAGATGGTGGAGGGGTTCAAGAGGGGGTGGGACAGGTACAGGGGAAGGGTTCTGGAAGCAAAATCCAATGCAGCAAGAATATCAGGAAGTGGGAAGGGAGAAGCCAGAGAAGGCGAGGGGGGCAGCAAGGTCAGCTCCCAGGGTGGGGGCTGACCAAACGAGCAGATGTGAAAGACCGTTAGGCCTATTCTGCTGGCATTTTAGTATGTTAGTATGTATATAGAGAAAACCGGACAGTATCCCCAACCAGAATTAAGACTTATCTGGCAACCTTACTACTTCCGCGTATCACTACAGAACAAGCAACTAAATCACTGGAGCCAATCTCTGTAACAGAAATTAATTAAAAATTAAAATTAGCCAAAACACTTAAAGTGCCAGGCCCAGATGGTTACCCATTGGAATTCTTTAAGAAGTTTAAAGGTTTACTTATCTCACCCCTCCTCTCAGCTTTTCATAGTATCCAAAGTGGAGACCCCCCCCATCCTGACAATACGTAGTAATAGCTGCTGTTCCCAAACCTCAGAAAGACCTAAAACAACCATCTTCATATCATCCTATATCTATGCTAAATTATGATTATAAATTATTTATGTCAAGTCTAACTTCAAGAAGCGAACATCTACTCCCTACCCTAATTGTCAGTGACCAAGTAGGATTTATTAAAAGTAGACAGGCACATGATGCTATAAGATGCACTCATTTGCTGGTTGATTGGGCGTTGTCCAGATGGGCCCTCTTGGTTCTATTAGGACTTAATGCTGAAAAGGCTTTCGATAGGGTTTCTTGGCCCTTTCTGTGGCAAACTCTGTCTCATTTTAGTTTTCCCAACCAATTTATGGAGCAGATTCAAAATATATACGCTTCTCCAAAAGCATGTGTTAGGGTAGATGGAGCTTTATCACACCATTTTGAGTTGTCCAGAGGAACTAGGCAGGGGTGCCCCCTCTCCCCATTATTATTTGTATTATACCTTGAACCGTTGGCAATAGCCATAAGGTCAATACAGGGAATAGAGGGGATACCCTTGGGAGGTCGACAGCATAAGATTTCACTTTTTGCTGATGATATTTTGTTAACTGACTTACAACCTGAAAGATCTATCCCCAAAATATGGCAACAGCTTTAAATCTTTGGGGGCCTGTCTGGATATAGGATCAAAGGCCAGAAAACAGACTTATAATTATACACTCCTCTAATTTAAAACAAAGCCACCCCTTTAAATGTTCTGGTCAGGCGATGCAATATCTGGGGATAAAACTGACTAAGAACCCAATTCATTCAGAAATACTGAATTTAGAACTCCTAATGATAACCTTGACAGAGGATCTTTAATCTAGATGGACACATCTCCCTTTAAGTTTTCTTAATAGAATTGAAGCTATCAAACAAAATGTTTTCCTCCGTATCTTACTTTTCTTACAAACCCTGCCCTTCACCCCCTCTAATTTTTATTTTCAAACATGGGACAGACTTATTTCATGATTTATTTGGAGAGGCAAGCCTCCTATAATTCGGTATTCCACATTACAGTCACCCAGGGAGAAAGGTGGAATAAACTTCCTGGATCTTAAAAAATATGCCATGGCAGCACAGTTATGGGCAGTTTTAAATTGGATACATCCAGTATACACAGCACATTGGAAAAAGTTAGAAAGGACGTGAGGAGACTTATTTGAAACACAAAAACATTTTTTTTAGTAACACTCCAAAAAGTACCACATTAGGACTCTATCCGACACATACCAGAGAGGCACTCAGAGCATGGTATAAATGAAGGGATAAATATCTTTCCAATATGGAAAGATTTTATTTTACAGCTTTGGCGTATGATGAAGAAATTAACAATGGACAAAGTCTTAGGACATTTGAATTCTGGCAGCGATATGGAATAAAATATGTTTTCCAGCTTATAGGCCCTAATGGTCTCCTTCCCTTTGTATCTTTACAAACAAAATTTCAGACACCCCATAAGTATTTTATTTCCTACTTACATATGAAATCATATCTCAGTAGTTATGAGATGGATCTCTCAGACATATGTACAGATCCCTCACAGGTGGTTACACTGATACACTCTCACATCCTGGGCTCCTCCACAGAACACTTAATTAGCCATATTTATTTGGCTTTACACTGGAGGCAAAGTGACTCCATGGAATCTATCAGACTTAAATGGTCGAAATAACTAAATGTGAGAATTTCAGATGTGAGTTGGTTCAGCTCTGCACCCCAGGTTTTAAAACTATCCACCTCTCCCTACTGGAAGGAGTATGTCTGGAAACTCAGATCTAGATATTTTAGAACACCTGCAATTTTAATAAAATTTGGGGAACTCACTAGAGCAAAATGTTGGAGGGGATGCAGTGCTGAAAATGCAGATCAGAGTCACATCTTATGGCATTGCCCTAAACTAATTTCTTATTGGCAACAAATACTAAAGGAGCTGACTGATATTTATGACTGCTCAGAACTTTTCACACCCACATATTTACTCACATTTGTTAAACCAGAAACAGTCCAAATAGACAAGGCAGTACTGAAGCATATCTCTCTTCTGATATTGGCAGCTCACAAAGCCATTACTAGATTATGGTATACAGAAAAGTATTCCAACTAAACAAGTGTGGCTGAACACAACTAGAGATATATATTCATTGGAACACCTCTCTGCCAGACTATCAGTCAGAGTGTCAACATTTGAACTTAAATGGAGAAAATGGGTAATGTTTCAATTGGAACATTATAAAGACGTTGTCCCTTGAAAGGTTAATGATATGGAGGAAAAGGGGAAGGAGGAAGAAGAAGGAAAGGGGAAAGGTAATGAAAGGGAGGAGAAATGGAAGTGAGAACCAGATAAGTAGAGAAGAAGGGGGAGGGGAGAGCGGCAAGGGGGAGAGAGGAGGTAAGGGGATGGAGGAAAGAGAAAGAAGGAAGAAACAAAGGAAAAGATCTTGACAGTAGTGAACCCCCCTACTTGAGACATCATCTCCCTTCATATCTCTGTGTACGCCCATATGCATATATATATATAGTACTGAAAACTGCCCTAATGAAACTGGAAGCTATGAGCCTCACAGACAAATTGAAATAACTCACACAGAATGCAGTGTCAGTAAAATATATACATTTATTGGGATAACATTGGAAAAGCAAGACATTTACTCAAATTGTATAACAAACTCTATCTTTCTTTTATTTAGTTGTCCTTTTCATCTCTCTTTCCTTTCTTGGAACGATATCTAAAATGCTAATTAATATATTATTGATATGTAAGCCATAGTATCTATGTAAATCAACCTTGTAACCAGAGTTATAATGAATTATGCTGTAATAACTGAGTGCAGATGTCTGTAATAAGCTGTCAAAAAATTAATAAAACTTGGATTATAAAAAAAAATAACTAGCAGAAGGAGGGAGGTGCTTATGCCACTGTACAAAACAATGGTGAGGCCTCACTTGGAGTATGGGGTACAGTTCTGGAGACAGTACCTATGTAGGGACATTGAGGGAATGGAGAGGGTTCAGAGAACAGCATCCGAGATGGTGCATGGGATGCGGGAAAAAACATATGAACAGAGGTGGAGGAAGCTGAATCTATACCCACTAGAGACTTGAAGGAAGAGGGGACACATGATTGGAACTTTTAAGTATTTGAAGGGGATCAATAGGGTGAAGGAGGGGAGCTTGTTCAAAAGAAAGGAGGGCGCTAGAACAAGGGGGCATAGCCTCCGATTGGAAGGAGGGAAATACAGAGGCAATGTGAGGGGGAAGTTCTTCACAGAGATTGAAGCAAAGGCCTGGAACAGGCTACCAGAGGAGATGGTGGTATCTGAAATGGTGGTGGGATTCAAGAGGGCATGGGACAGACATATGGGGTTGGGAGTACAGGGGAAAGTTCTGTGCCAGTAAAACAAGGAGGGGGGGAAGGGGTGGATATAAGGGCAAACTAAATGAGACAGTGTGGTCCTTTTCTGCCATCATATTTATGTGAATCTGTGAACAGAACTTGTATATTTTTGTAAATAATCCTCTGCTGCCACATTTTCATTTTGCTTCCTTTTGTCTTGCTCTTTAGTCCACCCATTCCAAAAATGTGTCATAATTGTGAACTGATTTACAAGATTCAATTCAAATTGAGATGTAAGGTTTATTTGGAGTTACAATCCCACCATATTCCACCCTGTCATAGATGACTAACCTTTGGTGGGGGCCTGGGCTGAGGGGTGATTAATCTTGTAAGGTGCCTCCAGCAAGAGAATGAATGGTAATGGGTTACATGGTAGCAGGGTACAACCCTTTGAGAAGCTGTCCCTATCCATTTCCCTCCCAAGTAACCCTCCCCAGCAATACCACAACAGCAGATAAACAGATATTGGTAATACAAGGCAAACTGGAATAAACACATTACCTTTCAGGCAGGAGTTGAATATCTGTTCTGCCCTTCTTCATGAGACAGGGTCATAACAAGGTTATGTTGAAAATTTGGTGTACAGATATTACAAAATAACAAATTCATGAGCCCACATAACATTTTGCTAATGCAGGCTCGTAAAGTGGGTAATTTTTACTATGTTTACATCAAATTCCTCACTCGTAGCCCTATTGGTTCTGGCCAGAATTTGTTTCTGAAGAGACAATGGTATCAGTTAAACATTTTGCCATGATGGCTTTTAGAAAGAAGAAGAGGGACTCTCTATACTGTAGCTGAAGTTAAGGTATCCAGTGAATGTTTATGTCTAGGGTGGAATTTCAAAGTGTGACACAAGCCCAATCTGTATTTTTGAGGGTATTGTAATGCACAGAGAAGCTTTTAAATGTACCAGTGACACACTGACCTGTGCCTGCCTCAGTGTATTACAGTAAGTGTGTTTTAATCATACTGTAGGAACCATGGACATAGACTTCTTCAGAAACAATATCATATGCATAGCTGCATAGTATTTCACTTCTAAGTATCCCAAATAGTCACTTCTTTTCAGACAATGACCCAAAACACACAGCTTCTGGAGTATTTATTGTTGAGTGCAGCATTAACTGGGTCAGATTTCCATTTGCATAAGGCCACAGTACTGTACAGTAGAAACCATCTCTAAACTTTAAACTGCGTATTTAATTTATATGATAACAATTGTTACTGCAGTGTGTCTTAGTTTAAAACCAGTGCAGTAATTTTTTTTTATATATCCAGTCACCTGATATGAACCCTATACAGATGGTCTAGCATGCAATGAAAAACCACATCAGATGAAAGACAAAGCCACAGACACAATTGGAACTCATCAATGGAATATAACAATTTTGGTCAACATTAAAATGACATCAGTACCAGTGGTATATTTGTCATTTGAAGAATGTTTTGGCAGCAGTGGTTGCCAAAGGAAGGCCTGCAACAGGGATGTGACGCAAATGCTTGTATAATGATGTTATGAAATTAGGAAATAAAATTAAGAGCAC
This sequence comes from Neoceratodus forsteri, assembly GCA_016271365.2. Classification (NCBI taxonomy): domain Eukaryota; kingdom Metazoa; phylum Chordata; order Ceratodontiformes; family Ceratodontidae; genus Neoceratodus; species Neoceratodus forsteri. The sequence goes on along the minus strand of CM028132.1, from coordinate 1,058,836,702 downwards.
CACTTGTGACAACATATAAACAATGTGATGATGATATTATTGTATTATGTGCTGTAATGAACTATGAGAATTCATTTTGCACTGAATGCTGTGTACTCATGAACTGTGTTTCAATAAAGTCTCTGCCCCACCCACACTAGCCACAACACAAACACAACTTATACAGATGGCAAACCATGATGATAAAAAAGTTTGTGTGTACTGTCTATTACACGCACAACTATAGTAATACACTGTAAGCAATGTAAGTATAAGCACTATGTACACTTAATGTGGTGAAGCATTCAAAACCACTGTGCACCTGGCAGAAATGGGTACACATCAAGAGCTTTGGTTTCCCAGAAATTTCTGCCTACAGTAGCAGTCCTTTCTCTTCTCTGCACCTGGATGTTACAGTGCTATACAGTACCATAAAGTGCTGTGGAACAATAACACTAACACATATGAACATTAAAGTCTGTTACACAAAAATATATGCATACAGTATACATATATATATATATATATATATATATATATATATATATATATCCCTACCATACAGTGTAGATGTCTATATCTTTAGCTATTTCTACAAACATAGAAACATAATGTGATGTCAGATAAGGACAATTTGCCCCACATAGACTCTGCTTGTACTAGTGAAAACCCAGCCCATACAGTCTAATGACCTCTCCAAATGGTAGCACATACACCTTGAACAACATGGGAGTCAGGATCAACCTCTGAGGCACTCCACAGCAGAGTGGAGCTGCATCTGAGATGTCCCCTCCTAGCATCACCTTCTGCACCTTAATGGACATGTAGGACTCAACTCAATGGTGTACCTATGAATCCTACCTAGTGTCTTAGGTGAAACAACAGTTACAGCCCCATGGTCAACAGTGCCAAATGCCAAGGAATGATCCAGCAGAAACAAAATAATAATGCCCCCTGTCTTTCACAAAGAGTAGATCACTAAACACCTTAATGAATGCCTTCTCAGTTTGTTGTTGAGGCCTGAATCAAGATTGCTGTGACTCGTAGATCTTATTATATTCCAAGTGACTCTGTAACCAGACCACTACCACCTTTTTAATAAACTCCCTAAAAAGGAAAGATTTGAAACTGGCTAATAATTTGCCAGATCCATGGCTTCCAGATTTTCAGAAGGCATCCCACCACCACCCTCTTAGGTTGAGTAGAGAAAAAAAACATCTCTTAAGGAAAAGTTGATGAATTTAACCAATAGTTGTAGCCAAGACAACTCAACAACCAGATAAGATGCTGGTAGGAGTCGGCTTCAACATACAGTAGGTAAGGCATGACCTGTTAGTCACTTGGTCGACCTTTGTTGCTGAAGCAGTGTCAAACTTAACACAAGATGACAGAGTGCAAATGTATATTTCAGAATGGATACTATTGGCCCATAACAGACTGCTTGAGGAAGTTTACAGTAGATTCTAAAGGAGAATACCTTGTCAAGGAAAAACTGATTAAACTCATTGTATTTTTCCATTGAAATGACTCTTCCTGACTGCCCTTACAAAAAAACTTATTTTCATGCTGCGCACATAAAGCTACCCATGTGATATGCATAGATGCAAGCATGATTTAAATGTTAAATTGGAACAGACTGCATGCATGTGGCATACGTGCAAAAAGCAAGTGGTCACTGATAACTGCACACATAAAAGTTAAGTGACTTGCTTAGGATCACACCATATATAAGTGGGAACTGATGAGATTCAAACTCAGGTCTTCATGTCTTCTGGTTTGCAGTTCAGTGCCTTTAACCACTAAGATATACTGCATGCACACATATGACTCACTTGTACTTCAATACAAATCTACATACATCTGCATGCATGCAGCATGCATATAGCCACTGTTATACTTTTCAGTTTTCTTCCCCCCTCATATCAGCTGTACAGCTGAACTGTACCCCACATACGAAAGGAAATACATGTGGTTCTTCCCACCCCCAATACACACAATTACCTGCAAAACTACTTAATTACTTCTGTCTGGCCTGTATGCCTAATATTTTTTCTCCATAGTTTTGAATGCTTCCATGCAAACAGACTTTAAGGGGCAAGCACAAAAGTAGCAATAGCTCGACACCCACCCACATGACCAGTCCCCCCCATTCACACACATGGGCAGCCATGCTGCTTCAGACAACCAACTAAGTACAGATATAAGTTGAGAGTCTCTTACTTAAGTACTAGGGAGCCAGAGGCAGGGGTCTTTAAGAGATAATGTCCATGGGTCAGAGTGCTAGGGTGTACCCCTTTGAAATAAATGGAGTTATTTTTTATTACTATTTTATACATTATGATGGCAAGTTGGAGAAGAATTAAGTCCACTGTTCTATAAACAAGGCCATTGTTAGTCAAGCGGTGACCTTCATTAATCTCCAACTCTCCATCAATAATGAATAAAATAGTAATAAAAAAAATACCCCAATTAATTTCAATGGTGCACTCCCTTGCAGTCCCCCTTGCCCTATGTCATAATGTGCCTGGGCGTGGGGATGTGGAGGTCACCTTCAATGGGGTGGGGGGCATAAGTCTGACCATAGTTGGACTCCAATAGTCTCTGCATACCATACCACTCAACTGTCCCTGAATGCAATTTACAGCCCTCATTTTATCCCTGAAAACTGCTCTGCTCCTCATCCATCCCTCATGGAAAACATACTGCTCACACAGAGGATGTCCTGTAAATTTAGACTTTATGGCAGGGGTGCCATTTCAGATTTTATCAGGGAGGAGCAAACAACCAGTGGAGGCCAGTTGCTAGTTAGCCTCTAGGTGGCAAGCTTTAGAATGTCTGGAACGTCTCTAAAAGGTAGCATTTTTTTTGTTGTGACTGAAAAGTGATGTGCAAATCAGGAACAATTCAAATATCTAAGATTCATCTGTCTAGAGGCAGTATAGCACAGTGGGTTAAGGCTCTCAGTTGCAGATCTGGAGACCTGGGTTTGAATCCCACAGTTGCCTAGGTGCATGCTGTGTGATCCTGAGCAAGTCACTTAACTTCCTTGTGCTCCCAGGTCGCATCTGGAAACACACTTCAGCTTAGTGTGCTACTCTTGGATAAACAATGTTCCCTTTCCATACCCTGGAGCAGTGCATCAGATTTGGGCTTAAACACAATCAGTTACTAAGCAATTTTTTTCCTGGTTGAAGTTCTGACCCCCCCCAAAAAATAACGTTGTCCCGATTTCTCTCCCCGACTCCATTCCATTCACTATCTATCCTATATGGGTCGTTAAGCCACCCAAAGGCACAGAAATGTGAAAAACACATCAATATGTCAGTCCTTGCTCCTTCTTCAATCCCCCTGTAAAAAAAAATATTTACTTTTACTCACCCTGCCAACTGGCCAGAACCTGCAGCCTGGCCCAGTGTGCCACCATCCCCGTTTTGAGTCTGCTCCTCCATCCTTCTGCCAGAAGCTGGATGCTAGAACTGACCATCCCACATCCCCAATGTGGTCTGCAACCATGTCACCTCACCAACCAAAGCCATCCAACCTGTATTGCTTGCTTCTTGCTTGGATGCCGCCATTGCAGCTGCTGCACTGCACTGATCAAGGCCTATGAAAGCCACCCACACTGCTGTCACCGCTGCTGCTAGGCCTAGCTTGCTCTCACGGGGGCCTGTGCTGTTTCCTTTTTGTGATCTGAGCCTAGTAGAGTAGGTAGGTAGCCTTGAGTTAGCTTCTATCTCACCCTCTACCCCTTCAGCCACCAGGGGAGATGAAGACTCACTAAGAGTAGATCAACAAAAATATACTGCCACGACACTGCTGTTGAGAGTTCAGTGCTCACCGACTCCTCCAAGCTGTAGTAGTCAACCTGTCTACTCTGTGGCGGGAAAGACAGTGTTGCACTCATGTGACTCGTGATCCTGTTTATCCGAAGTGTCTCCACGTCACATGTGATGGCACCACCACTTATAGGTGTAGACAGTGGACAACACCATACAGACACAGTTGAGTCAGGAGTGCACCTGCAGCATGAACGCACACGGGACAGGGGGCACTTACTGTGCAAAAGATTAAATCCAAATGTAATGCTATTATTGCCACACCATAAGAACAACCTAGGCCCAAATGCGGGGAAGGAGGGTAACTGTCCCCTCTGCTCTACCTAAATAGCACCCCTTCTTTATGGTAGAAATTAATTCTCAGGTGCTAATATCAGTACAAATAAATACAATGGTTTCCACTGTGTTCTGAGGTACTGTATCTCTATGTTTCAGGATGTGTCCTGATCATCGTGAGGGTTAGTGTCCCTCATTTTGAGTGTCCATGTCCCTCATTTCGGTGACAAAATGTGAGGTATGGTACATGCTTCCAAGACCCTGCTCAGCACAAAGAGTGCTGAGCATGGTCATAATGTATACGCTCTATACACAATGACAAAGAGAAAGTAAGTGAGCCAAAACAGTCAAGGAGAAACACCTTCATAGTACTAAATATGCAAAGGGTGATTTGCATGTCCCAAAACAAATATGTCAGGCTTCACAACACAGAGGCCCTTTTCACACATCTGGAATGGGGAATGTTGGCTCACTATGTCCTAGGTATTTAATGCAGTAAACAAACAGTAGTTTACAAATTAATGGCAATTTAATGACAAAAATCAAAAGCCATTGAACAACTTCCAAAAGAATCAGATTTAATGAGTTTAACTAATATTAATGGGAAATAATTGAAAAATGTATTTTATTGGCTTTAATTGCTAACAGTAGTATGAGAAGTAGAAACTGATGTGTTTTTTAGATGAGATTTGCACCAGCTTAGTTGCTGCACACATAGCACATGTGCAGCATGTGATCCTGATGTGATTTTTAAATGATGTTCACACCAACTTAACTGCTGCATTCATGTCAATTTTGTAACACACGAACCTGATGTGATTTTTAGAATATGTTTGTACCAACATATCTGCTGCATACATGTCAGGCTTGCAGCATGTGAACCTGATTTGTGTTTTAGACCTGGTTTGCTTAGGTTCACTTTGTGTATGTGAACTGCATGCAAACATTGTACAATTAAAGATGTGGCATGCATTCTGCATGTACACAGCACACTTATATTTCTGTAAGGATGAAGACCAAGTAGACTTAGGAATCTGTCAGCAATATTTAAGAGTTGGTTGGTTGAGTCTTCCCTTCAGCGATTACCCATCACTGGAACATAATCATTTTTATGATTATCTCATGCTGATTCTCACCATAGTGAGTTTTCAGTGTCAGTCTATCCTCCTCTGATCCAGACCTCAGCCAAGAATACTTTTTATCCCTTAGTCTTCACTTTCCTAAGGTTATCATCAACCCATGAAGGCCTATAGAGGGAAATGAAGAGATGAGCATGATAGGTTGCCAGGGTGTCGGGGACCACCATAAAAGCCTTGCAATAACACTCCTGAGCATGACTTGTACTTCCAGGAAGTTATTAGGCTCCAGATTTCTAACAGGGCAATATTTAACCATTTTCATGGGAGTGTGGTACTAAACGGAGGTCCGTACAAAGGAATCACAAGGCATGATGATCTTACCAACAGACAAGATCAGCTTTGACTTTATTATTGTCAAGACACAACATGAAAACCAGATTGAAGGCTTGGCCCTCTTTGAGTATCCCAGTGGCAACGACCTGTACTAGGCCCAGATAGTCTTTATTGTTGACACAGGCTTTGAAATTGCCCAGTACTAATAAACTGGACCAGTCCACCACAAGGTCAGTCATAAATCCCTCAAGTTACTACATAAATTAATTACTGTGGCCTGGGGAGAACACTTGAGAATAATCTCGCAACCTATACCCAGACTGCCTTTAACTATCTTGCATTCAAGTGATCTGGTTTCCACCATGGGGTATGCTGCCAGCTCCAAAGTAGATCTAAAACAGATGTTCATCCAGCATTCCCTGTAACCCTTCCTCTGCTAAGGCATCACTAAAATACCTGATGGGATAGATGACTCCAGCACAGGTTCAGAGTCACCAACTAGCCAGGTTTTGGTGATTCATAAAAGGACTCCTAAGGAATATGGAATAAAAATGTCCTTCTTTCCTTCTTCCTCTAACCATTGAGATGTTTTTAATCTGTTACAATTTTATTGGGTTCAAATAAATTCTTGACAATTTACTTTTGTAAGGCAAGCCACTTTATATATACTGTAGTGCCTTTTTCGGTTGGCTCTGCACACAGTACAAAACTGAAGTAAAACCAGCATATGACATATAATCACATAGATGGACTCAGAACTAGCACATTGAAAATTCCTCACATGCTTTTCTGTGATTTATCAATTTTCTTTTCATTTTTTTTGTGTTGTTTTTGTGGTCTTTGTTTTTTGGGGGAAGTAATACTACTATAGAGTCTCAAAAATAAGCTAGATATGAATACAAAGAAAACCCAAACCATGTCTCTTAGGTCCCCTGCCAAATAAATACTTTGCCCTACCCACTACCCATCAGGTGTGCTGTTGGGTCCCCTCTGGAGGAAGTGCTATCCTTTAAATACCTTGGATTTACACTCAACTCACATCTTGAGTTCTTCCTTCATATCTTCAATGTTTGTAAGTCAATAAATTTAAACTTCAGGAACTTCCGGTGACGTCACCGACCCACATGGCTGCCTCCTCCTAAGCTCGATACAACCCCATGGAATAAATATTCCTCAGAGCAGCACAATTTCACAAAAAATACTTTGCAGCAGTGAAAATGTCTGGGAGATCAAAGGCAAGCAGGTCCCAGTTGAAAAATTCTAAAAAAAGATAAGAGGAAGGCGGATTAGCAGACCAGGAGTATACCAGCCGGAGCTCCTTGCCAGCCAGCAATGTGACCACAGAGGCCAACACCAACCAAGAAACTGAGTGGTTGACGCGATCCCACTTTGAATCATTAATGGCTGAAATGAAGGCCTTCCGAGCAGAAAATAAGCAGGAGTTCCAAGTGCTCCATGGCAGAATTCAGTTGGTAGAAGGCAGAGCAGATGCAGTTGAACAACGCATCGAAGAGACTGAGGAACAGACTCTCAGAATGCAGATGGCCCTGGATTACCTGATTGATCATCAGGCAACCCTGCAGGAAAAACTATTCAACCTGGAGGCCCACTCTCGGTGGGATAATCTATGGATATATGGCCTCCCAGAGGGCTCTGAAGTAGGGCGAATGTAGGAATTCATGGAGGACCTCCTTCGAGATGTTTTGAACCTCTTGGCAACATTCAAATTTAAAATAGAAAGAGCACATAGATCCTTGATGCCCAGACTGGTGGATCCAGCAGCGCACCCTAGATCAGTTGTTATGAAGATAGCCAGCTATCGGGACAAGGACTTTCTATTAAAAACAGCCTGGATGCAAAAAGTGGTCAAATATAACACAGCACACCTTTACTTTGACCATGACTACCCGATTGAAATTGTAAGAAGGTGCGCTACTTATTCCTCAATCCTCCGGACTCTCAAAGATAAGGGCATCCATTTTCAAATTCCATTTCCAGACAAACTTTGAATTTTCTGGGATTCTGGAACCAAGTTGTGTGATTCTTCAGAGCAGGTTCATCAGGAACTTTGGGCCAAAGGATGGAATGTCCACCCAGACCAGCAGGAACACCAACAACCTCACCCCCTCATTCACAGTGGTCAATCTCCATGCATTGGAGGAACAGAAGACAGGCCCAACAGTCAGCTCCAAAGACACTTCAAGAAGTGAAAGCTTTACTTTGCGCTGTTGCTGACCAGGACACTTCAATCTCAGTTGGAAATCTGGCAACTACTACCTGAGCTGAGTACAAACTTTATATTACCTTCACTTTCTTCAAACTTGAATGAAATGGTTTCTCCCCCTCCCGTGTGCATGGAAACCTTGATCCACGCAGGGGGGGAACAACGATATTTATCTTTGCAAACTGGACTGGAACTTACTGAGAAGAAACTCCCCTATACTGTCACTAGTTCCTCTCCCCTCATTGAATAACTGAGCTGGACATAATCATCTTGTCCATCTCAAATTCTGGCGATGAACTTTGGGAGGGTTCCATTTCATTTTCAATGGCCAACATCATTTGTAAATAATAACTCCAGGGACTTGGCGGAGGATGTTAACCTCTCAGCCCACGCCTGATTCCATATACTGTAAACGATTGAGAACTTTGCAGATTAGCATGGGGCACTTCTTTGACATTGGGGGAGAGGAAGGCCTAGCTTGAATGCAGTGCTCTGCAGTGGGTTTGGGAGTCACTATCAATGAGCTACTTCCGTGAAGAAGGGTGCCCGGCTGGGAGCAGCTATACCCAGGATGTTGTTGCATTCCCAGACATGACCGGACAGATCTGTGCCTCACCACAAAATGAGAGGCCTTAGGGGACAGGGAGATTATCTGATGGAAACTATAAGGTAATCGATGCAGACAAACTAAGTATTAATCTGACTGCAGATGGGATCACTGTCTAGGAAATAACATAATGTGGGAAACGGAGCTTATTTTTACTGAAACTGAGGAAATGCTTTGCTGCCTCGGCCTGGAGTCACTGATGGCTATGTTTTTTTTCTGATAACCTCAACAGCAAAGGACTCAAGTTTAAGGGCCTGAGGAAGTCTGGTGCGACCTAGCACCACCTTACCTCCTACAGAAGGAGATCAGGTACGGGAAGGTGCCTTGTCTTTCTCACATAGAGGGCACATGTCAGAGCCCTCCAACCTTGTAGGTCAACTTTACAGTTTTAAAGTGTTATTTGTTCTCACTGTTACTTGTTTTCTCAGGTTACTGTGGAAAGTTTGTACTTTTTTACTAGGAGGCAAAAGGTTCAAAACAACTGCTTTACATTTGAGGGAGATGAACGGGAGAGGGAAAATAAATCAAAGTCTCAGAGATGTAGTGAAGAGGGAGGACTGGAATAATGGGGATGTACCAGGGGAAATTCATAGTGTATATCAAACAGGAGGGACTGGATAACTCCCAGTTAATATAGAGGAGAAACAGCAGTTGGAGATTAAAATGAATCCATCACGGATCTTATTGATCAGTTCACTTAATGTGAACGGATTAAATAATCCAGTCAAGAGGTATAAAGTCCTCAGCAAACTGAAAAACCAAAAGTCTATTTTAATTTTTCTCCAGGAAACGCACCTGAGTAAACTAGAACACCTTAAGCTTACTAAGTTTGGGTTCTTGGAACTTCTCACATATCATAGCCTCATCCTTTTGGGAGGGAAAATGCAGGGAGATGTGGTTCTTGTCCCCAGGGCTACCCCCTTCCACCTCACCAACTCATATATCGACCTTCAGGGCCACTTAGCAATAGCGGAGGGTACCCTGGAAGGAAAACAGATACACATTAGCATCCATCTACATTCCCCCTGGCACTAAAGCTGAGGCAGTACACCCACTGCTACAGAAAATTACAGAAGTTCAGCAGGGAGTGCTGGTGCTGGGAAGGGACCATAACCAGATCTATGACAGGCTATACACCACCAATATTAAAATCCCGAGAAGGACCGCCACACAGAAAGCTGTGATAGCTCACACCAAGGAGATGCAGTGGCTTGATGTATGGAGGGCTCAGCATCCCCACCAAAGGGAGTACTCCCATTACTCCCCACCACATAAAATCTACACTCGAACAGACTACTTTCATATTTCAGGGGAACACCATTATAGGGTATGGGAGTGCTCAATGACACCTTCCCCTCTCTCAGATCATTCTCATTTACTCCTAAAGTTGGACTGGCCCTCTGAAAGAAGGGAAACCCTCTGGAACTTTAATAACTATTTCTTAAATTTTAAAGATTTCCAGGACCTAATAACAGATCGGATCCCCCAAATAATCTCTGAGAATGCACACCCAGACCTGGCCAATTCGGCCTTATGGGACACCACTAAGGTTGCCCTAAGGGGAGAAATAATACAATATGCTTCCTATTAAGAGAAGCAGCAGTCGGCTAGGCAGGAGTTCCTCCAAGGGCAGCGTAAGGATTTACAGACACAACATGCAGCCAGAGACCAGGGAGTTTCCCCCTTGCTTCAAGCAACTAAGGTACCATTACAAAGGATTTTAGAGACCAAAACGTAACAGGCCTTGCAGAGGCTGAAACTTAGATACCACGAAGATTGCCCAAGAGCCACAAGACTGTTGGCACATCATCTTAGACAACATACTATACAAGCCACCATTACCCAAATTAGAGAGCCACTAACAGGGAAATTAACTACCCTACCACCTCAGAAAAGAGAGGCATTCTTAACCTTTTATAAACAATCATACACCCTGGTGAAGAAGGTAGAATCTGGCAAAATAAAGAACTTTCTGGGTAAACTAAAACTTCCCTCTTTAATATTAGCACAGCAACAGACCCTAACCCAACCTATAACAGCCCAAGAGTTAGCAAACTCACTATCAAACATCAAAGTGGGCAAAAGCCCAGGCCCAGACAGATATACAGAAGAGTTTCTCAGGGCATTCCAAGACCCACTTCTGCCAGTCCTGCTACTGGTCTGCAGAGAGGTTCAGAAGGGTGAGGCACTACCCCATACTTGTAACTACACCTCTATAACAAGTATCCTCAAACCAGGAAAAGACCAAAATAACTGTTCCTCATACCGACCTATCTCGGCCTAGACTGATACACAAGGACCAAACTGGGTTTGTCCCAGGGCAGCAAACACAAGACAACATCAAGAAAACTCTGCAGATCCTTCACCTGGCTGCCCTGTCGGAGGCCCCTTTTCTGCTCCTTAGTTTGGATGCAGAGAAGTCCTTCGACATGGTGGCCTGGCCCTTTCTGCTTCAAACTCTTGGGAAACTGGGCTTTCCAGACAGTTTTGTACAGATCATCAAGACAATACTCTCCCACCCCCAGGCTTACATCAAGGTAAAGGGAGAGGTCTCCACCACATCCCACTGGGGTGGGGCACAAGGCAGGGATGCTATTATCACCCCTGACTGTTTGCCCTGTACCTAGAACCCCTGGCTCAGGCCTTCCTGCAGGAGAGTCAAATTAAGGGAATCAGCATTCAGGGAGACCACCCACACAAATTAGCACTGTATGCTGATGACCTGCTAATATATTTAACTAATCCAGAACACTCCTTACTACCTCTCTGGAGGACACTGGAAGAATATCAGGAATTGGCAGGATATAAATTAAATCAAGCTAAAACAGACTCTCCAGATCAGTTATGCTCCCTCGGCCCTCATCAAATAACAGTTTCCCTTTAAATGGGACTCCACCAGCATAAAATACTTAGGAGTTCATACCCCCTCCCATGACAACATGTTTGGATCCAATTACTCTCCACTTCAGCACAAATTAACAGCTGAGATGGAGAAGTGGAAGGTGCTACTCCTCCTCCTCACACAAAGGATAGACTCTGTGAGAACTGTACTCCTTCCAAGATTCTTATACCTAGCACAGACAATCCCAATTCCAGTTCCTAAATAATATTATACAGCCCTTAATAGGAAGATCTCTTGGTACACATTGGGTAACCAAAGACCTAGGATCTGGTTATCTATCCTGCAACTCCCTCGCAGTAGGGGGAGAACTCTCCATCCCGAAATTCGAATATTACCATCAATCAGCTCAACTACATACAATACTGTACTGGCTTCATCCTATGTATCAAGCCAGATGGAAGGACCTAGAGATGCAGACAGCAGACCTGTCACAGCTGCACTGTATACTCCTGTCTGCGCGGGGTGG